>CM058062.1:16587142-19428088 GCA_030157275.1 Cynaeus angustus
GAATTTATGTCGTATGAATTTTGTAAAGTACAATGCTTCACTAGCAGTGTATCTGCAATTCATTTTAAAGCTTTGTACACAAATTTGGTTCGTAAATGGAGATTATTGATCAGGTTTTGGTTTTATTTCTTTATTCTTTATGATTTTCATGTATGCGTTTTCCGGATTTATTATTCTGCCTTTAGGTAGGAGGTGTATTCGGTATTGTAACATAAATTTTAACTATAAATTGCTTTTTTATCAAATTGTTAGTAGTCTAGCTAGAATTTTTACAATAACTTGCAGTATATTGGTAAAAAATGTTATAATGAAAATTGTGCACCAATATGTTGTTTAATAGCTAAAAATGCAAACGTAAACCAACCTCGCATATTTTGTGTTTTTATATGTAATTTTAATTAGAGACAGAATTCCCATAATATCAAACTTGTAGCAATTTTTTCAAATCTTTGAATAAAGCTTGGTTTAGATGAAATTATATGAAAGTCAGGATCCATGTTTTTGATACTTATACTAACAATGAAGTTTTAGAATAAGAATCGAACTTGTACTTGGGAAAAAAAATGTTTTTTATCAACAGTCACTAGGAAATTTTGAAAATTATGTATTTTGGAGCAAAATTATTATGTATTATTTTTATAAAAAATAACAAAATCTTTAGAGAACAATGTTTATTTCAGCTTGCAAGGATATTCAAGTCTCGCAAAACCATCAGAATTTTTTGATAGATATTTTTAAGGTTCTATCAATAATTTCAGAGGTTTGAAGTTAAATTTTATGCTCCTGTAAAAATAGTACAAAAATTGATAAATATTAGAACTTGTGTATCTAAGCAGTAAATAATATCTAGTTTTATTTTATTTTATAATGTTACAAATAAAATAGTGCTTATCAAAATAAACTTGGTTCCATATTTTTCACAATTTATGTTACCATTTTCTCGGAAGTTTGAACCACAGATATGTCATCATTTGTCGATAATAAATCCACGCGAACCTGTTCGCAAATAAAATAAATATTTTATGGCAGCTTTTTCTACAAGAACAAGATGTTGAAATATGTGGTCATTGCTAATTAGACGCTTCGTAAATACAAGGTAATCAAAATTTTATACTCTTGACGTAATTTTTTTTTCTTCTATTGATCCTTTTATTTTATTTTTTGTATGTACAACCTTGAGTAATATACATTAATGCCTTCGGTAGCTGTCACATTAGCTTCTGAATTGCTTCCAAATGCAGATAAGTTTTTTCAGATGCTATAGATGAAGACATTAATTTAATGATCAGATAATTAAAATTCTTTCGACCCATTTTACAAATTTGTTTTGGTGGCATGCCTATTACTTACATTCTTCTTCACATTAATGAGCTTTTGGTAAACCGGGCAAAGGATTCATTTCATTAAAGATGTAGCACAAGTTTTAAAGATTATATCAGCGTTTTTGCGCTGTGGCCAAATGGTGTTTCTTTAAGTGAAATTATTCCTGGTCAGATAAATTAGGAATTTGGTTTGTTTTTATGCAAAGAGCATACAGATAGTCATTAATCTCGGTAATGACGGCAACAATTTAACCGGAATAAGAGTTGTTTTTTTTTTTAATTTTTATGATAACCATGTTTGTAACTTTTACATAACGTGGTAATTTGTCATAATTTGCTATTCGTTGACATTTATTGATGGTCAATTAAGGTGACTCATATGACGTAGTGACTTTCAGCGCGCGCGCACCCAAGAATTTTCATTAGACGACGTTTCCCAAGATTATAATGCAATCGACGTCGAGAATACAAACAGGGGATGTTTTAGTGGTAATTCGGCACATAACGCAAACTTAGTTTGGATGAAGATGTCAATTTTGTTGTAGTCTTAGTCTTCCTCGTGCCTTTGTGAATTAATATTCTCGTCATCCTGATCGTTATTACGCACGATATCTTTTATCTATTCTGTTCGTTACAAGTGATGTTTGATATAGTAGAAATATGCCGCCGGTTTTCATTCATGATGTTTACTATGTGTGATAAGTACAAAGTCTCTTTCCATCTTGTACTTTTTCTGATAAGCTTATTTGGATGAGAAAACTAGGACTAACCGCTTGGATTCCATCCTGTTTGACACGGAATCGTGTTTGACAATTAACTAAACACTATTAACCTGTTGGGTTAACATTGTGCAATATTGGTCAAATTTGTACAAACACTTGCGTCACACCAAATGTAATATTTAAAACGTCAATTAAATTTTTATTGGAGGGGACGTGTTGGGTACACAAAATTTTAATACGCACACACATCTCCGTTTGTTTGTGTCAGTTTCGACTTATAAAGTCACGATTAAATTTTCCATAAAGTGACAATTGCGACTCACGTTGACTCTACTGCCTCTAGCTAATTAGCAGTTGGAAGAGTAAAATTATTGAATAGAGTACTCATTAATAATTCTCTTTTGCTGGGGATTAATTGTAGCATGAAAATGTAAGATAGTTGTGATAATTACAAAGCACGGCAAGTTTCACTTTTTGCGATCATTACAATTTTGTTAATATGTTGTAACGCAGGAAACCCAGTGATGAAGGTCGTTACCTTTGAGAGAACGGATACCAAATGCAATTATTAGAACAAACAGCCAAATGGATGAGGATGAAGCGACCATTCATAAACTGATGGAATGATATCATGAACACTGACGTATCAGTAGTTTTTACAGCGTTGGTTGTTAGAATATTTCATTTTTATCTCTAACATGCATCACACCAGCTTACTTCCATGTTGTTCTTCATTACTTTGCGGTTTAATGTCTTGCCGACCTTGAACCAACTACTACAAATTCCACACTATACTGTACCCGTATTAGTTCTGAAAGTGAGAATGGAACATTTTCATTTTTATGTGATTATATTTGTTTTATGGTAACACTATTACTTTTTTTCAGAGTATTTGGATTAGTAACGGAGTTACGTTTTTTTAAAATATAAAATTACAATCGAATTAAAATGATCGCATTACAACCTAATTTTGAATTTCAAATTAAAAACAATTTTTTCACGTTACAGTTTAGTTCTCATTTTAAATACTAGGAACTATGCTATGATTCTGACTTTTGTTCAGGTTTCTTAGAAAATTAGGGAAGACGTTACGATTTTTTAAAATATAACAGTACAATCTAATCAAAAAATGATCACATTCGAACCACTTTTAAACTTCTAATTAAAAACTGTTTTTTTACATTAATGTTTAGTTTTCTTTATAAAGTCTAAGATCCATTCTACAATTTTCATTTTTTTCAGATATTTTTGAAAATTAGTGACGGAGTTACGAGTGTTTGAAATACAACATTACCAATTACATGATCGCATTGAAACTAGTTTTGAATTTCTGAATAAAAACTATTTTTTCACGTTACTCTTTAGTTCTTATTTTGAAGTCTAAGATCCACACTACAATTCTGACTTTTTTCAGTTTTTCTTTGGGAAGTTTGTAAAAAAAATTATGAGTTTGTGAATTATGACTTCAACGAATGGCACTAAAAATTGAGTACCTTGAAACCACTTTTCGATTCCTTATTCAAATTTATTTTTGACGACACTGTATAGGTTTAAAAATTTTGGCTGTGAAAAATTCTTCGCGAGCCACTTGAAGTAATTTTCGAAAAATCGTAATTTCTAGTCGCAAATTTCTAGTGCTGGCGTCCTGCTGTTAAATTTATTCGTTTTTGCAGACCTTTTTCTACGGGAAGAAAAATTTTGATAAATAAAATTATCCTGTAAAATTTTACAGACCAATGTATTTTTGCTCAAAAATTTCGAACAAAAGCAGTAAAACATTAAAAACAAGTTTATAATTTTTTTTTCATAAATTTCAAGGCTAGATTTGGGTTTTGGAGGTCAAAATTGATAACTTCAGCAAAGTACACAAATCTAAGTGCAAAATTATTTTTTAAATTTGAAAATTGGTGACAGAGTTGCGATTTTTTGAAATCAAACTTAAATGGAAACTAAAGTAATGAAATCATCAAGTTGGTATGAGATTCGCTTCAGAGCTATATGTCTTAATTTCACCTTAAACTTAAAGTTCCCCTTATAACTTTAACGTTTTTTAAGTTTTTTTTTTTTTTGGAAAATCGGTGAGTTACGATTTTTGACATAAATGGAAGCAAAATGATGGTCACATTGAACCCACTTGTTCAATTTCTATTTAAACGTCATTTTTTTATGTTGATTTATTTTGGTCTCGTTTTGAAGCCAAAGTGTCACACTTATTGCAAATTCTTTGTAAAATTAGTGAAAGAGTTAGGATATCCTAAAATATCATTGCACTGACACTGATTCCAAATTAAATGTCACCCTTTATTTGTGTTTTAGTCTGCGTTTAATGTGACATAATTTTAATAAATGCCTTTAATAAAAAAAAATAACATATCTTTATGCTTCGTGTTGCTTGATGTCTAAACTGCAATTTTTACATATTTTTTCCCAACAAACTTCTTTTGCAGTCTATTAAACGCCCATTTGGGGCATACTAATTTTATTCTGATCGTCAATAATTAGGGAGTTTTTTAAAATTCACTCAACACTTTTCTATATTTTCTTTTTAATATTGGAAATAAAATTTGAAAATTTCGTTGGGTGTTCCGACATTTTACAACCTTAGCTGCCGTAGGAAGCTAAAAGAGTGTTGCAGAGTACCTAGTAACACTTGCACGTCTCACAGCTCCAGCAGTTTATTTTTATATTGATTACAATGTAAAAGGTTTACGTAATTGAAAGTAGTCTATATTGTTTGATGTTTTTCTAACTTCAGTATGTTTAAATCTAACGCTTTGTATATTGAAATTTTGTGGCGGTTCTTGTCTCTTAACTTTTTTGAAGTGCTAGGAACATATACTTAGGTATGAATTAAGAAAGTGGCTGATACTTGAAAGATGAAATCTTGGATAAGTGACAAACTCCTAAGACTTTATTATCTTTAAGACTACGTCTAGGATTAATTTGAAAAACGTATGTTATTCCGGTTTATCAGTACAAACTGACATATTTTCAGAATCATTTCATTAATGATTATCGACAGTCAAAATTTCATAACAATCTAATTCATACAGATTTGAGACAAAACTGTATTTTCACACCAATTTTTCCGATAATTGCTCGACAATTTCACTACAAATCAATGTCGAGTTTCGCTAACGACTGCCCAGAAAATAAATCAATCAACTTTATTATTATTTATGAGGGTGCAATACAGTTAATTTTAACATTTAATGAAACATTATAATTCCGCGGGAGAATAATAATTCTACCTGGAAAAATAGGGAAATCTATTTATAGGTACAAGAATTTTCCAAAACAAAGCACAAAATGTTAAATTGGCAGTAAGTGTCGCGCTGCACAAATCAAGTGTTTTTGCATCGTCAAAACTTTGGCACATTCGGGTTCATAAATTCTATCATTGCAACATGTTAAATTTGGAAAATTAATATTCATGAGGGGCAATAACGGAATATTTCTGCACGATTTTATTATACTGCCGATGTAAATGCATCAATATTGTTGAATTAAATCAAGTTTCGTATTTACCTACAGTTTTTTGTGCACCTGGAATAAATAGTTTGCTGTTATGATCTAATGAAAATATCCATTGGTTTATGTGTTTTAGTTTTAATTCCCTATATGAAAATGCCCATTTTTCATAAACAGTTAAATGGAAAACAGCTTTGTACTTTATCAGTTTGGTGTTTTTTATAGTGTTTGTCCAAATATGTACGCATGTTAAATAAATTATTGATGCGAAAATTTTGTACAGGTTGAAATATAGTATTTGGTGGTGTATTGTATGGAAAATGACAACCTAATTTATCTTGCTATATTGAAATATAAATTACCTCTGTAGCACAGAAAAGTTTTCAAAGTTATAAAAAATGGAACTTCTCGGTTTATTATGCGCATTCACTCACGATATTTACTGATTAAAAGAGAGGGAGATCAAACGCTCAAATTTGTTATGGATTTTTTCCTGTATCGACAGGAGATTTAATGAACACATTTTAATGTAAACATGAACCGATTTAAACAAACTCTATTATAGGGTAACAGAACAATTACTTGTCATTACTTTTATGCAGGGAATAAAGAACGATGTAATGGAAAAATCGTTAACGCTTGGCGGTATTTCTTCAACGTTTTCCATTCGCGAGAACAGATGTTGCTAGACAGCAATATTGCTGAAATGGACAATAAATTGCAAATTTCTATGCTTTGTCGTCTGCAGGAGATAAACCTGTTTATTAACGTTACGAAAGAGTGCCAATTAAATTTACTTTTATCAACATCGGCAGCGTCGGCTTTATACAATTATTGATAGAACTAGTTCGGAAAATATTAACATCGGGAAGACTTTTGTTACGTCACTGCTAATTACACGAGCGACTATTTCGCGATCGAGGTCTGTTATTTTTGGATGAGATTTACGACAACCGTTAATGACATTTTCTGTAATTACATTGCAACATATGTAAAATTCCATATTCTGTCACATCCGATCTCACTATTAAATTACTTCGAGAACTTGTTTATTCGCGCGTTGAATCGACATTTGCGTTATTTGCTTTACTCGTCCTGCGAGAATTTTTTCGTTGGTATTTTTTTCACGTGTCACCTGTTTTTGTGCCGTATCAGTTCTTTTGACTTTGTATCGCCGATCACAGGAACCGGATGGAGGAGCGTCTTTTATTGTCTGTACAATTTTGAATGTGCGGGTACATAATTAAATGTACATATTTCCACTCCGATGCTTTCAATGCTTTCTAAACGAACTGAATTTAATCAATTTATAAATTCACACAAAAATCAATTTGGGTTGGGTTTTTACAATCGTTGTAAACGCAAAAACTCATGATTTCACATCGTTCGAGCTTATTGTCAGTAAAATTAAAAGACAAATTTACGCACGATCAGGATAAGGTTACCTTACATCGGGATGATGTGGCATTAATTTTTATTCCTGCCACATTTTATAGGCCCGTTAAGTTTTATTCGCGATTTAGATTCCTATAAAAACTATACGGTGATAATAAGGAGGAAGTCGTGACGATTGCCGCCATGATAAAAGTCGCGCTGCAACTAATTAATTTTTACACCGACCCATAAAATTGTACATAACCCATTTTCCCGTCTCTCTCTTTCAAGAATATTTCATCACGTGGGTGATATTCATATTATGCGTGTGGAGAGAGCGGCTTCGGAGAGCTCGTTTCGGCAATATAGGTACGCCCATCATCAGGCGTAAAAAATGATGATCACATCGACGTAGTCTATATTTAAACAAACGTGATTTATAACAAGGTGTGCGGAAATAGACGCGGTGTCGTTTCGGGGAATTTTAAGGTCATTTTTAGAAGCACAAATTGTCTGAACACGAGTTTTTAACATTCTTTTTCAGGACAGTAGCCCCCGGTGTTGCGTGCGTTCAAAGTCGAGTAAAAAATCTACAGTTTTATGACACAAAATATTTTGTTTTTGTAGCAAATCGAATAATTCGTGTCGGCGGTAAAACTGCTAAATTATAATAAATAATAATAAATGTGATTGGATTTGAATAAAGTTTTAGCACGTTTATTTTAAAAATTAGCATTTGTACACTTTTAATGCGAGTAATTAATAAATTGTTATCAATCCTAGGCATAAATCATGTTAGGACTCAGACTTTTTCAAACTAGTTAATTTTTTTTACGCTTGGAAAAGTTACTGAAACATTTCATGATTTCAATTGTTGACGGGATATAAGTAGGGAGAAAAAATGAACGAAAATTTCACAAATTTCTATAATTAAATGAATTTAACGTTTCAAAGCTCCAAATTTTCAATGGGTCAAAATTTTAAAAAGTCTAGAAATGATGGAATTCTGCCACAATAAAAATTTAAAAAATAATTTCAAACTTAATACTTGCCTAAGTTTTACAACATTTTTGAAGTCTTGAAATTTTTTAAAATGTTCTAGATGTTTCTGATGATCTGACGTTTCTGTCATTTTCAAAGGTTTTAACAATTTGTTATTGTGAAAATTTTAAATTTTTTATATCAAACATTTATTTCTGTGAGACACATAATCTTGAAAATTACACATTTTAATAATCCAGGATTCTGAGACACAAACAGAAAGTTAGTTTTCAGAAACTAAGATAAGATAACTATCTAAGATATTTAAATAATAATAACAAAGATATTAAAATTTCCAAAAAAAACATTCTGGAAACTCGCAGGAATATTTTAAAATTTGAAAGTTCGACACCATTGAATGTTGGCCTTCAGCAATGAAAGAAAGGCCATAAATTTCCAAATTACTTCAGTTTTTTTTTTCTTCAAATGAAAAGAAAACTTTCAAAATTCGTTATATTTATGTTAAAATAACAATAATAACTTCTGAAATTTTGAAATGGCAAATAATAAAGAATCGAAATTCCTATGACATTATAACATTTAAATTTAAAATATTTTTGCATCTTTTCAAAATCTATCAAATTTGAACGGATCTAAGTCTTAGTCATAAATATAAAAAAAAATCAAATCATTCCAGAAATCTCAGAAACCTTAAAATTAAGGATTTCCAAGCTCAAACATTTTAGAAATTAGAAAATCATCTTTAAAAACTGTTAAATCTTCCTAATTTGAATCTACAAAAAGAAAAGTTTAAGAATTAAATTAATTAAAGCAATAATAATTAATACGAATAAAAGTGTTTTTTGCCCACTGTAGACAAAAAAATAAAAAAATAAAAAAATAAATAAATAAATAAATAAATATAATTTACTATAAAATTACTACATATTGATTCGATCATTTCTTATTAGTGTTAAGAAGCTACAAAGTTACTACAATTTAATTTTATCCCCTATTGTTCCATGCGTTGCGTTGGCAGTAAATTTTGTTGAATTGTTAATGTTACTAACTATTTAACTATGCAAGTTTAGGTCACTTTTCCCTCCTTGCTTAATGTCCCTCTAGAGTTTCAGATGTTTATTATCCAATTTAATTTGATCGCTAATGTTTGTATATAATAAAGAAATATATCTGGGCGGTGTTGAAAGTTGGCATAAGATGTGTTGACAAATTGTTTAAATGAGCGTGGGGAACAGGGAATGCTTCTTGAGAAAGCGCCGCGTCTCCTTAGGGACATAAGGGTTAAATTTGGAGTATTAGTCTCAGCATACTTCACTGGTTAAGTCGCTTAAATGATAATTACGTTTACTAAGTCTGATAATGGGATATTGTCAAAATTATGCGAAAATTCAAATCTGTCACAATTTTGTTATGAAACTACTCTAAAACTCAGTTACAAACCTCATAAACCAAGTAACTTTTAAAATACTTTTTATTCGGCGAGATAGTGAGCTTTATGTGCGCTAAGAGTATATGAGGATATACTCAATTTTCGTGATTTAGTTAGCAGCGCCTTCGGGGCTTTGTAAAATAATATGATTTTAGGTCCGTCGAGCAAGAAACCTCGCTATTAAATACACACTTGTCGAAAAGTACTTACTTACCCGGAAAATAATTGTATTGCCTCCGGAAAGTTCCACACACATGCAGGGGCGTGTTATCTCTTTAATTAGATACATTGCATATCCGGATAAAACGTGTTGGCATTTGCCAAGTACGAGACAGGTGTGTACGTCTGATGAGATTAAATACAACTGAAACTCAGAAGCATTACCATAATAAGTTTGCGGATTTACTCCAAGTTTTTCAAAGGAACACAACTTGGGATATTGCAAATTGTGGTCTCGTGCTTTGTTCTTCTTGTTGATGCTTAGATTAACTTATATTTTATACGAACAATCCTTCAATAGATCTAAAATTAACCATAAATATTAAAGCACCCACGGGCAACCAAGATATAAAAGATTTTGTCACAGTTCCTAGTTTAATAAAACGATATTTTAGCGTTGCTTCAGCGGGATTAGTTAACATGGTACAAAA
The DNA here is from genome assembly GCA_030157275.1 of Cynaeus angustus. Classification (NCBI taxonomy): domain Eukaryota; kingdom Metazoa; phylum Arthropoda; class Insecta; order Coleoptera; family Tenebrionidae; genus Cynaeus; species Cynaeus angustus. Next base: position 16,597,113 of record CM058062.1, read on the forward strand.
TTAAATGTCTTTGCGTACATAGAATGTTTGGTAATATCTCCATGCGTAATCTCGCATGAAAGCTAAGCTTGGCATTGATGCATTTTTAGTAGTAGTAGTACTAATAAATGATACGACTCAACCAGAGTTTGCTTTGAGTATTTATACGTCTTCAAGAAAGACGAAAATTTTGTTAGAATGCTTTATCATGTCAAAATTAGCATTGATCGGACGTGTGCTTTCTGAAGCATAGGTGTGACATTTCCTGCCTAGTGCTAGTTCCTAGCGTATTCTCGTTTGGAAACTGCTAGTCCTCTATTTCTGTAGCGTCCCAGGTGTGAAAGTGTCCGATTTTCCGATGGTGCAAGTTTTTCCGTTTTTGTCGTCGTCAACTTACCGCCAAGCCGTCAATTAAGAACGAAAGTTGTGACAGGCCATGTAATTAGACCGTCTGAGATTTCGACGGCAACGCAAACAAACTGTAGGATTAAAACGTTCGACGGTGCATCTTCGACATTAAGTGAAACAATGGCAGGAACGAAACTGCTCGCTTAATTTCCGTTAGGCCCGCCTTGACGATTCCCTCAGTACTGCCAATTTCCTTTCCACATTTCCTTTTCAAGCCGCAAACCGCGACAAGTCTGCGAGATAACAAAAAAAAAAAGGAAAAAAGTCACCGCCCGTCGTCTTATTTTTATGCGGTTGTGAACGTGCCTTTACGACGTTCATCGGTATTCCGGGACATGTCTCCTGTGTTCGCATTTGAAACACTTCTTGCTTAGTTGCGTCGGTTATTTGTTTACTCGCCCAGATAAAGTTCTATGGGTGCAAGCGAGTTCCCCGTGTCTTCGTGCAAAGGATTGCGAATTGCAACCGAAGCGGGAGGATTAAGTTAATACTACTTTTTAAATTCATAACGCTGCATCCAGGTCTTGAGGTAAACAAGTACTGGCTGTAAAATGACAAAGGAACAAATCCGAATATCTTACATCCATCTAACGGTCTCCAGAAGTTGTAAAGAGTCTCCGTCACGAACCGCCACTGTCTCCGTCTATTTTTAAGATGGACGTGTTCCTAGTTTAGCAAATTGAAGATGGATGGCGAGTCGGTCCAAGTTTCTTGCCAACTGCATAACAAACCTATACAACTGAAACGTTTTCCGGCCACCACCTTCTTCTACCGATAAGATGCAGCCATGCTTCAATATGTCGCAATGCAGCCGAGCCAACGCAACGAATTGCGGCCAAATGAATATCTTGTCCTGAACCAGACAGATTAGAACTATTGATACCAAACTTCTCGAGTGGTTGTTCGGGAATTTAACTAAGAATTTCCCTATTTGGCTAGCAAGGCATACTTCCGACTACTTAGATGTTATTAAACTTTTTACCTCGTCCAATCTCGAATGCTGACAACACAATTCATGGATGCGTAAAGAAGTTTTTACTGCAGTGGAGTTGCAGTTTTGAATTTGGTTGTTCTGTCAGCATGTTTTGTGAGAAACTAAAGTTACATGTTTTAGAGCGTTTGTTCTTGGAATTGTGAAGGTTTTAGTACATGAATCATTTTTGTGGTCTAACGTATGGTCATTTTAACATATGCAGACCAAGTTCTGTAGTTTGGACGTAGACAGATGTGCTTTGCTTTTGTCTTCTCTTCTGTAGTTTGTTTCTGTAGGGATTCATGGTTGGTCCTGAATATTGAATTTGAATAATAATGAATTCTTTTTTTTTGTGATAGACACTCTTATTGGTCATCTGTGGAGCCAATAAAAAAATAGTGATCACTATATATGTCAGGAAATGTAATTTTCTTGATCAACATCAAAACGACATCAAAGTATGAAAAAAAACTATGAAAATGTTCAGTAAGAGAAATATTTTAGACGTTGTAATAACAGTCCTACAATTTAAAAACATTTTGAGACTAGTTTTATCATTGTCATTATCATTCGCATCAAGTAAACAATTTTGCTAAACCTCAATTAAAATGTATCTACACAATCTCTAGAAATTCTAGAATCTCAAACTTTTAGAATGTGTTGGGGTTTATAAAGAATTTCAAATTTCTAATTGCCTCAAATTCTTAATTTTATTCTTAAGTTTATTAAAACTTGCTCGTATCAAAGGAGCGAAAAGTATGCAACATTAATTTATTGCAAAATACAAGTTTAAAAAAATATGCAAATAGGTGTTTAGATGTTTTGTTACTCGTTGAATATTTTAGGTAATTTGGATGTTGGATTTTGGATTGAATTTTTTAGATCTTTAAAAATTCTCTGAATTAGTTTTTGTTTTGGAATTTTTTGGATCCAGCGGGATTGTTTTACTTTCTTGAACTTCCTGAAACTGTTGGTTGTATTACATTTTTTGATATATTTTTTTATTCCTTCAGATTTTCTAAATTTTCTAGATTAGTGTAGTGTCTAGATTATTTACCTTTTTTGCTTGGAATCTTTGTATCCTTTGTATCTTTTGGACTATAGATTTTTGGGATGCTTGGGATTTTTTGTACTTGTATTAGTTTTTGATGTTTTAGTTTTTCTAGTTTGTCTACATTGTTACTCTGAGGATATCATAAATTTTGTTTTTTAAGCTACTTTGGTTTTTAGCGCTTGGATTCTATTTATCTTCTGAATGTTACTTTTACATTTTTAAAAATTTTTTTGTTAGCATGTTTAATGTTTATTTTAGCATTATGTTCGAATTTTTTATAATTTTGGGTTGCTTTGTATTTTTGGATGCTTTGGACTCTTTCTAATCTTCTTTTTCTTTTTTTTTACGTTTTAAATATTTTTAATTAGGTTTTTATTAATTCTGTCTACAATTTTTTATATTTTTTGGTTTATTTTTATCTTTTGCTTCTTCTGAATTATTATAATAATTTAAATACTTAAATTCTTTTGTTCTATTTTTTTTTTAATTTGTGAAAATAAATTTTTTCGACTGTCCTTAGCTTTTTCTGCTTTATATGCAGTTCTTTATTTTCAGAGAAATCGTCCATGGTATTCAGAATTTTCAGAGTTTATTTATGACTATGAAGGCAACATATATACGTCATCTGTAATAAAGAAGGGGCCTATGAAATAAAAATAAAAACATACCTTGTAAGTTTCTGGCTCTGACGAGCACAATTTTGGAAGTCTTCAAAACCAAAATTTTTCTGAAGGTTATTAAACATCCAAAGATCAGATTTTATTAGATTCATCGCATTGTCATAAATTACTACAGATTCTGTAGAAATTAGTACCAAAAATGTCTAAGTAGATTGTTCTAAATCAACAGTTACATTTTATTGATAAAAGTTTGTTTGTTTCATGAATTACAAAAGTTAGAAAACTTCTATACTAAGTGTTTAATGGCAATATTGATTTATTTTCAAATTAAATATAGATATGTCTTTAAGAGAGACTTTATGATACGGCTATAAGTGCATTTTTATCAAACTTGTTTTGTATTTATATAATTTTTCACCTGTAATAAAAAACCAATAAAATATCTTATTATAAGTTTGCAGTTTTATAAATTTTATGAAATCGATTACATTAAGTATCTGCCTTTTGTCTTAGCAAAGTAATTAAATTTTTATAACACCTTTTTATAGCATCGTAAAACTTATAAAGTTACTTTTTTAATTTTGCATGAAAGAATAAGTAGATTTCAATCTAAAGCGTTTGTACTGTTAAAAAAAGTCTTACAATATCAAACTACATCTTGCGCAAGTTTAATAATTGTACTTTGGTGTTAAAGTGAATGTACAAAGTTTGTGACTTGGAAATTATTATTGTCATATTCGATCTAAAGACATATTTTAACGATAAATACAAAAATGTTATGTTTACAAAGAAGTTCATTTGTGTCCTAAAGTTATACAAAATTTAACTTTAGTTTTAATAAACCGCGAATTGTCGTCTTTATTTTTAGAAACCGCAAAACTTGACCACATTGTTCCAGTCATGTGTTCATTAATGTTCTGCTGTTATCTGTGGGTTACTTATTCGAATTAAGAACACTCAAGATCAAAATGGTTACATCGACAGTAAACATGCTGCAATCATGACATTTACAAATGAATTCTTAAAATCACGACATTTTCATGCCGTTTCCTAGGCTCATTGTTACAATGTTTGACATTTATTTGTATGATTTAATTGTTATTTGCATATTAAGAGCGTAAATTTATCGACTTCTGCACGATTGAGAAAGGCGGTATCAAGATTGCAGAAATTATTTTTTTCTTCGAGTTGCTTATATAATTTTTTCTGAGGAGCTCAGTAAATCCTTTTTGTCTGATTACACAATAAACAAATATTTAAATAGAATATTTAGAAGTTATTTGGTGACTCACACATATGTATGTCTCGTGTTTTTTTGTGTTATCAAGGCGGGTCAAAGAAGTTAAATGTTAAGTAATTTTTACTTTTCTGGTATGCTTGTAAACGTCAACATATCTGCTATTTCCAGTAGTTATATTAGAAGTCGTTAATTTAAATAACTGCTACAGCTTAAGTTATTCACGATTTGCTGTTTCCTGAATGACTTCTGATTCGGATTTAAAAGAAAATGAACTCACTATCCACTCAAAAAACGTCACAATTTCCCGCAACGTGACGTCCGTTCTTAATGTTTCTGATTGTTTTTGGCGCAATGAAACTACTATTATTTATAGACTTGCGTGGAACGACTGATTAGTTAATCGGTTCCACGTAGCTTTGTTTTCTAGTTGAAATTTTTAATGACACTCTTTTATCCCCTTGGAATAATTGCAGTAATTAATAAACTATATGTGTCGCGATTTATATCAAATTTATGGGTGAACAAAGACATAATTCCGAACATTTTTATTGTGTGAACCTCTGTTTTGCATACGTAACAAACATGTCGTGTGTGGTTGATGTAAGCGTGCATGTTGATTGTTGATATTCCGTCCGTCGCTGACGACTGTTTTGCGTGTACATCTCCACTTTTGTCAAGAATCATGTCCCGACATATCAGACGTACATAAAAACTCATCCACTGTTCAAATGATGTTCTTACAATTTTTGTGCATTGTCTATGTTGGCATTTATAACGTCGCCAGTTTGTTCCGGGACGAGGTTTTGTTTTCATTCGATGTGTATGTTGGCGAAATCCGTTTGGAAAACCAAACAAGAAACGGATTACATGCAATTGGAATTTTATGTTTGGAGAGATTGATTTTGTGTTGGCTCTCTATGCATGATATGAAAACTTTACCGTTTTTTTATTTATAGTGTTGTAAAAAGGAACATTAATTTCGTAAATTGCCATCCTATGATTAATTCCACTTTATTGCAACTTTGGCGTTCAATTTGTCCTACGCTCGTGACTGCAAAAAGCGTTAAAATCCTGCGATGGGAACGAGCTAAAGTTCAACCTAAGAATTTGGATGAAAATCGGACCGGGGAGGGATTTCAAAGGGTGATTTTCATGCACAAATATGATAAAATTGTTTTCGAACCGAATTTATCGCTTCCAGTGGGAAAGTAAAGACAGTTGTTCTGTCGTAAAACATGACACATGAGACAAAAACTTGGCGGTTTTGTATCACTCTTTCGGTAGCTTTAATATCGAAAAAACTTGTAACGAAACCGGAAGGTTTTTTTCTGTAAGCACACCTCCCTTTATCTCAAGCGTAATTTCGCCCTATATTTTTTCACTGCGTCTAAACTTCCGACCTTAAATTCCGTAAACGTACAAAAGCGGAAGCATTGAAGATTTACCTCTTTACAAATGAATAATAGACAAGCAAAGACAGAAACCGCCAGTAATGGAAAACAAATAAAAGAACCCGAAGTCTATTGAATAATAGATGGCTACATCAAAGAAATGCCCAATTGTCACGTAAATTTAGACAATAACCATCGACCTTAAACACTATCGACAATTTTGCGTAAGCACTAGGGAATTAGACTTTGCTGATATTTTAAATAAAGGTTAAATGAGAAGGTTCAGGTTTTTCCGCTTCTAATAGGAAGCTATTGTACCTTTTATAAGGAGTGGTGTTATTATCTTCTCACCCTAATAACAGAACAACAAACGGGGGGGACTTGTAGTCTACATATAGAACTCAGATTTTATCAAGAAAAGAAAGCTCGTTGCGTGGTGCTGTACAGAACAGACTTTGGCCTCGAGAGTCGTGCGTTCACGTGATTTATGGAATTATGAAAATTTGTTAGTGCGGTCGTGCTTGTCGCATCTTCTATTCTTTATTAGAGATTTTTTTTTTTAAATAAGTAACGTAGTGATATCTATACACTTTTTTATGTTTATGTTGCGTTTGTGTTACCGTAATTTTGTAGAGCTGCTAACGACTTTTTTATCTTTCCACCTTTAATTAAAAGTAACCACGAAAATGTCATTTTATGATAAATGGACAGAAGATTACATGTAATTTTAATGACATTATTTTAAGTGTTTCTGTGTAAAAATAGTTTTTTAAAATTCGAAATAGTTAAGGTACGAAATGATTCCGAAATCTCGCTTGGTGAAAAATAAACTGATTTCTTTAATTAAGTGATAAATAGCGAATTAAATTATCATATAAAGTATAATAGTCAAAACAAAGGATGGTGCAGTGAAGGTGAGAGATCAAAAAAATAAAAGCTTAAAAGAGGTGATCAAAAAGCAAGGTGGGAGGACAGAGGCGGTCATACCAGGATTGATAGATAAAAACGATTGAAAAGATATACTAGAAGTAACATATTAAATTTTTTTGTGGAGTTTTGCAAATTTGTAAAACATTTCTTATGGTTAATAAACAATTATTTCGTCGAATATTTAGAAGGTAATGACTCATAAATTTGTAGGTCTCGTGTTTGTGTTATCGAGGCCAGTTCAAAGAAATGAAAAGTTAGATAAGTTGTAAACGTTAGCGTATCTAATATTTTTAGTAGTTGCAAGTATAAACAAAAAGGGGGGCAAAAAATATCAGATCGCGTTATATCAAACTCTTGAATGGGAAAACAAAATGGAAATATTCAAGCAAGCAAAAAACTTGGAAGAAACACAAATTTGGATGGAAAAAAATATCAAAAAAAGTTCAGTAAGATTAGAAGGCAAAGAGAGCGAATTTAAGGTACGATAAAATCATTGTAGACGGAAAAATTTATAGAACGGAAAATGAAAAACAGGCCAACGACTACATGGAACAGTTAAGGAAAATTACGAAACAACATAGTCCAAAAAAACTGAAAAACAAACCACAAACCTCATAATTTATTAATGATAAGACAAGAGTCAATAGACGGAAGAAACTTAAAAAAAAACGTAATCTGAATAGGAGGGAAATGGAGAACTGAAATTAAAATACTTGCCCTGCAAGAAATATGCTGGAAAGGGGCAGGCATGATTGATAAGGAAAAGTATTCTTTACTACTATACGGTGAATGGAGAAAGATAAGTAGTAAGTACGGAATTAATGGCTAGCGAGAGATCATATCTAAAAATGAGACAGAAAGTAGCGGATACCATAATGGCAACGTAGGTATATGCACTAACTGAAGAAGCAAATGAAAGACAAAGATGAATTCTACGAAGAACTATAATGGAGTACCAAAGCATGACACGTTAATATTGTGTCAAAGTAGGGAAATAAAACTGGCTAAACAATGTAACATGGCAGGAAATGACAAATAATAACGTACAACGACTGGGTAATTTAGCAGAAGAAATTAATATGAGGTACTGAGTACAAAGTTCATGCATAAGAAAGAGCATAAAATAACATGGTTGAGCAGGAAAAACAACAGGTAACTCAGGTGATCACGTATTGATTGTAAAGAAAACAGAAAAGGACCTCCAGAGGAGCGAATATAGATATAAATGGTTTGCTCGTAATAAGCACGAAAGGAAAATGTAAAAATAGAAGTAAAAGAAACGGTAAAGAAAAAACGGAAAACGAAAGAAGATGGAGGAGCATATACAGATGAAGAGGTCATCGAAGCAAAGTGGAAAAACATCAATGTATTTCAACTGTTACAATAAGGTTATAAAAGCAAGGTCTACTGAACAGAAGAATAAATGATTTATTAAAGAATGAAAATGGATGGTTAAGAAGAAGAAGAAAGCAAGTGTGACATGCTTAAGAACAGAACAAAACGTTTTAAGAACATTATTATTAATTATTATTATAAAGAAAATTTATTATCCAAATAATTAAAATAATCTAAAAGATTTAAAATAGAAAACTGGTCTAAGATTAATAAATTCGCAAATTCAAAGTTAATAACTATACAAATATTGTCCAATAAAAAGAATATTTGAAATTTTTTAAAAATACCAGAAATATATAGAAAAAATAAAATAATAAGGAAAATTTAAGATAATATAAACAATTAATCGAGGAATATTAAAAAAAATATCTTTGCATATTTAAAGTTTGTTGCATATTTTCTGCTCTATATGCCAGATTCAATTTGCCACATATCATTTAAAAAAAAACAACCAATTTTCTGCATTCTAAAAGATGTTTTAAAATTTCGAAAAGTGAAACTGTTTAGAAATTTCTTAAACAATCTCGAATTTTCTAACAAAACTGCTTTCAACTTTACTTAAATGTCTACAATAAATTCAGTAATTTATAAATCCTTTTTGTGAAAACTTGGCTAAATTTCGCAGAATTGATCATAGCCTGTAAAATATTCTGAATTAAGAAAAAAAACGCATTAATTGGTCGATCAAATATCCTATAAACTTATGGAAATTTGTAAATTTATAGTAATTTAAATGAAATGTAGAAAATTCATAAACATTTATATATTTTTTACTTTAAAAATTGCAATAACTAGAATGTTTAGAATTTCTAAAAAATGATTAAAAATGAGACAATTCAAAACGTTTCACTTCGTATGTCGTCTGTGAAACCGACAAAATGATTTGTTAAAAATGCAGAATTTGTATTAATTATTGTTAGTAGTTTTTGGTAGTAAAGGTCATCCGTTGTTCGAAATGAAATCTAAACAGGAATAGTATAAAATTATAGTAAAAAAAATGGATGGCTACAAAAACTCAGAGGATCATCTGTTTAAAATTAATATTGAAACTGCGCATAGTGAAGTAATCACCGTTCTATATTAAAAACTAGGTGAGTTTTTCATGGAAGTGAGTAGTCATTAACCCATTTAATTTAGTGTCCAGAAGAATCTGATAAAGGTTCGACCCATTTATCGACGAATTCGTAATTTGGCTTAAGTAGTCGGAAATGGCCGTTCGAAGGGACTGATTAAATTTTATTAACCGTTTTTCGTCGTTTTTGTGTTTGGCGTTGCTTTTTCCATATTTCCCCAATTAGTTCAAGTTGTTGATTCCGGTCTAGTGATTAACGCATTCTTTTAAAAATCCAATTTTCCGATGGCCGTAAAAGCGATTTAAGCGTTGTAAAAGAAAATGCTCAGATCAGATATTGAATTATCGCATGTATGAGTACTCCACATATTTCAAAGGTTGTATGGGAAGAGAATACACCGCGGTAATCGTTGCACAACACAGGAGACCTCTCAAAGAGATATTATGATCAAAATGCGTTTACCCCGAGCGTCGTTCGAGCATAAAGCTGCTCATAGCTGGGAGCAACCCGTCGAAGAAAATATATAAGAAACGTTTATTTATTTTCTGCTTTGCATTCCTTCTTATTGGAAAGGAAAAGTTTTACAAGAACAAATCAGATAATAATTGACAGGCGACTGTAAACGCGTGATGATCTTGTGCATGCGAAACTTTACTCCATCTTCGATGTAAATCGCAGACCAAGCTAAAGAGATGAGAAATCGACTCTTAACTTTTGATCAAACACGTACGTCATGCAAATTCTATTCACGTATTCGTATCTCCCATAAAATCTTTTTAAATTTTATCTATAAAGCACGATTCCTTTTTGCTTGGCACCGAAACAGCTCCCTAAACACAAATCTCGATTTGTCTGACCTCTAGGTGATGGTCGTTAAAATGTTGTCGCGTGATTGTTATTATAATAAACACGAGCTAATGGGTGAGCAAGCAATCAATTGATAGTAAAAGTAATCAACAACGTCATTAAATTATACATTCGCCGGCAGAAAAGCTCGTGAATGTGGATTAGATAAATATTTAATAACGCTGGCGCAGATTGAACGCATTATTGAGCTCGTGGGGCGAGGGGACTGCACTGATTCAACATAATCACTACTAATCGATTAATTGGATGATTTATTACAGATCGTATATCGATTATTCGGTTTATTTATTAACGAGCTTTTTGTTTACCAATCGATTCAATTTATTTTTAACGGCTGTTCAATTAGCTATCATAATTTTCTCCAAGCATTATATCGTTGTAGTTTTTAAATTTTAATAAATCGCATCGTTTCAAAGTAATTGCTTAATCATTTTGTTGTGAATACTTTAATAAACAAAATCGGAAACAGTTTTTTGAAATTTCGCCTGACGAAATTTGAATTTTCAATAAGCGGGAAAGCCAGAAACCAGCGGAAAAAATTGTTATTACACACAGCACCTGACACCTGTTATTTATATTTTTTCCGCTCAGTTTTTTATTGTTTCAGCAAAAATCCCGCATTTTTAAAATATTAGTTTGTATATAAGCTTTTTTGTTAAAACGATGATCTTAAAGTCTGAAAGTTTTTGTGTAAAGTAAAATGTAATCTTTCCTTTAGTTTGAAAATATTTTAATGATAAATTGCAGTACTTAAATAAGATTAAATGAGTAGTTAGTGTCTGTTTTCAAAGAACACGTAAAGAGTGACTTTACGGTACGATAATTACTTACCTGTACACATACTCAGCAGCTACTTTGTTATCCACATTGTCGGCCAGCCTTTGGAAATTCTTTTAAGACCGTCTTCGCTGCTTTCGCTTCGTTTTCTTTTTGTCGGAGTCGTCTACACTGTTGTGATTAATATGTAAAGTGATCAAACAAGAAGTCCCATTACTGGAGCGATTAGTTGTATTTGCGAATTTTTAACGAGTTAATGACGACGGCTTCTATTGGATGATGTTCCTTATTACCATCATAATAGTCGTGAGAAATAGTCTTGGTAATTGTCTTTATGACGTCTCAGTTCCTTGGTGCTTTATTTTCCTGGAACAAAACCGAATTGTTCGTGTATGTGCTTCTCGGTCTGTGTGTGCGACATTATCATAACGAAGGGCACTCGTTGGCTTGCAAGTCAAGTCGGAATTACCACAGTTCTAAAAATTGTCGCCGTCATTATTTCGAAACAAACGAGCCTCTTGGGAACGTGAGGTGTTGAGGATGACATATCACATCCAACTCGGACAGGTTCATTGTTTTAGCTCGTCTTTATGTAAACAAGGGACTTAGAATATGTACAAGTGTGTGCTTTGTGGTGGGTTGTCCAACACGAGCACCTGGAACGCAGAATCTTTCTCTCATTTAAGGGGCAAGAAGACGTGAGATGTTTCGGATATGACATTAACGAAATCGAATTGTGTCGATATGATGCGATCCTCTTGTTGTACTAAAAAAAGAACGGAAACACGGAAATGTCGAGTCGATAAAACTGTATAAAGCCACGACCTTATGACCGTACTTATCAGCCATCATCGACATTTTTGGGCTTATTTCATTAAGTGTAACACTTTGATGACGTCCATTCAGAGCAGCGTGTCTGACGGCTTATCTCTGCGCACAACCAAAGCGTAATGAGTTGCCATTTGGGGAGTACATTTACGTCAAAGTTGCTCGTTTATTGGCTTAGACAAAAAGGCGCATCTTTTTGTTTATCTCTAAACGATCGACCAAAACCAATTCACCGTATTGAACTTTTAGAAACTGACGTATCAACATGAAAGGTTTAAGCTTGGTTCAGCGCGCAAAGTTAACACCGTAAGTCAATTATCGTGTTTTTATTAATTAGTTTCCATATCTAACGAAAACACTTCAAGATGCCTCACTGCTAAGTTTTTTTTTTATGATTTATTATAATATTTATTTTACCAAAGTTTTCGGTACTAGCTTTTAACAAACAAAGCGAGCAACGTTTCCCAGGATATAACAGAGATAACAAAATTTACGAAAATGTAACTATCTATATGTCTATGCTCCAAGTTTTTTTGCTCAGACTGTTTAGTTTCTTTCAATCCTTGAAATTCCATGTAATCTTTTGTTTTTAGTACCTTATTATACTTTGGATTTTCAATTTCTTAGTCTTTTCAATTTCAGCAAATTGCTTAGATTTATTAGGTCAGATTAAGTTTTAGTTTTTTCAATTATTTAGTTTTTTTATATTTAGACTTTATTTTCCAGATTATACAGGAAGTTTTCAGTGAAAAACTGAAATCTGTATGTGTCTGAATCTGTATAATGGGAATATTAATAATAATGTGCAGCTTTAGCTTATTACCTCCATGGGTAATCCACATGGTGTGACAGTATATAAAAAAGAAAACAAATTTTAAATTGCACCGAACAAGCGAAGTTTTAAGTAAACATTGAAGGGAGATTTGCAAGAATAGTTTCTCTTACATCGAAACAAATAAAGTGCAGATTAATACAGGACAAAATAAAGAGTTCGTCGACGAGATCGTTCATCATTTTAAATATAAAACCGAGCTGGTGATAATTACGTCTTTTTTGCGAGGTTGATATGGAAGCATAGCTTGACAAATTATCTAGATTATTAAAAATTAGTTTTGTCTAAATAATTTATTACGCAAGTATTTTATAAAATTTATACTAATGGTTTTTAATTTAGACTGATGGATGGAAAAAAAAGGAATCCGAATTATACATGAATTTTAAGATGGCCCTAACTAAGGACCAATATAAAATTTAAAGAGTACAAAGATTACTAAATATAACAGAGCATTTTTTTATACAAATGTCTTGTTCTACATATTCTCCTGAATTATGTAGAATCTTTCGATTTTTTGGATGCTTTGGATTTTTGGTATTGTGCAGATTCTGTAGGTGTTTGAAATTTTTTAAATCCTTATGTCTTTAGAACATTGAAATGTTTTGAAATTTTTGGATTCTTCAGCAGACTTTTCTTAATACTTTGGATGCTTTAGAGCCAGTTTGCCCTCTTAGTGTTTTTAAAAGTTTAAAATTTATTGGATGTTTTCTGTTATTTTTTTTGGATTGTGCAGAATTTTTATATTTTTTGGAATCTATGTAATTTTAAAATGCTTTTAATTCTTTACATTATAAGTTTATTGAATATCCTAAATTAGTTTTCAAATATCGGTATCTGTAGAAATCTTTCTATTTTGCTTCGATAAAATTTTTGTAGGATGGTAATGGCATGGATTTTGGATTCTTTAAATTTATTAAATTTTTATTTGTTGTGTTTTAAAAAAAATCATATTCTTAATTTTTTTGTATTCCTAACATTTTTCAGATTATGATTAGATTTTTTAGGTTTCTTTAAATATCTATAGAAGTTTATCTCTTTTCCAAATTTTTCAGTCTTTACATCCCATAGATGTTTATAGAATTTTTAGACGTTTTTTCATGTTTGTGCAAATTCTTTGTAGGTCAAATTTGGTTCCAGAATGTACAATTTTGGGATTTTGGGAAATCTTTGCATACGTCTAATACCATCTATTTTGCAAACTTTAATACTTTTTTTAAATGTTCTGTTTCCTCTATATCCTTTTTTATACTCTCTTATCTTTTATAGAATTTACATTTTATTATGATGATGTTTTGAATGTTTTGCAAGATGTATGCAATGTTGTTCGATTTTGCAGGCTGCTTTTGACAGTTTTTTGTAAACGTTTGTAAAGTAATATGCGGGAGTTTAAAATATGAAGCTAAATTTTAAGCGAATATGCAAAATAAAAATTATATTTAAACGTTTTTGATTAAAATTAGTGGGCTTCAACTTAAAGCTATATATATGTAAAAACTGTGATTTTTATAAAATTCACTCCGAAATTAGAACGTATTAGACGTCATAGAAATTGTTGAAGACTAGTCATAGGTGCACGAATTAAATATATTCTAGAGATAACGCAAGTAAATTAGTGTAAATCGTCTTAGTTAAGATATATGGAGATAGTGTGGGTCGGTTCGTATTTATTGCATTGGCTATTCTTTAGGAAACTGCTCTGTATTCCTAGAAGCAAAAGTGTAATGGAGCTCCACTTCCTGGTCGTGAATTTGCAAACCAAAGAATGATTTCCAATCGGAAGCCGTTGTCTAATGGTAAATTCCAGTCGGAATTGTATAGCTTCACTGTGGGATTGTGGAAGGAATTACTCCAGGAAGTGTTAGCTCTCGAGCTCAATAGTGTCTGAAATCAGATAACAATTTTCATCATCACTTTTCAAGATAATGAAATATGCAGATGGGAGACAAGGAGGACGGTGCATATGAGAAAACTCCGTGCTTAACAATCTAAACTGAGCAGTGTGCATTTAGAAAGACATTCTGAAGATTGCTAGCTCAGCTTAAAAGGATTTGTGATGTTTGGAACAGAAGTGGTGAGCATTAACTTCAGCTTCTGTATAAACATAACCAAGAGGAAGCAGCACAATCCTCTGTATAATAATTCAGCGAAATTATGTAAATAAGTGACACGTGATCGATGCGGTGTTTGCATTCCTACTTCTAACTTGATCAATACTGTTGGATTAGAAGGAGATGATGAAAAAAAAGAACAAAGAGAGAAATGGTTCCAGGGCCGGCTACAATTTTACTCTCTTGCCCATCTGTCAAATGTCGTAGGTAATGGACGTGTGTGTGTGCGCGTTGGGTTCGATTTTATACCAGTCATATACACACGAGTGGGTTCGTGACCCGATTGTGGATTAAATCTGGATTAACTCAGAAATAAGGCTAAATGTATATGAGACCCGATAGTTCGATTTATCAAAACAGCGATATAAATTAATGGAGCTTCACATTGTTGGTTCAAATCCATCGAAAATTATTTTTCAAAAAACTAAAGCCGCAACACCAATCACCCACGAGCGTTGGCCGAGCCTTTATTTGATTATTTTAAACGAATGACAATACAGCGCATTATGTTAAAATGGAAATTATGTGGATTAACGTAAAATGCACGGACATATAACGCTTTGGAAATGGCTAATTTGAACACATGAATAGCAGAATGTGGCGAATTAATTTAAATTAAACAATATAACTGTATAGATAATCACGGTCATACCTTGTTATATGCTGAAATTCGTAGTGGTGCCTCATTATATCAAACCGAGGAAGCATCTGCTTCAATAAGTACGCTTCGATACCTTTTCTGATTTAAGACCACAACCTGAGGAAATTTATTCACCGGAAAAGCCATTGTTATTTATTTACAAGCCGAGCCAGAACCAAAAACATCTGCCTCTTGTGTTAATAATTTTCGGTAGTTTAATTTTTCATTTATATGAACGTGCGCGTAATTCAGCCAGAACAAGAAAAACAATTTGGTGTCACCGAATTCTCTCCCTTTGGGACCGAGACTATCATTTCCATTGCATTACTTCCGTACTTCCCCCAAACGAACTCTTGCTATCACCGCTTTGTATAAAGTCATGGCAATGTCATTATGAAAATGGACACATTCATACGCGCAAAAATTGACAATTAAAATTTAAGTGTTATGTTACACAACCCTTTCAGGACATATAATGTTTAGTGCTTGTAGGAAGCAAGACGCATTATCCCCTCTTCAAAGTCTTCGCTAAACGAAATTAAATAAATACGTGTTGAAAGAAACTGATTGTGCATTTTAATTCATTTCGAATCGGAGGCTTTTGATGTTCAACGGCCGTACAAAAATTGTTTATACTCTTTAATTAACGATGCTAATGATATAGTCTTTGTTCATCGTTGTTTTTTCTTATTCGTTTTGTCGTTAATCCAATCGACTACATTATAATTATGTAGATTGAGACATGTTCTTTTTTTTGCAAATTGTGTTGAAGCTATCGAAGCGAGTGTTTTGCTGATAGCTAGCGCGGCGCCCATGACGAGACACTCGAAAATATTAGATTAAAATTCAATTTCCTACCTTCATTTTAATTTTATGAATTCTGGCAAGAGAGGAGATTAAGAAAAATTATATTCTGCAAAGTCTTAAATGAAGTAACTAAAATTCACGTCACTGGCCTGTTTAAAATAAAAAATACGAGAAAACTAAACGAGTGCTTGGCTGAAGATAAGAAACGCAATACATCAAGACCAGGAAAAAGAATTCGGAAGAAACGTTATATAACAAAATGCAATTGCGCTGCCGGGTGAAAACTTTAAAACGTCTTAAGCTATGCTGGCGGGAATGTGTAAAAATAACCAACAGTCAATGCAATAAATTTTAACTTTTCTTTGCCAACAAGTGGGATCGTATAAGTTTAAAAAGGATCAAAAACAACCAACAAAATTACAGCAATTTCCTCTTCGCGTCCAAACGGCTAATTATCGAGAAATTATGGCCTTTTTTACTCCCCGAATGTGCTCAATCGATTTGCATATTAACGCAGCGAAAATTGATAAAGTGATAACGGAAATTAATCCAGACGTTACTAAATTGATGGAGAAAATTAGTTTTTAATTCGGGCATATGCACACACTTAGCTTCCATTAGAGGAAGATTAACTAATTAACTGTAGCGGCAAATTAATCTACCAAATTGACTGGGGCCGGGTACATGCTCAAATTCCAAGATTTGATGACCGATTGGGATCAATCATTTTGTCGAAAGCGTTAAAACTGCGCGGTTTCAAATGGGTGGTACATTTCAAAATTATTACAACTGGAGGCGGTAATTAAAGGTCTAGGTGTGGCGTAAAATTATTGGTTTTCTATTATTGTATTCATAAGCAGATTTTTTTTTTAAATATTTGTGGTAAACCTTAAATTTTTTAATTTGTGTTCTTTTTTACCTCGGCGGGCAACCGCACAGAAATGCATTCTATCACATACCATAATATGTTACCAACCAGAAATAAATTTTCCACATGTAATTTTTATTTTATTTGAATATAATTTTTTCTAATCCTCGTCTGGCGCCGTATTTTTCCAGTTTTACTGTAATGCTTCAAGGACTGTTAAACGTGACGAAAGGTTTAGTGGGTGTTAAATTATTTCGACGCTCTTGACACTACATAACGACTACCGGTGTCTTTCATCGTCCGCTTAACACGTAAACGTGAAGTTAATTTTTATGCAACTTTAATCCTTTATGTCTCATTTAAATTAATTTAATCCTCGTAGATCTTTCTCCATTGATATCCATAAACTGCTGCGCTGACCGCTCCATAAAATGACCAATCCACATAAATTTCCTGCTAGCTCAACATTTTTCGGACAATTTCAGCCAAGTGACACCGAGCACTGCACCACTTACACTGTCTTGTAATGAACGCTAACAATGTTGCGGATGCTGCAAATGCGCCATCAGCACTCTTAACACTCGTCATTTCCTTCCTGTTTTGATCGTCTCTTTTATTTTCAGGTAAGAGGAGCTTCATTCGACCACGAAATTTAATATGTTGCGTTCAAGCTATATTTCGACAAGTTTCCAACTTTGCGCCCCTCATTAAGGTAGGAAACTACTGTTAAACGGTGCCAACTGTCAAATTACACTCTGAATTTCTAGTAAAGATAAATAACATGGTGAGATCTAAAGGGTGATATAAAATTTAACTCCGATGGGCTTTGGTAATGTTGCGGTAATGCGAGAATTAGGTATGCAAATTAGACACAGATAATATTTTTATGCTAATGCATGAAGCGTTTTAAAGTTTTTTCTAAAATGAGGCGAATGTTAATCTAGTAGAGAAGTGCATGACAGTGGCTATAAAAATGCAGCTCGGTTGATCTAAATCATGTGATAGGAGACACTCTGTGTGTCTAATCTAGGAACTTTATTACTTAAGTTTCTGCTAAGTCATTTTTATGAAGTTAAATTAAGTTTAAAGCTATGCTTGACGGATAAGTGGGCTAGTAACGTGGGGGCAAAGTGGTAACTCTTTTACGTGCAAGTAATTCTTAAAATCATGATAATATATTATGGTTTTTTAGGCGTGAAGCGATGACTTAATTCTGTGTTATATAGCCCAAAGTAGAAGATTTTTATTGAAATAAAATTATTTAATACAAATGGGAATTGAACGAAATCGCGACACCAATGTGTTTTATCCATGAAAATGCTCTCTGATTCTTATCTGGGGTCTTATGCCGAAAATGGTGTGACTTGCAGCAAATATCTTGAGAATTCATTTTTGTATAAATATACTTTGAAATTTATGCAGTTTTATACATTTTGTACATTTTGGCAGTCCTGATACCCCGAAGTTCTCAGTTCAGTAATTTAGAAGAATTTTCGTGACCTCTTCATTTTTTCAAGTTCTCGGTAGTGTTTCCCACTTATTTTATTGTTTAGCACTGACTGAAGATGAGATATTTTAGTTTTTTTTTGTTTAATGCTATCATGTAAATGACAATAGCGAGTTAATTACGATGTGTCTTTCTCGCCTTGTCACATTCTTCCACCTGTTCATCTCCGTGTCAACCATGATGGATCGATTTGTAATAATTCCGCGTCCTTGACATAATCCCGAGCCATGCTTTGTCCAGGTGCCATAGAAGGGTGAAATCCGTGTCATCATTTTGCATTAATGCGAGTTCGGTGAACTTTGATGGTGAGATTTACAAGGTTCATTAAACAGGGTGAGTCAGCGGATACAACTTTTTTCAATTGTAAGCTTCTGATAAGCTCTATAAAAGTTTTCTATAAAGAAAAATCATCCGATCTAAACAAATTTGGAGTTCTTAAGAGCTATATAGAAGAAATGTAAGTCGCTATAGGGAAAAAATAAAACAATGATTAGGTTTGCGGTATCATTTTTCATCGGTTCTTTCGTCGAAATATTTTTCCTTTGACGCTATCTCATACATAAAAAGCGAACGGAAGAAAACGCCGACAGAAAAATGTATTATTATCTAGCGAGTATGTGCGACTTGGTCCGCACAATGGAGCAATAAAATTCAAATAGTGCACTTTTTCCGATTGAAATTTCGAAAAGAAGTGGATGCTGTGTTAAATTGCCACTTTACCTTTAAGAATTTAAGGAGAAGAGATGCAAGTGATGCCGTTAGGAAGCCATTACGGTGAAAAAATATATTATACTGGGAAGGAACTCCCGAAGAACAATTGCCGCGATAAATTTAATGTAAACTTAGGGAATGTTTTGTGTTGTAATGAAATTATCAAGTTACCACGGCCTACATCCTATGGACAAACAACTGCATCCGTCTCGTTCTCGCCAACTACGCCGATAAATGTTTGGTTTGGCAAAGTGTGTAAATCATGAAAGGCTGCCACCGGCATATGGACAATATGATCATGGGCGGTGGTTTCTCTCGACCCGCTCGTTTTTAGGAGACCGAATATGATCGCCATATTGCCAGGGGATAAATGATATACGCCTTCATATACATCCCAGTGAGCATCGCTCGTTTCATTAAGGCCCAAACACAAAAAAAACTGCAACCCCTCATTCTCGTGCAATGCGTCGTCATTTTTTCGTCTCGACAAGTCTAAAAGCTACCCTTTAGTCATACTGGTTCTTTTTAAAGGGACAGGTTTCTTTTCGACGCGCCCTTGGACTCTGCAGGAGCCTGATTTATTTTGGGACGGTTTTAAATGGTTTTTATCTTAATACATTATTAAAGACGCTTTTATGACCATCTGCAACGCTCCGGAGGTATTTGCAGCCACATGCAGGTCGATTTAGATATGGGGTATTTCAAAGTGATCGCTCGTATGAAACTGGATTATGCTGAGAAAATATTTCAAAAAGCGACTTTGTAGGGATTTTATAGGGTTTAAAACGTGCAAGCGATTTTTGACACAAAATAATCATTAATGTGATAAGAGGTGTTATATTTTCTTTTTACGAAATCTTTCATAGTTAAACCGTGCTCCTACCGTACGCTTTTATTCCTACACCCACTCTCAGACGACACACCCATTAATAGTCGATAAAGAGGAGTTTTTAGGGGACGGTATCGAAGCAAAAGCTTTAAAGTAAGAAAGCATGACCTACAACGGGACGTCGATATTTTAACGTTAATATTAATAAAAGTGACATCCGCGCAGTATCTTTTATAGAGGAAGCATGTATGTATTTATTGAAACTGCTTGTTATTGCGAATTTTCAAGGAAAATTATTTTAATCTTTTTTTTATCTGGCAAAAACTTTTTAAGACAATATTTAAACCAGTCACATTGTGTTTCTCTTTTTTGTGGTAAGGGAGGTTTGTAAAAAAATGCACTTTAAGTGGTTGAAATTAAATATGAAAAATGACGCTTTAATGAATATTAACTTCAAACGGCTTTGCTTTTGCCCAATTCCCTTTATAATTTTTTTTGTTTCCCACGCAAGGTACCTTTGTTTTATGATTCAAACGACGAACAATTATTGTACTAGTATCATTTTGCTTTTAAAGTTTTAATTGTTTTTTTTTATGAGGTGCATAATGTAACGATTTATAGATTTATCTGTTTTTGCTCTGTTTTGTTGGATTATTTTAAGTAAAAATATAAACGAAGTATTTCTGGCAAAATTGTCTTGCAGCTTAAATAAAAACAAATAAAGTTTTTTCAAAATTATTTTACTTCTTAGACATTTTAGGAAAAGCCTTATCAAACACTGAACAACGAGAAATTAGCACTGCTAATTAAAGCCAAGTTGAGATCTTGCTTATTCACATAGAGATGGTTTCGGGCAAATAGAACGAGTACATAACAGAACGAGTAAATTCTAATGAAACATTTGATTTTTACTTGAATAAATTAATTTTACTTTAGTAACTTTCTAGTTAGCCACTTTCTTTTTCATTTCTTCCATTTATATTTTATTTTACGCAAGCAGTCGATATTAAGTGTTTTTTTTTTCCATTACTGGTCTAAGTACGTTTGTGAGTCAACTAAATAATTAATTAATTGGTTAATGTCGTTAAGAGAGCTTGAATTTTTAAAGCGCGACATTTTTTACCCTAGTTGTATATTTACAATATAAAAAGGCCGATCAGATTCTGTTCGCAAGACATGCTGATTGGTAATTTGAGTTTTTTGTATAGATAAATATTTGTATGAAACAAAACCAAATTTCGTTAATAAGTAAGTTATTGTTGTATTTTCCTGGGTGAAAAATTTTAATTTTTTATTTATAAAGTCGGAAAATCGCATACAGCCATTACCTTAATTTTTTGGATCATTTAATTTCCTAAATGTTATGAGTTTTTTTTTACCACCGTGAAGCGGCCGAACTCTTTGCTTTTTTAAATTTTTCCTTGCAATCTTTCGAATTTTTTGAACTCTATTATGCTTTTTGGAATTTTTCAGTTTTTCAGAACTTCCAATTTCCTTGCTTCTTAGGTTTTTCTAGATTTTTTAGATTGGCTTTGGACCATATTTGTTTTCACTGCAGTTCGATTTTTGTACCTTTTAAACTTTTCGTTGGATGTTTTCCTCAATTTTATTGCTCGATCTTTGAAGTTAATATTACTGAACACAGATAGTAAAGTAATAAGATACAAATCGATTCATTGATCATTATTTATTGAAAGAAGCAATCACAACTTTATACATAAAATCGTCATGAATTAACGAATGCTCAGATTGACAGTTTGGTGTTTTAAGCACACCTACACAAAGCCTGTATCATTTTGTGAGCAAAAATCTTCTAAAATTGATTAGTACCTACAGCTTTAAAAAAATAATTGATATAATGGAAAAAATGTTTCTTGCAGCGACAGGACTTGTGGATTTGAAATTATAGAAAAAGAAAGTTATTAATTTGTCGTCATGCGTATAGGACAACAGTCAATAGAGGTCACTGTTAGTGTGAGCTTTATGGATCTACAACTATTTTATTTTGTGTAAGAAAATACAGTTTCCGCACTTTTAAAAGTAGGAGATAGATTTAAGGTGTTTACGTAGGACACAGAGTTAGAAGGGCCGTAAATTTTTTTCGTATAGACACTTGACCTCTCTTTCCATCATCTAAAAAGAGGAAACGATCACCGAAATGTGGAACCCACAACTAAAAACCTATAGAAAAGGGGGCAAACATGTGTCGGCCATCTAGAAAATATACCTCTCTAAAAAATTTTATACATTTCTCCATTACTGGAAAGTATAACGTTGGATAAAAGAGCTCGTATCGTAAAGTTCGAGCGGGGAAAATTGGAAATGCGTATAATATTGTATAATCAGAAAGAGATTTGTGTTAATTGGCAATTGATTTAATAACGGCTTGTATGTATAGTACAACATTATTAATAATAAATGGTTCTTGTTGTGGCGTGGCCTTTATACTTTGTAATCCTTTATGAAATAGCTTTATATATAAACTGAAATTTATCTGCTGGAACACGTGCAGGTTGGAAATTACTGCGGAGAAACCGAGCTAGCCACCCATTGATTACTTTTAATTAAATAAAGATTAACGCTTTCGGACCGAATTACCCGGTTACACGTTGAAGAGACTCGGGATATTTAATATCTACGATTTACTCGTTTGCATATCAAAGATTTTTTCTTGTTTTTGGTTGATGCTGTCCTGTTGTGTTGGTAGCGTAGGATGAAACACGACAAGCAGACACTTTTGTCTTACTCGGTTTCGAAATTAAATGTCAACTTTGGTTAAAATGTGTTCCGGAGCCATTGTTATCGATTATTTTGTCGGATGATTGTTGGCAATTAAAATAAGCCGAGTGAGCAAACGGTTTTTAATTGAAATGTCTAGTTCGAATAGGTTTGAGTTATGGTAGCACATGGAGTTTTGGAGAAAAAATCCAATTACCTGAAATTTGGCGGTCGCTGAATATGATACGTCCAATAAATTGTCAAGTACCCTATTTGCAAATCCAATTTGCGGTAGTGTTATGCAACAATATTGTGAGGCGTGGCTAGTTCAATGGATATTCCCATTGTACTAGGTTCAATCAATCTTGTCGTAATAGACATTGTGAAGGAAGTAGTCTGTGGGAATAGAGGCATTAGGAATAACAATTATTCGTAAAGTTCCTCGATGGTATTTAGCGCACTCTCCGTTATGAATTGACTCGGAAAATGCCGATAATTGATGGTCGGTTCGCGGGTCATCTCCTCTATTAGCGCGTTACATTACAAAATAAAAATCCAATGCTGTCAGAGCATTCGGTTCTATTTCTTTTTAAGTAGATCAATCGTAGTGAATGATTCATGTGGGTGACTCCCTTCGACGATAGAGCCGAAAGCAATAATCGAACCGTTTATTTGAAAGTACATCGTTCAGAGGCGCTGCTTTTCTTTTTTCCGGGAACGTTATGGTGTGCTATTGAACATGGCACATTGATCTCTCATGTCGTATAATATCCCATCATTCACTCCTGTCACTTAATGAAACTTGGACTGTTTAGTCTCCGAAGAAATCCGCGATCCAATATTCATCGAATTGATTAATCGAATGGAAAGTGAAAATCACCTGTGTGACGTTGACGGCTACAAATTTAGACCGGCCTCATTGAAAATTCTATTAAATATTTCACAGGGTAGAGTCCGATGACACGTTTTACCCTCATTTTCTTCACAGGCCATTTCGAACGGTACGTCAGCTTATCTAAATACGTGATTTATAATGTTCATGGGAGCTAGCAAAAATAACGTCCCTTTACCGATATTATAGCAGATAAATGCAATTAAATATTCATCCGCGTCTTCGGCTCGTCATAATCAACTGATTGCCCTCCGGCAACTGCCTTCTCATCAGAGCAGTGTGGGGATTAATTAAGAACCCTTACATAGAAACTCGCGCCAAACGAAGGTTTCTCTAGATTTTTCTTTTCAACTTATCAACAGGGGTTGTGCATGGCGAAAATAATTTTGTTTTGGGCGCTGCAGGATTCGCCTTTCATTATTATATCTGAGTAACTTTGAGTTATCAAACTTGCTGTATATTTGGATTTCAACGAACCATTAATATCATTCGAAATTAGCAGAATTTAATTTAATAAACATTGACATTCAAACAAAGAAACCAATTCAAGTTTTGATCATTTCAAAAGTGTAAATTAATGTCGTAATTACTCGTAGTATTAAGTTAGCACATCTTGAGGTTTTTTACTCTTTGGAGTAATTTGACAGCAATAGCGTCACTACCCTACAATTATTGCTGACAATGTATAAAGTTTGTTCCATGAATTGAAACAACCAGCCATTAGTATGTCAGCGGTATACAATATTATGCAGAACTAATCTCAAATGGCATGGGAGGCTGTTAATGAATAGACAAGTATCAATGACTTGAGAGTTTATTTCTGAGGAACGCAAGTGTTTCACAGAAGTTGGAATGAAATTCTTATTGTCTATTTTCTACATTTGCGTACACGAGATCAAACTAGTTGCACAACATGTTGTTTCGAGGCACTAATTTTCACTATCGTAACGGCTAATATTTGCCTTTCATGAATATTTAAATTAGTATACAAATTGGTTAAACTAAATTTAACTAAAATAGAGGTTATAAGGTTATTTTTATAAAAATATCAGATTATTCATGACAAAATTGATCGAAATCTTAGTAATAATTTATTTAAATAGCTAAAGTCAATCAGCTTTGTATTTTATGAAACTGCTGTTTCTAGACGCTGCGACTAAAAACTATGAAAGATATGAAGGTTTTGAAACGTGAGGAAAAGTGCAGTGACCACTACATGGTGCTTGCAAAAATGAGAAAAAAAAAGAATAATTCGAATACACATAAGGCAGGCTTGTTATCAAAAAGGGATGTGAAGAGCAGTTTCACAGGCTGTCAGGATAACATATAACAGAAGACCTTGAAGAGGAATTTAATATAAAAAAGAAATGAAAGTGGAAACCTATAACCTACGGACATTAAAAAAGGTAAACGAGATGATTCTGGAAGGAAAAAGATAGCTTGAGAACACTGCGGTAGAATTATAAAGAAATCAGAAATTACTGTCAAGGTAAAAAAAATAGAAAAGTAGTCAACAGAAGGATATTCATCAAAGAACGAATAATGAATTTATCAAGAGACTACATTGAAGAACTTTTAACTACAGAAGTATAGATCATGGGAAATATAAAAAATTAGAAAAAGGCAGGAGACGATAGAACAGAATTCCAGATAATGAAAAAAACGGATATTTGAAAATGGAGGTAACAAGAATTACTAAAGTCATAGGGGCATCATAATATTTACAAAATATGGTACTCAAAGTATATAAAAGAACCTTAAAAAAACAAACGATAAAAACATACCATGAATAAACAATTTAATGAGGCACAAAGTGGCTTTCAAAAGGAAAATTATGAGAAAAACTGTTCGTTATCAACAGAAAGTTGAAATTAAATTTATCAAAGATATGGCAATTTTTCTCGGCGGGGAAAAGAGCAAGAAATTATGATATTGCTAGTCGAACAAAAATTGTTTTTTATATTTAGAAGTGACGCTAGATTATGCAGCTAGGAGCACGAAATATAAATCTTTGAAGAGAATCATGTTCGTAGGAAAAATATTGGAATTATTGGAAATAGCAAAAAGACGATGAAAAGACGATGAAGGATATAAATGAACGATAGAAGGGTCAGAATGAAAAATGAAAAATTAAAAAACGAATTAGAGGTGACAGTATGGGCAACCAAAAACATCGTTAATAAAACGAGAAGAAAGCCACAGAAGGCATAGTTCTGAGTGAAATAATATTGTTATTCAAAAACTTATTACAGCGGAAACACGGTGGTGATGATCGTCATTATCTTTTACTGACATCCCAATCATACCGTTTTTATATTAGATTAAAAATATTTTAGTTAGTCAAAAAGTGCCGAAGATTAAAAATGTGTAGATCTAACTAGTAGAATGAATTTTCTTGGATCATACTTACTTGGTATTCACAACACTTTCCAAAAGCACTTGCTAACCTACCCACCAAAATTTTGTCAGAAAATATACATTAAACGCGCGTCAGCAATTTGTGGGTTAGCAAGAGCTGTCGTAAAGTACTAGTTGTCCGTATTAATTATTTACAATCGTGCAATAAAAACAATACACTTTTATACAAATTATATATTCGTTATATGGGTTTGCTAAACAAAACATTTATTACAGTTTTGCCTTCGAACTAGGTAATATTATGGCATTCATAAAATGACATTACTGAAATGAATATTTATGAGTAATTTGTGTATTGTTTCCGTATCAAGCTGAAACGTTTAAAACTTGTTTGTATCTGCCTCTATCCTATTGTCATTGAGTTATGTACCTATTAGGTAAGTTATAGAGATTTTGACAGTATTGGCAATGAGAACTCACACTGAATTGAGCTTTTCTCACTGACCAAAGCCCGTGGAAGCTTTTCCTTCACTGCTTGTCTAACTGTAACGAGTTCTTTGCCCTACCTTACGATAATGCAATTGGTTTAACTCTGTATCTTCGTCAATCCTTCGTTACTCTTCTCGTTCGCTACTTTTTTAATCTACCAAAAGCCTATCTATACCGTCATCACTCTCACATTCCGATTAGAGTCACAGGTGCGGCTACCACAATACTCGTCAATCAGACAGTCAGCACTAGGCCGATGTGTATTGATCTAGTTGGTTGCGAACATCATGCATCATGCACATTTGTGTGCATGGAAAAGTGGCATGTTCTACCACGGCACGTTGTAGCATCACCGGAAACGTGACATCCTACAATATTCATCCACATCGACCCCCTTTAAATGCCCGTGGGTAGTTATAGGCGAATTATTGATGGAGAGGGCGTTTTTCCTTCAATTTGACCCAGTTATGGATGGAAATGTTGACAGCTGGAAAATCGCACATTGTTGAAAGGGTTAAACGCTTTGTCTAAGGTCTCACTAAATGTATCAAAGTGAGTGCTGTAATTGTTGGTGGAATCCTTGAGATTTTTGAAGAAAAGGTTATTAATGGAAGGATTTATTGATCGTGCGTGGAAGAGTTCTCGATCCGGTGGTTGGCATTCTGGAGAACCCTTATTAGGAGGAAAGGTGTTATGGGATGTATCGATCCGAGGGAATCCACGTGTGCGTGCATGATGAATCGTGCGGTTGATGTGGTCTTCTCGTTATTACAGTACATTAGGACAGTGGTGGCTCGTGGGGACACGCCTTTTTGAAATGCCATTGCAAGTCGAACAGGGCTCGGCTTTTGATTTCTTAATTGGGCTTTTTTCGCTTTCATTCCGCTAAATTATGTGCTTAAAAGCACATGTGGCTTGAGAACATCTAAAATCAGATACTCAAGAAAGAAGTCTCGTCTTCTAAGTGTCTTCACAGTTCATACGACTATATCATTATATAACTGGTTGACTGTTCTAAATAGATTGTGACATTAATTTAGTTACAAATAACTCCGCTGTGACTTAAATGAAAATTTTCCAAGAAGCAGCGCCATGTGTGTCCAGTTCAAAAAAAGCAAGCGAATGTCCACTTTATATTATAATCTGCTGTATGTTCTGGCAGCTCATATTTTATCAGCTTTCCACGCGGCTCTTTATCATCCGATGCATCGTAAAATTCCTTGCATCCGCGAGATAGATGGTAGTGTGCGCTTTATTGAAAGTGTTCTCCTGCTACTGCATTACAAGACATAAACACTTTACAATAAATTGATCGATATTCCAGTCGAGTTAATTCCATGCTGAGTGTTTCGTTTTAACACCAATAAATAACGTTCTGTTTGTATAGAGCGGAATTTGTACCCGGCATGTCCAACATTTTGATTTAAGCAATGTTGACATAAATCAATAAGTGAAGATTAAATTTAAGACGGCAAACACCCAAACAGTGCATCGCGGATCTATTTTTAGCGATATTCAATGTGACGTTTAATTTGTTTCAAAAACATCTATATATTGCCGCTGTCTATTATTGTTCATAACTCGACAATTTGCATTGAATGGCATTAACTTTTTTCCGAGCTGACAAGATGCATCATTTATAACAAAATAAATTACGTCAGCACGAGCTTTTCACAATCGTTATAATGGATGAAAAATTTAAGTTTGATTAAAAAGTTTTTTAATTAAAGTTTGTTCTGTTTAAGTCAAGCTTAATTCGATAGAAACAATAGTTCAACAATTACTGCCCGACTCGAGGAATTATTTCATTTCCATTTCCTTTCATGAAAATGCGGATTCATGAGACGTCTCCAAACAGCACACCTCAAGTGTTTACTTGGAAGACAATTCTATTACTATTGAAAAACCACTATTGTGGTGCATGCACTCGCAAAGTGCATTAAAACGCTAACTGTACTTTTAGCGTTTTCGATTTGAATTTAAAACAAAATTATCGCTGTTAAATATTAATTTCATTCGAAGTTAACACGAATTAATGGCCGTTGTTATAATCTCATTGTATATTAAACAGGCTAATGATTGGAGTAATGCGTAACTATTGGCAATTTCACTTCATTAGCCAATATCGTGGTAATTATTAAAGTGCTTAGTTGATCGTGGGTCTAATATCACACTAAAAATATTCGAAAAAAAAGATTATGCCTAGGAACTGCAATTTATTAATTAAATTCAGTGTTTTTTTGTGACGTCCACAACCTAAAAATAGTGCGTGACGTATGAATATTAATTTATATTTATATACTCTATTTTAAAACATGTAGGTTATTGGATAATTGGGAACATGTCAAAGCAAATTAATTATGTTGCATCAAAATGAAGTGAATAATAAACTTTGTAATGAAGACTTTTATGATGGGTTTTTGCATCGAAAACAACGAATTTTTAAAGTACTTTATAAACTAAAGCGTACATTGTAAATTTAAAAAATGCTGATTAACGTATTTGTAGCAAAAATGTTTCGATGTCGCCAAACTATATAGACAAAGCGTTCAGAAACAACAGAAAAGTAATAAAGATCGACACACATTCGTTAAGAATTTAATATCATGTGATTTGCAACAACTAGGTCTTGTTTGCGTACGTCACATCAACATACGTTACACCTTGACAGGTAATTAGACACATTAGAGGCGTACGTTACCTTGTAACTTTGAGGATATTACAGAATGTTACATAATTAATGCAAACATTTATTATGAACGTCTTATAACCATGTATTAATTATCTCCTAACTCGTCATTCTAATAAGATAGAGGCAACCCTTGACTAGATAAAAATGCTACAATTTCCCATAAATTTCCTTCATGGCACAGATGACATTTATTACAATGTACATTAAAATGGTTGACTCTAGAGGTTAATTTTTTTCATTTATTATGTTTTACAGCGTATTTCTCGCGTTCCGTTTACAAATACCCAAAGTCCTCAGTTATTAACAACATACCATTAGCTAACACTCCTCCACATTCTCTCTTCTTTTTTATTTTCCAAACATGGTCTTTATAAATGTGCAGTGGGTGTGTATAAAACACTGGTCGTCGTGATCAATAGGAACATAAAGCACGCACCGTTTTTTTTATTGTTTATTTCACTAATTTCTTACAAAGCGGCCTCGACTTGGTTGATTAATTTATATCATTTTTGCAATTGGTGCCATGCGATTTTATTATATGTAATAAAATCTCAAATCGGTTTCATTTGCATTAACTCAAACATTCAGACACTTTGTAACGATTTTAATGTAGCTAGTTATAAAGAGATGTAAAATACACGAGTACAAGAGTTTATTTAATTTGTATTTTGTGTGGCAAGCAATAAATAAATCATGAATTACAATTAAATGACATGGTTTTGTGTAAACAGGAAAGCTGTAATGATGTTGTAAATTGCAGTGTCAAGATGTTATTTAGAAAACTTTGAACTCATCAACCCAATTAGAGTGACAGTAGCTATTTAAAATAATTGGTTTTGGTTTAAAAAATGTCTTGGATTTCATAATCAGAGCAAAGGATCATTTGAGTTAAAATTGTTATAATTCATTTTACAACAATCTACATTATCTATAAATTGGAGTTTTAATTCAACTCGAGATGATTTAAGTGCGTACTATTTTTGTTTCTGCCAAGCTTCTGTTTCTTGTCCAACAAGTTTTATGGTCGTACGGACACAACCACAATCACAGAAATGTTTTATTTATGCTTCATGTAGTCGTATTTGCATTTTAAACATGCAATTTATTTTACTCTAAGCATTCATTCGAAATACCGGATTAAGCATGATGAAAACGTACTGCGAATTGAGAGCAGGTATGTCAATTCTGACTACAACAGGATTAAACTTGAGATTAGCTCCACTTAAATCCTACCAAAGTACTTACTACAAACCGTGTTTCTAGCTTTGCATGATTTTCTGAGTAGTTATTGAAACGGTGCGGTTTTACCTTTTTTATCGACAGATATCAACAGTTGAGGGTTCCTTTAATGTCATTTCTTTGGGTCAAAAATCGCTCCGGAATCGCGATGCATCGCGCCGATTCCGGGCGTCGCTCCTCCGAGATTGTTTGATTCCGGGTTAGCGCAACTCTAAACTCGGGTCTAAACAACCGGGTGTCAAACGTGTCACGAATGTAAACTACCCCTGCTAAGTACGGGACGAAGGACGCTCTCTGTTGCCGTCATCAGTCAGTAGGAACGTGAGGAGTAACGTGCGTGCGTTCCAAAAACGTGCGTCTGTTGTTTTTAAATTCAATGCTGCCAACAGCCCAATAACCAGTCCGATCTTGGCTTAGATAGGCAAGCTCTGTTGCTCTGCTGTTGCTGCTGCGGACTTTTCATATATGGCGTTTTTATGATTTGACGGAATTTATTATTATGATACAAGAGTGACGAAACATTTTCAACGTTTTCGTTATATAGTGTTCGTCGTTTCTTTGTTTACCTTCATGGACTGTGGAGGAGTGCGGTGTTGCTTTGTTCGTGACAATCTGCATATACATCGTCGGTTCACGAAGAGTTTATGACTGGAGAGATCTAGACAAGACTTGGAAATGAACAAGATTGATCGCGGAGATTTCTTAAAGAAAATTAATTCAGGCAAAGAAGTAATCAAGAATGAACCTTATTACTATTTTTACCGATTTCATCCTTCGGCTATCAATGATTGATAAATATCGGCTATCAATTGTAGTAGCTTAATTTTAAAAGCTTCTTTAGGTTTAGACACTCTTGAGAATCTCTTGTAGAATTTCGTTTGAAACGCCAAGTCTACGTTACGCTGTGAAATCATTTTATATTTTACACCATCTAAGCATTGTTGAAAATTGAACTTTCAAAATTTTTAAGAAATATAAGCTGAGTGGTCATCCTGAACCTAACAATTTAAGTTCTGAGATACAATGTCGAAAATTTCACAGCTCATGGTCATGCGGCAAAATTAAAGCTAAACATAGGTCATGGATTAAATTTAGAAAAACTGGTTACATTAATAACCGTGAGTAATTTCGAAAGCTACGTAGGAAAATTAACCAAGCTTTACAAAAATTACGTTGCGGAGGTGAATCAAGATATTATTGTTATTACTTCTCTGTTCTGGAAATTTAAAAAGCAAAAAAAAACTGGTGCTGGAATACCTTCAACAATGCAGTGTAATGCTTCACATATTTCTGTGACTGTTAATGTTGTCATGTATTTTTGATTTTTTTAGTTCTGACTGTAGTAGTGGTAGTTGAAACTTTGTGCCTGATAATGCTGATGACTTCACTACAACAACTAGCTCAGCTTTGTTATGATGCTTGATGCTTAAAGATAAGTTTACTTCTGGTCCGAATAACATTGTGATTACGTCTTTAGAGTCATGTTTAATTTTTGCAAAAATGCATTACTTTTTCTGATTTATAGAGAGCTTCTAAGATTTTAAGATTCTAAGAGCTATTTTGCATGTAAATAAAAAAAATTCACTTAACAGTCGGACATTCACAATATAATGAAACTGATGCTTAGATGAATAGATAATTGATAATATAGAAAACAGCTTAAATCAATATAAAACAGTTTGATAGGTTAATGCTAAATACTTTATTATCTTTTATCTTACGCAATGAAATTCAAAAATCTAAAAAAAGGTCAGGAATTTAGGTTGTGCAATCTGACTGCGCAAATCATTTTCGTAATTGCAATATATTAAAACGACATAATTTCAAGATTCATAGGAAAATAATGGCCGAAAAAGTTGACATGTCAATTCCGTAAGAACTGAAAATTAAAATAAAGTAAAATTCGTTCAAATGATATTACGAAATTGACATTTCAATTTAAATCCAGCGATCTGATATAATTATATTCGAAAATTTGAAAGGGGCTATGAAATTTTCATACTGATAAATAATATCAAAGTGAGCACTAAGATTACTTAATTTTTGAGTTCAATATTTGACAGTCGCTATATGTCAAAATGGAAACTATTATAATGTTAAGTGAGTGACAAAGAACCTGAAATTTTGAACCTAAACTTGACTGTCTAGATATCAATTTGTCAAAATTTATGTAAAGTTATAAAAATAAATATGTCATTTTAAATATTGGGGATTTGGACGAAAATTGAAAATAAACCTAATGATCTCAATTACTAAACCTTTTTTTTTTAGTTTTGGACAGAGAATTAACAGATTTTTTTTCTATAAAGAGTGAGAAATATTGTTAAATTAAGCAGTTCAAACACTCCGATAAAAAGCATTTAGACAGTTCTTCAAAAATAACGATTCTTTTAGACGCCATAACTATACCTGCAAATAAAAATATTTTTTGAATATCTGTCATTTTTATCCTGAATCTTGAGGGTGGTTTCCTCCTTTTTTTTCTCATTTCGGTCGCAAAAAATATTATGCTGTGACACGCATAGGATTTTTATAGTAGTGAATCTATTTTCTGCTTTATCACCTTAATTTAGCTTACTTTTTATAGCTGGATCTAGCCATGAAGCGGTGGTTTTATAACACAAAAGGTGACAGAACGAATGGAAATCGAATAAAACCATGTTAAAATAATATAATTTGTTGTTTCGGGACATACGAAACAGAGATTACACTTAAAATAAAAAATAAAATTGGGGGATAAATTTAGTTGTGATAAATCTAGAAAATATAAAGTAATAGTTCGATTTTTCTAATCAGTTATGTTTTTATGTGAAAGCTTTAATAAAATTCAGTGTGCACGCAGATTAAAATTAAAACACACAGATTAATACAACTGTTTTATTTTCTCTGTTTAATCGATATAATCTATTGATAGCATTTCGAGCTTCCTCCTAATTAAATATTAATGCAGTCAAGTCCAGTTCTCCGATATTGATCTCGGGTTTTATGCATACCACTTTATCTTGTTGAACTAGGATGAATTATAAGTGTCGAGACTTTGGCCAACTATTATGCAAATATATTCAAAATTGTAAAACTAGACAGTTACAACATCTGAACTTTCCAAATAGAATTATTCTTTAATTTTTAATTTACAGCGCGCTCCATTTTGCGGTGTATTCCAGGGGGGCTGCACCGGAGCCTCCACATCTTATTCAGATAGCAATTTTCGGAACATTTTTCTCTGTAGGTGTTACAGTTCTTTGTTTCGGGGAGAATAAAGTTCAAGCTGAATTTTCAACAATATTATAAGAGAAGATAAACGTTTAACCTCTCCAATACGTTTAGCAAGGTTGGGAAATTTTATTTTGATGTAGTCTATTCTCATGTTGATGATTTTTTTACATTTGAACAATTTGTTACCTTGTAGCTCATATGTGAGTTTGACAAACAAGTCCTTCACAATTCCAGGTGAATATTTAAAAAAGCTGTGGTCGCTCCGAGGTGGAAAAAAGCGTTATGGATATTATTAGAGGGATTATCTGGGATTAAAATTATTTATTCAGGCACGAGTTTGAAATCGATACTAACCCAATTATGTTCTTAAAAATTTAACTAAAAATTACATCGATTCGTTACATTATTTACGCAGCTTCTAAAAATACTTTTCTTTAATAACAATTTTGTTGTAAAGGTTCGGAGGTGAAAAAACTTCATGTTTACTGCATATGGCCACAGGTTATCGACAAACAAAAACGTATTAATTTTACAACGAAATGTTCAAACACTGCTTTTTACTCACCAGGGAAAATGTCCTACATACAAAGAGTTTGCTATCATAGTGTATCATTAAGTAAGACACGCAAACTTTGACAAGTACAAACAAATTACAGTGTATTTTTCAATTTTACTTGCTCTCTACATTCTGTTTGTGACGACGTTAAATATTTAACTACATGGCACGACACATTCCATTTTCCTAGGCGCAGAGTCGATAATTACATAATTGAAACATGCTGGTTGCTTGCGACCTCTTGGTTTCTTGAGCTTTCGGAATTAGCGCCAACACATAATCAGGGAACCTATAATCGGCGTTGAAAGTTTTCTGAGGCTCCAAATGTTATTAGGCACATCATTATCATAAAACTATTGAGGTGTGAAACTTGCAGATGTGTCCTTTGGTAGCAGCTTAATTTTGAGATTATACGATTTCAGTTCCATATGTTACGATAACAATGGATGAGAAATGGGTGTTGAAAGTGAAATAATAACGGTTATTAAGGTAATTAGAATAATATATTTAAATGGGGACGCGTCTCTTCTTTATCTAGAATGACAGTTACAAATCTCATGATTATAATACTAATCTATTCTATTCCCTTCTGTTTTGTTTTCACAATTAGATGTAAAACAGATGCAGATTATGTTGGTGCTAATAGAAGGAAGGTTTAAAACAAACATTGTTATGTCGATTATTTCAATGTTTCTGTATCGGGTAATATTATTTGCATAGTCCGGAACCAGACCGACCCGACCAAATAAAATCTGTTTTTTTCCATAATTCATAGAGGGGTGATTTAAGACCTGCAACTATAATAATAGGGAGAAAAAACCCGAGTCAGCTATACCAAATGAAATTGTTAAAACCCAGTTCTATGGAATTGTTTAATCAATATCGCCAAGACTACTACACTTTATTCTTGCACGCCATCTTGCTGCCATGCGTTTACCATTTGATAATGATCAAATATGTAAGAAATTATTGGATTTTGAAGTTTGTGATATCTGAAACAGAATCTATAGGGTTCCGTGGCTCTAGCCCTTTCTATTACTATTATTGTGGCGTAATAACTCAGTCCTATTAGGTTTTATTTCGAGTAGATTGTCCCCTTATTACTACTACTCTGTTATCACGTCAAATTATTTTAACACTTGTATAAATCTAGATTTATTTCCAAGTGACAGGCGGATCAATCCACAAGAAAATTACTTTATTCAAGCTTATCCAATTAAAACCGACACCAAACGTGTAAGTGCGTGCCCACAATCAATACAATTTATCGTACCTATTAAAGACTAATCCAACTAGCTCTAGGTGGTCATGAAATTGTCTTTCAGATCGATCATCTAATAATAAACGGAAGGAGTGGTTTTCAATTTTTTGCAGACTCATTACGAATTTACGAGTTGTAAAAGTTTCCTTCCGAAAATGAAATCCATTCAATGGTTGGAATCTGTCAGCCATGATTATTCGGAAGGATTCTCTTCTTAAATCAAAAGATCACAAGGCTTTTGTGCATGGGAAAGTGGCATTCAAATAATTCCATTGATGCGTAGAGTTTTTGACCCGAAGCGGTATTGTTTCAGTTTCCGCTGCAATACTACTAAGCCACAATGGCCATCAGAGTGTTACGTCACGAACTGTTTAAATGCGGTTACCCTTCCACTGTAATTATTAATGGTCTTTAGTTATTGTTTCTGGCTCTCGTTTGCCTGTTCAAGGTCTTACTACATGAATTACTTAGAATAGTACTTAAACTGAAGCGACAATTTTTAGAAAATTCTTGATTTGAGGCCAAAATCTGCAGTGGTGGGTCGCAGACTTTATCTCTAAAAAAGTAAAAGAGAAATGTCCAACAGTCCGAGTGATTATTTTAGTAAATTGAAAAGTTGATGTAAAGCGGATTTTAACAAAGTTGGCGCCTCGAAGATTAAAACTAATATGTTCACTACTAAAGAGAAGACGCGTTTTCAAAAGGAATGAAGAAAGACGCTGCAGTCTGCAGTTGACGATGAAAATTCTACGAGTGATGTAACTGCAGTTGATTTGAAAAATTTGCTCCGAGTTAAGCAGTGAAATTAGATTGCCTACAACAAAGTTGGAAGAAAAAGAGAACAAATTCATATTTTATGAGGGACTAAAAGTACGCTGCCTGATAGTTAGCTTTGTTAACAATTTGTAATAACAGATATTGCTTGATATATAGAAAATGCTTTGAAGAAGTATTTCTAATTTTCACTGGAACACGTTTCCACCTTTGTTCTTTTCAATTTCTCTAGCTCGTTGTGAGCGGGGAAGAAAAATAGAGATTGCTGCATACGGTTAAAGTTCTTCCCAAGTTGGATTCTCTAGTACATTTATTTCGTAAAGTTTTCGCCAAATTATTGCCGAGTTGAGGCCATTTTGCAGTGTTTGGTGTTGGAGAACTTCCATAACTCAATGTTTTTACGAGCATCACGCATTCGATTTGAACTAATTGAAAACGCCCGCGCACTCGTAAGCTTACGATATTCTGTTTTTTGTAGCTACCGAATATATTATGGAAGTGGTTTGATCCTATTTTCCGGGCTAGTTGGGAATACGTAATCTGGTCATTTCTCTAGGTCTAGGTTATTGAATGGATTCGAGTTGAAAAAAGGACAACAGGTCTAATAGATTTCACTCTGTTGGAAACACCGAGACGACTCATTTCTCAGCGGTGTTGTTTAATCCTGCGAAAGAAGCGCATTAATACGTCAAGGGTGACGGGCCTCGAGCGCCTCCTAAAGGAGTGTTCCCGAAGATAAATTCCTGGTCGATGCGCATGGATATAGATATTTTAAATGGAGGATTCGGCAAGACAGTGTATTATCTTTTTTTAGAAGGGGAAATTTTCTAATGACTGATATAATTATCCTGGTGGGTACTGTATAACGTGTTATAAAAGTTCGAAACTGTTAAACGTAACGAGGGAGAACTAAATAAACCGGATTACTTTGTAAATTTCCTGGTGATGTGTTTTTTCTTTGTGTGCTAAATCACATTTTTAAGAGAGAATTATCGTTTAATAGAATCTTCGCCTAAAGCTCTCTTTTTGCTAACATAAATAAAAATTTCGCTCAAGTGCGAGCTTTCAATATTCTCCCCAATTTATCATATTTCAAGAGGCCGTTCTAAGCGTCCTTTTCAAATAAGCTTCGATTTGGCCACGTTAACGCGTTTTAGTCCCCCATTTCCAATACGCTAAGAGACAAACGCTAAAAATAGCGCCTGATACTTGCTTCATTCATGATTGAAGAAGTCACTGATGTAAACCGACATTTTTTTCTAGATCACCAAGCGTGGGATTTCTGTAGGTTTTAATTACTATCTTTTTCAAGAAAAACGTTAGACTAATGTAATTTCTTTGTTGCAGGTACGTTAATGCCGCCTCTTCGGTGGTAAGTTTGTTCCGGTCGTTCGGACCTGAGATTTTAATATCGTTTTTCCGGTCGAGGGGTCGCGTCTACCTAAAAGAATATGGAACGAAATTAAGGCAGGCGTTTAAGATATGATGGAAAAACTTTCGAACTTGTTATTTCCACGGTCTATTTTAAAGAATCCAGAATCCTAACTCTATTAACTCTTTTGAAATTTAGAATTTCAATTTTCTCTTTATCGCTTTACGGCACGCATTATACCTTTCACCCTTTTTTTCCAATCTTCACGAACAAAAACTTATTAGAGGGATACTTTATGCAGTCTTTATACACAAAAATCAATTATAACACCTTGAAGAGGAGAACTTGGCCGCGTTGAACTTCTTTATCCAACGTCAGCAGACAGCAATTATCGACTTTTCCGTCAAGTTATTATGTAAATACATTTTTTAATTGAAACGTAAACCATCTTGTACTTTAATGATAAAGTAATTGCTTGCAAGACAAACATGCAAAATCTAAACGGACGTCTGTTTCTTCGCCGTGACGTCAAATTTTAGATATAATTAGTGATTGGCGTCTTTAGACACCTGTCGACGCCCACTTTTACACAACGAGGTTAACTCAGAGACCATTATCAAATCGTTAAATCTTGCAGGATATGCGCGTGGTAAGCTTCCAACTCGGGCACCGTCCCTATCTTTCGCCATCTATAAACAGGGGCGGCTCGTCATCGACGCTTTCTCTTATTAACTGTCAAATTTAATTACGACACAGCAATTTTGGTTTGATTGCTTGCAAGCATCAAATTATCATCTAGACGAAAGAAGACTTCCGTCCACCTTGTCACTCCCCTCGTTCTTGCAAATCGATACACAATCAACTTTAATAATGGCGAGGGGAACACGCCCGATACATGTTCAATTGGATTCGGGCTTGGTAGCAGCCGATGAGTAATTTCTGGAAAGACACTTGGCCTACGCAACGCTGAGAAGTCGTTCTCACTGCGATGGGATCATTAATCAAACGGGTCATGAAGAGAACACGCCGAAAGGATCGGGAAGCGGAAATTTGTACGCGGAATTGCGTAACAGTGATGGACAAAAAGTCTTCATCCGATAATTATCAAATCGAAATCACAACTTTTTTCTTTTGTGGAAAATATATGCATATCTATCTGAAAGTTCAAACATTTCAAAACGATTAGAAACTTTAGTAAACACCACGAAAAGAAAGAATGAATTAAGTTTTATCGAATTCACCTCCAATATGCTATCTTTGAATGAAATCTCATCTTCTAGATCCTTTATGACTTGATTTTACATTCTTCTTAACAGTAAAATTTTTATTTTACGTTGCTCGTGAAAACGCTTTTCTCTTGCATCGATAAATACTGTACATTTCTATTTGTCATTAATTGATCGTTGTGGACGACGGTTGTAAACATCTTGCAATTCGTCATAAAGTAACCGTTGTGGTTCCATTATCTTTTGCAAGATGTACTATACCGAGATCTCCAATCCGGATAAGTAACAAATGGTCGGAGCATTTTGCAAAAAGCTCCATTTTCACCACGGCATAAATACAATGATGCCACCAAACGAGAAGAATAGCGATGAGAATGAAGAGCAATGAGACGGATTCGAGATCCTTACACAGGATTCTATCCTTTTGTGCAACACGCAACTTTATCTTGCTGGAGTAAATCGAAACCTTTTATTTATTTGAATTTTATTTCGAATCACGCCCGCCAACACTTTGTCTCCTTTTTATTATACAGTGGAAAAGTGTAGTATTTATGTG
Organism: Cynaeus angustus; assembly: GCA_030157275.1. Classification (NCBI taxonomy): domain Eukaryota; kingdom Metazoa; phylum Arthropoda; class Insecta; order Coleoptera; family Tenebrionidae; genus Cynaeus; species Cynaeus angustus. The sequence goes on from CM058062.1 coordinate 16,636,302, forward strand.
AGAGTACGTCGAAGTTTTAGGAAGAGACAATCATGAGTTTGGATGTTTCTCCCTTTTGCCTGTAGGTGTGAACTTTGCAACAACATTACATGGCGTAATTGCAAACACCATAGACCACAAGTCTCCGGCTAACTTGTAACGATCCTAGACCGTGCATAACTTTCAACCTGGATAAGGGAATCCTGCTCAGCAGCGCCTCGTCAGCACAAGTTTACGACCTCGCATAATTTCACAATTAATTCCCCGACTTTTCATTAATTTTAGACTTTAACCTTTGAAGATAACGTATCTCGAAGTATATAAACGAGAGTGTGACGCTTTCAACACTGCTGCTGGCTTCGTGATGGTGTGCGTGAACGTCAGGGGTGACACAGACGTCATTATTTATACCGCAGGAAAGTAATTGCAAAAAGCATTATGCAAAACTGTGCTCTTTACAAGTAGCAGCTGTATCGTCAGGCATTTTGTAATTTCAACATCTTGCGTTTTTAATTTCTGAAATCTTCTACTTCTAAGCTGTTATAACATCTAATCAAATCTTTGTTTGGATTTTTGCAAGAGATCCATCCACCCAAGAGAGAATTTGTAGTTCCTACTCGTAATTAATCTCATTGAAGTGGTGATTTGAAGACCGTAGTTACCTCTCGTGAAAAGGTTTTATTTGGAGGACCACAAAAACGGCCATTATTTCAGTTTAGTTTATACGAAAGTTCCGGAGATGAGATATTGACTTTTATTACTTTTAATGTTCTATGATTACTAATGGGAAGTCGTAGGATGCCTGGTTATGCTAAATTAAGGCTGAAAACATAATTATTTCAGTCGCAACTGGTTTGTGGAAAATAATGCTTGAAATCTTAATTACTTTCAGCCGAGCAGAACGACAGGAGGAATGCCTTGAATTCATTAGAAATTGCTGTTTTGAAAGGAAGACATTTGGGATATACACCGGAAGCAATAAATACAATTGTTATTAAAAGGTCTCTTGTGTTGTTATTTTAGTAGACGTTGATTGATTTTCTCATGTTTGGAGTTTATATGTGACATCGTCATGGGATGTCTGCGCCATGTTTTATGTCTTTTTAAATTTGTCTTGTGGATTCGCTGGAAGTTTAAACGAAGTGCAAGTTGGAGATATAGTGCTGATTGTTTCGCAGCTGAGCTTTTTCTTTTGAGAGTAGCTGCACGTCCGGCCAAAGGCATTAAAGAAAAGAGACGAGGAAGAGAAAGAAGAAGGGTTAAGCTCTACAGCTAACCGATCGTCTGAGGATTAAGTCGGCGAGTACGGTTCGTGAGAATCTTCGTTTAATATGTCGTTTTCTCGATGTTACTCCGTTCTAAGAACTTTATGATTGGTTTCTCACCTCGGAAAGATCTACAGCTGACGCTCCAGCTAAACGTTATTATAAAGTACGTTCAAAGTTTGAACGTATGCGAGTGACGCTAACTGCGCCAAACCTTTCCAATTACTCTTGCGGAATCCTTCTTTCTATTCTGAGTATGGCGGAACTAAAAGGGGTGTTTATTCGCACCGAGCGACATTTCCTGACGGATCTGGTGTTCTCTGTAGGAGTTTCAACACTGCATTCGATAGTCGGAATAGCTACTAAAAATGCAACGGTTGAATGGAAATGTGTAATGGCGGTGCTCGGATAGCGACGAATTTCAATCAGGTGTCGTCTCCGCGATAAAACCTTTCGGTTCGACTAGTGGCGTTATTGGATTATGGAAGAGATTCCATATTCGACATTTTCGAAGCAATTACAAAAGGCCTCATTCGTATTCCACGTTGGTCACCTTTTTATGTGCTACCACCTCCCTCACTGTAAATATGTGTACTGCCTTCCCACTGAATATCCTTCCACGTCCATGAATATTTCATAGCAAAATTGATACGGAAACTAAAATCCCATCCAGGAAGCCTTAAAATTACCTCAAAATGATTTACCGTAAATTTCTTAAGCGACTCGAGCGAAATTCACGCGAAGAAATGATGACACACCTATACTCATAAACTCATAATTTAACTTTAAACTAAAAACAAGTGTAGATCGTGTTGCACGCATTTGCTCAAAGCCACGCTGCAACGCTTAGATGTGCGTTCGCAAAGATTTCATTACCAAGAGATTACTTGGCGCGACTGCTTTTTAAACATTTCTAGAAGCTAGAAAAATCAAATGCGCAATTTAACGAACTCGCTGCGAGATTAAACGAAATTTCAAAAAAAAAAAACAAGATAAAACGTTAGAAGCCGTTGCAAATTAGAAACTATCTTTAGATTCCTTTAATCACAATTTGTTAGCAATTTGGCACACGTTTTCTTCGCTTGAAAAATTACACTTTAGATAATTCGCATTTTGATCCAAAATTTCATCTGCACTGTTTAGCCATCAAGGTTACCTTCTGCTTTCTGCTGCTTTTTTATCACTGACGTAGAAATTAATTTTGTCTGTCCTCTGGGGGAGCTCATTTGATTTGTATCAATACCTCTCCGATAGAATTTACATTGATGTGTTGCCAAGTAGGTTGGATGCCCTGATAGCTTGACAGAGCGGTTATTTGTTGACGAGTGCAAAAGAAGAATGTTAATATGTAGAATGTATTTATGTTAATTTGTTGCTAACAAACAATATTATGGTTGACATTGGAAGAATAAAATGTTTGGAATTGTGGGAATTCACGATGACACATTATAAGATAACGAAAAGCAGAGCCGGACTCGACGAAATGAAAATTATATGCCCTCTTATTAGTAGAATTCTTTGAATAAGTTCCATTACGATGGGACGTGATTTTTATTTTATGCTTTTAAGTTTTTCAAGGAATTTAAGAGAAAAGTATATGTCTCGCCTTCAACAAATATTTGTACCATATCTAAAGAAAATCTCAGAGACTAGGAATTGTTCTGAATGTTTGCTTTAACAAGTATGTACTTATTGATAAAAAAAAAATTGGGACAGTTTAGGAAAATTGTTGGTTTGAGGAAATTTGAGAAATGCCAATTTCTTAAATATCAATTTTTACTCTAATTTAGATTCATTTAAAACCTTAAATAGCAGCACGAGATATAAAAAATTTATGTTTTGTTATAAAAAAACTGTAATCTCAAGAATTTGCAATTTTTTTATACAAAGATATCCAAGTATGATCTAAATTCTAAAAATTAAAATCTTAAAAGTTATACTTTCAAACTGAAGAATCTGCAGAGTTGATGAAGAAATTTAATAAGTGTTTAGTAGCAGATATTAAAGCAATCTAAAAATTAGGAATTTGTGTATTGATCATTTAAAAATTCATAAATTTATTAAGCTGGGAAGTAGGGAGTATTTTGTTCTTCATACTTTTTGATATAGAGGTCAAAAAACTGACTACTAAGAATTTAAAATCAGCAAATCCTGAGTTTGAGTTATTTTGATAAAGAACAAGCTTTTTTTTGGTGTACCTTTCAGCAGAAATTTTATTGGGGTCAATTTCTGTCTTAAACCGTCTCTGTTGAAATTATTAAAAATTATGCAACCCAACGTATTCTCATTAGTGTGTCTCATTTGATTGAGGTTTGATAGCAACGGTAACATTTGTTTGTATATTTAAATAAGGTGTGGGCGGAAGTTAATAAGAAGTTAGCCGAAATTATAGAGGAGATGGATCGATAAGTAATAGGTGGGTTCCACATTGTTTTATTTTAATGAAAAAAGCATCAAGTAAAATCGTTTTACTGCGACGCAAACATTTCAGCTTTCAGACCAGTTGAATAAACGCAAATAATGTAAACGACAGTCCATAAACACAAATTGTTTGTTCGGCTTAAAAGCAATTATCAGTAAAGGATTAAAGTATAAATTTCATTCTGTACAATCTCTGCTGCACACTAAACAATAAAGCATTAAACAATTTTGCTGTTGCATAACAATGTCATAATTCTTTAACGCATTGCCTATTGTGAAGATCCACAATGAAGCAAAAAATCGTGATGTTCTCACACCGTCTGTTAATAAATTGTATGTAAGCGCAACAGCCTGTAGAACCGCGCTGTAGTTGTTCTTCCAGTCATTTTATAGATGTAGTCCGCACGTTTGGCAAATAGGTAAATCGGTTCTTTTATGAAGACCGTCTCGTCTAGAAACGTAAAGGGCGGACTTCATACATGTTTACCGATTAGTTTGTGGTACTTTCTTGGAGCGTCTTCCTAAACCATGATTCTCGGATGAGAGGTCACAATTGCCGGAAAAACCAAAATGACTTTTTTTCATCATACGAAATGTTAATTTTTTTTAAACACCGCTGATTACCGGGAAAAACTGTGATTAGCTGATTCATCTTCCGCTTATGCAATGTGAACACATTTTGTATAATTGCATCAAAAACAAATTATACTTTGGAAAGGAAGCGGGCATCTTCGTGGTGACGCAACAACTTCCCTGTATAACACCGGGTGTTTAACTTATTCAATTATGCAACAAAATCGATTCGATTGTGTTTTATTATCTTATGCTGATGTTTTATTCATTCATTGAACTGTCTGCAGATATGTATGCGGTCATTTATAACATAGCTGTAAAATATTCTTGGTAAACAAATACACAATTTACGCAACGAATACAGAAACATCAAACGATGGAGCTTCAACAATAGGCATCGGTAATGTAACTAATTATTAGAGAATGAAGCGTTAACTTGTATCGTCAAAGTGCGGTCGTAATCGTAGGTCTTCTACCTACTCAATGATCTAATTAATAGAACATTCTCTTCGAAATGGTGTTTGCCAACTAATTGTGTTGACTCACTGAATAATTAACCTCGGAATTAAAATTATATACAGTAAAAGCGGTTTATCAGAAATAGAAGTGCGGTATTTACATAAGTCGCGAAGATTGGCTGCTGTTTCTAAATGAACCAATCGTCATGTAGTTAATATGGCGGATGAAAAACACCTATGGCGTCCAAATGACACGTCGACTACGTCGCAAGCAACAGTATACCAAGGACACCCAAGAATATCGAATGACAAGATGCCGGTCTTGTCTGGTTTCAATTGCAATTTCCTGTCGCAACGTAGTAATGTGTTGTTGTATGCAAAGAGGCGAATCCTATTAACAGATGTCATTAGTTACCTACAGGCTGATTATATTAAATTTATGGGAAATTTGTTTAGAAAATTGCCGGTTTGTTGTCTGATTATAGTGTTCACGAAATCACAAGTAGTAAATTATTACTACATAACTCGTAAAATGTTTTCACAAATTATTACGACCTACACCGCTAATAAGGACATAACCAAAAACTGATGACGATATTTTTCGTTTTTGTTTTTCTGAGGCGTTCCGCGGAGTTGAAATGATTACCGTAAATCTCCGCGCATTGTGGGAATGAATTAAAACAACCTCCTAATTGCTTTGTTTCCGAAAAATGTAGGTAATTGGAAACATGCGAGCATGATTTGAACGTATCTAACCAGGAAATCGAAAACTTCCGTTTTCTGTCGTTCTGTCTTCATTAGTTGTTTGATGTCACGTCATTAATATTGTCAACCTCATCAGAAAAATGATGCGGTCGTGTTTTTAACAACAAATTAATGAGCCAGCTACGAAAACTTACATCCACCGAAAACAAATCGGACAAGTAGTGGATGTGATAAATCACGGCCTAGCAGAAACGAACCTTTTTGTCTTTCACGAAAGGAAACGCCGTTTTAATCATATCCACTAAAAGGAAAGTCATTCTTACAATTAAAACTTTTGGTTCATCTGGAACTGTCAGGTAGTGTCATTGATTATTTACACTAAGAAAAAAGTTTCAAGTGCTTTCAAATGGTAATGGGGCTTTTCATTTCGTTTCGATGGCAATCTGAAAACTTATCTATAAAAATGAAGCGGTGTCCTTTCACCGATAAATAAAAATCATTAAGTTTGTTTACTTAATGCAAATTTATGTCCCGGTCTAGCGATGCATCGTAACTTTATAAAATTGGAAGTTGGAGGGAATGCAAGCCACTGGGATTTTTTCATGCATTATAATAGGATCATTTCCGTCACAATATTTTGATGCTGTTTTATTGTTGCGGAAGGATAATTAATGTTAGATCATTTCTTTTTAATTTTTTTAATGTGGGAACTGCTTTATGAGTTGGCAAATACGAAGTTGCTTTATTTGGATGTCTCCTTTTATTGTTATTTTTGTAGCTATTTTTAGGGTGCGAAAACTGTCAACTCACTTTAGACTTACTTTAGCTTAGAGGTGTAACCAGCTAACAAAAATGTGAAAAAAAATTATCGTTTAAATTTAGGTATTTTTTTCTTTACGTGATCAAAAACTTTGCTCTTTGACTTTGTTTTAATAAATATTACAGATTTTTTGAAATGCTTGAAGAGTTTTAGAGTGTGCTTATTAAATCTGACAAATAATTCTGTTTTGAATCACTATGACTAAAAAAAGAACAAGCTTAGATATTTTTCAGTTTTTCAGTCTGATGACTTGAGAGAATGTTCTTATACCGTTTAATAGAAAAAAATGATAAAAGGAGGCATGCTTATTAGACCATAATTGCTAACAATTATTAATTTAAATATCTCTTACCGCGAACACCTATTTGGTTTATTTTCAATTGCGTTCTGAGAAATGCTAAGTGATCTTTAAAATTCGAATTTAAGTAGGTCAATTTTAGAGAATTTTATTTGAATTGCTACACTAAAATTGTTTGCTTTCACTGTCAAATCAAGATGTTAGCATCGAAAAGACTGTAATCGCATTACAAGTTATTATTTTGTCCAATCTGCATCCTTCTTCTCACCCATGAGTAATCACTTGAAATTTTAATATGGAAAGCGGAAATGGCATTTCTGTTTATTTTCGATGATTTCGAAGATAAAAACCTCGAAAACAGGGCTCCGTTTGTAAACTGTTCATTTCAGAGAGCCTGACAGCAATTTTGATAGAGTACGAGTAGATATGGCCGACATATCGCAGCATGTTCATTAATATTAACTCAACATTTTCACTGGCAGATTGTGTGCAGCTTTCCTTTTTAAAAATACCAAAACTGACGTCGAGAGTGCAGATCGGTAGCATTTCAGTTTTGACGTTTGCGTTTATTTATAATTTTGTTTTCGTTCCGTTAAAAGTGGTTAATTGAAGCGAGAGAGCTTTGTCGATGGTGCCATCTATTATTGAAATATTCGTGGTCCCAATTCGAGCGATGGAGAGAGGAATTGGTCCGCGGAGGTTATAGCATAGCAAGCATAATCTGATCACATATCGGACTTGGAGTGGCATCCACGTCGAGTTCAAGAATACAAAGATTTCAATTTGGTCTCGAAATTGCCTTTCAATAAAAAAGAAAAGTGGAAAAGTATATGAACACTAAACTAGATTGGCGAACCGAGTGAGTCGACCCTATCTTATTGTGTTTGACAACGAACATGCTCGTGCATAAAATACGTCAGCCGATATGATGGATTATTAAATACGGAAAAGCTCGATCTTTATATTACATCGAAATCGACAAAACGCAGCTTTTGCCGAGATTTTTTCATTCTGTCGGATTACGTACATGGAAACCTTCATCTCTATTACAAACACGTTTTCGGCGTATTTTAACTTTCTTTAACTTTTTACGGAAAAATTCTATTTGTCACAAATAATACTCGGAACAAATGTGCTACGTGTCCGAGATGGTTCGACAACAACGTGGGTTGCTATTTTAGTACCAGTTTTAACTCAAGCAAAGGATTTTTAAATAATTCTCAACAATATAATCTTTAAATTTTGCTTGGTTTTTAGAACCAGTTGTATATAAGATATCACTATATTATAAAAGGGTGAAGTTATGCAACACATAGACCACCCTCTACTTAAAACTTAAAAGTGACCATTTTTTTTATAGTGTTGGCTGAAATTTTTTCAAATACGCCACGAAATTTTAAAATAAAGCTTTAAAATTCTCGCAACAACGCTAATTTGTAGAGACATTTCCTCAAAATTAAAAATTCGTGAAGCACTCCGGTAATAAACCCTTTAAGACGAAAGCGACCTATACATTTTAACGAAATATTGAAATTAATATTCCTGGAGTGTAATTCTTCGGATTGACACAGCCCCGCCCCGCTAACAAAACAAAATACCGATAACGCACCCCTTCTCAGGAATTTAACGTAAGGTGCCTTAACGACATCTGAACCTTAAGGTCAAAGCTTAAAAGGATTACGGTGTGAGGGTTGTGGAGCTGAATTTTCAATTCCCCAACATTTCATAGGAAGGTCAATAATTCTGTTATGATAGGCCGGTCGTCTTAGGAAACAATAAAGTATCGGTGACAGAGAAAATTTGAATTTTATAAATATTATTTGGATGACAGACGGCAATAACTCGGAGCGAAATCAAATAAAGAATGAGAGAAATCTCCATTTATGTGCTGCTTCAGCTTTTATTCGGCTTTTAAAGATGCATTTGCATCTATAAACCTCAGTGTACCAAAAAGACTTTGTATGAAGCGACGTTCGAAATTATTGCCGAGGGTCATCAATTTCCAAATGGCATTTAATGGAGGCACATACACTCTGAAGTATGCTAGTTTACAAGATGTTGGCATATTTCACCCATGGAAAGTATGTCATTACAGGAGTACAAGGCGGAAGAAGAAGTGCAGTTGTCTCTAATTTTACAACCTCGCTTTAAGGGAATCGTGATGCAGATATGCTTGGAAAATCCACTGGTAGTATTTCGCTGAAATCCAGCAGCGTTTTCTGTTTTCAACGGCCAATAATTTGTATAATTTTTAAGGTTATAGCATATAAAATATTTATGTTAGAATTCGTTCCAATTTGAAAGTTGAATTGAAATGAAAATGAAAAATTGCAACTAATTTTTACTTTTTTTTTTTAATTATTATCATTCGTTCTCGTTCCAAATAAAACGATAGAAGCTTCAAAAATCACAAAATCTGGAATTGATCTCTGAGAAGATCCTTAAATTTTACTAATGAGATGCTTGAAAGATTGTCTGTCAGTTAAAAAGTTTAATTTTATTGATTAATTTCTCCCGAATAAGATACTTGAAAAATCAAAAACCAATGAAAAATCTTTTAATATGAAATTTAAAGAACTTTGTAACTGAAGAGATGCTATAAAAATGCCTAAAAATTAACAAACTGTCATGTAGTCGAAATAGGTCGTCAATAAATGGCTCTTTTGTGAACTTTCATTACACGTAGTTTGACGTATTCTATAAAACGACGTCTTTAGAGAACTTTCCTAAAAGTTAATACAGATCTTTATGAACTAGGTAAATCCCGCTTATTGAGACAACACGGAAAGCGCTCTGTATAGACACAACGGTTAACTTCCTATTAATGCTGATATACGTGTGAACTTTATGATTTGAAAGTTTAACATTGCAGAACTTTGCGAAGTTTAACGGATTTTATGTGGTTATAGTCTAAGCATCGATATTAGATTAAAACATGAAATTCTTTTTCTGAACTACTGGAATTTTACATAATCATACAATCAATAAAATTTATCCAGTTTTTTGTTTTCGTTGTTTGGGAGCTTTCGATACCATCGACTCAATGGTTATTAAAATATAAACTAAATTATCGTAAGCAAATACCCATAACATCTATCAAGATGTCTCGTACAATTAAACTTTTAATAATTCATGCTGTGCTCTTAATAATTCTTTTAAATATTTAATTCTAGACTCCTAGGATGAACCTAACTAGTAGTTAAGTTTTACCATTAAAAAACAAGTTGAGTAGCGTGCTATATGCAGTGTAATTTCTAAGTTAATTTTATATGACCTGAGTCTATTAATACGTACATCAAAGATTCACACGTCCTTGTCGGTTGCATGTTCTTTTAAATAAAAATAAGTGGGTTCTAAGTTCTTCAATTAAAAAGTAACTTTTTTCTACAGTTAAAAGTAATTTTAATGATGCGTTGTCGTTGTTACATTGTGAAAATTTCAGGGACGTGATAACCATAAGTGCTTGAAAATGCAATTAAGTGGAATTAATAATTAACAAGCGCAATCAATATCGACATCGCAAGTTGTTGCAGTTTAAGAACAAAGTGCGCGCGAACTTTATTGAAATATAAATGGGTCCAGAATATTGCTGTTTCGCATGTTCATAATTGATAAAGGCCTTTTATAAACTTTCAAGACCGTGGGATGTCTTGAAATGGGAACCGTTCCAGTCACAGCTGAAATTTCTCAAGTTAAGTTTAATTTCTCTAAAGGTTTCAATTATTTCCTTAAACGGAGACGGCGTTGGGACAAAACATCTTTGTTACTATTATAAAATATTTGTGGCCGTGGTTAGTTCAAGCTTGACTAAACTGCACGCTCTTACATTTTATTGCGTCCAATTTGTATGCATCACAAATATTCCAGTTATTTGTTATCTATTTTAGATACTATAAAATGTGAGAAATGCATCGTTCGAAATTGACTTTATTGTTTTTCAATAAATAAGTTAACAAGCTCCCGATTTATGATTTATCTCTTTTATATACACTTTCAAGCCGAGCTTTGTAGTTATTTATTCATAAAATATGCCCCGCAGCTGACTTGAAATCCGCGCCGCCTTTATTAATATTTAAACCATTACCTTGGCTCGAGCTGTTATTCTAAATGGCGCAACGATTCCCGATATTACACCTTGTTAATATTTATTAAGCTCCGTGATGAAATTTAGCGACACCAAAAAGCATCTTTCGGGTTCAGACTGATTTACCCAGTTTTAAATGACATCGTAAAGATTTATCGGTGACTTGATGGCTGATCCAGATTGGATAACGTATATGCAACGTCTTTCTTCGACTTAAAGCTTTGAGATTTTTGATTTGGATTGGAAAGACTCGGATCACACACTAATTTGAAATTGCACGCCAACGAATCCAGATTTCGAAATCTTTATGGGAATCGTTAATAGAAATGGTAATAATGTATTACTATTTATAGATGAATACAGAATTGAGAATTTTAAATTAAAATTGTTGAAATATGTGTTATTAAAGTCACCTTAAAATGCGATCACGATACATATGCGGTTCCAAAAATAGCACGTCTGGACAAAACGCAAAATTTATAGGTAATTGGTTGATTATCATGGTTTTATTTCCATTTTATTAACTTGATTTTGATGAAAAAACAATGATACAATTAACTTTTTCTCCTGCTTAGAACTAGCTACTGTGCACTTTAAAATCTCACTGGAGTTCTTACGACGCCTTTTTCACTTCTTCACGCCATTCTTTCTCGGTTTTTCTTTTCCATGCTCACGCATCTTGTATTCTCGTCAAAATCGATTTTATTTCTAGTTTGTTCATTTCCCGTGGAATTATCTACCCTTGCCACTTTTTCTAATTTCAATCTGACAGTTATCTCGTTCAGTTCCTCTTCTGTGATTTCCGCTATATCTTGGTTGTCAATTCTTTATCGTTTTCGGTGTTTGCGTTCGTTCTTCCTGTTAGTTGTTTGAACTTTTGACTCCACCTTTATTTTTTTGGTCGTTATATTTTCTTCTTTGTTTTTTATGTTTCTTATATTACTCTCTTTCTTATCCTTAGCTGCTCTGATGTACCGTAAAACCGTTTTTTATCTCCTCTAACGGCTTCTTTGACTTCTTTTCTTTCCTGTTCAATTTTTTACAATTTTCTGAATATTATTACAGAATTTTTAATTTTTGTCTAGAGAAAATCAAATCTAAGCTTTAATCACTTAAAAATTTGTTTGTAAATCTTCGAAATTCTTTTAGTTCTAAGATGGAATAATGCAATTTGTTTCTTTTTTTAAGTGAAAATTTGAAATTTGGATTTTGGAGTTTTAATAAAAATAACATTTTGTGGGCGATGATTATAAAATAGCGGTTTAAAATGGATCCATCAGTTTTAATTGGCTAACAAAATAAAAAGCAGATTTTGGTATTTTCATTTTGTTGAGATTTCCAAGGGAAATAGAACTACGTTTATTTTTTGCATGCCATTACTATCGTGAATAAACGTAGGAAACGTGTCGGCGCTGAGCACACAATTCCTTTTGTTAATGATTTATTAGCTAATGATGAGCTAATGATTTATTTTAGCGCTTATTTTTATCGCATTTGTTGCTGGTTTAGGATAATGAATGACAAAATTTAGCGCATTTTTGTTGGACTCAATTACTAGGTTAAAATAGTCTACTTAGCTATTTAAAGCTAATTTTCACTTTGCAACGTTAAATTTAAAATTGAAATTCAGTCACTTTAAAAAATTCTATTAGAAGAAGATTAACGAGCTTGGACTTCTAAATTCTGGATTTAAATACAGGTAGCCTATGAAAAAACATGTGTCTAAAATAATGTTCCGATGGATAATCTAAGTAATAAATTAGGGGCCAGTTTGGAGAAAATTTATTGTTTTAATCCGGTATTAATTATACAGTTATCCATTTTTTAAACTCTCTGCCATATTTTTTACGTTTATTAAAACGTGGCAATTAAAAATCACTTTTAGTTTTTATGCAATCTGACTTTGGTAGAAAATAATTAATGTAATACATTAATATGAATCCAAAATAAATGTATTTAGGGTTTAAAAGAAAAATTAGGCAGGACATATTTTCTCGAAACTTATTTCGTCGTAATTTCTTTTTCTAAAAACTTTTTTAGGTGCTTTTCCTTTGGTAAATAGCTTCTGGAAAATATCTGCTGAGCATTATAGCAATAGTCTGCTACTATATTGACATTTTCCTGGAATCTTTTCTACATGTCTAATATAATGAGTTTTTTATCAAAAATGTGATATGGTAATAAATTTTCAATGCTGACGATATGATATTCCAACCCGAGTTTTGGTAGCATTCTGTGCCACTGACGTTTCAGTATGTAAACTAAATGACAGTTTAATAGTAGAATATTTTTCTCTATCTATTCGTTTCACGGGGAGTAGGTATTAATCTTCATTTAAAATAAAGTCATCTTAAAATATCAACTTTTTTCAGTTTTTTCTCTTTATCTTTTTTTCTTTTAAGTTTGTGTCATACAAGCCCATTTTTTTCGTTTCCTTGTATATTTGTTTACTCTTGCCTACTTTCGTTCATTCTTTGTCATTTTTAATGTTCGTCAGTTCTAAATTTCTTTTATACTTCCGCCTGAAATGTTCGCTAGTTTTTCTTCTTGTTTTCTTTGTACTTATTAATTCTAGAATACTCTCCAGTTTTCTTCATTTTTAACTTCCTGCTGTTATGATTACTATACATTTCCTGCAATTTTTGCCTCATTTTTTTCAAATTCTCGCAGTTTGCATCTAAAGCTCAATTGCCTGCTTTTTTTTGAGTTTTTTATAAGACTTTTTTTCATTTGCCCTTTCAAGGGTTGAAATCCTTCTGCTCTTCTTATTTTTTGACAATTTCTAGTTTCCTCCTTTTTTGCATGTATCTTTAATATTTCAATCTTTGATGTTATTATTTAACATTTATAATTTAATAATTGTTGCAAACTTTTTTTAGGGGTAAATAAAAATTACGGTGGTCAAGAAATATGGTTAAAACTATATTTTTAAAGAAAAGGCCGCAAACACGCAAGCGAAATGCAAAAATCAGTCCATTATGATTTTCTACACAGAAAGTAAATGAACTCATGGTTTGAATTTATCCTTGTTAAAATTCTAGCGCTTATTAAGATGACTAATCCTTGGAGGTTTATTTTTGCGTATTGAAAAGCACACTCACTTTTATCAAAGACTGTAATTACCTGCAGTTACACCGCATTATTCGCCATTTGTTCAACTTTAGTACTTCTTAAAAAGGTACTTAAAGCCACTAGGAATTGATATGACCATCTGTCGTAAAAAGTTTAAAATATGCAAAATTGCGTTTGCATATTCATTATACGCTAACTACAGCACTTACGTAATTTGCGTTTGAACTCGGTAGCTCGTCTTGATGATTTGTATATGACGAACAAAGGGTGTTGCTTCTTAATTGTTTGATGAGGTTTCGCAGTCGATGGCGGCAAATAATAATTAATAACGTATTCGTGTGTTGTAGTTCTAAGCGGTGTATGCTTTTCGCATTAAGTTCCCGGATCACGCAAGCTTTTTTCCGCTATTTTTACCATAAGAGTACGCATAGAAGCGATAAAAAATATAATTAACGCCTCGGTCATAACACAGCACTTGATGTGGAAGTAATACGGGGTAGTCTGGAGCAATACAATTTAATGTTTATATAAGAGGAAAGTTTTTCTAGTAAAACAAGTAAATAACGTTAAAGAAAATGTGCACACGAACAGAAAGCTCTCCACTAGTGCGATTCAAGGCGGGCGATTGCCTCTTAAAGTAGAATTTAACGTAGCGACTTTTAAAGTTTCAGGGCTCGGAGAAAACTTTATATAATGCTCTTGTAGACGCAACTCTGCCTGTCACAGCAGTTACTGTCTGATCTTTGCCGCACTCTGATTATAAATTGCTGCATTTATCGATGCAAAGCACAAAGAATTTTAAGTCGCCGTCGTGTAAATAGAATTGCACTTGTGTAAGGAATTTTCTTTTAAACTTGCAAATTTATTCTCGGTACGAGGCGTTAAATGCACAGTTTGAATGATATTCGGCATGAATAATTAACAACGTCGTCTAACTGGACACATGTCTGACGTTGTAATACCATTAATTTTTACGACGAATTTAATTACGGTAATGCGAACTCTAAATGTCAATAATAATAATTACCCCATTACTACTCGAGACTGGGAGCCGGTCATAATTTAATAGCAGTAAGTCACTTTTATATCATGTAATTGGCACGTCAGTTTCATAGTTGATCGTTGCCGAGTTTAATAAAAAATGTTTAATTATGATTGATACTCTTTTAACGACGTGAATTAGTTGCTGTTTTCTGACTTCTGACGTTTTTTCGTCTTTATCTATGTTGCCGCCAAAGACAAACTTTCGAGACTACATCCATCAATTTTTCACATGTTGTTCCTCATTTTCGATCTTATTACAGTGAATTGGTATAATTAAAATTGAAAAAGTTTTCATTGGGAATAAAGTTATCATTCAAACGTGAATAATCTCGCATTCGACCTGACTCGATCCTCTTAAAACTTGAAATCGGTTTCATATAGTTTATCTAAAATTCAAATTTGTTCCAACTTCAAGCTTTCAAACTTTCAACAAATAAAACGAAAATGTAAAGTATTCTTTGCGACTGCATTGTTAAGTTGTTTGCAGTCGACTAGACATCTTTTTGATTAGGCACGATTTTATCGTTTATTGTTTTGTCCAAATTTCGAAAAAGTCAGAATGTGTTTTTTACACAAATTAAATGGACCGAAGCCGAACCTGAAGTTTCTTTCTGACGAAAGAGAAGGGAAAAGAAACGACGAAAAATCAGCACATAGTTTCAAAAGCACTAAAACGTTAATTAGAACCAGAACCAAACCAATAAAACGACATCAGGATCAAAACAGCGTAAACATGACTAAGTGACATAAAAAAAAAACTTAACGCATGGGAATTGTGGAAGACGTGTAACATATAAGGATGAAATTAGATCATTGTTAGGAAGAAATGTCATAAATAAAGAGCACTAATTACAGGCCGTGGAAGAAACGGACAAGAAAAACAATATCGTGTTAAAGGGTACAAACATAAACAAAAACCACTAAAGTAAAGAACTGAATTTTTCACGGAAACACGTAAAGAAACAAGTATAGAATCAAAATTTTGTATTGATAAACGAATTATGTTAATCTGAAAATGATAATAGATACAAACTTTTTGTTTACATAGGAATCAAAGAGTACGCGAAACAAAACAAGCAAAACTGAAACAAAAACTGTTTATGATCTAAGTAACAAATAATGTTGGCAATATTGCAGATAAATCACAATGCAGGACCATGCAATTCTTGCGACGGCAAAAAAGTTTGTGAGTGCGAATAACTGGCAGAAAATCAGATAAAACAAACTGGTGGTTCAAAGACAACAAGCTGTGATGAAATTTTAAAAAAGGCACAGAAAATAGCAAGAAAATAAAAACAGCAGAAGCAATTATCGATCACCAAATGACGCAATAAATAAATCGAACTAATATTTTCTAGACGTTACAAATACGGATGACATTGAAAGCAAAACGATCATGCGGCAATCGGAAGAATAAATAGAAACGCAAATTTACTGAGAAAAATAGATGAGACAATAAATATGGTCACACATGGGTGAAGAGAGCATAAAATCATAGAAAAAATATGGAAGAGGAAAGGACTGGAGCACATTAGGACGTAAAAAGGGCGACACGCAAAAGTGTGAAAGTATAGAGTCATTATATTAATGAGTGTACCAACAAAAATTTGTGGAAGAATATTTGAAACAAGATTATGAGAAACAAAGCGAGGTTCAAAAAATATAATGTACTCAAGAACTTATATGAGATGAAATTGGAACGTTTTGAGACTTCGAAAGGAATTAAACAAGGTTGTTTTTTATTATATTTTATGAAATAAAATTACATATATAAATTTAATTTTTTTCCACCTACTTATTTTTTTTTATGAGATCAGGCTTGTATAAATTTGAATAAAATTTATTTTCTTATTTTTAATATCTTCATATATAATACAAGAAATTAATGTCTACAGAATTCACGTTTTTATGTTCCTCAACAAGAAGATGATAACTTTAAAATTAATTTCTCACTGTACTTAAGTTCTCTTGCACTTCAGTGTAGCATACACAAGGCTATTTCACTAGGATTTATTGTAATTGTTCACACTTAATGACAAATTAATTGCTACTTTGCTTTGTGTATGACGATCATTACTTAAAATGCTCCATCACGCTAATTCGTGTAATAAGTCGAGAGCGTAACGGTGTCATTTACGACAAAGAACCTGATGAATTTCTTTCGATTGCGACGCACTTAACATTCTATTCCTTTTTTGTAAAGTAGCATTTTGAAATTCGTCTCTCGGTTGTTGTCTATTATTCTCTGATAAAAAGCGGCAATAGAAACTTTGTTTTCTTGAAAAGTTTGTTTGGCGTAAGACCGCAAACACTTCACCAATTTAACAGAAACTTGTACGAACAATCTCCCAATAATGATGCATTCTGTGGAGTTTAACGTATTAATATAAAACGTAGAGGTCGTGGGTTCAGATCTGGCTCAGGCTCGGTCTAGGTATATTTTTCGTTTTATAACGTGGTATTAATCATATTTATGAGTTTTTTCCGGGTGTATGAGTTAGTTTAAATTACCGCTATTAATTCCAAAGTGTGTTTGGTAGAGAAATTGCTCAGTCTAGTACGTTTTTATTATTCGATGAAAATAATTTCGTGATTAATGACGACTTGAATTTTAATAAGTTGCATTGGCGGCGGCGGCTGTAATTAACCTAAATTAGAAGCAGCTTTTATTGAACTTATCTTAATTAGTGTGAACGAAAATTACATGCGGGAACGTGGAAAGTCCGCGTTTCTTTTATTTATAAATTAATCACGCGGCGTCGCGACGTTTGCTCAAACACGCAATTTGAAATTAGCGCGGATATTGTGACGAATGACGGTAACATGTCATGAAACGGTGTCAATTTTACCTTCGTTTCCCCTATCTTTTATCACTGTAAGAGGCGCTCCCATTTTTATTACTTTCACACCTTCTTCTTCGTGGTCGCAGGAAATGAATTATTAAGGGCGACAGTGGCCATCTTGGCTTTTCTGTGATTGACCGATGATTTTTGGGGTAAGTCTGAGGTGGTCTGAATAGGGGTTGATACTTTGTTCCAGTCAATTTATCGATGAGAGCTTGGAGAAGTTGCGAATTTTTTCAACCACTGAAGTAATGTAACTTATGTCATTAAGTTAATCTGAAAATGTCGTTTCCGTTACCGTTTTTTCTTTGTTGAACGCTTCCGTTACATTCGTGTGTCAGAGTCATTTCCTCGCTCACTTAGAAGAGGGAGAATCTAAACTGTTTAGTGCTTATAAAGTTAACTTTTTATGCGCACGACATTTTTTATGGGGAACAGAAGTTATTTTCATATAAATCCGTGATTTATGCTTTACGTTTTCTATGATTTTCTTTATGAATTATTTTCACTTTCGCTCATTTTTATGTCGAAAGTTTTAATGGACCAGGACATTCCTGAAAGTTTTTTATTTTTCATTCCAATTTTTGTTGTATTTCTCTACCCCAACTTTCTGAAGCTCACTGCCTTGATTTATGTAGCTAAAAACCCTGTTTTTATTTATTTGGCGATTTCTAACACCTACAGTTATAACGAATATTTTATCGTATTTAAAGTACACCGTGGTGGATATTCAATTCTACGATTCCGAGGGCATATTTCAACTTTGCAACATAAAAATATTTTATTATTTTATGTGCTACTATAAATTACTACAAAATGCTCTTATGTAACCAAGTTTTGATAAAACGTTCACGGGTTTTAGATTTAAAACACTTCTGGGAGTTGTACCATATAAAATCAGGATGCGGTAATAAAAATAATATATAGTGACGGTTGTTTTTTTGGGAGATATATACATCAGAACGCACCCTCGTTTACCATAATGATCCACCTATAAACGGTATTTATCGACAGACTGACTCCAAAACGCTCATATGTTTTTAATTCGTAATTTATGTATAATGTCTTGGAACATTTGAACGATTTTTAAACACAAATACATATCGCTCGGATTAAAAATTTAAATAACACACGAAAGAAATGAAATTTGGATAAATATATGTATTTAGATTAAAACATGTTTTTGTGAATACCAAGGGAAGGGGAAATTTAGTGTCGGCATAAATTGTGCAGAGCACATAAATCACTTTTAATCGTTAATTTTTCGACGTAATAGATTCATCGCTACAATACAAATTTGCTAGGTGAAGTTTTGTAAATGCTTGTTCAAAAAAATAGATGCGTGTGCTGCTAGTGACAGAAAATGTTTTCAGCAAAATTTAACCGAATTTTATGATACCATGAATTATTATAACTGCATTATGCAGGTACCATCATTCTGTTTTGTAATTTGAGATTAATCTCGAAGTGGATAGAATTACAATTCACGAAAGCTTGTTTTTCACATTCGGAATTTATCATAATTGTTGCGGTTGAGAAACTGTAATAATATCGATTAAGTGAATTTTGCTGTTTTGCAATGTTCTAAAAATTGTTACATGGGTAGTTGAAAGGTTTATTGTGTTCACATTGCAATACTAATTATTTTTAATAATTCACATAATTGCAAAACTGTTACATTGTCTGTGAGGATTTTAGAAGGTCGTGTTTGTACGCCGATGTTTCTAATTGATTAATAAAATAAAAGTTGGTTTGTATTGTTATCAGTCTTACCAACAGTTTATAGAAAAGCTTAAATTGTACTAACGAACATGTTTAAATTACAATCAAGTTATGACCTCTTAAGTTTGTTGGGTTAGTTGCGATTAGCTGATGCAAATGTAAGTCTGTTCTTAATATTTTATTTGAAATTGCATTTTTATAATTTTGCTTTAAAGTTTCAGAAATGTCTAGCAATTGATTAAACCTTCGTATTCTTTAGATTTGTGGAGATTTTTTATTTTTACATTACATTAAATTTTTTATCACGTGTCACTTTTTTTTTCTCTAAATGCTTTGTGTTAATTGGTTTTTAAGTTTTTCTTATATTCTTAGATTTTTTAAATTCTTGGGAAGCATTTTTGCAATTTGTCACGTTTTTGGATTTTCAAAATTGAATAAATTTTTCATACTTTATATCCTCCACATTCCCTAAATACAATTTTCTTTATTTATTTTTTTAATTTGGATATATTGATTTTTAATTTTTACTGGTCACTATTTATCATCGCTTTAGACTCTTTGCCTTTCTTTCTCAATATTTTTAATCCGTTTTTTAAATTATGGGATATTGTTTCTTTTTTTTTTAATTTTTAGTTTCGTTGTATTTTCTATTTTGAATTTTACAGGCTTTTAGATGCACTAGATTTTTGACTGTTTTTAGATCGTTTTAATTTATTTTTAGAAATCCTGTTCTGGTTTTTGAGTTTTTCGTATTGTCTAATTTTTTTACGTTTTCTACACTTTGGCTTTATATTATTTTAATTTTTTATGTTTTGTCTATTTTGTAATTTTTTTAGGTTATTTTTTTTAATTTAAAATGCTTTAGAAGTTATGAATATCTATAGCTGAGTTCTTAATTTAAAAAAGATAGATAATGCCTAGTTGCGGAAATTATGTAATGAATTTATCGAGGCTTTCTGAGCTGTCCTTTAATTTCGTTTTGTGAACATATGGACAATATTTGTCGTTGATGTTTTTACCCAGGTGCTGGTGAGCTTTGCGAGATTTCCTTGATATTTTTGGTTGAAAAAAACTGCATTCAATTTTTTGCCATCGCTAGGCTTGCTTTGAAAAACTGAGTTGAAATGAATCAAAATATGGATTTGAAAGACCGTTGCACCATTCATTAATTCTTTGCATGATGCTTTCAATTGCATTTGAGCCATTAGTTCGAGCAAATGTAGCAGAATCCATGGTGTATTTGCAGTAAACCTTAAACTTCAGTGTTGTGGTAGTATTATAATAATGGATATTTATTCCGGCAATTCAGCCCATTTACTGAAACGGATTATCCACTATCTACCCCACAGTACCAGCTCTATGGGGAATAATTTTACCTCTTGTTGAGGGTTATGTTAAACAGGCAATAATAGTTGTTATAATATTGGAAATTTATCACGCTAGTCTGCAAACAGTTTGCGTCGAGATTAAAATATTAAATGCCAGGTTCTTCAATATAGGAAAAAGTTGGAATGAAAAATTGCCACTGACATCTTTCGCTCGAATAATTAATAGATCTGTGACTTTTGCGTTGAAATTTTTGTTTGTTGAGATGTCATCGCGGGTTCTATTTTGAATGTTTCGTTGGATGATTTAGGTCAACCGATTTTAGAGACAAATCGTTCTTTGTATGTTGCAAGAAGAATAAGGCGAAATTTAGTGGAATAAAAATTTTGCCGTAACGAAATCCGTACAGAAATAAAACACGAGAGTTGTGGTTGTGTGGAAAGTGAGAAAAATTCCTTTCATGTCTCGTAAAAAGAACCAATTTAGGTAAATTAATGGGTCCGTAAGTGTGTTACGCGTCCTTCTCCCTACAATGTAATTAGTCGATAAAAACATGGACATGTTTCACAAAAGAGAACAAATCAATTAACCTATAATTATTGTCGTTGTAGACATAAACAACGAGCGGACATGAATCGTGGCTTGGAGCCAACAGCGAAACAATAGTATTTAATTATTACCGCTTCCATATTTTCTCTGGAGATGTATTGCAAAATATTTAAAGGTCGAGGGAAGTTTGTTTCTAACTGTGGTCGTTTTTGTTTCAGAAAGCCTAAGAGAATACTTTAGTAAATACGGCGACATAACAGAAGTAATGGTAATGAAAGATCCTGCCACCAGGCGGTCGAGGTAAGTTCCCTTCAAACAAATCGCATACAGTCAAGCAAACTAAGCTGAACTTTGCCTCTCTCGCTTCGGCCAAGTTTCCACGAGATGAATTAACTTAAGTCACTGATGTGGTTCTGGATAAACTGGGTTGTTCAGTTAGTTTCCTTGATGTGATGATGCCTGATACTCCCCAAAACTCTATCCATCCTTTTGACGTATCGCCCCTTTAATAGATTCGGACTTGTATTAGAGAGCAGGCCGGGACTCGACCCGCAAACTTTTCCAACTTCAATGAAGTTTACTCACGAGATTTCATTAATTACTTATAGCTTAACACTTAACAGAAAAAGTCCTTTCAAGGGCCCACACGCGCAATAGTATATCGGGTAGGTCCACAGCACCATTTGCAATGATCTCATCCACGACATGCTCAACACTTTTTCATTTAGATTGCGTTAGTCGTAGATCAGACTTCTTCGATTCTAGTCGTAAGTAACTTCTAGTCATCGAGTGCAAAAGCATATTCTGCAATGGTCTCACATTAAATCACTCGATGTGTAGCAGAACTATCTTAGATGTTAGAATTTAGCTGTAGATGCTTAATCTGTAGTTATGTGTCTTTTATTACTTTAGCTGTAGTTTGTATGAAACCTTGACGTCTTAAACGTGACATCATCTTTTAACGACATTTTAGCTTGAGGATCTTCAATGTTTTTACCAGGATTAGAGTGCATGCTTTAGCATACGAGCGTGGAACTGCGAGCTTTCGGCTCTGCTTTTTTGTTATCTTGAATTGTTTTATTATTAAGCTGTAACCCTCAAATTTACGACCAGTATATAAAACTTATTTTAAAGTTTTGCATACTTTAGTTGAATACATTGCCATCTAAAAGTCTGAGCATCATCCTTTTTACAAATGTTTATTTTAACGGTTCCGTGTTAGGACCTGGAGACACATTTTAATATCTATATTAATTCAAATTACTAGAGAAAAATATTTCTTTTTTTAGATTCAGGTAAAGTAACGATACTTTCGAGTAAATGCTCCTTTGAAAGCAGTTTGAGTAGTTTTTCTTTTTCAAGAACAAAAGAGGCTACTAATCACTTTATAGTAAGTTTTTATTATTCCTGTTAACGCAAATCGATTGAAGTACTAAAATGAGTTGTCAAAGTGAAAAGAGCTAGTAAAGGGAAATTCATCAGCAGAATTCTTGTTAGAATTTTTTCTTCTGGAAACGTTTAGAAGCAGGAAACGTTTAGAGTATTATTTTTTTGTGATACTCAAGTTCCAAGCTTTATTTTATAAATCCGTAGAATTTGTGTCATTTTTAATAAAATTTATTAAACTAAATACCACCCTATTCTGTTGTTAAATTATCGATTTTGGGAAATAATAGAACAGGTTAATATTTGAATTCTTTCATTCCGAACACATTTTTGAATTTTTTTTATTAAACTATGATGTTTTGTAAAACCGATGAAAACATATATTTTTGAGAATTTTATGAAATGTTCAAGGATAATGTTTATTGTGCATTTCAGACAAACAAATACAGTTCAGGATTAACAAAAAATATTGCAAACTTGCTTTGGAGTAATTTCTACTTATATTGTAATGGTTCTCATTAATCAAGATTAGCAACTTTTTTCTTCCTAATTCATTTAACTAATTTGGATGTGTGTTTCGAATTGTTGTCATGTTGAAAACACCAATGGAGGGGCATTTTTTTTCTGAATTGGAATAATCGAATTTTCTAGGAAATGATACATTTTTCTAGTCATTCTAACAATTGATTCTATCCGTGATCGTTTGGTTCTGGATTTCTGGTACTTAAAGTTGTGCTTCATTCTCACGGGATGCCTGTCATTTTTATAGATATGAAATAGAAATGGATACAAAGACATTTAATAAATTGCAGCGTTTCAAGAAGATTTTCCGACAAGTGTGTATGGGTTTTCGGTACTATCTTTGTTTCAAGCGCGTGTCCAGCGCAGTGGACCCGGAAGCTTTATTGCAAAAGAGATAATCATTTTGCGGGTAATAATGAATATATCACGGCGATAAATTTCCGCAATTTTGTATCCTTTACGGTCCGGTTTTCGATTCGCCATTTGGTTTTAGTGTTATCCAAAAATAATTGTGGTCAAATAAAATCGGTCCAGATCATTCCAAATCGAGTTAAACATCGATGAGGCAATTTCGGCTATTTATTGTAGCATTTAATGTCCTCTGTGTGCATCATGATTTTTAAAAATGTACCGCAACTATGCACTACATATTTCACGTGGAATAACAAACAGAGAGTGATGATCTCGTTGGATAATTATTTAAAGTTTGTCGGTTGTCTCGATGGAATGTTCGTTCGGCTTGATAATGAGAATAATTAAAACGGTTTCGATTTTAGTTCGAACGTGCAGGAAGCGACACAGTCGACCACATTTGATGTGTAATTTGGAGCGTAGTCTAAATATTTTGCCGCAATTTAATGCTAGTGCAATCGAGACGAACTTTGAGCTTTGCAATAAAAATTATCGAGCAGCACTGGAACAATGAAATTAACTGCAATTGGTGATTGCGTTAGTGATGGTCACAGACGTAATGAAAACGGTGGCATGTAACACAGGTAGCGATTAACGAGTCGTGATTGGATCCTCTTTCTCTTTTTCTCTTTTGTGTGTTATTGTAGCGTGCCAGAGAGCTCTTTTAAAATTGGACCGTTCCATCAAAGTCCGCTACATACTGGGTCCGATTTATATTAACTTTGTTCGTGAAGTCCGATCGCGAGGCCATTCAATGCCGGAACTCTTCGTGTAACGACTCCATTGCACCACCAATTTAACGGATTGCTTAGGAAGTAATTGCCAGACGGGATAGGAGGGCTCTGCACGATTCCCCAACTTCCACAGAGACCGTCGTACCCTTGATTCCTTCCAATTCCGGGTAATTTCGTCTTCAAAATTGTTCGATACCAATTTACACCCTGAAAAATTATTCCCAACAATTTTAATTAGCGAGGATTGTAAGAAAAAATTCCAAACATTTGTCAAAGCGGTGAATCACAAGACTGAAACCGTCGATAAATAACTCGGAACGAACCGGAGCCGTTGTTATAAGCAGAAGGATTAGAAATGTCAAAACAAATCCGCTCCAGCTCGGGCTTTCCAATTAATCAGGTCAGAGGTTGGCAAACAACAGATATACAATAGTTTGATAATACTTGTATGGAGTTGTTAAAATTTATGATCCGGTTTGTTCTACAACAACTGCTACCCGACATGTCATTTTCGCAAAATTTAATTAATTTTTTTTTTCGGAACCGAACGATTATAAAACGTTTTGGTGGATTTTTTTTTTGGTACTCCATGAAGAAATCCGGGTCAGCCTTCCGTCTAATTTCCGGACGAAATGTAAAATTCCGGGTTCATTTTGTCCGGTGTAAACAAGAACATTTGCGGGTAATAATTGCGTTTGCACGCGTTTGTGGTCTCTTGGCGTAAAGTGGTCTTTTGTCTGGTTCATCATTTGTGAGTACGTCGACTCTAGCGGCTACAAATCTGCGTCTTGAGAGCTAAACATTTATATGTGCTTGAAACGTGCCGTAATATCTTCAATATTTGTATTCTTCGTCCTCTGGCTCGGCACTGAGTAAATAGTCGGATCGTGCCGGTGTACTCTCAGACTTTAATATAGAAAGGGACTAGAGTCCGCCGCAGGTGTCGAGGAAATATGAACACTAGGTAATGTTGCAGTAGGAATCTGGCCACCAGAGCAATAACACTACGTAATTACTAGGGCTTATGCTTTCCCCGGATCCGTGTCTATGGTGCGTGGACTACACGTGGATGATGGGTTATTACGTAGGCGACCCTTATAACATAAAACGGAGAATGTCCGGAATTTTACTAGAATTATTAATACTACTGCACTGCACGCGTTGACTTAATCTAGGGGTCGAAATTTTATTTTTAACGATGGAACGTTCAACCACGCATTTAAATCGTTTTGTCCGTAATTTTTGCACCACAGATACAACCGGAACCTTCAAATCCCAAACAATTTCGACCGGAATCCCTAATAAGTCATGAGACAAGTCAAATGCACTAAACGCCGAATCTGCAGTTTAGTACCGGATTATTCGCACAAGCGGATGCCACCGATGGCAATTGTGCGTATTATGGAATGTTAAGCCACTTTGGAATAGAGTTAGTGCTGCTGGTTTAACATTCTTTGGATATTTGGAATTATCTCAACATGACGACCACGTGGAGGAGATTATATCGAGTCGAATGTGATTTTTCCTAGCATTGCAATAATTTTTTTATGTTAGCTATTCAAGGTTAGCACGAACAGTACTCCGAGGAAATTTCAGGAAGAAAATGAATGGGAATGGGTTTCTATACAGTATATATCAATAAATTCAATACGTGGCTTTCTTGTGAGGATTGGAAATTTTACGTCGGTTTTAAGCTGCTACGTTTGTTTGATTGGAATATTGATAAGGAGTTACCAATTTAGGTGCCATTTAAAAATTTGAAGGAGTTATTATCTATTATTACGTTTCAAAGTTCGTACAAGTTGGAAGATCGTTTTTTATCCTCGGCAAGATATTTATACTTTTACTTTATACCTATTTCAGATATGCTTATTTTTAAACGATTTTAATTTAATATTTAATGATCGAAGTGCGAAATCAAAAATTTGAAAAATGCGATTATATAGATAAAGCAAGTGATTGGGAATCAGGCAAATCATTTTAAAAAATATGCCATATAATTACTAGATTTATTTGTATACCTTCTTTGTAAGCCATGAACAAATTAATTGCATTAGATTGATTAGATTCGTTTTTAAATCACCAGATGTAGATTTTTTTTCACTTAAAATTTTGACTTTTTTTAGGTTTTTTTTTAAACTTTTAATATTTGGATCTTGGACAGTTAAATGTATGTTCAATGTCTTTGAAAATTTTTGTCTTATTTTCATACTTATTTTGGAGAATTACTTTTAAATTGTTATTTTTGTGCGTTTTTGCAAAATCTTATAGATTATGTTTGTGTACTCTTCGATTGATACTTTAAACTTATTCAATGCTTTGATTTTTTTGTATTCTTTTTATTCTTGGAATTCTTCAGATTATTATGATGTTTAATATTCGTTAGATTGCTTGTACCTTTTTGTACTATTGCTTTTTTAGATGCTTTAAATTTCTAAAGTTTTAGCAATTTTTCGAGTTGTTATACATTTTGTTGGTTTTCTGTACTTTGCCTTAATTTTATGCCGTGGTAGAAATTCAAAAATTATTCAAAGAGTAAATATTAAAATCCATTTGAATATTTAAGATATCGACCATTTTTAAATTAAAAATAAAAATCATAATGTTTATCCATTTAAAAAAAAACACAAAAGTGTAAAAAACCTAAAGGTTACCTTAAAATAAATATTCTAGGAACAGCAAATGATCCCTTTACCGTTCAACAAGTTCAAAAGTTCGAAAAAGTTCAGTTCAAAAAATATCAGTAAATAAATGTCAAGGAATCTCAAAATACTAAAGATAATATTAAGATATATAAAGAATAAGTTTGGAATTAAAATAAAACAATTTTAAAATCTTTAAAATTTTAAACGTTTCATAACTTTAAGGATAATTTAAGACCACAAATATTACAATACTTTAATATGTATAAATAATTACATAAATATTATAATTGTTGAAAAACCCTGAAAATTTCAATATTTTATGAATTCCAAAAAAACACAGTTTGTGCGTATCTTGAAACGTTTTTTATAATACAAAAATAGGTTTTAAAATGGTAAGAATTTCAAGTTTTCTAAAAACCAAGCGATCAAATAAAATTTTTAAAATTCTAAAAATTACAAAAATTCCCAGTCCTATAGTTTTGCAAAATATTGAAAAACCGTAAAATTTGCGGCTAGTTCAGTTTATTTTACATATTGTTTTCAAAATATTTTTCAGTTTTAAATATTTCAAAATCAATAAGTTGTTCTGAAGAACTCTGGCGATTTTAAAAATTATACTAAAGATAAGTAATTTTAAACTATTTAAAAATTTTAAAAAAATAGAAACTTCTACGATTTTAATTTTCCAAATTGAATTTCTAAATACCTTGGATTTTTTGTTTTTAGAGTTATTAGTTTAATTTTGGCACCGACTAAGTACTAGATTTACTACATTTTTTTAGGATTTTCACGTCACATTTTTTGCTTGTAGAATTTTAATTTTTGAATTTATTTTCTTAGATTTTCTATTGACCTAAGTATACAAATTTATTAGTCGAATCTAGAACATTAAGTTGAAAATTTACCATTTTATTTGTTTTTAATTTTTAAAAAGCTCCCTACTTTGAAGTTTATGTTTGCTTTTCCTTTCACGTAATTTGTCATATATTTTACTTTGGTTGTTTTTTTCAATATTCTAAGAGAACTTTATATTTGTTTATTCTGTTTTTCCAATGACTATTTATTTACTTTTAGTTAGATGGATTTTGTCACTTATCTAGTTTACATTTTAAATGGAGTAGGAAGTGTAATTACGGAGCACATAATCAAATGAAGGTAGAAAAATATTTACTTTAAAGCTCCATTTAACATTTTTGTTTGCTAGATGTGTGAATCTACTTTTTATTCAGTGAATGTCGTACAAAATGGTATCCAACTTTTACATTTACTGAAATATTATGTTAACTTTTTTTGCAACAGAAAACATTTTTATTATTATTTATTTTGATTTGAGCTCTTGAAGGTTTTCTCTGAGCCGGAATTTTAAGACCCGCTTTTGTAGCTTCATTTACACGGGTTTTTCTTACTTCGAAAAGTGTACGTAGCTGCTCGTACAATATTACAATTTTTTCCATTAGGACCAGATTCTCCTCAAAATAGCCCAAATACCTAGCGTCTAAAACTGTCACTTGGGTCACCGTGTACAGCTGGTTATTTAGCGAAGGCGTCAGTCGGAAGGCAATTATCCGCACACTCCAGTTTAATTTCTGGTTTGGCCGAAGGCGTGCTCCGGTATTCCTGTCTACACATCAGTAGAGGCTCGGACTATATTTACTTTGCCTTGTCTTGAAGTTTTCCATCGTCAATCGTCATCCAAGTTGCTCGCACTGTCTATTTCACGGTTAATGTAACACACCTGCGTCAATGTACTTTTCACCTCCTTCATGTATCGGAAATATTGTAGCCGACGTTAATTGTATGAACTGTTTTCAAAGACAACAGACGAGCGTGCTGTTGCGAAGACATGTTTCTCTAGCAATTAACGGAATTTTTAGGGGAGGGGTTTTTGTAAATAGCAACAGTGAGGAAATTCAGGGCAGTATGTTAACGAAGGACAAAAAGAGGCGCTCAATGGAAACTAACAAAAAGGACGAGCAAGGATATTAAATTAATAATGAGCGGGCTGGGAATGTAAAGTTTGGGGCTAATTCGTTGATAATTACAATTATGACCAATAAAGGTTTAAGGACCTTGTAGGAGAGTTTTTGCGCAGTTGGGGCTCAGAATTTTAATAGAATTTTATTGGTGTTATATCGTGGACCTTGGGGTGCCTTTGAAATCTGAGCCGAAGTGTTAGGAATATCTTCCGAAAAATTAGGTTTTTTTTTGCTGTGTAGCTTGAAAGAATCTGTTTATTTGAAGTGATCAATCAACTTCTTTAAAATTTTCCCCACATGTAGCTTTGCCAAATGGGATCCTCCTCGTTCGTAAGTTAGTCCAAGAGTGCGAAGGCGTGGCCTTCTTGTAATCATCATTGTCCACAATGACCATTGTGCAGGAGGGTATCCTGTCGCCTTCTAATCGCTGTCATAATGATTGCGAAAGCTTTATCCGATTATGGTAATGTTCTCGCTGGGTCCGCCAGATAGCGCGTCGTCTGAGACGCGCGTTCGCTATCATTGTTTACTCTGGGCTTTGTTCTCCCCGTGAATATACATGAGCGTTACATATGGAATAGGCTGTTATTGCAGGCTTGTCTTCTGTCGTCTTGGTGTGTCCCTTGCCCGCCTCCCGTCGTGCTTGACGTTGCCCCCTTCGACCTTTCAAACTTTAATATTGTTACATGTGACCGGAGCTGCAGCACCTAGCGCGCGCCACACGCATTTATTCCCGGACGAAATTGGATTCTACTACACCGAACTTTTACGGAAGAATGAGATTCCAAATTTTATTTATGAATTATTTATTCCGAGTTTAGCAACATGTTCGACACTCACATTGTGCCCGGTTCGCATCAAGCGAAACTTCAAAATAACCAAACTACTCGTCGACAAGTTTTTATTGCGTTTTTAGAAATGTAAAACTCGGAGGAACAGTTGGTAGCCTTGTCAAGACTTGGGGAAACTGTAACACGCATTTTGGACTTTTTATTCTACAAATTGGGCGACACGAACTAAAAATGTCGAGACATTTATAGGTAAAGTAAGAAAAATGTTATTTTTTCTTTGGCTTTAAACTCTTAAAGAAATTTGCAGAGAATTTAGAATAAGTAGAGTTCCGCAGTGTAAAATATATTGTAGCTATTAACTATTCCATTCTATTGTGAAGTGGGAGCAGCAGTGAAGCTGAGATCTTTTATTGTTTATTTTTGCGGGTTTTCCTAAGAAATGCTTTTGTTGAAATGTAAGTGAACAAATAAAAAACTTTATTATTAGTTTGTCTGATTTGATATAGTCACATCTCCCTCTTTCGGAAAGAGAATTAAAATAGTTCAGTTTTGCTTGTTTTCTTTTGTTCTTATTTGTTTGATTTTGCTTGTGACAGATTTTTCCTTCATATTTTATAAATAAGCTGCATATCTTGAATTTTCTTAATTTTTCGTAGAAACATGCGCAATTCCAACCGTAATAGAGGAGTGCCTATAAAATGTTGAAAGTATAACTGAAAAAGTGACTAGTGATTTGCCTAGAACTTCGAACTCGTTTCACAAAGAAAAAGCACGATTTCAGACCAAAAGATCTAGCTAATCTGGAGAAATCAACAAATATAAAAAACGTGGAGGATATAAATTTGTGTTATAAAAAATGCAAATTTCAAAAATGAATCTTAAAAATCAAAGAATTTGCAACGAGTTAAGAAGCTCAAAGGCCAAAGTGAAAGGCACCTAAAAATTTGCTTGGATTGATTAAAAACGGATGGCAAGTATTTTCAAAGGATACTTTAATGAGTAAGCAAATAATTTCCAAATTTTCAAGAAATTTTTCGTCTTTAAATTTTAAACAATTTCATCATTGTTTAAAGTTTGTGGAGAAATTCTTAATAAATTCTTAATAATAATTTTTAATTTTTAAAACTAGCAACAATTTTAAAAAATTTTTTTTTTCGTCAATTTTTTATATAGTACATGAATTTTCTAGAATTTCATAATTTCCAGGGTTTTACAACGAATTACGATTATTCAGTTTAATAAAAGTTTCCAAAATTTTAATAATTTGAGATTGTTGGAATTACAGGTCTTCAGTGTTTTTCGTACTTTTAAAAAGGATTTAAGATGTTTGAATTTTTGGAAATTTTTCATTTTTATTTTTGATTCTTTGAATTCTTTTACTAATTATGGCTAGTAGCTTCAGTAGATTTTTTTATTTTCTAAAGGGACAGTTTTTTTGCATATGAGATAATATTTGAAGACTTTTTATAATTGTAAAACTTTTTTTTATCTTTAATGTGTTTAGGATTTTTTGAAAGTGGACTTTTTGATTGTTTTTTTACTTTCAAATTTTTTCATATTTTTATTTTGTAAACTTTTATAACTTTATAACTTTTTGATTTCTTTTAATTAAATTTTTACCATTTGCAAATTTTTCTACATATAGCTTTTCTTTAGCTTTTAGGTCTTTCGATCTTCACTATTTGGATTATTTTTGAATTTTCGTGTTAAAAATGTGTATCTAAAATCTACATCCAGAAAATATTCGAAAAATTGATCTAAGGATTTGATAATTAAAGCATCTAAAAAAGTTAAACAAGCCAAATTTTCAAAAGATTCCAAACGATACAAAAATACCTATTAGTTATAAATGTTAATGGAACTGAAAAATGTGGATAATCTGAAAAAAAATTGTATGAATTCAAACAATCCAGGTATTCATAAAATTTCAGAAATTCTAATAAGATAGGTGAACTGAACATTTTTTAAGATTATTAAATGTTGTGCATTTAATAATTACATTACATAATTAATTTACATTTCAGCAACCTTAGGAATCTTAACAACTTCTTACGGAACTTGAGATTACAACTATTCTTGGAGATTTAAAAAAAAATGCAACTAAGAATGTTAGAAATTCACGAATTAGTAGTAATTATATAAATTACGGAAATGTTAGATTACTAAATCTCAATGAAGAATTAAACTCATTCAACAGATTAAAAGTTTAGCAACACGACAAATATTTGAAAACTTTAAAAAATCTAAAGAACATGAATAATTTAAAAAAAACTAAAGACCCTAAAGTGTTTAAAGTATTCATGAGGTTTTACCAATACAAAAAAATTAGCAGGTTAACGATCCAAACAAACTAAGGACTTCTAAAAAAATTTGAAGAATTTATTGTATGTTTGTTGCTTATTTTCATAAATATTGTTGCATTTAGTCCGCCTTACAGTTGCTTCGGTTGGAATGTAATTACAAATTGTATCTACATAAATATGTGGAGATAATGGATGAATATTTTAAAAATTCTTGTGTCAAAAACTCAATTCAGTATTCTATCAAAAAAGCCGTTTCCGTTGCATGCATAGAAATATTTACAGCGTGCAATAAGCATACTAGTTAACAGTTTGCTAAATAAATTCTCATAACTGTTGGTGACGACGAATAAATCATCCTCGATATGCAATTTGTTTGGTATTAATTTTTATTTATTTAATTGTTTGAAAGATACGAGTGAATGTTTTTAATTGCGAATTCCGATTGTGGGCATTTTACATTTGGAATAAATTTCATGACATATAATTTGCAATTAGCACCGGCGTCAAGCTCAGCAATATTTAAATAGTTTACAGTTATTGGTTTTTAAATGGAATTTATTACATAAACCATTTTTTTGTAATAATTATTAATAGACCGCTTTAATGGATCTAAAATTACACATCACAACAAACTGACTCCCTCTCAGTTGTTTGTATTTTTTAGCAGATCTTTTAAGAACCAATTTTTTCATGAATATTATCATGTTCATTCATGTGGCTCTCTGTACAATCTGAAAATGGGTTTTATCATTGAACCATATTCTTGTTCAGTCTCTATCGCTACAATTTCAGACGAGAGGTCTTCGTGCACAAACAAATCGAAAAGGAAA
The DNA here is from genome assembly GCA_030157275.1 of Cynaeus angustus. Taxonomy (NCBI): domain Eukaryota; kingdom Metazoa; phylum Arthropoda; class Insecta; order Coleoptera; family Tenebrionidae; genus Cynaeus; species Cynaeus angustus. Next base: position 16,669,059 of record CM058062.1, read on the forward strand.
CGGCTCTTCCCTTCTTTGATAAATCGTGTTTCTCCAGAAACTGAATTCTAGTTTAATATAAAATGATGGAACATTTCAGCGATGTAAATATGTCGTTATTAATCAATAAGAAAGTTGACTGTGAGTTATGAAGTAAGCTGCAATAAGAAAACAACGGAAGTCGGCAAACAGTTTCCGGTCGGAATAAAAACCGCCTCCTTGTATCACGAATTCACAATCTCAGCTCGTAAAGCTCCACACTAATGACATTTTAATGCATTCTTTTCTGATTAAGTACAAATTACGTGTGTGGAGATGGGATGGAGGATTCCACGATAAATGATTTAGATTTTGATTCTGTCGAAAGGTGTTTTTTTAGAATACCTGGGTTTAATAATTCAAGCAGGAGCTATCGAAATAGTATCCCTTTACTGGCGCACTTGTGTTGAACGTTTCCATGCACACAACAGCGGCTGTTATGTATGCATTTCCCAGTCTGCCACTATTTTAAATTTTTAATAGAAAATGTCCGTTTTAATCCCTTCGTTTATTGCTTTTTATCTCTGTTACATCGCGAATGTAACAAGATGGAGCCGCACCCCGTTTCCCGAGCAAAAACTAATCACTTCTTCTGAATCAAGAAACATTAAAGCACCACCCAATCATAACTTTTATGCACATTTTTAACTGCTAGGTTTTACTGTCGGACTTTGTAGTAAAAATCCCAATAAATAAAATTGACGTGGTTCATGCCATGCGGTATGGAAATTCCACCAAGTCGATAGCGTGACTTTGCTTTTAAAATACGAGATTTATGAAATTCATGACTGTTCGGAAATGTACCTGGGTGTTTATTCTCCGATTGTTCGCATCTATATGAGGTACCATGTGTTGTGTGCTAGGTACGAGATTCATTATTTCTAACTACTGCCTAGAGACCACCTACTGAACGAAGCTCCATCGTTTCCCACCATCTAGGTCAATAGACTTTGCACTTTGCAGTTCTTTCCGTTCGTTTTCGCAGACCTAATCGGATACTATTTCCCACAACTTGGACGCAATTATAGAGAGAACACGAACCAAATGATCCGGAAGTCGTTCAAAAAGCCAACAAACGTGCATGTTCTTGTTAGATTTGTCACAAACCACAGATCACAGGAACATGCTGAAAAAAATGCGTCAGCACGAAAGGAGGCGGCTCCTTCCGATAACGGGATGGGACAGAGATATTCGGAAAATGTTAAAAGATTACAGAAATGGGCATACGACGTGACTTTTACAACAAAGCGAAATTTTTAGTGTAAAATAGAAACTAAAATAAAATAAAATTTTGGCATTTAAAATCTGTCAAGCTTTACAGTCGGAAACCACCGAAATTAGTCCTAATCCTAATCGTAATCTTGTGAAATTGAATCTGAAGATGAAATTTTCATTTTTAAAACTTACCTCTTTTTAATTATCGAGTTTTAAAGATTACGTTGTCTTTGTTTCACGTTTCACTATTTTAAGTTTATCAAGTGAATCGTACGTGCTCAGAGTACCAAACTTTGACTTTGAAGTTTGCTTCTAGGAGGTTTAGATTTTTCTGTACACAAAATAGTACAAAAGTCAGCGCTCTCAAGTTTCACAAATTTTAGTACCCGATTAAACTTCACAGGGAAATTTTCAACAACAAATTGTGGGAATCAGTTAGAACTTTGTCGATCCTTAATAAGGACCTTTAGACAGTTTGGGATTTTGCCAAATTTTGAGCACGATCTTTGCATAATAAATTAAATAACAATTAATGAGTGGAACATATATACAACATTTATCGTATTTTACAAATGCATCCTCAAGTATTTGAATCTTTAGAATTCTTAAATTATTTGTATTCCAGAATTCCTGATTGTTTTTTATTCTTAATTGTTTTCTCCAGATTTGTTGAATTTTTCAAGCTGAAAATATTTTTATCTATTTCAAACCTCCGATCCGTGGATGAATGAATGATTCTTGAATTTGTTTTTTTTTTAACTTTTAAATTGAGGTTTTCCGTATCGTCTTGACTTTGATATTTCCTTTTTTTTAAAATTTTATAGAATTATTTAGGATTTTTTAAATTTATAGTTTATATTTTTTTTTACATTTGTGTAATTTTTAAGATTACTTGGATTCTTAATATTCTCTAGAATTTTTCTAACTGTTGAATTTTTGATACTCTGGATATAATTTTCGTTAGATTATTTTAAGGATATTATATTCGTTGAACACTTTCCATTCTTAGAATCCTTTGATTATGCAGACAGTTCATACTTTCTTAATTCTATTATTATGAAATTTTCAGAAAAAACTTGTAACAATTGAAATAGTAAAATCTAAATATAATTTGTTACATTGAATTTTAAAACCAAAAATAAAAAAAACATGAACTAAAAAAAATCATGATTGTTCTTGCAGAAAAAGATACAAATAAAACAAAAAGTATAAAAATCTGAGTTTTTGAAAGAAATTAAGAGCCGAAATTACAAAAATTTTTAAAATTTTGAAAACAAATAAAAAATGGGATGTTACACTGAAACATCTGAAACTCCAAAAAAGTACTGGTTTACAAAATCATCAAATGTATTCTAAAGAATCATGAAGATTTTCAAAATCTAAAGATTCAAAGTGAGATTTTTGAAATTATTATAAGCATAATTTTAATATAAGCTTTATTAAGTTAAAAATAATAATATGCAGCTGATTTATAGAAGAGTTAACTTGCATAAATTTTTCATCAGCTTTATAGTTATTTTTTCTGTTTAATAAAAACTACACAATATTAAACTGTCAAATTTTGTCTCTCTTACAAAAAAAATTGGTATTAAAAAAATAAGTTTTAGTTCCAATTTTGGACCAGAACTCTTAGGTTATTTGGTTCTGTATGGGTAAATTAATCTTTAGAGGTCATTTTAATTAAATTAGTAATTCTTCAAACAACGGTTAACAAAAAAAATGTTTAAATTGATTTCATAAACAAACGAAAACAATTAGTGTTAAACTATCATTATAAAAGTAACTGTATTAGTAGGTTTGTCGCTGGGTAGGAATCACGTTTTTGTAGATTAAATCTTAATTTTAAATTAAATTGCATCAACTGTTAGAAATACATATTTGATAATCTCTGAGCTTTATTAGTACAGACTTTTAATGAACACACACGTGTTAAACATAAGTTTATTTGAAGCTGCAGGTACGAGCTGTTAGAATAAAATTATAATGTATGCTCACATTAACTTTTGTGTTGTTAATGTAGAGTGGAACCCAGAGTGTGATAGATTAAAACAAACATACTCATACATATGTACATACTCGCGCTGCATTGCAACATTAAGCTTTGAATGAGGTTCAAACATTTCGAAAAAAATACTCATTTGATCTAGTGCTATAAAGCAAATACATGTTTCCTTTCAGTACTAAAATACCAGGAATATGAAGTTCATTAAATTTGTTAACGTATCGATCAATTTATAATTGAATTTCAGTAATAAATACAATGTGCAACCATTCAATATGTTTAAAAATGGAACAGTTTTTTCTAAAGCACGGATAAGCACCTAGCCGTGGATTTTGTAATGGTTATCGGAATCCATATTGAAATCAACAGTTTTAATGGATGTTTTAGATACAAGATATCACATAATGTCATACATTAGTATTGACAACAAAAATAATGGTGAAAAATATTAAATAAGTGCAGAATATTTCCAGCGTTATGTTTGTCATCACGTTGCATTTAATTTTTGACGTGAATGCGGTAATCATAAAAATTACGTCTTTGATATGAAAAATGCATTTAATATTTTACATGATGATTAGAAAAAATCGTGTCTTTCAAATGTCAACTTAGTGCTTTTGAATTATTAAGTGATTGATCAATATCCACTTTAGTGGGATGTTTTATAAATTGACTTGGACATCTTGGAATTGTAGAATATTTTAGATCGAACGTAAAGTTTTTAAAGCTATTGTCTAATTACTGATTTATTAACTTCCTCAAAAATTCTGCTTTAAATATAAATTTTCCTTTGAGAAAATAGTTAAAGCTTGTTGTTGTATTTTACTATAAATTTATAATTAATGTCCCGTAAAGTTTGCTTTTTTGGGTTTAATTCGTTTTATCTATATTTGAACTTTATTTATCGAGTTTATTATTTTAAAACGCGAATAGTGTGGAACACATGGATATAAATTTGAATATTATTTTAAGTTATAATTCAAAACAAGTTCCTGGATTATCGCAATAAACCATCAACAGTATTTAAATCAATAAAATAAAAAAAAGACTGCGGGGTGCCTGGGGCTGTACACTGTGCAACAAGATATGAGTTTGTAATACAACCGAACTGACATTTCTTGTAGTAATAAAGATGTTTGTTCGGGGGAGAAACTGATATATAACAATCGTTTTGTTTAATAGGAGGAACCAGCGATCATGTTAAGTTGAGTAAAAATCTCAGCAAAAAATCGATTAATTGACAATTGAGATAATGAATCGTCGTTTTTAATTGAATTTAATTGAATTTAATTTCGTTGTTTAGAATTCATCGTCGCTCTTTTAGTGTCTCATCGAAGGAACGTGAGAGTTGTGTTAGAGGGGAACTCGGATTTATGTTGTCAAGACGATAGCGCAACGCATTGATTGATTGATTACCTCGCGGATGAATTATGCCATAGTGGATTGGATTAGCCCTAATGGTCCGGAGGAATGTCCGTGCCACCACCTTCAGACCTCCTCGGGATTATCACCTGCACTTGCCAATTTATCATGTGGTCACCGCACTTAATCTTAGCTAATTTCCTCTTCGAAATGATACGGTGAATTTCACTGATTGACTGATCGTTTTGGGCAAACTCGGTGCTTTTTACGCGTCTCGTTTAAAAACCGATACTGATTGATGGAGCAACTTTTACGGTTTTTCGTATTTTTTTCTGGGGTTAAGTATATCACTGATTGATTTGTTTTTCCGCATTTGATGAGATCGTTACATATTTCACGATGTTGGGCGTTAAAACGAAATTAACACTCGGGAAAACAAGCAAAAAACCACTTTCACTTCCAAACGAGAAAAAAATTTAATAAACAAACTTGTGATAAATTGTTCCGGGGACTACTCGTTTTTTTGGATAATTAGATAATTACACTTCAGAGAAAATTAGGTCATGTTGCAGATTTTTGATTTATTTTATTTCAATTTTAGCCAACTTTTCAAATTTTAAGTGCATTAGATTTTCAGTTTCTGATCATTTAAGTTGTCACATTGTTGTGAATGTCTTCAAGCTTTTGGTTTTTCTGGTTACCGCATTTATACATTTTTAGTTATAACCACTAAACTTTCATGAAGATTTTTAACTTTTGCGATCAGGTTTTCAAGACCTTAAATTTAAATGTTATCAGCTTTTCATATTTTCAGTTCTTCGGATTCCAAAATTTTCAGATTGTAAGCAACATCTCCACTTCACAGGTTTTAAAGTTTTTAAGTTTTTAAGTTTCTTGAGTCGTAGATTTTTGAGGATTCTAAAATTTTAACTTTTTAGATTGTAATTTAATAAGACGTAGGTTTATTGGATCTCAATTTTTCCAAACTTTAAGTTCTCCGAGATTTTAGGTTTTTAAACTTCTAGGTTTTCAGGTTAGGTTCTAGGTTAGGTTCTAGGTTTCTCCCAAGTTTTTAAATTCTCAGGTTTGTAGTGTTTTCTTTTTATATTTCAACTTTTTTTTGCCGGTTTCTGAAGATTATCTCACATCTAAAGATCTAAGAATCAAACTATCTAAGGATCTAAGGATCTAAGGATCTAAAGGATCTAAACCGGTTTCTGAATATTATCTCATATCTAAAGATCTAAGAATCTAAGGATCTATGGATCTAAGGATCTAAGGATCTAAAAATAAAAAAATAAACTCAAAATCTGTTTAAATAAAAAGTTCTAATTATGAAAACTTTAAAACCTGGACACCTAAATATTTAAGAACCTTATCAATCAACCCAAAAACGTTAGATTTTATCAATCAACCCAAAAACGTTAGATTTTCAGAAACTGAAAACCTGAAAATCTGAAAATCTGAGGATTTGAAATTCAACAGCTGAAAAAGTTCGGATTCTGAGAATTCGACAAACTGAACATCTAAAAAATTTAAAAAAACTTGAAAATAAATAAATTATCCTGTGGACTACTTTTCTTTTATATGGTTACCTTATAATACTTAAGAGAAAATTTGGTCATAATATGTAGATATTTGATCGCTCATTAAAATTTCGATGGAATTTTTGTTATTATTATTATTTTATTTGACATTCATAATAATGAATCAACTTTAGTGAGTTTTTATTAGATTCAGTTTAAAAAATTCGGACCTTTTTTATTTTTTAAATGTCTATTATATTTCAACTGATATTTTTACGGATCCGTCAAATTTTGACTTCGACAAATCCCAAGCTTGTTTGTGTTGAATTCCATGAGTAGATTTTAGCGTCTTTGCGTTGTCGATCCGAAGCGACAAAAAGGGAAAAGACAAAGAAAAAGTGTACAATATCCCCCAATATTTCTTCCCTATCCGATGACGCGACCTTTGTTTAAAATCAATTTGGAATGAAACTTTTCGAAGAAGCGAATTCTATTAAGGAAACAAAGATAATTTTGTAAAAACCCCAACTGTATTTGCTCACTTTTACGGTTTATTTTTATTTCATTTTTCATTATAGAGCTCTTGTGTGGGTTGCGGGTAAAATGTATACTCCTGATGGTTGTGAAAAGACTCAATAAACGCATGAAGCTGTTAAGAAAACACGAACGCCTCAAAATCATGATGCAATAATTTTATATTTTGCAGAAGTTTCGCTTTCGAAATGCTTCAAAGAATTGATCTATCGATTACCTTCGCTAAGGTTAATTAAATCATTTGCTAAACTTGCTTCTTGGTCATCGGTGAAGATATCTTCCACGCTCATGGATTTGGAACCGATTGAGTTCACCGTCTTTGATCGTATTGCTATCGCTTCTGTTGTCTCAAAGGATTCAGCGGATTGTCGCATATCCTCCAGTGAATTAAAATGATAATATTTCGTAGCCTACATGTAACCTCTGTCCTCTCCTCTCTAGACGATTGCACATTTTTGGAAAAAGTTGCGATAAGTCTGTTGCGCTGATCTTCTTAGCAGCGTTTATTTTCCATACTGCCGCCGAAACGTCGCATATTTTCTCAAGAATGTTCTCCATTTTCTAAATCGAGTCACTTCGACACGAGTCTCTGGACGTTTAGACGTTACAAGAATATCCAATGCACCTGGATTCGATTCTTGAATAGCCAAGTTGGAGCGATAGTGGTTCGATTGATTTGGGGGCAAAGCCGACAGGTTTAGGTAATGAAGTGACCGACGACATGCTGCGAAACCGACGACGTTTTTGCAGGCCGGAGATAAAAATCGAGATTTTGAATAGGCCGCGTTTAATAATGTTTCAGTTTTTATTCATTTTCTCACTGATGCGCTTAGAGACGTTAATTTAAGGTATCCAACATGTTTATGCTTTTTTCGTTATTAGCACTATCGTCCTGATTAAAAGATTATTTTTGCCTTTACAAGAAATTTAATTAAACTGTGAATAATAACATTATATTCTCTGTTTCAATAATTGAATATTGAACTTGATATTTCATCTGTTTTTACAGTCGACAAATAGAATAAAGAATTTATCTTGACGACGAAATATTACGGTATTCATCTCCCGTTGTAGCGAAAAGCGTTCGTATTAAAAATACATTACAAATCAACCATTCGAGTACAATCCTCTTTGAACTTTTCTACCTTTTCTAACCTCATTAGTTTGAAGCTGATTCTACAACTCATTGATCAATTCTTGAAACTATTTCTGTGATTCACCCACGAGGTTGTGTAAAAAGTCGAAAACATGGACCTTCGGCTATTTGAGTACAAAGCCCACCCTATTATGGCCGGATTATTTCCGGCCTGTGGAGATATTCAATCTTTATATAGTTGTCGAATCCATAAAAAACAAATTTTCCATTGGCTAAAGAAGTAAAAATTTCAGTGTTGCCGTAAAAATCTAATAACTTTTTTCGTTAAGGTGCCATTAAGCTTTCCACTACAAAAAATCATACGGTGTTTTATGTTATGTTTTTCTCGTATCGACTTTTACTTTTTCGGGGGTTTTAACCGAGCGATAATTTATTCCGTCCATAAAAATCGAATCAATTTTATCGGAGCAAGAACATTTTATAACACATTTTGGTCGCAAGTGTGCATGACTTGTAATTTATTTAACTCTTGACCACCAGTTTTTAATGACTGAATTACCGTGACAAATATACGAGACATTATTTTTGAAATGAGAAACAGTCGAGAGTTGAAATTGTAAAATGAATACAGCATGGGAATGAGCGTGGAAAAATCGTCCATTAGGAGATTAGTTGCTCGGCGGTTTTTTCAAAGATTATCAATAACGTATTTAAATGATTTAATACAAAGTTAGTTGTTATCTGTAGTAAATGAACGTTACAAACATACATGACATTATCGGCCGATCTACACTAACATAGTATACATTATTTGCATGACGACAGGATGGTTGTTAATTTAGTCAATGGCATAGCGTGGGCGGCATTTTTACCATGATTAAAATTTAAAAATTGATCAGCCATTGGGATATGATGGCATGCTTTCTAACGGGTAAATTAATAACTACAGGTTGGCTGTTGACTGCGCAGCAATTAACTCTTCAAAAAGTCAAATTGTTGTTATAATTAAAATTTTGTGTTGCTTTAGTTTCTTACGTGTTTTTTTACCGGCCCTAGCAAAAGAGGACGGAATTCAATTAGATCTTCGTGAGTAAACCAAAGACTCGCTAAAAATTATTAACATCCAACGTACGTTGTTCGTAATTATGTTTGAATAATTCTTATACTATTAACAGCGGGTAAACAGATTTACACGTGCAAATATTTATATTTCCAGTTATTTACCTAAGCGGAAATTCCACCCAAGAAACTAATTACGACCGCTAACAATTACTCAAAGAATAAAGCGCTATTTAAAAAGTTATTTCCAGCTATCCTTTCTAGATCTACTTCCGGTGAGCCAGCTTACGATCCAATCAGATTTTGACGAAAGCCTCGGTTTTATGTAAACCCCATGAATAAATAGTTTTCTATTTTTATGAAAGCACCAGCTTGGAACCTTTAGTTTTTCCAAGTGCGGATGGCTTCGTGATAAATATTCATGGCTCGAAATGAGCAGGTGAAGTTTTATCAATTGCATTTGATTAAAATCAAACCTCACGCAGGATCTAGCGACATACGGATTTTACTAAAATGGCCGCCGTACTCGCGACACGTAATAAATTGCGTTGCATTATTCTTCGCGCACAATTTAGAAGCAAGCTGGGAAATAAAAAGCTCGCTTGGTGCAAATTGAATGTGAATAAAAATGACAATGCAAGAAGTGCAGCGGCTGTTCGGACAGAACGTAAGTTTGTTAGAGTGGGGATGATGTGATTAGGATTCTACTCGGGACGCGCCACGGTTTTTGATTCTTACGACGAACTCTGAAATGGCAGTCAGGGGCGGATTCGGCCGCCAGACGGCCTTGGGCAGTATTTTACGCGACGGTCTCTGGGGGGTGCCCAGGATTTTATTCCACACGTAGATACTGGTTATTGTTTCGATATTTGATGGGCGGATGCCACTTAGGATCTCGGCTTTTTTAAATTTGGATATTTTACGAACTCGCCACGGTTGCGGTTTTGGGGGCAGGGAGGACATTTCTCAGCTGGAACAAATCAGGGGAACTAGAAATTAATCGGAAGGAAAAAATTCCTTGAAGAGGTTTAATGATTTCCGCCTAGAGGCCCGTTCAAAGCTGTACAGAATGGATGGTTTTAAATTTTGCACAATTTCAAACTGTGGATAGATGAAATCTGTCGCTTCCGTTCTGATATATTAGCAGTCATATTTTATTTTTTTAACATTGTTTTTAGTTTACTAATTTGTTGCCCGGTTTTTTTTTTTTCACTTTATGACCTTCATCTGTCTTTAGTGTTGAGAAGTAGTTAAATATGGAGGCACATTAAACCGTTGGTGGTCTCAGCAAATAATATTTACCTAAATATGATCGTTCCGCACCTATTTGCAAGAAACAGCTTAAGTGTTTTTGAACATTGGAAAATAAGTATCTCGCTCTGTAGGATTGGCACTTAGTACCTTTGTTAGTTCTGCTCTCGAGCTGAGGATGTACGTGAGGAAAACTGTCTCGAATCTCTTTCATTTCCTGATCTCACCATTCACTTTTCTCGATCCGCGCCGATCTTCGGCATTTACACAGTCGGTAATAGCAGTCGTCCGTATTTTTTGTTGGTCCTATCACGAATGCCCCTTCTAAATCATGAGAGTATAACGATTTTTTCCGGCCGTAGTGGAAATTGCGCCAAATTCATTTCAGCTGTCGTCTTTGGCGACTGTGCTTAGTTATTGGCTCGATTACGGTGTGATGTTATCTTTCCTGGGGCGGGCAATCTCACAGGATAGAAGGTCCTGTTCGCAGGAAGTGCGCTCAGCACACCAAGACCATGTAATGATACAGCAGCAAAGCCTTCGATATTGATCTCGATGGCCTGCCGATCACCAGACGTAACAAATGTGACATCATCCAGTTCAGTGACGCCGGTCGGAGTGACAAACAAAAATAGTCCGGTTCTTTGATATATACACACCAACCAGACAATGAAAAATGCTCTATATACTTACGGAACGGAATGGTGGCAACCGTCGATATGAAACTCGATGTGTTAAATCGTATTTGCGTTCAATTTGTAGCGTCAAAGGAGTGCTAAGTGGGAATTTATTGCGCTGTATTTTATTGGGATATCAAAGCTCATGCACTTGTGTGGTTGCAATGTTTATTAACTTGGTTAGTCTTAACCGGAACGGCTTTTATCAGCGCAATTGTCGTTCTTTGTGACGCAGTTTGCTTGATCTTTCGACGTCGTGTGGAAACATATTGGTCTGTTAAAACTGTTGTTAAATTGTGATCATACCGACATTGCCACACCATGTATCTTTGAGTGCTTAATTCCACAAAAACTAAACACAAATTCTCGCTCTAAGAAAAATTGTTAATCGTGTCTTAATAGGGAAGCGAACTATTGGGTTAAAATTAGTTGGGCAATTACACGGTTTCCCTGCTTGCCCAAAACTCGCCACTTTTCGCTATCAACCCTTATTGCGAATTCACTGAAAGCGGTTTTCATTCCTCAACCCAACTATGCTAATCATGTCGCTTATGCCGCAAAACGTTTTGCGGCAATTGAGAGCACATGATGGATCGAGAAATAGTGCAGAATGCGTCTCTCCATCCATGTCATCGAATGAGGCAGGCGTCACTGAAGAATTTCCTTTCCGCATTCGCTTTCTAAGAAAAAATACAATGAAAATCTACGCCGTTTACCAACAACTTGGATTAATGGGTCACCTTCTTCTAAAATATGCGTTTGCATAGTTTATGAAAAGGTGGAGATAAAATTATGAAAAACGGGAATATCCTCCTGAGGGCAAAGAACGCATTCACGTAAAACCTCTACATCCACATTCTATACGCTCGGTATAAAAAAGTGTAGGAAATTACAGCTGTCGCCTACACGGCATCGCAAATCACCCGTGTAGATATGTCGTTTGATCATTAAAATCATGTATGAGAGCTCTTTTTGGGAACGGCTTTATATATGTTGCGCATTTTTGATAAACCAGGTTGCCAGAATGCCAGAGAAAGCATTTTTGAAATTGACAGAGACTCTGCGTTCGTTAGTCAGCGAAAAAGCAGTAACTAGTTGATGGCGCTATTTTTTCAAACAAATAAAAAAAATTGCATCCAACAATGCCGGTAAGAGCACCTTGCAATTCGGACAGCACTCGCAAAATTAATGCATAAAATCAAACACTAATAACAATAATTAGACACCAAGTTGGTTTAATTAGTGTTGACCACTGCTGTGGTCAAAATTTAAATTTTCAGGGCATGTGATCGGTCGCTCACGTTTGGCCAAACTCCCAAATAAAGTGAACTGCATTTAATCTATGGTAATTAACAGCAAATATTTTTTCCGGTTGAAGTTTGCCAGAATAAATAAAAAATAAATTATCGATTATTGTCAGCGGACAAAATTTTCGTATTTACTTTCAATTCCACTTAACTCCATTATTGTATTTTTTGTACTTTTCACGTCTGCAATTTGATATAAGTAATTTTTCTAAAAAGAACGTTTGGTTCCGGCAAAGGCAAACAACTGTGAGTTTCAATGAAATTGTTAAATTCTTGGATATGGTAAGATCTGCAAACTGAAATGAGAATTTGCGTCGCTAATCAAAAATACATTCTAGATGGAAACATTGTTAGAAATGAAGCGAGTTCAATGTTATAGTCCAGCCAAGAAGTCATAAAAATTTGCGCATTACGACAGTAGGACAGCTTTCAGAAAGGAACCCATAGATGCTTAATGAGTTTGTTTACCTTTATTTATTGCTGTAAAGGTCGATCTGGACGCTCAAATAATTTTGCTAAAATTTGCTTAAATCAGTTTAATTTCATTGAAATGTGAAACTCTTCTCCCGAACTGTACCCAATTGAAAACATCTGGGTATTTGAAATAAGAAATTAAAATTTTTAGTCATACTCTAGTTGACGGTACAACGTGGTTCTGGATTCTATATGTATAAACATATATCATATAATTTACATAATACCGCAGTAGACAAAACTTTACCAGAACCAGATGATTCAACGTGCTTTTCTTCATTTTTTTATAATTTATATTTATAATTTAATTTTTAATTTATTTATAATTTTTTTATATTTTAACTTCAAATTTTGTTCGCGGAAACTACTTGAGCCTAGACCGACTTCAAGAACAACATTCTCGAACTTGTCAGCTGTTTTACCGTTTGCCTCAAGCTCTCTCTTTGTAGTAATACAAAGGGCAATGTTAAAAATAGTAAAATTTTTGCTCTTCTAACAAAAGTTAATGATAGTATAATAGCTATTTATTATAAATTTGCTTATAGGCAAATAAGTCGACGAAAGAAATGTTTAGCCGCGAGATCTTGCTCGAGTGGGCTAATTTTTCTTGAGTGACTTATTTGCTGTTAAGGCACGAGTGTAATACGTAGTTTAATCCTACACTTTCTTCTGTAACAGTTCTTAAAACATCATCAAAAGCCAAACATTTTATAGCGTTAAAAACTGGTAGTGATGTGGGTGGTTACTACAGCAAATTGTTTGTTGGTTTACAACAAATTTATTATTGAGAAAAAAATTTACAGAAACTGCTTCTGTACTCGTAATATTGATCGAGATGGAATCAGAAAGTTCTTTTCTTGGAAAAAATGCGAAAGATGTTGAAGAAACCACATCCAGTTTCCTATCGAAGAAATGTTTATAACAAGGAATTAAATGACTTCAATAGGTGGAAACAAGAAAAGGATGTCTGGGGTAAGCAAAGACGTGCTGTTGGGTTACTTTTTGAAATAAATATTCCATGTTAAAATCGACACTGAACTAATGAAACATATTCCTGTTATGTATTATATTTTTTGATGTTCAATAAACTGTTGGATTCTCTCTAAACTGTTTAATTATGGGTTTATAATTCCGCTAGTGTTTTACAGACCTCATAATATATTTAAAATTGGCACTACGATTTCATAATAAAGAGGTGTTGAATAAAATAATTATTTTCGTTCCAAAATAACTATAAAAGATACTTTTTAGCGGAAAACGATCGGGAACATTTTTGAAATATGTTATTGTATGGTATAAAATCATTATTAATATTTATTTTATTCTAGACAAACGGAAATAGATAATTTTTGAACACTCACAGATTTTTATGTAAAACATTCACGATACATCGGTTTGATGTTTTATTCTAATTATAATACCAATCGATATTTTTTGATTTCTTTTTTCTTTCAATTTATAAATTCCACATTCAGTGGAAATGTATTTAATACAATCTTATTGGACATACATGCAATTATTGGGTATATTGTCGGCTGTTGTTTGCATATTGTAACACTTTTATTGTTTTTTGATTTAGAAAGATTTTTGAATAATATAAAAAATTCCGCTCGATTCCTCAATGACTATTTTGGAGAGCATTTTATATCTGAGTCGTTGATTCAAATTCTAAAAGTCAAAATAAATAAATAAATAGCAAAAAAAAACGTTTATTTATAAAATTCGTAAGATAATTTACTTCTCAAGATAAAACAAGGAATAAACAAAAGAAAGCAAAATGGAAATAGTGTATTCTAGTTCTAAGAATAAAAAAAACTTTTTTTTTGTTTTTTTTTTGATTCGATGATTCATAAAATTTATAATAAAGTGAAACATTTCAAAATGAAAGAAGGAGTAAACAAAAAATAACAAAAAATGAATAAACAATAGAATGCGAAAAAACATACTCTATCTACAGTTTGGGGAATTGCAGAACAAAATATTCTGATAATGAAACTACAAAAAATAAAAATGAATAAAAAAAGTGACAAAAATGCGTGACTGTTATGTCTGATAAGTTTGTATTAAAAACAATTCTACTAAATGTAGGATATAAAAAAAAATGGACACTTTTTGAACAATATCGAATATCTCGAAAATGTTTTGACAAAAATCTGTTATAAAATTAAAAAATATGTATTTAAAAAGAGGGGAAAATAATTTTATCATTGTTTATTTTTATAATTTTATAGTAGGTAATAGGAACTTGCAATGTTTGCACATCTCATGCATGTATTTTCCGTATTTGAAATGTTAATTTTAAGTTTCACTCTTTAGCAAAGTTGCTCTTTCAGAATCACTTTGAGTACAACAGAATTTCAGTCTTTTGTAAAGAGTAGGCAGCCATTACGTATACATGATATAATCGCTTTTGTACACGTAAAACCACAATCAAAATTTGTTACGTCTGATAAAAATACTAATTATTTCCATCACAATTAAAGGGAAATAGATAAACTTCGTTGTTAGCAGTATTATCTATCATTTTCAATTGATTTAAAGTCAATTGATTAAATTTCAGGGATTACAATTGATTTTAATAAAGTCTAAAATGCAACTAGAGCGCATTCACTAAATCTGATTACTGGAAATTAAACAGTGATTTGAAATAGCCGAATATGCAGCTTATGAAGTTAAACGACGCAGTGAATAGTGTGTCATTAAAATAACAAAACAGCACAATTTAAGACAAAATTAATTTCCAGAATCCATCGCGAGCCTCAACTTTTTGTAGGCCAGCTTATCATCCTGCATCCAGCTGCACTTCTCTTTCCATTTGAAGTTTTTCAGGCATTGTGATATCTTAAGTGTGATATCATGGAACACAGAGATCTGCATCATGAAAAACTCTACCAACTCGGCCAAATACGTTGTAACAAAAACAAGTCGTAATCCTGCAAGCGCAGCAATCTTGTGCCACTGTATAATTTTCTTGTAAATGGTATACCATTCAGAGCAGTGCGCACTTAGTGTTGTCTAAACTCAACTATTTGGCAAGCGAACGTGGCGGCATTATAGAGCAGTTTTCTAACGAAATTTGGTTCAGCTTGAGGAGCTTAAGCGCAATTATAAGTTCCAACTGGTGCATCGATTTCGTTGCAGTGCTGAATATGAACTTTTCGAATTTATTATCGGAACTAACAGTGCGCAATTAAAAATTTCACGGAAAATATCGCGGTCCGTGTAATTGGGTTCAGTTCATAAATCTTCGTGCTGGACGAATTTCGAATCGTGATCGCTAATCTAAACGGATGAAAGGCAATTTTCGAAAGTTTTCAAAAGTAATTGAATTTGTGTTTGGCGATTTATAGGTCGCTTTAGCTACAAAATGGTTGACTTTTGACTGTGTTTTGGGTATGACAAGGGTGCAGTCTGGTGGGTTTTATGTTTTTTTAGTATGGCTGCGAAACGAGCTTTAGAGATCAGGTGCATAATATTATAATTATTTGAGCTGTTTAACGAATCATATTGTATTTTACGACTTTTTTGGAAAAGCATGAAGATGGTGCGAGAACTACGGTTGCCGTTTCTCAATTTTCCTTCGACATAACAGTTTTAAAATAGCTGATAAAATTGAATTCCGACAAAATGGCAAATAAAGCTGAATCGACTCGAGCGAAACAACTTAAACAAACAGAAAAGTGAAAACACACTAGTGAAATTAGAACGTAAACAACATAGTTCTTTAGCTAAGTGTAAATGTTGCCACAGCTTATCTATGTGTATCCCATTACACCGCCTCATATTCTTCAGATAACGCCTATCAACACACTAGATTACGAGCGGAAAGTTGTGATGTACCCCAAAACCAGCTCCTCAAAGCTCATTTAGTTGATTCTGTAACAGAGAAATTGCCCTCGTTGTTTATTAAGCTCCACTTCACCGTTAAGTGTTGGTGTGAATATCATTAAATTGCATCATTTTTTGTTGCCAGAATTTTTTAAAAGTGTGTATACAATTAATAAGACACCCTGCCTCGGTGAAATTTCCTGCTCTAGAAGTGTGCCATCTCGGAGCGAGAAGTCGTTGATGAAAATTACACGGTGGCGGATGCGCCGGGTGAGTTGAAAAATGCCTCTAGTAAATCACTTGGTATAAAAGGTCTGCGGAATGATCAGTAATTTGGGCGCTATCTAAACAGAGGAACGCCACGGCCACGTGACTTGGTTGTGTAACATGAGGGCATTTTGCGTGTTTGTTCACAATAAATAACCGCGAGCTGCGGGCATAGGATGATGTAGTGCAGCTTACTTACAGGGGCAAAAACTCACTTAGGGTAGCTTCCGGAAGATGCGTGCTCATCTAACCCTAAATCTTGGGGTGTATGCGGTTGAAGAGAACGACTTTAATAGAAACGAGGTTAAAAGGTACGATTTATAGTCCATATATTAACATTCATGTTTCAAGACAATACAGGCCAATTCCAACTTGTCCAAATAAATTGTTATTTATGGTGTGCAATAACTTAAATTTGGTGCGCATTTTGCACCTTTGTGAGTTTCCAACTATCGCAGTGTTTCGTCAAACAAAAAAAAATGGAACGTGTTCGTCTAACAAATGGCTGAATTCAACCACAATGTGCAACAGAATGTAAACGATTTTATAATCTTAGAGTGCATTTTAAAGTCGTGATAGTCACAAGTTCGGGGCATAGTCCAAACTCTGGCCTCGATTAATGACTATTTTACTTATAAATTTATGTACTAAACGCACACTTATTAATTGTTAATAAATGTCAGAAGGCTATAAATACGTAGTATATTTTTCATTCGAATTTATTACTTTAACATTTTTTCAAGACAAGTTTCGTAAATTACCTAATAATAACACAGTGTGAAGGAAAACCTATCAAGTTTCATTTTATAGAAATTAATTATTGAAAAACCGGTTTGTACACTTAATAAGCATCTTACCTAATTGAATATTTTATGAGTAAAGGAAAAACTTCTCTGTATTTAGATTTCAGCAACATCTTGGTAACGATTTTTTTTCTCTTGAAAGAAGGTAAAACTTTGAAAAGGGACAACACGTATAAAATTCAAGTTTTGAATTGTGGAAGATGGATATTGATATTTTCACCCTGGATACTCTTCCATTTTTTTTATCAGTGTTATCACGAGATAAGATTATTTAAACGAAATATACTTTTAATTACACAAGCATGCATAAAAAAATAAACAAATTGATACACTCCTTTTGCATCGAGTTAATGTAAAAATTTGCATTATTATGACATATCTGCGTGTTGATAATTACGAAATACCTAACTGTACGCAGAAATAACAGCAAGCTAAAATTTCAGTTATTCGCAGAATTTATAAAATGTTTTGACATCGATAACTTGTTATGTAACCGGTTCCAGCTTTTTTCTATTGTTAATGAAAATCGAGTTATATTGTTGATGAAACAAAATATAGAGTTTTTTATGAGCTAGAAACTGTAACTTTTAGTTAGTTTAACAAACTTGCACGGTAATAAATATTTTTATATTTTATATTTCAGTCGTGTTACAATGTTTTTTTTTTATCTCTGTAAGATCGGCTTTCTTTGAGCTGTTTGGTGATAGAATTAGAACTGTTGAAAATGGTGGATGCGCCGGGCTACGTCGTTTGATTATTTTAAAAGCAGCTTGAAAAGCTTGTAATTTGAGTTTTATTGATTTGTTTGAAGAAATAATGGAAATAGCTTTTTAGATAGTTTGCTCACAAAGATTTTTTTTGAGCTGAAAATTTCATACACATGGGATTTTTTTCACTTCGATGATTTTTAAATTGCACCAAACTGCAGTCATCGGTTTTATCCAAATTTTATTCAACTAATTTGTGATATTTTGATGATTTTTATCGATGGTTTCGTGATAACGAAATCAAAAAGTTTTGTGAACTTCAAATAATGCGAGTACTACACACTCCTGTGTGAAAATTTCCAGAACCTTCGTATTGTAAAAGTTATGACTACATAAACAATACACGAAACAGTCTACAAAGTTAAGCAGAAATACGAAATATTTAAGTAAATTCACGAAGATTTAAGTTTAGCAGCTTCACTTCGTATTTATTTGTCATCCGATACGAAATATGTTGATAATCAACCATCATGCGACCATTGCGAGCTTTTTTAGTAAATTTTATCGTGGGTCGCATCGAGCACCTCGTCGATTTATCCAGTTGGAACCGGAAATCGCAAATTCCGTAAGATTTCTTCTTTTTTATGGCAACTTAAGGAATTTACGGTTGAGGGCTGCTACCAATAAAGTATTTTTTCTTTTCTTCTTGTCCCCCCCACTAAGCATCTTTTAGTGCCTGTGGTAGTTTTGCTTTCGTCGGTATTAACTCACCGTGTTTGAAATAATGTTTTACGAGGGATGCGTGTGTATAAGTCAGTGATTGCGGCCCAGCCCCGGTCAAATAAAATATTGAAGAGGGAGAAGATGGAAACAATAAAAAAAAGACATTTCATTACATGAAAAGTAGTTCATAACAGTATAAAAATGCGAACACGATTCAAAAGCGATACGGGAGCAATCGATGCCCGAAAACAAACAGAATAATCCCGAGCAGAAACTTTGGAAATTCGTTTTATATGAAAACTCTTTTGATGGGTGCGTCCGTGAAAACGCACCGAATATGCAAAAGATTTTTTAGAGATGGTCTGGATTAGGGAGGGAATCGAAACCGCGTAATATTGCTCAAGCAAGCCGAAGGAAATTAAACTGAAATTGTAATATCGCAAAATCGTAGGAAGGAAATATGCATTAAGCTGATCAATACATCAGAGATATTAATGTGCTGCGCCTTCCAGCTTGATCCACTCTCATGCCACACCGCGAAGCAATCAGTCGATGGATCGGCTCAGCCATTTGATAACCAACCTCTGTATAAAAAATCTGATGAACAGTCGTATTGATACGAATATAGACTCGCCACAGAATTTACTAACATATTTTTAGCGCAGCATCCTTAAATGGTAAAATAAAACAGAAATGGGGAAACGTTCGCACGCTTTATCATGAAAGCTGAAGAGCTAAAACGACATCAAAGCGAAGTCAAAAGCAATTTTTTTCCGACAGGTAAACAATTATTTTAAATACGGAGACATTTCTATAATACGACTTCGCTTTATTTTCCCTTTATTGAATTTGCATGCAAACTCATAAAAATTTACGAAACGATATTACGAACTGTTGAGCGATTTCTTAAACAATAGCGACGGCATTATAGGGGGCAAAAAATGCACCTTTATTTCTGTTGCGAATGCTAAAAATGAGTAGCTTATTGAAAGTTTCTTACTGTTCTTATTATTTTTTCTAAATTGCAAAGTTATTCATTAAAAAGAGCAAAATCTCAATTCCAACATTATTCTTCAGATATTTACCATCCTGTTTTTTTTTTGAACAAAACTGCGGCCTCAAAATCTTGTTAAAAATTTTCAAAATCACAAGATAATTAGCAATCAGCAAAAAAAATTTTATTTTGTTTGATGGTATGTTTGCAGAGAACTGAAGCTGAAGTTTAAATTCAATTAGTTTTTTAACTTATGTTTTAAAATTTTGCTGATTCTGAATGCAGTTGTGCCGGGCTGCATTTATAATAAATTGCAGTAAAACAACCTTTTTTTTTCAAATGGCAAGCTTTAAATGTCAGTGGTGGATTAAAAATCAGTCCCAAATGCAATCAAATTAATTGCAGACTTCCACTGACATTTATAATTGCAACCTAAGTAAATCCAGGAAATAAAACCTGACAAAATAATTACCTGTCACGCCTCCACTAAACTGGAACCTGAAACATTATCCGTACACTAGAGAATGTAATTCATAACCCCCATGATTGATAGTTTTTAAAAATTAAAATAGATACAATCTAAATTAGTAATATACTGCCGAAGACGGCAAACAAACAAAATCGCATTCATAAATGCGAAATTGGGTACCGCCTCCGCCCAATTACCTCGTCAAAATAATTACCGTAGCAAATGTGCCATAGAAGGGAAATAAAACGAGGGGTGCATTTCATCCATGCAAGTGGTGGTAATCGGACAGGTAGTAGCAGACATAGCTGTCAGGGACAAGCAATTAAAACTAATTACTTTATGTAGCCGTGATTGCTTGAATTAAGGTCGAAGTCTGGCGGAAATCGAACTGGAGATTGCGTGAGCAAGCAACCATCAGGCGAAAAAGTAACCAAAAAAAATACCAACGTCATTATGGTGCATAACGAGGGGAATTTTACCTACAACAGAACATTTCGAATAACGAACTCGGGTTAACCCGGCAAATAAATAATTCATTCTGAAAGTGATTTTTCAAGCGACGTTCTACAACGATGCTTCGTTTGGAAACAATGCGGAAAGGCCGAGATATTCACGGAATTGAAAAAGTCAACCCCTGTTAACCTTTAAAACGAATATTTAGCAGTTGGGTGTGTGGGGATGGTTGGCATATGTATGATTCAATAGCGACAGGTCGAAGGGGGAAGCACTACAAGGTCTGTAGTTCAAAAACTCGCTCAAAATCAAAATTATGACAAGATTATATAGTAAGATGTATTTCGATATGAACATGTAAATTAGATGTTTAGCTTGGAGGTCGTTTTTCTATTCCTCTTCCGACATTTGAGCTCACGTTTAAAAACATAGCTCGAGCTTCGCGTTTTCCCCGTGTAGTAATTCATTAAAACTGCACCCGGTGGTCGACAGTCGTGTATGCACATATCCTGACTTTATCCGGTTTTATAAGGAGATCTAAAGCCAGCGAGATAAGTGGTAGCTGCATATAGCTGTATCTTTTAATGGAGTCGTGTATTCCACAGACTGTCGACAGCAGGGTCTACCAACCCGATAATGAAACCACCACGATTTAGGGTGTCGACTTTTTATCATTTGCCCTTGAGACATTATTAAAACTGTTTCTCCAGGTGAGAATGGATTAAACCGTTTTATAACAGAAAATGTTATGTCGTAGCATCGTTTATTTGAATGTAATGAAACGTTCGCTGTAACGTTTCCGTGTGAAATTTAATTGACTTCGCGGCTGCCAGGAATTTCGACGCCTCTGCTTGATCACGCTAACTTCGCAGATTATCCATCATAAAGCACCGTGGTCACTTACTGACCCTTGAAAAAAAATCAATTCGTGGTGGGTTTAATAAACCGTGGAGAAAAGGATGAATTTACATTTCGCTTAAAACTGGTTAATCTTGTGAGGGTTTAGAACAAGGCGGGACCATGGAGACAAAATGAAGTCTTTTTATTGCCATATTCGGGGATATTAAGAGGCCCTTGAGATATAGCGTAATAAAAAATCAAATCTTCGAGAAACTGACGGGGCGCGTACTACAGCGAGGGTGTTAAATCAATATTTTTTACTTATAATATCGTCATTAATTTTTCTGGTCAAGAATTAGAAATTTTAGTCAGATCTAATCTGTTAACATCCGCTATATTTATGTTAATTTCGGTAGATTTCTAACGCAGAGGTGCTAGCGTTATCTACACCCGTGATCGTTAACTGGCTATTACTTTGACATGTTTTGTTAATTTGAAAACACGTTGTGTGGAGGTTAATCAGCACGCGAACTCCACACACGCCAGTCTGATGAAAAGCAATTACATATGGTTATGACACTGCACTTAACAGTAGCACCTGGAAGAAAAAACCGCCCAGACATTATTCAAATGAAAGTACCTGAACCCAGTGAAAAGACTCCCGTGTCCTTTCATTAGGGACGCACAGAAGAAAATACTGCCGACATTCAGGGCGTCATTAGAGTCCGCCCGTTTCGTCTAAGTGTCTTACAAATGTATACGTATAAATTCTTTGCAAGTTGAACACGGAATGAAGTGTTGCGCCCACGTTTATTGCGTCTTCGTCCTGATTACCAAGACGAGCTGCTGCATTTGTCAACGTATCCTTGATGAGAAATATGTCTTACAGGACGAGAAAATGCGAGCTTTTGTTAGAGCTCGTCCGTCTTCTAAGATCCTTTGTAACGCGTTCAGAAAGAAAGTCTTATTCCACTTAGATTAAACTGTTTACGTACCCACATTATATGAATTTATGGCGTCTTGTCTTTGCTCTAGATGTTTTGTTGTTCGATACCTTATGGTCGAAGAATTTCATCATGTTGCCGGTGTCCGAAACATGGCACTTTTGAGGATTCTGCTTGATCGATCCGTTTGGATGATGTTTTTCATATTTTCGTTGACGGTTTTCAGACGTATCGTCGGTGATTTAATGCGTGAGTTGCAGGATAATTTGATATTTCTTTTCTGACATTTATAAAACACATCGAGCAGGGCGGAACATCTTCTAAGGGAGTGTTTTCTGCAGCGGGCAAAAAATAAAGATGCATTTTCATAGTCACTTAGCGATTTATCGTAGGAAACTAGAAGGAGCTAAAAAGTAGGGCAGTTTACGGAATAAGTAGAAACTTTCAATTTGCTCTAGGTCTTTTGGTGCATAGTCTTTGGAATTCGTATCTCAGCTTCCCCTAGATTCCTAGCCTTAACAAGCCATCAGCGTTCCAGAGAGGCATTTCATTCAGTAAGCAGTGAAATGTACCGAAACAACAGAGATCTGTCTTGATCGTCACTTATGCTTCGTCAGCGTTCCAAGAGCCATCTTGAATCTTGATGCGTCAACGGACTTGACGTTCTCTTGTTGTTTTAGAATTTATGTTTTGATAAGACTAAGCGTCAAAAAGCCGTCACTAATTGAATCGCGAAATTCCCTAATGGAAATCGAAGTACTTAATGAGTTTATAATTGAAAGAAAGTGAAAATTAATTTCATTGGCGGCTTGCTCTTCGCTGTTTTTCCCTTTCTCCCTTCGACCAAACCGGCCACATCTGTCGGATGGCAATAATTATCAAAATTTCGAGTAGTAGAGGAAAAAAGTCGTCGCTGTCGAACTTGGAAATTGTTAATTGAGCTCCTGCTTAGCATATAAATTAGTGTTAAGATAAAGAGTGATACACAAGTTTTTGAGGTGATTAAATTTTTTATTTCCCGCGTGCGGTGTGATCGATTCTTCAAAGTTGGCGCGTTGATTTCTGTTAATGTGTAAGGCTGCCTGTGATGGGGAGTTTGTGGGGGTGCTAATTGTTTAGTGTCGGCGTCTGATTGGAATGCAAATCGTCATGGAGGGCCCTTTAGGGCGCGGATGTAAAATCACAGAGTGGCCGTTAAATTGGGATTCTCCATATAGGCGTAACAATGGGATAGTCTAACGCACCGTCGCGCTTCGTGTGGTCTCAGCTTCTTCGGGCGCTCCTCCGCCTTCTCTCATCCTTCACCATTTGCCTATTGGTTCTAATGACATTATCGTCAATTCATAGCGAAGCTGATGTAATTATGTTATCAGGCGCCCGAATATACCGGATTTAGAGCCATCATAAGTCCGTGAGTGCCAATCTCAATAGATGTTCGCTGTCACTCTCATTACGCTACTATGAAACCGTTTTACTTCACTGCCACATTAAATTTAATCGAACATCAAGATCTACGACAGGCACTAAACTCAACATATGTCACTAATAATGTGCTTTAAACATGATAAGACCCACTGAGTGTAAATAAAGGCAACTGCAGCTCGATATACCTACACCACAAAAGTGGCGCAGTCGGTAGGATTACAAATATCTCTCTTCGCTCGTTTCATCTAATTGTAATATGGTGATGAATACCTGCATGCTTTTGGTTTATGACATAAAATGGGCTGGGGATGTTGTATTACGGCCATCCTGCACAATTGTCGGTCAGTAATCTCGCCGGATACGCTCGCAGTTATGTATTATTAACGTATTGATACGAATCTGGTTATGCGATGGGCAATACAGGATCCACACAAGATTAGTATCCCGACCAATATTGGTTTACTCGTTGCAGAGCGGCGAAATTGGTGCATTTCCTATTAATTACGATAATCGGACATCAGCCGATCGTGGTGAATCATGACCGCTTCAAGCCAAAGTCATTTAACTTTATTATTACGAACGAGGACACGCCAATAAGATAACCAACGTGGACGGTTCGGGCTATTCTTCCGCTTCGCATCGTATCCCTTTTACTTCTATCTTTTCACACGAAAAATTCTCACGGGTTTTACGGCCTTACAACCAACCAGAAACGTATTTAGACCTAATCAGGTGCGGTCGTTATCGTTTGAATATTTCCATTTCGTGTTATTTCCGAAAAGGGAGCCGTTTGCGGCAACCGGAATTACTAGCTATATGGGAAATCTTATTTTTTCCATTATTATTTATTTCAATATTTTCAAATCTGATGCGAGCAGTTGAGAGGAAATGACGCTTTTTCAAAAAAAAGAAATGAAGAAGTTTTGCTTTTTTCCTTTTCAATTTCACTTTACCTATCAAGATTTTGTCTTTGCTTCACGTTTTTAGATTTAATTCTAATTATATATTTACTAGGACCAAATCTGAGTGTGTTGTTTGATTTAATTTAGAAAGTCTCCGCTGAGCTTTCTTTGGTCAAAGAACAGTTTGGTGCATGTGCAACGTCCGTCAGCTGCTTCTGTGTTTTGCGGTAGTTTTAATACCGTCTGATTTACTGGAAATAAACGTGAAGGTTTAAAATTCAAAGTTACTGTAATCATCCGACCTGGGATCAAACGTTCTTTCTAGGAAGATTAGAACGTAAAAATTATCTCTGAAAAGCAGGAGCATTACGTTTAACAGTTTAATACCGCGATTAAAACGGTGAGGTTATTCCGGTGAGGCCACAAAATATGTTGTAAAATTTTAATGAGTAATAAAGTTAAGCTTGAACTTTGTTTAAATCGTTTTTGCATGTAATGTTGTTGTCTTCAAATCACGTTTTGGAATCAGTTATACCTTCTAAGTTGATTATATAAAGTTTTAAAATTGTGCTGAATTCGGAAAGTAAGGTCGTATTTTGAAACGGATGAATTATGAAGTCTGGAGTCCAGTACATTTGAACCGAGATCCACTTAAGTCGATTACATGTAGAAATTTTTGTGTTTGGTTATTTTGCGGAAATGTAGTTGGTAGAGTGTATTAAGATTCAACCGCATCTATTCAAAAAAGAGTTATCGTTGAAAACGAGTGCACAATTTCGAGCAGCTTTCCACATACTTGGAAAAATTCATCTTTAATCCAGAAATATCGTTAGAATAAATCAAGTAGCGTCTTGCTTTAGCATCATAATACACAAGCCAGTTCGTCTTGTAAAGATATAGTATTATGTTTCTTCCACCGTGGAATTTACTGGAAATTGATAAATTGCCGTAAGCTTTTCAAACTGTAATATTTTCATGTTTCACCTACTTAACGCTGTCGCTTCGTATGAAAGTTATGGTAGTTATATACACTTACTTCATCACACACTTTATTAGCACCGAGCACCGACGAGTATAAATTTTATAGGAAGCTTCAAATAAATCAAGATCTTGATTCAAAGCAATCTACTTACATAAAAAGGTGTCTCGTGCTTTTTCCAGTTTCAGTAGAACAAATAATGACTTTTGTACCGGCCGTAGGCGCCCACACCTAAATCTTGCTCTCCCGGAACATAAACCCGTAATTATAGGCCATACATCAAAAGTAGCAACCTAAAGGGCTGTTATTAGTTCTCCGACAATTTTCGTCACCGTTAAAACGGCTCTATTTGCGAGTCCGGAGGGTTGTCGTTGGGTCACCATTTGCATACATCCGGCTCCGAGGACCAAAAATGCCTCGTCGTTAACTACCATTAACTGCCTTTGTTTCCAATAAAACATTTAATTGCTTCTTGTCAAAGACAGACTTCCGTTCGTGTTAAATTATCGAGAATTGCGAGGTGACGGTAGTATATTTTATAATCTCATTAACCGGGAAAGATTGTGATATGACTAATGCTTCGAACGTGGTAATTAGGTAGTAATGTTGATATTTTGTGATGAAAACGGGTTTAATAGGCATGTGCTTAATGAACGTCATTAAAACGGCCTATTAATTACCTTGTCAACTTTAGCTGGTGATATTTAGGTTCAAAATCGGAATAGTTGATTCCAATACGCTCGCTTTTAGCTGGATTTTAATTTCTTTTCACACGTCAAAACCATCTCGGCTCTGATCAATAAGCCAAGTCTTAAACATTTTTTCTCTAAGCGAAATACGCGTCTGCGGCATTGTTGCAAGCATTGTGGCATGATGTGAAGGGCCTTTTCCAACTATAATTAACTTTAGTATCAGTTTTAATCATTCTCCATTGTTCTCTTGTATTCAATATAACACATCACAATAGCATATCCCTCTTGTGGCACACCAAAATAATTATAACGTTCGATTTTGTATGAATTTCACAAATTGTTCATATGAAGATTAATTACTGTTAGGAGTAAATTGTGTCTCAATTCGATGACGTAACTTTGGGGCTCTTCTATACTAACTTCGCATGTGTTTTGTTCGACGAAACTGCCAACAATGAAGCGAGGTTAAAATTGGAACCATGCCTTTGCTCGATATGTGGTCCCTTCAATGCCCGATTTCGATTGTTGCATCCAGTCATAAACTTGATTGATGGATGACTCTTGCCAGTTTCCTATTAAAACACTGTTGATCTACTTGGCTTTTGACGTTGACCTTGGTATATATTTTTTTGGGGTCATCCGATATGAATGATGGGGCTGTAAATGCTCCCGTTTTCTTTACACGTCAAACATAGATTGGAAATTTTTATCCAATGAACGAAATTTTCTCATTGTGAAACGTTGCCAATGCCTTTGACATTACTTATTTTTTGTTTACTTTCCGTCAAGTTTTTTTTTTATAACGTCTCAACTAAGTGAAACGAGACCATTTTATTTTTGCTGGTGTTAAAATTGCTCATTGCGTGCTCCATGTGCTGTCGGATGCAGAACAGAATCCAAAGAATATCAGAAAAGTGAACACAAGTAGTAAGTCCAAATCCGTCTATATTATTTAATATTCCACAACATGGTTTGAATAATCCAGGGACATTTTGCTAATAATACCAACAATAGTGGTAACAAGGTTCGCAAATAGGATGCTGTACTAATTGAAATTTGTCGATGTTTGTTCGAGATGGACATTGTTTTGCAATAACCATTGACTTCCAAACAGTATCTCATTCAAATTTCGGCTATCGTTTCCTTTATACACCTAAACTTGATAAAAATATTGGTATAAACAAATTGAGAATCATCGTCCGGATTTCCCTGTACATTTAGAACTGAAGAGTGCTGATATCAGCACTGTAACAGGACACTGGACAATGTACAAGTTTAAGGATCAGCGTCAACAGCAGAGATGTTAAATGTGTTTGCTTTCCACACCAGATGTCATAAATACAAATGTCGAGTTCGGCTCAGTGAAGCAAAAATGACTATTTGTCTCTGAATTTGACCATTGTGGGAGATTAGAGTGTCTCTATCGCATAATCCTGATTTATACCACTGTCAAATGATACTGAATTTTATCTTTATATGCGTTTTGCACTTTCGTATTGTATTCAGCTGATATAAAAGTTTATTGCGCTGGTTGGACGCTCGTGGAAGACGAAAGAGCCAAGAAATTTGTGATATGGTCGCGTGGGTTTTGGCGCGCGGTTTTTACGAAAAAACGGATTCTCTATTATTGCGCGAAAAATGGTGGAGGCGCCGGGAAAATTAACGCTTGGATTTTTCGATGCAATTTAATGGTTTTGATTATTTGATGCTTTATAGAATTTTTCTTTTTTTGTTTTTTTTTAATCAAATTCATAATCAGAAATATAGGAAAATTTAGTTTTTTCTTATTTTTGGTCTGTTTGAATTTCGAAGTTTTGATTTCATTTCAAGGAATCATGAAGTGTCAATGATAATTGGAAATGTACCCACTTTAACTATTTTAAGTTATAATAGTAACCTCATTTTACAAAAGTTCTGTAGCTTCACGTTCAAGTAGAGACCAAAGCTTTGTAGAGAATTCAGTCAAAGTCAGTGAGGTAATATTAGTTTACATAAAATTGTGTTATAATTTCAATTGTAGGTAAACACGTTGAGTTGGTGCTCAAAACCGTTTCTCGTTGGGTTGTAGTATCGTTTTGAGGTCTCAGTGAGTGCGTAAACACAATTATTGTAAGGAAAACAGCAACTAGTCGAGTTATCCCAATAATTGTGGAGTCTTGATTGCAACTTATATTAATTTGAATATTAATTACTGATATTGATTGAGGCCCTGAAGTTTGGAGATGTTTTGCAGTGTTATTAGAAGGACTGAAATCTGGCAAAGTTCGCTAATAATTAATTGTAAACCGAACTGGCTGCACATACCGGCAAATTGAACCGCCATAATTAACATTAGTTTTCCATTAACGCCTGGTGCTTGAGATTCGTTGGTGTGAAATCATTGCAGGTGCTTAGTTAAGTGTAATGATGAAATAGAAAGAACTTCGAACGTTTTCCGTCTGGTCCAGCCCTTTTCATCCATTCAGCATATCCCATCCGCTTAGTTCCGCAACGCGCGATCTTAGACTAGTGGCTTCTATAGAGGTAGAACTGCACGATACTGATAAGAGGGGGTTTGAAGTGAGTGATTCTCTTTCAGCACAAATTGCGACGGGTCTGCCGTCTTCGGCGTCGACAGCGTCACCAGATTGTTCACCCCCAGGTACGTTTCTGGCTTGGTGTCGTGCTGTAATTACCAAAAAATTATGAAAATCTGAATGAATACACAACGACAGTCTGTAGTTGATCTCTTTGACGCGTAGTGCCCCACGTAGCTATCTCTTATCTCTCTTTCTGTGTTACTCTACTACTCTAGTAATGTTATCTTATGTTGTCTTATAGGGGCTTTGGATTTATCACCTTCACCGACCCGGCTAGCGTAGATAAGGTTTTAGCCCAAGGCACTCACGAACTAGATGGCAAAAAGGTAGGGTAGCTTTTATTTACCTAATTTGTCTGTAGTGTCTACTTAAGTGTCCTTAGAGGACCTCATCCATACAACTCTCTATTCGTTCATCTATTGGCTTGGCATAAACTAATTTGATTATTTACACTTGTTTATTTCGAGAAAGAGATAGGTGTGTGGGCAAACTTAAAGGGATATTATTATATCCACCTCTTTGACGTTCAGGTTTGGTTTATGCCACGAATTATTTCCACATTTTCTACTGCTTTTAAACACAGTCATCTTTCTTACGCACGTCTTACATTTATTCTGAGACAACATCACAACTCACTTGCATGTTTTCTTAACTGTTGTGTCTTCTTCTGTAGCATTTTATTAAAAAAATATCAAATACAACGTAAGGAAAGATACCTAAACGGTATCTTTAGAACTGTAGAACTATTTTTTTTTGCACAACTCTTCCTAACTCGGGGAACGTAAATCTGCAAAACAAACTTTTAATTTTAGTTTCTCTCACTGTATTACATTTAAGCTGTTTGAATTACAGGATTTTATACAAGGAGCAAATTTATTCACATCTTGTCATTATGCCACGTTTCATTCATTACACTGAATGTTGCCGAAAGAGTTAAATATGTTATGAATTTCTCCTCCGCTTTTCACAACAAAATTATGACGAGAAATATTGAAACATAACAAACAAATTAACACTTCACTGTTTTGTTCCACAATTTATATTTCACGTGCGATATTTACTGATGTTTTGCTTATAATAGGATAGCGTTGAATCGAATGGAATATAATACATCTCACACAATTATGCAATTTGTTTGCGCAGTTAATCGATTTAGGAGTCAATCTGTAAAAATGGATCATTACGCGTCAGAATTTGTGATAATATTGGATGACAAGTATTCTGTCTATTTTAGCAGTATAGTGATTGTTGTGTTGTTTGAGCAGGAATTAATTGGAATGGATATTTACGAGCAAACAAATCAGCAATGAATGAAACGTGGCAAGGGGAAAAGTACACTCAAATAAAAGCAAACATTGTTGTTCAGATTCCCGAAGATTTATTTTGTTCATTTTTTAACTTTGTGTGTTTTGTTGTCGGACGGTGCGAGAATTTCAAATAATTTTGCTTCGAATCTCCAAATAGAAAAAAATCGTCGAGTTTTAATTTTTTTAGTAGTGGTAATTTTGTCATGTCGTCCACCCGGATTATTTCATTTCAAAACGCTTGCATTGTCTTTTTACTTTCAACGAGCTCGTTAAAAGTTATCGTGCATTTCCAAGTTATGTTTAGCTCCTTCATAACTATCGTTGTCGTTTTTTGCCTGCTTCGTTTTCGTGCAATTTGTGTTTCCCGCGTATCTCAAAGTCGATGGTGATTGTCCTATTAAGCTTTTGCTTAGGATTTACGCGCGGCAAGCTAAATACATCCCGACTGCTGGTTAATGAAGCGGGAAAATCATAAAGTAGAACGTTTCCATTTCACGATTGCAGGAAAGTTTTTGAGAAGCTGTCGGCTCCGACAGCAGACAGTGACAGGCGCGGTTACTAATTGCTCTTGAACCGCACGATAACCTGCCATCCAAGTGAAATTGTTCGACCAACACCCCTCCGGCCATAGAAACTCGGAATTTTCTTGGGAAAACCAGATCAGAACGTTTCGGAAAAGTTGTATATGCTTTTAATAATTTATTGTGGAAATCTCTTCGGAGAGATCGCTTATACCCCCTAAAGTTCCCTTTTTCGTTTCGTCCTCCCAAATGGCACGGAAAATTACATCTGCAGGCTGAAAACAGGAATTAATTATAATCTGAAAGTCTGAAATCCGTTAAGCAGAGTGTGGAATATTAATAACGAATTAACAGAGAGAAGCGACGAGGAGAAGTGGGTGGGTAGTGAATGAAATTACAATTTGCGCAAAGAGAAAAGCTTGAGCGTTTCATCACGTGATGCATTTCGAAGGAGTTTTATTTAAGTTGATAGTTTAAAGCTTTTGAAGTTGTACAATGTGCGGCGACAGCTGCCGGAGTCGTGAGGAATTAGTGCTTGCTCCGGGTTTTAGGCGAAATTTTAGAACTGCTGTGTTTCCACCGTACCTACTGTACCATTACAAATTGAGCAAATAGACCAACGGATGCACTCATTTATCTTTTGCTACAGGTGTTGTACAGTGTAATTCCTACACGCCACCACTAAAACTTTACACAGTCGCAAAAAAGACGATTTTCTTCCTAGTTTCCGGGGAATGAAAGCACTTGATCCGATTTAATAATGTTTCGCTGGCATTAAGCCGACTAAATTGATTGTCTTTTTAGTAAACTGGTTATTCCCCTAGTTTCTTTTATCTCATTATCTTACTGTTATTGACAGCTATTGGATAACCTTCCATAATTACTAAATTATCAAAAAACTCACTTTTAAAAAATGTTTTATACTTCCAAATTTGTTTTTCCCACAATTTTTTAATTTTGAAATTACAATTTTGGTATTTTTTAAATTCTGAAAAGCTTTCGGTGTTTGAAATTTAACAGTCATAAAACTTTTAAAGCATTAAAAACACACGCAAAATTTTAGTAAATTTCAAAAATTTTAAAAGCTTAGATATTCTAAAACGGGATTTTTGGGTACTCCAGAATCTTAAAAAGTGTACGTATTTCAAGTTCCTGAAATTTTACTTTTTTTTTAGGTTTATTGACATAAACTGAGTAAAGTAGAAAAAATTGTTTTTGATTTAAAATTTGCATTTAAATAATGACT
Organism: Cynaeus angustus; assembly: GCA_030157275.1. NCBI lineage: Eukaryota > Metazoa > Arthropoda > Insecta > Coleoptera > Tenebrionidae > Cynaeus > Cynaeus angustus. The sequence continues at coordinate 16,701,259 of CM058062.1, forward strand.
TTACCAGAAGTTGCATTGTTCTCACTTTTCTCAGCCAACTGGAATAAAACTTTTCATGTACACTTCCTTTATCCGAAAATCTTCCTTAGTCTTTATTCTTTCGACAGCGTCGCGACATTATACCAACTACATCGAACGTTATTTTGGATGTCTGTCTTGTCTGTTTTGTTATTGTAATAATTAGTCGTGAGATTTCGAGCATAACACAAAGCGCTTTTGTGCACTAAGCCGTCAAAGTCTTGAAAACGAACCAGAACAATCCGCAAATGAAATGTGAATAATTTGAATCAGAGATAAGGAGACAAGGAAGCGCGCCCCAGTTGTGTTAATCAAAAGTATTCTTTACAATCGCGGAGCCGTAAGAGGCGACAGATTATCAAAAGCTCTCTTTGATTTCTCTCTTCGTCTCGCAGATGCTTCGCAAACCTGAGCAAATTAGTCTAAAGTGCAGCTTAGACTTTATTTTGTAGCTTACGGAAACTACCCAGATGAGAACCGATAGATTTTTTTCTATCGGTATGGAAGTAACAGCTTATCACTGCATTTTAATCAGAATGAATACGATGACTTTGATATGCAGCTAGTATCCGCCATTTTTTTCTTTTTTGCAGCTTTTTCCTTAAAACTTTTTCAACTCGGTTCGCTTCGCTTTTTATTGTCTTGGCCGCGGAGGGTTGCTGGAGGGGGTCGTGTTCTAGTGGTACTGTAACCGAGTGGGTGGCGGCAATGAATCTTCGGTGGCGGGCGCGCCTGCAAATGATGGCCGGTCCTGCCCCGTGCTCGATGCCCATATATTAGCGTCCCCGATCGATCGAGACCAGACTCACTTGGTCTAACAAAATTACCATCGACCTACAACTTGATGCAGCATGTTATTATCAAACCACGATATAAATTCAACTATCATAACAACACATGTTATCTTCTAACATGAATTTATTTTTTTACCACGATATTAAATTCTTTATTGAACAATCTCAAATGGTTAGTTGCTCGGAACTTTCGCTGAACTTTGTTTTTGCCGGTTACGGAAACTTTGTAAGTTGTGGGTTTTAAATTGCTGCTCTATTAAGCTTCCGCGCATAATTACCTTTTCGGTCGTTTTGTATTGTTTCTGGGCGAGTTAGGACCGTGGCGTGACATTGCGAATTGGAAAGCTGGAAAGGTGGCGGTCGATAATTGTAAAAACGTTCGAGATTTGATTCATGCACACGGAAATTAAAAAAAAAGAGGCAAGCTACCAGCAAATTACCTTAGTCTAAGATGTTTCAGGCATTGGACGAAAGATTGACAAAACGTCTACATCTTGGGGATCTTCTCATTGATGAACAGAGAAATTGGGGGCTTTCGTTGGTTAACAATCACCTGAATTGTTTCTGGTGGTAGCAAAAAACGGTTTGTGCGTGCTTTAGTGTCTACGGGATTTTTTTTTTTTTTGCTTATTATTTAGAGTGATCTTGTACGTTTTATCACATAATCAAATCGATTGTTGAAGGCGTTAATCCATCGACTTCGCGTAATTAATTAGTGAAATGATTCTCGCAACGAACGAACGTCGTTAATGAGGGCAAAACAAGCATAAGAACGTCAGGTTTGTTGGCGCGCAACGCTCATTAGCGAATTGTAGGAATGAATTTGTAGTGGACTCGTACGCTATTCTTGAATCCGGAATGATTCGATACGAGAGCATTTCATCCGATACTGCCGTAATTGGATAAAATAATTGCGAGAGCGCGTATACCGACCGAGTGAACCGTGTATCAATTTAAAAAATGGCGAACAGTCTAAATTAAATTCTTCCTTTCTATTTGAATAGGATATTATTTCAATTATCAGTTTCATCAGATCACCACTTTCTGAGGTTTAGCGTCGCTGCGCTCCCATATCCGATAACCAAATTAAATTCGTTTACTCGAAAATTCGACCCGAACGTCGCCGGGAAGACTTCGAATTCAATAAGAAAAGTAAAAACAACACAGATAAATTCGATTTGCCAGTCGGTATACACGACAATCTCCTCGAGTCATTTGTTGGCCTTTTTAAAGGTTGACATTATCGGGAAGAACTTATTGATGCATGGGCTTTCGTGACAAAAGGCAAAAATTATCGTTAACATGTTCGAACCTATGCAAACGAAACGTGTTTGCCGTAACGTAAAAACAAGACGCCAATTAAATTTGCTTGCATATGAGCGACATGAAAAGATTCCACTCGAGGCGTTGGCTAATCGAATTATGTTGGGGGCAACACTGCGGATTCAACCTTTTACATTTGAAAATATTCCCGAAACGAAATTTACACTTAAATGCTGAATTAACTTTATTTAGACAAGCGCAATTTTATACGCGGTTGATTTTTATTTTGACTTTTCAATGAGCTCACAGTTACGATTTTTCCACTGAGCAGAAATGATTTTTATGTTGCGTTATTTTTTCATTGTCAGTTGCTAAAAAGCTACTTCAATTTAAATTTCATTAACATATTCACAATTTCCGTAATCGGTTCATAAAAGTCGTCCAATTTTCGGGTTGATTTATTCTGCTGTTGGCAGTTCTTCACATGGATTATTTCCTGATTAAATCAGACAATCGATAAGAACTTTTGTACATGCAGGCTTTAATGTGACGTGTACGAGACTAGCAGATTGAATAAGTCAATTTGTTATTATTTCCACCATATTAAACAGAACCCGCGGGACTTTTACGGTCGCCGAGGAGGGAGCTAGATATATAGTCTTAACTTCTGATTTTGTTTGTTCACAATTCCACCTTCCTTGAAATTAAATTAGGAAGTGGGTCAGGAACCGAATTAATTAAGGGAAATTAAGATTTATTAAAAATCATTTATTAAACTGCGAATACGCCGAGAAAGATGGATGGCTTACTTATTTGATAAAACAAAATTTTATTTTGATGAGACCTTGGAACTTGCTGAAATATGTATACAGAAGCTCAGTATCTCGAGCACTTCTAAAATCTTTGGTTTATCTGACGTGCATAATTTTAAAATTCGACTTTTAAAGTTTCTAAAACATGATAACACTAATGTCACGATAAGAATTAGTAACTTAAATTTCATATCAAACATGTAAGGTTTATAATTTTTTTAAAATAAAATCATAAAATCATCAAATTACTTCGTTGGATTTTTTTACAATTTCTATTACCATGCTATGATTGAAAACGGTGTCGACGCAATCTTTGAAATGTAAAATAAGTTAATGGCACTCATAATTAATGTCAAACTGCCAAAGGGACATTTTGACATAATAGGTGGAGTTACCAATAGATTTAAAAATCTAAAGCCCTCTTAGACGCTCTATTTTTTGACATTTACAAGATTTAAAATATCCAAGAAATTCAAATTTTAAAATTAAGAATTCAAATTTTAAGATTTAAAATATCCAAGGAATTTTTTACATCTCCGACATTTCTAAAGTTTTTTTTAATATTACTGTATTTGAACAATGTCAAAAAAAATCAATAAAATATAAAATCTAAATTTTTCATAATGATAATTTAAAAAGTGTAAAATTTGTAAAATATTTTGACACCAATAAATTTTTTGAGTTCCTGAAATTGGATTTTGTTGTTAATTTTGTGTTTTTTTTTTTTAATTTTGAATTGTCAAAAGCTCTGATATTTTAAACAGCTTTACTGAATTTAAAGCTTTATTATTAGAACTTTAGAAACTTTTTAAATTAAAAACTGATTTATATTTTTAACAATTTGAAAAAATTAAACTTTCTAAAACTTTGATTTGCAAGAGCTTGTGAAACTTTACACCTGCTTAAAACTGATTAAAGAGTTTTAGAAAAGTTTAGAAAGCAAAGTTTTATAAGAAGCCAACTAAAGAATGTATTTAACTTTTGAGTATAATTTATTTTTGAAAAAGTTGCAATTTATTTTTTTTATTTAAATATTCTTATATAATTGATATAATATAATTTTTAGAAATTGCAATATGTTTTTTATATTGTTAAAATTTCTGAAGGTCCTAAATTATTTGAATGTCAAATGTTTTTTTTTCGTTTTTTACATCTCTGGCATTTTGTCTTTAATTTTATAGTGTCATAATTATAATTTTTGTGAAAACTGTAGAATTTGATAGAAACCAAAAAAAAAAGTTTAAGTCACATTTTAATTTAAAAATTATAAAATTTTATTATTGAAATTAAAAAACTTATAATTTTAAACCATTTCGAAATTCTGCTATATTGCAGTTTAAGATTAAAAGTCTCATTCTTGAGAATCAATTTGTTTATAATTTATATAATTCTCAAAAGTCGTGGAAGAGTTTTGAATTTTTTTACGTCAAAACAATTACTGTTCTAAAACTTATTGTGAAACGTTTGAATATTTTACCACAATTTTAAGAGTTTTCGATTTTCCAAAAACGCGTAATGGATTTTTAACCTAGTTCATAATAATCTAGGTCCGACCTAAAAGTTTTACTTGCACTTTAAAGCTTGATTTACGTACCTACATCAAACGGATTTACTATTAAGATAAATCAGCATGAACTTCCCTACATTCAGCAATAAATTTTTATAAATTTGTATTAACGGCGTTGGTAAATTTGAACTTTTAGTTAAAATGAATTTCGCTATTTTACTCGTGAAATGTACCCATCTGTAAGTAAACATTTTTTTACCCTCGCGAAAGAAAAAAATCAGTTGGGAGGCTATAAAGTCTGGAAATATGAGTATTGATTTGTTGTGGGTTGTTTTTACGACCAATACGTTTTTGCCATCTTGTTTTGCAGCTATTTTTGTAGCAAATTCATAATTAAACTGATTGAAAGTCAGGTATTCGTAAAAGATTTATGTCGTTTCTTTGTGTTTAACGTCCTTTTTGTAGGTTGTCCGTATTTCTATTCTAATTCTCTCATTTTCTTTTGGTCGAGTTGAGTACTTGATACTTTCAAAATTGAAAAAAAGACCCAAGTGCGACGTTTTGCGCAAAGGAAGGAATGAAATTGCAATTCTTAAAACCCCTTGGACTTAGGGAACTCCGCTAAATCCGCTAGGTTTCGGTTTCTTTCATGGAGAAGCGTGTATTGTCCCAATAAATTATCGCGGTTTCATGAATGAAATGTTATTTTAACGCTCCGAATTCGCCGTAGGTTTATAAGTGTGTCAGTGCGAATAATTTATACGTTAACAAAGTCGTGGGTGGTTCAAAATTAGCAAGGAACTTGCCGATCGTTGCATGGAGGTATTTTATGTTAGTTTTATTGGCGCGTTGCGGTTTTCTTTCAAAATAGCAGATGTTATCGGCCAGCGGATAAATAAAGGTGTATTGTTCGCTTTATCTGAAACTGATCCTTAATTATGTATTCTCTGTAAGTGTTCGTTGGAAAATAAAACTGTTATAAAGAAAGCCGAGCTTTTTAATCATGCACCATACATTTTAGCACAAAGAAATGCAGCTTCTACTTGACAAAGAAAAACGGAGGAAAAAGCTCGGTGAAGTGAGTTTGAAAATGATAAGGACGTGTCTTAAACTGGGAGTTTATTGCGTCGTAAAACTCCTTCTAATATTATTCAAACTGATTTATTTCGAAGCAAGGTTTTGAGAAAAAAAAACACAGACGCAATTATCGGTGGGTATAATTTTATTTCTTTGTGTTAAAAAGTTTCAATGTTTAACTTGATAAATTCGTTCGAGTCAAAAGAAATCTCATTATGCGCGTAATGACGTTTTAAGTAATAAAAATTTTGAAGGAGTGACTTTATCTTTTTATTTTACTGTCAGGATAAGTGAAGAAAATGGAGATTTTTCTCTTTAGTTTGCCGTTGTTCTAAAATTTTATTATTATTTTAATTTTGCGATGCGTCCGGGTGGAAAGCTGATAATTTAAATTACAAAGATCATAGTTTTTTTTATTATTCTGTTTCTACTTGGGAGGACAATTTTGTTCCAAACTCTTTCATTGTTCTTAATCGAACTTTTAATTCTTAAATTCTACGGGCCGGTGCTGAAATTAGGAAGAAATGAAATGAGTGACGATCTGTAAATCGTACTAATATTAAATTTTTCAAATGTTGACACCCTGAAATCTGAACTTAAGGGTTTATAAACATTCAAACAGTTCTAAATTTAAAAAATTTCTAAAACATGGACGTCACCTTATTAAATTGTAGGATAAGGACTCATTGTTTTTTTTTTTTATTTTAACATTATTTTAATTTTGCGATGCGTCCGACTAGAAGACTTTGATAACTTAAATTACAACGGTGATAGTTTTTCTTTTCAATTATCTGCTTTATCTTGGAGATACATTTTTGCATCAAACTTTTTCACTGTTTCTAATCGAATTTTTAATTGTTTAATTTAAGTTTCAGACGTAGAAATTAGGATGCAGTTTGTTATTGAAATTTTCTTCGGTGTGACTTTCAGTTTTGTCACTGATAAGGTTACTTTTATGCCACGGTTATAAAAATGGTTAGCCATATTTGTTCATCTCGTCTGTTTTATCGTCGCTTTTATTATTCTTCGGCTTTATACCAGCAGCGGAATTAATAAATGATATTTACTTGGGAATTTTTTCACGTCCAGGAAAAATCGTACACGGTCAAAACTGTTTCTTTCTTGGTTCTTGCTCAAGATAATGTGATTAAAGGGCTCCAAAGTGCTGTGTATTCATGAGATAAAAGAAAACTTGCCCTCAATTAGAGGGATTAAACGTGTTGTAAATACAGTTTTACGTCTCGGTTAACGTCCGACAATTTTTTTTACGAATTGACTTTTACCGTATTTAATTCGTTTAAAAAAGGACATCCGAGAGAACTAAATATTCTTTTAAAAGCCTTAACTGGAAGCGTTTCAGTTTCAAAGGCAAACATATCTCGTAATAAATAAAACAGCGACAGAACATAGCGTGTGTGGCTGGTGGAATCCTTTAATCAAAGAGAATGGTTTTAAATCAGCTTAGCGAGAGTTTCTACCGAGCTTTGCATGCCGGATAGGGCGGCTGAAGCGAGATAGGGGTAAGTAGAGAAGTTAACCACCCTAAAGTGCACGTGTGTCGCCACACCGGATGGACTTACGTGATACTAAAAAAAAACGCAAAGGCTCAGCTCACGAAGGGGATTGGACATCCAAAACAACATTAATATAACATTGTTAATCTGATCGATGTTTGCAGGATTTTGCCCTCTGGGGCTACCTAGCTTTTCATCGAATCATTTCAAATTCACTTTTACACTGTGATGGAGCTTAACAAACGATACAAAATAAGCGGGCAATGGGAAGGCAAATTTTAAAAATGGATGTCAAAGCTTTCGCAATACGACAAACATTGCTGATAGTAATTATGATTGGGCAGTTCAATTCTCAGAGTTAAACCGACCGTTCTGGACTATTTTGGACAGGTTTCAAAAAGGCTAGTTCTTACGACGCAAACAAAGTATTCCACGATGTAAATATTTTTTTTTTACGATATTCAACAGATACTTGGGACTAACGATTTCATTGGGTAATATGGTAATGTATATAATTTATGGTTTATCGAGGAATTTCTTTGATGGTCCAATTATCGTGGTAAAAACAATCTTGAAATAATTATCAAAGTAAATAGATACTGGTAGCGACAGGAAGATAACTTTTAATGTTCACCTTGACAGTATTCGTGTGTTACTCACAAAACGGATATTATAGCCTAAAATTATGTCGAGCTACATATCGGTGTTTTATTGATTCTGAGTCACATAGGGATTTTATTTTTTAAAAAGAAGGTCTCGCGTCAAAAATAGTGGACAACGACACTGAACTATATACTAGAGTAGACATTGAGAAACAAATATTTTATTCAATATTCTATGATGGCATCGAAGCCAGTTTATCTGTTTTGAGACAATTTTTTAAAATGTGCTGATAAAAATTGGAAGTTTTTAAATTAAAGTTGATTATGACGGTTTTTGATTTTTTTTATGTTCAAATATCTTCACAGAAAGTTTACGATTGAGCTCGAAGTTGTTTAATGATGAATAAATCAATCTGAATAGAAAGTTTATAGTTTTTCACACAAGTTTTCTTGTTTAGATTTAGTTTGCGAATTTTTAACGAGGAAAACATTTTTACAATAAATTTTAAAATTTTGTTTCCCAAAAAAAATTATCGGGAATTTGTTTCAAAATTGTCATCTAACTCTTAAATTTAGACGTTTTAAACAAATAGAATACATTGTTTAAAAAATTGTCTGTTATCGAATATTAAAAAACTGTAATATTTACATATATAGAATTTAAAGCATTATACGTACATTAATAATAAATAAAAATCTAATTTTTGAACAATTTTATTAAAAACATTTTCATTGTGAACAAATTTGCCGTTTTTGATTCTATAACGACTTCTTTAAAACATAGAAGACGTTTTTTTTTTTTTAAATGGAAAAATTAATTGAAAAATTTGTGAATACTGAGGGAACAAACGGCTCAAAAAAAAAAAGTTATTATATTCGATGTAGAAGAATATGTAGGTCTAAAATTGCACTTTTAATATGAATTAATGATAAATAAATAAATAAATGATTATTTCTACAATTTTTTTATAAATGTTTTTTACAAATTAAAATTACAAACATCAAATTCTATTTTCAGAAATTTTGTGCATTGTTTCTGGAGAGAATTTCTCAAATGATATTGTGTTCTTTCTATAGATATAAAAATATTCAAACTGTATCTTCGAATTTTCGAATTTTGAAAGGACAGAATCTTTTTGGCCTATTTCTGTAATACACATTAAACAAATTCTCAAATCTTGAAGAAAATTATTTAAAAATGATTAGATCTAAGAACCTTAATAAATAAAACGATTGATTTATACAGAGTGATCAAAAAGAAAACAATGCAGAGTGCTTTGGAGGAATTTGTTTTTTCAAAACGTATATATTTTCTTCTTGCATCTACATTTGTTGGATTTCACACAAAGGTCCCTTACAGTTTAAATTTCCCCTAGTTTATAACAATAATCGTTAATACCAGAAAATAAAAATAAATTTGTTTAAATGGTCCAATTAGTTTTTATTCTGTTTTTAAATTTGGCGCCACGTCACAATTTCATGACAGTGGCGTCGCACTTGGGTGTAGTTAATATTAAACCCGCTCTTGGCAATAGAAAATGTAGGCTTTATTTATTTTGTAAATGTGTGCCATCGTCAAACAACGATAATGATGCAAATAGCTAAAATTTCTACATTTGGAATTCACGTAGTATAATTTCTTATTTAATAGTGTTGTCACAAATTGTCGAAGCCTATGAATTTGAAGCTTTTGTTAAATTTCAATCAAACGTGCCAGAAAATGTACAACGCTTGCTTCAATTCATATTTTTTTTATCACTCGGTATATATACCATTGGAGGATTTTTTTGAATAAATGAGCAAATGAGGAACGATAGCTGGAGTGTGTTTGTGCAATTAAAAGTCAAACAGTTTATTGATGCCTCAAAATTTTACCACAGAACGGAAAACAGAAAACAAAGCGTAAAACTGTGAACAAAATATCTTGTGATTTTTTTAAATTTTAACAGGTTAAGCATTTTTTTTTCTTTTTTTTTTTTAGACGAGATTTAATAATCCTGCTCGTAATTATTTCGAGATAAAATTCCAAATATATCCGCACATTCTCGAAGGCTGCATTATCAAGACATCTTATCTTATTAAGTACTAGAAAAGTGGAAAAAATCCATGTCTTTATAAAGTAAAAAATATCACAAAAAAAGAGATTTTGACACAATTATTTGCAAATTAGAATAATCTCAAGTACAAAATGAGTTCCTTGAAAAAAATCTAAAGAAAGTGGTGGATATTACCTACACATAATTGAAATTTCTGCAATTACGATAAATGTGGCATCATATGAACTCAACAGCTCTTAACAATGCGCTCCAAGGTAAATCATATAAGTGAAACCATGGATTAAAGTTTCTGTTCCTTATTTACTTCTTTCCCAGTCAAATTTGTAAAATGTGTACGTACAGAGTTTGTTCTGAAATGTATTTGCTTCTTGGCAAGTGAGACTGTAATATCAGCAATGCTTCAACGTGTTCATGCATAATTGCGAGAAGAGCAAACGACTGTCGAAATGTAGTAGATGGTCGAAGCTTTAAACATTTATTACAAATAAGTTTTGATTTATTTTTATGACTACCATTGAAGGTTTGTACGTACTAGTTTTTTTCTGTTTGACTCTCTGAATAGAACATACATAACATTTCAATTAAAAGTCTCAGGTTTATTTTTCGATGCCAATTTTCTTGCTTTTAATTTGCTTGTAAATAGAAAATAAAAGATCATGTTTTTTATAAATATTTTTTCGCATAATATAATAATACACCGTTCAATATTGTACATCCGAGGACGTGCCTGACATTCCAGACACGCTGTATAGTAGAAATGAGTGTCAGAATGCATCAAAAATTAAAACAAAATCAGATATAATTGTTTCAAATACAATTTTGAATCTGTCCGGGAGCATTTGAAAATATTAAATTTTTTAACTATTGTTGGCTACATTTTTCTCGCGTTTGTAAATGCTGTGCATTTTAATGAGCAATTTTCTTATATATACTCTTTTCTTAAAGAATTTTAATTTTTTCGAACAATAAACCATTTCAGGTGTATTAGTAAAGATTATAAACATTTTTCCTGTTATATTTATTTCTTAGTCTTCGTCAATAATTTATTGGTTCAGTCGTGTTTCACCATTTGCCAGCTGGATCGGCAGATTTTTTCTATTTCTTGATTTAATTATACTTATTGAATGAAAAACAGTCATTTGCTTCATTCTGCAGTGATTGGAAATTGCAAATTTCATAGAACAAAATTTTTGCTGTTAGTTCAACGCAGAAACCGTGTTCTGTGCGTCCACACAGTGTACAAATTTATCATTAAGGGCCGAGGGCAAAACAAAATCTCGATATATTATTTCGGAATTCCTTTTTGGATTCTATACAGGGTGTTATAGAAAATTTAACCACCAGTACAGTTTATACTAAACCCTAAAAATTCGTTATTCAATTTATTTGATTTTTTTTTTCAATTTTTGTAACACTGCCCATGAATTTAACTTTCCATTTTATTTTAACATTCGCTTTAAGAATAATCGACAACGAAAAATATAAAATACGTTGAGGTATGAATTAAAGAACAACAAATACAAATACAGCACTATTAGTGAGGTAATTCAGATAGTATCAGGTAATTTATGGTCGTATTTGAATTGTTTAAGACGTTTGTGAAGGTTTTTTTTCTAATTTGCTGTTGTAACAAAGCTGTTAACGCAGTTATTTTAAGTGTGTTAATGAGCCATTATCAAACCCAAAATCTAGGAACTTTTTCTCGCTTGAGTCTCACTGGGCAAAGTGTCAAATGTCAGTGTAAACAAATTTTCAGCGATAGCAAACTAACTATGATATTTTTCTGCAATTTCTAGCGAAGTGCAGATAATGTCTGTATTCATCTGGGAACACTAATTTTGAAATTGCACTTACGAAAAATTACGATGATATTTAGTTTACTTGATTACCAACTGTCACAAAATTCCCTAAATTATCAAATTTGGTTTTATTTGTTAAAAAAAAATTAAATATGCAAATTAGAAAAAATAGCATACAAAACTTAAAAGCATTTTTCCTCTACAGACACATGTCTTAATATGAGTGGTATAAACTATATTAACTATATACTATTTCAAATTGTGAAACCAATATCACGATTGATTTAAATCCATGTGCACTTTTCTTGTGCGGTTACGTGAAACATTGAGTGTACACAGTGAAAGATGTAAGTGAACAAATGACATTGCAAGAACTTAGAATTCTATGGCGTTTTATACAAGCCTGCAATGGACATATTGGACAACATTTTGAATAGGTGTGAAATCTCGGTACTTAAATTGCCTAATTTGATTAAATTAAATTAATCCGTTTTGTCATTTATATCATTTTTTTAAACTTACACATATTGTCAGTGAATTTCAGTTTATAGGACATCAACGAAAAAACTCATTCCGGTTCTTATGGTGGTTTTATTGTAATTCTGTTTTTATTAATTGGCGTTAGAAACGAGGGTTGTAAATTTAATTGTTACGAAATTTTTAATTATTCAGGTAGTTGTGAATTGTGTTGGTTTTTTTCTGCACAAAATGTATGTAGATTAGTTCGAAATGCATGTCGATAAGCTAATTTAATAAAATTGTGGACGATTATAATAATTTAAATATCAACACATTTTCCATTTGCATATTCGCTGAATTGTGGCGCAACAGTTCATAAAACACGCAAATGCGCTGTAATTGTTGCAATGGCATTTTGTTATTTTAATTTAAGATTGATAACCGTGACCATTATTATTCCCTGAATTAACAATCATAATTACGTATCTAATTAGCGTCGAATCGACCGAATTAATAATTTTGGAAATGGATTCCAGGTCAAATATAAATTTCTTTTTCGAACGAAAACATGCACAACGATTTATTTGCATTTATTCGGTCGGAATATCGCTGAAATCTATAACAATTCGTCATTATTTATGCACGGAATTATGTGAGTAAATATATTTTTTGCACGAAAACTCCTGTTCCCGAAAAGTCGTTAGCCATAAGTCAGCACGCATCAGTTGTTTGTGTCCCGGACGCATTTAAATCCCGTTGTTTCGTCCCCCCGATCGCTTTTATTCTTGAAACAATGCTCTCCGACTCATTTTTTAACCGACTTCCCTTTTAATGTGTCTTTCTTTTTTTCCCAGCAATTTATTCGAAATCCCGAAACAATCTCATCGATTTCATTTGTCTGGGGCGCACTGGCGGGGATGACAATGTTTGGTTTTAAATAAGCTAATGTTGAAATGCGATAAGGGGGCGAAGTGAGAAATTAATTTGGATTGAAACAAATGTTTTGAAAAAATCTTGACGGTTTTTACGGAACGTATTTAACAACGGATGAAGCATGGACTGACTGTTTATACTGTTTCTCGCTTTTGTAAAGATAAACCTCTGCTTCCCACACGATATCTTATGCATAAGCATATGTGACTCTCTATTTCCCGAAATTGTTATTATCAATGTGCTGAACGTTCCCGGTCGGACCGTATATTACCATGAGAACTCCTCAAATAGTCACTTTATTTTATACAAAGAATCCGAAATCGAGGGAAGTGCGATCGACTAACGCTTCTTAAAAGTGTTGCCGGATTCGCATTACTGGGGCCATTTGTGGGAGTAGGTTTCTTTTTAACCTTATATGTGTGTGTGGGCTGAAAGGGGTGAGGGAACACGGCGCAGCGCGTGTCTTGCGTGGTGGTGCTAGAAATTCTGTCTTTTGATTGCTCATAATGCCGCCCGTTAGACTCGAAGACGGAAGGAAATGAAACAGAATAATTCAAGCAATTCGTTTATTGCCACTCGTAAAACAAGCAGAATAATTAAGGAGACCCCTTTTTATTTACTTTTATATTTGCAGTTATTTGCTTAATTCTAGGACCTTCTCTAATATATCGTTTCTTTTTTTCTTTGCAGATTGACCCCAAAGTAGCGTTTCCACGAAGAGCACATCCAAAGGTGAGTACACTTCTCAGTTTATGCGGAGGTCAGTCGGGTGTTTTAGAAACGGGGTTGACACTGAAAAAAGCGAAAAAAAAAAGAGTGCTACTGTGGACATTTTTATGTTTATTTAATGTTTCGAACATTAAAGTAAAGGAAATGATTTGAATTTATTTTTCTTAGCAATTTATAAGCGATTTAAATTGAGTTGTCGGTTTCAGCTAGGGAGATATTATATAAATATGCCATGAATCAATTACGCAGCACGGAATATGGGGCATCAAATAATACGCTACTTGGATTTACTGTTTTTTCATGCATAATTTTTTTACAAATTGTTATTAAAAGATTATTTCTGAATTTGCATATCACGTGTTTGCTATTCATTCAAATTTTAAGCTAATACGTTAAAGATGTTGCTAATTGACACAAATTGTATTTGAATGTAGCTTTGCTTTCATTTTACTACGAATGTTGGGATGTTGGCTGTTAAAAATGGTGGATGCGCCGGGAAAATCTTTATAATTATGTAAACCATGAATGATTCTATTAATTATAAATATATTCTTAAAAAGCATCAAAATATTAGGGGGACCGGAAAGTAATGTCGCTTTCTTACATTAAATTGAAATGAAGAATTTTATAGTAAATCTTCATTTTTAATCAATAATATTATCACCCTCGTTATCAACAACCTTTTGCCATCTAGTGTGCAAATTTTCAATCACGGATCGATAAAAATCAATTGGTTTTTGAGTAAAATATCTTGAGATGGCATTTTGGACATCATCCAAATTTTCAAATTTTTTGCCACTAAGAACATGTTGTAGGGATCGGAATAAATGGAAATTCGAGGGTGCGATATCGGGCGAGTATGGTGGGTGAGGCAGTACCTCCCACCCCAATTCATAATTTTTTTTCCAGTGTTCGCCTTGCACAGTGCGGTTTTGCATTGTCGTGTTGCAGAATGACGCCCTTTCTGTTGACAATCGCCGGATACTTTTCCATTAAAGATTGGTTCACTCGATCCAATTGTTCACAATGAAGGTCTGCATTAACAGTTTGTCCAGGATTCAGCACTTCGAAGTGAACAATTCCGCGAATATTCTACCAAACACACAGTAGCGCCTTTTTGGGATGTAAACCCGGCTTCGCAGTACTTCGTGGTGATTCATTTGGAGAGAGCCACTGCCTTTTGCGTTTTGGATTATCATATAAGACCCATTTTTCGTCTCCAGTGATCAAACGATCAAAAACGGTTCTGTATGGTGCCGTTGAAGCAATATGTTGCATGTGATGGATCGGTTAGTTTTGTTCGCTTCAGACAGAATATGGGGAAACCAAAGACCTGCTCTGTTTGTTTTGATTTTTATCGATCCGGGATTGAAAATTTGTACACTAGATGGCAAAAGGTTGTTGATAACGAGGGTAATAATATTATTGATTAAAAATGAAGATTTACTAAAAAAAATTTAATGTAAGAAAACGACATTACTTTCGGGTCCCCCTATTATTTAATCCAAATGATAATTTTTTCTTATTTTTGATGTTTTAAAGATTTGTTTTTAGTTTTGTTCCCGATCGGTATGATATGAATTTTGTCTTAAAATTTTTTACGATCGGTGTAAAAATCCAGGAAAAAGTAAAACGTGTTAAAAAAATTTATGAGTTAGTTGTTTTGTAAACACATTATAAATATGGCGTCCTCAATGATGGAAGAAAGTTTGTACTGAAACTATCCTCGATGAAGGATGTTTTGCAACTTTATTACAAAAGTTTGTGAATATTTCGTTAAAGATTCTATTTTCGTTACAAGTAGCGAACAACTCGAGTCTTATGAAGGAAGAAAAGATTTTCGTAAGAAGGTTGTATTTTGTAATTATTTTAATTAGATTTATTAAGCGTGTTGCAGTGTAGAATTAAAGTCGAGTACATTTCATTAAGTTTAGGCAACGAGGTATTCCTAGGTGGTTTGTGAGACAGTTTTGATCAAAGCCATCAGTATTCATACACTGAGGGAGTTGAGGTATTAGAATGAAATGCAGAAGTCAATTTTGGTGGTTGCGAATTTTCCATTTGCCGATATAATTAATCTTCTGTAAGAAAAACGTCGTATTTGACACGAATTAAAATTTTGAAATATATTACTGTCTGGAAACCGGGACCGTCAGACTAAGGCGACAAAGTGACGCAATTATAATTACTCGTAAGTACATGCAAAGTTTTGAAAAGAAGTAGTCTGGATGTCATACAAAAAGACGAACAAAAATGCACCGGCTTTTCCATTTTCCACTTAGCGTAATGAAAGCATTTATAAAAGTCGTTTAATCGTCGCCCGTTTATGAAGTCGTTTGTATGTCGGGCTGCCGAGCTCACGGAAGACCAAATATTAGATTATTTGAAAACTCGGCAGCTTCCGGCGCCTTTCTTGTCAATATTAATTAGACTTGTAGATTTTTAATTACGATATATTACAACGGGGACGAGAGCTCGTTCTCCTACAAAATGGAAAACCGTCAACAAGTTAAGCTGGGAGTTCCCGAGCGCACTGGTTTAATTTCACAAATTTAACACAATTACAATTAAGCGCAAAATAACGTCATTAAGCAGATGAAACAGAGTGGCCCGCATAGCGGCTGTTTACTGGGAGGCTCTTCTTAACTTCGGAAACCCGGATTTCTGAGGTGCTGCGAACTACAGCTGCAATATATTACCTAATTCCGGATTCCGGATTCGAGCAAAAGGACGCTTTATATATGGCCACGACCTGGCATACAAACAAAACACCTACGCAACACCTAAATCCGCACAATCATCGAAAAATTATAATAACGTTTCCGGGCAGAAATTAGCATGTTCAGCCCACATGAAATTATGACTTTAGGTTTAGTTGATTTTAAAAACTTCATCATAAACGTTGTTAGAACCGTTTTAAAGAGGTTTGAAGATAAATTAATAAATTAATAAAAACAACAGAAACTTCGTGAGCTTTAAAACTTTTTCATCCTAATTTGATATTGCTTTTTCGTGACACCGTTCGTTCATATGTTCGAGCAGACGGAGTATTGACATCTCGCGATCATGAGCTTCTTCGCGATTTTTCTCTCCGGTGTTAGTAATCTAACCGCGGCCAGTAAAGGGGTTGGTCGAACGAAGTCAGTTCATTTCCGTTTTCTTATTATAAAGAGAAAACGCACGCCAAATTTCAATTAAGGCCGCCGATTAAGTAAGCGCCGCTTATGAACAAAATAACTAAAGTCAGCTCCGACATAAATCTTCTGCCAGCATATAACATTGTGTAGAATATAAGCTCCCGTCATGCTTTAGTGTTGTAAAAGTGGAACGGAATTACGACGGAAACTTGGAGGACGCGATAATTTTATTACAGGTACGGGCTTGTTATGCCGGTAAGAAAGTGCTCATTAGAATTAGGCCCAACTTACGCCCTCGTTGATATATATTCGGTCGTTTTGTGTGTTGGCATCTACTTGTAGAGCGCAGTTTTATGGCGCTCGGGGTACGCAATTTCAGCTGAAATTCTTATGCGCATATAAACTCGCTAAATCTTTTACACTGCGATTTGTATTTCAATGTGGAATTTCGGCGGTCGGGCGTGCAAACTACTGAGTGTGATTTACGTAATTGCTGATAATTGGCGAGGCCATTCACGGAAACAACAATAAAATGCGGTATTAAGTAAAACACGAAGAATAAAATATGAGAAACACTCACGGACATGAATGAGTTTCAAACCTCTCTATTCAAGTTAATTGCACAAAAAAAAAAGAATTGAAATCGATGCGCGCCAGCCTTTTAAACGTGGGAAATATTACAAGATATAAATAAAATCGACGTTTATCTCAAAATGGCATTTAGTGTTTCCTGATTGTTTTAGCACAGGTCTTTGGAGCTCGTGTTCGAGTACAATCTCTTTTTTAGTTTGCGTCTTAAAATACTATCGCATGTTTGCCTACAACGTAATTGTCTCATCTTTTTTGCTTTTTATCCACAAAACCAAAATAGTTTTCTAAAAGCGCACAACTACCTGTGTGTTCGTGACATCTGTATATTTATGAATATATTAAGATTCACCTTCTGCTAGAGTGCATGATTTAATAAGCCTCAACGTCTTTCTTTCACTCCTTGAAAATCTTTCTTTTTTTGGCAGTCAAATAGTGACTTGACATGTTAGAAGGTATTTCAACTTATTATTTTATTGCGTGCGCTCTCGATCTGTGACTACTTCTAAAGACAAAGAAAAAACATGATTTAATGAATTCGACTGTAATTTTTCAGCGACATCTGAAAAACGATTTTATAAAAAACGAAACAAAGAATTATAGAAATAAGTTGCTTTTGTTACTGACACGTGAATTGAAAGAAGACGAAAAAAGCTTATTATTGTTATTGGACTCATCGCGAGCTTTGTTCCGGGGACAATTGAACATGCGACTCGGTTTTGAATAATATGATGACGTGAACGAGCGCAATAACATTTGGAAAGAACGGTTTTAGAACAACTCAGACCGTGGCAACCTCAAACACTACTTGGGAACTCTCTTTCCTTTTCCGTCGTTTAAAATTAATTAAAGTTGAAGCCTGCACTCTTACGGTAAAGTAAAACTGAGTCGTTTAGTGCTTAATGCGGTTCACTAGTTGGAAAAGTTCATCCTGTTTGGTTTTTGGGGATAATCAGTATTGAACGATTTAGTTTTTCAAGGTGACATACCATCGGCATCAAAAATAGTTTTCCGTTTTTAATTACTTCAATTTTCTAACGGGAATACGGAAGTTGGGGTCGAGATGGATGTGCAGCTCGTGGAAAAGACCTTAATTTATTTCCAATAACCTATTTGCATAACGGCCATCACAAATCAGAAAACAATTTAATTTGCAATGTTGATGTTTCGCGAGCGGCGTTCGAGAATAATTTTTTTCGTCGTTGCTTCGGTGAGACGAGGTTACATCGAAATGCAATTTGAGAAGAGCCCATTTCCGTGAAAATATTAAGCCGGAGTGGAATTTTCATGAAGTGTGTTATGCATTAAGACACACTCACTTGGTTTCTGTAATATGATGGTAATTCGCTCCGGCTCTGGAACTGCGCCAGACTACCAGCTCGCCGTTTATTTCGACAATAACTATAGAATTGTTTTGCATTTTGCGGACGCGGAATGTCGTAAGTTAGGTTGGAGAAGGTCGTAGATGGAGCCTGTTGCGACCGATTAGACCTACAAAGTGATGAACTTTTATGATATTTTTTATCAAAATTTTACCAAGTTGTTTAGTGTAATAGTGAAGATCCAATATTATGATGTGATCTGATTCTTTTCACTTCTAGCAATTTGATCGGAGCTGTGCTCAAAATCAGCGCTTTTGAGTAAGTTAGGTTAAGTGTAGTGGCTAATTTGCTTGAGGTACTGTAGTGAGATGGACTCTTTGTTCTCCTGAAGGGATGTTATGAATTTACTTTAGCCGTAATTAGAATCACCCGCGTTGTCTTGATCGTCATTTTTTTTTTCTCAAGAAACAATAAAATAGAGAAACAACAAAGAAAATCAAATTTGCACTTACCCTACGTTGTCTTAAGGCCGTAGTTTTATGTACAGGGGTAGCTAATTACCTCCTTTTTTGAAAGTTACTAGTATCTCACTGTCAACATAATGACATCCAGTTATCAGTTCTAACAAAGTAGCGTCACACACCAGAGGAGTGGGTTTACCCATTAAGACCAGTAATTTTAGCAGACATTTCTTTATTCACACGAACAAATTTGCACAGGGCCCAACAAATTTAATAAAAAAAATTGTGAGTAAACGAGAATGGTGGCCAATAAGAGTGGAGGCGGTGTATTTAACTTAGGTGCCAAAAAAAAAGTTTTATTATTATGATTACTATTATTATTTTAGTTTTATGTTGGACAACAAAAAAAAAACAATAAATTTCAAAAAAAAAACTGAACTTTCCTAATTTCCCTGAAGTTTTGGGCATTTTGATGCGCTTTGTTTGCCAGACTGGGAGATGACAATTTCGCATTTATACCATAACTGAGAACATGTTCGCCGCGGAGTTTGCTCTAAGTTTAATAGGTTAACGGGTTGGTTTTAAATCGCGGTTTTTATTTTACGCTCTAGCCAGCCGGTTCAAAGCTAGGTTTAAGTGTGGCTAAGGAAGCCAAAATTCGCGGGCAAAGTCTAGAAACAACTCGTAGCAAAATAGACCAATTTGACACAAACGCGCTTAGAATATTTTTGCTTAGTTGCAAACAATGACCAGTGGATTACAGGTAACTGAGGGTTTAAATCCTCTTCCTTTCTTGAATCTTCATTCCCGCGGCGCAAGAAAAGAAAAGCACAAAACGGGGACGAGGATAACTCTCCGATTGACGACAGAGCCCCGTCCCAGGTTTTGGTAAAATAGGTCACTCAGAACTGCAATTTCAGGTCCCCCTCCCCATATTCCAAGATACGTTTGTTCTAGCTAATCAAATTTCGAATAACTATAAGTTAACTGTTAAGTTTATTAATCTGTGACTGTTTTCTTTTTCCCTAATAATTTACTCTAATTTTTTTTTTCATTCAGGATTTTGTTTCTTTGTGGCTTTTTGCACAATGTCAGAAAACGAGAAAAAAACAAATAAGGACAATAATCCTACCTGGAACCGTCGCCCCCACAGGTGGAGTCCTTGCAGCGGATCACTCTAGCACTTAATCAACGGATTAATCACTATGCCGGCAAGACTACTTTTGTTAAACAAAAAAAAATGACCTTTTGCTTTTAAACCGCGAAGAACAAGAAGCTAAATTTAATTAATTTGGCACTGGATCAACACGGAATCAAAACAACTTGTTCACTCGAAAAATCGATGAACAACTGCCCTTTCTCCCCCAAAATTTTGGTTTTTAAGAACGACTGAATCTGAGATGCTTGCGCATTCGTTAACGCCCTACCCTGACTTTTGGAGACCTCATTGGTCGCTCATGCAAATTTTTAAGGGCTGTTTTCGTTTCACTTCATCCCCCACTCTCTTATAGGCACAACCGCAAATTAATCAATAATTAAACAATTAATACAAAGAATTACCAGTAATTATAGCCACTGTAAGGCACCCCTAAGTTGCATTCAACTGGGCATCACCGATAATAAAAAAAATAGATCCTATTACTACGTAGGCAAATTTGTTGTTAAATTTCTCTCTCCCTTCTTTTCCATTAATTTGTTTAAACTAAGGCTTTGTTAAAGTAAAATCCCATTTTTTTTTTTTTTCTAATTTAACAACAAACGCAGCGCCTGGCCCTGGCTGGCGATATAATTTTCGCGGATTTCTTATGAGAACCCGATTAGGAAATTTGGACGAAAGTTTCTCCTCTTTAGGGCTAGATGGCACTATGAGATCGATTTTGCTGATGGTAAATCGATTTTTCCCAAATTTCCCATACCGGAAGTCCCTTTTCCTAAATTTTCGTGCATTACATCTATGTTAGTAAATCGGCATTATACCTCAACGTGTTCTTTTCAACATCTCAGAAAGGGTTGATTAATATTCCAAATAATTAATATTTAATATAAACGACTAAACGTCCCTAAACAATGATTATCGAAATTACAACAGGTAGCCCTAAATGAATAACGGTAAAATTGAATTAAATCAAAAGTTACAATTACGTGAGGTAAGCGTTGAATTGCCGTCCGCTTAAATTACTGAAAGGTGTTAGTAAACCATAGCAAATTGCATATCAAAATGTGGAGAAAATTATCGCGAGTTCGGCAGATACCATGATTGCTGATACACCTGTGTTTATCAACGTAAATTTGGCAATAATTAGAAATCGTGTTGTTCCCACGTTCATCTGAAATTTGACACCGTACCCTGGCAAATATCACTCCACACTTGGACCTTTTAGTCAATCCGACCTGCCACGCTAATGCAGCTTATTGAATTTTGTCACAAATTTACGATTTCCAGATTCCACAAAGTCCACTGAAAATATCGTCTGTACAACCGGCCAAATATTTAATCAAGACGGGGTTGCATCCTATTAACTGCAATTACTGTTTCAAGAGATATGGTTTAACGTTATTATACTGCCAAAGTGTTTTAACTGTAAAGCCCTAATTTTCAAATTTTTTTTTTTTTGAAACAATGAAATGCGCGTTTTAGTGAGCTCAACGACCTTAATTCACCCCTTTCTCACTCGAAAGTTACCTTTAGCCATTTCCTATCAATTTGTTGTTAACTCGCTCCAAAGTCTTTACAATTTTAACAACGTTTATAGAATTTAATTTGCATGAAATGTGTTTAATTTTTAAGGTCCCGCGTTCATTACTAAAAAGGGCCACTTTACAGCCAGCACGGTCTACACGCCCCCCGATTACCGACGATTTTGGCTAATGAGTGATTTGTAGTGTTGCTAGAACTTTAAAACACATGTGATTCCTAAAATTTTCTACCGACGCCGCTTTGGCGATAACTTTTCCCACATTGGCCAGATGGCCTACATAAATTTTATTCGACATGGACAATTCCCATGACGCGAACCTCGGAATTATGTTTGTTAATTTTTATAACATGCACTTAATAATTACTTTATTTGGCGCTCACCACAGTACCATCAGTTATCATTTGAAAGCCTAAGATACTTCTAGGTGTGATTGAAGACGTCTTAGGTTGCCCAAAAATAATTTTGCAGTCAAAGCAACGCGAGCTGGATTAGAACCTCATGCCCACTTATTGTTACTATTATAATCAATGCCGTGCGATGGTCTGCTCGTTTCATATAAAATTCACGATGGAAAGTGGATTGGAACAAACGAATCCTGCGGTACTTACCCCAAATTGAAATATGCATCTATGCCCGCACGAATCTGATAAATAATGAATGTAATAATCATAGAAACCGGAGCAATTTCTCGGAATGCAAGTTGGATTATATCCGCCGTCGCGCCATATAAACGTAATTAGCCTAACATATTCCAAGTGCGTGAACAAGTACCTGTCATTCCTCAAGCCGCAGGTTCAGGTTAGGGTTCATTTGCGGAGAGCTTCGTTATGACTAAAGTATGAAGTGTGCGACGAATCCTTGCTGTATGCCATAAATGATGGGGGGAATTAATTACGGACGTGAACGCAGCACGATTTCCACATTACGTACGGAGTATGTACATATATGGTTAGCGATCGTTTTGGGTCTTATTGTAATTAAAAGGTCGTAGTTAAAGGTATTGGTCGGTACTTGGAGTGTAGCTCGATATCTTTTAACGATTACGGTTTTTTTCAGTGCGGTGGGAAAATGCAGTCTCTCACATCATGATGAGTACTGATAGAATGTTTTTTAAGGCTTACTTTATCCCCCTGTCGTGTCAGTGGTGACGGTAGTTTTAAAACAGGTTGTCTGATTTTGACTGACGAATGTCTATATTCATTTGGTTTTCAAACATTAGTCGATATTCGACTGCAGTTTGTTCACCTTAGTTTGAAATACAGCGTTGCAAATTCAAATTTTAATGTGTGTCACATGTCATTTATCGTAAAGCTCTTCGCTTCAAAACACGCTTACTATAACTCGTTAGTATCGCAGCTTGGCGTAAATATATTCAAGCTTAATTTGGCTAAACCGCAAATGTTGTTAGCAACAAGCTATTTTCTTACTCTTACTTGGTCTGATTTATTACTTATTAGTCAAAGTGCACTCTGGACTGCAGCGAACTCGTCCTCTAAAAACCGAATAATTGAATATGTGTATACAAGGACTTTTCCGGGTCGGGTCCGGGCCGATCGTCGCGTATTCTCCTCCCTATCCACCCAGCTGTTTCCCTCTTTATTGTGTTTTGTAATCAGAACAGGCGGTGTTTTATTAGGGGCAGTAATTCGCAGCAGCGCCAGGCTGTGGCTCGTAAGGACTGCTGATATATCGCGTTTATTGACTACATTGTTACATGTTTATACGCAATTTACAGAGAGCACCTTTCCTTTTCGAGTTTGGTCGATACCAACATACCGATAGCATGTTTTCGTTCGTCTTTCTCCAAGATGTGACTAGACCAAACAGTCCGGGAAGTATGCACTTCCGTTAAATGCCAACGAGTGCAAAAGACCAAACCATTGCATGTGGAATGGCTGAAACGCGACGTCGAGAGGCACTGCACCAAAAGGAACGGAAAATTTAACACGGAGTAATGAGGGCAAAGACATGGGAAGGTTTTTATTCCGACAAACACGCGCTCGTTTGCAGAATTCTTCAGAGTTTTTGAGGTTATAACTATAAAATGCATTGCTTTCACCGAGAGGGTAGTGAACGCTGTGAACGCTGTAAAGATATAGAATTCATCGCAATTTGGCATTTTATTATAAATCAAATCAATTTTTTATATTGATATTCGCCGGATGAAAATTTGAGTGTTAGAAGCAGTGTCGATTCGTAAAAAGCGACAGTTACATTTCAGCTCGCAACGTTTTTCCCACTTAACTCGTACTAGCTGCCAGATCGATTAACTTCTGTGAAAGTTCGGCCTCAGCTAAAAATTTCTATAGACTTAGGTATAACTTTCACATCTTTGGCTCCGGTCGGGAAGAATTTTAACCTTTTTTTCGGCGTCATTCTA
Source organism: Cynaeus angustus (assembly GCA_030157275.1). Taxonomy (NCBI): domain Eukaryota; kingdom Metazoa; phylum Arthropoda; class Insecta; order Coleoptera; family Tenebrionidae; genus Cynaeus; species Cynaeus angustus. The sequence continues at coordinate 16,725,410 of CM058062.1, forward strand.
TCATTCCACTTGCAACATTTTTATTCTGCTAAATATAAATACTCACATATCAATGTTTTTACGTGAATAAAATGGTTTATTTAATTATACTCTTTCGGTATTGAGCGAAATTTTATTATCGTTGTGCGACTTGTTTCTTGGATTTTTAAGATAATTATTTCAAGTCTAGTAACACGTTAACTACACTTAATTGCAATATTCTTAACTTTTCCGCATGTTCTTTCTTCCTGTGGGATTGAGAAAATATAATAGCCTCGTACAGATAACGAGAAGTAATGAAGTGCGCGCTTCTTTCGATACAAAAGCTTCTTTATCGTGTCCGCAGCGGTGTTGTTTGTTATTTTTTATACATTCTGTCAAAGGCCTTGACGACATGGGGGTGTCACTAAGATTAATGAAAAAAGTCGAAGTATGACACTTGTTGGAGTTATCTTTTAAAAAGCTTGCGTTATCGCCACCCAGCTCCCAACTTGAAAGGTCGTTCAATAATTTTGATTTTGTGGGAAGTTTTCGTGCAAAAATGTTTTGGGACGATCCTTTGTCCTCGTAAATAGTTGAAGAATATCCGGACCTGCGATCAAAAACAAGACAAAATGAGCCACTAGAAAACAAAACAGTATATATCGACGGCGGTATCCGATGCAAGCAAGCACCATGAAAATGGAAATGGAATTGTATCTCTTGAAAGGGATGGAAAGAAGCCGGTGGTGACAGTCAAGCTATATTGCTTCCGTTAGTCTCGGGAGGATCGGGTTATCAATATTTCGTGATGCTGAATGCTGATATTTCACTTCCTTACCCGAGAATTGGAGGCACAAAACAACAAATCAATGGATGATTGAAACTCCCCCAAATCAACGTTTCCTCGCTCGGATTACACGGTCCCTGTATTAACTCCACGGGTTTTTTTTTTTAATAGGAATCTCCAAAACGGATGGGGACGGTGAAGCCTACTTTGCCATATATTTTGCATGTGCGTATTTCGTCTTCTAGAGCCGAGATCCGAACAGGACCTCTAGATAACTGAATCAACGGAATAGCGCTATTCATCTTTTTAAATACGCGCGTTTTATCCTGGTACGTATCACCACAGGACCGGAACTAGGACAAAGTAGATCCTCTCTAGAATGATGGTCCAAAACATAAGAAAAAAAGCTATTGCGTCGACCGACACTCGAAAGTTGAATTTATGTCTACGGAAATTAACCGCACGAATTCTCACCACTAACCACATCAAAAGGGTTTAGAGGTCGCCAACAAAGTGCAACAAAGTTGTTACGACGCAATTAATTTGGCAGTATTTTAGATCGGGACGTTTGTAACACACAAAAATGCTATTACGAATGAATGATGCACCTGAGTCTGCGGGAACCAACGCGTTAATAAAAACGAGAACAGCCTTAAAATTCAAAAGCTAATCAACCAAATCGTATTCGCAACTAGTCGAGTGACACATAGAGAGAAATATTTACACAGCACATGTTCAATATTAGTGTTAAGTACATACCGTAATGTTTGTCGTCGTAAAAATAACGTGCTTTTACAACGTCCTGTAATCGATAAGGACACTTCTATATTTCCTTAGATCATAGCTCGTTGTGTAGGTCGCTCAATACTGTTGATTAGAACAGAAATATGTAACGTTGATGGAAAGAACTTCTTCCGATTTTTCCCCGGTTCATGGTCGTTTGTCACTGGCCTCTTTGTTGTTCTTCGTAAAAATGACCGATACGTCAAAAACCGGAAGACATTCTTTTTGTCGACAACGTCCTTTCGGCCCACGTTTCTCCATTAATATTTTATGTTAATGGTAGTAATATGACGCGGGATGATTTAGATTGTTGTTCGGAAATCGCAAAGTCAACTCGAGTAAAAAACGTATGTGTAATTAACGCAACGTGGACAGATAAACAACAAATACGCTTTTAATACTTCTCTTATAAATGTGTAATAAAAATTTATCAAACCCCTGATTAGAATCAAACATATAAGCTCAGGATCGAGAACTGTTAATGCATGACCATTTAAAACACATCACAACACGCACGCAAAGAAATAATTTAATAGCCGGAATATATTATATATGCCACAGTAACATTATCAACGTAATTACCCGTTTTCGGTTAAATAAAAACGATCGTTGGTATGTATACATATGCCGTTGGAGGCCGGAAGTTCCGGTCGGGATGTTGCCCAGAAATCAAACTCCTCCCATTACGTGTTCCAGTTAAATCTAAATAGAGAGAATCTTGGAGGAGAACCGACGAAACAATCTTGCAACTATCACAAGATCCTCGAGTGGAAATGCGGTGAGATAATGAAAAACCGCAACAGTTCCTCTCCCCACAACTCATTATGCATGTTTTCTAGATTGATGCATCTCTATTTACAAGGGAAATAATGGGGAGATAGGAAATATGATCGCGGGCCTTTCTCAGACAAAATTAACGTTATTTCGGAAGATTTACAAAAGAGAAATTGTTCTGGTGTAGCGCTTTTGTACAGGCTTCAAAACCGAGGCTTACACACGAATACACAATAGTTAAGAAAATATTTGGATAAGGGAATCGGCTATGCTTTATTACTGACAATTTCACAATTGATTTCCTACACGGATGGAGATTTACGGTCTAGCAACGTATCACAAAGACGGTGGAGTATCAGATTGTAAATCGTTAACAAGTGAAATTTTGGACAGTTGACGTACACGGGAATGCCATTTACAGTGAACAATACGTGTAATTCATTAGCGTTGAAAAAGTGGTTCAGTTTCTGATGCCGTCCTGGAAACATATGAATTTTTTTCGAAGCTTCAAAGATGGCTCCCATAAGCTAATTTTATGATTTTTGGATGATCTTGTACGCCTCCGCTTTATTTAATTCTTTTGATATTAAAATGCGTCTTGAATAATTTTTGAAACTTGATTCATTTCGATCGCTCGATGTCAATCTTGACGGCCGATCACTCATTGTAATGTCAGGCGACCTTCGGTGTCACCGTATTATTAATGGTATGTCGACAAATATTATTATAATGGCTTTATTAATAATCGTATATTCCACGTCCTATTTTAAGCTGTTAAAATCTCTAGAGTTTGCGAATGGTCCGCTTACCTAAAAAGACCTCATTTTGTATGCAGCGCTTCGGTGGAATGCTTCCCTATCCGTCATTTCACTGAAGAGTTTTTTCTCTCGTCTTCAGTTTGCGATTGCATCTCTGTCTCTCTTTCTTCTTTGGGGTATTCGTGCAACTGTTAGATTCGCGTCGCTCCTCCGTCAAGTTGGCAGTCTTTCAAATATTAATTCAGCAATTACCGGTTTTATTCAGACGTTGTATTTGAAAAGCTCGGTCAGAGAATTGTGCAAAGACGAGTATATCAGTAAGACGTAACGTTTCCGCTGTTATATTAGGTGTGCCGTTAATTCGACTCATTCCAAATGCTCTTCACATAATATGTTAACGATGCGTGGGGAAGTGCGCCCGATAGCGTTGAGAATTACTGGAAATGAAGCACTGGGGACGGCATGAGACGCCTCGACTTCAACAGATGGCATTAAAGATTAGCCGCAGTTACGTTTTAAAGAAATTATGTGGGGGATTATGTTCGAAATAGCTTCATGGCCTTAAAACTCCATCCAAGAAAATACGCTATTAAATCTTTTATTTACTGACCGGAGAGTGTAACCATTAATCCGACGAATCCAATTAAAAACAACCCTAAAATCTATTTTACAACACGGCAAACGGCGAGAACTACTCGAAGCTAAACGAGGTCGCACTTTTCAACGGACTTTGTATTGTTCGAAAGTCTGTTAATTTAACTTTATCCAATCTTGATGTTTTGATTAATTGCCATTTTAACGTGTCTTATAACTTCGAACCAACTTAAATTATTTACTTGAACTTCGAGACTCGGACTAATTAGACAAAACCGCACACATCATGGTACCGATTTACCAGTAAAGCTGGCTTTACATGATAGTTGATCCTAGAACTAAGTAATGGCTGCGAGAAAAGTCGAAAATTTTTTCGTATTAGAAATATTTATTGTCCATAACTGCTGTTATATCTCAGCAGGTACGCCAATGTAAACCCGGCTTAAGCCGATTGGCCATTTTAATAATCACGTGAGACCCCCGCTTTCCCTCACGTTTATAATTAAAATGACAAGGGGGAGGTCAGTGGTGTAACAAAACTGACGTTAACACCAGCCTTTCATTTTTAATTACCTTTGATACAAAAATAAATTCCGCTTAAGGCAATGACCCTAAAAATATTGACAAAAAAAAAAATGGAAGGCTAACTCAAAAATATGACATTCATCGCCCAATCCGCTTACAATAAATTGTTAATTATGAAAAAATGGGATAAAGAATCTAGAATTCTGGCCGCAAAATTAGATAATGAAATTTTCATTTGGTCTTTTCGAACAGAGTGGCTATCGCATTTTCTCAATTAATTTTGTCTATTGATCCGACCGGGATATCTGGCTTAGAATCCGAGTCCGTAAATTTATATTATTATTAATCCGATAACCGTTGGCCACTTGCCGTAATATAAATAAGAATTTTGGAATAAGCCACACATAATGAATTAAGGTGTATAATGACCAGCTTGCGGCTACATTAATTAGTTTCGTATTGTTTTAGCGAGTGCAGATTGTTCAGGGAAACATTTAATAGCCATTGTTGATTATTATTACGGTAAAGGGATTAATGCATACCTACGATTTGCATACATTGTTTGATACGTGCAATTAAAAGCTAGATTGAGTGCTGAAATTGCTCCTGCTGGATGCCTTCACGAGGAATTTAGCAGATGCACCTCCTACTAATCTGACTCACTGAAGATTTCATTATTGCCAAAGACACCGATACGATCTTTAAGTTAGAGCGTCGTCACTTGGTTTGACGCACAAAAGTTTTTAAAATTTGTATTGACTAAAATCTACAATACAGTCAAATCTTTTTTAAGAATGGACTAAAAATAGGAGTGTAAGAGATTTATGAATGGGGACAGAATGAAAAAATGCACAATAAAACCCGGTAAAAAAAATTTCAAGTGGATCGAATTATCGTTTCTCTTATTATTATTGTTATTTTTATTATTATTCTTTCCACCCTGTTTCCCGTCTCATCATGATTGACTGTATAAATGTTATTTTATTTTTGAAAGGAAGAATAGGCCCTCTCAGTATTTTCATATAAAAATAATTCTGTTTGCTCATTTTGCGCAATTTTTGTACCGTCTGATGTGATGGAATTTGCTGTCGCGTTTTAGTGTTTACTTTTTAAGAACGACGCCTTAGACAGCATTGTTAGTTGTCTGATTATAGCGAAACGGGCAGCATTAAAATTGTATATTTTAAACCTGCAAGGAATGAGGAGTGAACCGATAATACTAATTTGATAATATCAGCTAATGTTTGTAAACGGGGTGTGTAACGGTTGCATAAAAGGATAATTTGCTTGTCGATCAATTCCGTACGTCGCGTTCTTAATAACCGCCACAAAGCCCAGCCTTCATGAAAATAAAAACAAAATTTGGAGCGTCACATTCCAGATTCAGCCTTCTAACGTCCTTAACACCGTTAATGAATTCCGGAGCCTTTTCCTACTCCGAATTTATCGTCAATTGAACGTTCAGGTTGGAGTGAAATTTGTCGCATCGAAAGGGCAAGGTGCAAACGCGACAGAGGTCCGTAAGGTTTTTGTTAGAGAAAGAGAGAAGTTCCGTAGTGTAAGAAGGGCCAGGGGGTAAGTATAATGAGTAGGGTAGAGGCTCGTCAGTGCGCCAGCCGCGCCGAGACTGCGATTTAATGAGCATGAAATCCAAATGGTAATTTGATTTGGACTTAATTAACGTTGTACTCCACGAAAGCCGAAAGACTCTCCATACCTAGCACGGACGGGGACGGATTAATACGGAATCAAAAATCCGGCACTTGGCACACATCGAATTAGCTTTGGAGGATGTTAGGAGGATCGAAAGGGGAACGAAACTGTATCTCGGGGGTGTTTTGATGCACGAGTCGGCACAGTTTCTCAGCTATCACACTGAACTTTGGCTCCATCTGAGTTGTATGTTGATGAAACAGTTGTTTGCTATACAAACAATCAATCCAAACTGGATCTCTCAGCTCCGGCAGACTACATTAGCACCTACCAAATTCTCCCCGGCTCTCGCAGCTCTCGCAAGTCAATGTTTATTTCCGGCAAATATTTAGATATTTCATTTTTGAACCATTCACAATTAGAGTTAAATGGACAATATTTATTCAAATCATTTTATTATTAATTCGCTCTGTAAAGCGGTAGTCATGTCTACTTCACATGAATTGTTTATACTATTTTATTGTTCCAAGGCTACCAGTTTACGTCGAAATTGTATTACACAACTGTTGAAATACCTATTTCGGGTCATCTCCCAGAGAAAAATTCTCACACAATAACATTTTGTTTTAATCTGTTTGAACGTTTGGTTTTAACTGTTTCATTGCTTTAGTTTCGTATCAGCTACAAAATTGATATATTACCTCTAATTCGATGGGCATTGTGTCATTTGAAACGTCGAATTCTCAGCGCTTCTCCATCATTACCACAAGAGAACGAAATTAGTTTTCTGTTCGCATCAAAAATAGAAGTATTTTTGAAAATCTGACATTGATACGAATTATTTTAAAAAAATTGCGTGCCTTTTAAAAATAAATCACCCACACCTGCACAGTTTTGAAAAGGTACAACGGCGACGCGACGCTTCGATTGATTTCAGTTTTGCTAAAAATGTGTGGGAATGAATGAATTATTTTCTGAGGCTCTACCATATTTGTTATTTTTAGAAAACTTTTCAGACTGCACCGAAATGTGAGCACTTTTATGCGTGCTATCTTTTTCTTTGAAAATCGTGATAAAAGCATCGTGGCATTTTAATTAGTTGTATCCTAAAACAGGACGAAAATATTTGGTCGTTTGTTGCCAACCTTTTCCTACAAGAGTTTGAAACTTTGTAAATGTTTTTGGTCTAGAGAAAATGGGTCAGTAGACAATTACATGTGTGCTTCTGTGAAGCGTGATTCTGCTGTAGAAGTGAGAGTGTTCGGTAAGCGTCTTTTTAAAATAATTTTTCTCAATTGGATTTGGAAAATTAATAACATTAGCGCTACAACGTGGAAAATCTTACGTTGTACGTCCGAGTTCTGTTGACCGTGAAGACCTCTTCACTCGTGATCGTCCAGCTTCCAAAAAACCGATAAATTATAAATTTTCCGGGTATCTGCTCGAAAATTATGGCCTGCGTCGGGGCAATGAAGCTGGTAATTGTTGCCAGCGTAAATCTACGTCGGCGTATAAATGTGTAGTGCCATCTTGATTTGCGGCCGGTTCGTGTTCCAAGCCGTTGGCAATTGTAAAGAAATTCTCCAGAACATCTGGCATTGTGTCCTCGTTTAGGCCCGACCGAACTAGTTTGATTTGTTTCGTTTTTTTCTTCTTTCTTTATCTTTCTGCTTCTTCCAGTCCGGTGCTTCTCTCTCCCACAGACTCATTTTTGTAAACATAAAATGTGTTGGTAGTTTCACTTGTTGGACGATGTCTGCCACTTCCTAGATCAAGAAGCAGAACATCGAAAGGGACCACCCTCGTTCGCCCGCCGCCACCGCTCCGCCAACAACTTCAATCTCGAACGTGACCTGCATAAGGATACGCACACGGAATTCCTGCGACCTTGGTTGATGGTTGTGCTCGAGTTTTTTGTTTTACGGTGTACGCTACTCTCTTGTTTGTGTGTTTCTTCCGGAATGCTGTCGTATTTTCTGCTTGCATTGGGAATAGAGCGACACTCTACAGACATTTATATTTCACTTAGATTTCATTGGATTATCTCGGATGGGAAAGTGGAGATTTGTGGATGTTTTTTCTTCGCCGTCGCCTTCTCAGTCGAGCCGTTCCTTGTTTCTAGTCCACAGAAGGGGAATAATTTTAACATTAAACGCGACTTGCGCCCGGAATTAGCCTCACGATCGACCAAATGAAGGGGTTCTGATTGTTGATTTATGAACATTTTATACATGTTTGGAAGAAGTTCCAGGCTTTTCCCGTCTTCTTTGGCAGCCCTTTATTATTACCGTCATTAACGAAGTTAAAGACCGAATCAAATATGCCGATTCGAATAAAAAATGCAACACCTAAATCCTGGAAGCAGTTTGCGTCTAATTTTCATCACAGAGAGAATTTATTTATTACAAGAGACGACTCATTTTTGTTGAAAGTAGAGGACCAAGGAAGTGAAGAGGTTCACTGCACAACCCTTCCATGATCCCCCTCTGCCTTTTGAAAAATGCTGCGCCGCCCATGCATTTCACTAATAACTTTTCTGCTTATTTGGCATAAAACTGCGTGCTATAACAATGCCAGCACCCGAACAATAGGCTCCAGTGTGATGAAAAACCTGCAAATATGGACGACATTTACACGCGACTTATTGGCAAGTGCAACGTCGCGGAAATTATGATGAGAGTAACGTTTTCCATGTCTGGGATTCGTTTATTCCATTTAACTAGTCCGTCGGGTGGAGTTAGTTCTAAATCTGCACGCAAAGCTACGACTATATTATCTTATTATCATGTTACACAACCGTTTTATGACCGACATGAGGTTATGCAATATTTTCGACATGCATTCGCAACGAGATTGAAACGAAATTCATCGAACAAATGCACCGATCTCGTTGTTCAAAACACTTGTCTCTTATTTTTGGGGTTGGATTAATGATTTTTAAATAGGGGCATTAAACACCAGCCCTTGTTTACCCTTTCTCTCTCTGAGAGCTTGTTTATGGGTGAGCAGGTTATTCTGCGTCATTTGTAGGGACTCAGATTTGTGATCTAAACACATGTGGTCAATGATCGATTGGAAGAAGAAGGGACGAAGTGAATGAACTCAAGTCATTGCATAAATCGAGATGAACAATGTCGCATTTAGGTACCGCAGACGCGATTCCCGTAGACGAGAGTTTTTGTTGTCATAATTTGCAACCATTAGATGCAACTACGTGATAATGACGAGATTCTTGTCGTTGACATTACATAAATACGAGCATTCACCTCCATTCGTTATAATTTATTCTAGTAAAATGGAGTCGCTGTCTTTATGAAATGGAAGGAAAACGTGCTCCAAATGATTTTAGTTTGCGTTTGTAAACATTTTCTCGCAGAATGCAACAACGCGAACAGTTCTGGAAGACTTGAACGCATTTTATTATCCGCCGGCCTATACCACGCGCTTGCATCTTCTTAACCCACTTTTTCGGACCACGTTCCCAATTTCATCACTTTGTAAATGACCTGACAAAAATATAGTAGCTAAATATTTACAATGGAAAAATAGGAACAGTTCATAGAGCTACTTTTATGAGTAATAATCCTTTTTTTATTATGGATATTTATCGTACTCAGAAAAACGTAAACACATTAAAAATTGACAGAGAAACGTGGCTAGTGTAGTTGAAAAATGTAGGGAGAAGAGAATGTTGCGTAGTCACGAAACGGGCGCTATCAAATAGTTTTTCTGTCATTTTTTCCGTTTCACTTTGCATGGAAAATCGAGGACCTTGTTCCATATGATAATCTCTTTGGAAGAAGTTTCCGTCAGAGTCATGGGAGGGTTGCTGTTTGTTTTCTATCCGATTTTCGACCATAAACTGAGGAAGTATTTGCGTTTCTTTAAATTTTAATGCTAGTGTTTTTCTCGCCGACTTTTATTGTAAAACTAGCGTTGTCAGACTGAAGGAAGCTGAACAAGCCATTATATAAAGATAAAGGTTTTTTCCATATGAAAGGCCGGGTAAAAACAGAACTACAAAAATTTTCCTGACGTTTTAAGAAATTAAAATGAGGAATTTATATCGCGTGAACTGTATTAGAATTAATATGACTAGAGAAAAACACAATTTTGGTGGAATTACTACTATTTAAAAAACAGTTGAATACATGTAAACACCATATTTGTGTACAATAAACGAACACCTATTTTATTTACCTCTGCAATTTTTTCTTCGTATGCAAAAAAGCACGGGATTGTAAAAGCTGGATACAAAAAGCTTGCTTTACCTAGAAGTGCGTAATTGATCAATTTTGGTAATTATTTTCGCTCAGGTAACGTATGCTTTCAAGAATTTCTTTGGATGGATTTTTTTTTATTCGCGTTGTCACTTTGTCTCTTAATGTGGGTGTGAAAAAAATACGAAGTCAAATTTGCAAACTAAAATTATTATTATAATATTATTCTAGCAGTATGAGCTCATAAATATTAACGATTTTTTTCATTGGAGATATTACTAGTTTCTGATGGCAAAAATTGTCGTTTGGCAACGTTGTAAGTGATAGGATACATACATGCGAAGTAGATGTGTGTCAAAGTTCTGTGAGGACATTTGTAGCCAGACTACGTAAATAGTTTTGAATTTTGCACTTGACTTTGACCTCAGTTCAGAATTTGTGATGCGTGTAAATCGAAGGAAAGTTCACATGAAACGATTTTTCGTCACAAATTGTAATTATCTAGTGGTGAAAATGCCCCGAATGCTATCGTTTTAATTTAAAAGTGATTTTTGTCGTCGGATATTGAACACAATGTGATGAGTTATTTTTTCTTTTCAAGTATTGTTATCCATTGTATAAATTTCCAATAAAAACTTATTTTTTCATTTTGAATTGGAATTTTTCTGGTTAAGCAAACTTGTAGGGAAGTTTATGAATCGCAAGGTTTCGGCATTAATTTCGTTGATCGTCAAATCCTTCCACGTTCGTAATTCGAAGAGTTGGAATTTCTCGCGTTGCACTTCCGCGAAGAACCGGATTTCGGCAGGCCGTGGTCCGGGGGGTCGGTGACGGCGCCATCGCCGCCGCCGCCGCCGCTCGGTTGTCATGGCGACGTGCGGCGGGCTCCGAACGGATCGTACAACAGTCAGTTCCCGCCATTCCGCGATACGACGCGCACTCGCTTGGTCACGTGGAAGAGTAGGCGCGCGTGCGACGACTCCAGATCCTGCCTGAGTCCTGCCGCTCCCGGGCAAAAGAGCCTAAGCCGTGCTGCACATTGACTCAAGCTCGACGCCGCCGCCGACGCTTGCCGCCCAAACGACGATCCCCGCCAAACAACGACCCAAAGTAAGTCCACTTGTTCATTATGTCTTGCATTGCCGCCTCTCATAACCTTGCGTGGAACGCCGCCCCCGTGCCCGATTGACCCCCGATTTATTTTCGGACGGTTTTATCGATACTATGCCGGATAAATTTACTAAGTGGGTTGTTTGCATCTGATTATCCCGATTTGAATCGGTTATTAACCTTTTTGACGGGGGTCGGTGTCGTAACGGGCGCAACTGCATTTGATAAATTGATAAGGGACGGCTGAGAAAAAGGGTTTCACTGTCGGTCAGACCGGTCGCATTTATCGTGATTTGATTTTCTGTGGTTTGCCGTATCGATTTATGTAAATCATCCCCTTAAACATTTCGAACTAACGTGGTCGAGTTTTTTTCTTGCCGGGGTAGTTGTCAGTTGCGCTATTCCGCTTGGGCATTTCTTATTCTAAATAAATTATAAGCCATCTTCTTATTGCCTTACGGCATGTTTTTATAACCGGAAAACTCGGGAAGATGAAAGTTGTTGAATTGATAAAAAAGGACGATCATAATAAAAGTAAAGTTTCAAATTTGCGCCTGCGTGCTCTTCTATTATTATAAACGTCAACGGTCATTTCCGTTTCGTTTTTATCATAATTAATTAAGAACTCCCTTCAAGCTCTTATTTTTATTTTTAACGAAATTCCTCATTTTTTAGACCTCGATACTTGATTCGTAATTTCTTAAACGCTTTTAACTAAATTACTTACTGTTTAATTTGGTCGGGTAAAGGGATTCTTTTACGTCCTATTATACGATACTCTACTTCCGTTTAAGTTTGTAAAAAGCAAATTACGGGCAAATCAATTAGGCGAACATGAGTGTTGAATTACAGAGCTAATGAAAGTTTCAACGTAGCCAAATTATACATCGTTGTACTTACACAACTACAAATAAGAGACGAAATTTAAAACGTTCGCTGTCTTGAAGAATTTTAATAAACGTATAATTCAAAAGTGTCGCCTCAAAATGTTGATAAAGTTTTAACTTCCACGTTCTTCATGCATTTTAATTTGTTACTGAACACGTTGCACACAGTCGTAAAACTACTTTCTATAATTTTAACTTTAATCATTTTAATGGATGACATAATTCACGAACTTTTTAGCTACAAACACGTAAATAATAAATGTAAATCTTATTGACGATGGTAATGATCATCATTCCTACAAATTAACTAGTAAAATTACTTACAAAAAATGTGATTTTTTAAAACTCGGTACTTATAGATTTTCTGCCCACTTTTTGCTGACGTCATTTTGACTGTTTAATAATATTGGCCTCAGTGGTCTAAAATATCAGCAAAGACGTCAGAATTCCATTAAGATTTATCTGCTAAAATGAATTTTTATTGATATTTGTTTTAAATATGTATTTTTCTTCGTTTTTCCAAAAAAGAGTCGTCAAAACTTTTTCTATTAGCAGTTCCTCCTCGAAGCATAATTCTCACACTACCTGAAATTAATAATTGCAGTTACATTTGCAGTGAAGTGTTTAATCATCTAATAATTACACTGCAACTAAGAGCATCCTGTTGTGATAAGAAACCTTGACGCAGAGCTGAATTAACATAGGATTTTTTTGATAAAGAAAACACGGGTGAACGTTTCTAGAATTTTTTCTAGTAGTAACATCAAAGCACTTGTTAATTAAGCTACCTTTATTAAACGCTTGTGTATTATCCCAGAAACTGGTTTAGAAAAACCAAACTGAAAGGAACGGTAACTCAGTAGTAGTTTGACGTTTAGATTAGATAGTTCGAGTATGATGTCCAACTTTTGCGCCAAGCATTATGAACTGGTTCTTGTGTCGTATTTTTCATTTTGTTACTTGAAGTCGGAAAACTTAATTTTTACTTTTCTAATCAAACAAATTCGTTAAACGCCGCGATTTAGTGTCGGATGCAATGTCTTCAAGTTTTTCCAGTTAGAGCATACCGTAAAACTAGTACGCACAGTGCAACGTGTGATTACCGATTATATTATCCGATATCCTCTCGAGCAAATAACGTAATATAGTGGCGCCTTCCTGTTCGGCGGTCTGCTCGTTACAGTTAAAATGATAAGTCTTCATAAAACCATAAAACTAACGGTATATAAGTTTTTGAATCGTCATTTAAACCCACACGATTTTCCCACATCATATCCGACAGATGCCGCCAACACAAACGTTTTTACCTGACCGTTTTAGTCCGGGTGATATCAATTAAGCTGTTGCCGGCGCAGCTAAATTTGTTTGTTTTGAAATTATCGCGCAGAATTAACCGCCCGCCCCCGGAGGCGCAAACAACACCAACCCCATCATCGATCCTCCAAAGTGGACCTCGATCGAAATGGGACAAGAGACTCGAGCATTATTAAAAATTTGTTATGTTTGAAGGTATTTTCGAGGGTGGAAACGACCTTATCAATTTATCATCGTACAATACGGATTTTCGTGGGGGTGGGAAGTGAGAAAAAAGTGAGAATTTTTTGCATTCTTATGCGGAACACAAGGCAATTATTGGGAAAAAGTTTCATTTCGTTACGGGATAATTAATCAATTGGGAATTTAATAATTCCGTAATTGTGTAAAAACATTGACTCAGTTTGCATTAGTTTGTTTGAATAATGAAGGAGTTTGAATTTTTAATTGGGTGAATCGGCTCTAGAGCACGAATGACGATGGTATCTGCTAGGCAAAAGTTGTCAATATTTTATCGTTTGGTTCCGGAATGGTTACTTTCATGATTGAAATTATAAATAAATCCGTTGGATTGTATGAAAGAGTTTTCGTTTATTTGTTTGTTGCGTGATGCGTGGCGGTTTTACTTTGAAACGTTCTTCGGCTTTCGAACTGAAATATCCTTTTAAGGGTAGTTTTAGCGCAGAGTAGAGTAAGGCGAGACAATTTATGTACATCAGTATAAATTGTGTGATATAATATTTTATCGCGTTGAAATGGCGTTGCATCTACGAAACACTTTGAGGCCCCATCTGAACAATTTCAAAATCTCAATTTATCCCGTTCGCGAATCCTGGATCATCCTTACTCTTCATATAACTGAGTGGGGTAGCTTGTATCATCGATAATTATATTGTCTCGGACGTTATAAATAGAAGGATTCCGGTGTTATCTTCCTGTCGGTCGGATCAAAGACTCTTTTAGAGAGAGTAACCTCTCTTCCGTGGAATCGATATCAGTTTTATTGGGCAAAAGTTTTTGAACTTTAATGCGATATTCGCTTTGGGCCAGAAAGCACTGTTTGCCCATTTGTTTTCCCCTCGCCGGTTTTATATGTTTTTCTGGTTGTTTTTGTACGTTGTCGACTTTCTCGTGCATCTATTTCCGTGGCACGTGGTCTATACGTGGGTCCTTTTTATTACGTCCTTATTCATTTTCGTCCCTTTTCTCCACACTGTATATTCTGGCCAAGCTGGGGTCGGATAAATATTTCTCCTGCTAAGTGTCGGCCGTCTCCGGCCTTGATTTCCTCGAGTATGGAGTTCCTAATCCGTCCAGGATGCTTTAGTTTAGATACAACAGGATGTACCCGCACTGTGCGAATTGGAGATTTAAGGAGGAGTTGGGTTTATCTTGGTCAGGATTGTTTCAACTTGAACTAGCTGAAGTTAGAACGTAGGTAAACAAGGCGACCATCTACAATCCAAGCTGCTTACTTACTTAACATCCTCCAAGATTAGGACCTCGACCCTTGTCTACCACTCTTCCAAGGGATATCGATTCGAGACGTTCGATCAAAAAACTACATTGATACTTCGCACAGGGATAACTAATGAAAGCAATAATCTTCAATGGACGAAGGCTGAGAGGGTGTTATTATCCTTTATGACGATTGTATTTTACAATGCCATATAAATCGCGGACTAGAGGAAAAGATTTTACGATCGGACCCTCATTACGTCATTGGAGGGGGCTTGAGTGCCCAAAAAATACATTTCGAGAGCGAATGGACCAGATAATAGCTCAAATAGCCTGTCAAAGATCGAAGTCTCCAACAAGAACCGAAATGATCTCTATTACGGATATAAAGTAATGTATCGGACAAAATCGCGCCAAATTTAACAAAAAGGATCTACGTAACTTTATTTAAAAAAAAAATCTTTTGCTTCAATCATTTATGATAATGATTTGTTATGATGATAGCAATTTTCAATCTCTCTTAAACGGGAGTCATGCAAATAGCAAGATTCTCGTTTTTTTACTAAATATTTATGTGCGTTCCAGACTGTTAATTAAAGTCCAAATATCCTAAAATCAATAAATATATGTCTTTAAGGTTGAACCCTGTTTAATATCACTCTCGGAGATAAATAAAACCACAATTTTAGTGCAGTTGAAATATCGAGATTGTTATCGGAAAGACAACATATTTTCAACTTTAAAATCCTTCTCGTGTGACCTACTTACCTGTGTTTTTGTCCTCTTATTGAATACAATGTTTGTAAAGCTGTATTATTCTCAAAGTTTACGTATTTTCATTTATGTAAACATAACAATTTCTAATGTTTTTATTCAAAGGAATGTTTGTGGTCGAACAGATTAAGGTACATATTTCTACAAAAAATGTCAGTTTCTGGAAACAGGTGTTATAATTTGTTATGCATTGCGTTATATAACGTCGCTTTTCGCTCCTGCACTATATTGCTTTAAGTTTAACAAAAAGAATATCAGTTCGTGTCAGTAGAGACCCCGAAGAAAATACAGAAACCTTATGCGGTTAGATTGGGATTGGGAATTGCGAGTTTATGTGTGACTTGGTGCGAATTTCCTCTGTCAAACGAAAAATCGAGGCGTGACGTGATTTTATAAGTCTACGTGTAACTCCTCTTTGTATCCATGCATCGACATTAACTCGAACGATAGATCCGCGAGCACTTACAAGTCTGCTTAAACGAGTTAATAACTATCGATTTGTCCCTTCTATTCAGCAGATCATCGGGCTGAAAAGACGACGGTGTGTTGACCCAAATCCTTTGGAAACATGGCACAATAATAACGTATCGGGAAAAGTGGTGATAATGCGCGAATTGTATAATTACACATCGGAGGGGTGCATATATTAAGATGCCGGTGTGAAATATCCGAACGAAATACGCAAACACATTATGCAGAGCTTAGAACATTATTATCGTGTTTGTAATGGAAACCATAGGCGCGGGAGGCGTCGCGACGCTCCGTCGCTACTGTTTATGAATTTATCAGAATATAAATTGAAAATTTGGCAGATTACACGGCCAATCAGCAGCGATTGTCGCGATTTAAGACGTTGATTCTGGGGATGACGCTCGTTCAATGGGCTTAATCCGGAAAATTTCGGAAATACTGACCAATGCCAACGAATCAATTCGGTTTCACTTCAAACGTCGAATCATAAGGAACTATGTTGTAAATGTTACCATAAATTATTCTCCGAAAATATTGGCGCGAATAAAGACAGTCAAGGGCCCACCGATTGCTTCTGATCTCATTGCAAAAATTGTTCAGAAATATCTTAGTTCTAGATTTAGAACCTGTTGTGTTCAGATCTAACAAAAGTCTCGTAATTACCGAGGCAAAGATCAAAATGAAGACGTCTCTTTTCCAAAAACAGGCGCTTACCTCGAATGACCCTAAACTTTAAATCCGCGAAGATCTGGCAGTGGAAGTGGTCTCTATCCAAAATTTAAAGCGGGTTGAATTTGTAATGAGATGGTTTCTTGGGCGCGCGATCCCGACTAAGTCGGTGGCGTAGAGGGCTAAATATTCCATTGAATGTTACGTCGTCCGCTGTAGCACCGGTTCAACAATTCATCACACAAACAATGTCTTGGATCTGTTGTCAGCTGCCGTGTGCCCTATCCCCCGTAATTACAGTCCGGACAAAGAATTTCGAAGTTTCGGCAACGCTGCAACGAGCAGTTTTATGTTCACGAAGGGAGAAAAGAACGAAGTATAAACAAGGAAACACAAGGGGGTTAAGTCTAGGTGCGTATAACCGCTCGACTTGCGAGAATATAACCCGCATCTTGATAAGAATTCCGCTGACGACTAGGAACTCGGCAAGAATTGTGCTACGACGGTGTTTTCATGGAAATTTACTGTTACGTTTCATAATGAGGCGGCAATTCGTACATACTTTGTTTGCCAAGCAAAATTCTACTTTCGAGAGGATGACACCGACAGTGGCGGAACAAGGTAGACTTTTGGAGTAGATCCAAGTTTTCTAAATTATAATTTCTTAGAAAAATATAAAAAGACAGTTTTTAAATTTTATTTTATTTTGTTGGTTTCTTGAATGTTTTAATTTAATTTTGAATGTTTCTGCTTTATTATTTTTCCAATAACTTTAGAGATGCAAGTTTAGATAATGAACATAAACACGAAAAAATCAGATTTTATTACTTTATTATGTTGTAATGTCACCATTATTTTTTTTCCGTCTTTGTGACGTTCACTTTATTGATCCCGGTAAAAATAGGCAAGCCGTTAAAAATGCACCACCTGTATAAACTGTATGTTTTTTTAGCGCACCTACTTTTAAATGAAGTGTCGTGGAGCAATCAAATTATTAATGTTCAACCTTTTCGATTATATGTGAACTTTTCACAATTTTTGTAGAAATGCGAACTGAATAAGACCCGAATTATGAAATTTTGAATAAAATGACCGATAATGTTTTACAAGGTGCCGATTTTGAAATGCTCACTGTGAATTTCACGAATAAATTTTGCATTAGTGAGTATTTTGGAAACTGTAAATTTTACAAAGTACCTATCAAATAATTGAAGACTCGAATTTTTCTCCTTGATAGTTTAAAACTGCTTGTTTTAACAGAAGCTATTACCAAAGTACACATTATTGTTTAAACTTGCTCAGCTCTACGATGTATACAAGGTAAATATTTTTTCCCAATATCATCACCGTTATCAGGTTTGCATTTTTGTGTCGGTATGAAGAAAATCTACTGCCAATTACATTACGCAGTTTTATCAGTCGTGAACTTCCTGTGGTGCAGTGTAGAACATTTAATTATAGAGTAACTTATTAGTGTCGTTAAGGATTAGATTTTGTAATTTTTCTTCTTAGATTTGAGTTATCTTAAGTCCCGGAAGTTGATACAAGAAGAAATTCATTGCAATGGAACACAAAGTGAGTTCAAAGGAAATTATTTCTCGAATTTAATTAGATTAGACCGTTTTATTTGGTTTATTATAATGGTGTACATTTTTGCGATGAAGTATTGACTTTGCAGAAATTGTGTCTTTCTGTAAAGTCTTTGAAGCGGCAACAGAAGCAGATAACAGACTGACAATACAAGGACGAGTAATGTTCCAATTACAGTAATAGTGATTGTACAACAAAGCAATGGACGTTTAAGTTTAAGTTCTTACAAGACAGAATTCTGAGAAACTTGAATAGAGGACCACAAGTTTCCTCCTATTGATCCAAATTTACAGTAGCGGTAATAGATTCGTAACTTAATTGTTAAAAAAATGCAAATAATTCTTTTCGACTTTGAAATTTGGACGTAAATTTCTGGTTGACAATCCAACGTTCTGTTTCGTGGTTGTAATTTTCACGCCGCCACCGCCGCCGCCGCTACCAACCGTAATATTAAAATATTCGCTAACATTATGATCGTTTTAGTTCCAAATTGAATTTCTCCACTAGTTAGAATTGCCGTGGCGTTTCCCATGTTAATGTTAAAAGCTGCAAAGTTAATATGGCACATTTTGGTTGAGATGAGACGGCAGATATAATAGGACAGATTATCTGCGGGAGCTATCTCACCTGGCAAAGTTTCCTGTTCAGGCAACCCCGGAAAATGCCGTTATCGGCGGGGGAGTATGGACTCGGATAAGGATAGAAATCTGGGAGTTTGTGCACCTGACGGGGATGAAAATACGAATATCCATAGCTATCAGCTTCACAGTTCATTAGCGGCCTTTGCCTGATCGCTTCTCGCACAAATCCGCGAATCCCTCGTCATTATCTACCGACTCCATGCAGAATTGCGGAACCGGAGTCTGCTTGCGGCGCTTTTAAACCACCTCATTCAATATTACATAAATATTGTGGATTTAGCAAATTTTGTCAATTTATATGCGAGCTTATTCGGCCAACTTGTCAAAATTCTAAAGATGAGTACGACGGAAACGACGACGAGTTTAATCTTTGGAGGCATACGTATAGAACGGCCACTAAATTGAAAGAGTTGGGATGCACGCGGTGGATTCGAGGGGATTATGAAAGGAATTGACGTGGATGTGGAGATTATCTTGAAATTAAATATGACGACATGTTGTGGTTGAATATTGTAGATAATTCTTCGATTAAACGGCCGGAAAGAAGATGTGAAAGCATTCTTCAAATTTTAGGTCAAACTGGGTACCTTCTTTCGCTTCTCTTGTACGCTCCATCTACACAATAAAAAAAACTGTTTAAGTTTCTCCGGATTCAAGCTTAAGGTGCTTTTTTTTGTTAATGTTTAGTCAACAAAGAGACTTAACACAGTAAATTAACCGCGATATATCATCGGCTAGTGAAGTGACCCCGCTTGCGTTTAATTACCAAACTCCACCGTTTGATCTCGCATTATTAAATTTGAGCGAACGTCTCAAGAGTGGCCGGAAATGCAAAACCAATGTTAATTTTAACGTTGTTCAGTAGAAAGGAACGAGGCCCGTAAATTTTTAATTGCTTTTAAATGTACTCGCAGTACCTTTTCAATCGGCTCTCTTATTGAAGAAAGCTAATTTAAAAGCTTTGTCAAAATCGATCGAAATGTAATATAGCCTAGTAAACCCCTCGAAGCACACCAATAAAAAGTAGAACTTTCACAAAAATCCCAGGAATCAAATAAATGTGCCCAGTCATGCATTTGTTTTAAGCCACCGCCCGCTTTGTTTCAACGTAAACGCTGAACACCCCATTGCCTCTTCTGTTTGCTACAGAACACTCGGTCAGAGTCCGCAGCGATCTCCCTGACCGCCAATCATTGTCACTTGATTGCTTTTATCAAAAAAAGCGAATCACTTCCAATGGTTTGGGGTTGTTTTTTAACCCTCCCAGATTTTTTATCATCTCAAAAATTTATGTTTCTACAGACAACCAACGGTGACAGCGCAATTCTGACGTAAAACCGTCAAATTATGGCTGCGATAGTACACCCCGTTTTATTACTTATGAATTAAAACCAGTTGGAGGAGAAAATAAAAAATGTATTCCATAAAAGTGCGTCTACGAAGGAAAAAACTAAATGTGTCGGCTTATGTATGCGAGACAGAGATTTATTTCTTTAAATATAAAACAACCAAAGTAGAATTGAAAACGAAACATCTTGGTCGTGTCAGGGTCTGTCTTTTGCAATTTTCTTGGCTCAACTCTAATCAATTTAAATGCGGGATCGTCTCTAATTATTGTCAACATCACATGAGTATTTTTAATTGCTTTCTCTCTTAACATTGACAAGTTTCGAAAGGATTCTAAATTAATTAAAACTGAGAATGGACTCTAAGGAGGGATCTTATCAAACTAGAGCCTCTTCGAAACCTTGGAATATACTTTCGTAAAACTAATGGTGAAACTTTAGAATATATCTATCAAAAGTTAGACTCGTAGTTAGCTAATTAAAATACTTATTCCGGCAAATGATGATTTATGAGCCCTACTAATTAGAAAAAAGCTTTCATGAATTTTTAATTTGACAAGCGTCGTACATAAAAAACTTTATTTTGTACTTTACTTGATTGTTTTTCGTACATCCAAGAATCAGTTCCGTCGCTCCGTTTACGTTTGATTTTTAAAATCACAATAATTGGACGTTGATGCCCTCTGACGCGAAAACTCCCTTGAATGAGAGAGTGCGTGTTTTGATTAATAAATTAGTCTAACGGCATTTCGATAAAAGGAAATATTTTTGCAAGTGAAGCAAAAAAAGTTCAAAGGAATAGAATGATTTCCGCCGAAATTTCATTTCAACAGGATTCTAAGAAATTCCGCTAATAGAATCGGGACAAATCGATGAGGATGTACATGAAAACAATATTTCGGTGGATGGAAGAAACGCGGAAGGGTGACTTTGCGATATGACTACACATTTATACAAATGGAAAAAGAGATTTTTGTTCCGGGCTATTTGCAGTCGGAGTTTGTAAAAGTGCCCTGTGGCTAAGTCAGGTTGTGATTTTCTACATATTTTTGCTGCTTAACTAAATCTTTTCCATGTTTATAAAGTAGTTTCGTTTACTTGACATACTAAATATGATGTCGTTTTATGGGCGCAAATATGTAAACACAACAATCTGTTGCTGCAATGTGCGGTTAGTACAATGTTTTCTAATGAGGAAGGAAATATTTCTATATCTGAGATTTTCTCAGACATAGAATGGTAAAAATGAGTGATTTAAACGAGGATGAGTCAACGATAACCGATTGACCTACTCGATAGCACCGCTAAAGAAATTGAATTAAATCAAGAACACAGTTAATCAAAATTGTTAAGAAATTTGAACCACTCCTATTTAACTAACGCTTTATTGAATAGTTTCTAAAATTAGCAACCTAAGCAAATGTTATTCGTTCTTAAATATTAACAATTTATGGCTTGTTTAAAATGACTAGTACTGTTTACCATCTTTTGAAATTTTCCTTCAAATTTAAGTGTTGTAACCGGTAATTTTTTGATTTTGTGCATCACTGTCACCTGTAATTTTTCATGTTTTTCAGTTAAGAAACTTTAGGTGTCGCTGGTATTTTTTACGTAGAAAGTAGTTAGTGTAATTTTTCAAGTGGCTTAGGATATCGTTCATCATGACTATCATAACAATAACTCCCGTCTTGTTACCGACTTCCGTCCGAGATGCAGAGTAAAGAGCGGCGTTGCAAGTTGCAGTTTATTAAAGTGAAGTATGGGATCGTTTTAAACGACTTGAGTCGTTTATTAATTCCAGTTGCCTCAAATTATGAAGTTGGCATATTAAGCGCTCAACCCCTGTATAGTATATGTGTGTCTGTACAACACAACGTTTAATAATTTTGCATGTGAAACAGAGTTGCGTCGAGCGTGTACGTTTCTCATTTATCACAAGGAATGTCAGTGCGCGCCAGTATATGAACTTATTAATTAATTTTAAACAAATTGCCGTTTTGGCATGAGCGGCTTGCAGGTTTTCAAGTACAAAGTGTATAATTTATGAGTTTTGAGCGTACGCTTCACGCCGATGAATGGGGTCCTCGGCGTCGCACACGATCGCATTCCTTCGCCAGGGGGCACCACACTCGACAAGGATAATATAATACCTACCCTTCGTGCGTCTACCCTCCCGACATATAAAAACTGGACGAGTTTGCAGCGGCTGACCTCCGTTTTATGATTTTTTTTCCTTTTTTTTTTATCAACGACCCAAGTCGATATTGAATGAAATTACGGAGTCCAATCATGTTGTTTTGTTGTTACAGATGGTAACCAGGACGAAAAAAATATTCGTTGGTGGATTATCAGCGCCCACTACCCTAGAGGACGTCAAAAGTTATTTCGAACAGTTCGGTCCGGTGAGTATCCATCCATAAAGTTGATTACATCGAGAAGTATTCCTAGCACTTCGAGGCTCTAAATGACCCACTTTTTTGCTCGAGTTTCGTGAATTATTCGGGGTGTTATTGTACGAACAATTTAATTTTTTATCAGGAAAAAAAGGTTGCTCAACTGCTCTACAAAAGTGGAAAGGGTGAGCAATGCGCTGCTAAATCCTGAGAATTTTATTAATAAGGCGAAATGAGACGGAATTTCTCCAGAAATGATGCTAAGACTAATCAAACAGAAATTCATTAGATTTTTATTAGGAGACTTTGGTTTGACCTCGACGTAATAACACATGATCGGTGAATACGGTTAGGAATCTTAATTAGGATTCCTGTACAAATTAAAATAATTAGTTAAGCTTTTAAATTTAGAGTTCCTGAGCTAAATCCGCAAACAACTCGAATGTAGAGCATATATCAAAAAAGTGGCAAACACAATTAGTCCGAAAAATTAAAACCAAAAACCTATGAATTAGCACGTTCAGGGTCGTCCCACAAAGTTCCGTGCTAAAATTCGGTTTTTACAAAAATTAATAATTTAAATCCCTCCTAAGCAAATCTTATTACAAACAAGTTTTTCGCCGGAATAATCCGGCGATTTCTATGCTCTTCACGTGCGATATTTAGTAAGCAAGTCACACTTCGACTTGAACATGTACTCGTCAGCGGCGTTGGTCCTCGTCATCAATAGGCCGTAATTAGTAGAGGCGCAACTCTCGGTTAAATTACAAGGTAGAAAGTGGATGGTGATTCGTGCAAGAGTGGAGGCGGATGTCGTTCGGGTCATCCAATGACCCCGAGATTGGACACATGCGAATTTCGCGATAACTGGTTTGCACTAGAAATTGAGTCATAACTAACTTTTTAACAGACTATCCCGTTGCTTCTGTATGCTGGTCCATGGGACGCCTACATCCCCCACGTCAATTTCGAGATGATTCATTAGTTATAAGCTTTCTAGTAAAGTTCTCGGGCTGCGTTCGTTTTATTCTGAAATAGAAGTGCGCATGTATCTAATGAGTACACATAGGCAAGAATGAAGTATGTGTTTCATAATTTAAAAACGCGATCTATGTCAAACAGAAACTTTAACAACGCTTTTCTCCGGGAACAACACGGCGAAAATAAATACGACTGGCCCGTGGGGACAGAAGAAAATTTTATTTTCAGCTGAGCGCAACTGCACTCATTTGTTTTATTTTTTGGTTAATTAACAGTTTTCAAGCCCTCTCAAAATCTCTCAGTTTTTACACAAGCTTTGCTGAGAGCGTTTTTCTTCAAAAACAGGACATGAACGGTCTTATAATAATTTATTTGCAAAAATAACAATCTTATTTGGACTCGAAAAAAAGTCATGACATGTCTTCTTAATTATCCCCTTCACGGCTCCTCCTCTTACTTTTTGTAAATTCTAATTTCAACATTTTTTCGTTTATATCGTCTCTATTTGAAACAATGAAATAACTTACGAGTTTTTTTTTTATGTGAAATTGTAACGTAACTCAAGGTTTAAATTAAGATATCGAATACCGAAAACCGTTCCAGTCGCCGAAAGTCTATGACAGCTGTTCAATAATCATTTATCATTTAAAACGCGCCAGCGAGAAGATAAAATGCGTTTTTCTGTAATGGAGGATTTAGACACTTTGAAAAACCATTTTTTTAGTTCAGCTTTTCTAAACTTCTTCCCGACGCGATTTTTTCGCTTTGTGCGTATTGAATAGAAATAAAGGCTAAATTCATGGTTATTCCTAGTCGTTAGTTTCGTATGTTTCCTCTTTCTAGATCGACTTCCATCCGTGGAGAGCTATTTTAAAGGGATTTATGACACAGATTTAGCTACGATTTTATAATTTCGGATTTTTCTCCAATCACTTAATTAACCCACAACTGTCTCTATTCGTATTAGTTAAAAGCCACCTAATCCGTTCGTTCTGTTTTCGCCACTTTGTCGCAGATTGCATCCCTTCTGTCTTCCGATAAATTATTGTTTTGTTTATTGTTTTTCCGTTGACATCAAATTTATATAGGCGGTGGTCTAATAAATCTAATAGTACCTAATTTGGCGCCGTAATTTATTGAGGGAACATTTTGCGGAAAGTTGGCCAATATTCGTAAGAGACGATCAATAAATATTAGTAGAAGGGTCGTATAAAATTCTAAGCACAGGAGTTGGCCTTTCACCTCGACTAAGCGCACGAAACCATGTTCGAACTAGATTTTCGAGAGACCAGGTTACAATACAGGTATCGTTACAAACAGCTGTCGCTGCTTATAAGTGATTTGCATGGACTGTACGAAACATTTGCATAGTACAATAAATGGAACATGTACCAGCGGGATTTTGTGACCAGCTTTTATAGGACGCCATAATCGACGTGTGTGCTGTGTGTATAATATCAAGATTTTCGGGGAGATGCTGCGACCTTCTGCTCTGCAAATAATATAAAAAAAGATCGGTGCAACTGTGTTTGTTTAGGATTTCTTGCGCTGTAGCGGAATTATTTCAGGAATACAGTTAACCGGCAAATATTTGTGCGCCGGTGAAATCGAAAGTGCTGAATGGGGGAAAGCTGAAAAAACAAAACGATCATTTTAAATTCGGTTGACAGATTTTTTGGCTTATAAATCAATTTTAGCTCAAGGTAATGGCTGTCAGAGTGCACCGGTAGATTAGATTAAAAACCCATTTATAGACGAGTAATCAAATTTAAATGATGTAATTAACTTTAATCTAACAATACGATTTTTAAAACTAATGAAATTTAGTAGTTATAATTGACTATGTTGTTATTACACTTTCTTTGCTTTTTCTTTAAATTGTCGATTTATGTTTCGTGGAAGTAGGTAGATGAAATTTAACAGCCAGATACATGAAAGATATGTACAAGCAGAAACTCGTTGTTATGAGTGGGAATCTCGTAAAATAGCAAACAAGGATATGTACTTATTTGCAAGAACTAGTGTAAATTGTAAATGTAGTTTGCTGAAGTAGTAAACAGCATATGCAACACTCGCGTTTGTACCGGCTAATGATCTACCTAACACCACAGCAGGAAACAGATGAGTCTATGAATATACTCTGAGGGGAAATTATCAATATGTGAGACCATATTAGCTTGAGGTTTACGAAGCGAGACAAAGCAACGATATTCAACAGACTTGTTGTCTGGTCATAGAAGCGTCGGCTTGAAAAATTGTTTAGAGGTTCAAATCCAGCAAACATCAAGTAGCTATAAAAGCATGAGGAATCTCATTTGGAAATACATCACTTGGAAAAATAATAACGAAAGAAAATTCATATTCGGTCGAAAAATATCAAAAGACAATTCCCCTTTATTACTTTTCTTTTTATGGCTGAGAAACACACGCAAAAAGACCATATAAAGCGGATAAATTGTGGTATAAAATCGGCAAAGAAGAAAAAAAAGTAAAGCCGACGTGTAAATTGCCGGTGGCGATTTTAAGAAAAGTGTTGAAGACATCTTGGAATTAGGCCGAGTTAAAGTATGACGAAAAGCGTGCGGATCTCGTCAACGCAGAAGAGGAAGTTTTTAGCTAGGGGTTTCCAATGTGATGACACAAACAAACGCTTGCCTCGGGACATCTATTCGGTTCTAAATCGCTCCAATATATATCTCCATTAAATTTATGCTTGTCAACTGCAAGTTCCGTTTGCGTTTCGGAATGGAACTGAGATGAGCCCAGCCAGACAATAACGGTTTGATTAAAACGAGCGGAACTCAACGGTTAAATGTCACAACAAACGATAGATCACGGACCGGTGACTAATGAACATCACGGAATTAATACAAGGACCCGAGCGTGTAACGCCGACCTAAAAAATGCACGGATCCAATTTAACAGGTAATCCGCGAGGGTGTAAATTATTTGGCGGTTATGCGACCAGCCATTGTTGGGTTAATTTATGATAACGAAACCGTTTTTGTCTGGTCGACTCTGGCGAGTGAAGAAGGGGTTACGCTTTTTCGTGAAGGCAGTTAAATCAGTTTAATGAGTTCATTACGGAGGAATATTTGTGAGGCCGCCATTAAAACAGAGGAATTATAACCCGGAGCAACTGTTTGGGTAATTGAACGCTTACGAGCGAGCCGCCAATATCAAAAACACCAACTTCGACATCAAACTTATGAAACTTTAGAGGCGAACTAGGAAAGTCATGTATGAGAGTTCCCCGTCTTGGGAATATTCAGATGGGAATGAAAGCGCGCGAGAGCTTCTCCACTCTTCTTACATAACGCGACGGGACCTGAGAGTCGACATCGCCGCCACCGCTGCCGCGTCCTCCTCCGCCCTGATCCCCGGAATTATGAATGTAAACCTTCGAAAACAACCGCGTTATTTCCGGAGAGGATTACACGCCTTTTCTCTCGCAGTCATTGTACATAACCCTTGAAATACACCAACGAACTTTTAATCAGTCGAAACTAAAGAAAGTGTACACTTTCATGCCTTTACATATTTAATGTTCTCGACGAAGTTTCCAACAAACCTCTTCTCGTTACATGTTTTAACTCATCCATCCCACGCTCTTCCGTAACACACGCCATTATGGTGAAAAATTCGACTGCTGTCCTAATTTGTAATCTCCATCCATCCTTCTGGTATAATGTCGCCCGAATAACTTGTTATCGTTATTCGTTTTCTTTATATCTTCGTTCGCATGTGACCTACGAGTCACTTGTATACACTCTCTTCTTATAACTCACACTTTTGCTTTCTCACGTCTAATTGATTGCGGTTTTTTTTTTGCATGGTTTAATTAGATTCTCACTGTGGTCGCGTTACGTGTAAATCATTGACTTTATGTCGACTTTTACGACAACCAACGCGCGAGACATGTTTATAATTACACTGGGTATAGATACTTGTTTTGTTAGACCAGACCGTAAATGACAATAAACCGTTACCGGTTATGGCGAATTGGCCATTAGTACCGGAGAACTCGTCGTAATTTCTGCGTATATTTGTCTTCCAATGCTAACGTCGTATGCAAAGTTCCCGTTTCCGAACACGGCGAAACTTTTTGAAATCTTCCGAACATGAAAAACCATTTCTTCATAAATCAGAGAGCCCATTAACCGCTCTATTTGGTCTTCTAATAGGAACTAATCCTGCTCTCTCTCGCCTGCCACAAGGCGAATATTCGTTCGTAAAGAATCTTGTAATGCTGGTTTTAGGTGCGATGCCGCGAATGATTTAGTTCGTCGGTAAATGAGTTTTGAAGGGGTTGTTAAAGAAGATCGGTCGCGTTTAGTTGGTCGACTGCATGCGCTGGCTAATTTCCTGGTCGTAAAGCTCGTTGGAAAATAAACTAACCCGAAATGCATAATACATAAACCGCAATCAGATTATCTTAAACACAATTTATTAGCGTTCGCATTATCAGCGCATCGCATAAGCGCGCCGACTTGCGCGCTCGACTATGGTTTTGTTTTGTTGGCACTGGTGATGTTGATGTCATGCCACTATCAAGAGAAAACCCTTTTACGACAGTCTTAAATTACACAAGAAGGTGAACCGAGACGTGCTTCAGTTTATGGCGTTTAATAATTATCCAAGTCGGTATTATAAACGGCGTTCTCATTATGCGCGGCGTAAATACAACATTGCAGTTTAGGTGACACGAATTCGATAATGTACAGGCTCCTGGTGCACTAAAGTTTGAATAATAATAAAATCAAATTGTATATTAAACTTTGGGTTTACGATGCAGCTATATAATTTACGCAAATTTGCGTCGCCGGCGGAGCTAAAGTTGACCCAAGCCATTATATTTTTCTCATTGCTCTACCGAAAAAATAGTACTTGACCATGCTAACGAGGTATACAGAAACCACGAACCTTCAAACACACTTTTTCTTTCATCTTTCCATGAATTCAGCTTCTATTTTTGTTTTTGTTTGCGGTTGTTAGTTTATCGTTTGTCAGGAGATTATCCAAAGTACGAGTTGATTGATATATTTAGCTTTTGGTCAAAACTGGCGTGTTAATTTCGTTACTGACCATGCGTTCGTGCTGATTAAACACAGGAACTTGGTTTTTGCATTTTGACACCCATCCCACCTGGTCATTTCGCGTTCGGTTTTGAACGAGATGAAAGGAAGCCTTTTTGTTTGTGCGAGAAACTGAGGCATTTTTGTGCTGAGTAAACGTTTATGTAATTGCTTTAGAGATCCAATTATTCACCCTCTGATAATTCTTGAAAATTTCTGTTCGTAATTTCCCCCCGGAGCGTGTGTTAATATTTAAAAGTAAAAATGCATTCGAATGGATCATTTTCCGTTGGCGAGAAAAAAAACCGGATAATACCGCGTCGCGTAAAATATTGAAACGCGGTAGTCAAGCTGAAAGGTTGTGTATACAAAAGAGATTTATTCTAACAAAAATACGCAAGACTAATGAAGATAAATATAAAGCTCGTCCGGGTGTTTTGATCTAACCATGAAACAAAGCACTTTTCCGACGTTTACCCTAAATGGACTGCCCTGGCACTTTTTGATCGCGTTTTCCCATCAGTTTCCGTAAAAGCCAATAAGCTGTTCACATGTCACGTCCCTGATAATTACCGTTTTCTTCGATAGGTAGAACGACGCTCCGAGTTCTATTTACATTCAGCAAGTTGGTGGCAAGTTAATAGATATCAATTTAATTAAATCCTGCGTCGCAGGAGAGCTACTTCGAGGGAGGGCGCTGTGGTCGAGATATCCGGGCGTGGATCTTTCCGTGACACGGGACTTAGTTAGGCCTCTAGAATTTCTGCAAATCCCACGATCTACTGCTCCCCATCACCGAGGGTTTAACCCGCACCGGACATGAAATGGGTAGGCATCGTTTTTGATGCTATGTTTTTATTTCCACTCGACTCCAAGAAAAAACGGATACTCCCACTCGACTCCAAGAAAAAACGGATGCTCCGAAAGACGCACGTGGCTTTGAGTTATGTCGAAATCGACGACTCCGAAGTTATCTTATTTTCCGGGGGGCATTTAACATCGGGTGATTTTTCTTAATGCCCAACTTTCTCGCCGACTCATTATTCAAGAGATTTTTGCTTTTAAGAGCAGCTTGTTCAATTAAGCACTGTCTTGTTAGAGTTCATTTATTTTTCAATTTGCGGAGGGAGGCGCAGACAGTGGCTTGGAATTATGGTTCGAGATGTCGAGCTTGGACAGATGTGGCACATCAGCAATTGGATTAAGTCTCCGACTCTATACGGATTGTCTTTGTCCGTTGATTCGCCTATTTTTTCCGCAACTAACGAGTTTCACAACACGGTTCCCGTCTCTCTATCTCTGCGGTCGTTTGAAATAATGACGCGATTTCCTTCTTGCTATTCAAGTAAACGAATCTCCTCTTTAAGTTTGAGAAGAATTAATTCGACGACCCCCTCTTTATTTAATTAAATTATAACACATCCACCAATCTGGTGCAAGAGCTAGTATAAGAATGCGGAACCTTATTAATCCAACAAGCTGACAGGGCAAAAATAATACTCGACGCCCACCGACATAATTAAAACGCGCCAGTATAACAGAAACAAGAAGAATAAATCCAAGAGTGTCGTCCTCTCTTTAAGAGAAACACTCGTGCAAGACGACAGATACAATGTATAATGGCGTATTGTGGGCGACCTCGTCGTAGACAACTGAAGAGTTCTCAGGATAGACGTGCAAAGACGTAGAGTGGCACTCGAGCTTATGCCGCGCGTGACGTGGCATGGACGCGGACAAAGACTCGAAAGCACTCAACTCGCTTCCTGGCCCTATCTCTTTTCCTGATAACTATTAACAGCCTTGCATCCAATTATTTTTTCAAATCGGCATTTTCAAAGATCCGCCAATCACATCACGTGTGTGTGAAGAATCGATAACGAAGACGCGAACTAACACGTTCGCTCTCTGACGTCTATTTAACACTCGTCCTCTAACCAAAATACCAAACGTGCCCCAAGAATTCTAATTTCGAGGGAGCCATCACGGCGGTGAAATTTTGACCGAAGTGGACACCACACTGAATTTAAACGCCATTAACCCAAGATCCTTTCAAAAACCGAGGAAAAACGAAAAACTCTGACATAAATTTTCTCCAAAAACGTTCAAATGAAGGATTTTAGTCATAGACCAGTAACGGCCATTTTGAACCGAAACAGAATTATAAGTGATTTTTTTTTTTTTATCGAAATCTCAATTGTCTGTAATAGTTATCCTGAAATCGATCAAAATTTCGATTGGTGCGAATGAGTTTCCGTCCGATTTTAACTGTTTACGATGTGGTCTCATTTGGTAGGCTTCGGGTTTTGTGGCTTCTAGGTCTGTGGCTATTTAGGGCCAACTGATGCTGTCAATTCGATATTTTTAACAATGTGTCTGCTCGCCATAAATCACGAATTTTTTTCCGCAAAACTAAATGGCACGCACCACGGTTTGATACATTCGAGGGCAACGAGAGGAACCCCCCGAACAACAAGCAGCACAGCACAAACAATCCATAATTCAAGTTGCTAATGATGCCGCTGCCGCGACCAGTCGGTCCTGCAAGAGATAGATGAGAAGAAGGGACCGAAGGGGGGACGCCGAGGAAAACAGCAAAAATAAATGACAGCGTGTTAAAGCCGCGCTTCTCGCTTCTCTTCGACGCTGATTTGCTGAATTACTGATGAGAAGACGTCGTCATTAACTGGTAATGAGACTCCGATTTATATTAAACGATTTCGATAAAAAAAGTGGGAAGCAGAAGAAAGGAAGGAACCTATATCCCCCTTGAATTAATCAAGAGCAACTATTTCCTCTTGCCGAGATAATTGGAATACCTAACTTCGCTTTATTTCCTCGTGGCAATAGATAAATAATTGAGATAAAGTTCTGTTGTAGTATGATTAATGTGGGGATCTTAAGACAGAAAACTGATGAAAATTCAATTCGTGACC
Source organism: Cynaeus angustus (assembly GCA_030157275.1). Taxonomy (NCBI): domain Eukaryota; kingdom Metazoa; phylum Arthropoda; class Insecta; order Coleoptera; family Tenebrionidae; genus Cynaeus; species Cynaeus angustus. Next base: position 16,757,107 of record CM058062.1, read on the forward strand.
GAGTGGAATAGGGAAACTTTCTTAAGTATATACACTTGGTAGAAATTACAAAGCGCATCGATAAATCACCAGCAGTAAACAAGCTGGTCGCTGCACGTGTACATTTTTATTACTAAACTAAATTAATTGGATCGATATCTGAGAAAACCAGACGCGATTTCAGCCTATTATTACTTACAGCCGCAATGTGCCATTAGATTTCTTATATATAGTCTTCTTAATATAGTCGTTAGAGTCTGTAATGCTATCACCAGAAGCCCTACAACCTCTGCTACAGACGATAGACAAAATTGATCGCGATGCTCTCTACCAGACCCCACGATATAAATATACAAGACTCCAATATCATTATTGAAATTCAGAAACCTCTAATAACTACACACCAAGGGACTCATCCAAACCTAAACTCGAAATTACCCCAAATTATACAGATTAAATCCATTTTGATATGAAAGATTTCTTTTTCGAGATTTCGGTGCGAGAGTCTAGTTGAACTTCTCGCCTTCAGATGACGACAGTGTTCACCCTAACTAACACCTTCACTTTCTTTTTGATCCAGAAAATCTATCACCGCCATTCATGCCATCTAACCATAATTAACATGTCGTGTTTGTTGCCTTCTTTCATTATCAATTCGCGTGGATCAGTTTTTTGCACGGTTCTATTAATTCCTGTTGGTTAAACATCCAATTAAAAATCTTCCTGTTGGGTGAAATATGGAAGGACCATCGACACACTTTCGGCTCGACAATTGCCCTGTAAAATTTTAAACCATTATTTTTTGTCCGCTATCTTCATTACTATCAGTGCCGTAAAATCTGTCAAAAGCACAGGACGCACCTCAATATGCAGTAAAAAGGGCTTTTCGTGCGGGTCACAGCTGATAACAATTAGATAAAAACTCACTGCAAAATTTTTGAAGAAGTTTTAGTTCATGATTGACCCAGTATGTGTAGTGAGGCGGGAGGTGGGCTCTCATTTTTTATGGATGTTAAACGGGGCCCGGGGCGGTTCCAGGAACTGGAAGAAATGAAAAACCTAGTGAGTGTTATATATTCATAATGCAATTTCGTATGGAGCTGAGCGCCGTGAAGCTTTTGTAAGGGGTTTGCGTTACCTAAAAGTTGATGCTCCCGGGTTAAATAATTAACTCAGCGTTCTATAACCGAAATTGGGTGGTCGTAACGCAAATACCCGATACGACGCCAGATGGGTTGCCTGCATGCAGGTGCTCGAGGTAAATGTTTTACAGGGAGCATTATTTACCTCGGCGCCAGCAGACCCACCTTTCCTATCGATTCTCCTTCCACGACAAACATACATTTTCCATAAAATAACCGGAGGTCTGTTTATTACACGGAGGAAAGGACACCCAAGCCACGTTATTATTCTATTTATGGGAGAACGTCCCAGGAATGCATAAATCGACAGGAAACAAGAAAAATCGCCGGCTCCAAGTGAGACGTGCCCAAAAACTCGGATTTATTGGCCGAAATAAGATAAATTGCTTGATTTTTTTTCACTACGACCAATTGTCGGCCTCCCTTTTCCGATACCTTCATGATGGATCGGCCGAATAAATCTAATTAAGCCATGCAAACAACAAAAAATACAAGGGTTTTTTTTTCCGACGTGCGACACGCGCGCGGGAAGTGGAAGAAGATGAGTGGAAGGAACAGGGTCAAAGTGCTCAAGAGCTCCACTACTCATCCAAAGTCGTGATTAACGAGAAAAGCGCGATACATGCTGAAGATTTTTTTCAAGTGTCTTTATTATTATTATCTTCCTCATCATCATCTGTGCTTTTACAATAAAAAATATTTTCTAACGTTGTTGTAGGAGTTGACACAGCAAACAGAAAAGACACAGGACAAGAACACCGTAATAACTATGGAGGTATTCCGAACTACCGATAAACTCGAGTTCAACTCCTGACACAGCGCAGTGCATGCAAAATGTCCACAAATGTGCTTCATCTAACTTTCTAACCTAAATTGATAATAACAGTGTGTAAATAGGCGAGGATCGGGGCCTTTATAGACATTACCGCAAATTATAGGGGAACACCCCAACTCTAAATATTTGCCAGAACAAAAGTTTGACCGCCCACGAGCTGATCTTTACGCTTTATGTCCGAAACTTGCCGGAAGTGAAAGTATGCTGCTTTTCTAAGACCATACGCATTCCATTACAAGACAAAAGAAATGATAATGGTGGTTTAACTGCCGACGCGTTCATTGTTAAGCTGGAAAAGCATGCGGATTCATAACTATCAATTGACATGGTCGCCGTAACAATAGGCGACTAAGTTCTTGTGCTCTACAATTGTACTTCTCAACTACCTTGGCATTTTAAATAGGAATTGAGTTTGGACGAGTTCAGCGTCGGTGTTGTCCATCAAAAAGCTGCCGCGTCCATTTATAAATGTTGCACGGCCTCACAACTTCCTAGTATCGTGATTTTAATTTCAAATTGAAATTCCCTCTAGTGAAATAATTTATCGTACACCCGAGATTCCCGTAAAAAATAATTCATCGTGGACTCTTTGAAAGGTTGCCACATCTGGTTAATAAAATGTCTTATTGGACCTCGTGGTGATTATTAATTTTTCCCCCAAGCGAGTCAAGAGTCCCAGTCCGGGGGCTTTTAAGTCGTCCCTTGAATAAATTTATCCTTTCGCGTGTGCTCGACATTATCCATGCATGAATATATGTATGCGAATGTAGAAGTTGTACGACGAGATGCAGTCGAGCCGTGTTTTCAGCTACAGACACGCGTTAATTTGCATGTATTTCGCTTAGTGTAACCGTTCCGATCCTTGAGGGAAAATCGCTCGGCAGTCTCAGTCACTGTGTGATGTCTCTATATCTATGTTTTATTCTCTCTTCTTCTTTTTATCGCGTCTTTCTGTCTTCCGACAAGTCAAAGCGTTCAAAAGCGGCGTCGTTTTAAAAGTGGAATAATATTTTCTTTTTTTTTCTTGCAGACGCGCGCGGGAAACAGCTTCCACTCAGCCTCGGAGACTTGATAAAATATTTTAATCAACGTCTTTATATTTCTGAGTTTTATTCCTCGATAACGTCGCCGCGGCATTACTCTTGTGATGATTCCGAGGCGAGACGCTTTTTAAATTCGTCCGCTTCGAAACACCTAGATAAGAACGCTTAAGCTCGATACTCTGATTTTTATTTATTTTCTTCTCAGAGCGCTAGGAAGGATAAATACGGAACTACTGTATTTGGACAAATTCCGTGCATCAAAGATATAAACTCGCATCCAATTTTAAAATTATATATCAAAGAACTTAGAAAATATTGCCGAGCTTCGTTTTTCTTTATAGGTTATCCTACAATGACACAATTTTTAAAGCTACTAATTCGTTTATGAAGCAAAAAAATCGCTCTTGCACATAAAAGAAAATGCAATTAGTTTTAGTCAACAACGTAATTTTCTTTTAAATTTAATAATAGTTTACGCTGAAAGAGAAAATTAGAATTTGTAGTGGCTCGACTTTACCAACTCCGTTTAGTTGCGTTTTTTTTCCGCCCTGCTTTTCCGATTTTCGTAAAATTCTCGATAAATGTAACGCGAAAGCGTGGAAGGAGAAAAAATGTCAATCCTGATGGGACCGTGGTGAATGCGCCACGTGCCTTGATTTAGGTCACGAATTTTCAAACCGGCAAAATATCATTCATTCGGGACGCAAGTTTTTGCCTGTGATCTTCATCGACGATTGAAATTGCATTAGCGTTGATAATCGACGGCGGAAATGTGATTTTTTAAATTGAAACTGAAAGTTTGGCGTTTTGCCGTGGTGGGGATTTTAATGAAATATTGATAAATAAAATGTGGGACAGGATGTCTTTTCGTGTTTGGAAAAGTAACTCGATAAACTGAAATGGTAAGAGGAGGTTGGATGTCAGCTGTCAGAAGCACATTCGAGGATATGAAATATTCACTGTTGATTCATTAGTTACAGTGATTACGGATTCATGAGAGAAAAGTGTAGCAATGGAAGTCTAAAACGTCTGACGCGACTGGATTGTTTCGAAAATGTCATGCGGTGAATTGGGAAGTAGTTTTCAACTCGCCGGGGGTGTAAAAGTTAGTTCCTGCCGATTACTTTAAATCTGATTGTTGAAACAAACAAGCCCACTTTTTTCAATTATGAACACTTTCGCCGTCGTCGTCGTCGTCTTGTAGGCCTTTAATTTCGCTCGAGCGACAATATATTCCGCGGTGGAAAATTTGGAAAACAAAGAGTTCGTTAAATCGAGGTTTCGCTGGAAGATCTCATAAAGGGGTTGGGGCTTAAAAACGGGCAGTTAATCAGAGTTTCTTTTGTCAGCTGAACGTTGGTAGACCTGATGACGTGACAGTTGACTCATTACTGGGCTCTTTTTAATTAAAACATCTGTAACAAAGTTTAGGATTACGTAGAGGCGAGCGCGACGGTGATATTTTATTCTGCGTAGCTTGACTTAACTTTTGAAAACAAACTTTTATTGTCAAATCGCTCGAATCAACTTTTGTTATAAATCATTTCACGGTGAGGGTAAAGGGGAGACATACTTTTATTTTAAAGACGATCCACGTTCTGCCGCGAACATAAACATATTTTACGTGGGCATAAATCGAATTACAAATTGAAAATTCAGCTCTTTATCTTTTATTATCTGGCAGTGATATATTTTCGTCGCGGATCTAGGACATCACCTTAAGTTTCCGACCGGAAACTTAACTTTAGAATTAATTCTGACGAGTCGTCTCCCAACTTTTTTTCATCCCTCTCGTGCTGCTTGTTGGTCCGGTGAAATTTAAGCGGTCATTAAGCTAATTTTAATTAAAAATGTATCTCGTTTAGCAAGACATTACGCATAAAGTCGTATAACATCGCAAGTGGCATGTACCTTCTGCCACTGACACATAACAACCACCACTAATTACCAACAACCCTTCCCAAGCTGTCCCGGACTTGTTCGCAATCCGAGGACCCCAGTCCACGATTTTCACCCCATTTAAATCACCGATACCGGTTTTTCTAGCCACATTTTCAACAGCTCTTACCAAAAATGTCGAAAAACATTTCTGTCTAATGATCACATTGAAGCCACTCGTGTTGACGTTTTCTGGATCAACGGTTAAATATTGCATTCATATGTATTAAAATTAAACAATCTCTAAAGTTAATTATTATAAAAACTCATACTCAAATAACAAAAATAAAAATAGCTTATCAATGTAATCCAGAATAAATTGTTAGTTTATCGATTGCTGTTGGTGTCACAAATAAATAATGTTTACAGTTTTTTTAGTTCAGTAAGAGTTGTATCTCCTAAATAACTAAAAACTCGTAAAAACTTTAAGGCAGCGGGCTGGTTTAAATTTTTGCTACATTATAATATTAACCCCTTAAACCCAGACAATATAAAACCACAAAGCTGCGCTATTTAAATACCCCTTTTGCCTCCGCACATCTTGTGGTGAACAAACGAATATTTAACGCAAGGATTCACGCGAAATTCAATTAAAACAACGAATTCAGACGACAACTTTATAAAACTCATGATTAAAACATGTCCGAACGGTGACGTCACCAACATGGCCGATTAAATTCGTTCTTTTATCATAGCCGCTCACGTCAGATTCGGATAGCAGTGTCGTGTATAAAACGTATTGAAAATCTTTGATCTAAATAAAAATGCGGAAACGGATTCCGGAAAATTGCTTCGATTGCTTTGTTTAGCTTTATATTTTAGTATAACTTATATAAAAAGCGGCTCACATGCTTACATGCCGTGATTCAATCAAATCCAACGATAACATCAAACAATAAACTTAAAAGCTTAGAGGTTCGTATTTTTTCGTAGAGCAAAAAGACGACACCGAAAGTTTCGGATTAATCGCAGCAGGAACGACGACTAAGAATCGAACCACTCTAGAGTTACAATAGATGAGACACGTTCGGTAATGGCGCACTTCCGGACACGTCACCTGCTGATAGAGCTTCATTGGATGATAAATGTACGAGAAAGTCGTTATGTGCCTTCTAAAATGGAGCTCTAGCGAAGGAGAGAAATTTTGCTCGAACTTATTAATTCAATTTTTCTCGATGTCTTCAACAGGAAACAGAGACAAACGTTTTCTTAATATTAGCTGACTGCTGAAGGTTCCCTCGTAAATAATTGCTAAGGTCAAATTCAAACCCTTTCAAAGTTTCGTGCAGTGTAATCAAAGATAAAGCTGAAAAATTAACTAGATAGGGCGAGGATGAAAGCAATGGGTTAGCTTGATAATGTACCCAATTATTTGTCACGGGTAAGATAAAGAGTGCGGGTTTTTATCGCGGCACGTCCACAAATTATCTAAATCAGGCAAACAAAAAATCTATTCAAGCGGGAATTATCTTGTGCAACATTTATTTTCCATTCTGACAAAAATGCATTCCTCATTATTTGCAAATAAAATTTGACGGCCGGCATAAATGACAAACATTTAAATGTTGGCGTTTAGATGTGGTTGGGTGATTCTGTGCCTGTATTAGCTTTCTTTTTGGTAAATGCTTGGCGGCGGCGTTTAATACGTAAATTTTCGTTTGGTGTGTCGTGTCCACAGGAAAAACGGTGGAAATAAAAATGAAAAGCAATTTTTCCATGCACGCCAATTTACATACATTATGTGGAACGGTTCCCCACTTAAAACAGGTTTGGAATGACTCGTCACTTTTATATTAAAAAATTCGAAATGAAACACTAACTCGTTGTCGAGCCTGCGAGAAAACTCGTAATCCCAGTCTGTAAATGTGGACAGCTAGTTGTTTAATGAAAGTCCCAGAGGATATCATATTAGCATCCAGAGAAGTAGGGCCGCGTTTCCTCTCGGGATTCCGAACAACCTCCAGCTTTAAAGCCGAGGCATTAAACATAGTCTTTGCAATTACACTTACTGAAGCAATAAAACCAGACAAGCGACTACTCTCTCTAGCTTTTGTTGCAATTTCGCCTTCATGAGCGATTGTATTTTGAAAATAATCCTCCGAGATTTCCGCGTTGTCGTCCTTTTTCCACGCAACTACGAGTGTTTCTGCTGTTAATAACAGTAATCTAATCCGACCCAACTTGTAAATCTTACTAGGTGAGTGCGGACCTATTTCTCATTCTACATTCAACCCATGTCTACCATAATTCAATAGTTCACGAGGCCAAACAACGCGATACACGGCTTTCTGTGGTCGACCTTACCACGTGCTAAATTGTCCGGTCGCCAACATGCTTATAACTTTACAAGAACATACAGAGTCTAGGCGCTCTAGCCCGGCGCCTCCACCATTATCAAATATTCATGTTGAAACTGATGTATCTTTCAAAAGCGTAATTAATTGACCGGAAGCCGTGTTAATCTGGTAGGACGAGACCGGATTAGATGTTAATATTAACGAGGCAGGGGCTAATCTTAACTCTTACTTTTTTCTGCCGTGAGTTTTTACGGTCTCGCTGCGTTAACACGATTAAAGGCAAAGTCTTCTCGACTTTTTATAATTTTAGACGCGGTCGGCGACTGCCGGAAGTGGCAAGTTTTTAAATTAATAAAGAAAGTTTGGGAATTCATATTGCGATAAGGTTAAGATGTTGTTTAGCTAATGCTAGGAAACTTTAAATTTTGAAATCGGGCATCGTTATTTTGAAGCAGATGCTAAGTTGTTTTGGATTCATGTTTTTCTAATAAATCTAATTTCTAATAAAATGTTTTTGATTTATGGTTTCCATGATAAAACTATTTGACTTCCATAACTGGAGCCATCGTTTCTGCTATTAAAAGGAATATCACGACAATAAAAAGGCTTGTCGATAAAGCATGTCATGTGCGAAGGATAACAATATCTGTCTTTTGTGCTTGCAGGATTTAAAAATTTATGACGAGTTTTAAAATTAATTCTTCTGGAAAATGATCATCTGCTTCTGGATAATTTTCGCGGTATACAAATTCACAAGCTGTTGTTGATATTCGCACTGGTTAGTTTTTGATAAAAAATTCTTTAAATAACGAAGACAATACATTACCATTTGGTTAAGTCGCATTTATGGGAAATGGGTACGTGTCCCGATGTTTCGGAAAGTTGAATAAAATGTAAATTTAGGAATTAAACGGAATTAGGCAAGTGTGAATGTTTCAGTTGCCTGTAGAAGTCGTTTCTTTGTTTTTGGTTTATTGTTGTGTTAAGACAAACACGTTAGGGTTCTATAATTTTGTAATGTCATCGAGTGTACGTGTGTAAGAGTGTAGATTTTATTCACCGTAACTCCGAAATTCCGTTTTCCAAACACACATTGTTTCCCGTTTCCATGATTAATATTTTCAACCGTGACGGCCTTTGTAACCGCTGCTATAACGAGCATAAAGCGTCGGATTATTATACTGTTTAATTCATTACATTGCCTTTAAAAGGCATTATACAAATAAATTATTGCATGTTTTTGCCGCACGTATTACGGCCGAAAGTCTATTCGAGAATAGTTTTATGGTCGTTATAAATTCATTCGTAAAATTCAGCGAAGTCTGTACGCTTACATAACATTAGACGGGAACAATAACACACACAATTATGTTTACTAAATGCAACTCTTTTAAAACGAACCAACAATAAACGCGGCTTTCGTCATAAATACTTCAACGCGATTTCGAGAGGGCTGTTTTAATATTTATCCAATTGGCCGTGAGCAAATAACACTTGGCGGTTCGGATTTGTACTTTTTCGGTTCGATTAGTTATCGAACGAGGCCTAATCGCATCCGGGAAGCCTCGAAAACGTCAGGTGTCGAGTTTCGTTAGAGAACATCCACAACGAAACCCTTCTTCAGTTGGAGCGGATTTTAAAACTTGATGAGATAATTGTATGAAATGCAGTAGCAAAAGCTCGAGCACTAACACTCTCTTAAATAATTGCGAGAGATTTTAGCTTAATGCAATAGTTGAATGTTCACCGTTCGCAGAGAAAATGAGGTGAGAATACACTCGGCTAACTTTCCTTAAACTTGGGATATCTCGGAAATGGGATACAAGAGTGGCTCGGTAAAAATTATAAAAATTTTGGAAGCTGAGTCGGAATTAATAACTCATAAAGCTTTATTTTTGCTCCTAATAACGTAATCCACTATCGCATTATTAACGCAAAAAAGTTAATAGCTTCGGGTATTTTGTGCGTCACAAGCCCATAAGTTTGAAGCGAAGCTGTCCTTTTATTGATTGGATGCTTTCAACAATAATAACATGTTTTATTTCATGTCATAAACCTGTTAAAATCCATGATTATACTGAAAACATGTGAAGAATAATGCTATTAATTTCAGTTTCTTCAAAATCACCTTCCACCACAACACCTTAAAAATCGGGAAAACTTTTTCTTTTTAGTTTAGAGTGAGGCGTCCATAATTCACCGATTTACGTAAAAGTAGTTTTATATGCAAAAAGGGGGGCGTCAGGGCGTCTATTAATTATTTGTTGCGCAATTATGCGGGTTCAGTATGCATGCTGGCCACTCCGATCCATTTTCCGGTTGAGTTGGTATCCGGTTGCGTATCCCCGGCTCCTGATAAATTGCCTGACTTGGCGCTAGTGGCAGGTAATTCACGAGGAACTTTAGAAATTCTTACTTCTTAACACTTTTCCTCCACCCTCTTCTAACTTTCTGTTCTTGGAGTGTTTGCTCAGTTGAATCACATATACTTCTGCCACATAATGGCCGTAATCGAAAGAAAATTGCTTTGAACTTTTCGAGGTCAGTCAATACAAGTGCGATTTACTGTATGAAAAGTGTTTTTCTTCCGAATTGTTCACTTATAACTCCGGAAAGTTTAGCGGTATCATTCCGGACGGAATTTGTCACGGCAAAGGAATCACGGGCCATTCAAAAGTTCATGAATTTTTCCACGATGAAGATTTTTCAAAATTGATTTATTTTTTAGTGGTCGCTCAAAAGTTAAACTTCCGAGTTTTGTTTTTCACCGAATTCTGAATTGAAAATTGTAGTAAACCCATCCACGATAAGTGATGTTACATCAAAAGTTAGCGGAGTTTCAAGTTGTGTTGCGGTGAAAGTAAATTGGCAACAAGAGAAACCCTTATTTGTGGCTCGGAATTATTTAGCAATTAATTACGTAAAATTATATCGCATCAACACCCATGAAGTTGAGAATTAACGGGGGCTCACGTACTATATATTTCCTAAATGAATGCAAAGACTTCTACGGATTTGAATAGTTTTTGAATTTGCATTGTAAATACTCAAATCAGTTTTTAGAATTTCTCTGTTGGTATGTAAATGGATTGTCGTCGTGCTTTGTTCGAATTGTCAGTGTACAAGAGCTGTGTAAATAAAATTTCATTATTCCTCCCCTTTTTCGAGGGAAACGGTACAGTTCAATTTTTAATTACCATAAAGCACTAGAATCCTACAAACAGAACTTGATGGATTCGCCAAGTTTTCCCGGAAAAAGAAAAACGAAGAGAAAAACATTCTCGAAGACGTACAGTTATGTTGAGCAACCCCGAAAGATGATATAGTATATGTTCAACTTAATCGTTTTCAGATAAACACGAATCTCATAAACATGAAGTGCCACAAAGTGAAATGAAGTTTGTGTTAATTCGTAAATTTGTGGCGAACAAGACGAGTACCAAGTCTCTTCGAAATGGTTATTTTTCGGAGTTTTACCGTTTAATAAATCTCGTTAACAACTTGGGATTTTTTCATCGTAACGTGCATAATCCTCGTACTTCGTCCCTTGTCGGCGCCCAGATCCCGGAATCAAAAGCGCCCAATTTGTTGCTCGTTATAAAATAATTAAACTAATATCAGCGTCTTTATTGTTGCCGCGGCAAATTAGAAATTAAAATTGGAAGTAACCCAAGTAGAAAAACACCGAGTCGATGTTCTCTTCACGATATCAGATTTCGTTACAGCATCCCAACGGAACGCGGCAAACAACTTACCAACTCTTGATTATACTTAAAAACGCTTGTCTGGGGAAATCAACTAATAGTCCAGATTTTTAACGTCAAACAGAATTTTCAGTGTTTGCTTCGGTCAAGTTAATTTTATTAATAAACGGTTTGTTTTTTTATGATTTTCAAATGTCTCTTGTGTAAAGCCATAATTTGTCTTAATGGAAACCAGCTGGTGCTCCACTTCCGTCTATTATATTTTTTGTCTTCTGTGTCGATACCGCTGCTGATAGATTTGTAATTAATTACTTTTAGGCGGAGCAGCAAATATGAGTGCACGGCTTTTGCCGCTTTCGTATATTTTATAACGTTGAAATGTCACGTATTGCAGCCACATATTAAAGAAAGTGAAAGAAAATTACAAAATCGGGCAATTAATTTCATATTCAATCAAATATCAGCAACTCATATTTGAAAACGTTCAGCAATACACTTGAACGAAAATATTTGTTCGTGCTGTCGTAAAGTGTTTTTTTTTTCTGTTGACTCCACTTCTCACTTTTTTCGCTAGAAAACAAATTGTGTACCCTTCAAAATTTTTTACATAAATGTTTAATTATTTGTTGTTTTTTAAACTCTAGATTCCCGTGAAAATACTGCTTTCTGACTTTTAAAGTTTAAAACCGGAACAATTTTTTTCTAAAGTAACTTACTGGTATTGCAGTACGTTAGTATTCTGGCATATTATGTTGTTTTTAATTGGGCTTTAACTTATTACGTTTGATTCTAAAAATAACATTCACGGGAGTTTCAACCAGAGTTGATCTACCAATTCAGATTCTGTGGAATTCTTCTTGTTCATTCAGTTAATTAATTTAAATGTATTTTTTATTATTTTTTTATTGCCGATCAAAAAGGATTAAGGTACATTTCTCACACAAGCATTTGACCACATTTTTTAAGCCAATACAATTAATATGTTTTAAATGCTTTTTCAATATGATAATTTATATGTGGAGAATTATAATGATAATAGTTTATTTCAGTTTAATCAAATTTAGTTAAATTGGTTAAATTTTGTCAAATGAGCCGATTTCGACTCGGTTTATTTCAACTTCTCCAAATTAGAAGACCTTAGTTTAAATAAGTTTTGTATTTCTAGTCAAACTTAATTAAGTTGTGCAAAAGCTCAAGTCATTTTTTGATTTAACTCAAACTCTATTATTATGTGTGATTACTTAAAATTTGGTTAAATGCCGATTTTGTCAAACTTTACAAGTTTTAGCGTGACTTGAGCTGTTCCAAATTAGGCCAGTTCTATTTTAATCACTTGGATATTTTTACCGATTCTAATTTTGAAAAATCAATTTAAGTTTACAAAAACTGGCAGAATTTTGTGATGTTTAATTTGATTCAACACCATTCCTTTGATTTTGTCTAATCTGTTTAAAAGTAGAAAATAAATTTTGTTGAAGTCTACTAAATTTTGTGTGATTTCGGCTTTATTTTTTGACTAAATGTATTCAAGTTTTGTTTTATTCTTCTAATTTGATTCACTTATCTATACGACTTTTACTAAACCTAATTTGACTAATTTGAGTTAATATTATTAAATATTCCGTTAAGTTAGTTTTATTTCTAACTGGGCGAAGAGTAAAAGTATAAAAATAGCTTGTTTTGATTATTTGAAAAATTTAAATTCAGAAACAACCAACATTTTAAATGTTTGTAATTTAGATTGATAGAGATGATAAACATGATTATAAATAAAATAGCATGTGTGTATCTAACCTTTTGCCAGAAATAAAACAATTTTCACCTCGATATGCAATATTCTAGAACCAGTTTTTATCGATGTTATCATACCTAGTATGTCAAATAACATATTTTTCCCCAAAAATTATTGTTTGATAAAATAAATCTATAGTTATAATAATTTTATATCATTCTAGAAATTTAACTTTAAATGAAGAGTTACCCTAATTGTCAAAATCAGGAGAGAAATTTTAGTGTTAAAATTAATGGCTGCGCCAAGTAAAAAAGGTGCACTGGGACTTTAATGTTTCTAGAGTGACTTTACAAGCTGTCTAAGTTAACATTAAATGACCAGCCTCAAAATACAACTGTATTTTTTTTTAAATTTTGTTTTCTTCATTTTTGGAGCTACAAAAATAGTAAAAAACTTGTAAATGATAAGGGCTCTCTTCAGTTTTTTCTTAATAATAAAAATTGTTGATTTCTCTGTCACTGAAAATGTATCTTTTTTCGTATATTAAATTATTAAAAGGAAGAAAAAATACGGATGACTTATAAATCACTTTCATTGACTTAAATCTCTTTTAAAAACTTTGCAAAATTATAAAAAAAATAATTGAAATTAGAGGTTAAACAATGTAAATTATTGACAGTTTTATCGGATTTGTTCTAAAGATAATAGCGGAAAGTAGGATAATTTATTTGCCCGGGTATTTTATTTTAAATTCAGAAGGCTTGTAACGTTGTAGCTAGTTTTGATATGTCATAGATGTTGCAAAAGAAAACATAATAATTTTTATTTGAGAACGTGAACACGTTCTATAAATATAATAGTCACTTTTCATTGCGTTTGTATCGCTGCTCTTTGAAGTTTAATGTGCTCTTACTTGTAACTTTGTGTTTTTCAGTTTAGATTTATGAGGTGTCATTTAAAACATTTTTAGTTAGTTGAGTATGAATGTGTTGGATATCTTGTGCAAAAATCTTTTAAGATGTGTTTGGTTAGGACTGATGCTAATTACCCCAACAAGTTATTTAACAATTTAACAACGTGCTTGTAGTGAAATCAGATAAGAAAATTTAAATTATTAAGATTTATAAACGTCTGGTTTTATAGTAATGTATGTGACAATCGTAACATGTTAAGAAGACATAAACTTCACGCTTCCGCTCGTTTGACGTGACATTATTATACTCGTTTCCAAAAACTTTGTCCATTTTCACTCTTAATTGTACAATTTCACGAATGATAGCATTTTCAGCAGTGGCGTGCGGCTTGAAACTATCATACTTAATTAATTCCCGATAACTGCTGTATGTTTACAATGTACGCCGCCATTATTAGTCAGGTAATTGATTCAATGGATGTAAATGTGTTAATTAACCGGCCGAATCGTCCCATCCATACAGCGTAATCGTTAATTCAACCCCGATGATCATCTTCCAGTGAGTTTATTGTGTGGACGATGGCGTTTCGCGTCCGTACTAATTGGATTGTCTTGCTCCTCGGGATGCAAATGTATCAATTATCCATGTGGATAGGTCCGTGAATGTGGAAATATCGATCAAATTCGAGGTCTTAGGAGATTCGAGCGTGGCAGATCCAGTCCGGTCAGTTATGTCCGAATGCTACCTGGTAATTGATCCGGTTCTGCGGTAGATATCTGCTCAGTCCGGCGTCCAGGCTCCTTGGGAGCCATTCCGCTGATATCCTTACGAAGACGTGTATCAAGGAAGGCACCTTAACGGCACCTTAGAGAAACGCTACATTTTCACAGATAAATAAACTATTAAAAGTTTTATTTGAATTCTCGCAGTCGACGTCTCGGTTCGAGCTCGTTTTACAATTGAAACGTCGAGCATCCGGAATTAGATATTATACGCCAAGGATATTCGCTTTTTATATTTGATTTTTCACAGTGCTGACGATAGAATTTTGACGAACTTTATTAAAATTGACACTTCTTCACAAACTTTTCACCATATTGCACGACGCTCTATTATAATTTCTCGATTTTCTCCGACGATTCTTTAATAAATGAGAAAAGTACCAGCTCGGTTCTTAAGTTTCCCATGCTACATCTAGCCTACTTTCAAAATAATAAGCTTAAATTAGTCTTACTTTGAGCCCCAGTTGTATAGAACAAAGTAGCAACTTAAATATTTAAGTATTATCTTTTATGAAATTCATAACTTCTACCTAGCCGCTATGCTCAAACATCCTCGGTTTTAAAATTAAAATTATTCCATACACTTTACGACTAATTTCAAAATAAAAAGATATTTTATACTGGTAAACATTTTTTTGTTAATACGTTGCTCACCATAATATTGACCATTTAAAGGCCGAGAATCCGAGAACTGCTTTGTTGTTTGTTTATCGGAAAAAGCAAGGGGTGTATTTGTTTGATCAGAAAGAAATTAGTTCATTTTTATAATATAAAGGTGGCCTAAATTTTTAATGCTACCCAGTTTTTCGTAACATTATTTTTATTGTTTTTATAATATTGTTAATATTTACTTGTCACCGTTTTGGTTCATATTTTACTATTAAAAATAAGAAATCGAACCAACTCATTAAGAAACAAATCTCATGATGGGTACTCATAATTATTATAGTTTTGTTTTTAGATTTAAAAGAAGTAGAAATATTTTTTAAAAGACAAAAAATTGCACACTGTTTATATCTTCATTATTCAGATGATAGTTAACAAATATTTAATAAATGACTGCGCTTTTCAAAAAGCACGTACCCAAAAGCTTGTTTTTAGTTTTCGTATCAACAAACTTCGATATGCACAATAGAATCGTCAAATTAAGCACAAATATAAAACCATTGTGTTTCCGAAACTATGCAATTGTTAAAAATAAATAAAACGAAATATTGTTTAAACACAAAAGGATATCGGGGATCAGAAAATTTAAAAACTATTTCTATATTATGACTCAAAAGGAAATTTCTATTTCAAAGTTTCAAAACTGTTTATTTGAAGGAATGGGAAAAATTTACTTGATATTTGTATCAATATAAAAAATGTAGTCGATTATTTTAATTTAAATAATGTCAATTAAAATCGAGTTGACAGAAAAATGTGCTCATATGTAATACGAAATCAATATTTTTTTATAATCTACTAAAAGTTGAATATATTTTATATTAGATTTCATATAACAGGCAGAACTAAATTCGATTTATGTCAGTCAATCGCTTCCTGGTTAATTTTCAGTTATTTCTCGTAATTAATTTATGAACTTAATTGGCTGACATAAATGTTAATAATTATCACGTGAACAACACCTAATAAGTTTTAGTTAATTTATGTAATTAACAATTTTGCGGTAAATATATAGCAAGGACATTAACTTTTCTGGAACGAAACTAATTGCCTATCAGTTTTAAAGCTGGTAAACATTGTTAAATTTGAGATGCTAATTAAGCACTATTTTTAAGAGGAAACGAGCTTTTAAAAATAGAGTTTTTTTACTGAAAATTTTGTCTATGGATGACACTGTAATTTACTAGTAAATCGACAGTGGTTTTATTTATCTAGATTCGTAAAAACATAACATGTTTCGTTCATTAGTGAAATGTGGTCAGTTATCTCATTTGAACAAAAATTGATCACCATGAAATTGTTGGCATGTTCTCAGAGTGAGAATAAAATAAAATTATTTTTGTCAGGGATTTGTGGTTAATGGTTGTTCGTGTTATTTTGTTTAAGAGTGAGTTCGGACGTTTTTAATATCAGAGGAAAATTAATTAATGCTTAATGATTTGCGTGTTCGGTGAAAAGAATTTTTCGCGTGCATTTTGGCATTAGTTGTAAAAAATGTCTTTTGTTTCTGAAAAATGTGCTCTAATTTTGTTTATTGTTTCAGATCGAAGATGCAATGCTTATGTTTGATAAGCAAACAAATCGGCATAGGGGTAAGTGTACGATTCCATTAGTACAATTTTAGTAAATAAGAGCCTACACCGTGGCGAATCGATGGTTGTTTTCGAACATTAACGGAAATCAACAGTCGCGACTTGAAACTCGAAAACAAATAAATACGATTTGCAATTTGGAGGAAAGTTCGTGAAAGTTACGGGGAGGCAAGGTGAAGTGATTCCGGCTAATGCCGAAGAAGATGCGCCAAAGTTGGTCGACAAACTTGGCCATTTCCCGTCGTCTCTCTAACCGTACACGAAAATGTCACCGTGATCACCGAGGAAGTAAATGTTATCTAACATTCCAAAGATCGTTTCAATTATTGAAATGCATTCCGACAACTTTTATTCGAAGTCTCGCGAGTTATGGAAACGTTTCGTTTACCCGGCGCTATCAAAATCCGAGTACAGATATGAAATTGGCGTTCTGCCGCATCCGACGTGACATTTTATTTTTGTTTTGCATTGTTTTCGGTTTTTCTATGGTCCGACGGATACGGACAATACATATAGCGGCGCATGTTGGCCTCCTGCAAGAAACTGTGTGCTAAGTTTCGCCGAGGAATTCCACGAATTTTCGAAAAATCGACCATTTCTGTTTTGAAACTTTGCTCTTTTTTTAGATTTGTGGGAGTTATAATAGCCGTGGTATCTTTTCATGATATCGCATGGAAGTAGAAAATTTGTACTTTGTCAATCTTTCTCTTTGTTCCATCTCGTGGTTAGACTCCATTTTGACTACTCTACTCCTAATTAAAGTCAAAATAAAAAATGTTTTTGTACAACGACCACTCGTTTTCCAAATGACCCTATCAAAATAACCGTAACAAGCTGTCATACACGTAGAATTTACGACTTGCGTGTCTACCGAAAAACTTTTTGCTGTTCGCACGGGGAAACGCGCACATTTAGCGGGTCAAGTGAAATAAAAAATTGCAATCGCCACCCATCCATAATCCAGCAATATATCTTGGAAGCGGAATTGTAGATTGAAATAGAGAGCAGCAACTTTGACCAGTCCGGTTGATCCGGGGCTTTATCCCCTGCTGTTCTACTTATCCTCTTCATTCATCCGAGTTAAATTCTCAGTTTCTATCTAGCTGGAAGTTAAATTATCTTGCTCTCTTATACATATTATCCCCTCTGAAACCGTCTTCGCCCTCATCTCTTTTTTTCATTCTTTCCCCGCGCCTACCCTCTGATCCAATCAACGGAAATATCGGATTGTTAATAAAAACAGGTTTTATGGACGACAAGAGCGCTTGATAAATGATCGGATCTTTCGGCTTCGCGCCGCGTGATTAATTAATAAACATTAAAAATAGTTTGTTGCTGGCTGAATTTTCGAATCGTGCGCGCATAATCCATCAATAAATGAGCACACCTTGGAAAGAACGATCAGCACTTTATCAAACTCCACAAAATCAGTCCGGGCGATAATGGATTACTGCTATAACAAAAGTAGCATATGCATTTATTTACAGTTTAACTGAAGCAATTCGAAATACTTAGGACAATTGTTGTCTCCACACCTGAAAAACTTTTTAGTTTTCTTGACTGAAATATTGAAGCATAATAGGTGAAATCGGATAACTAAATTATTTTTATTTTATTTTGAAGTTAATGGACATAATAAAATGTAACTTAATATACACTAGGAACAGAAAATACAAATTAACTATTATGTTTTTAAATGGCAAATACTTCGTATTTCCCGATCCGGCGCCACTCTCTAGAGTCACTTCTTTGCTTATTTTTTTTATTATTTTTTTAAATGTTATAAAGTTTTTGGCTGCATTTTATCGGGTGAAATATCTTCTTTTAACAAGTGCCCAAAACTTTTCAATTCGTCTGGCTTGGAGGACATTAGGGGCATTATTTTGTTTTTTTCACAAACGCTGCGTTTTTAAAAATTCAATATTTTGGTTTGCATAGTGACATGTTTTTCGATCAAGCCAGAAAAGAATAAACGGATGTCATCTTTTTTCAGTGCACCCATTAAAATATTTTTTTCCGTTCATGGTATCTCGAAAAATGAAAGTTTTGAGACGGTACAGAATTCGTTCATTGTTTGCCATATCAAAAACTTTAAAAAAATATTTTTCTCTATTTTCCGTCGTTACTAGAGCCAGTAAAGCACCCGTTTGGGTTCGTTACTGAGAATTTGGCTGGTGCATTTTAGTTTTGTCACGTTGGCGGCATGATCGTATAACGTCAACGTCAAATGTCAAAATGTGTTAACCTCAATTGTTATGAAATAAATAATATTATATCATTGTACCCAACCTTGATAAAATTCCCTAAATTTCAGAATTTGATTTCTTTTATATAAAAAGAAATTAAGTGGTGCAAAATAGAAAAAATAGTATAAAACACGCGTTCAGAAAGCTCTTCCAGCACTTGTTTGTTCCTTGTAATTTAATATACTAGTTTCTGATTGATTTTAATCTCTGTTAGTAAATTCTTTTTATCACTATAGTGACAATTTTTTTTTCTGTTATGTCCGCGGAATCGAACGCCACGTAGTTAATAACAATAATTTTTCCAGATTTTGTTGGAGTCCTTTTTTCTACAATCCCCGTGTATAATAAACTGTCTTACACATATGTGCCTTAATACTTGATCAAATCATGTAACTAAGGTTGTTGGCAGATGTTTTCAGGTATTTCTTAAAATTTTTGTCATTTTTAACAATGGACAACTAAGTACTTTGAAATATTCACTTTTTTATTTCGTGTATAACTTGATATTATATTATAAAATGATTTTCTGTTATGACTTTTTTCGGCAAAGTGCCACACAATTTGATATTTGTTCTTGTCACATACGGTGTCATAATACTGAGAGCTTTTTACAATTTTGGTCTAATAAATCACAATTTATACTTTAAAAACTGCTTTACAGTTTGACGTATTCAGCCAGTGAATATGCTAATTTGGTTTTGAATAAAATAAATATAAAATTGGTGATCCTATTTTATCTATCATGCTTTAAATCAAAGTAGTGCAACCTGGCGCATCCACCATTTTTGACAGACATCAAAACTGTTAGATGAAATCGAGTTTTAATATCATTTTTTTTTTAATCGATGTCACACAGTAAAATTTAGAATATCATGATATTACTGGAGGTAATAAAAAAGTTTATAACTTTATAAATGGGTAGTGGCTGTAATCCAATTATTGTCGGCGTCCTCTTTTGAAATATAACCAAAATTTATTTATTTCGATTTGCCACTTCACAGCGTGGATGTTGTGCTTAGAGCAAACGTAATAAAATAAGAACGCTGGAAACTCTAACGGTGTCCTGGTCTCATTTCTAAAAATATGATTGACTTGAATTCAATTTTTCGGAATTGAAAAT
Source organism: Cynaeus angustus (assembly GCA_030157275.1). Classification (NCBI taxonomy): domain Eukaryota; kingdom Metazoa; phylum Arthropoda; class Insecta; order Coleoptera; family Tenebrionidae; genus Cynaeus; species Cynaeus angustus. The sequence goes on from CM058062.1 coordinate 16,777,097, forward strand.
AAATCCCCGATAGAAGCGAGCAATTTATCCGAACTAGTGAAAGTTTTTTGTTAAGCACTTTGCCCTCCGATGAATGTCTTTTTTACGTTTTTCACGTTGTTTTCTCCTCGAAGGAGCTAATTTGCGAAAGTGGCCAGGATTTGTTGTGCTTAAAAATTCACGAGCTGCGGTGCTATTAGCAAGGGTCGAAGAGACGCCCGCCCCTCTAATGATAGGATATTAGAGTGTGTATAATATCAGGTGGACGGGAGGAAGGCATTAAAGCGATTACCGACGACGCTAATGTGGCGCAGCCAGTAATTAAATCGCAACGACAGCAGCGCCATCGAGGCTAAAGACGGTTGATGTTCTCTGTTCGAATTTTAACGCATTCAGACACATTACAGCTAGGAAGGCCGATTCTGTACACCGCAATATCAGTGAAATACGGTTCCTGCTCGACCGGAAGTCGGATAGATATCCACATCCATTACACAACAGATAACAATGGGCCGGTTTAATTCACTTTTGTCCCCGGTTAAACAGTTTCCTTTGTTCGGATTATATTTACGTGTATTTGCTCGATTTATGTACGTCGCCTTAAACGCCTAGTTCCTACTTTTACTCGATGGCGACTGCGTTTATCTTTTTATTAGCGCTAATGGACGCCTGCCTTCAACATTTTTTTCTCACTCCATCATTCACACCACTAATCCAATTTCCACGAGATCGCCGTTCACAATCCAAGATTCCCTCCCAGGATTTTCCTACGGTAATGACTGCCGAGCAAACATTGTTAGGGGAAAGTTGCTAAAATCGGACCCATTTAGAAAACGTGTAAGAAATTAGTAAAATATTGGCGTTTTTTTTGTACATACACGTGTTCTCGAGCGGCTTTTCCGTGTTTTTTTTTTTTATCAAACGCGTAGCCTTACATTAGCTTAGAACAACAAATTTAAATTTAAGCCCGTTCCGTTGAGGGTCTTAAAATCGTAAATCGTTTAATGGACGCCTCCGAAACCAGCAATACATCGTACTAAAGAACGACTTTAATTATTACTTGAAATGGGATTCGGTGCACTTAAAAAACATTTCGTTCAATTAAATTAGCATTAATTGTGGCGACAAAGCTGCTATAAACTTTTTTAGCACTTGTGTAGGGGTTGAAAGCGTATGTGCTGGAAGTTTCCTTTATTTTGTGTTCAATACCGGCAATTGTACATCGAGATGGTTTAAAACGCCTCACACTTCAAACTGTCGCGGTGGCAGTTTTTAAATTCTCCGGACATAAAATCCAACCATTTTATAGTTCACCATCAACTAAATCTGAAGTAGCACATCGAAAAGTGCTTGCACTTCCTTAAATTTATGTCTCTTATTTTCACTCTTTTAGTACGATTGTAAATCTATCACAAAATGTCAAAACTTACGAAATTCACAGTCGCACTCCAATGGAAATTAGCAGTCAATTAAATTAAAAAATAACTTTCCCACGTTTTTAACAGATGGATTTAATTCGGCGGTTTAAAGTGCCTTAGATGATTAGCGAGTGAAATTTATTTTCGAAACCAAAGCTCATCACCAATATAACGTAACAAAGAGCATCGCTTTTTGCGTGAGCCGGTGCGTAAAACAAGTAGATTTTACAAAGGATTGTTTTCTAACGCATTCAATCCAAATAAAGTGTTCCGGCCTCGGGGGATATTTAATGGCTGAAAAGGTTTTAGTGTGTTTGGTTTAAATTTACCTTGCTTTCGCGTATTAATACAGTCTAATGTAATTATTTGGTTAATATCAAATCCGTGGAGAACAAGAGTGCTTCAAGCCAACATAACAACCACGATATTAAATTTGTTTGTCTAGGTGTAAGAAATGGGTTGATATAGATGTTCAAAACAACCCCTTAGATTTATCGATGGTTACAAACAACGATATTATGCTGACATGATAAAACAATTACCAAATTATCTCCTGTCCCCGTTTCTTTCTACCTCACATATCTGCGCACTTTCACGAATATTAATGGAAGGAAATAACTAAGTTCTGAAAAGCACGCGAAGCTCCGTAAATACATTGTTCATTAATTTAACTGTCCAGGACAAGAATTGTAACACGCACGTCAGGTTTCTCAGTGTAAACAAAAATTTGTTTAAACTTCTTTATTATTTAAGCGTGAATGATGAATACCAGTGGAAATTCTACGACGATTACCGTTCCTGAATTAATCCTCCTAATTACCAAGGCGCTCCGACAATGGTTACTTTTTTAGGAAGTGAATATCAGCTTCTTCAGCTTGCAGAAATAATGTTCAAAACAATCTGGGGTGCCGTTACACACCGGCTCGAATTTTTATTTAGTTACTTATTCATCCGTGAAATTATACAGTCCTTTCAGCAAACAAAGGCCGCTTAAGGAAGAGAAAAACTGTCGCGTAAATAAATAACGGGATGAAAATAAATAACGAAAAAAGGGTAATACCATAACCCATTATGTCGAATGATAGAAATTTAATTCTCCGGAAACAAGGACAAATTTTAGGTTGCTGAAATCTTTCTAAAGATCATTCTCAACTAATGATAGAAAGGAAAATGTGGCCTTGCTGGAACTCATTCAAATTTTATCAAATAAAATCAGATGCTTCTATATGGATTAATTAGTCGGATAGTGACAGAATGTGTACAATTTTCCGAATTTTAACAACTGTTTTTTTTACCATAATTATTATTACTCATAATGCTCATTAAAATGTCAATTGTTGTTTAAAAGTGTTAAATGTAAGGGGGGTACAACTAAATAAATTAAAGGCTTTTTCAACTAGCAATAAATACGTCAATTGAATCCAATAGCTTCCAATTTCAATTAAATATTTTAAATATGAAACATTTCAAATAACAGATTTTTTTTGTGTGGTTAAATTAGGTAAATAAATAAATAAATGACTATTTTTATTATGGCGACGATAACAACGCAGCAGGTCTTATATCAGTTAATATTTTTTTACTATATTTCTTTTGCGATTGCTCTTATTTTCACAGTTATTTAAGAAATTGAATTAACATCCATTTAGTTGTGTTTTAACGTTCGTATAAAAAGGGTCCCATGCGATAGTTAACTTGATTAATATCATTAGCGGGATATTAAAATCCACTGCACGTATAAAAAATTGTAACCACAATTTTTATGCCCATGTAAATTGATTAAAATGTGGAAATTAGTATTTGCTATTTACTCAATTTTTAATGCGCATATGACCGTTTTTTTTTTTTAATTTTGTGATTTTTAATTCTCCATCGCTGAATTATAAATATACTATCAATGTTTTAAATTAGGCCTGAAAATTTCAATAACAAGATTTTAAACAAAACATTCTTAATAGCTGCGAAACACTGATGTTTAATTTTTGCGTGTTTATACTGTAAAAGTAAGGAAGATTTTCAGTGTCTGTTTCGAGCTATCGCGAAAGGTTTGGACTACATTTTCCTCCATTTCTGGCTTTCCACTTGCAAATTAATGTCGCCGCTGTCGCCTCCAGGCGTGTATTATTGCCTTAGGTTAGGTACAGTTTGTTTTAAGCAGAAAGCATGTTCCACTAACATTAAATAATTAGTTTCAATATAGAAGATTTCTGTGAATCTGTGAATTTGGTTCGACTAGAATTTGGATGGTTCTTCGAATGATGGGTTAAAGTTTTGTAGTATGTAGATGAGTAAAGTTCGGTGTTTCGATTGGTTATAGAATTCGATTATGTCACCCGGATTGTGTTTGGAACAGAGTGCAGTATGCAAATAGTGGCTGTCCAGGGCCAAGAGTAAACCACCTAAATTGGTTCATTGGCTTAACTACATAATAATTCAAGACCTAGCAAACATGTCATATCCAGGTGTATAATCGTGGGAAGTTGGTTGGTTTCTGCTTCAGGGTTAACTAATTAATATCAGTCGATAGCAGTTAACGTGGAACTATTGCATAATGCATAATCGCCATCGAAACTCAAGCTCAATGTAATGAAACAGTCCGAGCCCATACACGTCCATTCCTCGAGCTCAAGTCCGACCTAGGTATTCATCCAATTCTCCTCTCCGTCTCATTAATTTGATCATGACGGCGAAACCATTGAGGATTTGTGCTCCGCGTGAATTGCTACTGTTTGTTATTGATATAGTTAAATTCCCATGTCGCCCGGTCACTGTAACGAGGGTACAACGGCTTGGTTCCACTCTGGCTTAAACCTGGCAGATGGTGGTCGGATTTATGGATTAATTTGACAGGATCCTGCAGGATCACACCTCCCACTTGTAACAGAGCTCATATTTCTGGACCGTTAAGAGCAACCAAGTGCGAAAAGAGTTCTTCTTCTAACAAGGCCGATCATTATCCTTAACTCCGACACATTTCGTCTACTAACAAGCAATAATGTTCACGTGTGTGTGCGGTGCAATCCTGACACTGCATGTGTCCGCTCATTAATTCGTGTTTATAACCGCGCTTTGAAACCGCAGCCAGTCGTCCAGCCGACGCTTGATTTGCGGTGTGTTCTGTGTGTACGTTTATTTGTTGAATAAATTGCCTTCTGTGCACGCATGTATATTTAATTGATCATTATGGCCAGTTTTACATGCAGAAATTAACGCTGCCACGATGCATGACATAGCCCGCAATGATTGGATTGCGAATGCGAATTAACAAAGACCACAACGTCATTTTCTTTCACAGATGCTACATTTTCCATATAACATGCTGCTAACGCGAAATTTCTTTCACAATTTACTAATACTGATTCTGGGGTAGTGAAGTAAGACGGGATATCCTATTTATATTTAAAACTAAGCACAAACCACGCAGAACAGCTACACTTAAGGCAAGGGATGATTCCACCTCTCTCAGTGTCTTCGAAGCAAAAGGTCGCTATTGGATCTAAGTGGGAAAAAACAGATTTTGACAAGTTTAATATTATTTTTGATAATTTCATTTTTCGGACACTCACTGGAAATAGACCACATTTCTTTATTACAAATCGTAAAGAAAAGTGTTTCTTTTCTTTATACCAACAAAATAAACAAATATTAATTATTTATTAGAATAAATATTAAACGTACAATTATTATCGTTAGAGAAGTATTACATTGTACTGTAATCAATGATAGTGACGATTCTGATAAAATCTCCTGATGAGCACTTGCATTTGATGTAGAAGGCGATTGATCGCTGTATGCCGTATCATCAGGGGCTTCTGTCAAAAATTTTGACACATTGTTTTGCGATAGAATTTTCCATTTTTTGCTTCACTTTGACGCTTTAAATATAACTGTAACTTTCCATATTTTGATATATCTACGTTTTCTGTCACACCTAATGTAATTTTCAACATAGAGTATGTTGACCGCAACGTCGAAGATTTCAGTCTTTCAGCTTTTATTTAAATTTAAAGATAAAACTTGAATATTTATAACTGTTTTAAGGGAAACTAACCTTTTCATGAAAAAAAAAAGCAAGCATAACTTCTTCGTCAATATCCTGTACACTCTTTCAAGTCCCCCAAGAATTGAAAATATTGTTGGTTTTCTCATATTTATCTCATGACTTCAAGGGTAATAAACTAACAGTTTCAGGCGCTAACGTAGCAATTTCAGGATGATTTTGATTATTTAGTTCCATGTTTACAAAATTTCACGCGACCACACTTGATCATTTTTTTACTTATTGTTATTTGGTTGCTGCAGTGTTCGAAACGGCAATTTGAATCTTGCGTTTTTAAAGATTTTTTTTAATATTTTTTTTGTGTATTTAAGTCTCCAATTTTTTTTATATATTCGTAAAGAGAAGTAAATTCTTCTTTACTCATCAGCTGCGCCTCGATTAAAAAAGATTGCGATTCGTCAAGAAAAACAGTACTTTTCTTTACATAATACAAATAATTATTGTGTGACAAGTCAAGAAATTGAATGATGATTTCTCTATTTCCTACGAAATAGTGGCCGTCAAGAATTAGGATACAATTATTTTAGAAATGATCGAATTTTATAATTATTTTTCATATAAATGAACAACCAAAGGCAAAAAGAAAAGCATCTTCTCCATATAAAGCAGAATTATGAGAAGAGAAAAACAAGAAAGTACAACAAAAAAGAGGAATGAAATTTAAAATAAATAAACGCTGAATAAGAAAAAAAGAAAAACAGAGAAAGAATACAAATATTTGAAGTGTAAAGACACAAAATCGAATTTGAGAATTTAATAATAACTAAACGAAAACGGGAAAACGGGTGAAGCTAACATCTAAAGATAAATCTAAAGAAAATGTGACAATTCTGACATAAAATACATAAAGTTTTTAAAAGATTGGATAAACTGTAGAACATGCCAAAAACAAGTTTGTTGTGCCTGTGCTGTATGACAATGAAGACGAGACTCTTCATGTTTGCGTATTGTGTCAACCAGACCCTTAAGTTAATAAAGTTCAAAAACTTTCAAATCGACGACAGTTTTTTTCTCATCTTAAATTTGATTATATTGCAATAATTGTTGATAATAAAATTCTGATTAAAAAGATGTTATTTCATCTTGCTCCATATGGTACCACGCCTAACCCCACCGATGGGGCAAGATGGGGTAAAATGGCTTTTCCAGTTTAGTCTTTGATTTTGCTCAAGTTGGTTAAAAAATGTTTTTACATTGTCAGTTGTATAAAAAACGGAGTATTTTTTTTTTTATTTGAAATTGCAGGCTTTATTCAATATTTAAACTCAAGTACCCCGTCTTGCCCGCTCTTCTTTTATTTATCTACGCACCTATTTAGTTTTGGATTTTCATACCTTAGAAATCTATGAGAACTTATAACAAATGTGACTGTGAATTTAGCAACATCGCTGCAGTACATTTTTTTACGCTCGTATTGACTTTGCTTCCAAGTTTGGCGATGAACAATTGGAAGCGTTTCTCTTGAGGACGTTTTGATTTAAGAGCAAGTGCAGTTTGTAATCCGTAATCCCGACCGACAGAGACATCTCTTGGCGATATCGTACAACAGTTCCAGACGGCACAGGAGGCCCCAATATTGATTTTACATTCTTCATAATAGTTTCTGGTTCATATGACAGTAATAAAGAGTCATCAAACTCGCAGTTTTATGTACCGTATGTTTAGAGAAGATAATCGATGATAAATCAGGAACGAAGTCTGAAATTGTATTTTCAGCTGAACGAGTTTCAGACAAATGTGATTTAAAAACAACAATAATCGCCTCTTCTGTTGTGTCGTTTGAATTTATATGTGGACTTGCGCTTGAAGCGAGGTCACCTGAACATGTATAGGGTTATTTTGCGGTGCTACATCATGCCATTAACGCGTATCGGAGTTTTTTCATCTGTGTAATTCGCCGTCGAAATTGATTGAAAGGGGTTTGGTCGAAACCCGCCAAGAACAAAACGGCGTACCAGATTCGTTGTGATTGACGCGAGACAACTAGCGGAAAAAATCTTCGAGTTAAAGGTCGCGTTAATGGTCGCTTGCTGCTGCAATTATTATCCAATAACCGTACTAATTCCGTACCTATACCAAATCCAATAGTCCGAATGCACTGAAGCCGCTAGAACCGCTCAGAATCCCCCAAGCGAGCACAGTCAACCGTCAATAACGATACGACAAATAAATTGAATCTAGTGGTCTATGGAATAGCATGTTGTATCGCACGGGGTTTTACCCGTCACACATCATCCCTGTAATATCGAATTAAATTAGCAGCATTGGGGTAAACGTGATCGAATGACCTGAACAGCATTGCTTTTTGGGTTGTTGTTACACGTCGATTTTATCAAGATTACTCGTTCGCTATTATTAAAAGCTTTGCGCATTTATTGCTATACAGAACAACTTTAAAACAATGAAAGTGCGAAAGCTCACGTGTGGGTTTGTTTTTCTAGTAACTGGCTTTGAACGAGTAAAGATTTCAACCTTGAGCTTTATAGCTTTTCGATGTATTGTGAAATATTTCAGGTCCCGGAATTTCACTCGAAATAAATTGACATTTTTTTTTTATCAAAACCTTTCATATTTTACGACATACGTGTAGGGATATGTTGTAAAATGTCACTTTAAGGACGAGGCTGCAATATATTTTCAAAGTTTTATGTGTATTGTTCATGTACCTTAAATATCTTCTTATATCTTGTTGTTTTAGAATTTGTGTATTTGCTTTCAAAATACAAACAATAAAGGAAACGCCAGTTGTAGGTCAATTTTATTTTATTTACAATCTTTTGCGTTCGTAAAGACAAAATGATTTATACGCCATTCGAGACACTCAAAAAATTGGAAGGACTGCATGGATATTGACAGACAAAGAACGGACATACTTCCTTACTAGATGCTCGATCGGGTTAAAATGAGGGAAATGAGACGGCCATTCCGACAACTTTTTTTTGAAACGTAATCCTTATCTAATGTTGATGTGTGTTTAGGGTCGTTGTCTTATCGAAAACATCAACGAAAAGACATCTTTTCTGCAAAGGAATACATAAGTCTTTATACATAAAACGATCCATTTTCCTAGTAATTTTGACAAAAAATTGGTCCTGTCCCAAATCGTGAAAACATATTCCACGATTGATGCTCCCTACTAAATTTTATTCTAGCTGTTCGATTTTTCTTTAAACAAAGATTTCTACTTGTCCTGGCAGTCCTGCTACACAAAGAGGATTTCTTACGGTACTATCAGTTAAATTTACAGTTTCGAATATTTTGGTTTTTACCTTCCACGACGATTTATGCGAATATTTTATGATATCTTTTGTAGGCATTTATCAATATATGCATTTGCTTTTCGGGAACGACTGTTTCGTCGATTTCGACCGAAGTTTTTAGCTCTTTTTCTAATTATTAAATGAATTATTTAGTTTTGAACTCTTTAAGTCTTTAAATATATACTTGTTTTTTAACAAATATATATTTTTAGATAGATATACAATTTTAGAATTAACTACTGTATTGGAAAATGAAAGTTATTGTTACATTCAAAATATAAGAATAAATTTGCCAAGATGAGAGTACAATTTCTGTTAAGGAAATCTAAACTCAGGACAAAGTATTCTGTTTTGACTGAATTTTACACAAATTAGTTGTTCGAGCACGATTTTTTGTAATTTACCGTTAAAATTTTCTATTTGTCGGAGTCAGAATAAATTTTCGAAACAATCAAACTGATTATTATTTTGTTTATAATTTTACACGTCTCGCACACGTCTACATATCAGTAACATAATAGTCTCTTTCAATTGGAGCTCTTTGGTTAAAAACTCGGATGTTGATTCGCTGTTCGGTTTCCATTCATGACGTATGTAAATCAGTTTGGAGAACATGAGCGTCATTGTTCTGATCCCGACCTTCGTTCGGTTTAATATTCCGTCTCAACAACACAACATCGTTGTCTGCAGCACACCGAAATCTGATAATAACCTCAGACTATTCCTCTCCGACGTTGATCATGTCAGGTTTCTTCGAAACTTGAAGGTTTGAAATTGATTAAGTCGAGGGCGTTTATGGTGATGCGTATCGACCAGCGGCTAAGTGATAAGGTTGGTGTGGAAATAAAAAATACATTTCCAGTTGGTGGGATTAGCAGTTTTCCCTCCCGTCTCATGTAGAAGCTCATCGTTTCCTCGTCAATCATGATAGTGTACGAAAGCATGATCCGAAGAGAAAAAAGCGCAAGTAAAACCGGGAAAAACACTAGAAACCAAATCAAGCCCTATCCGTTGGCACGCCTTCTGTGGTGCGTCACGAGTCATAAAACTAAATTCACAGCAATTTACGGTTTCCTTTCATCAAATGTAATGGAATAACGTTACGCCAAAATCGGATAACAAGCAGCAGTGCCATTTCATTTATCGTCATTTTTGTAGCAAATTAACAAACTCAGCCCGGGACTGCTTTGCACAGATGAACGGGAAATGAAGATGGATGAGTTTCGAGCGATGTTCGCCCGTATATACTGTATATAGTGTATCTATATAGTGAAGACGAGAAAGGGTGGGCTCGGTGATGAGCGTGCCGAAACTCCCGGTATCATTGCACACTATGCTAGATTGATTCATTACAAGTGGCGTCGTTGATTAATGACAACACCAGGTGGCACATATCTCACCTGCATGTTTGCGCAGTCTTCCAGACGTCGGGGGGTAAATGAAAAGGAGACAGCCAAGGACAATATTGCTTCAGATTTAAGCTCCCTCTTCTTCCTGGCAGTCAGGTGTGCCCCAAAAATAAACTAAAGCGAGAACTCCTATCAACTCTAATAACCCCAAACGATTCGTGTTTTAAAGCCCCCCGTTTTAAAGAAAGTTGATTATTTCGTGTCGCTTTTGACTTATGATTCTTATTGGAAAGTGATAAATCAGAAAAACGCAACACGAGTGCAGCCACAGCGGTTATTCCCGATACAAGCAAACCCCATTATCTGCGCAACGCTTTGTTGCGAAAATTTAATCTGGCAAAAGGATTAATGGGTCTCGTAGTGAATTTCCTACAATATTGACATTCGGGTTGTCGAATATCCTCTTTGAGAGTGGGTCTAACTGTGGTTGGCTTCAACCAACTTTAAAACCAAAGTTCGGGACGACGTTTTTACGGAATCTCGACTGAATATATCTCTGTTGGTGCTATCAAAAGATCAGGGGAATGCGGTGGCAGCTTTAGATGCGGATGGCCGCACCAGAGAAACGTACATAGACCATAGAAAACGACTAGAGTATCCGTTTCTAACTTTAGGGGTGTTATTTAGAGCTTACGGGGTCGGATCGTCGCTATGTTAGTTAAACTGGTGTCCTAATCCGCGTTTTGTACAGGCGACCCCCGACCGACCTTCATAAATACGAATTTTAGAATACCGAAAGATACTCGAAGAAAGATAGTCGATGGCTCGTACGTTCAGGTGTTTACGGACTGGGGTTTATTGCACTGCGGAACACCTGCTGCGTTGTAAATTACCGTTGAGTATCTAAATATTGCGTGAGTGTATGCATATCAAATGCGAGCACCCTCCAAACAAGCATGCGTGCACATACACACTTCACTATCTGTCCATGATATATCTTCTTAATTGCTAAACTGTGTTGAAATGCGCTTCACTGATTCGTCCTCCACTGCTTCAATTCAACGTCTCTACTACATTCGCCTTACGAATTCAAATTCCGACATAATTCCCTGTATGTGCGGCGGTTCTATACATTTGAGGTTTGCCAATTAATGATTAACCGGATATAAGACTGAGTCTCAGTTGCTTTGCGTGGAGCGTGTGGCTTTTCACATTTATCGTTGCTTCGAATCAAAGAAATGTTGTTTTGTCCACTGTCGACAGGAATTTAATCAATGGTATCGACAATTTATTTTATTTATATTTATTGAATGGTTTGACCTCGCTGACGAACGCAGTGTTGGTCCCACGTCACAAATTACTTTTTTGGAAGGAAGTTAGATAGATCGGTTCCGAGACCACCTCATTGTTGTATGTCTACCTTTTAACTGTGAGCGCTTTTGTGCATTTGATGTTAGGCAACACAATATACGCACGCGATGACAGATACGCCACATTTATCCTATTTTACTTTTTCACGCAACTATTTGATTACAAATAAGTAGGGCATTATTCAGCAAATTACACAATCGTTAATCTGACAGCTTGAGAGCGACACAGCGCGCTAAATGGAACGAATCAAAATTTACATGCATTTCAACCCGAGCGGCGTAATTATAATTGAATCAAACCGACCGAAATAATTCAAAAGGCAAGTGGTAATGAATAAAAATCCTAACGAAGACCACCTGAAACGCCATTAAAATGAAAAGTACACAGATCGGTTAATAGAATTTCAATATAGATATACGTAACTGAAACAAGCGGCCAATAAAAGAGGATTAAATATTCAAACGGTCATTTGTATATCGCGAAGCGAAAACGAGTGTTCGAACGCCATCTGCCGTCTGGCGAATCAGAAATTGCCCCTTTCGCCTGGACACATCCGCACATATAACGACTGTATAACTACGCAAAAATAAATAGTGATTAAATTAACGATGGACGCTCACACCAGAGGCGCCTTCGCTGACACCAACCGGGTTGACATATTGGCATAAGCACCGATTAATTGGAAGGATGAACAATGGCAGGGGGAGACACGATCGGAAAAACTGCCGTTTTATTAGAACGCTTTTCAAACGATTTTTTGCCAAAGCCAGCGATTTATACATTGCGCTGGGGCGTAGCACGCATTATTTTTAGGCCTATATTGACATACACCCCTCGATAACGGACAGCTCAAAAATTAACCGCCTTCCAAACGCAATTTACGAGCCCAAAATAAGACCAGAATTTACACGCCCTGCAACTAGCAAGTTTGCCACTTTAATTAAGCCATAATGATCCAAATGTACTCGCAAATTCTCGCACCGAAGATCAAGTTCTCAAATTAACTCGGAAGGGCATTTAAAGCGGAAAATACCTTTTTGTTTAACTCGAGTATTGCTCTTTCATTTCTTATTTTTGTGTTCGATTGAATTATAGTGTTCTGTTTATCGTACCGATAACTAAATTGTCAAATACCAATCTGTTGACACGTACCTAAATATTCTTAACAACAAAAGTAATTACATGTTTTATTATTATCCACCACGATGTTCTCGTCGATTTCGTAGCGCGTTTGTACATTTTTTGTGTAAACATTTCTGTTTATGACAAGGTGAAATCAATTTAAGCCGTCAATGTTTCACCTTAAAGCCGAAATAGAAATATTAGTGGTAGAAATTGATGAAATCGGTAGTTTTTGAGAGCAAAATAGCTTATCTTGCTTCGGGCACACTTCCTGTTATTCGTTATTGTCGTCTTAAACTAGTTATTTGTATCACTAGGCCAGAAACTGACCTTTTGCAACTATGAGCGTAGTTTGCAGGCTAAGGCCGAAGGCCGCAGCCTGCAATAGCGAATTGTTGCAAAATAAGTTTCTGGCTGTGTGATACACACTATTTTTTGGGCCGACAATTGATTAAATTTGTTAAAAGTTAATTTTTTCGTATAAATTTCAATAAAATTAAAAATCAAGTAAGTGTTAGTTTTTGACATTGACAAATAATTAGAATTTACAAAATGGAAACACCAGTGCACTTTACGGAAGCTCCGAGAAATTATTTGATATATTCTTCTATCAACATCGATCGTATGTATCGAATATCGAACGTCGCAGACGCTGGCAGAGCATACGGCCGACGCATGTCAAACCTCAAACGATTCAAACTCTGTGTTCTGTAGATGGCCGTGCATTTTGCAGGTCTAGGCCGGGAAACGGTCGGTTTCAAGCGGATTTAGACGAATGCAATTTGTGTTATTTCAGAACGGAGGCCCAAAAAATATATTACGTAAGATTTATTTTAGGAAAATTGTGCGCCGTTTTCAAAAAATTTCCGTTGGAAAGTTATGGGTGGTTTTAGAATAACGAATAACGATCTCGTATAAAATGTAGGGGGCAATTTTCCGACGAACTTATTTATTAAATGGCGTATCACAGCCTTTCCATGTCTCAAGAATATTACAAACTGATATGAAATATTCTCATTTGAATATAATCCACCTTTATAATGTAGGTAAAGTTGCGTGCGGAGGCAATATTAAACAAATACACTTTATATATGAAAGTCATCCAGATGTACATTTGAATACATTTGTACGCAAACGAATTTATTAATTTGGTTTATTTCATCCTCCTTGACGTCGAGGGATTTTATTCGGGACCGTCGGGTAAATTTGGTTAATAAAATCGATATACTAAGGCGTATTATTTTGAACATTATTCCGAGAGCGGTATTACCGGGGATGCATATTTGGACGACATTTATCACGGGGATAATCGCTCGATGCACATATAGACCACATGGTTTTTCTGTCAAAACAAATCGAACTAGTTTTGTATCACACGACGCGTCCCATAATTTAATAAAATGCCTGCATAATCTGGCTAACAGACCGTAACAATATTTCGAACTATCAGCCAATTTCGGAATTGAACTGTGTGCCGCAATGCATTAATATCACGGTCATCAGTTTTGGCCAGAATATGTATCTATATCAGCAGTCTTTTTATATCATTATACCGTGCCAATATTATTCAATATCGGGGATTGGCGCAGATGCCTGAAAAACATCAAAAAATTCAGTCTAATCGCGCATTAGCCCAATTATTTCTCTGGGTTTCCATTAATTTTCGAATTTATATACCGATTAGATGATGCCGAGGGAGTTTTTTCTTATTACAGCACTTTATGCTCGAAATCGATCTCGTCAATTAACTTAATCGATCTTTTAATCTAATTGATCCTTGTTTTATCCTTGTTATCGTTGTTGTTGTTTCAGATTTATGTCAGGTTGGACGCTGTAGCTATAATAAACACGACTAAATTTTTAATTCTATTTTATTACAGCTATGAATTTCGGTCGGATATGGTCTATCCTAGCCGGAAGGGTTGGCTATATGTGGTTAAACGCCACAAGTATAGATTATCCATTTATGTAGTCTAAAATTCGGAGCAACTCTTTATGAGAAATAACAGCCTCTAATTTGCTGCCCAACAATGTTAAATTTTAAATGCGGATTTGTGGAAATTTTAAATGGATGTACCTTTACACTTGATATTTTATTCCAAGTTTGTAAATTGAAGTTAAAAGTGCGCCTAGTATTTTTTAATTTATTTTGATTTACGTTTTATATAATTGTTGTCTTATTTAGGAAATTTTAATTATTTTTTAGCAATTGTGACCACGATTTGAAATTATTTTTGACACATTTATACGAAAACTTCAATAAACCGAAACGGGATGGTTTTTTGAACATGTGGAAAACGGTGAAGGCTAATTTATTCTATTCCATTCACTTCTACACAATAGAAAATGCTATTACAGATAATCTGAAAACAAGAGCATTCAGTTGAATCAACACGTGTATTTTGTAATCTCACATTTGAATATGTAAACAATCCTATTATACCATCTGCTAGAACATAAAATTGTAATGTCCTACTAAATGATAGGTGTCGAAAATTATTAAAGCTTTACGTGACAGGCATCAGAGAATCGAAAACGGGAGATCAATTTTTGTATAGTTCTACGACTGAAATGACTACGAATGTGTTACAAAGGTGAAGTTACATTGTCAGTTTGTATAAGAAATGAATGGCACTATTGTTGTCAAGACAAAACATGAGCACTCGAACAATAATAGCGAAAAAAAAAAATAAGAACAAAGAGAACAAAAGAACCAAATGTTATGTAAACGTTTTATGTTTTATTCTGTTTTAATAGCATCAGGAACTGCACTAAAATACTTACCTACCTAACTTTTTTCTAGAAATCTTTTATTGTGCTACACTTTTACGCCGTTTGCACAATTGTTTGCTGACTGGTTCTTGTTTTATATCGATTAAATTTAATCGTGTCTTTACAACTTGCAATAAAATGTGACTTAGAGCCTCTGAATCCTCGACGCAGTCGTGACACACCTTCCCATCTCCATCTTGGTCTTCGTTATTTGCCCGCTTGCATTATAAAACGGGAGCGTTCTGCATGGTCGACGCTCCTGAAATATGTATGGGCGACACCTAATTATTGCCGGGCCATAACTGTAATCCCCCAGCTAGAATACCAAATTTTGCCCCGTAAAATTTATGTCGGGTGTATGTACACAATGTACTCAGCTTTGTGTTTATGTGGACGGTTGTATTATACGAGCTTTAAAATTTCATTAGCCAGAATTAATGTGGCATTCTTTTTTTAACGAAATTAAACTCGCTGGGAATTTCTTTCAGCTTTTCTCGCTTCATAATCATCCAGGCGACGACGTTCTGTGGCGAAAAATGTAAAAAGGGCCTCTCGCACATTCGAAAGTGTTTCGGCGACACGATGACGCGTAATACATCAGAAAAGCCTTCTCTCGCACAAGTTTGAGCAGTTTGCTTCAAAGTTCCACGGTTCGGGGTAAACAAACACGCAAAGTTGCTTCCATTTCCGCGATTCCCTGACGTATCTCGGACTTTTCTGTGGGTCCTGATGCGATGCAATTGTTTTCGGAAATTGGATGAAGCCTGAAAAATGTCCGATCGTAACAATCGCGGTCACGACGTTAACATTAATCCCTTTATAAACTGCACGTCAAAAGTTACGGATGTTTATTAATGTTAAAGGCAGTAGACTCGGCTTCTCACCACATCCCAGACATGCTTTTTTGTAGATAGAAACTTGCTCTTCCTTATAGCGGGAAGGATCAGCATTACCACAACTTTTCTAAATAGGTTGATACTTTTCCAGCATTGCTTTTGGTCATCCTTTGGATAAAAATCCTTAACTTCTGTCGCATAGTTTATGTACCGTAGAGGCTCTGAAAAACATTTAAAAAGTGACGGTAATAAGGGTCGAAATCGGATTTAGTTCGGATGTGCCGTCGGCAATTTCTTGATGTGTGAGGTTATCCGGAGAGTCTCCTCTCGGGGGGCATTTGTCTGTGTGTGGCGTTAACTATGGCGATAAATAACCCCGGGACTCATCTTAGAGTGGAGTTTACAACAACTCGACGACACGCTGATATGTGAACATAAACAAGACGCACTCGCAATTGAATTAAATGATTATGTCGTTTAGCGTTGTTCTCGCTTCGTCGCCAGATTTCAGCCAGATTTATAAGATTTATAGATTAAATAAATCCGATCCTGTTGTGGAATCTGCTTGACGTCAACACACCCTGCTGCAATTAACATCACGTGTGACTTTTGCGAAGACCTGCTAAATCCGAAAAAAGAAAACGAGATTCTATCTTATCACAAATCAGAAGTAATCTAATCAAATTTCCATTTACATAAATTCTGTTTAAAATAGTTGCGATCAGGAAAAACAACTTGGAACATTAACGTGAAGTTTTGTTTTGGAACATGCTCAAAGAATTTCAGATTGCCAAACTTCGGCTTGATGAAGCCATAAACTTTGCAGTCCAAGAAATGTTTTGATACACACGGTCAAACCTGCTGAGAAGTAGTCTTTGGCAAATAATGATCACAAATATTTATTGCTTCTTGAATGTTCTCTTGGCGTTTAGACAGATTTTGGAATCAACCTGCGTAAGATTTTAACGAGTTATATTTTTTGTTAAACTATATGAATTGAAATGTGCTTGTGGTAACTGGCAGAGTTTGCAAAATTTTGATTTCTGCTGAAATTATCCCGGCGCATCCACCATTTTTGTTAGAAACAAAACTGTTTCTGTTTTATGTTGACTTGGTTTTTTCGAAAAGGAAACACTGTGTATTTTTGAATAAAAGACTTTGTCTTTGTCATGAATAGTGTATTTGATAAGCTCCCGTCAGCTTAATCCAATAAATCTTGGAATTTAAACCCTCATCAACTACATAACTCAGACTAGTTCGCATAAGCTTTAAAGAAGTAAATGAACCGCTCTCCACATCCTTCGTCTTTGGAGAGATTAAACAGTATAAAACTTTGTAACCTTAAAAAGTTGGTCTAATGAAATTTTTTTCTTTCACCTTCACCCAGCGAACAATCAGCTGCTGAACTCAGATTGAGATGTGCCCGCAGGTCGTGTGTTAGTCGCATCTTGCAGCAAACACCATAGGACGGGCAATAAATTTCCCTGATTCATTGATGGGGTAAGCGTATAGACAGTTCGGCCCCACCTGACATCCGTTATTAATTAACAGAACACGGTGCTCCCGTCGAGGCGGCGCTCGTAACAAATGCACTAGAAAGTGGAGCGTGTTTTTCGGAGTTCTTTCATCTGGACGGTCCGTGGTCGATATTTCAATTGGTTCCCGAATAACAGAGACACAATTTCCGCACCACACGCTGTGAACGGAAAAAACGAGGAAAAAAAACCGCTCGTTCGCTTCACCACCGTATATCAAACAACACAATTATGTAAATTGAGTTTCATAGCTTATAATCTGACACATTTAATGCAGATATCTCTCGCGTTGGAAGCTCTGATGTAACGGTGCTACGTGAGAACGAGTATCGCGCTTTTACCGGTCTGCATTTTTATGTAAATTAGACCGATTCATCATTGGTAATTACGAGTAAGTTAGCAAAAGAAGACTAGAGTAATTACGACAGATCTTCGGATGAAGGGCCAGAATGTGGAGGGATAAAAAACGTATTTTATAACTTTGAGAAGTTTGGATGCATTGAGATTCTGGTCACAGTTTGGGGAAAAAACAGTTTTTGTGGTTGCAGGATTTTAAACTTTTCAACGGATACATTGTGCAGAAGGGTAAGCGGCTTTGGTGCAACCTTTATCCATTTGGAGGTCCCGGTCAAAGAGGACGCTGAGTGTTTAATGATGCGAGTAAACGAGAACATACATCGTTAGTCTTTGCATGTTGCAGAGCCCTTTGTGTTGGCCTTGTATGCACCAAATGGAATGTGAAATATTAATTCTGCAACATTGCAACGTTGCAAAAGTGCAACGAATGTGGTGCAAAAGAAAAGAACATGTGGATCCGCAAGGGAAAATTTCACTCCTAAATTGGATTAATCATAAATCAAGCACTTTTCCGACGTGTCACATTCGGATGGCGTTGGGAAACGAAGCAGTTTACTGGATGGATCATTTAAGTGTAGAAATGTCAGAGTAAGCTCGGAATTACATGGATCCCTGCGGACGCCTGGAAATGTCACCACTCAGCACCGACTTGTACATACAATAATGATATCCTAGGGGAGAACCGACCTACCAATGGACTATCTGCATGACATCCACTCTGAGGTACGAATCCAGACCGTCCTCAGAGAATATGCCGCGACCTTGAAACATGTTTATAACCAAAAATGGCACATATTTCGGAGACGCGCTTATTTAATTTTACACACGGTCTTGATATCTTTACATCGTTATACAAACACCATAAATGGATCCGTCGAAAACTCAAGGAGGGGAAATACTTTTTAGAGAAAGAAAGTTTAAGCATTTCCGATTGTAAAAGAAAGTAACAATTTGGAGGATATTTGAGAATTTTCAAACGAGTTATGTTTTTACAATCATTTACTTTTCCAGAATATGAGTATGGCAATTTTGTCTCCACTCTCCGATATTCTCGTAACAATCGATTAAGCGTCGCTTTTTCCCAATTACGGAACCTCCCAGTAAGAAAACACCCTCTCCCATTTCCGAATTTCCGGCAATTTCAGCTTGTTTCCGTGTTTTTCCGAGAGTATGTTTAAATTTGCGGCTGAATAATGCCAATTTAATAGATAAGCTTGGTGGAACGGAGCCACAGGGGATTTCATAATGGACCAGAAGCTTCGGAGAATGGATGATAATGTATTTACCTATTCGACAAATGATCCAATTAATTGTTGGAGAACTAGAAACTAGTGCCAAGTCTATCCGTTTAACATTGATACGAAACAAATAAACTCGAATCGGTTAATAAACGGCTTTTGTTCGTTTGTTTTCTATCTTTTTTAAATACGGCGAGAACTTGTTTTCTAATAATTGATCAAAATATCTATCCATGTCGCCGCCACTGTCACGGCCCACCTCCTATAAAAAAGTTCTTGGGAAAGTTGTAGGCCGTGATCACTTTCGCAGAGAGTTGTTAAGACATGGTGGAGTTTGGCGCCATGATGTTATCTTTCTGCACGCCGATATGTCCTGTATGGCACCTTAGAGTTCGAAGGGCTGCTTTTGGCGACACTAAGGCGCCGTAACATTGATTCGCTCAGCCCCAATCACTTGTTTGTCGGCGTATATACATTATATGTCCTGCAGAATCCCGGTGCGACGCGCTGAATAGCAAAAGGAACCGAGAGTAATCCATAGATCGCACTGGTGTTTAATTCGAATTTTTAATTTGGCAGAGATTCTTTGTTTGTTGGTAGTGTAAGTTTCCGCCCAAAGTGTTTTTTTTTTGTGCGGTAACACTGTTGAAAAGTAGTTGTAAAACTGTCGCTAGTTAGAGCAAATTAAAAACCCTCCCGTTTAAGCATAATTGAATCCAACTCGATGTTAATTTTGCGGCAGTGAGGCACTTGCTAGTCGCTCGTCGAATAAAGCGCCCGTAATTGAATGTCTCCTACTTAAACAGCACTTAAATATTTGCTTTTATTATGTAATCCAGCTGGTTCTCGGTTCCGAACACCACTGCATTATGTGAGGTCCGTAGAAATCGAATCGTATTTCAAAACCACTTTAGTCACTCTTCGGTCGAGTTTTCTTTTCGGCTGGATTTTTCGCATTCCGGAACGATTTTTAATGCGACCGTAATTGCCGAAAGGAAACGCGATCATTCGGTTAGTGTATACCACCCCGCGTCCCAAAGGTCAATCACGTTCAAGGGGTGGAAAGCGTTCACCTTTTGCTTCGCCTTTAAAGGTTGTTGTCATAATTTCTGGTGTGTCCAAGAACCACCAAATCGATGCCCTCCTTCTTTGTGCGTCGGCCTTTGCGAGCTTCTCTCCAGGTATTTGAAGGCAATATCTTTGATTTATTGCTGTTTTCCGGTATGGAAACATCACATAAATATATAGGGTGGATTTCTCAAAAGTCTATTCGGGCGTTCTACTTTGCGGCAATCCATCATAATGCTTCGAAACATTAAAATTGCTATTTTATCGGTGAATTTTTGGATTGCCAGTTTGAATCATAACGTGCCCGGTCAAGTAAATTTTTTCTTGGGTAAAAGCGCGGAGCTATAATTCAATATTTCGTAGTAAAAGAAGTGCTCTTCAAGTGAAGTCCTACATCTTTTTAGTGTTTTCCGGCCATATGTGTTTACGACCGCCTTCTTCCAGGTATTCTCTCGTAGAAGTAGGCTCGAGCGTAAATTTTTCAACCCCAGCTTACAAAGCACTTTTCTGGCATAGACCTCCCCATTACGATAATTCATGTAGTGCAGAGGTTTCGTTCCAGGGATTGAAGATAATCTTGGTGCAGCCGGCGCATTATGACATGGCAAGTCCGGAAGTCGATGGCTGCAATGTCGCCGTCGACGTATGCACATATCATCGTTTAATCTCATTTAGCCTAAGAGATATGAGTCGACGCGTATTAAGCGTCGCACCGCCTGTGACAAAAGACCGGGATTCCGCTGAATCGGCGGGTTTTCTTCTTCTTTTCGCGGTCCCGGCTGTCACGACTAGCGCTCGAGGATGAGTTATTGCCTATCTGTTGGACTGAAAGGGGGAAATGGGAAGGAAAAGCTCTCCACCGACCCAATCTCCCTGACGCACGTGCGCTATCGCGCCCGCAAACTCGCTTGAATAATATTTTCAACAAATCTCGAACGCGGACGTTCTCTTATTCTCGTTTTTCTTTTCCTTCTTTGGCCGCTTTTACCTGCTACGCACTTATTTATTTGAGGCGTCGGCATAATTGATAAAAGCAAATTACATCACTTTGCCGCAACACATTCAAAAGAACTTGTTTTGAAAGCTTTCACACCTCCGGAATAAAACAACAAAAAAGAGGAAGCAATTTTTAAAGAGGCGAAGCTTAGTTACTGCTTCTAAACAACATTTGCATGCAGTGTGTGGGACGTGAGACGCAAAGTTTGGCAGAGCGTTAAGTTTAAGGTTTACATTTACATCCATTGTTGTAGGTCACAATCACAAAGATGAAAAATTTTGTTTGTAAACAATTTTTCTCACTGACATATTTGCGAGTAGCTTACAACAAACGTGCCAATGCTGTCTTAATTTGTAAAATATGATTTACAACTTTTGCGCTATTTTCTGTTCATTTTTTGATTGGAAACGAAACTTTACAAAAAGGTACGCACGCAATTGCAGTGCAGCCATTATTACCTGTTTTTGCGACTAATTATCTGTAGGTGTGGAAGGATAATGAGAGATTTTCATCACTGATGTGGAAAATTGTAAGATCGCATGTTGCGATGCATCCGTGTATTCGCGAGATCGTAAAATAAAATAAGGGCACTCTTGTAATCTAAGTAGTAATACATGCATCGATGCACTATAAGACGTGACGTATAAAGGTACAACATCAAGGTAAAAAGTGGAACTTTGTTGTTTATAAACGTTTCTGTCAGTTCTCCGATAGCTCCAGCAATAGCAGGAAATGGCTTTAGACAGGCTTTGCAAAACGCGAAAGTCGATAAAAGTCGGATTTCAACAGTAACATTAATCGCAACAGCAACAAAAACAACCATCTCAGCAAACATTCGTTTTTATTGATGGATGGAAAAGAAACTTTGTATCCTTACAAATCAAGTTTTAATGCAATTAGTTCGCTATTTGAAAATCGGATGATCAGCACTTTGAACCGATGCGGGCACAAACGGGGAATTAGAGAATCTTTATTTAGCCCGTAATTTAATCCATGTTTGTTTTTGAAACGTTATATTGGTCGGACCAACATGTAAAAAGTTTTAAAATAAGCATCTCGTAACCAGTGTAGCGAAGCGAACGAAATAATAAACGACATCGGAAACCGCGGTTTCATCGACCAGCCATTTCTAAAGTAACTTTTTTGTTTCAGGTTTTGGGTTTGTCACATTTCAAAGCGAAGATGTTGTAGATAAAGTTTGTGAAATCCATTTCCATGAGATTAACAATAAAATGGTAAGTTTTGTTATGATTCTTGATGATTGTCGATTCGAAACTTTTATCGAAGAATTGGAAACGTTCAGTGACTACAAAAGGAGTAACTTTTTTTTATTGTTAAGAGTTACGAACATCCTAACCATAGAAATATGTTCCGGTCGCAAACAAATCCGACAACAATTAACCAACGTCGGCCTTTAGGCGACTACGAAATTACATCTGAAATTAATTTAAAGAGCAACTCGTGAAACGCAATCTGAATAAATTTTAAACAAGACACTAAACTAAAGAAAATCTTCAAGTTGTGACAAGTATGATACTAATAGCTGCAGGTGGATAAACACAATAAAGAGCCGCGAATGCAGCTTTGATGCGTCTTATCCCGGATTCGTGTTTAATTAGAAGTTGCAGGCTAAGTGAGACGATGAAGGCCGTAATGAGATCGACTTGAAGCTTGCTATTTATGACTGGCTTAAGTTTATCTGCCTCTCTAAATACCATCAACAATACACCTCTGCCTGCAAGTTAGGTGCATAAAGATTACCAAAGATGAAATTAACTCGGTTGCAATTAAGTCCACAGATCAGATAAGCGGCGAATTTATAGACCGTGCATTTGCAGCTAAATCACAAGTGTTTTCCAGCGTCGTTTATCCAAAAGACACTCACTATGTTAAAGTAACTGCATTAAAGTTGGATTATTAAAACGGTTTTTGTTTAAACCTAATAAATTATAAAACTTTTTAATTGCTAGTTACACGAACAAGTTTTTCACACATTCCAACTTTACTTTAAAATGCGATAAAACAAGTTGAATTTTTGAATAGCTAAACATTAGCTGTATAAGAAAAGGTCTCTAAGTTAAACGGAACGTTACAAAAGGCAGTTCTTTATTTGGCCAATAAAAAACTTTCAACATTGATCACAGAATCGTGAAAAGGATGTGATTTCAGGCTAATGATTTCAAACATTTTCGAATCACAGAAAAACACAATTTTTTCAAGATACTCTCGAATTAAATTCCTTTTTCTTCGTGACGAAATAAACATTACCAAAATAATATTCTATTTTAATTAGCAAAGCACTTTTTTTCACTGATCGTTTATTATCGAGTTTTATTAATGCATAATTTCTGTACTAAAATCATCCACTAAAGACAAGGCTCAAGGATTATTTTCGGCTATAAAATTAATTTTTGTAACTCCCGTAGAATGCAATGACTTACAAGAATAATGAGGTCAGATTTTTCTTGTATTTTTGGTTTTATAACTCACTTTGTATTTTTTTTTAAATTTTTGTTAATGCTGTTTTTAACTTTTTTGCTAATGGACATCACTAATTTCGATTATTAAATTGTCTTCATTAACAAACCTCTTCGTTAAATGACTATTGTACAGAATGTCCGGAATGTCACGCACGTCCCCGGAGGTAGATTGCACGTAGTGCACTACGAAAAATATTTTTTTTAAAATTATTGTCTTTTTCAATTTTTGATTTACCTACAAGCAATTTAAGAAAATGGATAGCACTGTTGGAAATTAAACCTGATAATTTTATTTAAAATGTTGTTACTTGGATAATTACTGTCAATGTTGTATTGAGAAAGTCAAACATCCGGACCCTTCATTGATTCCAAAAGAAGAATTTAATTCATGGAGGCAGTGGTGTTGGAAGGATCTTTATTTTTTTATTAAAAAGCTAACTAGAGACTATTTACAACTAAGAAAAGTAAAAGAAATGATACTACAATGGTATACGTCAAACGAAATCAACACATTGTTGAAGATTATTCATTCAACATAATGCCACATTTATCGTAATTGTTGCGGTAAATATTTTATTGATGTATTGGTAATGAATTTTTAAAGGTTTCCTCAAAAGTCTTGAAGCAAATCATTTTAAACCTGAAATTATTCTAATCTATAAATAATTAATGTTAAGACCCTCATTTTTGGTGTGAATTTTTAATTTTTTAAACCACCATGTTGTGTAAAAATTAACGAAAGTTTTTAAACATTTTTCTCGGACTTGATGAGGTGTCTTGAGAATGTAGCTTCGAGGATATGCACGAATTCCGGACAGCCCGTTTATATTTTTTTTTATTTTAACAATGAAAAAATTAATTTAGCTGTAATTAAATATATTGTCTTCATAACGATATAGCTTTTTTGTAAGCGTATGTTAAACCATTTTGTCATCTGATTTTCAAAATTTTCTTTGCTCTTGCTTGCTTATTTTTTCTATTTTATACAATTTGGTTTTCTCACCGCCACTCTTCAATAGAAATTACTTGGGGTTTTGTACGGTATAAAATGCAATTTACATGCGTCCCAAGGGCGTGATGTTTCTCATCTTAGTAGCTCTGACGTCGTTGTGGGGATAATGACGCAAGAAAAGTCTAAGTGACAACATTATTAATGTGCTTTGGTAATAAGGGCGACGTTGCCGGACAAACGCCTCTAGCCCCCTTTGTTAAGAGAATCGAAGCCGTGGACTTCAAAGAAATCTAGTAAAATTTTCAAAGTTATGAAACATTTCCCCCAAAGCCGGAACGTTATTAATATGGGAATTTGGCGATGCACTCAGCTCCTTAAGTACCATTTTAATATCGTGCAGCGGCATGAATTAGTTCAAGGGATGTTTATGTTTGCGAATTGTGTCGTCCCGGAATTTCTTCCCGCCGTGACAAAGCGCGCCCCAACTTTACAAGCCCGAGCTTTAGACGTGAGCCGGCTATATATCTTGGAGCCTGTTTGCTCGGCCGATGGCGTGTCTTACAATCAGGAGTGATTTGCAGGGCACCGCTTCCAATTACTGACGAACTCTTCCACACTCGAGGCCCATTTTAATGTCGCCTGACCCGATTCGACGGTGCTAGGGGGGTTTACGTCCGGATGCTTCTTGGACTGTCTTTTGCCGCTTAATTAGACACGGATAAGAGAACGATATCGCCGCAAAGCACCTGATTTGGACGACATCGCGCATTTTTAATCATCCGGAATGAGAACGAAGGAGGAAATTGTTCTTGGCTTTTTTCCGGCAATCTTCACAATAGATACGAACTTTACAGATGGTGCTGAAACATCGTGGCGTTTCATTTTAGATGGGAGATGGGCGGGGTTGGTAATGGGAGGCATCAGGCATCCATTAGATTGTCTTGTCTTTTTTTTATATCTTGACGTTATTTAGATCACGAATCAGTGCAGGTGGGATTACTTTCTAAAACCTAAAATTAGAACAATTTCGTTGTTTTATTACGATGAGGTTTATATTTTCTAGCCCTAAGAAGAGAGCAAAGAGAAAAACCAAAAACTGGATAAAAAATTTGTCGTCAGAAGCTATGAATAAAGTTGAATCTGTAACTTTCTATCACGAAAGCTCTCAAACTCTCAAACAAATTTATAAATAGAATATTTACAAAAACGGAATGGGATCCGTATTTTTTTTAACATTAATTTACTAACACTGAAAATACACTTCGTTTTCAGTTTATCTGAAAACTAAACTTTGAAAAGTTTTGGATGTAAATCTCATAGTCGTCACTTTTTAAAAAAACTAGTAAAAGTTTCCAGGTAGCATCGTATTCATGGAAATAAAAACTTGACAATTGAAACTGCCTTTGAAGTGAATTTAGACCCAATTTACTTTATGAAAGTTTGAGTGTGTTTAATTTAAATTTGAGAGGTGAAAAAGTTGTATATATATGTATATTTTTTTTTTTTTTTTGTTTTCAGGTGGAATGTAAGAAAGCGCAACCAAAAGAAGTAATGCTCCCCGCCAATTTAGCGAAGACAAGGGCGGCTGGCCGGGGCGCTTACGGTGAGTTACTAATGCTGAATCCGGGCCATGTCGGTGCCGGCAACGCCACCTCCGGCTTGCGCTATGCCCCATATCCGATCCCCGTGAGTGCAAGCGTGCCCGTAGCCACCGCTGGAGGCCATTCGATTCCGGTGGCGGCCATCGCCGTGGCTCCGGCACCGTTGCATTACGCTTCGGCCGTGTACGACGTGACGGGCTGTAAAAGAGTATTTGCGACACCCGCCACGTTGAGGCCGGTGCCGACGAGAGCGCCGCCAACGCTCACTTATAGCATGAGCGATTTGTTGGGGGTACAAGGGTTGGACATATCGGCGGTGTATGCCAATACTTTACCCGCCGGTTTGGGTCTTTAGAATGCTGAATATGCATATTGATTCTACTTCCCGTCTTTGATGTTGGTGATTTTCGGTCATTTTCCATAATGAATGTCTATTTATCTGCTAATCTTAATGGCTTTACGTGTTCCGAATTTAGGAAGCGCCACTCGATGGGGTTTTCGTCGCGGAATCGCTTTACGAAGAGGTGTTTTGTGTTCGTCTAGTTCGAACTGGCGATGCTCACATATTCAAACTTTTACTCTTGAACTCCGTTGGAAAATTTAAACTTCAATTGAGTGAACACCTACGTCGAGCGTTCGTTTTATGAATATTTACATTCGAAAATTTGTGCGTAGGTACACATTCGAATGTAGAATTCATTCGTAATTTCGACGGATGCATCGAGTGGTGCTTTCGTAATGGATTATTCCGGGCTATATCTCCTCTGGTATATAAAATATAATGGAATAATAAGTGTCAGAAGATGTAACGTGTCCTCCGCTTGTTTTGCCAACATATCAGTATTTATGTGTTGTTATTAGAGTAGCTTCTCTTAAGTGAATATGCGTACCTCTATACATTATTCATATCGTTTTGGCACATCGCGTACGGGAACCTCTGTGATGGGATTTTACCGAAAGGCCTAAATTCTGTTAGCTCAGTACAAAATTCAAGACTGCTAGTGAGATAAACCTAGAACAATTAGCACGTTTGTTGGATCTTGATACTTAATCTGTAACGTCTCAGAATCCTATCAAACCGTAGTTGGACAATAATAGTTCTTTTCCATAGCAGTTAGGCTTCAGATAGAAGGAATTGAACATATATTTTTAAAAATGGTACATATCTCTATTGTAGATACAGTAGAACTCTTTTCTATAGCCCGTCACTGTCTGCAGGCATCTTACGTTACTTTATTTGTTAAGTTAAGTAGAAATTTGTACAATGTGACGAAGCCATGTAAAGAGAATATCGGAAAAGTTTACTCTTAGAGTAGTCGATACAATTACAGTGCAGCTATTAGTACTTTTGTGTAGCTCATGAAATTTCATCGTGTCTATGCCAAACTGTAATGTACTTAGTTCGAGCGAGTTGGTTTTTATTTTCTAAATGACTTCAAGTTTACCTCGCTCGATCTTGCCAGCAAACAAAAAGAACTAAAACACTGTATTGTAAAGTTAGGTTTTAGTTTTAGGATGTTTTATAGAGGATTTACGTGTAATTTTCACGCAAAGTCGGGGCAGTAGTTCCTCCTTTTCAGGTCCTGCCAGGTTTCCTTCTTGTTGGTCCTTTCTGAGGATTCGTCCTGGCTTCGTTTACGTTCATGTACCGTAGCCCTATCAAGGTGCGATCTAATCTTTTGTATAGAATTTAGAAACTAGAAGTTTTGCATCGTCAACATTTTTGTCGTTGCAAAGCTAAATGCTTTACACGTTCCGCTGCGTCGTAAATTTACGGTGCATCGGAACGTCTTTTTCTTTTCTTTTTCTTCTATTAGTTACATTTTTATAGAAAGTACGAACGAGCGGTTAGGTTAGACTAACACGCTGGAACTGGAATTTTATTCTGGCCATAGTCTATAGTTACATTTAGAGTCTGTAATATAAAACTCGCTGTTTTGTCTTCTGTGAGTCGAGTCGTCGTAAACTCCTTTACGGGGTTTAAAACCACGTTTTGTTGTAATAATTGTAAAATAGTTGTTAGAGAAAACATACTTACAAAGATTTATTAGATACATAAAGTTAGTTTTCAAACTTAGCCTCGAAAGTTGTTGGATTTTTCAAGAGCAACTTTCCGGGAGCTATTTAGAGTAATATTAATACGTTGTATGTAGAAGCAAATCTAGTTTGTAGTCATAGTCGAATGTCGATGCAGTTGTCGAGAAATAATGCAGCTATTTTTTAACTCCTTTTCTCTTGCGTGTACCGTTTTTCTTATATAATTTCTCGCTTATTACTCGCGTTTATTTTAATTTTCGTGTAGAGTAGACACGTAGTATGAAATTTCATGGATGCTAACATTTCATTAATAGTCCAAAATAGCTTGTTGTCTATAAATGTCGTCGGGTCGCATCTTAAAACGTAAAACTAATTGTTTGTTTTTTCGTTTTTTAGATTTTATGTGGTCACTTGGGGCTCTTCCTGACGGTAAGTACAGAACCCACTTCTTAATATGGCAACCCATAACTTTCTTCCTTGACAGAAAACATTTATATAAATGATTTATCTTCAGTTAACTGCACATATCCATATATATTTGCTCAATAGTTACGACGGCCATAAATAACTATTAAACCAATTTATGAGCGATATTAATATCGTATTTATTCTATACACAGTTTCTAATCAAGTCGTTAATCTTACTTTATTGTGTGGAGATGATTTTTCATTTTTAATGTCGTTACACAATCAACAACTAAAACGTCTTAATACAGTTCGCAACAAATCATCGAATTTCTCTTTATTGCTCTGCTCGAACCAAATCGGACACGTTCCACCCTAAATGTGGGAGAGTTGATAATACAGTTTTGGTTGCAGCATGAATTTTTAATTTGCAGGGGATCAAATTAACCTAGTGGTGTTATTCCTGAAGCGATTGCACTGAAAATAACCTGTCTACGTCATTTCAAAATTTTAAATGTTAAATGCATGAATCTATTTCAGTGCAGTACATTCTGAATATCATCAATTACGAGCGTCTCGTTGAATATTTCGCCATTGCATTAATATTTAATAATGGTACAGCTACAATGGCAGATAGACATTAACAATGAGAATGTTTGCAACATTATTGTCAATCATTTACTATTATGCAAAAATGTTTTTGGAATTTGATTTAATAATGTAATAATAAAAAAATAGGTGGACTCGAAATTAAAATTTAATAAATGACAAACAGGATAGGTATGTTATTTGTAGAATAAACACAACGAGTTTTTAAAGCTCTCAGTGCTTTAAAGTGAAGAGTAATGTAATTAATGTTCAACAAATGATCCATGCAACTGAAACAAAACAAAGCTAGAAAAATATCCAGTCCAATAAATGAATATCAGAGTTATGATCCCAGTGGTTTAGCAAGAGAAATTTAAACGATGAAAAGAAAACAAGGAAATTCATTAATTTTTCAATTACCATCCCAATTACTCTGCTGGAGCAGAAACATCGTTTCCTATATGGTTTTGTTGAACCGACACGAATAGCAAACTTTTTTTTTTTGACGTTCAGAACTATTGTTTGCGGTTATTGCTGTGTTTTGATGAATTGTTTTTTGTTGCAGGTTTTCCGGCAGCCGCATACGCGGCCTACGCGGCCGGTCGAGGTTACTCGGGCTACCCTAGTTTCGGACTACCGTACCCAACAGGTAATACCTTGGCCAGTTTACACCATCACCACCACCCGCTGCCGCTGCTGCCGTACCCCCTTGACCACTTGGGGATGTACGGCGGCACGGCAACAGCCGCCAGCTTGCATGCCATGCCCCTGTGAACGAAAACGCGTTGCCGACGTGGCAGTACCAATAATACTAACCAACTAGACGTTTTATGCTAACACAAACTTTTACACAAACCAGACTTGTATTAACAGAACTATCTCTCTTCTTAGACTGGTTCTTATACATGTTATCCAGTCCACTCGTTTCCTTCTGTCTCTTTGATCTGTTGTATTTTGTTCCTTTGAGGGTGGACTGGAGAATGTATTCCGATTCCGTTTTAGTCTAATAATCCTAGATAGGTCATGGGTATAATCGGTAGGTGTAGTGCTAGTTTAGGTGGAGTAACTGTTAGGTTAGGATAATATTCTTGTGTACGATAGTGGCGCCCCTCCGGTATGGTTAGTTTCAGTTTAGCTCCGACTGGCTTTGCAAGCAACCTCCTTGTCCATTCCATTATTGAGAAGGCCCCGAGCTAGTTCGATCGGATTTGGCCAATTTTTACAGCGATGATCTCGGTCCAAATTCAGACGAAGGGTCCGGTGAGTTTCGACGACTTCTGCGCTAAACAACAAAGATTCTCACCTGCTGTGATATATTTTTCAATCTAAGTTCGCGATCGCACGCACAAACATGCGTTGTTGTAAACCCGAGTCGTTGTATCTTGACGCAGTGAATAAGCAGCCAGTAATGGGAAATGCAAAATTGAAAACACAAATTTAGAGAAAGAAGACTCCGAGCAAACATAAACTGTACACGGAAATTTACTTATTTGTTAATGTCAATTAAAAAAAGAGCTAAATTAAACATCAAACATGGAGTTGTTAACTCAATTTTTTAGATTTGATTGAGTTTGTTTGTTCATGAAAAAATACTTTGGGCGCTTCATGATTGAGAAAATATTTGATCGTAATTCGTAAAATCCAGCTTGTTTTTCAATTTTTTTTCCACACGAGATTGATTATCGGGTACTGTTCAAGTCACCGTACCGGATGCGTATTCACTGCGTAATTTTCAGTGCTCTGCGTGTTTTCCAGTCGTAAACCGAACTAGGCGGAATCGCAGCAACACGCCGGGCTTCTTCGAGAACTCCGCGCCTGGGCCGTAATAGATAAATTTTGTACATTGTTATTGTTAATTCGTTATTTTTGTATTTTGACAAAGGATTATATACAATTTGTTATACGCTTGTTCAAAAATGAGAAAAAATAATATAATTTTTCACGTGAGCACCTCGATGCCTCTCGAAACAACCGTCGCCGTTTGGCCGCGACCCCGTCCCGAATCCTCCATCCAGCGAGTCCGGCCGCGATTGGGCCTCCAAGGGTCATCAATGTCATTCAGTGTATTCGCGG
Organism: Cynaeus angustus; assembly: GCA_030157275.1. Classification (NCBI taxonomy): domain Eukaryota; kingdom Metazoa; phylum Arthropoda; class Insecta; order Coleoptera; family Tenebrionidae; genus Cynaeus; species Cynaeus angustus. The sequence goes on from CM058062.1 coordinate 16,808,595, forward strand.
TGCGTTCACAGGAGCATGGTGTGGTCGTTTTTGTATTGCATAGGCTAAGGTGATGCGCACACGTCCGAACTAGGCGATCCCATTCGCGACGCGATCTCTCTGTATAGCCGTTATTCTATTTAAATGGGACAATGCCATATTGATTTCGGATACCTACGGGGCCCCCTAACGAAATCCGACCGTCTTAGCGCACCTGGTGCCGTCGTACAATTTTATTTGCCAGAATATGACGCTTGGGATGCGATTATTTCTATCATAATTGGCGAAAGACCGATTCAATTAGGCGTTGTCTCCATTTGTACATCTGCAAGCATTCGACTGTCGCCGCAGGTATCGAGGGGTCGGCGGAGGACAGAAACTGTCAATTTGTATCGGGTCTAATTAAGACGAAGTATCCTTATGCAAACACAATTCGGCTACTCAGCCACGTCCTCGCCGCAATATCGATCCCTGCGGTCATCCGATCACGTTAATTTCTCTGTGTGCATTATACATACATACAACAAAGCTGGAATGTTGTCCAGGTGATCATTAAGATTTATAAAATAATCGATATGCCAAAGCTGTTTATTATAAATGTATGTGAGGATGTGTGACTGTACATAATTTCTATAAGTATTCGATGTTATGAGACTGTTGCTTGTTGCCCTGATTGCAACGGATCGTTTTAAGCAATATGTGAAATAAACAAATGTATACTGTAAGGAAACGACTGCATTTTTACTCTTTTGTTATGAAGCGTCTGTGAATTTGCACCTGGATATCTAAATTCGCTGACGAACCGCCACTGACTTTCTATTAAAATTTGCATTCGGGACCATCTCACACGAAACGTATTGTCATCGTGCTTACGCACGCTTTCCTAAACCTATCACGAACATATTGATTCTTTTCGTCTGAAATTGTACCAACAGACGCGTTTTATGTTGTTAAATAGACTTACTCAACTCCGAGTGCCTCTGATTAGTATGTAAATCGAGGATCTAGCATGTTACCCCGACACCTAAAGGGATTATCCTTCAATATTATAATTGTACAACTTGCAACTAGGAAAGTTTAATTCAATTCGATTCCGGTACGAAGACTGACCGCTTTGCGCAAATTTTCTAATTTTCGAACCCTTTTGTGAATAATGAAGTTTTTATGTTTAGATATACAATGAATAATGCATGCTGCAAGGGGCATATTCTCTTCGGTAATGCACGTACGCAACAGTAACGCGAGAAATTCGAACCGAACGAAAAGACAAAACTAGGAAATTTGATTGCCGGGTTGAAAAATTCATTTTATTTTTTGCCGGTGTAGATTGACAGAATTTGATTAGCCAGTGAACAAATACTTCACACAACTCATTTATCGTTTTTTTTTTCCAAAAGAGGGGATTTAATTTGTAATTGGTCGAACAATCAAACTGGCATCTGTCTAGTCGTTTTATATAAATCCCCAATTAAATTATTGCTTTAAATTCACTTGTGAAGGAATATTAATTTTTGTTGCCTTTTTGTAAAAAATCAAAACCGATGTTACGCCGAGAAGAGAAAAAAGCAGGATTACATTCATAAAATAGTTTCATTCTATAGGAAAAGCTACTTCAACTTGAATGAACTCATCATCTCAGCTCGAACATTTTGTCAAGCATTCTCGTTGATTCTTTCGGATTCAAAGCTCGTGGTATAGAAAATTTTTCTTCATTTTGTCTCTTACCAGTTTCGTATAATGTGTGTTTTACTTTCAATTTAAAGGGCGTAAGTTTAAAATTTGCGACAAATTAATACAGAGATCGTAAAATTCGTGACAATGTTTGAAACTATTGCTGCTAAATTTAATTTCAGATCTCTTTAATGCTATAAAGTTTTGCTTCTACGATATTGCTCCCCCAAAGTAAGGCAGCTCATTAACTGACATTTTAAAATAATATCTCTCAGGTATCGAGAATTAATTTGATTCAACGTATGGCGCGGCGGTTGAAGTTATAGACGCGTAATTATGGCTTTTAATTAAAATAGCTAAATGACGGAAATTGATCGTCTCAATTAGTAAGAGACAATGTAGCTTTTCCCACTAGAACATGAGTAATAGGCGGTACAAGTGTGCTCGGCGAACAAATCCCGAAATTAATTGGTTATTTAATTGTCGCGCTACAATACTAGAAACTCATTAATAGCGAGAATTCTGTCATTCGCCTGCAAGGTTTACGCGTCAATATTCAGGAACATTCAATTAAGATGACATCCCCTTCCGCGAATGAAGCGTTTGCAGGGGTGCAAGCATAATATCGAAAGGGATCGGATTTTTGCACGTAATTGTAAACTCTGGGGGCGAATTTTACAGTCCAGGTGCGAATTTGATACGTGAAAAGGGCGTGAGCCCGATTGATACAAGAATAGGTTACACTTGAGGTGTTAAACAGTGTGTGAACTACCGAAGCGGACGCCAATTTGGAATTTTTCAACGCTAACGAGGGGCGAGTAAATCTACTAATATTTAGTGCAGTCATAGCAGTCATGTGATAATTGATTTTGTGACATAGACTTCTCATCAGCTCAATGTTTAACCATAGATGTAGAACAACGTAGTCGCATTCTACTAAAGAAGGAGTAACGAAATAACATTGTCAGATAAAAATAGAATAGACTTACATAGATCGTAGATTAGAACGTAGTTTTTTTTTCTTAAATGATTCTGTAAAAAGGTGCTATAAATATTAGTGACTGTTCCACATTTATAGCGATTTTAACATCAATGTGAGTTAGTTAGTTGATGTGTAGCGAAATGCCGACCATCGGTTTCGACGAGAAATTTGGCATTTATGAGAATCTGTGAGTAGCTGATTGGAAACTGATGGTCGGATGATAGTCGGCAGAAACTGATAGAACATAGCAGATACTTTAGAGGAATTTATGTGTGCGTTCCGCAATTTATGACGTTTCTTTAGACACATCTCTTACACATTTAATCTCGTTTTTTATTTTGTTGAGAGCGCCGTATCGATGGTGGTTTGTGATTTATCGTAATTTGTATCTGAGAAGTATTGCTAGTAGATTCAATAAATGGGCGAGGCCTTGGACATGTTGTATATTAAATTCTGTCCGTTGATGATAGATGGTCGGGATGGAGAAACTCCTGCCGATACGTTCGAGGACAGCTTTTTCATTCTTTTCCGAACCTTGTGTTCATCCATCACGTGGCTGTATATAAACCTCATATGGGTCTAGAGCTTTCCTGCATTTTTATTACCAAACTTTAATTCGACCGAAAGTTCTCGACGAGATTGAAGCATGTAAACGACCATCGATTTGGCGAATTTGACATGAAAGTTGAATCTAATATAGATCGGAGATAATAGAGGAGTTTATTCTGCCTATAGAAACTAACGTATTTTTTCTGTCTATCTTTCTTTAGAGTTTTCTTCTCTGTCTATCTCATAAAATAGATTAGAGACGTAGACTTCACATCACCACAAAAACAACTTTCGTGTCGAAGCTTTGATGACCACGTTTAATAATCACACAGTCTCTTACACGAATACATGTAGCACGTGTACAGTCTTTTCCCTGTATTAATCTAGTGTGCTATGTGTGTTTCCAGTGGACCTAACCAACGGACAACTGACACCTAACAATAACACCCCACTATTGACTCAGGCCTTGTCAGGTAATTACTGGTATTGTTTTGCATGTTGCCTTGTCCTGTGTACGCTTAAATGGAGCCGTTTGATGAGGAGAGCGAGTGTGTCCATTGTTTTAGTTTCACATTAGTTAAGTTCAGACCCATCCTTGCTGAAACCGCACGATCACGTTCTATCTATTTAGTCCACGAAATCTAAACTAAAGCAAAGAAATTTTAAAAATCTATTTGGTCAAAGACTTGTTATCAGTAAAAGTCTAGAGAAAAGAATTAACATAGTTTTCTGGTGTTTATCTCCTGATGGAAGTACCATAATAGTACGCTCTTTTGACCTTTTGACTTTTTGATCACCCAGCTTAAACTAAATCTCATAAATTTGTTATTGGTAAAAACAGTTTTCCGATGGACGTATTAAAATAGAACAACTGATTGAACGAAGTGATTTCATTGCCGAAGCCGCTAGCAAAGCTTTATTTTCGGAAATCTTTGAAGATTTCCAAAAATCGAGCTTCCTGCTTTTATATGATTTTTGGTCCCGCATTTTTGTCGAAATAGTGCAAATTTTTGTCTGTAAATGTTAGATTGCGTGGACCAATTTAGAGATGTGTAGGAATAGATAAAGTAGTATCTCTCCGCCTACTTTCATACACATTACTATAGTAATAGTGCTAGCGGCCTCGGTCGGCTCCAGGAGTGTGTTGTGTTCCTGCAGGGTCGTCGGGTGCCAGTTGGACGCAGCCTTCCGGAGCCGACCAGACAGCACCACCACAACCCCACTTCTCGGTTTCCTTTGCAGTGATGAATAACTACCAGGCTGCGGCGGCGGCAGCGCAAGGATTCGGCCCGCCAGCTTCGCCTCATGCAGCTAGCACACGTGGAGGATTTCCTGCTGCCAACTCACCTGGACCGACCATAGACATGTACAATAGCAGCGCGGGGGACAGCGTGGGCTACGTGCAGGCCGCTAGCCCACAACCCTCCAGCTTCCCTGCGATCGCCGTCAGCAGGGCCCCTCTCAACTACAGTCCGGTAAGTTTCAGACACTTAATTTGTCAAAAGCTCAAACTTTCATCGCGAACGAATAAATAAACGCATAAAAGCTTCGTTATAGTCTCTGGAACGTTGGCTGCCACCGCTGTGAACACAGAGAGTGACATTTCATTTTATTATTAACCCACATCTACGACAATGAAATTTTGGATCGTTGAAACGCTCATTAAACTTTAGGCCGGAGCTATGCGCGCTATGCTTCTGATTTTAAATGGGACTTGTTTTTTTTTTTATTGAAGCTAGCGCGATATGCAATAACCGTGATTTAATTGCTCAAAAGAATAGCGGACGCGATTACTGGTTAACTTTGGTGTATATTTGGACAAATGGCTTAATTGTAGCACGGTTGAGATTTTTATCGAGATATTATCTCCCCTTCTGCTTCAGCTAAAATGGACGAGATATGGTTTTATTGCAAGTTGATTGTTTTGAATTTGCAATGGAATTGCTTTATTACAATTTTTTTTATTAAAATTAAGTTTTTGTCTAACACCTGTAAATTTTAAGGCATGGATTTTTTTGGTCATCACTTAATTTATTGTGACAATATCATAAATTCAATAAATTGTACAAATGATAATTTATATTTCGGTAATTTATTTTTCGTGCAGGAGATTTAACGATTTACAAAGGCGAAAATAAGTTTAGTAATTACGAAATTTGTAGGTAATAGTTACCCACTTTTGAGACGTATTAAAATTGTGTGATTGATTGATTTTTAACATTGATTACAATCTTAGATCAAATTGTTCTAAAACAGTAATGTATTTTTTTTTTTCAAATAAATCTGACTTATTTGAGTTAAAACAAATATTTTGATGGTTACTAAATAAATCACAGTTATAGTAAAAACTTTTAATATACTTTTATCAAGTAACTATTCATATAACATATCTTTGAACATTTAGTTTTTTGTGAATAATTCATTAACGTTCACACAGTCTTTAATTTAACTTTTCGTGGATTTGAGTCATTGGAATTCTTACAAAACTGTGAAATTTTTTGTTACATAAAAAGTACAAATTGTCAATAATAATTTTCAACACAAATTCAGATAAGTGAAAATTGGAGTGTACAGTCGATTACAAAAAATTTGTTTATGTCATCAAGCAATCAAACAAAATACTAATTGATCAGACATTAAACTGGAAGCCTGAAATAAAAATTAAACTACTTTCATTTCACGTCTGAATCTGAATCTTTAGTCGTTCACTTAAAAAGGAAGCAATTCCTTCTCTGAAAAATCAAATAAATACATCGGTAACACCTATTTGCATTTATATATATTTATACAGTGCGCTTAATTTTATTTTTAGATAGTACATATACAGTTTTATATAAACTTCACCGTTCAAATCAAATTTATAAAAAGGATCATTTAACTTTGATGTTAGCATATTAATTTGTATTAGCAGAAATTATAAACGAGGTATTACTGTTGATGGCAAATCAAAATACATTATACATTATTACAATTCATTGATATTATAGTTCAAACTGTTAATAATTCTGGTTAAACAATTTTTAAATTGGAATTAGTACAAATTATTTTTTTATTAAAAATTGTTAAAATTATTAATAATGTATTAAACAGAACATGCTTTTATTTAAATAGAAACATTATAATGAGAGTTGAAGTTTTTTAAGTTTTTTTTTAACATTGCATACTCAAAATGGACATTGCCACATTTACCTGCATTTTTTTTCAAGACGTTTGGAAATATTTTTTGTGGATTTTCTTTTTTAATTTAGATTGTGAAAGCGGCTACCTATAGCTTCTCTTAAAATTAATTTGATGACGTAGCATCAAAAACGAAATTTATAATTTGACCCGGCGCATCCACCATTTTTATTACAAGATTTTTAAAGTTTTTATGATTATGATCAATTCAGTGAATTATAAAACTGTTCTTTTACTTGGGAATGGTCTACTATATCAATCGGTCGCCAGTTAAGCGTTTAAAATAAAAAGGGAACTTTAGGTCAAGTTTACTCTGACCAATTGCGTTTTATTTAGTTTCTTTTTTGGGTCTAATTTGAAAGCATTTATTATGATAAAATTGATTCTTTTCCGAATACATAAGGATAACCAGATAAAAAATATAATGCGAGTGTTTATTGTTGACGTAATACTAAGTCAACCTTCTTTACCCTTGAAGATTTAAAATTTTTGACGACTGGTTAGCTTGTTTGTTGTCAGGTACGTTAGTGATTTTTGGTCGAGTTGGACTATCGCGATAACTGAAATAAATTTCGTTTTCATGTTCTCCGGTTTTATTAAGAGAACTAAACATCGGACTCATTTAACGGTTGCTCATTTGCTAGATAGCAAATTTACAGGCTATTCGGTTCAAACTGCCATTGTTTCGTAGATGTGGTCGCATCATCCAAGCAGAAAAAGTGCAAGTCAATAGAAAGAACTCGTTTTGTTGTTTGTCTCTAAAACTAATAAAATCGCGGTGGTGTTTTCTTGAGCTCGACGAAAAAACATAAAACTAGTTCTTGCAGTGGAGTGATGTATTTGACGTAATAAAAGAGCACCACATAATATTTCATTGCATTACATTCAAGGTTATGAAAGTCGACGGTCCGGTTTTTATTATAGCGTTGTATGTTTGTTTGTTCCAGGGTCCCTTAATTCCCGCTGCGTTTACCAACGGCTATCACTGAGCTCGAGGACTGTCTAGTGTTGTGTGACTCGACTCGGCAGCTACTGTGATGTCATCACATCTGCACTTGTACATTCACTTTATGTGTATAATATAATATATTAATAATAATAATGTAGCACCCCGCCAGGCGCGGCCCACTTGTTGTTGTAATGTTTGGTGTCAGCGTCCCGCTTCGCCGCCCTTCGGTAGCCGCCGAGTGTGGTGACCCATTACAAAAATAAAAAAAATATTGAGACACATTGTCACCACCATGTATAATGTTCCTACGACTCACCGCATGTAGGTATTTTCGATTCCGTTTTCATGCACGTCTGTATAGTTAGTTAGTGCGGTGCGGTTTGTGAACGGTGTTTCTATTTCTTCGCTGCCAAATTTTGAGTGTGTGGTTGGTTTTTGATTTTTGTTTTTGGGTTGTTTTGTGATGACGATTGCTCGACGGCTTCCGAAAAAGCGGCTTCCCCACCAAACACAGGCACTATTGGTTACGTCTTGCGTTTCTTACATATGATATATTACAGGGTATCTTTAAAATGGGATACATTATCCTCACATATTATTATAATTAAGGACCAACGAGGCAATGGCGGCAATACATTAATTTGGCGCATTGCCGTGGTAAATTTTATTATTTTTAACTTGAGTTCTTTGTTCGATAGTTGTTTTTATATGAAATTTTATTTCCTCATAGGTCGTCTATATTATTTATACGGAAAAAAAAAGAGAACAAATTAAGTGTAAGTTTTTGTGTTGTCCGACACATAGTGTGTTGCGCGATTAATGTATACAAACCACTAATTGGATAATTTAAGGAATTTGTATATAATTATTATTGTTATTTGATTCGGTGGGTAGCATCTGGACCCGGTTGTGAAGCGACAAAAATCTCTCCGAACATCAAGATTAAGATAAACACGAGTTTCCGCTTCTGTCGGGTCCGATGCGTCCCATCGGCGTCTGTGTAGCTTGTAGAGTCCTAAACGTATTCCTCATGTAATATCCTAACCTTAGATCTGTCTAATTGTTAGTATAGGCCAGATCAATTTAAAGTATATATTATATAAATGTTTCCTGTTATTAAGTGAATATTCTATAATGGCGGGACGACGGCGGTGTCGAAGCGTCCGCCGTAACCGCTGCGGCCGCATTTAGCAAAACTAATCCATATTGAAAATTATTGTGATCGCCACGAAATGTCATAGTTAATTCAACTTTGCGGACGTCGACGAACACATCCCGCCGCCCCGCAGTGTCCTCCATGTGAGTTTTATGGTGTGTTATGATTTTATTGTTTTTAAGTTATATATTTCGCCGGTAGGCTTGTTAAATGAATATTATCATTGTTGTCTGACTGACTGCAATTGCTTGTCTCCTCAGTACAAATACACCACGATATAAATTAATTACATAAATATAGTTCGAATGTAGGAAATGGAACATAGTGGCCGAGTATCGTTCGCGTGTCACGCCGGATACATCTGAACGCGGCTTTAGGCGTGACGTACGAACGCTTATTTAGCTATTCGAATTGTCGCAACGATTGACTGTAGTTGAATATTAATTGTAGTGGGTAGGCGCGCGTTTCCGTGAAATTGTGCGATTTATTTATTGAACCTCCACCGAGGTTACGCGATGCTAGCAGCTAGGAACCGACATTCAGATTTAATGACACGTCACCGCCGCTCCCCATCCTCGTACTGTTATTACATAGCTCGTCAACTTTAGTCCAGTAGACACGTAACACGAAATTAACTCAATTAAACAGAGCGAATTAAAGCCATACTCTGATCGACAGTCAATAATTCAAAATGACGACACCGTCGGACAGTTTCTCTAGACTACCACACACCTCTAATAGATTCGATACAAACAATAAATGTATCCGATCGATTTCGATGCGAATTTGAATCTCAGAAAATGATAAAAGAACTAACTGAATATTTGTCTTCTGGACTAGTCGTTCTTCGTCGCCGTGCATAGATCTGCTTAGTCCTCGCGTTCCGTCGCCCGTGTCAATTAAAGCCTAGTTCAGAACAATGGTGGTCGTTGGATCTGTCTGTCGGCGTAAATAGGAATATAGGTTTCGACCGACGGAGGCGTCCCAACGTCCTCCGTCCAAGTTTGGTGAGAATTGACCAAAGGTATAAAATGTCAATACTAATGTCAATACAGTGACTGCGTTTTTATTTTGGTAATGCCGAAGTATTTTAATGTCAATCCAGAGCAATACGGTAAGTGTAGGTAGGTTAAAACCAAAAATAAGTTTTCATTTATATATTTTGATATCTGTAAACTGTGTTATTGCATTAAATGGTAGGAATAAGTTTAGAAAAAGACACCACATGGGTCGACTCAGGGAATTTTAATGTTTTTCTTCCACCATCTCGTTCGAAATCCCGTTCGGTTTTCTTAATCTATCGTTTATAATTCGCGCGTGACAAATTGCAAGATTGGCCTAAATCCTCTTAACAGTGCAAAACTGTCCCGAGATCTTGGAGGAACGCGATTAAAAATTCATCGACCCAGTAGCCCAAGCTTTAACATGCAGAAGACGCGTCCGACGGATATGGTCGCATATTTTTACTTTGAAAGTGGAATGTGCGTTTAGTGCGTCGGTCAAAAAGTCTCCACTGAGCGTTGGTCCGCGATTTGGGCACATTCCAGCAGCGCATTGCACCGCCTCATGTACACCAACATATCAAAAGGCCGGTCGCGGGCCCGTTCGGACCTTCAAAGAGGGACACGTCGAACTCAATTTCGTTTTTCATTTCTCTACGTGCATATTTTTCTACGTTACAAATGCGGTGGTGCTAATCGGCCAAAGTATAAATATTTTTAAAAGCCACAGGCAAAAAGTGCCTTGGAATTCGGTGCCCAAAAAACCAAAGACAAGAGAAAACGTGTTCGGAGTTATTTTCGTCTCTAAAAAATGTAGTTCTTTGAAAATAACCGGCTTAGTTAGCTAAAATTTTAAAATAAGTCTTAGGTTTGGTGGCTTGTTGGGTGAGCGCCGGATTTCGACACACTTGTAAAAAAGTCGCGGTCGTTAGTTTAGATAGGTTGTTTCTCATTTCTCGAAGACGAAGTAAAAAATTCGGGTTGTACTTAATTGTTGTGAGAGTCGTCGTGTCCCTCCGTCCCTTAGAGGCTAGAATAGAAGTTATTAGTCGTTTGTAACGTATTATTTCCCAAACGGAATATTATCTCGACAATATTGATTCACACTGTGAAGTTTTCAGTTGTATGATTAAAACTGTATATCGTGGGCCTTACTATACACTGAAAATTAAATCGTGCTGTCCAAAATTTTATTATTATATTTACTTTTGATCTTGCAAGCGTATATAGTTTAGGGGTGGACGCAGGTAGTTTAGATTGAGGTCGCGCCGCCCCCCACCTTTTGTATACTTAAGGCGCCCCGCGCTCTTTTGTTGTGTTACTTTCATACGTACTTTTAGGATTACGTTATTGAATGTATACAAGCTGTATATATTGATATTATGATATACATAACATATACTCTTATTTAATTAAGCGGTAGCGAGTGGTTAGGTGCCGCCACGATATGTATTATGGCACCCGCCCTGTCCCTGTGTTGCAGCCCCTTGGTCCATCCGCGCAGGGGCTCGGTCCGGTCCTGTCCCGATAGGGGCCCCCGTCGTATATAATTAGCAGTCCTAGTCGGTAGAGCGGCCCCCCCGCGGACCGGCCCGTGGCTCCGGCGCTCAGTGTTACGTAAACTCATTGTATTACAGCCGAACGGCTTCTTGCAATAAAAAAGCAATAACCATATTCCTTCTGTGGACGCTTTTGACTTTTACATTAAGAAAAATATAATAATATTATTATTATATTATTAACAATTACTGTAAGTACGTACTTTATGAACAAGATTTTACACTATGATAATAATGAAGGCGATGGCATATTGCTATTATAGAATGATTGTACAGATAGAGTTTGTAACATAAGAAAATTATGTTGTTCAGACGAGAGACCACTAAATGGTCACTCGCATTGCTCTTGTAGCGCTCGGCAACGGCCCGGGCCTTCATGTATATCTAACTACACGTTCTTACAATGTACATATAATTATTACAATGATAAGACAAGGTTCACAACGTGCCGTGTGTATGTGGGATAAATATAATATGGACATTGTTCAAAATAACACGACTTTTATTTATTACCCTTCCTAAACGATCTTATCAAAAGTTTAAATTAAGGTAAGTATTATTACAAATATCGAGTAAGTCTATTCTTTTTTTGAGTTAAAAAAAAACTATTATTATTAAAAATATCAGGGACTCCTCACACCTCTCCTCGTGGATTTTTGAGACATTTGTATTAGAAGCACATAAAGTGCGAAGAGGTGTGCAAATGTCAGGAATAACCCAAGACCTCCTTACATCTCATATGATCCTGATACACCAAAACAAATTTTCATCAAAATTAGGCGAAATTGTTGAAAAGTTTGGATATTTTTGTAGTTTTTGGAGATATTGGTATTAGGAACGCATAAGGTACGAAGAGGTAGGCGGTTATTAGGAGTAATTAGAGACCTCCTCGCGTGTCATATGATCCTGATACATCAAATTGTGTTTTCATGAAATTTTAGCAAAATTATTCGAAAAATTGATATTTTCTTGGATTTTTGAGACATTTGTATTAGGAGCACATAAAGTGCGAAGAGGTCTGCAAATATTAGGAGTAACCAAAGACCTCCTTACATCTCATATGATCCTGATACATCAAAACAAATTTTCATCTCAAAATTTGGCGAAATTATTGAAAAGTTTGGATATTTTCGTAGTTTTTGGAGGTATTGGTATTAGGAGCGCATAAGGTACGAAGAGGTAGGCGGTTATTAGGAGTACTTAAAGACCTCCTCACGTATCATATGATCCTGATACATCAAATTGTGTTTCCATGAAATTTTAGCAAAATTATTCGACAAATTAATATTTTCTTCGATTTTTGAAACATTTGCATTAGGATGACATAACGTGCGAAGAGGTCTGCTAATATTAGGAGTAACCAAAGACCTCCTTACATCTCATATGATCCTGATGTCTCAAAACAAATTTTCATCAAAATTTGGCGAAATTATTGAAACGTTTGGATATTTTCGTAGATTTTGGAGATATTGGTATTAGGAGCGCATAAGGTACGAAGAGGTAGGCGGTTATTAGGAGTAATTAAAGACCTCCTCGCGTGTCATATGATCCTGATACATGAATGAAATTTTAGCAAAATTATTCGAAAAATTGATATTTTCTTGGATTTTTGAGACATTTGTATTAGGAGCACATAAAGTGCGAAGAGGTCTACAAATATTAGGAGTAACCAAAGATCTCCTCACATCTCATATGATCCTGATATATCAAAACAAGTTTTCATCAAAATTAGGCGAAATTATTGAAAAGTTTGGATATTTTCGTAGTTTTGGAGGTATTGGTATTAGGAGCGCATAAGGTACAAAGAGGTAGGCAGTTATTAGGAGTAATTGGAGACCTCCTCGCGTGTCCTATGATCCTGATACATCAAATTGTGTTTCCATGAAATTTTAGCAAAATTATTAGAAAAATTGATATTTTCTTGGATTTTTGAGACATTTGTATTAGGAGCACATAAAGTGCGAAGAGGTCTGCAAATATTAGGAGTAACCAAAGACCTCCTTACATCTCATATGATCCTGATACATCAAAACAAATTTTCATCAAAATTTGGGGAAATTATTGAAAAGTTTGTATATTTTTGTAGTTTTTGGAGATATTGGTATTAGGAGCGCATAAGGTACGAAGAGGTAGGCAATTATTAGGAGTTATTAGAGACCTCCTCGCGTGTCATATGATCCTGATACATCAAAGTGTGTTTCCATGAAATTTTAGCAAAATTGTTAGAACAATTGATATTTTCTTGGATTATTGAGACATTTGTTTTAGGAGCACATAAAGTGCGAAGAGGTCTGCAAATATTAGGAGTTACCAAAGACCTCCTTACATCTCATATGATCTTGATACATCAAAACAAATTTTCATCAAAATTTGGGGAAATTATTGAAAAGTTTGTATATTTTCGTAGTTTTTGGAGATATTGGTATTAGGAGCGCATAAGGTACGAAGAGGTAGGCAATTATTAGGAGTTATTAGAGACCTCCTCGCGTGTCATATGATCCTGATACATCAAATTGTGTTTCCATGAAATTTTAGCAAAATTATTCGAGAAATTGATATTTTCTTGGATTTTTGAGGCATTTGTATTAGGAGCACATAAAGTGCGAAGAGGTCTGCAAATATTAGGAGTAACCATAGACCTCCTTACATCTCATATGATCCTGATACATCAAAACAAATTTTCATCAAAATTAGGCGAAATTGTTGAAAAGTTTGGATATTTTTGTAGTTTTTGGAGATATTGGTATTAGGAACGCATAAGGTACGAAGAGGTAGGCGGTTATTAGGAGTAATTAGAGACCTCCTCGCGTGTCATATGATCCTGATACATCAAATTGTGTTTTCATGAAATTTTGCAAAATTATTCGAGAAATTGATATTTTCTTGGATTTTTGAGACATTTGTATTAGGAGCACATAAAGTGCGAAGAGGTCTGCAAATATTAGGAGTAACCAAAGACCTCCTTACATCTCATATGATCCTGATACATCAAAACAAATTTTCATCAAAATTAGGCGAAATTGTTGAAAAGTTTGGATATTTTCGTAGTTTTTGGAGATATTGGTATTAGGAACGCATAAGGTACGAAGAGGTAGGCGGTTATTAGGAGTAATTAGAGACCTCCTCGCGTGTCATATGATCCTGATACATCAAATTGTGTTTTCATGAAATTTTGCAAAATTATTCGAGAAATTGATATTTTCTTGGATTTTTGAGACATTTGTATTAGGAGCACATAAAGTGCGAAGAGGTCTGCAAATATTAGGAGTAACCAAAGACCTCCTTACATCTCATATGATCCTGATACATCAAAACAAATTTTCATCAAAATTAGGCGAAATTATTGAAAAGTTTGGATATTTTCGTAATTTTTGGAGAGACTGGTTAGGAGCGCATAAGGTACGAAGAGGTAGGTAGTTATTAGGAGTAATTAGAGACCTCCTCGCGTGTCTTATGGTCCTGATACATCTAATTGTGTTTCCATGAAATTTTAGCAAAATTATTCGAGAAATTGATATTTTCTTGGATTTTTGAGACATTTGTATTAGGAGCACATAAAGTGCGAAGAGGTCTGCAAATATTAGGAGTAACCAAAGATCTCCTCACATCTCATATGATCCTGATATATCAAAACAAGTTTTCATCAGAATTAGGCGAAATTATTGAAATGTTTGGATATTTTCGTAGTTTTGGAGGTATTGGTATTAGGAGCGCATAAGGTACAAAGAGGTAGGCAGTTATTAGGAGTAATTGGAGACCTCCTCGCGTGTCCTATGATCCTGATACATCAAATTGTGTTTCCATGAAATTTTAGCAAAATTATTAGAAAAATTGATATTTTCTTGGACTTTTGAGACATTTGTATTAGGAGCATATAAAGTGCGAAGAGGTCAGCAAATATTAGGAGTAATCCAAGACCTCCTTACACCTCATATGATCCTGATATATCAAAACAAATTTTCATCAAAATTTGGCGAAATTATTGAAAAGTTTGGATATTTTCATAGTTTTGGAAATATTGGTATTAGGAGCGCATAAGGTACAAAGAGGTAGGCAGTTATTAGGAGTAATTAAAGATCTCCTCGCGTGTCATATGATCCTGATACATCAAATTGTGTTTCCATGAAATTTTAGCAAAATTATTCGAAAAATTGATATTTTTGTGGATTTTTGAGATATTTGTATTAGGTGCACATAAAGTGCGAAGAGGTCTGCCAATATTAGGAGTAACCAAAGACCTCCTTACATCTCATATGATCCTGATATATCAAAATCAATTTTCATCAAAATTAGGCGAAATTATTGAAAAGTTTGGATATTTTCGTAGTTTTTGGAGATATGGGTATTAGGAGCGCATAAGGTACGAAGAGGTGGGCAGTTATTAGGAGTAATCAAAGACCTCCTCTAAACTCATGTGATCCTGGGACATAAAAAATGAATTTTTTACCAATTTTCTACTTTAAAATTTTGCTTTTTTTTTCTTTTAAGAGATATCAGTAAGTATTAGGAGCAAATCAGGAGCGAGAAAACTTCCAGCCATTACGATGATCATCATTTTGTTGACAATAGAAGCTTGCTAACTTTTTTTATTGTTACTAAAATATCGGATTAAGGAAAAATTGAAAAGTAAGTAGATGTATCATATTAATTAATGTATCATTTCAAATTAACAGATATTAGTAAAAATTTGAGCTTTTTCCAATCGGTCTAGTCTTCTATGTGTAAAAAAGCAGCAGCGAGTTATTGAACTTGAACTTCCAAAACATTTAAGCAGAAAATTCGCTTCAGAAGATGATTCTCTGTGTTCTGTCGCAGTGCCATAAGAGGCCAAATATGATTTTTTTTAAGTTTTCGGATGCAGATTTTCTCCAGGCTTGGACTCGTTTTTGATCTTGTTAATTGTACCAGAAGATTGTCTTCTATGGATTTGATCAACTCTTAGGCTTGTTAGGACCTAAGGATAAACAAAACAAATATAAAATTACTTAATTAACGTACCAAAAATAGCAATATTAACGTTAATATAGTGTTTGACAAAGTTTTAAAAATCTAAAAATACTTACAACCTTCAGTGTAAGTATAATACAAATATTCTGAAATTACCCAATAACAATGCTTAAATCTGTCTACAAGATTTTTGGGAAAAAGTTTTCCACATTGTGTACAGAAAAATGAAAAACGAGACAGTTTAAACGAGAAAAACGAGAACGTTACTTAATCATTTCATTTTGTCAAACCTACGAATATTTAACATCAAATACTGTTTTGCTCTATATAAACAATTTTTCCGCACCCAATTAGATTTTAATTATCCTTGAATTTTAACATATACCAATAACCTTTATTTCTCGCCATTCAACACTGTGTGTGCAATTAAATCGAACACTGTACTTGTTTTATGATTCCCTTTTTAATTTATGTCATTGCTCCCATACTAGCGTTCGTTACGATTTCCTAGTTGATGTTTCTGACATTCTTATGACCGTTCATTCGTTGTAAACCTCTTCTAGTTCATTAGAAGCACACCGTGTTATGTCTTCTGCAAGTTCCAACCGTTATAAACTTCTCTTTCTATAGTTTATGATCTCTTGCTGTATTAGACTCTTGATATAAAGTGCACTTTTACGACGTATTTGTAAAAGCAAATTATGCAGGTAAAGTTTGTGTACTTGGTGCAAAATTTATTCGAAAGCTAAGTGCGAGTCAATAACGTTTTCCATTTATTTTCCAACAGTGACAAAGTAACTATCTTCCGTAATACAGACCCGTGAAAATCAACAATATAACTGTACGTGTTAAGCGCTCGCGGGCAATAACGCGGTTGATATTTTCATAAGCGATTATTTCAGGATAATCGCGAAAACGGTGCTTTTAATATCGTAAGAGACTGCTTTATTATTTTTATCTGAGTGGAATAAAAACAGGGAGCTAGAATAAAAATGAACCGTTTAGTTTACTGATTAGATTTTTAAAACGTTTATTTTTCTAGCGGATTATCCTGTGGGGGTTTCTCGCGTTGTCCTGGGTCTAGTGGTTTCCGGTGGTGTGAGTGAAATCAACCGGAAGTGCAGATTACCACACTAACGTGTATAAATTGCCCCGAATGGAAAGATTTATCAAAAAGACGGTATTTTATGGCGCCATACAATATTGACTGAAATTTGTGGTTTGATATTGCATACGACACGTTTTCCTAACAACAGCTAACCGCAAATAACAGAAAATATTATAAAGTTTGCGTTTTATCGCGAATAAATAATATCATTGTTACAATAGACGCTTCTAAAGTCTAATGTTAATCTTTATAAAACTGTAAGTTTGGTAAATAAATCTATTAAAAATTTGAGAATAATTATAAGTGATTGTTTTAGAATCTTTACAGTTTTTTGTTTTTTACTTCAATACTTATATCGTCAACTTTTTCACTATTTGTTGTTGAACTTTGAGACATTTATTTAATTATCTTTTTTTTATTTAAAAAAAACAAAAAAATTTGAAAATTTGAAGGGTTTCAGCGTCCAAAGTACTCAAACAAAAAAACTCTTTTTTAAATTTATCTAAAAATTTTAACAAAAATATGATAAACCAAATAATTTTAAAATTTTAGGAAAATCTAATAATTTAGGAAAAAATGCAAACAATCTGAAAATTTAAAAAAATTACATTTGAAAATGTCAAAGGATCTAACGAAACGAACAATTACAATGGATACGTTAAAGGCATTATTTTTCATCAATAACTTCAAACATAAAAAGAATAGAAAGTAGATATCAACGGGATTAAAACATCTTAGAATTTTAAAGAAGAAAAAAATCTTTTAATCGAAGTTTTAAAAAATAAAAGAATTGGAAAAAAACAAGAACTCAAAGCGCACAAAAGACATTTAGCAATTTTAAATGTCTGTTAAAAACCTGCTGAATTCAAAGAATGCTATCAAGACTAAAAAATGCAAAGAAGTTGAAGGTTGCACGATTCCAAAAATCTATGGGATCTAAAAAACAGAAGACTAAAAAAGTTTGAAAAAACTAAAAATAAACCTTGACCAGAAAAGCTTTTCATTATTTTGAAAATTCTACAATTTTTATATTTGAAGGAATAATGATAAAAAAGTTTAACAATTTTAAAAAACGGCTTTACAGGACTTTTAATAAAACGATATTTTTTAAATAGTTTGAATACAATTGGCAAAAAATTTAGACATTATTTTACAAAAATAATAGTAATAATAGTTATAAAATATGTAGGCAGATTAAAAATAAAAATATATCAATTTAAAAATATTAATTAGTTATCATATTAAAAAATTAAGCGATTCCTGAATACAATGGATGTATGTACGAAGCAGTAAAAGTTCCAAAAATGTGGAAGAATTTTAAACTTAAGAAACATTTTTTTTTATTTTGGAAAAACTGAAAACTCAAAATTGTAAAAACGTCAAGATTTTGATATATTGAAAACTAGTTTTAAAATAATTATACACGGTGTCCTAGAATGTTTAATGGTAAAAAAATTCTAATCTTAAGTCTTCTTATAATTATTTCCAATTTTAGAAATTAGCTTAACTAAAAATGTTGAAATTTGGTAAAAATTTTTACTTTTTAGTGAATTTGAAAATTATTCAACTTATTCTTAACATAAATAATCTTAAACGGTGTAAAAACTTGAAAATTTGAAAATGTATAAAAATCCTAAATATTAAAAAACTAGGATTTCACATTTATTCAATTGGTTAAATTGAATTTTCTAGTTTTTTTTTTAAATATTTTTAGTTCGCATCCGTTACGGCTTTTACGATTCTTCAAATCTATTGATTTTTAGGATTTACTTGAATTTTTCACTTCTTTATTGTTACATATTGTATGCATTTATCACATTTTTTGAATTCTCAATATTATCTATAGTTTTTAAATTTCAAAGATTTATTACATCGTGTATGGAATCTGTTTTTCCTCTTTGGAATGTTCGGTTCCTTAAATAGTTCTACAAAACATGCAAAATATGCACAGCTTATTCATAATATATGAATATGTAAAATGATAAATTAGTCTTAAACATCTTTAATAAAAGAAATTGACCTACAAACTAAAAATATGGCATACATCCAAAATTAACGTTCATTCATTTTTCATAAAATTCTCTCTTTATTGATAACAATTGTCTTATTGTAGCACTCTGAAACTCTGTTCTCAAGTTCTTGTTTTTTAGTGCCATAAATAATAAAGACGGAGTTATTTTGCTCGATTTCAGGTTGAAATATTATAGTTTAAGAGTAAATCTAGTAAATCCACGTACGACTATTACAAAAGCATGCACTTATATTCGGGGCCTACATTTATTCAAGTTTATTTGTATTTACGTATCGAAAACTTGTCTTTTTCTTCTGTAAATGAAGTTTCTCGTTTAATGAATGATTGATTTAAAAATAAATAACAAATCGCGTTTAACGAAAATAATTGTGTTTTTTTTTCGCAGTTGATCGATGATGATCGCAATTTGTATGTACGTAAAATACATAGCAAAAGTAAATTCATCATTGAAAGTGCCAATTCTCTTCCGTGTTCCCTTTTTGACAGTGAATTAATCAAGTTCGGCGTGAATAAACGCAATTTTTTTCTACATGTAGAATTCTCATGTGTCCCTGGTGAAAAAAAGACGTTGGTGTCATCAGCAAGTCAATCTATTATTCAATTCAAACCCAAGAGCATGGCGCAGATATCTGCGCCTTCGGAAGCGATGGGGCCCTTAATGTCCCGCGAATGTTTGTTATTTCCGTGGTGCCTCGTTTTCCGGGTCGCTTTTCATATAAAATTCCAAGAAAGATGAACGGTGACAAGGTATTTTAAATTCTGGAAGCCCGTTGAGTTATTTGCTGCCTTGCACCTGAAAACCGGGATTGTTTGTCGTGAAAACTGTCGTCTACTGTATGTATAAATATATGAGACTGCGTCGTGTCTGAAACGTGATTACGCTTTGTGTTGGCCCCCGATGTCCCCATTCCACCCGAAAGAAGCGCACGATCCATTAGAGGGAAATATAATTGCTTTTCACTTGTTACCCATAAATCTTTCTTCGGTGGTTGGGAAATGTGCGCGGGTCGAAACTTTGGGAATAGTTGTATAATCGCTTCTCTTTGTTTCTGAAACGGCACTAACAATGCCGAATGTCGGTAAACCGAGCACACCCTTTCTTAATATTGAGTTTAAAACGACGAGGGTTTGCACCGACTCAATTGACGTTTATATTAAACACGGAAGTGAAAACTAACCTCGATTTGAGAAAGGGAATAAGGCAGCACGAAAAATAGGTGTAATCACCCTCAACGTCAAAAAATGACGAATTTGCGACTTTATGTACGAATTGTTTGCTTGGAAATTATAATCTGGCGCGATTCTCGGCAAGATGTATTTGTGCATCGTTAAAGGTATTTGAAGAGCTCTTGAATTCTATAACAAGCTTGAATATCGTTACAAGCCTTCGGTTAACCCCAAAAACTGCAATCGATGGTGTACGAACTCTGTGAAATATTTTAATGATATCGATTTCAGAAAAACAATAAAACTAAGTGACCACAGAAAATGTCAGTGACAGCGAGGTCACTAATGCGGTGGAAGAATATTAGTCACTGCCTGATGCACAGTCACAGCCGCAGACACAATTCTTCATCTTTATTAACGACAAAGCTGTGGCCTTGTGAATCCATCACTGACGAGAAAACAGAGAAAATTATGTCATGCTAATTGGAGGAAAAGGAAAAACTGCGCGAGTTAGCGTTCTTAAACAATGTCTCGAGGAGGTGGCACTCAATTCAATTATCTCGGAATTGCAATGACTTCCAGTGCAGAAAATCGAATTATTTTGTAATTATAACTTTGGAAAATTCGAACAGGAAGTGGTCTTATCCTTCATAACAAAGCTCGCTGCGCAAACACGTCAGAGTTAAAAACAAATCTCTCAATTTAGATAATAGATAAGTTTTGCCACCGATATTTGAATGGAAAATTCCGGGTTTTGTTATTTTAAATGGCTCATATTTTTCTCCACGATTATCGAATATTTTATTATGGACGTCATATTTCAGGAGAGTCAAAGTGATTTCTTTTGTCGTTTTCATAGATAATGGCAGCAAGTTACGTACTATAGAGCTTTGTGTTATCAAGCAAGAAACTTGAGATTATAACAAAGCCAGAAGAATTCACTTCAAAGCTTTACTTACGTTCACATTATAAACAAATTGGTTGACATTACATTAAGAAAATGTCGTTTGTATGCGGCTTTATTAAGTGGCATTATATGATTAATAACACGACAGATGCTGCAGGATCCGAGTATCTTCCACTTTTTCCTTTAAGCTGGCGTATAATTTAAGGAACATTTTCTCGAAATGATCATTCCATTAAAATCTTTTTAGAGCAAGGTAATTTTTATTATTTCATTGAAATAATGGACTTAGAGTATCTAGAGAAAAAGCTAAAGCAATATGCATCAATAAAAATATAGCAAAAGCCATGAGAATAGGAGTGAAACGAAGAAGTTCAGACTTTTTCGATGTTTACTTTTCAATTTGTTACAAGTTGTTCATTTTTTCTAATGAAGCTATTGGGTTAAATGAGTCAATTTTTGTCAAGTGTGCCATTTGGTCATCGCCTTTCAGAAGCGCTGACGTTATGTAGCCCATCGACGAATATCCAATTTCAATTTTGTTTGTCGCTTTGGAAGCGCGTGCGGAGATATGTTGATAGCATATTCAGGATATCGGCATGTGTGCCTGACATCCGCGATGTCCTGGATTTGGCCTGTCCGGTCCCAGATGTTCCAGTTATCATTTTATATTATCCTGACGGTGACGCAAATTGAACTTTACTGTAATAACCCCAATCTCTTCGATTATATCGAAACGTTAAAAATTCAAGCCGTCAGAAATATTTATTTAAAAATATGCCGGTGGAAGAGATAAAGCCGGTAATATATTGCAAGCTACTTGTTTACTAAAACTCCACTTATGTTCACCAATGGAAAGATGTTGAACACGAGGCGTATAAATCATACAACTTCAACTTATCCGGAATTATAACTCAAATAGATGTATGTGGAATTTGCTCAAATATTTTCCGGACATATCTCTTAACATTTTTTTCTCGAATTTCGTAGCAAGTTTAAAAAGAACGAACGGTTCTTAAGATTGTTGCAATTTATTTCGAATACCTTTGCGGTACGATGAACAAATATCATTGACGTTCCATATTTCATGTTGCTCAAATGTGCCACTCTCGAAACTAATCTGGCAATGGAACCATGTGAAAAAGTCTGTTGGATCGACCGATGACACAAAAAGTAAGTTCACATTACACTCACAGCCAGAAAAATTATCGCGCTATTTATTATCAATTACGGATTTTGTCTCCGTTTCGCTTCTTTCGTAATGGCTTTTTTTAAGCGTTTCCTCCTGAAGTTAAGTAATCTTATCAAAATAAAAACGCCGGAATAAATGATTATAATCATGGGCTCTACTTATTCGTGGATCGAATAATATCGACGTTATCGTCAAATTTAAAAGAAGATAAATGACCTGTTTATAGACGATGGACAAATCTGTAATCATTATTTTGATACGACATTTTCCCGATAATCTCCTTTCCATTATTTAACGATCGTTGCATACCAAGAAAGTGCTGCAACGTTAATCGAAATTAATTATCATTTGATTGCTTCTCACGTACTCTTGATTTGTTTCGTCTTCGTTCTAGCGTCACAAATAACTTTATTGCATTAAAACAAACCAGATGCATACTTAAGTTAAACTTTGTAAAAAGAAATATAATCACGAGTAAGAAAAAGTATTAAATCGGTAGGAATTTTCCGAATAGTTTCGACACGTACTCGTTAATTAAACCAAACAGTAATTGTAGTAATATATAAAGTCGGAGTTTCACAAAATCCAAGTAATAGGTCTCGATTTTTCCGGCGCAGCCTTCGCACTGTTAACCCGGCGCCTCCACCATAATTAACTCTGCAAATTTTAATCGACTTTCCCATGTTAATTGTAGGAAATACGGTTTTTGTTCGCTTCAACAATACGAAAAGCCCCGTCTGGTGCACTTAATCTTAATCTATCTAAATCTACGTATAGCGTCTCGTCTTATCGCTCAAGTGCAGAGATTTCGAACAAAAGTACCTGCAACCTGTAATATCTATTGAATGCGCTCCGTTACGAAATCCTGCCTCAATGTGGCTATTCGTCTTTCCATACTTTCCACGAATCTTTTCTAAACCTAGCGACAATTCACTTCAGACGTTTTTCCGTGTCATTATTGTGTCGATTAATTAAAAGTGAAAAAATCGCATCTTCACTCGCCCGGTTCTAATTAAAAGGCTTGTTCGTGGGAGTGAAACAACACAAAGCATATTGTCTGCTGATTTAGCTTGACTAGATGACCGCATCGCCATTATGAGGGCATTCGGCCGAACAATGCCTCCGTTCGTGTGGGCATCTTCACACAAAGTGCACAAAACTGCCGCATATACAACCTGATAAAGGGAATATTTACAACCGCCACCTGTCGTAACTCGTGTTCTTCTACATCGTTCAAGATAATGTTAAGTGGTGATTTGTTGATATGTTATACGCTGTGTATGAAGTTGTGGCTCGCAATGCATATTCGATGCGGCAAAAACTACACTTTTGCATAGTTCAAATTACAAGGACTTTTGATAAATCTACTGCTGCAGACAATCTGCGTAGTCGGCTATGAAGAACGGAAGTGAGTTATGATAAAATTTAACAGTTTACCGGAAGCCTGATTTATCTGATATTATGCTTAAACTGATAAATTACTTCTCAGAGAATTAGAAATCAAAATCAATTGATTTATATACCTGAAGAGTAAGTAAACAGTATTATAATTTAAAAGCAATTAATAGCATTTTTTAGACACAAAATCAATAATTATCACATAAAGTTTTATTATAATACAAATTTAATTAAAAAACAATACTTTATTTATGTTATGTTATTTTCTGACAAAAGATTTGGTGTTTTTTAGTAGGTGACAAACTGTATTTGCGAAGATAGAGTCTTAAAAAAAATATGATTAAAAAATTTAATTAATTAGTTAAATTTTTGAATGTTTGACACAAACAACAATAAATTAATCATAGATAGAGCAAATAATTTTATAACCATAATATTCATATCATGTGATTGAAAAGAATAATTTAATTAACCCATTACTTTATTATGTTTGTTCCAAATTATTTAAAAGCTATGTTTATGTAATAATCAAAAAGTCAAATACAAACAAAATAGTAACCAACGATCCGATAAATCGATTTTAAATTTTAATTTTTGCAAATCGACTTAATCGAAATTTTGAAATGAAACTGAAAAGTTTATATTTTATATTTTCATTAACAAAAAACGATTAACAATCATTTGCTAATATGAAGCTTGGAGCTTCTCGTCTAAATCCTTATGAAAATCTCGTTTTCTTTCAGTGATTTTTTATCGTTTTTGCCAGCATTTTCATATTGCCTCATAAACCATTGGATTTAGAGAGCACTCGTTCCTATCAGTGTGAAACGTTCCAATGCACCAGACCATAAATAACCAAACACTCAGCCACAGCCAGTATGTAATTATTTTATATTTCAAATAAACGAGGATATCAAAAATATTAGATTGGGGCGACGCTGCCATAAATTCAAAGCGAGATAGCCAATAAGAGCTCCAAGCATTTGCGCGGACGTTTCTTGAAAAATATCCTCAGAACTCAACACTTAAGCGGTTTGATATAATTGAATCAAAGATAGACGAGGACACAAAATCCGACAAGATTGTTTCCAAAAAAGATCGTTTGCAATATTTGGGATAATTTACTGCCTCCGGAAATATTAATTTGGCAAAAAGGCGATCGTATTTGCACTGTTCTGAATGAGGTGGTTACGTGAAACAAAAACATCTGGTTGGAAAGTTTCAATTTGTTTTGGAAATGTATAGACCATCACATACTGGGAATTGAACATCCCAAAGGTGATATTTTAAAGTTGCTTGTTTGTCAAAGGGTTAAAAGTTTGCAAACAAGCTAGTGTAGATAGAGCATGTGTTTAAAGAATCAAAACAATTTACAATAAAAGAAAACTGAACTTTAAAAAGTGTGACAAAAAGATTTTACAACTTCCTTTGTGCTCAGTGAAACTAATAAAATATGTAATATTTAATTAAAATTTTCAGAGTATTATACTTTAGAGGGAAATTTTACAACCTTGTAAAATAAACGAGACAAATTCCTAGTGATATTTCATGTTTATGTTTTGTAGAAAAAATACGAGGAAATATTTTCACGAACATCTATATGTATTGGAGCTCTGATTATTAGAGTAAAATCGAAGGAATCCTGATTCAGGTAGAAGCGTCGAATTCGCTTTGTGCGCTTGTCTCATATTTACTGAAAGAAATTTTCATGAAAAGGACTGTTAACATCTACACAACTGAAGACTTAGCAACGTGTTTTTAAATCATCGATTTTCAATTAAAAATAACAAGCTCGTCTAGTTTTCACAAAGATTTCTATAATACTTGGTTTAGTTTGTAGAGCAGAAAGCATTTTGATATGTTAAAAACGGCTCTGTGATCTGTTAAGAAAGTAATTAGTGACTTTTTGTGATATTGTCCCATTTCGTCTCCCGTCATAAAAAGCCTATTCCAGCGATAAGAATCTATTACCTACCGTATTAAGTATTTAAACCGGGCCGGCGGTCTTAATGCCCCAAATTCATTACAGGCACGGGCCGCCTAATCCCAAGGACGCCGCGTCCCCTTCATCGATCCCGTGATCCCGGTTCATCCCGACCTTGACTGCTCCACACTTCCAATTTAGGCAAATTAATCTTTATCGTAGAATAAAGACAATTTTGACGGGACCATCTTAAAAGTGGGCCAATCGAAGCGCGTTTCTTGCACCACCCGGGCTGTAATGATCCCTATCTAAACAGCTTATCAATATTCGCAAAGCAGTCGAGGGCGCATTGTTCACCATCAATGGAACACTCGACTGTGATCTGGCGCGTCCTCTAGGTTTCAATCTGAGAAGAGAAGCGAGCGAATCCGCAAACACGCCACTATTGTGTTCCGGTGAAAAGGACTAATTTCACTAGTTCTTGTTCTGTCGACCGATACCTAATAGGTTTTGGGAAGGTCAGATGCTGTTGTGGTTGACGATCTGCTGTTAAGTTACAAAGTTTAGGAAGATTGTGTTGGAGGATGCTATGCACGGTTTTCGGTAGAAATAAGTAATTTACTTAAATAGTTTCTCATTCGATAATGGGAGGTAAATTACCGATATGAAATTCCTTGTCACTGTTCTCTCCACGTTGGTTTCGTACATGTGCTTACAATACGAGCAACAATTAAATTGGAGGTAAAATATATCTCCTACTAACATCGGTTGTTGTCAAATTCCTGTTCAACAATTTTACTGTTTAATTTTCTCTCAAAAATTGTTATAGTACATCTAGTTTTTTTATTATTTTTAACATTTTTCTAAATTTAATGTTTTACAAAACCGGATTATTACGAAATTAGTCGGGATCTAAGAGATTTTAGAAATTATTATCTTATTAAAACAAAACCAGTCAAAAAGTGTAGCTATTTGGACTAGAAGGTTTTAAAACAACTTGAAACACTCACATTTTTCCTAATTTTGTAAGTATGTAAAAATTTTTAGTTTTTTTATTTAGTTATGTGTTTAGTTTGAATTTATAAAATCTACAAAAAAGTTTTTTTCATATTTTAGAAAATAAATGACACATTGTTTATAGGATCCAAATTGTAACAACAAAAAATG
This sequence comes from Cynaeus angustus, assembly GCA_030157275.1. Lineage (NCBI taxonomy): Eukaryota > Metazoa > Arthropoda > Insecta > Coleoptera > Tenebrionidae > Cynaeus > Cynaeus angustus. Next base: position 16,835,457 of record CM058062.1, read on the forward strand.
TTTTATTATTTAATTAAAGATTATTTTTTTATTGTAGACTAAATTCTCACAAAGCTGGACTTATCTCACTCAAAATATTCAGTAGAAAACTCAGTTATGTCTCTAAATTTCACCTACAATTTAGTTTTTCATATTTTTAGATACCTACTTTTTCAAACTTCCCAACTTTAAAATTTAGATTTAGATTCTTAAATTTTTAAGATTTTTAGGCTGTAAAAATAAAAGTAAAATAAAATTTTTGTTTCAAAGGTTTTTAAACTTTAATATTTCTAGATGCTTCTTTGAAAACTATGTTTTTAAGCTTCTAGGTTTTTAAATTCTCAGACTCTAAACAGTTTTCCGTTTAGACAAAGCTCACAGATTTCAGTATTTTTGGATGCTTTTTGCTTTTTAACATTTAGTTTATAAAATTTTAGATTTTAGTCCTAAAATTCTTAAATTCTAAAGTTGTCAGATGTTTATAGTTTTATTTAACGATTTTTATATTGCTTGATTTTTACAATATTATTATATTATTTTTACAATATCCAAATAGAGTTAAGTAATTTCTAAAGGTCAAGGAAACCTTTAATCCAACGACTGTAGTAAAGGAATTTAAGTATTATACTATTTGATGTTAAAAAACGACAGTGCAATTGGCTATAAGTTTCTCAAATTTAATTTATTAGAATTCCATATTTTCAGTTTATGAGTTTCTTATATTTTATATTTATGACTATTAGATGAGATTAAGTAATTTCTAATAACCTAGAAAACGATTAATAAAACTTAAGTAATGCTTAATGTTAAGAAACATTCACATGTGGTCATTTAATTCTTAATCTTAATCTTATTTTTTTCTAGAATTTTCGATTCTTAGATCCCCAGATCTTCAAGTTTACAAATTCTTAAATTCTTAGATTTTTAAAATTTTAAATCTGAATTTTTGAGATCCTAAAAAATTAAAAGTTTAAGAAATTTATATCTTAGAGTTTTGTTAAATGAAATTTTAATCTCAATTTTTTTAAACCAATAGTGCAAAAAAAATTCGACTTTTTGAAATATTTATTATATCGTTGATAACACCACATTTAAAAAAAATTACGTAATACTAAAAATCTTAGTTTGCGAACAAAATTTAGTATACAAAGTCTTTAAAATCAACGCGACACATTGTTAAAAACGACTTGTGAATCTTCTTCAGTTGGCAACATATTGTTTAATTAAAAAAATATGACAGCATCATTATTCATTCAATGATGAAAAGTCACATTTATTTTGATGACTACAATCTGTCAATAAAAAGAAATTATGTATGTAATAACAAAATTTAATAACACGGATAGTTTACGTCACTCGCTCGCAAACTCGCTCGTGGATAAACGTCATCCTCGTAAATAAGAACCATCATAACATGCTCGCATAATAATATACTCCATATACTTTAATGTAGTAAGAACATAAAAATTTAACAAATACAGATTTCAATCCCTATAATTTTGATTTTTTTTTTCAGCTGTAGACAAAGAAAATCTACAAAATGATTTTCTCACGTGCTATAAAACCTAAGTTTCACTAAAAATTAAAAATGTTGTTAGCTAGTTTTACTTTTAATTATTAAAAATCGTCACATCTTCAGTCTTCTAAAATATTGTTATTAAAATTCAATTTTGTATGCTAATGAATTATGGTACCCTTTCAATTGCTTCCGGACAACCAGTCTTGACATTTGAACAGGAAACGAAAAAACCTCAGTGTTATTTACGACAGTTATTTCTTACAATTATAAGCCAAATTTATATTGCGCAAAATTTTAGAACGAATTTTTGTATTCAACTCGCACTAAAATATCGACAGCTAAAATTTTGAATGACACATTTTACATAGAGACGTTAAAAAATCGTATTTTTTAGATTTTCCTAAAAATAAAAAGCAGATACCTGGAGTTTAAACTGTAGAAATTCGAGATTAGCTTAATTTTTATTGCACCAGGTTATGAAATTTGCGCGAAATTGCGGTCTGCACTTGCAATGTTGCAAATGATTCTAAATATCATTAACTAAATTCTGTAGTTAACTGAGTAGAGGACCGAAGGTGTTCAGCCCTGTAATAGATATTCACAGAAATTCTAAAGATAGATACATTGAGTACAGAACACGTGAAGGCTTCTATCTAAGATTTTGTTGTTAATGAAGAAAGCGTTCGAAGATTCTATTAAAAACATTTACTTTACATTTACAAAACATCATACTGCCACTGTTAAATGAAGTCAACCAAACGTCATAAAACGATTTTAAGAAGTCTTTTTTTTTGTTTCATGACGGTTCCAAAAAGTATTGTTTCTCAAATGTTACATGAAAATTTAACTGCGCAAATTTTTAACTTTTTCTTTTCAATTACTCGTTCTATTTCTGCGGTTAATTTGTCAGGTAACAGATAGCTATCGCAAAAGTAGTCCTTTATGACTTAGAAAGACAAGTGCGTCGGCGGCGATGTCGGTGGCGGCATGCGCCCCGTCTTATCAGTCTTGCGTAGTTCTCGCACATTTCATTTATCTTCTTCACAGTTGACTGGTGCCACTCCGTTCGCCTCATGTCGGTAATATCTCCGCTATCACTCTTCTTCATACGAGCCGCCGCCGCCACCGCCGCCGCCTTCTAACCCCTTTATCCGTGTCTCAATCACTATTTCCATATGGGGAGAGGGTGTGCAGGACATTCACTACTCTGACTGACACTCACTTCCTCTGTTGACTACATTCGCTTCAATCCCCGGAACTCAAATGACATCGACTTCTTTCAGTCTGAATTCATCCGTTTTCAACACCAGATGAGATGGAACGAAATTTAGACCGGAGAACGACTTATAATTTAAATCAAGGAAATTACGACTACTTTCACACTATAAATAACTTTTTATCGCGATGGGAAAAAATACACCGGGACGGTGGACATGATTTATGATAACTTTTCTAATTTATTTTCAAAATTTAATGACCTCGACCTGTCCTCAAGCACTTTGTAAACATATTTTTTCGTGGGACAGGCGCGAAGTCAAAAATTTTAACCGGGGATTACCGGCGTATTTCAAAACTTTCAACTACGCTTCCGTTAGGGGCCATCAATATTTTATCAATTATTTTGCCTCACTTCTTGCTGCTTTTCATTAAGTTTTAGCTGCGACTACATTTATAAAACTGTCTTCCGTGAAAATTCAGTTCCATACAAACTTTTTAGTGCGAACAATAAAATTGTCTGCTAACAACAACATTTTGCTCAGATTAGTCGAACTCTTCCAACATACGAAATAACTTTTCTTACTAGAATTCCGATAAATGGCATGCTCCCAGTGTAAGTATAGATACGTCTCAAACCATCCATACAAAATTCTTTACTTCGTTCAAAGTAATTCTTGTAGAAATTGCACTCGTAGACCTGCATACAATTTTTAAAGTTTGGAAACTTTTTAACTACTTTCTTGTGACGAGGAGTACGAGATTTCTTTCTTTCTGCGAACTACTTCCAAAAATTGTTTGTAGTGTTAATATTTTCCTAACTAAACAAACATTCTAAGAAACTTTAAAAACAATTATTATTTCTCTAGGTTCTTCGTTGCCCTTATCGGCCGTTATAGAATCACTATTAAAAATATAATCTAATCTGTACAAAAAATTGTAAAACAAGCATCCTTTGTTAGAACTAAGTGCGAAGCAACGCCCGAACACCCACTCGCTCGTGTCAGTAGACCCTGAAGGACTCTGAATCCTGATTTATGATATAACACGCTTCATCCTTTTTTGTTATATTTTTTATGTTACAACAATATCAAAAAACAACCTAGCGTTATAACACCATTTTATCCTTTGATTTATTCTCATTGCTTAAACATATTTCCAGGCACAAAAACCTAATTCCAGCTAAAGCGCGTCAGTCTAATTTTATTCGTCCTATAAATAAATCACTTTGGACTAACGATAACGTGAAATTACACTTGTCTCAAACAAAATAACATAATTAAATTTCTTGTATAAACTGGACGGTTTTTCCGGTTTGTTGACGAGTGTTGACAAGCGTATGCACTCCCTGAATCGGGTTTAATTATTTTTGACACTAACGAACTGTGCTAAAGATAAAACAAATGTGGTAACTCGTTTATGTCGTACATCTAACGTGTGTTATTGGACGTAAAACTTTGTTTTAAAGTTTGGACGGTTTTTATTCCGTCATAATAATAAATGGTATGAATTCACAGAGGTTTAAAGTCTACGTAACAAAAGTACGGTTAAAATGAATCAAATATAGTAAAATTTTATCTGGCGATTTTTGTACCATAAAGAGATCGTCTTTTTTCCCACTTAATTGTATTCTTTAAGGAATTTTCTCGGAGCTGTTTTGGTGTTCAAAACACTAACAAAAGCATTTGTTTTCACACGATTAACTCTCGCTTTGATGATGGCAGTATTGTGGCCGAAATGCTCGTCAACTGAAAATCTGATAATTTTTCGTGTGGTTCATATTTTCTGATTCTACTAGTTAACAAATATTTTTTTTACCTTTGTTTGAAGCAGATAACTCTAAATCTTTTCCGATTTTGGAAGGATCAAAGTTCTCATTTTTGAAGTGATTTTTAATTCTGATTACAGGAATTTTAATTTTGTTATAAATTTACTAAATTTTAAATGCTTCAAATTCTATGTATTCCAAAAATTCTACAAAACCTTTTTTATTTTAACGTTCCAAAGTTCGATAAATTCTCCGAAATCTTATATGATCCAGATCCTTCCAGAATTTCCAGAAAAAATGCTATGAAATTCTATATAATTTACACATTCCTCGAAAGTCTTCAGTTTCGAGAAATTCTTCTCAAGTCGCAACAATCATATGAAATCTATAATTTTTGTACTGGCCATTTTATAAATCTGATTATTTTGAGGTTTAGACATTGTAGGGATCGTGCAAATTCTTTATAAATTTACTAAAACGTAAACAGTATAACTCTATGAATTTCATTAATTCTACAAAACTTTTATATATTCATACCTTGCACAACTTGTATGATTTCTTCAAAATCCTATAAATCTACATTTTCAGTTTAAAAAAATTGCTACAAATTCTCTATAATCTGTATATGCATATAAAATCCATAAGCTTGTCTCAAATTGTATAAATCTTACAAATTCCATAGTTAAATAAATTTGTAATGTTTCGGATTGCAAAAATTCTATAAACTTTTACACATTTTTTTAACATTTTCTATAAATTGTTTAAATTCACAAATTTAGTAGAATTTAAAAATTTTCAATAACTTTTCTATAGTTTTTACAGTTGTATAAAAACTGTGAATTTAGCATCTACTGTAAACTTTATTTTTAACTTACATTTTTATTCCAAAAATTATTTTCTAAATTAATTAGTTTTACAGCGTTTATTAATTTATAAAATACATGACATATATAAAAATACAAGATTTTTTAAGTTGTTATTGGTAGTTGAAAATTTAAACAATTTTTTATAAAATTTTACGGTACGTGTAATTTTGTAGTTTTTTTTAGCCAATGGTTTGATTGTTATATAGATTGATCTATAGCAAATTTTTTATGGATAAAATTTTTGTGATAATCAATTGGTGTTGAACAAAATTTCGGCAAATTTAACTTTGCTGAAATCTCTTTTAGATATATTAATAACAAAATTGTAACAAACAATAATTCTTACATAAACTATAAAAATGTTATCTTCTAAACCTTCTACATATATATACAAAACGTCACCGATATCAAATTCTTAGAACTACTATTGCAAAAAAAAATTCCTTACAAAATTTATGGGAAAGAACAATTAGCTTAATTCCTTCAAGATTCTAAATACCAAAAGTGGTGGATAGTGGCCCGGATTTGGAAGAAAATCATTTAAAGCATAACAAAATAAAAACGAATCTACACCACCGAGATTTATTTTAGCAGGTAGATTGAGAACGGTTTACTAGAAGAAGCCAAGAAAGATAATTTGTTTCAATTGATTGGGTCTCCACTTCAAATTTTGTACGGCATACAGAACCAAGAAGAAATTTTATGATTACATTGTGTTCTAAATTTTCAGTTTAGAAATTCTCATACTCTCAAATTCTACATTTTCTAATTTTTTATATACTACATATTATATTTATATATTTTTTATAATTGTTATTTTCTAAATCTTACAAAACAGTTTTTGAGTTTAATTTAAAAATTTAACTATTAGAAAAATAACAATTCAAATTCCCTAATTGAAATTCTTATTTTTATTTTTGAGATTTACAAATTCTGAATGTTCAGCGTTATATGTTCCCAAATTTTGTATTCGAAATGTTGGTACTTTAGATCAAACATTCTGAAACTCTCTCATTCTTCATTCTCATTTCTCAGGTGCTAATTTAAAATTCTAAGGTTTAATTTTTTTACATGTGGGACAATTTTTTCGATTTTGAGATTTCAGGATCGTAAATATTCTCTAAACAAATTAGTGTTCCAAATTCTTAGATACAGAATTTTCATAATATTTTAAAGATTCTTAAATTCTATATCGCTATATCGTATATTTTTCCAAATTCTAGAATTTCATTTATTCAAAAGCTAGATTTTTACGTTTTTAGGCTCTATTTTCTTCAAATTTTAATGTTTTATATAATAATAGTATAAATTGTTATTTTCCTAAATTCTATGCTAATATTGGCTCGTCAATTTGTAATTTTTTTAACACAATGGTCCTAAAATCTATTCTTCTGAATTCTGTTAATGTTTACATTCTATAGTTAAATATTTCTCTGCGAATACTTCAAAATCTTGAAATGCTCAAAATCAGCTCTAAAAAGGAGTCGCAACTTTTTCATTGTCACACTTTTTTACACTTTCCAGAAAGAAAATTGAATCAGTTAGCTGTTAAACCACGTCGGTAAAAACATTTCCCATAAAAATGTTAAGTCGTTGCTCCAAATCGAAACAGAGTAGATTCAGTTACGTTCAGATTTTATTGCTAGTATTTTATTTCGCCAAAGGAAACGGCGCACTTGCCATAACTAAATACATGATTACGACCCAAAGATAGACTATCTCCTACTCGGGCCAACTATAAATTCATTGAGAAAGAGGAAAGAACACAAAACGGTTTCTTTACAGTCACAAAGAATTACAATGAATGTAAGTTTGCTCTAATTTGTGCAATTAGTAGAGCTTAACTCCGCGAACAAATTCTCAAACTTTTAATGTATGTTATTAAAGCAAATTTACGTGCAGTTGCAAAATTTAAGACGTGTCCTACGCTTTTTTCATTTCCTTTTAAATAACACTATCCCTAAGGGAGTTCCTAATAAGATTAAAACGGCCCAACTTGACGACTACTTCACAATGGGCTTAATATGAGCACATTTAATTTCAGTTGTGACAGTTAAAAACCGGAAAACGTTTTTCATTTTTGTAATAGTTTTCCAGTTCTTATTCTATTTTCAATTAGTATGACAGAGATAACCGATTCGAAGCAGGTGCGTTACAGTAAAAATGAAAGTGGTAATCTGATATTTTTATCGCTGGGAGAAACTGTGACAGCAAAAAAATATTAATATTAAAGTTGCAAGTTGGTGGCGTCTCAACACAGTTTCAGCGGACGGTCGCGATTGAATAACGATTTTTCATGTCATTCTTCTGGGAGATGTTTCTTTATCACGACAACCGTCGTCTGGATCCAGATGTTTCCAACTCCGGGTACTGAAGTCTATTTAATAACATTTCACACAAGTCACACTGATAATAATTTCAAACGTTCACAATTTTATATTACAAGATAATTGAAAATAACGGCAACTTGCCACGAGGAAAAGCTCATTCTAGATTCAGAAGGGAACAAGGTTAAGAAGATATATTTTAATTATGTCTGTTTTGAATTATCGACGAGACTGGATTAGTGCGAAATTTTTAACAAGAGCTTATCTATTAGTTATTATTAATACTGCGAACGGAGTAGAAGGAATAATTTTAAGCCGGGTAATTCCAAGTTCGATGCTGAAAGATAAATTCTTGCCCGCTTGAGGGCGTCTGCGATTTGTGTAACCGCGTATAAAAACCTTAAGTTTGAAATAAATTTTTCAGATCCAATTATCAAGTCGAAAATTTGCAACCCGCAAGTCGACATGTTGAAAGTGAAAATTTTAATTACGTCTTTTGTGGCGGTTTCCGGTCCGTAAAAACGCACCCATCAACGGAATTTATGCTTGGTGCGAATTTTTAATGGTTCGTTAAGTGAAGGTTTTTGTGTAAATTCATGAGATTTATCTTGTAGTAACAAAAACGATCTTATCTAGTTGCAAAAATCTTTGTTTGAGAATCGGCGCACTTTAGTTTAACTTAAATAAGGATCGCAAGAGAAAGTTACCAAATGCGAATAAACCAATTTAAGTTTGAAAGAAACTCAATTACCCTATGTAGTGATAAGATAATTAACAAGAACTCGAAAAGCTTCCCCGCAAATACTTCCTATTATTATACACTCGAACTGCTCCGTCCAGACTAAATATTTGAGGTAAGAATTTTGGAAATTTCGAACCTTTATTTAATTAGCAACGAGACGTGTTTAGCCGACTTCATAGGCAGCGTAATTTGCTCGAGAGTGTGTATGAAAAATCAGTCGACTGTGTAAAAGGGCTGTGATAAGTAGAGACTGAGCCAGACGTCTCTGTGCTCTGATTCACTGTCACTGTCACTGCTCTCGACAACTGCAAGCTCAACGATGCTGAGATGGCCTCTTCACTTGTACTCCACCAGCGGATTTCAGATTCTTTTGTCCGGACACGCTTCTCGTCCTCCACTTCAGATTCGCTTCAAATCTACAAATTATATGACTCAAAGCTAAAACAACTTTGTAATAATGGCGCTTCTACACTGCTAAAAAAGACGAAGTATTACACAGATAAAAACATGGAGCTGCTTTCTACTCGTATCTTAATTAAAACTTTCACGTTTCATTAATTAAAAGTAGCTTTTTCTGCTTAGAAGCTGTTCGATATTATGTCGCACAATAATCACATAATGAATAAAAATTTGCGCTGTATGCAAGTATCTTTCTTATAATAAATAATAAGCGCTCCAATTTTTCCGTCAAGTTTTTGTAACAAAATAACGAGTAGCTGTTGCAATGAAAATGTAATTTTCAAATTATTCAGTCATTACACTAGATAAAAATTGAATTGGCAATATAAATAAAGTTCGCTCAAAAAAAACTAGATTAAAAATTAAATGGCAGAATTAGCTATCCAATATTTAAATCATTAAATGCAGTTGAAATCCTAAATTAAATGTAAATAATCGAATCAACAAATTATCTTACCAAAATATTCAAAGTTTTCGTAAATAACTAAAAGTGTCGTAGCTTGTAATAAAAATATGTTTTATTATGTTAAATTACTAATTTCTTAAGTAGTTTCTTTCATAAACAAACACAGAGAGATAGAAGATTAGAAGAGACATTAGTTAATTATTTAATTAGTTACCTAAACTGACAAGGTAACTAATTAATAGATGTTTCCCATGTGAATAAACACCGCATAAAATTAAAACATTTATTTGAATGTGTTGATATTGCCACTTGTAATGATTTAAAACCAATCAACTATACATATGAATTAATCTAAAACCATAAATATACAAAATTTTAGAGTACATAATTAATAAAAATAAAATTCATAATATGTAGTTTCATCATAATTTTATTTTTGTGTTTAATCTATATTGGCGAAATTAATTTCAAGTTACAGTTTGGATGAGTATAAATATAATAGCAAGTTTTAAACAATGGTGGATGCATCAGGCTAAGTTTTTAAATTCTAAACTATAGTTTCTCTCAATAAAACTTCCATAAATTTTTAAAAATAATTTAAATGTAAAGATTTTACTTGCAGGTAGAAAAAAATCAGAACAAGAGACATTAAAAATTTAAAAATTTTGGGTTTCAAAAACCTGACGAACTAAATAAACATTTGGGAAATTTTAAACTGTCAACGAATAACCCTATAAGGCTTAACATAAAAAAAAATTAGTATAAGAGTCTGGTAGTTAAATTCAAAAAATAGCTGAAAGCTTTTTAATCAAATAATTTAACATATAATCTAAGACACCGAAACTTGATAAGCTGTAAACCTGAAAAACTTAAAATTTCAAAACTCTAAAGTTGAGTAGGCGTTAGCCTAAGGTAAAAAATATAAGAACTTAAAAACTTGACTTAAGAACTGTTTCGATTTTCCAAATTATTGACAATTAAAAATGCAGATTTATATAAGAGCTTTTAAAAGGATATTTACAACTCGATCAATAACTGGTAGGTCTCATTGTTTAAAAAATCTTTGTTAAAAAATATTTTTTGTTAATTCCGACACAAATTTTCAGTGTTTAAATTTTTTAGCCCTTGAATACCAATTTTTATTGAATTTGAACTTGTGTGTTAAATTAATAGTAATAAAGTCAATTTAAAATTACGGTTAAGATTTGTCTAAACATTGTACAATAATATGATTTTAAAAAAATAAGTTTTGAAAATGGTGGATGCGCCGGGCTAAAAATTATTTTAACCCAATCTTACAATGTTTTAATATAATTTGCAATAACTTTTAAGATATGTAAAATTGTCACTTGAAACTTTGAAAAATTTGATCTCAATAATACTTTTTTACCAACGTCAGTAAAAAAACTAACACAATGGTGGTGATTTCCAGTTTCTGCGATCTATATTAACACTATTCAAAAAGTTAACCTAAATAGGTAATTTCTAATTAAAACATAAATTTAAATATAAACCTCAAATCTGAATTTCAAATGGGAACCTGAGAGCCAAATAACCTAAGAGTCCTACGTTCTGAAACACTGTAAACCTAAAATATCTAAAATCTAAGACATCTGTAAAATTAAGAGTGACTCTACATAAAAAGCAAACTTCCATAAAGTGAAGTGTTCCGGAATTTTATTATTTGGAAATCTAAAATTGAGAAAAATAGAGCTAAAAATTTTAGAGTTATGAATCTAAATTAATCTGAAAATCTGAAATTTAATAGCTAAACACCTAAAAAAATTAAAAAATTAGAACTTGAAAATTTAAAAAACCTAAGGCCTGAAATTTTGTGAGGATAGAAACCTGAAAACCTACAAGCTGAAAAAGTGTGTTAATCCTAAGAAACTGAAAAACTGAAAACCTGAGAACATAAGTTTTAAAATATCTGAAAACCTAAAATTTAGTAATTTAAAAACTTTAAAAATTAAGAACAGAAAAGAAAATAAAAAATTTAACAGATTTTGAGAAGTAGGAGAACAGACAACTTTCTAAATGTCTAAAAATGTTTACTTTATCGAATGTAAGTTTAATTGTATTTCTAAAACAATTTTTTTTGTTTTTAGTTATAGAAAGTTGTTTTTCTCACAATAGACAGACTAAGTGAATAAAATAACCATCGCCAAGAAAACGAATTAAACAAGGAATATGAATGTGCTTTTACTCTGTGTACAGTTATAAAATCATTTGTCTCGCTACTACCGTTTTCACTAGTGGTGAACGACGTTTCAATCTAACAGAATTGAGTAAAATCATGTTAAAAGATAAAAGATTTGACTGGATTTAAACAACGCAGCGGAATGACAATTTCATTTTTGCAATTAATCAACCACTTCGCGGAACGTGCTTTGCTTAGCGAAATTAAAATGTCCAATTAAATGTGCATGTAAATTGGATCCTTAAAATACACTTTTCAATTTGCCATATTTTTAATTTTAAATTGAGCATAATGGAAATTATTGGGACGAAAACCGAGTCGCTTTAATTTATACAATTAAATGGAAAATATAAAAGTTACTGCCTTCGAAATGTAATTATATATTTAAAATGTGTTTGAATTAGTTTTGGACGAGAGCCGAAGAGACCAACCCTTTACTAAGTCTAGACCCGCGTCCACACTAATTATCATCGTAAACTTTAATCAAATTATTGGTTTAAAATGCAGACAACTTCTCAGTTTACAAGGGTCTGAACACGGAGATCTTCAGATTTCAGACGGCGTTAAAAAATGCGAGCACAAAGTCTCGAAATTTATATTTTTAATGCAGAAAGTTGGCAGAGCTAGACGAGAGTGAAACAGTCCAGAAATTACGAAGAAATAACTCGCTCAGAATCTGCTACCCTTCAACGTACAACTAAGCACTATATAAATTTAAATGCAAATATAGAGCTCGTTATAACGTGAACAACTAGAAACACGAATCAAAACGAAATTAAACATGAGGTACAATAACGTAGAACGTTTTACGATTTTGCGTGTCATCCTTACACAAGAGTGACACACGCAAATCGTATTTTTATGATACAATTACATTATGTAACTCAAATACAGGGTGCTACCATTTTAATTTTTCAATTTTCTTAATTAAAAGTTTGTTTGGTGAGTAATGACAAAAAACAGCGGAAGTGATAAGATTTAATTTATTCGTTTTTCGTCTAGATAAGTAAAAAACAAATTGAATCGAGATTGGAAAATTTTACTCTAATAAGTGCGAGACGGAGACCTAAGTAAAAATAAACTTCAATTTCAAGTCAATGAAGGAGAAAGTCTTTTAAATTTTCTCTAAATCTGTTCCTATCAACACAAACATCCAAATGACACAAAACAAAGCGCATCATTAAACAATCCCCGAAGAATTGAAAAAGGGGAACATCTTTTCAAGCTCATAACTTATCGCACTTATCGTTCTGTTGTTGTCTAGTAGTCAAGCTTTAACGATAAAAGTAATTAATAGAATCTTAGGGAGTGCGCCAATTTTCCGTCAACACTCCACATTTTGCGAGAACGAATCGGTAATCTTTTTAAGATATGGCAACTTTATTTTCCTCGGCGAGAGTGGAAGGTCGTTTTGCAATATTAAGAGCCCCTTATTCTGTGGCCGTTATGACCCAAAATCCGGCTTTAATAGTAAACGTAAATAAAGAACACCGAAAAGCAGCTTACGGCTTATGTACCATTGAAATAATTTCACTAACACCAAACTTAAATAATACAAGACGGAATTTTAGTTGCAAATTTCCGACAGAACGACTTAGGCTAATTTTCGAAACAAAATCACGACATAAAAAAAAAACGATAAATGTTAAAGCGACGATACTTTTTGTTGGTTCGTTAATTTGCCATTACCAAACATTGATAGATAATAAAAACACCCCCTTGGAGGACGGCGTATGCGTTAAACTTATCGGTGTTTTGGGCCGTAAAAGTCGATCGTTTGCCGTTATCAGGGCATATTGATTGGATTAACCTGAATTTGTTGCAATTGTTTAGGTTTTACGGGCTGTAAAACATGTGGAGCTCTGTTTGGCGCGACAGTTCCGGTTTCTGCGTAGGCTCAAATTCGAGGTTTATTGCTGAGAAGTGTGACTACTGCATAAAGGAAATTGCACCGTAAAAATCAACATTGAATGAACATCAAATATGCACGGAATAATAAAAGAGCCGGTTAAGCTGATTTGCTTTTTATTCGAATAAAAATATCGATATCTCTTCTTTTTCAAACACGCAAAGATATTGAGTTCCAACGAAAAAAAAACAAAAATTGCAACGGTATTGAAATTGTTGCTATTATCAAGTTTCAAGATCTTAATCTAAATCTAGTTTAAAATATATAATTTTAAATTATACACTCGAACTGTTTTAATGCATGAGAATATCTATTTCTGCTCAGCATTAATTTAGCTGTAAATAATTTGTTTGCAAAAATTTTTTAAAAATTTAAACCTATAATAATTAGGCTTTATTGAAACTTGGATACGCGATCATTTTTATAGGTTTAGTTTATGGACCAAATAAATAAATTAAAGATGCATAAAACTTATTATTTGGGACATTTGCCTATTGTCATCATGCTTTATAAATTAGATTCAAATTTTAATTTTACAATTATTTTCAACATATTGTGCATTTTTAAACAATCTAAAAACAAGTTAAAGAATCTAGATAGTATAAAAAAATCTATCAAGAGCCTGAAGAGTCTAGAAAACGTGTGAAATTTTAAGGTTATAAAAAAACTAAAACATAAAATATACAAAAAAATCTAAAAAAAAAGTATATTTAAAATTAATCATAAAAAAAAATAAAAAAATACAGAGAGAATAAAAAAACACGTGTATTTAAAATCATAAAAAAATCAGAGAAAGTGAAAAATATAAAAACCATAGAATAGAAAAATGAACGAATTTAGCAATTCTAGTAGATCTAGAAAAAAAATCTCCCAAATTTAAAACTCAAATTTAAAAATCTCATAATCTATCGCCTCTAAAGGATTTAAAATATAGACTAAATTCTGAAGAAAAAAAGAGCTCAAAATAATATTAATAAATAATAAATATCAAAAAATGTGTAATTAGTACAAAAGATATTAAAAAAAATGAAAAATTTAAACACATCACAATTATTAAAAAAATTAATTAAATTAAATTTCAAAAAATAGAAATAAAATCAGATCAGATATAAGATATCAATATATTTGAAGTATCGCAAAGCTAGTTAAGGTAAAAAATGAAAAATATGTAAAAAATTTAACGCATGCAAAAAATTCGTATGAGTCTAATACTCAAAAATACAAAAATTCTAAACACGAAGAAACTAATATTCTGAAAATACTTTAAAAATTATGGAATGTCTAGAAAATGTTAATACTAATTTTTTTAAAGTAAGAAAATTAAATAAATTAAAAATATAAAGCACCAAAAAAAATAGAAAAAGTCCTGCTTGTATTAAAAATAAAAATCTTTAAAAAATTATTAAAAATAATTAAAAATTTGGTAAAAAATTGAGAAAATGTAAATGTTCTAAAGACACTGAAAATCTGTGAAGTAATCTGTGAAGTAATCTAAAAAATAAAAAAATAAATAAAACATTTTAAATAATTCGTGGTACCTATAACCACCTGATCCACAAAAAAAAATCCAAAAAATGTAAAAATTTATGCAGATTTTTGCTCTTTATTTGTCTCAGCTGCTTTGTACTTTTTGTTTATTTTTGAAACACTTCTATAATCTTTTCTTAGACATTACTTTGTTAAAGTTCTCCTCAACATTTTATTTCAAAATATTGTTATGGTAAACTAGATCTAAAGGATCTACAATTATAAAAACTTAAAAAAATATACAAAAATGTAAAAATTGAAAATACAAAAGAGTTTCGAAAATAAAAAATCTAGGAAACCTAAAAAATTAAGAAAAATATAAAAATCCAACGCAACCAAAGAATAAGTGGTATCGAATAAAAAGAAAAAACTAAAATATCTAAAAATATTAATAAAAATCTAAATGTCTTCAAAATAACTAAAATATTTCAAAATAAATAAAAATAAAACATCTAGAAGATATCGAAAATTTAATTAGTTTAGAAAATTAAACTAAACGTTTAGATTGTTGAAATCCTAATCACTAGGAAATCTATAATTCAAAAATTATCCAAAATATGCAACTAGTATTAAAATTCTGGGAAAAGTAACAAATCTACCAAACCTGAGAAATGTAATAAATATATATATATATGTATATATATATATATATATACATAAATGTCTTAAAAACATAACATAAAAAATCTAAAACATCTAATGGCTTTATATACAACATATATTTGTCATAATAATTAGAAAAGTATTTTTTCACGCGTAATTAAAAAAGAATTTATATTTGTTACAAACACTGAAATTTTATTTCACTTATTCTTGTATTGAGAAAATTAAAGAAATTAATTGAAAGAATATAAAAAATAATTTAAAATTCTAAAAATTGATTGATGATATCTAAAAAATAAAAATTTTAAAGAATTTATCGAATTTATATAATCTACAAAATTACAAAACAGTTTAATCTGAGTTTCCAATATTGCCTGTGGATTTTACATTGTTTACATTTACTTTTTTTTTCGTTTTCTAACATTAGAATTCTACAAAGCCCGAAAAAAGGTACTAATAAAATAAATGCATATAATTTAAAACACCCCCGCGACGTAACAGTACAAGATAACTATGAAAACAGAAACTGAAACTGAAAATGTAAATGTATTCAAACTTTGTTAAACTATTCTTACAACTTATGTATTTCTTAATTGTTATAAATTAACTAAAGAAACTTACAGTAACTTAGAAATCACAGTTTCCACCAAGTTTGCGAATTTCAATCGGTGACTCTTCTTTAACTCTTTCCTCTAAGAGTTTTTGTTCAACTAAAAGTTTAATTTGATGTATTCCAGTACACAAAAATTTTTAGCAAAAGATTGCTATGCCGAAATTTAAAAAACACTTATAGAAATAAGGTAGACGTAAGTTTTTAGGTTAGAAAATTTCACACATTGTTTTTAATTAATTATCACACGAAACAAATACATTTTAACCAGTCTGCCACACAACTGACTACAATTAAGTTGCTACTAATGTTCGATTACGTTTCTACATTGTGTTTATCAGTTATAAGTGTTATTGATCTCTGTTTATAATTTTAGTAGTGAGTACTGAAAATTACATTTAAAATGTAAATATTTTGCCAACACCCTGTATACTTTAACCAATAATAATCTCGCTTGTTTTGTCGATTAAAATATTAATTAGTTGTGTTGGTTTTCATAAAAGCGACAGCTTGTGCAATAACGTGCGTAATTTTAGTTTCTTAGAGTGTTTTCTCAGTTAAATGGCAATTTGTAATTTTCGAAGAAAATAATTGGTGGTTGTGATGAGCCATAATTCATAGCGGGTTCATTTCGCTCAGACAATAAACTGTACTAACATGAAAGTATTACGTTCAACTGACACGGATGATATACAACCTCACCTTGTAATAACATCACGTAAACTATAAGACAAGCCGTTGGAAAATCGACAAACATATTGCCCCTTGAAAGCATACAAAAAGCATTGTCAGGCCATCTTGACATTGTGTAATATCCTCTACGTTGTGTCAATAATTTAAAATGACGTGGATTTCGAACCGCCACCATTTATTGGTGAATAATTTAGCATTTAGACGACAAATTTCACAAGAAAGAAAAAAGAACGGCCCAAAAAAAGCAACGTTGACGAATAAACAAGACTAATAGTATTGTTTACGAGCCGTTTTTGCAGAGATATTTTTTACATTATATTTCCTGTGGTGGGCAACGCGCTTGCAATTCCGGTGTGCTCAGAAGGTGACACGAGCCAGATAAATCAGACAACTAGGTCGTAGTGGAGCCTGCAAACTTTCAAAGTTTTACCTAGCCACATCTCTCGGACTCTTGTGTCTTTCTTCAAATCTGATGTTTGCCAAACATCTTTTGTATTTTTGAATCAGTCGATCCTTCTCCATCTTTCACACTACATTTGCTGCAGGTTTGTTTTTACCGCAACTTTATAGATGTATTTTATTTGAGAATATATAGACAACATTTATCAGGAGAAGTTTTCACCTTGTTTTCGGTCAAAACTTTTACGTTGTTTTTGCAAAATTCACTCCAACGACATAATACTGACGAAGCGAACTGTCACAACAAAAACACACGATCCAATGCAATGTTCACGCAAAGTCAACACAACAAACAACTACTTTCTTAACAAGATTCCTTCTTTACCATAGCAATCAAACAAGAAATTTTACTGAAATCTTATACAAAACAAAGTCTTTTTACTTCGACAAACACCCACGAGCCTGTACATCAACAAACTTTACAACAGAATATTTTGCTATTTAACTATTTCCCAGCAGTAGATGTAGAGTACATCTGTTTCAGGGAAATTTCAAAGGTTTATAATTTGCCTGGTAAAACTTTCATACAAAATAGGATTTTGTATCACTCACTCTTAGTTATGAAAGTTGTTAATACGATCATTTCGAAATATTACACCCTTAGTTTTTGTTAACTGCATTTTTATGCAAATAATGCACTTTACGTGTTATTCGTTGTAATATTAGAATATTTACAGTACATGTCAAGTGTAGAACATTCCCAAAAGTAGTGCTTTGAACAAAATAAAATTTAACTTGTAAATGTGAAAGATGATTTTTATTTTTCAGAATAATGAGAATGCTGAATTCCGTTGCTGTTCGTCTTAAACCTTGAAAGCAACTACTTAATTCTACAAATTCTAGTTTATTTTTTATTTCAGTAAACTGTCTAACAAAGTAGGTTCATTATTTGCAACAAATGCATTATTTTCTTGTGCTTATCTAAACTAGAAATATTTTCTTTAGTTCAAGTGGAAAAATAATAAAAACTTGATAGAAATTGTAATAAAAAAAATATCAAAAGTTCAAATTTATCAGTTCAATAATAAATATTTTACAAAGTAAAAGTAATTGATTGAATCAAACTAAAAACTTATTTAAAGCACTTTGGTCTACCCACGTGGAGTGGATCAACATTACCAAGTCGAGTTATATTAGACTAATTTTAAATGGCTTGGGTTAAATAGACTAAACTAGACTTGATCGAGACTAAGTCCGATTTGACAAAATGTACTAAATTATTCAAATGAACTAGACTAAATTTTAGTAAATTGGAAGAAATCAGACAAGTCAAAAGTATTTAAACAAACTCAGACTATGATTACAAATTTGCTTATTATGTTAAAAAAACCAGTGAAGAATAAACCTAAAAGACAACTAATTATGTTCAGTCAGTTTCATGAAATAGATTCGACAAGTTAAGCTAAAGTCGGAAATCGTAATTAATTAATTAATTAATTGTATTGAGTCGGACTAAATAGCGCCATTTAAAACTATCTGTGCTGCTAAAAATCTATTTTGAGTTAAGGTAGTCGACATATCTGGCAGTATTAAATCAGACTTGAACTAAACATTATTCAACTGACTGACTAAATTTTAGTAAATTGGATAAACAGTGAGGTTTTTAAGCCGTTTTGGTATAATTTGGAGAAATTTGGACTAATATTGACTAAATTGGGCCAAATAAATATATTTATCCTAATTCAAATCATACTAAAAGAGACAAGATTGTGTTACAAATTGAAATCAGGTTCAAATAAAATAAACTATTTTACTAAAGCCGGCTACATTAGCTACGTTAGACTTACTCATTATTACTAGTGATAAAAAAACTTGACCAACATTTAGTAAATCTTAAAAACAACAAGACTTATGGATTGTGTTAGTATAATATTAACCGATTTAGACTCACATTGATTAAATGAACCAAATTTGCTGAAGTAAGTTAAAAAATTGACAAAGTTGTACTAAAAATCAGAGTCGTTAATACTTAAACTATTTTAGCGTAAAGTAGACTATGTTGCTTCAAATCTTAATCTAGTCTAGTCTTAATACTAGATAATTTTATTATAGTACTTGAACTAAATGCTACTCAACTGGATTAGACTGAGAAGAAGAAAAAGAAGACTGAGAAGTACTATGGTTTTTAACCTGTTTTAGCTCAATTTTAAAGTCAGACCAACTATGACAAAATCATAAATCTGATAGATTTTGTAATTTATATTTTATGTTATTTTATTTTTCATAGCATTAAAATGGATTTCTAGTTTTAATCTGCTTAGCTTAAAATTGTAATTATCAATTTTGTGGTAACAACAGATTCCTCTTTTTATTTTTCACCATTTATTTATCAATTTATCTATACATCAATCTACGTCATAACTAGTGTCATTGTTTTATGTAAAAACTATAATAAAAATATTTTATGTAGGTACACGAATTTACATCAATTCTGGATATTAAACAAAACATTTAGAAAAACACAGACAATAAATCTCCCATTTCCATTAACAAATGAGGTCATATTCTCATTTATAAAAATTATGCATTAAAAAAAATCGTACAAATATTCAGACGTGTATAGAAAAATCTTTCAAAATATTAATACGATCATAGACCCGGCGCATCCACCATTTTGCATTTTCAAGTTGCTTGATATTAGATGTCTAAAAAAATTAAATCTTGCGATAAAGATCAATTATTTATTTGAAAATAACAGGCAAAATCTGAAACAACTGTTTTTCTTACACTTTAAGCTAAATTATAAAATTTCGTTAGTTCTAAATTTAAACATTTTTTTTAGTAATGACACAAAAACTTTTAATTTTAAAGTAACAGTGTCAAGTAATCAGTTGACTGATTGTTTTTTCTTGGCTTTTGCATTCTAGAGACTATATTAAATTAAAATATTTGCATTACTTTTAATTAAAAAAATTTAAAAATGAATATGAAAATTGTTTTGTCTGCTTCTTTTGTTTGTTTGAACTTGTTTTTTGAAACATATTATTTGCTTTACTTTTTCTTATGAGCACAGAGTTTGGAATAATGTTCACTGGAGTTTTAAACATTTCAAAATACATATTAAATTCTATCAACTTTCAATTTACATCTTATTTTTATTGTAAATGAAGACGAAAAACAAAATAATAAAAATCGCTTTCAGGGCCCACTGCCAATGTACCTTTGGTACAGAAAAATAATTTTTTGTTGGTATTTTCGATGTGTGAAACAAAACAGTTTCAAGAAAGAGTTTGAAAATAGTAACTGTATCCAAAACGTGTGAAATAAAGTCACAAAAAAAATTGCATCAGTAAATGGAGTAGTGGAAAATTGGTTGAAACACGCAATATCGAAATGCAAACGATCTAAAGTACAAAACATCACAATACCATTACGCGGAATATGCATTTTTCGATATTTCAAGTTGATATAAAAAATTATGACTATTTCAGTTGCTGCTTTATTTTAAAGTTAGTTCGGTGGATGTAAGGGTATATGTGGGTGTGATTAATAAATTAATAAAACAGTTCGCCTAGTTTTCGTGATTCGAGCTAAACGAAAGGAAGAATCCGTCAGTCTATTAATTCATTTAACAGCAAGAGTGATCCGTGCTCGCTTTAATTTGCCATAAAATATTCCGTGAATCACGCGTTGGGAAATTGTGCTTTATTCGTCGAAGGGATGTGAGAATGTAAAATGACCTTTTCCAATCATCCGTCCGGAGTGAAAAGATCCGGCATTGTGTTAGATTTTGACGGCTTGAATTTCCATCAGTCGGTATCGGCATCGCATGTGAATAATAAACCTTTCGAAATCTGCTTATTTGTGTCATTTATTCCGATCGACGCTCTTGTCGAGGTGTCGTTTAATCTATGGGTTTAGGGCGTCTCCGTGATTAGCCGCGCTATCGGGCGCCGTTACTACGACCCCAAAGTCTTAATTAAATCTCCAAGGAAAGGCAGGAGAACTCTCGACTTCGCTCTAACCTAATTGATTGGCGGGTCCGCGATTGGTTCTTCGGGCGGACAACTGGCCCAGTGTCGTTGGCGCGATTCAATGTGACAGCTATGAGATTAAAATCTTCCTTCCGGACTTTTCCTATAACTGGACAAGTAAAAGGATCTATATTTTATGGGCGCTAATTCGAGAGGAAGACCGACGCACAAATGCCAACATCATAAGTAATTTAACAACTCTTTGGACATATGTGACCGAACGAATTGAATTAAATCGTTGGCATTTCCGATGGTTCGACAAACTTTCAGGAGACGAGTTTTAACGGAAATTAAAAAGAAAAGAAGCGTCATATTCGATTTGCGAGAATGTTTTTGTTTGGAACTTAAGAGTTAACAACGTTCAATGTTTAATTCAAATGATTTATATCATGACAATTCCATTTTCAAAAGAAAAACAACAATGCAAAATTTACCTCTGTTTATTTATTACGTTAAACGACGAAGCTGACAAGATAATTAAGTTTTCCTTTCCTAACTTTCAAATCTGCGAGAATTTATTGATTATTTAATGTCACAATTTATATTAAGGCAAAGAAATTTTTACCTAAAAATCAAACTAATTGTCCCAGAAACTCGATATTACTTTAGTTCTATGAATTAAGATATTCTGACCAAGAAAATGTTTAAAATGTAGACATTTAAACGTCACAATCTGTGTTCTGTAATTCTTAGCGTGAACTGTACTTTTTTTAATCTTCTCCGTTTATGCATTGCTGTTAACTTCACAAACACTCGCTTCGAATGCAGACGGGATTTTCCTGAAACATTATATGACCAGCATTCAGTGCTACTTTGTTGGAGTCGAATAAAAAGGTTAAATACAATTAGGGAATTCAAGAACGTAATTGCAACAATTGCGAAGCTATTCACGGGCTCAACTAGAAAACGATCAAAATGCGCTCGGGTTCGCCGCCAAAACAACCAAACAATAAATGCAGTTGAATGCGGTAGGGTTGAAATGCAAAACATTTAAAAGCAATCGGTGATGAGCTTGCTAGGTCAAAAACACCGTAAAAGAGCATTTATTTAGGTGTGATAAAATCTGATTTGATCCAAAATTTACAGGGTGAGTTTTATTTTCTGGTTGTTTTGTTATTATGAGAGAAAACATAGGATTTAAAATACTTGTCAGATTTCATTATTTACATTTCAATTTTGCTATGCGCTTGATGGAGCCCCACTCGAAACGTCAATGTGGCTTGTTTGCCTCTTTTTCAGGAAATTTTTATGAAGCAAGTCGATTCGAGTGCCCTTCAAGCAAACTTTATTTATCTGCAAAGACTGTGGAGATTTGTCATAGACACGCAGAGCCCGGGCAAAAATTGAATTTTTAAGCACGATGCCGTCGAATGCAAGAAATAGTCACGTGATATACGAACCAATACATAAATCACACTAAAACTTTTTCGCTTTAACCAACAGACTTTAAATCTCCGTTACTACCATCGAATTTTTGTACATTTTACCGATGTGTGCTTTTGTTCTGTTCGCGTTTTTCTTGTACTTGGCGAATTGATGGTGACGGCGTTCAAGTTATTTTCAGGTTAAATAAGACCTATCTTAGGACGCCAACTCCTTGGTGAAAACGTTCGATCGAAGCGCATTTGATGCGGTAAATCTACGTCCCCCAGCTCCAAAATTGCAAAATGGCTCGACATTTTCTGCCTTCGGCGATCTGACATTACCCCTCCAGAGAATCGCTCTATTCTCTTACCCATATGACATTTAGCAGAGAATGGAACGACTTCCTCACGAGGAATTTCAATATATAAATTCCATTTTTACAATACACACTTACAAATAATAACAAATTCTTACGCAAGCAGTGAATTATTACTTTCCATAAAACATAAATGTATGAACGTACTGTTAAAAAAATACGTGCAATAATAATACTTCACACTTTTTTTGTATTCGTGCAAAGTATGGAATTCTTAATTTTAGGCCCCTTAATTTATATCTGGGCGTCAAACAAAATGTATATATTATATATATGTAAATTTTTCGGTTTTAGATTCGCATATTCATGTTTAAAATTATATATTCAAAAATTTTATGCTCTAAATGCCGATATTTCACATTTTATGTAAAATCGTAAATTCTCTTGTATAATTTCAGGTTTTTTTAAACAAAAGTTTTTAGAAAATAAGTAATCGAAGCTTAGTTTAAAGCAAAAAAATGAAATTGTAAAAAATAATTACAAAAAAGCTAGAGAAAATGAGTGTCGTTATCTAAATATTTCAGGAAGTAAAAAAGATTAAACTTACATAAATATAATTAAAAACAAAAAATAGACGAATTATTGTAAGCTTCTAAAAAATAAGAAATACACACATTCAGTTGCAAAAAAAATCAAAAATTTGAAAATTACTAAGTGTCTAAGTAGAAAAAATTGAAATCATGAAGGTTCAGTTATCCACAAAAAAATTTAAAATTACGGAAAGCCTTTAAGAAGTTAGGCAGAAAATGAGCGAAATTAGCAAAAATTTCTTTTAAATAAAACACGTACTTACATTTTATATCCTATAGATTGTTACTTTTTGAGACTTCAATTTACTTTAATTCTAATATCTAAAATTCTAGAATCTTCTACATTCTTAATTTTAACTACTAGTTCAACTTCTAGCTTGAAAGATTACATTAAAACTACATTTTTTGAATATTTCTTTGAAAGCTCATTTTATAGGTTTTCAAATTTGGTTTTCTAAATGCTAATTCTTAATATTCTAGAACTAAAGATTCGAATATTAAGTACTATAATTAGTATCACATTTCTGTGGTCCAATTATTTTATATTTATCTTCAAGTCGTAGATTTTCAAATTTAAACGTTTTAATTTCTAATTCAATTATAAAATTCCACGTCTCAGATACACATTTTTTTTATTTGTTTTTAAAAAATGTATCTACTATTTTCTATTTCTTTTATTTTTTAAATATTCAGATTCTGCATAAAAAGTAGGTGTATTATTTTTTTTTTTAAAAGTGCATGTTTTTTTTTTATTTTTTATATAAAATTTAAGAAAATCAAAACGAGTAGAAAACTTTACAACGTTTAAGATATTTTTAACTTTAAGATGTTTTAAGGCAACTTAGACTATTTTAAACATTTTGGAACTTTAAAGATTTTTTAACGGTCTTTAATAAATTTCGATTTGTTTTAAACTCCTGAGTTTATTAATTAAAAAAAATTGAAACTTTCCAGAATTTTACAAACTCTACATTTTCATATTTGTTACTTTTTAAATTTCACACAAAGCTTTGAAAGTGTTGATATTTCTATAAGCTTAAAAATAAAGCATTTATATATTTCTAAAAAAAATTAGATTTTATAATAATAACAGCTATAATAGGGTTTTCAAAACTTTCGTTATTTTATGTAGAAAATAAAAAATATTAACCTATATAATAAATCTATAAAGTTTACAATCACATAAAATTGTTGGAGCTACTTCCATTAGTAAATTATGCAAAAATGGAAAAATTTTTCTAGAAATTGGGACGATTCTAAAATATGTACAAGATTTTGAAAATTAACTTCGAGAGTTAAATTTTGTAATTTTTTAAGAAATTTTAGTATACCTGGTTTGTAATTGTTAGTTTCAAGTAGCTGAGATAACGAAGACTTAAATTTTTTTAAATCTAAAATTTTCTTGTTTACATTTTTAAGATTTTACTACTTTTTGTATTTTTATGAATTTTCATAATTATCTTTGAAAGATATTTATGATAATTTAATAACACTATAACAATTCTAATAGTTTCGTAATTTTTAATATTTTTAATTTCCTAAATGTTATGTGAAACATTATTTTAAAATCCTACAATTATTAACCTTTTTTTTAAATAATACTACGTACTCTACAAGTGCTTAAAAAAACATTTACAATAAAATGTTGAATTACATTAATTTTTAAATTTAAGTTGTCTTTTTAAAAATTTAAAATTTCTACAAAATTTTTGTTTTTTAAAGCTTCCAAGTTTTGTCAAATTTTTAACTTTAGACTGTGATATTCTCAATTCTTAAATATTATTTTTCCCTAAGTTGTAGGTCTTTGGACGTTGTTTTTTCAGGTCTAATTTATTTCTTAGCAAGTTTCTTAAAATTTGTCAATATATAAAAATTGTTAACGTAATGTGAAATTAGCACTAAAATTCTAACGTCACTTTACTACTTTTGCTGTAAACTAAGACTCTATTTTAGACTTGCCCACAAATAATAAACTAAGCAAAATTAGTTTTCTAAAAAAAACTTTACTACTCATTTTAATAAACTACATTCAATTGCTAGCACCTACTTCTTATTTTTGCTTGTAAAATATTAATTTAAAAGTCAATTTAAAAAGGCATGTTAAGCTTTTAATAGTTTCTCGTAAATTATTCACAAGAGTTTGCTTAGTAATAAGAAATATTTTTATGCTGTTAAACTTCTGTAGATTACAAGAAATCAAAATTACGGATATATATAAATTCAGCTCAGTTCAGCAGTTTACACAATTTTTAACGAATCCGGCCCAAAGACAATACCCGGAATGTTATCCCAATCCTTTCGCCGCAGTCAAGTCGTCTTCCATTGTGGCCAGCAACCCCGAGCACAGTTCGGAATTCCAATTATTGTATTGTGACAATTTAATTTGTCCTTAATGGGTGCAGTTAAAATCGTACCGAAACTTACAACAATTCCCATTAATATTTGAACGGAAATAAAATTAATCGTTGGTTTGGCGTCCAACAAATTGGTATTGGAGAGTGAAGCGGAACGCCTCGACTCTTTTATATTTCAGTGTGGTAAGGACAAAAAGGGAGTTAGTATTCTGCACTGGTATGCGGTCTGTCCGAAAGGGCCACTTGATGATGATAGGTTGGAATGACCCTAGCACCACCGGATCCGTTAAGCCCGTCAAGTACATGTTTTATTGTTGCAGAGACGGCCCAGAATTACATATGCTCTATATAGAGGATATGTCAGACAACTTCAGAATCCATGCATGATTGGCCCGTTTGTGACAACTATAACTGCGCTTGATGACTTCAAACTGTAAATCATTTACCGAGAGAATATGAAATTAACGACTGCTCTTGACACCACATAATACGATTTTTTTAACACGCAACGCCAATAACAGTTAATTAATAATAAATATTATTATACAATTAAAGCTCTGTATAGTTGATAAATATTAAAAACAAACATAAAAGTTTCTTATCCTATAAAACCTTTGATTTAAAATTTTAATAACAAAAGTCGTTTTTTCAAGCCCGCAAGGCCTCGACCGAAATAAAATCGTCCTGTCGACAATAATTATTCAGCACGGGAGCCAAAGCACCTGCCATAAATCCAACGCTTTTGCTAAGCACCTCGAACAAAGTAAAATTTTTCTATCGAGCGGTACATTGTTTAGGTGTAGCACCAAAAACCTCGTTTGAATGTTTTTGGTCGATTGCAAATGTGTTCTTCCCGGCAGTTATCTGTCCATGAATCATTTTTATTACAATTGTGTCTATGGTGGGCCGTTTTTCCATTATCTTAACTGTGTTGGCAGGAGTGGCAGGAACATTAAGCCATCTGTTGTGCGATCCG
Source organism: Cynaeus angustus (assembly GCA_030157275.1). Lineage (NCBI taxonomy): Eukaryota > Metazoa > Arthropoda > Insecta > Coleoptera > Tenebrionidae > Cynaeus > Cynaeus angustus. The sequence goes on from CM058062.1 coordinate 16,862,314, forward strand.
TTTTAAAAATGTTTACATGACATAAAACCGTAACCCGAGTGTCGATCGACGTTCAACTAATAGCCGCCATAAAAACAATCTCGTTCTCTTTGTTTCAGAGAGGCGTTTTTAATTAAAATCAGATGCAGGTGCATAAAAAACGACATCAAAACTAAGTACACATCATCAAACTTCAAAATGAAATTATTTTTTAATTGGCGGGATCAGCAAAAAGTTGCTTTACGATCGACCGTGAATCATTTTCTTATTCTTATAATTAACTCTCGAGAAATTCTGGGAAAAGTTTCAATTTTAGAGTGACGAAATCCGAAAGAAAGCGTGAAAGTTTTAATAGAAAAAAAAACAAAATTGCAATTGTAAGCAAGGCTGATTTAACAGTATGTGCAAACTAGGATCAATGGAATGAAAACATGGAGTTACAGTAAAAGCGTGGAACAAAGAATTAATTGGTAGAATCGCAAATGCTAACGAATTGCCTATCTGTCTGCTTGTCTGCGACATATTGAATTACCTTCATTTCTGCAATTTACTCTGATTGATTCAACGAACAAAACAAGTGTCGCGTAAGAAAAAGAACAAGCTGGAGCCAATTAACGAATTATTACATTGAAAAATCAAATTTTACGCTGTTAAAGAACACAATAAATTATTATTAACGTACTTATTTACAGCAACGCCTTGTTTAACCACTTAATCTTTCTTAATTTATATCAAGAATAATGTATTTTTTGAAAAACGACAAAACCTTTTTCAATGTAATAAATAAAGTGTGATAACCCTCTTAGGAAAAAAGCTGCTACAAAAGACTTTTTTTTGAATTAATATTACTTTTAAAGCAAAAATTAGCTACGTGCATGAATTCAATTTTTACATATTTTTAAGAAAAAGTCACACAATTTAGGACTTTCAGTTTAATTACAATTTTAACTCATAAAAATGTATTAAATCAGTCTATTCACCACTTGCCATATCTGTTATTTAGAATTCCAGTTACTAAATTTTAACCTAAAGTCTTGTGGCTAAACACTTTGTACATTAGACAGCACTACAATATTCCCATTTATGTTTTTTTTGTTTTTGTGATTAGTAAAAAATCGGTAAAAGCTTAAAACTTAGCTACCAAAATACTGAAAAAACAAAAATTTATGTACTTATTTTTTTAATCAGAAATATAAAAATATACCTACTTTAACCTGGCGCATCCACCATGTTTCCAAACAAAATTTAATTTTCCTCGTGTCTCCACAATGACAAATCTGTTTTTAAAACAATGTTTTACGTTTTTTATAAGCTAGTTAATTAAAACTTTCAATATTTTTCAAAAATAAAAGTAATTGCTGCGAATGAAAAAAAAAGCGAGAAATAATTTTATCTCTAATGATATAAAAACTACAAAGTCTACAAGTGAGTTTTTGCCAATAAAATTTTTCATATCTCATTTTTTACTAAACTAATTACTTAGTAGGAATTTCGATATTATTTTTTTAATGAAAAGAGATTCATAACTTTTCACAGGTTGCTATTAATAAATGTAGAACTACATATAACATCAAAAACATGTATTTCAGCAACTTTTTAATCTCTCTTGTTACATTTGTATGAAAAACACCTAAAAATTGCCAGTTTCATTTACAATTTCTCTGTTTGTTAAATAAAAAAATGAAATTGTTAATAAAATAAATGTGAAAATTTCCATGTAATATTTCTCAGAAAAGGATGTGATTTAATACAATAATGTAAAAATTATAACATTTTCCATAAACAAAGCACCATTTTTGTTAATCAACGTTTAATTTGATTAACTCAACGCCATCACTTTTATGTTTATTTCAATAATTAACTAAAGCCTAAATCAAACAAATTAAATTCTGTAAATGCCCCATAAGTTAATTTTTATCCTTCGCTCTTCACGGAGGTATTTAAAAAGCCAAATAAAGACGTTTGAACAAATATAATCGCATTACATTTTCTTTTAAAATCCCATTTTATATCCTTATAAAACTCATTTTATTATTAGCCTTAAATTCAGTTTTATTTGAAATTCATCTAAATAAATGTTCCATTATTTTTATCACGTTTTTATATCACTTATCGCTTTATGACTACTTTATCAAATTAGTTTTTCTATTATATAGTTTACATTAGCATAAAATTTGCTCTTTACCGGGAGGAATAAAAATTACAATGTCATTCTATAATGAAAAAAAATCTCATTTAGTTAAAAGCAGAAAATTTGTTATATCATTTTTTACAATTATCCCATGCCATAATTGAGTGGCTTATTTTTATCGCAACATTGTAGATACATTATACTTTAGTTTGATGACTCAGCAATAGAGAAAATAAAAATCCCTCGTTGTTATGTAAATAGAATAAATAAGGTGTGAATGTTTGGTGTTTTCGTACCATATAATACACGTTACATAAAAATTTACGACTCTTAAGCGATTTTATAATTTATAGGTATTAAAACGGGTCGTTTAAAATGTGGAAAGTTGGCAATCATAATACAACAAATACAATTTATTTAAAAACAAATATCAGATAAAATTCATGAGGGAAAAATATGTTTCGTAATAAATCCCTCGCGTAACATTACTACAAAATATACAAATAATCGGCGATATGTACGAGAAAATACCGCGCACTGTGCAATTCGAAACAATAAATTACCGCGATATGGTAAATTTTTACGTCGCTTTGTTCACATTATTCATCCGACACAATTTAAGAAAGCGCAATTGTTGCAAACTAAATTTAGTTTTTTAGCGGTAGAGCATCAATCTCCCCCGCAATATTTAGCCGTTTTAGTGGATTTCGTGTCCATTCTGTGTGTCCCTCCACATTCGTTGACATGTCAACGCGATTAAAGTAATTTATGACGCCAGTTAAAATCGGCTTTAATGATTACCTCTTCACTTGAATCGTAATCCACCTACTCACCATCCTAAATCAAGGGTTAATCCACCTATGTTTCATAAATTATTTAGTTACTGAACACATTTGATAAACCGTCATTACTTTCACCGAAAATTTATTAACTGGCACAATCCGGATTTATTGCACCCTTCCAGGTTTTAATGCGGAATTGCGTCCAAAAGCGAGATAATTTGTCTCTCGTTTGCAATCGGTCAGCGATTTCTGTTTATTCTTTTAGTTGACCGGAAAAGCCTATTTCGGAATAACTACCGGCCTCTGTCGGCGCTTTCATCAACTAACTTCCGAGTTTTGCGCTAAGCTCTGGCACAGTCGGATGTTTTCCATTTTGATAGAGTGCTAATTCGTGTTGCAAATTTAAATTGACCAAATTATTTATGAATTTGAGTTTGCACTATTGATTTTACTCGCTTGACATTAAAAGCTTCCGAATTTCGAGCTTTATTCGTTCTGAATGATTGATTAAACCATAGAGTTTTATTTTTGCGGAATAGAATTTGGATGCACTTTGACGCAACGACGTCAGATTTACTACACTAAACAATTTTAAAAATATTCACAATTATTATGAATTGACAATTGACGTCAACTCAACGTCAATTTTGTCAAGCTTCTAAACCACCAGAAAAAACTTACAAACTGAAAATTATCAATTGAGCTCATTTTAAAAATGAATTACTTTTTAACTTTTGATGAAAAACCGAGACCAAGAAAACCATCTTCAGAATTTTTTGACAAGTTTTCTCCAAACCGTAAGTGCCACTACTTCATACTTATATCGATAAATATGCACATATGTACAGAGGACGCCTTTTATAGCGATAAAATAAGATTCACAACAAGTTTAAGCAACACCTTACTTAACTTTAAAACAGTGTTGAGAAGTGCATTCTTTCCATAAACACCTTGTATAAGTAATAATAATGTAATACATATAATAACATAACGCGTATAAGTAATAATGGTGTAATATATATAATAACATAACGCATAATATACTGATCATGAAAGGCTCCAATAATTTTTTAATTGATTTTTTAACTTTTTTTTCGGTTTTTTAAGAGACATTCTTCCCCGTATTAGTGTCTTAGAATAAATATAATTAAAAGATTTGAGCCGTAATAAAACATTTTTTGTATAAAAATTGCTAGAAACATTCTTTCACACAAAAACGCATTTTCGATATGAGTGACTGAGGTAAAATTATTTCCTCTGAAATCACATTTCTGTTCCTTCAACGATAGACATAACAGCAGAATTCTCGGGGCGTTAAAATTCAAATAAAATGCAGCATTTAGTACCAGTGCGCTATCTGCTATTAGAATATTCATATGGTAAACTGCAGAAGTTTCATCTTCCAAAAATAGACGACAGTTATTTGTTAGAATTAGTTTTCTAACCTGTTCGCTAAAGTTTGTTAATTTGTAATAAAATCTAGAATAGACAGAAACTTCATAAAACTTTTTGATCCCCGGTGCAGTCTGCTATTCTATCTATGAAACCACTCAATAAAAAACGAAAAAATAGGTCTATATATTTTATAACTTGTATGGATATAAATTCGATAAAATCAATAATCCTTTCGAAGTTTCTCAACGACAAGCATTTTTCTTGATTTGATACAGAGAATTTCAACGCATTTTTATTCATCAAGCAGGAGAAAAACTCTAGGCCGCAAAAAATTTAATTTGAAAATACTTGCGAAACTTCATTTTTTACATTATCTTTTTTGGGGCATGTGCAAGTTGATAGTAGTATATTATTACACGATCATTATGAACATGTTATGATGATATTCACAAAGACACAAGTATAATACTATGCCTCGTCTACTCGAAAAAGAATAAAAATTTCCAAAAAAAAAAAATTGTCTAAATTGTCGGTTCAAAATTATGAATATATCCCTAGGCTACCAATGTGGATTATTGCCGAGGTTGTACGCAAGTAGCAGCTTTTGTACAGGCTGTTACAAAAGTCCATGTAAAAAATGTAACCACAAGTAGAACTCGTCAAAAGAATCAACATTTTTATTTACCATTTTTACTACCTTATTATTTTTTTATTGTAATTCCTACCTGTCAGTGAAATACAGCACCTAATGAACTACTTTTTTAAGTTTTTATCAAAGCGGTTCACTCACATTGGCTATTATAGCAGCTTTAATAAATTTTTAAAATATCTGTCAGCATGTCAGTACAAGCTTGTGTTCTTCGTGCCACAGATTTTTATGTCCGAACTAGCATTATAGGATTTGTCCAAAAATTTTGGGCCACTTGCGTAACACAAACGGTTAGTTCTGCGTTGGTGTAGGAATACCGTACACTAATTGTTTAATGTGCTCCCACAAGAAAAAATCACGTTGATGTAAATTAGGTGATTGTTTATCTAGTGGAAATAAACGTGTCCGAGAAACTGAAGTGTACAACAAGCCCGGTTTTCTGGAAAAAAATTATGACGCAAAAACTTTCTTATTTTTCATTGTAAAATTTTAGAATCGAACGTTTAAATAAGATGTAGTAAAAGGAAAAAAAATTGTAGTTTGTTATTAAAGATACTGTCTCGTAAAATTAAAGATAATGAACATTATATTGATATAAAATTTAATGATTCTTTTTGACTTTTACCCTTCCTCTTCTCTTTTTTAAAAATTGATATTGAGAACAATCAAATCATGTTTATATAACTCTTTCGGTTAGTGAAACGCTATCTTATCAATATAGGTTTTCCATCATAGTCCACTTGATCCGTAGAATTCAAAATCCCTTTCCTTTTGAAAAAGTACCTAAATGCCGATATTACCTAACAAACAACATATTTCACACTTTTGTAAATGAGAAAAAAAATTATTATAAACTATAAACTTTTATTTCAATTCAACTTGATGTTACAAATTGTTTCTCCCCAATTTCAAAAATCGCTCAAAAGATTTATCAGGTTCGGGTATATCACACATGTATGGAACAAGATTACTAACAAACATATCAACGCAACTTGAAACACCTTCTAGTGTATCAGACACCCGAGAATTAAACTCCGACAAAATCTGTTCTTTACATCTAACAGGAAAAGTATCCAAACTATTGAACATATTCGCACCAAACATATTCAATACCTTTGGTGCTTCTTCCTTCTTCCTTTTGATCTCCTCAATAAGCTGATCATTACAATCAGCATTTCCTTTACAATCAAGAGCAGATTTGGCCGTACAAGTCAAATAGTCTAATCCTAAATGAACAATATTAGCCCATCTTGCTGAAACTAAATTCATAGCAATCTGGGATCTAACTTCAAACAGACAAGTTTCTAAGGCAGAAAACAAATCGTCATGGAGAGTTTTTAAACCGTCGGCAAGACCTTCCGAGCATACAGTTACATTGATCTCTTCATAACCAACATCTCTTGTAGTTATAGCTTCGATTTGAGCAGTAAGTTCAGTGAGTCTCTTATTCAATTCTAGTTTGGCGTCCAATCGTTCTAGAGCTAGTTTTTCTAAAAACTCTCCAGTGTAATTATTTTGGAGTTCTGATAATGATAAAAGTACGTCATACGTGATATTTTCGAATTCGTCATATGCTAGTTGGACCTCGTCGTCTGTAGCACTAAACACGTGCTAGAATACAATTATTAATTAAACTTTTTCAAATAGGAAGTTAGATTTACAAACCTGAAAAGCCAAAACGACCGACAGCAGAACAAAAAGCAGTTTATTCATGTTTGGAGAGGATATAACTACAAGGTTTTATTTTTGGACCATTATATGTAGGTGAAGATGTTATCTTTTCAAGAGTTGATAGGTAATAATCAAGTATTTTTGGCAATTAGTTTTAAACAACAGAAATTTTTACATTCTCTTATCTCATTTGGGATAAGTTTAAATGGGAGACAACAAGTTTTCGTAATCAAATATATTGTCATGGCGATGATAAGGTGAAGTGTTGTTTTGAGAGCGCATATGAAAAACCTGTTCAGAACAACACTTAAAAAAGTGATGCAATTCGAACCTTGATGATGTATAAAAATGAAAAAAAAAACAGAAACTATTTTTCTCATATGGTTATATCCAACCCAATCACTGCACCTTGTCTTAAATTGAAAATTAATTTTAATCTTGAAATAAACTAACATAAAAATACAAAAATGGTAAAAAAACCTACAAAAATTTAAATAAAAGATTAAGCACGCAAACCTATACCAATCAAATGAAGTTTTTATTTTATACGAGCTATAGATAAAACAAACAGATGAAAGAATAGACAAATTTCAAATGATAATAAGTATGTATCTATCTACACTCTAAATCTCTCATATCTATCAATATATTTTACTTAGAAAAGATTTTTTGGCAAGATAACCTATATCTATGACCTACATTCATTAATCGAGTTTAAAAAAAATTAATGGACGTCCGAAGCGCTTTAAGTCTCACCAACAAAAAATCACAAACATATTTTGGACCCAAAATTACACTAATTAAAAATTAAATTTTACAATGACGGCTTTACTTTGATGTTCTGCCTACAAACTCGTCTATCAATAAATTGTATAAAATAATTAGCTGCGAACGTATAGATATTATCAAATATAGATCCCTAATGTAATATAAGGTTATATTATTATATTATATTAAGATTCTTTTACTTACTTTTACGTCCAGAAATAATTGATCTGGTACATTTTTCAAGAAGATCTTCACTTCTGGACCGATGATTTTTGTTTTGTTAGCCAGATCACCATCAAATTTTCTTTTGAGAAAATCTTGTAGTTTTTATTGCTAAATATACATCTTTATTAAAACTTAGCGTGCTTTATAGTATGAATAAAACGGCTGAAAATAAAAAAATGTTTTGCCCAATTCCCAAAAATTTACAAGCAAAACATTTTCCGATACAGAGTTCATGTGTTTTCCTCTTCCATTTCATAAATTGTTTATACGTGACCTCATATTTTTTCCTCTACTTGTTTGGCAATGAAACTTTTGTCGTTTTAGCTACTTCTGCAGATGTACTCGTTTTTTTTACACTATCGGTGGTGGCCATTACCTTCCTAAATTAAACACACAATTTATTATAAGCGTAACAAGTGACATATCACTCAAAAAACGCTTTTTCCTAATCAGAACTCATGAAAATTTACGTGATTATCAGAACTTTTGAAGCCAAGATAATGTGAGCGTGTAATTAAAGTGCCATATAAAAATAAAAATAAAAATTTTTACATGTGCCATAAAAGTGTACATCACTAAAAACTCACTCCGAAACTGTTAAACAAGACGAACAAAAGTCATAATGTCATTTTTATTAAAATAGTTTTAAATTATCAAAGCGGACTGCATGATTCTGATAAACATTGCAATCCCACGCTTTGCATTAATTTTACTCGAATTTTAAACGTCACCAATGCAGTTGCAAAATTCTTTCTTTAAATAATACTTAGGTACTTAAATTTAATGAGGTTTTAGCTGCACATTCTGCTTGTTCAGTTTGTTTATTTCACATAAATTTTAATGGGCACTGTTATTAAGGTACGCAAGCACTCTAACCGTACATTTAGTTTTTGCACATTAAATGGCCTCACAGGGTTCTAAACTTAAAAAAACACTGTATAATCCACCAGGATGTATCAAAAAAATACATTGACCCACAATAATTATTTCATCCTCAAATTATATGCCGACTCTACTTCACTTTTTTCTTTAAAAGAACATGTCTTATGTCTGAAAATGAGAATGACAACAATCCAAAACATATCTTATACCATTTTTAATAAGCTTAGCACTCAACAAAAATTATAAGTATGTAAATATAAAATATCTATGCAATAAAATATATACATAATATTTTTTTTTAAATGGGTACTTAAATCAGAGACTTAACTTCTAAAGGCGAATCGAAATGAAAATAGTTCATACGAAACCAAAAATTGGATATTCAGATTACTAATTAAAAAATAAAATTGTAAGGTATGCAAGTACTAAAATAGTGAATATTGTAATCAAATTTTAAAATTCAAGAATTCATAACTTAATTTTAAACACAAAAATACAGGAATGATGTTCCGGATCTGTTCAGACGTCACCACTGTCTTTTATTTATTATTCTCACCTATTAAAAAATGTAAAATGAGAGATTTAAAGTAATATTACTTACTAGTACTAGAGCCTTCTCTAAAAGTAGTGTGTTATTATTGAGTATTAAAACTTACCTTAGTTGTCGCTGCTTTCTTTTCCTTGAGAGCTTTTTCGTTTTTTTTTACTTTTCACAGGTTTTTTTAGTTTAGTTCCTTTAGAATTATGTTTAAATTATGTTATATTAAAAATTTTAAAAAGCACATAATAAAGTGCCCAAAAAAACACACTGATACTTAACTAGAATCGAAAAGTGAAATTATATACGTTTAATGTTATTTTATAATTCTGAGAGTCTTTGTAATAAAGCTAAACAATTAATTTATTTCAGTCCGTAATTATTACCTGTAACATAAATCTTTTTTTTATAACTTTTTGATAAAGATAGATAAAGACTTGATAAAGACTTTTTGATAGATTCTAAATATTTTTTCCAATGCAGCCCTGCTCCCATCAAACAGGTAAACATTCACAACAGCTTTAACAGCGAAAGGCTAATCGTCTAACACCAAAATGAAAACAATCTTTTTCCTTGGATAATCAAACATTAGAAAATTTAATTTAAAAACTTTCATCAATTAATGTTGGCATTTCTCTTTCACTAAAGAGATACGTGTAGTCAGAAGCGTGAAAAAATAGACATTAAAAAAAATATGCTCTTGTATGTTTGTTATTTCATTAAATATACTAAATTTTAAGATTATATTCCAAGTAGTTTTTATAGAAATTTCAAAATTAAAAATATTTTCAAAAGAAAAATATTAGCTTAATAGTTTATCCAGTACTCAATTGATTTTTTTTTTCATATATATATATATATATATATATATGTATATATATATATGTATATATATATATATATATTTTTTTTTTCTCAAAAAATATAATTATAATTTCAAAGATCGTGATTTGACTGAATTTGAAAAAAAAACTTCGATTAAGCACCAGATAAATTATTAATCTTACAGTTTTTTATATTTCATAGATTTTAGATAAACCACTAAAAAGTATTGATGGTCACCGTAAGTCACTATTCGAAAGAAAACAGACAGCGGAGATAACTTGGTCCGTGATCAATATATTTTTTTTAATTTTCTATAAAAATTGTTTAAAATATAGCCTTAAAATTTGCTATACTTAATTAACTGATTATCATCTTTTGTCATCTTTTGACACAGTGAAAATTACTTCATTGTGAACTGCTCTTAACCTAAAATAACTGCATGACACTAGTTTCTGTCATGAGAATCCCTTGACAAGTTTACTAGAAAGAAGACCTCAAAACTTGGAGAATGACTACGTGAGAGTCAGTGCGAAACATTGCAACTAAGACAAAAATAATGTTAGTGTCATGATCACTTTTAGAATAAAATACATTTGAAATTTTAACAAATTTATTTTTGACTTTTCGATGACGTTGGTTCTTATCAAACAAAGAAAATTTCTAATTTCTCTCATTATTCGGTCATTTATTCAAATGACATTGACGACCAAAATTTATTGTCTGCCACTGTACCTCCTTAAACACGTTGTCATCTTTGTTTAATATCTGTGAGATTTTTCGCCATCTCGTTTATATAAGTCAAAGGTTCGCGCTCACAAACGTCAGCCAAGGTCATTTCAAAGTCCTCACAAGTGTCATAATAATGCAAGGTTATGTTTGTGTCATTAATCAATATTATTCCGTTAATAAACACTCTTCAAAATGGCCAAACAATCCAATGTTAAGTCTAGACGTAAAATAATAAACCCAGTCTTTCATTTACAAACTAAAGAAGAAGATGACAGTCAACTTACAAAGGGTATGATTAAAATTGTTCGAAGGACAGGTCAGCTCAATTTATCTGGACGCAGCCTTGCTCATGGTAATGACAATAATTGTAGTTTTTTTTTTTCTCTATGTCACTGTTTTTTAGTACCTGAGAAAATGTTTTCCATGTATGACCTAACTGCCGAAGATACAAAAAATTATATTGATTTTAATAAAGAACCTGATGAAGAAAACTGGTGGCATTTTAAATCGTTAACGTACTTGGACTTGAGCTCAAATGTATTGCAAGAAATTCCTGGAAAGATTGGAATGTTTGAGGACCTAACAGTGCTCAATGTAATTTAGTCTAATTGTAAAGTTTCAGTACTCAAACTTTTTTCTAGTTGCAAGATAACTGCATAATCAGTTTACCCCCAGAGATTGGTAAATTAACAAAGTTAACAAAACTAAATCTGAGCCATAATAAGATTAACCTGTTACCTGTGGAATTTTACAATTTAACAGAATTGCAAATACTCTCAATAGCTCATAATCATTTAGAAAAAATTTCTAAGAGTTTTTCAGACTTGGTGATGCTTCAACAATTGGTATTAACCAAGAATTTAATTATTAGATTATAAGGGTGATTTGTAGGATTTATCACATAATGTTTTAACTAAGTTACCGCCAGGCATGGGATTTTTAGTACGTTTAACTGATATAAACCTCTCATATAATAAACTAATTGAATTACCGCCTGATATAGTTAACCTGAGGGGTGGGTACCATAAATACCACAAGCTATGTCCTTAATAATGTTTTAAGGTTTATTCAAATTGGACGTCACTCACAATGACTTGGTACTTCTTCCAAAAATGGGAGAACTAACTAAATTACAGTTTTTATACGCCCAACATAATAATATTGAAGAAATACCAGACTTTGAGGGATGTAGCCACCTCCAGCAGATCTACTTTGGCAATAATTACATCAAGGTAAATAAAAAATCTTAGAGACACCTATTTAACTAATTCCAACAGGAAATCGCCCCTGACTTTTGTGAGAATATGACCAACTTAAAAATCCTCGACCTTAGAGACAACAAAATTGAAAAATTACCAAACGAGATAGCTATGTTACAACATCTTATACGTCTCGACTTAACCAACAATGATTTATCTGAGTATGACTCCCTCCCAGTTTTTATTCATCTAACAGTTTGTTTTGTAGTCTCCCAAATTCATTAGGTCTGCTGGCGCATTTGCAAAACCTGCAACTTGAAGGCAACAAACTCAAAAAGATCAGAGCTGATATTATCAAAGGGGGAACACTCCGAATTTTGAAGCATTTAAAAGATCAACTTGATGGTGAAGAATTACAAAATGCGCCAAAAACGAAAAATGTGGAAGTCTATGAAGCTAGGACATTCCCTGATAAGTATGTGAAAACTGAAGTGAGTGATGAGCTTGATTGTTTTTGTAGATACTCAATGAAACATTCACGGGCACTCAATGTAACCATGAAGCAGTTGACTACAGTTCCTGACGACGTGTTTGAAGAAGCTAAAATAGCAGAAGTTACCATTGTAGATTTGTGTAAAAATAAGCTCCAGTCGGTACCTAATGGGTTAAGTCTGATAGCTGAAAACTTATCTGAGTTAAACCTATCTATGAATCTACTCGCGGAAATCCCCGAGTTCATAAGCACCTGTGCCAATTTAAAATACTTTGATTTAGGCAACAACTGTTTGACTAATTTACCAGAATGTTTAAGTTCTTTGACTAGTTTAAGAGAGCTTGTGCTGAGCAATAACAAGCTTAATGCAATCCCAGAGTGTGTGTATAGTATGGTAGGTTTGGAGATTCTGCTAATCAGTGATAATAAAATCACGGAGATTGATGTCGACGGATTAAAAAATTTGAAGAGAATCGCCACATTAGACCTGACTAACAACAACATCAGTCAAATACCCCCAGAACTGGGGAATTTGACTCAGCTAAGGTAATTTCGAAAACGCAATTATCAATGTTGATTTCGTCCGGTTTTAGATCTTTGGAATTGAAAGGCAACTGTTTCCGGCAGCCGAGATATGCAATTCTCGAACAAGGAACAGCATCTGTGTTGAGTTATTTAAGAGATAGGATTCCAAAATGATGGTAAATCGTAGAAAATGCATGAACGGTGAAATTTTGGCTTTGGTAAAATAACACCACTGGCTGTGTTCAGAATGCCATTGTTAAGATAAGTACAACTAAATGTAAATACCCTATGTAGTTTCTAGTAACTACTCACATAAGCGAGTTTGTAAGTCCATAGGTTTGTTTAATTAACGCTTTTGTTGATACGGTGAATGCACTTTGGTGATTTGTGTATAACGTTTCTTTATTTACGTAATACCTCATGATGTAAGCTAATATGTAATGACTAATTTCTGTTGTTTTACTCGTAAATATTGCACATTTTAAGTGATGAAGAAATGACTAACCACAGTTACAAATAAATTTTTGCATGATATTTGTGTGGAATTTATTTTACAAATGAATCCCTTCCATTACTGGTTTTTAAAACTTTTAGTCTAGTTTAGTTTAGATGGAAAAAAATTCTCGGAGTAAAAATTCTGACGTTCTAAGCAAGGAAATACTATCCCAAAAAAATGAACAAATTCAAACAATTCCTGTAACAAATAAGAAAAAGGGATCCGCAAAAATTCCAAAGGTATGTAAAAATATACGCACCCGTAAAAGAATCAGAAAAAAGCACAATACACAGACATAAAAAGTAATTAACAGAGTACAAGAAACAAACACAAAGCTAACAATTATGGGCAATCGGAACTCCAGGAAGTACACCGGCAATCGGAACACCGAGAAAGAATTCGAAAAATAACGAATGTATTAATTTTCAAGGTGTCCCTATATCTATTATAAATTACATAATCATACGGGTTGTATTTTATTCATTATTCTCAGTAAATTCTATGTAAAATCTATACTTTGTTTAATAAATATGCATACTGTAATTATAAAATCACGTTTTTTTTTACCTTTACTATGAAACATCACTGTTAAGTTATTGCAAAATGCAGCACTAAAAAAAATAGTTTGTAAGTCATATAAAAAACCGAAAAGTGTAAGTAGAACCAAAATTTTACATGTTTTTCTAATTAAATAAAGATTTTTTGCGACTTAAGTACAAAGACCAAAGGTCTGAACATGAGACACTTTAAATTAACTTTTTTTTCTGGTCTCCAACATATCGCGCTTGTTCTTTTTACTGTCTCTTATTCTAAATGACAGGCTTTACCTTAGAATTAATTTTGTTTTAAACTGTGTAATGTCAGAAAAAGTAGCATAAGGATCTAAATTTCAAATTTCACGATGTTTTAAATGTGGTAAAATTTAAATTACTAACAATCTAACCAGCACATGACACTTTTGCAAAAATATTTATGTCAGTGTGACCTGTCCTGTTTTAGTGTTAATTTTAGTAATTTTATTATCCTTGATATGTAGGCTGTAAAATTTAAATACTAAATTTTAATGCCGATTTACAAATTGAAATTTACATCAAAATTAATTGCAGAATCTATAATAAGTGACGGTAAAAAATTACCTAAATATCTGAGAGGACAGAAAAACAAAAATTACTACTGCAGCGTCTTTCAGTGAGATCGTTAAAAAAAAAATCTGTAGCTGGAACATCTTCTTGAAAATGAAACAATAAAAATCCTGTTTTAAAAATTGCCCTTTTAGGTATTTTAGGTGAGTATGATTAGCCAAAACAAGAAGTCTTAAGATTACAATATAGTTTTACACAAAAATCTACATTTTCTTGGGACTTGGGAGTTTTATCCTAAAAATATTTCATAATTTACCTGTACAGATATCTGTCAACCAGCTGACTTTTATTGTCATTTTAAAGCTACGTAGTATAAAAAAACAATTACAAAAACAATCATACTCACACTTAACAGTGAATTAAAACTAAAACAATTTACTTCTTATAAGCCGTCCAGATCTCCTGGATGATTTACCTAAAACAAACTATAAACATGCAGATTCAATAATCCATACAACTTACATTTATTTACAGAATTCGATTTATTTAAGTCATTTTCCACGTTATCAACGCTCGTGTCAATTTCATCTTTAAAAAGAACAGACTTTGAATGACTTTTTCCTGATTTATGAGTGTCCGTCCTCAAGATACTCTTAGCAGGAGTCTGAAAAAGAATGTTATTGCAATGAAAACAAGAACTAACAATATTTACCTCAACGGTTTTCGCGTATTGTGCTACTTTCATCATCATCAAACCAGGTGAAGTCTTAGTCTGACTCTTTTCTTGCGACTTTAAAACAGACAATCGGGTGCTGTTCCGATTTTTCGGCGTTTTCCTTTCTTCTAGTGATTCCTGATTTTCGAGTTTCTTTTTCCGTGCCGCCTGAATTGCCGCCCTTAAACCCGCAGAAGCTTTTACATTTTTGGCCTTTTTGCTCTTTTGTTTTACCACGTTTTTAACAACTGGCAAAATCTCTTCCCAGTTGTTCATTTTAAGTTTGCATAAATTTTCAAACCGTTTATCCAGATTATCAATCTGAAGATGCATCATATCCCAAAACCCATGTAAATCCTCGCAGGTGACCGGCGTTTCTGTGTCTTTTCCCTCACATTTGTCTATTAGTCCCTTAAACTGCTGAAACTTTTTGGATATTAAAAGGTTTGTTTGCCCAATCGCAACGTCAATCATTGAAACTGCCTCTTCCGGGGGGTTTAAATCGTCCTGGAAGGGGAAAAATTGTAACGACAATATTGAGGGGAAAAACTTACTTTATAATTAGTCCATTCGTCGCAAATTCCTTGTAAACGTATGATCTGGTTCCCTAGTAGCCATCTAAAGTATGCAGCACCCGCTTTAGGAGATGAACAAGCGTCATGGTCTAATTTTGCAGAGAATGATTTTCCTGATCTTCTAGCTTCAAATTCTTTACGGGCCTTTTCCTTACTTCGGGAAACTGTGACGAAGGGGCTGATATACATTGGAGGTTTGGGTTCACCTTCTTTGCGAATCCTGGAGAACAATTTTAGAATAAAATTTAGACAAAATATTTAAAAACTCACGGTGTTTTTTCTTTATTCTGGATTATTTCTTCTCTTGGGATTAAATTTAAGGTGCTCTCACTGTCCGTTTTATAACTTTGGCTCTTCTTTGTTTTCTTTTGAGTGGACTTCACTTTTGGCGCTTTTGTACTTAGTGTAACTGAATTTTCGAATTTCACAGATGAATTTGTTCTAGTCTGAGATCTAGTAACCATACGACGTGGTGTAGTACCATTATTTTTTTTAGTTGGACTTTTCTGTTGCGTTTTGGCATTGTGAAAATGTATGGGTTTAATATTCGATGGCGGTTTGAACTGATGATTAACGGGCGCAAATTTTGATTTAAACGGTTTACCCTTGATCTCCTTATTAACCATTTCAAGATTCGGGAGCCCCACGTTCACAGGCACACACGAAACTTTAAAAACTGGCTTTACATGTCTCTTCTCGGCAGCCTTTTTCTTCTCTCTTTCCGCTTTCCACTTCAGCAACATTTCAAACCTTTTATTTGCTTGTTGGACTTTGGGTTCCTCCTGAGACTTGAGTTGTGTAGCAATTTTCGCCGGGCTTTTTCTTCTTTTCACGGGAGTTTGCACAGGAGTCACCACTGGAGACATGTTTTCAGGAATTTTCCTCTTTTCGAAAATAGCTTCGTGTCGATTGCTTCTTCGCAGTTTATTCATTTTTATCACTCTGTTCTCGACAGTACTAATCGTTTCACCGGTCTTTTTATACAGACTAGCGTGGAAATGTTTTTTTAAAAAAACCGATAAATCTCCGAACTGTGCCATCAATTTTTTCAAACTTGTTTACTACTTTGACCGTTACCTCGTCGTTCGAAAAAAGCGAATACTGAACTGCTATTGGTCGAATTTGAACAAATTGTCAAAAAATTTTAAGCAGCGCCATCTAGACTGTCGGTAAGGTAGGCATCATGAGTACCAATACCGAGTTAATAAAATGGAATTTGTTAAATAAAATCGAAATTATATACCCTACAAATTACATTCAAACGTTTTTTAACTCCCAAATAACACAAATATTTTATTTTACAGTAATTTAGCAAATAATATTAAGTTCATTTCAAACTACATAGTGTATATTTGGTTGCCTATTGTACAAAAGTTTTATTTAACATTTTTATTTTTGATGAAAAAGAGATTTATTAGTCAATTTACAGATACACATTAAATTATGGTAATAAATTTCAAATGCCAGAAATTAATTAAAATTAATCAAACATTGCTATTGCTAAAAAGTTAATGACTAAAATCAGTAATTAAATTTCTTAAATATATAAAAATATTAAATTTTCCATAGACCTTTGTACGAAAATAAAAAAAAAAAAAATTTACGATTACACCTTAAATAGATAAAAATAAAATAAGCGTCATTTTTGACAGGTGTTTCTAGGAAAAATCTAGAAGTGCGCAGAAAAAACTGTTAAAATAATTATACTTTAATATAAAATATACATATTTCTTTTAGACGATTTTACTAGCTATTATAAAAAAATATATATAAACACTGGTGCACTTAGGGTTTAATTAACGGTTTTTTTTTTCTCCAAAATATAAACTTGTTTAAAAAAAGTACAAATTCCAATCAACCAAAATAGAAAATAATGCATAAGATAAAAATTCAGTAAAAAAAATGTCTGTCATACTTCTACCATACATAAAGCTTTGAATTTCTTATGATTTTTATTGTATGACAAATAAATAACATTTAGAAAAATATATTAAGAATTTGGCAAATTTTTAGCTCGTAACAACGATATGTCTTATATTAGTATATATTATATTAATATTTTTAATTCTGTAACTTTGGATTCTGTAGTAGTCACTACAAAAGATGTTTGATGATAATGTTATCAAATTTAACATAAGTGAATTTTGCTAAGTTTTTATTTTCTTTGATATTTAGAATAAATATCAAACATTTATGTGAAAATACTTTCATCTGCTCCTTCTTCACCTGCAATATAAAAACAAATTTTTGTTTTTCAAAAAAATAAGCAAACATCATAATAAGCGAAATTTTTTACTTTTTTAAATAAAAATCATGCATATATCCTTTCTTGATTGCAATAAAATACACAACAAAACCTTAGTATTTTATCCTGATATTTCATATTTCAAGAGGAAGTTGAAATTAAAAATTAATCAGTAACGGTTGAAGAAGAAATGAACACACCTACCCATAATGATACAAGCAAATGAAATATTTTTGCAGCTAACCCTTTAATTGTCTTTAGTTTCGACATTTGTTTAAAAACTGTTGAAATAGTTCCTTGAAGTGTTAATCTATGCGTTCAACGGAAGTAGTAACAAAAAGATTTTAATTATATCTTGTGTCAATTAAAGTTATTTTGAAAACCAAAATAGTGTTTCTGAAGGTGAACGATGAAATGGGGACTAATATAGATAAAAAAAAAACAGTTTCATCGTTTTTCATTGCCATGATTATTTCTCAATTGCAATAATTTTTGAGGCCATTTCCGTCAAAAAATTTCAGCGGATTAGAATTTTGAAATTTTTGAATTATGTATCGGATGTAAATCACGTGACAATTTTTCCATAGAGAGAAATACTATTTTTAAGCTGTTCATCGTGGTAAGAACTTCTCCGGAAGCGGGAAACAAATGTTTCTCCAATGACCTATAAAAAAATGATTCGCAGTTTGACATGGTCTTGGGATCCTAATACTGATAACTATCGTAGTTTAACTAACGAAGGACGTTCTTAATGTAAGAATTGTTACCAAAGTTTGATGAAAAAAAGTGAGTTATTAACTTCTTTTTTATCTGTTATCTAGTTCATATTAACGTGAACGTGATATATTTGCAAAATAACTTTTGTATAAAGTAACCTTCTGTATCCATAAACGTTCAACCAAAAGTATTTTTGGACGCATATTATTTCACATCCATTTACAGCTTCTCAGATCACCTATTCTTGTTAACAAATTAAATGATCATTCAATAAGGACACGGTGGATCAAAATCAACAAGCAACAAACAATAAGTTCTTGGAAATACATTATTTTCAAAGGTGATTAGAGTCTGTAAGTTAACGATATATTCGTCCGACACAAAGCTTTTCAATCAGTATAAATAGCGGATTAGTCAAAACAGTTTTTTTCAGCAACACTGAAAACGGCAGTAAATTGATCGTGTTGTAAACAATCTAAGTACAGATATCACTTTGCAGGATTGCATCCCCAATCCGGGTCAGTTCAGAACGGATTCGATCACACTACTGAATTGTCGATCGCTGAAGTCGAGCATACCTATATTGGAGACACAGAGTACAACTAGTTTTTGTCTCAGGTTAGGTGACTGACTTTCTTGGCGAAGGTTTCTACTTAGTTTAGAACTGGCTTGCACAAGTTAAGCTGCGTTACTATCATCTAGAACCGCGACACGCGGAAAAGCCGCGAAATTTTCTTCAGTGAATTGCCAAGTGTCGTGTAGTTCTCCAAGCCAGTTTGGTCAGGTGAGTTTTTATTACCTCATCTCCGATTTTAATTTCATATAATTTTGTTGGTATTTTTTCGACAGTCATAACAGGATTCGTCATTGCCTTACATTTTTTAGGGTAATGTGGTGTAATTTTGACTAGGCATAATTGATGAACCGTTACTCAAAATACTATTACAATTCTTCCTTTGTCATCTAATTACAACTTTGTAAATGAATCGTTTTGTCAGCAAATACAAGAAAAGAACCCGTTAGGTTATGACAAGCAGAGTCAACAACACGATCGTGTTTTGACAATATCTCCGCGTCTATCGATTTCGCAACTGAATGATTTTGAGTTTTGAGAATCGACGAAAGACCAGGATTAGATAATTCGGTCGCGTATGCAACGCGATATCTATATTCACTTTCCTTTAGTAAAAGTCGTGGTCGTCAATGTGGGTAGGTGTAGTGAATTGGCCCAAGGTCGATGTTCAGGGGGCAACAGTCTGAAACCTACACTCAGATGGATATTTGATAAGTCATCGAATTGATTCCTCGAGCTGATTTTCCCGATCTAGTTGCTAAATCATGGTCGACGTCATCGTCCGGATACAATCATTCCATCGGAAAATTGACAAGGAGAAAGTCCCTGTAGATAAAAGAACAAAAGAAATGTGCATTATAGTATCGTTGTAAAACAATGGATACCCTAAAGATCCAGATTATCTCGTCTTGCTGGTAGCGCAGAGCTTCGAAAAGAATCACAGAAGCTTCCAACGTTTGGCGCCGTTGTCCTAAAAATTATTCAGCATAAATCTTCCCGGGATATCACTAATTTCTATTAATTAACCCTGACATTAAACAGATTCTCACCTTTGCTTCTCATCGGACACACGCACATGATTTGTATGCACATTAGATGGCGAGTTGAACCATAAATTACGCTTTCACTTAACAGAAATTGGATCAAATCCATTATTGCAACGCTTTTTATTACGTTAAATAATAATCTTGCCAAAGGGAAAAAACTTACTGTCAGAATACTGAACAGTTTTCGCTGATGGCATTTCTACGGGAATAGTTCACATTTTTTAAGTAGTCACCTAGTTAGAGCTTGTTCAATTGAATTTTAAATTAATACCTCGTAGATTGCTTCCAAGTTCCAAGAAGTCGCTAGATAAATGATCACCAGTTACTGGCTTGTCAGTATGAAGGTTGTTATGAAATGCTAATAATTAAAAGATCAACTCTCATATAGAGGAGTATCGCGACATTGAACAAATTATTAATATATGTGTACCTACTATATTATGAAACATATCAAAGAAATAAATCAACAAACTACTTAACTTGACAGAAGCTATAATTTTCAACTGACACGCAGGCCCAACTCAAGATAAAAATAAAAGACATTTGAATTATTGTTAAGATTAGAACAAACCTCCTGAGGCGTCAGTTAATTGCAAACTACTGCTAAGAAAAACTAAACTACTAGTTAAATATAGATCATTGATATTGAGTAAATATTTTTTTTAAGCCGCTGGTGTATTTAAATCAAAATTTATAAATTGCGTGGGCCAGGATCAATTCTCAAGGGAATATTCAACTGCAATAGAACTTTTCAATTATTAAACGTATTTAGTGTGAAATTCAGTACTATTTCATGATAATGCTAACGTTAATTAACAATTGTTTTCAAAATCCACCTTCTTGGTATAAAATTTAATTTTGTTCCATTGCAGTAAAAATGACAAAAACTAATATCTAAAAACTCGCTTTTTGGCTACAAGTTGTACTTTGCAACGAAAATTTAAACGACAAAATAATAATTCGTTTTAAACTATTCAGTGAAACATGAAATTTTCAAGGAAAAAAATTCGCTATAAAGTTTGTCGTTCAAACTTCACGAGCAACCCCTCAAGTATTTTAAAAGACACGGGAGGTCAATTAATCTCCTACTAAGCGGCTTGTTGTTTAATCTGCAATAAACATGTTAAAATTTCCAATTAAAAATGAGACAAAAATAATGGAGTTTTAAAAAGTTTGAATTCATCTCTTTAACTTTACCCCCTGTGATAAACAGCAACCTCCTTAAAAAATTTAAATAGCGCGAGAAATATGTGTACCTTATCTCAAAAATATTTTTATACCATAAACATTTTGATACCTTTCGGAAGAATTAAAGATACATGCGAATGCGGCCTCCCAGATTTAGTAGCAAATTAAGCAAATAGCAAATAGCAAATTAAGATCCAAGGCACCAAAGTACAGAAGATAAAGACTGAAATTTGGAAATCCAAAAATTAAAAACTTTGGTCATAGTTATAATCTAGAACGTAAAAATCTAGAACCTTAGAATCCATTTTTTTAAACTTACAAACTGAGGGTATAAGAATGTCAAATATAGAAAAATGGGACCTCAAAATTTAGGGTCTAGGGTATAAAATCTATCATTAGCATAGATGTAGAAAATCAAGTTCCAAGTTGGAGAATTCCGCGTGTGAGAATCTAGAACTTCAGCATAAAAATCTAAAAATCTAGAACATGAGATTCCAGAAATGAAGTATTGATCTTAGAATGTAGTTTAAGAATTTAAGATTTAAAATTTTGGACACTGTCATAAAAACAATAAGTATATATTTTTTAAGTATTACATAATTATATGTCATAAAATTACAAATATTGCAATTCTTCAGAAACTTGAGTCCAAAAATATTTAAAAAATAATTGGAAGAAACTGTAATGCTTAAAATTTTATTTGTTTTATTGTATCCGATAAACATGGCTAAACGAACAAAATTAATAATTGTAAAATATTCAAAAATATAATTATTGTTATATGTAAATAAGTAGAATTTAGAATACATTTAGAATATATAAACTTACAATTGGCTCAAAAACAGACAAAGCGACAGCTTTGGAAAAACTTGTCTCTGGTGAGGTACATTCTTATAGATTCAACAAAACTGATTCCTTCTTCCACAGGGCAATTAATCTCACTTTACTGTTTCTTTGTGTTTTATACGATGAAGGTTTTATTACCTAAAATACTAGAAGGCACGTCTACAATTATCTGATTTATCTCTTATTTTAAATTTTGTAACCATGAAAGTAAAAGACCACAAATCTTTGTAATCAATGAGATTTTCATCTGTCTTGAAAACTAATAGTTTCTACTGTAAATTTCAGTTTCCGACTTTTTATCTTTTTTCTATTTTTGGCCTTTTCTTTTCACTTCTTTCAGCTTTAGAACTGATCTGTACTGCAACACCTTTTATCATTTTACTGTTTTATTATTCTTTTTTTTTAATAAGTTCTTTTCTTTGATCTAAGTTTATTTAGAAAAATCTCATACCAAATTTTCAAAACCTTTCAGATATTTTTATATCCTCAAGAAGTTTATACCATAAACATCTAAACATAGTATGAGTAACCATGTTCATCATATTTCATAAAAAAAGTAGAGTGAAAATTATCATCAAAATAGTTGGTTCGTTAGTTAAAAAAATTAATGCTTTTATTAAATAAAATGTTCTAACTAGAACTTGTTGTTCTAATTACATAATTCTTTACAATTTATCACCAAATACTGGCAATTCTAGCTTCAGCTGAAAACTGGTGTTTAATAATTTCAAGCAACGTAGGTGTAAAAAGCATGTTGACAGTCACATTTTTTGCTATAAAAATAAATTTCACTTCATTAATTTGGTCTCCTTCCGTTATCTAAATTTGCATGTGACTTTTAGCGGTTTTTGGCTTTACTTGTTATTGCCTTTCGCGGAAATTTTCTTCCACCGGTTTGTCGACTTTTTGGCTCAGCTTTTGAACCGAAGTACCCACCCAGTTTTAATAGAAAATTCTTTTCACATCGGGTATGATTAACTTAAATTTTAACGGTTATTATTTATTAATATCCGCAAAAGTTGAACGTTTCGCTACCGTCTACATCACTTTGATTACTTGGTAAAAACCCATCAAGATGATTGAACTACTTTTTAGATCTGATGGAATTTCTTTTAAGCAACATAAATTCGGGAGTTATGTGGCACATTGCATTCAAAATCAGTTTTTTAACTAATCCATGAGCAAGTCAGTACATATATAGATTTTAATTAACGGAAAATCACATTGGTTCCTTCGCCAGATTGTTAACTACGAAAAAATCCGTTTTTGCAATTTGAGCAGGAATAACTGAAAGCAATTACGTAGGAGTATTTCACATGAGATTTTTTTTAATTTCATATGTTTCGATGGAATGTTGATTGCATGGTCCTCGTAATTAGTTGACCGTTAGTATTACAGTTGTCCATTTGTTTTAGGTACAAAGCGCCGTCATCGTCATTGTTATTTTTAAACTTTTTAATCGTATTTATAGCGTGAATGAATGCAAACTGTTAAATAAATCTTCCGCTCCGAAAAGGTAGCCACGAGTTCTTTTAATAAATCTTCTTAAATCAGATAAAACCGTAAACGCAGAATAATCCATCACCTACTCTCACCGTAATTAGCACGAATATGATTGTTAAACACATCAACCATAGTTCAAACACCTGGGTCTTCTGGAAACGAATAATTACTCGTAGGTGAATTCCTCTGTATTTACGACGTGGTAATTCAACATTATGTAGGATGTAGTTATGCATTTCTATTAATACGAAATGATCGCGTTCTATTAAAATTTAAAATGAAAAATTAAGTTTTTGCGCAAAAGGGAACTAGTTGCAACATTTGCCACAGCACCATCAACACAACATCTTATTGCATCCATAATTAAGTTTAGTGTAATATCTGTTTTTATTTACGGTAATTACTGCAGAACAGGTAGGTGTATAGTGTTTACTACGAAGAAATCCCTTGGACAAGTTAATTTAGCAAGATTTCATCCAGTGTCTGTCTCAAAACAGTTTCATTAAGCGGAAATATCGCATGTGTATTAATTACACTGACAGATTTAATTGTCGCTAGCACCTTTACAAGGCCAATTTCCATATTTGTGGAGCAAATCATTGCGCTCATGAGTATTGTCATGCTGCTAGAAATTTCCGACCAATTCGACACGTCCTAATAGGAAAAGAAAAATTAACAACTATTACGGTAGCAATAATTTAATTTGGTGTGAGCAATTCCGAAGGTTGATTGATTATGAAATCGCTGATTTTCCTCACTTATCTCTTGTAAACAGCCGAACCTAAGTATGTCCAATTTCCAGAATACTAAACTATCCCAAGGTTAGAAAAACGAAAACAACAAAATGGTGGGTTATTGTCATCGAACGGTTAAAAAACCAATTTAAGAGTTCAAGTAGAGACATATGGATCGGCCTTGAATTAACCTGCATATAATTTGTAGAAAATTGAAATTGTGTGACACCAAGCGACGTTAATTGTCGTTATATGTTATGTGGAAGACAATGCAACGAGTTGCTGTACAATGCTCTAACATAACTAGAATTTATCGCGTTCATAAAGACAAAAAAACACCTCTTACTCTTATAAGAAAACAGAACAATAAAATGTTGCACCGTGTTAAAATAACTTATGTCTGTCTTGTTAGTGAACCATTTAACATATTATTATAACATTCACCGCACTGCTAAGCCAAGTGGAAAATTTCAAATAAAAAGACTTCAGACTCCTCCAATGGTAAATTTAGTGCAGGATGTCCCGGACATGACTCTCATCTCTGATATCATCGGCTGTTTGCAACAATGACTGTTTACCACAGACCTTGCTTCTTAAACGGGAAATAAGATCTACCAATTATAAGGTGACACTGACTAAAAGGATTTTGAGGGCTTATGCAAAATGCGACCTTTCAGACGGTTTAAAACATATTAACAAAACGATTTGTATTATCACAATAAGGTGATCAATCGTCGAACGGAAATGACTAATAAAAATAAGAAAAATTTACCGCCAGACGGATTAAATTACTTTAATAAAATTAAACAAGAAAGTTCATTGTGAACATGATTAAATTATGAAAGCTTTTTTCACTAGAGCTTTCTGATTTTTTTATATAATTAAAATTATTCTGAAAAAATAAAACATTTTATTTCAAACTTAATTTGCATCACAATGACTGATTAAAAAACAATATTAATTTGTTCCGTTCTAATGATCCATATTAGTACAACTAACACTTCAAATATTGTAATTAATTTTCCTTCTATATTTACAATTCTTTTTTCGGGTCCAGTTTCTGTAATGTTTGGAAAAAAACAAATGAAAACATAAAAACAGAGAATTTTGTGTAATTCAGAGTCAAAATAATAAAAAGAGAAATTCAAGAATAGAGACAATTAAATTTGCTGAAAGAAATTATTTAAAAACTGGTAAATTATTCATTAACTAAAGAGAATTCTAAATTTATTTATGTTTACAAGTGACAATCGAAATTTAACACCATTTTCTTAACTATTAAGTAGATTAATTGAGTGAGCAGTCAAAATATTGAATTTTAATCGAAAAAAATTATTAAGCGGTAAAGTAAAGTTCTCAATTGCATATTTATTTTAAATCTATTTTTGAGTTTACAGAATGAAATAAATTACTTAAATAAAATTCTTATTTGAAACAATATTTTAAATTAATTACGTATTTATTCCCTAAGGTCAAATTTCGTCCCTCTCAAATCTAAATTGACATGTTTCGTAAATTTTCTAACACCATCAGCTCATTATTAACCTATTAAATTATAACATTTTTTTTTCTAATAATCAATCATCGGATTTTAAAATATTGCTCTATAGAGAATAAGAACACGTTTAATGATGTGTCGCATGATCCCTCGGGACGTTTAAAATTATTGTTGGTTGCTGTTGATGGTTCGTAGGTGACGTTTATGAGATAAATTTTATCAAATTGAGTCTCCCGCAAAATCTAAATTAGACGTATTTGCAAACTTATTGTTTTCTAAATTCTTGGAAGGTCAAATTTTTGTTGGCAGACCCTGTACATTCTGTTCGTCATCGTTTTTTGAAAAGGTTGTCCGAGCCACGTCCCTTTAGAGAAAAACGAAGTAAACTAAAAATACCACACAGACCGCTACACAATTTTATAACTGATGTGGAGCAGAAAAAAGAAAATATGTAGCCAATTAAATTTAACAATCACTTTCACTGATTTCAGTTAAAAAAATTATAGTCACTAACGCGTTTTTAATAAATACATCGCAGCAAATTTGTACCGCTGACTGGAAATTGGCAATAAAATTTTCTCAAAAAACTAATAAAACTAATTTTAAAAACAATACTTGCTATATATTTACGATCACTTTAAACGCGTCGCCAGACGTGGAGGAGGAAATTTATAAAGTATCTCTAGACGTGAACAAATTGACATCGTAATAACACTGGATAAATGAATAGTAAAAACGAAATTAGCTTCTTTTCTTTTTTAACGAGTTAATAATTAATTAGGTATAAAAATCCAAATTTCAAGCTTGAATCTTTCTTTAAAAGTGTAAAAAAGCACCATTTTGACTTTTAAGTGGCAACGCTGTGGTTTTTTTAACACTTTAAAGAAGAAACTTTTATTTCCAAAATGTTAATACAGTAGTGCCAAGTTAAAAACCATGGCTCCTTATCCGAAAAGTAAACATTTTTTTTTCTCATAACCAGAAACTTGAAATTAATGATAGCTTAGAATTGAGAACGAACACTGAAAAGTCTGAAAAGCAAAGGCGCTAAATTTTTCACGAGCCAGTTTACAATAAGTGATACCACTGAAGAAACATTAAATCTAGGAGGAGCAACACCACCGAATCTGGTACTTATATCGTTAAATGAACCGACGTCAGTTTCATCTAAAAAAGTACAAGTCAGTGAAGAATTTTATTTAATTTACATTTACCTGAATACGAATCAAATCCTTTTCTCACAAGTATGCGATTTTGTGCTGATTCTTCTGAAGACTCTTCTCCTTCTCTTCTAACCTGCCCGGAAGCTTCCGGTCCAGACAGTGTATTAAAAGGATACATAGCTCGTATAGGAGATTGTTCAGTTTCGAAAGCACAATCGTCACCGTTAGCGTTCAAACTCATCTATAACATGTAACAATCAAAATATAAAAAATAGACATGCGGACCTTGTTTTAATTTAAAGCTGTAAATAAAAAGTATACTTGTAATTAATTAATTCTTGTCTACTTACTGGAAAGCTTAAGTAGTTGGATCAAATATTATTTAGTTGAGATTTTTGGGCACCAATTTGAAATTTTTGTTTTTATTACAAGGTAATTGAAAGGGTCTAGCGATATGTAATGAAATAAATTGAGTTTCTCAATCGGTCGAAAAATAACTTTTGTAATTTGATTTGAGCTGTTGTAATTTTACCAAAGTTAGAACAAAAAATTTCTTACTTACAAGTGAAATTAGAACTACAAAGGAATTCATGATTAAGACCTTCATTTTTCAACATCAAGAACGCACTCAAATCAAGACCAGACTGATCGAATTTTTGTAAAACGGTATTTATCAAGTTTCGCTAGTTTAGTATATATTTTTAATTGTAGCCTTATGATTGGATGTAGGATTGTAATAATTATCTTTAGTGAAATATTGGTGATATGATTGTTTTCTAATTAATGTCTAGTATTGTCTCAAATTTCAGCTCAAACAATTATTTTCCGTCATATTGTCTTGACGCAAAAATTTATTTTATTTAGATCTAAAATTTAATGCTTCTCCAGAGGTTTTAATAGTTTATAGGAAACAATGAGACACGCTTTGAAAATTCAATAAATGATTCTAGTGCTTTCTAATCACTGGAACAATAACAATCCTTTAGATGGATACGACTCATTTCTGGCCCCCGGACCAATTAATTGTCGCAGAGTTCTTAATTCCGCAGCTATTTGCAAACTTGTCATTTGACTTACTATGTCTAATTTTCTATAGAAGTTTAGACCCCGGAAGCGAATATTCGTATTAGAACAAGTTGTAGCAATTTGTCCAAATAGAGACAACTTTCTCTAGAAAAAATTCTATACAAGAAACTGTGTTCAAGAATTGAATAATTGGCTCAGACACTGGCAGCCTAATAAAACCTTGCGCAACTTTCAACTTAAATTAAGTAGATCTATGTACCTATTAAGTAGAAAAATTGGTGTTTATATATTCAAGGTTATGCCCGTCGGCCGCCCGCTAGTGAGCAAACTTTAAAAAATTTTGTCTAGACTTCCAAAGACATGCTAAAATAGGCCAGTCATAAATTTTGCGTGCCCATCGCACAAAGCGTAACTGCTTTTACAACTATGTAAATTGGCGCACCATTCGCAAGTCCAAAAGCTCACCGCGAAGAGAACAAAAGTGGGTCTTTCACTAAAGCGATAATTGTCGGGTGTAAACAAGTTTTGTTTTGGACTCGTTTCTTATACTTTCGTTGCCGAAATTGAACCTTTGGTATAGAGGGAAGAAACAGCCTTGAAAGCCATTTACATAATAATGCCGTAAATCAGTTGATGAGTAACTCTGACTTTTCCAACGGATATCAACGAATTTTCGCATAAAAATCTAATTCCAAAAAAGAACCTATTTCGTCGTAAGGTCATGACTCTCGATGAGAGAGTGTTAAGTGAGTGACCTCAGCGGAAGGAAGGAAGGTAGGGGAACCATTCGGAGGAACTCAAGACTTGCACTTGGCGGTTTCTGAGCATTTGACTCAGCGCGCGCGTCTAGTGTTGGTGTTTGGGAAAGGTGCTAATAGCGTATGGTACCAGAATTTATGGTACTTACGGATTCACCGTTCTTAACTGGAACGTTCAGCTGTCTGTTATTGGGTGAGTGTTTTTTCTTCAAACTTAATTATTTTGAAACGACATGATTTACTTTAAATTTACAATTAAACTTCAACACACTTGGAGAAATCCATTAATTAAACGATTTACTGACCCTTAAAACCACATTTCGCTTTTTATTACCGACAAAGAAACGAAAAGATTACTTGGAACGACGATTTTAAATGCGGCAGGAATATTCTGAATTTTTATGGTAACCAACTGGTGGGTTGATGCAAAAAACTGGGAAAAAATAACACAGCTTTACGTTGGCTCATCATCCAGATTTGAATCATCGCAGATGTAAATTGACCACAAACCTTTCCTCACACTTTCCCATCAGAAAATCGATTCGTTGGGATTCGCCGAAATTTACCGCTGATTTTTATTCTAAAATATGCGCATGATTTCTCTATATGGAAACCTGAATTTGTTGGAAAAAACGAACACTAAAACAAGGGGAATGTGGATGAAAGTTCCCAGAATATGTCATTTGACATGCAACGAAGCGGTAATTAATATTTAAGTCGATTCGCCTACAAGGTGCTACGTTTTGTTCCAAACGAGCATTCATAAATAAGAAGAAAAACAAACGAAAACATATTTAAATTTTAACGAAACCTACACCTTGTGTTGGGTGTCATTGAAAATTAAGGACAGTAGAGTTCCCCCAGCCTTTTGAAGGTTTCTCAAGATTCACAATTTTCACGCTGGTTCAGAGTACAATAAGAGCTTTTTGCATTATCTAGTTGACTACATTTCATTGTGGGTGCACTAATTTTCCTTTCTTTAGTTCATATGTATGCGGGCACATTACTTTCCATTTTACCTTGGTCATGAATAATTTTCCTATTTCACTCCAAAATTCCTTTCTTCTAAAGATTAATACATGCACGGTGTAGACCGACCCTAATTAATTAGACACATTAGCATCAGGGGCGGTTGAACCCATTAATAATAAAGTTGACTGGGAAGAAATATATAAAAATATTCGTTTTTAAATTCTCAACAACTTCTTTTTTAACCACCAAAGTGAGGTACATTTATCGCCATTTTTTATTTATTTTCAAAAATATTTAAAATTAACTCATATTTATGTAGACGAAAAAATGAATGACATTATTTTAGACAGGACCCATCGGGTATATTCTTCAAAGAAGTTTGCGAGAAATTATATCGTAAATTATTAATATTTGGCACATGTGCAATGTGCTTTATTTACTTTGCTTATTTGAGGACAACAATTTGAGTTCAGCCAATCAAAAATATAAAAGCAATGATTTTCAGAGGTTCATGTTAAATCCTTATATGGAATCTGACAATTGACCTAAAATTTGTAAATTTAAATTAATGCAAACCAAGACATCTTCGTTCTTTGAAAAATAACTTTCAATTTACTGACGAATAAAACTTTTACTTAATGCAAGATCGTCTCCATCCAATTAATGTTCTGATTTGAAATTTTAAACACTTCACTTGCATTCATAAGCCACATTAGAAAGTGGGACGTAAAATATGTGCGAATAATTTACTTAAGTTTATTAACAAAGATAAAATTTTAATAAAAAACCAATAAAGTGTGTGCTTTGACAGCTTATTATGAAGTAATTAATGTTTAAAGAAATTTTATGACTGTATTAACCACAAAACATGGATTTTAACGAAAATTAAAAAAAAAACAGATTATCTCTTGTTGGTTTCTCCAATTTCTACAAGAATCAACTTTCTGACCAACAATGAAGTTACTGCACCGAGGTTTATTTATTTTGTATTTGAACTAAAAAATCGTATTAGCAGGTGTCAAAGATTCCAGTTATTTGTTAAAAAAAATGCTTCTATAAATAGAACAGTTTACACACTTAACCAATAATTTGCATCGTTCAGTAAATTGTCTTAAATACAGGTGTAAGAAAGTGTCTGTTAATCACGCACTACTAAGTTTAAATTACACGTAAGTCGAAAAAAGCTCATGACTATTATGTAAGAAACAACAAACGTTTCCTTGAATGTGGCGTTTTTTGGGTGAACCGCAATGTTATCTGTTCAAGGAACCGATTTATTTCAATTCCTAGTTAAGTTGATCCCCTAAAAAAAACAATGAAGGCTGACTATGGCATCATGAGCGAATTTTCGCACTTTGGTTGTGAGAAAATTCGTTAATGGAAGTTGTCGGAATTTTCTGCTTGTTTGAATAAGCGGCTAATTTGTTCGATCAAGGTTTGCCCATTTAGGGAACCGAAGGGCATCTAGAATTGTTTGCTCGGTTGTGGTGTAAAGATCAAGGATACGAGGAAGCGCCAATATCGGATTAAATTTAAGCTGTGAACCATGCAATGGGGATTAAAGATGTCCGAATTGTTAAAGGTGTGGGCGAATTTGTTAAAGTTAATAAAATAAGAAGTTGACGGACAAGTCGTAGCGGTATACCACACGGTTAATAGCGAATACCAAAGTTCAAGTCTCGCATAAAACAGCAGCTACCCTGTCAGGTGAGGTCCATATAAGGCACTATCCTGTAGAACTTGCTTCGTCTGCAGGATTTTTTTCTCGGAGGAAAAACGCCACGTGAATCGCTAATCGATTACTGAAGTGACAATTGCTAAACGTATCCTCATCTCGAGAGAAACCAATAGAAAAAGTGTTATTGCTGAAATACTTCATGGCAGGACTGGATTGCAAAACGCAGCTGTGTAAAAAATCGTTTAGTTTCTCTAACCCAATTTGGTACTGGTCGTACCATTTGTCACTTCGTTGCTAGTTAAGACACTATGGCTTGCACTGAAGGGACAATGACACTTGCTTGACCGCAAAGACCAGTAGCAGCATCTCGATTGCTGAATGTAATAATGTATAAATTAATCTAGTTCCTCCGGCGGTGCCATGACCTAGTCCAGCCACCACTTCCTGGTCATTATCCGCGATAATGGGTGTCGAGAACAAACACCTCATGATTGATCCTCCAGGTCAACCTTTTTAACGGACTCATGTGCTGATGTTATACCAAATATGGACACATGTTGAGGATGAGGAAGTTATTTTAGTTAGAAGCAACGGTTTTTTCACGAAGCTACCCTTTATTCTCGCTTTAACGTGACTTGCAACTAGAACTTACAGGATTAAGTGCATTCGATTACTCAAGGATCTATAAAAATTAAAATTTTTAATTCTTAGGTTAACTGCATGGAAGCATCGTCTACTATGGAAAGTTAAAGATATTATCTTTCAAATAATAACAATGGGTTTTACCAACTACTGCGTTTTTAAAAGTACCACTAAATTTTTAAAGATGTTAAATTTTTAATAATATAAATTAAAAAAAAACAATTTTATTAAATTAAAATTAAAAAATTCGTTAAATTATCAACAATTATCATTCATAAATTTTAATAACTTTTTATAAAACTGTATGATAATTTATACAAATTATTGGTGAAATTTTTAACTTCTTAATTTTCGATAAAACTTCTTAAAGGAAAAACATCTGATTACATCTTCAAACTTTTTTTTTTTTAAATAACTAAACTTTCAATATCTCTTAGTTGTCCGGAAAAATATTAAAGAAAAATTAACATCTGTTAAAACAAAAAATATATATAACCTGCCAATTTTTTAAGAAGCAATGCTGTCTAGTTCCTAAAAAGTTCTATAAGTACTCTCAAATTTTGCAAAATTGTAACAATTTCAAAAATCCGCGATTTTTTCTATATTTTGACTTGTTGGAGTTGGAATTCATAAATTAAAATGTGTTCTATTTAGCTCTGCGGAATTTCCAAAATTTCGAAATGGTCAATTGCTTGTAAAACATTTCAAACACTATATAAAATATTGATTCTTTTTAAGATCTAGAAGGCCCTAAGTCTTTTAAATTTCTCTTCATTCAGAAGTACAATATGAACCTCAATGTTTATATGATAATATTAGAGATGAGTAAATCTCTATAAATTATCATAAAAAGTTTGCACATTTTTCCAAAAAATGTAAAATTACATTTCCAAACAGTTTCGTTCCAGTTTTTTGGAAGTACGTCTAGAATATAGAATTTCTAAGAAATTGTTTATCACTATTTTTTCTTATAGTCATATAAATTACCCGCCGATTTTTTTGTTAAAACCCAATATTTTTTTTTAACTATTTAGAATGTCCAGCCTTTTTAATAATGAAAATAATAATAAAAATTAACTAGCACATTTTCTTCACCATAACTGTAAAGGTAAAATATTAGCAACGTTTATTTGACAGACATTTGACATTTGATTTTGTGCAGAGTTCTGCCAACCTTACGTTATTCCAGGTATAGCTATCTGATCCCGGCGAAAGACTCGTGCCGTTTATAAAACTAAACTTCTATTCCGCACTTACACCTTGTAAAAACGACCTTTGGTAACCCTACACTGTGAAAAGCAAGGGAAAGTCTTATAAAATTGATAAAATATCGCTTGTGGCTATTGTTTAACTATATTCCTTTCATGTATAAATGACTTAGTTTCAGCCATTGTCTTCACCAAGTGCATTTCTCCCAATAAGACCATCATTTTGATTATTTATAGCAAAGATCACGTCGGTTGGACTTTTACGTCTCGTAAATCAATATTATTGCTGATTTATTACCTGGCTGGACGTTGTTCGGGTTTTGCTGGATGGAATCGTACGTTTATAGATTTTTGCATTGTATCCGTATGGATTTTAAATCACACAGCAGTGGACAGTTTATGGACGTCTGGTACAACGTGAGAACGAAATCCTCGCTATAGCCTTGAGACGAGCCTTAACGTCTATTACTTCACTGCATTATTTCATGGCACGATCTCCCATCTTCATCATCTGAAAAAATCAGATTTCCTATTCCTGCAACAAAACAATATAAATTAAAATCATGTTAAAAATGTTGATCTGCTGTCATCACAAAAAGCAACCATTTAACACTTCTGCATTCCTGCACCAGAACGGCGCGTTTCAACGGTAATGTGGCATATCTGCAGTTCAGCAAGTTATTCCATCGTTCTCTTTATTGGACACATTCGGACAATAATTGCATTCGCGTCATTAATTTTTAAAGCAAATATTTATTTAGGTGATGGAGTAAAGTGTAAATAATTGAATTTAAATTGCATTTATTCATCACGGAGAAACGTATAATAAATCTGTCAAATTACAAAACGGATGGAAAATATCACTGTGAAAGGACAATATGTACTTATTGATATTAACCTCCGATGACGGATACATCGAATCTGATTAATGGTGCAGTCGAGTATTTGCTATATGAATGTCTGAAAGACTGCTGTGCAAATAAAGCTACCTGAAAAAACAGTGAGTAATTTCACTCAAATTATTGTTTAATGTTATTGTGTTGCGATATTTTTCATTCTCCCTTATATGACAGCCGTCAAGGTTTCTATACAGGATGTAATTTGTATTTACTATAATTGTTATTACACAGATTATTCACAGTTTACCTCATTTAATAAGGTGAAAATAGATTACCAATGTAATAGCGACGACCTCATCAAGGAAAAATTCAACAGGTTGAAATGAGTGATGATGTTCATTGTTTTTTCGTCTTGGATAATTATTTCTTTTTTTATAAATGCCGTCAGCATTTTGCCAAGTCATGTGGACAAAGGAGATTTTGCGCCCTGGGTGACCACGTCGAACTGCCTGCAATGTTTTGGGTTAATGACTTGTCTGAAATGAGAATTTTCAGCGGCCATTAAACTCTAAAATTGATTTTTCCGAAAAAGCCGTCGCCCACAAAACACTAAAGTATAATTCACCGATTTTATTAGACTTACATTTAATTAAACGAAACTAATGGCGATGAAAAAAGATAAGGCCATCTGCTGTACGATAATTGCATCATTAAAACTACATTTGCCGTTTCTGTTCTGGATTTTATGCAACAATTTAATAATTCACTATTCAAAAAAAAAGCTGTTAACAAACGAGAAAAGGTTTTAATAGCTTGCAGCTTTTTTTCAGAAATTCAGCGGATGCCTAAAGCGAGTTTCATGATTCTGCGTACATATAAATTTATGGGTAATTTATATGGATAGGGGTGCCTCCTTGTGTTTTATTTGTGAACCTAACTACTCGAGGCGCCGAAGAAAAAATCCACCAATAAACTATATGAGGAGGTATAATTATGGCAGCCTTGACTGAGTTTTTTTATTGGTGATTCTTACTGGTAGCGTCATGTCGTTCTTTTGTATTGGTCACACCAACTGCCAATTTTTCTGGTGCAACATGTAGGCAGAAAAGTTAATTAGTTGCGGTAGGTAATCGAGAAACAGTTAGATACATGTAAAGTTCAAAACAATACTGTGACCTGAACTGTCATTATTTCAGCGGTTCTTCCTGTTGGCGTAAAGGTCGCCATGACTAACACAAATCTAAGCTTACGGTTCAAAATCACCAATTTCCTTCACGAGGCGTGTCTCCGAAGAAACAAAGAGATACAGGTAAAATTTAATTGCAACGTCTTAAACAGTTTCATGGCAAAAATATTCCGTAAAGTTGTTGCTTGTTTTTTTTTTTTCATTTAAAAAAAGAAACAAGTTTTAAATAATATTTATGTTTATTATCTCTGTATCTACATTATAAACATTCGTTAACACGGCGACATTCTTTTAAACGACTTTTTTTCTTTGTAATGTAAACATAACTTAATTATATCTAACAGATTTCAGTGATTGAAAATGATGAAGCCTTCTATTGTCTATTATATTTAATCTCAAGTCATATCTCATTTCTAATTTAAAGTAATCTCGACTGACATTACAATATCGAGACGTGCATCGTCAAATACGTTTACCAACATTGTTACCTTTTATTATCTCTTTTTCCGTGATTCGATCTTATTTTCTGGCATGATTCTATTTCGCGAGGATCAATTTAATAATAATGTAAAAAAAATAGAGCTAGTTTCTAATTAACGCAGATTTAGCCTTTACGAAATAGAGCCTAATAATTGTAGATGATTTAAATTAAGATTTTGATCAAAATGTAAGTCAGATTCAATAATTAATCACAAAAGAACAGAATTTGTTATTCAGCAAAAAAAAGCAACACAGTTTTTTACCCAAAATTTTGAAAATTTGTCAAAACAGTTTTAATATCATACATTTGATATTGATAGTATACAAAAATTTACTTGGAATTATTAGAAAAGTAATTACAGTTTCTCTTCGAAATAAATTGAATTATCAAGCCGAAAATAATTCATGGTCCAATTTTTTCTTCGAAATTTGTGAAAATTAACAAATAGCTATTGCCTCTACGACTCGTTAATTTGGTACAAAAAAATCCGAATAAAATTATTTCATTTATTATTTTTAAATGAAAAAATCAAGAATATTTTATACAGAATGTAGACGACTGTAAACGAGTGCCTAACCGTGGAACGCATAATAGAGCTGATAACCGGAAAAATATTCAAATCATTTTATTTGACTTATTTTTGACCTATTGTCCTATTCGTGGAAGTTAAGGAGTCGATTACCTAAAAATTTGTCCGTTTGATATTCTTTAAAATTGCCTTGAATCGTGCACATACTCTTTGAATGTGATAGCTTACTGTGCTTTATTTGCAATATTGCTCTTGTGAATTTACTGGTTAATTCAAAGATTCAAGAGTGCGCAAGTTCTTTTTAATTAAAGATTAGAAATTCTCACTAAATCGTCCTGTTTTCTACGATAACATGCACAATTCAAGCTAATTTTTAAAAAGTGTCAAAGGAATCGACGTTTTAAATGCTATCTTCAAAAATCAATAAATAAAATAGAATTTTTCTTGTATTTAGGGTTGTACCTGAAAAACCTCATCCCTAATTTCTCATCATTTTATCGAAATAGCAACTGAGATTTTTTATAAAGAATCTCAAAATCTAACTTAAAAATGCAATTTTCTGTAGTTTTTGATTTAGTTTTAATTGAGTTTTGTTTTAAAAAAACTTTCTTTAAGCACAATTTTCATTGCGTTTAACTCTAAGGAATGTTAATTTTTATGGGATACCTTCGTCATCTTTCGTAATTTCGTTTACACACCTTTGCAAAACTCAGTATTTATTGAGCTTCTTAAAAGCAATCGCGTAGGTTCTACTGCATTTAAATTATCTAAAATATCAATCAATTCCTATTGAAAATATGAATTTGGAGGAACAACCAAACCGCAGAAGTCTATTTTTAAAATCTGAGCAAATAAATGCAAAGTCCGCCAACATTTATTTCTCGACCTATAAACTCATTTTATTATTAAGTTACACATATACACGATATTTTTGTGTAAAAGCGATGTAGTGCTGCAGACTTTTCCAGTTACATTTTCTCTATTGTTAACTATATGTAAAATATAAGCAAAAATTCCTTTTTTTAAATCAGTAACCATAAAATGGAGGCAAACTTAACCTACTTAAGTAATTTAATTTTGTTCCAAAATGGTCTTTTGCTTTCTGTTGTTTTCATTTAATTCATTTAATTTTCTCCTTGTTCCACCATCTTATTCGGCTCTTGTTTTTTATTTATCCCTATATCTAAATTACGGCATTTATTAGTAGGTATCTTTTAAACTCTGACCGTTCCATTATTGTTCTGTTCTTGTAATTTTCTAAATTCCATGTCTGTTTTTTTCTGTTTCCTCTTGTTTTGTCGTCTTTCATATTTACTGTCCTTATTCTACTTTTCTGTGTTTTTGCTTCTTCCCGTATTGTGTTTGTCTCAGTTTCAGCCAAGACTACTTTTTGTTTTGTGCCGATTTCTGCTAGATTATTTTGTTTTTCATTTCTTTCATGTATACAGTGTGGTCAATAAAAAATGATTTCATCCCAACCCTGGATTTCAGGGACAACTTATGCGAATGAGGGTAAAAAAATTGGGTACTACAAATTACTTTAGAGGCTGCTTCTGTTTTACCAATCACTGCTATAAATCTTGTTAGAAAATGAAATATTAATCAGTTTCTCGGCCGCAGGTTTTGATTCACGTCTCTTTTTTATCATGCTTTTCACTATAAAAGGAAAATTTTTGAAAAAGACAATTTTTTGCATATATCTCACATATGCTTAACAATAGATAAAATGTGATTAGGTCAGTTTGTAGCGTTGCTTTTATATGTAAAAAAAATCGTATTAATAACTTAATAATTTAATGGGTTTATGGATCAGTACACAAGTGTTGGCGGACCCTGTACAACAAAAACCAAAATGATGGACGCATTTTTCTTCTGCTAATTACGACTAAGTGCATCAAAATAAAGCAGAGCAATTTCTCATCATGTCTCTTAAAAACTTAGCAATCCCTCCCGTTTGCCATAGTCATTCCAAGTAATTTGAAGCCAACTTGAACTGCATCTACATTAATAAATTCCTATTTTACTGCGACAAATTTTCTCTCCACCTTCCCAATAAATCAAATTTCTGGCGCGAAAAATTACGCTTAATTTAAAATATGCACGCCTCGAGCTAAATTTTACATACACCTGCTTTCGTTAGAAGAGCATATTGTTGGATAAAGGAACGCAACGTGCTAGCAAAAAGTGGTCTTGACCATATATAGATCATATGTGGGATTTTATACCCAGCTGTCTGTACACCGAAAATTTAGTTAGGCTGTGTTTCTCAGAGCTTCATTAAATCATATTTAGTCATATAATTGAATGTTAATCCAGGTAACCATCGTGTGTAAAAGTGCTTCCCGACAGGTGCTTTACCGTGATAACATCTAGTCTGTGCCAACATCTGTAAACAAGACAATACGCCATCTAGTAATGTGACGTAAATATACATTTAGATAGACGTTGACGAATCGTGCCACTATTCCTAGTGCCCAGATCTGGGACGCTGGCGGGACGTTTTCCCTGCTTAGAAGTACTTGGTTTCTATGGGTATAATTGCCTTACTTCCGCTTTGTTGCAGTTTTAACACAAAACGTTTTTTTTATTTGAAGTTATCTTGAATAAAGAAAGGCTTAGCAGTGTCGTGTTTTACCGTTGTGTACTTGGTGCAGTGCTATAAATATATATTTTCTAATCTAGACAAATAAAAACCGTTGAAAGTATATTGTTTAATATTCCAACACCTACAAAGAAATGTTACCATCTGTTGCATAGCTTCGTGGACTTATATTAGACGATTTTTACTATCGAGTATGTCATAAATCGTTTGACGTCGCATTTTTATTAATGAAAAATGAGAAACTATAAAAATTCTTTGTCCTCGGGCAAATGACAAAACACCTACATTGTAAACGTGGTCACTCATTAGTCATTAGAACAAGAGTTGTGGTCCGTTATCTTAGTTTTCGTGATACAGAACACAGCGACTATAAAATTCGTCTCTTTTTCATTTAAAAGTGATTCTTATCCAAGGTTGCACAAGACTTATTTACATTTAAATTGACCCAGTATAAGAGGTTATTATTTGCTCTTGCATTAACACTATGAGTAAGCGGTTCCGGTTTATTTGTTATACTGAAGCACAAAGTTAAACAATTTATTATCCCTTTCTAGTAACTTTTAATTCCACCGCCCAGACAATAGAACATAGGCGTCAACTGTAACAGATCTAGCTCAAGACAAGCTATAAATCTTTTACGATCCAATGTTGATTTTATATCTCATCTTACATTGTCAAACCATAAAACCTCGAGTAAGAGTCAACTTTCTTTTTCCAGGTCAATGTCAATAGCATTTGATAACACGCCTTGTCCAAAGTAAGATGGAAGTGGTAGCAGCAACCCCCGGCACCGGAGGAGTGCCTCCTTTTCACGACCATGACGTGCGCGAGTGGTCCCGACTCGACAGTCTAACCGGAGTTCTGGAAAGGGCTCGCCTGGAAACTGACCATTGGACCGCCAATACCAGCACCTCCTGCCACAAATACGGAAAGGTCAGTTGTGTCGAAAACAAAGGCTGTGGGTGTTTGTCCGTGTTATGGCGCCGTTACACACCCTGAATAAAAATTCACAATTGCCACCAGACTCACTGAATGTTTAATTAATGTTGACTTTGTATCGACAATTACATGGATTGCCAACCACGATTTACACCGATTCATTCTTGCTTTTTATTAGTCGCGATACTATTACTCCTGTTTGAAAAGTTCGTGATTGTGTCGGAATGTAAACCGTAAATTAACGTTGCAAAAGCGCGTGGAACTTGAGCAATTGAACTTGGTGCGATGTTTTTGAAACTTAATAGCTTTTTGAAATTTTACTTAAAACAAGAACCGTGGAAAAATTT
This sequence comes from Cynaeus angustus, assembly GCA_030157275.1. NCBI lineage: Eukaryota > Metazoa > Arthropoda > Insecta > Coleoptera > Tenebrionidae > Cynaeus > Cynaeus angustus. Next base: position 16,902,694 of record CM058062.1, read on the forward strand.
TACTTCCGGCGCACCCATCTAAGGTCGAGGGCAACGATGCTAACTACTATCTGGGAGTGTCGCTGCAAAAGACAGATATTCGGATACTGACATTTTGACTACAATGAACAAACCCGTCAGAGATTTCTCTCCAAAAGGAGATGTTGTGAAACCGATGAAATTCTCGCATTTTTGGAATAAACTGTTCACACGAACAATCATGTTTACGTTGGAGCACGTTGGTTTTTGTGGGAACCATTTATTAATTAGATCAAGTCGTTGAATTCGAAATTTGTCATAAAATTGTCACTTGGGCGTACCCAACCTGCTAGCATGTTTTTTTGCCTATTATAGCATCCGCAGAACATTCTCAGGTCGGTTCTTATTAAACGAACATTCTCCTCACTAAAAGCGTGCTCAATTATGCAAATTGATCTGTAAAATCTCTAATAATAATGATACCAGATTAGTTAATTGGTCCATAATTAGGTTGAACTTGTGACGTTTGAACAATCAAGACTGCAAGCTGTACAGTTACACAACGACGTCGATAAACAGCTAGAAAGCTAACTGTTTTAACCTCAATTAACCTTATCAAAAAGACCCACAACTTAATGACTGATATGAAAAAGTGCAATTCGAACCAAACTTCCTATTATGAATTAACTTTTCTAGAGATTTATTGTGTTGTAATGATGTCGATTCCATTGTGTGTACCGTTGCTCTATCTAATTAGTTTCAGAAAGTGGTGACTTATGTAATCGGTGGAAGTCACATATTTTTATTGATCTGTGCACCACCCACTAGAAAATTACCACAGCAGCTAAATTACTATCAATTACCCTTTGAGCAAATGATAGGTACCGTTTACTGACATTTGCTTGTTCTTAATTGAATTTTTCTCCAGCCTATCGGAAGCATTTCATGGAGAAATTCGACCATCGAAAATTGCTCAAATTCAATTTGAATAAACGTGAGGATTTTTTCATCACGATTTTCAGACATGTTAATATAACTATCTTCACTTCCTTGGTGATGATCAGATAACGTGTCACTCAGGAAAGAAGCTTCTTCAATTTTTCCTAATACAAACCTTTTGTTGTTTTAAATTTTGTTAGAGTTGCATAGTGTGACCTCTTTTCTGGTTTTTGCAACAATCCATTAAGGAGGAATGTTGTTTTGATGAATCATTCAGAACAAATTCTATAAAACACCAATTAATGTATCAATTTAAATACATATAAAGTTTATTGTAAGCGTTCCGTTGTATGGCTGGGAACGATTTCGGATTTTTGTATGCCTGTAGTCCCCCAGTGAACATAAAAAATGTTCTAAAAAGTTAGCTTTCAATATTTTTGTTAACCAAATCCAAGGTTTATGATGAGTTTGTAGTTATGTAGTGAAGGACTGGACGTATTGTTTTTGAATGCGAGTCTGCGAGCTATAAATTCGTCAATGTCACTTTTTGACACAACACAAAAAGATATTGCCGGTTTAAAGACTAAAATTTATTGTTCGAGTCAGAGACGGTAAAGTAAAAAACCCCAGAATTATTTACGCTTTTTGAGAATCTTACGTATGCAAACTTAGTTATAATAACAATTCGCTTTCATGGTCACACTTTAGATTTTACTAAAAATGGCCAACTCATTAGAACCATTTTTATCTTTATACAACTGAAAACTGGGAATTGAATCACATCTAAAGTTAATCTAAAAACTAAAACATAACTAGGAAAATAAAACCCAAAGTAACAAATTCGTGTTATATACAGTAGATTCAAACTCAAACTTGTATTTTCTACGTCGTAAAAGCAATTCAAAAGAACCTGAAATTTTCTAGATTATATCAAACGTGGAAGCCAGAAAATGTCAAGATACTTTGTTGTAAAATTACTTGAAATATTTTTCAGATCGAAATAAAAATAGTCCGCATTGCTACAATTTTCTACTTTTATGGTTATGAAATTCTGTGTATCTGTTGCTGTTATAGAAATTTCCAGCAATTGCTTTGCGTGCTTTCTATCTAAAGCCGGCCCTGAGCATGCTAAGTCACTGTGAAGAATCTAACGGAAATATATAGATACTTAATAAATCGAAATACCCATTATATATGCACAATGACGTTGTTCTTTCTTCACTTTGGCAAATGGCAAGATCACTGTTAGCAATGCTATCCGGTCATCGTTTTCCGTTGAGAAGGCAAAGAACCGTAATATCAAAATAACAGAAATTAACTCCATAAAATTACAATAATTGAATTTTAAGCGTTTTTCTTCCAATTATGCGTTGTTCATAATGATGCAGTGCTGTTTTAGTCAAATTGGAGAAATACGAAAAAACAGATTTTATGGATGAGATGTGGGATCATTCTCTTGTATTTATCATAATGATTAATGATATCCCGGGTAGCGGTAAGCAACTCATTAGTGAAGAGATCGCGTTAAAGGCTATAGATTATAGATGATCCTAGCAACTCTTCATGATTCTTCGATCTTCTCACGGGTTATGTTTTTGGATTTTTTTGCCACCATGCATTTTTGCTACATTACCAGACTCAATTTAAATAAATGAGTAGTCCAGTGAAAGTAATTCGCCGTCTGTCCTTATTCAAAAAGAGAGCAAAGGTAAAGTTTTAAATCGTTGCAAAATATCGGCTGTCATTTAACACAAAAGGTTCATTTGAGCGCGTAATAAATGCTCTACATTGTAGTTCGGTGGTTTTGCTTTCCTTATTGCTGAACTCTGCCATCGAAGACGGTTATTAATAATTCCAACCCATACGACCTGTGATCTAACGTGAATGTAACACTTGTACATACGCCAATTAGCTATAACTTGTTTAAGAAGAAAAATCTTGTACGCAAACCAGTGCGTTGCAGTAAAAGTGGTAACTGCGTGCTGAACACTTCTGGAACTGGTAAGCCCTTTGCAAAATTTCCGTTAATTCCATAACTGTAAATTTTAATGAAGTGATTGCTATCTGAGTGTCAATCTTGAAGCTGCACCTAATTAGTGAAGTTTCAAGGTTAACACTATCACGATAGAAAAAAATTCGTAAAAAATGCATTATGTTTTACACAATTGACTCGATTTTTACCTTATCTGGATCACGGTCATCTACAACAATCTCCATAATCTTGGCCGGTGATAACTAGAGCACGGTAATAAATAAATTAATGGTGTTCAGCTTCACAACGCTTTTTTGAGGCTAAAAAAGAGGAAAGTTTGCGTGTCTTCACGAGACGGGCAACCTTCTGCAAACGCTAATCGAAGATTATCTATCCTGTTAAGAACCAGCTGGTAATTATGATGTTGTGTTAGTGCAAAAATAAAATAAAAACGCTTAGTTCTCAAGTGTAAAATTGTGTGAAAATTAATTTTGTCAATAAACGCTATTGATGTTTCCTTATCTGTCAGTTTCAACTATGGCATTTTTATGGTGCGTTAGTGGAGATAATTAGTGTAATGTGCATTTTTCTTTGGAATTACACAACTGGAGTCGTTCTTGAAAACGACAACGAATGAGATTGACTTGGTTGATTCGAGTTATATCGTAAAAGTCACAATAAATTTTGACTATTTATGCTAAGTGACAGGTAAAGTATTCTTTAATTTAATTTTTAAAAAGAGTAGTCAAAAAATTCAATTAGAAATTGAATTGTAATATAGCCTTCAAAACTCACAATGTTTTTTTCAAGAAAATATTTGATAGCCCCACGATTATTGGAATTTGTGAGAAGAATCGATTTTTTTGTTTGATTTTTAAATTTAACTTGTTACTAGACTAGTTTTAGTTACTAGTTACTAGTTTTGAAAACATTTAGTAAAATACTTATTGTCATAGAAAATCGTATTTTTGTTATTATTAATTATTATTATTATTAACATTTTTTCAGTTTAATTCAAAAATTTAAAAACTGACTATACAAAGACTACAAACTTTAGAACAGGAAAATTATATGCTTGAAATTAAAAAAAAAAAGTATTTTGGTCCTTTAAATTTAAACGGGTATTTATAACCAGAAGTTTGCAACCATTTTTTTTGTTTCAATATGTGCATTTATACAACTTTTCAATTTTTAGATAATAGATTTTTGAATTCAATTAAAATTATTTAGATCAAAAATCTCCAAACTGGAAAAATATTGGCTTGAAATTTTGGAATTAAAATGTTACAGCTTCTTAAAAAAAATGCCATTTTATAATCAGAAAGTGCAAGATTGTTAAAATTGTTTGAACTAGGTTATTATAATTTATAACCCAATAAAAAGATATCGACATAATTGTTTGACATTTTTGATTTTTTTTTATTATCAATAGTTTTGAATGTTTCTTTTTTTAATACCTTTTTCTTTAATTTATACCCAAAAATTTTCAAGGTTAATTATATTTAAAATTAAAGAAGTAGCCATTTGTGTTTGCACTAGGAAAAATGTAAAAATTTCAAAGACAAAAAAGCCAAAAAAAACAAAGATTCGAAAGGTCGAAACAAAATATTCTAAGAACAAAATATTAAAATTTGAAGAAATCTTAAGAATCTGAAGGATATCAAGAATCTATATATTCCAAAAAACAATCCAAACAAAAAAGTGTGAGATACAAAAATTTCAAAAAATGTAAAAAAGTTTCAACAAATTTAAAAAATATAATTAAGCTAAAAATTTTAACTACGCAAAAAATAGTAGGAACCAATAAATTTAAGATTTCGAAACTTAAAAAATGAAAATACTAAAATTAACCTTGAAACTTAAAACTGAAACTAAGAAATTAAATATATCAACAATTTAGCACCAACTAAAAATTTTAAGTATAAAAATTTCAAAATTAAAAATTATTAAAAATTACTAAAAATAAAAAATAATTATTTCCTTAATTGAAAAATGTTAATATTTTGCATTTACCAAAAAAAATTTTCAAAAGTGTATTTTGGATGTTGTATTATAGTAGCAACAGTTTTAGATTTTTCTTTTTGTTTTAATAAAATTGTGTGCAAAGAGCAATATTTTTCTGCAACATTTCCAAAATTATATAAATTAAAATTTATAAATATGAGAACTAGCGATTTGTGTTTGCATTACCAAAATTGGAAAGGAATTAGAAAAAAACGAGTAGTCCAAGGTAATATTCTGAAGACTGTAGAAAACCTACAGACCTCGAAGTTTGTAAAAAATCCAAAGGATCATAGTCCAAAAGATAAAAAGTAAAATTCGGAGTTGAGCAAATGATAGGAATTGTTTTTTTTTAAATTAAAAATATACCTCCGGCAGAAATTTTGCAAATTTCAACACAGTATATAGTCTATATTAAAAAATGGAAAGATTGAAATTAACCCTTATCATCTTAAAACTAACTAGAAAATTTCACATTATAATCGCTAAAAAAAAATTTGAAATAGATTTGAAAAGTAAAAAGTTAAACGATAAACTTTAAAAGATTTTTTCAAATTCAGCTTCTCTCAACAGATTTTGTCTTTTGATAAAAACTGTCTTGAATTATTACCCCATCTGTAAACTAAGTACATATTGAGAAATCTTCTTAACGACCAGAAAAGCCGTATAACCTGTACAATAAAGGTTAAAAACTCGATCTCCCTGGCATATATCATCTTTTTATCAGCCTACAAATCTATCTCTTGTGGTTTGCACATAAAATTCCTAGTATTAGGGGAACAATGAATCACCCACATGAAGTTTCTACAACCCGTAATTTTTGCAATCACTTAAAATTATTGGCAGCATCCCAAATCAACTCACTCAAGCATCCCTATAATTTTCGGACAATAAATAAGCTTTCTTGAAACACCTTAAACGTGGAATAATAAGAACAAGAATTGCAGTTATTCGCCTCTGCTTGATCCAAGAAAAATAAATTTTACCACATCTGCCACGACCAGTATTATTATTGGGATTTGTTGCATAACTTATGCTGTTTTACAACCACAATGGGCGATGATTTAACCGAGATGAATAAAGAAAGGAGATTTATAGAACTGCAACGATAATACAAAGTCAAAGTTCTAACATGCCAAAATTACTTTTGATGGACTGAAACTTGAAATGGAAAAAATCCGCTTCTTCATGGTTGGATCCCATCACATTTTGATGTCAGTACCCTCATTAGGGCACATTACATTTGTTGCTTTGCGACTTTTTTCCTCGGGACCGCTGAGTGACGGGCTATAAGCGTTAGCAACGCCAGAGAATAAATAGCAACAATTTATTACCACCTGTTGTCAGGAGGTGGACAGCAATAAATTGTAACGAAATTATTAGGCCGGCAATTATTTTCAAATTTGCAGAAAGTACAAGTGTTGGAAAGTTTAAGTGAAATAAATAATTGGTTATGGAGCAACGGTGCGTTGACAATTTGTGCTTTCAAAACCATTTAGTTTCTCTTCTTTTTGTATTTGTCATAAAGATGGAAATGCGTTTTGGAGAGAAAGTCGACATTCGTTTTAATTATGTTTTCATCCGAAAAAATTGGAGGAACAAAACTTCACACGGTAGTTCTCCGAGCGAAGTGGTTATGTTAATTGTAGATAAAATACGGCAATTAACATGTGTGTAACACACTCACCCACAGTCCACATGTGTATTAAATGATATACCATTAACTACACCTTTTGTATGTTTTCAATGAAAATTCTCAGTATCCCGAGCTAGTATGGACAGGAATTGTGTACATACATAAATAAATATTACAGAATAAATATGAATTCGAAACACTCCAGCGGTACGTATAAAAGCAACGTATAACTTACGCCAACACCTGCCTATAAATCCTATTCTATTTACATTCAAGTCCGATAAGCATCTGTAAATACAGAATGGTAGCCGATTTTTCTATGTGAGATCCCTCCTCACAAAAAACAAACCAAAAAGACCCGTTCTAATTCTATTATTAATAAAACAGTTACACGCGACGTTCTAACGCTGTTACAGTTAATTTAAATGGACACTTGTATGGCAAATGTTAACCCTGGCCAGTCATTGAAAAAACACCTCTCGAGGTGGAACATCCATGGCTCGAGGATCCAAAGAGGTCGGCACCACATTGTTGCCAACAATGGTGAAATAAATTTATTTGCATATTTCCTGCCGCAAAATTGCCGCAAGTGATTGCTGGTAATAAATCAACAGAAGAAGTATTCAAATCGGTGACAGCGTCCATCAATTATTTTAATATCGTTGCAATCATGGGCGTTTCCACACTTTTTTGCTTTGGTAACTATATTAACATCTGCTGGCAGACGCCTTTATTTGAAATCTGTAGCTTCCGGAACGACTGCCGGGTTCGAAAAATTCTTTCCGGGCAAGAGGTTTGAAGATTTCTCTTGGTGCTATTGATCTTGACTTGTTGACAATTAGCCACATTCCCAACCACATTCACTTTCTATTAATACTTTTGACTTAATCGAATAGTAATAATATTTCTTGATCTTTTTTATCCTTGGTTGATTTTTACCACATGTGTTAAACCATATTTTATTTTATAGTGATGGCGATTATACTTTTCATTTGATTTTAATCTGAGCGTTGCCCTCCAACAGAAGGTTTGTACGAATTTTTTAACCTTCTCTTGGTGTTAGATTGCAATTACATATTGTCCCAACACGTGCCTATATTGGGTTAGAAGCATTATTATTATTATTAGAATTATTATTATTACAAATCACGCTTTGACCCATAAATAGTTGAAGCTCAAGAATATTTAATTATTTTGGAAACATTTCGATTTCTAGATTTGTTTATTTTAGCAGAAATATCATTTAAATAACTTTAACAACATTTATAAACCAGAAATTTTACAAATCCTGAATATTTTTGAAATAAAAACGATTCCATGATTTTAGAATAGGTATTTGGAAATGTTATAAATTTAAACAGTTTTAAGAGTTGTATCCTGAAAAAAAATTCAATGAACATTTTATTCATTTTAATAATTATAAAAAAAATCAAAAACTCGAAGAAAGCAACTTGTAAAAAATATTTTTGGTTTTAAAAAAAACTTGGACATCATTGAGATTATAAATTTTTGGTATCTACACCTTGTAGATAATATTTGCAAAACTTTACAAAACTTCAATTTTGAAGATTAATTTAGAATTCGAATAATTTAAGAATTAAAAAGATAAGAATTTAGATACCGTAAAGATTTTACTAAATTTTGCAGTCTAAAACTCCAATAAATGTAAATTTAATGGAAATTTACGAAAAATTGTAAGGATGGAGAATATAATTATTTAGAAACTAATAATTAAAAGAAAATGAATATGTAAATATTCAAGAAATTTTTTTTGAGAAATAATAATTAATTTAGAAATTCAGTTGTTTTAAAATAATTTTTTTATAAGAATCTAGAAATGATCTTATTTTTTTAAAAGATCGAGAAATTTTTAGCCATTTTTTAAATTTCGGATTGTTGCACGTAGTTTAGGTATACACATTTTGGAAACCGCAGATATTTGGCAAAACTTTGGATTTTGAAAAATCTTAATAGTTAAAATACCAAAAGCTGCCCATTTGGTCACTTTGATGTTTAAAAACGTAGCTATTAGTATTCATAAACTCATTTAAAAATTAATTTTAAATAATAAAATAAAAAAATGTAAAAATGTTGAAATTCTGTCCATTTGTTTTTGAACGTTTCTACAATCTTAGATATTTTGCAAAATTTTTTATTCTAGAACTCGATAGAGAACTAGATTAATAAATTAAAAGATTTTTCATGTTATAAAAAGTAAAAAAATCGAAAAATTAGGAGTAATTATTTTGTATTTAATATTTAAAAGAAAAAAAATTTTTAAATAAAAAATGTCAGTTGTCAAATTAGATTTTACTTATACTTAAAAAATTCTCGAGGAAAAAGTAAAACTGTATTAAAAATTTTGTAGCGACGTTTATATGAAGTTGTCATTATAGAAGTTTGCTGTCAAAAATCGACCGTTTCAAGAAAAAAATTGAGCAATCCCTGGAAATAAACATTGTGTGTGAATTTTTTGAGTGTGGATTGAATTTTAGTTTATGTTTTAATAAATTTGATATTAATGTAATGACGATGACTCTATCTATTTTTCTAAATTCGCTTCCCTAAAAATGAACTTAAAAGAGCTTCTTACCTGCAGTGAAATTTTATTGATAAAAAAACAACAACAACAAATAAAGTAACAAAACTACAGCGAGACAGACAAGATTTTTCTTGTTTTAAAAACAAATATGATTGACATGTTTTGCATAGTTCTAATTTAGCGTTCCAAAACGAAAAGTTAAATCTTCAAGTTATAAATGATAAATATAGATAGTTTTTTTTTTAATTTTCCATTAGTTCAGTGGCACTTGAACAGTTTAAAAACTGACTGAAAATCTGGAAAATTCCAAAACTGTCTAATAATTACGAATTTCTAAAAACACTTCAAGAGCTGAGGCAGTAGACTCCCGCTAAAAGTGCGTGGAAAATATGAGATCTTGCCTAAACAGGATTTTCATAATGAATATGATCAAATGAGTTTTCACAAAAAACTTAATTAATCATAGTCGCAACAATGATGAAATTCTTAGAAATGTGTTAATTTACAACCTTTTTTTTACTGGTGAGAACACAATTGTCAAAAATTAAAGATCAGATTAGAGCGTACATTTAATAGTGTCGATTGTATCTTAGCATTTTACAGCTATTGTCTCAACAAATGTATTCTAGTAGTACTGTCGTTTAGCAGCTACAATAGCTCGAGCCATCTGTTATGCAATGAGGTGTGTAAGTGATGGGAATAAAATTTCTTTCTTTCTTTCTCCTTGAACTCTCACCTTAGTGCAGCAAGACGCTTTGTTGCAGCAGTGACAGCAAAAGTGCTTCTTTTCTCTATATGCATCCTGATTCCGTGTGTGATTACGGTACCATCAGTTCACATTCAGTGTGGCAGAACCGCGATGTACCATTGTCGGACCAAATTGCCAGTTTCCTCTATTTATGGAAATATGAATATGTAGTAGGAGATCCAGACAGGTTCAAAGAGTGGAACCATTTTTACGGCAGGTGTACACATATCTACGTACCTACGATCCGCTTTAAAAACAATGCATCGGAATCATTTGCAATTATGCGCATTCTTGCAGAGCATTTTTACGAGCTCGGTTCAAAGTCAATGTCAAGAAGTACCTTCGCGAATTATTCGATCACGAAGCGTTATAATGGAATAACATACCGGTTTGATGCTGCATCAAGAACTCGCAGGGTTGGTATTAAAAAACAAACGATTTGTTTTGACCCGGACTGTTCTATTTGCATAATTTCTTGGAATCCCGCCGGTAATTGCCATGAGTTTTAATTGAGGAGCAGATTATTGACCTCGGTGTACATCTCTTGTATCCTAATTCATATTTTGACAACCACCTCTTCTTATTTCAACACCTCCAACTGGGAAGGAGTGATTATGATGGCTTTACAAATTCGATTTTGAAATGACTAATCCATATTGGGAACCCATTAGGCGTGGTCCTGTCAACGTGGACTTATCTAAAGAACAGCAGACATAAAATTATGTTAATTTGGCCCCTTTGTGCGAATTTTTGACTACGTCACGCATCACTTACTCCCTACATGGAAAACAGATTAAAAATCTGCACAAATCGAAAATGCGTGCACATGCGGGGTCAAAGATCGAATGTCACTACAAAGAATCACGTGCACAACGACCCCTATAAACCCGATGCATTCCATTGCCGTCGTGGCTATAATTCATGTCCTTGATGCGAGCAGGGTTGTAATTATGCAATAAAATCGCATTTTGGTTTCATCGAGTAAGAGAACAGTCATGGATCTAGATAAAGTCGCTCCGTAGGTAGCTCGGTTAGAGAAGACAGTAGGTGATCAAGAGTGAAAGTAAACACAGTCTGATGCACGCTAAGAAAATTAGATAACTCAATGCACATTTCACGCATGTATTATTTCCAAGCTTGAGTAATCCGTCTTAATTTGTAAGATTTGAAATTGTAATAGAGCAAGTGAAAATGCTAAACGAATTTCCACACGCCGTGCCATATGTTAGCGTCTAATATTTGTCGAAAGTATCGTGGGGGCGGCACACGCCCACTTCGCGTTTAGAAGCTATCTTAATACGAAGCGCATATACTTAAAATTAACGGTAAAATGGAAATGGGATACTCGATGAAGTTGTATTTGATTGATGGAATCATAAAGTAAGCGATTGTTGAGACCACACATGTTCGGAGACTCCGATGATACGTCAAGCGACGAACCCGACCGGACTCCACAGGGTAAGGTTCGAAGAGCCGAGAAAGAAAAAAACTGACGTCCAAGGAGATGGGTGATAAAGTGCCGAGACTAAACAGTGGGTGTCCCGGAATGCATCGTCAGGACTGGTCTCCGAAAAAGGCCATGTCGCTTTAACCAGTTCAGAGATATCCTGTTTTCTGCGATCAGGATCAAGGAGATATCCCGAGATTAGTACAATAATGACGTGTAATTTACTTGATGATAAACCAGATAAGCTGCTTCCATGGAACTGTTCGGTTACATAACACTTTATTGCTAAATTATGTAAATGCGTGTCTCCATTCAAACCGTCTAGTTTATACACAGCAATACATCAACATCACAGCCAAATTTATTCCAAACTCTTTGGGAGCTGTCAAAATCGTGGGTGTAGAATTTGTTTTCTAGGCGTTTGAGAAAATTTTCAATCGGTGGACAAATATCCGCCAGCTTGTTAAATATTTGATAACTTGTTTTCTCTAATGTTGACACTTGGTTAACTCACAAAGTTGATAACCTCACACACCTGCTGTGAATTTAATTAGTCCATGGGATCCGGATGGACCGCCAATTACCTCTTCCGTCCTTCCAGAGGTTTTTAACAAATCCGGTCATTACATGGCGATAGTGTTACGGCTGATTCGTCGAGAAGAATGTTGATTCACGCTTTAAAGTTAAAGACAAAGTATCGCGGTATCTCCACAATCTTGCTAAATAACGTCGGCTTTCCTGATATGGGTATATTCACTCTAGAAATAATACTTCTTGGAAACTATTTCAATAAATTGCCATCACGCTTCAGAAGTTCACCGTTTTGAAATAATAATTTCGGTAGAGGTTGCGGCAACTTCCTTGAAACCACCACAAACATGAAAAAATAGTGCAAGTGGGATTCTAGGAAATGAAACGATGTAGCTTTACACAAACTGATCCGAATTAAATGGTGCCAACAAGCGCGAAGGTCTTTGAAAACGTGCCCATTATCTGTTTACATCAACCTGAAAACCTTACACGTTTTTTTAATTAACACAAGGCTATGATGGCTCACTATCTTCATTTGGCTCAATGTTAAACGGTCATAATTCGCAAAGTCAACTTTGCACTGTTATTGTTATGATTATGTGTATCATTGGATTTCCTGACTGCAACTTTGTGTCGTAAGCGTGTTGCGCAAGTGAACTGATTGTCCTTATAACAGCAAGTGACATTTACATCAAAATCACTACCACCGTGAGTAAACCTTCTCGAAATTTATGACGTTATTAGGTAAAAACACCTACTGCGTTTGTAACAAATGCATGTTCCATACTCGTGCATGTGATGAGTAACCTTCACCAAATGATAATTATCGTCATCGTTCCGTTGTTGCAGGTAGTGGACTCGCGAGCTCGAACCAACGCGGACGGTGCATTGCAACAACAAGCGAGGAGGCAACTAGAAGTGTTCCAGAGCCAGATCCCTGGGGGTCATCTACAAGTCATCAAAACCCAGACCGTCTCGAGTAGCCGGTGGAGCAACAAATCGACAGACTTGCAAGTTGTCCCGATCAAAGACTTTGAAAACCTCCAGGTCAGTTCTGTTTGTTTATTGTATTTAATGAAAGTTGTGAATGTTAGTCATGTTGCAGCTCTCACTGAACCCACTGGATTTGAGCTCACAAAAATCTAAAGCAAACGTAGGAAGAAGTGTCGGTAGGCGGCCACCTTCACGACCGCGAGCTAGAGACGAATCCTTAAGGACCGCCCAACAGAACTTATATCGAGTTTCCAGGCTTTGCCATCAAATTCACGACAACGCCGTGAAGCAGACGATTCGACAAAACGAATTTAAAGACAACGAAAGATTAAACGGACATCAGAGATTGACACGAACGAAAAGCACAAGCAGTGAAGATTTACACTTGGAAGACAAATCGACTAAAAGCACCGAAGATCTCGAAGACCTCGAACAATTACAAAGTTGGAGAAGAACTTCGAAGCTAAGGCGATCGCTGCAGTACCCCAAGGAAACTAAAATACAAAACACGAAACCTTCAGACTTACCAGAAAACAGTGGCAGTGTTCGCAAAATCCGTGAAGAACTAGAAAAAGGAAGAAGACTAAGCACAGCTCTACGAAACAACAGCGTGGACCTGCAAGCTTTAGACCAGATACTACAAAACATCTCGAGTTCTAACAGCAGTCAGTCGGACAAACCTGAGGAAATCCCAGACGACTCTGAAACGAAAAAACAAAAACGTAATTCTTTCGTCACCGTTGAAACTTTACAGGAGGTTAGGGGTCGACTGAGGCGCACAAGTACGCCCACAGAAGACATTTACAATGTTAATAAAGACGAAGAGACTGATGACGGTATAGTTACTGAAGAAGTCAACGAAATGCCAGTAAGTGAAAAATCCCGCGTCCGTTCTTACGTTTATGGCATGGAAACAATGTTGAACAAAAAACCGATCGTGGGCACTGGTAGTTTGGAATCTCGCTCAAAATTACTCAACGGTAGCACCAGTCTTCGCAATGAAGATTGGTACAACCGCCGCAAATCATACGGATTCGAACAAGTTCACAATCACACCGAATCACCAAGTCCAATTTCGCTCAAAAGCAAAGGACGAGTTGAATCTTCAACTGACAGCGGAATATGCAGATCATCTGAGATCGTCCTGACACCAACCGCAAAAACAGATAGCTGTGATGAAAACACTTTTACCAGCGTCAAGAAGATGTCCTCAATTTTCGATCAAGGCTTAAACAGAGACATAAAATCGACAACAATTACTATTCCTATAGTCTCCAAGCCCAACTCGAATTTCGTAGACTTGAGTTGGGACAACATTCCGGAGAAAGAGGTCAAAAGACACTCTATCGCTGTGGACGAATCTAAATACGTAACAGGACACAACGACAATAGATTCAGACGGACAAGTTTAGCCATAAATCCACCGATAGACGACAGCAACGCGCTTAATCGTAAATCCAAGAAGGTCGAATTCTGCAAGACAGAAGTGCATTTCGCTGCCGAATCAGGTAAAGTCAACATTGTAGAAACAGATGAGAAACCACCTCCTACGAATAACTTCCGGAGAAGAAGAAGAAACTCGGGTCCTGCCATAGGTGAGGATTTCGAAAGAAACGGTTTACCGGTTCTACATTTCGGTGATAGTTCATACGAGAAAGTGCTGTTAGGTGTGACTGACGAAAATAATTTTGACTCGCAAACAACAGATGATAACATCTACCAAAATTCACAATCCAACAATGTTTCGTGTAGTACTGTTACTGTTAACACGAGTTCAGCTCCATTAGAATTTCAAGAAGACGAAAAAAAGGATTCCACCGAGAACGTGAAGGGAATACTAAAAAACAAACCGATCAAACCTACGCCCTACCACTTAGGCGAAGATTACTTTTTGAACAGTAATTCAGACAGTGATAGTGGAAAATGGGGCATTCGTTTGAAGCCGGTGCAAAAGAGCGAGCCGCCGTACTGGAAGTCCACAGTAACGCTACATAACACGGTTTACGGCCAGGACGAAGAAAACGATGAACAACCGGAATTTCAGAAGCTGTTGAGGAATTTAAGACCAACCAGCGGGAACAAACCGGATCTGTTGGCCAATCAGCGAAATTCCGAAAATTTTTCGAGTGTAAAATTCGTCACGAGCACAGATAATCGGAAATCATGGTCTGTTGCTGATAGAGTTAAATTAAGTGAAGACAGTCAATGGGCAGAAAATAAGGTTTATTCCACCAAGGTCAATTTTGGAGATGGCGGAGCTGCCGTTGTGGAAACGGACCGATTCGAGCAAAAAGACCAACCATCGTGGAGCAAAAAGGAGAATCCTGTTAAAGGTACTTAACACTTCTTGTATGTAGTCAGCTTCTAGTCTAATTACCCCTTTCCTCTTACCTTTCTCTAACTAAACGGTAAATTAAGTACTTATTATCTTATAAAGTATGAAATTATTTTAGTGTATATTATAATCAGACATGTAAATAAGCAGAGTAATGTAGTAAAATTAAACTTCTTTTATAATTAAGCCACGTTGTATATTATCAGTAGAAGGTACCTTATTCTATTTTTGCATGCGCCTGTCGTAAATGTAGATTAACCTTTCTTCTGACTTGCCAACCATAACCAAAAACCTTCATTAAACTGAAACTTGCAGACTCGGAGAGAATTTTAAACAAAGGACTTGTGGTTAGGATAGGACGAGACGACTGCACTTCTAAACATACAGTATGTTCTAAAACAACTTCGATGGATTCAAGCACGACGACCACGACAAAAATCACTATAGACTTAAGTCCTTCACCCACTAACACGAAAATCCAAAACTCTCCAATAGTTCCTCAAACCAAACGATCTCACTGCTTCAAATCTACCTCCTTAGTCCTAGACACGATTAAAAACGACTGTGTTAAAACGAACCACGTTAACATCCCTCAACAGTTAGAAGCCTTGAAGAAGCTCTACGAAGACGTACAAAGTGATAGTGATGCAGACAAAGAAGTTCAAGTTCTGATGGGAAGAATGGACGGAAGAGATTACGAATACGACAGAGACGATAAAACGAGCGAAATTTCCGGCAGCTGGAGCAAAATGAGAGCTTGCAGGATACTTAACGAACAAATTAACAAGAAAACTGTAACTCGGGATATTCCAAGCTCTAGAATAAGTGCAAAAGTAGAAAAAGGTACCTGTCGATTAGGAAAATGACTCTTTACTCTGTTGAATTTTCTTTCACTGTTTTAGTTATTCTTTCTTATCTTTTCATTGAATAAAGATAATTATTGTTCATTTTATCAATTGCAGATGATCCGAAAGAAAGTGCCAAATATAAGTTTGGAATCGGGGACACTTTATCCAACTTCGAAAGTAACCAAAACGAACACTCATCGAAAACTTACAGAATTAAACTAAAAGACAGCAAATACTCGCCAATAATCATACGTAAAAATGCCTCTCTCGCGAAAAAAGCGGAATTAAAAACCGCAACAGCTAACGAAAAACTAGCGAGTCCGTCTTTGGTCACTCGTAGCTCAAAAACTGATTTACGCTCAGATTATGACTACTCTGCGGAGCATAGAGAATACGTAAATGTTACAGATATGAAAGAACATAGAGAATTCGCAAACATTACAGACACAAAACTTCACCAAAAACATTCCTCAAACGATATCGTACTGCGCCAACCGAAAAAGTCAGAAATGACGTACTTCGGAGTTAGAATTTCACCACAATCACGGAAAAAAAGTGAAGAAACTGTGATACATAGAGAAACTAAACTGTCTGAAAAACCTGATCTCTTACAACACATGAAAACTGATAGTCCTAGTAGTAGAACTAGATTAAGGAAAAGTTCGCCAGAAAAAGACCACCCGATTTACGAGAACGTAGCGAAAACTAAACCTCGATCTACGAAGGAGTTTGATAGTAACATACTTGAAGAACTAACAAAAGCAGCTGATCAGATCATGTTAGCCGTCAATGGATTCACCGATGACGATAAATGTAGCGGTGACGAAACGAATTTGAAGGAGCCTTTAGATACGATCACCGAAAGTAAATCGTGGAGCAAAAGGAAAAACGAAACGGTAACGAGTAAACAATCAAAAGTTAAAACAAAACTGAAACACACTTCATCTACTTCTTCGGTGGAGAGTCTATCGAAACCTAGAAGACCGCAGCCTGCGAGGACAGCTCCTGTGAAGAAGAAAATCGCAACGAATGAATCTTCCACGACTAGAGCAACAACGAAAGCGAGAAGACTACAACGAGCTAGCAGCAGAGAAGCGTTGTTACACTCTCATGGCAGTTCTTCTGAAGATTTAGGTACGACTGTTGAAGTTCCTCCTCGAAAACCCAGACAAATTAGAAAGACCAAGGCAACACAGCTCAGTGTTACTAATGGTATAGAAATGAATAAGAAGAGCACCCCGCCAAACCCACCCAGACGCAAGAGAGACGTCAGCAAGAGTAGAACAGAAGAAAGGTACGCACAACTTCTTGAGGTACTTTATAATCTAAATCAGTCGTTTCAGGGTGGAACCTGTACAAGAGATTCGACACAAAACTGCAGTCTCCACAATAAGAAGTACCGCGGAAAAGTCTAGTCGTGACAGAAGTAGAACTCGAATGGAAGATTCGAAGAAGAAGATATCACTAAAGAGAGAAAGTTCTAAAGGTAGTAGAGATTGTCCTAAAGTAGTGATATAAACTTCCTTCTTTGCAGGCAATCCGTCTAAAGGTGATCTAAAGAAACCAGCTTCTTCCAGAGAGATCTCTAATCACCGAATTTCTACAGCGTATGTACCTGTTTGTAGACCTAGAAGTCGAAATGTTACTCAACAAGTTGACGAGTGTCCATGTTTATGTTCTTGACAATTAGAACTGCGCTAGGTAGAACAACATTTTCAATTTTAGTAGAGTTTTCGATTTTTCTTTTGACTAATCTTGTAGTCAGACTAATACCCTGCTAATCGACTTCGAAAACACATAATGTAGTTTAACTTGCTCATTAACATGTACCATTATCAAATCATGGTAGATGTAGTTGAATGGTACATTAGCTAAATTGATCCTCTACCTAGCGTAGGACTTATTGTAGACATTCCACGTAAAATAATGATTGCAAATTTTGAGCTTACTAAAGTCATTGTCATTCTTCAAATAGATTTGAGTAAAATTTCCATTGATGCAGTGGATGACCAACACGTCTGAACATATTCCAACTGAATTTTTTGTTTTAGGAATATCAAGAAATGCCACCGAACCGACGAAGGAACGAGACACTCCTAAAGAGATTCATCCACCTTTTTTTTAGTTATTTATGTATGTTATAAGATTAGTATACGACTTGAATGTATAATATCCTGCCGTACTAGCATGTAAGTTCCTAAAAATTAGTTTAAAATCTAGATATTTTCAATTAATTCCAAGGACCAAGACGGACGTTTTGAATTCTTGCATTTAATAACATGAAAGTTGTGCTTACTTAATGCTTAACATTTACTATTTAATAATTTTGTAATTTATTTTTAACTTTCTCAAATAATTGTGATCTTAAACTGCTTTGGTTTTGTGATGTTTTATTAATAAATTTATAATTAATAAAGAGCGTTTTACTTCCAATCACATAAAAAAAGGAATTTATCTGATTTGAATTGGTATCAGACGACCAAGTAATCTTTTAATCAATAACAGGCAACAAACTTAAAAAATATCAAACACTTTGTTCTGTAGATAAAATCTAAAATTACTCTGACTAGACTAAAGATAACAACGATTTATTATAGATAGTTTTGGATGCTCCTCCAAACAAAATTATCAAACCAGGACTTCCAAACAAAATTATCAAACCAGGACTTCCAAACTTTATAAATAAATCTCAATATGTAATTACTATTAGTCATTAGTAAACATAACAACATTATATGCAGGAATGTTGTTTATGTCCTAAAATATTCCATAATCTAATAATAAAAAGTACAATCTTATCAAGCAGTTCAAGACAACTACAATAAACAATCATAAACGCAAAAAAAACTTGTTTTCAAACAACTAAACAATCAAAATCCACGTACCTTTATCAATTAAATGTTTTTTTTTTCTTCCAGTGCGAAAGAACGTTGTTCCTCTAATTTAACGCTGCACGAGTTAGATTTCAAATTGTTATCACTTTAACCTTAACCTTTAGATAAACAGTAGTGATATTGCATAATTAAAAAATTGAATTTCATTAAAATACGCTAGTAATTGATGTGAATGGAAACAAGGAAAATGGTGAGTTTATCACAAAAATTTCAACAGCGTCAATTTAATTGTAGGAGAGCAACAAATTGTGGGGTGGTCGATTTACGGAAAATACAAACACGGCTTTAGAAAAATTAAATGCTTCGATTAACTTTGATAGACGCATGTATGCTGAGGACATCGATGGCAGCAAAGCATATGCCAAAGCCTTGAGAAAAATCAATCTTTTAACTGAGGATGAAACGACTTTGATTTGCGATGGTTTAGACAAGATCCGAATTGAATGGGACAAAAATATTTTTGAGGTCAAAGATGGAGATGAAGATATCCACACCGCTAACGAGAGACGATTGAAAGTACGTGTGATTAATGTAGAATATCTAAATTTGTTGCTTAGGAAATTATAGGAGAGCCTGCGACAAAATTGCATGTTGGTCGCAGCAGGAACGACCAAGTGGTCACTGACATGAAGTTGTGGTTAAGAGCACATCTAAGAGAGTTAGGTAACACCGTGAGATCTTTAATAAAAGTTATAGTCCTTAGATCCGAAAATGAAATTGATGTGTTGATGCCGGGATACACGCATCTTCAACGGGCGCAACCTGTTAGATGGAGCCACTATTTGCTAAGGTACCAGAAGAATATTTGTAGTTAGCACTCTTGGATAACAAATTTTTCAATAGCCACGCTTGGAATTTGAAGAAAGATTGCGACCGATTGGACGATATCGTCAAAGTGATCGATTTCTTACCCTTGGGAAGTGGGGCTCTTGCCGGCAACCCCTTTCCCATCGACAGACTTGCTTTAGCAGCATCTCTTAATTTTAGCTCGGTTACTCCAAACAGTATGCAAGCTGTGGGAGACCGTGACTTTATTGGTAACTACAAACTAACAATTAGATCTCGATTTACGAGATTTTTTAGCGGAATTTCTGTTTTGGGCATCGATGGTTGGTATCCATTTGAGTCGTCTAGCTGAAGATTTAATCCTGTACAGCTCCAAAGAATTCGAATTTGTAACAATAGATGATTCGTATTCCACTGGAAGCAGTTTGATGCCTCAGAAAAGAAATCCTGACAGCTTAGAACTGATTAGAGGCATTGGAGGAAGTTTGTTTGGACAATGTTGCAGCTTTATGATGGTCTTGAAAAGTTTACCATCAACTTATAACAAAGACCTGCAGTACGATAAAGAAGCTATGTTCACAACTTTTGATAAACTAAAATCCATCTTGGAGGTTGCTACTGGAACTGTCAAGACACTAAAAGTTTGTATGAATTCCCACTCTTGAGACCTATTGCGCATATTTTGTGTTTTTAGATCAACCAGAATAAGTGCAAAAGTGCTCTAAACTATGAGATGTTAGCTACCGACGTAGCTTACTACTTGGTACGAAAAGGACTACCATTTCGCGAAGCCCACCACCTCGCCGGAAAAGTCGTAGCAGAAGCAGAGCAAAAAGAAGTTTCCATTTCTGACTTGACTTTAGAAGAGTTAAAAAACGTTAGCTCTTCTTTTAATGTCGATGTCGGAAAAGTGTGGAATTACGAAAACAGCATTGAACAGTATCAAGCTATTGGAGGAACAGCCAAAAGCAGTGTTACCAAACAAATTGAACTTCTAAAGAAGTGGTTGATTAATTTTAAATAAAAGTTACACTTATCAAAGACTTTTATTCACGGTTTAACAACCAAATGAGATATTTTTAATCCGTATGTGATTGTATTCTAGCCATAATAAGATAATAACATATTGAATTTGAATAACCTTGTAGCTTTTGACTTTCGAAACAAAAAACTGTAGCTAATTAAAGATTTTATTGTTTTATACGATAGTATAAAAATTACGTGGATCATTTATGCAATATGGACAATAAAACTTGCGATTTATTAACACACCAGTCGTTAAATAAAACCAAAAAACATAAATTTAAACTTTCTGTGACTGTCGAAAACATAAGAAAAGAAAAGAACAGGAAGTAAACCGATAAGATGAACTATAAAAATACCTAAGGATGTTTTATTTGAGATAAGGACAATTTCAGCTGCTGATTAAGGAAATTCTCGTCAGTTAATTAAGAGAACCAAACATAGCTACGAAAAAAATAAATCATTGATGTGGACTGAATGTTAACCTAAAGACTTCCAATCCACTGAAAATAAACACGTCAAACAATTAAAGCAATTACCAATTACACACCACCTTGCACTTTTTCAGTTAAATTTCGAGCGTAACTTTTACGACGGAAATACAATAGGTACAATACTTTTGCTACATTTATGCTTATACAATCGTATTTGTTCACAAGCAATAAGAGGCTAGATCCTAGAGGATAGCTATAAACAATGGCAAGATTACCCCTACACACAGCATTAAACATTAAAGCCAACTTGTTATGATTATAACAGCTATAAAAAGATATACATGCAATTTTGTTGGAGATAACCGATTGTGCAGTGAAAACAATACTAATGATCTTTCAAATACTATCGAAGCGGCTTTCTTTTAACAAGCATTTGTCAACCTCAGTCAGCGATAAGGATAAACTAAAAAACAAAATTTAGCTTATAGTCAATCTGAAAAAAAAAGTTTAGCTTTAAGCAATGCTTAAATTCCTTCACTACAAATATTAAATCAATGGTGGCTTAGTTTTTAAGAAATACTTAATTCGAAGTAATAGTAATAATTCTGCAAAAGGCTATTTACGCTCACATTGTAAACAATGTCATTATATCCTCCAAACAAATTGCATATCCTAATGTAGAACCAATCAATTGAAAAAAAAATAAAAAGTTCGTAGCATTTAAAAGATCAGTAAAAGAATAGGTACATGCAATCAAAAAAAAAAGATACAAAAACTAAAAACAAATTGATAAATCTAAAATTTTAAAGAATTTATAAAATCCAATAATTTTAAAAAATCAAAGAAAGAATTTAGAAAATCTGATAGATTCAAGAAATCTGAAATTCCAAATAAGTCGAAGAATTCTGCAAACGATCCAAAGTATCCCAAGCATGCAAAAAATTAATTATTGCAATGGACACAAAAATTCTACCAAAAGTCTGATAAGTCTAAAAAATCTAAACATCCTGAAGCATTAAAAAATAAAAATATAATGCACCCATAGCATCAGAGCTCTAAAGAGTTCAAAAGAGTCAAGAACATAAAATAACAGGCAATCTAAAAACTTGAAAAGGAAAAAGAATTTGAAACATCAAACGAATCTAGAAACTTTTGAAAATCTAGATAAGCTAAGATACAGAAAAAATATAAATATTTTGATAAATTTTAAAAATCCATAGCATTTAGCGGTGTCATAGAAACTAAAGAATCAAATGCATTCCAAGCAAAAAAAAAATAAAGGATTAAAGATACAAATAGTAAAACATGCTCTAGAGATTCATAAAATTAAAATAATTTAAGAAAAACAAAAAAAAAAACTTTTTTTTGCTCTAATAGATTCTTTATATTCAAAGAATCTTCAAAAAAAAATTAACTCAATAAATCTAAAGGATCGATTTATTACAATGCATACAAAAATTATACAAAAAGTTTGATAAATCTAAAAAATCCAGATAATCAAAAAAAAATAACAAAGACTCCATCGTCTTCTAGAGATCTAAAAAGTTTATATAATCCGCGAAGTGTCCAAAAACAATTTGAGAAATCTAAAAAATCTGACAATCGAAAATCTAGAGAAATTTAGTTGTTCAAAAGTCTAAAATCCATGACATTCAAAAGTTACAAGAAATCCAAAAAATCTAAGAAATCGAGAAATCCAATAAACCAAAAGGATCCGTAAGATCCAGTATGGAAATCATGTAAAGATCCGTTTGAGTTTAGGAATTATAAACAATCTAAAGGATTCAACGCATCCATAAAGTAACAGGAACAAAAAGTTCGAAGAATACAGTAAATACTTTTTTTGGATTCTAGAGTTCCAAAAAAAACTACCAAAAAAAAATATTCTAGAAATAATTTGAAAAATTTTAAGAGCTGGAAATTATAGAAAACCTATAGAACCTAAAACAAATAAATTTTATATACATAAGTATTAATAATCTAAATAAACAAAAATCCAAAAAGTTAAGGATATAAAAAAATACAGCTCTAAAAAGTTTGGAAATTGTGAAAAAATTAGCGACGCATCCAGATATCCAAAAATCGTAAACTGAAATTTAACAATGACACTTGAGATGTCTACAAACATTTTCCATGAACACACTGTATACTCAATGTTTATAAAATATTTCATTTAAATATTAAAATAACTCTTTGAAGTGATATTTTTTTTATTGTTTTAGAAAAGATACCAAGTACTTTATTTTATGTCTTTCTTATCTCATTTTTATGAATTGTTTAATTATTTTCTTTCAGCTTCTATTGGTTTTTATTGGTAATAAATTGATCGATAAGTAAATTCTACTACACATTTCCTTATTATCTTTTGTTGCAGTCTGTATAAAAAAACACCTAGCACAAACCGGCGTTATGCAACCAGTAATTCATGTTCTGTAGCATGCTGCCTACCAACGAGCACACTTTCGCTATTATACAACTCATTCTCTCTACGACGCAAAAGAAAATGACCAACAATCAATAACCCGAACTTATCAGAATTACAATACAAACCGAGCATATAAATCGAATTTGCAATGTAGAGAACGTATTTGACATGCTTATACAAATCTCTTCACAACCTTTCTCGAATTTTACAGTTGTCCTAAACAGCTCTTTTTCTCCGTCTAAAAATCATTGAACGAAACCATTCCGGAATGAAATCCGCGTATTCGTAATACCGTGTATCGGATGATTCACGATGACGTCATCAGACTCTGCGATGACGTAAGGTAGGTCGGCATGTGCTCGATTGCGTCATCAAGGGCTGGGGACATGACCTTCTATCAAATTAAAATGAATCCGGTAGATGAGAATACGACGCAAATTGAGAAGTTTTCATTTCGTTTTAGTACGAAATACGATAATGAAAAAAACATTTCGATGATGTTCAAGGACGATATTTACGCATGAAGAAAATGTATGTTTCAAAATAGTTGTAAGTTGCTTACTAAAAACAATTCACATTTTATTCGTATTTGGGGGGGGATTTTTTTCAAACCATGAATGACGTCAATGTAATTTCCTTATGTAAGCGCGAAGACGTTTTTATTTGGTTATTTTAAGCAAATGGGATTATAATTTTGTCTAGTGAAACAACAAGTATTCGTTTTTTATACGAAAGGAACACACCCAAAATTCACGATTGTGGTTTGATCAGCTTCAGATTAAAATTCGGTGGCTACTCCTTAAACCCTCAACATTGTGGCATTCAACTGTTTAAAAACCTTTCTTTTTATTAACATCTCATAAATTAATTAAGATTAGCATACGAATTAAAAATTAAACAGAAGCCGGTTGCCGTGTGGTAATTTGTTTAGTTTTTATGGTTCGAAATCGAAAGAAAAACAGCAAAACAAGTTGTCAATGAAGTCCCTAAGTAAATAACAACAGATAATTAAACGATACCCTAGTTTGCGAGGACATGCAAAAGGAGAAATTATTATTATTATTAACTGCAGTACACTATAAATTAATCGGCCAGTTATTATTTCTGCAAACACCTTGAGGGTCTGACAAACATTTAAAACCTGTAGTACTTTATTAAAAAAAAAAATGAAAACCAGTCTACATAGGCGAACTAAATTTAATTATTGTCCTTGAAATTATTAGATTTTAAGGAAAAACATACCAAAGACAGATTTAATGTAACATGGGCAAGTAAGCTAAAAAATAGGTCATCTTAATCAATCATATAGAACAGCATCTAAAAAGGCCTTTCCAATTTGAAAATTGTTGGTGTCTTTAAACGTCCCTCGGGCAGCTTCAATTTAATAAACAAAAACGTTATTGTTGATGTAATCCTTGTAATAGTTCTGAAATCTCAAACTCGGAGCTACCAACAGATATCACATTCCAAGGTCTCTCGAAATAAATTTTCCATCATCATTTTGGCTTCTACCGAAATTTAAAAATTCTTAATCAAACAAATATCCTAACAGTAATTTAATATAAAATAAAACCAAGATCAATGTATCTAGATTCTGAAGAAAATGTCACAAAAATGTTATTTTATGGACAACCTGTGGTTCGCCCAACTTTTACTCTAGCCACAATGTTCATAGATTTCACAAAGGGACTCAGATTTATGGTTATTACAATTACAATCCTAAACCTCAATAGCACTTCAAAATTTGCAAGTCTTGTAAACTTCACTAACAGTAAAGTTCTCTGTGAACAAATTAACTGGAATGGAACAAGAAGTTAAGTTGTGCTCTAAGTTTACATCCCTAGACATTATCAGTGATTATCTTTTGGAGCTGCCTGAATATTTCGGGCACTGCCATAAATAAAATTTACAGGTAAGCATTTAAAAGGTTCTAATTTTAGCACCGTGTTTCGCAGTGAAGTAATAGAAATTAAAACTGTAACTACTGCAGACATGCAGATTAGTATTTACGTTATTTATTTAAGCTATAAAAACGCGAGATAACAGATTTACGGTCTCTAATGCGAGGACGACTTTATTAGAAACGTTCTTGCCCAATGGAAATTTTGCCTTATTACAGTTTTTAAATTTTGTGGCAAAAATCCAACATTTACAAAATTAAATTAAATGGACGGAAGTTGCGATATTTTAAACGCATCAACGTCAAATTTCAAAATACTGGACCTGGTAATTAACTTTAATATTTAAAACTTTATTCCATAAAGTAATAAAATCGATACGCCGATACGCAAAAATTCATCCTAAAAATAAAAAAAAAATTGTACTGTCTACCTACATGTACTATCTGAAAAATGCAGTTATGTATTGAAATTTCTTACCTTACGACTTAATTTGCGATAACTCATGTAAATCAAATTAATTTTTGAATAATAATTATTTCCCACTATTAATTAAGTCGAACAAGTGATTGGAAAATTTTACCCGTGTTTGAATGGAAATGAGCTAGCAAATGACGTGGTGTTTTCAATTAAGGAAATGAAGCGACTGAAAATCTGTTTAACTTTTTGGTAAAATTACGTTAGCAAATAAGAACAGAGTTTAGTAAGCCTTGGATTTTTTACACGTTGGTAGCACTTGTGACATGTGGAATCAAGAATGACATGTTTGAATGTTTAACCTCAAACTGTCAAAATGACGTTTTGAAATTACGGACGGAGTGTAGCAAGATATTCCGTTTTGTTCGATCATGTAGTATTCATACGTCCCACCACAAGGAGAAATTGGGAAAGAGATAAATTGTTGATGGAAAACTTAACGATTTTGTTTGTTCATAAGCAAATCTATAAATAAAACTTGAAAAGAGAACGAAATTAACTATTTATAAACGGTCATTTCGTCCCCTTGGAAAAAGATCGTGGTTTCATTCAATGTTTGTAAATTGGTGAACTATGAAACTATGTGGTTGTGTTTTACAAAAAATAAATAATAATAAAGATAAATTAAATTAGTTTTGATGCATAAAAAATGGTTCAATATTCGAACAGATTCTCGCTAAGCACAATTAAACCTTAATCTTAAGTTGCTAAAATATTGTTTGCCAAATTGAAAAAAAAAAAAAAACAAATGTAAGTCTAAATTTCTTGAATTTTGTATTATATGTTAACTATATATGCCTATACAAAAACAGAGGCTGTATATAATATGGCGCTTTCGTGTTTTGTGTTGTTTGTACAGTGTTGATATTGTGGAACACCTGTATCTACAGTATCATATCCTTCGTTTTGCTTAACACTGCAAACTTACAAACATATCAAATTCATTATAAGATCAGTTGTGGTTGCTAAAAGAACTAGAAAGTGCCAATCATATGTGGGCATGATAACAAAGACAAAATTATTATGTTACTGCCACCGTCGCAACATATTATCAATAACAAAATTTCCTTCTCATCATTGCATTCTATCGAAATATCGTTAACTACTCATTTAAACCGCAGATTTTCACCAACGATATCATTCTTACTTACTTACAGACCCACCTTACTCCTACAAAAAAAAAATATCAAGGTAGTTTTCCCATTACCAGGTGTAGGCCAACAGGTGAACATTGCGTAACAAACGCCCTTATTCTGTATCAACCCCATTTTAAGGGTCTTTCAACGAAATTTTGCTGGAGGTTCTCTCTTCACATGGGTCAAGGCATGGAGGCCGACTGTGGGGTTCCGCGGGAGGAGGTGCGGCGCGAGGAGAGGTCGTAAGCGCGCTCTCGGGCGCCATTGCTGTGACGCGCACTTGTGTTCTGTTCTCGTCCAGTGACGACCGCCCAGAAATTTTGACGTGGTTACTACGTATAGCCCGCTTACCCACTCCGATCGCTGCAAACTCGGTGACGACGAATACGTAACTGGTAAGTACCCAGCTGAAGAATAATAACACTGTGCCGACGTGGTCCAGACATCCCTTCAGAGGTGGTGATTCAGTATAGCCAGTGTTTTGTGCGGACGTTTTTAAAATGTCGACGAAGTGTTTTGCGACTTTATTGGAAAAGGTATTGAATATGGCGTCATATTGGTTGTTCTACTCGCGTTTTAAATTTAGATATACGCACGGACGCACATTTTGTATGACATTTTTCGCTATTTTTTGACGTTCTTACTGTCAAAATGATTGTTTCAAGGCTTGCTTGGTGATGCACGCCGATTTGCTTAGTCATGATTAATTTGTGTTGGCTTTGATTTCAAACGAGAATTGGGGTTAGGACAAACAGTGTCAAACTGACATTTACATTTTTTTCGTAATAACTCAAACTCCACTTGGATAACCACAAAATAAAAACATAATTCTGTGAGCAATTAACTGTGCTAACACATTATGCTGCTTTGCTTACATAATAATACAGCCTTGTTTTCTGAAATGTTTTAAAATATATCGTGATATTACGCGAAAATTGTTTAATTTTCAATTAATAGGCAACCAACAATACTCGCCGAGTCCACTTTCTCAAAACTTAGTTTGGTCCCTAATTGCTTCCAATAAGAACACTTAAATTAACCTGAAGTAACTAAAACAACCCACGAATCTATTCTTGTGCTAAATCTATAAACCAATTAGCAGTTCAATACGAAATTACAAAGCTCTAGATTTACAAAATTTCATTTCTAATTTTATCCCACAAAAAATCACTTGTAAGTGTTTTTATATGCTGCTAGTGGCGTCACAGAGTAAAAATATAAATTATCTAGTTTATCCGGTGTAACAACATTTGATAATTGTTAATCTAAAACAGAGATGTTTATTTAAACTCACGTCTAAACTGTATCACCCTGGAAGATATAAATCAATCGTTATTCTACACTGGTCGTCAATTAACATTTTTAAATACTGTATTCATTTTCTTGTAGTAACGTCATTGGAGCCATACAAGTTACGGAGAAGTTGTTACAACAATGGAGAAATTTATGTTTTATTTATTTTTCTTTGTTAGGTAGCACCAATAATGATAATTAAATTAAAATTTATGAAGAACCGAATGACTATTGCATGAAAATTAAACGTCTTTTTGAATTTTATGCGTTTTTTATGGATGAACTTCACCCCGATTAAACTGCAAATTTGTATCTGTATGACTAACACAGTTAAAAGATTTTTATATCTTGTTGTGGCATAAACTAATTGAATAAAAATTGATAACTGCATTTGTATTTATGTTACAATGTTTATAATGAACACTGTGTATGTTTTACACTTTTTTTGTAAACGTGATTTTAATTTTCTTCTGTCTCTAAAAATTTAATAAAGCTGCAAAACATGGAAATTTAAATTTAAACCATTTACAAAATGCCACAGATGAATCTCAAAAACTACCACTTTTTAAAATCAGGAGGTTTATAGGTAAAAATGGTTACACAGGATTGCAACAGTCTAATTAACGTTTAGATTTTTT
This sequence comes from Cynaeus angustus, assembly GCA_030157275.1. NCBI lineage: Eukaryota > Metazoa > Arthropoda > Insecta > Coleoptera > Tenebrionidae > Cynaeus > Cynaeus angustus. Next base: position 16,931,648 of record CM058062.1, read on the forward strand.
TTATTTTTAAAATTTCCATCCAGAAATTGTAGAAAATGGAAAAAGCATTATTGGTAAAAGTCTATAAAGTATTCAATAAAAAGATACCATAATGTTCTGTTAAACATTAAAATATCTTCTAAAACATCTCTGTACAAGTACCTTATTCTTCAAAACTCTATTTAACGAAGAATTTCAATGACAAAAAGTACTCCACTTGAGTAAGAGCTAACTAAATTTTTATAATGTCAAAAAAAAGTTCTCTTAATTTTCAACATTTTCTATGCAAACTTGAAGCTTATTTTTTTGGCTTGTTTATCATTGTTGCCATATGAATTTTTTTTATCTTTTATAAACTGTAATTCTGATCATGTTAACACTATAGCAGTGAAATTTGTGAAGGTCACTGCTTTTTACTTGATTATTATCATTACCAAATCACAGAATTATAGAACAGAACAGATATTTTAGAAATTTAATTTTTATGAGAAACCAAAAATTTTCATTTTTCTTATTAAAATCTGGAATTCTGATAATAGTGATAATGTTAATGCTAAAGCAATTAAATTTGAGGAGTCACTGTTTTCATTTTAGGACAATTTTTGTTACTAGAATTTGTAATTCTGATATTAATAAATAACGTTAAAGCAATAATTGTCTTGGCTTGCTTATTAACTGTGAAAAATCACAAGAATCTAGAGCATAGGAAACAAATTTTATAAATTTTAATTTTTAGGAATAGTTTTAATTCTGATAATGTTAACACCGTAACAATGAAATTTGAAAATGTTCCGGTTATTTGCTTGCTAAATAACTGTTATAAAGCGCTGAATTACAAATAACAGAAGAAATTTTAATTTTTTACCACACGAAATCGTAAAATCGTAGAGCTGGAAAGATAAATTCCAAAAATTTTCATTTTAGGATACACCATATATTTTATTTTTTTATTAAAATCTGTTATTTTTATAATCTGATGACGGAAAATTGTGGAGGTTACTGATTTTGCTGTACTCATTAACTAAGCTGAATAAGAAAATTTTAGACTTTTATAAATTTTTATTGGCAAAGGTGAATTTTTTAAGTGGCTCTAGAATAAAAGTTATTATTAAAATAAAAGTTTATGTTTCAGACGATTCTTACTTATTTTCTCCGTTTGTGTGCTAAAAAACCATAAGATTTAAGCATTCTCTATTTAGTTTAAGTCTTAAATTCAGTAAATATATATTCTACTTACTCAAACACTGCTATTTTTGTACCTGAAAATTAATTTCAAACTGAGAAAACGTACGTTTGTATTTTTTTTTTGTTCCATCAGAAAAAACTTTTGACTTTTTTATGTAAAAAATCACAAAATTAAAACTGAAACTTTACAAATACATGCTTCAAGAAATAAAACTTTAAATTTTTTCATGATATTTATACATTCAAATTAAATTTTAGGGTGAATTAATACAGTTTATTCATAACGATTAAGTGAAGTGAAAAAACAACTTCTGTTACTCCTAAGAGTTATAATCGGTTCTTGTTCCTAAAAAACTTTTTTACGTTGACACTTTATTAATGGTGCACCTAATTTTAGGTTTGTAGAAACAACTAAAAGATTTGTAGATGCAGCATGAGAGCTTCCTTAAAACCTCTCCGATAGTTCGACGTGTTTTCTCTTTTTGTCATTTACAATATAAATTATTTAAGTAAATTGCTCAATTAAGCAACACTGCTGCTTTTCTTTACAACGGTAAAAATTGGTAAAAAGAGGGAAAATACATAATGTTTGTATCTAATAACGAGGATTTATTCCCACCCAGTTACCGATATTGAATTTCAGTAAAACCCCAAAGGATTAGCATATTTTAATTTACATCAGCGTTAGCCAAGGTTACGTTATCACCCTTCTTTAAACCGTCCTCAATTTTAATGCACTTCTGCTTTTAATGCAAACATGAACGGTGAAATTAAAACGCCTAGTGACACGTTCGTATTGCCTATTCTTATTAAAAGAATAAACACCTTCATTGTTGCTTGTTTAAACTAATGTTCGTTATCATTATGACCTGTTTTGGTATTAAACAGGTTATAATAATTTAAAAAGTCAATATTTGAAAGCGCACGTAGTTAATGCAGGGTGGATATTTTTAATGTGCGATTACGTCACGCGAATACAAAGTAGCTCACACCCAATCGTATTTTACAATACTTTAAAGCGAAAAAAACATTTAAATTGGAAACCCAGCTCTTTCCCGAATAACGTCACGAGAATATTAATAATTGATAAGGTCACGTGTTACGGCCCTGCCACGTGATGCTCGTATTTTCCTTGCTTGTAATGAAATGTGTTGTTTTCAGGTGGTTTTGTACTTAGGCAATGGAAGGGATAGTGGAAGAGAACGGTGCAGTTGATCCATTGGCCCCATCGCCGGACCCACAGTCACCCATCGCATCGGTAGGGGTCACTAACTCCCAGTCCCATCTGATGACAGCTACTAATATTGTCCAACTAACATTGCCCACTCAAACCCAAGCACAGGTAGGGGTTTCCTTACCCCTCCGTGCATGTTTCCTACATTTACTTTTTTTATGACAAAAATCGAGTGCCAACTTTTGATTTGTAGGTGCAGAGTGTCATACAACCCAACCAACAGTCTGTCATTCAAACAGCCGCGAATATACAGCCTATGCTAGGAAAAGGCAACGTCATACTTGTCAGCAAACCAAATTCAGTCATACAGACGACACAGGGAAGTCTCAGCGGACTACAGACTCTCCAAGTCAAAGTGAGTTACCATTTTCAGTCTTTTGAGGAGGCTTTAAGAGTAGGAGTTCCAGGTGGTGGAAACGGCAAGTGACGACAGTTTTTCGGAGGAAGAATCACCCAAAAAGAGGAGGGACCTGTTGACCAGGAGACCTTCATATAGAAAGATTCTCAACGATCTTGGCGGGGGTGAGATAGCTGGTATGTTATTTTTTGCATGTTTTGGGAGGCTCTTGATGTTTTGGAAAATTTAACACTTCTTTTAGTTCAGTTCATATTCAATAATTTGTAAGGACGTATTTATGTTAAGTGTGAGGTATTTTTTTTTATTTTGTTTATTGCATGCGCCTGCAAGTTTATAGGTATGGATACCAAAGTTCAAAAGTCGGGGATTCGATTCGTAAGAGGATAGGGGAAAATTTTACACATAATTGTTGCTTTGTTTTTAACGAACACAACAAATACACAAGGTGCATTAAATGAAATACACAATCATTTTTCATCTGATAGATTAAAGTGGTTTTACAGCTTAAGTCTTAACATTATCGATAAAAATGAGCGAAATTATGATGTCATTTTGTTTTGTTTCTTACTGTAAGAATTTCGTCATGACCTCGCCATTCTTTCATTTAACCGTAACCTACGTTTGTTTGCCAAATTCCCTTACAACTGGCTTCTTATAAATAAACGACCTTCGTAATCGTACTTTTATCTATTTTATTTATTGCCCTCCCAAACTTCAATTTGAAGATAAAAAAAACTCAGTTTTTTATTAACTCTTGAGTACGTTAAACCAAAGAACACCTAGTGAAGTTCGTATACTTAATAAAGAAGTCATTAAGCAATTCTCTCTTTAAATTGTTAGTTCTTTAGAAATGACGTCAGAGAAGTGAAATATTCAAGTCATGTAAAACAAGTGACGAAAATCAGCGTGGTGGTGAATCAATTGTTTTGTGACCCTATCCTCCGCAGAGAGCCATTTTAGAAATTTTAACAGTAATCTCCATACCTATAAACATTTTTCTATTTTCCAATGTGCATGGACAATCTATTTCATTTTATGAATTATTAAAATGGCAGTGTAACATATCAGCGACTATAAAATGTGAATGTCTCGGTATGGTATACTGCCATTGTTGTTTTCTTCAAATGTAAAATGATTTTTATGAAATATTATTTGAATTTGCATGCATGGGCTAAAAGGATATTTTTATTTTTTGGATTCTTTGTCTTACTAAGTAAACACTGGGCATTTCAAAATTGTGCAGTAATAAGGTGACAAGTAGTAATAAGACGATGGTGTTCACAGAAACCAAGGTTGAACAAATTTCCTCAGAAGCCGACAGTGAGTTGTCCTCACACTCTATCCCATACCACACAGGTTAGTTTAATAAGAAAAAAAGTGTAAGCACCTAACTCCATCCAGATTAGCCCAAGCACTTTAGTCCACTAACACTTTCTAAAAGTGTATGGATCATAGTTTAATCATTAAATCAAATTCTGTACACTTTTAAGTAGCATGCATTTTTTCAGTGCTGTAATTTCATTCATTAAACATAAAAATTAACCGACGGTGTTGTGGGACTTTTCAACGAGTAGATCTTAAATCGGAGTTTTTTTTGTTGCAGTTTTGCCGGGTACAGCAATCCAGATTTCCGGAGGGAAAGGTGCTCAAGGTATTCACACTTTAACCATGACCAACTCGACGGCAGGAGGTGCTATAGTGCAATACGCTCAGGGACAGGAATTCTTCGTGCCTGGTAAGTAAATTTACTTGTTATACGTGATCCCTTGAAATTTTTCTTTCAAAAAATGTTATAAATGCACCGTTTTGCAGTGGTGGCGCAAGGAGGGAACATCAGCAGTGGCAACGGGGAGGACCAAGACAGAAAACGTGAGATGAGGCTACTAAAGAACAGGGAGGCAGCGCGAGAGTGTCGAAGAAAAAAGAAAGAATATATAAAGTGCCTAGAAAATAGGGTGGCAGTGTTGGAGAATCAAAACAAAGCATTAATAGACGAGTTAAAATCTCTAAAAGAACTGTATTGCCAACAGAAAACGGAATGAGGTTGGTGTTTTGTTTTTACAGTGGTGAAGGACTACATTACCAAGGGAAACTGGCCGAGTAGAATAGCTTTATGCTAAAAATGATCAGTATGTAACTAAAGAAATAGTGCAATGTAAAATTTTCGCACATGCTGGATAAAGTTTTAGCTTCATTTAAGTGTTACCTGGGATGGTATCAATCAAATGATTTTCAGGATTTAGTTGACCAAAGATTTCAATGAAAGTTTTACTATAATGTTGGTTTACTTTTAAAATGATATAAAATATCTTAAATTGCATTTTACTTATTGATCTGTATGATAATTTAAGTTAAACGTGTAAATATCCAAATTGTTATTTTAATTGAAAGTTTATTTCTTTTGTGCTCCAGTTGAAAATAACACTGATGTATATTATGTAAAATATTGGACAGAAAAGGCTTGTGAAACATTTAATATATTTTTTAAGAGCCGATGTAAATATTGGTAACAACATGTTGTATAAACTATTTATTTTCAATTGTCCAGACCTGATGGAGTGCCTTCTTAGGTTTAATTTATAACAAAAATAATATTTGGTAACATTACAGTTCAGTTTATGTGCCATCAGTTTCTTCAGATAATTTCGTGGTAATGTTACAAAATATTTAGAGAAAAAAGTGGAATATTATTGGTCTAATAGGCTTATTGAATGTACATAAATGTATGTATGTAATATATTTTTACATATCGAATGGAAATATCTTGACTACTTTTGCACCCAAAGTAATTTTATTGATCTATTATTTCCTTGACATATTTGTTTTCCTAGCTACATAACGATGCCTTGTTGTTTACAGACAGTATGGAATGTATGTAGTTTTTGCATTGTTATTCCATATAAATTCTGTTTGCTATTTTAGTAGGTAACAAATTGTACATAAGATTATTATTAGATGTTAAAAGTATTAGTTGAATGATTTATTGTAATAAAGTGAATATTTTATTTACTGGGATTTTAATTTAGCAAAATTACAAAGTATACCCTGGAAACTTCGCCTCCTTTGGATTCTGCATGTCAAGAAGCAAATACATGGGACCTGCGATTCCTTCATACAACGAAAAGAGACGATCAGGGGTATGCTCCTCATGCTGTTTAGTATATTCAAAGCACCATTCTGCGAACTTATAGGCCCGATATAAATGTTTTTCGTCCTAAAAAACAAACTGAAAGACAGTTTCTAAACGCTTGGGCAGCTCACGTTGGTTGTTTGATACAGCTCCAGAAAACAATACGCATTCCCTGCAACCCCGTGACAAATACTGTATCCTTTTCTCAACAAACCTCTGTTCCAAATCACTTCACCACAATCTAAAGCCACGAGCAGATACTTATGGTCTCCAAAAACCTAAATCATCACGAATCATTCAGTTTTCTTAAAAAATAAACGTACTTTATGCGCCATGCTGAAAAGGTACAAAAAGCCAGGGGCTCCATGACACCACTGGACATATTTATCTTGTTCTTTTCCAAATGAAGAAGGAAAGTTCCCAGTGGAAAACCTTAAGCTCTCCAAATAGTCTATAGTGGGCCTAATGAGAGTATTCAACTCAGTCTCTGTAAGATATTGTTTAGCTTGAAGCAGCAAATATAGAATTCCTGACAATCCATGGGCGGCACCCAAATAATAACTGTCGTGCCACTGATACATCAATGGGCACTTGAATTTACCAGCTTTAGCTTCATCTTTACCGCATAGTAATATGGTTTCAATAACCTACAATAAAAAGTAGACGTGGACCTGCGATGTTGGTGCAAATTAAAAATCGCAGTATTTAATGGGTATTAGCGAGACTATTCAAACACAATGAAAATAATTCGAAATGAATAGAAAACTACATAAAATATGCTTATCAATAAGTACACATTCTTAAAAGTTTCAAATTAAAGAGTATTGTAATCGTTAAAGTAGATAAAATGCTGCAAACATATAAATACCTCGACTGGATTATTAATAAACTAGTTCTATTTCTTTCACAACGTTAGTGTTTTTTGCACAACCACTTATTTTTGACCTCATTTTTTTAAATGTGAGTACCGCAGATAAGAATAGGTCCGTTACGCTTTGTAACAGCACTAGTGCAATTACTACAAAAATGAACTTCTCTTATGAATCAGCCGCTGCAACAATTAACTATGAAATAAATGTGTTTTTTAGCGAACACCTGTAAGTGCTTTGTTAAGTAAGATATTTTTTTTCCTTGGATTGTAACAAACACTTACATTACATCATACTTTAAACAAAAAAGGAACTTAAAGTGTGATTTACAAATTGACCATGTTTTGATGTAAATAATTCAGCAATGTTAAAGGATTCTTGTCTAAACTTTTCATTGCGACTAATAAATGTATGTGGTGTGGAAGATTCCGCATGTTTATTGCGTTGTAAATTAGAAAGTAAATGTGTAAAAACCATGTTATTTTTACTACAAATACTGCTCATAATTTTGCACCAACTCCTTAATAATTGAAGTAATACTTTTCTGACAAAATTTTCATCAAACGGTGGTGGCGAAACATTTTTATTTACAAACAAAATTGCAAATAAATACCCAGCACGTCCATACATGTACTCATTAGGTAAATCTGAGTCTAAAGTGATCACTTCTTCAACCATGATCTTCAAACTAAATTTCCATAAGTGATTTTAATTAAAGATAGTGTGACCTACCGTTGAACATAATCCAAATATGTTTTATTACCCAATTTATAATCAATAAGTGCCCCAATAGCAAGAGGACCTGCATCACCACACAAAAATGTGACCCTTTTTTTTCTCAATCTGTGCAATGATAACAGTTCTTTGGCCTCCTACAAAAATTGCATCAAACGTGGCTCTATCAATAATTGAAAACAACCTGAAGGTTCTGTTTGCTTTCATCATCTTTTTTTAACTTCAGCAATGCTATGCCTGAGGTTCCAGTGTAAACGGAGTAATCATTGTGATCGAGATATTTGAATTGAGATAAGGTGTGATTCCACTTATCTTCTAATTTACACATTATTTTACAGTTGCATTTAATCTAGAAACACTAATTACGGAAAATTTGATTAACTTGAGGAAAATACCTTCCCATTTTCAAGAACACAACATGCGGTTTCTGTACAATAGTCATCAAACGGGTTTTCAAAAAACCTATCGAGCGACATTTTTTGTATATATTCTCTTGAAACGATTTAAATGCCGATTTGTTTTTTGAATGCCAATTTTTAACACATTTATTTATCAACAAAAAATGACATCTGTCAAACACCCTAGGGAATTTAATATTGCTACATAATTCTGTCATAAGTTGCTTTCTCAGGGTAATTAAATTCCATTTTGTATTAGTACATAAAGGTTAATAAGAACTCTAGCATGAGTCTGCAATATCTTAACTAATTATTGCTGAAATAATTAATTACGCACCTCAACAAGTTACGGTTGTCAGCCTTGTATTACTAAAATGTCAAATTTCTGTCAATTTTCGCCAACCAATATTTTAGTCTAAAAACTCCGATTTTCTTAAATAATTTGTGAAAAAGCAATGGAAATGCAGGAAGCTCCTATTCTATACGTGGTTGTGGTCGGATTTCATCATAAAAAGGGCTGTCAGGTATTTAAATCGATAATTAATGCGACCATTAACGTAACGGCTAAATTGTTTTCTAGGTGGAATTTTCGTTTCCGCCTCTGGTTCCAGGATTTCCTAATGAATGCCCCCCAGGTTGGAAATATTTGCCCACGCTTGCACTACCCGATGGATCTCATAATTATGATGAAGATACAGTGTTCTTCCATTTACCCAGTCTAACAAACCCCAAACAAACAGTTTATGGTATTTCTTGCTTTCGACAAATTCCCATTGAAGTAGGTTTGAATTTAGTGTTAGCGAGACACTTAATCAATTGTTTTAGAAAATAAAGAACCGCACGTCTGATATGACCAGAGGAACTATTCAAAAATCAGTTTGTGTATTGAGTAAAATACCTTTATATGGACAAATACAGGTAAAAATGTCGCTGATTACACATGCATACTTTGATGAGGGTGACTTTAGTAAAGTTTCAATATTAGAAGACACTTATCACCATCTAAACTCAATTCTGACCCAGAATGATTTTTATCAACAGATGTTTGTTGGTATGTGAGCCTCCCCATGGAAGATTGTGTTGTTTAGTTGTCATTTCTAGGTTTATCAGCACGAGAATTTGTCTTGCAGTGGAGGCATAAAGCGCTACTCTTGTTTAAACTGTTGCTGTTGGAAAGGCGCTTGATTTTTTACAAGTCCCCAGTTCATCCTTTATGCTCAACAATTTTGACTTTAGTCTCTCTATTTCCAGAAATGATTGAGAAAGGTATGGGTCAGTCAGCATGTATAAGACTATCAAGACCAATGTCACCAATGCCTGAGTTCTCTGATGATGACCAATCCCAAAATTCTAGTCCTACCAAAACACAAGTACTAAATATAGACAATACTAATCAAAACGTTCTTGAAGATGTGAAAACGAAAGAAATGAAAATTCTAGAGTATAGAGAAAATGAAGACAGGAACAATGAAGTAAAAGGGATCACTGAAGTGGGCATTGAAATCACAGAGTCTGTAGAAAACAATGAAACAGTAAATGGAAAAAATAGTAGCTTACAGAGAGATGTTAGTTCTGACACAATCGCCGATTCTGTGCACAATAATATGGCATATTTAGCACACCTTAGTACATCATCATGTGGCTTTCCCTTGACAATTTTTACCAAGGGTTTCATGTGCCTCCCTTATTTGTCACTGCCATATTTAGACCTGTTGACTGACGTTAATGTAAGGGGGTACGTGGTAGGAGCGACGAATATACTCTTTAAACAGAAAAGTCAACTCTATGATGTTCTGGTAGATATAGATGCCGGTAGAATTGAGTGCCAAGATGTAGAATTAAGAAAGCAATTACATTTAACCACTGAAGATCTAAGGTTTGCAGACTACATCGTAAAACACGTGTCTGAAGAAAGACACGACGTGTTTTTGGATGGTGTCGGGTGGGAAGGAGGCGACGAATGGATTAGGACTCAATTTCGAATTTATTTGTTATGTCTTCTAAGGACGTCGCTTTTACAAGGTTATTTCTAAACTAGAAGTTCAACCAAACTAACATTTTATTTTTAGATGGCGGTAAAGAAATTGAACATTTTAATTCTAGTTTCGTTTGTTCTTGGAGAGAGACTCATAACTACAAAATCTGGTTGAGCGGGATAAATCCAGGGATATTAGACGTGAATCCGGGACACCCGTTTGCTGGTCAACTTTCTGTAGCTGATATGAAACTGAGACTCGCACAGTACGACGAAGTGAACTTTTTTTTTTCTTTATTAATGGGTATTTTTAGCACAATGCAGACTTCTGACAGTGGCAGGAAAATCAACCAAGCAATGGCTTCAACAGGAAGAGCTGTTGCTACAACAAGTAAGGCTGTGGGGGGAGCGCTCACTCAAGCAAAAGGGGTGTTTTCAAACTGGTGGAGTAATTTATTAGTAAGCCCTGAACCTGTACAAAAAGCGTTGGAAGCTTTTCCTGATAATACAATGCAAATAGATGATTCCACAAATGAACAAAACATTCCAAAAAGTGTTAACTTAAGCAATGGTAATATAGAAAAAAGTAGTTTTAGTGAGGGTGGTTCTGATAGTTCCTTGCCAAATAGTATTCACCAGCCTGGGAAAGTACACACTGTTTGAATTACACGCCCTGGCGTCTTTTATTTATTGATGTTATTGTTGTGATCTTCTGTTAAGACTACAATTTTAAGTATAAGATATTTTTAAAGTAGGAAGCCCAATCATATTCAAATTTATCATAACTACAAAATATTTTTAAAATATTGTGCAATGAAGTACATGTAGAATCAAAATAGAATAATTATGTACTTAAAATTCATTCATTATACTTTTTTATTTTTATTTTTTTATATTAAATGTTTATTTTGGCCGTTATACAATGTTACGTTGTACAGAATAAATACTATGATTTGAAAACTGATTTTCCCGGCGAATCCACCAAAATTGAACCCTGAATTTTCCTGTTGAATTTCCAGTCTCCACTTAAAACCATGTTAAAATTGTCTTGAATTTGACAACCAAATTCCTTCATTTTTAACGAGCATTTAGCACACTGTTTAGTCACAAAAATGACGACAGATTTTCATTCTTTCCATTATGTAAGTCACTGTTTTTAAAAATGATTACAGTAACGATAAAGGAAAATTTTGCATGAAACTGTCGCATGCGACATTTTTTTCTAACCAGGGAAATCCGCAGGCACGCAATCTAACATGTGGCGAAACATTACGATAAAACAAAAAATTTAAGCGTATTGGAGTTGTGTACAAAATAAAAGAAAGGTCGTTTTAATCATAATTTTCACACGACTGAATAAAATTGAAACGGGAAACATAAAGAAAATTAGGCGACTCGGTGTACTTGACCTTTCAATATAGAATGGAAATTTTCTGTATTACGATCATTAAGAAAAATCGAATGAGGGAATGTAACGTCGTTTATATTTAAAGAAGTGTTATTGATTTATTATTAGAACAAAAGTTAGTTGATTTATTTCCGAAGTGTTACAAATTTATCGATCAAACTAGGATGCAGTCAAAGCTTTTAATTTTAAGTGGAAAGCTATAAAAATGTTTTCAAACAGAGGTAGGTATTTACGTAGTTTCCACAATCATAAATTATGTCAAAAAATATTTGATTTTATTGATTGGTTCTTTAAATCAAAGATTATGTTAATTAGGTCAAAATTATATAATATCCTAAATGAAAAAAACTTACACTGATTGCTGAGGTAATTTCAGTGCTAAGATCGTAAAAAGATAATAAAGATACAGATGGCTATACACTTGTATTTTCGTGTTCGTAGTAGTGTTTGGGAACAAGAAATCTTCGCGCGACTTTATATTTTATATTGAAATTGCTTTTAATAAATATGTTTATAGCTTAAAATTACATTTCGACTATTATGCTCTTTAAATACTAAGGAATGTACATAAATGAAATTCTATACGTTTGATTTAAAATCTCACGTTTCCGTTGCTAGATTTTTTTATAACTTATAAAAAATGTGCATCATCAAATTGTTAAAGTTATCAACAAGCAACATTACATTTCAATTTTTTTTTGTCGGTATCAAAACATACATTTGCCGAGAGAAAAGGATTAAGGCATAAAACTCCAAACGACATTTTGGTGCAAAACCCGACCAAGATTTTTACAATTCTTTGCCGTTAAGGTTCGTTGCAAAATATAATTACTAATTTAAACTGTGATTCACATTTATGTTTTGATCAGACCATTAATTTTTTATCGCATCCATAATAACTTCCCTAACTTTCGATTCCAATTTTATGCAAATTTTAACCGTTTCGTTTTATGGATTTTGTTTGATAACGTTCCGTTCAAGTTATTGTCAATTCTTTTTCATTTCGGAATCAGTTTCTACAACCGTTGGACAGACTTAGTCTAAATTTTCTAAGGATCTAAAAATTTAATTAAGTGCACGTTAATGGAAAAAAGTCAAATATTCAGTTTATAGTTTAGCATTTACACCAAGTAGATATTTCTTTTTGATCTATGTGTGTCTTTATGGCTTTCAGAGTGATAAAACTGTTTATAGTCTCCTAAAGCCACGGTCTGTACTTTGTGGGACATTTAAGTAGTCACTGTTGTTAATTGGTCCCTATACAAACACCTCGTGAGGAAAAAAGTGGTTATTTGTACACCAAATGTGAAATTTGTGTACATTCGTGTGATTCCTATCAGGCTACTCATAATTATCACAATGTAATTGATAGTTATTTACTTTTACATTTTGACTTCAGCATTTTATTTTAAGTATTACTTTTGGTTTCACGATGACAAATTAAACAGCAACTTAAAGTTTAAAAGTTGATATTTCCTTGTACATTGCAGGATGCGTCCAAATAAAAAGTGATCCAAAATACTTCAACATAATTTAAAGAAAATCAAGTTCCACAGGTATTGTTCGCAATACTAATAATATTCCGTAACAAACAAACCACACAGTATTTAGTCGGTAACTTAGAAAACAAAAGATTTTGTTGAGTTATCAAAGCGTAGTCCAAATAAGGACACTTTTTTATTTACGTCTTATGATTTCGAGGAAACTCAGTCAGAAAATAAACACTGTTTTGTTTTATGTGTATAATGTCACGGCTATTATTAGTTTGCTGCTTAATATACCGTTTTTCAGAGAAAAATGAAATTCGCAAAACAGTTTTACTTCGTTTGTTGGAAGGGAGTGTTTTTACAACTAAAATATTTATGGAGTCAAAAGCGTTGGACCTAAAAAAAATAAACAAAAATGAAAGGTACCTGAAACAAATAAGGACCACCTAATTTAAAAACGCAATTTATTTGGTGATATCGAATGATTAAAACACACAACTGAAAAAATAGAACAAGTAACTCAACAAAAAAACATTTAAGTTAACTATTCAACTTTAACTATTCTTTAACTATTCAACTTGCCTAAACTAAGAAAATTAACAAAATTTTATATTTTTTAAAAAATTTCAATAAGATCATTCTTACTGAGTTTTTTTAGCCTTCTGGGGATAATAAAGTCACCTAACAAAATCAGTTATAAATTTCTTAACTATAAATGTGTAAACTAAAACAGTTTTCATACTATTTAAGAACGTTAGTTTCGTTGAGAAAAACTTTACTCTAATGAAAAAAAAAATTTGTGTTTTCTATTGTTTGTTTCATACGCTTATCCTGGTACCATTTATCACATTTACCAGACTGTCGCACGTCTAATTTACGTTTTTCCTGACATGCATGGCAATACCAAGCAGCTTCTGTCAAGATTTCACTCTCGTTTCCTTTTCCTTTACATTTATAATTTCTGTCATTTCATTAAATCTCTGGGTCCTTTGAGTGTTATTTTTGAGCGAATTTTCAAATGTGGGTCTTTTTTAGTCTTTGTTATCTTATTCGAATTTCGAAACCAGTTCAAAAATGTTTGAAAATAATATCAACAAAAAAGAAAAGATCTTACAAAAATTTTTGCTCTTTTATGTACTTTAATCGAATTGACTTTTACATTGTGTAGATCTAGTCCGGAAAGTAACAGAAACGGGCGCGGAAAACTAGCAAATATGGTTCGGTAGCACAAATAGCTATTTGTGTATTAAGAGCACAGAGTTATGGATTTCCGCACAATTAAAAAGCATTGTTAAAAGTTTGAAGAACCTAGTTTGCGGTGGAAATAGCATGATTTTTGTCTGTACGAGCGCTAGTTGTGGTTTTTATGTTATTTATGATTCTATGGTTCTACTACTATTGAAAAAAATCTTTGAAGCCAATAATGTGCGAATCAGATTTCGATTTTTCAAAATCTGGCGTTCGTACCACTTAGCGAAAGTGAAATATTTTTATTGCAGTTGAAGTTTATTTATACTATGGGACAAAACAATTCTGAAAACCACTAACATCATTGAAAATAATAAACCGGAACTTTTACATGCGATTACAGAAAAAAAAATCGACTAACTTTATTCTTTAAGGAATTAACCATTTTAGTAAGATAATGTTATTACACTTTTCATAAAATCAGACAATTTTAATTCAACTTTTTACCCTTAAATGCTTGCACGGAACTTATTCAATTTTTTTTATTTTAATAAGTTTTAACAACAGGTGTTAAAAAAAATACATGAGAATTCCGGCTAATTAAACAAATAATGTAGCCATATCTTTGATTTAATTCAAAAAACTCCAAAACCTTTTCTCGATAATTTAAACAAAGAATTCTATTTCTTCCAGAGTATAGAATTTTGGCATTTTCCGCATTTCAAAGGCATGCGAGAGGTTAATGTTTCACGAAGGACAAAGTAGCACTTTAGCTGCAAATCCACCTTGAATACCTTGAATACCTTGAAGGACATACACCATATAAACTCTACACCGCTTTCTCAACCCCCGACAGTGGACATTATCAGGTCAAGGTCATATCTTTCGGGTTTAAGAACGTGCCAGAATGAGGAAGTAATTTTTCGAAATAATACATTTAGGAACGCTACATTTGTTAGTGTTTCTTTCGATATTTACCGATAAATACCAATTTAATCACATTTAAAAAACGCGACTAGTAGAAAAAACATTGTTCCTAACGCTTTCAGGAAGTAGGTTTCTTACATTCATGCGGTTTACACAACTAACCTCGCTTCTTCTACGAACTCATATATATATAGATTAACTTGTTAAAAAGATAACTATTACTTCTTACTAGTTTCACTTAACAACAGTAATAATACATGATTTAATATTACAACTGATTACAACACATTATAATTTCCTTTAATAAATGTACATGTACATTAATACTAATTGAATTAAGAAAAGGTCTGTACAACAAGTAACGAAAATTGTATATGTATATGTATATATCAATAACTTTTGAACATTAATAATTGACAGCTTTTACTGTGTCTATTTTTTATTTAGACTTATAATGTTAACATTCAGATTAGATTTGGAAGATAACAGGAGAATGACATCCTAAAACTATTGCTTGAAATTGTAATAAAGTGTTTAAGTTACAAGTTCACTTGCATTTGTAAAACTTTTCCAACCATTTAGGTAATTTTCTTTTGTACAAGTCTTGACCAATATAAACTAGTGAAAACGACATTAAAGTAGACTTTGGAATTTGAACTGTGTTGGTAGCTCTGTCATACACTGTCATATGGCTTTTTAATAGCTTGAGGATATATATTAATTGTTGGATGGAAGAGAGATGTACATGACTGCTACACATGATGTCATTTTGGCATGTGTCTTTGAAATATCAAAACTGATTGATTGATTAAAACTTGATTTAAAAAGTGCTTTAAAATTTAAAATTGTGACATGTCTGTTACAAGTTTGTTTTCAAAAAGATTGAACTTAAAACTTAAACTTTACGAGATCATAAAATTTTAAAATAAAATAAACTTTTGAATGCCTGTAAAATTTGGACATTTACTTTTTTCATATGAATTTTTAGTGTCTAAATCAATATGATCATTACTAATTATTATCATCTTTCACTTTGAAAATAGTTCGTCGTTTGTAGTAACACTTCAGTTAAAAAATGAGGCTAGTGATCATTGCATTTTGTCGAAATGTTGGCAGCAGTTCAATTTGACAGTTGTCACAACTTTAATGGATTTCAGTTAATGTTTAACCACGGTTTAAGACTAAGTGTAGAGTCCTTAAATCATTAAAATTAATAAAAAACTTAAAAAACTTTCTACTTTGACTGCATAGAGTCAAAATTTTGTTCATTCTGTTTTAGAAAATTTCTTCACATTTTGTTGTTATAGACAACTGTTTCCACAATGGAAGCTTTTGTGTTGTCTCTTTTTTTTGTCCGCCATAGTACAGTAGTGGCCAGAACAAAATTGAACCTCGTTGCATTCAATAAAAAAGTCGACTTATTTAAATAATAGAAGTTTAGTAACGATCAAAAAATAAAGTAAAAATGGCTGTATTAAGTTGAATAATTATCTTGCTGTCTTTATGAGGTTAGCAGTGACACATCACTGTTTTTATGACAGAATTTTATGTCACAATTACTCGAGAAACATAATTTCACTATAAAAAGCTAATAAAAAACATGATTTTTTTGCAGGTGTTTTCAGTTTTTTTGTTCATTGTAGTGATATTGGGGTCTTAATAAGCTGAAGTCTTTTGATACAGAACGAAGACAAATCAGTGGCACCGACTATAAAATAAATGTGTCCTAAGAAAAGGATCATTTTTCTGTTAATTTTTGTTATGTGACAAATATTTTTTTATAAGTACATATAACTGTAAAAAACTTGAAAATTTTTGACAAAATATGTCAAATTTTCAGTTTATTAAGACTGCACTACAATTTTAAAATGATATGCCATTTGAGCCGCCACTTTATAAAAGCATTTCAAAACAGTTGATGTATTTATGTGGAACTTACAGGTGTTTCAATATTATTATGGCATATTAAAGCATGTAGAAGAAAGTTTATTTATAAGTAAGAGAAATATTAAGGTTTCAGGTTGCACATTTTTTATATAATAATGCACATATAATATTTTTTTTTGTTTTGTTTTGAAGTTTATACTAATGTTTTTATCAGTAAACAAAAATAATGAGTTTGTATATGGAAGTTTTTTGATTATTTCTTAATGAAGGCTTTTTAATGTAAAAACTCGTTACTAAATAATAATCTGGATATAAACGTCAAAAATTTAAAAAATACTACTAGATTTTTGACAAGTTATTTAAAAGCTGCTGTTTCCTGCAGTTACAGAAAATAACCCACTTTTTGATTTTATTTTTTTCGAGAATAAAATTTCAGTGTTAAAACAGTTTAGTTTTTTAAGATTACCGAAGATGTTCAGAATTTATTGTTCAAAATTGTATAATTTGAATTGCTTTTGCAATAAGAATAAAAAGTAACAGACCAACGAATGTCCGTATAAAAGTTTGAAAAATGTGTCATTTCATTAAAAAAGTTAAACATTATGTGAGTATAATTTGATTGTTGGTTTTATTCGTTTTTAGACTTATGGAATAAAGAAAATAAGGATGAAATTTTACCGTTTCGTATAAATCGCATTGTTTATATTGTATTAATTTTTTTGCGTCCAATTTCCAAGTAGCGCTTCATAAAGGAAATGATAATTTAATTTTGGCACTTTTATGGATACAATTTATATTTCGCTTTGGTTTGGCTTGTTTTTTCTTTCGAGGACCGAAGCAATAAACATGTCTCGAGAATTAACAAAACACATCGTTTCTTTAACTCCCAATCATAACTATTAAGATTTTACAACAAATTTGTAGTTATTGATGTTGATATTTGATTGAGAACTAAAATTTTTTAGAACACTTTTTTGGTTTTTTAGAAACTAATTATAGTGACATTAGAAATTAGTGACTGAAAACTTGCACTCTGATGTTTTTTAGTATCTTTTTTTCTCTTAGAATGAGTTTTGATACTGTTGAACAGTGTCTCTCTTTGTAATTTTGATTTCATATCTAATCTATATTTCTCTGATATGTATTTTCTTAAATGGCCTTTCTTACCTCCATTCATTATCGAAGTTTTCTTTTCCTCATGTTTATCGTAATGTTCTTCTATGACTTTTTTTTTAAATATCTTCGTATATCTTTTTAAGATTTCTTCATCTTTGTTAACATGCTTGTAGATACATATAAGTACACATTCTTTGCATTCATTTTATATGGTTTTCCGTCTTGTTTGGTTGCTTTTCTTACTTTACTTCTAATGTAGTTTCCGAGAGTTTTGAATTCCTATGTTTCGTTCATAACTGAACTCCTTTTACTTATCTTCTGTTTTCCCTTGTTGAAGGCGTTCTCTATTTTTATTAAATCTAAACAGATTTTTCTTTTCTTTTCTCTGTATGTTTTGAATCTAAACTGGGTGTTCTCTCTTCTACGTGGCTTCTTAGCATCTCGTAAGTGAAGGTAATCTTTCTATATTCTGGCACTCTGCTCTCCTCTTTTTGAAAAATGAGAGTTATAATTTTTATTAATTTTCCATTTATTTAAAAAAAATGCGAGGTATCTGTCTGGTGAATTTGTTAACTTTTGTTTTATTGTTTGTTTTCTATTTTTAGTGACAAAAGTAATTTATTTCCATTCTCATTACTTGTTTATCCTCTGTACTTTCCTGGCTATCATGCCACTCTGCTTTAACTTTTCCCTTATCTTATATCTTTTTTTTTTCAATTTTTTTTTTGTTTTTGCAGGTCTTCTTTTTTTCTTTTACTAAGTTTTCTTCTTCTTCTTTATATTTATTTATTTTTTATTTAAGACTTTTAATGATATTTTTCTGTGTGTTATTCTTACGTAATCCAACTTTATTTTTGCTATTGTTCTGTGAATTTTAATTCTTTTCTATTCAAACTTTTATCACGAGATCTTTTTTAACTTGTTCGTTTGCACGTTTTTATTCATTACATCTCTCTTTCTTCTATGCTCGGGATTTTTGGTTCTTGTTTGCCCGCTTTAACCGAATTTAAAAACTTTTGTCTACTTAATTTTTCTTTAAGCTTCATTATTTACAACTTTACTAATATTAGTTAGGTACATATTTGAGCTCGAAGAATGTAAAATTTTAACTCTTGAGTTTTCCTTAAAAATGAGCATATAGCCCAATTAGTTTTTTCGACGTTCGAAATTTTATTTTGAGAAAAAAATCTTTCGCTTTTTAGGGAATTTTTCGTATTAAAGTTTGTCCCAAAAAGTCATTCTAGGAAGGCATTTAAATTTCTGGATCCTATTTTAAAAACAATAAAAGTGTAGTTATTACCAAATTAAGCACATTTTATTTATTTCATAAAAATGTGTCAGGGAAACAGCTGTAATAATAAACAATATAAATAAAATAAAGATCTAAAAATAAAACGTGTGGGGGTTGTTGGTTTACGCTCGATTAAGGGTAGTTTTACGTTTACTCCATTCTCTTGTGTGCACCCATGGGACCCATCGTTTTGCATGGTTCTAAAATTGCCAAAAAATGTCCGTTAATTGTTTTTTTTTGGTGGTCGTGGTTCCTTTTTTTCGGTGCGAGTAAATAGAGGGCGGTTTCGCGCGCTATTGAGCCGGTATAATAGTTTGTTTATTTTCCCACCGTTCACAGCCGATTTCCCGACAGGCCTGTCACCTACGTCCGAACAATCCGTACTTGCTTGCTTACATCCTGCTCCTCTATGCAAAACATTACAAAGTAGATCAATCTGTGATTCTCGGTAAACGCATGTCAAGTTATTTAAGTCCTTCCTCGATTATTATTAAGCCTGGATAAGCGTTTTCGCGTCGGAATTTGACCAGTGTGAACCTTCAAGCAGTGATTAGTGGTGTTAAAAGTGCGGTTTGTTGACCAACAAACATCCAAAATGACCGTGAAAGAAAATAATTTATCCGTAACTAGCAGGCGGTCGCCATCTTTCTCGCTACTTTTTCTCTTGTAATTATTCAAGATTCAATACGGGATAATGATGCTTTTCGGCGTTTGACGTTTTGTGCCCTCCAAGTGCCGCTAATTGGACTTTTTAACCAGAGGATTATACACCCCACAAACTTCAGGTGAGTTCGCAAATATCTCGCTCCATCAACGCCTTCGTTTGACCATCCTCGCATTCAAGCTGTGTTTCTATCGCCAATTTTACAGCTATTGTGTAGCCATTACGGTTGTGCCAACGACTAATCTCCTATCGCATGAACTGCCAAAAATCGGTCTCTTCGACGACCCACAAACGTCAAATTTTGCAATAGAAAAATAACCCTATTAATCCTCGGTTCTAGACTCATCCAAGGAGCCCCTTGAATCCAGTACTTTTCCTACATATGCATAATTCATCGCTAATGTCGCTCAATCAGATAAAATCGTACGAGACAACAGCCCGACTTCACCTATGTGCTAAAAATATCATTAATTGGGCCTAAGAAGTGCCACAAACCAGACTCTTTATAACCTTTTTGCGAGTCACCTCCGAAGAACATAAAAAAGATTTATTTGCGTGTGCCTTTAAGTAGGCCATATTTAATTTTAGGATGCCAGGTGTGTGTATGTTCATTCCTCCTATTCTCTTCTTTTGGTGCAACTGTACCCATGTTTTAAACAAAGATGAGGTTTCACTAACCCTGAAGACATCAAAATGTTCAAGCCGTGCCTCAGACTACGTAACTGAACTCGGATACGAACCATTTAATCTCTAATCATTTTTACAGTTTTCTGTCAACGTGTCTGTTTTGACGTCTTGCAAATTTCAGGCTGTCTAAAAATGTCGAGACACCCACAAAAGATACGAATTGCTCAATTGTTAAAAAATTCCATTGTCGTTAATGTGAAACCACTAGCTATTTTTGACGACCAGATTACGAGTATATTTATTACATTTATTTGTCCCACACCGACGTCACAGAGAATGTTCCTGAAGGATTCATGTAAAATCCGCAAATTTAACAAACGCATGCGTGTATTTTTTTTTACATCTACGTGTGCTCTTAATATTAATAATTCATAAATTGCAGGAACATTTTGCTCCAGTTTGTTGGTATTATTGTACAATTGTGGTAGGAGGACGACATTGTAATTTTTCATAGCGAGGATCGATTAAAAAATATGTAATTGGAATCTTACATGTTTAAATAAATGTAAGCTATAAATTACCGACCACAGATTTAAGAAACAATGTTCATTGAATTCTAATATTATACGTCATCATCTCAACTTTTAATAAATTGTATGAATACACATCTTGAATCTAGCGTAGACTTCTTTTGCAATTAAACTTTTATATAAAGAAAACCAGTAAAGTTTTAGTCAGGAAAAATACAATTAGGGAATTCATATTTATAAAGTTACCACCTTAGGCACCTTACCATAGAATGAAAAAAAACCCGACTTTTTATAAACCTAGCATTATTTACAGGTTGGTGTAGTGCTATCGATTTTGACATGTCAGATAATGACGAATCATGGTTTAACCTCAAACTGTCAAACGCGTTTTGAGATGACAGACGGGATTACCATCACACTTAAAATTACAAAGCCTCCTTAGACACTTGCTTCATTTTTTTTCGTGTAATGCAATAGGATATTTTAAGACATTAAAATTTGTTATTATTTTGGAAAGGCGTTAACTGAGCATCAAAGTTGGCTGTGAAAACTTAATTGTGAACGATCGTTGAAATGACAATTGTTAATTTAACATTTGTGTCTAATTTTACTTTTGATGCGGCTGTTTAGTATGACAATATGAGGTCATTTCATTAATTTTTTTATTTGGAATGAGACCCACACGAGAATTCGATTAAATCTATTTTAACATATGAAAAGGAGTCTAATTACAGGAGTCAAATAATTAGCAGATCTGTCAGAAATTGTTGGGTCTTCACATAAACACTTTGTTATCGTCTACTTCGATGTCAAATTTAAAGAAAATGTTCGTTGAAAACAAGTTCGTTTTCAGTGTATCGACAGACTATGCTTTATAATTAGTCAATTGACAAATATTGTAGGCATCTTTAAAGCTCGCTGAAATTTGGACCGAATTTTTTGTTTTTGCTAAAATTCCAATGTTGAACTAACTAAACTAGATTGTTTTCTTGAACAGTTCACACATCCATGGGCTATTATATGTTATTTTGATCGATTTAAAATCATAATCTACACATACAGGTGCCCCAAATTTGTGGACCCAATCAATAGTACTCAATAAATTCAAAGATACTGGTAATTAGTGTAACGTTAAGTCTGTGTTGTCATACGTATTTTCAGGTAAAAACGACAAAAACAGATTTCTTGGAAATGATGTAAACGAGAGCAAAACCAAATTATTTATTAATATCCAAAATTTCTATTTCAATGGTTTGTGAAAAACAAAACTGTAGTAAAATCGAATTACATAATTTGTGTGTAACAGTGCAATATCGAGCTTTTTTTTCGAGCATAATATATTTTTCTTATTTTTTTTTTTTATAACGTACCATTGGACTAGTCCGCAATTTTTATATGCAAAATAGTTTACCTGACTGTCATACCATTGCAAGGTAGAACGTTAAGATGTGCGTTAGAATATGAAATTTAGGGAACATATTTCTTTCACAACATAGGTAAAATGTGTAAAATTTATTATAATAAACCAACTTTTGATAGAAAAGTTTCCTCTCAGTAGTTTTGGTATGAATTTCTACTGCCAGGTTATATTTATCAGTTTTTTGTTATTTGTGGTTGTCCTCGACTATTACTTGTTGCTGTTTTGTGAAAAACTAATAAAAAAGGTATAAGCTAACTGCACACTGAATTTTAATATTTTTATAACGTCACCTTTACATCTTTGCATGTATTTATTGCGAAAATAGAATTGTTAATAAAAATCGTTGAAGTTTGTTAAACTTGACTTAACTTTGTCAAACTTATTGGAGGGTGAAATATTTTTCACAAAATACCTTTTGAGTCTAATAAAGTTTATTTAAAGCTATGTTGAATTTGCTGCCGAATTGTAAAAAAAATCGTCTTTGTTTTTGCGCATTCGCAAAGAATCATTTTTTTGTACTATAAAATTTAAAAAAAAAAACTGAAAATGTTCATAATTTCAGAAGATTTTTGAAAGACTCAATCATCAATAATCCCAAAATTTCGTCAAAACTATATATATATATTAATATCCAACTAACTTGTATTTCAAAAAACCCAAAAGTGTCTTAATACAACCTAAGAATTTTAAAAACCGAAAGAAAAATTTGGCAGCATTGTCAAAATTATTCCAGGTTCTTAAAGCGGAAGCTTTTAACATTAGGCAGAAAATATGTAATAGTAGTGCAATAAGAAGTAAAAAGTTCTCAGAATGTAAAGTTTTTGCAACTTACAAATATTTCGACGTTTTTCAAGTTATTATGAAGAATTAAAATATTTCTTTGTTATACTGAGAAATTCGCTCAGTTTTTACTTAATGGGTAATTCACATACCATAGCTCTGCAATTATATGAATTGTTTATATTTTAGAATTTTTTTTTTGTTAAAAAAGATATAATGAGATATCTTTTTTGGTCTGGTATCTTGAAAGAAAGTTGAAAGTGTACGTTTTATCTGCTATAAAAAAGTCACAGTGTGTTTAATAATATATAATATTGCAAATATGAAACACTCCAGAAACATTATCTTGACCTGCAATTAAGTTTTTCTTTCTATTTAAGGGATTATAATTATTTTCAAATAATTTCAGTCTGTCGTTGGATCGTATTGTTTCTGTAGTCTTTAAAACGTTTGTGCGTTTATTTTGGTTAAGGTTGTTCGGTTATTGAACGCTAAATATCGGATGTGATTCGTTAACTGCGAAATGGGGACATTTACAATGTCATTTCCAGCCTGGCCAAATAATCATATTTAATTCTTTTTCAACACGTGGATTAGTGCAGTGCATAACTGAAACTGAAACAAAATGTAATCTATTTTGAATATGCATAGGGTGTTTATTTTAACCTATAGTGAGCTGGTTTTCAAGCTAGATGGTGTTTTTTTAAGGTATGATTGTACAGAGCGAGCAACAGTGTCCAAATTGATAACTTTAATGGTTAGTTTGTAAAATTTGTTTATTGTATAATACAGTCACTTTATCACTTCTATTATTAACTTACAAGTCGTTGTAATCACTTTTTGCTCTTGCTTCGTCACGTCCATAGGGAGACGGTTTATATAGGCTCTCCTATCCGGAAGTAATCTTTTCCGACTTCTTGAAATTGTCACTTTCTAGAATATTCAATTAATTTATAATTTTAGAGCTGTGCAATTGTGAAGTTACCATGAAAGATGTATCTAGAAAGTGGTCTTGCATAGTCATTCCAAATTCTCACTTTATGAAGAGTAGACTATTTTATGGCCACATAAAAAGATGACGATATATAAAATAGATTTTAATTTCATTCTCTACAACATAATTTTCTGTTGTCTGCAGGCTTTGAGACATACTACTTGAAATTTTTATTAGGTTTTCTAAATATTAATTGAATTAAAGGAAAACGTTATCATCATCAAAATTACCACGAGAATTAAGCAATAAACTTTTCATGTTTTGCGTCAGAAGTTTAATCTTAACGATCACTAAGTTTATTTTTCCATTATTGTTGGAGATCTTAATCGAAGAGAGCCAAATTTAAAGTAGAAAATTTCATTTATCATTTTTCTGCCGTTTACATGAGATAATCGAGTAAATTTTGGGTGGTTTAATGTAACAATGTAATGTGGACATTTATATTTATTCCGTTATTTTCTGGCAATACCTGCCCCCAGTTCAAAAATTTTTGGAGAATAATTTTTATAGAAGCCAAATTCGGTCGAACTATAAAGTTATCTATTTTCATTGAATACAGTTTGTAATACAATGTGGTATCAGCCGATGAGTTTCAAAGGTTATAAACAAATACAACATTGATAATAAGATCAATGGAGAAGTCGTACACCTTCTGAAAACGATTTTGATCGCCTTTAGTCGGGAGGACGTCAGAATTTTGATTAAAGTTCACAGAAACTAATGTTTGTTAATTGCTGTTAATGTTTCAAAGAATTACAGGCGTCGTGTCATTTTCACGTGCTGGATAGGAATTAAAAATGCTTGAAACCACGCAGAGAAGAAGGAAATGCTATTTTCACGGAATAATGGACATTTTTTCTATAGAACTGTTGCTTGTTTGACAACAATTAAATTACGTAGTTAAATATAGTGCAGTGGAAGAAATTACTATTTTTATCGCATTTATTTGAGTTGAATGTTACTTATAGTGTTGTCGTAAATTGAGTCGACTATTATTTTTTGAATCTTTTAGACTTTATACTTTCTTTAACGTATTCACAATCTTTTGGATAAGAGATGGCGTGGGCTGTTTAATCTAAGCGAATGACGTTTTTGTAGTTAATTTAGCTATATTTATTGTAAGGCAACTGGTGATGCAGAAACAACGAAATTTAATTTGAATCTGTTTAACGGTTTACGAAAAAATTAAATGCGCTCTATTTCAATGGGTAGATCAAGGGAAAAAAGCAAGGAATTGTAACTTTTTTTTATGGTTTTCTCAGTTTTCTTCCATCTTCGAAGAAACTAGATGTTCTGGGAATAATTATGTTTGTTTAGAAGCGGTATGTTTATTGCAAAAACCTAAACACACTAACATCTTTGCTGTTTTCTAAATAGTTTTGACGCCACGATCATAACCAGTTCAATTTTAAACGGAGGAATAAAATTAGTCAAGTTTGAAATAAAAGCTCGCGATAATAAAATTAATTTTCTTTTATAATGGTACGAGATATCTAGGGAAATATTACTAAATTGAAATGAAAACGAGTTTAATTCATTTTATTAAATTACATTCGAAGATAGCAGAGTATTGCTGAAGAATGAATTAGCATACAATCTACTGTCGTTTCATCTCGATTTGAATTTATAATTATGGTATCGTTGTTTGATTTTCTTCTCGTTTTTCTAACGAACTCTTTAATGGCGAATTGTCTCATAACTAATCAAAAAAAAGCGTCCATATTAATAAGCTTTAGTATTTTTTAGTACTTCCATTTACATTTTTCAAAATGCTCAACTTGAGTCGTAAAACCGTTTCAATTGTATATCACTTACATAATACAAAAACAGGCGGTGCCTTAAGAAGTGAACGTAATTGTTTTCTTCGGCAGATACATCTTTGTAGACCAGCAAAGTGGCCAAGAGGACGCCTATTCAATTAAAACTCAGTTTCAACTTGGTTGACATGTTAAATGTTTTTATGCGTTTTTCCAAAAGTTGTAAATCCTAAAAGTTTAAGCGCTCATAAAACGAAAACAAAAACTTTTATTAACCTGCTTTTGAGGAGAGCTTTTGTGTAATGAAACCGAATTTGAGATACTATTTGGTTAATCGAAAGGGTATTTAAGTTACTTTTGTCTAAAGATGTTTGTTGTCTTGAACAATTTAGCAGTTTAGGTTAATGAATTTGTGTTGAGTAAAAACTTTTTTCTTGAATATTTTTTGTCTTACTAGCATTTTTGTATAATGATCGTGCAGTCTTAATGAAGTTGACAAATTTAACATGTTTTTCTGTATAAATACTTTTGTTTCTTGTATCACAAAGGAATTTGTTGTACCTTACGAACTTTTTGTTTTATTGTACAATACTTTCTATGATAATTTTGTAGAATTGTAATTAGTACGAAATTCATGGAAATAGTTATTTTTTTCTGTAAATGAGTTTTTTTCGGAATATTCTGTTGAAACTTCTTGATCTAACCGTAATAAGTCACCAAGTTTATTTTCTACACCCACTCATTAACTGTCACTCTCTACCGAGGAAAAATAAAATGGAAAATGCTTGTATATCTATCTACCTTTAGACTCGCATCTAAAGATTATTTCCACCGAACAAGTATAACAGGTTCAAGTGATTGTTATTTAGCACCACCACGAAGTAGTGTTAGAGTCAATGACTTTTATGTAAAATTTAAACCAACGTTCTCCCATTAAACCTTGCAATCTAGGAGATCTTGTTTAGATTAAAAAATACTTGATCTATAGAAAAAATATTTTGTAATTCAGCGAAAGTGTCAACTTAAAGAAAAACATTTTTTCGCTAGCCGCAAACCGCACACTTCTTCCTGTGTTCATTGGTTTTTTTAATAGTATGGGTAAATTATCCGATATGGTTACGGTTGTAGTTTTTCCTTGGTGATCTATTGGACGTTTTCCTCAATTAAATTAGCCTGAGCTATCTCCAATCGGTCTAAAATTGGAATCTATTCAGTAAATTATTGCGGCGATGGCCCACGCAGAAAGCAGTTCTTTCGATACGCCTTTAGTTCCATCTCGTGTCAGAGATCCGAGTTGGAAGTATCAATCACGATCGTGAAACGGCGAATCGAGAAAATTTCTCGCTTAATGATTCATAACGGAGAAAAACTAATTTTTAGTCGAATGTTCAGAATTGTTGACATTTTTTCTTTCATGTTTGCAGGTTCGAATGGAGCGCCAGAGGAAGTGGCGGTATGGCAGATAACCGGTGTTTCTCTGGAGGCGGTAAGTTGGACTTAAAATTAGATTTTATTGATTGGATTGCGGTTCGGAATCTTCGAGCTTCGCCAGTTTGTTCACCACGAAATTTTGTCTCAACGAACCGTAAAGTAAATTTTAGACGTTATTGTTGTGTTATTTAAGATAGTGCTATCATGAAAAGCAAAATATTTATAACACTGTAGAGATAATGTGGAAAAATGTTTAATAACAACCGACTGGGTCGTTTATTATGTAAACCCGTCTTCGAAGCTCCAACATGTTTCTCTGTATTAATATTCTCATTTTTCTTGTCGATGTCGCTTCGGCCGCTCCGTTATGGATTTTTTCCAAAGGTGACAAGACGTGACCTTTTCAGTGAAGCGATTGCTCGACAAAATCCATCGATGCTAAATAAAATATTTCATTTGGAATGAAATTCGTGCTGTTTGAATGACCTTGGCCGATCTGGTCTGTATCGAAACACATTCAAACATATGCGTATGAGATTCACACGACTGTATTTCTTGTATAATGATATACATTTTGCAGTAATTTTATTTTGTACAAATAGCAGTAGCGAAATCTAGCGACGGAAAGTTCAACTGCAAACGGAATCTTTGTGTTCAAAGCAACTTTCGTATTGTTTGCATCAAACCATCAAATCTAGGCATCTGTAACGATGAAAAGAGGACGACCTAAACCCCTAAAAAATTTCACCAATGAACATGCACTTTTTCTGTCCCAAATAAACGTGGCAGCACAACCAAAAACTCAAGTTTTTGGAGCTTTGCGAAGTTGAAAGTTTACAAAATCGTTAAAACTTTTCAGATTTTAACGGCTTGGCTAATTTTTCTTTGATGATTTTTAAACAGTTTTGAGAAGAGTTTTATAAACTTGGATAATTGTATCGTAAGCTTTACTGAAGAGGGTGTTGTTCCTATTGACTAGTGTACATATTAAACAATATTAAACATATTAACAATATTATCCTTTTCGCGGATAGCTTCCGTCCAGACTTAAATTACTGCCTATAAAATATTCATAGGTGAGTCGTGGTAATACTTCTGTCAGTATTGATTTATGCAGTTATGAAGTGAAGCTTGAATTAATGATAGCTTTTGAATTAAGAGATACTTATTTAAACGATAAAAATAGTATGCCATTTGAAAAGAAACGTTCTCGTTGTTTTTCTTTTCTTTTTTCTAATGATTACTACTCACTCAAGTTCGGGCTAAAAAAGAAATACGTTTGTAGAAAGGGTGATGTCATAGGTTTTACGTGGCATTGTCTGGAAAAAGGGGATATTTTTATTCAGAAGCCAGGAAGCTCAATTGATAGTCTTTATAAAGTCGTGAAAATAGTAAGAAAAATTTAGGCTGTCTGAATTAGTTGAATTCAAAAATTATATATTCAATATCCATGGCTGTATTCATCATACTAGAATTAGAGTTGTCAGCAGGAATCATTTTGTTTTGTATTCTTTATTTCACTGGTTAAACTCTTGCTGTTATAGTTGAGAATTAAATGAGAGATAATGATTGTAATGGAAAACAAAAACTTTGGAGAAATTATTGACAAATTATAACTTTAATACGAAAATTTAGCGTTTGCGCACTTACGAGCGCTTTTGAGGCGAAACTTTAAGAACTAAACAGTACGTTACTTTAGGAGCTTCTAAAACTTGTTAAAAAAAAAGTGGAATTACGTTAAGACATTGTATTGTTATTGATCGGAGCCTGCATGTCATCTTTCTTCGGTATTTTTTCAGTAAGTTATCAAGCCGTGTTCTTTGGTTGCCTTTTAGCAACAAAATCTTCTCAACTAAACATCAAAGACTCCTTCAAATCAGTGCCCTTCAAACGATTTTCGTCACAGTGTACTCTTCTTAAAGAGAGATTGTGGACTTTTAAAAGTTTGGGTGGAATTTTAGATTGTATTTTACGAATATGGGTGTTGTGTGCAACTTTTGTAGTGTTTCCGCAAAATATAAAGTTGTCGTATGTTTCAACTTAAGTCAAAGGTTAAAGAATCTAGGGGATTTAAGGTAACCACATTGCATTTAAAAACATTAAGAACAGATTTAATTAATCCTACAAATTTGTTGTTTACGTTTGCTTCTATATTGTGCTCTTATCAGAAAGACAAAAAAATCGTTTGCAGCATTTTAAATAACAAAATATGCTTCTGTTGATCTCATTTGCTGTGTAATTACTACGTGTAACAATGTCAAACAGTCAGAGTTAAATAATATTTATTTTAAGAGACGTAATAGTTGTTTTGTGCAAGAAATTAAAGTAGACACCATTGGACAAAATATGTTTACGTCATTTATTATTTTGTTATTTATATTTTCAAAGACCTTAACAGGTAAAAAAATAAGTGGAGAAGTAATGTTCTGATGGGGCTCAAAAGATTATCCATTACATCGTGTGTTTTGGAAGTCTTTTTGTAAATCGTGCTCGAAAAGAACTGGCCACTTAGAAATCTCACTTCCGATTTTTTATTAAACTGCGAAAAGTAAAAGCATTCTGTTGGTTTTGTATGTAGAAGATCGGTTTCAAAGAACATTTCACAAACAATTTCGTGCAATGGGAACGAGAACTCTGAAATGTCTTACCGAACTATTGGAAAAATCTTAAGGACTTCTAAAACGAAATGTGGGAACAACATCATTAATCGTTTGACAATTACATTCACACCGGTTTCCGAGAGAGAATCGGGTCCAAAGTATAAAATTAGTAAAAATATAGATGGAGCTGCTAATATTAATTCACAAAAAAAAGAAATTTATTTGAAGGATTGCTAGAAGACGAGCTTATTTTAGGACTTATAATATTTCTACCTATTTCTACCTTTTCTTCCCCCAATTTACCAGCGAACACTGAACGCAACGAGATCATATTAACGAGTCCTAACTGCATTGGTCTCATAACGTCGTAGATTTTGGGAATTTGTTAAAAAGGAACGAATTCAACTTAACCAACAAAGAAACAGGAAGATAACATCGCTTTCGAAGCTGAAAATCTCACGATCATTTTTACGCCTAGACTCCTTAAAATACAGTAGACTTCCTCTATATTGAAAACGGTCATACCGTTATAACGAGTCCACTTGATGAATACTGCAAAACAAATGTTGTCTAATGAATGTTGCAAGATGTAAACTTCAAAAATCTTTCCGCTCTTTCACGACATGGACATATTAGGACATATTTAGTACTTATCGGTACTTTTAGCTTAGAATGGCAAGTTTGTTACGTAATAAAAATGTTGACTTTAAGTAATGTTGCTTGATTTAATACATTTCATTTTTGATCTCACTCTTAATTAAAAGATTCTAAAAATTTTTTATGATGGACAATATTTCATAAATCCTAGGCCTATCAACGTATTTATTATCTTGGTAACAATTACCTTTCAAACATTCGGATATTTTAGAACCAATACTTGTCATGAAAGTAATTTATAGAGCAGTTAAAGTTTGGTTGTGGTCTGTATAAACGAAAATAGTTTTTTTTCCATAGTTTGTACCAGTGTTTTTATTTCCGTGCTGTTCACCTTTGAAATCCAGTCATTTATTTGTGGAGCTTGTATTTGAATTGAATTAAATAAGAAAATCGATGATGCGGTCTGGAATGGGCCTGCATTGAGTGTCAAGAATGTTCTAAAGTTCGTTGACTTGACGCTAGTAGGTAGATTTTGCATTTATTTTCTGCAAGATGACCACGTTTATGATTATCTTAATTAAGTTTTTATTTTTAAGTAGAATCTACTAATAATGTTCTGTCACATTAAATCTCTATTACCGTAGCCCTCTTGCCCCCTGGTGTATAGACATTACTGCAACAGGTTTTTGCCGTTTTAATTTTTCTTCCGATAGTATTACATTTTACGGTCCGTTTTATTGCGCTTTGAATGTAGAGGGTGCACCTACTACAGACATTCTCGTTTTAGCATTCCCATCGGACATTGTAGCGTCGAATTCGAAATACATTTCACAACCGTGCATTTTAATTGGTATTGTTGGTAACGTAGGACTTTGCCTTTTGAGTGCGCCTTAAGAGGAGATGATATCTACGGAATTCTGCAGCTTTTGCCGTTCGTTGGCATCACTCTGCCTGTTTTGGTGGGAAAAGCGAGCGAGTGCAACAAGTGTTCGCGGATCACGATCGATGCACTTCAACACCGGAGCCACCGCTGCACGGCTCCGGGGTCACTTTTAGAAATACGGGGCAGAAGCCGAAGAGAAAAGGGATACTGCAGAGAATCTGCGATAGTAGATCGCCGTTGCATTGACTCATTTATGCGCAACAATTGCGCTAGAGGTGGGGAGATATATCGGTATCGGTATCTAAAAATAGGCGCGAATATTTGTATTTTTAGTTTTTTAATGGCTCATTTTCCGAGTGTTGAGGTGGGACGGTGGCGAGTTAGTCCTGTGCGCGGCGCACGGAGCCCATTAGCCGGTGTGAAGCACTCATCACGTCGTTGCGACGTTGTCAAGTTTACGTCGTGGCACTCTCGATCTGTTCGGAAGTTGACTCGAACATCGATCGCCCTCACAGCCAACTCCAATTAAACCGCGGTCTGAGATTCACACTGGAAAAAATATCATACACAAGGAAAGGAACTGGTGAAATGAACCACAATCGGCACACGGTGGTATTCTTAGAAAAGCATTTGAGTCAACAAGGTTTATCGCGTTTTGTTAGATTGATATTAATCATGTTGCCATTTATACGGTTGTTACGTGTTGTCTTTTTTTTTGTGTATGGCGAAGATCGTGAATAAGCGATGAGGGTCGGTTGTTATCGAATGATTTGAGTTGTTGATAATGGTGTTCTAACCTCTGTCGGGGTCCATCAGAACGTAGTGGAACAATGACAGTATAATAAAAGAGTGGAAAGTTACCCGTGCCTTATTTTTGTGCGTAGGATTAATGTGTCCTTGTAGATATTTTTATAACGTATTGATGGAAATTATTCGGCATAGTTACCGTAAACTTATCATTTAAATAAGCAAGACAACAAACGAGGTGGTTATGCTGCAGTTTTGGCCAGGTATGATTTTTTTATTAACCCTTTCTAATATTCCATCTTATTTGTGTGAAGGTGTTTGCGCAAACACTCGATGAAATTCAAACTGTGTCATGTCCTCATGGTTAATTTGCAAGTTACAATTATACGCTTTCGACAACACCCACTTTGAAATCCGACATGTTGGAACATTTTATGACAAATGTTCCTCTTTTCCATTGGTAATGTGCCAGTCCATTGACTACTTACTTTTATCAATGTTCTCGATTTGATGTCAGATTAGATTATTTTTTTCGCTGGAAATTCCTCTATTGATTCGATTTTATGGAAATGAAACTATTTGTTTGTTGTATTTTGTTGTTAGGCTGATATTGGCGCCGAATGTATGCGTATCCTTGAAAACTGTCACAGTTCGGACATTTAGTTGGATTTTCCGCCATTTCACGAACACGCTTTTCAACAAATCTTGGCCACGAGGGTTTAACGAGGACTACCTGGCAAAGATCCCTGTAAACCATTGGACAATATTTACTAAAAAGCCAAGAAACAAAAGATTTTACACATGACGCGTTTCCTGGCAGATGTGTGATGATGAAAGAATGAAAATTTTTAGTTTCAATTGCCACTTAATTGAAATGTGTATACTTGACTTAATCTGTAATTGGAGAAATTTTAACGACGTTTGTAATTATCTTCGTCGTGATACGTAACAGTTCAATTACAAAGTTTTTATTATTCAGATCAACAGGCTCTAATTATGCGAATTGCAGGCAATAAGTTTCACACTTGATCGATTTTATTTTTATTTGTGGTAATTTTTCTACAAATATTTATCGTTAATATTGGCATGTTATCAAAGTATACACATAGGTACTACAGTTGTAACTTTCAGTTAGTATTTTTTTGACACAGCCAAATGACTCGATTGAGTATGTTTAGAATCTAAAGATTTTTTTGTTTTTCAACTCGTTCCCTTATTCGTTCGGTGGGCACTGCATTGTATTAACTATTCCATTATTAAGTTTGAGCAAGCTGAGTGAAAATATTATCTACTTCTCAATGTACGTTGTACTGCTCCCACTTCGGAACGAGTAAACGAACGCACCCAAAAGATACATTAAGAGATTCCAAAATCAGTGTTTGACGATTTAAATCTTTTATCGATGTGTATTTGTTCAGAGATGGCGTGAAAAAGTAATCAGTAAGGGTGCAGTTTTTTTTTTATAAATAATAAAGTTCTCTTTCACATGACAGTTTTTTTTTGGATTGTAGGTGATATCATAAAATTACGTTTTCACAATTCGAGACAACTTTCGTGGTTTCTTTAGTCTCTCACTGGGAGGCCAATATTTACATAAATCGTTGTGTATTTTGATGTGTTTCGAAACATTAAGATACATATTTAGCTGACATCGAAACTCTAATTCAAAAGTTTGTTACGATATTTTTAGCTTTTATCAAATTTCCTGTCACCTCAGTTTCGAAACCATTTATGTAAGTATCAATTTATACGTAAATGTTAACAATTTGGAAATCAATTATAGAAAAAACGATATCAGTAGCTGTGTGTGTAACAAGACTTTTAGTTAGTTTTTATGTTGAGGTAATAATGACAAGCTGTATTCATAACATGGACATTATTGGGAATTACAAACGGAGTCATTTGAATTTTTTATTGGTATCATGGCGATTGTCTATTTATAAGGAGACTCTTCTACTAATTCCCGAGTCATGATGAAATCCGGTGTGTATTATGGTAAATGCTCACATTTTGCGCGTTCTAGAGGCCATGATTCAAAAGATGATAGTTCTCAGTTTTAATAATCCTTCCATAATCATCTTGTTTGCGTAAGTAAACGAAACATTTGTGTTTGTTACACAACGCAGAATAACTATGCTCCATCAAGCTCCTTCCGGGACATATTCGAGAATCATACATGCACGGTCGGTGGGGTGTTTTCATAGAATTATTGCGTCGCAGAGCCACTTCTCCGTCGAAGTCGTAGGAAGAAAATCAATAATATATTATACATTTCTTTCCGACAACGCGATGCTTTCTTCTAGTTTTGTTTACGCCGAAAGTCGGTCGGTGTAAAAATGGTGGATGCGCCAGTTTAGTACCCGTCCAGAAATTCTCAACACCCATCATATTTGGGCGGCATTTCGATGATCATCTCATCCCGTGCACGTAATTTGCGTGCTGAACAATTAATTAGGTTTACGTCCGGCTACTTGAATGGAATTTGCGCAGTGCGTCGCCGAAGAGAGCGAACATCGAGGCCCCCAGAGAGCTTTAAAAAGCTGCGAATTTAAACGGAGGTGGCGTGAGAGAACGGCGAGTCCCGAATATTCTCTCCCTGTTGAAGTGTGTTAGGAAGAGGTGTCCTGGCGGGCGTGCAGATGGCGGGATTGAGTAAATTGCACTTGGACTCCCTAGCAGCTACATTGATCCGCCTCTGACTGCTCTCTCATCTGCCCTCCTCAATTCTCTAATACCGTACGAACTTTTCGGTATTTTATGGACGGCGACAATTACACCGGCGGTTTTAATCAAACGAGTTTCTAGATCAATAGAAGGAGGGGAGGAATCTGGTAGAGTTCCTATCGATAATTGTAGGGAGGTGGGGTTGGATGGTTTCGACATTTTTGGATATATGACGCATTCTCGTGGCAAATCGATAGATGATCGTGTAAACATTTAAACGATGTTTTTAAGGGTTGAAGGTACTGACGATCAATCTTTTTGTCGCCAGTTTGTGCCAAAGAAAACCTACAGCATTTTCTGAGGATTCTTGATTGAATTATTGAATTACGCATAAAATAAAAAATACACGTTCTTGGAACATGGTTCACTTGGATAACGAACAAGTATGCTCCGACTTATATTCATATTTATGTACTAAAATTAAGAAAGTTGGCACAACAACGGAATGATAATACAATAGGCAATAAAAAGATTGTAACATGTACTCTAGTACTATTAAAAAAAAATTGGAATTTTCCATTCGATTGTGGCAATGAGTGGAAACTTTCGCACCGTATTTATTTTAGATAAATCTGTGCCAAATGCAGATCATACTTTTTGTAAATGTGATGTCTTACTGAATTATTTTTAGAATAGTATCTGGCATTAGGCGATTTTAAATTAGAACACAAACTCAGTAAACCTTTTCAAATCCCTCGTCATTTTGTGAAAATTTTGGTAAGTTAATAATGGCGTGTTAATTTTCTTATTCTAACTCCTGGTTTAAACCCCACAGATTTTTTCACGTTCTCAAAACCTTCGAATAGATGAGCAAATTATCGTTAGTATTGTATACTAAATCTACATCAACTAAAGAAAACCTTTTTGCAGTTATTGTAACGTTCGTTGTGTTAATTGCAAATTACACCACTAGTTGATCAAGACGCGTGCTTTACAACAGCATTTACTAAATTGTATTTTTATTTCCCGTCGTCAAAGTTCACAGAAGACATACATCATTGGTTTTAATAACTACTTTGACGTTAAATCCATTTAAACACGCGCTATAAAGTTAAGTATCCGTTAAAGAGCATTTAGAATTGCGAAAATAATACATATTCCCCTCTGGTGTTCCGTTAAGGTGAGTAGTGGTGGTTTGTGGTTTGGAAAAAGTTTTATTGCTGTAGATCAACTTATCTCAGTAGGAGTTTCTTATTTATAAGCGTAGTGAACAACAATTAATGGTGAAATAAAGAACTTCTGTGGAGATAACACGATCGGTAGCCATAAAATTTCGTGAAGCCACAAACAGTCGCTCTTTACCTTTGAAAAAAATACATATTTTCTTAGTCGTATAGAAAATAATGTCGGGTTCGTTAGGATGAGATAACTTCGTTTTTGCTGTGTTCATTTTTAATGTTGATTTAACTACAAGAAACGAATTCTTTAATGTGTATGGTCTTATTAGTAGTAACATTGGTAATTTTTTTGAAATCATCTAATCATCTTTGTTTATATATATGATCGGTATGCTTTGGTTGTAAATGTTCGTTAGCAATGCTTAAGAGTTTCAAATTATATTTAATGCCCATATGTTTTGAATGTCAGATGCATTCTTGATGTTTAATGGCTAATTTTAACATGATTTTTTTTTTATTCATAAATGAATTTAAAGGAGAGATGTGCTGAAGAAATCAGGATTGCGTTGGTTGCATGACCTCATATGTATCGCTTTATACGATTATTAATTTCAGTTGTGTTTTTACTACTTTCATATAAAGATGAGGTCTTGAATAAAATAATCAAATTTTGACAAAGACAACGTTTGGTGTTGAAAAATTGGCACTTTCCATGTACAAAGTTCCCTAGAAGTTCGGAAATTTATAAGAAGTTGAAGTATCAGATCCGTTTTCACGTCTTGAGTTTGGTATACCTGTCGATTTAATAATAACGTGACTACAACAGCTTATAGTAATGAAAGCATGCAAGTTTCTTAGTTTCTCAGTATTGACTTTTGAGACGTAAGGTGTAAAGTAGGTGGCACTCCTTCGCTTTTTGTCCTATGCTGAAGTAGACAAGAAGTCAGTGGCCGCTCACTCATTTTGATTCTCTTTTTGAATTCACATGAAGTAGAGATTTTATGTTTCAACAGTGACATAAACGATGATATCTCTAATTGAAATGCCGTTACTACAGAACATGTAATTTGAAGGATATGTAACGCTTGTCTTATGTAGCTGTTCAAGGGCATCACTGGAGCGCGAGTTCTGTATTTTCTACCTGTACACCAGGTGTGTTGTTTTAGTGGCGCGTAAGTAAGGAAATTTCTTTGAATTCGGTCTAGAATGGTTAATGGATATGTAGTTTAAACGTTCGTGTGTGAGATTGTTGGAGGGTGTAATCCATAGAACTGAAGGAACTGACCACTTCTGTACCATTTGATCGTATAAACGAGATCTAACGGAACAGCCCCGTTGTGAGAACGGGAGCCGGGAATCGCAGACAGTTTGTCTCTTTCGTCTCGCGTTTAATGGACGACATTTTCACCTAGGCCGTTGGTGCGGTTGGTTGAAGGGAGTAGTACATATGCACAAGGGCGATCGCGGAATCGATATTTCACTCGGATAGAGCCTGGCGTCGGCGGTCGAGGACGTGTCCCGATGGATTCGGAGAGTCACATCTTGCTTCTGCTGCCGGTTACAAAGGCGCGCGCCCGCCCGTCTCTGTTTACCCTATCGCATACACATATCAAAGCAAGGCGGTAACATGGCGGATGGCGCCTATTAGCAACAGCAGCGTGCGGCGGCCGCAGTGCATCACTGACGAGTGCGCTCTAAACTTTGCCTTGTTATTCAGTTCCGCAGAACTGAACCCGAACCCCGGAGGTGATGTGGTGCGAGTGCAGTGCCAGGGGTGTGTAAGTGCCGTCGGTGCCGCCCCCGCTGGATTAATCTTCGATAACATCACTTCTTCTTGCTGATATGCCATGGCTGTACTTAGATCTTCTGTTGGTAAGACTCACACTTTTACCCAATGTTGTTGATAACTGCGTAGATTGAACGTAAACATGCACCCCTGTCGAGATCTTATACGCTCACGACTCGGGAAAATTCCCACTGATGTTACCTTTCAATCAATAATTTAGAGCTAAGTGCAATTGTTTTTCGATATTATTGTCGGTAAGGACGTTAGAGAACAGTTTGCATTCCAGAAGGACGAACCTTGTCACGTGGTGTGCAGGATGTTCCGTGCGATTCAGATTTTGGCCGCACTCGACGTCGGAACGTAGAGGAAATTTGCTGTTTCTGTGCGACTGGAGCGAAAATTTCACCGTAGAATAAAACCGAATCACAACGGCATAGGAAGTGTTAAAGGGAAACGTTCGAAAGGAAGTGCGTTGTTGCCAGTTTGGGAGCACAGATCCTCTTATCCCGATGATTCATTCGTTAGCTCGTTATTATTATAAGCACTCGGTTTTTCCCTCAACGGTCTTGCAATTAACACGAAGGGATGGGTGGGACGGTTTTAAGGTAGCAGGGCCAGTTCAGCTTCGATTGTATGTGCTTAAGTCTCGAAAGGTGTATCGTCGTTTATGACCGCAGAACTGTCCGTCTCCGTCGCGAGCGTTCTTCGCTCCTCCTGTTTGTCTTGCTCTAGCCCACGTGCACTAAAGAGTTCCGATCCACTTATTCTTTGTCGCCTTTTCGAGATACACGATTTAGCTCGTCGCTATGTTTGCAAGTCGTAGTGTATATCTACACATATTGCGGACAGAGCTTGCTTGGTAACGTATTGATTTCTGTGGCCGCCAAGATAGGGGTCAAAGGGCATTTTAGTCTCTCGTCGTCTTACCTCGTCACGATTTTATGTATCCACGTTGTGTGTTGTGTTCGTGAACTAAATTGTTCGCCGACGCGACATCTGTGGACTTGAACTTGCATATTATTCGAAATACTCAGAATTTTTCCCCTTTAACAATTACAGACATAGATAGCACGATACTAAAAACCGTTTAGTTTAACGCAATTCAGCTGGCATGAGTCGGGAATTCTAAAGAGAACCTAGCTAATATGAACACTTTTAAAATTGTTCCAAATCTATGAATTTTTAATTTCATTGCGCACCCGTCAAAACTAGCAACCTCTCTCTAAACCTGGTGTAGATCGTCCTCCACGCCAGATCAATACCGTATTTATTTTTAGATTTGCTTCGTGCACACAACTGTAACCAAAACTCGACGTAGTAGCGGCCCTGTGTGCTGAGAGATGTTAACATACACAGAGAGAGACCTGTGGAGTGGCACACGTTGCCGGTTTCCGTCGGCAAGAGAGAGAAATACAACAGGAAAAAATGCCCGTGACCGTGCAAAATATTCATCCGTATTATAGATTACATCTGAATACATTCCCAAGAAAAAAAGGTTCGACCACTATGACCCACAGACCGAAGCGGGGTTGTCAAACTTTGTTCTTTTTGACATGAGGGGTTTGGATGTTGTCCCTTTCAGTATCGATATGTGTGAATAATGTCAAGTATCGATATTCTGGATGTGTAGGAATTGCATATGGAAATTTTTTTCTCCCCCGCTGAAACAGTACCAGCAGGATTCTCATCAACCTCAAAATGGAGAAAAGAGGTCGAAATCCCGGGAAACCGGAGAGATGCCGTTTCTGGTTGAAATGGAACCGTCATCAGGTCGAACATTCGACGAGGGGAACGGGGGTGTCTAGAATCTCTCACTCGCGCCGATCCGCACTCGGTACAGCCTTGCCAAGAGTATGCGACACATTCCCACAGCTTCCATTTGTGAATCATTCTACACACGAGACTAAAAATGTTGACTCTGTCGGTGTATTACGAATCGAAGGGCGTAAACTCGACACCTCGCCGATTACCGCCAGGTCTCGACCCGTTAAAAGAGGCCATCATACAAGGGGGAGAGAATCCTACATGGCATAAACGTCATGCACGACGTTAACTAGAAGTGGTTTCCCGGATGGGATACTATCAGTTCGAAATTGGCGCTTTTGCATAAAATGTTGCGGAACGAGCACCGTTTCCAGTCGAAACGAGGTATACAGAGTTTGTTGGTGCAGCGAGTGAGAGATGAAATCGATCCATTTTATCCCCGAGGTTGGCCGTTCCGTGCTCGCACCTGACCTTGCGGCATGTATTAACCGCTGCCGCCGTTTGTTTCCACAAAAATGGCAGGCATTCCACCAATACAACCGTCTGCTTAAATATTTATGACGAAACGAAGATTGGCCATCAATAAATGAGTACAGTGTTGTATCGGCCCGAATCGTAAAGTATCGACATAAAAGATACCTACGTCTAATTAACACCGACCTACATATATATTCGTCTATTATTTAGGCGCAATCATTAAATTTTTTCTTTGTTGTTGTTCAGAATTGTGAATTATTTACATGTCGTCTGTAAAATATGATCGTCGTGAGGACATCACGCGATTTGACTTCTATGATTGCCCTTTAGCTGAAGGGAAAACAAAGGTGGAATCAGATCCAGTGGCGGTGCATTCAGATTGACTCGTGTCAAAATTATAGTCTCGTTTAATCCTGTACTTAGAGGTTCACCCACTACTTATTTTCGAGTTGGAAGTGGTTTTGGCATGTTTTTCTTGTAGTTGGTAGGTGGGAAGCTAATTTTAACATTCAAAAGTAAAAGCCAAATTAAATTTCATGTCTGAAGAAATAGGTCACAACAGTTACGCTAATGAACGTAAAAAATGTAAAAAATTTAGAACTTCACAGTCGAGAAGTTGTCCGTTTGAACCTTATTAGTTACTACAGGACATAACTTTTAATTTTGATCCTTAACGGTTAGTTCATGCATTTCTCAAAAGAAAGGGACGAGCAGTTTGAGTTTGTTGCATTTTTTATCAGTGGAATGAAATTGCAAAACTGTTACTTTTGCCTATAAGTTAATGAAGGTGAAAAAGATTAAAGACCAGGAAAGAAAAAATATTACGGATTAAAACTGAGTGAAACTTTTTAATAACACAAAAGAACTTGTTTTATTGGCTTGATAGATCACATCTGCGAACATTTTTCACCTTATCCCTCTTTTGATGTAATATACTTTTATAGTCAGTCATATAGTGAATTTTATAGTTTGAGGTCGAGACGTCGTATAATGTTAAAAAACTGAAAAAAGCTTGTCTGTAGTATCTGTCGATTTTTGTGCATTTTGCACGATTTCATTGTACACACTTGCCATAATTATCTTTTATTTGGCTTGTATAATCATTTTTTTTGTAATATATAGGAAGAAATTCATATCAATATTTTACAATAAACTTTCAACAATTATTTTTTTGGATAACTACCAATGTTTTTAACTTAACCTATTAGTTTTAATAGCTTTGTAGTAAAATCGACAAATTGCTTTTAAAATGTTTCCTTGGTTCTAATGTAGGTGACAAATTACGTCTATTTAACAAACACATATTTTTTGCTTTTATCTCTTCTATAATTTAGTAACTTCCGCGAATTGGGAAAAGCCCACCACAGACTTAAAATTCCCATAAATAATCTAAAGGTTATTTATCGTATGAGAAGAGAAATATGACGTTAAAGTCAACACTGATCTCATAATCTATTTAAAGTTAACAATTACAGTTTTCTAGTAATGGTTGATTAGTTTGTAATGCTTGTCAAAGTTATCTAAATTGTAACAATCTGGGGATAGCAGGTAACAGTATGGGAACTCCCTAGTTTTGTCATCAGTAAAGAATTTCTAAATGATTAATATGATGTCAAGTCTCTGACAAAGAGTTTAAGTATTTTTGGTGCAAAATTATTTTTTATATTAGTCATTGCAGGAAGACTAACTTGGATAGGTAAAAAAAATGGTGAATTTATTTGTGTTATGATTTAACGTTAGATACTATTTTTAGGAGCATAAGTGAATGCTAGAATGATTGTTTTCGGTTACGACTAAAATATCCAACTTTTTTCATTTTCCATTAATTTTTCCGGTTGTTTTACAAACAAAAATTGTTATTGCCAAAAACACATTCGGATTAGTGTTAAATTCATGAGCACAGAATTTCTCCTGCTGATAATGTCTTATTACTTCATTCTAATTGTAAGATTAATGCACGGGCATTTATCTTATATAAATAAACTTTTAATATTCTATTATAAACATTCGAGACAAAACAACTCGTTGACATCAAATTTGTAATAAACCTAGTCAAAAAATGATAAATGCGTTATATTTCAGTTGATTAATCAGTTCAATTCTGTCTTGAAATATTCGTTTTCGTATTTTACACATTAATGTACTCGTATAAAACAAATGTTATTATTATCCATCTAAAAAAATTTCCGGAGACCAGTTTGTTTGCTGTTAAGCTAAAAACGTGTTCCTTTTTCTTCCGTTTTTCGTGCTTGACGACGTTTTATTGAAAGTTTTAAAAGTAGGTAATAATATTTAATGTTTGTTTTGTTGAAATGATGAATTTCTTTGTCGTAAGAAGATGAGTGACAATCACCAGCTAACGGGGAAAAAACACGCGAATTCTGCGATTGCTTTTTTTGGTGTGAATGTTAAAGTACAGCTTGACGTGTATTAATTTTTTTTCTCTTACTGTTGTTCAGAAACAGCAAATAGCAACAGTACTAAATAATTTGCCGAGAACATCAGGATAGCCCAAAATTTTTCCGTGTTCTCTCCGCTGCTGTTAAAATTGTTACTTGAATTTGTGTAAAAGTTTACCAATGTTGGTCTTGCCGTCTCCTGTAAGCCTGCTATTTATGAACAAAGTTCAATTTATTTGGATACACTGACACCCCCAAGATAAGCACGAGTGGACTCGCCGTCGATTTTCATCTTGCGATCTGCTCATTTTATTGGTCACTCAATTTCTGCAAAACCGAATATGTCTACATATATGTGTGTGTATTGATCCGTTTCGGTGTTACGGTAAAATACCACTTATCCGCATATTAAAACCACCACCTCCACGGTCAGTTCACCTGGAACAAACGGGAGCAATAAGCGGATCAAAGTTGGACGAAGCGCAGCGCGCGATAATTTGAACCCTTGACTGATGTAGAGAGGAAAAAAAAGGATCCGACCACGCCCTGTATTTAGATTTTAGACTTGGATTGTAGAGACGTTCTGTATAATTCCTCCGAAATAACGTCGTGCACCCTTTTGTTCGGTCGAACGACTTCGTTCCTTCCATAACTGAATGCACATCATACCGACCGCTCTAGTCTTTAGTTAGAACAGAATCGCATGATGGAATGTTACATGCTAACCTTTTCTGCTTTTATCCCATCCGACTTTGTTTAGATATCGATCTCGCAGTTTGCGGCTGCTGCAATTTCCACCTAGAGTTTACCTACAGTATCATCCAAGAATTTTATAATTAATCGAGAAAGTCGGACAGAAGTCGTTGCGTGAGAAGAAGGAACGGACGAGGTTATTGTAAGATTTCCACCCCCCCATACCACTGTTGATCCCCTACGGAAAAGCATTGATCTTTGAATTTGGGTGTGTCTTCTCACGCTATTAATACCGAAAAAAAGACTAATGGATTCTATTAATTGCTCCCGTTGCTGGCCTATGACATTTCAAATTGACACCTACGAAATTTGCAGTGGGTTACGAATATGGATTGATGAAGTATTGATTGTTACGTGTTTCGTTTTGCATCCCCTATAAAAAAATACTGCTCCAGAAGTCCTCCAACATATGAAGCGCGTCAAGGTCACCTAATTAAACGAAAAAAGAAATTTTGTTGTATGTATTATTTATTGATAAGTTGTCGTAATCAGGTGATAAAACGATAAAGTTTTAAAAACTGGAAAAAAATCGAATACCCCATCGACAGTATGAAATTTAGTCAAATCACTTCCAAGGTCGATGTGCACCTCAAACCGTTTGAGAAACCCTGTTTCTCTGCATCTCCTCCACCAGTGTGAAAATTCCTTGGATATGTCGTTCGCGGGATCAGTTT
The DNA here is from genome assembly GCA_030157275.1 of Cynaeus angustus. Classification (NCBI taxonomy): domain Eukaryota; kingdom Metazoa; phylum Arthropoda; class Insecta; order Coleoptera; family Tenebrionidae; genus Cynaeus; species Cynaeus angustus. The sequence goes on from CM058062.1 coordinate 16,975,540, forward strand.
AGAATTGACGCTCTCGACAAAGTGGTTGGTTGCCTGCTTTTATATATAGTGTGCTCTCTCTGCTTGGGTGTTGCCCCAAGGAGGAACTTTTTCAATTTTCAGTGGCTCCATCTGACGGTCGTAATTGGGGGTCCTTGTGCCGCCGTACAAAATCCACCCACCACCCCCCGGTTCAGACCCCCCGTCCGATCAATGTTAACGTGCCACGCGAGATCGAATGACGTCACGGCCAGGCCACTTCCGGACTTTCGACGCCATATTGTTATTGTCAATGATAATCTTTGCATTAGTCACATGTCGCAGAAGCTAACCCACGGTACTTTTTCTTCGGTGGAAAAATTCGTATTTTACTTAAAAACCGTGGGCTGACTATTAAGAATATGAAACTTGTAGACGAACAGCCAGTAATAATAGCCTATTGTTCTTGACAGTTTTCTCGCTCTAATTTAGTTAAAACAGCGCGCTTGCTTCGGCCTATCAACAGATTGACATTGAATCTATTCTTAGCAATCTAATTTGCAAATTGCTGAAAAAGTAAGAAAATACCAGCGTATGTTTCCGTAGATTGAGCTTAGGGTGTGTGCGTTACTAACATTGTTTAGTAATATAATTAACGGATGGCAACCGTGCCGTGGTCAGGTTTGAAAAAGCGTAGAATGGGTATCCTGTGCCATCCGGCCTCTCTTTTTTCTTTCTCTCTCTCGTCCCGATTTTATCCCGCTTTAGCCCCCTTGAAATGCATATATCTGTGACCTCGGCGTTGTTACAGGCGCTGGAGTGAAGATGGAGCATTTCCAGGCGGCGCTCGACCCCCGGAAACAGGAGCTCCTGGAGGCGCGCTTCCTTGGCGCTAGGGTGAGTGCCTACAAAATTATCTTTTTTTTTACATTTTTTGTTTATTTTTCCAAACAACCATCCACCTCTTCTTCACCCATCACGCAGACGCGGTGGTTTTCACTCCACTATTAGATAATGACTTAGGCAGTAGTTGGTTGTTAACAGGTTCCGTAGACTAGACATTTGGGAAATGACGTAAGGTGTTGGCGAATGCGCACAGCGGGTTACTAATTAGATTCTAATTTTGAATCGGTAAAGCGACAAGCAAAAAAAAAAACTTGGAGCAATTCGTAGGCCTAGGTAAAGGTTGCCCGAATAGACGGAAACATCCGAAGATAAAATATAAAATTCCGCAAAAATATAATTCTTGACTTTATAAATAACTCCTTCAGTCGTCTTGTTTATATACTTCTAGGTATTCTATTGTGTGGTTGAATAATTTATCTAGTAGAAACCAGTTAGGTTGATTAAATATTAAGTAAAATATCGATCTTCTTTTGTTCGCCGTGACTAAATGTCTTTGTTTGAAGCTTGGAGATTGTTGTGGTGGACAAAAGGGGGAGATGCAGGTGCGAGTCGTCGTTACAGACTTTTTATATTTTTTAAAACTTGAATGAAACCAGTTGGGGTTCGTCCCGATTCGCGTTCGTAATCAAACGTGTCGAGATAGCAGAAAAAGGTCGACTCACAACCGACCAAAAACGACGATTTTAGCGCGTTGCTTCCGGAAATCGGACTTGTGCGCCATATTTTTTCCTTTCGTACCTATCTCGATTGTGGCAGTGGCGCGCTATTTTCAGGAAGATTCTGCAAACGAGCTTCTCTTCTCTTTTCAACGCATTGTCATGTCGAATATGTAAACGTGTTTAGAAGATCGGTCGTGAGGTGTACGTTTTATAAGAATGGTGTCGTTGCACTTAGTTGCAATGCGAATCTAGTACAGTCCGCACCAAAAGTTATTTATACAACACTCGACGAACTCTAAAACGTTCTATTATCTTTGGCAGTATCTATTTTGTGTTTCCGATGACGTCTCTTCGGTGTTACATCGAGTTTTAAGTTTTATGGCCACTGACGTGTGCGCGCAACAATTTGCTCCTTTTATGTTGGTAAGTCTTGCAGATTGGAATGGCTTTCTAATTGTTTAGAAAATTTCGGCGCAGTAATTCAGGTCGGTTTCGGTTGTAATGTTACGCAGATTAGATAAACATGTATGACGTCTTTTGGGGTGCCTGATTTATTGAGTTTCAAGTAAATCTTCGTACATGTTGTAAGTGTTTCTTATCTAAATCGTTATCATAACTTCAAGGAGAAGTAAGTGTCTTCTAATTCAGAAACTCTGTCGGTTCATCTAACAGCAAGGTCTCGCACTGTGACATTTCATTATTGTCGTAGATTAGAACGTGATGCTAAATTGGGCTTGTTAAACAAACATAATTATTAATAGCGGGAGGTACAATCGAGGTGCTGCAAAGATCGCAAGTGCGCCAATATGATCGTAATAATTTTTTGTGTCCGTCATAATCTCTCGCGTGGGACGTGACTGTGTTTGTTCGTCGGATCAGCGGTTAAAATCGGGCCACTTGTGTTGCGTTGAAGGACTGAAAAGCCCGATTTACCCAGCCGCATTGTGCGGCGAGCGTTGAACTTGCGCCACAACTCAGCGGTCTCGGCATTTAGTATCATGTCCGACTACACGATTACGGCACACACATTCAACGAGTTAACACACACACGCACACAACAGTCAGTCGAGTCGGTGGGTCGATCCAAGAACCAGACAAGTGGAAGCGCAGCGAGTTCACTCTCTCTTCTCTCTCGAGACCTTGGCTTGAAAACACCCGTCATTTTTATGCAAAACTTAATCCGCTGAAGGCTTTCACTGATAATTGCGCTGCGGGATTAGTTGGTTGTGAAAACAACGACATCTACTTCACAATAGCACAGAATGCATGCCGTATTAGGCGATGGGAATCGGAAGATTCATCATTCGGCGAGATCGGGAGGGGATTCCATCAGATCGGGCTAATAACCCAGCCGACGCCCAGCACCAATCTGGGATCGTGTTGTAGGTAGTATAGTACACCCTCCGTCTTCCTGCGAACCATCGACAGGTAGTTTAACCCGTTCCGAACCAGCAGATATATTGGATTAATAACGGCGACGTTTATTTTCAGCGCGTCAATGTAATTTTGCGGTTTATATTTTGCCGTAAAGTTGTTACAGCCGCAATAAACGCCGGTCTTCCTCGTGTAAACGCAGCCATCGTGCTGCATTCCACACATTGCAGCTCGTCTATTTCTAGTACGCGTGATTATTTGTTGCCGAGTTGACCCGATTAGTGTGGTACACTCCGATCGTCGAGTTTTTTCACATTCAAACCACTCCGATTCATCACCCCGCGTTTAGCGCAAGCCGTAATTATCACTGTCACTTGGTTACTATCACAATCGTAGTAGTAGCTCCTCGTCACTAGAGCAGCGACTAACGTGCGTCGGACTGCTACAACGTCTCGCTGACGAATGAATCGTGTGCGCCAAGTTGTGGTGTTGTGAGCCGGCATGCGCGATGCGGCAACAACGGCCGGCGCCAGCTGATAGCTGAAGGCGGTGTTGCCGTGCGATGGCCTCGATGAATGGCATTGCAAGGTCTGTCTCGGTGCAGTGCGGTGCTGTTGGTGTGATGTAGACATGTGCGGGAAGCAACGACGCCATGGAAGGGCTCTTGCAAGCTCTCCTGGTTCACTATCATCTCAGCCACCAGGTAAATTTCGACGCGGCGATTCTACTTTGTTTTTGTTTCGCGATCTGCTAACACGTGCTGCGTCTGTACGCCGTCGCCGCCACGACGACGGCCTGACCTAGTCTCCGGCTTTCATTGATTTTACAACACGTACCAGACGGAGTTTTAACGCGTACGCCGCTTTTAATTTAATATGACGATGGGGCTCTGAGACATATGCGGTTCGTTCCCTCTTATCTGCGATTTCCTCGCAGGATATTGGGGGACTTTTATTTTTCGTGGATTATTCGCTGGTTTCCTCCTTGATAAGCTCTTATCGAAGTATCAGTTATTTTTCCGAATACTTGGTGGTCGTGTGACTGTCGAATGAGTTCGCGATATTGAGGTAGGCAGCTACTTTCTAACGTACCGACCAGAAAGAGCGATTATTATCGTCGCAAACAAAATCGTTATTACGTTAAAATAAATTTTACGTCCGCTCGATGTTTTTACTTACCGTAATAGATAGCTGCATTGTTTCTAATCTTTACTTGCTAACTCTCCCACTATATTTCCACGTCGTCGTGACTTTTTATTTTACAACAGTATTTGGCAACATTTTGTTGACCTCATATTACGCGAATTACGAATTTTACAATTTCTCGTCTCACTGTAACAAATCTTCGTGGCACTTTTTGGTAAGCTACATTTCACTTTTTCGACAATTGACTTTCATATTCGAATAATGAAAGGTTGCCATCATCTTAACTATTAATTTTAATTTAACCCGATGTATTTTTACCATGGTCCTACTTTCAATTAGAATTAAAATTAGGAAGTTACAGTTCTCATTTTTTACCACATGTTAAAGTAAACGGAAACTACTAAATCAGGTTTCGACGGTTTATGAGAAAATGGCGACTTATTGATAATCGAATGTTCAGTAATTAATTCAAGAAAGCAGGTTAATGGTAAAACTCTATTTTCAGCAAAAACCAAAGTTCGGAAAGTTACATTAATGCCAGAAAAGATGTACTTAATTAGCATATTTAGTTTAATTGATTTAGTAAAATTTTTATGGTCGCTGGAAGCGTTTCGCTGTTTGCTAGCTTGTATTTCTTTCCCAGATCGGTGTTTGGCTAACCATAAATAATAATGTTACGAAATAAAAATGTCAGACACTTCAAAAACTCGGATTTTATAGGCGGAACTATAAAGGTGGGGGCGACAGTTAGTTTCCCAAATTTCTGTTAGTCTAGTTAGTAGCCTGAGTATTCTCATGTTTTAATGAATTAAACGAGATTATGTTGTTCAATAAATTCGATATGTTGTCTTATCATTTATGGGAGTACCATTAAAACAATGTAATCTCGGTTTCTTTAAGGGACGAATTGACAGAAATTAGTATACAGTGAATGGAAATAGACGCAATGAGCAAACGGAATGGTTGAATAGTTATTTATTAGACTATTACATTAGCCACGGTGAGTTTTATAAAAAAGGATAACTTCGATAAGGTTGTACTTTACTCTGATTTACTTCTAACTTAAAAGTAATAAATTAAACGAGGTACTAAAATTACTTAATCATTACAAAGACGTTGTCTTTTATAGTTTTTGGTATTTGGCCTAATTTCCATTTTAATTCTATTTTTTATCATACATTTTTGTAAAATATTGACAGGTTTGATGTTTTTTATGCACTACTTTTGCGTCACTTGGTGACATACCGATTTTAACTAAACAGTCGACGCAGTAACTTCATTGGTTGTTCTGAGGTAACCTTGATTGGCAACATTGCATGTCAGTTCAAATTCTAAATACTTTCTTCAGAAATTAGTTTTACAATAATATCTCCAATAATGTTTTTCTGACGTTTTCTTTCGTGTTTTTTCGAATGTTGAGGATTATTTCGTAAACGGTTTCTACTCGGGCAGTTTCAGTCGTAGTCCAGAAAAATTAATGCTACATTAGTAGAAAAGTAAACGCTTGCAACAGAGTAGATAAAAAATTCGATATTCTATAACATTTATAAAAGAAAAAATCTTTTTATGTAACGGGACCGTGAAGATGATTTTGAAGAGTCTGATGAGCAAAAAAACTTCTTTGCTGCAGAAGTGCATACAAAATTTTTTGGGTGATCATAAGAAACTAACAAAATGTAGGAAATTGATGTTCAGTCCGTAAAGTATATTTTGATAGATGAGTCTATAAAATTCATCTTTACGGCCGCAAGAGTTTGTAAAATAAAAATTTATAGAGAGGTCATTCAAACAATATTTTCTTTGATTTTCTAAAATTGCAAAGAAAAGACCAGGTTTATTCCAAATTGGTGGTGCGAAATTGCGTTGACGCTGATGCTAAGATAACATCAATATGATTGCTGTTGCTATAACGCGACTTGAAATCAAACTAAAAGACCTTAGTTAAGAGTAAAAGATCAGTCAGTTAGTAGTAATGATATTTATGTATTTATTAATTTTACTATTAGAGGAAACCTTAGAAAATTGTTTGAAGTATGTAGCTACTCAAATGTTTCAAATTTAAATTAAAAAAAAAAAAAAAACTATTGCGTACTCTGTGCATAAACGTGCATGCAATTTAAACGTGTACTTATTTTTAACCATGGTAAACTGGTAAATTAATCGTTGGTATCTTCATGTACATTCGATAAAACAAAAATAAGTTATTGAAAATTTGCTAGTAAAGTCGCAAAAATCCTGAACGAGTTCGCAGTTAAGTTCTTAAAGTAAGTCAGTCAAAACTTGGTTGAAGTTATGGAAGTAAAATGGCATTGAAAAGGTAATAAATCACCGAGTTCTATTAAAACTGCAATTAAGGACAAAACCTGACTAAACTATCCTTTCGATTGTATTTTTACGGCTGAAGTATATATACAGAACTTGATGGAAATTATCTGTTGCTGCCTTCGATATAATGTTTTTGTTAATACAATAAAGTTTTAATAAGCCCTTAAACTATTTCATGGCACGATAACAGTAAACGTCCTTAGATAAATCCGCGAAAGATTTTACATTTAGTGATTTACTATCTCATGTTCATCTTCAGATTTTCGAAATGTTTCTGCAAGCGTTGCTATGATTCAGAATATTTCACAACATGACGTCCACCTCCGTTTTTCTATAACCATTGCGAGCGTACGTAAATGTATTGTGATACTTGTTAATGAGGTGAAAGTTTTTTATTAAGTTTTACGTGGATTCATGGCCTATCAATATATCGACGACTTAAATATTCTTGTTGTAGTCGTCGTTTCCACGGCGGTTATCGCGGATTTATAATCCTCATACATAATTAAGCTTTAAGTTTTCCCTATTGCAAATTTTCACTGGCCATTGGCCGACTCACGAACCCTTTTCCATGTGAGTAGGCGAGATTGCGTGGACTTGATGGGAGTGGACAGGCACTCATGCTCGACAACCCGTGCACGTAATTCTTTTTCTTTCTTTTTGCGTTAATTAAAGACTAACGCATTTTCTTTATGGTTTTAGGTTGAAATTTCGACCCTGTCGAATATAAAGCGTCAGGTGAGCGCCTTCCGTTCTTCATATCCTCTTCGTCTCTAGCTTTGGTACAGTTCGGTTCATAATTGAATGCTAACCGACCAAGATGTGCCTTTTATAAATAGAGGCAGCCAAGAGTGTCGGTGTGCGAGTGTACTTACAGAAAGGTCGCGTACACGATAGGGGTGTCCAACTTCTCCGGAATAATCAATATTGCACCCTCCTCTCCTCTTCCACCACTGTTTCAATCTGATGTTAGCGAAATCGAGAACTTATACACGCCCAATGTGACGTACCATAAGATGTAATAGTTTCGAACCAGCATATACACGTCACAGTTTCGTTGGATCTGCTTTAAAGATCGTTGATGATTTTTTCCTTAGATTTTGTGATGTGTGCGTGTTCTTACCACTTTCGAAAAAGATGGCGAGCTCTTCCGAAGTCTCAGCAGTCGGATGGAAGTGAGCCCGGCCGGTTGGTGTTCGTATGGGTCGATAACCTACATTATTAAGCATTCTATTATATGTCTTTTACCTGGTCTGAATGGTCGCACACACAGCTCTCGCAGTAGTAAGTAGTCGATGAACGCCAAGGAGGAGGCCTTTGGTTTATTAGCCGTTCTAAAAATGTCTGGCTGCTCTGTACAGCCACAACGGGCCCCCAAGTCCAATAATGTGATGATGGCGTAAGCAGACTCACGAGCATATTGCATTGATTAGCCCGTGACAAGGAAATTATTTCATTCCAACCATACCCGATGTGTATTGGTGTTGTTGGTGTTGGCGCAGCGACCTGCCAGACCACGGTACGATCAGTTCCTAGTTCAAATTGCTCATTTTTTTTACGTTGCCTTACAACATTTTCATTTCAAGGTGCGTTTACTTGAAGTGAAATGTCGTTTTTTTTTGCACACGTGGAACGGTTTAATGTTGTTGGGCTATTTTCCGTGGTCGAGGGGGATAAAGCTCGTTTCACAAATTTCCAGTTCAGGTTAGTACTATTGTGTGTCAAATAACAGCCCTGTTGTGTTCTTCGAATTATATTTAGTATACCTGAGGTCGAGATTATGTTTACCTCCTCGATGGGTGCCTCTTTATTCATTACTTTCGTAGGCAGTGAGATCCATCAAAAAGTATCTTCTTTCTTTCTTGACGTGGGCACATTTTGGAGGTGGTATCCTTCGTACTTTTGTTTTTGAATCTGGCTCATGGAATATGTTTCATTCATAATTGTCACTACGATAAGAGTAAGGAAAGTTTTTGGGTTAGGTTTCAAGAGGTCAAGGATAATGGGATGATTTTTTAATGTCACATCTCTTGACTAGATGTTTTTACAAACAACATCCGTTGTGAGAATTTCGCTAAGTGAATCAACATTTTCTAGTCACTCACTCTATGCTTGCAATCCAGTTTTGTTTCACCACGAGATAAGAAAATATCAGAGCAGTTTTCGGTATGTTGTAACTCGATCGGGGAATGGCTTTAAAGAAAAAAATCCACGACCAGCTTTCTTTCGTTATCGTTCGTATTGTTTTTCATTTAGCTATCTTTTAGTTATCGACGTGGACATTTTGGTTTGATGTTTGTGACCGTGGCTGTTAGAGATGATAACGCAAGTAGTACTTTAACTACAAATTTAAATTGAAATATAAAGGTCAAAATTTGCAATGGCGGTGTTGGTAAGGTTAAAGAAAGTTATATGATTCCACAGTGCGATCGTGTAGGAAACTTTGTTTTTCTGTTGTTTGTCGATGGGGTGAGATCTTTTCGAGTCTATTTGTGTACCTATTGTGTTTTCCTTTTGAGTTGTCCCGGTGTGCAGGAGGAAGCAGATGATATCGGTTGTGTTAGAAATGCCTGTCTACCTTGTGTTCGATAAATGGTAAAAAGTTTGAGGGCGTCGTATGCAAGGAAAGACATAACGTTATCAGTGCCGTTGTTATCGACCAAATTATAAACTGTATGTGTGATAAAGCGTATTTTTTTACGAATAATATGCTCAAACATAATGTTGCCAACTTGAATACGAGTTCAAATGTTATCTTGTCGTATAATAGGATTGTCGAGGAATATGGAGATGTTTGGGCTTATGGCGCGCACGGACCCTTTTAACGTAAACCGACGCAAACGGTACACAGAAGAATAATTCCGACTTCTCCCTGCGTGCAGTCTAAATCGGTGACTAGTGACTCATTTCATTTTAGTTTTGATGTTGACGTTTGTTAAGTCGGTTGTAGTAGCATTATAAGCTGAAAAAATAGTTCCTTCAACTCTCGGCAATTAAACGCCAGCGTCGAGATCCTGCACACCGTGTCAGGTATAACACGATCATGATGTCCGTACGGTCGTAGTATAGTAGGTGTATATACCAGGTTCAGTTTATTTGTAAAAAAATCGTTCATTTTTTTCATTGGCGATGAAATGACGTCGTGGACGATGCTCCTGCGCGAACTGGTTACGGTTTCGTTTTAATATGGAGTTTACATTAAAATGGACAAGGCGTAATACATTCCGGTGTCGAGTGTGCGAATCCGCGGATTTCTTTCGACAAGCAAAATATTCACTCCTCGATACCACTACTGGCAAACCTGAAAACGTCGGCTGCATATTTCACTGATTGTACAATTTTAAAACGAGAGATCAAAATTTTGCCAGACTAATCCAAATTCTTTTTTGTTACAGATGTCAGCTGGATCTCAGATACAGATGGCACCGCAGTCTACGATCAACACAACCCATCAACCCGTACATAGCCAAGACTCCAATATGAGTACAGGTATAAAGAAGTTTTGCATATTTGGAAGAGACACTTTTACATTTACAAGCAATGGCGTTCTAGACCATTTTCACCTTGAGAATAAACATTTATTATGTTGTTTATACGTTATTGTAGTTGTATTGAGTTTCAATGTGGAAACTAGATACTAGAACCTCTCTATTATAACTTTCGAGAAATGTTTTAATTATTCTATCCACCCAAAGCGAGACTCATTTTCGGGAATTATCTTCCTGTGGTTTATTCTAGGAACAGTCGAAATATATTTATACTCGAGATATTTTTAGTAACATCGGTATCAGATATAGGATTATTTCCTCCGCGTTCTGTAACATCAAAAGTAATATTTTAGAAACGCTAATTATGCAATGAGGTGAACGAATTGAGGACAATGAAATTCCAATTTGTAGATTGTAGCGATTGTACAACTTCTTATACTGTTTTTCTTAAAGGTTCGTCTCATAGCGACAAAGAGGTGGACCCCAATACTCCGGAGAAGGTGCCGAGAACCCCTTCCGAAAGGAAGAGGAAAAGAAAAGCGGACGACAGTGGCGGTGTGCCTGTTAAGGGTGTACGGAACGCTACCTCGGATAAGAAAATTAATGATTACTTTAAACATTCTGGAAATAGTCCTATTAGACACGGGGGGGCGAAAAGTCCGTCGCCTCAACAAACTCCTTATCCAATGGTAAGACCACAAACCTTCTTCCATTTTGATTTTACTCCAAATGATGACAATCTCACCATTATATGAATAATGATTAATCTTCGATCATGCACTACCAACTGATTACGCATAGGATGACACATCATCAGTCCATCATTTTAAAAGTTTTGTTATTTAGATGTCTTGTTACAGTTTCCTCCATCACCTCAACAGGTGGGTCTGCCATCGCCGCAGGTCAATACTGTTCCTTACGATTTTTATAAACAACCTCCTCGGTTGCCTCAAACTGCGATGGTTAACAAACAAGTACAGGTATGTGCATTTGTTACCTTGGTCTGCGTTTTTGTCGCCAAGCGGCCTCCACTTGCGCAAAAAATAAAGCAGAATTGTGATGGTAACGCTCATAATAAGAAAAATCTTGATCTTAATGTTGGTCATAAGATTTTACGTTTCATAGCTGTAAACCAAAACTGTCGTTTTTGTATAAATTACTTTTTTCAACCGTTTTTGCTCGGTCAATTTGAGTCAACATCAACGCCATTAAAACATAAAAACACTTACAAAACCTACAAACTTGCATTAGTTATTTACAAGGTTCGATTGTATTATTTCACACGATAAATGTCATTATGTCAGGTTCTGTTATGTTTTGTGGAAGTAAGTGGTGCGAAGTTCATTTTACAATACGAATTGGTAACCGTAGTAGACAATGTTCTGCATTAATTTAAAATCATAGCGGTTTTTTCGTTCATTGTATCATCATCTAGATGAAAAAAGGCCAATTACTAACGCTCTAAATTTTCTGTTTGAATTGTTTCTTATGAATAGTTGATGAGATGTTTTCTTTGCAAGAAAACCCAATCGGGAGTAATAAAGGGATCTATTGATTCAAGAACATTATCGTCGGTAATGGAATATTTAATATTAAAGGTGTTCACGTCATTTTGACCCTGTAGCAAAAATGATGTAAGGTAGAACTATTGTTTTTAGAAAACGTTATTTCAATTGTTGTATTTAAGGTCTTTTTCAAGGTGTGCAAGGCGTGAAAATGAGGAGCTCTGAGAACAAAATTTATTTTTATTCTACGTTAAGGCTAATTTTTTAACCTTGTAAAATGGTTCATTGAGTGTGTGAATAAGACAGTTACAAATATAAGGTCTGACGTGGCATCTTAAATTATTTTTTCTCCGTGCGTTAAGCAAGGTATTTTGAATCGCGATCAAAGAAACGATGATTCAGGCTAGGTTTTTGTAATAATGTTTATTTTCTTATTTTGGGCGTTTAAAGTAGATTGTTGAATGATTTCATGATGAAAAGTTTTCACCAATGTATGATCTTGATGATTATACAAAACATGCACTACCAACTGAATTAGCAAAATAGTTGTTTGAAGTGTAGTATATTTTTTCAGGTCTTGGTAATGAAGCAATTTTGTTTTATATTCCAGACTGAATTAACGTGTCACAGGATACAGGAGTTCGAGACGCAAGCGTCGTCGGATCTCGAAGTTCGTAATAATAAAATCGAAGAACTGAATCGGCAAAACGAAGAATACCGACTCCAAATATCAACCCAACAAAAGACGACGGACCAACATAAACAGCAAATTAATAAATGCATCGAAGTAGTGAAAAAACTGCTCAAAGAGAAAAGTTCGATAGAGAAGAAAGAAGCGCGGCAGAGATGCATGCAAAACAGGCTAAGGCTAGGGCAGTTTGTGACGCAGAGGGTGGGCGCCACTTTCCAAGAGAACTGGACTGATGGACACGCGTTTCAAGAGTTGGCGAGGTAATTTGAAGAAATCTAGTCGTGTTTTTTTTTGACTAATTTGATTTTTTCGACAGGCGGCAGGAAGAAATTACGGCAGAAAGGGAAGAAATCGATAGGCAAAAGAAATTGTTGTTGAAGAAGAGGCCTTCAAACAACGAGAGCGGTAGGAAAAGAAACAATTCCAACGCGATGCACAACGGAACGGATTCTGGGTTCCTCAAACCTGACGCTGTTCCTGGTTCCTTGACGTTACAAGAGTATTATGAGGCCGATGAAATCTTGAAGTTGAGACAAAACGCTTTGAAAAAAGAAGATTCGGATCTTCAACTGGAGATGGAGAAACTCGAAAGAGAACGTAACCTTCACATTAGGGAGTTAAAACGTATACACAACGAGGATCAGTCTAGGTTTAACAACCATCCAGTGCTCAACGATAGATATTTGTTGTTAATGTTGTTGGGCAAGGGTGGGTTTAGTGAAGTGCATAAGGCTTTTGACCTTAAAGAACAGAGATATGTGGCCTGTAAAGTTCATCAACTCAATAAAGACTGGAAAGAAGACAAGAAAGCAAACTATATCAAGTGAGTGGTAAAAATCAGTTCGCAAAAATGTTGGACGGTATTGTTTTTCATTATTTAACACGATTCGTTTTCTTCCAGGCACGCGTTAAGGGAATACAATATCCATAAGGCTTTAGATCATCCTCGTGTAGTAAAATTGTATGATGTTTTTGAAATAGATGCAAATTCCTTCTGTACAGTCCTAGAATATTGTGATGGTCATGATCTTGATTTTTATTTAAAGCAGGTGAGACTACATCTATGTAATCTGATTCATAAAATTTAAATGATGACACTGTTTTGCCAGACATTCTCTGATGGCTAACATGTTTCAAGACGGGACTGATTCGAAGCCCGTCACAACCCCAATTGATGTCTCTTATCCAGTAGACTAACGCATTATCTGTTTTTAGCATAAGACAATACCGGAGAGAGAAGCAAGATCTATAATAATGCAGGTTGTGTCAGCTTTAAAGTACCTGAATGAGATTAAGCCACCCGTGATTCACTATGACCTCAAACCCGGTAACATTTTACTTACGGAAGGAAACGTCTGTGGTGAGATCAAAATTACTGACTTTGGGTTGAGTAAAGTAATGGACGAAGAAAACTACAATCCGGATCATGGTATGGACCTAACGTCGCAAGGAGCTGGTACCTATTGGTAATACTTTTCTTGACTAAATATTGGAAATGTTATTGACGAATTTGGTATTAGGTATCTTCCTCCCGAGTGCTTCGTAGTGGGCAAAAATCCTCCGAAGATATCTTCGAAAGTAGATGTGTGGAGTGTAGGTGTGATCTTTTATCAGTGTTTGTACGGGAAGAAACCGTTTGGACATAACCAATCGCAAGCGACGATTTTAGAAGAAAATACGATCTTGAAAGCGACCGAGGTACAATTCGCGAATAAACCGGCAGTGACGAATGAGGCTAAGGTAAGAAGTGTGTTCCCAAGAAGTTTTTTCCTATATAATTTTATTCGCTAATTCTATGAATAGTAGCAAATTCATTCTAAATTAATTCTACTAGTAATATATATAACGACCGGGCTAAGTTTTGACCTTTTTCTATTTTTATTTTTTTGTTTTGTTTCAATGGGCAAAGAAGCAGATTTACGGAAATGGAGCAAACGATTTAAAAATCTTGATTTGTTAGTGTAAATCTGTGAACCAAATGCTCTTTATTGTTTTAGAATGTCTATTGAATTTCGTATCTATTGGCAATTTTTTTTTGCATGTTTAAGAAATTGATTATTTAATGTAAATAACACTTTCTTCATGTTGCAAGTTTTACGATACAAATAGGATTTTATAGACACTTTGTTTCGTTACAAATCAATACTTTTAACGACCATCAACTATGCATGTAATTTAAATAACTGTCAAGGCCAATAGGTTTGAATATCCATAGTAAGATTAGTATCACAATTTTCTAAAAAAAAAAAAAAATTAAAAGTGAGTTGAAAATGAAGATGATTTAACCTTAATTACAGTAGAAAAATAGAAATAGGAATATTTGTTTGGCATGTTGGTAAGTTTGGTTGTGTTTCAGAGTTTCATTAGGAGCTGCCTAGCGTATAGGAAAGAAGATCGTATTGACGTCTTATCACTAGCCAAACACGAATATTTGCAACCCCCCATGCCTAAACATTCGAGAGTGGCGTCGAGTCAGCAGCAGCAGCAACAGCAACAGCAACAGCAGCAACAACAACAAGCGGGCTCGTTTTCCACGGGACTTTTCGGGGCATTGAACGCTTCCTCTTCATCTTAGTGCAGTGCTGTGTTTATTTAAGTTATTTAATTCATATGTTTAAAATACTACTCATAAAAACGTACATTAGTTAATAATTATTGACGATTGTAGTGGGACGCTCAGATCAAGATTGAACTAGTTGCGTGGTGAAAATGTTATTTCTAGTGCGAATGTTGTAAAAGACGCGCAGTGTGTGCGATCCAAGGACTCTTTCAACTTCTTTCTCTTGTTGCTTACGCTTCCCCTTGAGGGTTTTTGTTATAAAGGTTGGATCGAACTAGAATCTTAGTGTACTAAAGCAACACTGTTATTTGTATCTCGCTCTCTGGCTATTTTCCTCATATGTATGGAGTAACAATATATACATATATGTGTACATTTGGTTAAATATCTACCTTTATAATGAGAACCAAATTCTCAGTCCAGTTCAGTACAGAAACAAGAACAATAGTCTGTATGTTTCCTTTCTAAGCTATATACATATAGAACATTATTAAGTTATTTTTTTGAAGTGACCTTGCTTTGTACCATAGTGTGTATTTGGTTCGCTGCGTCTTGTTCCCTCTTCATTAAATAGTGTATCATATGCAAAAGGCTCATGTTTGTATCCCCACATGACGCGAAAATGGTCGCTTATTAAATAAATTGGAACGTATTTAATAAGCTCATTTTTCTCCCAGCAGCTTTTTGAGACATTTTTGTTTTCACAGACTCGTTCTAAACTTCTAAAATATACATCATTTAGGGCGTAATACTAGTATTAAATGCGATTAAAGTCAATAACCTCAATATTATATGCGATATACAGTGTGCGGCACTAATGGTCGATATGTACGAGTACTCTGTTACTTTTAAGTTTTTCAAAACCACTTATGACTGTTTGTCGAGTTGGTTTTGACGAACGTGGAACCAATTTAAATTCGATAGAATAGGAGTGATAGAAACGTAGTCGTAATGTATCAAAATTGTGAACAAATTTAGTTGCATAACATTAAAAAAACTTTAGGAGTGTCTTTAGGACTTTCAGTAAATTCCCTCGATATTCGTTACGGTATCCGTGATGTGTATCGATGAGGGAGTTCGACGCAAGTTTTGAAATGTGCCACACTGTATAAATCTAGTTACATGTTACCCGCCAGTAGGGTGTATATATTTGAAAGCTTGTTACTTTATATTAGTGGGGTTATTGTGAATTTTCCATGAAAATGTCTCAAATATCCGATCTGAACAGTTGTTTAAAGTGTATCAAGTGATGTAAAAATGTACGGACCTAGTTTGTACAGTGCACAGTGTACATTGCAGAGTTGCTGAATAAAATTAGGGTTGTGTGTAAAGGTCAACGTACATTCTTCGTCATCTTTGTTTTTGTAAATATAAATGAAGCTGCAATATAAGAAGTGAATGCCAAACATGTCCGATATAAGTAAAACTCGCAAATAATTAAAAAATACATGTTACTTATTTATACTGTGCTGTTTGTGTGGGTGGTGCGCCACAGACATTGTGATAAGAAATTAACTAAGAGGTCATGTCTTAGTAGCAAAAAAAACGCAAAATGTATCGTTACTTTATTGTTTATGTACTTGTATCTATACTTTTATTTTATACAACGTTCACATTTTTTTCTTTGGTATATCTACCGTTGTAAATACAGTGTGTATGAATTACACAGTAAAGTTTTCAAAACCAAGTTAATTTATTTCCTCTTCAATTTTATTATAAAATATAACTTTACTAAATTTATAGCATATTTTTTTGACCCTTTGATTTTATACAAAAATTTCAGTGATAGCTTTTATAAAAAGATAGATATTCTTTGGGTTTCAAATGTAGCCTAAAAATCTATAACTTTCCAGTTTTTATAAAAACCTGGTAATATACCTACTAAGTACTTATGAGTGTTAAGTAATCCAACTGGAACTTTAATTTGAAGAGGGAAATAAGAGAATTGAACAAGACAATTTAAATCTTAGATTTAGAAGTAAAAGTACTTTGACAAGTGAATTCAAGAAGTTAGTAAGATCATGCTTTCATTCTTAAACGTGATTAAAGTTAATTTTTCTGTATTTATGAGTTCTGTAGTCAAGTTCTCGCATTTAATTGACGCAGTTTTTACGTCGTTTTTTATTCATTTTTGTGTGATGGTAGAGAGTTGTGGATCTCCAGAAAAAATCTTGAATGCTGATACACATAAATTTCAAATTAAAATTGTTCGACGGTTTGTATTTTTGTCATGAGAAAGTTCCAACTTAAATAAATCGATTTGCTTATTTTTTAAGAATCGACAAAGAAAGAGCGCATAAAATTGCAATTTGACCGTTTTTTGATACTTTCAAATTTTGGCTACAGTTTTAGTTACTTTTATTGTGGTAAAAAACCTCAATGTTTTTAAACTTGGGATTGGTAACAACTTTGTCGCGACAGCTCTCGTCTTTTGACGCTAATTTCCTGTTCTATTTTACATTTTTCAGCACTTATGAATGATTTCGCCATGTAAATATGTTTATCAGAAGTAAGATTTTAATTCCAGCGGATAATGTGTATAGTACAGGTTGTTTTATAAAAATAGTCTAAATGTTTTGTTGTTTTATTAAACGTCGAACTTTGTCACGAATTTATTTTCGTCGAGCTAAAAATTGTAGAATTACGAAAAACTGCTGGGACTACCACAGTAAGAGTTAATTATTTGGTACATTTTGTTATTAAAAAAAATCTGTTATCCTTTTTTATTAAAAATGCTCACAATTCAACATGGTATTTTTCATTATCGCGTCGGCTTCTTTTTGCTGTCTTCAGTGATGGTATTTAAAGGTATAATAGAAAAATAAAATTTAATAATATAGTGAATTGTTAGATTAGGTATTGCATGGATTACAAACACATTGTTGCATACTAGGGTGGGAAAAGCTAAAAAATAAATTTCGATAAATACAAGTCATTGTTAAAATTATAAATATTTGCTTCATAAGATAACTACAGAAAAGGAAGATCTCTTTAAAAACGCTTGCGTATTATCGTTCACTTCTGTTTTCTTCTAAACCAAATTTAACATTTTAAAGTAATTAATTTTTTAACGGTTTGATTAATTTCCATCATTTTAAAATTGCCGCCACTTTTCGTCGATGGGAGCCGTCAGCTGTCAGAACCAAGCGTCAAATTTTTAAATAATTGACATTGCCCTTTACAAATCGATTTTTAGATAACATTTATAAATAAGCGATAAATAATGTAAACTTAAGACAGTGGTTTTAATGTGTTAATAATGACGAATATACAGAATATCCAAGACATCTTTCAGTTAAAATGCATTTTATCAGATATAAAAATCAGGTTGTGTTGTCGCATTGAAAGTGGAGTGAAACAATTATTGGCTTTAGTCACAAGGTAAGTGTGTCTTACTGTCACATTTAATTGACTTTTGAACTCTTTTTAAGTGAGGATGAAGTTGTGTTACACTACACATATGGGGAATTGGCCCCAGTACTGAAAAGAATCCCATGGTTTACAGACTCGAGTAAATATATTCAAGCTGTTTGCTTTGATCCTACAGCAACATGGCTTTTGGTTGTTTGTAAGTTTCTTGAGATTTAAAGTCAAGCGTATTGAACATTGTTTTACAGCTCTTGATGGGTCTCTGTATATCATCCCAGCTCTTAGCTTAACTGACAAAAAACAGAGAATTGACTGTAAGTGGTCACTCAATGACTTGACTCATTTTCCTAAACATTGTCAGACTCCTGAGGCTAAACCTACCTGTGTGGTATGGTGGCAAACATTTGATTCAAACCAAAATGCATTGGTGGGTTATGAGAGTGGAGCTATAGCTCTCATTAGTTTAACAGATGGAAGGTGTTTAGGGTCTTGTTCCATTTCTGAGCCTGTAGTTGGCTTGGCACTATGTCAGGATAACACATTGGACTCAGTTTCATTGCTGGTAACATTATTTCACTCTTGAGTCATTTTGTACTAAGATAATTGTCTAGATTAATGGAGAGAGCGGTCAACAATGGCGATTAGTACTAGAACAAAACTCAGTTGGTTGTTTATGGCCACCAGAAACCACCAGTCATGCTGATGATCTAACACGCTCAAGACTACACAGTTTGAAGCAAATGGGAGTTGACAAGTTAGCCTCATTGAAGCAGAGATTAGTTGAGGCAAGAGGTGGTCGCCGGGATAGTCAGAGCGATACAGCAAGCGAATCGTCACATTCAGAATCCACACCATCAGGACCTGAATTGTTGCCTTGTCTTTGTGATACTATTTTTGCACCTCAATATGCAAGAAATCGTTATTTATTTTCCGCTTTTTATAAACCTACAAGTTTACTCACTGTACATGCAGTGGATGTTGAATCAGCACCGTTGTTTGTGCATAAATTAATGGCAGGGACAAATTCTGTGTTGTTGACAGATAAGTTAATTTATACTGTTAATGAAGAAGGAGATGTTATTTCTGTAGTCAGTACACACCTTTCAGAATGTAGGATGGAAGGAGACGCTGTTAGTTTTGTTTTGTTTTTTTCAAAATCTTTTCTGGCTAACGAGAAAATTTGTAGAAGTTCAATTCAGAAGCTTTAATTATTCAGTTTACTGTTGGAAAGGAGGAAGTTTTGGGGATGTACAAGCAGACAGATTTTTCAGTTGGAAGGAATAGGAAGGGAAAGGAAGATCAGAAGAAGGAGAAGCATTTTGAAATGCCCAAAACCACAGAGGATTTGACTGTAAGAAGACCAAAGATTGATACATGCATTGTCGTGACTACCTCATCGGTTTACAGGGTCATCCTTACGTAAGTAATATAAAATTAAAAAAAGATACAAGGAATTTTGATGTTTCTTCGTAAATAAAGACTTACGTATTTAAAAAGTATATTAAAAGTAAATTTCATATTATAAATACAGTGCAGCGTCGATTAGCCAAACTAATGTTGTCAGGGATGATTCAAAAAATCAAAATTTATTGACAAAGGAATAAAAAAAAGGAATGTGTCAAATAATCAAACAAATTTTTACAAAAAACTATAATTTAACTGTATTACATAGTCGAAAAAAATATACGACTCCAGAAACGTAAGTTGTATACCTAAGATCAATGTGGCACAAACAAATACTTCTCTAAAAGCATTGCGTGCCAACGATGCTCGGCCATATTTGATTTATTTTTCACGAAGCCAGTTCGGATAATTGACGATTTTACGTTACTTGAAATTTGATTGCTTTATCATTTGGAGAATTTGGGGACTTTAAAAAGCAGCACATAATAAGAATAACAGAAATAGAGGCACCTGTTGTAAATATAATATCACGAAAGTCCTTCCAGAACATGGCTATTTTTCCCCTGTGTAAATTACCAGAAAATGAAAATGCGTCTTATAACTGTGTACTTACGATTTAGTTGCTCGACTAAGGAAGTTCATCTCTGTTAATTTGTTACTGGTAATTTCGACTGTCGGGTAACTTATAACTATCCTTTGTTGCCCAATTTTTTAAAGGTAATCTTGATAAGAAATTATCTTGGTTTGATGACACAAAACTGTATGATGCAATAATGCAAAGAATTACATATTTTTACTGTTTACAGAAGAAACAAAAATCAACTTGTTTAAAATGACTTGAGACTCTTTTACTCTTAGTAGCTTCACCCACTCTTTCTTTACTCTTTTATCGTTTTATTTTTTGTACTGAACTGACAAAATTAATAAGTGATAATAGACTGATTATGACAAAACCGAAATCATGATTGATACGCAATAGAGATTTTTAATTGTAGTACCTTTTTTCAGTCGTTCACCAATCAGCAGATTCGCACACTTTGTCACCGTCGAAAAGGACTTCGAAAAGGCAGAAAAACTTTCCCTAATCTTCGGATTAAACATGCAACAATTATTGGAAGCTTGCGGTGATCTGATGATTTCAAAAAGATCTTTCCATTCTGGAATAATTCTATATAAACAAGCAAAAGTTCATCTCTTAAAACGTGTTCTGAAACTCGCCATATCTGCCGATTGCCGAACTCTACTAAAATTTGTACACCTTTGTTTAAGTTCGAGCCGTGTCGATATGTCTATAGCTACCAAAATCCACATTGGAAATCTAGCTGTCATGGCTTACACAGAGCTTATACTAAGACACGGAGGACCTGCTAGACTCTCAAATTCCAAGGATTTCATGTAAAGAGATCTGATAAAATCAGTTGTTGCTTCACGTTCTTTTTTAGGAATTTCTTACGATTTGAAGAGTTTTTCGATCAGATTTTAGCTGTGAACGTTGCTTGCCAAGCTGGACAATGGAATATCGTGTCTTTATTAGCGAAATGTCGGGGACTACAACCGGAAGTGGTTTCAGCTTTTGGGCAGATTTTACAAAGTGCTAGAGCACCTAGAGCGAATGATAAAGATTTCTTGTTTGCTTTGTCAGAGCCGAGTTTAACACAGAGTCTTGTGATTTACTCACAGAGTAGTCGCGAGATTTTTAATTTTATTCGGACGAACGTGGATGCTTTTCCTGTTGATATTCTGCAACGCTTTGCTGTTCAATTGGATCCGAGTCATCCCAGTGTGGTTCCTTTGGTTAGCCGAATTTTTTCATGCAATAAATACTCGACTAGTTTTGACACCACTATAGAGTCCGTGGATATGGAAAACCCTGACAAGGCTGTTATTGCTGTGAAGGACCTGATTGAAACCTTTTTAGTGGTCTTGGTCAGGCTTGTCGGGAAAAACGACAAAGACAGGTAAGTTGCTGATCTAGTTTTAAAGAGACACTAATATTTGCATTATAGTTACGATATTGGTCTGTTAGAAAATATAGAGGCCCCAGAAGCTCCAGACGATGAGCCTGTTATAGAAAAACTTCCAGACTTGCACCCCCTCAGTTGCGGCTACGAACACGCTGCTGTAGTTCGCAATTCATCTATCTACACAATGGGTGTTTCAAGTTCTGGTTGTCTGGGTTTAGGACCACTTTTAACCCAAAGTAGCCCCCCAAAATTGGTTTCAACGTTGTTTGACTTGAGAGTGAAGGTTTTGAGCGTCAGTTGTGGCCGAAAGCACACGCTCGCTTTGACAGATTTTGGGGTAATTTCCAAAAATCATGTTTCCGTTTTGTTAATTTTCTTCTGCCGTAGGTTTACGCCTGGGGCTCAAATGCGTATGGTCAACTCGGACTAGGTCCTCTCATCCATGAAACTCCATATCCTCAAGTAATAACCACGCTTGCGTTCAAGAAAATTGTAGAGGTCACGGCAGGACAGTATCACAGTTTAGCTTTAACTTCAAGCGGTCAAGTTTATACTTGGGGTTGGGGAATTCATGGTCAGCTCGGTCATGGTAACTGTGACAACCTCTTCTACCCAAAACCGTTACCATTTAAACATCAAGTCGTGCAAGTAGTGGCAGGACATGCTCATAGTTTAGTGTTAACCAGAGAGGGAAGGTTGTACGGATTCGGTTCAAACGTTTTTGGACAACTGGAAAGCTGTCAAATTGACTCTAATAAGTCGACTAGTCCTGTTTACGTGGTACTAATGCCTGATATGTACACACCAATTGAAAAAGTTTCTTCGGGATATTTCCATAACGTATGAAATTAAAATTAGGTTGATTCTTTATTCATTTAGTTGCTTCTTAGATCGCCATTCGTGTTGACCAGGAGGTTTTTACATGGGGGGCAAATCCTCAAGAAGTTCGGATTTTGCAGTCCAAAAACTTACAGAGACAAAATGGCGTTACTTTGAAAGCACCAGATTCGTGGAAGGCTTGCGTACATGTATATTCTAGTAATAGTAAAAAACCTATAGAACAAGTAGCAGTGGGTTATCGACATTCCGTGATTTTACACAACGGGAAAATTCTGTGGGGTAAAAGCAAGGACGAGGAGTTGAGTCCTCCGAAACTCAAGGACAAAGACAATATTAATTTGTTTACACACAAGTTTACACATATTGCGTGTGGACTGGATCACACCATGGCAATTGACCAAAGCGGGAAACTTCTTGCTTGGGGGAGCCCTTCTATGGCACAAGTAAATCCACTCTCGACCATTTGACCGAGTATTCATCATATTTTTTCAGACTATACTTGGACGCCCTCTAGACGACGATGGAAAGTCCTCCACCGAAGGTAGAGTCTTGATATTCAAAAATACTCGAAGGGTCATCAAGTTCCCAAACAATTTCGATGGGAATTCAGAGTGTTTTCCAATAGAAGTTCCTGGATTACCATCGATGGCAATTACATTCAACCCCACCGATCATCGATTATTATTCGCGAAGAAATATGTACCTTACGCGGTTTTGCAAATAGAAAACGATGGCGATTTTGAGCCGACTTTTGCACCTGTGACGAAAAATTCATCACCGCTTAGTTTCATCCAAAACATTCCGAAATTTAAGTTTGGTCAAAACACTTTGCACTACGCGCTCGAAGCCTATCATGGTCTCTACGACACGGACAATATCATGTCCAAGTGCTTGGATATGAACAATTACCAAGCAGCTAGTAAAATTTCCATTCTGGATGGGCACTTTGGAGATAGTTTAGGTTTCCAACTCACTGCTTTCAAAAAGTACATGGATTCGTGTAGTTTAGATCTAGATTCCATTTTTGTTAACAAAGAGATGTATGACAATATCAAAGAGAAAGAGCAAGATTTTGTGGACTTTGTCGTGAAGAATATCCAGGAGGATTTTGGAGAGAAAACTTATATCAACTCCCCGGCTCACATTCTAAGCACGAGTTCGTCCCTTGACAGTATAAGACAATGGGGAGACGATGTGGAACACCAAGGAGGCTGTGAAAGCCCCTGTGAAATGTCCGATATTGGCGATATTCGTCAAAGTATGACCCATTACGTTCAATCTTTAAAAAGCAACGATAATTCTCCACCAATTTCGAGCGTTTCTAAAAGAGTTTCCGCTTCCGAAGTGCGAAGGAGGACAAACAGCGAAGAAGAATACATAGATCTAGAAATTAAAGATGAAAAGACGAAAGAGGTAATCGACAACGCTTCCAAGCTAATCGAGTTTTACATAAAAAAGATTTACGTGTCTGAAAATCACATCTTGATGCAGAACGTGCTGATGAAGTGCATCGATTTTTGGTTAAGTAATAATTTACCAGTTCCTATCTTAGAAAACGTTCTCTTAAAGAACATGGATAAGTATTTCTACCCTTTGTCAATTTTACTGTTCTGTAAAAATTTCAGTGATGATGATATTATCAAAGATAAGAGAGACTCGGCGGGGTTTTTGAAAGAGTTTTCTACTAAATTTTGCCTTCACTTGTGTTCCATGGTATTAGAAAATGTCAACAAGGCGTAAATTTATCATCTCAACCTGATATTAATAGCGTTTTTTGCGTAGAACTATCGTGTGGGGAAAGTAAAAAAAGCAATGTTTTGACCTGTAAGCTTCAAATTAATGGATCATACTGTACTAGTCCTCATTAGATCTCATTTGATGTGTAGTCTTTATATTTAGTTGTCTTCCACTTTCAGCTTCAATTCATTAGGCAGATCGTACAAAAACAGTATAAATCATAATTGTGATATTGTGTCAGCAGAAGGCTGAAGCACAAACTGTACAATGCAGCACGTTTTTTGTTTATTTATATCATTGAATTTTAAATATTTAGAAAACATGTAAGTCTCTCTGTGTGTATTTTCAATAAACAACGTTTTAATTCAGAACTTTATTTAATAAATGTGAAACTAAAATTCAATTTCAGGAAGTGATATGTCTTCAACGCTGGTCTGAAGAAGTTTCTCACCAAAATCTTCCTCAAACTTGTAGTCAATTTCTGGCATTTCTACAAACAAATCCCATGTGTCAGGCTCTGGCGATAGCTTGAGAGGAGTTTTAGATCCAACGTGGCAATAAGAACGTAAAACTTTTTGGTGGTGTTTTTGTGACAAACGTTGAATTGGTTGGTAATCGTCTACAAAAAATCAATTAGGCAAACCAAAAAACTGGAATTAAAATTTTACCTTCAAAAGTTTTAAAAGAATACCTATGATAACAAAATAAGTCTTCATCTTCATCATCTGGTCTAGGAGTAGCGGATTTTGTCGCGAGTTTGGATACAGACTTTTTCAGAGTATGGTCAGGTTTCAAACTTTTGTTAACGGCGGGAGAACAGGCGTTGACCGACCTGTCCACGAAGGGTTTTCGGGACAATGTATTAGTAGCCCCCGGCTTCTTCATCACAGTTTCCACATCTGAAAACGTGTGGAGGCTAAAGTAATAAACAAAAACTTCAAAATTACTTACTTTCATGTGAGAAAACGTGAATTGCCGGTGACCAAACCATTTTTAATTCTTGGTTAGGAAAAGAAATTAATTAATAGCTCAAAAAATCCAAACCACGTTCCACTTTCAAATTGTAAAATCGAACTAATGTAGAAGCTTGAACTGATAATCTGCACTTTTTCGTCTGCAATTGGTTTTTGTCGGTTTGAAAAGCAGCTGCAGCGACTCACTTTTGTTTTTTTGTCAATAACCCAGAGTGACCAACCTGATGAAATTGAAACCGTTATTCCAATCGCTTAATTTTTGCTCATGAACCAAATATATTGTATGTCTGAGTGTAAAATAAACGTAAATTGTATACAGTAGTTGAAGAAAATCAGTAATTGAGTTGTAGGCGCGAATTAAGATAAGATCATGTTAGGGAATTTTACTAACCGGGCTTGGTATGATGATAATAGTCGACATTTAAATATTTAAAATAGTTATTTAAAGAAATTTCACTAATTTGTGATCTATTTTGAATTTGATACAAAAAAGTGGGTTGTTATCTTAGATATTTTAAACGAATGGATTTCTAAAATATGTCTTTTTTTATTTGATATGCATCAAATCGTGACAGAAAACAGTGATTAGTGTGTGACTTTAGCCACCGGCTTCGCGGGCTGTCACTTGTCACCGTTTGTTATAAACATAACCTAGTAAATTCGTAAATAGAAGCGTAACAAGAAAGTTATTTTTACATAGTGAGATTAGGGCCACTCAAGTACGAACTCTTATTTCATTAAATTATACTTTAAATGATTTATTTTAGCATGGCCAAGCATCATCCAGATCTGATATTTTGCCGTAAACAGCCGGGGGTTGCCATCGGAAGGCTTTGTGAAAAATGCGATGGAAAATGTGTAATTTGCGATTCCTATGTCAGGCCCTGCACTCTAGTTCGAATATGTGACGAATGCAACTACGGCTCATACCAAGGTAGATGTGTAATATGTGGAGGTCCAGGAGTCTCAGACGCCTATTATTGTAAAGAGTGTACAATACAAGAAAAAGACAGAGACGGTTGTCCGAAAATTGTTAATTTAGGTAGTTCAAAGACAGATCTGTTTTATGAACGGAAAAAATACGGCTTCAAAAGACGTTAATGTGGTCTTATTATAATAAATGAAAAAAAAAAGAATCTGAGTTTGTTTTGAGACGGCTTTTAAGTGATTCATCTTTACGCGCATAACTATGAACCAAATTCCCATTTTATAGAGGCAGTACGTTTTGAATTCGATAAATCGCTGATAAGATGTTTTGTTTTACACAAGAAGTAGAAACTTATTAGCAGTTGTGTTTGTGGAAAAATGGAGGACGGGTGGACGACAAGACTTTTTTTTCTAATCATGACACGTAAGTAGTCATTTTTTTATGTTTTATATAAGCATTACACTGTCTTTAATTATATTAAGACGTGATAAAGTAGGTAAGATATAACTTAATTTATTGTTGCATGCCAGTCTTTTTGAGATAACAACTTACCTGCTGTCAGAAGGGCTAGTATACGTCATATTTATTTCATAATTTTGTATTTTAATAACTTTTCAATGAACAGAATACAATTTTGTAATATGGCACAAGAATAGTCCAGTCCTAGGAATGTTTGTGTTTTCATTCGCCTCAAAGTAGAACAGGATATTTTACCCGTACAATCGTGAAGTTGAAATATCTTAAGACGTTCAGTATTTTTAGCGGTCTTAGTAAAATTTGAATTAGACTTACATTCTTGCGAAGACACGATGGTTTTTTTTAGTATTGACCCAAGGACAAGGCCAAAGTTACTGCTCAGGATTTCGAATTCAGGACAATGCTCTCTTAACAGCGGCACATTGCATTTTCACAGAAAATGGGTAAAAAGATTTTTAAAAACTTAAACTTTTCTACATTCGGTTTACTTACAGACTCCTTCCGAAGTCGAATATTTCCATAGTCTTTGGTGACTTACGCAAGAATGTAAGCCACTCCACTACAGTTACTAACATTATCCTTTTATAATTATTCTACATGTAAATTTGAACGGGACAAAAATCGGGTCTACATGGTGGGTTACACTTCTGATTCTGATGCGAAAAACTGCAATACCGAGGAATTCAACGAAACAGAATTAATTCTTTGCGTGAATTCTGAAGGAGAAGACATTCCTTGTTTCGGTGATTCAGGAGGACCTGTTTATGATGGTGATGGTCGTGTGCTTGGTTTGATCTCTGGAGGATTTTACTGTTCTGGAACATCAGTGGTTGTCAAGACTGCTGTTTTCCAGGAGTTCTTAGCTCAAAATAAGGAACTTGATTTTTGGACTGGAGCTAAAATGTTTGCTATTTTGTTCTTGATTTTTACTGCGTTCCCTACCCCAATAGGTGTTGCTGTTTTAATTACTGATCTGCATGTATCATCAAGATAATGGAGAAGCGAATGGAAGAATTCCTGGTGAAGAAGACATCGAATCAACTTTGAACAAATCGATCTTTTTCAGCGTCTTCTAATCAAAACATGCTGGATTTTCTTGAAATGCAAAATGTAGATTTCTTTCAATATCTGTTAGTTTATGGCAAATATAGCAAAAAAATACTCTTCGTTCGCCAATTGTCATTATACAGGTCATTATGCGGTACTTAAACTTTATTATGGCTGTATAACGTTATTTATTCCAGACAACTATACTTCTCTCATCGTACTATTTAGTTTTATAAATTTATTTAACACCGTTATTCTAAATCTTTATTAATTTATTATTTGTCTTTCGTTACTACTATTACTGATTATTCGCCATGTTTAAACTCGTTTTGTATAAAATAATTTATTAAAAAATTAAAAAATAAATTATATAATTAATTTGCGCTCTAGCTTTCAATGGTTTGCCTAAATACTAAATAAATTTGACGAAATACTTAAAACACTTCCACGTATTTGGTCTAAGTTCCAATATTTTGTTATGATCAAATTGAAGACATTTATCAACTGATTTGTTTAGACGCTTTATTTCTGCGTAAAAAATCAAGTTTGGTCACTTTCAAAGCGGTAATAACTTCTAAAATTATACGATTTTTTTTTACGTATGATCACATTAAAGCCGCTTGACACATTTTTGTGACTTCAGTTTTCACTCATCCAGATTGTTAATTTTATTCAAGCTTTGATTTTGATCATTTCAACAAATAAAAAAGTTATTAAATTTTTTAAAAATTGTTGGGTGTTATGATCACATTGAAACAACTTTTTTCGAATTCAGTTTTAATTTATCCACGTTGTTAATTTCTGTATCCAAATCTATTTAAATACTCTAAAAACCGTAAGTTTTTTCCACTTCTTTATTTCGATTTAAACTGTCAATTTTTTCGACAATAAACGTTTTTTATTCTTAGCTTTTTTACATTATTTCTAATGATAAGGTAAATTTTTGAGAACTTTGAAGGTTTCTATAGTATTGAACCATTTTTTTTTATTTGTCCTTTTTGACATTTTATATTTCTTACCAAAATGGTCTATCCCCACACCTATAGAACCGAACACAGTGAAACAAGAACCACAAACAGTGTCTATGGAGATTACTACGCTCAGCTTCAAAGTAAAAGAATTGCAATCCAACCAAACCTTTTAAAAATCATACAATTCATTGACTCCCATCGTGGAGTTTTTTTAAACAACCTCGCAGAGTTTGTGAAGATTAAATCTATTTCTGGAAACTTACAATACCGAGATGACTTACACAAAATGACAGATTTCACACAAGAATGGTTAGAAAAGTTGAACATAAAATACGAGCGTTTTAACATTGGTTTCCATGAGCTTGAGGGTCAAAAAGTTAGACTTCCTACTGTACTATTGGCGACTTTGGGAACCGATCCAAATAAGAAAACTCTTTGCGTTTATAGTAGTTTGGATGTTAAAGAACCGGATGTTAGTCGTTGGCGGACAGATCCATGGACATTGACGCAAATAGGGCGCAAAATCTACGGCGTTGGTGTTGCTCAAGGAAAAGTGAATTTGCTACAGTGGTTTCATGTAGTTTTAGCTTTCCAGAAAAGTAAAATCGACATTCCTGTTAATCTCAAGTTTATAATCGAAGGAATGTATCATTACAATAGTGTTGGTTTGGCAGAATTTTTGACTTTACGAAAACAGGATTTTTTGGTTGGTACTGATTATGTGGTCATGTGTGATTCTGAATGGATCGGAGAAAAACATCCTTGTATTATTTACGGAACAGTTGGAGTTATACATTTTGATATATACATAGAAAAAATAGCTGAATCAAAAACAGATCCTCGAGACGACATGATTAAAATCTTCGAAAAAGTTGTAAACGATCAAGAGGAGGTCTTGATACCACATTTTAGTGACATCGTTACACAAATCACACCAGAGGAAGAAAAGTTATATGAATGCATAACTGAGTTCAAGATGGAGGACGTCAGGTAGGTACCTGAGTCACTGAAGAACTCTTACTAGTAGAATTTGCAGAGATACTTTACCTCCGTACAAGCAAAAATGGGATAAAGTAAAACTGTTAATGCACTATTGGAGATTACCATCCATCTGGGTGGGGGAAACTGAAGAATGTACTTGCCCTAAAAAAGACACTACAAAAATTAAAAGACACTTTATCGTGAAAATAGTACCACGACAGATTATTGATAGTACCAAAGCACTCATTATACACCACATCAACAGCGTCGTACAAAAGCTTAAAATTGAGAATAAAGTTACGTGTGAATCCACAATGGCCACTCGGTATTGGCATGAAAACGCAGCTAGTCATAATTATCAAGCTGCCAGACGAGCTTCCATTCAAGTAAGTAGTTGTAGGGTTGAAACAACCTTACTATTTTTTTTTTAGATTTACAAGGAGGATCCAAATTTGATTCGAGAAGACAGAGCTAGAGAAAATGTCACTATACTTGATAGAGTGTTGGAGAAGGATATCGTTCTTTTACCGTTGGTATGCCGAGGCTCAAATTCCTGCAGTGATAATGAAAATATAACCGACCGCAATTTTTATGAAGGCACGAAACTTTTGGGAGCCTATTTGTTTCAGTTAGCAAAATAAAAAAGTGTCTTTATTGTTTTGTTTCTATGGCTACAAAAAACTGTTTACTTGCTTGTCTAATTTATGAAGCCATAATTTGTTAAAACTGTTAAAGTTTAATTCCTGAAATGAGTTCTAGTAAGCCTGTTTTGGGTGTAAATTTAAGTGTAATTTTTTTTTGTAGATTTCAGATTTATTATTTTTCTAATATCAACTGGAATACCCTGTAAGTAGTGTGGAAGTTTGCTCGAGCATTTATTTGGAACTAACTCTAATTGTAGGTCTTCAAGGCGTGGAACACTTGACGGTTACAAACTGGTAAACAGAGTTTTACTATAAACTTGAAAACCAATTAATTGTTTTATAGTCTTCCCAACTTTGAAGATCGATTTTTTTTACCGGACGAAACAATAACACTCGCACCAAGTTGTACGTCAAAAGAAGAGTACGAACTGGGATTAAATTATGATTGGACTTATAAAATTGATGATCGTAGTATAAACCTTAAATATTGGTTGAAACCTGTACGTAACAAAACAATGAAACTAGAAATACCTCCTTATGGTTTACCACCAAACAATTACGTTATAACTGTGAGGTCTAAAAGAAAATCTCATGTGAAAACAGGACCTGAGACTATTTTAAAAACTCCAATTCTTCAATGCTGTCTACCAATTTCACCTTTTCCTCCTGTTGCCATCATAAAAGGAGGACTAGAAAGAACGGTACCACCTGAACTTGTTGTCGTAAGTGGAGAAGGCTCTTATGATCCCAATACACGTTCTTCTGATGGACTCAAATTTCGTTGGACTTGCGAAGAAAAAGTCAAACCTGAGACTTTTTGTAGGGGAATTGTTGTATCTACTACCTCCAGTGTTGTAATTCCGGCTGTACACGCTACACTGCGTGACGTTTTTATTATGTCACTACATGTAGAAAGCAAGTTTTTTAAAAGCAGACAGGTTTCTCAGAAGATATCAGTAACAGAAAAAGCATTTTCTTTTGAAATCAGGTAAACTAAATGAGTTATTGCTTCTGGGCTCTGACGGTTTCTGTAGTTGTAGAAAAAATTGTTACCCTCTTAGGTCATTTCCCACAATTAAAAGATCTGTTGGTTTTACAATAATTTGTCATAAACATTGTGACCAAATAGCTGCCAATGAGTATCGTTGGTCTATTAAAAACAAGAATGGCGTTCTAGAATTTGATTTCTCAAAATGGCGTTATAATGGAACCGGTCATAAATTTGATATTCCTGCCAATACTTTAAAATGGGATCTGTATTATGTGACTGTAACTGTTAAGTCTAATAGTGGATGGGAAGGATACAATGTTATAGAACTTCCTTTAAATATTTCATCACCTGATGTTAAAAACTGTCAAGTTCACCCGAATGAAGGCATTGCGTATAAAACTTTATTTAAATTTCATTGTGATGCTGCATCGAATTCTGTTTATTATGAATTTGTGGTTAAAATAACTTATGGTAATAACTTTTTGTAGAAAAACAAAACAGCCAAACCTTTTTTTTGTAGATATGTCAAAAGACACCGTGGCAATAAGTGGATTTGCTCCGGAAGTGATGAACAATTTATTTAGACTGCCTACAACAGCAGGGCGTCGCTTTTTTGTCAGGGTTAAAGAACAAGAAATGCCATCTGCAGAAATAGAAGTGTTTCCAAAAATATCTTTTGATACTGAGAACCCATCGATTAAAATATTATCATCAATTATGCAAAATTTTCGTAATAATCCTTTGCAAGCTCAGCAACAACTGAATAGATTACTCGCCGATGATCTAGATGGAACATTTCTTCTACTCGAGTCAGTCTACGATGATTTTGTTCTTTCTAGAAGAAACTACGACAAAAAATTAAGCGATTTTTTCCAATCTCTAAAAGTGACAGCGGTGATGAATATGATAAATGTAAAGTTTTTAATTTTTTTAAAATAACACTAAGACAATTATTGTAGGACCCTATAGGAGAAATAACATCTAATTTGGAAGTTATAGAATCTCTCATGGAATCGACACAGAAAAATATTTCAGCTCTTAGTAATCCCTTGTTGATCAGATATGCTATGAGCCTTTGTAAAAGAATGTCTCAGAATTCTTTAGAACATTTGTCAGAGGAAGTTCATCCGTTTGAACATCAGGAGAAGGCCTTGCAAGTTGCTGGGTAATTACAAGTTTAGTAAGTTTGTAAGTCTATAAATTACGTTAAACAGATATTTGACCAAGTGTATCGAAACCTACATCAACCCTAATTATACAATTTCAATGGAAACTGAAACGAACACAGATGTTATTACTACAGAACCTTCTCTTGAAGACATAGAGGATTATGTTGATCATGACGAAAAATATTACAACCACCTAGACAAGGTAAGAGAAAAAAAATGTGTCATTCAGATCCAGCTTTGTTACCATTTTCGTACATCAATATTAGTAAATTAAAAATTCTGATCCTATCAATTTTGGTTCTGTAAAAATTCATAAATTATTCATTTTAACGTGTGTATTATTTTATGCCGGAAATGGTATTTTAAATTTTGCGGAAAATCAGTGTCTGTCGGATTTTAAAATTGATAATTATCGTATTGTGATAACATATTGGTCATAAAAAAATAACAGTGGAAAATTTTAGTTTTTTTTTCTTTTAGTGTAGTATTTGTAGTCGAGGGCATAATATTATAAATTAGCTAAAATAAGCTATTTCCGTAGAACAACAACTAATGTTGAGAAAAGGGTTTAAAAGTACATGAGGACAAATGTATTTTATTGCTAGAAAGAATTATAAATTGTTGAAAATTTACACATTTCGAATTTATTTATATGAAAAAACTAATTTGAGGTTTGGATGGTAAATTATTTTTCAAATCTAGGTCAGTTACAATTTTTCGTGTTGTTTATTAGAATTCATGCTTTTTTTAGAAAAAAGGAAAAATCACGAAATGATAACTATTACAACAAAACTTTTTTTTTAATCTGAAGGTTGAAATAAAATATTTCATTTTTAAAAGAGTAGAAATTTTAGCAATCCAAAATAGAGTAAATTAATATTCTAAAAATTTTGGAAAATATAATTTAGGTTAGTGCAGATTTTCAAAAATGTAGTGTACGTTTTTTGATCTTATGAACATTATGTTTTTGGAAATATTATTTATCTTATTTACAAAAACATAATGTTTAATAATAATAATATAATAATTATAATGTTTGTTTTTCAAATAAAAATTGTTTATACAAATCTTCTCAGTTTCGTCTATTCTCAAAATTGTACTGATTTACTGATTTCAAAGATTGTGTTTTTCTTCTAGAAAATGGTCTGTTGGATCTAAAAACGATCTAAAAAATTAAAATTCCAAAATTTCTTGATGCTCTTAAGAAGTTGTAAATTTATAGGTGATCAAAAACTGTATTTGTTTAAAAATTGCTAACATTTTAAAGCTTCTAAGAATTTATAAGTTTTAACATCATGAAATTTGAAGTCATTTTGCAATAACAGAAATTAGAGAAATTTTGTATGGATCGAAAATCGTTGACAGTATACAATTTCAAAAGTAATAAAAAACAAAAAAATTAAACTTACCTTATGTAGATGCTGAAGGAATTGAGAAGCTTTAAAAAGCTTTTCTCTTTTTTGTTTCATAAATTAAAAAAAAAATAAAATAAACTCAAAGTTTTCCCAGTTCTGTAAAAGCTCAAAACTACTAAAACACTTTAATAAACTTTGTAAAAATCTAAAATATAGTAAAAATTCAAATTTTTCTTCTTAATGTCTGATCTAGATTTTATTAAAAATATCTAATTTTGAAAAATTTACTTTATCTTACTCTACTGAAAGTTTCAAAGTTAAAAATCAACATAAAGATTAATTTGCGCCGACTTTGGCAAAACTTATTTGTTCAAATGATGCACTAGTTGATCTTTTACGTTTCATAAAAATATTCAATAATCTTTGTACATCTCTAGCTTATAGAAACAACTAACGATCTTATAAACATTGCTCGCGCCGCAACAAAACTCGTGGCTTTTACTACACCAGTTGGTGAAAGTCTTGTAAAAATCCACGGAGAGACAAGTTACGTGGGAGTTTTTAAAGACATTGGCTCAGAATTATATAAAACTACTGTTTATTTTGAAGATATCGCTATAAAAACTTCTGCAGATTTGAGGAATGATACACACCCCTACGATCTCTTGGTAAGTTTAAAAGTTTTATTATCTTTAATATCATAGCGTTGCAGCTGACGTTATGGGAAAAGGACATAACGTGGTGGAATCCTTCTTATACAAAAGTCGCCACTTCAATTGTGTTAATCGAATACTGGCATTCTTCCTGTAGGGATCGAATTCTCACGTTCACTGAACGGGCTGATTTATTTATTCCCATAAAACCCGATAGACGAGTGAAACGAAAAAAGATTCCACATATTATTAACGTTCCTGCAGGCTTTGCTAGTATGACCAATGAAGAGTTGAATTATGAAATTCAAACGCATAAAATAAAGCTTCCTGCGAAACGAATGTTACATGTTTATTTTCATAATGTGTCTCCAGGCACCGTTTTTGATGTACTTACTATTTTATTTTGAAATTTAATTTTATAAATACTTTTTTTGGGTTATGAAGGCAGTACTCGTGGTCAACAAATTTCCAACGATTGAAGACTTTCGCCATGGAAATGTCACTGTAAGCCAACACAAGATGAATTTTTTGACTCAAATAAATGATTTGGGTTACGGCGAAATTGCTTACCTTGGTATCTTAGTTAAAAAGCAATCGGTAGTCGGGCAGAAGACGCTGAGATACAACATGTCTTCAATTTTCACAAGCTGCGTTAAATTTTATTTCGTTAATACTTCGTGGACGCCAACTTGTAGAGTAAATGTTGTTGTTCATAACTTTTCACATATTTTTGCATTGTTTTTTTAGCCCGGTCTTAAAGGAAACTTTACAGTGGTTCACTGCAGATGTAGAAGATTTTCTGTTTTTGCTGGTTTTGTGGAAAATGTTCCTTCACCTATACAGAAATTAATCAAACCAAATTTAGAGTTAGTTCTACTAAGGAACAGGACAATTTTTGTGACAACAGTAATTACTTTTGCTATTTATTTGTTCTTAATGATGTTCGTATTAGCTCAAAAACAGGTATTTTTTATTTGTTTGAGTAAAACTAACTTATAGGAAATATTTTAAGGATGAATTCTTTTTCTTGGCAGACAACGACGCAAATCACCGATTTGCTTACTTGCTTAGCGTTAAAACAGGAGCTGGTTGCCATGCAGGGACCACAGCCAATGTTGTCGTAAAAATTAAGGGCGAAAAAGCAGCATCAGAGGTTTAGCAGTCTTACATCTTCTCAGTTTGTTGCATTATCACGTTTCTAGCCTCACGTACTCAATTATCCTGATCCTAAACTTCGCTTATTGCAACAGTTTGGACATACTATGTTTGTACTGGCAACAGAGCAACATTTAGGTCCACTTAAGACCATTGAGTTGTGGTTTGATTCAATAGGAGATGGACCATCTTGGTAAAATTGATCAATGAATTTAAAACTAATCTGTATTTTCTTTTTAGGGACTGTCGCGAAGTAGTCGTTTATGATTTACAACAAAAAAGACGATATTATTTCCCAGTAAAAGATACTTTGTCACTATTACTCGGAAAAAGTTATCTTGTCCTGAAACCATCGATTAAAACAATACTTACACCGTCAAAGGTTCACGTGAAGCATAGTCAAACGTCCGTGCATACTTTCAAGGGGAAATTACTTTCTACATGTAAATTTAGTCTACGGCCAAGATACCATACATGGTATCTATGGCAAAAAGAAGAAAACTATACGTTTCTTTCAAAGCTGACAGTTATTCTTTCTAACGTACTTTCGTGTTATGCTGTAACTTTGATGATGCTCGGGACGCCAAAATTCAATCTTATAGATAACTTTGATGTCCATCACGATTGGGAATTTGAATTATCAGAGGTGCTTATTGCATTTTTCAGCTCGTTTATAACGTTTATGCCTCATATTTCTCTTGCATGGTGTTTTCGGTAATGAGAGAGTTATTTTAATTGTATGCTTTTAATAGAAATTTCAGGTTTTCACGAACTCAGTTGTCGTTTTACAAGCAATCACATAAGCTTCCTTTTCGATACACGATTTTCTTTTGGTAAGTACAAACAAATTGTTATAAAAAGTTACTTTATAAGACTACAGAAAAGAAGACACTAATTTAAATCTATCTATAATTGTTGAAAACATTTTACATTTTTTATTTTAGAATTATATGAATTATTACATTGGTTATTAATTATAATAAATTAGTTAGGGTGTTTTTTCAGTTAGTCACAAATTAGAAATTTTTAAATTTCTTAAAAAAAATTCTACTGTTCACTCATTTGTGAAACAATTGTACATAAATATGATCAAATATTTTCAAAATTATTCCAAATCATGGAAAACCCAACAAAAAAAAATGCAGATATTACGTTGTCTATATTTCAATTTTTTTTTAAATTAAGTATTTATATTATTTGGATGCATGGAATACTTTTTTAGTTACTTAAATTTATCACTTTAAAAAAAAAAATAGAATTTTTTAAATTTTGGATTTTTGATTTGTTTTGAACCTTGGATTTTTTTAGTATTCAAATTCTTCAGATTTTCTTTCTTGTTTACTGTGTAGAATTTTCAGGTTTCACAGATTTTTATATTTCTCAGATGTACCAGATTTTTTAGATTTTCAAATACAAGCTGGATTCTTTACATCTTTTTTATATTTTTTGTGTTTTTCAGATTTCATAGTCTTTTAGTTTTTTTTTTTAATATTACTTAGAAACTATTAATTTTTTAGATGCTTGCGATTTTTGATATTTATTAGTTATTCAGATTTTTGACTTTTTTCGGACTTCCTAAATGATTTGGATTATTATTTTTTTAATTGTTTTGATGTTTGATTTAATAGTTTAATAGTTTTAATAGTTTGAGCTTTGTATCTTTCTTATCATTCTTATCATTTTTTGTATTCTAGTTTCTATTTGTTTCCATTTTTCATTTTTTTTTAAATTTGTTGTGAGATATTTAGATTCGGGAGATTTCATTTTTTGGAATATCTTTTAGTATCTTTAGATATATTTTTTTTGGATATTTTAAATCTACTATATTTCCTAAATCTTTTACATTTTTGCATAAGGGTGTTTTTTTTGCTTTTTTTGGATGCTTTGTAAGCTTGTTATTTTTTTAGATTTTCGATATTGTCTAAATTTTTTAAGTTTTTCCAAGAATTTTATTTAACTCTGCATATTTTTTAATTGTTCTTATATTACTTAGATTTTTATTTAATGTCAGTTTTATAGAGCCACTAGCTTTTTCATACTAGAATTTTTATATTTTTTATATTTCTTTCGTACGTTTCAATTTAGTTTCACAATCATGTCTTTTATTTTCTAAACTACCATATTTACTACAATTTTTTTATGCTTTATTATTTAATTTTATAATAATTACATATAATTATAATTTATATATAATTATAATTTACCTAAAATTTTTGGAAATTGTTGAAATCCACCGTTTTCTTAATATTTTCTTGTTTACATTTTTGGTTTAAAGAAGATTTTTAATTATTAAATAGTATTTTCCCTTTAGATGTTTTGAATTCTTGATCTTCAGATACGCTAGATTTTCTAGTGTTTAGATTTTTATTTTTTTTTAATTTTAAAAGTCTTTGTAATCTTTGGATGTTTTAGATTTTCTGTACTTTTTAATTTTTCTTAATTTATTTGCAATAACATGCACTACATTTTGGACTTTTTAAATACTGTTTATAAATTAAAAACATTTCAATCACAGAGAAATAGTCAAAACAGTTCTTTTTACAATTTCTATCGATCTCTATCGAAATTAAAGTAAATTAATAACTGCTTTAAAAAACGTATAAAACAATACGCAAAATATGGGAAAATAAAATTCTTAAAAAAGTTAAATTTGTAAGATATATTTTTTTTAATTTTATTCAGCTGCTTAAATAAAGAAAGAAATAATTTTGAAACTCTTACAAAAATAAGAATTTTGTTCTTAAAATTGGTTTATGCACATTTAGAAGTTAAGTATATGTACAAGTAACCACAGAATTGAGAAAGTAAGACAAAAGTACTGTGTTCGTTCTAGCATTCTCTTAAAAAAAATTGGTAAAGTATTTAATAATGAAGCGAAGCAGAACTTGTTTTATCGGTCAAAAAATTGGTGGATTCGCCAGATTTATAATTTAAAATCTTAAATATAATTACATACTTATAAATATTTTTTTAAAGGATTTTTTAATTGAAACTAATTATTTTGTAATTACCTAATTAATTAAGAGAAATGGATAAATGTAATAATTCCAGAGCTGCTGCATTCAAAGCTACAAAATTTTATTTATTACGACTTTTATCTTTTAGGTCTATTATAATATTTGTTATTGTTGCTTCCACCACTTACTTAGTGGTGACTGGATTTTGGATATCGTTAAACAAAAGCATTGAATGGCTGATTGCATGTTTCATTGGAATCATCTTTGGAGTTTTCGTTTTTGAAGGAGTTTTTCTCTGCATTCAAAACCTGTTGTGCAGATTTAAAATAGTCTGTGTATTTTGCTGTTGTTTTTTTTAAATGCAAAATTGTTTTAGATCTTGGACATTAGTTATAAATTCAATTACATATGGAATGTAATTGAAATTCAACGAACTTATTTATATCGAAAGTTTGGTGGACAACTTTTAAGGCCGTACTTTACACATTTATATACGCCTTTAGGACCAAAAGCAATTCAGGTTCTTTCTGTATTTCGTAGTTGATACAGCTTCTGAAATATTATTTTTAGAGAAGACTTAAAGTACTGAGGGACCGAGTAGATGTTGAGAGTGAAATTGAAGAATTAATCTTGTTTGGTATCTACATAATTTTTCTCTACCTT
Source organism: Cynaeus angustus (assembly GCA_030157275.1). NCBI lineage: Eukaryota > Metazoa > Arthropoda > Insecta > Coleoptera > Tenebrionidae > Cynaeus > Cynaeus angustus. Next base: position 17,014,430 of record CM058062.1, read on the forward strand.
GTAATTCATTTAAATAGAGATACTTTGTTGGTTTATACTAAAGCGAAAATGAGCGAAATGCTTCAAGGGGAATTTACCAGAACTCCAGATTTTAAACACATTGAATTTGTTCAAGAGCAAGCAAATAATTTTTGATGTTATTTTAGAGTAACCTTTGTTTTTTAGTATAACTAATTACTTAAATGACACTCTTTTTGCTGTAATTCACCCAAAACAATGGTACGGAAATTATCAGATAAACGAGCCTGGAATGATGGTTGATGTGTGCAACAAAATAATCGGAGTTGTAAGATTAAGACAACACAGAATGCCACGAGGCGCTTGCAAAGTCCCAAGTCTTATGGACTTTTTAAATACGACGTGTTCCCCGGATTTTGCTTATTCCACCGCAGAGATGAGAACTTTCGGTCCACATTGGTCAGAGTTTTCTTCAGACATTTATGCGCATCGAATGTGGCTTGCATGGCAATATTCTTTCCAGAGAAAGACTAAAGCATGGATTCATCTCGGTAATGTTGACAAAATTAGAATGTATTCAAACTTTTAATAGGTAAATTTGCGGTGTATCCTGGTGGAGGCTACATCGCTTTCTTAGGACGCTCGTTACGTAATTCTCAAACTAATTTACGGAATTTGGCGTTGAATCATTGGTTGGATTGGAACACGAGAGCCGTTTTTATTGAATTTTTGTCCTACAATGCGAACTACAACGTTATAAATTCGGTGAAATTGTTATTTGAACACAGTGTATCTGGATATATCGCGAAAAATTTACAGGTGGGTTCAGGAATATTTTTCATGAGCTTACGATTATGTTTCAGGTGTATTCAGCTCGAATGGTGTACGGTAAAAATGAAGGAGAAATGGTAGCATATACGGTTTTCACTATTTTCATTGTATATACCGTTATTTTATTTATTCATTATTTGGTTCCATTTGTCTTAAACATTCGGAGGTACTACAAAAATTTCTGGATGACATTCGATATTGGGATTCTTATGTTTACTCTCGTGTTTGTTCTGTTGTTTGTAATTAGAGCGCGTATGGTTAAAGAGTACGCCGCTATTATGGATGCAGCCAAACCCACCGAATTTATACCTTATTTCAACCTTTTTCTTATTGAGGAATTTGTTACATATGCAGGAGCATTTTTGCTTGCTCTTTCAACAGTGCGATTGTGGAAATTTCTGAGGTTTGCTACATTTTTTCTCATTTTTGAAAAGACTTTGATTCATGGTTGCAATGCAATGTGGTGTGCCATCATAAGTTTTATGATCATTTTCACCGCATGTGCTTGTGCGATTCTTCTAATTGTCGGTGATGAATATCCTGATTATCATACCGTACCTCGTCTGCTAAGATTGATGATAACTATGAATCTTGAACCCAAGGAAGTACCTTTTGAGCAGTATTTAACGTTTAAAGGTACTGCTTTGTACTGGGTTATCGCAATGATGGTTTCAAATGTAAGCGTCATTGTTGTGGCTATGGTGGTTGTTAGATCGTACACTGAAGCACACATGGAGTTGTCGTCCAAAGAAAAAGTAACCTACACCATAAACTCATATTTTCGGGAACGGTGCTCGTATCTTTCCTTATTTTTTAACTACAGATGTCGAATTAAAGGAGGAGCAAGTGGTAGTACCGAAAAAGTTACACCAAAAGCAGACAAATTATTATATCAGAGAAGTCTTTTTATTACAACACATCACATGTACATTATGATAAATATGCTTCAGTGCGTAATTAGAAACGCCAATCGAGCTTACCATAAATTTTCTGACATTGATATAAGGCTGATGGCTTCGATCGGTCGAAATTATTTTCGCAAAAAGAGAAACGAAGTCGATGTCTTTTTTAAAGGACGCGTCCATGGTCAAAAACTTCGATTGGTTGATGAGAAGAAAATAGACCATATTGCTAATCTTACAAACTTATTGTTACAAGAACAACAACCGTTTGCCTTAGTGGAAGAAGAAGACAACGTTGAACTTAAAGAGTGCTTAAAGATCATTCACAAGAAGCACAAAAGCTTGCATACGTGCAATTTGAACTTGAAATTGGCACTTTATAAACTAAGAAGCGTGGAAAAGGAGTTCTCAGAGTTCGAGTCAAGGGAACGAAGGCTTGAGTTTTTTTAAGTGAATTGATTGTGAAACATTTTCAAAATAAACCGGCGCATCCACCATTTTGTTTTATTGCGTTCTTCGATCTTTTTTCTGTAGTGTGTAGCGTGTGGTACTACCTTGGTCGGCGTAAAAATTCGAACTCCTCTTGAGTTTGGTTTCCTTTTTTTCCAGCAGGCTTTTTTAACGAGATCGAAATTGTTGCATGGTTGTTGCGTTCAAATACCCAAAATAAATGATACGACGTCCTTTTTTATTGACGATTCTGGACAGCGCTAATTATCAACATCGAGGGTGTTATAGCTTCGAGATGATGGGACGTGCCGGTGTGAGGTGGTATATGTAATTATGGGCGCGGACCTGTGGAGATATCTTGTCACGATTGTGTTAAGTATAGTGTTTGGTACACCAATAATCCGATTAGTGGACCAGAACCAATCTCACGAATTATAGATTAAGTGAAAGACGTAGGCGATTTGTTTGGTTGTCTGCAGTGGCGATTGGTACTTTATTAAAAATAGCCGCTTGATCAGAATATGGAATTTAATATAAATGGATACAATCTGGTCGTGGAAATTTTATCAAGCAGATGGGTACTATAATGTTGAATAATTACAGTCGCGTAAGGAGAATTTGAGAGCATTTGGAGTTTGGAAAAAAAGTCGTGTTTTAAGATGTATTTTGGAAAGTTAACACTTAAGATGCTCATTAAAGCTGTTGAAATGTGGTGTTAGTCTCGCTAAGTTGTCCAAATGAATCAATTTGATTCATGTAAGCTTAGCATAATAAATCAAAGTAGAATTTTGGCAATAACTTATTCGTTAAAAGAGTGAATTTATCTTTTAGAAGCCGCGTTCTACCTGTCTAGTTTTGTCCAAACGTTATCTGCACATCTCCAGTCATGTATAACAAGAATAAGATATAGTGCCAAGCGAAATGAGAGAGAAGGTATGATCGGATCGAGTGGCGGGCCTCCTCATTACACGGTGGGTAGCGATAGTCACGACTTTGTAATGTGTGTACACATACCAGTCGATAATAACTTTTATTACGAGCCATCTTAAGTATTGTACATCTTGTTTTAGTCCGCAGGTTTCGCACTTTTTCCATGAGATTTATTTTGTACGGTACTGCCCCAGGCCGCTCGATTGCTGACCGATTCGAGAAGTTATTTATTATAATAGCAGACCCGACGCTAAATATTCGATACGATTATTTACAACAATCCTAAGCGAGAAAGTAAGTAATGAAATTCAACATTTATCAATTTATTACAGCTAATAAATCACGAAGTTACCGCGAGCGATTTTTCTCAAACGAACGGTGACTTGTAGGTTCATTATTCTCAGTACGCCTCTTATTTCTCAGTTATAATCATTTTAACGACCTAGGTGTTTAATTGGTTGCCTAGGCTTAAGCCGTAGGCACCGACTTAAGAATTACACAGTGTGTTTCGTAAATATTCAATCAATTCAATCTTCTTCTTTGAAATCTAATGGGTTTGGCACTTCGTTGACATGTCCACAATTTCGAAAAACAAAGATTATTTTGATTTAAGTGACATTCTTTTGCTTTTAAGTTCGGAGCAGATTTTCTACATTTGAGACCTGTTTTAATTTTCAAAAAATATATGTTCGGTACTCATTAAAATTGGCAGAAACAAGCGCAGTTCTTTTAAAACTTAGCGAAGATTTGACAAACCATAACCAAAAATCAGTTAGAAAGATAAATTTGTTTGTTTTGGCGCAGATCAACTGACGGCAAACGGTAGGATCTAAATATTTTCAGAAGATTCGTTTGGTATTAGAACCTAAAACTGTTTGCTGTAAATTTAAGCTCTAAACTGGTTGAGCCATTTCGTTATCTTTTATCGATTATCTGCCGATAACTTTAATATTTCATACACGTCGTAAGCAATTCAAAATTAGTAAACTCACAAAATTTGCAGCATTTGGTGTAATGTAGTTATGTTACATGTTTCGCAGTTACTAAATCCAAAATGTTTCTTTAGGTTATTCAATATTTAAGATATAATTAATAAGTTGATTGATTTTTATAATTATAGATCGTAAAATACCAGTGTTGCAACATTTGGTACAAAAAAAATACTAAATAATGATATGCTTATAATTTTTAGTTTTACACTCTTAATAAGCAATTTAATAATAGTAACTTTATCAAATTTTATAATTTCAGATCTGGAAATACCAGAATTCTAGTACTTACTGTAATGTAGTAGAGTTTTTTGATTATTACTAAATCTTAATTTTTTTGGCATATTTAGTTATTTGCGCGTAATCACATTAAGTAAGCAAGTTGAAATTAGTAGATTTGGTAAATTTACTAATTATGAAACTAAATTATGAAAATATAGTAAGTACTTGTTGTAACAAAGCTTTCTGAGGCTTAATTATTTTTGTTACGTTTATTTCAATGCTAATAGTTTTGAAATTTTGCAAAATTAATAAACAAATCAAAATTAGTAAGTTAATCAAATTTTATAATTATAAGCTTGGAGATACTGTACTTGCTGTAATGTAGTAAAAATTTTAGACAATTAGTAGTACCAAAGATATTTTGCATGTTTAGTAATCGGTCTAGAATTTTGAAATTTGCTCTGCTTGTAATGGGCAAACTAAATTTCGTAAGTATCGATCTAAAAATACTGAAATTGGTAGTGTTGTAATTTTTGGCACTTACTAAATGAAGAATTTTCGTTTCACTTATTTATATTATTTGTGATTTTAATAGATAAGTCAAAATTAGCTAGATTGACAAATTTCATATTTGTAAATGTGAGAACATCCAAGTTATATAAAATATAATAATGCCGTTTTTTGTCAGTTACTAAATTAGAAACTTTCTTGCTTATTTAATTAATTGCCCATAATTTTGAAATTTTGTATATTTAATAAACAAGTTCAAAATAATAAGATTATTAAATTTCGTAACTATAATCTTAAAATTACTGGAGTTATAAGACAGTTTAGGTTTTTACTATTTATTAAATTATTTTTTTTTTTTTGTTTATATGCTAATAATAATTTTAAAACTTGGTATAATTTACTATTGACTTTCATATAAATTAGTAAATTTAACTAATTTCAGAATTACAATACTAGAAATGCCGAACATAATTCAGATTTTTCGCAATTGCTAAATTCAAAATTTTTCTTCTAGTTTTTTTGTCTCTACATTTTAGAAATTTTGTAGGCTCGGTGGGGTAGTCAAAAGAGTTGAAATGTTTAATATTTCCTAATAATTTTTTTGTACTTTTATTGATATACTATAATTTTTAAATTACTCATTTTTAATAAACAAGTTAAAGTCAGTCTCTAATTTTTAAATCTTACTCACTGAATAAAAAAGTCAAGAAAGTTTTACTAATTATTTGATTAAAGACCTGGAATCTTTGAATTTCAGTATTTGGTGCAATAATTTTAGTCGACCTGATCTAAAGTTTTTATGTATGTTTAACTGTAGACCAATTATTTCGAAATTTTGCGCGCCGTGTAAGACAGAGGGGGCTAGTAAATTTATCAAATTTCATAGGTGCATATTAAGAAATACTAGTATTACAACACTTGGATTGATGTAGCTAATTTTTTTTATCCAGAGTAGCCAAAAATTGCATCATTAATAAAATATGCTTAATAAGTATATTAATTTCTTCCATTAAACCACATAAGATAATTTTAAACTTTACGTTTTTACGCTCGTCAGCTTGGATGTAATCTTGTTATCTATATAGTCTGATAATGTGTATTATTAACAAGAAGTAATAATACAAAAACCAACATCTACTGCTTCCATTAAATTTAAACATGAGATCATAATGTTTGTAATTTTAATCTGTCAGTTGAACCATTTGCTTCTCATTGATGATAACAATAATTCCAAATGATTTTTACCACGAGTTGTCTAATTTATCGACTTGTTGAAGCATGACTTATTCTATTTTTGCCATAACTTCACCATATCTGTCCCATTAACAAGATTACATAACATGTTGCCGCGGTGATTTTAATGGTTTTCCAACCGACGCCGACGGTTAGTTAGTGGTGTTAGATTAAATCGATCTGAAAACGAACTCCTAGGTGGCAACTGTGTATTAAAATGAAAGCAATCGCTGATGGCAATAAGCACCAGCACCAGGAGAGTTAAATATATGTAAACTAATGATGTGGCCCCTTGCAGAGAGTACTGTTTCGGACTACAGTAGTTCTTGTTCCAGATCGGCTTCTTACTGACCACTGGCGACTCGTTTGTGACAAAGAAGTTACAACCAGCGATGAAGTGAAGATATGACTTTGAAATTATTGAACGAACGCCACAAAGGTCTGTTTAGGTTCCTATTTTGTTACTTAGGAAGCTAGAGACTTTCGTTTTTTGGAAACTGGTGTAGATTTTCCGACGAACCGCCCCTGAATCTGGTGAATGCTTCCACTTAAGAGTTTGATGGATGGATCGATGGTCCAACATTAATCATCCAAAATCAATTTAGGGTTCGGCGAGTTTAGGAGTGGCCCACCGGAGACAATCCGCAACAATGAGGTTTAATGAGTCTCATTAACTTACGAGGTGTGAACTTTAACCTGATACACATCAGATGGTTCTGAAAAGGTTCCTACAAAAGCCACAAATTATGATTGGATCTGTATAATTAATAGTGGTTTCGTATGGACCCAAATAATGGTCCGGTTTGTGTTTACATGAGCTGAATAAATCAAATTATCGGTTTTAAAATATGTAAATAAACAATTAGTTTAACAATGGTATAAGTAGACAAGGTAAATAAATACAAACCGCCTAAATAAACAAGTGGAGCGTGCTTGCAATTGTTTGTAGAAACAATCGTCATAAGTCACCTGGATCCCAGAATTGGAGTCGTGAGAGCAGAAAGAAGACGATGTATACCTGAGCGAGGTTGACATTTTTTGTGTGACTTTTTTTCACGGTTAACGTATAGTCAGAGGCAAGCAATAGATTTCGTTTCGTGTTCAAAACATTTTAAACTGTTTGGGAATTTTAAATTCCAGGAATTGGAACTACTTGTTAGCGATTGTTTTATGATATACATAAACTTCGAAGATAAATTACGATGTTTTTTTTGGTCACCAATTTTTTTACTAATAAACATCTCGTTAATAATTGAAATCATGAATAAATGAATACAACATTTTCACGTCCAATCACATTATCCATTTATAGAGCTGTTCTTAATAAACACTACAAATGAAATACACTTGTGGACAAATGGTATCTGATACTAGGAAACACATAAAAAGATCCTTTATTTTGGGACGTTTTGCAGCATAAAAAAAATGTTGACCGATAACTGGCACGGGCTTTAAGAAATTAGTAAGATACAGTTAATTAAAATTAAGTTTACGTTATTATTAATTGGCAGCTTGTTATATCAACTATTGCCAGTGTAGAGAAAAAATAATTACAATATTTGAGTCCAATTTAGAAAAAACTGACCTGAGCGATTGAGTTAGTTTTTGCAGCAAAAATTAGAATTTTCAAAATGGGATCAAGGTCAAATTTTCAGTGTTAAATATATGAATAAACTGGATATATCTCTTCTTGTTTCTTATTTTTATTAAGGCACAATAAGATTTGAGCAACTCGTGGACGTAGGTAGAAAAATCAAACTGATTCTAGTACAGTTGGTATCAATCGTAAGGACCAGCCCAAATCTGTACGCGCGTCAAATTTGAATCCACTAGATCTAGTAGTTTGAAAGAGAGAGTTTTTGAAAAACGCTTGTTTTAAAATCCACGATTTAGAAATTCCGGTGATTTTATTATTTAGAATCTGATAATTTTGATTTTGTTGTTTTGGTATTGATGTCTTTCTTAGTATCGGAGGTATCAGATCTAAAACACCAGAAAATTTTGGACTCGAATTTAGAAGAAATTCGTGGGTACATGTGGAATTTCAAATTTACAACGATTGAGCTAAAACTTAGTCACATATATTTTTAATAATTTAAAAAAAAATTATAATATTAATAATATAATAACATTTTTATTAGGATTTTGAGTCATATTTAACACCACTTTTTAATAATAACTGTGAAGAATTTGAATCCAAGAGATATATTCTCTCTACGAGGAGATGCACAAAAATTATTGTTGTAAATCGAGAATTTTACGGTAAAAACTGACATTGTTAGTGGTTCCAACTTGAGAAATTCGGTTCCGCTTATCGCGTTTTGATATTTTTTCCAGTTCCAGGAAGGTGACGCCCTCATAAATTTTTGCCATCATAAAACACTAGAAAATTTCAGATGAGAATATTGTAACAACGCATAAACAAGCGGAATTTGTACAAAACTAACTAAATCTAACGTAACTAACAGTGGAGATGAAATTGAGTTTGAGATTGAGACATTGAGATGAAACTAAATAAATCATAGCCACATAATTTCCGGCTAGGATTTTTAACCCTTAAGTTAACGTTATTTTTTACAATAAAAACTGGACCAAACTTGTTGATTTTTTAAAATGAAGAAAGTTCTCTGAAAACTCTAGTTTATCTTTTTTTTTTAAATAAAGCTCAAAAATTAATACTAAAAATTTAAAACCACGAGTACAAGTTTTTTTAAAGCAAATATTTTATATTTTTTGTGAAATAAATGCAATACAGTTAAGATTCGTATTATTTAGGATTCAAAAAGTACATTTTTTGACCATTTTCTAATTGCCTATAGATATCATTGTATTTATAGAAAACAACACAACAAAATGTCATAGTTTTAGTTTAAAAAAATGTAGTGTCAAAGTTTCGACGTATTATCGTATTTATGAAAAATTAAGAAATAAAAACTTGGCAATTGCTTCTCTACACAACTCAGTATGGAATCGCTTTTGGGATAACTGCTTTTTGAAAATTATTTTTGTTGTATCATATTTTTTATATTATAGAATGACAGACGTCTGTATTTGACATTTTTATTCAGACCAAAAGTCAAAGTGTGATCATTACATTAACTTCATTTTATTCTTGTTTGTATTGTTTCGATAGGCATGTAGTCAGTCGCCGAGTTGTGGGCCTTTTTTTTCTAGCAATTTTTTTAAGGAATTCTTATGGCAGAAATTAGTTTTATGCAGTTTTTATAGGTTAAGAGCAGTTCACAATGAAATAATTTTCGTGTCAAAAGATGTCATTAAGAACTAAAATTTATTGCCAGCCATTGTACGTATCTAAATTCAGCAATATTATATATTTTTTGTAAAATGTGAGAATTTTTTTTGTCCAAGTTATCATACCTAATTTATTTAGATTTTCTAAATAAAAGAATAGTTCTTAAGGCTCTCTAATAAAAACTTCTTATTTTCAAAACTGCTTAATTTTTCGCTCTAACATGATAAAATAAAACATTTTGCACTCAAACGATGGTACACGATGATAAACCTTTATCGATTTAACATTCTACTTTACATTTATTATTAATTAAGCAACATTTCCTTTTGTAGTGTTCACTTAAAATATAATTGACCGTTGCCCTCTCTATAAATTTAATTAGTGTTTATAGTTAAATTGAAACACAAACATAAGCATGACTGAACAATTTGCTTAAATCTTCAAAAGGTTACATACATTGTCTAAATGCTAACAAATGATATGACATGTTCCCGCTGATGCAAAACACAATTTCCTCATCCTCTTCAAGGAGAAGCAGGGGTCATAACGAATGTTGTTGTCTTCAACCTCATAAAATTTATTTGCAAGAAATTCGATCCCGATGGGAAAGCAATCTTGTTTTTCCATTAAATTTTTTTTTAACAAATTAATACAGGTGCATTATTTTATTTTTGAACTTAGATGTTATAGATGCGCTTTACTTTTAATAAATATAGCCACCCATAAGGGCGATAGCGTGTCCGTGTTGGAGCAATTAATATCTATCTAGTTTCCAGTGTCCAGTTGTGTAAAACAGTAACGTGATACGTGGTCCAAGTGTAGTTTGAAATATCTCGCATCGCGGTAATGTGAAGTTATAAGATTGAACCAGATAGGAGGAATAATATTAATTTGGTGAATTTGGTTGCCGCACGGTGGCAGCATTCTCGCACCAGGACGATCACTCTCAGCACGCTTGATCCTTATCAGGACGATATTAGATTTAAGTGGTGTCTTAAAATCGCCTATTTGATAACTCCGATTCGGAATCTCAACAGTTTCTTTAATATTTAGAAATAATTAAAATAATCATTGGTTTAACCGTCAATCGTGTTCCTGCTACCGACCGGTTTCATCTTTGTTCCGGAGGTGTTCCAGAAGTAAGATGACGACTGTTGACGTGTATTGTAGGCGGGAAATGTGGTATATGTGACGACACGCAGTGTTTAATGACATGTTAAAACATTAACAAAGCGACAGTCGTTAAATATTACATTATATTGATGAGAAAAAACTGAATCTTGGATGGAATTTATAATTTTTGGGATTTCGGTGGCTTAACGATGTGATAATTTCAATTCAATTTATTGCATCATACATTAGTTTTATGTATTTTATGCTAATTAAACAATTAATGAGATTCTTCTGGTCCTTTACCTGTCTTTATTTAGAATTCTAAGAATCGATATAAAAAATACGTCGACGGACCGACGAAAAATATTTTTAAAACCGTTTTTTTCTTCAACAAATACCGGTGTTTCGTATAAGTGTCTTTATAATTAACAAATTTTTCACGTTGAAAGTGGCATATTTAAAAAGTTACCTACATTTATTTTAAACAACATTTCTGAACATTAATTCAACATTCCAGACAGCGCGGGTCTGAAACACCATCCGCCGGAGCAAGGATCTTTTACCACGTGATTTTGATCAGCTCATGAACAATTATTTAATACACCCAAAGTCTGTTTTTTGTACATTCCATCGCTAATCATGCCGCACAAATCAAACAGATCATCCAACATCCTAAATCAGGACAATTTAAACAACATTTCCGGTAATTCTAGATAACGTTTTTCACACATAATAACACTAACAAATTTGATAATCTCAAAAGTGGTAAAAATTTAGGAGAAACTAACAGCACAAATGAGAGTAAGAAATAAATCGTCGTCACATTCTTAAGTTTCTTGAAGTTTCTTGAGTAAAAACTTTTTTTAATAATCTAACAATACATTGTATAAAAATTCAAAAATTGTTTTAGTCTGCGGAAGAATAAAAGATTTTAGAAAACGAACGTCTTCGTTGGTTTCGTCTGAGTGTGATTTTACGGAGTAAAATAGACCAATTAAAATTTTGATACAGTTTTTTGCTTCACATTACTGCTCTAAATTTTCTCGTTGCGTAAGAACTTGTAGGATTTGTAGAAGGTCTTCATAAGATTGAAAAATGTTTTTAATTAAGAGAAGTACATGGTTTAAGAATTGAAAGAATGTTCTTAGTGATATTCAATATGCGACACATATCTTAAAGAAAACAAAACCAACCCAACGAATCTTCTCATGAGTTTGCGGAGGCCCCGCGGCAGAACCATGACTTGTGCAGCCCCCCGGCGGGCCAGCTAATACCAAGCATGACTAGCTCGATCCCCCGGGCCTATTGTCCGCTAAACAGACCGCAGCGGGACGCCACCTTCACCTACCCTCAATAATCCAATCATAATGTGGCCCCATTAGACGAAGACCCTCGTTATTTGCTCATTTGTCCGTCGGATTACCGATGGCATTTTCAACCACTAACTTCACCTTCGTAAAAAATCATGAAGCGAGCAATGTGGCAGTAATCTCGGTGGGTTTCCAGACGGAAAATTTCGTGGAAGCAGCGGGAGCTGGCATGTAACACATCGTATTGACCATACAATGGTAATTATTAGCATGACATGCTGATTTTGAGCCACTAACGGGCTAAGACGATGAGAATTGTGAATGTGAAGCCTTTCAAATCCATTATTCGATTGATTGCCGTTAAATGTTAAAGGAAATTATTTGGATGGAGACAAGAACGAGCTCCGCACCTCTTCACTACCGAAATTTGATGATTTTTCGGGTTAAGCAATCTATGTGCCTGATTGGACGAAGTAATTAAGAACACTTTCTTTAGATTAATTAACTTGAGCCGGTGTGGAGATAGTTTTAATCTTCTTGGTGAAGTTTAGACAGATATGAGATGGAAGTGTGTTGCTAGTCATCTTCAACAGATGGTCATGAATGGTGTAAATTGGATTTTAAATTTACACCTGACCAGTTTGCACTACATTACGTAAAAAATTAACAGCTAATGGAAGAATGACAGACTGAATTCATGCTTTGAAAAATAGGTTAATTATAAAAGATGAAGAGGCAGCTCGTTCAAGAAGTTATGAGATTAGTTAGCAAGTACTTACTGATTTTTTGTCACGAGTCATAAACAATAGTAAAAAAAACAGTTTTTTGGAACTAGCACCACCATTATTGTTGCCTGGAGCGTGCTTGATCGTTTTACCCTGTGTTCATCCATTATCATTTATCCGGTTGAAAAATTTAATTATCGATTGAAGCTCATCCCTCCGATGAATGTCGCGGTCGTTCTTTTATATTGTTTAGTGGCCGGGAATTCAGTTGATGTCTATAACTGAGGGCATTCTAAGAGACATCATCCTACATGACAAAAACACAAAGCCACTGTTTTCAATCATGCGCATCCCACACTCGTCGGATAACGAACAACAACAAAAATGGAAATTAATTAAAACATGTTCTGCGCTGCCATTCCTGAAATGTACCACGGTGAAATGAATGGATTAGAGGAGCAGAGAGAACAATGAGCGATTGGGGCCCGTGTGACAATACATGATAGATCGGCGCGATTCCATCTCTGGGCTGCCGCTCCACCACCAGATACCAACCGGATAGCAAGCACCAACAATGGACCCATTTATTTATAAGCGGGTTACTCGCTCCTGTCGCAACTTAACTAATTATGCGATACACATTCGCAGATATGAGGGATTTTTCTCTAGCGCTTGCATATTATCAAATGATCAAATTTATATTGAAATTTTATGATGGTATAGCTAACCATCTTTTCATGAAGATAATGTCAAGGAGGTGTCGATGGTTCTTTTGGGATGCTTTCATTTGGTGAAACATTTTTGTTTCGCCACTTGAAGTTTAAAGTGAGAAATTAAAGACCATCACCAGGAAATAGATAAATTCAAACTGAAATTTGTACATTTTGTAAATTGGATCACCAAGAACGAATTTTTCGAAATTTAAATAATACATTAAATATTTAGCTTTGAGTTGATAGAGAAAAACGGTTGGTTTTCGGTTGAAAAGTATCCACCATGAATTCATTGTCAACTTAGATACAGAAAGATACAGCAGAGCTTTCTTACAGGAGGTTGGTTGATTACTTTTTGCTGTTTGTGGTTATTTCCGACTGGTACTTTGTTGATTTTTAAAGAAATTAGGAAAAAGGATCTAATGTCCTGATTCCTAACGTGTCCTACGTAGGAGGAAATGAGAATTAGTAACAATAAACTTCTACATTTTTTAAAGTTTTAATATTATTAACTCTAATATTGAGCTTGAATTCTTTGCTAATTAAAATTATTATGTATTTGAAAAATATCCAGGCATTTATGCATTTTATTTTTCTATTATATCACTTTTTTCCATTTTTTATATTTTTTTAACAATTTCTTAGTTTTTTTTTAAATCTTATTATAATATTTTAGATAAGAAAACTTAGATAATGCTGACATAACTAATGATCACAAATATCAGCATTTTTAAAACAATAACACTCTAAATTTTAAAATTTTTAGATATAATTAGGTGAAATCTCAAGTATTTTAAAAAGTATTCTAAGAATTCAAGCTTTACAAAATAGAAGAAAATTTAATACATTTTTAAAGTTTTAAATTCTTGAGCATTCAATAAATTTAGATATTCTAAACCCATAGAAGCATTGTAAATAATTGTATTTTTTTGTAGATTATTTAAAAAAAATGATAAATTTTTGAGTAGATATTGTAGATATTTAATTCAAATAATTAATTAATACAAATTACAAAAAGTTTTTGAACTTATAGTGTTTCTAAGAATTGTGAAAAATTAAATTCAAAAGAGCACGCCTCAACTTTTTATAGTGTAATTTTTTTAGAAGTTTATAAACGTGAGCATTTCTAAAATTAGACAAAAACTACTTAACAGCGGTATAAAAATAAACAAAAATTGTCTACAATTTTAAAAAAGCTTATAATTTTGGTTCAAAATGTTTAAAAGTTAGGATAAAATATTTGATGACAGATAAAATAAGAGTTTCTACCAAAATTTTCAAAATAACGATGTTGTAAATATCTATTTTTTTAAAGTTTAGAGTATTTTTTTTAACTTAGAAAATTTAAATTTGAAAAAGAACGAAAAGGAAGTCTTATTTTTAAAGGTTATGAGAACATAATAATTCCTTTTATTTGTTTTTTCAAAAATCTTTAAAATTTGAAGAAAAACTTGTACGACCTTAGAAGGCTCAAAATGACAAAAGACTAAAAAGTTTTTTTTTTATCGTAAATTTTCACTTTTTAATTGATGGTGTTTCTGTGCATCTAAAGCTTTCGAGAAAAAAAATGTTCTTATTTATGATTATTCTTATTTTCTTGTGCTTATATAGAGGAAAATGTTTGTAAAAAAAATTCTAAAGTTATACATGAAGAAAAATATTTATGTCCGATTGTATAATGATAATGTTTTATGATATCGTCTAAAGAACCACTTTATGGACGGCGTCCGTTATGATAAAGTAAATCTGCTACTTGTCAATGTCCGTTTTATTAAAGTCTGGAAACAATCGAAAAAGTAACAAATATGAATAAATATTAATTAATTATGGGAGTAATTATTGTTAATATTAATAGCACAATTAACAATATTGCTTATGGAAGGCGGTACTGCTAATTGATTTCCTTGTGGTGAACTGCAGGGACCTGCTTGTCCCAAAATTCTTGTGGCGACATTAATTTTCGCTTTTCGGATTCTTCGCAACAGTAGCTGAGCGCCATCCTACATAGCGCATGATACCACTAATACTTTCTCCAGAATTGGGAAGATTAGCAGATGTTCTACGAAAAGAATGACCTGTGTGGGAGCCGGCATTAGATAAATTTAAAAATTTAACCACAAAACTGGGAACATCACCAACTTTGTGTTGACAGTACATTTTCCTTTCTTTAATAAAATATTTTTGGTCGAATCGATATATATTTTCTGATTATTTCTACTAAATTGTTTCTCATGGTAATATGATAAACGATGTAACTTTCTTAGTGTATGTAATGACGAACTTGACCAAAAAATTTTTTCATGATTTTTTGCATTAGTTGTCAGTAAAAAAAATAATTCCTGGCGTCTACAAGCTCCTGGGACGCTAAAAAATAATTCTTCAATTCTTCAATTATGCTTACAGAAAAATTACTCTACGTACCTTGTTTAATAAAAATGGTGTTCGTCCTGAGCGTTTTCCACATTTTTAACGGTTAAAATTGACGACGATTTTGGGGTATATCTTTCTTCTTTTCTTATTAAATCCGGGATATCACTGAGAAACTTGCTAATATCTATATTTTCGTTATATGACGCGAGATCAGTATTGAAGTACGCCAATATGGTATCTTCAGCGATTTTTGGTTACTTTTTTCGTTAAGTACCACATCCTGTATGGCTCGTAGGTTGATTCATACACACTTCTGGACTTGCTTGGAAAAAAATTATTAGGTTTTGACGCTATTGAAGCTATTTTTTCTATTTTATGCATACAGTTCGTAAATTAATTATAATTATTTTTTTTTCTGTAAGAATTTATTTTTTTACGTCCATCGAATATGAAGCTTTGTGTGAACTACCGGGCTCGTCCATAAACATTATGTCCTTATTACATAAATGTCAAACAATGTTGGCTCACTCGTTTCGCTTAATAATGTTTTTTTTTATTTTTTTTACTTCGCATACAGCAAAAAATAAATTTTGTAAAGGACTTTTCGTTTAATTACTGGGAAACGTGTTCACTTTGTTCGCAACAGTCTGTGAGCTTTGTTATTTTTTAATTTTTCAGAATTCAGAATGTCGACTTTTTCAGCGCAAAGTCGAGTAATTTAGTCAATGGCTTATATAACTTGCAAATTTAGAGTCTCCGCCTAAGCTCTGCATCTCAACTATCCGAATCCGCTGAACGTAACCAGTCTAATGATGTTAATAGACCGGCTCGTAAATTCGGACGATAAGGAAAACAGTCTGTTGTTTTACTTCTAGCGAATACACCGTGCAGAACGCAATAAAAACTCTGTATAAGTCTATAATAATGGTCCGGTTGTAGGTTGTTGTCGGCAACATCCATAAGTCAGTCTTGCAGAAAAACCAGTGCGAGATGAATGTATGCATGCGGCTGGCGATTTGTGTTTTGGCGCTGGGCAAGCGACGCATTCCGCGCGTCTTTTGGTCGCGTCGCACGCCTATGTCCACTTTTTGTGTTGGCCTCCCTGAAAATTGTCGTAGGTGGCCTAAGCGGTTTTTTGGCAGATGCGCCACTCGTTCCTTTGGTCGACTTAGAATTAAACTAGCCGAAATTTATTGAAATATTCATTACTACATGAGACTGGAATGCTTGGACATATTTTTTGAGATTCTTCGAACTGGAAGATCGCGACGACAAGAAGTCTGCTCGATTGATGTATTTATATTGCACCCATCAGAACCGCATTGTTACTATTCTTTTGTGCTAAGGCAAAAAACGATTGTGTTTGTTAGGAAAAATTCTTAGGCTCGTCGTGATTAAGGCAGCAAAATTTTAAACTTTTATCTATGGACATGTTTCCGGAAAATTTCGTTACAAGCGTAAGTGGGGCAAAGGAGTTTTCAGATTGCGAACACGATTTAAAAACATTAGCCCGCTCCATATGCATACGAGTCGTGCACCAGGTCCACCAGTCGGAGATGGTATCTGAAGAATAGGATACGTGCACCGAATATATTCTAAATGTCCCACACATGACGGATTTATTACGAATATAATTCGGTCGCAAGCGGCGGAACGTTTGAAGCTCTTCTTTTTCGGACATTTCACGAGCTGTTAGATTTTCATCTAGTACAATTGTTAAAAACCCGACAAGAAGAAAATTGCACATCGTCGGATTTTTCCCACATGGTTCCTCGACTATGAAATTCACGAATGCGTTCGAAAAAAATTCTACGAACTCATGAATAAAAGAGGGGTTTGTCGTAATTTTAATTTTCAATGTCTTTGATAGTATCGCAGGAACCGAAATCCAGTCGTTTCCGGTAGGGTGGCCGTCGTAAATCGCATTTAAAATAGTTACCTCAATTTCATGATATTGCAGGGTGGGAAAAACTCGTAAGTCACAATGTGTCGGATCTGGAGTGTTAAGCACGTCTACGCATTACGAGAAGAATAACAAAATTATTAACTTCTTAGAATGATGTCTGGAGCGGATCATGGGTGGCGCTTAGTTAAAATTGGAGACGTGTGCCTAACATGACAAGCAACAATGGCAAGATCGTCCTGGAGGATAATGCATGGTGACCACCACCGGATAAAATTTTAGAAGAGATATTTACTTCTTTTCCTAAACTACAAGCAGTTGAGATAAGTAAACAAATTTGAAATATCAGGAAAGTAAGCAAGTTATTTTTGTTCGCACTGTTTTTTATGTGGTCCATCGTTCCATCACTGCCGATGATAAATTTGCTTATGGTGATGTGATGGTGTTGAAGGCGACCCATACGAAATAAATACCGCGTGAAACAATGGCCTGTCCCGCACTATATATAAAAGGAACGACTAGCATTATCCTGGACTCGACTACATTTCATATCTGCCGTATTAGGGTCGGAACGACCAGATGTGCACCAGCCAAACAACCGACATAAATATTTGCGCTATCCCACTTCTGAATATATTACGCAGGTGAGCCGATGAAGGAGTACATTCACCAACAACGAATTCTAACATTTGATATCAAAGACATTCTTGGATGCATGCAAGCTTTTCCATTCAACTTGGAGCTTGACATCTGTGAGATATATTTTTCTAGCTAATAGCTTACTTAGGTACTTACAACGGTGGAAAAATGTATGGAAGATATTTTGTATTCCTGACTTGAACATCGCAGTGTAAAATTAACAGAGTTGTTAAATTTGAAAAAATGGAAAACAATGTGAAATTGCAAGACGAGGACAAAGCTGCTTCAAAAATCTTGAAGAAGTTAGAAAACTACTGTGTAAAAAAATCTCAAGACAGAGCGTTTTGGAAACATAAATATATACTGATAAATATATGTATATAACAAAGATATCAAGAAATGATCCATACAAATTCCTTCGGGAAAAAAGAACCGAACTATTTGATATTCGATATTTCGGTACAAAACTGATTGATCTTTAAGAAGCAGAACTGGGGGGACAAGTAGCGATGAGGAAGTCTTCCAATTTAAAGAAAAATTGAAGAATCGGAATAAAATTAATAAGAAATTACGATTCTAAGGGAAGGAAGATAATTTAGTAGAAAAAAAATTGTTATGTTGGAATGGCCCTCTTAATCGCCCGATTTTAACCCACTCCAACACTTCTGCTTTCCGAAAATTTGGGGGAATTCCAGTTTCGAACATGCTTTGAAATTCTAAACGCAACCGGTTGATGAATAAAAAAATTATTTGTTTTCGTTGTGTTTCTGTTATAGTTATTAACATCATGAGGCCGATAACTGGCAAATAACAGACGAGATTGAAGTATGTAAAGTCGAGATAAAGCCATTTGTTTAGCATACAGTTTAGAAAATTCATAAATCAAATTTGTGTTTTTTTTATATTTTTTTTTTGCAATTTTCGTACTTTTGTGATGCAAAGTGAAAATTCTACCGATTCTAATTTAGTAAAAGTTCGATGTACGTGAGGTAGAAGGTGCTAATGAAGATATTTTGTAGACGTATTTGTTGCAATTGTGGACCAAGTTTGCACCAAATAGAGTTTATGAACGACGATTTCTATGTTGGAAACTTGTTTAAAATTTTCCGAAAATGTTCATGTTTTCCGGATAAGTGGTAACTAATGTCACAAATTGAAATTATGTGTCATAGTTTTACATTTTGTTTTTCAGTTACGGGAAGATCTTTACTTTCTTAAACGGAAGTCGGAAAACTCCAGAGGCTCCAAAGGTTGTGATTTGTTTAGAAAATATGCATTGTGATCAATCAAGTTCGATAGCCAACGATTTTTTTTGGATTACAGGAATGATGAATGTATTAGACAATTTGTAAACAATAATCAATTGGAGTATACGGGTCACTATTTTAGAAAGTCTTCGGCGAATCTTTTGGTGGAGAGAGAAAATGGAGGAGTCCTGCTCACATTAACGAAGTTTGGAGGTTGAAAATCTTTAGCTGTTGCTGAGCAATATGTGGAGTGAAAAAATCTGAGTAAAAAAATCAAAATTTTCTAGCAGTTTTTCAAATGAATTGTAGAGTCTGAATTGAAAGCGTCCGAGCTTCTGGAACAGCCAGTTTCCCAACTTTTAAAATTTCAATTTGAACAAATTACATAATCTAAAAATTTACAGAAAAAGCTTGTGTTATTTTGGAATTCTAATTGTGTGTTCAATTTTTGCAACTTTTCTCATGTTTCAAAGTAATAATTTTGTTATAATTTAAGAATTTCATTTTTAGATTTTAAGAAACGATAAAAAAACTGTAGATGACATTAATTGGTTTAATATTAAATTAAAATTTCGTCCTATAGTGTTAATTTCTATAACAGTCGGTGATTGACAGTTTTGATATAATGCAACAGGTAGGTATTATAAAAATACAATATTTGTCTTAGGGCGTGTTACATATTAACAAAAAATATTTCATAAATATATTGTGTCTATGAGGAAAAAAAAGTTCCCATACTTTTTTCTACAAAATTATTTTTGTTCCCATTTTAGATTCTTTTAGGTGGCCCACTTGAGTTTGAATTACCCGTTTAATGATTTGATTAATAAGCAAATAGTACTCGAATGTAAATAAGTTGTTCTTCTAGTTCTGGTTTCTTAAGTAGCAATAATTATATCTCCTGTAATCTACAAAATCAAAGAACGTAAAGCCCTATTTAGGTATAATTAAATTTTAAATAAATCCTTGTATCCACGAGACAAAATTTACGACCCCCATTTAAAAGCGGTTTTAAATTCTATTAAAACATTTAAAGGTACTTGTTGAAATTTATGATTTTGAAAGCTCATTAGAAAGACAGAAATTCTTGTAGTTTATAAAAACTAAGTACCAAAGATGTGATCACAACTGGTTTATTCATTAGTATAATGCACGGAGCAAGTTCACATCCAGTCCCAGTTCAGGTCACGGTGGTACCATTCCAGCTACCGACATCCGTACTAACTACCACTTGACTTCTGCTTAACTTAAATTAGAAATTAATATGTTGTTACACAGAACCGGTGACGTCCAGGAATGTGCGTGTGGAGGCCATCTCCTCAGGAGATGCGGGGGTGAGATATATACACGATCCGCGGCACTCTATGTTATGGTGCGGCGTGACGTTATGCGGACAAATGACAGACGTTAAAGAATACGTGATCTGAACTATGCATATATGCCGACAACCAGATGCCTTCGCTTTGTTAGTGTGAGAATCACTGCACACTGCGAAAATCTCGATTGTTCATCGCACACACATAAGAAAAGATAAAGGTACTTTTATTGCTTGCCAAGGAAATATTGCCTTCCTTGCCATATATAGACGAGAGGAGGTACGGCTGAGGACGTATGGGTCAGCGGTAATTGTTATTGCGACTAGCGAAAAAGTGGTTCAGTTTAAAAATTTATGGAACTGAAAGAAAAAGGCGTAGAAAATAATGAGAAACTTATTAAAAAATTGAGAAAAAAGAACAAAGAATTTTATTTTTGAGCTGTAGTAGATGTTCACACGCCACAGTTTAACAGTTTAACAGTTTCTTCGTGCGGATGGATTAAACTCCAGAAGGTTAATAAATATAGAAAAATTTACAACTCTACTTCGATTATTGTCTTTTAATAAAAAGAATGACGGTGATTTTAGTTTTTCCAAATTAACCATTTCATTTCTGCGACATTTGACACTGCTACAATAAAGTTTGAAGTTTTACGTTTTACTGTAAGGAAACTTGAAAATCTAAAAAAATTAGAGTCAGATTTAAAAATAGTACGTATTTTGGAAAATAAATGCTATAAACTGTCCTGGTCCAACTGCTTTTTTCCGGATAAATATTGCTTTTGTACTAACCTTTGAGGTTTGTAGTTTTATTCCAAATTAGGATTTTTAATATTTTTTTTCACCAAGTTTATAAATTTTGTACTTTTAAAAATAAGATTTTCTATAATTTCTTAATTTGCGTTTTAGACTTGAAATTTTCGGGTTTATTTTTTACACCGTCAGTTTTAAGAGTCTAAATTTTGCTTTTACTTTTTCCAGTTTATGTCATTTTAATAAATAAATAAATAATGAATAAATAAATAAATCTTCAATTTCTTATTGTATTACTGTAATTAGTTTGTGTAATTTTTTTAAATTGTAATTATAATTGTTAATCTGAAATATCAAATTTTTCTATTTTTAATTTCTGTTTTAAATTTTTTATATAAAATCTGAACTTACTTTTGAATTTTAAGTTTTTTCTTTATTATAATTTTTTAATTTATATATGAGCCATTTATAATCAATTATTTTTAGGTTTTTAAATTTTAGATTTTTTAATTATCATTTTATATTTAAAAATTGTAAGTTTTGTAATTTTCATTTTTATCTTAATTTTAACTTAACTTAATTTTAATCATAAATCATAATCTTTTTTTTTATTTATTTGAAATTTTAAATTCTCTACCAATTTTTATATTTTCTATTTTAGATTTGAAAATTTTAAGTTCTATTATTCAAAATTTTAATTCAATATTTATTTAAAAAAAGAAATAATTAAACTTAGTTTGTAAATTTGTAATATGTAAATTTTAAGGTTCTAATTTGTCAGCTTGTAGTTCCTAATTTAGTTCCTCTGGGATTATTTAGTTTTCTAAAAATAAAATTTGATTAAAAAATTAAATTGGCAGTATTCACCTTAATTTTTTAATTTTAATTTAATTTTTAAATTAAAATTTTTTAATAAAATAAAGTTATAAAATTTTTAAGTTGGCCATTTTAGATTTGAAATTTTCTGGTTCTAAAATGTTCATTTCTAACTTTCTGTTTAATTTATAAATTCAGAGTTTTTAAGTACCTAATCCAAATTAAATTAAATATTTATTAAACTTTATAAATTTACAATAATAGTTTCAGTATTCTAATTTTCAAATTTTTAGCTTTAATTCGAAGTAGCAACATTTATAAACTTGTGGCTTGATGCTTAATAATTTAAAAGTTTCAGTTTTTAATTTTAAAATTTTGAGTTTTTAGTTTGTAAACTAAAAATTTCTAGAAATTTTTAAGTTTTAACTTTCAAGTTCTGAACTATCAATTTTCAAATTTTGGAATTCAGCTTTCAATGGTTTTCAAAACGTCCTAAGCTTAAGTTTACTTAAGCTAAGTGGCCGTAAGTGTAAAAATCTACTTTATAAATTATAATAAAGTGTAAAATCTACTTTATAAATTAATGGATATTAAGTTTTTTTTTAATTTTTTACCTTCCAAGTTAAGTTCTTTTTTGGAATACAAAAAGTTTTTAATTAATATTTTCTATCTCCTTAACATCAATTTACACTATCAATTTTTACTATTTAATTTAATTTCTAATTTGTCAACTTATTTTTTTTTTTTAGTTTGCTAAATTAGATTTAAAAACCTCAGTTTTATTAGTATTTAAAATTCTACCTTCAATATTTGTACAACTTAAATGAAAATTTCAAATCTAACTTTCTGCTATAAAAACTAAAAATTTTTTAATTTCGCATCTTTAAGAATTTTTTTTAGTTTAAAACTTTTAAGATAAGATTTAACCACAATTAAAGTCTAGAAGGTTCAAAAACTGCAAAATTTAGTTAAAATTAGGTACATTCTTAATTTTTAAAAGGCACTATCTAATTCTTATTTTCTGCAGGCTCAGAAGAAAGTTAATACTCATTTGTTAAGGGAAAAATTTAATTTACAGAAAATTGAATCACTGTGTTCAAAGCAGTTTATATTTATCTAAATTTGTTTTTCTGAAGATACTTTCTGTTGTTTGATATCAATGAAACAAAAGATTAAATGTGTTGACATATTATTATGCTTGGGTGTAATTTCCGTAAAAATGGGAACCCATAAAACAACAACGTGCTTTCGTAATGAGCAACAATAAATTGTTCCATTAAATAGGTTAACAGCAATTCATGCATAACTTTAACAAACTGGAACATGCATAAGTAATTTAATAATAATACTCATATCAAAACATCAGACAAAAATAGTATTTTTGATATTGTACAATACATTATTCATTACATCTTTTATTAACACATCAATGTTTTTAAAAGTCCATTTAATAACATTTGATGTGACCATCACGTAGAAAATTTATCGTTGTTTATTGTGCAAATGTCATTTTATTTCTTTAATTAGAAAATGTAACTTGGATATTAAATTTATATCAGGTGTGTCTCTTTTGTTATCTTTACGTTTTACTTCGGTTTTATTATATTTACTTTATTGTTTAAAGCGATAAGACTAACACATGCTGTTATCGTTTTCATTGATCCTATATTACGATCAAAAAGCCGAGTTAGTTTATTGTTTAGCTTGAAAAAGAAAAAATGAAATAAAATTCTACTTCAGTAATGACTGTTTTTTAACTTATCTGATTATGTCAATATTATATTACCAGAGTGTGAAGGGGACAAAAAAAGCGGAAAAACCAAAGTTATCTGAGGAAAAATCGTGTTTAACTAGCCGTGATGTAGTCAATAATATAATCTTTTTGGTATTTTATTTTTGATAATTTTATCAACTGGGTGCAGGCTTAAAAAAATATTTACATACTTAGGAAACTACGTATTGTGTAAAAATTCCTGATGCGTGGCCCCTGAAAGTGTGGTAATTTTTTTTAAAACGTCACAATAAGATATCGTTTGAGAAATGGACTTTTTTCTGGCAAAACAATGGCGTCATTCAAATTTCTCTAAGATTTTTGTCAAGTTTATGTTTCAGTCCCCGTTATCGCATTATAACAGAACTCATGCAAATTTAAATGCGTTATAAATATGGTAATCAAGATCAATTATTGATAAGATGCTAATTTCTCATGCGAGACTGCGGTTACAATACTATTTTTTGTCGAAGAGCAAAAAAGTTAACTTCACACTCGTAGTCGTGCTCGAGAAGAATTAATTTAAATTTCCACGCTCTCGTCTACGAGTTGTCTATTTTGGGAAACATCGTTGTAACCGTTTTTTTTTTTTCGAAATAATTTCTTAAACCTCGCGAAGGGAGTAAATAGCAGAGGAGAGACCCAATTAAATAAATTATAAGATACCCTCTTAAGCACTGTTATTTACCATAATATATATGATCAAGCGGGTTGACCATCCTCAAAAAATAAAAATAATACCCACCGGGCCGAAGGTCCTTTTTATATTAGAATATGTACATTTTTTACATTCTATCGGCTGTACGCAGCTATCAATTATGTATTAAAGATAAACGACTATCAGAATGCTTATGGCTAAATATGTGTATATACATACATAATTATATGGTCGTGCTTTTTATTGAGCGTACCTTGTCGATGTATGGGGGGGCGGTTTGGGATATTAGCCCAGGGGCGTTCGGCAGTCACACTCTCCGTATTCTGCTACACATTATAATTGCCTCATTTGAATATTGGCATATTGCTCTCGAACGTTGCTTGAGGCTACTTTTTTTCCGCGGAAAAGCAGTAATTAAACAGCACGGAAAATGTGGGGAGTAAAAATGACGTCGACAAATCGAGCGGATTGAGAGATAAGGGATTGCGAACAAGCTTAATTCTGGGTAAAGGACCAAATTAATGGTGGTTTCAACTCCAGAATGACCCAAAAGTTCAAAACGTGGACACAAAACTTTACGATTTTCAAACCAACAATTATATTTGCAAGTTTGATGATCTGATACAAAACTGAAAAAACACTTTCTTACCATTCAAGTCTGAGTGTAGAACCTGACCTACCACATTAGGCGAAAGTGAATTCCTTAAAGAGCAGCTTTATTAATGAGTGATAAAAAACGCACACGTTAATCGATTGCATTAATTTATTGATACTCCGTCGGATATCGTTTCGTATCGGTAAATTTTCTGCGAATTTGAGGCTACGTTGTTTGCATTTTTCGCGAGGGTATTACAGTGAAGCTAAATAAATCAATAAAAATTTATGATTTTCCTGCGGAAATTGTGATCAAGGATGAGTCATAGAAATATTTCAAGAAGACTTGCGTGTCGTGAAAAAATTATTAATTAAGAATGGAATATTTTGCACCGTATCCGTTAACACTCTCAACCGTCAAAAGCTCTTTTAATTATTAAATTACAATTTTTTTTATATGTGCAAGAAGCGGAGCGCTTGACACTGATTTGAACGCTTTTTGTCTACTATTAATCAAGTGACATAGATACTTTTTTTTTCATGAAAAAATGGTGGAAAAACCATGAATGAACCATGTGATGGTGATGGTAAATTAAAAATTTCATCATTTTCTAATTTAAGGTGAGGTTCCTTTTAAATAATTTGTACAGTAATTTGTTTGTTATACTCAATATTTTTATTCTTCGTATTAACCTATATTTAAGGTCAGAAAAAAACTTTTCTTGGTGCTTACCACCAGTAGAAAAAGAAAATTTTGGTTCTAAAGGTACAGTAATTTTTTTTATAATGTTATAAACAATCTAAATCTAGTTTTTAGAGAGCAAGTTCTTCATTAATACGCACTTTTTGTAGTAGTGATTATTGTTCAACTAAATGTCTTTTTCTTTAACTTGTGAAGAAAAAGCAGGCACAATTCTAATTTTTGACGAAAATCTCTAAAATTGCTGCAAGGCAATTTTTTGAAGAGATGGTGGACGTACTGCAAAAACTGAAACAAAAATAAAAAAAGTCAGTAGTTCACCGGACTGTTACACATAAATGTGATCGAGCAGTGTTTTTAACCATGGCAGATAACAATCCTCATGTGAGCATTCAAGAAATCAACAGACAGGAATCAGAATCTTCGGTACGCAGAATATTCAAAATGCGCAAGTACCATCCATACCACGCAGAACTTCAGAAACTACATAGGGATGATTATGAAAACATAAAAA
This sequence comes from Cynaeus angustus, assembly GCA_030157275.1. Classification (NCBI taxonomy): domain Eukaryota; kingdom Metazoa; phylum Arthropoda; class Insecta; order Coleoptera; family Tenebrionidae; genus Cynaeus; species Cynaeus angustus. The sequence goes on from CM058062.1 coordinate 17,040,849, forward strand.
AATTTGCTTGTGAACATAAGAAAAGTAAAAGAAAAAAAAGTTCTCCAAAATGTTTTTAAAACAACGCATTTTAAATTATTAGGGGCTTGTGAGTTGACTGGATGCGATAATAGAGACATCAAAATCACTGAGCAGTAAATGTTTAGGGAGAATAGTTAATATTTGTATAATTGGATCTTTTTTTCTCATGAAATATTTAAATGAGAGATTTTTTGAATAATGTTTTGGAAATTTTATTGGACGACTTGCTATTCATGAGTCGGTAGAGGTGTTCCTACTTTTTGACCAATGCCCTCATTAGATTTAACGCCCATGGATTTTTTTTATGAGACGCCATCAAAAAATTGTGTATTTCACTCAACCAACAGGTGACGAATCAGGATTGTTTTTTTACGTGTTTAACGAAGAAAATAGGGCTGAAAAAATAATTGACTCTTTTGAACATTGACTGCGTAGCTGTTCAGACTTCATTTTAAATCAATGAAAATTTCTTATATCCAAAACTTGGTCTTATTAGCTGTTTGTATCATCGCTCTGATGATGGTGGCTTTGATACCGAAACGCGCGTCAGCTAATAAATTGACTTTTGGTGTACGGGTTAACTATAATTTTTTATTCATTTTAAATGTTTTTTTAGGGTAGATAAAGTGATACTTTAACATTTTAGAAATAGAACTCGAATAGTTTTGTGAGCTAACTGCACTGTACTCGTAGCTGAACTTCTGGCCAAATTGTCGCTAAAAATCTAATTTGAAACAATTTTTTTTATACAAAATCTTCAGTATAGTTTTTTGCTAACAAAGATGACTTCCATCTGTCTATTCGTTTAACGGTGACAAGATTAGCACCCTTGTTTGTCAACATCGTAGCTGCAGACGAGCGAAAGCAATTATTTCGGGATGTGACAGCTTTAAAAATTTACTAATCGTCTTTCGAACTTCATATAATGTTGTGATTTCTACAGGCTAAATGGTATATTCTTTTTGTCTGTAGTTCAGGAGGAATTTGCTGTGAGAAAAGTTTTTAGGACGAAAGTCTGTATATTTTTGTACAATTTATAAACAAGTAACTCTACACTCTTTACCAGTTTATCAGATCGATCATTCTCTAAAAAATAGTGTATTAAACACGACGATAAAGGATCTTTAACCATCTCGTAAACATAATGAATTAACAATTTTCACTTGATGGTTAAAGTGTTTTTTTATTGTCTTGAGTAATAAATAACAATAAAAGTAATTTTTAATAATTTTGTATTTTTAAAATTTGTTTGATTCTGTTTTTAGTAGTAGTTAAAGTTTAAGTACGATCCTGATATAAGAATATTCGATCGACCAATGGGTGAGACATGCCAACTACCTGCAAACTCTAGCATTCCCAAAAATAGCAATAGTGTAAAGATCTCTTATTATTTGTTATAGATAAAATTATTTGCGATATATACTTTTTTAATTTAATATAATTTTTACATTTTTAAAATTGTTATTTTTTTGAAAAAAATGCGCAAATATTGCATCATTATTTGAAAAATGTTCAACGGCTATCTGTATATCAAGTATTAATTACTATCTGTTGCCACTGATTTTGTGCGCCTGTCCTTTAATTAGCAGCAATGATAAAGCAATAAATAATGAAAAAACGCGTAAAATTAATCATTTCGTCTGTGGTATGTTACGCTTTTGCATATATCATTAGTCGACATTTTTGATCGAGCTTAATTAAATTAAATTCAAGCATAATTAATGACCCTCTGCGTCTAACCAGAATGTCGCCAAGTGATTAATTATTTGTTTGTATGTGCCCATTCTTCAACAAGATCAGTTATAATTCATTTCGGTTGAGTTATTCACTTGTCCATCTTAAAGACAACTAGATCCTTATAGATAACGATTTAAAAAATTGCGCGAAAGTCTCAAGTGGCCCTTAGATGCATCCAGTGCATGCACATTTTAAATTACAGGCTGTAAATGTCAAAGAAGAACCAATACGTGGTGGTGCGTTTACACGCCCATGTGGTCGCGACCAATGGGCTCATGGACGGTACCATGTGAGCTAACGATCACGTGTGTTGAGTGTCATTCCACCTGGTACCTGTTCCGGAGACAGCTCCTATCGATTATCCAGCACGATCATTATTCCATGTGTCAATTCTTAAGGTATTTGCAGTAATTCATGTTATGGCTCGCAGGAGTAGTAGTTGCTCGAGATCTAGATTGTTGCACTTTAGTTATTGCTATTCTGCCGGTAGATAAGTGCTGTCCCGTGACCATTCAACTGCACTGATTAATATTTTAAATTGTCACTCGTAGGCGATATGCTGAATGCATACTTTGTGCTGTAATTATCGAAAGCGAGGAATTTTTGCAAACGTTCCTAATGGACGACTTGCATGGACTATTAAATGGTTAAAAACTCGCTGGGGATTGATTAGGTGTCAGAAAGTTTTGAATAACAATGAAGGCGGATACATTCACCTTCCATTAATAAATTCTGCTAAGAAATTTTATAATCAGACCTTAAAGTTGCATTTAACTTAATTTTTTGGTCAATAATTTTTACTTTTTTACATCTAGACTAGTTTTAGATCGATTTTTAATTTTTAGTATTCCAGTGCAGTTCTTGAATACTTAAAATTTTGCCACTAAATTTTAGTTTTTGATTAACTTAAATTTTTTATAGTTATTACAGTTCTTGTAAAAGACAGTGATTTGAATATTTTTAAGAATTGTGGACACTATTTCGCAAGATAAAAAAAGTTCAACAATTTTTAAGCTGAGCTTTTCTTATTACAAAAATAATTGATTTAACAAATGAAATCCTATTCTGAAAATTTCACATTATCTAAAAAAATTTAGGGCAAATTTGTCAAAATAAAAATTACGATTTTGCCAGAGTTACGGTAGAAATAATAATTTTAAAAATTTTAATTTAGGCATAGAAATATCAAATTCGATGAAACTCGCTTAGCTAAATTGTTGCAATAATTATATTAAATTGAAAAAAAAGGTTGTCATTTTTAAAATTTTGATATTTATAGGAACAACATTAAATATCAATTTTCTGCAGTTTTAATTCTAGAGAAATAATACTAATTTACAATAAATAAGATTTGATCTATATAAGAATGGTGTCAAATCATTTATTATAAATAAATTAGGAACAACGGTAATTTTCAATGATTTAAAAGCAGTCCAAAAATTGAAATTATTTACAGAGTGTTAAAAAGAAAGTACTGAAATAATAGGTAGAATCTTTTAAACTTTGAATGATGGTTTAAAAAATCACATCAAGTCCTATAATTTATTGAAGCTTATACGAAATATGTGTTACGTTTTTTTTACATACTTTATTATTTAATGTAAAATACGATAACATATGTAGTTAAATCTTTACGATGACTTTTAAACTATTTTTTTCTATATTATTTAAATCATTTTGTGAGCCGAATTCAAAAATGTTTACAAAAACAGAAAATTAAAATTTAGAATTTTCTATATTTTTAAAATTTTAGGTTTATGTAACTCATATTTTTAAAATTTACGTTTGAGAACCACTTTTATTTTTATTTTTGTTTCTAAATTATTTTGTAAGTTTTTTAAAGATCCTAGATCTTCTGAATTTTTAACACAAACTGATTGTCTTTGAATTTATATTCTCTAGAGTTTTTGGTTTTTAATGTATCCTAGATTTTTTTAGTTTTCAAAATAGGATTAAATTCTTTATTTATTTTTTTATATTTTGGATTGTTTAGATTTTTCGATTCTTAGATTTTATGCCTGATCGAATGCCTTTTAGAATTTTAAAATTAAGTTTTTTTATTTTTTTTATTATATTATAAATTTTTAAATTCAATTCGGATTTTTTTTAATGTGGTTGAAATGGATAGATTGTTGGTGTTGTTGTATGTTATCATTTTTTTTTTATTTTGAATTAAAAAAATAGTGCCATAGTGGTTCTTCTTACATTAAATTTATTTTATGAAAATTATGCTAAACGAAAAATTGTTGTTTAAATTGTACAAAGTATGTACAACATGCAGTTTGTTTATGAAGAGGTTTCATGAAATTTGATGGTCTAGTCTAGTTCATTTATAAAGCAGTTAAATTTATAATCTAAATTTATTTCTAAAAAAGATCGCATTTCTAAAATTTATTAGATTTAGAAAATTTTAATAGTATTTTTCAAAAGTTGCAACTGCTGAAGTTTAGAATTAAAAATAACTTAGTTGTAGCATTTTTCTAATCATTTGTCTCTACAATTTTTGTTACTGTAAAAATTGCTTTACTTTTTAACATTATCAATAAAAAATTCTTTGATCCAAATTTGTTTCTAAAAATTAAAAAAATATAGTTAAACGACACCAAAAACTCAGTTTATTAGCTGACGCGCGTTTCGGTAGCAAAGCCACCATCATCAGAGCGACGATATAAACAGTTTGTAACTATATTTTTTTATTTTTTAACATTATATGATTTAAAGTGAAAAATAGTATTATTGTATTTTCTTTTTTGTTGTTTATTAGAATTTGAGAAATGGTATGTAGACAACCATAATAAATGACGTAATCGTATCGCTGTCAGCCAAGAATCTCCAACAAGTTAGCATAATTAAGCGAAAACAATAAAAAACAATAATTAGCAACTACTTGGCTTTAGCACTTTTGTAATCTATCCACTTATTATAGTAGATAAATGGAAAAGACTTAAGCAAGCAGTAGATTCAGATCAGTACTTTAATCACAATTTCATTATGATGCGCTTCACAGGTAATTATCTTCGGTAATTATTTCTCCAGCATGTATAAATCCAGTTTGTAAATCCGTCCACAATCCGAAATCGGTACAGTAATTAATTCTACCCTTTTCCAGGAAACGAATCCATTAGTCCGAACATTGGTACATACACGAAGGCATTTCTTGGTACCATTTAATCGTGTTTTATTTTTACATTGTTAGGACCTGGTGTGTTTCTATGTCTTCTCTCCTGTTTTGTTTTTTTCTCGTATCCGGACTCGTTACAGGCCTCGTTATTTAATTAACGATAGGCCATCTCGTCCAGTTCTCGTTTCTATCGAAACTCACACATGTTCAGTCTTATCGAGTGCTGCATCTTCTTTATAGTCGATCTGCACTCGTCTTGTTCTTATTTTATTTGTTCGAAAAGGCTTATTTAGTTTAAATTAATCAGGTAATGCATTAATCAAACGATCGCGCAACAGCAATTTATAATAATTACTAAGGCTCTCCTACCAAAAATGTTATACCTTGAATATCATACGAGGGGTTTTTGATAAGTTTTTGGAACAATATGTCGAACAAATGATTTTTTTCTTAACGTCCCCCGTACTCTCCCGTCGCGTTATTTATGGCTTCTATAACACAAATAACGAAGGGGTGGAGGTGTGAACCACATGCAGAGTTTGGACAATCTCATTACTGCCAGCGTTACTTGCACTTTTAGCCACTCCCTGTTCAGATCACTATTATTCCACACTCGGTATGATGGCGAGATAATGGAAAAATTTGTCCAGAGTACCACCTTTCAACTTTATTCTACTTAGTCGTAAATGAGGAATCAAATTTACGATATTTGTATCCTTGGCCCAAATGTCAAATTCGTGAGCTCTTCATTTCCTCTAGTCATGTCCATGTCTGCAACTTTGTGGTTCTTTGTCTCGTTTCGGCAGCAACTCCAAACTTTAACTTACAACCTTCATTCATCCACCAGTTTGATTTGCATTTAGATTAAATTTTAATTACATAATTTTAATTAACACTTAGCGAGTATTAAACTCTCGCATTAAACATCGGGAGTCTTATTTAATTATGTGTGCACCATCGCCTTACGTTTTACTAAGTACACCAAGTCGTTAAGTTAGAATGTTACCATTAACATTAAAGATAAGCTTGTGACAAATTTGATTTTGCGTTAAATAATTTCACTTGCGCCATTTAGATAATTGTGGAATCATTTACATAAGTTTTACATAAAAACTACATTTATTTTCTTTGAATTTAAATTAATTATGTGATATGTCAATGGATTGACGGTTCAACTTTATCTGGATTCATTTTGTGGTAGGTTGAGAGCTTGTTCTTGGATTTTATCGTGTGAAGAAGAGAACTGAAACAAATGCGAGAACATGGTTTTAGAATAAATTTTAAATAGGGTGTTGGCTTCTAACCTACTTTTTTTCGAGAATGAACTAACGAAATTAAGCTTTCGTATGTAGACAGAAACTTCAACGTACCGTAATAAGCTGAACCTATAAATTTTAAACATCTGGCTAGAATCTTGCCAGGATCAAACAAGTTCTCCCGTGTAAAATGCCTTTCTTGTCTCCTTAATAAAAGTTTTAAAAATACGAAAGTTGGAAAATTGTGACATATTGAATCATCTCTAAAATTAAAATAATTTCGAATTTGTTACAAACGGTAATCGAACTAAAAGTATCTTAATGTTTTTTGAGATTTATTAAAATTTTCTAAAACTTCGTTTAATATTTGAAGCCAAATTTAAGAAATTTTTTGAACTAGAAATTTACAACTTTGTGTCCAAATTTTTGGGGAAGTAAATTAGATTTAACATAACTGAATTTCTTGTTTGTTTTTTTTGTAGAATTTAAATTTAAAGCGAGTTAACTTCACGTATACGTTATCTCGCTACATATAAATTTTGATAACATAACGGCATTTTTTTAATGAAAACAGTCAAATGAAATTAAGTCACAGAAAATATCCGTTGATATTTAACTTTAATTGACATCGATTTATTTTATTTTAATTTATTTTAATGTCTGGTGCTCGAACTTAAAAATTTGTCTCTCTTTAGTGTTTTTGGATATTTTTTAGTTACGGAGACATAGGACCATCAAACTTGGATAAAAAATCACATTTTTTATCAGCTTGGGCACTCTTTTACATTCCTAAACAAAAATTTTTATTAGAAGAGGCCAAATTTTAACGACAGCAAAATTTAATTAAATTTTGTTGTTTCACACCTAAAGGTCTATAAATATATATAATATAAATAAAATATGATAGACATTAAAGATATGATATTAAATCAAAAATGTTTTGATTTTTAAATACTTATTAATATTATAATTTTTTTTAACAATTTGTGTGGGAAAAAATTCAACCAGCTGTTGATGTTATTTAGAGCAAGAAAAAAATAAATTGTAGAATTTTTCAGAAAATTTCAGTGTACCTAATTATTTAACGTATTGGTAAAGATGTAAATATCGATATCTCAGAAATGTGTCAATTTAAACCTTTGTATTTTCGATAATGAATAAAATTTGTTTTGAATTCTCTAAATTGAAATACAACAAGATTCTTAAAATCGAACACTTCGGGTGTACAGCTTTGTGATCTTTTTCGTAGTCTCGTAAATATAACTTTCCGAAATTTTTCGAATTGTACCGACTTTTTTTTCGAGATGCTTTCGCGAAATTTCAGTTGCTAAAAATCTTAGTGTTCGGTAGACGCAGGTGAATTTTTAAAAATAAAATAAGTGTTAAAAAATTGTGTAATTATCAGAAAATTATTTTTTTAAATTATTTGAAAATAGTTTCCATATTTTTTTTTATATTTTTTTGTCTGCGAATTTTTTTTGATTTTTTTTTCAAAAACTTTTTGAAGGGCATATAAAAATATAATTTATTTTTGTTTTTATTAAAAAAAAATAATTTTTGCAATTTTAAGTATTTTGAAATTTCGGTTGGGAATTATTAAATGTAATTTTAAATAATAATTTCTATAAAATATTTCTGCAGTTTTAACTAAATAAAGCAGGCATTTTTATTATAAAAAATTACTAAAAATTAAATTAAAAAGTATTTGTTAACAAATTTTTATTTACTAAAGTGACAAGGACAATTTTTATCATCAAAATTTAGAACAGTGTGTTAGTACTAGTAACTTAATTCTTAAAATTAGACAATTTAACTTAAAAATTTCTAGAAACGTAAAATTTGGGGATAATTGAAACCGGCCTCTAAAATTTTTTATTAATTTTGAACTTGTAAATAGAAAATTAAAAACCTGGAAACTGAAATTAATTTATATTAAAAATAAAAAAAAAAAAATAAAAAAAATTGTTAAACAATTATGAAGCTTTAAAAATATACGAATTCTAAAAAAATTGCACAAATTGAAAATTCTAGATTTAGTACTTTGTATTTTGTATGTTATTACGAAATTTTTGACAATTTTTTTTGTATTTCCTATGATGATCAATCGACTTTGTAAAAAAAGTTCTAAAATTAAAAAAAAAACAATTAAATTTTTAAATACTTTAAAGAAGTTAGGAATTTTTTATTTTCTGGCATTAATTACATCCTTTTGATGCTTCAGGTTTTTTTTTATTTTTTCCGATTAGTGACGCTTTAGTTTTTTCAAGTTGTGTTATTTATTATACTAAATTATAAAAATATACAATTTTTTATTAGTTTTTTTTTTGTTTTTTTAGATCGCTAATTAAATTAGATCTGCAAATTTTACAGATATTTTAAGAATTAATAGATTCTTTTTAGTATAATCAATTTGTTCAGTTTTTTTGATCTTTGGCTTTTCAGACTTGTTGCAGTTACTTTAATGTGCTTTATATTTTTCAATTTTTTTTTGAATTTTAAATATTTATATAAATTTAATAATTATATATTTTTGAAGTGTTTAATATATTTGGCCTTTTTGTATTTCTTTTTTTATTAATAAATTGTTTAGTTTTTAGATTTAGAGTTTTTTAGATAGTTTTTCGATTTCAAACAATTTTTTTAAAATTCTGTTTATTAGTGGACTTTCTTGAATTTTTATAAATTTGGATATTTTGGATTGTTTGAGTTTTTTATACTTTAAATTTTTATTTTTTAGATTTTCTAGATTTTCTTAACATTTTAGATTTTTAATTTTTATTTATTTCGATGTTTTTGAATTTTGAAATAAAAATGTTTGTTCTAAAAGTGAATTTTTTTGTGGGTTTTTTCAGTAAAGCGTATTTCCAAGCTTAACATTTTAAGTATTCTTTTTTTTAAATTTTTTTATCGCCTGAATATTTTTCAAAATATTAAATTTTTTTCTAAAAAAATATAATATATAAAATGTTTTATTAAATATCTTTTAGTGTTGCATTTAATTGTTATGCCTATCTCCGACATTTTTTAAATAAAAAAAAACTTTAAATTTACAATCATCATTGTTTACTTATTCAAAAAATGTAATATTATTTGATAATTAAACCATAGAAAAATTTAAACAGGTAAAATGATGTAACAATAAAATATTAAAATCAGATGATATTCACGACTTAAGAAGCCAGAATATGTAATGAGGAAGAGGAAGTAGACAAAAATAATAGCAAGATGTAGAGATTGGTTCTTGCTAAAAACTAAACAAAAAACTAGTTGTTTAGAAATCTACTCGCCCAACGTTGCAATTACTTGACGTTTTTAATTACGCCATTGCTCTATTCTATTTCATTTAATTTCGAATAGTGCCAAGTCATGTCGATAAAACCTACAATTGGTTTGGCGTCAAATACCAGCCAGGATAATTAATTTAATGTAATAGGTATGAATGTGCAAAATGGCAGTCGTAACGCCCAAACACACAAAGAAAACCAAATCAAGATTAGAAGAGACAATATTCAATTTGGTAGTAGGGAAGAGGAAATCGATAATAAATCTCGAGCTACTTAAAAATAATAGACAGAACGATCCGTGTGAACTGAGGAAAATAAACATTTAAGATTTTAATATATATGTATTAGGGGCTTTGTGTTTTGGATTCTGGTTATAATCATACCTTTGTTCGTTCAATGGGTGTCCTGCGGTGTTAAAAATTGAACCATTACAGCAATCGGACCGCGATCGCTCTGCTCTCCGTTGTACAACCACTGAAGACTCTTATTAGAGCACCTTAATCGGCATTTGTTTAAGTCAAATTGCAAGGATGACTGGAAATAAATTAAGACGTATTGGCAGGAAATTGTACAATTCCTGTAATACCGACGGAGTTTTAATTACACATATTACATGTGCCTAAGAGTTTATTTATAGCATTTTCAACCCGCTTTCTGACGTTCATTTTTAATAAACCGAGATAAGAAATTGATTTAAACTGATTTGAGGCGTTCCATTTTTCGCAGTTTAAATTAACATTTTCTGGGAACATCAAAAATTCGATGATGATGAAGATGAGTTTTTATCGCGAGTTTGCTCACGACAAGTTATAGTTTGTGGAATGTGATGAAAAACTTGCTTTGCTACTACTTGTATCCGAACTGGTCGATTTTTATTCCATTTTGCACCATTAAAGTCATCTGGTATATACAGGATTTATTTTATCGCCCCAGATTTATCTCAATAGAAGTGTTTACAGAATACCGCGAAATGACTTCCAATATTAAAAAACTGAAGTGTTAATTTGTCTAATAAAAGATAACTCATCTGGAATTTGGTTTTTGCAGTTGTCGGGTTCATGCCGCTTTCTCTATCTGATTAAGTTCATTCTTGGTGGACAATTAGAGTTTTTTTAATTTAAAATATGCACTGGTTTAAACTAGTCGTATCTCGTCGCATGTATCTAGAATTTTGGCCTCTATAGAAATGATTAATGCACAAAAAATTGCGTAAATTATGAAACAGTCGAAAACCAGGCAAGTAAGTCCTTGTTTCCTACAGTTGAGCTCACATTAATTATTTTCTAATTTACTTCTTCACGACAAACTGTAATTTAGACACATTTTCATTAGTTTTACATAATGGAGGTGTATGACATTTCATACCTCTTTAGCTGAGATTACATCAGTTGCTAATATACGGTAGATAAACTACTAGAATAAATTCAATAATTTTATTAATGGTATTTAAGAAAATGAACTGAGGCGGATAAATTAATATTTATAATATTTCCAAATTATGATAAAATTCTTTTTTAACACTGTCCAGGTGTTATTTTTTCAATCTTTATTCTTGCTGTATTAGTAATAAAATTTTTCGGCACCGTTTGAAAAATACTGCGGATCGTTTTACTTTAATGTGATAAAATCAGGTAGGTAGTTTAAATATTTGTTATCAAATCATATCAAGTTTTTGAAATAAGAATCAACATTTCAACACCTAGTTGCAGATATTATTTTTAAACCAGAAATTCGACAAATTCAAAAAATTCTAAAGATTCTAGATATTATTATTAATTATATTACAGTTCGATTTTTTTTTACACTTATTTTCCACGTAATAATCTGTGGACTGATCTGAATAATGATAAAAAAAAAATTAATAATCAATCGAATTGAAAAAAAGAAATACCAACAAGATAAAAAATAAAAATTTTTAAATGTTCACAGGATATTGGAAAAATTTGAATATTTTATTAATATTTTATTTAAATAATTTCATTCTAAGTTGCAACAACGTTGAAATTCTAAAATATAGTCCGGTAATAAAAACATTCTATAAATGTCTTCAGAATTTTAGGAAACATTAAAACTGCCGCTAAAGTAGACAAGAACCAAAAATCAATAAAGGAAATTTAAAAACGTGTTTTTTTCTCAAATGCTTTTCAAATATTTACTGAGAATTAATTACTTGACAATAAAAAAGATGTCAATTTAGTATCCGAAAAATAGTTTTATAATTAAAACATGCTATAAATGTCTCGAGAAAATTTAACAACAAAAATGCTTCTAAAAAATTCGGTTTCGAAGATTTAAATTCATTAAAAAAAAAAACTTTAAAAAGGTTTAGAATGGCAAACTGCAAAACGATTTTTTAAATAATTATTTTGTTGCAAGTATTGAATTATGAAATTATAAAAATTAAAAAAAAAACTAGAATTAGAATAAATCTAATATAAATTAAACTTGATTATAACACTGCTAAATAATATGTGAATTTAAAAAATTATTTTTTATATTATTATTACTTAACTACAGTATTATTACTTGTGGTTGTTTTAATCGTGGATTTTTTTAACATTATATTTCAAACGATTTTAATTTATTAATAAAAAAGTGACGTGTTGATTTTTTTTTACATTTCTATTTGTACAATGATATTATAGACACCCATCTATTTCAGTAATTTTTATATAATTTTTTTCTATATTTGTGTCATTCGAGAAAAGTATCATACTATAAAAAATAAATAATTATTTATTTAACCTATAAATTATTTTTGATAAATAATATAAATTTAATTTTTTGGCTCTAACAGTTTTTTCCTAAGATTTGTGAGTGGAAGTAAATTTTAGATTTTTGGAATTAAATTTCCAGTGTTTTCCTATTAAAATGTTAAAAATTTTTGCAAAATATGAACTTTCTGTTATCGAAAAACATGTTTTTTGCAAACATTTTTGCTAATTAACATCTAATAAAATTTTGCTTAAAAGATTTAGATTCAGTTTAGTGCTTCTGATTAGTTTAACTAACAATTAAAAATTAATTTTAGTTCTATAGTATTCTACTTTTTAAGTTTATAAATTGTGTTTGTTAATTAAATTTATAGTGCCTACCGTTAAAATTTCTAATAACAGAAAAATTATTCTTTTTGTTTGAATTTTTTAGTATCCCTAGATTCTCTATTTGCATTTATAAATTTTTGTTATTTTTTAATTGTAGCACTTTTTTAATGCTTTGGATTATAATTTTCTTCCATCTTGTCAAATTCTCAAAATATCTATTCTCTATTAGATTCTCTAGTTAAAATGTTTTAATTCTCCATTTTCTTAAAATTTTGTTCTCTGTTTTAGGTTTCGCATTCTATTTTTGATCATTTTTATTTTTTTAAATATTTTTTTCACTTAAATATTTTTAGGTTTGTACAATTTTTTCGGATCGGTTACATTCATTAAAGTCTTTATAACATTTAGATTCTTGAGTTTTTTTAAAATTCTTCTAGTTTTGTAGATATATTTTTTGTTGTTTTTAAGATTTTTAGATTTGTATTTGTAGCAATTTTTTCTTCTTTCAGATTTTTTAGGATTTTTTTATTTTTTATTCTTTTTAAATGCTTTCCATTCTACCAATGCGCTACAATTTGGTTACTTTTTTTTTCTAAATTATTTAGGCTACATTTTTCTAAATTTTTAGAATTTTATATTTTTTAGATTCTTAGAAATATTTGTCTTTTCAAATTCTTTTGTTTCTTTACATTACAGATTTTGTGATTTTTTTTATTTATTTTTTTATTTTAATTTTCACTTTTTTCTTGTTCTTTCTAATAATTAAATTGTCAAAACGCTTAATTTTATTTTTGCTAAAAGAGAAAGAACATTTCTAACGAAAGAAATTGTTTTAACAATTATGATAATAATTTTGCATAATATGCAAAATATCTAGCTCATTTATAAAATTAGAGTTTAACATTTAAAATGTTGGTCTCAAACATCTGTATTGAAATCTTTATTAAAAAACTTAAAATAAATTCATTTATCAAATTTGGAAATTTTAGAATAAGCTTTTGATGCAATAAAATTTATTAGTAAATAAAATAATTAATTATTCGATTATATACACGTAGATCAAATTTGTTTGAAGTTGGATATTGAATGTGTTTTAAAAATCGTTTGAATTTTTCATGCATTTTACTTTGTCAAATTACCTTTAGTAAACAATTGTGATTTTGAGCAATTATCGTTGGTTTTTTCGCTCCGCTTGATTAGCATACAGTTGGGCTCCTAGGAGTTCGTTTCCTTTCAAGGACTGACGGGCCCACACGTATTTGGCCGAAAACCAACTTAAAATACTGCCAGGCGCTTTCTATAAATTACAATTTGTCGAAGGAAGCTGCTGTCGGTGGCTTCACCCCATGCGGGGCTCCTCTGCAGGAGAGCTCCACCTAAGTCAAGAGGATCATTTTCTAACAATTGGAAGTCTTAACGCCAGACACTTTAATATTCGGCCAAATCATCAATTTCAGTCTCGTCTAATTAAGGGCCAAATTTACAATACCATGGAGAAAGAATGCGACCGCCGGGGTCGATGACGGTTTTATGAAACTTCCAGCTTTCGATCGTAGAAATTGAATTTAGCAAAGCACGTAGCACGGTAAAGCTACATCGGTAGTGGCGTCAGATATCCGAATAAATAAAATAGTCGCGTTTGTAGCAACAGCGTTATTATCTAAAGTGGCGTGGTAAACATTTAATAGTGACGGTAGCGATGAATGTAAAACAGCTATCTTATCAAGAAGGCAATGATGATAGCATTAAGGAATTCAAACAAAACCGGGCTCCAGAGAGAAAGCCAACTTGGATCTGTCACGATGTCTCCCATCCTGTCAGACAATCTTAAAACAAAAAGACGTGAAAAAAACGTAAAAAAAAACGCAACGCCTACCTTGACCATAGCTACCTGAGTGTTGCGTCAGAGCCCACTATAAATAACAGCGACAGAAAACCCTTGTTAACTCGACTCGTCCCAACATCAGATTACAGTTCCATTTACACGAGTGACGGTTGCGACGTGCTTGGGAAGCAATGAAAACTTATTGTGAACGGGCGACTTACCCTTAAACACGGACGAATTCCTTGTCCTGTGTCAAAAGAATAAACAAACTTGTCCATTGAGGGAAAAAATGCCCGTACTTAATTTTTAATTGACGTGGGCCTTAAACGATGGCCACTCTCTGGAATTTATTCCAAAGTGTCATCGATATTAATTAATAATAAATAACGAGGGACAAAATGCACCTGTGATTATTGATCGATATCTGGACGCGATCTGAAAGGATAACGATCCATTTTCACCACAAAACCAAAGCACACTTAAAATTTACAGTGGAAATTTCAGATTACAAACGACATTACCCACAATTTATGGGCTTATTAGGTATTCGCTTATTCGCATGTGAATTTCTTTTAACACTCCTGAAAACATTTACCCAAGAAAAATTACGTCTTTACCATAATAAATAATTGATAAAACCGCCTCAAATTACACGACGAAAAGAAAAAACCTGAAATTCTCTTCTCAACTGTCTTTCACTGAACGATGGCAGCAGGAATATCAGGAAATCGTATCGAGTGTCGGTTAACTCATACATGTCCAGCAGATGTTGTAGAAATAAGCAAATTAGTCGACTTATCGAAGAGAGAATCACACTTCTTTTAAATTAAATTTACATAATAATGACAGTTGATGAAATTCACCCGCGCTTAAGTCAGCACGAATAAATATTTCAATAAATTTTGAGATGCACGATAAGTCTTATTTGCTCAGATAAATGAGTGTTAATAAAAATTAGTAAATTTGATCAGGCGATTTTATCTCGAAGAATTTGGATCTCTTTGAAGTGTTATCTAAATTTGGTGTAAAGGCGGCAAAACGAGGAATTTCAGGTTATCTGTGAACTACCTAGCAGTAAAATAGAAGACCTATGTATTTTCGATCACTGTTAAAATTCCGACAAGTGTGTTGAAAGCATGTAAAGTTTTTTTACAGTTACTACATTTTTGCATTTTGTTTAGATATTTTGCCTCGTCTCTACTGTATAATTTATTCTTCGTTTACTCATACCCGCAAACGACAATTAAGAGCAGCTTTTCTTTCCTTCACACCGTGATTTATGATGCCTCTAAAATGCCAGCTCATGCCGATTTCTTTCGTATTATTATCACCTGTGGTGTTATTTAATCAAGCTCTATACACACTCGTCTGATCTACTTTCTATAATTTTATTGGCCACAGTTACGACTTGGTAGTGTTGTACAAGAAATAAAATATTTTGGAAATCTAAACAAATTAAAAAAAAATAAAAGTTTTATAGCCTCCATCCGTCGCGTGGTATCTTCTTCGATGTTGTTGATCGTCCTCATTAATCAAACTCGATCAGATAACGAGCTGAAATTGTTGAGTATAAAAGGTGTTAAAAATCCTCCACAATATCCATGCTGGAATCAAATCGATCGTAAAAGAAGATGAAATAAAGTAGTGTGAAAAAAGTAAGTTTGAAAACTTATTTATACGGAAAACAGGACGATACAGCCAATTAGTTCTAGAGTTGTGTTGCAACAGTTTATTTTATTTCAATTTTATTGTTGATTTTTGTAGTTTCTGTTTTTAGTTATTTTAGAGCTTGTTATTCGACTCTATTATCTACCGTTTTACGACCTTATAAAACTCAGTGGTGTTATCGGAGACTTTTTAAAGTATTTTTTTCGTGTTATTTTCAAACTTTTTGTGACATAAAAACATTCATTACGGTGAAAGAATATGTTAAACAAAAATGTGCTACAATCTTTCTGAATATACCTTAGGTTTATGTCGCCGATAAATTATCCTGAAACAGTTATGACACCAGTATTAAACTTTACGCATTAAATATTTCATATTCTGAATTTATTATTCATCACAGTTACGTGTAGAAAAATATGGAATCTCATTAATATTAAAAACTCATTTCAACAGCCACTGTGTTTACAAGCAAACAAGGAAACTCGAATTTTGAGAATTCGTTGTCCTAACAATTAAGTTAATTTAGTGCGGTTAAAATTTCACTGTTTTCGTTGAAAAAATCCCCAGATCTGTCTCCCTTAAACCATTAAACCGTTAAATTATTGTGGTTTGTTTGACAGATTTTCGAGCCCTAAACCTGTGTACCTTTAAAACTGTCTGTTCGGCAAAATTATTATCCACCCAAGCTGAAATATACCCAGGCGCCAGTTTCCCTCCATAAACACTAAAAATCATCGTCTCCTAGTCGTAAATCGCGAAAAATTATTGCGACAATTTCGCAAATAACTTATCGGAGTTAGAGAGCAATTAAAAGCTCATAACTCCATAAAGTCCTTTCAGCGAACGCTTCTCTTACAAACATTTTATATTTTTAATGAAAGTACGCTGCATGGGAATAAAATTATGCATCCTTTTATGGGGAGCTTAAATAACAGTGGCGTACAAGCTGTAACGAAAGCCACGGACACAGATTCCAATTGCCTTGGCATTAAAATCTGGCATCTCTGTTGGAGTCGTGAAGGAACAAGCTTTTGGTCTTTTTCTCACTCGTCGATGGTACGACCGCGTACCTGTGCATCCTACACACCCACCTCTATAAAATAAATTGTCAACTGAGCTGCAGTTCTAGGAAGCAGCCTGTGTCTGCTGCGATCCTCAGATAAACCCCATTAAGTACAGCTAGAGACAATACTATTTCAATGTGTCAGCGGCCACTCCGCGTGTACAAACACACACATGGTAAAGGATGGGTCGGACACCATCTACTTTTTCTGGTATTACACGAGGAAAAAAGCTTAACAAATATCTCGCTTGCTCAAGGAATGCAACCAAATTCGGGTTTTTATTACAAACGTTCTATCTGGACCAGAGAAAATTTGTAATTGAGGTGGGCATCACACTATTGAAACGTGTTTCCAAAATTAACGAACATGATTGTTCTTTTAAAATAGACATGCTGTAAATGTACTAATCATGGTCAAAATGTGCGAAAAGGTGGTTCGGCGGAAATTGAAAATTGGAAGCAGCATCGGAGGTTGAAATTTTAAAAGTAAATTGTCAAATATGTCATGGAAGGGCCCAATTTTTTTTTCATTTTTTAATTAGCATTTCTAATTTTGTCTTTATGTTGATTTATATAGAAATGGAAAAAATCTATAAAAGTAAAAAGTTATCAAAAGCTAAAAGTGAAATATTATTTTTTTTATCTAGACATTAGTGCAGAAGAACAAATTTGATAAAATATTATTTTTCAAAATAAATAAAATATAATCTTAGATAATTACTAATTTGCTCTTTTAGTTACACTTATTTATTATAAATATTACTCAAACATTTCACTTTTGGACTACTGTTTCTAGCAAAAAATTCTGGATCTTAATATTTAAAAAAATTCTGGATTTGAGCATTTTGAGCATTTGAGATTTTGAAAATCCGAGAATTTAGAACAATTTATGACTCCGATCGTCAAATAAACTTAAAAATTTGCCAGATCTGACAATATAAATATTTTAAAATCTGAGAATTAGGACAAACCTGGAGACCTAAAAAAATCCAAAAAAATTGATAAAATGAGAAAGTCAGTTTAAGTATATCAAGACATAATATTTTAAAAAATCAGTGACTTTAAGAATATGGAAAAAAATGCAAAACTTTCAAATTTCAAATTCCGCGAGTCTCAATATGTTATAATTTTAAGAAAATAATCTTATAAGAACTTGAGAAACATTGGAATCTTAAATGATATAAAAATATACTATCTAAAAATTGGGCAGGTAACAATTTGGAGTAATTTATAAGTTCTGAAACCTGACAGTCTAAAAACTTAGTGCTATTCTTTTAAATTTTTATTATCTATTTATTTAGATAAATACTTGTACTTATTCGAAAATTATTGCAAAATATGCAAAAATGTGCGAATTGGTCTTCTGGTATTTTAGATTTTTTATTTTTCGTAGATTACTTAGATTATTTGGATTTTTAAAAATTATTTGAATTTGCTAAATCTTTTACATTTTTTAAATTAAAATTGAAATTATGTATCTTTAGTAATTTTTAATTTTTTTAATCTAATAAATTTTTCAAATTTCTTTTATTTTTTCCATTTAATTGACCTTGAATTTTTTTCCTGTAGATTTTATAAAGTAATAAGTTATAAGATTTTTACATTGTTGAAGTTTATTATTTTCTTGTTTTGATTTTTAATATTTTCTTGATTTGCTTTTTAAGACTTTTATTTATTTTTTATTTTCGTATTTTTTATACTTTCTAGATTTACAATTTTTTTTATAGTTTTTATATTTTTAATAAAAGCTGAATTTATATATTTTTTTAGATGCTTTGTATTTGATTTTTTAAAATAGTCCAAAAACTTTATCTTTTTATTTTTTTAAGCTTATTTAGAATTGTTCAGTTTTGTTTTAATGTTATTATATTTTCAAATTCTTTGAATTCTTTTAATGTTTTCAATTTGTAATCTCTATACCTTTAGAATTTTTCAAAATTTTAAAATTTTTTAGGCGTTTGATATCTTCAAGATACTTTTTTTAGAACTTTTTTTAATTGTTTTCCATTTTTTGGATATCATTTATGTCGTGTGATTTAGAATTTCTATATTTTTTTAATGTCTCAGTGCTATTTTTTTTAGTTTTCTAGAATTTTTATACCATTGAGATTTATAATTTTTGAATCGTCTCTATTCAAAAAAAAAAAAATTAAAAATTTTTAGACTTGCTAAATTTTCTAGACGCACTGAAATTTATAAATTATCATTTTACATTATTTTTAGAATTCCTAAAGTTGAACTCTTGGCACATTTGATTTTTTTTTATATTTTTTTTTTCTGAACTCTACAACAAATAGATGCATTAGATTTTTGATTCATTTATTCATTTATTCGTTGTTTTTTAAAAATAATATTTTTTATAACATTTTGTATTTTTTATAATCTCTAAATTTTGCAGAATCTCTAAATTTTCAAAATTTCCAGATATCTAAAATTTTCTAAATTCTACAAATTTTTCAGTTTGTTTTTAGATACTCATGCAATGTATAAAATTTTGATTCAAAAATCAGAAATATAATGCAAAAATAGTTTATTGATACTTAGTAAATTATTTTATCTAAATTAAAATAAATAAGGGCTGAGACTGTAAAGACAATTTATTAAATATCTACAAAATAATGTCAGTCTTAAAATTGCTCTTAAATAAATTAACAAAAAGTACACATTTCTTCAAATTTTCTTTATGTTAATGGCAAAGCGAAGGTGTTGTCACCTATCTTAAAAGACCATAAATATTTTTTAAAGGGTATTTAAATCTTTCTAAGATAAGGATAATAAATTCTAGACAACAATCACATATAGCACGGTGACATCGGTTTCGCAGAGTCGCCTACACACCCTTTATCTATGAAGCAACTTAAGCAGCCTTCTAAAAAACAAAATATTAAATTTCTCGTTAATTTTAATTTATAAAAACCTAACCCTGCGTAAGAGACAAAGTAGCCGTCATTAAAGTTATATTAAATTAATGTTAACTAGACGCAGGAAATCGGAGATTAAACCGCCTTCTATGGAAATGAAGTAAAGAGAAAAAAAACTATACGGAAAGAATTAATTAGTAGTTTTAAAGTTCAAATCATTGTAAATAAGATCCTTCTAATGTAACTTGTAAATTAGCAGTTGAACGTAGACCGTAAAGCTTGGAATTTATTAATAATTTTAGCAAGAATTTTCATTTTCCTTCATGATCTCGGGCCATTTCCGCCTCTCCCATAAAGTTGGCAAAATATTAAGATAAAGCCCAATACAACATTAGCATATTTTAATTTGTCCGAACTTTCGTGTTTCAAGCTCATTGTTGACGCTTTTTCGTAATTTATATAAAAAAGAAAGCAGGTGAATAAATTCAATTTAACATCGAGAATAACTCTGAAAAGTGTGTGCACGCAAGTGTTTCTCCCTGATTGAAATTATCGATGTTATCGGGGCCGTGGAAGATTTGTTTTAACATAAAATGCGATGCATAAACGAACGTGTGGAAGTAAAACGAGGACGTAGGTTGGACAGTAGTTGGTGATTACAAGATGGATGATAAAACCTAATAATTAATAATGATTGATAGAGCTGCATTGAGCAAAGAACGAACACAGTCATAAGTTTCACAGGAATTTCGAAGGAGGAAAAAATAACGAGATTAAACGATGGTCGAGAAGACAGATAGTTTAGGACAGAACGAAACATGTTGTGAAAGAAAACTATTAGTGGATTGACAAATGAGAAAGTGACAGCCAGAGATGAGATAGTGGCCACAATAATTATTTTAAAATATGATAATGTAAGAGCAAATAAATGAACGGTTAAAATAATAAATTTCTTGTATGTAAATGACTCCAGAGATTAGGATGACAGTGATTGCGTTCTTTCTTAAAAGCCCGAAATGCGACTAAGATCAAAAAATTTCCCGAGATAGCATCATTTCCACAGAACTCGATACACCGAAAAAATAAGTAACTTCCATCAACTTTTTCACCGAAATGAAATTAAAACGAAGCCCGAGATTGACATTAAACATCAGTTGCGTGTTTTATTTGCGATAGCCGTTCTTTGTGGCTATGACAAAGGCACATTTACAAATTGCATTGCGATTCATCCAATCAGAAACGCATTGTGTCGATTCGATGTTTTTTTGTCCGAGGGGATAAATTAATAAACTCTAACAAAAATGATCGTGATATTTTTGTTTAACCTTTGAATCAGTGTTCAGTCAACCAGAATTAAATTTCAAAACGTTATCAGCTGTGCGAAGTACAGGTAGGTCTGTATGGGGAGACATGACAGGCTCTATCGGTGAATTAATTCACCTTTGATGGAAGAGATTTTTAATCACGCAGTATTTTGTACCTCTATGTTGCAAACTTTTAGTCAATGTGTGCTGTTTATCTTTTAATTGAAAAAAAAACAAACATTTTTCTTCGGTAACCGTTTCATATTTTGAATATTTCGTTGGAAGGTGCCCAAAATATTTTTATATCTAATCTTCTCACAATCTAAAAACTTTAATGTTTTTTTTATCTGAATCTTAATTTGGTTTGGTCGTCACAAACAAAAATAACAACAATAAAACAAAAATGAAGTATTAGTCGATTTTTTTTCCAGGAAGAACCATTTGGGTTATTGAAGTGTTAAAAGCCAAGGGATCGCACGTATTTGTTCAATAAGTTTAAACATAATTTTACATGTTGTAGCATTGTTTGAATTTAGTTTTAATTAGTACCTAGTAACCACCCAAGACACGTTTAACCGCTTCCATAATTTGCATTTTTGCATATGATTAACATGAAGAACTTCGTGTACTAACTTCGAATTTTAGAAGTAAAATCTTCAGCAAATTAATTCTACAATGAAAGTCTGTGACAATAGAATTAGGTTTGATGTTGTAAAACATGAGACAGCTTGATTAATTAATTAATTGGAGTTATTTAAAAAAATTGTTAATATCTCGAGTTTCACCAAGGAATTAATTACACTGTCTTACAATCACAAACACAATTTTATTACCTGTCGTAAAATTTCCTGACCTAAGTCAAAACACATTTACAAGACAAAAATATGGTGCGTGATTCCACACTCGCGCGTGTTTGTTTATATCAACTAGTAGCTATCAATTTAGTAGTCTCTTCCGATCTAATCAGACCCGGCTCTAAATCACCCTTACATCTTAGAAACCATCGACGCACACAATTTCTCACCTGATTATGAAACCCTAAACTAAGATAAAGAAATTTGTCTTTACATGGGCGACCGGTATTATAACGGTCTTCACTGTTTCTTGTGGTCTAATTACTGGTCTGCCACTGATACAGATCAGAGATACGCGGCGAGATAGTGACCGGAAGGAAGCAGATGCCTAAAACACCTGCTTCAAAAACAGGACTTGAATTTCGTCAGATACCAAATAGGGCCTTTAAAAATTGCTCTTATTATGAAATTATATTTGCGTTTGGTGCTTAGGGAAATGGTAAGTCGAGCAAAAAGTCGGTTTAAATATAGGGTGTCAGGGTATGACACGATGGTAATAAGCAATGGTGATTTTTTGGAATAATGTTATTGGTGTTGATAGGTTAGAAAAAGATAACAATAAAAAAGGTTTCGATTTTCTAGAGTTTTAGAAATATTTGGAAAAATTAATAGTTGCACAATTTAGTGAGATTTTAGACAGAATAACAGAAATAATAGCTAAAAAATCTGGATGCGCAAATTATATAGACTTTGTGATCGATTCTTAAATTTTTGTTAACATTGAAGACTAAACTTTAGTGAGATTTTGGTAGGTTTTCTAAAAAAATGATTTAGGAAAATTTTAGACAGACTAGAAAAACTATAGATTTTATTGAAGACTAAAATTTAGTCAGATTCTGACAGAAATGCCGTCTAAAATCTTAAAATTATATAGTTAAAAGTCGTCACTTTTTTGGAATCTACATTAGAAGCTTTCGAATATACAAAAGCTAAAATTGTCAACTTGGACACTGAGAGCTAAAAAAAAGGACGACAAAAATTCTTTACGAAACATAAATGGTGTAGTTTAGAAAAATTGTAAATTTTATGATCGAGAATTTAGTTGATTTTTGCTTAGCAAAAATGACACAGTGAAGGCTATAATTTGACAAAAAAAGCTAAACTATGTCTAACTTCAAATCTAAGAATATTAAATTTATTGTAGGCTAATTTTACACATTTTTCAACAAACCAACGTTAAAATTTCAAATTTTTAAAAGTGTAAATTAAATTTTTCAGTATATAAAAAAAATATATATGTTCTTATTTCAAAACAATATTTTGAAAAAAAAAGTTACTTTATCTATGCAACTTTATTTAACTTGTTGAGTTTAAGTTTAAGAAATTTACCATTTCATTCATCACGTATAATTATTAGAAACTTCTTAAATAAACTCATATATCAAATCTTTTGTTTAAATTTAAACTCGTCAAGTTTGTTGAAAAATACTGTCATTTTGGTCATTTTTAATCACGTATCTACTTTTTGGACCAAAAGACCATTGGGCCTGTTAGATTTTTCTTTCAGATTTTCTTTTATGAACTTTAATTTAGAGGCTCATTTCAATTTAGAATTTGTCAAAGTGGTTGTACACTATCTTGAGCTTTTCAGTCAATGATATGATTTAAAATGGTGTCATTTCAGGTTTCTACTACTAAAACTCTTGTTGCCGTGATGGTGAAAATTTTGCGCTCTAAAAATAGATTTTAGAGGCTGTAGAAGACGTTTTTTTCGACTCAAAAATTTGAAAAATATTCAGAACTTTAATGTTCTAAAACTTCAAGCAGTAGCTTTGTCATTTTAAAGATTGAGTTATGAATTATTTTTAATTATAAATTATTTTTTCAACCTCTGAAAAAACCACTAAAATTAATTTGATTTTTTTAAATTCTAAATCACACTTTGGTAATATTAGAAACCTAAAAGCTGTTATTGCGTTATCATTTTTCACTTCAAACCAGTCGCTGTAACTTTATAAGAAATTTCTAAAACCTGAAAATTTAAAAGTTGCAGTCTCAGGGTTTTAATTATTTTGTAACGTAATGTTTCAAATTTTTTGTCTTAATTAGGATTTCAGAACTTTATTCTTCATAAATTATATTTTTCAGATCTAATGTTATCGAAAATTCTGGAGCTTTACAACTTGAAATTTCTAGAACTGGAAACTGGAGAAAAGTGTTTCTATTAATTTGACTCTGCTAAAACCTAAATTTTATTCTGAAAAAAATAGAAACCTAGAATTTGTTATTTTGTTGTTCAAGCTTGTTTCGTTGTTCATTTATAACTTTGAAGTTTAAAATTTTTACTCATTTTTTAACATGATATTTCAGGCTTTTAGTCTCTTCTATAATTGTTTAAAATGATCAAAAATCAAAACTTTAATTTACTTTAAGCCAACAACTACAAATTTTTGAAACCTGAAATCTTAAACCAATTTTACTCTTAATTTTTAAATTATTCTCTGGTAAAATTAGAAGTCGAGAACTTGCTATTGCGTTGTTATTTATTTATTTAAACTAAAATCTAAACTTTAAAAATTTAAGTTTAAATATTTTATTAATTTTTTGTTATAGCTAAAAAGCTGCTTTTATTTTGATACTCTAATTTTTATCTTACTCAAATTTTTTAAATAAAATAACTTTTTGAAAATGAAGAATCAAGATTTCCTGAAAATATTTGAAGGCAACACTATTAGTTGTAATAAGACTAAATTTTACGATCTCAAAAATTCATTTTATCCACACTCAATTTAAAATATTTGCGAATTTTTCTCGATGTTTTTTAAATGTAGAATCTAAAATCAAAAAAACATTTTATAATTCAATGTCGTCTGCTATAAAATTTAATATATATGACATACCTATTTTATACACCCATCATTTACCATCATTTCTTTAATTTAGTGGTGAAAATTAAATTATAAAAAGGTAAATTGCCGCCTTTTACCATGCTCAAAATTAAAAACAGTTTTTCGATCAAAAGCACGCAAAGGATCAATAATAAGCTAATTCGTCTTCATGATAATGCGTGTCCACACCGCCTACCTAACCTACAACACACTGAATAAATTTATTTGGCAGATATTTCTGCATTATCCACAGTACTGATCAGTTACACTGTGATTCTGATGTTTAGGATCATTAAATTGGCATTGGACTGGTAATGAGATGCGGAATTTTATACAAAATAGTTTGGCAGGCAATCAGAAATGTTCTCTAAACGAGCTGTTATAAAATTTTCAAGATGTAGAAAGTGGAACATAATTTTAAATGTTAGAGCTTTGTTAAAATTCACTTTTTGTCAAAACCAATCCCAGATTAATAGTTGTGAGAACTTTTGTACCAAACCAATTTCAAGAGAAATTATGTATAAGAACTCTCAAAAATAAAATATTTTTTTTGCATTTTTAGTTTGAAGCGAAAATATAGTACACCACCTCCTGACGTACCTTCTTGCACGAACTCCGTAAAATCGTAACAATTTCAGAGGACGGCCAAGTCCACGCCAACATCGTAGCGATTGGTCCTCTTCCATCCAGCATCCATGCTGGGCTGGGAGGAGTCCACCCGCTTCTTCTTCTTACTTCTTCACCTCCAACACTCTGTCGTTGGCCCCTCACAGTTTGATCTTTCCACACCTGTTCCTTTATCTTCGAGTAACTTAATTTATCCCACGTCTCTTTCGTCCTTAATTACCGTTGTCAATTTGTCAGCGAAAAACCGACAGGCATTTCTTTCATTCATGGATTGAGACCTTTCGCGGTTTGGAAGTGCGAACTTCCGACCAACGATGGTTAATTTAATAGTGTTTTTAGATCCGGACACCATATTGAGAATCCGTTGAGTTTTAACCATTTGGATACACGGCGTTCCGTGATAGTAGACACGATACTATCTTAATTATGAGTAAAACACGTTATCTAGCAAGCTGCGATCGCGATGCGTGTTTGTCCCTATGCCTCGATTCACTTGTTTCAACCCCTTGTGTTATTACTGTGGGTTCTGCAGAAAGAATGCTTTGGGGGAAAGGAAATTCAATTAACGCCAGGCAGTTCCAAGGAAACGACGTGGACACTTTTTTAATCTGGGAAAAACTCTAGCTCTTTCAATAAGATGACGCTCATTGATTAAGTTTTTAAGTTTATTGAAGTTAACTGGTTTTGTTTATTGATAGCAGAAATGCAATAATTTCTTCACATCTGTTGCAGCTTTCGTGCGCTTAAAAAAATGTTTACTAGTTTTACGAATTTGTAATAAAGTTCAAAAACTATTTTTAGCACTAATAATTTTTGAATGAATTAATGTAGGTGCGTCTGTTATGCATATATCATCTCACAAACCTGAATAGCAAACATTCTTAAGGAGCGGCGGATAATTAATGTAGATCTTTTTAATTACAATTAAATTATGAACAAAAGTAAACAGCGCATTTTGTCAACTTATAAAGATTTCTAATTATTGTTTCAAGTTTGACACCGATTAACACGAGAATGACTTTCCCATAGAAAAATGAAATAGATTAGGAAGCAGAGGCGCAAAATTTTTGTGGCTATACTAATAAAATGTTTAGGAATTGCTAAACAAATAATAATCTCTTTTTTTTTCTCGAAGGAAAAAATCTTTTATTATTATTATTATTATTATTATTATTATTATTATTATTATTATTATTATTATTAGTATTATTATTGTTATTATGAATCGAGCAAGGATACAGCAAAATTTCTCGGGACGGTCTTCTTCAATTGTGCATTGATTTCAGTGGCCTTTGATATTTAAATTTAAAACCCCCAAAGGTTAGTGTGTTAATCCTTCAACATAGCCAATTTGATTTTACGAGTCGAGTTCGTCAGTTGTTCTAAGTGGCAGTTGTTTCGCGTGAACAAGCATTTGTTTGCGCTCTCGATCGGTAATTCGCGTGCCCCATAATGTTGCCCCGTTTAACGTTACAACCCTGGGGCTCACGAATATGTTCGGAAAGCACGCCAGGATTATTAGGAATTTTATATAATTTAT
The DNA here is from genome assembly GCA_030157275.1 of Cynaeus angustus. NCBI lineage: Eukaryota > Metazoa > Arthropoda > Insecta > Coleoptera > Tenebrionidae > Cynaeus > Cynaeus angustus. The sequence goes on from CM058062.1 coordinate 17,067,882, forward strand.
AATTTCCAAGACAGATCGCGCTTTTTTATTGAATTAGATTAACTTTAGATAAGTCCACAACGGTCGAGCAATAAATTAACGCAAATAGCCTACTCGGACGGGGGAGGACGAATGTTATCGTGCGATTCAATCAAAATGAAACAATTCGTTTCTGAAACTAAAAGAAAAAATCGAGAACTTGAGGTGATCTTTAAATACCGTTAAAGGTTGCGTGAATTTTAATACGGAAGCAGTGTTGCGTCAAGACCCACACGGCGATTGTTGCGAGTTTTTTGTCAGGGTTTTGTTTCAAGTTTTATTTGCTTTGTTGAAAAGAAAAACATCTTTTTAATCTGCGTTATCGACGCTTTTCCTGTGGTGGAATTTTTAATGAGATTCGCAAATGGAAAATGTCGGTTGTTCAGATTGATGAAAACGGGAGATAGATCATATTTGCATTGACATGTGGATAGGGAAAATTAAGACGTTTGCTACTACCAACAAAGAAAAATATGTTCTTAAAAATGATCTAAGCACTTCCGGTTTGATTCTTTACCTTGATCTAAGCCTTTTCCTACCGTTTTATGACACGGATATGTCGTTTTGTCATCGTTAAAAGATGATTAAGTAAATTTCCATAATGCTAAGTTTTCATGTTCAAGAGGAGAAATCTTAAATGGCATCAGAAGGCGGCGGCGCCTTTTGCAAAAATTCAGATATGCATCAATAAATTATAAATTTAAAGTACGAACGGTTTACAGGTACATAGAGCATGTAAAAATAACAATTGTAAAAGAAAACTTTCGTATTCGTTTAAAACTTTTAACATGAGATTTTCGATAAAAAAAAGCCATACAATTACTAAAAAAAACAGATTTTAGTACCCATACAAATGTAAAATATTTTGGAATAAATTATGAGTAAAAAAAAAAAAATACAAATTTATTAGTTAGATTTTTTTTTTAAATAATACATATTCTTAAAGTATAAAAATTGTTTACGTTTCTTTCTGTTTACGTTTCTTTTCTAGTTACTTTTCTAGTTAAAAATAAACTTATTAAAAAAACAACAAAATTATGTTTAGAGAAAATATAAAAAAAATAATAAAAAGTTTAAAACTCTCGAAACAAAGCACTTAAGGTGCTAAGCATCCAAGTAAATCGAAGATTAAAAAAAAAATCTGCAGATTTTAAAGAATCAAAAGTCCAAGAGGTAAAATATCGAAAGCTGGAGCCGATATAAAGGTTAAAAATCTATAGAATGTGACAATTCCCAAAATTTTCCAAATCTGGAAGTTATGAACAATTCACAGAATGAATAAACTATTAGTATAGAATAACAGTCAAAAAATGAAAATGCAAAAAGAATATGGAAATCACAAGAATCTATAAAAAGATTTTAAAATTCAAAGTATTAATGAAATGGAAGAAAGGTAAATATAGTCAAAAAAATTAAAGTATCGAATAGAAATTTATGATTTAAAGACAACTGAATAAATTCAAATGACGTAAAGAATTTACGAAATGTAAAAGGTTGAGACATCTAGAAAACAATTTAAAAAAATATTAAAATAATTAGAATAATAGCCTTCAAAAGACTAGAAGAATTCAGAGATTTTAGACATCTACATATTTTCAAAAAACTTTTAAAGTACAAAGTATTCACACCACAGAGAATCTAAAAAAAAGAAGAATGTAAAAATTTTGAAAAATCTAAAGCATTCAAGAAGTGAAAGCGACATTCTTATAAAAGTTCAAGAACGAAAAAAAATAATTAAAGAATCTAAAGAGTATTAAAATACTAGAAGATTTAGAAAATACAAGAAATTTAAAGGATTTAAAGAAAAAAAAATATTAGGAAGTAAAAAAATATGTAGAAATAATTTAAAATAAGTAGAGAATCTAAAGAATGTAAAAGCTCAAAAAATCGCGGGAAATACAAAAAAACATTGAATTAAAAGTTCTAAAAAAATTAAAGGCTCTATTAAACCTAAAAATTTAAAAAATATGAAATAAGTTAAAATTTAAGGAGATTATAAAACAATTAAAAATATTAAAATATTGCTAGAATCTAATGATTTAAAAAAATAATAATAATCAATAAAACAAATGTAATTATAATAAACGGGAAAGATTGATAATGTAAAAATTTACATCATTGAAAAATGCACCATTCTATGGTAAATTTAACAAATTTAAAGAATTTAAAAGTTGTAGGAAAGTTAAAAAAATATAAACATATAGCGAATTAAAAAATTCAAAACACATGCTTAGTTAAAAAATGGAAAATATGTAAATCTAAAGCATACAAAAAACATGAAATATAAAAAATCTACAAAATAAAAAATGCAGATTTCAAAATGTATGAAGAATAAAAAATCACAAGCATAAAAAATTCAACATGTTATAAAGAATCTAAATATTCTATTAAAATACTTAACATTATAAATAAACAAAAATTTAAAAAAAAAAAGAGAATTAGAGGACTGCAACAGGTGCAAAAGTTTTAAAGACATTTTGAAAAATTCGAAGTACTCCAGGAAATGTAAAAAATACTGGAGAATTTAAAAATTCTAAAGAATTTAAATAACGTAGGGAATACAAGAATTTAAAGGGTCTAAGGAATATAAATCTAAAAAAAATTTAAGAAAATCTAAAAAAATTTTTAATTTCAAAAAGAATTTAAAAAATCTAAAAATTATTTAAAATGTAGACAAAATTTTGAAAGTTCGAAGCATTTAAATACTTTTAAAAACTCAGAGTGTTCAATATTTTAAGTTTTGAGTTCCAGAAAATTCTAAGAAAACAGAAAGTTTTTCCTATTACATAACTTTTTATATATTTTTTTAAAACTGTTTGCGAATTTTGTAATAATTCGTTGCATTTTTGTATGTACTAATAGCTCTTTAAATCAAGTTTACATGTTATTAAAATGTATTTGTCCTAAATGGATTTTGCAGTATTTGATGAAACCAGAGAATAATTTACTTGAAAAAAAAAGTTTCACTAAATATTTGGAATTAAGTTTATACTGATATAAAAACAGCTTGAAAATAAGAACTGTGCTCATTTTTTTTAATTTTGCAAACATTTTCATATTTTGGACTTTTTAGAAGCGTTAGAACTACAGCTAATATTTTACTTAATGAAAAATTTAGATGCAAACAGAATTTTGATGTCAAAACTAAAAATGTTGTCCAAATTACGACGAAATCACTATAGGAGTTTGATAGAAAGTTAAAATTTTTGAAAATGAGAAGTAACGAAGAGCAGCGACTGAAAGATGCAGCAAAAAGAAATAATCATAATTTACTAAAGTTAGAGAAACACAAGAAGGAGACAAAATGGGCACCGAAATATCAAATAATACAAACAGATAATAAAAAACTTTAGTACAACCAGAATGTTGTAATCTTATTAACAATAATAATTAATATCCAACCTTTGTAATTTAAAGTCTTGGTAACTACTCATTTCTGATTCTGACTTTAATAAATTTGAAATAAGAAAGTTGAGAAATATAATACAAATTTTTGTAACATTTATAACAAAAACTTTATACCTCAAATACCACATCGTGGCTCCAGCATTAAAATTTCGCAACAATAGCTTTCCACTTTGAGGACACCACGCTTCCATCGCGATAATACTCTTGGTTACATTCGTTGACTCTCTTTTTTCTGCCGAAAAAAAATGACTTTGCATATAAAGTTTTAGTAACTAAATGAAATAATGGTGTCAAAACCATCAGATTATTATGAATTAATTCACGTGCGCCATACTTGAGAAAATTTATACAATAGCTCTATTTGAAACTTATACAGCTACAATCTCCCATCTATTAACACCCTTCTGTGCTATTTTGCATTCGTTTAGCACCAAAAAGAAAATAAAAAAAAATTAGAGTAAAATGCGTTTGACTAACCTTTCATTTAAACTTTAAAGAGCCAAGTTCTTTAAAAGCTTGCTCTGAATTTATTAACTTCCAAGGAATTTTAAATTATGGAGTGAGTAATTATCGTTCATTTTTTTACGAGTATGCGTACGTCAATAAATTATTCTGAGAGGATAGAGCGTATTTTTAATTAACATGTAGCTTATTGTAGTTTGAGGTTTGTTGTGTGAGCAGATTTATTGTGTGTATTTACATTTCTGTATAATTACTTTGTAAATAATTATGAGCGTAAGACGTGAGCAGAGATCGTGTAGGTGCTTTTAATTTGACAGTAAGCTGAATTTATTGAAAAGTTGGGAGGAAAGCGGACCGTTATATAAAATCTCGATTAATATTGTACCTCCAAAAAATTACAAAACACTAATATACTTTCTTTTATTTTATTTGTAGTTTTTTATTTGTTTGCTTATATTAGTTTTTTATTACATGCTTTACATACAAGCACAGTCTTAATCCATCTCTAAATAGTTTTCATTAGGACTTTATGACGCAGTAAAACTGAAATTTTACTGCTGCCAACAATCTTTTTTTTTCCGTTTTCTGTTAGACATAGTAACAGTTATAATTTCTTATCCTTTAACGATAGTAATTACGATAAAGAACATTTGTCACAAAGTTTCTGTTGTTAAAGAGTGGATAAAGTCACACTTGATCTACCTCAGCAGTTTTTGAGGAAGAGACCTTTATTTAATGGGTAAATTTTAGTGTTTCTTAATAGTTTGGTAAACGACTATGCTCGTTAATAAATCATTATCATTACGAGCCTAATAAATGCAATTACGAGGAGCTATAACTTTTTTACAATGCAGTGGGAAAAATGCATTTTATTTTTCTATTGTTGTATCTGCTTTATAAACCTGACAAAGTTGGCCTAAAATCATTTTGACAGGTAGTTCCCTTTAGGAAAGTCGTTATAAAATTCTGAAGTGAGACTAATCCTTTATTTGTTATGTTAATTTGTATCTAGTTTATTATTTATATTTCTTAGCGGGGAACGTTGCTTTGTGATTAGCATTTTTAGCAGCAAATTATTCTTAGTTATTCACTTAACTGCAAAACTATGGTGTTGAATCTTCAGTGAGGGAGCTGGTCGTCCGCGACTGGGCCAGATCAAAGATAATTTTGCGTTAAAATTCAAGGTTTAAATTTGCAATTGCATTGCAGGATTTGGATATAAAGATGGTGAGAATGACGTCATCCGTGCCTAATTTTTGTGCCAAAAATACCGTGACGACAATACATGCAGCTGAAATTTCGAAATTAAGATAATTTAAATTTATTATTATGAATGCACATGACGATAAATTTATGTAAATAATTTTAAGTACTCTTCCCGGGCAGCGTTGTAGAATTTATTGTAATATAGTTTTTTATCGTCTCATATACAACATTAAAACGAAATTCTTGTCGATTTACCACGAACCATAAATTTGGAGATAAAACAATAAAACACACGATATTTTAATTTAATTTTTCTCGAAAATAAGAATCATTGCGCTTTAAAGGTCGGTTTAGCATGAAGTGTTTACAACTACCTCACGCTATCGAAATTGTTATATGTGTTGATACGCGGTAAGTGGAAAAAAGTGCATAAAATGCTCGTATGCATGTTTAGAGTTTATTTAGCTATTTAAATTACCAAGTTGAAGTAACGAAATTACAATCATAATGACTGTAATAACTTTATTTATTGCTGGTAATTGAGGGGTGAAACTGATCTTCAGAACGATTTTGCAACTGGTTCAACAAATAAGGCTCACTCTGTCATTAAGACGTAATCAGCGGAATATGAACGTAAATTATAGACGACTTTGGTCTTGTTAAGACCATAGTAGATCGTCTAATTTTCGGCCCCCACGAACCCCAGACCTGAAACCAACAGAAATCCGAGCACAAGTTGTATTCACCGCCAATGTTTTAGAAATTACAATTAATTTTCCATAATCGTTCATGGCGGTTATAAATTGTTGTCGAGGAGCTCCTGTAGTCGCCGCCGACAGCCCCGGCCGCCAACAATGGAAGATCTGAAATCCGGCCAATTGTGTTCATGAAAAGTCTGAAGTCGAGTAGATTTTCTCGCATTGAATCTGTCCTTGAGAGGATTTTATTTGTTTGAGGACGTTATGAAACGCGCGTTTCCCGCCATTGTTACACCTTCTTCCTTTGTTTCATGGATCGCTCGAAACTGTATTTCGCCATGACACGTTTAAAACAAAAGATATCGCGTGTTGGAAATAAATATGGCGCCGTAAATTAAGTTCGCGTGAGCGCGCTTTATGTCGGTGCGACATACGTCATACAGCGGGTTGTTAGGGTGGCTACACAGTATCGACAATTACGAAATTAATTTCGGGATTTACTGGCGATGTAAAAACAGGATTGCCAACGTGGAAATGGCGGACAACTGATTCAAAAATACATGGGACAATTTATACAGCTCGAGAAGAAATTTATTGCACGACGTACTCGGCGAAAAAGGCATATGGACGATTTACCGTTTCGCTTAATCCGCTGTTGGGAATTGTAAGACGTATGTTGTAGCTAACAACAGTTGGTTTGGGTTCGTGAATGTTGTTTAGCGATATGATATTTCGATAAGGGCCGGAATTTAAAATTTCGAATCGATTTTTAAACAAATTTTATACGCTCTTAAGAAATTTGTAATTCTAAATTTTTATTGTTTCGATTATGGTTTTATTGATTTTCAATGGACCGACATTAATCTTTCTCTTGTTGATTTCAAGTTGAGTTTTTTCTTGTTCGGATACACAGAATGTATAATAACAGAAAAAAATAACATCTTTGACCGAGCACAAAGCATAATTAAATTATGGTCTCACGAATATAAAAGGTAGTGCACCTTATTTACGCATCGCTGAAGAGCATTTGTTTAAAAATAGGTGCTAAAAAATACAAAAGCACAAATTTGGATTGCAAATTTTCTAAAATGAATTTGTTTACTGCGAAACAGTGACAATTATAAACTGACACAAAATCAAAACTTTGTTGTTTTGCGTTGCAACTTGGCTAGAACGACATCAGAATTGTAAATTTTATAAAAAAGCGACAGTGTAAAAACGTATGAATAATTAACACTTTTAACAAATTTATTAATTATGTTTAATTTTTAAGTAGTGTAAGCTTATAACAAACGCTAAATATTTGAATAATAGATTTTAGAATAAAGTGAGAAAATAGGAATATGCAAAAAAAGATAAAAGAGAAACAAGAAATGTTTGATAAATTAAGAAATTGAGAAGAACCTAAAAATTTAAAAAAATAATTTTAGAGTGTAATAAGTAACCATGAAACTACAAAGGATTTAAAAACATATAATCATCGAGAAGAAACAATACGATAATATTAACAAAACGATAACGAAAAAATCACTACAAACTTGAGAGAAAACTTAGAACATAAAAATACGAAGATTTGGGCGAAAAATAAAAATAAATACAGAGCCAGAGAAAGGAAAATTTCGGCGACTATTAAAACTGACACTAGAAACACTGAAGACGGTAGTCAAATAGAAATGTTAAAGATTATACTCGGTAAACTGGCGATAAAATTAAGAAACAAAAAATAAATCTACAAAAAAACAAAAAATAAATTAAGAGACATCTTAAAAATCTAACTTGGAACCTAAAAACTACAAAAATAAATTAAACTATAGAAAAAAAATCTTTAGAAAATTGATTGTAAAAAAAATAAAAACTTAAAATATATTTTTTTAAAAAAATTTAAGAAAACCCTAAAACTGAAGAATGTGTGAATATAAAAAAACACCTGCAGAACTAAAATAGACAGAAAAACACAGAGAGCGAAAGTAAATGCTTGATAAATATAGAAAAAAAAAAACAAAAAAATACAATAAATAAAAAAAGTACATTTAAATATTATAAAAACAGAAATTGAAAAAGAACTGAAAATTTTAGAGTCAAAACACTAAAAACTATGATGAATTGACAACCAGCATATTCGAGGGAAAAACAAGTCGAAAATAAAGAATTTAGAAACAAAAAATTAAAGAAAAATAACTTAAAAAATAAAATTAAAATTAAAAAAACAAAAAATTTATACAAATACATAATTATTATATAAAGGGAAAGTTTGTTTAAAAAACTGAAAATAAAAAATGATGTAAACGTAATAATTAAGCATTTAGGAAACCTAAAAAATATGTGTCTTATACCACCAAAAAAGCAATAAAAAGAAAAAATAGAAAAAGTAGTGAGGAAAGGAAAACGTCTGACCCAAAAAAAAACTAACAACAGAAGAAATGATAACACTAAAACAGTAGAATTGTATGAAATTAGACAATTTTTAAATCAAGAATTAAAATATGCATCTAACGAAGAAAAAAAACGCTTGATGAATGTACAAAAAAACAATACAAAATTTGGAAAAATGCTTTTTGTAAACAAGCAATACAAAATATGTGAAAAGTCAAAACAGGAAAAAGTGTGACAAATTGAAAACTGACATACTCGAAAAAAGAACAAGTAGAAAATAAAAATTTTAAAACCAACTTAAAAAAACAAAAAATGGTGATTTCACAGCTTGAAAAAAACTTAAAATTAACAAGTTAGAAATGAAGAATTTAAACAAATACAGAATTATATAAAAGTTTACCTAAGAAACTGAAAATAAAAAATAGTTCAAATGTCAGAACTGAGCATTTAAGAAACTGAAATCTACAAAAGATGAATGTTATATAGAACACACAATAAAAAGGAAAAAAACAGAAAAAGTAGTAAGGAAAGGAAAACGTCTCACACATAAAACTAACTACAAAAGAATTAAAAACACAATAGAATTGTATGAAATTAAATCAAGAATTAAAATATGCATCCAAAAAAACCTAAGAACAAAAAAAAAGTTGTTTAAGTAACAACGAATAAAAAAATATTTTAACGAATCTATGAATAAATTTCAAATCTCAAAAATATGTAAATTTAGAAAATAAAAAATACAACAAGAAGGTTAGTGAACCAAAAATCTCACTAAAACAATGAGAATTTGTAAATAATATGAAAAGCTTTATTTAGAAATCGAAATCAAGTTACTCACAAACTTATAATTTTATGTAGAGATAATTTTAACACATTCTCCATTTTACTCATTTTTCTTAATTTTATGAAGTTTGAATCTAATAACTTAATAAACTGAGATACTGAGAAGCACAAATCGTCTTTCTATAGATGTAATTTGTTCTCACATAGATTATCCTAAATTCTACGTCTAAAATTTTTGACACATCTTGATAAAATTTCTGCAAGTTGTTTTCATTCAAAGTTTATCATTTCAATAACTCATTAGCTCATTACTTTAAATTTCCCAATCTGAGTGCACATCAGCCATCGCAATACAATAGTCATTATTTGATAACTCCGGATACTTGAGTAGCATAAGGTTATGAAATTTATGAATCATAACCATTTTCTTTCGTCTCTGATGCAACGATAACTTTTATTTTTCTTTTAACGGATCGTTTATTTGAATAATTACCGGCACCTAAAAACCAAAAACATTACCATAAAACTAGGTAGACAACTCGGCACCGATCTTAGAAATTCGGCCACATCTAATTAGATGAATAAATTTCTTTTTATTGGTCGTATAAAGTCGAAGGGTTGGGAAAATCAGAAGCTGCTGTGGCACCCGAGATGGCCGCTTGTTAATTATCCAACCATAATAATTTCCCCACAAGTCTAGAGATAAACAAATGAGCCAGTCTATATCTCGTTACGGGTCTCTTCAGCATCACGAATCAAGCGAACGAGAGAGAACTTCTGATGGTAGATAACCAACCGGAGAATCGGCGAGCAACAGTTCTGTTTAACAATGTACAGAGGTGTCAAACTCGGCTTCTCCGACCTCAGCTTTTAATTACCGATCTGACATCTAGCGCCGAACCCCCCAATTAAAATACTCGAACAATAAATATATTTATTGGTTGGTACGACCCTGCTATAACCGACACCTGGCTCTTCTGCCCATCGAAATTCTTTTTTCTTCGTATGTTTCCGTATTCGCCCACCAATTAAATCTGGTTATTGTTTAAGTAAATTGGGGAATCGATTTTTATCGATCGGTAAATTAGGTGATTTCTAGTTTCTTGTGGTATGTGTGATGGGTTAGTACCGGATCGTGGTTCAGGTCGTGATCGGAACTCGTGATGTCGATATACAAATATTAAATGTTTTCTACTTTGTTCTGCTCGGTTGAAATATATGCTTATAATTTTATGGATAATTTAGTGTTGATATTTATTGTTGTTGGATATCGATCTGATTCATGTACTTCTTCGGTCATGATTTTGTATGCAAGGCAACTGAAATTCGAGCTGCAGGGTTTGTGACGGGGTTTTCGAAACTATTGCGAATGTTTATCTTTGATCGAAAGAATTTTTGCTCCAGAATCGCGCGTTTCACTTCCATTTGTCATAGCTTTCTTGCAATATAATTACAGTGTCTTATAATCCAATCAAACAAGGCGGGTTAAGATTACACTTTTTAAAGTTCAAATAAGCAACTATTACACGAAAGGCGTAACGTTGTTTACCAAAGAAAAATAGACTGTAAAAAAAGAAAAAAATATTTGGCAGATAAAAATAGCTTACAAAAAACCTGTTGAAGATGGTTTAATTTATGACAATAAATTAAATAATTTGAGGTAATAAATTATCAAATAGGGAAATAGTAGGAGAGAACAAATTAGTAGAAAACTGCAAAAATTATAAAAATATATAAAATATAATATATAAAATATAATACTCAATATTTTTACTTTTTTTAGAACCAGAAGCTTTTAAGTTGTACCTGATACCCAAGGTCCATAAAAAAAAAACTTTTTTTGGTTCTTACTGTTGATAACTATTACCACATGATAAAAAGGTTTTTACGGCAATTCTGAATATCGGATAATACTTAAACGATCCTTTCAGGGTAACCAGATCCTAACGAGGGTAACAATATCAGAAATTATATATTATAAATTATTTAGAGGCAGCCAATGGTGTAGAAATCAATACTATAAATCTTATGAGATATTTCTCGACACCACATGTTGTAATTCATGTTTAAATATAATTCTATGCTTTTCACTATAAAAAGAATAAAATCAATTAATTAAAGCAAGAAAAATATTTTTAAATAAATAGCAGAAGTACACAAGTTTGTAAAAAAAAGCAAACTGAACGAAGCAAATTTTAAAAACATCAAATTTGTAGAAGAAATGTTTTAAAAACAAATCTAACAATTTTTTTGGAAATTTTGCTTAAATAAAAGCAGAAAATTGTCGAAAAAAATTATGCGAAAGAAGACAAAATATTTAAATTTATTTAAAGAGAAACTCTTGTACCTTTTTTTTTTTAACTTATTACTAACTTTTGTCAGAGCTTTTATTTATTTTCATCTTTTTTTTTGTTCTGTTCTGCAATTTATTCGTTTGTCTTTATTTTCTCTTTTTTCCATTTTTTTTTACTTTACTTTATTCTATTCTATTGCTGGTTCCACTGATTTTACTGTTCTTGTTTTTAATTACAAATTTGGCCTTTTTTTTATTGTTGTTTTAGTTGGGTCTCTTTCTAACTTTTCGATAATTATTGGACATCTGTTCTTGTCTTTTCCCGTTGTTTCCTTTCTTAAAAAACTTGGTAAATATGATATATGTTAAAGTCGGTTTTACAATTCTTTTATTATTTTTGACTTACTTTTTAAAGCACTTTTTATGATTAGAAAAATGGTTTATGGAATTATATAGTTATTTTCTTGATTATTTTTACATAAAATTTTGATACCTTACTTATTATTGTGTTCAAGCAGGCAGTTGTACTTCTATTTTTATGTTACAATTTTTTGTAATCTTTTCCAATTATCATTGGTTTAGATTTTTTTCATTATTGTTTGTTTTATATTTTTTTTCTTTATTAAAAATATTTATGTTTTTTTTTTTGTAATTGTTTCTGAATTTTTAATTATTACTACATTATCACGTAAGTGACATAATTTTGCCAGTGTATTTTTTCACAGTTTTTGTCCGCATATACATATTATTTGTAATTTTTTATTTATCACTTTTGAGGCATTTTCAGTTTCTTTAAATATGATTCAGGTGCATTGTTTTAAACTTTTTTGAATTTGTCTTTGTTGTAAAATTCTCCATATGCTTTCTGCTAATTATAGCAAAAGTTTTTTTCAACTTTGCAAACAGAAATGTGCTTACCTTTTTACTTTTGATCCTTTTATTTGTTATTTTTTAATTGGTCATTTTTCTTCTTTCGCTTTAGTATATTTGATTTTTCAGCAGCCTCGTTATTTTGTCAGTTTTTGATACTTTTATCTTCTTTGTTTTGTGTATTGCTTTATTCATTTTATTCTGTTATTTTTTCAGTTTTTTTTTCTTGCGTTGTTTGATGCTTAAGGTTCTGTTATATTCTGTATGGTTCTGCTTTGTCCTGTTTTATTTTTTTTCCCTTTTTTCTGTTTTTATCTTTTGTTCTTTGGTATAATTGTTTTTGATTTTTTATGTAGTTGTGTATTCCGAAACAATGTCCAAAAGTCAATAATCAAACTTTTATTTTTGCTTCTTTTATATTTTTCTTTCACATTTTCTTCTTTAATTTCGTAGAATCTAAATTTTTTAGAGCGTTATTTTGTTGTAATAACGTTTGTAATTTTGACAGAATTTGTAGATAATCATCAATTTGTTGTCGCTGGCGAATTCGGATAATGAAGCTCGTACACAATAAAGTTATATAATATTTAGATTAGATTTAGACTAAAGATACCAACCGTTTAAACCGAGTGAATTTTCAAGAGCTTTAACTGCTCTCAAACACATATGAAATTAAGTAAAATAAAAATCTGGTTCTACTAAAAAATGTGATCCTCTTTCGGTGATTAAATTTTGTGAAATAAAACCGCCCCTGTGCGCTTTCTTTCGATGCTATCAGTGTCCAACGGAAGCCGGCAATATTTTTAGCGCCAGTTTTATATTGGTCTCATCGCATCTCCTTAATAAACTTGACCTTTTCGTGGGCGTCCATGTGAAAAAGTGACCGTCAGTAAATTTTTACTTTATGTGGTGGAATGAATTGAACACGGTCCCCTTTTAGCTGTACGCTTCTAGTGAGAAGTGAAAACCGACGGGGTGTATCCGGACCATCACACAAAGATATATCGTGCGAAGGGCGGAATAGATATCGAATTGGATTTTGATTTATCGGATTAGAACGCCTAACGGACATTAATTTTTCCCCTTTTAGTCGAAAGAAAAAGTCGACCGGGTTTCATATAATTTCCAATTTCTTTTCATTCACACGCCTCCGTTGTAACTTTTTTTATGGGCGAATTAAGAGTTTCTTTAACGCCACTCATTTCAATAGACTTTTCTGCATTAAGCTTCGGGGCAAAACCGTAAAAGCTATCTAAATTCATAAGCACACCTTCAGGTTGTGTTTACCTTCTTATACCTTGTTATATTGACAATAAATTTTATGACTCGGGAAATTTCATTACGGGTTTTCCCGATCGCTGCCAGAAATCTAATAATTTTGTTGCGCCAGACTTTCTTCTTTATTCTTATTTGGAAAAGTGCACGCTACGATAACTAGTTTTTTATCTTCACAAGATGGTTTTGAAATGTACAATCTGATCATATTTGTTTTCTACAATAATTATTATTCAAATCAAGCAAGTTTTACATTCCGCACGAGCGGTTAAGGACATTCTCAAAAAACACGATTTAAAAAAAATCACTTCCAGAACGTTGAACTGGAAAAACAAGCTACTTTATCGGATGTATATCAAGCCAATATTATTTGATTATAATCAGAATGTATATTTAAGTGAGTACTTCACTTGGAATTAGTTAAATGGAACATTATTGCCGTTAATAGCGGAATTAATATGGATGACTGATTAAATGATATTTGGCTAATTATCTATAATTACTCTGACTTGTAAAATTTGTAACAAGAGAAAGTTTTCATCCATTTACTTAAATTGGCGCCCAACCTGGGGTAAAATCAGACAAGCGTGTGGATTCTCAAGAGATTTATGGTGTTGAATCATAATACTACTACTAATGGTTTATTCATATTCTTCGTCCTTGAATCGCTTGAGTTTACAATTATTTAAATAAATTAAAGACATATACAAATGAACAATTTATCCTTAATAATGTACTTGTTTATAGGGCTCTCAGTTGTGATCTCTATCTTTACTGTATGTTAATTTTTTAATATTTTCTCAAATGTTACGTTTTTTTTTCATTTAAATAATTTAGCAACATCATAAAAGTTTATGATTTTTTTATTATCCATATAATCAGTTAAGAAAGAAACTTTTTGAGACTTACATCAAAAATAATACATTTTAAAATTTAGTTTTATTGGCGTTTCGTTGTGTACGGTTCATAAAGTTGATAAAAAACATCCTTTTGCGAAATTGATAATTAAAACTGAATTTTTTTCACGTTTAAGATTACAGTCGTATTAAAGAATTTCACACGTTATTAAATGTATAATTATACAGGATGATAAGTATTATTGAAATTATATTTTAAATGAACGATCAGAAAGTAAACGAGGTATTTCTTATTTAAGCTTCTTGGAAAACTACATTCGATGGAAGCTGAGAAAGTTTATTAAATTTATTTATTTCTTAGAATTTAACATACAACGGTAGGCGACAGAAATATTCTCAAATGCTTTATTAAATTATAAAGTTGGTATACAAAATTTGCTTAGATTTTAACGCTTTTTTTAATTATATGTACAATCTTAGAATTTCGAAATTTTATTAAATATTGAAAGTTTATAAAATTTTCTGCGAGAAAGCGTTTCTTTTTTATTGCAAAAATTTTGGTATTTAGAATTCTTAGTTGATGATACACTTTCTATGTATTTTTTTTTAAGTCTAGATTATTTGAGATTTTTAAATGTCGTGGATCTTTTGGAAGATTTGTATTTTTGTTTTCGTTGAACTTTTTAAATAATTTTTATCCTCAGCTTTTTTTGATAATCTTTTCTATTTATACATTATGAGATTCTATTTACTTTTTGAATTAAATATAAAACTTTACGATATTAACTAGAAATCTTAAATTTTATGTACTTATCTAAAATTTTTAGACTTTTTAAATTGTTTTTAGAATTTTTATATATATCCGGTGTAGATTTTAATTCTTTAGATTTTTTGTAATTTTAAGTTGTTTTTTTTTCTAGATACTGTAAATTGTAAGTTTTCTCTATATTCTTTAGAGTTTTACTTGGTGTTTAAATATTTTGTATATTTTGGATTTCTTTCTTTATAGTTTTTTTTTTAATTTTTTTAATTCGGTGCAATTTTTAAAGCGAATGCTTTACAGATTTTCTGTAGTAAGAATTTTTAGACCTGTAAAAATTTCTTGAATCGGTTATATTTCTTTAATTTCATATTTTCAAAATATTTCCAGTATTTTTCAGAATTTCTAGAGTTTATTCATTTCTTAGATTGTCCAATCTTTGATATAGATAAAACATATATCGATCTGTTGTAAGTTCTTCTTAAAAGATTAAATTTTTTGAATCTTTTGAATTCTTGTAATTATTTATATTTTTTTGT
Organism: Cynaeus angustus; assembly: GCA_030157275.1. Classification (NCBI taxonomy): domain Eukaryota; kingdom Metazoa; phylum Arthropoda; class Insecta; order Coleoptera; family Tenebrionidae; genus Cynaeus; species Cynaeus angustus. Next base: position 17,083,424 of record CM058062.1, read on the forward strand.
AGTATTTTATTTTTTTTATAATTTAAAATTTTATATATTCTTAATTTATCTATTTCAGATTTTCAAGTTTTTTAAATTTTGTATTTAGAATTTGTAGATTCGTAGGATTTTCTTAAAACTTTTTTTAAGTTTTGAAGATATTTTATTTATATTTCTTCAGAATTTTTAGATTTTCTACAATTTTTTCTAATTTTTTAAAAATATTTTGCATTGTCTTTAGAAAATCTGTGTCGATTTGTTTTTTTTTTGTTTTGTTAGTTATGTATCTTTATAATTTTCTTTTTTTTTAATGTTTATATTACTTTTAAATTTTTTAATTCTTTTTAAATTTTCCTTTTTTAATTCTTTAATTTAAATACATTTTTAGTATTCTTTAGTTTTTTAGATTTCTTAATTTTGCATTTAGATTTGTAAGAGCTTTTCAATTTCTTTTAGTTTTCTTGTAGTTTTTTTATTTGTTTATTTTTTGTTTTCTTATTATTTCTTGAATTTTTCAATCTTTGATCTAGATAAAATATATATCGATCTGTTGTATGCTCTTCTTGGATTTTTTTGGAATTTTTTTGGATCTTTTGAATTTTTGTAATTATTTATATTCTTTTGTACCATTTTAATTCTTTTATATATTTAATATATCTACTACAGAAGTTTTTAAAATTTTGTATTTAGAATTTGTAGGTTCGTAAGATTTTCTCAGTTTAGACACATTTTTTAAGTTTTGAAATTTCTGTTTTATTTCTTGGATTTTTCAGAATTTCTGATTTTCTACGTTTTTTTTTTCTCATTTTTTAAAACTATTTTTCATTTTCTTTAAAAAATTTGTGTCGATTTGTTTTTTGTTTTGTTAGGTTTGTATCTTTTTAATTTTCATTTTTTTCCCAATGTTTGTTACTTTTTTATTTATTTTTATTCTTTTTAATGTGTTTTTAAATTATTTTAATTTACATACAATTTTGATGCTATCTAGTTTTTTTAGTTTTTTCAATTTTGCTTTAGAATTTGTAGATTTGTAGAATTTTTTCAATTCTTTTAAATTATTAAATTTCCGTTTTAAAGTTTTTTAATTTTTTAAAATTTTTAGACTTTTCTGTATTCGATACAGTTGTTTTTTTTTAGATTAATTTCTTAGTTTTTTCTATTTGTCTTTGACCTTTTCATTTTTTATATTTACAAATTACATAGATTTTGTGTATTTGCTATTTATTAGAAATAATAGACTCTTTGGTTTTCTACGCTGTCTAGAGTTTTGGTTGAAATTTTTTGAGGTATTAGACTTTTTGAAATTTTTATCTATAAATAAGTTACTTGTTTATTAAAAAAAAAGAAAAAATAGAAAATATCAGCGTGTTGTTAACATGAGAAGATTTATTTTAGTTATTTATTTTGTTATTGTTATTTTATTGTCGTTTTAAGCATTTTATTAGCAATTTGTTTTGACCTAATTATGGTAAATTTTTAAAAAAATTTTCGTTATCTGCAATTGGTTTAAAGCTATTAGAGCAAATTAAAAAAAATACAAAAATTAGTAAATAAATATTTTTATTAAAAGATTTCCCCAGTTCATCTACAAACTAAGAAAATGGAATATGTGCAACATTGTGAAAATCGCTTTTTAGATATCATGCTTGCAAACAATAAAATATTTGTTATTTTAATAGACTTTGCAAACTTCCATCTGCGTTCAAAACGCATATCAAATTTTTCTGGAACGCCAACAACTGTGTACAGATCAATCTTCAACATCAAATTAAAACAAAAACAAAATATTAACAACATATTTCATGTAGTAATAATTAAGATAGAAATGAATAGGAAGATAATGTCATTTTGACCATAAACAAGAAATCACACCTCGAGCGGCAAAATATACATTTACATCTGCATGCATAAGTTCCTTTATATCAAAATTAGCTGTCTAAATTAGGATTTTTTGTCATGCTAGAACTACAAAATGCACGGGCCATAAAATTTGGTAATGTTGCTTTGTTTGGTCATTCTGATGCAAGCGAGCATGTCTACAAAAGTGCCACACATTTATAATTCACGCTCTGTGTGAAATTAGGAATATTTCAAGTATTAAATTTAAAATGATAAAAATCTGAGAAAAGCGGGAAAACTGATTGGAATCCAAACGCTCTATCGATCCGCCGAAAATTATATTGATATTTTCTATTAGACGAAACCGGTCGTAAGAACTTGAGCAAAGTTTTATCGGGCAAATCTCGTTGCGCTAAACAGACATAATTTACGTTGGTATTTAAATATGAACAATACATGGTAATTATGGTGATATAAAAATTCCTTTAAAAATTAATGTGCGTTTTTTCGCGGACAAAAAAATGATTTGTTTCTTTTTCTCCCCCACATCGGACGCCAATGCCGTTATTTGCGTTCATAGCCCGTAACTATGGCAACCATCAAACCGGGACGCCGTAAATATAAAAAAGAAAAAATATTACACATATACATACACACACCGAACTGAAAAATCCACACACAATGGCCTAATATTCGCACGGTCCGCCTCTGTCTCACTCCGTATATTACCAACATGGAAGACAAAGACGGAAATACAAGTCACTTCTGGTTGTTGGTGTTAATTTCAGTCATTATCTGACGATCTTTAGACTTGACTAACTTGCGCGAGAGAAAGAAAAATTATGTAGATCCATTCGTCCAAGTGAATATTCAGGTTGGTGTTCATTGTTAGCGGTGGAAAACTGGCTCGGTCTAGTTCAGAATGCATATGCATGCGAGCAACATATTAATTTATACACTCATTAGCATATTCGTATCCGTTAGACTTTTTTTTCAACATATGCTGGCTACAGTGGTTAATTATGACACGTGAAAAACACTGTCCACGCTGCTGGACAATACTGTTCGTCTTCTGATATTTCCATGGCTTTGTCCACTTTCGTGAACTTATTTAAAGCGAATGAATATTAAGTTGGTTTTTATTTTCATGTGCCGGTCACGAAACGGTAATAGAAAAATTGACCATTGGTTATACGACCGAATAAAAATGATTTATTTATTGGTACGCGTTTTTAATTGGTGTGTTTGAAAATTTATGATTTGTTGCATATTAATATTATTAACTTTAATTAGTTTCATATATCTTTCCAATTTAGCTGTATACGGCGTGTTTAGTATTGGGTATTGATCCCCGGACGCGAATTTCAGCTCGATTAAAATAGTTGGATAGAGTCAATGCGAAAAGCTTTACATTTTTCTATCCGGAAGTTCAACTCATGTGATATTAATTATTGTTTTTTATGAAGTGCTTTATGTTTCCTCTGCGTTAAGACGCGATTTAATATGTGAGAAGTTATTATGATGTCTAAGTATTAAGTCGTTTATTATTAAATAAGCATTATGTCTTTATTATCACATCTTATCTACATTTCCTTGCATGTTCGTCTAAGATTGATGTTATTATTTTATTGAATGTCGGAAATGTGTTGTCGAATGTGTTAAAAGCTTATAATTTCAAGAACAATAAGTAAATAATTAATAGAATGTTATTGTAATCAAATTTCTGGGATGAGAAAAATGTTATTTGTATTCAGCACGTTTATAAAGTTAATTTGTTAGTAGTTACTTAATTTATGCAGACATGTTATGTTTTCTGACAACAAGACGTTTCTTTGTCAAGGTTTGAAATTATTATTATTATTTGGTAAATGCAAAAAACAGTCATTGGAGTCCATCTGTTTCAGAAATTTTATCTTGACAATTTTTTTCAATAATTTTTATAAAATGTTGCTTTTAGAAATTTGAAGTTGAAGACCTAAAAAATTAAAAGTTATAAAAGTTGTTTTTTTTTTTAATTTGGAGTGTGACGTATCTTAAATCACTATTTACAACTATTACAATATGCTGCAAACTAGGGAAAAAATAAAAAATTTTCAAAAAATATTTCAGTGCTTTTGCATTTTTTGCCACATTTTTGAATTTTTTTAACAATTTTTGGAAATTTTATTGTCTACTTTTCTCTTTTTAACCATTACATCACACATTATAACAATCTAATTTAACGACCGAAAAATATGAAGTTATGAAGAATATTAGGAATTTTTCAAATTATTATTATTTTTTACATTTCTTCAATTCTGTAAATCAGTGCTTTTTAGATATATAGAGTTTGTAGAGTTATTATATAATTTTTTAGAACTATTTCTGAATATCTCGAGTCGTTAAATCTCTTACATAAAAATTAATTGAGGAAAATATCACCAAAGCCGTTCCGCATTTCATAAATATAAATGATTGTTTCTTAGAGAAATTTTTGTTATTTATTGTCGTTTTACGATTTTTAAGCCAAATATAAAAAACTTTTTGAGTCAAAATGTAAATTTGTCAGTTTTTTTCTGAACTAAACTTCACAAATCTCTCAAAAAGTCTTCAAAAAATTTAAGTTTTGTCAAATTTTGAACATGGAATTTGAATATATTTTGAATAATTTGAATTTTTAAATAGACTTGAATATTTAAGATCCCTGATTAATTTTTATATTATAAAGCCTAAAAATATTTGTAATTTTGATAAAATTGTTCAGTTTTCAAAACCGCCATTACAAATTTGAGAAATCTCAAATATCCGAAAATTGCAGAAATTTCTGTTTATTTTTTTTCTCTGTTTAACAACTTTCCAGGAGTTGATATTTGGGCCTCTTTTACGATTTCTAAGTTTAAAAATTTTAATGTATTAAATTGTTGTTATAAAAGTTTAAGAGTTTGAACTAGGTACCTATAGATTGAATTTTAAACATTTTGAAAACCGAGGCCGAAAATAAAAATAAGGCAATTTCATATATGAAAAATTTGAAAAATTTAGGTTTAAATAAACTAAAAAAATTAACTTTTTAATAGTTTAATTTCAGACATTGTCAACCTGCTAAAAATTATAAAAATTAAAATATGTATGGTGGTTTAAATTGCAACCCGATAAGAAATCTGTTAAGCTGAATAGCAATAATGTAAAAATTTGAAAAACGCAGTCAGTCATAAAATTCTAAGAAAATAAAATTTTGATAATTATTAGATATTAATTTTTCTTTTTTTTTGGAATTTTTTCTAAATACCAAAGTAGCTGTACAGCAATTTTATTTATAATATTTTTTTTATTGTGATAGATTAAAGACCCTGAAGCAATGAAAAAACGTTGACTTTCTAGTTTTTAGATTTTAAAATTTTTAGTTTGGTTTATATAATTTCCAGGTTTAAATTTGCATTTTTTAGATTTTTGGTTTATTCATTTACACATTCATAAATCAAAATACCAATGTTCCTGTTTTCCAAATTGTCATAAATTCAGGTCACAACCGCTTAAATAAAAATCTGTCAAAAAGGTCAGGTTGTTTTTTGTTTTAAAAAATTTAAAAAATCGAAATTGGAGAGCAGTTTTGGAACCAAAGCGATTGAATGTTTTGAAATTTGGAAAACAAAAAATCAAAAAAATTGAAGAATTTAAGAACCGTGTATTTGTGAATTAGAGAACTGGGAGAACTCCGAAACCTGAAAAAATTAACTTTTCAAAATTATTGACATCGAGTACTTGAGAAAAACCTCGGAATTTAAGAGCTGAAACCCACGGGGTTTGCAAATTTAGACAATACTTTCACGAGTAGATGACCTTGAAAATTTTAGAACTTTAGAATTCCAGAACTAATGTTAGGTTCACAGGTTCTCAAATTCTGAACATAAAAAGGTGAGAAACTCGAGATCTAAAAACCAAAAAACTGGAAATTCCAACAACTAAAAATTGCAATAAATACCTACATAAAACTGAGAATTTAGCAGTTTAAGGTAAGCATTTATAAATCTGTGAATCTAAAAACCTGTCGTTTTGTGAGGTGAACAGTGATTTTGTGTATTTTTAGGTTATACAAAAATATGAACATAAACATGAAAATTTTTGAAACTCGGAATTTTAGAACTAATATCTGGTTCACTGGTTTTCAAATTCTGAACCTAAAACGTCGAGGAATTTGAAATCTAAAATCCTAAAAACTGAAAATTTCAATTTCTAAAGATTGAAATAAAACTAAGAATTACGCGCTTTGAGCTAAGCATTTATAAAGAACCTGACAAATTGTGAGTTGAACCATCACTTCGTGCATATTTAAAATTTGCAAAAATTAATAATGTAATTTTGAATTGTAAATTTCTTTATATGAATTTATTTCCACCAGAAACATTATAGCTCGTTTCTAAATGTTATTAGAAATTAATCGATAATCGTATGGTTCATTCTGGCAGTGATTAATACTTGTCACATTTAAAAATATCTACTCATCATCGAAAATTTGTATAGTTTTTATTTAAATTAGTTCCATTAACCGAATAGAAAATATAAACATTATTTTTATCTCTACCGATCTAATTGCAGTACTCATACCGGATGACAAGGGATTTCAAAAACAGAACGAAAGTGGGTTAAGTGAGTACACATCTTGTAATAATACGATATATTTATACATATAATCTCTTTTCTACAAAAATGAAACCACCCAGCAGTTACGAATGGCTAATTAACATTTTGTGGAAACTGTTATTGCACGTTTATCTCTTAAGTAATTATACAACAGTTTGCATTTTTAGTAAGATAATAATTTATCAAAACCTTGAATTTGTATTTTTCACGTAGTTAACGAAACCACGTAATCTCAGCACCCCCATTTAACTGCCAAAAATGTTTTCCTCGTAAGAAATTTAAAATTCAAACTACTCAGCGCATATGATTTACCGCCTCTTAATAATGTACTCATTTCTGTTTGCGACAGAATAAATTTAATCTAAAACCATCAATTAACGTCACTTTGTCCGATACCAGAACTAAATCATGTTCTTGGCCGCAAGTACTTCAGACTAACAATCGAGCCGAAATTAGTGTCGGAATTCTTCTAACAAATGTATGAATAGAGACTTGGATGGGTGAAATTCCGCAAATTACCATTGTAACGGTTCAATTCACTTCTTTGACCATGGAACGTCGAGTACGAAAAGGAAAAGTTTGATGACAGTAAAAAAGGTTTAGCGATCGCAGTTTTAGGGTAGAAAGTTTAGAAAGGTGAAGCCGAGGAAGATGATTTTAATGCGTAGATAAAATCTGTTGCAATAAAAAGATAGTATCAAAAATTCACCAAAATATGTTGGTGTCAATTACCAAAAGTCTTGGAATCATTTAATTACTTGTAAGTTAATTTGCTAATTAAACTATTAAAAAATGGTGAATTTAGAATACCTCAACTTTTTTCTAATCAAAATATAAAAATTATGAATTTTATCAAAGTTTTTGAAAAGTTAACAGTTGGCATTAAAAACAATTTTTTTATCATAAACAAATAAAGTTTAAAGCAATTCACGCTAAAATTCTCTTTACTTTTATAGTCTGCTTTGTTATTATTCCGCGAAAAATTATCATTTTATTTAAGAGCAGCCATGACTTTATGATTCCAGCACTTCTTAGAATTTCAAATTTTGTGGACCGCTCGATATAATTTATCTACCTTTTTATGAGATAGAAACACGTGTAAATCGCACTTTTATTCATAAATTTTACATCATTTTTGCTACGCACACTAGTTATTAAGTTTTTAATGTTGAAAATTTACAACCGCAATTATTCATACATTAAGTGTATCATTTTCTTAGTTTTGACGGACTTAGGGCAACGCAGCTGTAAGTTAATCAAGCAAAAATATGCAATCATAAATTCACGTCAAAGAGAGTAATAACATTATCATTATAGGAAATGTCAAGAAAACGGATAATTTACCTTGACGTTGAAAAAATATTATTCAAAGTATTCATTATTTGAAACTTTATATTTCACTTGGAAATAACATGATTAATTGTTTTCAGAAATAATCGATAGAAATTCCAGAGAAAAACAACTAGAGGAACATATGCAACATAATTTACAAAAACAAATTTATGTACATAATGTTCTAATTTATTGCATAATACTTAAAATTTTACCAAAAAATATGCAGATTTTTACGATTTCTTTCTCTTTGCAGATTCGCTAAAGCTCTCAAATTTTTGTTTTTTACATTTTCTCTAGATTTTTTGTTGTTTAATCATTGATTTTTTAGGTTATTTAAATTCTTAAAACTTTTAATATTTTAAATTTTCTTAGTTTTTGTAGTTTTTTTATTTTTTTTTTAAAGTTTTTTTTTGTGGATTTCGGACATTATTTTTCCTCGTTAGATGCTTCAAATTTTTTGTTATTTTTATTTTCTTTAAATTTCTCAAATTTAGTTAAGATAATCATTGCTACTTTTAACAGCTATTTTCTGTAAATACTAACAGAGCGTTTAGGAAGCCCGCATGCCAATAATCTTCTTGTTTTTTTTTTAATTATTATAAATCAGAAGATATATGCACATACATTTTGGAAAAAATATATAAATTGAAAAGTTTATAGGTTAAATAGATTTTTTAGATGTTTGAGAATGAGATTTTTTTCAATATTTGTCAGATTTATTATAGTTTCCAAGTTGATTTGATTTATTGCTTTTAATAATTTTTATTTAAATTTGTCAGTTTCTGGTTTTAATGGATTTTTTTGTTTACTGTATTCGTCAAATTTGTCTAGTTTTTTCTAGATTTTAAATTTATATATTGTTATAGTTTTCGATTTTAGATCTATTTTTTTTCTTTATGGGCTTTTAATTCTTTGTTTTATTTAATTTTTTGTTATCGTTATATTGATTAAGTTTTTAAATTTACTAGATTTTATCTGGATCTTCTAGATTTTTAGACTTTAATCTTTTTAAATTTTTTTAGATGCTTTGTAGATATTTCAAATCTTCAAAAGTTTTAGTTTTTCTTGGGCTTATGTTTAATTCTTTAGATTTTAGACTTCTAGATATTTGATATTCTCTAAATATGTTAGGCTTAAAATTGTGAGATTTTTTTATGTTTCGTGAATTTATCAAAACTCTGGAATTCTCTAAGTTGTATTTGTTTTGTATTTTTTATGTTTTTGAATTTTTTTTTCGGTTTTTAGACTAACTAGATTTTATATACGGTTAAGTGTCTATGTGTTTCAAATTTTATTTAAAACATTTAGAGTGTTTTTTTTAATTTTCTTAGATTATTTAATTTTTTTATATTCCTGAATTTTTTTCTATATTTTTTATACTCAAGATTTTAGCTTGTTAAAATATTTATTTTTGAAGTTCTTAAACTATTTAATTTTTTCTATTGCTTAAATTTTTTATATTTTTTGCAGATTTTTTTATATTTTGCAAAGTCTATAGGTACTTTAAATTCTACTTATTTTAAAGAATTTTTCCTTAGTAAATTATTTTTTTCGTAATTATAACAAACAAACAAAGCTGTGTTTCAAATTGTACGAAATATGCAAAATATTTATGGAATATAAAAACGTTTACAACATAAGAATGTGTAAAATAATATCAGTTTTAAACGTAAACTAAAAAATTGAATCGAATTGAAATTGAATTGAAAATTTGACTGTATTTTTATTATACATGTACTATTTAATTTTTTTATACTTTTTAAGTTTTCTAGATTCTCCAAACTCAATTTTTGTTAGTTTTTCGCATATTAAAAACACTAAATTCTTTAGTGTTTTTGTTTTTTTTTTTTATTTCTTGAACAGTAATTATTATCCTTGTCATATTTGATTTATTTGTGCATTTTTAGTTCCTAAACTTTTTTTTTTTAATTTTAGATTCTTTGGATTTTTGTATCTATTGAATTTTGTCTAGCTTGAGATTTTTTATATTCATGATATCTGTGAGGCTCTCAAGTTACACAAAATTTTTCAAACCCTTTGAAATTTCTGCTTTTAGAAGTTTTTAACTTAACTGAATTCTAAATAGGTATGTACTTTGAATAGTGTCAAAATATGAGTATATATAGTAAACGAACTACTTGAAGAAAATACGCGAATAAGCAAAATAATAAACCAGTTTTAGGCATCTTCAAAATTTGATTTAAATACCTAAAGGCGTTTAAACTGTGGTAGCAGTTTGCCATTTGAGCAGTAATTTATTGTTTCTTCTCCAATTAAAATCTCCACATCTCATTAACATTAAACCACCTACACAAATTGTAGTTTTTTGTATATAACGGTACTATCATCTAACAAGTTTGAGAGAGCTTTTCAGTACTTTTTGTCATTTGTTGGCTTAATTAAAGAGTTCTCCGTCTACATAAATCTCCCTAATTATCTGTTGCTAATCCTTTCCAATGTTAAAATCTCGTCCTCTCTCTCATTATAGCTCCGAAATAAAAGTTAACGAAGAAAGAATCAGTTAAAAATGATAAATCTACTTTGAGTATAGTGGCTAGTCGGCATCCGCTAATCCGAAATCTGTGACGAATCCCAGGATAAAAAGTAATAGGACATTAAACGCTCCATCATTGTATTAATTTACTTAAGGCTGGGTCCATCTCTGGGCCAGAGTCGCCCGTGGTGCGGCTGATGGTTTGATTAGCAGCGCTATAATACACCATGTAACGCTGTTCAATCGATTCCGAAGTGAACATTGTAATTTCATGGCTGTCACGGAACGCGACCCGCCTGATGGGTCTGCACAATACACGTCCATCAGCCGCCATCCTGTTATAAACTTATTAGCTATTCTATTTATGCCATCATTGCACACACCACATACAAGGTGAACACCAAGAAAGTACCGCTCAGACGAAGAAGCACTACTTTGAGCTAATAAACAATAACACTTCACACCAACTGCCCAAGATAATGGAACAGCGGAAACTGCCGGCGAATAAATTTAAATTGCCCACATTTACATGACAAGACGCACTGTTATGTTAGGCCAAGACGGATTTGCATTTTTCAACAATGAGGTCCGCTTTACGCCAAATTAGTTACACGTTGAAAAATTACATTCCGTTTATTATGCACTGCTTCGAAGCTGTTTGGCGCAAATGGATGCTCGTTCGCGCATTCTTCAACTTGATGGAGCCAAAAAGTTTGAAGAGTTCTGGATCAGAAATAACTCCCGGCTGCAGCCTTTTGAAATGATTTAAGTGAGCTTTCAGAGGAATTGCAAACAATAAATGCAGGTTCTTCTAGGATTTATAACTTTTTTACATTTCATTTTTCTCAAATTGTGTCTAAAATTTCCTCAGATTAGTTAAAATTCTTGGTGTTCTAGGAGGTATGTGTTAAATTCTTCGTATTTTTTATTTTCTTTAAATTTTTGAAGTTTTACATTTTTTTTTTCAAAACTTTTACTTATTAGAATATTTGTTTTTGAAGTTTTTGAATTATTTTATTTCTTCAATTGTTTAGAAATGTTTAGATTCTTCAAATTTTTGGGTTTTTGAATTGAATAATTTCGGATTTATTCAACTTTTTGTTTCTTTAAAGTTGCTCATTTCTCTAGAATTTTGGTAAATAAAACAATTTTAATTTTTTAAAATACTACTTATGTGTTTTTTGTTTATAGAAATTTCAGTTTTTTGAATATTTTCCACTTCTTATTGTTTTTGGTCTTAATTTTTTTTTACAGGTTTTTTACATTTTCTAGACTCTATAGGTACCTATTTTAGATTTCTAAGATATTCAAATATGCACTGGATACGCGGTATGTAAAAGATTCTAATCTGTCAGTTATTTTAAAGTTTGAGAAATATTTTTTTTCTGTAGTAAATTATTTTTTGAAATCTGTTTTTCAAATTGTACACAATGTGCAAAATACATTTCGTTTAAAAAGTACCGAATCGACCACAGAAGTCGGGAATAGTTCCCGCTTTCTAATTTTTCTAAATTTTGTATACTTATGCTTAAATGTTTTTTATTTTTTAAATTGTGTTTAGAATTTCCTTAAATTATTTAAAAAACACTTGTTAGAATATTTGTTTAAAAGTTTTTGAATTAATTTATTCCTTCAAATGTTTGGAAATTTAAATTCTTCAAATTTTTACGTTTTTTTGAATTGTTTAATTTCGGATACTTTCAACTTTTTGTTTCTTTACATTTACCCATTTCTCTATAATTTTGATAATTTTTATTTTTTAAACTTTTTTTTAAAATACATTTGTTGTATTTGTTTTTAAAAATTTCAGATTTCTGAATATTTTCCATTTCATATTGTTAAGGTTTATTATATGGTTTTATAGGCTTTTTGTAAGAGTCTATAGGTATTTTAAACCTTTAGGATATTGTAAAAAAAATAATCTCAGTTTTGAAGCTATAGAATTTTTTTTAGTAAATTGTTTCTTTCGCAATTATAGCAAATAAAATCTGTTTTTCAAATTGTAGAAAATGTACAAAATACATTTTGTTTAAAGAGTGCTGAATCGACAACAGAACTCGGGAATAGTTCCCGGCTGTATCTTTCGCTTTTTATCATTTTTTGAAATGATTTGGGTGAGCTTTCAAAAAAGTTCTCTAAACAACACATGCAGATTTTTCTAAGAGTTGTAAGCAATGTAAGGTTTCATTTTAATAGTCATAATTCGACATTTTTTGATTTACTTTTTCTGTTAACAACTCTTTGACATTTTCTGGACTCTCAAAATTCACTAGATTTTGTATACGCTTAACGGGGTGCATATTTCTTAAATTGTCTTTAGAATTGTCTTTAATTTTTTTGTATTTTTTTATATTCTTTAGATTTTTCGGGTTTTTTACATTTTTTGTACTCAAAACTTTTCTTGTTAGAATATTTGTTTTTTAAAGATTTTGAATTATTTTATTCCTCCAATTGTTTAGAAACCAAATTTCTGCGTTTTTTGAATTGATTAATTTCGGATGTTTTCAAGTTTTGTTTCTTATATTTGCTAATTTTTCTAAAAAATTGATAAATAGAACATTTTTCAATTTTTCACACTTTAAAAAAAATTATATTTGTTGCATTTGTTTTAAATTTGTTTTGAGAAATTTCATTTTTGTGAATATTTTCCATTTTATATTATTTAAGTTCTTTATATTATTTTTAGAGATTTTTTCTATTCTCCAAAGTCTGTAGGTAATTATTTCAGATTTCTAGGACATTGAAATTTGGAATGAATCCGTTTATTATGCACTGCTTCGAAGCTGTTTGGCGCAAAATTGATGGAACCAAAAAGTTTGAAGAGATCAACCACAGACGTCACACAATTCCCGACTGCACCTTTTGCTTTTTATCATTTTTTGTAATTAATTTTGTTCAGAGAAATTCCAAATAATAAATTTAGATTTTCCTACGACTTCTAAGTAATGTAAGTTATTCATTTTAATAAAGTCATAATTCTACTTTTTTTGAGTTACTTCCTCCGTTAACAACTTGTAACTAACAGAGCTTCTTCTCTCATGGATGAAAATTACCATTATTATCATTATTAAGCATAAGCAACGTCTTACTCTAACGACATTTTTGAGGTTAATTACAGGCAACATTGTATAACCAATCGAAGTGTACGCAAAAAGTTGCTATAATCTTGCTATAAATAAAATGCCCACGTTTACAAAAATGCAAATTACGCTCTAATGGCATGTTCTACGTATTAAAACCCGCATATCATAAGCAAACGTTAAAACAAAACACACTATATAATGACGGTATTTTGCACAAATCCCAAAGATTTATTTATAATTAGCAAGAATGTAGGTATAAAAACACGTAAACACAGTTCGGTGTTTTTCAATGTCGAATTGTTTCGGCAGGTGAATTGGACATCTGCCGGCACGCGTCTTATACACACCTGAGTGTAATTAGTGCATGCATTCACCTGTCCACTACTTATATGACATCTAAGGTTCTTGTCCTACACATTTCGATAAAAGTCGTATTAAATTGCCACACTTTGGGGCCCGTGTCCGTTTTTGTGCACATAATTTAACCGAAGGGAAGTTGATGGGTATTATAATTAGATAGAAAAAATTATCGCTGATTATGCAGGGGAGATAATAAGTACACTTCTCGGTTTAAACGTGAGGGAATTTTTAAGCAAAATTTCAATTTGGTCAATAACCGAAAATGGAAGCCACCTGAATTCTGCATGATATGTTAATACGAAAAGTGGATGTGAGGAAAACGCAATATTTTTGTGAGGTTTCTAACGTACATTTTTTGATAATGTATAAAGTTAATTTTACAGCTGGCAAAACGAACATTAAAGCGATAAATTAATACAAAAAAAAGGTAATTTATACGTAATTTCAGGTAATTTTGCAATTAATTTTGAAGTTTTGACAAACGGATGCGCCAAAATTAGCACCATTTGTTGTAATTAAAACGACCAGAATTTTAAAAAACTTTCAAGATTTAATTTATACTAGTTTAGAAATATTTATAAAATTGCTAAGTTTTCAGGATGTATGTCTATTTCTATAAATCTTCAATGATATTTTACAATTTCTTAGCATGTAAAATCTCATCTAACTGTAAATAGGAAGAAGTTTAGATGTCATTTAATTACCATTTAGCGGTGTGGAGAAGTTTTAGCAAATTGCTTGGAAATAATCTCTTCCGTTTTTAGTTTTCGTTATTGAACAGCGGAAAATATGCAACAAAATTGACATAAATATATCTATGCAAGTATACATAATAATATACAATTTTAAATACAATCTCTTTACCTGTTAGAATATTTTTTTTTTTTTTTAAATTTATCTAAAATAGGCACAACGTTTTGAGTGTTTCACATTATTCGAAATCGTTGTTTTGAGTTACTTAAAATTTTAAGTTTTTTATACTTTCTAGATTTTAAATTTTTTGAGTTCTTTGAATTCGAAATTTTTACAACTTTTAATTTTTTCAGAATTTTTTGATGATCCGATTTTTTTCTATGTAACCGTTAAATTATTAAGTTTTTTTTGTGATTTTGACATATTCTGACTGTTTGAATTTTTATTAAATTTCAAAAAAATTTAAAACTCTTTTTTTTGTGATACTCCCTACAGTTTTAGGCTTAAAATAATTAGATTTTGTTTTTAAAAATTCTAGACTCATCTGGATTTTTGGAATACTTTGAATTTGTATTTGTTTAGTTTTTTGATTTTTTAAAATTTAGATTTACTAGATTTTCAATATAATACTAATAATAATAGTAATAATAATAATAATATATATATAATAATAAGTGTTTTTATATTTCTCAAACTTTCATTAAAACATTTAGAGTTTTCTTAAATATTCTTGGACTGGGTTTCCTATATCTCTTATTTTTTTAATCTTAGATTATTATTTGCATTTTTAATGTTCTTGAATTGCTTCAAGTTTTGTACGTTTGCTCTACTGTAATTTTTTGTTAAAATATTTAGATTATTTGTTTTTAAGAATATTTCAATTAGATTCTTTGGGATTTTTCTTTTTTGAATTCAGTTTAGTTTCGGATAATTTAGATTTTTAAATTTTTCATTTCTTATTTAATTGCCTAGAATTTGAAATAATTGAAAAATTTTAAAATTTTTAGAATTTACAGATTTGCTCTAGATTTTTATTCTTCCCAGTTTCCTTACTTTTTTTAAATTTTAATTTGTACGTATTTCTGTAGCCTGTAAATTCTACCTATTTTGCAGATTTTACAGATTTTATAGGATTTTTGAGCTTTCTAGGCTATTTAAATATGCACTTGTTATGTAATATGTTGAAAATTAAAAAAAAGTAAATCATTTATATCGAAATTTTGACAAACGGCAGCTGATTTTAATTTGTACAAAATATGCCAAAAAATTATATTCAATTAATTAATTAATTAATTAATCTTGAATATATGTATTTGATTCAGAACCTAAAGATAAATCGATACCTATATGTAAAATTTAAATGTGATTGCATTTTATAAAATTTGCTTTTAAATATCATAAGCAATTGATTATCAAAAAAAATGTCAGCAAAATAATTTTTATCTTAATAGTAAAACGAAGTGATTATTTAACTTAAAAAAGCCTTAAATATTTTTTAATGGTATTTGAATCTTTCTGAGGCAAGCGTAATAAAATCTAAGCAACAATTTAAACTTGATCTTTCTAATAGTTTTGGTTTGTTTCAATTTTTACGTTCTTTTTGGATTATGTAGTTTTTTTTATTCCTTTAGTTTTTTCGATTTTTTCGATTTTATCTTCCAAATACTTTTCCGAACATGTTTTTTTTATCCTTAATTTTTTTATACCAACTAAACATCTATTTTATTAATTTCATAGTTTTTTATTTTTTTTCTAGATTTTCTATATTTTTTATATATAAATATTTTAGATTCTTTCCATTTGTAGAATACTCAAATTATTCAAATTAATTTTTTTTGCAGTTTTTTCCTTTTTTGTATTTTTTGAATTTTTTGTATAGCTATGAATGTTTTGCATTTTCATTAGTTTTTCAAACTGACCAGATTTTCAACTGCACATTTTTTAATCTTTTTTACAATTTCTATTTTCGTTGTATTTTTTGAATTTTTTACATTTTAAATTCTACAATTTCTTGTATTTTTTTAGATACTCTAAATTTTCTAGCCATTTTAAAATCAGAAAAATAGTGTTAAAATCGTAAGCACTCATATTAATCATAATTAATGAAATGTTTAATTTAAAAACTCTAATGAGTTGTCTCTATGAAAACTAGGATAAATTTTGACCAACAAAAAGTGCAGTCTTTGTTTGCTTTACCGTAATTAATTACTCTAAGCCTTCACTTTACAGTTTAACTTTCGTTCTCCTGTTGAAAAAGATTTGCACCTTCTTATCTCTTAAACGATTCGTTTCATCTCCGAGAATTTTAAAATTCATACCTTAAACTCCAGAAATGTTAATTTTAAACAGAGGATAATCGTCGTTCCTCCTCCTGTCCAAACACACAACATTATAATCATCAGCAACCGATCTTACGATAATATCTCATTTGTAATTTGTCATGGTTACCTTTTAACTTTACATCATTATTATGTATAATCTATATGTGATGTATTTATATTATCTATTAACAAAGGAAAAATCATACGGTTCGAATAAAGTTAAGATGGTAGGTGATGAGCTGTGAAACTATTAAATTTTAATTAGGAGCGAGATTATAGAGCTTAAAAAAACCTGAAAGGTTATTTGCTTATTCATTCTGAACTTCCGCCTTATTAAAGCCGTAATAGCAGATCGTATCTGAATTTTATTGAAAAAAGGTTTTGAATATTATAATTTCGGTCAACGCGAGCTGACAGTTTCTGATATTTGATGAAACAAGTTCAAGGAGTTGGGTATAATGCCATGCAATTATTTTTTTTTCGATATTTATGTTCATTTCTTCTGATAATAACACAGTTTATAGCGTGGTAATGATCGTGCTCACGATCTCTTCCAAACTATAAATCTGAATTTTTGGCGCAGTTTATTTCAATTTCCTGAAGAGCTTTCCAAAATCCCTGAATCAATTTCTCTTTAAATCCTGCAAAATCATTGAGGTGCGATGTCCGGCGTGTCCAGTGTCGCCCATGTATCGTCCTTAATACAGCCAGTTTTTCGGTTCAGTGAACAGTTTTATCCACGTCTTGAACGAAATCCACCAACTTACCTTCTAGTAATTGAGCAATGAAAGAAATTTTCGATTAGTTTCACCGATTACGAATTACACAGTTCAGTGATGAATCAATACGCTCCATCATGGATAAAATAAATACGTCAATCGCTTTTAATTTAATTTATTTTAAAATATTCGAGCATCTGATCGCCACCACCTGCTTCAACACCGGGCCATTTCTTGGCTACTAATTCGAAGTTTGTGCAATTTTGTTGCTTTCGGTTAAATATTTACTTTATGCAAGTCGACTATTATTAAAATATGCACTCGGCATCCGCTCATAAATATGTAAAAATCCCCGACCAAATAATAAAACAAAATGTGCTTTGTTAGAGTTTAATAGGGTCACCGGCCGGTACCTTAGTGGAGTCTTTGTCCCATCGGTGGTGATTGGAACGTTGCATTTAGCACATTTTAAATAATTATACACGTGCATTAAAAAAGTGAGGAAATTATACGTTATTCCATTTCCGCATCTCTTATCAGATCATGTTATTTTTTCGCTGCCATTTTCAATTTCGTTTGGGCTTGTTTAGTAAAAACAAAGTTACCCTGGAAATGTTTTATTTATTTCGCAACCATAGACGTCTACTCTTTACCAAAAATGGTGAAGATCATCCCTGTTTTTGCTCACGAGTCCGTTGTTCTCAATCATGTTTTTATTTATTATTCGCATAGAAACGGTCTCACATGCACAACGGAACGTGCCACGTTTTTTAATAAGAGGGGACTGATTTTTCACCTTTTTTTTAATTGGTGTTGGGGAACTATGGGAATAAGACACGTGGATATGGTTTGAATATTTTATATATCACACAAAGAGCATATACATACATCGAATTTTATTTACACTTTTTTGAAAATTTTAATTATGCTATTTCACTTAAATTACAAATCGAAAAATCGATTCAAATATCAACACAGCGTCTAAAGAAAAACGCCGCATTGTAACATGGCTTTGGAAGTACCCTGTATAAAATCGGCAAAAAATGTAAAACTTAATACGAATTTGTACTGTCAATTGAAAGTAATATTAAAAATAAGCTGATTTAAGTCCGGCTCGGTTCTATACAGGGTACGGGTGTTTAAACCTAGATTTTCTTCAATAAAAATGCTTATGCACATGAATAATAATTTAAAAACTGTCATTAATTGTAATAAAATTGGTCGGCTTTCATACAACTCATAAATGTTTTGTTCTTTATTTACATTATTTGCAGTCTATATAACCTGGTCCGAAGCGGTCTGATTTGAACGTTAACGCAAGCGTGACTTTCGGACCAGCATATATCTCTTCCGTTCACACATATAAATACTTTATAATAACGTGAGGATTGCACATGTCTTTAAAATTTGTTCTATGTACATCACTTGTATTAAAAATGCCTTAAAACAAACTAACATCTATATACAATACATTACAAACGCTTTCATCTTTGTACTTAATTATACATACAAACTGGTCACGAAATCACCCAACGAATTTACAAAAAAACCTAAATAAAATGTACATAATGACAGATGACCAGTTTTTCTCATGATCACGTTCAATTAATTAAATCCTTAACGTTAATATCTACAATTCTTACATTAAATTCCTTGTTTTTCAGGCTACTCCATTTTATCACGTGTATTCCGACCGCCAACTAGTCTGAAAACAAAGAGAATCCAACGTTAATATCCGAATAAATTTAACCACTTTTTTATAACACTTACCATGCCATTTGATGCCAGTCCCAATCCTGCCGCACTCAACGAACTCATGTGATGATGATACGAAGCCGTGGGCGGCGGTGCTGGGGGTGGAGGACCAGACACGAACCCTTGAGGGTGCGTACTGTGCTGGTACCAGTGGCTCATCGCGTGATGAGGATGCAACGCAGCATTCAAATGCGGGTGACCACCGCCCATGCCACCACCGAAACCGCCGCCGCCGAAACCGCCTTTACTGCTATCGAGAGGTTTCATCATGTCGCCCATCATTCCACCTAGCGATAGACACGAACCACCGCTCTTCTTCTTTTTACTTTTCGACGACAATTTTCGGTTTCTCGTCTGGATGCCTTCTTTCTTCATCGTTAATGGTCGGTTAACCTGAAACAAAGAATAAACGATAATTTAAAAAGTGCCCGCTACTGGAATAGAGATTTATGAATGTGAAGCACGGTACTGAGAGGCGAATGTGTGAACGAGGGCACAGAGCCGCATTGGAAAATTATGAGGATCGACAGCTCGTCGATTCGGAGCGACTGCGCTCTAATTTCCCATATTCTGAGGGGAATCAATTGGGCTAAACAAACTCCTCGTAGATTTCAACGTAGGTGACAAAATTTAGCACAATTTAAGCTAACTTTGTTTGTGTTTGATTGCATGGTTTGTAGGTGAAGGTTAATTTGATTGTGGGTGTCGTGTGTGTTTATAATCGCGTAATTATTTTTGTGAGGCCGTTTGGTCTGAGGCGCGAAAATTTCTTAATCCGGCACTGTAGGTGGGTCCCGAAATCGGTCAATTAAACACGTACGTTTTCGGGGCGCTCCGGGCAGAACTTGTGAGCTATTTCCAATTAGTATAAATCAAAACCTTCACCGAGTTGCGGTAATAGGAACATGGGATTTTAACCTGGGCTACCGTTCTTAGCCATTCATCACCAAAAAATAATTGATACTTTCGAAGAAATGCAACATAACAATTCGTTTTATTGCAGACTGCTCCGGGACGCAATGACCCGGAACTTTCCGGCGGAAGCGAACTGATTCCGGTCAGCAGCACCGTCAGCGTTGTTGAAGCCCTCTTCTTAAGATTCTCAACCCGATAACAGCGATCCGATCGAGTTTAATTAGGTTGGCGTTTTAAGATCTGACGTGAAGTCACGATCTAATTTCACAATTCATGTTCTTTGTGTGTATAATGTTGGTGATTTTTGTAAAATCGGACAAAACTCGTCTATTATCTGGACATTTGATCTAGATGTTCCCCTGGTAGTGAGCTCTGTCATTAAACTATCCGACGGACCGAGATGACAACATGTCTTGAATTGCTCCCGAAATGATACTTTATCCTTACAATAGGGGCGGAATCCTGGGGTGTTTGTACGGGATATACTTACTACTTGCTCGACTATTGATACTGTAGCGGCATGTCCCCTTGAGATAATGGTAATCTATTTTACTTGAAATGTTTCTATTGTCGCGACGCTTGTATCCAGGAAATTGCTCTGTATTGTGTCATGACTTTGTCTACCTACACCGGTCTTTTACTTGAGTTCTTTTGATTTGATACTTCACATTCGTGACGATTATTCGGAAAAAATCAATAGCATCCGAACGTATCGAAAAACGAACTAATTAGTCGTGTCATTTTTGGCAACAAGAATTCTAAGCTACGAAAACTGAGCAAATTCGAACCGTTGGACTCTTAATTATCAAGACTTATATGAGCACACCGATGTTTAAAATTTACATTCATTCATTCTTCAAACTGGTTTCTTTTTGTTACCAGTTTAGAGCAACTTTATAAGGAATAAAATCAATCTAGTTTACTCTTGATTTATAATCTGAAATCAGCTTTCGGATCTGTCCTTTAAGAAAAATATTGTTTAGTATTTGTCAATTATTTTCGTCAACTTTCACGCACGAAAGTTATTGCTTGTTTATTCTAATATGGCCTAAGGTCTATATTTTATCATTTCGTGTTTTAATACCTTTTGGCTTAATTAAACAATGACAAGAACTAAGCCAAAATTTGCATTGTCCTGTTTTTTCAAGCCGTCTAAGTGATTGTAGTGAACATTTAGAAAGTGGTAACACGTTTTGAGTTGCAAGAACTGCTCAAAATGACAGTGAGCAAACAATTGGGAATTTTTTAAAGTAAGGTATCAATGTCAAATTTGTGAGGGAGTTCCAGCTACGTATTGCAGGTGTTCGGTTAAAAGGTCATTGAGCATTCGTTTCAGAAGAACACGAAACGAAAAAATCTGTAGTAGATTTTAGTTGGAGCTCTTGTTTATTAAATAAATTGTAATAGAGACCTTTTGGGTTTACGCTATTTGCCTTTATGGTCATCGTGATTACAAGCCTCCCATGTAAATTCTCTTGTAAACCAACAGCAGTAGCCTGGCAATTTGTGCCGTTCTTGTATATATTTTAATACATGTTAACCATCTCTTGAATAACAAATGCAGTAGGTACACGTAACCTGAATTTGCTCTCTTTCCCTGTCACTCCTTCAACGTAACACATCCGCATACCGTAATCGTAATTTCGTCCCATTTCCATCATCATCATCTCCTATTCCTATATCCTTCGCTAATGCACATCAGAAACAGTTTTACCATTTGCATATTAAAAGTCAGTCCATGTTCGTCGAAGCCTCGAGTCATTCAACCGCAAGCGCAAAAATCCTGAATTATTCTTATATTATTCACAATATTCGACCGTCAAGTCAATGATGTTACAAACCATGCGAGTACGTGACAAGAGGATGTCCTGGCGGCGACAATAGAAAGAAACCTTTTTATGAGGAATTGCAACAGTCCACTGACCGCAGCATGTGAATATGTGATTAGTGTGTCGCAATATGAGCGTCTCTCTAAAATTTCTTTCCCTAATTGAACTATTTTGCCGACTGCTGCACGAGATCTAATTTGTCCGGCGGGGAATGCGGCTGGAGGTGGATCTTTGTACACTCTCATCACATAGAGCAAATTTAATTGCAATAACTCCAAGTCCGCTCCGGGTGTTTATCTAGACGTGGCGTGCATTGTAATAAACCACGAAGGTGACGACGAAGGTGATGCTATTGTTGCCACAAAACGACAAAGTTCATGAACGGATTCTATTAATTTTGGACAAGGAATTACCCAGAAATGCCGATTTTATTGCCGAGGCAAAGTTATTATGATTCACCTACGAATTTGCATTATAACAATACTGAATCATTCAATTTACCTTTGCAGCTTGGCTTACTTTTACAATGCAGGACACGTGTATGCAAATTCTGAGTCAAACTATCTTAAACGTTAGAAATTCATCGTAGCCTGCAAGCCAAAGATTTTAGTGGAAAAAGACAGATGAGTAAAAAGTTTTGTGTTTACAAGAAATTTTGAAATTATCTTAAATTTTAGACCAATATAGATAGTTTGTTTCAAAATTCTCAACAAAAAATTTTGCTACTTTACAAAACTAAGCACATTTGGCAACAAAACTAAAATCCATGATAAATATTTAGAAAAACAAATAGTGAAACATCGCAAAATTTACCATTTCATCACGATTTTATCGATGTCGTTGAAATTTTCCAAAGATATCCGAATCACATTTTCTAGCGTAAACAGACATATCAGTATGAAATGTCGTTTTGAGAAATTTTATCACCTTGCTCTCTTTTTTTTATCACTGGAAGTGTCGGTACTTTTTTTATTATTTATTATAATTGGTGGTACTGATTGATAGGAAAGTCCTTGTGCGGAGTAATTGCAATTTTTTGCCTTGATTTTTCGTTTAGTCTCATTTGTGATGTTTCCGTGTCGCATGTCACTAATGTGTGTTTCCCTAAAAAAAATCCCTGAAAAATCTGTCCTTGGTCCATTTCGCTCCGGTCCAATTCCGGATGTGCTCGCACCAGGCGACATGATAAATATGAGCAGAGGCTGGGGCACCACACCCGCATAAATCATGAGAACCATTAAATAATACGTGATCGTTTGGTAGCTCAAGGTAGTTGACAGATACCATGGTTATCTAACGTACACTCCGCAGGTGATCAGCTACTATATTAATAATAAGTTGCGTGGTGGTAAAAATAACGACTTGTCTATTTTCAGCTTGAGTTTATTAGACCGAATGTACCCAACAGAAGCCGGACTATCTTCGCTTTAGATTTTTTGATAATCAGCTCGAAAGATCTAAACTAAATTACAGAGATATACTACACTTGTGCGCTCGTCAATGTCGTATTCACAGCGTGGGCACCGACGGTTTTTACTGTTACGAATTTCTTGTCATGTCGGGAAATTTCAACATTTTACGTTCGTTTCACTCAATCAGAGATGAATTTCGGGACAAAATGCTCTCTTTTTATGTAACGGTCGTAACCTTTCTGGTTCTTAGATGGATCAGTCAGGAAGCTGCGAAGAGCCTCCGGCCGATAGCTACCAGATTTTTCACCTTTGAGCAGCTGAGAACCATAATCACATAATCGTGGTTGTTACGGCGAAGAGCAGCGAAATTAACGTCAAAAGTAATTGTGTTATATATCCACAAAATACAATAATCATCGATGAGATATCGTCACGTTTCAAACAAAATTCACGCCCAAAATATCAATGTTAAACAGTTTTTTTTAACTCCTGAACAAACTTAATTAACATAAACTTTAGCCGTTAATGCAATTAATTAGATTACGTAACGAAATCATCTCGTAATGATAGAGTAGAGTATCAAACGGTGAAAGCCCGGGTAATCGTAAAAAAAAGAAAAAAATCCCATACATCAATACGAACTCTCGACTCAATTATACATTAACATTACACATATCGACATGGTTTGGAGATGTTTCGAATAAATCACTGTCAACTTAATTGGTTGAAAACTTGACAAAAGCTTAAATTTGCCTGGGGAAATTAATTGAATTTTTTTAGAGGTTGACATGAGCAAGATAAGTTGTCCCCACAATTTCAGATTTACAGGTGATTAATTTTTGCAAAGACTAGACTCTTAAGGTGGGACTATTAAATAGTTTAAGACGTTTTTTTTATAAACTAACTGTATTTTTGTACGCAGTTTTAATTCAGATTACCAAAATTAGAGGCAAAAAAAAAACAACTGACCTGAACCAATAATTTTGGAAAATTCAAAAAAACAAATTAAATTTTTTGCTTGTTCTAGAAGACGGCCGCGCTGCTATAATTCAATTTTTTTCAAATATTCATATCTGTCAAATTTTTAGATTTTAAAAATTGTATTGTTCGAGT
This sequence comes from Cynaeus angustus, assembly GCA_030157275.1. Lineage (NCBI taxonomy): Eukaryota > Metazoa > Arthropoda > Insecta > Coleoptera > Tenebrionidae > Cynaeus > Cynaeus angustus. Next base: position 17,107,891 of record CM058062.1, read on the forward strand.
CGTTAGATCTCAGATATTTTTAATTTTTTATGATTTTTATACAATCTAATATCTCCAGCTTTTTGAAGGATCTTATAGAGTTGGTCAGAATTTTTGCATACGTTGTATTCTTTGATTTTTTTAACTTATTTTGTTCTTAAAATGTTCTGTTGTTCTGCGCTAACTTTGCCCTAATTTCTGAATTTTATTTTTTAATTTAAATTTTATATTATTTTTTTTTAATTTTCAATTATTCAAATTTAAAGATTTTCTTGATCCTTTAAACTTATTTGTTATCTGTAAACGCCTCACATTTTCTAGATTCTAAAATTTTGCACAAAATTATTTTACATGTTTTAGATTGTACTCTTTATGTTTTCTGAATTTATCGAGTTTTCTAAATCCAATAAATTCTTGACATCTGTAATTGATTTGAACAAAATGCAAAAAAGTTGACGATACATACTCAAAAGTGATTTCAAAAGATGTAAAAATATTTAAATAATTTTTCTCTTTCTTTAGACTCGTTGCATGCGTTGTTTTTTAAATTAGTCAGATTTTTCAGATATTTCAAACTGAATTTGAAATAATTGGATCCATTATTTTTTCTTTGAATATTGGATTCTTTGGATTCTTTAGATTCTTTAGATTCTTTAGATTCTTTAGATTCTTTAGATTCTTTAGATTCTTTGGATTCTTTGGATTTTTTGGATTCTTTGGATTCTTTGGATTTTTTGGATTCTTTGGATTCTTTGGATTCTTTGGATTCTTTGGATTCTTTGGATTCTTTGGATTCTTTGGATTCTTTGGATTCTTTGGATTCTTTGGATTCTTTGGTCTATTCGAATTGTTAAGAATTCTCTAGATTGTTTTCAAACACTTTGTACTATTTCTAAATTCGTCAATATTGTTTTCATTTTTTGTTTTCTTGTACATTTTAGACATTATTTTAATTTTTGATGCTTTAGATTCTTTTTTGACAACTTGCTAACCCACACACCAAAACTTGCTAGAAACTTGCTGACGCGCGTTTCGGCAGCAACGTTATCATCATCAGAGCGATAATTAAACTTTTCTGACAATTTTTGGTGTGTGGGTTAGGTAGGATCTAAGATCCATGAAAATTAATTGTGGATTCTTTAAGTTTATATTCTTCAAATTCCTCAGATGCACTGGATCCTATAAATCTTCTAGATTTTCTATCTTGTTACATTCTTAAAGTTTTTGTAAAATTTTAACTTATTACATATATAACAATATGCATATTATGTACATTCTATACACGCTGATTTTTTCTTGGACACTATTTATTATTTGGTTATTCTGAAATTTTTGTATTCTGGGATCTCTATATAGATTTTAGCTTCTTTACATTGTTTAGATATTATTTATCCAAATCTTTTAAATTCTTTAAATTTTCTAGATTCTTTACATTTTGTTTTACTTTTCTTTTTAGAACACATTGTTGTTCACAATTTATTAAGTTTTAGTAATTGTCGATCAAATCAAAATCTAAAATGCTGATAAGCTGCTAAATGAGAACTGCTATGAGTAAAAACAAGTTTCTAAAATGTAAATTCGAACTTTTATAATGCGAGTAAAAATAGAAAGAGCATAAGCGAAAATTCTAAAAATTAAGATAGCTAGCTCTACGGGGTTAAAAAATGTCTTGACACCTTCGGTGGCGAAAGTTTTTTTTAGTATTAAAAATTAGTTCATTAAAACAACATTACAAGTTACTGTTACTATCAGTAAATGATTAATTTATTGATTGATCAAACAATTGCAACGAATTTTTCAGTAGATAACAACACATATGACTAATGGCCTCAAAACTTTCTAGTTAATAGTAAATCAAGTCCAGAAAAATCAAGAGAGTTTGTTAGCAGTAATTAATGGTATATTAAACTGTAGAAAATCGATGTAAGTCATTTCCATAGATTTTTGAAATGATGATGGTCATTGAAGATAATTAAAATGAACATTAGCCATCAGTTGTCATTAGTACTTTCTAATTAGGAAGGTTATAATACTTTATATGTATACTTCACTGGATAACAAAATGCTGAAATGTAGCGTTGTCCTTAACCATCTAATAAAAATCTCAAGCCTGCAACCTATGTCGTTCATCTACGTTCTCTGACTAAGCAACATAAAATCAAATAAATCACTAGAAATCGGAATTGTCTTAAATATCCGGACCTTAACTTGAACTTGATCCTAACTTCCCCATTTCTCTTTCCTTTTTAAAATTCCGTTGTCGTCTTGGATTCAGCTCCTACAATCTTATGGTGTCGATTTCGGATCTATCACGTATCAAGCTTACACTTCCAGTAGAATGACTCTTCTTGATGTTATATCAAGAGATCTGACCCGATCTCTTCAGCTTATTACGACGCGCGCTATTCCCGTAACAAATTGTTATTGTTGTTGGGTAACGACGTTGTTTAAAGTGGGCGTGGGGACTGGTATGATATACTGGCTGGAGACCGGCTCCGGGCATTCAACATACGCGTTCCGTCGCCAGAACATGTCATTATGATCCACAATCGCACTACCATTTATACACGATGGTTTAAAAAACATTCTTTAAAAAAAAACACCGACGTGGATAAAAAAATTGGATTTTTCGCCTCTGAATCCAACGACTCTCATTTGCTCGTTTTTACAATAAAACTTAACACCGTCTCTACCAATGTGGGTCTACTTACATTATGCAGTTTGTAATACAGTCCGCAGGCGTTACAGACGGGTTCTCCATTTTGATTGCGTCTCCAAAGGGTTGTGGTGGTCGTCTTGCAGTTAGCACAACTGGTCCCAGCCCTTCTAGCCGCGCTTTGTAAGCTCTGCAACAAGGAAAAATGATCAAATACCTCGTCAATATCACCAAACAACATTTTTCGACTGGAATGTACTGCACTACTACTTGTGTCACCGACGTAAACCTATTGTCAGATTTAATTGGATAGCGATCTCGCTACGATAAGACATCCTCGAGATGTAAGGACGATGTTCGTTTGTGTCGGAGATGCGAAATTCTACAGTGTTGTGTAGATGAGGAAGTCGCAATTCTGGGCCGTAATGCACAGGATTGTGCCCTAATCACCGTCGTCTTTGATTGATTAGAAGATAAATAGGCTTGAGTTGAGCAGGGTGGGATTCTTGGTTTAGGAGATTAACGGCGGTCGCGACACCATCACTCAGAAAACAGAGATTTTTCACCCAACTTTTTATAGCGCACATTCGTTATTTTTAATAAACGGAGACATGTTGTTATGCGGATTCTTGGGCGCTACAAACCGACGATTTTTATTGTGTTAGGTCAAAACAAAACAACGCGGATCTCGTTTACACTATTGCATTGTAAGTAGAAAGGATGAATTATTCATAAAAAAGTACTATGAGTTTTACAATGTAATTATTATATTTACATAAAATCAACATTTTTATTTTATGGTTTTTCTCTGAATTAAAATGGGCTCATCAAACGGAGGAATAACTTCTTTATTGCTTGGTGAAAAATATAAAAAATGTGTTTACATTTTTACTTCACTCCGTGTCTTTTAAGGCTGTGGTTGCAACATTCAACTTTTAACTAGATCTGAAAACTAGATTTTTACTTGCGCTTTAACGTTTCAAGGTTGCTTTTCCACAAATAAACCTTTTAGAGGTTCTTAATTGTCCATGACACACTGTATACGTGTGCTTTTCAGAGCTTTTGTAAAATAAACCTTTAAGCACATGTTTCCAGTGGCTAAAATCAAAAATAGCTGCATTTATATAATCTTACCAACTTAGTATCAAAAAAAAAAAACAAAAAAATCGCTTGTTTTCATACATTAGGTGTTCTGTTTCTTTACTTTATTTTATTCATTTTTTTTTTTGATTAATTAAATTTTAGATTCTATAAATTTAATACTTTCACAAGTCAGTATTTCATTTTTTATCGTCTACAACTGATTAAATTTTTTACCAAGTTGACAATATTTTTTTACATTTTTTGATTTGTTTTGATTTTTAGATTTTTCAAACTTCATAAATTTTTCGGTGATTAAAATGTTATATCTTTATAATTTATAGCTTCTCTACAGTTTCAATACTCGATACTAATACCGTTAAAATTCATAAATTCTTTATTTTGTTAGACCATTATATGCATTAATTCATAAGATTTTGGAACCCTTTTCTTAGTTGCAATTTTTTATATTTTGCGATTTTTTTAGATATTTATAAATTTCTTAAAATGTTAAGATTTTTTGTTATTTTTGTATCCCTTTGATTACATTTATCTTTTGATTGCTTTGTTTTGTCGACATTTCTTCGTTTTTTCTAGCTTTTTTTAAATCCTTTATCTGAACTGTTTTATTATTTCTAAATTATAATAAATTGTAATAAAAACTTTTAGATTTTAAACTTTTGGTAATAAAATAATGAAAGCTAGTAATTCACAATTGCAAAATAAGAACATAAAAAAAATGTCTGAAAATTTTTAAGTCGGTATAAAATTATACGTTTCTTAAATTTAATAAGTTTGATACTTTAAAAATTGAAAGATTGAAAACATTGAAAATACAAGTCAAGAATTAAAGATAAAGAATATAAAACGTTCCGATTGCCCCTAGATACAATCTTGTTCCAGGATATTCTCGTAATTTTTGCCTCAAGGGCAGCTGTCTCAATAACGGCATTTAGGGCAGAAATTTGCATGTAATTTCGCGTAAGTTAGAAAGTGCAGCCGTTGTTGTTGAAATTTAAATTATGAAATTGTTTTTGTTTTATTCGCTAAGTAGGCTTTTTTCCTTTTAATTTTATGAATTTATCAGGATCCATTAAAGCCTCAGCTCGCGTACCGGAATCGAAAAAAAGGCGAAATTCGTAGCTCGGGGTCGGGGGCCGATATTCCATTAAGGAGAAAACACGTTTGGCATAAATCTCGTTTTAATAAATTAAATTCTCATCGATATTTTCCCATAAGAACAGTACCATGGGCCCGTAATATATAGGTCCATTTTTTTACTATTTATTTATGTCCGTATATCGGATAAACTCGGGGCGATTTTATTATAAAAAGTCTCACTTTCCACGACGCGCTCTGTAATTATAGTCTGAAATTAATGCGGATCACAATCGAAACAAAGCGATGCGGAGAAACGTGCAGCTATCTCGTTGTAGCGAGCTGAAAATAACGGCCGATGCTACGTATCGAAGTTAATAAGTTAACGCCCATCTATTTGAAATTTGATTTACGATTTGTGGCAGGTGAGGGGATCTGACCCTAAACGGGGGGTTGAATTTCACCTGTCTTCTTGTATTGGAATTATATTTTAACTACTTCCGCCGCAGATGTCGCCACGTGCGACCTTTCACTACCACTCGAATTATTCACGTGGTCCTAATCCTGCAACCACCGGCTCAAAATTGCCAATTAATCGTTACTTAACATTCAATCAATCAAACTTAATACCCCTTTCCAACGTCATTATGCACCCATTTGCAATTCGCAAATAATTAAGTAGGTAGACCAAGTGATTTATACGACTTCCTCTTCATATAAGACACTGTAATTTTCTTAACTAGCCTAAACACCCTCTTTAGTTGTTGCGCAAAACGACAACTTCTTTCTGATGAATTTATGTAGGAACATTGCCCGACCGAAACTGTCCAATTACCACCGACATATATGTCTCGTAATTTGATTAATTCATGAAGTATGATCGACACAAAAACTTATTTGTTATACGTCCTTCTCAAATTGACAAAAGGTTAAAGACATCTCCAAACAATATGTGATCGTATCTCGCCGGGTACATCTTTCATAACAACTAAGCAAAACGCCAAATCAGGTTGCACGACCCCCAAGGCGCACATCCAAGATTGACCAAGATTGCCGCTTTTTCCGATCGTCATCGCGACCATTTCAAAAATTTTTATTGCCCGTCGACAGATGCTACATCCATTTTCAGCAACCGATAATTTCACACCAACTAAACAGATTCGCGCCGCCAACGCAACCATAATAGTTTTTTTAGTGATAAATTGCCAGCTTCACGCGTTCGGGCAAATTAACATCAACATCACAAACTCCAAAATTAAACAATTTTATTTTTGACCAAATGTGACGAATAGTTCTATATCCTGCAGTGGTCAAAATTTTCGCCGGATTTTTGGTATCTAGATTGATCAACAGATAGAAGTAGATAGAAGAAAAATGATCTTAAATCTAGTATCAAAATAAAGGCGATAGACCTTGGCAAGGTTTGGACCAAGAGCTAACGTAGGAAAATTGTTGAATGAATGAGTTGTCGGACATAAAAAAATGTTGAATATATCATCCAGTTCTTGAGTGTTTTGACAAAGTATATTGAGCAGAGGGTTTTTAATGAAGATGAATGCGGTTTACCGCGTACTGACGCGGAGGATATGGTGCCTCTTTTTGGTTAGTTAAAATTTCGGAATTTAAAACTACACATAAACAAGCCGACATTTCAAGATGCGTGGAATTTTTTTGTGTACGTCGTGAAGACACATTTTCGGGACGCACCTGTGCCGGGTTTGATATTTTTATGTCCACGTTGATCGGTTTAGAGGAATGTCATTTTAGGAGAGACATCAGTGCACTTCGCCTCGGTCCGTTGGGCACGAGGAGGAGCGCGTTTTAGTGCGCCGATTTCAATGGATTAATCAGTTGCCGCTCTCCGTAAACAAAGCGTGCACTAGATAGAACGTAAAAAAGCTCCTCTCTGGTTGTGTCAAAAAGCTTTTACCGGCGACAAAAGATTTTTTACTCGAATGTCAGGTCGAACAAACGTGTGTCCATTCACCAGAATCATTCTAGTTAAGTGGTTTATTGTCATCCTCGATGACGATGGTATTCGGACCACATACCTGATGGTTTTCTCCCTTTTCCCCTCGCATATCATGTTCTGTCATGTTCCAATATCAATCAGGCTTAATGTCAAATTTGTTTTTATTCGATTACTCAAGTTAAATATAAAACCATCACGAGAGAAGCGGAATGCGCGTATCCTTTTCCACTGGACAGATCTCACCAGTTATGGTAATTTTTACGGTGAGCGCTGGACCAGCGGTATGTAAAGTCGCTGCTCTTATAATTTAATTGGTTAACAAGCACATGTCAGACATTTTACCACTTGAAAGATATTTATTGCGAGAAATCGAAAATGCGTAATAACAGTTCACGCATACGCACCAACTATTAAAATATATCAAGTCACTACGGCTACCTGAGCATATTATTACTTATTTTATCCTTGCCATAAATTAAGTAGGCAACGGTGGGTACGCGGATCCTTCCAAGGATATCACGGATCTGAAACTCTAGTCCAGTTCCGAGTTGGACAAGCCACAACAACTGTCTACTCTGATTGACACGTGAACCATTGATTGACGCGTCTGATGGATGCGATCGATCTCCATCAGTGTAGATCACGTCGATACCAGATGCCTTTTTAGGATTCGACGATTGTTTGCTGATCTGACTGCCGATTTTCTGGAATGAAAGTCAAAAAACACGTTTTCTGAAGCAACAGGAAACTTCGAAGCACCAAAAATATTACATATTTAATAAAAAAAAAAAAACTCTGTCGTTCGAATAAAAAAATATGTAAATATTTTGTTGTTATAGTTGCAAGACCAACAGTGGATATTTTAAAGTCTACCGCTGTTTTTAATCATTGCGAATGTCCTAGCACGACCAATTTGTGTAGCGAGTGCCAACAAGTCCATGTAAAACCTTATCTTTAATAAATGTACATTTTTAATTCGATCAACGCATTGATCTGTCCGCAACGCCCCGATAATATTTATGATAAATTGGGTCGTCAAACGTGTGTACAATGGTGTATCCAACATTATCGTCAATAAAATAGTTTTATCTCTGGCAAAAATTACCATATTACCGTGGGCATAAATTTCAATAAAATCGTCACTGTTTTTTGTCCGACAATTTATTGTGGTCCATAATTTATTTCCGATGTTTTGAATGGCGTTCACAACAAGAAAAAGAGCCTCAGTTGGTGTCCAGACCACCGCATGTGACAATTTATTATAATTTTATAAACCTGCAACCGTATAAGCAACGCGACTACTTATATGAAGTTATTAATGTTTGACGGTATTATTTCCTCCTATTATACCATTCTCTTTGTTACTTGTCACAACGCGAGGCTATAATTTATTAAGTACTTTCATTGACAAATCTAAACGTTCGGTAAAAATCCCCTTTTTCAAACCAAACGAAAATATGTTAAAATCGCTTCGTGCATAACGAGTTGTCTGGAATGTGGTAGCTCGGTAGAACACGATCTCGCCCGCACTTTTGATTCAAAATATTTCACTTTGACAAGTTTTAGGTGCTGCATATTAATGACCGAGGATGGTGTATTTATCAAGGCACGTTGGATTTTCGTCAGCCAATTACAAATCAACACCGCCGAGATTGACGTTTACATAAATTTTCTGGTAGTGTTTTATTAACCAAAAAACCCGAAAACAGAAATTCCATCCGAGTGACAAATTGACCCACCTAAAGAAAAGCGAGATGGAAATGACAAATTTCTAAAATTAAGAAACGCAATGGGAGAGGTTCTCAAATTTTCAACAATCTCGGACATTCCAGATATTAATTGATAACTGTTCATAGAAAGACAACGTTTTATAAATTAAGATAAAAAATGACCCCATGACATAATGACACTTTTCTAATTTTAACCTGTTAGAAATGTGATACTTTAAGTGGTTGTGGATCGGTTACAACGATGGGTGGAAACTGGTGTTCGCGAAAAACCGTATTAGAAAAAAAAGTGTCTTGGTATCTTAATTGTGGTTCTTCACGGAGAACCCGATGGAGTTACTTTACGATTATTTTATGTACGAACAAACCCATCATTGCCCATAAACTTCCACCGTCTTAACAGCAACAAGTTCCACCAACGTTTTGTATTTTATGTTTTATGGTGCGGTATCCATTACACCTATAAATAATCCACACGTAATTTTTGCAAATCATCCTAATCCCAGACACCACAAACCGCGTAAGCTTCCAACATATTTTGAAAGAAAAAAAAAACAGTTTTGTGTCTTTGTGTCTATAATCCTGGAGCCTGTCAGTCTAAGCCTTTGAGGCGCCAGGGTCCTTAGAAGCCACTCATTACGTCGACAAAGCACTCCAAGGTATTTATTAAAGTATTGTGTTCTTCGACAAGTGTTTACCACTCGGGCCACTGTTTGTGACAATAGGTAAAAGTAGTCGGTGCGCGTGTGCGCAAATAATTCGAAAATAGTTTTGCTCAATTAACAGCGCGTTTTACAAATAATAGGACACAATGGGACAATAAAAAGTGGGGGAGGTGGGAGCAGAAGCATGTTTAGCAACTTGTGGAACAAAAGACCGTGCTTATGTAATAATCGCAGCATATTATAAAATTAATTGGTGGAATATTACAGACTATTGTTCTCGGTGTTTGACGAAAATGCAAATGCGATGGGGTAACGATACGCTTCTTTTCGTCGACTGTACCATATGGCGCTGTAATTTGTTGGATTAGGTAGTTATAATTGGTCGAAAATTAGATTTCAGCGGACGAGCGAGCAAATAAACAGAGCATGTAAGAGGAACAGGTCCAAGTATGACTTGCAACACGCTGTTCGGTCCATTATGAGTTAACTCATTAGTTGTTTCGTTAACAAGTTAACAAGATGGCAGTGTTATCACGATCGATCTGAGATGATATTGCAGCGATCCACGCACCACAGGTAGAACCAACACAACGCGGCCTCCCGGTACCGCTCCAACACGAAAATTATAGTCATAGACGATCTTCCTTCTCTGTAGTTAACTTTTTGTTAATCATACGTGCACTTACTAGACCTTTTTATTAACGGAAACGCACCTACACTGCCATCACAACAAATAACCATGAGAATACAAGAAATGAAGCAGCATTCAAAGAAAATAACTTATTAAAGGTGTGAAAGATAATTGTAGAAATCCACGGTGGACATCTCACCAGACAACAAAACCACAACGCCGCCACGACTGGACAAGATTTAAGCATGTTTACGAAGACAAAAAAACGGCCAGAATATAAAATGCGAACCTCTGCGCTTGGTAAAAATGCTAAAAGTGCGACTGAGTTAGTAAATATGCGGTTTTCGTGGCCGGTTGACAGTATATGTTAACTAAACCAGCACCGATTCGGGGAGTTTACATTCTACCAAACACGAATAATTCAGTTAGAGACAAAAACCTGAATATCTACACTCGGATGGCGAGTGCCACCGAAGTCGTCTGCACCTTCTCGACTACACCACCCTGAAACGATCTGGGAACGATCGCGATGTCGCACAACAATGGACTGATTCAGCGATATAATAAAAAGGCCGTTAACTCGACATTGTTATGATTAATTGGCCAGAAACGCTTGAATTTACACAACTGCGGAGTTGCATGTTAATTAAGGTTCCTGGACGAACACTTTGTTTAACGAATCTACAAAACCATAACCGCTGATGAGATTCCGGATTTTAGTACTTTTCCCAGGCACCAAAAACAGGAGAGCATCCATGAAATTTTAAATATGATAAATTAACTCGCTCATGTTCAACAACGTTGAGTAATCGACATTTCAATTACAGTTCTGAGATCTTTGATGTCATTTAGAATGACGTACAGATCAGGAATATGCAAAATGTAATTGATCTTAATTTATTAGAATATGATTAAATTTTAAAAAGAAAACTCCATTAGCAATTGTCAATTCAGTTAGTCGATGTGACATGACAATTCTTGATCCTCGTCATCTTCATAATGGGGCTTTCTTCGGACTCCATTTATAAAGCGGCTTCGCAGAAACACAGCTATTACGTACTTTCGTTAATTCTACTTATGCTCGACTGGATATATTATGAATCGTCTCATAGAACATGATTCAGCAAAAAAACTTCAAAAATGCGAAAGTCAAAGAGCCAAGTGCAGTAATTTCTCAGATTTTTCTACTTCTTTTTGCCGCGTCTTACATATTAAAATTAATTCTTTAAGAGATGCGGTCATTTCATCATTTCAGCAGATATTACAGCTGTCATTGCTTCAAAATGTTTTAATATACGTACTTTATCAAATTTGATGAAAGGAATATATTTTTTTTTAATTTCTGCATGATTTTTTTCGAAGCAGTAAGCAAATTTGCGTTATCGGTAACCCAGATAGTCAGGTTCACTCGAATGTAGCCACAGCAGAACCCACACAACAACCTCTAAGTAAAGCAGGTGTTTTCCGATTGTTTCTTAAATCGATTAGTAATTCCTTCGTTTAATCGCTTAATCGCCCTATTGATTATCCCCTTGGACCATTACCCACCGTTGGCCATAACCATCCCCTTTGGCAATCGAATTCTCAAAACTTTGTTGAAAGCAACAGTCTATAAATAGCGTTGCGCCCTTAAACCCCTAGGCGCTGACGTGTTCGTGAGGGTGTTTCAGGTGAGAGAACTTTCGAAAGCTCCTCTTTTTCGGGGTTGCACTGTTTGCATGTGTATGGAATCAGGTAAGTTATAGTGCGTGTATACATGCGCGAGTTAGCTCGGGGGCAGGTCTTCGCACCCCTAGCCTAGCAACGGCGATATCGACTTTTCACGCTCCCGACGGCGCCATAATGCAACATGGCGTCTGGAAAACGTTGTTACAGCTTTATTATCAAGTCGCCGTCTGCGGACTGTGCCTTGCACTACGGCGCACAAAGGGGTGGACTTTGACGAAATTTTTTCATTTCGTCGTGATCTTGATAAAGCGACTTTATATGACATAGAAGAACATGTCGCGATTTTCTTTTATGTGTTTGAGTCTTGTCGCCGTGTCTCGTGGTTTCTTTTTAATTTATTGTTATTTTCTAATCGTGCGTTGCGTTGCGGCCACGTCGGTTTACAATAGTCACTACCATAGAGAATTTACACCGGACAAAAGCACGTCGCCGTTTGTCCGTCGATTGTCGATTCACTGGAATGTAAAAGTGGTACATTGGACGGATCCATCGATCAAAGTCAATATTATTAATAATCAAAGTCAAATATCGGAATGGAAAAAAATCACGGTTTAAATACGTGTGCATGTACCCGGGGCCACTAAATCCTCGGCCATTCAATGCAATTACACGTATTGTATGTGGCATTTTTCAAATACCTACTCTAATTGTACATACATCGTCGATAATACCATATTAATGGCATCGACAATTAGAAACCGATTTATGTGAACAAATCACTCTCCAAATAGTCACGATGAGTCAAGTGAAATTTTTAGTTGAAACTATGGCGAATTAACAGGAATTGTTTCGTTTCCATGTCGAAATCGGCGTTTCGCTTTCATGTTATTGCACCTTATAAAAATTCTAACCTTGTCTTTAAATCATAATTCTACAATGGATGCGTCCAAATGATCGTTATTAGGAAATATAGCGGCAATAAATTTTAATAAATTATGCGCTGTCCGACTAATTCAAAATCGATAAAAAGCTAATTATTTCCGATTGGACTATACAAGAGTAGTTCCACATTTTTCAATAAAAACCTAAATCAATATTCCTGCTTTATCAAGAAACTCCTTCAAAAGTTTCGGTTTGAGATATTAAACCACGATAAGACATCACCGAATTTCATTCATTTTAGCAGGCACAATAAAAATATTTAGTTTTATAACCACATTGATCAATCATTCAACGACCGTTTTTGTCTACAGTGCATTAACCCAAATTTGTGGAATTTCCTCAAAATAATCAGATTCGGTAAGGGGACACATTTTGTTTACAGAATAAATAAAAAATTTATCAATCAATAACCCACGTACTATGAAATCATTGAGAATGTCAGAAAAAGTAGTCGCAGTTTCGCCATTTTGCCTTGTTTATTTTTGATAAAAAAGATAACATGTAAAGATTTCATTATTTGCTACTTATGTTTGAGCTAAATTTCCCGCAGATGTTATGTAAGAAATTTCGATATTATAGTACTATATTGTACTAAGTTAGGCGTAATTTGCATTACGAAAAAAACATAATAACGTGAAAAGTAAGGTCGGTAATACAAATGATTCTAAAAATTTACAAATGGGGGAGCACTTACAAACATTGAGTAGTTTTATAATCTAAATAAACTTCAAATAAAATCATTTTTAACTGCATGCGCTCTCAGAAATTTTATGCCAACTTTCTTATATTTCTGAGTTTTCTAAATTGCTGCTCTAGAAATTTTATCATCATCCAACTTTAAGTTCATGTTCCATCTCAAATTTTGCTAAACTTAGGCTAAACCAGATTCTGTTGTTCAAACTTGAAATTGTTAAATATTAAACTGAAAAATTATAGATAACTGAATATACCTACAGCTGCATCAAATTTTACACATTTTAATTAAATCTGAGTCATTTTAGATTTTAGAATAAGCAAATTTTTAATTAGATTTTTTTAGTTCCTTATATTCTGGACACTGTTGTTTTCGATTCTTTGTGCTTTATATTCTAAGAATTCTTAGAACCGAGTTTTTAAAACTTTTTAAATAATTCAAATTTTTCGAATTGTGGTTTGTATTTATGTATACTAAATTCTTTCAACTGTGAAGAGCTCCTTGGAACAGTTGAATTCTTTGGATTTTTGAATCCCTTGAATTCTTTCAAAATTTATATGCTTTAGATTCTTTAAATTTTTCAAATCTCCGAAATTTCTTAAAAAAATTGATTCGAAGTTTTTTTCGATTCTCTGTACATTCAGATAATTAACAATAATTGAATTTTTTAAATTTATCAAATTCTTTAGATGCAGTAAATAACTATTTTTTGATTTTTTGACATTTTTCATATTTTGCTAGTTTTGTATTTTTTTTTTGGTTTGATTACGTTTTCTGGGTTTCTTGTATAAGTATTTTTTATTTTTTCGTTAGTTTAGATTCTTTATGTTTTTTTTATAGTTCGTTCTTTTTTTATATTGTATAGATTTTCCTATAATCTGAACAAATTCTTTAGATATTTCTTTATTTATTATTTTTAATATTCTTATTAGTAATTTATATTTTACACAACTTTCTTAAAGAAGTTAAATACGTTAAATTGACTGAAAGTACTAAAACAACACTTATATAGATATTTGTGAAATGTAATAATTTTTAAATCTAAAAATTAAGTAGGTATTTGAGGACATAGGCCGTAAAAAAGTTCTTTAAGATTTTATGAAAAGAAAGGTATAGACTTTTTAAAACTGATTTAGAATTTAGAAATCTAAGAGAACAAGTTTGGATTTCGGATCTCATTATTCAAAAACCTGAAAATGTGAAAATTTGAGGAACTAGTAAAATTCAAAAATAAGAGCCAAAAATCTAAGAATCTAGTTCTACAAAGTGTAAGTTTTGAAAATTACTTCTGAGGTGTAACAATATAAAATTTAAAACCGTAGAATCTTAGCCTTTGGAATTTAGTAATTCTCAATCTTATAATTTTGTATAAAAGATTATTTTTACAGAGAATGTAGATTTTTTACTCGTCCTACATGAATGAACTCTAAACAAATATTTGTCTCATTAAAGGAGCAATTTTTAATATGTGTCGTTCTCTCTAATACTTTTAGTGTTTTTGGCACTCCTATATATTGATCTACATGTCATTAGCCGTTGCTACCATGAGATGTATAGAATTTTTCGCTTAAAAATTTCTGATTTCCTTTAGAGACTAGCCCATAAAAAGGAAGCAAACAATAAAACTGATAAAATATCTGTAAACACCTCAATCCAAACCCTAAACAGCCTGTTTTATTAGTCACGTCTAACGCCATCAGAATACCAACAGTTTAGTTTCATTCATCTATTCAAAGAAACCAGTGAATTAACAAATAAATTACCAAGCAAGCTCCACACTTGCTTGTCATTCGTTACACGGACCACCTTTAACGTAAATAACAATATATCAGCTACACCAAGAGGATTTTCATTATACAGGACTATTTGCAATTCTACCATCAATTTAAGTTTTCGTCCGAACGAAACCTCTTCTCCAAGTAGCAATATTAATTTTCGCATCGGCAATAATAACAGCCGTCGGTGAAGGTGTTGAACGCCTTCTTCTGCAGCGATATTTAAAGTTGAATTATCGAGGACGCATAAATCGCGTCCGGTCAACCTGTAGCACGTAGATTTACGCTGGTTTCTGGACTCTTGGCCGTAGGCGCAAAACGCCGTCCTGCCTCATCAATAACTCGTCAATGAAAGGTGCTACTTACGATTTAAATATTTAACCTGATAATAAGACGGTGTCCGCGTATTTGCATAATATACGACACCTGTCTCGACTGATTGCGTCGGGGGACAACCCTTCATATTTCATTAGGGCGGCGGTGACGTGACTTTAATAACACTTTTTTTTAGTGCGAATCAATAAACTTGGCGAAGTAGAAAGGGACCACGAGCGGAATCTTGTGGGACACCGTTCTCCCTTCAGGTGAGAGAAGGATCGCTTCTATAATTTACAACATTTAAGCACACGATATCCACAATGAACGCGTCTAATTTTAATGGTACAGCCAGTTTCGACCTTAGTAAATCATAACACCGCCACGCCTAACTTTCCAAATCACAATACGACAATTAATGATCTATTGTGGCCTCTACAGGTATAACCTCCATTCTGAAACAATTCACGATCAATTAACTAATTCGAGTGTATCGTTTCGTGCCAAAGATGGTATAATGCGACAATTTTTACGTCGTATTATGTGGGACTGCGATGATAAATACAATAATTTAATGCCACAATACAAGAGTCGATAAGGTGGGCGTATCATTAAAATAGTCTAGTAGCTGGTGTATAGCATTACAGTGTGGGCAACAACATTAGAAATAGAAAACACGTTTTTATTGATGTACTTGCGATATCATTCCAATTGAAGACATTCAGGAAACGCATTCTGCGTGTACGAGCTCTCTGGAGGAGGACCTTGAGGTTTATGCATTCTGTTCTTTGAACCGACAGCTTCGACTGTTTTCATCTAATTCAATACGGAAGTAGTAGGAGAACTTCATTGCATAAATCGCATGGAAAAAAAATTAAAGAAAAATTGATACTATCATGATCTCGTCAAAGCAGGCTTTGGAATTTGAAATGGGTTGGTAGTCCTGTTGTACATCGAGAACTGTCATGTTGCAATGACATCTTTCCGTGTCAATTAATGTTTAACCTTAAACTGTCAAACAAACAGAGCTGCCAACAGATCTCAAATTTCAAAACTCACGTTATACTCTCCGGATTTAATTCT
Source organism: Cynaeus angustus (assembly GCA_030157275.1). Classification (NCBI taxonomy): domain Eukaryota; kingdom Metazoa; phylum Arthropoda; class Insecta; order Coleoptera; family Tenebrionidae; genus Cynaeus; species Cynaeus angustus. Next base: position 17,124,176 of record CM058062.1, read on the forward strand.
CTTAGTAAAAGAATTCTCTTCGTTCGTACTAACCATAAGTATCCAACGTTATTTGTTACAGATTGGTAGAAACCGTATTTCTGCCAGAAGACAGAGCCTGTTAAAAATTCAAAGTAGACATTAAATCGCTCGTAAAAGCCTGTAACTTACGTTTATAGCAGTGTCCAGTTGAAATTTTACGATGGTGAATTTTGTATCCAGTTAAATAATTCACCGAGAATTGGAATTATGAGTATTTTGCATTTTAATTGATTCTGATAAATATCGAAGCAAGTTAATTATCACCAACGATAATTGATGGCTGTAGAGCAAACTCTGTGGGACCAAGAATCAAAAAAAAACTCTTGGTATGTATCTCTACATATGCGTACGTGTGTCAGATGCGAAGGAGTGAAGACAGCGGTCAGTGCCGGGGGCCTCGAACTCGCCGACAAAGATAATATGTAGAGCACATACATTAACATATATTATCCGCCCCGGGGCCCCCCGGCCCCACATTTCTATTGTGCAGTGTGTAAGGCCCACAATCGCCGGCCCGTAAACAAACAGAACGAGTGATGCCGAGGGCCTTCCGTCCACTCAGAAAAATGTTATACACTGTTTACAATTTCTTGCAGATGCGTAAACAACATCTCATTTCAGCAAAGTACAATTAAACGATCTGTTTCATTCCAAAGCTTTTTTTTCCGGACACGTACTCGCCTTTTAAAATGTCAAATACGTCATATGTAATTTTATTTGGTTGTCTGGCGAGTTTTAACTGTACACTGTACCGGGAGCGTCGGAATTATGGCATTGTGAAAAGTGTTCTTTCGCTCGATTTTTTATTTATGCAAGCGTGAAAGAGGCAGGCGATACATCAAATATGCAAAATGCAAACGAAACTCCGAAAACTTGAAACAATGGCACCGGTCCAGGTGTTTGAACTGAATCGCTTCAGGCACAAAATGATTAATAATAATCCTACTGTATGGTATCTCGGTTGATCTCGTACATACTATTTATAAACCAGTAAGATTAGAGAATGTTCCAAAGATCGTTACAGGACCACGTTTTAATCAGTTACAAATTTTTCAAAGCGGAAGTTTGTAATTAAACGTAAGAAGCGTATTTATTATTTTAATAGGAGATTTATGGGCCATAAACCTTATTAATAATGCGATATTGCTGATTAGGTGAAGACACAAATCATTGGATACCCACGGGGCGAATATAATTGACACATTGACTGCAGTGGATCATTTTTTACGGAGCAGCTATGTAATTTTCAGATATGGATGATGGGGAATTAAAAAATCGTGAACCACTGAGACTGTTCGAAATTTGAAGAACTGTCAAATCAAAGAAAATAACGGTTTAAGTGTCAATTATTAGGATTAAGTTGCAAAAACGGTTAGTTTGATTTATTAGGTTGAATATCCCAAAATGTCAACCTTAAAACTTGAAAGGTAGACCGTTTTTTGTTAACTTTTCGTAGACCTCACCCACCAAATTTTAGTTATTTGTTTCATCACAAATTTTAGCTTGCTTCTTTTACATGTTTTAATTTTTTTTAAAAACTGTTTCTTGCTCTTTTTATATTTATCATAAAATTTATCAGATTTGAATTCAAGACATAGTTGAAGTTTTTTGTTTTTCTTAGCCTATTTTCCATACTATTTTGTGTCTTTCTGATAATTTCAAAATATTATGTTAATAATTAACGTCACACTTGGATTTTAGTTTAAAAGAAAGATTATTGAAATTCTAAGCAAATTAATGGCCAATTGACTAAAATTATTTTGATTAATTTGATTTTGGTTAACTGAAAGAATAAAAGTTTTTTTCCAAACATTTTATATCTACTAACAGCTAATGCTTATATTCTCTGCAAAATTCATAAAACTTTTACTTTAAAAGCCTTAAACTTAAACTTGAACCTTAAGTGAGACAGACTTGCATTTCAGAAAAAAATCAAGGAAATGTATCAGTATGTAGCTAGATATCTAATAATAATAATAATAATAAATTATAGCAGTTAACGATTTGTGTCTTATAATTATACTTAGACTTAGAATCATATAATAAACATTCGTTTTAATTAGTTTAGCAATAAAAGCAACTTGCTATAAAATAACACAAAAATATACAACAAATTACTGCAAAATTGAAATAATTTTAGTTAATAATAAAAGAGCACATAAGTTTGGTTAGATTTCTAGAGATTAGGATTGGAATGTGTTAGCGGCGTTTGGAATTTTAAGGGAGAGTTAAAGACACCAAAAAGTAGATACATTTTTAATATTATATTATATCGTGCAGTTTAAAACTTTAAGTACAAAAATGTATTTATCGGCCAATAAAAGAGGCCTGGAATGATTGGTATAAAATTCCTCAGCTGTAAAACAGATGTAGTACTTTGCGAAAAGAGGTTAATATTATGGGAGATAATTTTGATTATTTTTTTCAATGAGAAAATTTGAAAGCAGTTTGTAAAATAAATAGTAAATGTGCCAACTATACCTAGAGAATTAACATTTTTACTTTTTCTTTTCTAAATGATACAGGCTTGCCATTAAAAGAAAATAAAAAATATGGCAACTAATGAAGTGTCTTAAAATCATTTTAGAGCATTATAATAAATTCACATTAACAATCTATCTATAAACTAGCTATAAACTAACACAAAATATATTACAACGCACTTCAAGAAACTGTCGCTCACTTTCTGCAAATCACTATATATATTTAAACAAATATTTATAGCTATGGAACTTTATATCCATCCTTTTAAGAAACTCGTTTATTGGCCGATAAATTTATTTTTTCACTAAGCATTTTATACCGTACTTTTGTATGCACTATTAACTTCAAACTTGCTATGAATAAATTAATATCAAATAGCAACACAACTATAGTGATAAAATCAAGATTATCAATCGTCCTTCAGTGACCATGCTAGCTTAGGATTAAAATACGAGTTTCTGCAATGCGCTTTTCTGTCGCTAAACCAAAAATAGTGTTCTATTTTTGTTACCAGATTTTTTTTCCACACGAAAATTGTATTTGGTCTGTCAGATGAACTGTTCTGTTTCCTACTGATTCGGGAATTATCATGTAAAACTCACGTCATCCCCGTGTCCATTATATAACAATAATTATAATTTAGTTTTTCATTTATTTTGGGCAAATTGAATTGTGTTTGTGCTCCCGTCTCGTCTCCATAACGCATTGTATGTTATTTTTCTATGCATTTCTTTGAGGTATTGTGGTCTGTTATCTAAATCAGTGATGTTTATCGTCATATTTCAGACACAATGGTTCACGCCGAGCAGTAGCATGGCCGTTATCACTAGAGACATCGCGACTTACTCTCCTCGAAATACGTTTTTAAAATTAACTAAGGAGAGAGAAGAAGGAGAACGATTTCAATGGGCTCCTTCATAGGCTAATGAGTTCTGGACGATTACGGCTGTACACTCATCCCATTTGTTAGGCGAGTTAGTGACACTGAATAAATGCCTTTCTGCAGTAACCGAAATCGCTTCCCAGAACCGAGGCGTGCACACATTTATATACATGCGTCAATTTTTCATTTAACTTTTTAATTTAAATTCGACTGCACTCTTTGACGCGATTAATTCACTCACTAATCGAGATTCGAATCTCAAATCCACTCACTCAACTAGACCACATTCGTTGCAAATTGCCTGTGTCGGTTTAGCAATTGTCGGATGATATAAAGTCTTATATTCATATTAATTAACAGAAAATTGTACATTGCACCCACTTTAAACGACATTCACACACAGATTACTAATAAAAATGCAATAACAATTGAACATTTCCATTATTTGCAAAACCATTGTAAAAATGGAAATTTCTGACTCCAAAGTAAGAAATTGTTGCATCATTTTGCATGCAATCGCATAAATCACCCTGGTAATTATTTATTGTTATTATTACCAGCAGCTTAAGAAGGAATTAACAATAAGTAGGTAACTTCCTCTACTAATATTCATTTTATAAGGAAATCAATTCTAATGAATACTCATATAACGAGAAAACAGAAGCCACAGTTCCAAATTCGACCTCTTCATTTTTAAAATTTCACTTAAAAGACGAAAAAAGTTGAACTTACCAGTCTTCTTTTGGGTTTGATGAGTGGCCTGTTCTGTCCATTCATCTTGTAATAAAGTCCGCAAGCATTGCAGAGGTAGTGTCCAGTGCCGTCGCGTCGCCACAGCGGCGTACTCGTCGCACCGCAATTGACGCACTCCCTACCCTCTAAGGACAAAATTAAAAAAACATATGTCAGACAATATGTTATGTATTAGAAGTGAACGACAACAAACTCCCCTTAAGCTTATAAACATGCTCAAGCCAATCCATCATTCGATGGGAGGACAATTATTATTAAATGATCACAAAAAGTAGAAATACGTGCATGGAAATCGATTAATCCACTTCATTTATTTGTTCATTAATGTTTCGCTAGAGTGTTAATGTCTCTCCAGATAATTATATGTAGATCAACATGTTTTAAATGCGGAGTTAATTTATGGAGGGTCACAAATTTTGTGGAAATGGTAAAAATGCAATGTCATTACCCAAATGAATCAACAATTCAGTAATGTCATTGCGTGCTATTCATTACGAAAAATAACTCGAAAGTCAGAAGATAAAGATAATTTTTTTGAAGAATGTCAACTTGTGTTTTGTAGTTATTTAGATAAAACTGATTTTGAGTGTTGCAACAAAAAAATAAATAATACAGATAGATAAGATTAGATATGAATGAAATTTCTTGAAGTGTTATGTGGTCCAACAATTATCACGTTGCGCTCTTTTCGTCATTTAACCCTACCAAATCCTCCAATCGCTTGATCTTCAGTGTGTCTTTTTTGTCACACTGTGTACACTGGAACAAGCAAAGCATACACAATCGTGTGTGGTCTAACATGTAATGCAGTCTTATGCGTAATTAAATTCAGAATTTACCCGAGTTGGCTTAATTACTCCGAAGAATTTTAACAAGCTTCACCAGGGTCAACAGTGAAATTTCCCTAGACCATACTCGATTGTTCCTACAAGCACATGCACATACAGGGTGTTCCAAGGAAAGTAAACCATGCAAACATTCACCAGTCTCCGTGTGTCCGCGGTATTCACCTCGAATCGTCGAATTTTCGAACAGATTTCGACTGAATTCAGCCGGAAGTTAGGGGTAGAAGGTGATCGATTTTCAACCCCTCGCCTCGCCCACCATAACCGATCAATTTCACACAACATTGCTCCAGTTTATACAAGCATATTTAAAACATTTCACGGCTGGGTCTACGAATTTCTTGCAAAGTAAACATCTGAAGGCTTTTATGCAAGACTATTGGTACGAAAATATGTCAAGGAAGCACTTAAAGGTTCAATAGTAACCACTTTACCAATGCCCGATTCAATTTCGGATTTGCCAAGGTTTGTTAAGCGGATTAAGGGACAATGTTGCGGATATTTGTCGGGAATTAGATGCTTATTTCGAAATTGTGTAAAGTTATTGAGCACCTGGACAGCTAGTGAACCGTGGAAATTAAACTGAGGAAAACCGATGAAAGGAATTTTGGTTTTAAGACGATTTGTTACGATTCAAAAGTCAATAACTTTCAAGAGAAATTCTGAGCAAACATGCTCAATCTAATCAGGGGTTTTTCAAGTACCTAACCGTCGTTATCTAAAATTGGGAATTTATTTTTTATCAAAGCAAACTTTGGTTGTTTAAACTGGTTCGAAAATATAAGAAATGGTGATATACAATCTGAAGTATATTGACTTGTAAGTGTTATCAAACATGCGACGATAAAAGTCAAAGTTTCCTGCTCGGAATGTGACTCAAATTGCCCAAAATTTTGAATAAATAATAACTTAAAAAAATATATTTTAATTATAACCTTTAAAATTAAAATCGAAAATTTTAAAAATTAAGAAGGTATCTCTAGTTTTGATGGTTGCTTTATTTCACGTCAGATGTGACTTCACATGTGCCAAAAATTTTCTTCTTGCAATACTAAATTCCAAGAGATAAATAATAGGATATTCTTTATCTTTAATTTTTTGTCATGAGAAATGTCGATTAAAGGTTAACGTGCTAATAGTTCAAACTTCAATAGCGTCTAGTTACGTTTTTGGGTCTAAACTTTAGCTCCATCAATTTTTGGGCATTTTAAAGTTTTTAACAGTTACTGTCTTTATTTATTTCTATGAAACATCCCCTGAATATTGCTTTAGATTTTGGATGCATTTGTGTTCATCAAAAATGGTCCAACTCAAATTTCCTTAGAAGACATTGTGACCCAAAGAATATACATTGTCCCAAAATATTTAGTTTTTTTACACTTTGCGACTGTAAATTTTTAAATATGATGTCTACATTCAGAATAGTGTTTGGCACTACATAAGGAATATTATTAAAGACCAAAATAATTAATATTGCAAATTTAATTTTTCAAAAAACGTTGAATTAAAAAAAAATTGTAGTCTAAAAATCAAAACGGCGTCTAGCAGGTTGTACCGATTTGACTGCAGCTGGATCCAAAGATGTCATTGTGTTAGCAAAACTACAAGTACTAGCAACTATTAAAACGGAAACAAGTCCTTCTAGACGCCATTTTTTCGATTTTAGTGTCAACGATCTTCATTTTAGAATTCAAAAAAAAGTGAGAATGTACACCAACCTTGACATAGAATTTGGTTTTGTCCATGTTAGCATCATGTTACCACATTTAAATTCTGAGTACACTCGTCTACATGACAATAGAACAACTGCATCAAATTAAACGATCAAACCACCTCGACGATCTCTTTTTTTTTTCATGAACAAGTTCCATTACATGTAACGTGTTACATAAACCTAATGAATTTTCATTAACCTTGAAATAAATCACCAGAAACAGGTTAGCGTCCATGTCATCCAATTCCCACAATCTCTAAATCCCATGTACCATGATTGGAACCATCAACACCTCATCGTCATAATCTAATTAGTAAATCCAACACCACCAAGAAATTTTCTAAGAACTGACGGAAACGCGGCGCTTCGATTTTGTCTCATTCTCAGTACCCTACAAGTACTGCACTTCAATTAGTTACGTGAAAAAACACCATTCTCCGACAATATCGAAGTATGCGGGTATGGAAACAATGGAACATCGCCGGGATCAGTGCTGCGACATCGCTAATTAGCATCATGGCACCCCTTGATCATAGATTCCCACGCGACGAAGGTCATACCAAAACAAAAGTCTCATTATGCAGTCACTTTTAGTTTCGTTGCCGTCATTTTACTTATTTATTTACGTATTTTTTAATTAGATTGCTTCACGCATCGTCATAAAATGGCGGCGGATATACTGTGCAACTAATTGTTGCCAAGATAACGGGTCAGAACGGATGTTGCCAACAGACCAGAAGAAAAAGAAGAGTTGCAACATCGCCGAGTTTTGTGTGCAACACGCAGAAAACTGTGAAACAATACAGCGCACATTTTGTGATTGGAAAACAAAATAAAAGTAAAAAAAAAAATGTAAAAAAAACAAAAAGAAGAAAGAGAAAAGTGGACGTGTGCGTGCTTGCACACCAAAAATTGTTAGGACGTGTCCCAAAAGCTTGCTCCAAAAACCGGGCCGATAAAAAGAAAAATTGTTAGTAAAATAATGTTAAAAAAAAGACAAAGTTAACGGTTCGATAAGAATACAGAAAAAATCTTTTTGATTTTGTTATAATTTTGTAGACCACATAGTACTGTGAGTAATCGCTGCAAAAATTAATTATACTTTTATCGGATCTATAAATACCAATTTTGAATAATTTATGTGAAGGTTAATAATGACCTACAACAACATGATTATGAAAATTAGCTCATTCTTGAGCAGTTTTGTAGTGGCCACAATATCCTGTCTAGATGTACAGAATTTTTCTGATTGTTCGACACAATCCTTTGACACTTTGACAGACAATACGAATTGATAAATTCACTGATACTTTGCAGCCTTAGAACAATCAGATTTTGTGATTTTATATTCTTACTGAACCGTTAGAAGTTAAACTAAAACACAAACAAAAATAAAATAAAGCCCCAAACCAAACGAAAAAGTAGAACAAAAGCAAAAAACCGAATGTGAGATTATTTCATGTTTTTTGAACAATATAGACGATATACAGCGCTGCACAAATTGTTCGCATCGTTTTTAATTATTAGTTTGATAAGGAACAGACTTTTTGTAACGTCAAAATGTGTCAGCTTCACGTACATCTGTCTGTACTGTGCCTTCTTTTATTTTTGCACGTTTATACGTAGAGAAATAAACCAGTTGCAATATTCTCGCCTCCTTTATCAGTCGATCTATTTACGTTTCGGAATTGGAAACACTTTAACAATAACCACACGATTTACATGTGCGTAATCGCGGTTTATCTCAAGCCTCTTAATAGCTACTAATTTTTTTTTGATAAAGGTAAGTGTTTTGGAAATCTGCTTCTAACCGCGTTAACTCTTTCCAGATTTTTTGATTTTAGCATTAACAGCAACCGGTTTATCCCTGTCCATATAAACGATAATAATCGTTTGTGTCTCTTTGCGTTGAGTGGTGTCTTACCGGCGCTGGTTCTCGACTTGTTGCGTGGTTTGTTGGGCGATTGCGCGCCCTGTCCAGCCGCCCCCAGGTGTTGTTTGTTCTGGGGCGAGTACGCGGCCCCGTGAATACCGTGGCCATACGCAGACCCGTACGAGCTTTCAAAGTTACCATTAAACATGCCGGCTGTGCCCCCTTCATAGTCACTACCTTCGCGCTGTTTGTTGTTGGATGCTGAACCCACTGCGTTCGGTTTGACGTCGAGGGCGCAGCTTTGGGGGTTGTCGGATGATGTAGCGCCCCCACCGTGCATGAAAGCCCCCATTGCCGCAGCCACGTATTCGGCGCCCGCTGTCGGTGCTACGCTGTCGGGCGTGCTGTCCTTTGGCGGCGTTGGCGGGAACGAAAAGATGTTGTGCGGTTGACCGGGGGCGGAACTGGGGGACTGCGATTTGTCGGGATCGCCGCCACCGAATGGCACCCAACCGGAGTGACCGAGAGGCTTCGTGCCGTCCGACAGCCACGGGTGAAGGGGGGCGTGGAAGTGAGACCTGCACACCTGGCCAGAGGACATCCTCGACGCTGAAACTGGAATAAACAACAACGTAGAATGGAATACGAAAAATGTGGATGGGTTATGTAACACTAGCAGCTTTGCTATGAACAACGAGCTTATATTGTTTGTAGAGTTATGTAAATGCACATGAAAGAAAGTGGGGAAAAATTATGAAAAAATTGTGAGATGAGACGTTTCAGTAACCAGACAGGATAAAAGTGTATTTCTCATGGTCACATTTGACTTTCTAAAAATTTTCAATCTAACAATAAATCAATGGAAAATGAAAAAATACGTTTCACCCTTCAAACGATTACTTTTAATTTAAACCAATATTTCTTTCCTCTTTTTTTTAATTTTGGGGAAGTGTACGAAAAAGCCTTAAACTTTAAGATATATTTATTAATATCCTAATAATAAATTAATTTAAGTTCATAATTTTGAACTAATTCAAAAGATCTAGGTAAAGAAATGGTCCATTTTTTGGTCAGGCAATTAGTAATCTGTTTAAAAATATAATGTTTTTAAGATTGCATCCATAGAATAAAACTAAATAATATTCCGTGATTCGTTTTTGCTCGAATTTTTAATTACTTAAAAATAATGCTTGCATTGCATGTTAGATGGTAGAAACATTTAAACACATTTAATCACTTTGAAGAATATTTTGTTAAATATTTTAAAAACTTCCGTCCCAATTGTAAAAATAAAAAGTCTTTTAGTATCTTTTGTTGTGATTGTGATTGTGATTAATTTGAATATGGTGCTCTTCCTGCATTTTAAATTACTATTTCAAAAATATCTTATAATTATAATAATGTATGTTATTTAGTGCAGTTTAGCTTTAAATGAAAAATTTATAGATCGAAAATAGTTCTGCAAATTAAATTAAAAGCTATGCATAAAAATAGAATTTAAACTCTTCGATTTTACGATTAGATTAAAATTCTAATTGTAAAATCAAAGCGTTTGTACAAATAATTGAATAAATTAAACTTTGAAATAGTCCTTAATCAAAATTTTTGACCACGTGGACGAATTGTGGTGAAATCGTAGCAACTTTTGATGTGAGAAAATCATTTCAACGTCATTTCTTTTACATAATTCTATTCATGTTTAAGTTTGTCAGACAGCTGCTATTTCGAAAAAAACTGTGTGTCAATTTTGAAAATGCATCCGTAGAATAAAAAAAATATGCCGTGATAAGTATTCACAAATATTAAAATAAAAACTAAAAAAATATTGACCTCTTATCCTTTGAAACGAATCTCAAATGACACTAGAATATAAGAATATGTCATTATCTCCCACATTAATCTTACAATTTTCATTTAAATCAAATTTTAAGTCTTGATTTTTCCAAATGTATTGAAGACTTGCAATCTTTGACTTAATTGTGTCCATATATTTAATAATTAGAATACACCAAAATTATTATTTCAAAAACTGTCTTCAGTTGTGTAAAACATTTTTATTTTGATTACCCAATAAACATGTACAAAACCACTTGAACTAGCGTGGATGTGGTAATCGTGTTTAAGGCACTTTCAAAGTACTTAATAGATTGTTTCTTTGTTAGACAAACAATGTGTTTCTAATTAAATGTCTTTCCTAAATATTACAAAATATTTTTTAAAATCGTCGACCACACTAAAGTTTCGAAGTTTTTCCGTTTTCTTTGTCGTTTAAAACCCTTCAAAACGTACACAATTTGAATAGCATTCGTTTAAGTGTTTACAAACTAAAAATGTGGAATCGAACCGACACCTTCACACTTTTATTACCGAAGACTGTGGTTTTAGCTATCCGCTCCCTTCGTGTCGTCTTTTTATTTCCACGTTATAATTGATCGTTTACACTTCCGTTTACAAGTATCGTTTTGCTACTTTTACCGATGCAATAAATTATGATTGGAAAGTCTCCCACTAATTTATGCACATATTTCTCGCATATTAATTCAGTAATTATGGTATTTTAGAAATAGCAGTTATGCGTCCTTCGTTTTAGACAACTTCATTTGCCAAATAACTAAGTTAATTGTTCTATTCATGGCGTTATCTTGATCTAAATGTTTCTTATCATAATTCATATCTTTTGCAACAATTGTGACACTTTATGTCTGTTGTCACATACATTATGGCATTGGATTTGTTTTAGTTTTGAAGCTGCCAGTTGGCAAAATATCCACTTTCAATCGAATAAAAATAGAAACGTCTGCCGACACATAAACATGCTTGAAAGTCTCGTTACTCTGGTAGTAAAAGCTAAGTAAAGCTCGAAGCCTGAAGAGCTTACAGATGAAGCAAAATGATGGTGTACTATTGTAATTTATTCTGTTCAGAGAACAGTTCCGCGTTCCGTGAATCGAAACTATCAGAAGTAGGGTCAAGAATAAAATGTTTATGCACCTGAACGAGTGACTGATTGTTCAAAACAAGTTATTATTGTATTCTAACTACTGCTATTACAACAAACGTCGTAAAGATAATTTATTGGTTGACACTGACTTAAGCGCTCACGCTTATAACGGCATAATAAAGCTCAAAATTCAATTGAAGAACGTACAGTAATTGGAAAATTATTCCGACAAAATTAAATATTTCTAAATGAAAAATCCTCTTCCGGTGATTAATCAAATACAGGCCAAACCCCATCTTCAACCTCGTCAGCCATTCAAATGCTTTTCCGTCTAACCCATTTATAAATTAGACCTCCTCTACATTCATATTTTCCCCCTTAACAGCTTCGCATCGTCATATCCAATAAATTCCAACATTTAACAGGCAAATTTCGACATCGATCGCTGTAGCTCGCGTTTAATTAACTAAATAACCAGCCTCATCATCGAATTTATTTTGGCATACACATAAAAAAAGCTCGAGCTTTTCGTTGGCCATCTGCGGAAGTCCGTTAGGATCCCTGCGCTAATCTCATCGCTATCTGCGATGGGATCGCGAGATAATCCAGCCACGGCAGCCATTGTGGCCGCCCTTCAACATGGCCGCCGCCAGGTGAGGGGTTAAATCTACCCTATATACATACGAGCTTCCCGGTGTGAAAGCTCGAAGAGGAGGGACGCACAGATGTGACTCAAAGCACATGCGGGTCCGTTGTGCTGTTTTGGGCCAATTTGCAACGCAGGAAAAGTAAGGGGGCTGCATGACCCTTGCCAAATTTACAATTGGACGTTTAAAGTTAATAGCTACTTGTGATGAGAAGTGCTGTTCGAATGAATATGCCTTCAAGCTTAAGTGTATTTTCCTGATATTCCGAGAGATCGGAATTAACCGTTTTTAAAAAGCCGACAATTGCTTGGAACTAAGATCAAAAAGCTTTTGGAGCTTTCAAAACTGAGAACGAGTTGAGAACAAACCGGAATGCTGTGAAGAAAGCTAAGCTTAACATTTTTGAAAGAACTTGACGTAAAGTGTAAAATAATGCATCTAGAGCAGGCAAAAAGAGCAAGTCTCGAATCATTGTAATCGCGCATTTTCCCTAATTTCCGTGAACAAAATGCTGTAACAAATTTAAGTATAGTATATGGCGGCGTATTATATTGCATGCCGATTCCGTAAATGCACTTTATGATAGCTTGGTTAACATAAAACAAGAAAGCTCCGCTGTTTTCGTCCGCCGTGCTATATGATTTGAAGCACATGTTGCTCAAAATAATGCCACACTTTATATTCAAATGAAATTATAGAGACTGGTCGAGATGTCTGTCGCCACGGGGTGGAATCAAGATAATGACCGATCGCTACAAAACGCGTTTTTTAATGACATTTAAGCTAATTATACGGCAGCGGCAACAAAGGACTATTAAATAAATAATGCAAATGTGTCCCAGTTCTTTATTGCCAATAATACACTTATAATAATAGATTTTCAGTAATGTGAGCACCATAGCATACAGGAAGGAAGTCCAAGATACGATCTGATCAGATCAAAAGCGCCGTGTGTGGAAACAAATGAAAACAAAACATATGATTGTTAAATAAAAGACTGTGCTCTCATTATAACTCAACTATTAATACAGTCCCAATTACACCGAAAAACCACCAAAACAATTAAATTCGTTATTCGCTTTTATAAATGTAATTAAAATTGTTCGCTTCCATCGCCAAAAATAAATTGATGGTTTATGGTTTTGTGCATTTTTGGTTCAACTGATGATGGTGTGAAAAATCGATAAACGCTGCTTTCCCGTTTTTTCGGCTCCAGAATCGCTAAAGCAGGTCATATTCTTTATTTTAACGTTTAATTATCAGGTTTGGACCAGATCTGATAAGGATTCGTACAATTGCTTCGTAAATTGTACCAAACTCCTACATGGCTCCAATAAACATGTGTTTTGATGGTGAAAACGTCGAAGAAATGTTAAGTTGGGCCAGAAATTAGCAAAAATTGTTGTTGACATTCCGAAGAACCTGCTCGTAAGGAGAGCATATAGTCCAATTTTGTGTTTTGCATTTCGCTAAGTGTCTGATTTCTGAGATAATAGGCTGAATTATAGGCAACAAGAACAAGGAATTGTCCCCTGATTTCTTACGGAACATACGAATCAAAAATCATCACGGCACTTTTGAATTCAAATTAGCCGTTTTTGTGTCGTTTGACTTGTTTTTTTATTAAAAAAACTACAAGTCATATCAATTTCACGCTCTAGTTTACAAAATTTTCAACAACTAAAATTGGAAGAACGCACAATAGAAATATAACATCATCATCTTAAATTGCTAGGTTCGATCTGATAAGGTAATTTTTTAAATTATTTCCACTTTGTGTAAACGTGGCTGATCGAAATATAAAAGCGATTTCAAGATTCGACGATTTTATCAGCTGTGATACGCATTCAACCACAAAATTAGTTATTTAAACAAGCATCTGACGAATTATTAGTTTTTAATCGTTAGAAGCTAAAACTATCAATTTGATCACAAAGCAAAATCAAATTTTTACCAATATTCGTTTGGTGTAAAAGGGTAAAATCATAATTCTCAAAGCGATTACAAATTTTGTGTCCAAAGTCTTCACAAATTTCACCTTATATTAGTTATTATTTAAAAGGGTTATCAAAATTACTGTAAATAAAACATTTATATATCACATTAAAGGCTATTAAAGAGATTATTAATGTGTGATAATATGGCCAAACCCGGCGATAAACGATGAATTAACTATGACAGATTGCGTTAAATGATTATCTTATATTTGAGTCGCAAAATCATTGTTTATAATCCGATATTTGATATTGATAACTCTAGTCAATATTTTTTGTTCTTTTCTAAGTCTGTCTTGAGATAACTCAGATTTGTCTTAATTTGATATATCTATCTAACTAAACAGTCAGACGTAGAAGAAGCAAAAAAAGTGCGACTTTTGAAATGAAATTTTAGAAAAAGAAGATTGGTTGATATTTTGGTTATTTTCGAATCCTTGAATTCCTTGTATCTTTTGGATCCTTTAAATCCCTTGGATTCTTAAAATTTTTGATAATCTTTAAATTTTTCGAACAAACTCTTTTCAGGATTTTGATATTATAATTTTTTTATCACTTCATTCCGTTAAATAATTTGAATTCTTTCTTGTAATTTTGAAATGTTTTAGATTTTCTAGATTATTGTTTTCTTGGTTCTTATAGTTGGATGATTTTTATATTTTATATTTTAATTTGTCATGTTTTGGCAAGTTTTTAAATTAAAATTTTTATTCTTATTTAAATTTCCTTGGTTTGCTTTTTTCTTTACATGTTCTTTGAGTTCTTCAAATTTTTAAAACTTTCTAAATCGTTTTAACTTCCAATACTCTGATTTCTTTAGAAACAGAATTTAGAGATTCTTTGAATGTTTTGTATCAGACTATTTAAATGTTTTTTTAATTTCTAGTTTTCATACTGTTTTTTAGATTTTTACGTATTTGTACCCTTAATGCATTATTTTTAATGTTTTGAATCTGGCATGGCTTATACTCTTTACGTTTTCTAAATTGTTCAATTTGTCTTTAACACTTTTGTATCCGTTGTGGTCAAACCCTAAATCCTTTAAATCGCTATGATTGTGATTATTGATTTTTGAATTCTTGAATTGACCAAACCCTTTAAATCTTTTGATGCTTTGGACCTTTTCTTTTGTATTTTTTTACTCTTCAAATTTTATAAACTATTTCAAATAATCTTTGGCTTCTTGCCGGACGTACATTATTTCTTTTTCAGTTTAAGCTAACGTCCAAGTTTCACAATCGCGAATTTAATTTAAAAATATTTGTACTTTTATCGACGGCTTTCTGATTAATATGATTTCTATGTAATATGAAGAAAATATAAAAGCACTTTTAATTTTCTATAAAAAAAATTTGATTGATGACTGCGTTCCTGCAGTTGATAAGCAAACTCAGATTCAGATTAAAACAGTTTAGTTGGTATTTTCCTGGTTTAATTCTATTGTTTGCATTGACATTGTGAAGGTTAAAAATAAAATAAACGTCTGCATCTTAATCCTTCCAACTATAGCAAAATAAATTTCAGAAATAGAAAGATCCCCGTTACAGATAAAATTCAATTTTTTGCTTTCTTTAAAGTTTTTTTTTTCATTTCAAAATCGTTGTCTAGTATTCAGACAAACTTTGGTTCCCGAAATGAAGTTGTCTTATTGCTGTCGTGTTCAGTGGCAGTCAATCGCGAAACAATCGATACAGTTTCGTCATTTAGCCGGTATCGATTGTATCCAAGTATACTTTTGTTTTAATTGTAGTTACAAAAGTCCTTGCATGCAAAAACAGGCTGTCAACAACCTGGTAGAAACGTTAAAAAAGCGACAACACACACTTTTTATTGTCCAATAAAAAAAGCGACATTGTGTAATTCCACTCGACCAACCAAGAGGCTTAATTGGTAGCGAGGATTGCATATAAAAGAGATCTTTATCGTCCAATCAATTGTTGTCACTATTTTCTGAAAAAATCTTCAGGAGCGGTCCGCGATTAATTCCATGATCCCAATTACTTTGCGAACGTTGGTATGTTGGTATATTTATAAAGATGGGTCCGTGCCACAAGGGCGATACTCGCACGCTACGAGGACATTTTTATGATCACGTCGGCTGAGATATAGCGCTATCAACTTACCAACTTTTATACGTTGAAAACAAAACGGATCGTATTTCAGACCAACTTATATACAAGTGTCATTCAATTTGAAAATGTTGCTTTTTTGCTCCGCATTCAGATGCTCCGACGAAGTCTTATTGTACCCAACATGGGAACTCCAAGATAGGTAAATAGACGAATATCCAAACCTTTTAAACTTAACAATCCCCATTCTTGCTCTAAAGTTCCTTTCAAGCGAACCGAGCGGAATCAGGCGACTTCCCCCTACTCAAAATCTATTTTTATCCGATAAAAACTTTAAAACACGTCAAATCATTACAAGTGCTCCAACAAACAAAATAATTTCACGCAAACTTGGTGTGATCGCTGAATTGACGTACCTTCGTTTATTTATATTTGTTATTGATAAAAAATCGCTCCCGCTTCATTTCACCTTGAACCTGATGAAGGATTTAATTTGGAGAAAACTCGGGCATTATTAAAAAGTAATAATGCACATTATCGAATTAATAAGAAAAAAGTTGTCGGTGTAAGTGGGTCCCTAATAAGTAGCTGTGGTAGATCGATGACTATAATTTTCTTTTATCTCCATCCACACATGTCTAGATAATCCGAAACCCACCCATTTACTTCGATTATCTATCCATATTGTTATTTTAATGCGGTAATATGCTAATCTATATCGTGTTTTATGACTGCGTGAGATTTCCACGATGTGTATTAAGATGTTAAAGTGGACATATGGACGTTTGTGTACGGAGGTGTTTATGACTGTCACGTGGTCCATAAAGCTTTTACTTTCTTCATAAAAACATCATGCTGATTTATCTTGAATACGGTATATGAAACACAATGGAAAGAGTAGACGGTTTATGTCGTTTACGACGGGTGAAACAACGGGAGAATTTTGTGGTTGCTAAGAATGAGCTTCCAGAGGATGCGGTGCTGAAACCGTTTTAAAATGTGTGAATTTATTTGACACAAAATGGGAAAAGTTTGATGACTAAACCACAAGAACTAAATCAAATCAAAATATATGGATCTCACTCTCAGTAGACAAAATAAACAAAGCATTGAAAGTGGTTATCTCATTCAGAAAAAGATAATAAAAACGAGTGATAATATTGTGCGTTGAGTAGCTCCATAAGTGACTTTTGTAAAATTAATCTAAATTTTTTTTAATCATTTATAATTGAAGCAGGTATTTCATTTTTTGTAAATTGCGAAACAATACTCGAGAGGTTGTCAATCACGTGTACAGATAAATGTACGATGAATTCAAGACACGTTTCTCCAACAAAATACGTACTAAAGCACAAAGAAATATGAATTTTAAGAGATTTGCAACAATATTTAAACCCTCTAAGGTTACAACAAACATTCGTTATAAGTTTATAGGTCCGGATATCAAAATTTCAACGACTATTGCAAGAAATAGTGACCCAAATAAACAAAAAATATGTCAACTATAATAAATCATTCTAATATTATTATTATAAATGATAAGCAAAGCCTCAAGTTTTCAATAAATGAAGGAAGCACAATATAAAATAAAGATCGATTATCAAAAAGTTTAACGAGTCTTCAATACGAAAAACTTTATGAGAATATTATTCCCAGTAAACACGCAATAATACACTCAACTTTACAAAAAATTCAACAAAAGTAATTTTAAAATGATTCCAATCTAATTATAGATTCAATTCATCACACTCGAACTTAGATCAGTTTCAAACTTTTAGAAGAAAAATAGTCGAAACAATTCAAAATATTCTCAAAATTCCAAGGAGCTCAAAAACTTCATCGGTAAGTACCATCATATTTTTAAAAAAAATCAATCATTTTCTGTATAAAAAAACAGTCAAAATCTTTTATATTAGTTCTAAAGAAAAATGTTCAAAATTTGTCCTTTAAAAACTTAAAAGGATATATTTTTATTGTTATTTGCAAACTTACTGTTATTGTTATCAGTTTTAATCGCAATATTTTTGCCTTTGGAAAAACCTAATTATTTTTAACTTAAAAAAATCATTAATACGATACCTTACTATTGTTTAATTTGTAATTACGTCCGTTTTTATCATCCAATTATATTTCGATTAGACCTTAAAAATAAATCAAGTTAAAATGAGGTGTCAAGTGCGGGTAAGATAGATAGGTTCCAGTTTATGTGTTGTATTTATAAAAGCTCTGTAAATTTAATAAAGTGATAAATTATCAAATTAATTACAACTTTTGTTTATGTTTTGTTGTAAAAAAGCGTATGATTGTCATTTGATTAATATGTTATCTAAGATATAGGTATTATATATTATATATTATATATTATATATATATTATATATATATTATAATTGTTAATTACGAAAGTTCGTTTTCAACAAGGGTGAAACAGCTAACGCTGTCTTGGTTTAAAAAACGGTTGTCGTTTCCCCATTTTATCTATCTAGCGATCAGAAAATAAACAATAAACTGCTCCACATCTAGTAAAAGTTACACTAATAAATAACAATAAATTCCCCGAAAAAATACTTTCCATTTCCACGTCTACTTATTCCAATTTGTACGAGTAATTCCTTTAGCTTTCCATTACCGTTCCAACTATTACCCAAAAATTGCTCATTATTATTCCATCACGTATCATAAAAGTACAATCAAAAGGAAATTAGCAGCCCAAACAAACGTAAGCAACATAGCTGATCCATCCCATTAATATTTTTGGTTCGTTTTGCCGTCAGTTCCGTTACCATTCTATTAACTCTCTTATTGTTTAGAAATTTCCCGTCGTTAAGTTACCATCAAACGCTGAATACTTCTTGCATACCCGAAGACTCTGCACGCTTCTACTCTAAAGGCAAACTTATTGATTTTTATTCGTCGTCGTTCGTGGAACGACCGGACGCCACTGTTGTTTATTCCCCGTGGATGCACGCCTATGCCTTATTCCCCGAATTTACCGTTTGTGATATTCCGCCCGCACCCAACCTGAATTTAAATCAAACCGACAACGTCAACGTCGTCATCGTTGAAATAAAAAACCGTGTGCTGTGTGTGAGAAACCTGAAAAAATCTCAAAAATCTCGGGCTAGAAGGTCGCTAACGAGGAATGTGTGACCATCTTCGATGTTGTCCCTTTCCGAAACAACGAATTTATTGTAATTGTTCGTAAGAAATGATCGATTTATCTGCGGACGACGAGACGGTAATTAATACGCGGTTTTAATGGTGGGAAGGAAAAAATCAATTTTTGACAAGAATGGAACAAATTGTCTGAATCACTTCTTGTTATTGTTTTCGTACAGGTAGAGATGACGTCACTTGGTTTATATGCAAGGCTTGATTTACGTTGTACCGTACAATGATTCCGAGAAGTTTTTGGTTCCCATAAAAATGGAGCTCATTTATTTTATGGATAAGCTGCGTTATGGACAGTGAACAATGTCACCCTCAGATTCTCAGGTTGCCACAATCCAGTGATGTAGACGCGGAAAGAACAAATTTTGTAATATATTCTCAGAGACGTTTTTTGTTCTTGATAGCTGGAGCAAATATGTGCTTGGGAGCTTTCGGTGGCTTTCAATTCTATCAAACAGTCAAATGTAGTAACACTTTAAAACACACAGAGATCAAAAAGAAAAAAATTCTAAAATAAGAAATAGAAAAAATTAAAATAAAACAACTTCACGGGGAGCTTGGCACAGGGCAATGAAATTTGAAAAAAAAAAATAGAAAAAAACTCGTTTCAGATTTTTTTTACTTTTTATTTATTTATCATTATAAAAAAAATATACTTTGTTATCGTATTGTACTTTTTTTAAAGTTATTTTGAAATTTTGTTCTATTATTTCTGTTCCACAAAAATTTCTTCCCACAATACAAAATGAATGTAAACAATAAAATTTTGATCCCACAATTTTAGTCATCAATTTTTGAATCCGGAAATTTCAATCAATGCAGCTTAATTTTTGTTGACAACTGGTGGCATTTGCTATATACGTATTGTATTCATTTACTTTAGTCATCTTGAAAAAAACACAATTTGTAGAGTGCCAACTTAAACATACAAAAAAACAATAAACATAACTTGAAAGTTGATTACAAAATACCAGCTCTTCACATTGTTATGTTTCTGGTAAGTACAGAAAGTATAAAACTAGTCATAAAAGTTTTTGTTTACAAGAAAATACCGTAAGAACTAAAGACGTTGTTATCAAGCCACGACAGAAACAAACTTTACATTTAATCCTTTCCGACTTCTTAACTTTACGGGTTTTGTATATTATTGGCACTCTTAGGCATTAAAAACCGAGGAAAAATCAATTACATTAATTTATAATCAACAATTTTAACATTTTGTATTAAATAACTTGTATTTGATGCTCTCTACAAGAATCAATTAACAAGAAAACATAGTCATAATAAACCAAAGTAAGCATTTAAAAAAAAGTGTTTAGCTACATTAAAAAAAGTATGAATGTGTAGAAGCGTTTTTAACACATGACAATGCGCCACCTCATTTTTTATTGCCTACAGTTTTTGGTAAAAAAATCCGTTTGTCAGTTTGCCCACTATTTTTATTCTCAAAACCTAAGAATCAGTAGAAACACCAACGATGAGAACACCGTTTTAACACAAAATTTTCTGTGTCCAAGAAAAGAAGAGATATTAAATAATCAAATCAATTTTTTTATCAATTGGAGTCTGTATTTACAATTAAGAAAATCATGTACAATTTATCTTACAATATCATAAAAAAATTGTTTTCCTATTTTAAACATCCATTCAGTTAGAAAATACTAAAAATTAAACACCCGGTTTTTGCATATTTTATTGAAACTATCAACTGTTGAATAAATTATTATAAATAAATATTGTTTTTTACGACTGAGTATAAATGATACACAAATGATTATTTGCAAGAAACAAAAATCGATTTCAATTGATGCACGAAAAGTTTTTACACAATTTAGAAGTTAAACAACGCAAAACGAATTCAAAAGAAAGAAAAATTCAGAAGTTATTATTTTTATTTAGAAAATTTCGAACTCAAATAAATAAATACAAAAGTTGAATCACGTCTATACACCAACATTAGTGCACAAATTTTTAGTTTGTGTGTAATTTATTTTTAAATTGATATGATTGTATTTTATTGTCCACGCGTAAAATAGATTTTAGTTTAAAATGAAATTATTAATTGAACAATAAAAAATACTTTGGTTATCACTGAAAGGGGAAAAATTGTTTTATGCGTCATTTTGATTAACAATTTGGAAATTATAAAATATAGTAAATTGTAAGTTTGTACTATTAGCAAACTTGACGCTTTTTTGTATAGAATTTTTTGGTTAAGACAATATTGAAAATTGTTATCAAACAGTTTCATTTTATAAAAAGTACCCACTCAAAATGGACAATTTCTTCTTCTTCTGGGAAACATTTATTGGTTTATAAAAGTAAATTGGAATTTTAAATAATCATTGTCAGTCATTTTTCCCGATGAAAATTTATTTTTTGACAGTACCTGACTAAGTAACCCTTAAATATAAATTTACATCCGAAAAAGTTCAATTTCAATCCAAGTTAATTTGAAGGTAGCTACTCTTTTTTCTCATATAAATTAAAAATAATTATAATTAGGAAAGTATAATATTTTTTAATACGTCAAAATATTGGATCCCAATTATTGATCTTCTAATTACTGATTTTCTTAAATCTAAGAAGACTACCGTACCGAAATGTGCAATTTCTATAGTAGCTGCGGCGATTTTATTTGCTTCAATATGTGAAAAATCTGTTTCGTTTCGGGATAGAAAATGCTACCCGACAAGAAAAAAACAGAAATGAGAAGAGCAAAGTAGACACGTCAAAAAATTGACGGAGGCACATTTGGTGGTTGAAGAAATTTTTGAAGTAAAAGGGTGGATGATTCTCCAATTGTCATTTGATTGCTCCCACGAAAAAATTCTAGAGGACCATATTTTTTTTAGAAAAATTGCTTAAAATTTTCTACAAAATGGCAGAAACTAACGATGGTTTCTTGGGGTAGTAAATGCGCCCAGACAAAATATTTTTTAAGGATTTTGCTTATCAAAATCTAAAATAGTAGGAGTTGCTTATTTTTTTATGTTCACAACTAAATAAAAGTTTCGCCAATTTTTGTAATTTTTCTGGAAGGACCTCTACTACTTTTTTAGTTTTGCTTTTTGCTTTGCTTAACTTATTACAGTAAAAATTGTATGTTCGATTTGTTGATTTTTACCCAAATTTGGTGAATTCCCTGTAGATATGAGTTTTTCAAATTCTAGTAAAAATTTCATCAGCATTTGTTTAGTTTATGGAACTTATGCCAGCTCCAGTCAAAAATTTCGGGATACTCTACACACAACTCTCATGAGAAATTATCTTCAAGACAAACTATGGTACAATTTAAGTGGTCCCTTACCATGACTGGCGACGGTTCCATACGGCGAATGCATGCTCTGATGGTAGTACCTCGCGGCCCTTTGCGTGCCCGACGGATCTAAGAAAAACGCTCCCATATGCTCGGCAACACTCGTATTTATGTCCGGATTTCCACTTTCGATAGTCCCTTGTCCCGGACTAGCCGAAGTACCCGTTCTGGGCGATTCGTACCATCGGCCGACCGCCGCAGACTCATTCGTCATCTCCATAATCATGGGTTACAACAGTTTTAATCAACACTTTCACACGCGAACAAAAATTAGTAAAAAAACAAAAAAATAAACGGAAAAAAATCCGTGTCTTCTTCAATTGTTCAATTGCAACACACCGTGGTGGTCATCGTAGCAGCGGCGATCGTCAATTTGTTTTCGGCCCGACGGTCGCAGCCAACGTTGATCCAGGCCGCGTGCTATCTGTAACAAAATTTTTATCAGTGAATTTTTACGAAATTTATCAAGGGGATATACGTCATATGCCGTGATTTATTGAGATATTGGGTACTCGAAATTTTTGCGAACTGGGACGATGATCTCGAAATGATTTTAATAAAAAAATATTGACTGGAGATATCGGTTGGGGAAAGAGAGAGGTGATGTTAAGCCAAGAATAAACAAGTTGTTCCTGTTTAGATATTTGAGCTGTTTTTATGAGAAATGAAGGAGAGAGTTCAATCTCCGATCAGGACACAAACCCAATTCGTGGAAGCGACTAGTGTCAATTTTGCCACTGCTTTCGAAATGACTACTGTACAAAGATAAGCCCGAGACACTAATAGTCGAAATTACATTATCTGATTATTTATCGCCAAACCAGAATAACTAATTACTCGCACAAATTTACATAATCTTGCAACAGATAAATTGTCTATTAATAATTTAATTAGTAATTAAATCGTAATCTTATAATCTCTTGTCAAAATTTTGCAACATGAGTTTTTGCTCACCAAAATTTGATCCTCGCTAATGCTATCTCAAAACGGATAAAAACTGGGTTAAACAATGTTGTCAGTAATATTATCGGCACCCTTTAAATTTTTTTAAATCCTTATCAATCGAACTATATACTTCAATTAATTACGTTAATGATAAGTTGATAAGGTATCGCGATGTGGGAAAATTTACACAAGCGTCCCGCTACTTATTTTTTAAGTGGTCACGTCCATGATCAAAATTTTTAACATTCCTACTTACTTTTCGAAAAAAAACAATCCTAAAACTGTCATGCACGCTCACACACTCACAAAATCACAGTCAGCCGGGTTTCGAACCGAAACTATTTGTCAAAACAACGGTATCATTGTTGCAATTTTCTGACAGAAGGTAAAGTGACCCGATACTATCACGGCCAACAACACGGTCGCACTAAATGTTGGTATAGGCAGCTTCACAGCGTATCCCCTGGCAACCAACATCGTGAAAGCTCGCCCAAAATCGGACTTACCCGCTTCATGATTGGTGGAAGGCAACTTTCAAGGCGGTTCTTCGAATCGTGGGCGTTCCCACGCAATTCCAAGACGTTTTAATTTTGTCCTCTTGTTTGTACCAATATCGTCATCGTATTATTTAAAAAAATTCGTCAGTCGGCAGGAATACAACCAAAATTGTCTGCTGGTTTTAGGTTAGTACTTTTTTGTTTAAACCGCGGGTTTGCACAAACAGCGAAAATTATATCGATCGAGACGTGGTAATTAATGTTATTTAAAACGTAAGTGACCGGATCTGTAATTGTAATTAAGAAGTGTGTATTTGGTCCTAGAAACATTAAAAGTCCTTAGTCCGGTTTACAGAAGTGGGAGATCGTCCAATGAGATAAAGCGTCTAACAAAACACTACTATTTGACAAAATGGCGACCACAAATCAACTCGCTCCGCCTCTTTAACGATTGTCTGCCCCTTTTTCATGTCCATGTCTGGTATTGGTTCTCTGTTCAATTTCTTTCTTCTTTTTAACCCGAGCTTTAAGCTGATCTGTCTTGTAATTCTTTTGTTTTATAGCTATCACTTGTCTGTGAAATATTGAGAGCTACTGTAATCTAAGGATTTTAAGAATACATCAGACCGGCGACATGAACTCTAATTCGCATATTTGAACAAACGACGATTTCATGTAATAAAATGGATAATGAGTGTAATCACGTAATTATAGTCAAAAGATCTAATAATTAAAAAAAATAATTAGAGGCAGTAAATTAATGAAAACATTGTAATACTCACAAATATTATTTTGAGAGTAGACACAGTCTCATGTAATAAAGCGTTTCATAGTATGTGGGTTTATTTATTGCTTATTTTCAAAAATATTTATTGATTTATATTATATATTTAAAAATTCAATTAAATTGTAGATAGGTAAAGAAAGTAGATATAATCAAAAATTTTAATATACCTATACCTACCCACCAACCGAGTTTTTAAATATGCGATAAAATGGTAATTTATGCAGCTAAAGCATGAAATTGTAGTTTTCTTCAAAAGATATTAATTACCTTATCATTACTACAATAAAACACTGTAATTGTTAAAAAATTGATCGATTTTGTTTTTGCACTTTTATCAGCACAATAGAAAACTTTAAGTAGGTACCTATAATATCAAACTACAGAAATATCGTTTACATCATTTTCTAATAAAAAAAATCTCTTACGTCAATATGTACTATAATGTGTCACAAAAACTTTTATATCTAGGTATAGCAAATATGAAGTATATCTATATCTAAATATTGAGTGATTTCTAAAATGTTTGCACCAACGCACCTAACCTGAAAAGATTATCAAAAATTAAATAAGCAAGTAAAATAAAATTCTAAAATTCTTGTAATGTTTTATTCTCCTGATTTCTTGTATTTTTTTAACGCTTGTCTTAATTATCTGTTTCTGTGCTTTTGGCAATAGTTTAAAAAAAGAAAAATATGAATTATTAAGTTTTTTATGATCGCCAATTTATATTTTTAGTACGTAGAAATATCTACCTACAATAAAAAAAATTCAATAAACTCTAAAAATATTTAGGAATATAATAATATAACTTGCCTATTTATAAAAAAAAATGTAATATTCTGTCTATACGCTAATAAAGTCTGTGTAATAAATGAAATGAAAAATATTAACGATATAATAGATTGCAATCAAAAATCTGCACTGCTGTAAAATACCGCTATAAATTATAGATTCACCAAATTAATACTTTTCAGATATGTATTTTTTTATGGTGTTAGCAACGTTTTTTTTTGTTTATAAAATTATTAAAATAAAAATAAAATTTTGTGAACAAAACATTTTCAAATTTATATTAAATTAAGTCTCCTATAAATATCATATTTGACATTTATCTAGAAATTCTCATTTTTTATTTTTCCTCCAACATGACAAATAAGTGGTTACTTTTAGAAGTGATATTTTTGGAAAAGACAAACATGTTTTTTCTTTTTTATGTTTATTTTGTGAACTTGACCCTTGTAAACTTAAATCTGTGATCTTCCAAAACGAAAAATTTAAAAAAAAAACTGTTTTGCCAGTTAAAAAAACAATCCAAATTTTTACTATCAAACTGAAATTTTAAAATCTAGCAAAATTTAAATACATTTTTAAAATTTCGTGTCTAAAATCTATTGAA
Organism: Cynaeus angustus; assembly: GCA_030157275.1. NCBI lineage: Eukaryota > Metazoa > Arthropoda > Insecta > Coleoptera > Tenebrionidae > Cynaeus > Cynaeus angustus. The sequence goes on from CM058062.1 coordinate 17,150,514, forward strand.
ATGTAGTTAGATGTTACAAGCACAAAATATTTTTTGCTTTGTTTTATGTGCTAAAATGCGGTTATTGATTTAATGATTTTCCAATTTTGTATAGGTAGACGTGTTATTTTACAGACAAAATTTTTCTAGAGCTCTACAAAGTCTGCTAGAACGCCTAAAAAAAATTTTAAAATAAGACTGTTTCTTACTGCTTGTCCATAAATTCATATTTTCCACTGCAGAAATTCTTCACCGAAAATGCTGTAATGCTAATTTTGATCTTCCAGTTGCAGAAGTTTCCAGAAGATTGAAATTAACAAACTTTATAAACTTTCATTTTCTTACTGCATTTTTGGTAAAATGTAACTGAAAGAAGAAGAAGAAGAAGAAAAAAATTCAAATTTGTTTAGTAGGTGTGTCATTTTAGAGCATTAATTTTTGTTCGAACCTTCCAGATCGCTGAGATTCATAAAATTTATACACATTTTGATCTTTTCATTTTGCTCTCAATAACAAAAAGCGTAATGAAAAAGTTTTATGAATGGGTTGACACATTTGGAACGATAAGTTCCTAATTAGCCTTTCTAGGAGTATAAAGTTGAGAAGATATTGATTTTGTTCCTGATAAAATTGGCCACAGAAAGTCTCACTAAAAAAATACCTAAGACTATAAGTCCGGAATTTTTGAGATTCTAGGTATATATTTTACTGTTCCAAATTTTATATTAATTATAATAAAAATGAACGGAAATATTGAATGATCGAAATCTGAAAACTTGAAACGTTCGCTTTCTTACCAATAACAAAAACATAAATGTGAATGTAAACAGCGTAAATTTTCCGACTGAATGTGTTGTTCTTCTCTAAAATGATTATGACCTTACAGCTATTTATCGATGAGTCTTGATTAGATTTGATTGTATGCAAAATCTGATTCCTTATTTAAAATCCGATAGCGCTTTCGTGCAAAAATATGAAGCTGTTATTGACATAAATCTTGTACAATCAATCGCACATATTCAGTAAACAAAGTTTGTCTGATCATGGAAATAAGACATTTTCGTCAAAAGTTTGTATTGGTTGGGTAGGGAGCCATCATCTGATAGTAGCACAATTATTTAAACTTCAAATGCTCTCAGCACTGTTCTATCTAATCTTGTCTGATCTAGTTAAATTTCCATAAAACTCTAAATCAAAATTTTTAAATAAACATGATTTAAGATTTATGCAGTTTTCAACCTGACCCTCTTTTTTGCACAATATTAATATATTATACAATAGCTACGCTACAATCTGCAATTCAACAATTCCAACATTTGAATATTCATAATGAATGAATACTTTATCAAGATCAAAGTTATCTATTTTTAATTTGCATATATCAGCGCGAACCATTGTTTAAATCAAAATTTAGGAGTATAAAACAACTTTCCAAACTACTACAAAAAGTTTTAAATTTACATAACCATGACAATAAAACAAATTCCGTGGGTTGTTACTAAATGTTAAATGTTTAAATCATTGTTAAATTAGACACCATTATATTAAGTTCGCATACGTTGCTCATAAATTCCAAGTTTTTTCGTTTTAATAAACCAATTAATTTAAAATTTCATCAAAACAATACGATTCATTAAAGTTTACGAACGGTAGTTACTTTCCAACATTCTGTCGCCATAATCTCCGATCTTGACAGTTAGGAAGTATGGCATTTGAGATGCTTATAATTAAAGTAAATATTTCGACATCCTCGGACTTTTTGTTCGATTAAAAAATGAAATTACCAAGACCACGATATTATGCAAATGATCAAAGACCGCTCATAAACCAATCAACAGCTTCTAATTTAATTTGGATAAGTCATTATTAATAATTGCCCATTTAATTTGTTTATGAAAATAATTTCGATTTTAAATTAAGCAAATCCCCAACGATCGAGGAATTTCATCTATAGGAGCAGATAAAATCTCGATACAAATAATATTGAAAGCAGCACACATTGCACGCGTACAACCTCATCCAGCAGGTTATAATTAAGCAACAATGGCTCGGACCATCCTAAAGAATATAGAGCAAAAGCCACAGGGGCCACATCACAACATTTTAAGAATCAAATTATATGTTATTAAAATTAAAAATCGACCCGGTGCATTTAGCCAGTTCAAATCAGGATTTTGATGGAGCGTCTTCGAAAAAATTTCAAAAAATGAAGACACTGAAATGTTGTGAAGAAAAACTGAGATAACTACGTCACGTGGTGGAGTTCTTTTTGGTCGCGGAAATGGGAGAACTCACGGAGAAACAACACTTCTTGCTCCAGTTCTTAATAAAGTTATTAATGTTCCGCTCTCTGCGGATTGTGACAAGTTATGTCTGTAAGTGGTAATGATTCAGCATTTCGCCTAATGCCCGAGAGTATTAGCTGATGTTCGAATCTTTAGTATCTATCCGAACTATGCACTAAAACTAATAATAGTCCACCGAACTACGCCATCTTGATATAATGCCTGTTATTTAGTTTGCATTCCTCTTAGAGGAGGGGTCCACACTTTGGAGCGACCAAGATCAAATTAGCAATTGTTTTCAAAAACTGCACCGATCCGGTTAAAATTTCACCTCGTTGATCGAAGGAAATGAAAATAGACCACAGATGAAGACATACTCAAAGAAAAACGAACACAAAGTAATGAATCAAAGAAAAAGAGTACAAGAGTAAAGAAAACCTGAACTAGGAATTAATAACACAAAAAGCGCTAACAGAAAAAAAAAGAAAGACTGTTACCAAAATGAACAGGTAGAACAAACAACAAGAACTTTCAGATTAACAATTAGAAATTATTACAAGAATCTACAAAAAAATCACAAAAGTATTCTAAAAGAAAGCCAGAACGAATTTAACAGAGAAAAAGAAACAAGCAATCAGATTTTAAGCAATTGTCAGAACTAGTACAACTATTGACTGATTTATAGAATAAAGATATCAAAAACTAAAACTAAATTAAAAAAAATTACAACAAAGAAAATTTAAAGATCTCTAAGCTAAACCGGATTAAAAGAAAAATGCGTATTAAGTTTTTTACTTTATATCTTTATATTGGATGATTTAGTAAAAAAAAATGCAAAGAAACTGAAAAAATCCTGTTTAAGATATTAGAAATTTTGAAATATACAACTGACAGAATGATAGCAATAATTGGAAAAACAGAAAAACAAAAAGAAAACATCTTTAATGAAGAATTACAAAACATAAATATGACAATAAAGAAAAATCTAAAACAATGATAATCGGAAAAAATCACAAAAAACAATATAACAGTAAAACACAATTGGAACATATATATGAATAAATTTAATTGCTTGGGTGTAATTATAAATAGGAATTGATGATTAGATGAAGCAACAAACGTACCGAGAATTTGGAAATAGACGCTGTCAAAACAACGGTACAACAAGCAGGGTCTAGAGGGGTCGAACATTTAATAAAAACAAACAAAAAAGTGCGGGCAGCTGCTGAAAGAAGAGGTACAAGATGGGAAGATACGAAAGCAAAAACGCTGTCAAAAGAAAGATGCGAGAAAAAATGTGAAAAATCTAACCACAGAACTTAAAGTCAAGTGGATATATACACAAAGATATTTTACCAAATTTGATTTTGTTATTAATAAAAAACGATGATAAATATCAAGTATTTTGTTGCAAGATATTTGATTTAAGATCTCAAGATACGCAAAATTTTCATCTTCTATAGAAAAGAAATAGAACACTGCCAAAGACAATTTATTTTGCTTCTCTTTACAATTGTTGACCGATAAAATATAAAATAGTGGTGGGCTTGGTCTTATTTTAAGTGATTCCCCAATGATCTAAGTTTGCGTCGTTTCCCCTACTTATTTAATTGCTTATCGTGCCGTCCATAAATCCGCGAAACTTTGGTGAAATTTTCGTCCGAAACGCACATAAAATAATAATTTAAAATTTTAATTGCAAACAGTCCCCCATTAGATTTATGCTCACGATTCCAGAATTCCCTTTTTTAGTTTTATCTCGTAAAATATGTTTGTGTTAAATAAATCAAAACGGTTATATATACGTGAAATTTATGTGTAAAAGAACGCGCGTGGTGCCGGCAAAAGTGAACCATGGGGTGGGTCGAACACTGCGGCTGAGCACAATAGAAACGGGGGAATCCGTTCTTTGGAAAAGTTCAGCTATTTTCCGTGGAGGGCAATTTATTTTTCCAACCCCGGCGTTCTTATCTAAACAGCAGCGAAAATAATATCGCGCTGATAAAACTCACTGTGGCATCGGTACACTCGGGGACCTCCACAAGATAACTCATATGGAAAAATTTATAACGTTTATAAACGACTACGAAAACGTAAAAAAGACACTCAAAACAGAGATTCAACTTTTGAAGGGGGCGAGGGAGGATCATCCACATCGCAATTTGTCAAAATTTAATATCTCACCAATTGGAACCATCAATTAGGAAGTTCTAACAAATTAAAGTAAAGTATTATGATTGGTACAAAATAAACATAATAAAATTTATTATTTTTGCTCAACTTTTTAAATGAATTCGAGCAAGATAATCCTACACTGTAACGGTTTTCAGAGATATTTAATCCGGCTCTGTTTCGATTTTTGCCAATTTATTTCCGCTCAATTAAAACTTTCATCGTTATAAAACCGCCATCGTTCTGCTCCTCCTCACTTAAAAACGTCGAGAGTGGTGTCGTGGACTGTACCGAACGTTATATACGCCGCCCCCGGAGTGTGTTTTAAAAGTTGCCGCTATAAATTGTCCCGGAGCGATCCCCGGATCTCGCTCTTATCAGTCCCAGTGCCTCTTCTTAGTTTTCTCCTCCTCACCCCTCTGAAACTTGACAACGAATCTCCCTCAGCATTCTCCACCAACCACCGCACCTAACAGCCCCTTCTTGTCCTTAATGACAGTAGCTTTGCTAATTTCCCATCGTCAAAATATGGAAAGTGTGATTTGAATTGATTCTTTATTTTTTACTGGAAGCAGAGGGTGCCGAGACGGTCATTGAACACGACACAAGCTTTCAGGTCAGCATTTCATCCGTAGGTACTTGGTCCGAATCGTGTTCTATCAGTAATCAACAGATACAATGTCGGCCCCTCTTTTACTAGGCGTTCAATGGAATCGATACAATTTCATTGAAAAGTACTGCTCGACTACTCCGACTGACGCTGGGCATGAATACCATTAAAACATTGCTTCGTTTCAAAGGGTGGAAAGCATTTTACTGATTAAATGGAGCTGGGGTACAATGACAGCGGAGAGGTTTACTAAAGACTAAAAGTTTCAATATGGATAATGAAGACACGTTCGATTATCGGAAAATAAAGACAAACTAAAAAATGGTTGTTTAACTTTGGTTTTATATTAATAACTAAATTTCGTTTCGATAAATTTTAGTTTGAATTAGAGAGATTTGCATATCCATTCGGTTTTATGTTAACTACCTACCTATGTCATATTGAACGGAATATGCTTGTAACTTTTATTAGAATAATAATTGCTTTAATCTATTATCTAATGCCATAAATTGTAGAGTGGTAGATATCTTTTCTCTCCCAATGCAGACCGCGATTCCCGCAGAAACCATCTTACATTATCCTCGTAGTTGCAATGTGTTATTAGAGATTCAAACCGAGCAATAAATATTATTTGCACATTGTTATTAAAATATTGCCTAGAAATAGCTTCGCCAATCGCTTATACGCGATAAACAACTCGACATCCATACAATTAGATAAAATCATATCCGGTGATTTACAAGGAATTAGCATACGCCAGTAATAACAACATTATCTAATCAGTCTGCTAACGTATCATTAATTAATTACCAATTAATTAATATCAGCCAGTACGATCTGATTTACAATTGCCCGTTGCTATTAAATCAAACGACGAAAAGGGAGAAGAGCATCGCATCTCCTTAGACAAACAAAATTAATTTTTGAAATGAATATTTTAAAAAGTTTCCTCGCTGATATTAGCACGAGCTTAAACAGAATTTTTAAATTACTTTCGCGAAACTTTTTCATAATGAATATCATTCCCTTTTCACGATTGAAATTTTCCCCGAGTTGCTGCTGACGGAATAAGATCTTTTGGAGGTGGAGATCTGCAATCGACACTTTAAGCTTTGTTGTAATATTTCGTTACAGCAGGCACGCTTCTGATTTTAGAACGAAGATAAGATGCGACCGCAGATAGATCAGCTACACAGGTAAAACTTCTGGTCAACTGGAAACTGCCAAAATAGGCCGATTTGTACAATGCTCAACCAACTATTGTCCGACGACAATTGTTTCACTTATCTTCGACAGCATCGATATGTGTGGATTTTATTGTACAAATCCCTAGAGAAAATTTACTCTCATCAGCGCACAACCGCACTAATGTACGAAAGGACACCTTTGACTACCTAGAAATCAAAGTCGATTGTTCAGGGATGACAGATTTTATCCTGTTCCTTTGAGTCTTCAAATTTACACAACTTATTACATTCTGATTTTTATATTTTAAGTTGGGATGCTACGAAAAATACCATAAACAAAAATTTCTTGAATTTCCTCTAAAATTTTCAAATATTCAAGTTTAGTGAATTTTTAACTATCGTATATTTTTTTAATTGCTTGGTTTTTTTATATTCAAAATTAGTAATCCGATTTCTTGGTGTTTTAGACATTTTGATTTTTGGCCGTTTTTCGGTACAAAATTGCTCAGGTTTTCTGTAAAATATTTAGTATTTGGAAATTCAACTCTCCTGAATTATTTACATATCTTGTAAGATTTTGGGTATAATTCTATTTTATTCCGGTTTAATATTTTCTAAATGTTAAACATTTTTGTTTTCATCTTATTTTGCTTAATTCTAAATTTTGTAAAGACGTTCAATACCAACTTTACAAAGTTTCAAATTTTGTTAATTTTTTATATTTTATTTATATTATATTTTAATTAATTAATTAATTAGTTTTTACGTAAGATATGCAACGACTTCATGCATTTTATTATTATTTTTATTATGTTTAATGTAGATCTTTTTGTTTTTTTTTATTGCTCAAGTTTTTTGTGAAATATTTAAATATCTAAACATTTACGTTTGTTTATTTAGATCTTTAGATATTTTTTGGTATCAAAATTTACGGAATCGATTTTTTTGGATTTCTAAGTTATTGTAAACAATTTATTTTCCAGACTTTTCAATTTTTTTTTCTTCTTTTGTACAATTTTTTAAATTTTTTCTAGTTGTTTGTATCGTTTTTTTTTAGGATTTGTTCTTTTCAAATTGCTCAGATTTTTATATTTTTTTTTCATTCTTAGATATTGTTTGAGTTTCTCTTTAACACGTTTCGCAGTTTTTCTTTTTTTTTTAATTATTTAGGTTTTCTGTTAAATATTTAAATATTAACGTTTGCTTAATTATGAATTTCTAAACATTTTGCAAATTTTTCAATATCAAATTTGTAATCTTTTGAGTTTTTCGAAAACAGTTTATATTTTGGAATTAATTCTTCTAAGACATTTTTATTTCTTTGACGGTCTTCAGACTTGCTTGGTTCTAGATTTTTTTTAAATTTCTGTGTAAACAATTTCACAGTTTTTAAGATTTTATTTTTTCTAATTGTTCAAGTTTTCTCTAAAATAAAACAAATATTTAAGTTTGCAAAATTTTCATTATCTTTTAATTTTCTTTTGCTCAGGTTTTCAGAATATTTAGGTATTCTTTTTAGTAGGTATCAAATTTTACAATTTTTTGGGTTTATTCATTACCTAAATTTATTGTGAAATATTAATATATTCAAGAATTGACGTCTGCTAAATGATTCACTCTAACACATTCTGCACTTTTTTATAGTATTTTTCAGGAATCGGTTATTTTTTTCCAATTGCATTTTTTGTAAAATATTCAATTACTCATTTTACATTGGTTTTTATATTTTACATTTTATAAGTTTTCAGTTTTCACAAATAATAAAATTTTCTGGTTTTTTATGTTTGTTTTTAGTTCCACAGACGCAAGTTTCAAAAACTTTCTGTTTTTTGTTGGTTCTATAAATAATCAATAACTTATTATTTTTTATTGTTAAACAAATATTTTTTTGAACATATTTATACATGCACGTTTCAAAAGCTTAACTTAAGATTTTAGCACAATGCAAATTTTTTAAACAACCAACAAAAATAACTTACTTATTTTTAAAACTAAGATAATTAATATTTTAAACATCATAATTCCTAAAAGAACACCTGTTCTTCTAACGTTTTTGATAAACTTTATCACAACGCTTTATCAAAGATAAACTGTCAAAGTGTAACGACATTGTTATTGTTGTGAAGGAAGTTATCTTTGACGTGCCACTTAATTCTGACTTTACCAACATTTCCCGGAAACTTGTCCAATCAATTCTCAACTTTTTAATTTATTTATTTGTCAATATTGCCGTAGTGAATTCTTTCTTTAATATGATAAATGTAAGTGCAAACACTGCCAAGAACAAAGTTTGAAACACCAATTCGATGTTACGTCTTCAGAAGGTAATCTTTTCATGTCTTCTATCGAATAAGTCCGCAGCATTTAAGCAAATGCGTTCGCCCCCTTCAACACACATCAAACATCCATCCTATTGAGCCGGGGGATCGAGGGTCCTCCGAAGCCTGTACTAGCTAGTAGTGGCCGTCATTGTAGGGCCTCACAGTCGTTATCGTGCGGACTGTCATGCCAAAACACGGGCCCAGAATGTTATCAGAGATCTCTTTCAAATCTTGCTGAATGCATAAGGGCGGCCGTGATGTTATCGCCGTCGCCGCTTGCTGCAGGCGCGGCAGCTGGGACTCAACCATCGCCGTCCCTCCACTTCTTCGCGTCTTCTTCAACTCAGATCTTCAACGAAATTTTACGAATTTTCCGCGTTTCAAACTTGCGAAAACTTGGAGTTGGTGCGTTTGACATCTTCATCTGCTTTAACCGCGGATAAAGAGATGTATCTGGGAGATAATCCAGAGATGAAATGATAAGGATGGCAGCGGTGTGCACCCGGCTTCACACGGCATACAGTCTTTCTGTTAGTGTTCTTTTATGTCAACTCTACTCAACTTACAATGCCACAAATTTGTTCGTACAATGAGGACGCGTATGTTCATTATGTCGTGCGACATCAAAGGGGATAAACTCTGCTTTGGGACGGCACTCGAGGACTTAATTTATGGAAATTTGTTGTTTATGTGCGGTAAAGCTCGGAAAACATAAATTACCTGCATATTTTCCAGTGCTAAACAAGAATTTAACGTCATAAAAAAATCAAGTTCTAGAACAAACATGTTTACAAATTGGCTCAAAGTTACTTCAATGCTCAATTCTCCAATTCTTAAAATCGCTTTTCTTAAGTTTTGCCTTCTTTGATACACGTTTTCTCACCGAAAGAGCATCTTCTTTTTATCATCTCGGATGCTAAAGCTATGTAAAAATCTTTGCACTCAGTCTAAATTTCGTCCAGCACACTTTAATAACGAGACAAAAAACCAAAGTGTAAAGACGGTGCTTCATATAATTATAGACCTCGTGTTGGCCTAATGCAGGGGCGGAATGGGCCGCCCTGGTCGCGCCTCAGTGTCATTCTTAAACCTGCCAGAAGATGGAAGCGCCAGTAGCAGGTCACGACCTACAGACTTACCTATAATTAAACTTAAATGTGATGAGAGACTCGTTAATGGTCCGAAACCGTCGGTATTGTGTCATTCTTTTTCGTATTGCAGCTGTTGGAAATTTAAATCCGAGTTAATTCCACAGCTGTTAAATCCGTTTTCTTAATTATGTAAATTTCATAGAAATAAACACATTTTTGTACGTGGAGAGAACAAGGATTGTCCCATCCTTGGTCCCACCCAGATGTCTGCTGTCTCCAGGGGATGATAATTTAATAAAGGAGTATATTAATCATCTGTCGGGGTGCTGGTGGGACGGACTCCTGTCCATAATTGCCGTATTGTCAAAACACTGACCGTACCCAGCATGAACACTTCGGAAAGACCACACATAATTTCGAAGAAGAAAACTTGAGGTTTACCATACACCCCGTGGATTAATTCATCTAGGGCTGTGTTGAGTACTGAGACGTAATACAGCGATAAATACAAACTAAACCAATATGGGACAAAAAAGCAGTCAAGAACCTGGAGAGAAGCTACACAAAGAGAAGAAATACCAACACATAATGGGCAAAACTGTGAACTGAATTCTATCAAGCCAGCCTACATTTCACAGCTTGGTCCCAATAGTTAATCCGAAGTTTTGACAGATACACAATATCTGTAATTATGTGTTTGCTAGAAAATATTCACAAACAATAACCTTTTACCTGTGCTGGTTTATTTAGCGGCGCCTGTAGGTACAACCGTTTTACGGTGGGACGGCGATGACCGACAAGTGTAACATAATACTTTACAATACGGCTCTATTAGAGACACGTTTGCTTTGTTAAATTGGCAAAAATCAAAAATGTTGAAAAAAGAACACAATAAAAGTGAAAACATGTCAGATTTCGTCAGGTTGATATTTTTAATTAACGACAAGGCTATGAGTTAACATTTCCGGCCTTTAGTTGCTATGCGCTTAATCCATCAAATAATAGTGGTCCTACTATTAAGCCTTGAAGAACACTCTTTTTTATAGATCTAGAGTAAACGAGCTAGAAAAATATTGTTTTAACTCATCTCAGGTTTTTATTTCAAAGTACATACATGCTATATTTTTTTTATAAAAAAAAGAAATCTTATTGTAGAGACAGTCAAATATCAAGGATAATTAACTGAAATATTATATCCTTTCTAATTAGACTTGTCATTTTCAGATACAGCAAACTAATCACGCTGTTATAGAAACTAAGTTAAAGGTATAAACCTAAAAAATATTTGGCTGAATGAAATCATTAAAATTTTGGTAGACGATTCAGAAGATGATTATCTTTTTATGAAAATTAGATATTTAAAGCATCACCATGTTTGAAAAATAATATGTAAATGTAATGGCTTCAAGGGACTTACAGAATGCACAAATTGTACAAGTTAGAAGTTTCCAATATTGACGATCGAAAATCGGTAATGATTTTGTGCAACCGATAAAGATTGTGAAGTTCGTTTTTTGAAAATTGTACGAAAATATTCAGGTTTACGTCTTAAAAACTTTTTTCACAGCAAATTCTTCGTCAACTGCAAAAAAATCATATTTTAAAAATTTTACTTCCAATTTTGATAAACTTTTTTAAGAAGAATCTACGGATCTAATTTAACCAATATTCTTGAGACTACGTCAGATCATTCCAAATTCGACTAACCTAAATCTAATACTTCAGTTTATGGCGTGAACAAAATCATATCGACACTCCAGTAACCGAAAATTGTTAATATTTGTGTCAAATTAAAAAATCAAGCTCAGGGCTTTGAAGGCCAAATTTTTTATTGTTAACTAAAAATGTTTCCTATAAAATCAATTATATTCTGGAAATATTATTGAAAAAAAAAATTTTTGTCAACACCATGACATTGTTAGAAATAACATATCCAGCACGTCAAATTCATAATCAAATCTCCCTCGAAGATATTCTCAATCAATTTGCCCACCTGTCCAAAAACAAGACTGTTCGTGTCCTCAGTTTTAAACTAAGCTTTCAGGTAAAAAAAAATCGAATTCGAATTATTTGAAGTTTAACATACTATGTCATCAGTAATTGCAAGTGATTGGATCTCACCTTTTGTGATAACATCGAAGCCAGATAGACGTGTACGTTATAGCGTGGATTACAATTGTGAAGTCAATGATCGTGTTGTTCAAGCAATCATCCAATTCTCATGATGGACGATATCCTAAATAGTCTCCTGTTTTTTCTGCAAACTTTTTATCCAAAGCATACCTACATTTACAAATCAACACATAAAGCGGCAAGATACAGACAATTTAAACTTATCGCGAGCATCGCTTAAGTTTTGGCTCGTTCTGATTTCAATCGATTTCTTTGTCAAATCCTTAAGGGTGTGACGGAAAGAGTAGGATAGTTTGACGACACATAAACAAGTCAAAATCTTCATTCTTTCTAGAAAAAATAAATAGTTGGGTCATGTTGTAATATTAAAAAAAAAATCAGTAAATTTCCAAAGAAGAAATGTGCAATTATAATGTTCTCTTTAAAAAAAAATAACTAAATGGCGTCTATTTTGCAAAAAAAGATGAACTTTGCAGTGAGAGACTTTTCTCAACTTTCTCTAGTTTTAATAACGGTTGCTAATTCTATAGAAATTTTAGCGATACTCAGTAATTTTATTAATGGTGACAGAAGACTAACAGCATACGCATTACACGCACTGAAACCTTCGAAAAAAAATTATAGCCATTTATATCGTACAGCCCTTAAAATCGTATTTGGAATGATATACTTTTGTTATCTCTACGGAACTAATTTTACTTTGGTAACAGACAATGCGCTATTATCCAAGATTTTTCGCCACAACAAAGTCTTACCTTAATTTTCAAACCGGCAAAAAAGCAAAATCTTGATTGTTTCTCAAAAGCTCTTTCAAAAGAAAAAAAATCTCAAGCCATTTTCGAAATTTCCGACTTCAATGATCCAGAATTAAATAAAATTGTCCACGATTTCTAAAGTTTCTCAGAAGATTCAAAGTACAAGTTCGTTGACGTAATTTTTTTTGGAAAACCGGACCATAGTTTCTAGCTCGTCACTCTCCAGAATATTAGAAGAACTTTATGAAATGCACCAAAAAATATAAAAATTAGATCACTAGCTCTTCAAGGGATTTGATGGTCAAAAAAAAATGTTTCAATCCAGGTAAGGTTCCAGTACATCTCTGGGATCTCGGGAAAAGTGGGAAAGGATTCAATTTGATTAGGCCAGTTCATTTGAATACACCTATTCAATGTGTGTCAATGCTCGATCAAAATAAAGTCAAAAGTTTTATCAAGAGAAATTTAGTTTTAGAAACTGTCAAATAGAAAAAAATCTTGGTCATACTTTTATTTTTGCAACTAGTTAAAAAACAGTTCAAAAACTGAAAAAAATACCTGTTTTATTTTTGTTTGTTTTTTGTATTGCCTGTAGCAAAAAAAAATCATAAAAAAATAATATTTATTGCCAAGAAACAGGTTAAAATTTTCAACACGAGAATCTCGTTCGATGTAAATGAGTAATGTCTGTTGATTTATTTAAACCTCCTTTATAAAAATAAAGTATGAGGTGTTTCCCGTTAATTTATCTTTTGATCCAATTGCTCGGAACGGGATCGCAGAGTCCCCGTAGTTGCGGAACTGTTGGAATAAAATCAAAACAGCAGCGTACAGGCCTGGCCATAATTCACACGGATAAGATCGATTCAAAAGCTCACCTAAAGGACCAATATCGGCGGCGCGTCCGAGTTTAAAATCATATTTACCATGGAAGAGGATGAGTCCAGAGGGATGGGGTGGCATCTACATTTCACGGGGCCCGGCCAAACTATAAAAAGCTCCGATTCCGGGTGACTTTATCTCGTCCATAAATTTGCCAGAAGCGCCACTGATTTATTCGTTCACATAAACGCGACTGTATAGCCTCGCATTTTACTCTTCCTCCCTCTCTCTGTCTGACGACCGTTATGCACACCCCCCGAAATTAAACCGTACTAAAGACAAAAACAAATAACAAATAACCGACGCGTCGACGAAATATTGTGTTATCTCTGCCACTAAACCCGAACAGTATCTACTTTTTGTCCTGGGATTCCGATGATGCAAAAGGGCGAACAAAAAACATGCGTGTAGCCAGCGAGCAATAATGATAAATAAAGGATATTCGACGCCAGAAAAACAAATAAATTTACTACGCCTCTGCAACCCGCAATCTCAAATCATTGCGTCATTGGCTTTGACAATAAACCCGCACTTCTGTTCCCTTAAGGCAAAAAATCTACGAGAAATAGCCAATACATTAGTTATAATTTTTGTTGCACCTTTTTTTGGCTCATGGTCCAAATTTTGGCCCCGTGGCCCTCCCCACGTCATTTTCGCGTCACAACTTAATGGACTTTCGTAATCCGCAATCCACCTTCCAGGTAATTAGTCCTAATGGACTTCAAAGTGAAAGTCTGACCGTTAGGGATGATCCAGGACCAGACAGCACCGCCCTATTCAAACCGCATTGTTACCTGATGATGCAGAATTAAAATAGGCGCCAACAAGGAGTAAATTTTTTGTCACAACATGAATTGTTTAAATCAAAAATTCCAACATGGTTGAAATACGAGCCACATTCTTAAGTGACAGTTAATTTGTGTGCTCGTAGAAAGTTTTCTTATTGCCGTTCGATCAACCCTCATCTTTATTGACGTTTTAAAAACTCGTTATTGAAACGTCAATTAATCTAAGATTCGATGTGACAATTCCGGACGAAAGAAATGCGCAGAGTGTCTATTTATCTGATGAATTGTTTTTTAATCCTTATCCTGTTTGACTACTTGAAATTAATACTGGATAATCAAGTTGGAGTGATTATGTGTTAGAGATTATGTTTTGATATTGATTGACCTTAATTTGGTAGTGAGTATATCAAAATTTAAAAAAAAATACAACACTCAGTTCAATTTAATGTTTTTTTTTAGAAATTAAGGTAGATTCTAGATATCTAGAAAAAATCTTGATAGAACCTACAAAGTAATCGGTTTAATTAATCAAACATTATAGCATTATGTAAATGTCTCACACTATAATTTACACTGATACAATTCGATTATAATGATAGATGGAAACATTAATAACTCATTCTAAACTGTTTTGTCGCAGTGGAAAATTGAATAGTTGATCCATAGCCTAAGGCAAGAAAATTAAGTTTGTCGTTTAATTGATAGATTGTATACATTTCTAGTTCGATCCGGTCAGATAATAAATATCAGATAATAGCAGCTTATGTAAGTTGATAACATAGTTATTTTACCATATCATACTTATTTATAGGAACTTATCTGTTTAACGCTGTTAAATTTGAGTCCTTATGATATTTACAGTATGTAAACAAACAAAGATATTCTGATGATTAAATGTAGAAATCAAACGTTACAAAATCATTTCTACATTTTGCAATGAAATAGTTAAACGCTTATTTTAATTTTATTTTTTCTTGATCTCTGACTTACTATGCTTAAAATCTTTTTATCTCCACGTCCAAACAATATTTTCTATCGAAAATCAATTTTTGACGCTATTCCTTCTAAAAGTTGGATCTTAAAACGTAAGCTTTTTCAAGGGAAGTATTTCTAACTCGCATAAAAAATTTTAATGTGGGTTATAGTAAGTACCTAGAATCTAGTATGTAATATCTAGTCATGGGCCAAAAGAACAACCAATTTAGTTCCTTGATTATTTTTATAAAAAAAATATAAATATAAATAATACTATTACAAAAGTTGACATTTAAATTATTTAAATTTTTTGCTCTCAATTTACTAAATTATAAAGAATTGAATATTTCAAGCTTCACGAATACTAAAAATTGCTGGGGTTTTGAAAAGTCGGAAGTTTTAAAAATCTGTTTAATCTTTAAATTATGAAAAGTCAAAACAAATTTTACATATTACGCTACACAAATTTTAGAAATCCGCATAAAATTTGTTAAAATTTTATATTGTCCTGAATTAAAAATAAAATTCTTCTAATTTTACGAGTTCTTAAAACCTGTAGAAAAATTTAAAAAAATGGATATAAGCTACAAGATATACTCGTAAATACAAGTTTATTTTTAGTTATTTAAACTTTAAAGATTTAGAAAGATTTCTAAGATCCTGCTGCTTTTATAAATCCAAAAAAAAATGTAAGAATTAAGAATTTTGTGTTTCACCGAATATAAAAAAGTTAAATTTCTTAAAAATTTCATTATTTTTAAATTCAATTTTTTTATTTTACAACCAATGGATTTTTGAAGCTTCAGTAGTTATGTAGTGAGAATACGATTTTGTCCAAAATTGCTGAATTTTCGAAAAATCAAAAAGGTTTCTGACAAGATTTTTCTGATTTCACAAATTCTAAAAAAATCTAAGCACACTAGAAAGAGTTAGACGTTTTAACTTTCAAAAATTATGCATTTTTTAAACTGCCAAATTAAAAATATTCATTTTTTTCAGTTTCTATAAATTGTAAAAACTCACAAAAATTCGATAAAATTGCACATTTGAAGCTTTACGAATTATAAGAATATCGAATTCCGTATTAATACTTTTTTCTTTAATTGCCAAGTTGTGGGAAACCAAGAAAATTTTGATAATTTTACGAATTGCAAAAAAATGTATAATGTATGTATAATTAAAAAAAAATTAAGCTTCACGAATTTAAGAGATCTTTAAAAACCATTTTTTAAAGCTCCATGAATTCAGAAAAATACCGAACATTCTGCTAATTCTAGAAATTAGAAGAAATTAGACTTCGAAGCTGAATTTATAATTTTTTTCAATTCCGTACAAATAAAATTTTTTTTAAATTCCTGGAATTTCGAAAATCAGACAAATTTCAAAAATTCTGCTGATTTTGCAAATTTTATAAAAATCTACAAAAATACGACATAGTAGACATTTTAAGCTTTGCAGATTTTAAAAGTGTGACAATTCTAAAAAATCTGATAAAGTTCTTAAGATCCCTAAGATACCTCCTGCTTTTGTAATTGGCAAAAACGAAAAAACCTTACAAAAATCAGAAAATACTTGACATTTTAAGCTTCACGTATTTTGAGAAAATTAAATCTTTTAAGAATTTTAGTTTATTTAAAGTCTTAATACGGATGTAAAAAACTGAAAAAAAACAACATCAGCAAAAAATAGCAAATAATATAAACATAAAAAACTGTGAACTAGTGAACTGCAGAAAGTACATAAATTATAGTGAAACATACAGAAAAGAGAAAATGTGAAAGATGCAGTAAAGATAATGAACAGGAGCTCTGGAAAAAATATGGACAAAGAATGAGTGCTAACCTTCAAAAAAAGCAAAGTTAAAAGAGACAAAAATGGAGACATAATTACCAAAGCAACTAAGAAATGAAAAAGAGCATCGAGAATAATTAAATCACCGACGAAAAGAAATAAAGCAATTAAAACTAAGAACCAAGACAGAAATCACAGAAGGGGAACTGAACGTAGCAACTGACAAGTTAAAATTAGAAAAGCGACAGATATCGACGAAACTATAGGGTGTTCATTTAATATTCTGTTAGTATTACCTAAGTTTTCTTTTTGTTTACGTGAAGGCATGTCGTAATGTCATTCATTCATGTCTTTCTTTCTGTCAACTGTCAACTTGACCTGTTCATCTTATTTGTAGGTATCTGTATTATTTCTTGCGATCATATTGCTGTCAATTAGTAGTGAAGGTTATGTATGTTAATAAGCGACATACGTTTTCCAAACGAAATAATTTTCACAGGTAACTACCGGATTATTAAATGAACACCTTATACATCGCGAATGACGAAATATTTAGATGAAAGAGATAAACAGAAAAAACCTTTTGGACAAAATTATTAAGAACTTTAGAATGAAATGGCATTGTTTATTAGGAAAACATAAAAAAGGGACATAAAAATAATCTTTTATGATTTTACGTAAGCACTGGAAAAATAACGAAAAAAATGTGAAATAAACACACTAAAATAAGAAGAAAAGGAGCAAAAAAATGCACGAAAAAACAAAAAGCAGAATCAAAAATTCTGAATATCAAAAGTTTTGAAACGTAATGCTCTGAAAAAAATTTGTGCTGTTTAAACAAGAGAGAAAAAGACAATGAAAACGCTGACATTGAGATACTGTAAAATAAAAAAAGGAAACATTTGGGAACACCTGTTTACGACATCGCAGTAACAAACAACTTAACTGTAATAAACGTAAAGACGAAGATCAATATGAAAATAAACGTACAAAAGACGAAGTTGACGTTAGAACAAAACAGAGAAAACTGGAAGGGGAATAGGTGTAGAAATTACATAAATGGTAAATAGAAAATTGTATCGTAATTACAATAATTCTTAATCTGTTACATTCTAATATGTAAAGATAAAGCAAATGATTTTTGTTCAGTTATAGCGTCTTAAAACGCCTACTAAATGTAAAATATTTGTAGAAAAGCATTAAGTCATTGCATTTCACCCATCCTGTTGCTCTAGGATTTAGCAATTTGCAGTAAAGATCCATCTAATATTACATCAAAAGTGATAACAGCAGAATCTTTCGAATTCAGCAGGGAGTAAGGTCTGGACGAAGGGAGTCAGGGGTTGCACAAGGGAGAACTTAATCTGTGCTT
This sequence comes from Cynaeus angustus, assembly GCA_030157275.1. Classification (NCBI taxonomy): domain Eukaryota; kingdom Metazoa; phylum Arthropoda; class Insecta; order Coleoptera; family Tenebrionidae; genus Cynaeus; species Cynaeus angustus. The sequence goes on from CM058062.1 coordinate 17,168,855, forward strand.
CTGGTCGCTTAGATAAGGCAATCGCCACGGGATCGTTGTGTGCTGATGCCCTCGCCCCTCTTGTGCGCCCAGTGAATCACACTACATTATTTAGGGGTTGACACCATCAATTAAACTGTTATCTGAAAATAGTTACAAAATATAATACCAAGGGACGATATAACGAAAACGATTTTTATTACTCCACTTTTACGACGTCAACCTTCGAAGGCATTGTAAAATAAACGACAGGATTTTATGTGACATTCCAATAAAAGAAAAAAGCTTTCGATAGAGTTTTTGCCCATAGTTATGGAACTAATTCGGCTTAATGCGACTCATAACTCAAACTAGCGAGACATAATTCTGTGTTAAGCACAGGATGTCATTAGCATAACTTACATGAAATATCTCGTAAAGGAATAAAAACGCAGAGAGACGTCTTCTTGGCTGGGGTAACCCTTCTGGTAATGAATCGCGTTCGGGGCAATTAACAGGGATGAAGTCGGATCGTAAATACAAACAAAACCGATGGGGAACACGATCAAACGTGTGGGTTGTGCAAGAACACAACATGTCAACAGATGTGGTTATTGCTAGGCCACAGAAACACTCATTACTGAGATTTTATTGCCATCACACAATAAATTAGCTGGAACTGAAAAGCTGGGGCTTTCAATTCCTGTTACTGCTGACGCATTTTGCGCATGGCCTGTTACAACCAATATGTTAATAAAAGAGACATAAAGAAAATTTAAGAGCCCTATAAAATAATAATGCCAAAACAAAATATGCATCTTCATCAAAATGCCTTCTACAATTCGCTCAATTCTTAATGAATTCTCTTGTATGTCTTTCATGAGAACCGTTTCAGCCAGGCGCCTACACAAGCTGTATAAATTATGAATAAACAATTATTTGGTGAGCAATTAAATTTGTTACATGCATATCAGCATTTCGAAAACAAATCATAAAAATTATCCACGGAGAACGCCTCGGTCGTTAACAGTGCCAGCGTGTAATTAGACATGACGAATTTTTGTATGGTATAGAATGGTAGTGGTGGGCAACATCACTAACTCTACACGCACTTTATTGAAGATGAACCATTTATATTCTAACAGCACACCGTTGATAATTTTATTGCCTTCGGTGTCGTCCGATTAGAATAAGACACGCGCCTCGTCCTGTCCCATTCCGGTTATTTATTGATCTTCTATTACCTTTATGTAGCATGTTCCCATACTTGCAATTCTGACGTGTCGGTTTTTAATTGCCAGCTAATAAGAAAGTGTGTGGTTTTTGTTGTTTGAAATGGTCGTAAATTTTAATATACTTTTCTTCTGAACAGCATAAAACCACTAGAATATTTGGGAAATTTATCGTAGCTTGACGGCTTATCCCAAGAGTTTTTGAACACAAAAACTGATACAAATTTATTTTGTACTGTCTAAACTTATTATTGCACAGTGATGCTTCATACTGTATAAATAGGTGACATGTTTCTATTTCAGGGACACGTTATGGGCATAATGACCATTTAATTTTTTCTAAGAAAAATTTTAAGATTACAAAAAACGATATAAATAACTTTCTTAAATATCTCATTTATTCAAATTCATTTGGTTTAGAATGTTGAGACAGATTTATTTATTCAACAGGGATCTTTATTTAAAATATAAATTTTATTTTTCTTTATTTTTTATGAATTGTTATACGAAATTAAAAAAAACTAGAATTCTTTTGTAAAAAATTATATATATACAGATTTAAGATTTTTATTGTTAATAAAAAAAATTAAATTCTGCTAGTTTTAAAGCTTCAAGAAACCGATAATTCTAATGATCTCTAAAATTTTGTGATTTTTTTTAATTTAGAATTCATTATATGCGTTTTGTGGAAATTGTGGAATTACGGAAAAAAGCTCTAGTTTTTTTTTATTTCTGATAAAACTGTTTATTTTTTTAATCAATTGTTATATATTCTAGATTCTTTTAAATATGTGATGTTTAAAAAAAGTAAAGTATTTTTGTGTTTTTTTTTTGAACGGGAATTTTTGAAATTTTAAAAATTCTTAAGTAGTTACGAATTCTGAGATTTGTAAAAGAAAATTCTAGACAATTTTATTCCAAGAAATAAACCAACTGTATTAACTAGATATAGTAATCTATATGATTTTGGAAATGATCATTTTTTAAATGCCTTTTTTTGATAGACGACAATTTTATGCTTTTTTATTGTATGCGTAAAATTTAAAAAATTCGTCTTTTATGTCTTTACTGTGATTCGAGCAGGTAATTTTTTTAATTTATGTTATAAATCTATAAACTTTTTTTTTCAAATTTCAATTAAATTTAATTGGTCATTTCGTAGTTTCAAAGTTTCTAAAGAAACCAGGAAATGTTTGTGATCTTTCGATAAACTAATTATTTCTAAAATTCTCGAGTTTTTAGATACCTTTCTGGACCAGTTTGGAAATTTTATTTGTTCTAGAAATTTATAATAAAATTATGGCTGTCTATTTTTTTTTTGTGTTTAAGAAGTGCGTAGTATGATTTTGAAAATTTAGAGCTTTTAACAAAAAGAGTTTTTTTTTAGAAAAATTTGAAGTTTTTAATAATTTAAAATAACAATTTTGGAAATGTGACAAAGGAAATTTTTTACATTTCAACCTAAATATTCAACAGGTATTAATTTACACATGTTTACGTATTCTAGACATTTATTAACGCAGATATTAAAGATTTTGTTTTCAAAATTTTATTTTTTGAATTATAAGAGAAGTTACTTTTTTGGCTCTAAAAAACAAACAATCAAAAGTATATTTTTTTAATTTTATATCATTGAAACAAACATTTTTTGTTAATTTAAATATAAACATGTCGGACATTTTAAAATACATTCATAAAATAGATAAGAACAGTTCTGACACTCGTTTTTTTCTTGGGCGCCTTCACCCTAAGTCTCATTTGTATATAGTAGCATTTTATCTATTATTTCGTTTAGTTCTTTCAATGATTTTTATCTTCAATGTTTATTTGGCTCGTGTGAGAACTGGTTACATCGATGTTATCACCATTCCCAACAACGAAATAGCAATCGAAATATCAAATACAAGCTCCATCCTGCCAAAACGCAATCTCAACATGCAACCAGCAAGGATTGCATTAGATAGGACGGAAATGCAGCAGCAGACGCTCCCATTCCAAGAAGAATCCAATCTTCTCGGACAAAATATATTAGACACGACCATGATCTCGCACTCCAATTAACCACCCTGCGAATGAGCATGCCATGGTGGGACCCATAAACTCGTTTTAAATAATCCTGCATCGGTGCGATTTTCAGGATCTTGTTCTGACATTGGCGTCTTGCTGGTTGCTTTGTCTGTTTTCGTGATCAATACTGGGAGGAGGCTGTGACGTCATATCTCGGCCATCTTGTCATATCGGCCTCCATTCCGGGAGATGCGATGCGATGTGATCTGTGCTGAAATGTCCTGAAACCGCCTCCCACCTCCCTTACTCCTGGCGGCGACTTTTCAGACCGCAATCAACGTTCTGCTGAATCATCTCTACAGTTGAGATAAGATTGCAAATTGTATAATTGAAATTCGAATATTTATTGTCCTTAACTGATAACGAGGAGCTTTTGTTTGTGTTTTGGGAAATGTAAGAAGATGGTGATGTGATTACGGGGTATTGTATAACAGGACGTGGATCGAGTTACCACACGCGCCGAAAACTAGCCACAATGCCAATAATTAGAACGAGACGATTTTTTTGACAGCAATAAATACGTTGGGTGGTAGATGAAGCCGGGGGGTCTCCTCTTCATAAACAACAAGGATCCTCTAAGCACAATACATGAGACACATTGTTTTAGAAGTGGTATGGATTGCGGCCACCTCTGCAGCTGCCTCTTCATAATGTTAAAATGATACGGCACGCGAATGCCAATATACATTTATGCCACTTTTGTCTCGAACGACGCCTCCATAAGAGCCGATTTTTCACCAGGAAGTGCTGTTTAGAGGTTTCGAGTAAAGTAGAAGCGCGCTCAGGAGTTCCTGAAACAGATAGACATCTACTTTGTTCAACATGAAAAGAATCAATCACAAAAATAATTTAGTTAGAAAGACACTCATCAATTTTTATCTCGGCTATTGTTACAGATCCGAAATTATTTAAAACTCTTGTTAATATTTTTGTATCACTTCCATAATGTCTTTTACTAGGGGATTTCTCCAGAAGACTGTGATGTCTCGCAAAGTGTAAAATTTTACCTTCAGATCAGTGCTAGAACTAAATTTCTAACTTACCTCTTGTTTTGTCTCCGCGTTTTCCCATCTCTTTTAATATTAGAATTATTATCCTTTGATTGAAATCATCTCATTTAAAATACGTAATTTTACATCTTGTAGTGATAAAATTTAACAAAACGTGCATTCTTAGTCGACTTTACTCTACCATGTGACACAATAATTGGTAAAGTGAAGTCTGTAAACATATTACACTAAATTATAGGTTGTAGAACAATTAAATTAAGCATATTAAAGTTTTCTTGCAAATTAACTCCAGAAATGTTAAGTAAATATGTTAATTGGTTACATTTGAATTGCAAAGTTATAACCAACTAATAATTGTAGTTCTTTCAAAGTTTACAAAATGATTTATTTTTACATATATCTGACATTTTGTAATGAAATTGTTGCAAACTGACACAATAAACATACATCTGTGATGTCTTAATTGGATATTAACAACTAAATAAAAATTATGATTATATTATCAGACTCTCCAACAAAAATTTTAAACAATGTTAAATTTTTCTTATATCACTTTGAATTTAGTTTCCGCTAATTGAATTTAATGTTGCTGTTTTTTTTTATATATTTTTGGTTGGACTAGATTATCACCTATTACATGTTGCAATAAATTTGTATCTACACATTTCCTAATATCTAGATATATCACAATTAAGACAAGACATGACATCATTTTTGAATAAAGATAAAGCTATATATTTACATATTCTTAAAATTTGTTTCAATAATTTGGAGCCAGCTGCTACTCAAAATTCATAGTATTCTGTGAGAATTTTGGAAACGTTCGTATTTTATGCTTGTCGGATCTTTTATATTTTTAGAATTTTAACTCTTGAGATATCGTTGATTTATATGTAATTAAATTTGACAAGTATCTCACGTGAACGAATCGTGATCTTGATATGAAATACAATTTTGATTATTTTGATAAAATCTAATCATAAAATTTGAAGTATAGAAAAACCCAAACAGTATGGCTTCAAGGACTCATTAATGATTAACCAATTTAATTAAATCTCAAATCACCCCCAATAAAACAAAACAATTTATTTGACTTTAGTTGCACTTTGCTGTGATACATGTCAGACTCGCGTCCCGCTGAGAGATCCCTAATAACTGGTAAACCCCCCACTTAGAACACCCTCCGACTCTGGGGACACATTCTCTCAAAGATTATACATTTTATTTGGGTAATTTACCCTGAGCTGGCCACTTGATCTACTGAAAACAATTGTACGACGGAATACATTTTCCCCGTCGCTATTGTAGCTCTAACTTATATTATAATTATCCATGTTAACAGCGTATAAATCATATGTAGATACATTTTTAATATCGCTATTAAAATTCTGTAGTTTTTATCTGTCCGGGATCCCCCGCGTAAATCAATTATGATACGTCGAGCGGGGTGTACGCGTGACGTCACAGTCGTTTAATTCTTATCAGTGGCCCACTAAACAAACGCTATTCATATAACGGCGCTTATCAGGACTCATGCATGACTTTTTACAGATATGTCCTGAATGTAATGGGGATGAGCATTTTTCTGCATGCACTTAAATGCGAAATTAAAACATTCGGTTCGAAAATCTGCCATCTACAATGTGCCTCGAAATCAACGCCAATTTCAATCATTCGGTTTTATGCCGATTTAGGTATCTCATATCATTGCTAGAATTAAAAATGAAGATTTTTTATTTTAGAGTATTTGATAGGCCACCAGTCAGCACAGATTTAATTCCTATCGAATACATTTGGAATAAAAGGCGTAGACTATTTAAATGTTTAAATAAAGTTGATTATAATTTTAAGGCTCCCAAATGAGAACTTTTTAAAAAATTAGCATTGATGACGACACAGATCTGGTTTGTTAATAAAAGCGATTTCCAAAGCTGGTTCACACGAGTTTATAAAGTTGGGGCGAAATAGTAGGTGTGTGTACGAAAGCACAGTGCACGCGTGGTGTATGCAAAGCTCAGCCGAGCGAGAGGGAATGGGGATTAGGGCGATATTAGTAGCCACGTCCGCGTATTGTCGTGGTTACTGGTGTGAAAGTGAAACTACCGATCCACGCTCACCCTCTGCAAAAACTTTCTAACCAGATTAAATAAATGAGCCGCAGCATATGCTCTCTAACGGAGACGGGGTTTCAAGCTTCAGCGAAGGCTATTCCGAAGCGCTGGCCTAAATAGCAACAAACAATTTTTTTAAGTTTATGTAGAGTTTTGTTGTTAAAGTAGATTCTAGTTCATATTACTCAGCATTTCGGATTTCGGTTGTTTTTTAATTTGTCTATTTCCAAGTTTAGCTTAGTGCTTTGTCCAGGTCGTTTCATTTTTATTTGTAGACTACACGCTTTCCAAGCCGTTTTTATGTCCCCCTAACTTCTACTTTTACATATTCCGAGCCCTTGCGGTACAAATAACACTTTACATTAATCTTCAATGAAATCTGCGCCCGTCGATATCAAATTTCAACTGGATCGAGCCATTATGCGGTGAAGCTTTATAGCGAGCCCCTCTATACAAATCATAGCAAAAACCACCGGATTTTCCTACTAGTACCTTCGATTGTTAGGAAGTGTGAATTTAATCCAGAATTAGCCATTTCGCGAAGTCAGTGGGGTAACACGTGACCTCCCCCTAAAGTCACATAAATAGCAGATTAAGTGACCGACTTATGCCGGTCACGTGGCAACTAGCAAAGGGAGAATTGCGACGCCAAATCGCTACATCAATATGGATTAAGGTCGAGTACGTTAATAACAAATGGTAATTCCAACCATAATTTTTCTTGCGTTCTTTGCGTTGCGTTTTTGCAAACACAAGCCCTCGTTATCGCATCCGAGGGAAATCGGAAGGATGGTACGTTGTTTATTAAAATTTGATGGAAAATGCCCTCAAGACGGCATCGTCGTGAAAAAACCACCACTATTCGAGGAAAAGAGCGCCATGCAGTGTCATTACGACAGCGTTATGTGTGACGTTGCGTCATATTAGGGTGCTGAGCACACGCGCCGTTGGCGACTGAGCAGCGACTATATCGTTAAGATAACGCTAATCCGATAACCGATTGCCAGCCCCCGGATAAACAACACCCCCGACAGCAGATATGACGGGACCCGTGACAATCGCTGCCTCACGCTGATAAGACCGACGGCCCGTCTTCCCTCTTCAAGACGACGGAGAGGGCGCGACTTAGGCATTGTCTGTCGGGAGATTAAGGGAGATTCACATGCTGCATATTGTTAGAGATATTGTACTTTGTAACCTGCTAGAGCGCATTTGCACCACGAATAAATTGCAGGAGAAAATTAAAGAGGCACTCTGTGTCAGAATAGGTTACGATAGATGTCTTTTTGTATTTTATTAAATAGCTCTACAGTTTTTAAAGACTTAAGGCTTACATTCATATTTACAATTATACACCAAAAAGGTTTTTTTTTGACTGTATTTTCTTTTTATTCTTCTTTACTGTTTATTGTTTGTCGTCTTATTCTTGCAGTCGTGGAACTCTACAACTGCCAGATTTTTTAAAACACTGCCAGATCATTTTTTTCCTTTCTATTGAGTTTTTGTAAAACATCTTCTTGGCTATTCATTTAACATTTTCTCGTTTTCATGCAGCAGGTTTATTCTTCATTTGTTCTTTTTCTCAGTCTTTCTTTAATATGGAACTCACTACAAATAACTCTTAGCATGTTTTCCTGCTTTATTTGTGACCCAGATTTCGGAGGCTTAGGTTGCTCTTGTTACTGTCTTGTATAGTCTAACTATTTTGTTATTTTTTGCCGTTTTTGTTCTAGTTCTAAATCTTTATGACCTCTCTCTTCTATTATGACACTCTGATATAAAACTTTTTGCTCTCTCAAATTTGTACTGTTTTTTCTTGAAAAATGCAAATGCTAGTTGGTCTTCTTCTTTCTATTTTGTGTTATCTACTATTATATTTGTATTACTTAAAGTTAGTCTTAATTTGGTTTATTTCTAGTTTATAGTTCTTGGTAATCAGTGTTAGATTGTCCCATCGGTTTTGTCTCAGTTTTCCGTATTAGTGGGTACTTCAATATTTATGACTTGTGCTTTTTTCCATACTGCTTCATTTTCTGTGTATTTTAAGTCATTTTCATCAGCCTAAATATCGTGGTTGAGACTCCTACATAGAGCAATGCGTGTTACATTTTTTTTTGTTTACTCTGTCATATATTTGTTTAAAATCAATGAACAGTGCGTGCATGAATTTCTTTCCGCGGGAAAATTTAATCTGTTTCTATCCTGATTTTCTTAATCTACCCTGTTAGGTACTCGATTAAAATTTGCTTTGCATAATCATTAAGTAGGTTTGTTACCGTTCGTGTCAGTAATTTGTAAGACATATTAGCATCTAGGTCCATTCTTTTGGCATTTCGTCTTTTTCACATATTTTTTTATTTTTTTTTTATTTTCGTTCGTTCTCACTTAAAAGTACTTTTTTAGACTTGCGGTCAGAAATGTTTCAAACAACTTGAACCATCAAGTGAAAATTGTTAATTTTACGAGATGTTTAAAGATCCCTTATCGTCGTGTATAACACACTATTTTTTTCTATAGCAGATTTTAAAGAGAAACTTTGATGTTAAAATAGAATTAAATTGGTTGGTATGAATTTTTTGTTTTAAAAAAAAAATTATATTTTCAAAAGTATGGAAATAGAATGTGCGAGAACGAGTTATTACCTGCAGACATAAAGGAAGAAACAAATATCATGTTAATTTCAGAATCAGGAAACACATTGCACTGTTGAAAAAACTAAGTGAAGACTATAAGCCCAAAAAAATAAAAATTTGGGCAGAAAGAAATCATTAAAATTTTGTTTAGATGCTTTAGATGATGATTATACTTTTGTGAAGTTTAGATATTAAAAAAAAATTAAAATGGGGTTTTAAACTTACAGGTATTCGTACAATCGTACAAGTTAAAAGTTTCCAATATTGACGATCGACAATTGGTAATAATTGTTTCAGTTATTAATACTACTAAGATTATGTAGTTGTACGAAAATATTCAGCATTGCTTTCGCCGCTCTGCCGCTACGATGTTGGCAAACACGATGCTGATCTTGTCATCGTTAAACGAATAAGCAGATGAAAATTATCCTCAGAAGCAGAAGACTTTATTAAAAATTCTGTATCTAGAAAAATTGTTTCAAATCAGATTTTTTGCGAAAATTCAACCTAAGTGTACAGCGCAGTTAACCCATGAAACTATCAATGCGAGTTCTATTTCTAAGGTTAATGTTTCTGAAATCGTCAGATGTACCATTAATGTTACAATAACTATAAAATAATAATGTACTAAGGTTAACTATTTATTAGTAGATATTTTATCTCCCCTTGATGTTAAAGTATCATTTTATCTACTTTTAAAGTTAAAGTGCAAGTTAGCCTTGTACTTTGAAACAAATAATTTTAAAAACCACCATAGAAAAAAAATATTTTTTTTAAATTACGCAATTTTTCTGTCTAAAAAGTTCTGTGTATCACACGTCCATAAACTGTTTTGCGAGCATTTGTTCTTGAGGGCCTCAATCCATGGTCTCTGCACTTAAATTCTACAGATGTTTCTGGTTTCTGGCATAGTGATACCAACAACTATTTTCATCTTTGCATTTTTTTTTCAGAATTCTTTACTTGTGTCTCTTGTTCTGTTCTTTTTAATGAAACAACTAGCTGACCCGACAGACATTGTTCTCTCAAAATTTGCGACATTTACGCACGTAGCGACATCAATTGAAATAGAAATAAAATAACTACATTGATTGAACAGATTGCGAATCAACACAAGAGTAAAAACTTGTAATTTTATTTTAATTTAGGCTAGAATGCGTTTTTCCAGATTTTTCTCCTAATCAGTTTTTTTTTTCAATTGAAAACATTCAATTGAGTTATTTCCATCCCAGGAACCTAACAAACAAGAGAAAAAAAAAGAATCAATCAATATGTCGTTTCTATGTATTAAAAAAAATATTATTTTTACAGTTTGTGCTTGCCCTGTTTTTTTTCGTGAAAACTTTTTCAGAGCTATACCAAACAAAAAAAGAATTACGCATACCCATCGTTCGAATCGTGAATTTTGATTTTGAGTTTATACAAGAACCCCATAGAAACAAGTACTTTTAGTTTTTCCAGAATTTTTTAATTTCGGGACCTTATTTAATTTTTTTTTTTCTAAAAAGCGTATTTGGAGGATGACTAAATAATTTAGATAAAATTATACCTATGAAATAAATATATAAGATTCTAGGAAAATAAGGAAATGACAGTAGAGTTTAATTTTTATCTAACAATATGATAAAAGTTTAGAAATGTCTATTTCTATCAAAAATCGATAAAAACCAACAAATCATTCTCTCTGAAATAATGAATAAAACGTAAAGTACTGGAATTTGTTCCTATAAAAGATAAAACAACAGAAATATGTAATATAAGTTTAAAACAAATAAAAGAAATTCCACAAGCTATCAAAAAAAAAATGGCTACATTTTCAAGAACGTAATAAGACCTTGATTTTTCATCCTAAACCCCACCGAACTCTCCCACCTTATAAATCATAACAAAACTTCTAAAGATTATAACTCATTTAAGCCGTCTCCACAAAGCATAACTTGCTGAAAACTGCCTCAATTTTTTACAATCTAAAAAAGAACTCAAAAAAGCCAACCACAATGATGGGGATTTTCTCAAGAGTCTATAAACACCTTCGACTATTGTCATACGCAATCCATTATTGCCAACCTAAAAGAACCCACTCGGCTACAGAATTGATACGTTTTGTATGAAGATAAAGCATAATGTAGTTAAATAAATATAAATAGTAGGCGAGAGAATGTGACAAGTGACAGGGTTGTGCGACCCCCTGGGCCTATTGTGGGGAACCTTCCCCGTAGAGCTCCGGTAGCAGACCAGTTTCACAAATAAATCAACCTTTTATATTACTCACGACGCAGGTAGGTTGGTGTCTTTGCCTATTTCACCATAAGCTACTAAAAAATTTTGTCGAGAGAAAAACATCGTCTGCACCACGGGAGTAAAATTGTATATATCCATTAAGGACAGTAGAAATTTGTCTATAACCACAACGTTTGTCTTTGTAGTAATAGAAAGTGGAGCTGAGTACATGATTTTGGGGCTTTTTTAAAACTTTCTAAAACTGGATGAGTTGTGGTTCAAATGGTTTTTTTCATTAGATCATTTAGAGGTTTTATTCTTTATTCTTTGCTATTATGTCTGGTAGTGAATGGGTTTTGACGTTTTTTTTTATTAAGAAATTTTTAGTTGTGATTTTGCCCGTTGGCACCACACTGTCGATGAAATGGCAAAATCGTGTGATAATGTCTTATCTCTAAATTTATGTTTTACTTACAATCAACTTTCTCGTTGTTTTCTTCATATACTTAATAATTGTAGTGCCTGAAACGGCTTTTAATAAAGCTAGTTTACTAGAGATCGAAATCATTTTAATTTACTAACAACCTCCTTAAAATTGAAACGTATCCAAAGCTCTAAAACAATTTGCATGGAGCGAAAATAGACTCATTAGCTTTGTAACTTTTCAAACTGGTATTGTTTATTTTGAACAAAACGAGTTAATCTCTATTGTACCCGAAGGGTTGTAAATCCGGGGGTGGCGTCGGCCAAACTTTCACACACATTCTCGTAGCACGCGTTAGTATTATGTCAAGCAGTCGATCAATCACCCCGACATGCGACATACGTTCACTTCGTTTTCACGACACCTCCCTTTTAACAAAAACCCATTTAAATATTCTCTTTTTTAATGTTCACATCTTAATCAGGCATTGTTACATTGTCGAGATTTTAATTAAAGAAACATCAAAATCTCAAACTGGCTACATAACAAGGGGGATGAGAATATATAAGCATTAAAACCAGAAGAAGCGCTTCGGGGGAAACAGAGTGTGCTATGAATATGGCTGAAGCGCACATTAGAGCGCCGAAACCGGAAATAGGCCGGAGATGAAACTGCGGCGTCATTTCCTCCAGACGCCTCCAGTTGGCGCGTCTTCACCACGACGCCAGAGGTGCTGCTGCATTCACCTATTGTGATGCAAGCCGCGTTAAGTCTTTACAGCTTCATTCTATCAATATTATCTTATTTTATGCTTTGTGCTAACGCAACCATACACTGAAGGATTAATCGACGAAAATTTTTAACAACAGGGTGGTTTGTTTATTGGGGATTAAAACGATGATGTTTACTCCCATTCTCACTGTTGTGTTAGATGGTTTGGCTTAACAAGCGGTAAGTCGGGAAGATTTATGGACTATTGAGTCGCATGGGAGTGAGTGGACAACGCCAAAACTTCCAATAATAATGGACAATTGGTACTATTATACCTCGTAATAATGGACGTTATTGAGTGAAGAAATCCCAACAGGACCTTACAAGAAAGTTTTCTGTTTTTTTTTTCTGTTTGCTTGTTAGAATGACTTGTTGATAAATACTGTTCAAAAGTGAATAGAAAATTCAAGCAAAATACAGCTGCTTTTGTCTGAAAAAGCCACAAATAATAAAAATAGATAAAAATCTATAGGCAGTTGCTTCCAGTCAACGTGCTTCTGCACGTTGAAATAATTATAGTTTCGGTATTTTTGTATTTTCAGTCAGCCCTTCTTACGTTTTTAAAAGAAGTTAGGGATGCTTGCTGATTTTCTTAATTAAAATTTGTAAAATTAAAAAAACTGTAGAAAATTATTTAGTTAGTGCTGCTGTTTGTTTGATATTGCGATTAAAAATATAAATTTAATATTATGATAAAAGATTTTTTTAAATAAAAAACATTCATGGTCTTTCATTATTTAAATCGAGAAAGTTTACCAATTTTAAAATTTAAAAAAAAATGTAGATCAAACTCAAAATCTTTAGCATTATCTATGAAATGCTCTAATTTAGGACTTGAAAGTCTCAACAATAAAAAAATGTGTTACTATATTCGACATGTTTATTAATTGTGCTAAATACAAGATTTCAGTACAAAAAAAAATCATAATATGTATTTAAATTTTCTATTTAATTTCCATACCTATGGCAGTTTTAAGACTACAGCAATGAAATTTGGTGGTTATTTTAGACATACTTCTTTGTTATGTCACATTGTAGAATTTTAGAACATGAAGGAAATTTTAGAATATTTTAAATCACAATTTTCAATTAAATTTCATGACCCAAAAATAATGAAATTTAGATTCTTGTATATTTTTACTTTTAACATCTTAAATAACTGTAAATTACAAAAATTAAGATCAAAAATATTTTTAGATATTTTTATTTTTAAGATTCTAAAAATCTAAATTTATTTTAAATTTCGTAAATCTATTAGTTTTAACGGTATAACAACAAAACTTGAAATTTTCATTAGGGGAATTACGAAAATTAGGTTTATTTTTACCACAAACCAATAATTTTAAATTATTATTATAATCCATAATTCTGGTAGTTTTAGTGGTAGTGCAATGAAACTTGGAGGTGTTATTTTTTCGTCACATGTATGTATTAAATGTGCCAAATTGCAAAATTTTTGAGTAAAAAAAAAATAATTTTTAAAATTTTTATATTTAGAGCAATCCAAAGATTCTAAATTTCATATTAAACTCTCTAATCCTTGGTAATTTTTAAGCTGTAATAATATAATTTGGTAGCATTACTAATATTAACATCTATTAATTGTGGTAAATTCAAAAAAGGAAAATATTTTTTTATTTTTAGAATTAATTGTGCCTTATTTTAAATTTTTAGTATAAGATTTTTTTTTAATTTACATTTTTAAGATAAAACAAAATTTTATTTTTTTTCCGTTTTTGTAATTCTGATATTGTGCGGGTTATAACAACACAATTTAGAAAATTTACTACTTTCAACATAATAGAATCTAAATTATAAGCTAAATCATAAAATTTTAGGGCAAGAAAGAAAAATTCTAACCAACATTTTCTACTATTTTCTGTCAAATTTTATAACTTTAGTATTTTTAAAGTCAAAATAAATAAATAAAATTTAGAGGTATTACTATTTTGAGAATTTATTAAATAATTATAGTAGGTACAAACAATGTTTAAAATTTCTAGCTTTGAAGTGAATAAAAATCTTCTCATAAATTACCACATTTTTTAGTTGGTTAACTTATACCTATATCAGATTAAAAAGCAAAAAATTTTAACTAATCTAGAGAAACAAGTAAAAATCCTTTTTATAAATTTAGATCGGAATTTTAAATTTATTAAGTTCTACAGTCTTAAATCTGGGATCTGAAAACTAGTAATCCTAAAATAATTCTTAGATTACATGACAGACTTTAAGATTAACATTCTGAATACCACGACATACATTTGAGAAGCTTATTACAACAATTTTTAGCTTCTAGATGCTCGTATGATGAGTTTTGAAAATCTGGATTCTAACTGTTCATATCTTAATAGCAAACAATCTAATTTCTCAAATTCTTTAGCAAATTAAAATTTATAATTATAAATTATAAAATGTTGTCTCATTGTTTTTGCTTCTGTTGAAAATCTGAATTCTAAGATTCTAGATTAATAATAAATTATAAGACTTTAAATGCACCAAGATTTCAGAAGCTTATATCAAAGACTCTAAAATTCTAGATTCTCATACGCTATTTTTTCAAATTCTAGCTTATAAATTCTCAAACTCTACATCTATTTGTAATCTCAAATCCTAAAATCTTGGATTCTAAGATCAAGTAAAAAGATGCCATTTTTACATTTTAAAACTCAATTAATCTGTAATTTGCGTTGTGCGTTGACTAGAATTTACAAAATTGCTTAAATTTCTTTAAAATCTCGAGCAAAAATACTTTAACGTTTCGAATAAACTCCACGTAACTGGATTATTGCAAAAATTTGACCTACCCAACGATATAAACATTTTATTATCAAAATCTCTCAACGACTTACTTTGTGCTGTGCACGATATGTCGTAAATATTTTGAGATATTCATCAGAACATTATTTCTTATTTTTTTAAAAATTTTTTTGCAAGTTTGGTAGATAAAAATGATTATCCTGATAAAAAAGCTGGTTTATATTTTATGAACAAATTGGAATTTTAAAAAATATTTTTTACAAGTTTTCCCAACCAAAAAAATTAAGAGGGTTAACAACACCTCTATTCGTAATTTTTTCGAAGTTGCTCACAATTTTTTTTTTTTCAATTGTACATTGTAATTAAAGTTCAAAGATGGTACCCGCTGATGTATTTGGTTCGTTAAGATATTACGACCACAAATCAGCATTTTCTTATTGTATTATACACCATGAAGTGCAAGCGGTAACCATTTAAAAATGGCCACTGGCTTTGTTACAATAAATTGTGAAGCTAGAGGTGTATCTGGATCGTAATCTATTGGCATGCCATTAACATATTTAAAGGAAATAATTATACACTTAACACCACGGTCCGAATGATTTACTTTGCCGTGGTGTATCTGGGCATAATTTAATGGACAGCCACTTTCGGAGTGAAGAGGTCGATCCGCTAAGTATTCCTCTCCAAAGAATCGCAGAGAACTCGAGGCCTCCATTGCAAATTACGGCAATAAATAAAAAGAACACGAGAAATAAACGTGTAAGATAAATGAAATGTTAACCGCGTTGCGGAGAGGGCCTAGCCAGGACTTGATCCACCCACCCCCACAGGGCATAACTCACAACGCAACCCTGTATTTTACGGCGCAACAAAAATGAAAATAAATTAAAGCGGTAATCTACAGCGTGGCTCGTGGCTGCGTTTTTTATATGTGCGGATAAAACTTTAAAAATCTAATACGTCATTTAGATTAGATCTCGAGTTTTAACGCGAGTGCATGTGCGCTGTTAGCTGCTCGTATACACCGGATCAGAAAACGTTCTTGATATAAATACACGAAACGTCAATAATTCACCCAGAACAGGGAACGGTCACAACAAAATTACACCCGACAACGCGCAATTATGCTATTGGAAAACTCCAAGGACATGGATTCTTAGTTTACAAAATCAACTCTTGTTAAACTCATTTTTATTTTATTCTACACTAAAATTAGTAAACTCCCACTTTATTACACCCGAACGTTTTATAACACGTAGCAGGAAAAACATGGGGTAGTCGGGTTTCCTTACATATATTACGAACTTTAACAGCACTTGGCGATAAATGGTGAATAGATTAGCGCCAAGCACTCACCCTTGTGTTACTTCCAACACTTCTGGCATTTAAATTAGCACAAGTCTTAATAAAACTTTTACTTCATTTCCTCTGATTATTGCAGTTCTGCACTTACGACCATTTTCACGCAAATTTTAAATAATTTACAACTGATAATTTCATCGAATTGCCAATTACGAATCCTGCATTAACGGACTTGCCTTTACTGGAATCTGGAACACCGACTACTATAATGTCACTTTTTTAGGTAAATTTCCAAAACGGGAATGAGTAAGACAGCCGAAAACAAGCTTACAAGTTATTATAAATTTATTTCTTTAATAGATTTTTAACTAACAAGCATGGTAATAAAAGCAATTAACATTCTAGATTTTCTCCAAAATCCTTTTTTTTCGAAAATAATTTTACGTTTTTTGTTACCGAAAACATGCTTCTTGTTCTGAAATACAAAGTAGTTTTGAATAACTCAACAGGGTGATTACAAAAATTTCAGTGTAATTATAAAATTTTAGTAATATGTAAAGTGGGAACAAATAGCATAAGTAATTTACATTTTTTTTGAGTATTTTTTATTAACTGGTATTGATAGGTAAAACTAAGAAAAGTATTTGTAAGTTTCTTAAAATGTGCCGACTTTATTGAAGGGATTTTAATAAGGAATAATCAAAAAATCATTTTTTTTTCAAATTTGCGAAAAGTGGCATTTTTGGCAATATAACAGAGGCTTGATATTTATTTATATTTATGTATTTTCGTACTGTACTCTAAAATACTAAGAGGTTTAATTTTGCCAAAAAAAAATAGAAACAAAATATCGGCGAACATCACAGGTGTGATTTTCCAAAAGCAACTTAAAAAAAAAATTAAACAAAAAATTTTTTATTAAACAGATAAAATAATAATTTCAGTTAAATGTATTGTATATATAATAATACATAATAAGTAATAATATTACTTGGTTCAAAGTTCAATTGACAAATTTGATGACAATTTTTTTTGACAATAAAATATATATTGAAATTATTCAGTTATTTGATGGGCTAAAAATTTTGGTGTTGGATTGTCAGGTAAAGTCGATTAAAAAAAATGGATACTACAATTTTTTTTCCAGTTTCTACTTTTTTTACTTTTTTTTTAGATTTATTTAAATTGTTTTGCTTCTTTATTTTTTGCTTTTTTTTTCCTTTCGAGATTCTTTAAGAGCTTTCGTTTTTGTGCCTCAACTTCTTCTACAAATCTGGAATTTTGAGTATTTTACAGATTACTCTCGACCTATTGGATTTTTTGGGTTGTTCACTATATTTTTAAACTAGAACTTTAATAATTTTTTTTTAGAATCTCAAGTTCTTTCTTTTTTTCTTTTCTTTTTTATTTTTTTTTAGAATCTTGATATCCGTAGCGAGCATTTGCTCTTTGTAAAATTTAAATCTTTTACATTATTTAAATCTTTCAGTTCCTTTTAATTTCTTAGATCCTATATTTCTTCTATTTTTTTATAATTTCCTAAAATTCTATTTTTTTTTAATTTTCTGGATTTTTTGGATTTTGTTTTATTAGTTGTCTTTTGTGTCCCCATCGCCTTTCGAAACCTTTAAATTATTGAATTTTTTAATTTATTTCAAGATTCTCTAGATTCTTTAATGTCCAAAACTCGATTTGCAGAAAACTGTAAAATCTTTGCAGAAATATTCCAATAAATTTATGTTAAAAGTAAAATGTTTATTTTTTACTACCCGGATCACATCTTTGAGCTCAATTGCTCTATTAGTTTTAGAGATAATTAAAAAAAAAAACTTGGTAACTATTCAAAATTTTATTTCGTTTTTTTTGCAATTTTTTCATGGGCTCTATATCGTTAATTAATTTCATGCGATGATTGCTCTTTTCGGTTACTTCTGTATTGTTATTGCGCTTTTTCAAATTTTTCATTTATTTTTTATTTACTTACATAATTGATTTTTAAATGATTCGAAAAACTTCAAGTTAAGACGCGATTACAAGAGTGAATGACAGTAAAAAAAATCACCAACCATTTCATAAAAATTTACTTCAAACAAAAAACTATTTATCCATTTTTTTTGAAGTAATTAAAGTCAAATTTTAATACTGTAAAGTATTTATTAAGCGTCTGTGTCTTCATAAAAACTGAAATTTTACATTATTAATTATAAAACATGAATTTCACAATATTATGAAAAAAATAGTTTTTCAAAATTTTCTAAATGAGAAAAAATCTCATCAGTCATGTACCTTACAGTTTATCTGTTAAGGAATAGCTAAGTACTCTGCTCCGATAAATGGAACTACCTAACTGAAGGGTGTCTACTAAGCCCCTAAAACTTGCTTTACAGATGTCGAAAAAAAATTCTTATTTTTTAAAACAAAAATTTGACGAGCAGTATTGTCTTTCCATCGACTCTCAAAAGTACTACAGTTTTTTGTTGTTATGTTTGTACCATTGGTACTAATAACCAAAGGATGTAATTATGCGGATTATCTTTTTATTTTAAATCTTAATACTCGATTTTCAAGTTGCAACCAGCAATATTCCATTGGATATCAATCAAAATCTAAGTGACAAATTGTACCAATTAATAAAATTTACTTCTAGAAAAACAAGAATCTGAAATAATGACGCAAGTTGATACTATCAGCTTTTTAAAGAAAGTAATGAGAATCCTGATTTTCCCTTTTAAGTCCATAAACTTTAATGTTAAAAATTTAATACAAATTATCGAATCGTTAAACTCAACTATCAGATTTAAAAATTCCTCGTAAGGTTTCTATTTAAGTGAACTCGAACAAATTAAATCTAAATTACAATCGATTTCTATTATTCGTAGACATAGCACCGATCTACAAACTGTTAATGTCAACAATTGGAACTGTGTCAGATAATTAAGTGCTACGTATTAATTAAACCAATTAAAATATTTTTAAAATACAAAAAACAGTAAAATGGAAAATTGTGAAACTGTTTTGAATGACGTACCAGCAGTTTGTAAAACGACAAATTCAAAGCTAGAAAAAAGCTGCTTAGAAGGTATAAAATAAACTGAATTATTATGTGGAGTGTCTTAATTATATACTGATGAAAATGCCTAATTTGGATTAGGTGCAATAAATGAAACTAAATTAAGTACACGCGTACGAATGAAAATAGAATGTGTGTTTTGTTTATAAAAGATGTTGAAACTATAAAAAAATACTTTTCCTTTCACAATAAAATCTCACTTATTGTTAGAGTTGACTCGTAATTTTCTCTGACACTTATTTAATCCAAAAAAGAATTATCATGAGATTGTAATAACGCTGTAATTCATGCAAATATAAAGTTAGCGAACTGAGAAATGATCATCAACGAATGATTAATGATGTGGGTATTTTCACACAATTTTAACATTAGTATCCATACATATCTACAAGTACGATCGGTCAATATTAATTAAGAAATTATCTATCATTATAAAAGTCTCAATAAGCAAACAAACCTGACAGTGAATGCTTATAATGCAAATTAAGTAACAAACATCCATTCATAGGGCCTGGTCCGCGCTATGATCCAATATGAATAGCAAATGGCTGATAATCTGAAAATCAAAATGCAATTAATCAAGGACCTCACCATTATTAGCATACGCTATAGCAGAGATTGCATAATTCATCCATTATTCAAAGTTCCCAGTACTACAACACATGACTGATGTGTAATGACTTACTCCGGCCCTGTCTATGAATAACAATCTCCCAGATAATAATTGTTTATTGAGTCGATTAAACTCGATTTTTACAACGAAATGCAACCGGAATGAAAAGGGGGCGAATTCACGCAGACGGGCGCCGCTTTTTGGCGCCGCGGTTGTCTAAGAGGGTTCCGCAACAATTTTTTATACCTTGTCTAATTATGCGTTGGAAAATTGTACACACAACATTTGGTGTTAACCGAGCATTTGTCAAAAGACGCCGCGACTTGGGTACATGTGTGCCGTGCAAGAGTGTGCTCGACTTAGCCACATTATAACATTTAGAACTAGACCACCCACTGCAAATGCTTAGTGCAATTATGCCATTTAGATCAGAGCTATGATAACGTATTATAATGAATAAACTCATTACGGGAGACTAACAGAAAATTTTATTAATAAGACTGCCCCGGGACTAAATGGGCTAATTTACATATATAACATTATAGGCATTTTTTTTACAAAATCATAAATTATATTCGAACGTTTCACAAGATTTAGTGAAGGGGAAAGAGCTTATGAGCTTTTTTTAAGAAACTAGACCATCACATTTTTCTTGTAACGCTAATTTTGCCTTATCGGATTCGTTAATTCCCGAATTTTAAGCAAATTTTAATTAACATGTATTAACACAGTTTACCTCAGTTAAACTAATTAATAAAATACAAATACAATTGATAAATAATTAGATTCAAAAGTAAAATGTTTATAAAACGATATCTGCGACATCTAGTAGCCACTGGCTTTAACTCTCAGCTTTTTCTAATGAACCAATAGTTGCAGTTTCCGCTCCTCGACAGTAACTGGTGCCAATTTTAAAAACTAACAAACTATAAAAAATCGAACAATATGCGAAGAAAACAGAAATAAAAGGAAAACTCGAAAAAATTTAAGAACAAAAAATTCAAAAAGATCGAAAAAATAATAGAGTGGTTTTGGATTAAAAAATTACCAATCACACAAAGGTTTTTAAAGGGAATTAAAAAGACACTGTAAATAGAAATACAGATTGTACTCGCACATAATTTAGGAGCAAAAAATTGACTGGAAAAACCAAAAAAACTTAAATTACAACAGTTAAATGGAAAATGAGAATAAATAAATAAATAAAAAGTAAACGGATAAAATAAAAAAGAACACGACAAAACGTGGATGACACAATAAGATAGATAAGCTCAAGGGATTTTTTACAGTTTTTGGGCACATTTTTTGTTTTTTTTTTAAATTATTAGTATAACAAAATTCAAAAATAACTGAATTTTTGAATTTTGTGTCCTTAGAATAGAAAAGGTTTCTTTTCGTTGGAAATTGGGCTGCCAAAGTTTTATTTCCACCCAGTGTGGTTTATGGAAAATTTAAACAATCATAATTTTTATTTTAACGCTTAAATCTGCTGTTAATCATAACATTATGTATGAATCTAAGTGAACAGCAAGATTCAAATTTGTTTTTGAGCTTTGTCAAAATATTGTTATTCGACACTGATAATTATTTTCTTGGACTTTTCAGTTATGTAAGTAAAAAAATTTCAAACCAGCAGTAAACTCGCGGTAAACTCGGTCGGTATTTCAGAATCCTGTTCCACTTGCCTGCATGTTGTACATTTGACAGATTGTCAAAAGTGACAGGCGGAGTTGAATAATATGTTTATGTGCCAAAATGTTACAAGAATAGTCCACGAATGGTAATTTACACACGCGTTCGCGTCCAACAGCTGAAAAATGAGTGAAAAAGAAAGAAATTGTTCAAATGAAGCGGTGGAAAAAATCATTGGGAATATGACTGCAGAAATGCAAACTGCTGATGGTCAGTACGCTCCTTTAAGGTTTTCTTCACCCCCATCAGACCCCTTGAACTGGAATCAACCACCTTACGTGAACAATTTTGGTTCTTATCATCAAACGCCTGACATCCAAATGGGTTATGTGCCGATTCAACAATTTGCCACACCATACAATTACATGCAGCAACCGCATCACTTTGACATAAATGAGTACAACAAAAACCTGGATCCTCTTAACTTGAAGTACAACATGTATGAACCAATGCAGAATGGTAGTAACGACGCTGGCGTCTTTAGAAATGAATTTACTATATTGAACTCGAATCTGCATCAGCCTGAACGTCACGTGTTGCAGAACCAACACGAGGCAGTGCCTCAAACGAGTAACCACACACATTTAATCGAGAATTTGGTAGGAAATTGGGTACCTAACAACACCGGCACTTATTCCCCCTTTGGAAATGTGGAGCCTTTCAAGCCGAATGTTAGTGTTTTTGAACAACTATCAGAGAAGGAGAACAATGAACAAAATTTGATCTTGGAACAACCACTTGAAGACAAACAAATCAACTTCAATCGAAATAACCGCAAACCAAGAATGGTAGCTGAAGTTAAACCTATGAGGCCAAGCTACTCTGATGTCCTAACTAAACCAGTACCTCCAACTATGAGCAAACAAACAAAAACCGACACCAAGGAAACAAAGCAAAAGAAAGAAAACAACAAGAAGAATGGCAAAACCGAGAAGACCCAAAAGGTCAACAGCACTCTTAACAGAAGCAACACAAATGCCGATATTAAAGATATTCCGATATCTGAGAAAACTGCATTTATTAAAACCACTAACGATAAGGATAAGCGTGTGAGGAGCACGCAGTTGAACCGTAAATGGGCGTCACTTGATAACATTAATGAACCAGTTAACAACACTAAAGTTGACGATGCCAAAAAAAAGAAGAGCGACGACGGGATAAATAACAAGAATTTGATGCAGAAGTCCAATTTCCGGAAGGTCACAAAAAATAATGGAGAAGCTACTGAAAACGAGTCAAGCAACAGCAGGAGTGAGACTTATGTCAATAAAAACGGCTTGAAAAAGGTCAATAAGTTTAGTAGCAGACCTAAGAATTCTGAGTCTTTTGGGAGTAACGAAAGACCTGTTGGAAAACGGAATCAGCGAACGCGGAAACGAGAAAACAATGTCTTCTTTGGTGAGTAAATGGGATTAAACGACCTGTAGGCGGAGCCTATTTGCGCCCGGTGCAAATAGACGCAATGCTTAGAAAACGTTTTTATAACATTATAATTTTATAAGTTTTTAAAGGAGATACATGAAAAGCGGAAATTCCAATCTTTATTATTGTCGACAAACAGATACGATGGTTTAGTTCGTATTTCGCAACAAAAATTATCTGAAACTTTTTAATCAAAATCAGACAGTAACAAACTGTTTATTATTGAGATATAATCTTTTACAAAAATGGCTTTGGTACTACTCACATTCCCCAAAAATAAATTGTTAACACGTATCGCGTAGATAATTTGTTTATAGCGTTGTTAATATTTTGCTACAAAATATTATTGCCAAATTTTTGTTATCACACTAATATCTCGTAAACTCGTTTTTTAAATTTTATTTATGTAATAAAAAACAATTTCTCTTATAGGTCAAGGGATCGCGTTATATTTGGATTTTTTTATTTATTGTTCATACTTATTATGAGTTTAAATTTAATATCTGTACTATATTCTTTGACGCACAACTTTTAAGAAAAATCCAAAGTTGGACAATTCAAATTTCCCGCTTCACAGTCTTAAGCTGATAACATAAAAGCACTAATGCCACCGGCGTGTTAATTTGCATTGAACTAAACGTCACATTGGCTCAAACGTGAGGTTAATAATTTTGAGTTTACCACTTTAACAGGTGTACGCGCCAATTTTTTTCTGAAAGTTTTTTTAATTATTAATCTAAATTTATTATCACGGGATTGCCGCTTTATTGCTACCTAATATAAAATACGCCCAAGAAAACGTACCTAAAAGCTAGGTTCTATTTTATCACTGCCAAATTTTAGCAAAAGCTCTTTATCAGTTTATTACCGCTGTCATTGGTTAAATTTCACATTTCTCGAAATTTATTGGTTGTTAGAACATGGCGGGAAATAATCGCCATTTGTTCATCATAGATAGATTATTTTATAGATTGTTTCAGTTGCAAATTGCCATGTAAAAACATTTTTATGAGGCCCCAGGATAGGGGTGACGTTTCTCTTCCTTAAGATTTTATTTATTTATTCCGCGAATTTGAATTTCGTTACAGTAAAACCATAATTATGGTAATTTCTTGTTGTGACGTCAAAAATGCAAGGTTGAAGTGCGACTACACTTGGCTGCTAAACATATTTGACGACTGTATTGTTATGAAAATGAATTCAAGACATATTTCTAGTAACTATAACAAAACAATTGGATTTAAAACACCGTGTCATATTTATGAGATCCAAACGAGTAAGATTAGAACTTAATTAGCTTGTTGCCAATCAACTTCTTGGCCCAATCTTAAATTTTTTACGCAATATTATTGCAGTAGCCTTGATCACTATAATCACTTTTTGCGTAGTTTTTCTAAGCCCTATTCAATTACCACAATAATAATCAAACGCCTCATTTAATGTTGTTTTAGTTAAGTAATAATAAAATTTATATGTATGACAATTGTATATCGGCAGTTCTGGTTTTTAAACAAAAGACCCACGTGAGATCTAGATAATCTAAAGTTGGTGGATCCTCATAGTAAAAATATAAAAATAAGGCTATTTAAACCTCTTTCTACAGGTATCGCTGGTCAAAAACTGAAACAGTACTTGAAAGGATGGTGGAAAATCATCACAGTGTTCCTATTCTGGCTAATCCATTTGATCTCAGACATTTGCAGTTTAAGCGTGCACATCAGTCGCGACATGTAAGATATCTTTGAAGCCCGACCATCATTAACGTTTTAATTCCAACAGGGCTTCAAATTTCTGGCTTTGGTTGGTCGTCCATTGGGCTCTTTTCCTAGATACTGTCGTTACTATCGTCAAACGAATCCGCATACTGTCGTGGATATGGACAAAATTCAAAAAGCCTGAAAAACCAGCTAAAGAAACTAACCGTAGTTTTCTACACAGTGGACTACAAAACAATATAAATATGCCGACAACCGGGGAAGAAGCAATGAAAAGACTTTTAGCGTGTAAAGGAAAAGATCCGTATAGTATATTGGGAGTTACACCAACTTGTACAGATGATGATATAAAAAGATACTATAAGAGACAGGCGTTCTTGGTGCATCCAGATAAGAACCAACAACCCGGCGCTGAGGAAGCCTTCAAAATATTGGTGCATGCTTTTGATATGATAGGGGAGCCAGAGAGGAGAGCTGCCTATGACAAAGGTACCTAGATCTTTGTTTTGCTCAGAGAGTTAACTATTTCTTGTTCCAGGTGTGGTGGAGTCTGTCCAAGTAGAACAAGCATGGAGCGAGCTGACTGAACTCTTAGCCCAATTGCAACAAAAAGTAGAAGCCGCAGCCAACACAATTCGTTGTAGCGCTTGCGGTCTTCGCCACAAAAGAATTAAAATAGATAGACCATGTTATGCCGCGAGAAACTGTTCATCTTGTAAAATTCATCATTCGGCCAGAGAAGGCGATATTTGGGCGGAAGCTCGTTGTTTCGGCTTTTTATGGCATTATTACGCTTGCATGGAAGGAAACGTTTATGATATCACAGAATGGGCGGGTTGTCAAAAAGACAGTCTGAAACATCTCAGACCTGATTCTCATCAAGTACAATATCGGATCGCTTTAGGTAAACAAAACAGTCAACCTCGTAGACACAGTGGATCTCTGCGAAACGAAAAACCACCGGATCTCGAGAATTTACTTAATACTTTATATGGACAGACGGATATGCCACCGGGGACGACAAAACGTAGAAATAAAAAAGCTAATAAGTGATTTGTCTGAATTACTTCTTTGAGTTGTGTTATTTTACTTCGCTATATTGAATATGTGCTATCAGATTTATAAAGTCAATGCGCTTAAAAAGAATAAAAATGTTTACAACACTTTGGTTGTTTTCTTGCGTCCATCGTACTTGCTTGTTACATAAATAACTATCATCCTGGTGGTATTTTAGAATGCTTGAAATGTAGAAAATGTTATTAATTTCCCTGTTAATTACTACTGGCAGTGACTAGAGACTGAGCGATACTTTATATGCAAGAGCAAAATACAAAGGAAGGGTACTAGAAGTCTTACACTACCACTTAAACATTTATCAAGCCTCTTCAAGTTATTTCAATAAGAACTCAATATCCATCAAGCTAATTTCACTGTAAGTCCCTTAAAATTATTCAAATATAATTAATGAAATAATCTAATCTAAATTGTTTAATCACTCTAAGGCACCATCTAGAAAACATAAACTCGGGATATTATCTATCGCAGCATCCACATCTTTTTTCTGCACTGTTTTTCTTTTACTGAGCCCCATAAACTTGGCAGATTCTTTAGCTAAATGTTCCAAGAACATCTCCTAAAATAGTCGAAGTTATTATCGTCGCTTTTAGTAGTTTCATATTACCGTAGACTTGGTGACTAGAAATAAGGCATCTTGACTAATTAAGCTACAATCAGGATCCAATTTCATGATGTGTTTGATTCGAGTTAGAGGCAGTTTTACAAACTTTAGTTTTTCAGTCGTGGGCGTAGGCTCGGCTGGCTCTGTAGGTGCAGGAACTGCTACTTTTTCACTTTCAATGTCTTCAATATCTACATCGGTCACTTCTTCCATTCTTTCTAAAATCTTTACAGTTTAGGAAAGACAAAAATACATAACCTCAATGGCGGGTTTTTTAAAATCGTACTACCAGAACAGAGAAAAAAAAATCCCTAGATTACGCAAGAAATTCAAACTTGTCGTTTTCCAACTGAAGTAGATTTCCTTTGCTATGCGATAGTGTGTGAGAAAGTCAAGTTTAAATCATTTTTGAAGCTCATTTATTTGATAACTTTGTCCTTTAGTATGGACTTGGGAAAGTATCAAACGTCAACGAGATTGGCAAAACTGCACGGTTATAACCTCAAACTATGGACGCTGGCCGTATGTCATTAGCAAAGTAAATATAAAAGGTATTATCATAGTGGATGATTGTTTCTGGTGTGCTATTTAGTGAGTTTGTTGTTTTATTTATCGTGTTGTAGATGGATGATGGAGCCCCTAAAAGGGGCCGCGGTCGGGGTCGTGGTGGTAGAGGTAGGGGTCGTGGAAGAGGAAGAGGACGAGGTCGTGGCAAGAAACCTATCAAAGTCATAGAAAGCGACGAAGAAGTTGAAAATTCCCAATTACAAGAATCCTCAGAGGAAGCAGCCCCAACTGAGAATGATTCAAGTGAAAATGTGGCACCTAAAAGTATGTTTAATTTAATTGAAGTCGGCCTTGGATAACAATTTGTTTTAGTTGACTTGGAAGCTGACATTTCACAATTAGAAGCACCGACATTTACAACAATCAACAGAGGACCTCCAGAACCAATGTTGCGGTTAGATTGGTCCCACAAAGTGAATTTGATTGGAGAGAAAGTGTTGAATCCCATGATTCATTGCTGTGATAAGTGTCTGAAACCAATTTTAATCTATGGACGGATGGTAATTGTTTTCCTTTGTAATCAACACAATATTAGAATTTTTCCTTCTAGATCCCATGCAAACATGTCTTCTGCCTCTCCTGTGGTAAACAGGAACAGAGCAAGTGCCCGCGGTGCCTGGACAAAGTGTCAAGAGTGGAACAAACTGGTTTAGGGACAGTTTTCATGTGTACCCATGGAGGGACCCGCTATGGGTCTTCTGGTTGTCGCCGTACTTACCTGTCTCAACGTGATTTGCAAGCCCACATCAACCACCGCCACGTCTCCAATACCATACCACCTATGGAAGTACCGGTAGAACCCGAAAGAGTGTCTGTTCGCACCAAAACTAATGATCCAAGATCAAACATTTCAATTTCATCAAATGTGAGACAGCGCCCTACCCCCATACAAAGTTCTGGAGTTAGGACTAACTTGATTACGGTGCCTATTCAAGATTCAGCACCAACAGTGCACGAAACGACCCAACATAGTTACTATAATTACCAACAGACTGCCACTTATAACCAAGGACTGCCTCCTATGCACATCCCGCCGCCCCAACAACCCCAATATTACGCTGCACCACCTGCTTATAGCCCCGCTCAAAGTTATAGTTACAGTGGTGGGGCCGGGGCTGCGGGACAGTATGGAGGACAAGGAGCACCTCAAGGGAGGGCTACTCAATATGACTATAGTACAGCTCCACCTCCACAATGGACGAGCAGCCAGCAATATTATAGATGAGAGATTCTATGCATGTAGAATATGATCTAATTATAATAAGGACAATTTTATAAATTATGTATATGGATGTGTAGGTTTTATAAGCTAGCCATTATCACTATAGCTATAAATAAATGTTTTAACTTATAAGGTATCAAACTAGTTTTTTTGAATTAAGGTCAGAGCAATTTTAGAAAATACTTTATTAAACATAACCAATGATTTTTTTCTCTACAGAATACCGAACAGAATCAGAATGATTTACGAACTCCGTCTATGTCTCAGTTTAAACGAATTAATCTTAACATCTAACGTTTAAATTGCTTGTATCTAAAAATAATTACAACAAAGGAACAACTAAAACAATTATACTAGTAATATTGAACTAAACTTAAAGAAAGACCTTACAAATGCACATTTTGGAGCTGCTTACATTAAAACTCTTTTAAATTATTAACAATAAAAACTGTCAACAGTAAAATAGACACCCCCTCGAAATCGAAACAGGGCATCATATTAACCCACAGCCATGTTCCTTCGTGATAACTTAGAAGAGCTTTAGCGTAATTTTTAGAATCATCTTGGAAAATAAACAAAACTATGTACAAACAGAGGAAATTGTTTATGCAGTTACGGTGTCAGTATCACTAGGAGGCAACGAGTACGGTTTCTGTTTACGTTGACGTCTGCGTTCGCGTCTCTCCCCCATGACGAGACGCAACTGTTCGAGTTTGCCGCGAGTGCGTAGATTTTGGTCCTCACTACATGTTGACGACGACGGTTCGTCTTCTTGCTCGGGAACAGGTACTGGTTCTTCGGATCCTTTCCGACTTACTCTGCGAAATTCGGGCACGGAGCACAAGAGATCGTTTAGGATGTGGACGATGGTAGCGACGTCACGACGCGGTCTACCTTTTGGATCTTGTAAGGCTGGATTCAGAGCACCGCTGAAAGTGCCGGAATAGACGCTTTCTCGACGACCTGGAACCAAATCTAGCGCTTTATATTCCAAAATATCCACAAATAAAACACTTTATGAATTAGACAAACATCCACACAAATCTTTCTTTCTTTGGTGAATTCTTTTTATTCTTCTCGAAAAAAACTTCTAATTAATTTTGGCGATTGATTTGATTTCACTGTAGCGACAAATTAATCGGATCCAATTCACCAAACACGGTTTATATAAATTGAGTCAGTATCTAAGAAAAGGCGGAAATTATTATTTTTATTCGTACAAAAAAAAAAGATACGTATCACTACCTAGTGCCTCTAGGTAAAGAGTTTTATGCTCCTTTGGGTCCAAGCTAAAGTTCTCAAAAGAAAAGCATCGCAAATGGGAAATTAGGATGATGAAAAGCTGAACTAGAAGCAATAAAAAAATACAAAAGAAAGCAAAAAAACACAATTAGAACCAAAAACTCAGTGCAATTCTTAAATTACAACTGAAATCCCTGAAATTTACCGTTGGAAGAAAAAACTACAGAGAAAAATCGTTGTAATAATTTAGAAATTTGATTAGTAAAACCAAGAGAATATTCAAAGTACCAACTTTATTTCTGAAGTGGATAAACATAACTTGACCGCCAAATAAATTGGAGACAATAATAATCTAATTATCAAATTGCAAGAACAACAGAGTTTCCAAAAAAGGATGACGAAAAATAAACTAAAGAAAACTTCATTTCAAATCTACGTGACAGAAAAACTATGAAAGAAATAACATCTCAAAGTAACAAGTGACTGGAAACCGGCTAATGGAAAGAATAAAACTTAATTCTCTTAAATAAAGAAGACGTCATTGGTCTCTTAAAAAGTAAGAAAGTAATTGTCACCCACCAAAATGGCAAACTATAACAAAGAATTCGACTAAAAGCGACTGTAAATCAAAGGACAAGGCAAAAGGAACTGTGATAAATAGTAATTCTGGAAACAGCGTGGTTTGCACGAAAATGTCCAAAGAGGCACAAAAAAAATCAGAAGAAGCAGACAATCTGAAAGCATAAAAAAAACTCCAGACAAAACAGAGAATTTAAAGCCCGTGAAGAAAACAGTAAATCTAAACAGTAATAATAATAAACATGAACACCATCATTTGTGAAAGTTTATGAAGTACCAAAAAGTGTCGGCGGCTCCTTACTAATTCTTGGTTTATATATAGAATTAGTGAGGAGTCGCCGACACTAACAAATGTAGAGAAGAGTATGGAGAAGGTCCTTCTTAAGATACCAATAGTGAAAAAAGTACGAAAGACTGAAAGTTGTGCCAAAATCGCCATGTCTAATATTTACAAGAAAAGCTAAACCGACAGAAGTAACATAAAGTATAGCCCCAAATATCGCAAAATAAGAAAAGCAGGCAAATTTTAATGTGGCAGCAAGAAGCAAAAAGTATATGCAAAATTTGAAAATAGAAAAACAAAACCAGGAAAACTTCCTTCTATATAAAAATCTTAGTCTTAGTGTCAGAAGCTAACTTCACAAATTAGGGAAAAGAATGAACATTAAAAGAGTACACAGAAACCATGTAAAGACTAAAAAGAAAGAGATCGTCGAGATAATGATAATGATAATGAACTTGTTCCATGGAATAAAAAAAGAATCGAACTATCAATTCCCAACGTTAAAGTCGAGTGTAATAACAATGTCAGTTTTTAAAATACCAATTCAAAAACTGAAGAAATGAAACCTCCAGCTGAAAATGCAGTGAAAAACGAGAAAATTGATAGAAGATTCTAAGAAATTCTGAAATTTCAAAGAAGTATACATAAATTTTCATTCAGAAGCTTACAATGCTGAATTTTATTTCTAGATTAAAAAAGAATTTTCACGAAGGAGTTAAATTTAAAATAAACACCTGTTAATGTCAATAATTAATTCAAGTAGCCCAGCAGTTTATGCCGAACGAAAAAATGATGTAAGGCCACCTCTGAGAGCAATCAAATACAAAATTTTGTAAACAATTCGTACATAACAGATTCTAAGAATTTCATCGCTAGCGTTTATAATATAATTGCACATGCTAAACGTTGGTTGATATGAAAACTTTTTGAAAGAAAAAATTGAATGTTACAGACTCCAAAATCAAGTTTAAACTGTCACTCCTATCATTGAAGTCCCGAAAAATTTACGTTATTGTTTGACACATCATTTTTTACACACGTTAAGTTTACAGACTACAAACCTTCCGTGACATATTTTTGTGACATTGAACCCAAATGCTCAATAGCACGGAAAAAACTATCGCCTTCGTCTGGTGAATCTATAGCTTACTGGTATTAGAGTCAATCATGTCTATGCATAATTCAACAAAGAAATATAGAAGGCAAACTCAAAGGGGAAACGTCCATAATAAAACACTTTCAATACAAAATCCCCAATAAAAACAAATCCCATCCAAATATAAAATGTTGCTGATTAATAAGTTTGTAGTCACGTTTATTGGTTCTATTTATGCAATTATGCAACAATGGCACTACTAAGCAATTAATGAATAAGTAATTCAATTAGATTTAACATTAACGAAGCATTGCACTTTTAGGTCTAAATCTAAAAACACAAAAGAAAAATTAATATGTACAAGTAAACAGAAGCATAAAGGTTATGGTACGAATAGAATAAAAATATTTGCTTTTTATACATTACCTTGACAAACGCTTTTGTCATATGAACTGCAATTCTATGAAACGTTCGATTTTTACATAGTGTTCTTTCATGCAAATGAAAAAATCTGAGCAAGCAGTGAATGTTTTCAATTTAACTTCTTTTGGTATCTTTATATATAATTTTTGTAACAATAATTTGTGGAAATATAATAACGACGAAAAATCGTAGTAAAGTATTACAATTTCATTGTTCAACAAGATGCAAAAGTGATTAAAAACTATGATTAGTCCACGATTTCATTCTCATAAAATTAATTCTATGGTACTTATTATGATTTTTACAAGCCTTTAGGTGAGTCTAGCCAATAAACTCTCAAGTTAATAGACGTCATAAAGTCACAACAGTTTAGAATTGTTATCACGTTTGTTAATGCGCTATAAATCAGTTAATATAAAAATTGGTATAAGAGTTAAGTTACTTATGTGGTTCCTTAAACTAACCGTTCCTTTTGTACATTCAATTTGTTTTTTTAACTACTAAAATTAAACATGACATTTCCAACGCTAATTACAACTTGTAGTTACTACAATAAATTCCAAATAATCATTCTGTATATATAATTTATTCTGTGCGTCAGCCCACTCACCCATTCCATATTCTCCAAATTACACGCCTCATTAACCCGCAAAATAAAAATTTATTCATTGGGCAACAAAGGCAAGATTCAATAAAACTCTTAACTACTAATATACCTTTATCGCGCCCTGAAAATACGTCGGCTGATAGCCTTCTTAATGTATGTTGAAGGTTTCTAGAAGCTTGTAGTAAACTCGGTGGATTTGTGGCTGGTGGTGGTGGCCCGGAGACTACTGGTGGTTTCGTTCCTGAAACGGTGCTCAGTTGCAACTGTATCAACATCATGTGATCCCCCAAACGCATGCTTAGATTTAATGGCGCTTTCCCACAGAGAAATTCATTAACTTGGGTATCATTCAGAGATTCTAGGGCTTGCATTATTCCGATTTCAGGACGTTGGGTCTGTAACAACAAAAAAAAATTAGTATCATTAGGTAAATTGTTTGTTATCTGAATAACCTTGAGAAAAAGTCAAATTTGTTTCGTACATTTGTGCATTTCGGTAATGTTTATATTATTAAATTTGATTGATTAGCTCTTTCGTATTCGTCGATAATGTGACGTCAAATTCCCAATGCGCCGAACTTCACACCTGAATTTGAGGACACTTAAACGTTTATTGATTTAAGAAGACTAATGAAGATGTAATCACGTCATCCTTTAATCAATAATTAGAGTAATAAAGTAGAAAACTCAATCGTATGGAATGATAATTTTAGAAATTATGGTGATATCGAAACTAACTGTGTTAAAGCATCTCCACAGCAACGGACTACTTGCCAGTAATATCATAACAACGAAACTTGATAATGGTAATAGATTTCATTTCAGAGACGGTAAAATGCCATTATTTAAATTGATACTGTTACAATTAATGCAAAACTAATAAAATCTATACAATGAAAGGAATTCATGATCACTTTAGAACATTCAACACAACCAAGAATTAGAAAAAAAGCATGAAATTATTTGATTCTGATGTCTTCTTTCATTCGTAATTGCGTCACTACCTTTCACCTTTTTTTTTGAGCTCGAGATCTTAAAATTTAGTCGGAAAATAGCAAAAGACAGCTGCTTCATGCAATTATCAGTTGGACACAGAAGAAACGGGTTTTGGAAAAGAAAACCATGTAACAAAGCATCTATTAGTGTCGGTCCGGTGGTAAAAAGTGGAATTGGCAATATCTGGGATGTAAAATTTTAAACTAAATGAAACACATACACAAAATGAAGTAAATAATTTAAGGCTTGCTTTAAGTTATTGTTTTCCCCCTGTGATTGTGATTAAATTTTAGTCAATAACAATAGATTTTGTACATCTAAGCAAAAAGGTACTACATAAAAATCGACTAACAGAACGAAATTTTCCCCCAAAGCTTAAAAAGTACAACATTTTGTAGCTCCCTAGAAAAAACCAGTTTGATTTTAACAAGAGTTTTTATAAAGTATTGACGTAATTTAACGGCTGTTGTAAACGGACGATATTCTTAATTAAAACTGTGTGTTAGTACACCGTTCATTTCCTACAACAAAATTCGAAATAATAGTACAATTGCCTGTTGTAGCAGCTTGTAAATTAAAATCACAATGATATCGAGGCGTTTATGCGTTTATTGATATATTATTAACTTCAACCACTGTTATTGATTATATTTGAACCTTTAGAAGCCAAAAATTTGCTAGAAATCTTAATTGCAAGTTACATGTTTCGGTAATGTAAATGAGACAAGGACTTTTGTAGTTGCCTACATTACCAAAAGGTAATATTATTATTAATAAACATTCACAATACTACACAACTTCTTATAAGTTACGAAGTCCCGCTTAAAAACAGTTTAAAATTGCTACAACATTAAAAAGCACGAATCCAGTAAAGTTACAATCAAAGATTTGCCTATTTGATAGTTAAATTAAAATTTTGACTTTACTCCTAATAGCTCAGTAAAATATGTTTCTATAAAAGATTTTTTGAGCAACCACTCTTTAAACGTTTATTTACTTAGGGACTTTTTTGTAGCCGTAAATAAATTTATGGTCCCATCTGCCAAAATGTACTTTACGGATTAAACTT
This sequence comes from Cynaeus angustus, assembly GCA_030157275.1. Taxonomy (NCBI): domain Eukaryota; kingdom Metazoa; phylum Arthropoda; class Insecta; order Coleoptera; family Tenebrionidae; genus Cynaeus; species Cynaeus angustus. The sequence continues at coordinate 17,203,619 of CM058062.1, forward strand.
CAATTTCTTACGTTTTGTTAGTTATTTGTGATCGCCCAAAAATGTACTTCTGTCGTAAAGATGGTTTGCAGTAACGTTCTATAATCCTTACAATTTCATAAAAAGTATAGAACAAGTTTGTCCAAAGTGAAACTTAAAAGACTTATTATATTATTATTTTCAACATGATAATTAACTTAATTTTCATAAAAGGTAAGCCCCTTTCGAATAACATAAAATTTATGTAAATTTTATATGAAGTTAAGCGTAATTTCTTGATATTATTCTCATCTAAAAATATATGTTTATCATTTATACACAGAGTTTAAATTATATTTCTAGGTCACGAACTGGATAATATTGTTTTGCAATTTTTCATCACCTGTTTTAAAGCAATTAATGCGCTCCATTTTTAGTATAAAACTACAATCATTTCACTGCTATTAAATCTAAAAATTACATTTTTTCGAGTAAACAAAGTCGGCACTAATTGAGAAGAAGACGATAAAACGTGGAATACTGTTTCAGTACACCAGAGAAAAATAAATCGTGATTTTAATGACAAATTTTGAAGGAAATTTTAAGTAATGTTTTTTTTTTGTAAATATATTTCATAGGTCAACCATCATTAGAGCTTACTCGGCAACACAAAATACTCCTACTTACTGCATTAATGACAAGAAAAACACAATTACAGTATAGAAAAATTATCAAAAAAAACAAGCTGTCTTTGTGTGGCACCCTTCTTTGGCCCTCATACTACATAATTGATACAGTTTTTGATATTTAGATGGAACTATCGTTTTAAAACAGTTTAGACACTAAATGTCACTAAGGAAGAGAACAACAAAACAATTTCCAGACTAAGTTAAAAGGACTCAAAATGTTAAATACATTTATCTTATTTCTATAAGAAAAAAATATCAATGGTTGCGTCACACTTTGGTCTTATAATATGACGTCCAATAACAAAGTTTTGAGCCATATCTTAGAAACTCTAGAAAAATAAATTTTAGAAAAATGATACATTTTAATGTAAAGATACCCAAACTTAAATTGGTTAGTTATATCTAGAACATTATATTAATTGGCATAAAATAAAATAATAAACAAGCCTAAAATAGTCTGGAAGTCCCTCTTAGCATAATCTAATATGGTCGAGTAAAACGTGTCTTAGTGAGCTTTGGAGTACGAAATCTGTTGGTAGCTCTGTTTACTGATCAAACGAGTTCTTTGACATCAATCGATTGTTGTTGTCGAACCTGATACACAAAAGAGCCACCAACATGAAAAAATGCAAGGTCTAATAGTTTTTTTAATCACGTGTACCATTCGCATTTGTTGAGAGCTTTTTTTTTAAAACCATAGATGAATTCTAGTGTCACTTAGTTAATGACGATTTAATAAGGTTTAGCCACTTTTGTGTGTAACGAAAAAATGGACAATAGTTGGGTATTAGTGTTGAAGGATCAATATCTAAGATTCTAAAATAACACATTTTAGAGAAAACAGAGTGCAATGACAATGATAATATAAAGAAAACAGTCGTAATGATGTGTAACTAGAAGCAATTACAGTGAGCATGATGAAAGATGGTTTGCATATACATGGTACTTTAGCCCCACCCTTGACAACCTCCAAATTGGTAAATTATATAACCTTTTAACATTAACAATAATCTCATCTTCATCCCTCCCCTTCACCTCTGTTATCAAATAAAAAATGAATAGTGGTACAGTGAGCTAATGAATATTAACAATTAAGTAAACAAGGATTGATGTAGTTCTTTGGAGTGTACTTTGAGCTATAATTAGCACATGCAGTACATAAACGAAGTAAAAAAGTAAAAGAAAAGTGTAATTACACATACAATGAGCCCCGTTTCCACATTGGGCAGTAGAGTAACTCTGGAACCGTCCGAGATGCCATGTTGCAAGAGACTCCCCTCCTGTAGTTGCCTGAAACACAAAACCACCGAAATAAATCGTAACTGTAAAAATAAAACGTTCATGTCACCCACTTATCGCGAAACAACAAACATATCCTGTCCCTGGGCACCTTGAGTCTTTTCGAGACAAGTTTCTTGAAATTATCGACGCTAATGTCCGGCTCCACAGTGAGGTAGAAGTCGCCCCCTGTGGTGGGGCTCACATGGATGGATATCTGCGAATGTGGGCCACACCCCTGCGAAATGGGGTTAGCGGCCGAGTGCGAGCTGTTCTCCATCGGGGGATTGTCCACACGCACACTACACGGAACACTATAACGTTGGGGATGCGTTGCAGGGGGCCCAAGCTGCACCAGACACCATTTCAGAACCCACGGATTGCACACACCGACAAAAAAACAATACAGTGATATTACGGTACCAGCAACTCCGGATTCTGACAAGTTTGGTTGCGCTCCAGACCTAGTGGGGGAGTGAGAGCCATTGATGCGAAAGGATATTTGAGTGAGGAAGACGGACTTTGCCGAAGGTCTGCTATACCAGTGGCCACAAATAGAACCACGCTCCGACTTAAAAATGCAGGTACAGGCTCTGCATCGACCCATTTTATGTGCCACCTCAAAAATTCATTACCTACGTCTTCGCCCATCACTGTTCAGCCGAAAGGAAGACATAGTAATATTTTACCGAATTTTCATAATAAACAGAATGAGTCATAAAAAGAAAAAGTTTGTAACACCGTCATTTTTATACGAACTGACAGACTCAACAACTAAATCAAATCGCATTCAAAAGCTAGCAAGTGTAAAAAAAGAATGAAAAGTCAGTTTTCTATCAAATATTAATACAGTTACGAGGAAAACATCTTGGACATTCATTTTTCTGTTACCTTTCACAATATAATGTAAATTAAGCTTTACTGTTATTTTGACTGACATTTATGTTGCATTTTAAAATAATTCAAATGTTAGGTCATCGACAATAAAGACTGCTTTAGACCTTTGTCATTTATTATCTATTATCCAAGATTTTGCTCTCAACTGTAATAATAATTATGTAAATTATGTTAGCGTCATAACATTTTATGACGCTACTATATATCAATTTAAGACAAATGACACTAATTTAGATGTAAAGTCAATAGAAAATTAAGTTTCGGACTTTTCCTAAATTGGAATCCAAAATTTATTGCATCCAACCGTATTACATTATCTTATTGAAAAATTGTTTTTTATATATAATTTTTTTACCACCATAAATTAAAAAAGGTTAAGTCAAAATATTAGCAAGATCAATTAATAAAACGACATACGTTTCTACTTTCATGACCCACTTAATAAAAAGACTTTTAGATCGCTCGATATGATATATAATTACATCAGATTATGTGTCATTTTTCATCGTAAGATCAAAGAGAATGAATTAATATGTATATATGTACGCCTTGCACACTTTTGTTTTTTTTTTAATATCAAATTAAAATAAAGTCTGGTAGGCTTAATATTTCTTAGGCTTAACATTACTTTTCCTTGTTCGTGGCTCTATTTTGCCAATTTTTCTTACGATTGAATTTTAGAATTATTGATTATACAATATTTAACCTCAAATAGTGAAAGAGATTTTGAGATGAAAGGCAGAGCTACCAATACACCTCAAATTTCAAAGACTGTAGTAACATTCTAAGATAACTCAGAAAAAATGCCAAGTTAATATGACGTTAAATGAAATTTGAGTTGTAAACTGTTTACGACAGTTTTAGTAGTTTCAATTTTATTACGTTAAAGTGTATAATGAGCAATTTACAACGATCGATGTCGATGATAAACTGAATATTTCCATGCTAATATATTTCATAAAAATATCAGTTGGTCGTTTTACTAAAGTAAGTTTAATTTTACATGTGACGTTAGATGGCTGAAATAATTTCAGTGGGTTGGCAGTGCTGAGCAGTTGGCACTATTTTTGTTTAGAAAACCATTTTTAAGTAATTTTCAGGTCAAAAATTCCAACCGTTCGTAGCTAACTTCAATATTTGTGTTATCAACTAGTAGTCAAAATGTCAGAATTACCAGCTATAAAAATCTAAATCTGCTGCCAACCTAAAAAAACATTACAGTCACACGGTACAATGTGACGTTGGCTAGTAAACTTGACAAAGCTTCATAATTAGATAATGGTTTATGATTTTAAACTTCATTTTTCGCTTTGACTCTGTATCCTCTGAACATGGAGAATTATTTCTTTAAAATAAAATTTGGAAACTTACCTTATTTCATCTCGTTTAGAACCACTTTCTGAGCCTTTTGACCTTTTTAGTGGCGCTATCTACATTTACTACAGTATCCTAGTTTTGTAAATAAATAACGAATAAACAAATACACTTTGTAAATAAGAAATGCACCACATGTGTGCTTCTTTTTAGTCAAACACCCTGTATATTTTTCTAATGTTCAAATTCATTTTTGCCATAAAAAATCGTATAAAGCACTAAGTTATTGATTGTACTTTAGTTGGCAAAACAAGTTTTGTTTTGATATTTGCGTTTGGTCAATAACTATTAGTAGATAAGCTATATAGTGGTATCGCAGAAAACAATGGTTTTAGACAAACATTACAAAAGTAAATCTCAAATTGTTTTTAAATTAACGTTTTTAACTTGTTGTGACAACGTTTCGAAGGTAGTTGTCCTCTTCAGATCGTTACAAGATTACTTGACACTGTGACAGTCTCGTCTACGTACAATTATTAACAGTATTATTATTTACATTTACATGCAGAATTATAAAATTGTGAATGAATATTGATGCCAAAGTAAGATATGCGTAAATTAGAATAAAATATAACAAAAAATACCTAATAAAAATTCAGCGCGCGGATTTGCCTCAATTTAAGTAACAATAAATTAAATATAATTAGTTATTTAAATATAATTTAACATTTTAATTCGACGAAGATAACAAAAGAAACGGTATCTTCATTAAATGTTTAAGTGCTCCACGCACTTAGACGATATTTATTATTAATGGTTAATTTAGCGGTTTTAAACAATCAAGCTGTATTAATCTAACCTCTTTTCTTTTGGGAGCCACTGCTTCGATCACTCGTTCAATTTCGTTGACATTTCGCAGTCATAAACATGGAGGGGGTATTTTACAAGGTCTTGTAAAATGGGTTGCCTAAACAACAGGTTCAATACTCGTACACTTGACAGGTTCGCCCCCGCACATACTCTACACGCATTTTTCTTGAAATGTTTTTTCTTCCACTTGGATTTCTCGACCGATTATTATTTTCGGCTCGGAACGATTCTCTTTGTTTAGGTTCGCGGAACGAAAGCAGGTAGATTGTTGGAGCTGGTTTGTTGTTTGTTGGCTGCTAAACTACACAATAATAATTGATTTTAGCGGACTTGGTCAATAAAAAGTCTTGGACCGATGTATACAAGCATCTAAAAATATTGATGTTTAGATATTTGAGACGACATTACAACGAAAGGGAAATTTGGAATTTTGATTGGGATTCTTGTTGGTCGAATTGTTTACGAAGCGGTGGGTGAATGAACCACAAAAATTTTTGGTGGGAAAGTACCGCATTTACGTTGTTTTCGGTTTTATCAATGCTTTACAGTTGTAAACACTGTTAGAAAAATATTATTGTAGATAGTAATAAAACGGAGCTTGAATGCAAATCATACAATTAGAAATAATTGCTTCAAAGACAGTGAAACTTTTTTAAAACAACAGAGCCGGTTTCAAAATTTTATACGCTCTTAAAAGTGAAATTAGAAAATATTATTTTCAAAGTTAGATTCGTCAAACAGTTGAATTAAAAGTTTAGATTATACATAAGCGAAAATAAAGTATGTGAAGAAACCTAAAAAACACGAAAAAAAGTCTATCAGCTAAAATAACAATGTATAATGTTATGAAAATGAAATTTAATGTAATAAAACAGTATAAATTACATACTTGCAAATAATAACATATCGAGAAAAAAAATGAAAAAAAAGAAGGATTTTCCGACATTTATGGCAGCAATTTTCTAAAGGTAATGATTTCAATTTTTGTTAGTTAATGTTGTTAACACTTTTAATTTCCAATATTCATTAAAATTTTAATTAACTAATTAATTTCATAATTTACGTTTCATTTCTTTTTCAAAGATTCCAGAGCCATAAAATTTTCATTTATGAGATAAAAGTGAACGTTATTTTTTTAATAATCTTACGAGGACTTAGAACTGCATATTTAATATTTAAAAAAATCGATTTTTCATTCTTTGTTCTGTTTGTTTGACAGATCTAAGTGCACAAATTATTTTACTACCAAGACATTTGAAATGAGCGACTAACAAAAGCATCAGGTCTTCTTCCGTATTAACTGCCGCTCCTGTTCACGACCGTACGGTACCTTCCTATTTAGCATTCTAATACAATACACCATACCGGAAATAAAAAGCCCTAACCCAGCCCATATGCTGGCCCCAATCCATATCTCATTATCATTAATATGGCTGTGCTTGAGTTCGCACGCGACCGACCCCGAACTGTGACCGCACCTATCATTACATTAAACAAAAAACTTATAATTTTACACCTAAAACTAGAAGAATTTCGATGTTTCTGTGCTATTCAATCCTTCGATTCTTAGTCTAGACAAAATCGGGCGATATATTTCCGGTGCAAACGGGAGAATCACTCCTCTTTCTTGAATTTCCCCGTCTAGAATCATTTTCGTGGCTATTGCGGCTGGGTATCCTACAGTTTTGGCCATGGCTGAGTATCCGTTGTGGTCTCCATAAACCACGAAGTTGACGCCTCTGAGTTCTTTCTTGTTATCGGGCCAGGTGATTCCGATTTCGTGGCGGAGGATGACTAAGTCGCGCTCATCTTTTTCTGAAACCGAGTTTATTATTCTGAAGCTATACCTTATGGTGTATCGTACCTAGAGCCAGTTTTGTCGATAAGTAATGAGTTAGAGTATCCAAGGGTGAGCCACACTTTACAACGCCGTTTTCTTCTAACAACCCCAATTCTTCTAATAAATCAACCGAGTACTCCGACCCTGTGCGTTCCATAATTTGGTTTTTTAAGTTGTCGTAAAAAATGTTATGATTCTCTAAACCTAGAAGGTTACAGATGAGGTGCCTCCATGTTATATCGGGGCCTTGCTCGTGTAGAATTGGGTGGGGTTCCGGGTCCAGTAGTCCCAGAAATTGTAACATTCTAGCAGCGTGTGCAAACCCAGAGTATCGAATTGTTCCTCGTAAGACAGTTAATGCGTCTTCAATTCCATAATATTTAGCATAAAGCGTACTATCTCTGTTAGGGAAACCTTCCAGATTAAAACCCGGAAGAAAATCCAAGCCCTTGGTGGCATTCATTAACTCTCCTCCTGCACTAATTTCAACAATTTGTCCTTTTCTGAGATACCGAGCTGATGACAACGTATTCAATAGAGCTCCTCTTGGTGACCACGAAAACTTGTATCTAAGAGGATTATCACTAAACTCGGGTGCTGGAAGACCTCCACAGAAGGACTCAAATGAAGTGATTCTTCCACCGGTTGACTGCACGTCTTTGATACACTCCAAAGCAAGTAGATGATCAATGCCTGGGTCTAAACCTATTTCGTTCAGCACCGTAATTCCAGCATCTACAGCTTGTCTGTGAAGGTCTTTCATTTCTTGACTCATGTAGCTTGCAGTGACCATGTGCGTACTTTGTTTGATGCACGCTTGAGCTACAACATGGTGAAGATTTGCAGGAAGAATGGAAACAGCAACGTCAGCATTTTTCACCAAGTCTTCAAGACTAGAAGGATTTTCTAAAGCGTTAAGGTAAAGACTTTGGATTCCAGGGAAAGCCCGAGCTAGGTTGTCGCTCAAATCTTTTTTCTCACATGCTACGGTGATTCCTACGGTACTGTTGCGGTGGAGGTACTCTACTAAAGGTGCTGCTACACGACCCGCACCTATTATTACAACGCGTTTTTCAATTGAAGTAGACTCGGTGGTGTCTTTTTGCCTGTTTTTACTAGAAATTAGTACTTAATTCATTATTTGACTACAAGTTGGTACTTACATTGTTGTTTTTCTTAGGTCTTGGATGTACTCATAGTTTGGTGTTAATTTTCCATTGCTCGCAATGATCGCCTACAAACAAGATAAGCGTTATCTTAAAGATGCGCGGAAAATACTTACTCCATGAACAGCCGGACTAAACTTATGGTTTTCTAAAGGTTGTTGTGCATTGGACTGCAAGATGTCGTGCGCAAACGGAAATAATAAGTCTCCAAAGAAATCCGTACTTTCCCTTGGAATCTGAGTCGGCATGTTATCAATACTGCAAACCAAAACACCTGGCCCGTTAAAGCTCTTAGTGTCTTTATTTCTGTCAGCGTCGTACAAGCAGAAGGGGGTGTCTATGGTCGTACATTCATTCATAAATTCAATAGAGCCCCCTGGATCCGCTGAAATATCACAAATTGCCAACATTCGGTGTGGAAGAGCAGGGGCTCCTACTGAAGTTGGTAACCACGGAGTGTTTGCAGGCCTTAACAAATGTTTCGCGTCTGGAATTGTCAGCAGTTTGGGGCTATTAACGGCCCAGTAAATCCCATTGATGATAATCGAGGCGTAGGGTGCTATCTTCTTGCTGAACGTTGAGATGTATCTTTCTGGATGTTCTTCGTATTCGAGAGGATCAAAACCTCCACCTTCGGCTCTTTCTAAGTAGTGTCTTCTTCTAACTTCACAAGCGTAAACTTTGTTGAGACTTCCATGTTCTGCTACTTTTTTGAGTAATTCTGGAGCAACGAATTCGTGGGGGAGCTCTTGGAAGACTTCTTGTGAGCCTTGGGAGACGTTGCCAGATCCCGTGAAGACGACAGTTAACGGGCCAATGGACTTAGGCATCAAACCAAGAGCGATTTCATACCCTGCATCCCTCACTGCCTGTTTAGCCATACTAGAATTCCTATAATTATGCGCTGGCCCTATGTGCATAAAGGGCGTATGGTGTCCTAAGGCTAACAATCTTAGACCCAGACCGTGGAAAATATTCACAGTTCCAGCAATCCCCGCCATTTTACCGAAAGCTACAACTCTTTGCCCTTTCTCATCCATTAGTTTTTCGTAATCAATCAGTCTGATTCTTTTTTCTAAAATAGCATCTAGTAGTGGCATATTGGTTTCTTGAGCTTTAATAGTGTGAGAAAAAATGCAGTAGGTTTTATCAGGTATCAGCTGATCTATTGGGACTTGTTTGACGCCGAAGATAACATTAGCTTCGGAGATGTCTTCTTGAACAATAGCACCAGCGTTGAGGTAGGTTTGCATGGGATAAGAGCGACGATTACTGGGCTGAACTATGACTTTAACGCCGGTTTTAACAAGTTTCCGGACGTGTGAGGGGGAAAAGGGGGCTCGACGTTCCCAGACACTTTGGTCTTCGCGGCGAATGGCGATAATTTTTTTGGTGGCCTGGAAGTTTGAACATATTATAAAGGTTTTATTTATAGACAACCTGTTAAAGAATCTTTTGTTATTGATAACATGATATCGTTATCACAAGGACGTGTTTACACGAACTTGACAATTGCAAATGTTCCATTGACAATTAAAAACTCTTATCAGGGATTTCAACAACTTGTCATGCAAATACTATGCTCGAACTGATGACCCTAATCTATTTTTAGAAGTGTTTCAGCACTAGTTGACGTGAAATATGCTGATACGGCAAAAATAATGACACTTTAATTTAATAACTCTTTGAAATTTTATATGTAGATAGTATAAAGATTCAAATAAACTGATTGAGTATTTTATGACTTTAAGTGCCCTCTTTACCAGCGAAAAAACATTTTTGAGGGAACTTTTATATTTTTAGAAGCAAAACCTAAAATACAAAACTAATACTTAACAATTAGAAACCTCAAATTCGTTTTATACAGCTCCCATCTGGCGTCTGTGTTACTTTTACAGATAAAAGTTCTAAAATTAGGAATATCAATAACAATTTAAATAAATGATTAGTTCGTAGGAAAACTAGCAACTAAATATTTTGCAACGGTTTATTAAACTTAAGGTCAGTGTTAATTGTTATTTTTTGTAAACAGATAATTTAATGTATCAACTAGTTTAGGAGTTATCACTATCAGCTGACCATTTAATCAGTTCAATTTTCCTAAAGCGCAGTGAATCAAAAGTATCGGGCTTAAAAAAAAACAAGCAGCATTCAAAAATATTTTTATGTACTTACATAGCATCTAGTCGAAGCTTCTCGCCTCAAGCAAAACGTTCCAAATTTATACATTTTCTAAATATTTATTCTTCTTTTACTTTTTCGATTTATTTACTTTCTTAACTTTTTTCTCTTTACTTCCTGCGATCGCCTCCTGTGTGATAAAGACAGAACAGCTCCCACCAAGCATTTTCAAAGAACTGACTCTGAAAAATACTTTTATCTGTTGTTGGGTAAGAACAAGTAACAGCAGAAGATAACTTTCATCTTAACTAACTTTTGACCCTATATCGAATACTCTAACTGTTATTGTTTCCTAATTTAACACGATAATTTTGTAATTAGTCTAGCGTATGTTACAACACACTAGTAACGACGACTAGATAACAACAGCGACAAAAATACGATAATGATTGAAAGAAACAACGGAAAAAACCAATATCGAAATTTGTAGAAGTTTGACGGATGAAGAGTTGTAATTGGCGGAGTTCAGAAAGCAAATGGTAAAAATTAATTTTGTATCGATGTTAATTTTTTTTATTGTAAGTGTGGATGGAGTGCAAGAATGTTAATAGGAGCTGATTATCCAACCAAGTTTTATCTTTTTATGTACTTATTTGTGTCAAAAATTCTACTGCAATACGATCTAAAAAAAAATTTCTTTCCGAAATGATTGCTCCCGTCATGTGTATAGAATAATTTGTGACACGGGAAACCTCCCAGGTGTCATTCTCAGGGCTAACTCACATTTTTCGTTTTTATTGAATTTTACTGGTAGTCTAACATACGACACATAAATTACCAACTTTTCAGATTATAACTTCTATTTTTATTGATTTTATTTGATTTTAAGGAGTTTTAGTTTAAAAACTAAACCAAATTCATTATTTAAAATAGAATAAAATTCCTTACATCTCTAAGTATTATATTTGTTTTCAGATATTTTAATAACAAATTACAAATATAAATACTGCTTTTCTAAAGCTTCCTTTTTATAAGAAAAAATGTTTTTTTTAACAAATATTTTTTTTTGCTGGTAGGAATTTTATAACAAGGACATACATGCATGAAATATAATACAATTTCTTTCTTCTCTAATTAGAAATTTTATTTAGAATTCTGAGATTCGGGTATTTACAATTTTTACAATTTTTTTAAAAATTACTTATTTTTTTTTATTTTTTTCTGCTAAATTGTAGTTTTTGGCAATACCAACTATTTTTAGCGCATCCACCATTTTTGTCAATTAAAACAGTCGTTCCTCAAGAAGTTGACACTTTTAGCAAAAATGAAGTTTTTGGCAAAAATAAGCATTTTTATTTTGAGGCCTTATTTTTAAGTTTCCACATTTTTTAAAAATGTACACATTTTTTAATTCTCTGTAATTTTGCAAAATTCGTTAATTTTCTATAAAGACAGATCAAATCTATTAAAAAATTGAATACACTTTTGGAAACTAAAGCTTTTATCATAGTTTTTTTAAGTGCGTTCGATTTTTACAGTTTAAAAAAAAACGTGTTTTTTCTAATTGTGCAGATATTTAACAAATCTCAGTTTTTTTAATCTGATAAAATCTACAAGAGAAGCGCTGTATTTAATATTTTAATTCTGTGAATATTAGGAAAAATCGTCGTTTCGCTGTTGTCAGATCAAAGCTTCAAGAAAATAGTCAGATTTCACAAAATTGAAGCTTTTTAGAATTTTGAAATTTGGGTCTCTGCAATAGTTTTGCATAATTTCTAGAAATACGAATTTCTTAAATCTTGTAGATAAAAAAGTCTTACTTATGTGTTTAAACAAATAAAACTGATAGTATATTTGGGTGAATGGAGGTTTTAGTAAAAATTAGCAATTTTATTAGTTCTTAAATTTAACGATTCAAATTTTTGGTTTTTTCAAAAACTACATGTTTTTTAATTTTCTGGATATTTGAAGGAATATTATTATTTTCTGTGTTAAAACAAATCTAAAAAAAAATATCGCAACTTTTTGACATTCGCGATTTTAGCAAGTTATAAATTTGGAGAAATTTCCATTTTATTAAATGTTTCAAAAATTCGTATTTTTCTTTATTCTATTTCTTTTTTGAAAATTTTATGTTTTTGGATTTTAAAGGATTTTATCTACAAGAAAATGTTTATTATATATAGTATTATTACTGTTTCATAAAGTTAAAATTTAAAAAAAATAATATTTGTACATTAAGTATAAATTTGTGGCATCCACTAACTACATTTTTTTTATTTTTGTTAATTTTGTCGATATTTGAAAAATTTCTTGTTCTTGGCTTTATACAACTCAAATAATTTTTTTTTCTATTGATTTTATTACCAAAATTCTGCTACTAATCAACATGATTCATAAAGCATTATTTTAAGTTTTTAAAATGAAAATTAGTAGAATGAAAATAAAGAAACTTTCAAATAATCAACGAAGCACTATGTGAAACTCGGATTTCTCATCATTCTTTACGAAGTTAGTCTCTTTTGATTCTTGGATATTCTCATAGTTCCCTTGAGGGCCATTTTTAAATTTTTTTTTTATTTTTTAAAGTTTCACGATAACCTCAATATATGGAATATCGTATTTTTCAAAAATGCAGCTAAGTCCGATATCTAATAAAGTTTAAGCTTTAGGAAAATAATTTGCAAAGAGTAAGATGCATTATATAAGGGACACCTATTGGTGCTATTACTATGATGCTGTCTCTGATCAGAGAGCGAAAATTGCAAAACTACAACCGGCCATAACTTCGAAAATACTGATTTCCAGATGAAAACTGTAAAATGCAGTTTCTAAAAGATAACGCTCTATTTAATAAATTTCATCTTTCTGGGTTCTAAGACAGAAACCTAGAAGGTTTTCCGTGTTGGATGGGTGCTGGGCTGAATCTTACTATTACTTTGGATGAAAAGCATTATGTCACTTGTAAAAGTAAAAAACGATTGCGTTTGGAACAGTATTTATTTGTAGAAAGAGGTTCTTCATTAACACTTCTTTTCTCAACGCCCAACAAAAACGCTCTAATAACATCATCCGCCATCACTTACACTTACCGGAAGACCATCTCAAGAAGACGCTGAATGACCCAGATTATGGTCTTCGGTTCCTCAGCACTTGTTACGTGGGGATAGGTCATCGTTTTTAATAGCCATGGTTAAGCTTGTCGATGGTTTGGAAACTGTAGCGGTAATCGCCATTTTACTTTCATTTCAGTGGTCAAATTATCATTTTACCGTGATAATTGTAGACATGATTTGCGTGGACACGTTTTTCATGATACATGGTCTCCTTGTGAGCACGAGTTTTTTTTTTGGACAGGAACTTTTAATATCCTAACCTTTATCGCTACTTTCAAATTACTCCCACTTCAGGTATTGTTGTTTTGATTTACGCAACTTTGATCCAGTTTTTGGTTCCGGACTAGTGAGGAACGACACGTGCACGGCACATTTGGAACCATGTCGGTATTACTGGTGGTCTACGTTGTTGCATTGTTGAGCTCATGCTGTGGCAGCAGGATTCACAGTCTACAGACGCAAATAATGCCAGTTTATTGTATTTTGTAGACGGGGTACTTGACATGTCACATGGTTTTCACTACTTTACCCCTACCTGCTTTGGAAGAGTCGTACTTTGGAACTTGTTAATTTAATAAATGTGAATTTATTATCAGTTTCTACCAGTTTTTTAGCTTGGATCAAAGAATATGAAGACAGCATGGCGACAACAAACCAGCTTTTTAAAAGAAACTATATTACCGCGGATTGGGTTTCGAGTACCATCCTACCCCCTTAGACAGAAGAGAATTAAAATAAACACTGTATTCAACATAATTGGATGGTTTGTTACAGCAGCTTTCTTGTTTGGCTGTTACAGTTTTCAGTTAGGAGCTCATGATCTCTTGAAAGCTTCCTCTTTGCTTCAAATTAATGTAGGTTTTTGATAATATTTTTTTTTGATAATGTTAGGAAGATTGGATTTTTTCATTCACTTTATTCTTCAACTACATATTGGTGCTAATAAAATTTAAATCTACTTTACAAATTTGGTATCAGGGTAAGCCACAGCATCGTACTTTCATAAAAACTGAAACTTTCCTTCCTTATTCTTTTCAAAATTATTATTGTTATAGTATAATTAATTTTAATTTTTGAGACAAATTTTTTGTCTTGTTTTAGATGTTTAGAGTTGTTTGATTTTGTAGATCATTAGTCTGCTAAATTGCCTTTAAAAGATTTTCAATTGTTCTAAGTTTTTAGTTTAAATATATAAAATAAAAATTGGCTTTATAAGATTTTATGGGTGCTTTGTATTTTCTATATTTTTATATTTTATTTTGTTTGATTTCGTCGAATTAGCTAGGATTTTTCAGTATTTTAAACTGCATTAATAAATGTGTAATACCGTGTTTAAGACTTTAATTTCTTAGGATTTTTCACATTTTCTCAGTTTTCGAATTCCGTTGACTTTTTTAGATCTTTTAATTTTTTTTTCTAAAACCTAAATTTTTTAAATGCTTTCTTTATATTTTTTGAATTTTAGATATTTTTTAGGTATTTAAACTTGCTAATTTTCGAATCTTTGGAACCTTTTAAAGTTTCAAAACTTTTAGATGTTTTATATTCTTTGATTTATTAAAATTACGTATTTTTTATTTATTTTATTTTCTGCGTTTTTTAGGAAAAGTGAAATTTTGAATGTTTTTGAATTTTTTTGTGCATAAGTGGATTCGTTGCTTTTTTAATTTTTTTCATCTTTCGAATGCTCAAGATATAAAAATATTTAAACGATTTTAAATTCTCTTAATTTGTTGAATGCTTAAATTTTTTACAATTTTCAATATTCTTTAGAATATTTTTCAGATTATCTACATTTTTCAAAACTTTGCGTTCGTAATTTTTGTTTAGATTTCTTATATTTAAATTTTAAATAATTTTCATAAACTACCTTTTTTTATTATTTGCAAGATCTGGAGTCTTGTTTCTTTTAAATTTTTAAATTACACAGATTTTGAAATTCACAGCCTTTTTACAATATTTTAAAAGTTTCATCAGTTTTTGAGATTGTTTCAATTTTATTTTTGAATATTTGGAATTCTTAGATTTTATTATTTTTTGTTTTTTTTTTAGGTATGAGCTTTTAGGTAGGTACTAGAATATTTTGGATTTTTATATTGAATTTTTTAGGTACTTTTTATGCCAGGGACACTTTCAATTTTTATAATCTTTAAATACTTAAGAATGTCTATATTTTCACAATTTTTCATATTTTTCAAATTGATTTTAAAATTTTTGTAATATTTATGTTCATTATTTTTTATTAAATTTTTATAATTTAATTTTTTTCGATTTTTATAATTTCTTATTATTATTAGTTCTTTTTTTTTTGTTCAGATAATCAAAATTTTCTAGACTTATAAATTTTTTAAATGGTCTTTGAAATCTTGGTATACCCTGCAATATTTCAACTTTTTTGATTGTTTTCATTTTTTTGCATTTCTGTAATAATTTTAGAGTTCATTAATTTTTTTAAATTATTTCATTTTTCCGACCTTTCTAAATCAAATCTCTTTTTGTTTGTAGTTTAAAATTTTTTAAGTTTCCGGATCTTTTATATTTCTAAGATGCTTTCTATATTTTCGATGCTTTGTTTTTTTTTAAACTTTATATTTTTGAAACTCTTTAAATTATTTTTAGAATTTTTTGTTAAAGGTTTTGTAAAAATTTGCATTGCCGAATATGTTAATCTTATAACATTATTCTTGATTTGTGATTCTCTGAATGCTTTTATAATTTTGTTTTCTTTAGTTTATTGAAATGGTCTAGATTCTTTTTAAATTTATCAAATTATATTAAATATTTTTGTGTACTTCGCAAATTTTTAATTTATGGATACATTTTTTTGATTTATTTAGATTATCTGTGTTTTCTAGTTTCTCTAAATTTTTGATAAAATTTTTAACAATTTATTCTATTTCTAGAGTTGTCTATAACATACAAATTAGGAAGTATCTTATGTCAAGGTAAAATTTTCAACATGAATATATTTAAATTTATTAATATGATTTGATTTTTGACCAAAGTTCACGTACAAAAAAAATCTTTTCTTTATTATATGATAATATTTCACGTATTATTTAACAATTTTTTTTTAATTTAAATTACAGTTTCTCTTCTAAAATCTATAACTTAATATAGAGTCACATTATTTTTATATCTACGACAATTTTGATGATCTAACAATTTCCGCAAGTTTCTTCTTCACACTCCTCTGTGAATTTTCTCTCAGGTTCTCTTTTCCAAACAAAAAACTACATCCTCATAATTAGCGCAATCTTTTCGAAAAGTGGCATTAACGAGCAGCTATGATCCGGATAATGCGTCGTGAACGCGCCTTTAAATAAACAAAAATCCATTAGCAGGTCTTATTACTGACACATATGTTGGTAGAGAAGAGCCCACCCACGTTCCAGCTGTAACAAATTTACAAACTTTTGTTACAATAGTCATAATGCTATCACTGTATCGCATTCCTTTGTTCTGCAAATAAAATATTCATAGAGCTATCCTTGATTTAGTTCAGTTGAAAGAGAATAGTCGTCATGGCTGCTCAAAAATCCTTCAAAAAAATGTTATTGGAGTTCGTGAAATTATTTTTTAGTCAAAGTTCCATCCATGGGTTTCCACATTTGGTGGCGAAAAATCGGCATATTGTGGAAATGGTACTCTGGGTAGGAGTTGTTGGGGCTGCGATTTATGGAGCTGTGAGACTTAGTAGTTCGACTTTGAGGAGGTATACTGAAAATCCGACGGTAATTTCGATGGAAAGAGACAGATTTTCTTGGAATACTTCGTTTCCGGCAGCTACTATTTGTCCGTCTAATAAAATAAATGAGGCACTTTTGGATCTGTATGTTGAGAGTTCGACGGAGAAGAATAAGACACTTTTAAAGGATTTTTTGGTGACTTTGTCTGAAGCCACGTACACTAATTTTGAAACTGTGGTGGAGTACAACGGAATTACCGAAGAAAATTATTTAGATATCTTACTGGACTTACAGTTTGAGTTCAAACCGGCAGTGTCCAACTCTGGAGGCAACGACAAACTTTATACTCTCCAAAGAATTGTGTCGGAAGAAGGAATCTGTTACAGTTTTAACTCAAAGTTAGCTATATATAGCTCACCTGAGTGAGTTTTTTTATGACTGTTTTTCAAGTTTAATTCAAATTTTCAGCTACTGGGACGAAGGACGATGGGATTTAGTCCAAGGTAACGAAACGTTCTACGTAAATCCTTTGGATGGGGAGGTTTTCGCAAACGTTATGAATATGTCGACTGGTTTTGATGTATAAGATGTTCATTTTTGAAGCATTACTTTAATGGGTGTTGTAGATTTATATCCATGGCCCATATGAGGTTTCTGACATTGCAAGTAAAAAGATTTCTTCACCAAATGGTTATTTCCTTCAAATGTCTGTATCAGGATTGAGTATTTTCAGTAGCGATAATATCAAAGGTTTGAGTATTAAACAGAGAAAATGTAGATTCCATGATGAGAGTGATTTGCAACATTCACCGGCGTATTCTTATGTTTTGTGCAGAATGGAATGTCGAGCAGCTATGGCAAAACGTTTGTGTGGATGTGTGCCTCATTTCTACAGGAAGATAGGTAAAAGAATTCAACATTTATGAGCTTATCTTAAATTAAATTAATATAATATATATAATTAAATAAATTAAATTCTGTTGATATTTTTTAGGTTTTTGACATTTTATGTATTCGTAGATTGAGGTTTTTAAACAATCTAAGATTTTTTGGACTATTTTTGATCTGTTAGGATTGCGTAAACTTTCTAGATTTATTGCAGATTTACCATTTTTATATTTGTTAAAATTTTCAATATTTTGGTTACATTGGAACCTTAGATTTTTGGATTAAAATTTTTTGAAAAATTTTCAAATCATTTGTAATTCATTTAAATACATTTTCTTAAAGTCTTTTAAATGTCTAGAATATCGGTATCTACTACAATTAGGCATAATTTTTGAATTCTTTGTATTACTTAGTTTTTTTAAATCTTTTTGATTTTTTCCATATTTATATTAGAATATTCTCTATATCAGATTTTTTATTCTATTTCCATTTCTATTTGTATCTAGTTTTGCTTTGTGTAACAATTCTTATATTGTTTTTTTAAACCTTCGACTTTTTCTATTTTTTACATTCGTTGTAGTACTCCGATTATTTATATTTTCTTCTATTCCTAAGATTTTGATTTTGTTCTGAACATCTTTGTCTTTGTTGTAATTTGTGTTAAGGTTTTATCAAATTATCGTTTTTTTTTTATATTCCTTTAATTTCTTTTTGTTGGATTTAATTTTTTTGTAACTTTTATGTTTTAGATTCCTTGTTTTTTTTATTTTTTAAATTATTTGTAAAACATTGCCACCTAAGTAATTCGATTGCATACATGCTCCGGATCTTTTAGAATTTGAGATTGTTTGAATAATTTGGATTTTTGCAATTTTTTTATTGTTTTGCATTGATTAGATTTTGATTATTTGTATTATTTATTTTTAGATTTCTAAGACCTTTTAAAACTTTCAGTTCTTTCAGGTAAGTACTTTTGATTTTTGCAGTCTCGGAGGTCTTAAAGGTTTTCTAAATTTCTTGTATTTTATAAATTGTCTTGAACTTAAAATTAAATAAGTCTTTTCGATTTTGTAATATTCTATTATAATATTTTAGTTCTTTTGGTTTTTGGATTTATTAGATTTTTTAATTTTTACATCTTTTTAGCAGATTTTATTGCATTTTTTACGTTCCTTCGATTAAATCTTCTAGTTTCTATTCTACTTCTATAAGTATCTAATTTTTTACTCTTTAGATTTTTTGGATGCTCTAATTTTTTTTTACATTTTTTAGACTTTTCAAATTATATTTATAATTTGTGTAATTTTTAGTACATTCTTCTTTAAAATTTTAAAATTTAAAATATTACTTTGCTTTAACTTTTTTATATTTCACAGATTCTAAAAATTTCTATAAAAAATAGTTTTATGAGTTAGTGAATCACCAGTACAATATCAAAATTGAAAAAAAAGTTATTCGAGTTGTAGGGGATAATTTTCATGAAATTTTTGAAGTAACGTTCACTTGTATATATTTTATTAATTTTATTCATTTTTAAAACCTTGAGAGTTTAAAAATCAATGCTTTAACTCTCCAGTTTTCGGCTCAAAGTTTATCAAAACATTGCTGAAATTTAATATTTTGGTTTTTTTTTCAAAGCTTCAAAAATATTGTTCTTACTTGCAATTATTAATTCACGCTATATATATAGAAAAATAAAAAATTAAAAAATATATCTAACTATTTTCAAGTATTACGTATTCAATTTTATTCGTCTAAATTTCTATTTTTTTTCAGTACTTAAAAAATTTTTTCTTTGTTAAAAATTGCTTTTCTAGTTTTTCCTAAGATTTCTATTCTTATTTCTATTTCTAAGAGAAAAAGAGCAGATTTTTTTAAAGATAAAAATTTTAATTGCCGTTCAACTGAGAAGCATTTTTTAAAACTACAACTGTAATTTTTTTCCAGTTATTTTCAGCTGCAAAAATATGGGATAGAAATGATAAGAATTTCATACAAAGTAAAAGTAATAAAAAATATTTTTTAAGGATTGTTTGTTCTCGTGGGACTTTGTTTAAACTACAAGTTAGTTCGTTTCAATTTACTTTAATTTTTTTTTAACAAAAAATAATTTTAACAATGAATGCAAAATATTTATTTTCATTTTGAAAATCAAACATTTCTCTGCAGAAGGAGAAAAAATCTGCAACGTCCCCGGCCTTCACTGCTTATCCCAATACAAAGAAAAACTCATCCTCTTAAAAGGAGAATGTTCCTGTCTCCCTAACTGCAACGACGTCAACTACATTATCGACGACATGGACACTCGACCCTGGTTCTTGGGCTCTAATTTACAATGGGGACTTAAAGAATACCCCAAAATGCGTCTCCGTCGCGACATTATTTTCGGTTTCTCCGATCTGTTAGGTATTATCAAAATTTCACTTTCTCAGTAAATCATTCTATTCTTCAGTCTACATTGGTGGCATGGCAGGTTTATTTTTGGGTTGCAGTGTTCTCAGCTTTATTGAAATAATTTATTTTTTTACATTGAGACTTTACTGGTTTGTGATGAAATATGGTAAAGAAACGAAAGAAAGGAACTGAAGTTCGTGTTACTGAAGCAACAAACAGTATGTAGATCGAATGTATGAAAATTTTGCGGAAGATATTTTTTTCAGGTGTAGCCTGGGTGGTCGGTGGAGTGACATATGTGATGCAACAATCTAATGGACTTGTGTTTATTTAACAAACTGACAGTAATACGTCACACATCGCACATTGAGACGGTGCTTTCAGGGTACAGCAGCACTACTAAAACACTGAAAAACTGACATCTGGAATCACAGTCTTAGAAAAATTCTGCACGAGATGCACAACCACGGACTCATAAAAATATTAATGATCGATTGTGCTAATATTTCATGAGTTTTATTAGAACAAATTAGAGATTTTCACCAACACGTTGTAGTAGTCGCACTGTTTCAAGTAACAGAAGGATTTCTGAAATTAGACTGATTTATTTGTGAGTTACACAGTCAATTAGTGTTACAACCAATGTAAACTCTTCAAAATCTGAAAAACATGTCAAATAAATCACCCATGATGAGTTCGCATTTTTTCGAAATCGGCGTAATACGATTTAAATAGCCATTGAAAACTCCACCTGAACTTATGAAAATCATGTTTCCGTCGATGCATTATTTTTGTTTTTCTTTCTGTTAGGGCGTAGCTTTCAGCAGCGATTGGTGCTTTCAGCATCCTATGTAGACTTCGGCAGGATAACGCTTTATCCTATTGGCTGTATCATGATGCTGTATCTTTGCCATGACTGAAATCTTCAGCTCGTATCTATCTATTCTTGTATTCTTTTATACTCAGATTGTTATCCGTTCGAGTGTTGCAGTTATCGATGTTTGCAAATGTTTATCATTGAATAATTTGGAGAAATGTTGGCGAATAATCGGTCCGCTCGTGTTCCTAAATGTGCAAGATGCAGGAATCATGGGATGATATCGACTTTGAGAGGACACAAGAAACAGTGTATTTATAAAAACTGTTCGTGTGCGAAATGTGGGCTCATTAAGGAGAGACAGAGGATTATGGCGGCACAGGTAATCAACAAACGTCGAACTGTATTACTGCATTCTTTATATTTTGCATAAATCAAATACTAAGAATAAATTTTACCAAAATATTGAGAGATAACATGAGTGTATAATTATCACTAAAGTCAAAAATTTTATAGTAAAGAGTCTGCTTGATAATTTTTTTTAACATTTTTAAAATTTTCAGATTATGTTGTTCTAATTTATGGTTCTATTTTTATATTGTCTATTTTTGAGATCGTTTTTAAATTACATATATAATCGTTCTTATTTAAAATTAACTAACATCTTGGTTAATTTAATTGATTAATAATTAAATAATCTTTAATGCACAAGGTGAGTGTTTTTTTAAGTAATCCTTCTTCTAGATCTTCACAATTTTTCATTTTCATTCATAGTTTTTTTTACATGTTGTGATATATCTATATAAAAGTGTATTTTTAAAATTAGTTATTTTTTTTATTACACATTTCATAAAAAATAAGCCTATATTTTTTTAAATTTCTGAGAACGTAGAGTTTGGCTAAAATTGTATTGTTCTTGGTGTAATAACATCTAGTAAAAAATATAACAACAGAATACAAAAAAAGCAAATTTTTAAATCGATACAACTTTTTTTCAACAAAATATTTTTAATATTTTGGACTAATAAATGTTTAAAATATTTAATAATATTCTGGGATTCCTTAAATTTGTGACGAAAGATGGAAAAAGAACGAAAATAAAAAATTATCAAGTCTGACTGAAAATAAATTTTAGACAGCTTTATATTTTTAGTGAGGCTGACCAATGTAGATAATAATATTTATAAAATTGATATAGTTATCTTATTATTACAGTAAAAATAAAAATTATTTATAAAAACTTGTAGATTCTATTTATAGGAAATCATTGAATTCGGCCTTGCATAAAAAGGACACCTCTATATTTAAAATTAATTTAAAAATACCTATGTGTTTTCAACAGTGATTTACATTTGTACTTACAAATAATCAGAATAATATTTAATAGGGGCAGAGAGAAAAAAATGTTTATGAATGATCTCTAATTAAATAGATTTTTTTTTCGCGAAACAATTTAATTTATTAAAAAAATATTTTACGGAACAATACTATTTTTTATTGATTCATGAAACAAAAATTGAATGAAAAAATATTTTCTAATATCTTAATAAATAATTTCAAACAGATTTTAAAAAAAAGAGTTAATGGTTTATAATTAAAAAAATTGATTAATATCGATTTTAAAATTAAACTGACTGTTATTTCAAAAATAAGCATTATTTATTAAATACAAAAAATATTTTATGTTTCAATAATTTCAAGATCAATGTATATGAGCCATTATTTTGTTTTCAGTTCAATTTTAACAAAACTCTAATAGCTTTGAGAACAAAATCTTATAGTTTCCTACAAATAGTTTTAATTAGAACGCTCTAATTTTTCATACACTTCTTTTAAGCACACTTTAAAAACTTTTTTCAAAAAATTATGAAAAAATATTTTTTTTATCAAAACTTTTGTTTATGATGATCTCAAAATAATATACAAGAAAAACTGACAAGTAGACTCGTGCGAGAAAAAAATGTTTACAGCTAAAGCTTTCTATAAATTGAAAAAATCTTTCTTTTAGTAAATCGGGTTCTATAAGGAAAAATGAACTGTTAAAGTAATCTTCACCATAATGCAGCAACTTTTGTTCTTTATCGTTAAAAGTTTCTCTTCAAAATATACAGAAGGAGAGAACAATGTTTCAGAAATATGATAATTTTTTGACCGATTTCAACCTACAGTGCTTTATTTATTTATTACAGAAAAACTACTACAAATAAAAAATAATTTTCAAAGAGTGGTTACATTCAGCCGATGATTTAACTTTTGTTAATTTTTTCTTTTTTGCACAAATGTCTGTCACAACCCTGTCAATACTTTTCGGCGTGTCTAATATTAAATGTCACAAATCAGTTCTGTCAATCTTTGTTTCATACGTTTGAATATTTTTTTTAATAGAAGGTGTTCTGAAAAAGTGGCAAAACAGGTACTTTATAGAAAAATTGTAATTTTTTATTGCTTGTGTACTCGAAAATTATAAAATTTCAACACCCAGTATTTTAAAAATAATTACGTTTTAAGCATAACATTTACATACATCTAAAATATAATAAAAATTTGTTAAAATTAAAAAAAATGGGTATTCCATTTCATATAGAATTATTTATTATTATTTTTTTGAATCCCCTCAACACTTAAAAAAAATCACAAAACTAAGGTGTTTCCCATAACATAAGTAACGTTAATTCAATATTGTCACATTTTTTTTTAAATCCACTTGTGCTATCAGATTTGTTTGTCCTAAAAATCATCTCTTTACCACCGCTCCAACTACCATCATTTAAAATAAAACCATGTAATTCAATATTGTGACAGTCTGAAGTGTTTGATCGATATTCCATTAACCAAGTATCGTATATCTCTTCAACAAACATCCACTCATTGGTAATCATTGCAAATCTGATATCACCAAACCCTCACTACACGATCAATAATTAAATTATTTCTCCCTCTCTCCCAGGTGGCCCTAAAAAGACAACAAGCCGCCGAAGACGCCATCGCCTTACATCTTGCATCGGCGGAAAATGGCACCACTTATGATTATCTTCCTCCGGGGCGCATCTACGGCATGCAGGTGACGTCTCCGGAGCCAGAAGAAGAGAAACAAGCTGTGAATCAAGAGACACAGGATGAGATTTTGGTTAGCCCCGCTTCGATCGATATGTTGAGCAAACTCTTTCCTAATAAGAAACGATCAGTTTTGGAATTAGTTCTCAAGAGATGCAATCATGATTTATTGAAAGCAATAGAACATTTTAATTTGAATAATTCTAAAGCCAGTTCTTCGGATTCTGAAACTAGTGGAAAAGAAGAAAACAGTTCGGCGTTTAAACCCGTTGGAGTTGGGAAAAATAAGACGTTTTCTACTTCACATCAGAGTTCTTTGCCGATGATTTCAGGAAGTAAAGTTTTTATGCATAGTTTGTACCCGTTTTTGCCACTTTTTAACCCACAACCTGTTCTACCTAGTCCGGTTTATGTACCAGGATTTTGTGAGTGTGAACAATGTAAACATAGTCTGTATGGCAGATTAGAACCTAGACCGTAGATACTCATTGTGCAATTCAATTTAATTTAGTTACCAGAGTTAGAAGTTAAGAAAGTGTTGTGCGTTTACTTATTTATCTATTAAGTATCTATAATTTTGAAAAAATATTGTATTTGATGTGTCTGAATTAGAACCAAATAAAGAGACAACAATGTTGTTGAATTATTTATACTATAACAGCCGACTTACTGACCTTTTATAAAGGTTAAAACAAAAAAAAAATCGGAATAATACAACGTGATATACTCAAAACATCGATCACCAAATCCTAATACTTTGAAAGTCAAGGTTAAAATATTGTCATTTGTTTCTTTGCTTTACTACTTCGAATTATCTTCCGAGAGCTTGAAAAAATAAGATAGACAAATAAAAATGAAAGAATTAAACTAATCTGTAATCGAATCAAAAACCAAAATTTTATTATGAAAAATACCTAAATTTTCAAGAAAAATACATTTAAATTATTAAAATGTTCTGTTGTAAGCAACAACGAACTCTTCGTCTAACTTCATCAATCGGAAAAGTTATCAATCGGAAAAGACAAGTTTTCGGTTTGTTACAAATTATCTTGATCGTTCGATATTACAAACCTTGACCATGAAATCCATAGTCTATTTATGTACGAATTGCTTACAAAATTTTATATTTGATTGCTTCCAGAGGTGGCCTTACATCATTTTTTTGTTTGACATAGACTGCTGGGTTACTTGAACTGACATTAACAAGTGTTTATTTTAAATTTAACTTCTTTTTTAACTTTTACATAAAATTCAGCTTTGCAAGTTTCTGAATTAAAATTGATGTAACCACTCGGAATTTCTTGGAATCCGCTATGATTTTTTTCGTTTTTCATGAATATGAGCCTCTCAATAAAGTTATAAGCTTAAAATTCTAAAATTACTTAACACTAGAAAACTTTCACAGTTTTTGTTATTTGAATAAAAATTCGAGATCTTAGAAAAAACTTTTAAAGAGGCAAAAAACAGTTGAATTATTTTTTTCGAAAACTATTTTTCAGCATACATAAAATACAACTTCAAAATCAAAATGTAAAATTTTTATAAAGTTTTTTAGATTTTTTCTGTTTGTGCATGTGTTTCTTACTTGATATTGTTTTTGTATTTGTAATTTTTTTGGCGATTTGACTGTTCGAATTCAGAATTTGCTTTGAATTAGGTTTGATTTGTAGAAAAAAAAGTATTGATAGAAATAGAAATTTTTATTTTCTATTTTTTACCTTTTTGTAATTGTGAACTAGACATGAAATTTGGTTGACCATTTTTGTCTTAAAACTAAGACTAAAGCTAAAGAGGTTTTCGATATTGTCTGAAGTTTTAACAAATTTACTTAATTTTTTAAATGTGAACAATATATACAACATATATATACAACAAGTAAAAATAAAAAGACAAAACTTTTTAAAAAATTATTTTTGCTTTACTTTTGAGATCTTGGGTGATTTTACACTTAAAAGTTAAAATAATTTAAGTCTATTAAAAAAATCTGTTTTTCGCAAGTCATATTTTTTTTGGTTGTAATTTTTCATGCTTCGACTTTTTTAACTATTGAAGCAAAAATATAAAATTTTGTTAAAGAGTCTCATTCTAACAGAATTTTAGATTAAAAAGTTTTTTCTCAATTTCTTAAGAATTGTAACAAATTTACTTAACTAACGGTGGAGTATTAGTTAAAAAAAAATATTAAATTTTTTAAATAAACAAAGTATAATAAAAAAATTAAAAAAATAATTGCGTTATAAACTCTCTGTTTTGTATTTTTGACAATCTAAAATTATTGGTTCACAGGTTGGTAAATGTAAAGTAATTTTTTTATCAATTAATAATTAATTATTAATTAATAGTTTAATTATTTATTTCTTTTTCTCTACTTTGTGATCTAGGAAACGATAAAAATATGTATAAGTTTTAAGTTTTGTTTCAGAAAATGCGAAAAACAGAATTTATTCGCCCACCATTTTTTTAATTTTTATTATTATTTATTTTAATTTAATTTTTCTCTATATTGAATTTTTTGTTTGTTAATTTTGTGTTTATGTATGTTCGAGTTTTAACAATAAAAAATATTAGAAAACTGAAAAAAGTAGATTTTTTGGTTCTACCGTATTCAAGAGATAAATTTATGATTTATTTTTAATTTATTTATAAATTTGCAAATCCTCTTAATGATAACAAAATTAAATAAAAACTTATAAAAATAGTAAACTGATTTTGCAGTAACTTTGTTTATTTATGTTCAAAATTACTATTCTAATGGTTTTTGGAAAAAAAAATGGTAGCTTATTTCCTGTAGAATCCAATTAATTGTAGTAAATTTTGTAGTTAAATTAATTTTCCACGTAAACTTATTTCTACACAAATTTGAAATTTGGTCTAAATAATATATTTAAATACAATAAAAAGTATTTTTTTTTTGTTAATATTAAAAATGTAATGTATTAAATATAAAATATTGTTGTTGGTGCCAATTCTTAAAAACAAAAAACGTTTTTGAATTAAAATTAAATAAAGTACTTTTACGTTTAAAAATTTAACATTTTTGCTTTGTGTAGAGAAATTTAATTATTAGTTTAAAATAAACAGAATGATGTAGAGGTAACATTGATTTGAAAATTTAACAACAAATAAACGGTTATATTTATTCTTTCAACGTTTCCAAAATTAGATTTTGTGATGTAGGGAACGATAAAAATTTTATTTTAAGTTTTGGCTTAGAAAATGCAAAAACAGAATTTATTCGCTCATCAAATTCTGTTGTTTATTTTAGCTTGGTGTCACTTTACATGAAACATGTATATTGAGTGACCCAAATTATGTCATTGTCATTATCAGTTTATAAACAGAACGATAAAATACATACCTTGACTTTATCTTCATTTCAATTACAATTATTTCATTATTTGCATTAACAAATTTTTAAAAACTGCAGACATGGTTTTTATATTGCAATTTATACATAAATTTATTAGTACAAAAATAAATTTTATTTTCATAATGACAAAATAAATAATGCAAGTCCGTAAAAATGAGCTTTCATTTCACGAAATACAGCAGGACGCGTCTCTACATAAACTAAAATGATTTGGAGTAAAATACATCGCTGTGATTCCCTAGAAAGATTCAAGTTTTTATTAATTCCGAAAGCGTGTCAGTATTGTGTTCATCGCAGATGGAGGTAAATGGCAAATAAACACAAGAGCATCCTTCTTAACTTACAACCCAAACAAAAAGATCGAGTTAGTCGGGTGGTGTGTTACTATAATGAAGTTAGCCAGCGTCACTCGGGAAATAACTAAACCCTTAGTTAAACACCGCCACTTTATTACATCAGATTTTCAACTCTTAGAGAATAAATTGGGCGAATAAATTCAAATTACAATAACACCGAAATGAAACACCAGAGGCCAGTAAACGCGGATTTTAACACTGAAAGCATTCGATATAATGTGATATTAATCTACTTCTTCGTCTAGAGATGAGTATGTGTTATCTATAGTAGAGTACGACCGTGGAGTTTTAGCGTCGTTATTTAGAAGAGCCAAATTCTGATCCTGCAAAATTTAGTTCAAACTTACATAATACTTCGAAAGAACACAACTTACCTTTTCTAACTCCAGCAAAAATGGACAAAAAACCAAGTTCAAGAAACCCATCACTCTCATTAACCACGGAAACCCAAAAATGTGCACAGCTTGTCCTCCTAAAAGCGGTCCAAAAGCGTAAGCCAAGCTTACGAAAACTTGTTGGAGGGCGTAAACAGGTCCGTATTGGTTACTTCCTTTCCGATCCACTAAATTTGCTAGAAATGGTACCAGAGCTGCATCTACAGCTCCAACGCTCAGACCTAATCCGAAGTGTGGTAGAGATAACTGAGAAATAGAAGTAGCTAAAGGGAGAGCGCAACAGCTCAAGCCTGCAAGAACTAGCGCACTGAACGCTATCCTCCAAGAGGCAATCGGCAATAAACCTAAAACAATTATCACACCTTATCTGAAACTAATTTAAAAAAAAACCTGCGAAATGGGAACCGATGAAATAACCAACGCTGTCGGGAATGAAGACAGCCCCCAGTTGCCAACGTGATGGTGGAGGGTTTAAATGAGCGAGCAACCACATGGGGACACATGGCTCCAAAATCGCCATACTCGAAGTACAGATGCAAATTGTGAACGTTGTAATGAGTAGCTGCTTGTCTTTTAGTAGATTTAAGAAGTGGTTACATGTAATTTCTTCAGGGGTTGTCTCGTTATTACTGTCTTCAATGTACAACAGTTGAAGCACTACAAGTCCGTCTTGGAGTTAGTTTCCAAGAAGCAAACAGACTCACCTATGCTGACGACTATTAAAAATGCGATGACGAGAAACGGTGCAGGTTTTCCAAGAAGCTGATACGCCGCTCCTCCCAGAGGATATCCGATTAAGACACCTAGAGCGATTCCTCCGAACGCCAAAGGCATGATCTTTCCTCTCATGTCTTGGGAAACATTCTTAGCCAAAATAGACATACCGCTGACGGCTATAGCGGCCGATGAACTACCATGAAGAGCTCTTGCTAACACCAAGACACCGTAAGAATTACCATAAGCAAACACTAGAATTCAAGAGATATAAAAACAGTATTCTACTTGCTCCACATACTGAAAGCTGCCAGCAACATGTTGCAAGAACCCAGCAGAAGAGGAATACAACACCCCATGATTTCCGTCAAGTAACCCATAAACGGTGTAAAAGCCAACTGGACGAACGCTTTCGAAGCTAACAAAGCTCCGAGAGGACCATTATCATTCTCCAAAGTTTCAAATTTTTCTTGAAGAGGACTCAAAGACTTTAAACCCAATCGTGAATTTTTCTTGCTGTTAATTTGGTTCGAAAATAAATAATCGGGAATGATGGGTACTAAAATTTCGTTACAACACCAATTTTGCTTCAATTTACACTTACCAACGACAGTAAGAAGCACATTATCCAAGAAAAACGACAAATAGATAATAAAGAACAAAAACAAATTTGACTGGCGTAAAGACTGGACCAACAAGTGCATTCTGCCTCGAATCCGGGACGATACTAAACTTTTCCAGGGGATGTTAATAGTGGAGCATCTGTCGTAAGAGTTACCGGGATACTGTATAAAGTGATTTTCAATGAGAAATTTAACGCTTGGGTTGACCACGGTGCTAACGTCGTTATCTACTTCAAGCAGACGGGGCTTTAAGATTTTATACACAGAGTTTGGACGTAAAAAATTTATTGACTAGTACAAGAGCAATACAATAAATTAAAATCATTGGTATACAATATAGAGGGTGGTCAGCGGTAGATAAGGTACAAAGCAGCAACACTGTATTTAAATTGTAGGTGGTAAAAGTGAAAATGTTTCACACATGCTCGCTTAAAAAAAAATTGAGTTGAATTTTTTACTAGCGGTTGATTAAATAAAAAACTGGATTTTTTGATTTTTATAAAGGCACAAACCGGTTTCAAATTGAGGGCAAATAAAACAGAATTTTTCTCTTTGTTGTATTTTTAAATTGTTAATTTTGTGTTTATGTATGTTTATGTATGTTTGAATTTTAACAATGATAAATATTAGAAAACTAAAAAAATAAACAGTAAATTTTTTGGTTCTACAGTATTTCAGAGATAATTTAAAATTGTAATTTAAACTCTTTTTTTCTTTTTTTTGAAAATATACAGAGTGTGTCTAAATTTGCAAATCCTCTTAATAATCAAAAAACTTAAGAAAAATTAAAAAAATGTTAACTGATTTAGCAGTTACTGTGTTTATTAGTGTTCAAAATTACCATTCTAATGGATTCTGGAAAAAATTGTAAATTATTGGCGGTATATTTTATATTATATTTTTATTTAATATATATATATATATATATATACATATATATATTTATTAGAGATTCTTTTTATATTATTTTTGAGCTACTCTAAATTTTCTTATATCATTATATTCGTCTGCAAATTTAGAAAAAGATAACAATAATTTTTGTAGTCAAATTAATTTTTGATTTCGAATTTGACGTGCATTTTGGTCCAGCGAGTCAGGTTTTACAAAAACTAAAAGAATTTTTTTTTCTATATTTTAAAAATTTGATAAGTTATGACCTTGAGTAACTAGTCGAAAAAATAATTAATTAATTAACTATTCCCTTCAAAAAAATTATAATATTTTTTAAATTATTTGATTTTCCGTTGTGAACTAAAATTTACCTGTATAACTTGTTTAAAACGCGTTGCTATTTCTTGTCAACTTGAAATTAGGAAACGAAAAATATTGACAGAATAAATTTGTACTCTTCTTACAAAAAAATAATAATATTTACAAAGTATTTTTTTGGGGATTCATTCAAGTTTTAGAGCTTAAGTAGACACAACTTTAGAGAAGAGACAATTTTTTAATATGAAGATTTTCTACAAAATAAGTAAAAAATATCAAAAAAATCTGACTGGTTTTTCTTGAAGACATTTTTAAAATTTTTTGTGACCTTCCGATTCATCATAATCTTTAGAATTTTTAGAATACTATGTATTATTTATATTGTTTGACACACCTCTTAATATTTCCAAAATTTTTCATATTTTATAATTGCCTTCAGAACCTGTTTTAGATTGCTTGATTATTTTTTTCCACTTTTTTGGATTTTTTTATACTTCTCTAATTATTTGTATTACATACAATATCTAACAACTGCACAATTTTTAATATGAAATAGAAAATTAAAGACCTAAAAAGTTAAATCTCAGCAAATTTAATCTAATTTTTAAACGTCATTCTGAAATTGTCTTTAAAACTGAAACCTGACTTTTGGAAGCAGATTAAAAACTGAAACTCAAGTCAAAAACTGAAAAATCTAAAAACATCCAAATTTGAGATTTAGATTTCAAAAGCTTGAATTTTGAGTAACAACTTTTGCATCATTTTTACCCAAATTTAAGATCTAGTTAAACTGAGTAGATATTGTTTTTTTTTGTCATTGCCCGTAGGAAATTTAACTAAAGCTCAAAGTAAAGCGAATGAGATGCATATTTTAAAACAGTTTAAAAAAAACTACAATAAAGTGTTGTTACAATTCTGAACAGATATTGCGCAAAAATCTGAAGCCGACTCTGTGCCTTGGTACTCATAATCCGAAACATCATTAATCAACTGCCACCAAAAAATTTGCAGCTTTCTGTACCACTTTTCCATGCAATGTCACACATTTTCAATTTATCACCAAAGACAGGATGTACAAAAACTGTGTGAAATATCACCTATTGTGAAAACCTAATTAAACCGACACTAAACCTGCAAGCATCGAATTTTCATTAAACACTTGAAATTAAAAACCTTATCTGATCCGTGTCCACATTTTGCGGAAAGAGTGCACATTCTGAACAAAACATCCGGCCTTCTACTTTTCACATTGTGCAAATAAAACTCGTAACAATACAATGACCTTTAAAATCTGGTCACTTTATCATCAGGAATTGGCGATTCACACCTGACATCATAATCATTAACCTCTGGTAAATTCGGACAAGTGTACAGATCTGGTTGCTGAAGAGATGTAACACCGGCTCTGGCAACAGTCACTGCATTAATTGCGGCCACGTTAACACAATCATACACTGGCTGCAAAAATAAAGAAAGTTTAGTAGAGTATGTCAAGTTTCGTTCATAGAAAGTTGCAATTACCTGCGTTCCGGCCCTGTAAATATCCATTGCGCTCGTGGTTGCAGCTAAGGATGGTAACGTACTCGTCATTTTATCGCGAGCCGCTGCTATTGTCATTAAGTAGGTGCGAGGTACGAAGATTGTTCCTAGAAGAGCACTGGCGGTGGAAACTAAACCAAAACAAAGAACGGAATCTTTGTATTGTTCGTCTACGATAGCGTAGGATGGAACCCAAAGGCACCAAAGAAAAGAAATCGTAATGGTCGCGAAAGTAAAGTACTTTCCTTCTTTGTAGTTTCTTTGACATTTGATGATGAGGGGAGAGAGACACAAGAGGAGAAGAAGCAACATCGCGTTGTAGGACAGAAGATAAATAAACGAGTAATTTTTGAAGACATCACTACAGCGATTAATCACTTGCAAGCTCAACGCGGCTTGCACACCAAAAATGAACAAACACAAGAAAGATTGAACGGGACCTGCTACGTGGGACATGAAACCTATTTCTTTAGAAGCAGTCGCTAAGAGAATGCTGCGGCTTAAAATCAGAGAAAACGATGCCGAGAAACTTAAAGTAATAGATAAAGCTCTAGCTAAACAAACTGCGTCTTTTGTATCTTTGCCACTCTCTAACGACAACGGAAGAATTGAGCAATACATTAACATCACAGTAATCAAAAGAAGTATTGTCAGAACTGGGTTACCTTCGAGTACAGTTCGTCTGCAAATCGACACCAAAAGAAAAATTAAAATTGCGATGCAGAGTAAGACACCAAGAAGAGATAACGACAAAAATGCGAAAACCCACGACTCTGACCTAATTCTGATCTCACAGTCTTGTGGTATCAAATTAAGAGCGCCTCGAGTTTGAAAGTTCTTACATTTTTTATAACAATCCAAACAAATTGACGTGCTATTGCCAATATCAATAATAGAAGACAACTGGGTCAAATTATCAGTAAATATGTTGTAAACGAAGACTTTGGTAAGTAGCAACGAAGAGTTTTCAGACTTGTAAATATAATAATTAATACTTGAGGTTTCAATTTTGAGCAGATCGGCAATTTCGGTTGATTTTAGAATAAAAGGACGAAGTCTGCCCAACGATTTTAGACACATTTTAGAATTTGAACTGTTACAATTGTCGGCCACAAACTGTTTTAAACTTTGAGCGTAGCTCACGAGAGGAACTGCAATTTCGAAAAGTTGAGGATTTGGGGTGTAGTAGTTTTGTTCTTGATCGGTGTTGTGGATGTGTTGAGTGCTACTTATCATGTAACTGTTTTCCGGGAGTTCTAAAAAATAATAATTAGACGTAAAAAACTAGTGGAGAATCATACCGTTTAATACTGAGTTGTCTAATGGCACTAAAATTGCATTTGGTAAGTTAGAACTTTTTGTGACCGCTGTGAGGAAGTCACTGCTGCCAAAAATTACATAATAGTCTGACGACATATTTTTTGGAAATTTGGGGGATCTGAAACATAATATAAAGATAAAGCGGAGAAACATAACAAATATTTTTAGATTGGTAATGATATATTCTCAAATATATTAAAATTTTGTTAAAATTAAGAAATTACTTCTAGATCAGTATCAGCATATCGCAAATCCAAAGCATTGCGACAGTACCAAGAAATCAAAGAAACCGAAATTAACGAGGCATCTAGAAAATCTGATTTTGAATTACTTGAAATATTATAATTTGAGAAATTATAACCTTTTAAATAAACGAAATTATTATTCTAAAAATTTAAATAACCTGACACATTTACTTAATAAAAACCAAAAATCTTGAATTATTAAAGACTCTCAAAAATTTACAATTTGGGCAAAAATTTTATGTTAAGGAATTAAACTTAAAAAAATTCAAAAAGTTTAAAAAATGGGAAAATTGTAATGAATATATGTAGGTGTTCTAAGAATTAGAAAAATCTAATCTGTTATAAGCGCTTTGAAGAAAAATGACGCATAGTGCACGAAAATCATTGATACATTTTTTAGAACTTTTTCTGATTTTTGAACATTTTCAATAGAAACCATTTTTATTTTTATTTTGTACATACGTTTCAAAAACACATAGATTGCAAGAGGACTGCTAAACGTGGTGCTAGTTTAAAAAAAATGCAGATATGTAACAAAAGCTTTAAATGATTTACATATAATTTGATTTTCTTGAATCATGTATTTTTTTGGTTGCTTTGGATTTTTTGTACTTTTTACATTTTTTTGAGTTTTTTATATTTTTATTTATTATTTTATATTATTTTTGAATTTTCTATATATTGTATGTGTTATATTTTTTATGTTTTTTTTTTCGTGCTTTTAGCATTAATGGAATATTCCAATTATCTAGATTTTCTAAATTTTAAATACATTCTAGATTCTATATATTTTCAAATTATTTTTAAAAGCTTTAGTTTTTGTCTATTGTTTCGAATTCATCTAAATTTTATTTATGCGTTAAACAGTTTAATTTCTTCATTAAATTTATATTTATTGAATTTGATATATGTTCTAATTTTTTAAATTTTCTGTATTTCTGTATTTCTAATAGTTTTTCTCGATCACCAAAGTAGCTATAAAAATAATTAAAGAAATATAAAGAATCCATATTTTCATCAAATTTAAAAAAATAATATAATAAAATCTAAAAAGAGGGTGAAGTATAAATAATCTAAAAAATTAATATCATTTAAGAAATCTAATCTAAAAAGTCAAAGTGATGACTTTCTTATACAAAAAAGATAAAAATCTTCAGAAAATTTAGTGAAATAAAACCTAGATAAATTTTCAATTTTCCAACTTTGGTAGGAAAAATAGAACAGGTCTACTTTCTTACCAATAGCAAAAGTACATGAAAAATTAATATCTAGATAATTTGGACTATAAATAAATAATGAGAAAAATGCAGTTTAAGAACATATCTAACATATCTAAGCTCTCAAGATAATAAAAATAGCAATAGCAACGTTAATTTAATTTAAAAAAATAGAACATTTAATATAATATTAAAAACAAATTTAAAAAATTTAAAAAAGAACTTTGTTGAAGTTTACATTTGTTTGTTATTCTAGTAGAATTTTTCTAAGACCAGAAGTTGTTAACTTTTTATGAATTTTTGCACTTTCGAAGTATTTTTAATAAATATTATATTTTTTTAAATAAAATTTCTAATTTTAAAGGTATTGTAATTTATTTATGCATTTTGTTAACAAACTTAAAAATGACATTAAAATTAAAAAAATTACTGATGTAGTAACAAGTTTTCGATTTTGAAATAAAAATAAAAAACACTTGAAAGATCTTATATTACATGTGACAGCTCCAAATTAGCAAACTGAATTATTGTGTGATGTACTTTATTTTAAAATTTAATGGAATTTTACATGTCCGTATTTGACGATTTTTTGTTATTTTTTCTGTAAAAAATTTAAAAAATGTAAAATTTAAAAAAAATCGGATTTTTTTTCTTTTTGATATATTTTAAGTCATTTTTTAAATATCTTTGAATCTCTTAGCCTACGTGTCTAACATAATTTCGCCCACAAATAAATCCATAAACTTACTCATTTATAAAATACTCAGTGACACAGATCCACTCCTTCCTCGATATTTTCAAAAATTCATCCAATATGACTCCGTCGGGTACAATCAGTGCCACATTTTCTACCCAGTTCAAAGCTCGCATCAATGCAATAGTAGCTTTAACCAACGGTAAAGTGCATGTAACAGTTTGTTTAATATTAATTCCCAATGCGTCAATAAATTTTTGAATTTTTATCGACGGAGTAGAGGTGCTAACTAGACCCAGTAATACTTCTTCATCTTTTTTTTGAAACAACTCAAAAATCGTGTCATACTCTTCTTTCTCGTTGCACGTTTTGTAAACAGTTAGTCCAAGATTCGTCTGTGGTAAAATATCCGATGAATTTAGTTGATGCGTAGTCCATATCGCTGAATTGATGACAGATTGTTCAATTTCTGTGAGCGTCGCAGTATTATTACACTCGTTACGTAAAATCAAAGCAACGTTAGCGTCCCCGTCTCTTCTAAAAACTTCTTTAACACCGTCTAACTTAATCGCACTAATGTTAATGAGAATGAGAGGAATCAGATACAAAGAACTCATCTCACTGGCACCTTTTTTCACGTGTGTTTGTGTCGTGTAAATACAATGTCACACACGCTTTTTCCGGTTCCGTCGAACGCATCAATGCACAATTTCTTGTTTTTATTTTTTAATGTTTGGACTAAATAGAGGACCTTGTTCAAACCCATCCACAACCCCACTGTGTGACTCAGAAATAATTTGCTTAGCAACGAATCGATACAAACTTGTGGGTATTTAAGGATAATGTTGAAAATCGATGGACTTTGGAAGCCCCGTAAAAGGTGAAAAGCTGAGAATTTTTCTTGCTAGATCTCATAGCAAGTACCGTTTCTCTTAAAGAAAGCTAAATATAATGATGTCGTTGACTTTCTCTGGATCAGTACGTTGTGAGAATCTGCACGATGATTGTCTACCACGCGTATCTAAAGTACGTGGTCTTTGCGGTGGCTGCTGTCACGCTTCCAGTTCTGGGGTTGCTTATCTTGAAGATTATTCAGAAGTTAACGACGGGCAGATGCAAGAGCTTGGTTTGTTTGAATGGAAAAACGGCCATCGTCACCGGGGGAGCTTCAGGTAATTTTTAACGCTTTTTTGCAAATAAATTTAAAAAGAAAGACTCACACCCGAAATTAATTAAATTCAAGAGCAGGCAATTTTATTACCAACTATAAAAACTGATAATATTTTTATTTTTGCACGTGGATTTTAAAAAAGTAATAAAAATAACGATAGCTAAAACACGACTGCGGTTATTTTAATGTTGTGTTTAATGGGTTTATTAATTTTATTTCTACACTCTTTTTAAATTAACACTATCTGTTATAATGATATTGTCTTTGTCAAATTTTCTAAGAAAATTCGATAGATTTTTTATATTGACCGTTTTCAACAGTGTGGGTTTTTTATAGTCTTTTTTTTAATTTTGATACTTTATAATCTTCTAGAGTTTGCTTTTTAATTAATAAAATGTAGCTGAATAAACCTTAAAAAAAAATCAGTTTTTATTACATTTATTTGATTTATGCAAATAATTGTGGCTGTAATAATTAACTAGGTCAATAATAATATCCAAGTTTCAATTTAATGTAGCTAATAATAATTTAAACACAGAAATTCAGTAAATAAGTTAAGATGAGATAAAAAATTGATCATACTGATTTTCGTTTATTTTATACAGCAAACGTGCTTAAATCTTTTACTTAATGAATTATAACCACATACTAAACGTTTGTTTTACAATTTAAAATGTTTTTAAGAATGAAAGTCGAAACTGAAAACTGTTTTTTATATTTTTAATATTTTTTTTTATGATGTTTCTTATATCTTTGATCTAATCCATCAATAATTTGGAAAATACTTAAAATTCCAACCATTGCACTTAACAGCCACCTTGATTCAACCTTTAATGATAAAGTCACATTAAGCCAAAAATTCTTTGAGAGGACAGCAATTTATTAATTATCTAAACAAAAATTATCAAGACCGGATCTGCAAATATATGGCATTTTTGAAATACACTCACATCTGCGGACAATAAACTTTGGACATCAATTGACAGGTGTAAAATATACTTTGACCTCTCATTTAAATTTATGATACTTTTATTTAATTGATAGTATCAACATTCAAACACAGATGTAAATCGAAAATAAAATAAATTATACGCTCTTTAGAAATGACAAAAGTTTCTAAAATTTATTGCTGAAAACGGGATAACTAATTTGTTTTTAAGTTTTTATGTTGTTTTTGAACTACAGACATTGACAAAAGTAACTGTAAAGTAAATTTTAAAGCAATATTTCTGATCACTTGTTCACTTGCTTTGTTTTCTTAAAGCTTACATATTATGCAGGAATCTATTTCGTAATTTCACTTCATCCTGGTTCTGTTATAAAAATATTGAAAGAATAAATAGAAAAGCGGCAATTGAAAGATTTCCTTTTCTCCCTAACTTTCTCCGTAACTCTTTGATTTCTTTTCGCACCAATCGGTGATTTCAATTTCTAGAAATTTCTTGATGGCGTTAAAAATTACCATCTAAGTAAGTTGATTGAAATTTCTTGCCATTGTTAAGGTATTAGTATTAAGAATAGACGGTAGCAGTTAATAATAAATCTTTAATAATAGTCATACAAAATAAATATGATAATTTGTTACGATAAATTTTCTTGAAATTCTCACATTCAAACTTTTAATCTCAAAGAGTCGAAATTTTAAAATCCACAATTTTGATGATTTCTGTTCTTAGATTTTTGGTTTTACAATTTGAGTAATTTTCAGTTTTTTAATTCTAGGTTCTGAGACCTTAAACTCTGAGGATTCAAATTATGAGATGTTAGATTATAAAATTGTCAAAAAATTTCATGTTTTAGATTATGGATTTTCAGAACTTTCAACTTTTAACTTTCCAATTCTCAAATCAAAAAGTCCATCAAATCAAACATTTATTTTAAATATTTCTTTGTATTCTCAAATTTTATATTTTTATTTTTTAGATTCGTAGTTTATTTAAATTTAAATTTCCTAAGTCTAAATTGTGCAACTATGGGTTTGAGGATTCTGAATACCAAAATCCTAGAACGATAATTAATATTTAACAAGATTGTAGCAAAAATTTGTATCCTCAAGCCCATATGACATTTTTTTTAAATTTCAGGTTATAAAATTTTACAATCAGTTCTCATAGCTTTTAAGATATTTCGTTTCTATTTCTTTGACTTTAGATTCAGACGGACTAGATTTTTGGTTCTAAAATTTTTGTAGTGCTCTTTATTGCAAATTTTGAACCAAAATTAATGAAGAATGCTTAATTACAAAAGTATAAATTTTATTGACCGTAGTTTTTATTAAAATCTGTTTGTGACACTTGTTTGTGTACCTTGACCCAAATCATAATAAAATCCTCTTTTTAAGGCATCGGCTTCGAAACTGCCTTACTCTTGGCATCCCGCGGTTGCCGCGTCATAATAGCCGACAAAGAAGATGCTTCCAAAGCCAAAAACAAAATCATTGCTGTAACCAATAACACGAACGTTGCCACCAAAAATGTCGATCTGACTTCTCTCCAGTCCATCCGTAAATTCGCTAAAGAAATTAATGAAACAGAAGAAAGATTAGATATCTTAATTAACAATGCAGGAGCAGCAGCCGTCGGCAATAAGCACACAGACGATGGCCTCCACATTACCATGCAAATTAATCACTTTGGTCCATTCCTCTTGACTCATCTCTTAGCAGGTAAGTCACCATCTCAAGTGAGATTAAATGAAACTAATTTTGAAATATTTTGTATCAGATTTGTTGAAGAAATCCGCTCCCAGCAGGATTATTTTCGTGAGCTCAGCTAGCGCTTTTTTCTTGAACAACTTATCGTTGAAGAATCTAAACTACCCGCAAAACCATCCTTTGAACTTCTTGCGAACATCTTTCATATATGGGAACTCGAAATTATGCAACATCATCGCGGCCAATGGCTTTGCTGAAAGGTTAAAAAGTTTTGGAGTTACGTCTAATTCTCTTCATCCGGGTCTTGTCTACACTGATTTGAAACCAATGAGGTTTTTGAGCCTTCAAACTCTTGGTAGGATTCTCAAAAGAATTATTTTTTTCCTGTACGGAAAGGTAAGAGAGTTAAGTAGTACAAACAAAAGGTAAATAAAATTGTCGCAGACTCCCAAAGAAGGAGCCCAAACAACCATCGCTCTGGCTGTCTCCAACCACTTGGG
Organism: Cynaeus angustus; assembly: GCA_030157275.1. Taxonomy (NCBI): domain Eukaryota; kingdom Metazoa; phylum Arthropoda; class Insecta; order Coleoptera; family Tenebrionidae; genus Cynaeus; species Cynaeus angustus. The sequence continues at coordinate 17,243,716 of CM058062.1, forward strand.
AAACGTAACCGGTAAGCACTTCTGGGACTGCAAGACTTTTATCCAGCCTCCAAAAGCCTGGAACAAAAAGTTCTGCGAAGAAATCTGGGAGAAGAGTGAAGAATTCGTTAAGTTGAAATCGGAGGAAAAGTTGCCTCTCGAGGTCCTTTAAATTGTTTTTGTTCCATTCAAAATATTTTATGTTGTTGTGTATTGTTGTTAAATTATACGTCACCAGAAGAGGTGTTTAGTTATAAAATATGGTAAAGATGACACAGACAGCGGGGCTAATGGTCTCGGCAACGACCTTCTCATAGGTTCCGACCTAGACATCAAGAGCTACTCGTGATTAAGTCTTCAGTTCGGAAACGTGCGCGGTGCCGTAACCAGCCGTATTGTCACCGTTCAAGAAGTGTAAATTGTGACTTATCGTGAGTAGCTTTTGTTTTCTTGTACTTGCAGCACACCTACTTGTCATCACTTTGTTGTTGTTCCCCAAAAATAATAAATAGTTTTTTGTTATCAATCGTTCACATTCTTCGCCGCTGATTAATTAGTAATTAGGCAGTTTCTAGGTAGGTACCAACTAACTGTACCCGTCGTCGAAAATAATTGTCTTAACTGTTAACAAATCAAGTATGGTAAGAAGCCCATTTACACCCAAACCACGTATCAACTTAGATTATGAAACCGAAAGTTTGTGGCTGAATTTCAATAACAATCGCCCTTGTTAGTGCTAGAACAATTCAGTCACCATCAAAAACCGAAAAAGTTACTTGTCTGTCGCCTTCGGCTGCTGATTAACATTAAAATGTTTTGAGACCTTGTTGGGGTCGATAGACTTTACCAAATCAACAACGAATTTGTAAAATACGCATTTTCAGTGTATTCTGTGTTCATTTTCCGATTGTTGTGGTCGTCCATAAAAAGTGGATTGGATTAATTTCGGATCAAACTACTGGCATTTCGTAGAGGTGTGCCCAGTTGTTAAGGTCATGGTTACTTGTTATTTACATTTTTAATAACTGTTAGTTTCAATCTATGTGCGAATTTTTGGGCGGGATATGTGAAACAATTGGAGGCTGATGGACCCGGGTTGGGCCTGATTGAAACAGTGGCGTATCTGGTGTAAGGAAGTCGTAAACATGTTCTTAAACGAGGTCTTTGTTTTATATACAGGTAACGACTTTTTTATGGTAAATTTTCAATGTGGTTAACAAATCGGAAAGGTGTTACACTTAGTCTATTAACGATGTCTAATTATGATAACAACAGCTCGTTATTTAGTGGAAAATTAATTGATTTAATCAACTTTTTAGTGTAGCTGACGTCATATCAACTTGTTATACACTGCCTTGATTGTTTAAAAAAACATTCATCGTAGACTTAAGTAACACTTTAATTAAAAAATAAAATTTATAGCAACATAAATTGGACACGATTTTGATAAATAGATTGTCAAAAAGTATGTAGAAATAAATCTTTGGTATTTTTGTGAAGTGTTTAAGAAACACTTGCAGTTTTATAAATTGCCTTCTATGAAAAAGTTATATCTTAGTTTTAATAAAAACGAAATTCCAATCCCACAGTAATTTAACAAGCATACAAACAAGTTTTCGCATAAAGCAATACCAAGTGAAAAATTTTTCGTTTAATGTACGGTCATTGAACAATAATTTAATTGAAAAAAAAGGTAAAAACTGTCGTATAATGCATATAATATAATAAGTGCATTCAACAAAATGCGTTTTTCAAAATAATTTGAATGCGTTAGAATTTCGACCAAACTAATTAAATGGTGCCATAAAAGATATTTAAAAATAAAAGCGCTCTGAACAGTAATAAATTTAATGACTTGATAAACCTGAGCGGTTGGCAGCCTTGTTAGTTTTGACATGTCATTTCTTCATGCATTTTTACCATAAATATAAACAGCTTGCAATTACTTGCATCATTCGGAACGGTTTTTGTTTGTTATTTAAAATAAGCTTATTTAAAACAAAGAAAAACAGACAAAAATACATAAAAAAAATATTTTGCTTTCTCAGCAATGCAAACTTTAGATACTTTTCTTTTTGGTTGATAGATGAGATAGTCCTTTTCAAAGTTTTGCCTCACTGAAGGATCCAAGTAAATTTAAATTCCAAAATCATTTATGGGTGTAATTGTAACGAAAGTGCATGGTGAAATCTTCGATCCTTTAACTTACTGTCTTATAAAAAAATAAATTTAATTTTTTGAGTGTATAAAAACTAATGTGAAAAACTGAATTTGAAAATTGAATAAAAGGAAATAATAGAATTTTGCTCTTTCATTCATTATATAAATAATTGATAAATTAAAAAAAAATTTAAAATGCTTTTTTTAGTTTTTGAATTTATTATTTCTTTATCTCAAATTACTTAAATTCTTATTAGAAGTAAATAAAAAATTTCTGACTGAATAAAAAACGCACGCTTGCTTTAAATTTTATAAAAATATGATTAAAATTTGCAGCAGGCTTAAAAAAATATGCAAATATGTTTGTTTTTTTTTTAATAAATTGAATTCTTTGTTTTCTTTTGGTTTAGATTCTTTGGTTTTTGCAATTTCTATGTTTCTATATTTTTTAAATTGAATTTTCGACTGTAATCGTTCTAAATTTTCGGTTATAAGGTTTTCCACTTTATTATTCATTTTTTTTCACTATTTTATCGCTTTGTATTTTAGATCTTTTAGATTTTTAAAATTCTTTTTATGCTGGTCAGTTATTTTTCTTAACAATCTCTAAAATATTTTAATTTATTTTTGTTTTTTATTGCATTATTTAGATTATTTGCATTATTTTCACTCTTTTGTACCCATCAATTTTTTTGTGTACTTTTAGAGTTTTTGTGTTGCTTCTAAAAGATCCTTCATTCTTTTTGAATTTTTTGCATTTTTGAGCTTTAATTTTGAAATTTTCTAATTTTTTTCAAGTTTCAAATTTAAGGCTCTTATATTTTTAAAAATATGTAGAATTTTTAAATTTATTTTTTCTTGCACTGTTATCTATAAATATTTCATTTTTTGTCCCTCTCGAAAATTTCTTTAGATTTTTCACACTGCAGTTAGAATCACGTGTTATACTATAAATTTTGGATTTGTAGATTTCTCAATTTCTTAGACATTTAAACTTTTAAGTGCATTATTTTTTTATCTTCTTTTTATTCTTGCTTTCTTTTATTTTTTAATCTTTAAATTATTTAATTTTGATTCAAAATTTCCTAAAATAATCAAATTAATTCTAATATTTGTCATAGTTAAATTCTTTATTTTTTTTAAGATTTTTGTAAATGTAATGATTTTCCACAAAATAGGTGTAATTTTTTTATTATTTCAGAGCAATTTTTGTACATGCAACACATATGCAAAATAATAATTTAGAACTAAACATCTCCAATTAAAGGGATGGACCCACAAACAAAAAATTAAGACTACAAAAATAACTGAGAAATAAAATTTTTGGTGTACTTTTGACCGCGTTGAAACCTAATTCTAAACATTTTGTGGAAGAAAAAATTATGTATAAAATGCTTTCTTGAATAAATAATTTGAAGGTTATACGGTTTTTCTCCCAAATGTTTATTAAATGAAGTATAAAAACTCAATTAGAAAAATTTACGAAATCTAAACTAGCTCGTGCATACAGCTTACAATAAACACAGCAAAATAAAAAAAACTACACCCAAATTTTAAAAATTTTAAATTTTAAAATTTCGTTCCAATCTACTGATTCAATTCTCTGACTGAAATTAAAATATATGAGACAAAAAATTTAACAAACTAAGTCATGCTTCGTAAAAAAACAGTTGTGCTTTATGCGAAATCCTGAGTAATTGATACTTTGGTCCGACCATATTCTATCATCCATAAAATAAACGGTATTTCAAAAGTACCACCCATGCAGGTACTCTTTATTTAGTTGAACCATGACGTGAAAACGATAAATTTCGTACCTTGTCAATTCTAACAACTAATCATACTTAGTTGCTAATATCTAAAAATTGACCACAAACTATCAATAATAAATGAAACAAATATTTTAATATGGATCTTAATGAGCGGTTCTTTAGAACATGCTTTTCGTTTTTTGTCAATCATAATTTGATTTTAATAATTTTGTTTATGTCATTATCCCACGAAATGTCAGTCGCTGGCTAAAATATAAATCAAGTTCTTTTTGATAGCGGTCGATTAAAAAAACTACTTCCGAGAATATTCTTGCATTTTCAGACCATTAAGCACTTTTATTCTCGCAATTTTTCTAGCATCAAAGCTGCACAGAATGTCAATTAGTGCCGCATAAATTATCAGGTGAATCATTGCTTCACAGAATTACTCAATTTTGGAACAATGGATTGATTAGCACAAGTCGCGGTTTGAAAACTTCTACTTTGTATGAATCGTGATTGAGTGTTTTCGCAAACACGTTTAGTCAAACCACAAAAAACAAATATGCATACTAGAAAATCATCACAATAAATCGATACCAGACGTAGATTTACTACTCTTTTAGCATCTACAACGGTTCAAAAACTGAAAAAACCGAATGTAACAGTGACACGCCACTGTTTTTAATTCATATTGCCAACCTTGAGTGCATTTATTGTTTTGTATTTCTTTTTGGTAAACGACCTGAATGTCGTCGCCGCAGTTTTTAGTACTCAGCTACAGAGAAATTTGTTAAAAATTCCCGGAAAGTCGTCTCTAATTCACTTCTCCCAACCTGAAACCTTGACATTTCCATCAAGCTTTTATCAAACTAACAAAACAATACATGCTATCATAAATCTAACACCTGCTGCTAGAGGGTGAAGTACCGCAATTAAAATTCACCTCAAACCGTCTCCGATGTGTTTATTTTTAGTTTGTTGACGCTTTTGCAGAAAGTTCCTCAAGATGCTAGTGCCATTATCGCGACTGTTTATTTGTCTGTGCTTGTGTAACGTAGTGAGAGGCCATGGAAGGCTCATGGACCCACCAGCTCGAAATTCGATGTGGAGGTTTGGGTTCCCCAATCCTGTTAATTACAACGACAACGAACTCTTCTGTGGTGGCTACGCTGGTGAGTGTCAAAAAATTCCAAAAAGTTGTTATTTTTGGGTTTCTTTCGTAAATTCTTAAGAATGCAGAACCAGACAAATTAGTACCGGAGAGACCGGATAAATCATGTGATTAACCAGGTTCTTTGTCGATTAAATGCTAAGTAGCAGCAGTTTTTGTATCGTAGGAGGAACTAGGAATGCTAATGAACTATTATGTTCAATAGAGAAAATGAGGAGAGGGGGAAGAGAGCTAAGAACGTGAAATATTGTTGTTCCTCATCAAAAAAATGTCTTAATTAAGATGAATGGCATAAGCGAACGAAATAAACAAGTGATAAATAAATAAAAGAGCATTAAAAACGAGTAAAAGACATAAATTTGTTAGCATGAATTCATTATGTGTTTTAGACAATGAATATCTAATTTTATAGGTAATTTAGTTTTTGCATGAAATAGAGAATTTGTCGAGTCAAATCCATTCCGATTAATGTTTCTGAAATAGTTGAAATAGTTTAAATTTGGTTTTATAGCACGTTTATATTAAATATGCAAATTTAAAATTTAGACTGAAATTAAGTTTATTAAGTTCATAAATTAGTAATCAATTGAAGTAAGCCTTATTGAAAAGAAAATAAACCGAAGAGAATTTTCCTATTTTACACAAGCGTTTTCCAAATACGTAAAACATAAAAAATGACTAATAACAAAAGTTTTTAAAAGTGTTAAATTGTAGTTTATGGAATATTTTGAGCAGGTAGATCTTCGCTGAAACCAAAAGCAGTTCATTGAACCATTGAAAACTTTATGATCATATTTTGTGAACAACAAATGCTTGTTTCTTATCCACAATTTTATAATAATTTTGGAATTATTGTGTAGTTCTTGGTTGAATGAAAACAATTTACACAAACCCGGTTGGGTTCAAAATCTTATTTAACAAAGCTACCAGAATAAAAGGATAAAATAAATAAATAAAATAAATAAAAATAAAATAAAAGGAAATAAAAGTTTAGATGTAAAGAAGTAGAAAATTTAAGAAATGTATTGCGATAATTCGAAAACTGTAGTCGCGAAAATATCTTTTGATATAATGAAAACAAAACCAAAAAAAATCAAAGACAGAACAATTTTAATAATTCAAAAATTAGCACAGATAGATGAGTAAAATTTAGAATATATTTTGAAAAGATCATAAAAACCAAAAAATTATTATGAAATTTAAAAATGGAACATTTAAACATTATTAAAATTATCTTGCAATAATGACATTATGTTGTAATTTATTTATTTATTTTTCTTGAAATTATTAAAAAGCCAAAACCGGTTTTTGAAATATTTTGTTAGAAATAATTTTCTTTTATGTTTAAATTTTGAGCTTGATGTTTTTATTGTTGTTTCTAATATTTCCGCATTTGGTACTGTACTGCTCATTTTAGTTAGACCTAGTCTTTGGATTGGCAAGCTTGAAAAGCGTCACCTGTCAACAACACAAACATGCTTATTTGAATTTACAGAGTAATCAAAAAACGTCTTTAGATTGATTTTATCTGAAAATAAGTAATGCAACATCTTTTACACACAAAAATATCTGAAAAAAAAATTATTTCTAACCTTGCGCGTAACAAAATTTTCAAGTTAGACAAAAGTGATGTTTTTTTTTATTTTCTTTATCATTTTATAACAAAGCAAGTGGATCCGCAATTTTGAAACACTATATGATGTAATTTGTATTTTTTTAAACTCTCAACAAAACAATAGTTAAAAAATCTAAGCATTAACGTCTTCAAAAGGCAAAAACATTTCAGAGTAAAAGATTTTTAGAATATTTAAGATTTCTGTTGGAAATGGTCCTCAGTGAGGATTAAGTTACATTATTATTTTATTTTTTTTTAGATTTCCAATACAACAAATTAAGTTTTTTTAAATAAATAATTAAAATTTTATTATAGCTTACAAAAACTTTGTAACTTTGTGAGTTTTTGATGAGGCCTTTTTGGTATTGCAAAGCGTGAGGATTTTGGAGATTTTTTTTTAACATGTTCTAATTTAAACTCTTTCGCGTTGGAGAATGTACGAAAAACTTCTAAAACATTCAACAGATAAATAGTAATCAATTTATATTTAATTTATGTAGGTAGTTTGTTTATTTACACTAAATATTTTTTTCATGTTAGGTGAAAAATTCCAATAACATATATACTACATGACGTAATCAAAAAATACAACATTTTTCAGATTTTCTCTTTAAACATTAAACTTTGCCCGTGATTTCCTGACTTTTCTTCTAAGTAATTTAAAAACTTGTTTGTATTTTCGCACTTTTTATGTTTCACTAATTTTGCATGTTTTTTCTTGCTTATTGTTTTTCAGTGCAGTGGGAGCAGAACGACGGCAAATGCGGTCTTTGTGGCGACCCATCCCACGTGAAAGAACCCCGACCTCACGAAGCTGGAGGTCTTTATGCCAAAGGTATCATTTCAAGACATTACAGCGTAGGACAAGAAATCGACATTGAAGTAGAACTCACTGCTAATCATTACGGAAGATTCGAAATCTTTCTCTGCCCTAATAACAACCCCTATCAGACTGCAACCCAAGAATGTTTAGATCGATATCCTTTGTATCTCAGCGGAACTAGAAACTTTGCTTATCATATCCCTGAAGACGGCAAGAAGAAAGCTATTTTTAGATACAAAGTTCAACTGCCACCGTACGTCACTTGCTCGCAATGTGTTCTTCAGTGGAGCTACTACACTGGTAACCAATGGGGAATTTGTCCCAATGGTACAGAAGCGCAAGGTTGTGGAAAATCTGAGACTTTTAGAAACTGTGCAGATGTCGCTATCCATACAAGTGCTGGCTCAGCAATTCCTCCACTTTTCGTTGGGGTTGATAATCCTTACTTGTTGTATTTTAAAGACACATCGAGACCTGCTCCTTATAACGTTTTTCCGTTGGTTGTCAGAGAACAAGTTTGTGTTCCTCACAATCGGTATAAGAGTATACCAGGAATCGGCGAATGGTGCCAAAGCAACTGTCTGAGATATCCACCGAACTGTCCTGGAAAAATCTGCGAGTGTCCGTAAGTTGCTTCCGTAATAACTCTAAACATAGTAACTACAAAAAATGTTACAGGTCTACTTGCGAAGCCGTTGGTGAATACGCGGGCCGAATTGGAGCTGATGTTAGATGTATGGATGAGTGTCTGGTTTATCCTTCAAAGTGCCCTACCGAGAGATGTTCCTGTTATGAAGAATATGCTACAAATTAGTTAAATGTGTTCATATGTTGGACTGGACGAGTTGCCCTTCTTTGGTTGCAACTCTAGTTTTTTCTACACTGTGAATGTAGAACTGGAGTTTTTTCAGATAAAGTTGTAGCTTAATAGACGTATGCGGCTTGTATTATATCTTTGTCCAAATTTTAATAAACGTAATTTTTACTTGAGTGCATGTGCATTTATAGTAGGAAAATGTTCAAATAATGCTATACAAGAAAAATTAATAGCGAAAGTGGTTGGAGCTCAAAAATAGTAATTTTTATATATTTTTTTTTCAAAGAGACCATAAAAGTGACTACTTATTTTAATCCATCTATTAAAAAAAATATATTCTAAACAATCATTTTGGCTTTTTTGAACTCTCACTCTTTTGAACCCTGTTGAAGTGCTTACATATTTTTGAACTTTTAAAACCCCAAATTGTCTAAATCTTTGTACTCGTTATAGTCTTTTAGTCCGTTTAACGTCTCCCGTTAATTTCTAAGAGAGAACCTTCTACAATTTTATTTTTCCAAATTTATCAGATTTTAAGTGTCTTGCTTTTTTGAAAGCAATCGAAGAATCGAAGTGATGGAATTAAAATAATTAAAAAAAAATCCTTCAAAACCAATAGAAAATCTAATAAAAAAGAAAGTATCGAAATTATATAGAAACTAAGTAATTAAATAAATAATCGGAGACAACTAAAATATACGACAGTCGAAAGGTTACAGTGAATACAATTCTAAAAACACTTAGAGAGCCTAAATAATATGAGAAACTCAAAAACTCAAAAATCCAAAGCATGTGAAAACTAGAAAACTAAACCATATAAGAAAGAAAAATCTACCAAATATAAGAAAGTATTTTAAGTGTAAAGAATCTAGGGAATTACAAAAAAAGAGATAATTCAATGATTTCAAAAAATTTTACATATAGATATACAGACATTCTAAAGACTACTTGGGGAATGTAAACAATTTAAAAATTCAGTACAAATCAAAAAATCTAAGAAATATAAAAATCAAAGAATATTTAGAAGTTTGAAATCCATTCTAAAATACAAGAGAATAAAAAATTGAATAAAACAAAGATTCTAAAATCAGTTTGAAAAATCTACCAAATTTACAAGATCTGGATAATCTAAGAAATGTGGTTTCACTATAACAATTAAAAAAATCCAAATGGTGTACAAATATAAGAAATAAAGTTAGAAAATCTAAACAAAAAAGTGTAAAAAAGTTAAACAAAGTTGTAAGCAAGGCAATTTCCGAAGTTTATAAGAAAATCTGAATAAAATACGGCAGTTTAAAGACACTTGAAATGTAATAATATAAAAAAAAAGAATTTCATATAAAGTAAATGTAAATAAAGTAATGACAAAAAATTTTAGCTAATAAAAAAATCACATTCTTAAAAAGAGCAGTTAGCAAAAAAAAACCTTTTCTGTAATTTCTTTGTTTAAGAAGATATAAAATAATTACTCGTTTGAGGTATACATTGATCAAGAAAATCTAAAAATCTGAGAATTTAAAATATTTGTATAGAAGAATATTAGAAAATTTGGCAGATTGAACAAATATGAGATCTTTTAAATGTAGTCAAAAACTACAAGAATCTTAAAGTCTAGAAATCTGTAAATTAAACTTTAAAACACAAAAATCTGATATTTTGAGGACCTACAAATCTGAGAAAATGAGAACCTGCCAACTTGAGAATGTAAGAAAAGTTTACAAACTTAAAAAATTCCAAGATACTGAAAACTAGCAAACTGTGTATTTGATAGCTTGACAACCTAGAAATAAAAAAATCTGCAAAAAAGTGAACATGTGAATCTAATTAGAAAACTGTAAAATCTACAAACTTACGATCTGAGAATCCGAAGAACTGTGAACTTTGGAAACCTATTAATCTGATTTTTAAAGCTGGGAAGAAATATAAGAATCTGAGAGTCTGGAAGTATAAAAATCTTACAATCTCAAAATTTGCATTTCAGCTTGTAACAGGTGAAAACTGAAAGTATAAACATCGAGAAAATCTGGAACCTGAAAGTTCATTAAGTAAAACACAAACGAAATTTTTTTATTAGAGAATTACTTATTCTGGTTTTATAATTCTCCAATAAGTTTAATATAACTGTTTAATAAAAACGTTTTAGTTTTTGTTGTAAATTGAGAAATTTCAAGACTAATTCTTTCTCTAATGACTTTAACTCTTTCTTTAACGAAAACCATTTTCGAAAATGTGTTCTAAAAATTGTTTGGTTGGTTTGGTCAGTGTAAATTATTATCTACACTAATTTACGATAATTTCAGATGTTGCTTAAAACTGAACGATAGAAAAATCTGTAATTAATAATTTTCAAACAATTAATACAACTTTTACAACTTTTGAATCACTGCAACAACTTTGTTTATAGAAACAGTCACCAACACTACCATAACTAATTTTTGATTAATTTGTCCTTCATTTATATTTGTCAATAATAATACCACAAACTTGATGATTCGGTAAAATTTAATCCTCGCAGCTAAAAAAATTTTCTTTGTTACAAAACTTATGTCATTAATTTTCTAATTAAGTAATTGGATAATTTAATTTTCAGGTTCTTGTAACTTTCGAAACAAATCTAGTTTTGCAACTATAATTGAAGAAGACCTGATTGAATACTAATGAATACTAATATAAATTCTGTGCAGACTAGTTTCAATTTTATCTTTACAAAATATAAAAAAAATGTGGATTTAAAACTAACTGCGATAAACGGACAATTTTGAGAGAGTAAACTTTATAGTGATCGATCATAATTGCGTTTCTAATAACTATTTCTATTATTAATCTCAACTATGTCCATTAGTAAAAACTAAATGGACATTACAGTAAATTAAACTGTTATTATTTCCTTATTAGTACCACACAGTAATTTAAATTTCTATTTTGGTTTCAACACCTCCATAAAAATAGACAATACGAAAATGATGTGTATTACCTACGCGAATTTGTGGAGGCCTAAAAAATGAAAGTAAAATTAATTCAACATAACAATATGTAGGTCTGTCTAGTTAATTATGTACGCAGTGAGTATTTTAAAACAAATAAATTATACATTCAGACTGCATTGACGACATATTCTGAAATTAACATGTAATTTGAAAACTAGAGCGGATGTATTTCTGGTTGCATATGTATCGTATTGAAGTAACTCGGTCGTAGCGGTAATTTATTATGGTTATTAGCCTTTAAGAAACCGTTTATATGACGCGAAAGTCATTGCTTCAATGACATCATCACTTTCGCCTCTTCAGTTAACGGTGAAAAAGATGCACATTACTAAAAATGGTGCGACTGCACCGTTACGCCATCCAGTACTTCCACTTTAGGAAAGTTGCGAAAACCCACATACTTGACAATGAAAATGTAATAATCGCAACTTGAAGTCTAAAAAATTTCACTAATAAACTTAATAGTATATTTACAATCAATTTTAATCAGTTCTCTTTACAAGCTTTTTAGAATTTACAAATTTAAAGCTACAGTTAAATCGTAAAGCTACATTGTTAAACTGGATACAAATGGACGGCGTCGTTACACAGCTTATCGCTCAACAATTATTATTTTTCTCGTACAAAGTACGTCGTATAAATATCGCTTATCGTTACATGGTAATTGCACTTATTATACTTATGCTACACTTGTCCGATAGTTTTTTAACGATGAACACAACGATTATTTCCCACTATAATGGCTGCCTACGTGGGAGGGTGGCCCCCTATGCTTGTAACGACTTCCAGGTCTTGAATGCACTATCGCGTAGTGATCACTATGTGATGACACTGATCTGGTGGAGTTCATCGTTGAACCGCCAGAAGTGTAGCCTTTAGGATTCTGAGGAGGCCCGTTTAACGAGTACCTGAAACACTGCTGTGTAATACAAACGTTTAAGAATTTTTGTAACCCTTGAATTTGAAGGGTTAGTGGTTTAGTCGATATGACTGATGTGAGGGGGTCATCGTGAACATTGTTAACTGACTGGGATGAAAGAAAGGCGATTTGAATTAAGATTTGGAGCTCGAGCACGATTTCATGGTTGTTAGCCTGTAGCAGAAATAATAGCAATCTTAATTGTAATTGTTCACTATTTTTAGGACGAGTAACAGCATTAAATGATAAATTAAAGTAATAAGCTATTGTAAGTAAATTTGTAGAAAAGCAAAATTGACAGTTTGACACATTAAGTAAAATTTTTAAAAAACCCTTCCACGTTGTCTGGATATTTATAAATTTAAGTATGTAAGTAAAGTAAGCATATCAAAATAATCCTTGAAACATAATAGACAGTAAGAAATTATAATTGCACAAGAACAGAAAGTTAATTTATGTTTTTATATCACAGCTGAATTAAAAATGTTAATTGATTCCCCCTCACGCCCTTGTTTACCTCGATCCATACTGACTCCCATGCCAGGACCTGTACGGATCATAATCCTCAATAATACTAGGCTCCTTCTCTATAATTTCCGTTCTGGCACAAGCACACGTCATAGCTGAGCACAAGAAAATATTAATAATCAACATGATAAGAAACAGCACTCCTAGAGCAACACAAAGCCACAACAGCCACGTCGGATGGACACCTCCATCGTCGCACAACTCCTGAACAATCGGCGGATCTCCCGGATCCAAAACAAAGACACTTGTCGCCGCCATAAGAATCCCTTCATCCGTCGTCAAAGCTCTACACAAAAAAAAAAACTTAAAAAAAAACTACTTTAATGCTAGCGACCCTACCTTGAAGTCGCTCCATCCAAACAAACCGGAGTCGGACACGATCCTCTGCACAAGCCAATGTCGCACTGAAAATGCACCTCGGAACTCTCCGGGAACCGGAACATCGACCGGAGTTGTGCGTCGGCAGTGCCTTTCTTTTCGTCGTAAGTAAAAGGGCCGATGACGTCGCCATTGGTAGGGCATCCTTTATCGTCGATGAGAGGGACGCTACTGTTGAGTTTATTGAAGGCGAAACAGGACTTCACTCGGAAGCCGTAAGTCCCATCAGGACGAGAGATTTCGGCTCGGAGAGTGTAGGGTTTGCTGTAGACGGCTTGAGTGACTTTTCGAGTGCCGTCTAAGAGACGAAGAGAAACGAGGGATGTTTCGTTCCGGGCGTTCCGGAAACCAGCTTTACCACATGTGATGACGTAGGATTTGTCATCGGCGAGTTCGAGCGTTCGATGGATGCGCACCGAGATCGGGACGGAGCGCTCTTCGGTTTTCTGTAATGAGAAATGATTACAGGATGTTGAGAAAGTTGAGCTTTTTGATGTTATTGACAAATTAATCATTGTAATTTTGTTGGGGAATGCAGAGTCACGCCTAGCTGTTATCGCATGTTTGCACATAATGTACACTTCCAACACAATAGGTAATCTATAGACTATAGTTATAAAGAATAAATATTTTGTTTCACCTTGGAATTGTCAACGGTTAAGAAACTGTTAAAACAGAACAAACGTACGAGGAGGCATGATGAATGTCACATTTCTGCAACTTCCAGTTTACAAAGTTAACATTTTTTTTAAATCAAACAAACACCCAAGCACATTTTATAAAACAAGAACGTAAAAGCAGTGCCAAATTTACCTGAACAAATTATTACAATCAAATTAATTAGAACGAAAGTGATGCCTTTATTTCTTTCAAATTGTTCGTAAGCAGAAAGTCGATGCGGATTAAATTAGAAATAACTGGCGAGAAATACACCGGAAACGAAAGTGATCGAAAGTCTTGGAAGAAAGTATAAACGAATAAATAGCGGCAAAGGAAGTAGAAAGCACAAGAATGGCTTCGTAAGAAAACAGCTTTCGATGAATACAAAAATGGATTAAGAATAAAGCGAAAATAGGTCGAAGAAAACAATTAATGCTAGGAAGGTGGATAATTACATACTATACAAGGCAGGTGTATCGTATGGAATGAGTGGAATGTGTCGGTCCGGAAGTGTACTTTGTAAAACTAGGTTTATTAAATGACTAAGCAGAATGTGAGTAAAATAAAAGTAAGTGCGGTAAAGTAAAAATAAAATACAATAATAGGTACTTATCTTACGTTACCATTTCCAGTAAATTCTAACACCTTTAATGTTACTTACAGGCTTCGGTTTAACTCAAATATCTTCGTATATGAGTAATTAGTTTTTTTAGAAATTTGATTAACAATAAAAGAAGTAATTATAATTAGTGAATTTTACTCATAATTTGAGTTCCGTAATATTGTTGCCACTCCCGTTAGAATGTTATTACTTCAATAACTTATAAACCAATAAATAACTACCGAGTTCATAATGATTCTTTGTTCGTGTGCTGTACTGACTGGTTTGCGATTTTTTGCAAGTTAATACAGACGCGTAAAATATTAAATTTCTCGCTTTGAGTTATTGCGATAATTATTATTAACTACCAACAATGTTTTTTTTAATATACAGGAAACAATGGGTTTAGTCAAAAATGCATGTGCGTTAGCTTTTGCATATAAAATGAGATCTATATTTATTTTAAGTTGTATTTAAAATTTGGAAGCAATTTTAAGATCCTTAATCAGAAGTTTTAACCAAAACTTGTAAAAAAAGCAGAAAATTTGAAATTTGTAAAAAAGTCAAATGATTTAGAGAATCAGTAAGAACGGTTGAAACCTTGGCAATAAATAAAGAAATATAAAATAATACCATACAAAATTTTGTTTGTTGCTAGAGGATCTAAAATCTTGAAAATAAATCTAAAAAAACCCAAAAACGTTCCTGATTATTATTCAAAAGTTTCACTCATTTTCAGATTTTCAAATGTCATATTTTTACGTTCATCAAATTAGCTTTCAAGTTTTTATTTTTGTGTTAATGAAAAAAAATTCGTAAAATCTGACTCTAAAAGTCTAAAAGATCTTTAAATTAAAAATAATAGAAATTCTAAAATAAAAAGTATTGAAGCCTTAAAAAAACAGATTTACAAAATATTCAGAATCCAAAACTCTTAAGGCTTCAAAATAAATTTTTCAAATATAATATAATTTTTATTTTTCGCACGAAGAAAAATTTAATTAGATTATTATCAAAAATATAAAATAAATATTAGTGAATTTTCAGGATTTTACTCCTTCCGCATAATTCTTTAAAAAATAAAAAAAAAAATAAAAAATTTAAATCGAAAAAGACTGAAAAATTCATCAAAATGTTATTAAATTCATAAATTTAGGTTTTAATAACTTTCTAAATGCCATTTTTCTCATGTTTTTTAAAGTCACCTCCAATTTCTTATATTTCATGTTGATTCTTAATTATACAAATTTTAGTCTCTGCATTCATTTTATTAAAATTTTAGAAACAATATCTATTTCAAAACATTCATTTTAATAAAAAAAAATTTCTATTTATCGTATTAACAGTTAAAATCACTTCCACTTTCATTCAACTATATTTATTTTAATTTCTGTTTAAAAATTTGGAAGCAATTTTAAGACCTTTGTTTTGTTTCGTTTATAACTGTGTTTTTGTTATTTTGTTATTTTTATAATAATGTTAGAATTTGTAAGATTTATATACAGTTTATTAGAGATTTCCAAAATTTGTAAAAAAAAATCAAGATTTAAGATTTTGTGTTGTCCTTGACAAAAATACAGAATCGCCGAAACAGTTGAAACCCTGGCAATAAACAGAGAAATATAAAGAAAATCATACAAAATTTTGTGTATTGCTATAAAAATTAAAAACTTCAAAATTGACGTAAAATGTGAAATCTAAGATGTTTAAATTCAAAATAATAAAAATTCTAAAAAATTACAGAATGTGTGAAATTCTAAAATATGTAAGAAAATTCGTTAAAAATATAAAAAATTTAAAACAAAAAAAAAATAAAAAAAGGATAGAAAAAAAATCAATTCATCAAAAATTCATCAAAGGAGTATTAGATTCCTAACTTTACGTTTCTAAATGCCAATTCTCTCACGTTTTTTTAAGTTACCTTTAATTCTTTATGCAACATTTAGAGCCCTTAGCGAATTTTTATTATTGTTGTTCATGCAATTTAAAAGAGATAGTTTTCTACTTTTTCGAAGTTTTAAAAATATTTCGTATTTTTCAAAAAGTTTTAGAGTATTTTATAATTTCTATATTACAGTTATTAACAGTAAACACATTGCAAATATTTACATTTATAAATTTTGATTTATGATCTTTATAGAAAGTAATTGCTTTACAGAAAGTGAAAACTAAAATTCAACTGACTTAATTTTACAACAACAATTAAAAGCACTTTCATTTTTATTCAATTTTATTTTATAATTTCTATTTAAAAATTTGGGAACAATTTTAACACTCTTAATCAAAAGTTTGTAATTTTTACATCAGTGTTAGATCTTATAAGATTTATATACAGTTTTTTAGATGTTTCCAGTAGCGTATTGTCTAGAGAACATGAATTTGTAAAATGGCGTAACCACAAGCTTTGATTAATATGTAATTACGTTAATGCCGACAATTTTGAAATGTCCAAGTCTATAGACAACAGATAGACGCTTTCTAATACTTAACGTAACGACATTTGTCATAGTTATCCAAAATTTTATAAATTACTCAAAGACTTCGTAACAAAGTAGAGAGTTCCACACTACACAATACAAAAGTAAGCAGCAAGAAAAACGAGTTGAATTTTTGTCAGTAAAAATCAAAGAAATATGTCAATTAAACGTGCTTTTAAGCTCCCGATTAAAAAGTAGTTTCACTTTCATCCTTATATTTATGTAACTCCAATAAAGTGTAGATAAAGACTAATCTTTACAACGTACGTTTCCGTCTAATAAACATAACAGCAGCAATTAAGATGTCACAGAATCAGTAAATCGTTATATTTACAACATGAAGAAAATCGCATTTGAAAAAAAGTTCAAAACGCGCCACCAAAACCGTTTTGGCTTCAGCAAAATGTTTGTTTTCTTGGTACAACAACGTAAAATTAAAGACCACATTAAGAGTCACCCGATTCTAATAATTGCTTGCAACCTATGAAGAGAAATACTTTTTCTTTTTCAAACTATCGGTGTTTATGATAACTACATGGATTAAATCTATGCAAATGTCTACGAAATTGTAAACCGGCCTGTAATAACAAACCGTTAAATCTTAAAATAAAACTGATTTGTAGCCGCTTCTAGTTATTTAGAGTTTTGCAAAGAAGCAATTAGTTGTCTTGCGATGGTCGTCTTGATGTGACCCCTATCAATAAAGGCCGTTCCGGCTTCAACACCTGCGTCCCTCCGGCTTATTTACGTACAATGAAGACCATCGGCTACATGAATATTTTTTCAATAAATGTTGCGAGTCAGACCAACCGGAAAATTTTACCACAAATCTTCTTCGGTGGATAATAACAGCATTGTCGATGCGAATAACTATGACATTATTCATGGGCTAATAGTTTCTCTAATGGTCTTTGTTTTAAAGCTCGAGTAAGTTGAGACATTTTTATTTTGCAAGAGACCCTCATGAATTATGTCAGATTGGTGATAATTTGTCATGACCCGGAGAACTGAAGTGTAGGCGCGCTACTTAATGATAGGGCGTAAAGTTTTTCAACTTTTTTTCACTGCGGAGGAGGAACGGTTGTGAATTAGTTAGAATGTATGCTCGTGACTTTACTGTTGATGTTATTAACTGTTTTTGCCATTCCTGTGTCACACTTTTCAGCGCACGTTCTCCAAGTATTACACTTGTCTATAACAAAAAAAAAAAAACAATTTAGATCAGGGAAAAAATTTCTGTTTTTATACCCAAGGCAAACAAAAAACACATCAATAACTCTCAATTATCCGTCAATAAACATCTGCTTACAGTTATTCTAAAAAGCTGTAAATCTGTTAGGAAAATCATAAGTTCATTTTACGTAGTTGCTAGTTGCTCAACGGCAATTGCAATTTTTAATAGAATGGAGTAAAAATACTAAGAAAATAAAGTACACTAATTTCAAAACGGTTTAACATTAAAGGAAAATTATAATATCATTTATAATTTTATAGGAAAATAACATAGTTTTAAAGGTTACAAAGTCAAGTATGGGCTATAAAATAAGCGAATTAATTCCATTGAAGAGTTTGCTATAAAAGTCACTTTGTGGAGGTCTTTGGTAAAAAAATTACAGGAATAAAACAAGTGTATTATTTTCGTCCTCAAACAAATAAAAGTAATTCAATTTACTTCAAATATTGACCAACATTACCTAAATTTTCAACATGGCCTTGCATGATATTACTTACACAATAATTATGAGCGATTTACTTTTAACAACGTCCTAGAAAACGTAGAAATAGTTTTGAGTCAATATTTTTTGTAATATTCTGAATAGTTGCTGTTCAGTATTATAATAATAAAATGTGCTGACTAATTTTAATTCCGATTTCAATTTCAGTTTTGCATGCACGTAAATGAGTTGTAAGTTTACGGATTAAAATATAAAAAAAGAGATAATTGAACTAACACAGTAATGAATTTCACGACATAAAATAGTTCATCCGAACAATTATTTTAACAGTTACTCTAGCATATACTTGCATATAATACCTATAATACTACAAATATTTAGAAACTTACCTCCTAAACTGAAAATTATTTATGAAAAAAATGAACACATTTTTTTTGCTGTTGGATACAAACTAAGATCCAAATCAGAGAAAATCAACTTTTTTGGACTAAAAATTATCAGTTCTGTAGTCACAGATTTAAAAATTGACATTATCACATTCAAACCACTAATAAAAAATTTAAAACTGTCAGAACAGAGAATTAAAAAATAAACCGCAAACGAGATAAAGCAAATAATAATAATAAGTAATAGTTCTAACTTGTCATACAAAAAATTGTTAAAAAAATAAAATATCTGTTAATTACAAAGAGAAGTAGACAATGAAATTTTTTTTTACTAAAACAAGTCTGGTAGCTTCTAGCCACTCAATTTTGACAATTATTATTTTTAACCTTCTTATCAACTGTACAAAAAGCCAAAATTATAAAGCAAAAAAAAACTATTTTCAAAAAATTTTGTAACCAATTTTTTTTTTTTTTTAATAAAAACTAGTAGCTCTGGTGGCTTTGAAATTGAAGCAATAATTTTGGAGAGGTTTATATTTTTGACTTTCTTATTAACTGAGCTTAACCACAAAACAACAGAGCATAGGAATTTTTTTTTTGATTGCTGCAATGAAATTTAGAAAAGTTGTTATTTTTGACTTCCTTATTAACCGTGTTAAATCACAAAGTTGTTAAATAAGATAAAAATAAATTTTAAAAAATTTCGATTTTGGAACCAATCTGAAATCCTCTTTTTTTGAATTAAAACCTGTAATTCTAATGGTTTTATCGTTTTAGTAATATAATTTGAAAAAATTGCCCACTTTGACTTCTTCATTAATTGTGCCATATCACAAAACTGTCAACTAGAAAATCCACGTTTTAAAAATTTTCAAACAAAAGTTTGAATTTTTGGCTTTTATTAAAACCTTTAATTCTAGTAGTTTTAAAATTACAGCAATAATATTTGAACAAGTTGTTAGCTTTGAATTTGTTATCAACTGTGCTAAATGATAAAATTACAGAGCGAAGATGAAGAATTTAAAAATATCTTTAATTTTAGCATAAACCAGAAATTTCTACCTTCTTAGTAAATCAGTAATTCTGGCAGTTTTAGTATCATATCAATAAAATTAAGAAAAGTCTTTTTATAATTACAGCAGACAAAAATTCTAGAGTGAATAAAGATTTTAGAAATTTTTAAGACAAACTAAAAATTTCATTTTTTGTTTATTATTAAATTTTGTAATTCTCGTGTTTTAACGTTATAGCAATGAAATTTTGTAAAGTTGAGTTCTTTGAGTTCCTCAATAACTGTCCTAAATCATAAAATTCCAGAAATAAAAATGGCAGAAT
This sequence comes from Cynaeus angustus, assembly GCA_030157275.1. Classification (NCBI taxonomy): domain Eukaryota; kingdom Metazoa; phylum Arthropoda; class Insecta; order Coleoptera; family Tenebrionidae; genus Cynaeus; species Cynaeus angustus. The sequence goes on from CM058062.1 coordinate 17,263,982, forward strand.
TTAGAAAGTTTCATTTTTTCGACGTATTTTAAACATTTTTAGCCTGGTAGTTTTCGTGATTTTATTATTTTTACCAATAAACTTTTAAAATTTTATTTCTTTTTCTTAAACGGCAAAATTATAGAATAGAAAATATAAATTTTAAATACTTTTATTTTTAATTCAAACAAAAAAAATTTTTTTAATTAACACCTGCAATTTTGCTAATTTCAACGTTATTGCCTCAAAATTTGAGTTCTTGACTTTCTCAGTAACCGCGCGAAATCTTAATATTACTAAAATTTTCATGTTCAAGTTAATTTTTTTTAGAATTTTTTTATTAAAAGCTGTAATTCTGTTGGTTTTATCGTTAAAAAGGTGACTATCTCAGGTTTTTCGTGGCAAATCTTGAAATAATAAGGCAAAAGAAACAAGCTTTGAATATTTCCATTAGAATTTTGATTTGACCAAATTATTATAATTTCGGTAGTTGTTTTGAAACAACACAAACTAAAGTTGTCGATTTAATTTTATTAAAACACCGATTAAATAAAAATTAAATTTAAATAAAATTAATTTTATTTAAATTTATTAAAACACCGATAAAAAAATGGCTCCAAAAATATTTAAATCCTGAATATTATCTGAAAATTATTGTAGCTTTATCAGAATTGTTTGTCACTTATTTAGTGTCCACTAAATTTATTTGTAATTTCGAAATATTTTATTTGTACAGCAGTTCTGAATAAATTCTTCAACATGTTTCAAAATGTATTTTTGACATTACATTTCCATCACTTGATTTTTTATTACATTATTTTAATACAACGTCTTAAAACTAGAGTGGGTACATGTAAAAAAAAAAAAAAATAATCTGCTAAACACGAAGCACTTAAGACCAGTTTCTTTTCGGGATTAAGAACGTGTGGAAAAATCAGGGAAAAAAAGAGAAGCAACACTTATCTAACAGTGTGGAGCTATCAAGTTATCGTTTAATAATAAGAATGGTCCAGATCAGAGCAAAGCTAATAATTATTGACTCGACGCGTAAAATTGCGTTCCACGGTCGAGTCTCCAGTTTCCCATTGAAAAAAAATAAAAAAACATTTTCTAGATATTTACGGTTTGGTTAGCGCACGCTAGGCATATACAATTAGAAAGTTGTTTATTTGCTTTCCCAGATGTAAACGCTGAATTAATAACCCTCAAAAAGTGAAACCAATAACTTGACTGCTGTTACTGTAAAGCAAAGAAAGAAAGCACATGCAACATTTTCATCATAGAAATATCCGAAAGGATGTTCGTCAAACCGTGATAACATCAAAAAACCAAGTGAACATCGAAGTGTGTTAGTTAGAATTATGCAGAAGAACATGAAAAACACTGACGCAAAACCATTTAATATCAGTGGTGAGTTTTGCTCCATTTAACTAGCTGATCTCTTGAAGGAGATTGTTATTCATGTAATAACTAAGTTTGGTATACCACTTTCATTACCTTATTATTCTAAAATTACTACAATGTTGAAATTAACTTCCTCGTTTAAACAAGATCTTAATGTTGATCTGTCAGTAGGTTTCATAAAGGATAGTGCAACAAAGGGAATCATCTAATCTAGAAATTCACGTTATGTAAATCTATATTAATAATTTAATTTATGAGAGCAGCAAATCTGTAGCACATTTTTCTAACTGAAGCCATTTTATTCCTTCCGTGCGCCGGTAATATAATCACTTAATTCTAAAAGCCTTTTTGCGTGCATTAACTTTGTAAAACAAGGTCTTATAAAATAGTACGGCGTCATAGATGCTCTGATGCATATTTTTCCCAGATTCTCCATTGTGTGACTCAACTCTAATCTAATTAACGTGCTCTAACAACAAGTGCTTAGGAATGGAGATCTAGGAAACTGATTTTGCCCACGCCGAAGGTTGCCGTCAAAAATCTATCAGATTAAATATAATAATTAGTTCCAACCTTGCAATGTGCAGATTGCTGCGGCACCTCTTTTAATTGAATCCAATCCTTCTGACTTTTTACATTCTTTGCTCCGAACGTCAATTACATTTATTGTTAAATATTCGAAAGTCGGCTCTTCTTATGCAGTTGAAAATCCGACAGAAATTAATCGTCTGCTCAGGCACTGAAATATTTCGTTGCAATGTTGAGTTTGGTCTGCTTCATTAATTATTTCATCGAACTTTTAGTAACAGTATTTCGCTGTGAGAATAGGGAATTAATATGGCAATTAAATTACAGGATCCGGCGATCGGCATCCACCAAGGCTACAATATTATTAAACGGCGATTTAATCGTTGGCATGCAATTAAAATTGTCGATGGTATCTGAATGGAACGGTTTTTGCAGACTTCAGACTGGGATCTCACTTGAAAACGTTAATTCTTATTAATGGAGTCTTCCACATGTTCCGCTGTGCCTTTCAGAAGCTGCATTATCTCATAAGCAAACAAACGGCAGCTTAAATAAACGCAACAATCGTTTTCACTTCTCTCCCCATCTACTCGTCCATCTTCGTAACAATAAGCCCAGCACGTTATCAATCAAGTTACGTATCCAAGAAATCGATATCATGCCTTCACCTTTCTCGCCAACAGGATCACGACGCATTAGTCGAAGAATTATGTTGTTTGTTCATCAAAGACCTTAAACCGGAGATCTATTGTCATCTTTGAGGTTTTTCTATTGACATGTTATTCTTCAAGTTTTACTGCTGATGACAACGTTACGGTTATAATTATTTTCAGTCGGTGTGCATGCCAAGCGATTATTTATAGAGCCGGGAGTTCCATTATTAAGCCATTTCATTACAGGGCGTGGATGTAAACACCCAAAGCTGAAGTTATGCGTATACGTCATCAATGACTTGAGCTTGAAGCCCACGCGAGTTGCATATTTGGACAAGTATGAACGCTGTGGATACACGGAATTCGTAATGAACTACAGCGCGGCTATAAAAACAGTTTGTTGTATTTTTAATGACGAAAATTCGCAACACGCGTTATGCAACCATCCAAGAATCTATTAATTTTCACGACCATTTTACAGTGTCAAGTTGCAAAACGTAATGTCTTCATGGAGCTACAACAAAGCAATTCGAAACTCTCATAACCGTACCGTGTAACGTTCACAAACGCATAATAAATTTTAAAACCAATTTCTGTTTTGTATTACTCAATTTTCTTAAGACTAAGTTTAATTTTTATCACAGCTGTACTTCGTGTTTGCGTTAAATCTAATAATTACAGGTATAGTACTCTCATGCAGCAGCAGCAAAAATAATTCTCATATTTTCTTAGGCATGTCTGATTTTTTTTGTATTTGGGAGAGTTGTACTTGTACACCAATTTTAATCTAGTTTTTGAGAAACTGAAACAAAAAAAAACAAAGTTTATAAAGTGGCACCTACAAAAATCCACAATTTTTTTCCAAAAGACCAAAATTGTATTCCATTTCGTAGAATTTCGACTTCATTGATTATTGAAACATACTTTTACTGACATTTAAAATAAAAATAAAAATCTAGTTCTCTAAAACAATAATTAGATAATTATAGATTATAGATTATAGATTATAATAAATATTTAATTTTTTAACTTTCAAGCCATTAATTAACAAATTAAGTTTGTATCAGTTCTTTACTTTTTTTTTCTCTAAACATCGCAAACGTGCAAATTCGCCACAAAAATTAAGATGTAATTAGGTCAATTTTCATATTGAAAATTATTGAAATAAATTTTAAAAAAGTATTCTAAAATTAAAAATAAAACAAATCTTTAGCAAAACGTCAAAGAAAATTTGAAAAAAATACAGAAATAAAAAAAGTTAAACAATCATGGAAAAACAAGAAAAATGCAGAAAAATATAAATATAAATAAAAAAAAAAATTAAGAGTGGATTTTCTTTAATTAACTTTGGATTTAAGTAGGTAGGCAAGTTCATTAATTTGACGAAAAATTTTAGAAACTTATTTAAGATGTTCCCTTTATACTTTCTAAACAAGATGCAAATTTTGTACTTTGTAAATTGTACTCAAAATTGTTTTTTTGCATACACTTGCCCTAAAGAATTAGAAAATTAAAAAAAAAAACTAGTGAAAAAAAAATCGAAGAAAATTTATAAAACCATAAAAAAAATCTAAAATTTTCAGTGTATTTTTATTTTATTTCTTATTTATATTTAGGTTTGAAAAGCGCTTTATAAATAATTAAATTCTTAGAAATTTTGGATTTTTTAACTTTCTAAAATGTTCATTAATTTCTTCGCGCTATAGCTTTTTTTGATCATACAGAATTTTAAAAATTGAAAAAATTTTGGAATAACACTAGATCATCAATCTTATAACTGTTTTGAGGACATTTTAAAAATTTTAGTGTTCTTTCATATTTTTGTATTTTCACGGTTTCCAAAATTAAAATCCTATTTTGAATAAATTTTTAAAATCCGATTTTGAATATTTACTGAATTTTCCAGATGTTCCTATATGACAGAGAGACTAAACAAGAGTTTATTTTCTAAATTTTTAGGTTTTTTAATATTTATCTAAACTATTTTAAAAAAGGCGGTATAAGATTTTGTTATTAGAGGTGTTCAAATTTTGAAATAGTTACAGGTTCCTTCTTTAAATATTTAATCGAGTTGAAATACGACAAGAGACAATTCTCATTCTCATAAAAATAATTATAATCTTCTCTCTTTCTCATAAAAATAATTATAATCTTTTTGAAAGTTCAAATTTTTTATAATATTTTGTTTATTTTAATAATTTTTGTATTCTATACTGAACTTCAAAATTGCATTTTTTTTTATTCTTCTGAATCTTGTAGGATTCTTTTATTTTCTGTTGTTTGAGCTTATTTATCTCGTGACTGGTTTGGACTTTTTGTTACCATCATTTTTAAATTTCTCAAATTTTCTTTTTAAAATTGTCGTTAAACTTCATCGATTTTCGATTTCTGAAAATTTGCTTAGCTTTTTTCTACTTCTAGGTTAAATACTTTGTTTTTTGTTTTGTACTTTTATACTCTTTTGAAGTATTTAAATTTATATTTTTTAACTTTCTAGATTGTATATATTTTCAAATTTTTGGATTATTTTTCTTGATTGAATCTTCTTGTTCTTCTTTGAATAATTGATGTTTGGGTTCTAAAGAATTTTTAGATTCTTTCAATACCTTTAATTTTTTCAAATTCTTTATATTCTTCAAATGTCTTTAAAATCTTTGTATCCGCTTCAATCCTAGTAAGTTTTAAACATTTTTGACATTATTGCGGTATTGGAGTTGTATTCCTGAGATTGCACCAGAATCTTTGTGTCCGATCAATTTTTTAAGCCCTTCTTCTTATTTTCAATATTTATCACAAATTATCTTCAAATTTTTAAATTTTTTAATTTTTAAATCTTTTTTATTCTAAGTATTCTTAATTTTCCTTAAATTCCACAAATTTCTAGATTCTCTATATTTTTGATATCATTAAAATTCTTTAATAATTCAAAATAAAGATAAAAAGCTGACTTTTTCAAATAAAGTACCAAAAGTTTTTGTATGTACTTATTTAAATAGCCATTGAAGGAAAACAGAAAATAGACAAAAAGCTAGATACGAAAATAAATTGCTTTAAAAAATAAAAAACATATCGGATTCACGTGTACTAAGAATAATTCACTCAAGTAAAAATGCCTTAAACAGCTCCAAAATTTAACTGCTGGAGAAAACACTAAAAAACGATTCAAGTAAAGACACTGACAAATTAAAAAATAAAAATAAATCCTAAAAAATACTAAGGTTATCGAAAATAAACGGATAATTTAAAAAAGGCTTTTGAAAAAAAAATCGAGCATCTGTGAAAGTCAAGGTTTAAAAATTAATGGATGTAAGACAAAGTTCATAAGAAAAAACAATAAACAGAATAAAATAGAAAAATAAAAATTGGGGAATAAGGAGAATTAAATTTTGAAGAAGTGACAAACCTTCATTACCAATTTTTGATAATAAAATTAATCCATTCAGAAATCAACTGAAATTTTTTGAACGAAATATTTTGATGAATATATGTAGAGAAGAAGAATTTGAGACCTCTGAAGAAGATTACCCGAGGAGTTTATGTAGTCGTGTTGTGGTTGGAACATGTGTATTAAATACAAAACAAAGCCCGACCAACAAGCTCTGACAGCAAAAAAAGGCAAAAAATATAAAAAATAACAAGAACAAAAAAGAGTTATCAAGTTATCAGGCTTTGATATGGTGTTGTAAAAACCTTTTAAGATTGTAATTAAAGTCTATTTAAATAAAAGTTAAAGTTCCGGAAACATCCTATAGAATTTAAAAACAAAGACTTTCCATAAATCGATTACGACGTCTTCGTGCCATTTTTATTGTTTGCTGCGACAAAGATTTTTCGTGTATCACCACATCGATGATTTAACCAACTATGAAATCTATTTTATAAAGCTTGCACTGTGTGAAACAAGATTTCGTAATTTGTTTGTGATTTCCTATTTCCTAATCTTTTTGTATACCAGAATATTACACCATTTTTCTGGGTAAATATTTGCTTTTGCGTTTTGAGTTACAAACAGCGCAGCACGTTTCTTTCTTTTAAAATTTATGAGTTCTGAGCCATCACGTTTATTTGTATTCGCGTAACTTCACCTGAAACATGAATAGGCTTTTCCATGTAATATATATTTAGATGGATTTATTTTGACAGACTTAATCGGCGAAAAAGGAAATGCTTAATCAGCAGATAAACACAGTTGTTCTAAGGCGACAATTTTAACACCTTAAATTACTTCCAAAGTTCAGGAATTTTCACGATTTTATCATAGCAATACTACTTAAAACGAACCTTCAAATTTGAAATAGATATGATAAAATAGTAATTATTTAAGAAATTATGTCACACTCACATAATGACAAGAAAATCCATTAAGTTTGGTTGTACACTAAAAAAAGTGACGTTTACTCACTACAATCGGTATATCATTAAAATAATATTAGTTTCGTGTAAGAAAACATAATTAATGTCAATGACATAAACTGAGTTTTTATTTAAAAATTTACATTATTTAGGATTAAAATTTCTGTAAGCTCAAACCGATTTCTCTTTTTATTTCTTTCTCAAGCACGTTTAATAAGCTTTATTTTTAAAACGGAACCTATTTAGATTCACATGAATGAACATTAGGCAGAATACATTCGCAGAAATATCCGTTGGTTAAATCCATTCACATTCCGTAGGTAGGTTGGACATTAACATTATCACAAAAGCACATTCCTTCAACATTGTTAGTAATTGCATAATATGGTGAAAAGAGTTTTGGAAACGCCTCTTACTAATTGTGAATTCATTAATTAAAAAATTCTTTTGCAGAAACCTAATTTTTGATACTGATCGTATCGAGCTCCTTTCTAATAATTAGCAATCGAAGAAGAATTTTATTCACTTACTTTCTCTTACGTAACCGAGATAGCAAAGAATTAAATGATTTTCTTGAGAACCGACAACCTACCGGTGACACATGGTATAATAATCGAAACATAAACTGGAAGTCATTACGAAACATTTCTTTACTTCCATATTTGTCTCGATCGTTTCTTATAAATTAATTAAAGTCGTTTTAGGATAAAAAAATGGCTTCTAGACTTTAAATCCGAAGGAAGTCTGGTAATTTTCACAAGCAATTACGCCTTATTCAGCAGTGTGGGCATTTTCAATTTTGTTCGGTAAAAATTCAAAATGAAGTGAATTTAGTCGTTATTGCTACACCGAGTTCGCAGCAGAATTAATTGAATTTTTCAGAGCCTTTGAAGGCTGAATTTAATGTTTAGGAAGGTTTAACTCTTAATTTATTAATGAGCACAGAGAAAAGAGTAATTTGCGTTTGAAATTGGAGGGTACAAGACAAAGCTCTGATCGAAAATAAGATAAGATTCTCGTATTTGCACTTTAGAGCAAATGCAGTAACGTACCAATGCCTAATTTCCGCTTATTCATTTAGTCGTTTGTCTTCTTCGGTAGCTGGTTTCTTTTCAAAAGGTATCAATAAACGAATTAAAAAATAATTACGTGCTTTTATATTTCTTTTCCTGAATAATATTTCAAAAAAAAAACAGCCTTTTCACTGAAGGCATGTATTTAAAAAATAATTACTTTCTATCAAAAAAATTAGGTTATAATTATCGTCCGAGAAAAATAAGACCCCCCATTAAAACCGTTCAATTAAAATCTAATTCTACCTTCCACACATTCTCATTGATCAGCCTTGAATATCACTTACACCGAACATCAAACAATTCTCCAAGTACATTTTTATATCGGTGTCACAAAACATGATTATAAAGGATACCCCGCGCACCCATTGTGGAAGGCGACTCATCCTTGACGCATTTATCCAAGTATGTATCAAATTGTGATGCAACTCACGTTGTTGACGAGTAGTCCGCAATAATCACCAGCCCCAGGCTGAGCCATGAGATTGATGTCCAATGTGACAACTTTTCCACCATCCCCATGGACCATACAAGATGGAGTTCGATAATCTCGTGCATGGACGGCCCCAGAGAAACTGTTATTGAACGCTACACGAATGTTCATTAAACCAGCTTTGCATGTGGCGGAGACTTGGGGGTTGAAGTCGGTTTCGGTGAGCTGAGCCCACATCTGGAAAAAATAAAGATTAGTCAGTGATGGAATGAAAATGTCATTGTCATTGAGGTTAATTTCAGGAGAGTTAGCAGTGTATGTGAGTAATTTGCAACTTATTTTGTTGGGTTGATTCATAGTACATATGCACTATTAAAGGAGCTCCTTGAAGGTCTCGTGGCGTAGATGCTAATGTGAGACATTGAAGTAAACAATACTTTTTTGCTTATTAAAATATTAAATTGCATTGAGATAGACATAGACCCAGACTTTTATGTTTCTGAGTAAAAAATATTCAAATATATTTAATTAAATCTATGCAAAAAAAAATCAAGAAAATTTAAACCCTTGAGAATCGTTTCAAATTAAAAAAAAATGTACATCAATAACTTAAATCTAGAAGAATAAAGTAAAAAATTTGAGAAATTCAAAAACATTCAACAGATACAAAAATCAAAAGATTACGATGGATACAAAGCTTCTAAAAACGATGAAATTCTAGAATAATTCTATAAAAATACCACAAATCCAGAAAATTTAAAAGTCCAAAACATACAAGTAATCCAAAGTAACAAATTAACGAAAAAAAAATCTGAAGAATCTAAAAAGATGAAAAAATCCAAAAAGATTAAAAGCTGCAAGAAATGTTATTCAGAAGATCTAAAGATTGCAAAAATTCTAAATATAATTTAAAAGTTCTAAAATCTAAAAACATCTAAAAAACTCAAAAGCTCCATAAATCAATGAAAATTCGAAAACTCATAATAATTGAAAAGATTAATAGAATACAAAGTATGCAAAATCAAAACGTGAATTTAAAAAAATTCAAGGAGTCCAAAGTTACCAATTAGTTAAAAAAATGCAAAAGATATCAAGAGTCCAAAGTAGGTAAAAAATCTAAATAATGCAAAAAAGATTATATATAAAAGCAAAAAAATATCACTATAAAATTAAAACAGGAATCCAAAAAAATCTAAAAATTTTGAAAATGCAAAAAGTTCAAAAGATTTGAAGCATATAAAAAATACTAAAACAATTCAAAAGTTTTGAACAATCCAAATAATCTAGATAAGTTTTAAAAATACAAAATAATAATAAGCAATAAACGTAAAAAAAATTAAAATATGTAACAATATTGAAAATCTATATAAACAAAAACTGAAAAATTTTGAAAGTCAAAAACTGTAAATAATCCTTCAAAAATCTCTTCCCCCTCCCCAAAAAAAAGACTACAACAGAAACAAACATAACGAAATTTTGAAAATTCTAAATAACGATCTAAAAGCCCTGTTAATTACAATCTAACCAATCGAAGAAAACTATTAAAAATTTTAATAATCCAGAAAATTGGAAATGTTTTGTTTGTATAGACTACTAAAAATCTATAAAACTTATATAATTTAAAAAATAATGTTTCACAAAATACAAAAAAAAAAAACAAAATTATTCAAAATATTACTTGGAAAATCTAAAGCATGCTGTAAAATTATGAATGTCTAAAAAAATCTGCTTATAAACGATTTATAAACTCGAAGAAACTCTTAAGACCGAAAAAATCTAAATGATTTAAAAAAAAAAATTACAAAAATAATTTACTAAAAATGACTCGTAACGTTTTTTGTATATTTAATTATAGGTGTATTGCAAAATAACATCCTTTAACAGTTGTTAGCTAAAGTAAAAAAAAAAAAGTTTTTTCCGTTAGTAATTCTTCTTCTTCGAATTTTCCGAATTGTTCACACGTAAACTCCCACATATTTCACTATTCCGTATACAGAAGCAATAACATTTTTTATTCATTTAATCGTCTTGTTTTGTACTAATTTATTATGATTACTAAAGTTTTCTCACGTTTATAAGCAGCCTAAAATTAAAGACATAATTGTCATATTTTTGTCTGCTATGACTAACGTTCATAATTGCAATTATTGAAATAACTTAACAGAATGTAACGTTTCCGTAAACTTCTAATTTTCTAAAAATTGCGTAAAAATATAGAATTCTGTTCTAAGTTCGTGGTTAAAAAATTACACAATTACTATTATAAACCAGAAATCTGCATAATAATAACTTTTATGGTTGGTGCATCTGGTACTTACAGAAATATTCTACATAAACACTAATGATATTGAAGATTATGGATCATTAATCATAATTAAAAAAATTGTACTATATACGTACATAAGTATAACATTTAGTAGACTTGTGGGCAATTACGAATAAAACATCAAAAAATAATTACACACCTTGAAGATTTATCATGTATACGCTAAACTTACAAAGGTAAAGTTTGTGGGAAGAAACAGGATTGGCAGTTGACCTTAAAAATCATGGTCTTGACAAACATTTAACAATTAAAACAAATGCGAGGCTAAAGATCTTCGTAATTTTCGTAAACATCTTCATCAACTTAAGATTACTTAAAAATTAATTTAGAATTTGATAAATGTGATTGATTTCAAAGTAAACAAGTGTGTTTCTGACTAAAATCTTCTTTGATTCATAAATCCTCATTATTGACCTCCAAACTTATTATTCACTACAACAGAATATTACAAATTCAGTATCACATATCTTTATCCATATTCACACAATAAACATGTTTTAATTAAAACATAATTTATTTGTTTACGAGATGTAAAACACATAAAGTACGCTATTGAATTCAGGTCAATCATCAATAAATTTAATTGTAAACCAACATTTATTTCCACATAAATTACAGATTGTAAATAAAACACCATGAAGCATCACGAAGTATCTTCTAACATTTATATGGGGTCATATTTTGCAAATTTCAATTTAATTTCTGTTAGAATTAATTTTGTAATAATTATCTATGCCATGAAACTTTCAAAATAGACTTCTCAGCCTTTTAAAATAATTATAAATTAGCTTTCAAATTCGGTGCCGCAGCATGACTCGATCTTTAGTTACGCTGGTTGAAAAATCAGTTTCGACTTTTTGACTCATCCATTTTCGGTATTTTAACATTTTCATGGTTCGACAGCTGCCTCCTTTAGGAAACGCTTTCGATTTCAAGAACATGTGTCCGAAAGTAAACAAATGAAAAGTGTTAATTTCCATCTCGCTGACCTTCCAATTTCGTTATGTCAACCTACACGATTTTCGTCATTTATGCTAATGAATGTCCCACAGGTATTTGACATTGGTCAATGTATTTACATCTTTTTTCCTGCAAGTGCTCGCACGTGACCATTTATTAATCGTAAGCTGCGCCTATAAGCACCAAGGATTTCAAGCTACATTCTATTGTGTTTTTTGCAATTCTCTTTCTGTGAATCGTGCCAGAGGATTATCACTTCTTGGAGTAAAATGGAAAGTTCATTAGGTAAATGCGGGTCTTTGGACTGGATATAACAACTTTTCGAACACCTACAAGCACAAAACCAGTCGTTGTGTAATTTTTTTATTCGTCGGATTTATTGCTTGTCCGGGTTGAAAAACGGTCGATGGACGATTAAAAATTTTAGAATTATAAATTTTGAATTTTCAACTTGGAATTTTATGCAAATATTTATAATACACACCTTAGCGCTTCAGGGCCGTGTTAGTGGGGGTATAAAAGCATAAATCAAGGTTTTCGCAAGTGTCGAGGAAAATGGACGCTGGAAGCAGATTGCTCTAGTTTTTTGTTTCCTTGTTTCTGCATACATTATTTAGGAACTAGAGGAAATCTAATTTATGTAGACACACAGAGGCGTTAGATTTTTAAGTACTTAACTATTTCCGTTTATGCAAATTACCCACATTTTTGTTAAAAATACCCGCGGCTTGTTATTCACACAATTTATCTTGGAATCCTATGTTATTGCGTAATATTTCAAAATTGTAATTATATTATATAACTTAAAATAAACGCTATAACTAAACGATTATCTGTGAGTCAAGGACCAGAATGCACATCTAGATGTTGCTATTGTTTTCATCCATTGTTTACAGCTATCATCATTTAATGTCTGCTTTCAAAAGGATTTTATTCCATCGGAATGTTGAACTGTCAGGTGCTAACAACTTGACGCGATTTTAGTTTTTGTATTATTACAAATCAGAAGATATTTCTTATAGGATTCGAAATAATTTATGAAGGCTTGAATAAAATTATCTTCTTTTCGTCCCTTTACCTCCCACAATATAATTGACCTCCCACGGAGTCACTCATTCCAAATCTGAGTAAAAATGTAATTTATTCATCATCGATTTCATGGTTAAACCCGAACTAGAAGGAATTTTTATTACAAACACGCTAAATTGTTAAAAGGAATAATATAATCGTCCATTATGATTACACAAACATTTAATTTTGTGCAAATTTTTCAACAATGTCATCATAATCAATTTTCTGTCAATGATGCAACAATGTGATTACACTTTCATCAAACGAACAACTCATGTAAGTTAATTGGTTGACCTGCAGTCAACAATCAAACCAAATTTTGAACGGGTATCACTCGCCACAATATAATATAATAGTTCCATTGTATGTGGTATTATAAAAAAGTTAATACAATTATTGTGAGACCAGAAATAATTGCACTTTGGAGATTACACCAGAAAAAGCAATAAAAATTTGATTAGTTAATTTTTTTCCCATTTACTATAGTTTCCAGATCTTAGCATCCGTACTAAAGTAGAAGAAATCAACTTTACGGGTGTTTGTTACTCTTAAAGGAACGTTATTATTCGGTTAATATATGCACCGAAGCGGATAAACGAAAAGAAAGAGTGGAAAATCTCATATTTTAAATACCATCAATCACGGCTTGAGTTCCCACACTTTATCTAAAGTAAATATTAGAAAAGTGCGGTTAAAAGTGAAATAAGCATTTTTTCATCATCTTTACTTTCATCTAACTTCCGTAACGTTGTAATTTTTAATATAGCAACAAGTCCGGCTATTATCGGTAGACTTTTAATCGTGATATAAATTCCGCCATCGTTCCGCTTAATCTATTTTTCTAATCTTGTAAAAAAGTGGGACGTGTTACGCGTTATATTCAGGACGCATCGTCACTTAGACGTACACTTTTCAAGAAGAACAATGAAGACATCTCTCATCTTTGATCTCGTTGACAGATAAAATCGTCGTCCGACTTGAGAACATACTTTTTCGCTTTCGTTCTTTCTTACAAATTCATTCGCTTCAAAATGAGCATTCTAGTGACGTTCACTTGTTGTCTTTTCTTTAAGAGTTATAGAAGAATTTTTCAAGAAACAAGTTCAAGTGACATTTTGTTGGTGCTGATAATAACGGTATTTGATATGCTAAGATTGTGAAAGTTGCGAATATCGAAGGATTCTGGAGTTGAACGGATAAGCTCGAAGGAAGGCTGTTTGAATGTTTTTGAACGATTTTATGTCACTGCTAGTCAACTCTCAGGTTCATTAACATTTTTGTAAGTGTGACTTTGAGAAGATTTTTTTTCAATTAAGAATGGTTGTTGACCCTCGACAATTAAATTGTTGTATGTAGAGGTTAATGTTTGATGATAAGTACTTAGATCATGACACTGCCAGTTTTATAAAAAAGTCATTTTATACTAATATATCCAATTTTCTTCTTGCCTAATATCTTTATAAAATTTTGATGAAAATAAAAAATCTTTCGTTTTTTCCATGTTTATTAATTTTGTAAATCTAAGAAATTTTTTTGATTCTGTGTCTAAATAGAGAAAAAATTCTTACAAAAAGTAACCTAAATGTGGTATACCAGATCGCACTTCTACTTCAAACAGTTCTAAAAATTTCTATTTTTGGTAATCCTTGGAATTTATAGAAAATTCTCATTCTCTATCTTAAAAATGTTTCAGTAAACATTATAATTGTTATTTTAGAACTAAGGATCAAAAATTTTTCTTTAATGATGTTGAAAAACTAAAAAAAAATCGTTTATTTTTCTCGTTTTATTTCTGTGCTTAAACGACTGAAGTCTATAAAAAAAATACAAATTCACAATTTTTCTTCATTCTAAAAATTTATTTTTTACCATTTGTGTGAAGAAAGAAAAACTTCTCGTACAATTCTCTACTAGAATAGAACACGTTTCGTACCTAGACGTATAGTAAAATATATATATAGTAAAGTAGTAAATATGACTTTTTTTTGATCAATTCTAAAAACTTTTTAACTCTGTAAATCTAAAAAAAAATGGATCCGTGTTTCAAGAGCTAAAGTTTGCAAGACAAAAAACACACTTCATAAAAATCTAAGCTTTTAGTAAAAATTACAATTGAAATCTAAGTTACTAACTAAAATCTACAAAAAAAAGACATACATTTCGTAAAATCAAGTAATATACTGACAATTAAATATTTTATTTCAAAAAATCTATATAGACAAATAAATGACAAATAAAATTCCTATTTTTCTCAATTCTTTGAATCTAAAGAAAATGTTCCTTTTCCAAGTTTAAACAACTAAGATCTACAAGAAAAAAGTAAATTTTGTGAAAACTCCATCTAGTAAAAATTAGGATTGCTATTTGAGAACAAAAGATCAAAAAAAATTTCTCCATAAAGCCTGAATTTTCAGATTTTTCTTAATTCTGTAACTCTAAAAAAACGCGTTTTCGTGTCTGAAGTTTACAAGAGAAACAACACATTTCAAAAAAAAGCTTTTAGTAAAAAATAGAATTTTTATTTTAAAATAATAAAAAATATTGAATTTCTGTATTTAAATAGAAATAGCCGGGCTAGATAACTAGTCTAGAACTAATTTAGATTATAACTATTTAGACCTTAGATAGAACTTTACAGGACTACCATCCCTTTTATAATGTACGTTTTGAGTCCTTATATAGCCTAAAAGAAGACTTTAGACTAAGTCGCGCGGACTTTGCTTACTCAAACTTAAACTTAATTAATAACGCAAGCTGAGCAAACTAAATACAATAAAAAAAAGTTAATATCCTGTTGACTCTTTAAATTATTACCTAAGTTTTCGACGTCTTACAAAAAAGTTGTTCTCAACATTCATTAAATTTAGTCAACAGATTAAACTCGACTTAGTTTAGTGAATGATTTAGTTAAAAAAATTAATGTTATATTGTAGAGATTTGATTTGATTCCAAAATTAGTCCTAATCGTCCTAATGTAGACGAAAAAAGTATTACTTTGAACTGGATTGCATGGTTTAAACTGGAACTGATTAAAATAATTAAATAATTTTAATTGACTGAGAACAAATCGAATGACGAACTGAACTGGATTAACTAGAATAACACTGACTAAAGTAGGAATCAAAATGGTTGAAATTTTAATAAAGTGGATAAATTGAACTATAAATATATTAAACCAGTTCAAAGTAATATAGCTGAATGGGATAATGATAAAATAAATAGGAACAATTTATATTTCGAAAATGGAAGTGAATAAATGGATTATCATTATCGTTATACTACGACGAAATTTGTTGACTAAAGTAGGAACTGTGATAAATCTAAATCGTTTCGGCACAATTGCGTAGAAATTAAAACATTTAATTGTTATCGTTACATAATCTGTCCATTGTGTAAGACGTCTATTAATTTCCTAATAAACTAGAATAAATCAAGCTTTTACTGAATTAAATTGTACTAAATATACTTAAAAACTAACCAAACTGGATTAGTTTGAAGAATTGAACAAATGGACTGAGTTAATTCGAACTAAAGTAGGCACCGAAGAATTTGACCTACAGTGTTTCTGGGAATAAAAAACTCTCCAAACAGCCTTAAAAATTTAAGAATTTTACTTTGGCAAGTAAAAACCCAAATATTTCGATAAATTCACTACATTAAAATTGCATTAGACGAGCTCTTTTCTCCCACTTTTTTAGTCGTTATGTATAAAAATAAATAAATCCTTAACATTTTCCTTCGTGCATATTTCCCAACGACACCATTATTGATTCCGAATCTCTATGCACACAGGCACAACTGGGAATCGCTCGCACCACTGACTTCTATTCAAATTTCCTCTATCTCTCGTTTAGCACGTGTATCGAAATCATATCCATCCGTACCACCTCTGACATTTCAAGAAAAAGTTGTGTCGTTTATCATGCAAATATTTCAACAATACAAATCCGAGTTGAAATGTCGCTCGAAAAAAAACAGTGAAAGTCTCTAGAAAATGTCATTAACAAAACCAGTTCCCTTCTTACGGTTGGGGCGTCAAAATGGAATTGACATTGTGTGCAGATATGGGCATAATAATTGACATACGCTTGAAACATGTGACTATTAAAACCATCACGTTTCAATGCTTCCACCGTAGTGCTTTTAATTGGTTGTTCATTAAAGATGTAGATCGTTTCTGTAATTGCCGTATGGATAGCGGAAGAACGTTGGAAACGCACTGCGGGATTTAATGCACCGAATGCAAGAAACGTTAGATATAATGCAAGATGCAGAAACATTAATAAAGCATGGAATCAAAGAAAAATGTGTCACTGTTTTCAGAACCAAGAAACAGTTAAAATTGCATTGGACGAAACAACGCTAGGTCAGTGCTACGGTTATTCAACGCTATAATTAACTTCGAAGATTGTTGCATTGTTTGGTTTCCACCCTCAAGAAATAAAAATGTTCAGAATTTTTTTCTTCTATTATCTGGTGGACGTTTAGTTGATGGCTCCACGTTTCAGAACGTGGCTGAAAAAATTAGATTATCCTAGGTCAGTGAGACAACCATGTTTCATGGTATGATATGAAAGGCCTCTTGGGATTTATGAAGCTTATATCGCTACGCGAATGTTGATACAATTTTAAGCTCCAAAGTTATGTATGGTCTGCATTCAGCCATATGTTACAGGTCGAAACAATTCTCTGTGTAAATGTCATGATTACTAATGAACAAATTCAGGTCGTTTATTCATTTTCGAGCTGAATACAGAACACTGGATTACTCTGTTCTGCATCGGAAATAATCCAACTAATTTAAGTATCTATAAAAAATTGTAGGTTTACGCTGCCTAGTTGAATAAATAGGTGATATTATCTTTCTCTCTGTTTATTTAATTCGACACGACGTAGTACACTCTTAAAAAACTATTAAAGCAACGGTTCATAAAAAAAACTAGATGACTGTGGATAAAGTAAAATATTAAAAATATTTCAGCACCAAACATAGTCATCCTCTTCACGTTCCACGAAATTTATCAAAAGGAAATGTACTAAAATAACAATAAAATTGTAAATCATTACTAACAAAGCCAATTTTCTAAGAACCAATAAAATAATCCACAGAGGATAAAGGTAAAGCATATGGCTTTTAGCCTTAGGTTACGCTTCCCATATGACCGGAGAAAAAGTCCAAACTAATAAAAAAGTGATAAAGTCCCTAAAACACATTAAGGAGATGAAAGCAGACTGGTATTTCAATTGTGTCGCAATAAAAAAGTACGCCCATGGGATAATGACATAACAAAGCGGGTATTATAATATAATACAGAACCAATTTAAATCTAACAAAAAAGATTGCGATATAAATGTAGACTACACCCACGGTGTCAAGTGGACACATTTTCTTGGCAGGATAATAGAAAACCTGCTTAAAAATTAACCTAGTTTTGCAAGTAAACTAAAAAACTCTGAAGGTTAGAAATTTTACTAGTTTGAAGGCTAATAAGCATAGATAAGAGAAAACTAAATCATACTTTTGTTATTAAAAAAAAAAATAAGGAAAACACGCACAATAAGAGAAAGTTGAAACCACACATTAACTTTAGAAAAGCGAAAAATTTAACCTTAAAGAATCTGGGAGAAATTCTACGAAATTAAAAGAAATTTCGTCAGTGAGACGAAAATTAATTTTCTTTATTTAAAAACTTGATTTATTCTCCACGTCAAGGATATAACTAAGAGAACAGTTAGATATGCTAATATACCAGAAAAAAAAAACAGAAATTTCTTAATTTCAACGTCCGACAATTCATATCAGTCATTTATTACAGTTACAAAATTTTGATGCAACTTTTACATCACTTCCTCGTACAGTAATATCCACCATATAATACCCAATTAAAAAACCTGTCACCTGCGATGATGAATCGTGCATTCTTCAGCTGAAGAATGTAAACTGTCATACTTGTAATTTTTTTCGCGTTCAGTAACACATCCCGGTCTTTTACATACATCTCGGAAACGACAATGGATTTTCCGTCCGTTTAAATTCAGTAACACTTGATCGGTCTCAACCGATTTGTGAGAACAAGTAAACGCAAAATCTATTGAAAAATTCAGGCATGTCCACGAGGCGGAAATATTTTTAGAGAATGTAAGCGTTTTCAGAATTTGAATGTTGGACGAAATGAGAACCACAAATTCCTTTTAGATGGATAAATTAGGGTGGTAAATGAACAAAGTTTCGGCACTTTGTAGATTCGTGAGAGATTCAAATCAACAATTTGTAATAAAATATTCCTAAATTGCTGCTACCGTGACGTCATTGTTTTATTACGTCCGTTGTAATATTATTTCCGTTTCACCCAGATCTTTCAGCAATCTAAAATGAGCAATGGGCGAAAATATCCTCTGTGGAATCAGTATAACCGTTTTGTAGTACAGTTTTTGTGATGTAAATTTAATTAACAAACTTATGCATGTGTATATAAATTTAATAAAGCCGACTGATTAACGGCACATAATAAATCAGATTCCTTCTAATTATAACAATAATCACGAATCAACTTCAACAAATCATATCCTGGCGCACTCCTGGCATGTAATAATTTCACAAAGTAAACGTAAAATGCTTAACATAATTATCAGCCGTCTACCAAAGCTACTTTTATTGTAATTTATGCGCTTTAACAAACTTTAATGTGAGTTATCAAGTCTTTGCATCAATCGCGACCAAAAACCCTGTAAACGTCATGTAATGTACTCTGACTGCATTCATACTGATTAGATTTATTTCTGAAAAAACAAAATGAGGCTAGAACGGTAATTTACTGCCATGTGCGTCACTGCGTTTATCTTCCAAACTCTCAGAATCCTCTAGAGAATTGATTTCCATCAAACTTTGCGTGCATAATCTTCGCAACCTTGAGCTATGTTCGACAAATATTAGTAATCCATCCTGATGTGGAGAACGTCGTTAAATAAATTCTCGGAACATGTTCAAATTCTTTCCAGCATTCTTAGACGAAGTGTCAAGAAAAAAGGGCTTAATTAAATACTCGACGGGAGTAGGGTGACGAATAAATTTCGCAATCGCCCACTACCGAGTCAACCAATTTCTAAAATCAATTAAGCAATCAACGAATAATTGGCGTGTGGTGGAAAAATCGTGGCTCTTCTCTATTTCGCAACGTATTGTCACGAACATGGTAAATAAAACGAGTAATTCTGATAATAACATGAGAAGAGACAATAGGTCATCGCGTCTTCCTTTATCTCGAATTGCAAGGATAATAAGCTATGCAGAGTGTCCTTAAAAGGTGCGGTCCGGTAGAGTGTGCTACCCACAAAGAGTTTTTTTATTATTATTTTAATTAAACGATTGCCTTCTGGCAGTAACGAATGATCCTTTCAATTCGAGTGTTGTTGAGATTGTATCAGGAATGTACGCAATTACAATAAATTCGAGCGTCTCGTGATCGAACACCATTAACATATCGAGGGAAAAATAATTTTCTAGGAATTTAAATCAATTTGTACCCCAGATCATAAAGTCTATTTAATTAGTCGTAAACTGTGTATTTTTCAGTAACGGGACCAAAACCAAGCGGCTCTAATTGGTCATCGGGCCGGCAAATACAAATACAGTTACGCTTATCTTGAAATTTAGCCGAGCGAACGCCCGAAAATGATCACTTTCTCCTGTAAAAGTCACAACTATTGATTGAGAGAATAATTAAAAGATTATTCGAAGGAGACATCACTTCTCACGAGCATCCTATTGTTGTGCAATTCGCAAAAGTAAAAGTCGCCCTTTAAAAAAAAAATCCGTGATCACGATTAGCGCTCCGGATTTCCTGTTACCGGAAGAAATTGCGCATCATATTTTGATGTCATTTTCAGGTCGCATGTGTGCAATGATAGAGAAAGTCATAACAATAAAAACGTACCTCGGGTACCCATAGCGCAAAAATGATGATCCCCAGAACACGCGCCGCATTGTTCGTAACACCCATTTTGAATTGGTAGTTTATAACAAATCACATGTTCAAAAACAGCCACCGATTTACCACAACACACTCAGCACCATTCTCTTCTGTCAATTTAACTGGAATGAAAGTTAACAGAGCTGCTCGTCTGTGCTAGCGTTGGGATCTCCGGAAGGTGGTTTTGATGACGTACAACCGGCATGGTATACCTGGACTATCAAAACTGCATTTCCCGCGAAAACTTACTCACTTCTGCATGCGTTGACACACCGACTCAGAAAAAAGCTCATTTCTTGGTAGAAAAAATGAGTCATTTTTTCCGGTCGACTCACTACTCAAATTTGAAAGCTGGCGCTTTGGATAACTACCCTTCGAGCCGTTAGGGGCAGCGCTGTTTCTATCGACCGCTAACTTGTCGATTTTAGCACTGAAAGGCGCCACTATAGCCGCCCTCTAAAAGTCCGCACGCATTTCAGTCGGTTTCAGAAGCTCGTTTCAGTAACTGAAAATCATCGATTTCAGCAATACGAAAGTACGTATAATAACCCCTAGTTAGTATACAATTTTTCGTACACTAACGTTAAGTTAGTTGCATCTCGACACTTCTAGCTGTAATTTTTGTTCATTTTCTTTGAACATTCAACTAGTTAGGTTAAACGCACGATGTGGATCAATATAATGTGTCTTTCTTCGTCTTTGCGGGGGAGCTTTTTGTTCCTCTCGTATCCGTTGACCCCGATCTTTGTAAAATTGCATGTAGCGCTTACTTGCTAAAAAATGTGCTTTCATAGAGATTTTTATGTAGCGCACGTATGTACACTGAAAGCTGTAAGATTTTTCTATGCAAATTAGCAATAAAAATGTAAATCGCGTCATAAGGGTAGTTCTGTGACTTTAAAAAGGGTATTCATTGATTTGTTGGGATTTAAAACCACCACACAAAAAACATAACTGCACAGTTGGTTGCCGACTTCAACACTTTTTTACTATCCACACCGTTGATTTCTCAACCATAAAAACTTGTATAAAATTTTCGTTCGATAAAACACGCCCCAGATCTTTGATTAAAACTCTTAGACGAAATAACGTTGACACTTTCTAACACGAAAAAACACATAATTGTGATTCGACCTTTATTATTACAACCCCTATCGTAAACCCGATCAATATCGGCTTAATTTTAAGAATCATTTGTTAGAAAAGGATTAAATGTAATTCCAAAAACGCCGACGGATTTTCCATGAGCTCAGGTGCTCTTTTTCTCCTTTGAAAACTCCCCTAACTAATTTACCATGTGTGACGAGAATATAATTAACCTTCCTAATTGAAATGCGTTTGTCGAATTATGCTGAAATGGGTATCAACAACGATATTCCGAGCGCATCCACCATTCGTGAATCGCGAATCCGTTTGTTTCACAAGAATGGCGTCTACAATTCAAACATAAAACGGAACTTTTGCTCCAGAGATCATAATTTTGGCAAATTAAACAAGTTCGAAAGTTGAGCTGAGTTGTGGTTAAACACAATCTTTTTTATCTCAAAATTAAAAGAAAATCAAAGTTGTTGTTACAATATATTTTGCTGCCAAAGGAAGCTTCCTTTAAATTAAATTTTCCGTTTTACCGCTTTTCATAAAGGTCGAATTTTACAACAAGTTGCTAATTAATGCGACTTCGTCAAGACCTGTAATTAATTTACTCTTCTGTGGGCCGTCTTGTACCGCTGAAAATTTATAGACACTAAAAAAAGTGAACGTGTTTTCTCATGTTGTATTCACTCCTCGACTTTCTGACCTGAAAGAAAAGTCCATTTAATTGAGGGACATGGGACTTTTTCACTTCACGTTGAATAGGTTTTTTGTTCATGAAACGCTTAGTTTTTCCTTTTTTCACAATTAATTCCCACTGTGTACCTCGTTTTCAAGTTCGATGTTTCTGCATCATTTCCTTTATGGCTTTTGTTGCGTGTTATGTTTTACTTTCTCTTGTTCCCTTGTGTTACCAACTCGCTATCAAAGTTCTTTGATCGGTTCCTGCTACCCCCATCACAAATAAACCACTCGTTACGTTCGATCATTGGTATTCCCGTTTATTTTCCTTTTCCATTATTTTTGTGGAGATTCGAAATTGTTAAAACGACCCTCTTTATAAATTCAAAAGAGGAGAATTGTAGTGGAATTGTGCAATTCTTGTGAGTCACCTTTTTTTCCGTAAATCCCTTTTGCTGAAGATCAAGGAAATATAAACGGAGTTTAGAGCTTAAACTAATCTGTGAAATTACAATATCATGGAATCACAACGAACTGACGTAATTCGCATTAAAGTCAAACTAATTTAACAGCGAATGTCAACGGACAAACAACAACGAATTCCTCTAGTTTAATGTTTGGTACTTGAGCTTTTCTGTTCGTATTTGTGTGTGTGTATTCGGGCACATAAACACTTCTTGGTTTGAGCAAAAAGCAATTGCATTGCACCGGCTAAATTATTCTAAATTATTATTATTTTTTTTTAATTTCAGAGAAGTGATTCTATTTTACATAGAATTAAGTGTATCTTATGCTACAATTTTTTTACGTAAATTCGTTAAAAAAGAGGCAATGTCGCAGATGGAAAATGAGCGTACATATATACTATTGTTGTATAAAAATAAAACACGTTACTAAAATTATTTGTGACATTTCATTTTAGATGCACGTGACTTTACTCAGAATATATTTGTCTGATAATGTTGCAAAAATAAACACTACTCACAATCTGAAATAATTACATGTCAACTACAAACTTGCAATTTGCTTACAGTATAATAATACTAATAACACTACAACGTGCTGCAATATGTCACAAAATGTACAATAATTTACAGCTTGCTCGACGTTTTCCTGATTCTATAGAGTTACTTTTGATTTAATATGTAATAGACCCACCCCGCTGATTTTATTGATCTTTTGATTCTAAACGGAAAATCTAAATAAAGATACGCTATTTTTACTGAATACCGTGTACATTTAAATAGATCTATTTTTTTATACATTTTTGACCAATTAGGTTTTTTGTAATTATGAATTAAATTCAAGTCAAATTTTGATTAATAATCTTATATAAAAAAATGTACAGTTTTTTATTAAATATCTGGAGTTTTTTTTATTTCTGTTGAAAGATTTATGTTTGTTAGATCATTTAAAAAAACGTCGATAAATTTAAAACACTATAATTTTTGCGAAGCCATTTTTACAGTGAAAATGATGTCCAACAAGCTCTGAGAAACACAATAATATCTTCTCCAGCTGTATTCAAAACCATTGGGCAGAAACTTCTCTTCACTGATCTTCATATCTCAGTCTGTACCTTTTTAAGTTAAAAAATTGTCAGAGTTTGAAGAGTCTCGCGATCGTCGTTTTCAAAAAAAATTTGAAAGTCTGTGCCTGTGGAAGTATTCAGTTTCGCTTTTTTTTCAGTTGTTTTCTTAGATTTCTCGTCATAATTCTTGTTTTATCTTCATTCGTAATTCTCAGATTGTCTTTGTAGATTTTTTTTCTGTTATAGCTTCAACAAAAATTTGGCTCTTTATCTTTAAATACGTATTTTTGTTTTCTTTCTAATTCTGTCTTGTCATTTCTATCATATAGCGTTTCTCTCGTCACTGAATCTTCATTTATTCACGCATTTAAACCTGTTACTTTTTCTTTGTCTTCTAAATCTTCATTCTTTGCTACATTTTTACTTTTTTTCACATCAACCCTCAATTTGGAATCCTAGCACATTTTTCTTTCCTATGTTTATTAACTTGCAACTGTGCTACCAGACCAAAACTATTTGCAAAAAATTTTAAAATGTTGTTTAAATTACAGATAAGAAACAATTTTTTAGGTTGTTTACTTTACTTATGTATTAAAGTTGCATCCCAAAAATATAATTTTTAATTTTTAAAAATTTATTGATTGTGAAACGATACCCGCATCTAAAAAACTACGAATCAGTAGATAGATATTAAATGTATTTTTAAACAAAAGGGTAGTTTTCCTATTCAGAAGTTAAAAATGTGTCGATCTGAAAGCAAATAAAAACAAGACAAACTTTAGCATTTGCCACCTAAAGCTTTAAAAATTTGACAAAAAAAAAAACTATAACACCATGAAACTTAAAAATAAATTATTTCCTATCTATGCCTAAATTTTAAATTTTTAAATAAAAAATGGGAAGAATGAGAACATGAAATTTTATATTAGCAACAAACTGTATAAAATATAATGAAATTGCAATTTCAATGAATTGTGTACAGCACACATGACATGATTTTACACTCTAATAGCCATCAAAAAACTACCTGATAAAAATCAATAATTTAAACTAATCATAAAACACGTTTGTATATCGTTATAAAATTTGGATGCAATTATGACGCTCTGATTACCATCTTTGGTAACACTACTCATATTCTGTGGTGACACCAAACATACTATCTCTGATAAACCAAAGGCTGTAAAAACCTTTCACATTAATAATAAAAACAAATAAAACCCATTAAACATAATCAAATGCAATTACAAACTCAAAGTTCATAAATCTACTGGGGATGGCACCCATTAATTATATGTGGTGTTGTTTTTTTTTCTAAAGTTTTTTAATTTTAATGTCGGGTTTCAACAAACCATTTTCTTTGTCCACGTAATTCGAATTACATCCTTCATTACTCCAACTTCCAATATTTGTTAAACAACTCATCACATCCGCTTTTGTAGTGTGGTTTATTTCGACTTTCAACAGCCCTAATCTAGTAATGGAAAAGTTTCCACCCTTTGAACCATAAAAAAACGCAATATCCCTCCGTAATAGGATTCGCCATGTTGTAACACATGCTATCTGTTTAAGAGTTACTCGCTTAAGTAAACCTTGACTTAAAGCAGGACTTCTTTACGCTCCAGCAACTCTGTGATAACCGTTTAAACCCCGATTTGGGTATGTAGTAGGAGTGACAATTCCCTTTTCAAATTGCTAATTACAGCTTTTATGCGGGCGTCGAGCAGAGGCTTATTGTAGTCATATTATCATAAAGGTCACGACTTAAGCTTCTGTGGCACTTTCTTATGTAATTTTTGCAGTAAATAGGCCGCTAATTTGAAGAAATTTCAGTGAACATTCCTCTTGTGGAAATGCGGGCGTTGAGTCCAAATATAAGACTTTCAAAAAAGCAAACCGCAAAAAAATTACTACGCAGCAAAAAAGGGAAAATGGGACAGAAGAACTTGACGGTTGTGAAAAACAGTGCAAACAAAAGTGACGGATTTTCCTAAAAGGTCGAGTTCCTGGTTGTGTAGATTATGAGTGTCTACGTAATTATGTAAGAGAAAATAAAATGAGGGTGATAAATAAAGCTTGGGTTTAACAGAACGACGCTAATATTTAAAGAAACGTCAAGGGAAACTGGAACAAATCCACAAATATTAATCGTACAATTAAATAAACTCATTATTACTATAAAAACTACTAAAAGCTTCGTTTTATGATTGCTGAACATAAAATAAGTTCTAATCTAAGTTTACTTATTGGGTTAACCGTGGTTGGGTGAACTCCAAAGAGTATCGTTCGTCACTTTTTCGCATCCACGCCTCAATCACAGACAAAAAAAACACTTCTTATTGTTATAAGACACCATAATATCTACTCCTTGGCGTTAAATATGACTCGTCTTTACAAACTTCGCTTGTGAATCACATCTAAAGCTCGGACTAATAACGTCCGCAAGCTTTGTTGCCCTATTAAGCTCATTCTTCGTGATTACAAGTCTTCCAACAAACAATGAAGCGTTTTTCCGTTCTTTATTGGCAGTTTAGCACTTATAAACCGTTTTTTTTTTTAGATCGACGGCGTGTAGAGGGGGCGGCTAGTTAGAACGGCAAGATTTCCGAGTGCGGCAAATACTGCGGCCCCACCGCAAACGGCCCCACCATTTCGTTCAGCAGCTTTAAACAGTCCTTTACTTCAAATGTCAATTACCTGAAAAGACGTTTCAGCTCCGGGGATTTATCCTCGGAGTGTGAAGATGGCGAAGCGCCGGTTGACCCCTATACGAAAATGCCTCCCGTCACCTCGCAACCACAGGTAAGACTTAAATTAACAAGAGAGTAAGTGAAACTTGTGTGGCATGAAAGAGTAATAACAACGCTTTGAAGCTGTGCAGACTGTGTGACATCCACTCGTGATGCATGGTAACCCGAAAATTACAGTACTAACGAAGCGTTTCTCGCATTGCGGCAACTACTGTAATCTTTAATAATGCATATGTATGTGGTATGGTCTTAGCTAAGATGAGTTGTTCTTCATTAATTTTAATTGCACTAGGCAAAAGTAAATTTTTCATTAATCAAAACTTGATTTGAACCACATATTCTTTGTGTAACCTCATTGTTTAATTAGAACGGCTGAAAATTAGGTCTTAATTAAATCTGACGCGAATTTCTCTTCAAGGATTATTGACAGACAGACAGTTTTGTAAATGAACTTCCAGAAGGCTGAATCTACGCAACCAGATATACACGTCGGACTAAGGTAATGGAAGAGTTGAACCCTGTTTAATTAACGCAGATGTCACAGCTTTTGGGACAACGTATAAATTTGTACAATGTACACATTCACTGATTTACATCTTCTTCTCTATTTACTTTTAATTGCTTTATTCCAACGCGTTGGTGAAGAAAAACCAAAAAATTACATCTCACAAGAGGCTGACCACATTTTTTTAGTAGATAAACACAGATAAAAAATGGTCTTCCTTACTGAAAGTCTCAAATAAGTATCCCGATAAGCTTGTGACCATAAAAGAATTCCAAGAAAATAATTCTGCAGAGTAACTGAAATATGTTGCACCACATCAAATACATCTGGAGTATTGTTTATTACAGTCCTGGATCTAGTGTAGATAGTTATAGGTATTTATTTTGTGCGCAGATTTCTTCCAAACCTCAGATTCAATGATAAATACCAAATGCCATAAACGTGGAAATAAAATTGCCCAAAATGCAGTTAATTAAATTCAACGAAACAAAACAGTCTGGATTGAATTTTTTACTTCTGTATGAACAAATAGAAGCGGACGCATTCATAACTTTTTTCATCAGAATATTATTTAATTAATTATAACGAATGATACATGTACAGGTGCGACAATAAAATGGAGGCAAACCTAACCTACCTTGTTCCTTTTATAATGAAAAGCATAAAAATAAAACTGAAAGATGAATTAGAACAAGTGGTACCGAGAAATTAATTTATATTTTATTTTCTAGTAAAATCTATGGTATTGACAAGCTACAATACCTGATTTCCAAGGTCAGCATTAAAACCATTTTTTGCAGGTAGTAATAAACTGATCCGAAAAAATTCAGAATATTAGTAAATTTTTAGCTTCAAGTGCAGAATAACTTTTGCTCTTCCATTTTGTAAACTTTTTAAAGTAAGCTGAGTAAAATATATATATACATATTTAGAACAACGATTAAAATGTTATCTAGCAAAAAAACAAAAACTTCACGAAATGCAAAGCAAGCACTTGTTTAAGGGCCACAAACGTAGGAGACGATCATTTGGTGATTAGGGAAGCTCGTAGGAATCCACGATCTCATTGCAATACAGCTTTTGCACGCCACTGGCACTAGTGTCGCAGCTAGCACGATACTTAACCGCATTAGGGAGACAGAACTAAGATACAGAAGGCTATCATTGACACCTGCACGCAGACGTGCTAGAGTAGCTTGATGTGAAGACCGATGAATTGGGAACTGTAATGTACTCAGGCGAGAACAGTTGGGCTCTACGGTGACAGTCGCCCTATTCGCATTTGGAGATCTCCAGGTAGAAAAGTTGATGATCGATATGTCCAAGAAGTACACCCATTCCACGGAGGGATAGATATGATGTAAGTGGAATTTTTCTTGGAGGCCTACGGAACTCTTTCTGTGTGAAAGAAATCATTGCAACGATTTATGACTTCAGTGTCGGTTTTTGCATGATAATGCACGTCCACATCGTGGTCACTGTGTGATAAAAAGACTAGAAATATTGGAAATTGAGCACTTGCCGCTTCCAGCGCGTTCGCCAGATGTCAATCCAACAGAGCACGGATGGAACATGCTTGGACAGGCATTAACAGACCACCAACCACCAGTGGCGCACCTACGAAATCTTACAGGATAATTTGGATCGAGACGCTTTGAATCAGCTAATTCCTAGTATGAGAAGAGGTGTTAAAGAAGTGTTGCAAAATCGTGGTGGCGTAACGAAATTTTCTTTGTTGCTTATTTTTCACTTTAATTTTATGACAAATTTCAATAATAACTCAACATGTTTTTGTTTATGTTACGCATTCCCAAAATGTTACTTCAGAATATGCTGAAACATCAATATCCCCAACTTTGTTCAATGAGTTTAGTTATAAACATGATTAGGTCAGTTTGTAGCGCTACATTGGTTCTATATGTAAAAAAAAATCGATTTTATGACTTACTACATAATTAAATGTATAATTCTATTTGCACACATAATTGGAATTGGTAAAACAATGTGTATAAATGTTCAAAATGATGAATTTACTTGACATGTCAGTTTAACGATTAAAACTGCTTCATACATACATAATTAAGTGAAGTGTAAGTTGACGTATTAAACTCCAAAAATAGCTTTCGTACTTAAAATCAAGAAAATATTTTAGTATCGTTATAGTCTAATTAGCGTTTGTAGCAAATTAATTGTCGAACCATACAGAGCTCATTAGCGGTATCTTGAGCCAGTTTTCAGTCATCCTCATTAGAGTTAACAGGAATTATTAAAATAAAAAAATCATCGACGAAAGTAAACATTTGGCTACCTGTTGGTTTTATCTTTTTTAAATGGCTATCGAAATTCGTATCACGCGATTATTACTATAATTTTCTCTGAATTACTATCATCGATTGTAATAGTTAAAACAATGACCTGCATCTAACCGGATAAAGGTTAACTTAGGTCAAGTACAAGTAGAACTCATATTCCACAAGGTATTCTATTCATACTTATTACAATGCAAGCTATTTTAAAGCCATCGATTTTCTTTCAACATAATTTTAGATTTTTATACCTTCTCGGTTTTATCTTTAAAATGAATTTCCTCTGAGAGACTGAGATTCCGTGGGATTCTGAACAGAGGAAATAACATTAATTTTCATTTTCTAAATAGAAGTTTCAGTTTCTTTGAATAAGAAGATGAGCGCGTGTTAATGGAAAAACATAAAGATATTCTTCAATTACGTATTTAAAAGAATGAAAGTAAAATTAATGTGAGAATTTTTGAGCGCCTCGTGATGTACATGACAGTGGTATATTGAAAATGAATTTTTAATAAATGAAAGTATGAATAAAAACATAAAGAACGCCATCGATTTCTCATAAGCTTTTATTGGAACAGTAATCTTGGGAGTGAACTGAATAATTTAATTTTGAAAACTTAATTTTTCACCGACAGACTCTTCATTACAGACAAAAAATTAAAAGTGCTGTAATTAATTGGAACAATACTTACTGGGTGTGTCGCAAATGTTAAAATTAGAACATATTTTATACAATTTGCTAAGCTCTTTCTCATTTACACATTTCGGGATCAGATGGATTAAATGTGTTCATTTCAAATTTTGAATCCTCATTAAATCTGTCTGTTACGTGTCAAATTTACAATGTTCAAATTGAGAAAATATTTTCTCTGTCACAGCATTCAAGTAATTATAAAGATTGAATGCTGCTATGCATTTTAACTTTCTCTAAAACTCAAATCTGGGTTAAAATTAATTACACAATTTGCTTTAATACATCGATGTTTTCATTCACTACATGAGTTTTTTGTTAACAATATTTACAAAATTATTTGATAATTTAGATATGTATCAAATTATTGCAAATTGTGAGAAGAGCATGAGATTTTTTTTGAATCTTAGTTTTTTCTCTCTTTATTTTATTTTCTGGTGACATATTTAATATCATATCTCACGTTTTTTCGTCTCGATGAATTAAACACACAATGCGTTACAACGACCTACTTTAAATTTCTTAGAAAAATTTTAAACTCCAGGATTATTTTTCATAAATGTAATTTATTAAAAAAAGATGAGATTTTTATGTTAAACTGTAAAACGCGTAATTCTAATAAAAATGCATAAACAGACAATTTAGAAGTAATTTAAAATAAAGTGTATGTTGGGTGTATTTTTCTCGAAATATTCAAACAATTTTCCACAAAGGATTCTGAAAGCGTTGTCTTTTAAATTTAATAAAAGAAAGCGAGCAAGAAAAACATTTTAAACTTTTAACAAGACTTGGCTCCCTAGAAATAATTTCGTAAGTTGTTTAATTGAATATCGAAGTTTCACGAAAAATTTCGCATGAACCGTGACGTTCCAAATGAAAATATGCGTTAAATCCTGTTTACATTTAATTGAAAATTTAAAATCTATAAAACTGAAAGCTTTAGACTCTGAAAATGTAAAAGTCCACAAACTAAAAGACTTAGGAATTAAAGAATCTGGAAATTTCAATTTGTAAAACATTAATAAATTTTATCTAAAGACCTAAAAACCTGAGAAAGCGACTCCCTAAAAACCTAAGTAACTAAAAACTTTAAACCTGAAAGGTAAAAGATCAAAAGATGGAAAACCTAGATATAAGATAATCTAAAAATCTGAAAATCTATTGATAAATAAAAACCTAAAAGTCTGAGAACCTCAAAGCCGAAAAAGTAAAATTCAAAAAATCTAAGAATTCAAAATTCTTAAAATTTTCAAATTTGAGAAATAAAGAATGTGAATTTTTTAGAATCCTTACAACATAAACAAAAATTCTAAAAAAAAATTAAAAATTTAGAAATCTCAAAAATTAAAAAGTAACAGCTTTTATTGTTGGAAATTAAAATTTTAAATTTTTCATGTGTTTATAACATGTTTTCTAGATTATTATCACTACGCTGGCTCCTTTCTTTCTTTTTTTGCTGCTTTTTTAACGGATGAAAATCCAAGACTTTTATCCAAGTTTAGTCGCATTTTAAGATATGCTAAAATAGAAAATATAATTTTCTGAAGCCTGTCAAAGTTACTGAAGTAGAAAAATCGAAAGCCTGAAAACCTGAATACTTGAGAACTCAATAACCCAAAAACCTGAAAACTAAGAGATCAGAAGTCTAACACTTGAAAGTTGGAAAACTTAACCTGGAAACATGCTAATTTAAAAATTTGAGAATATAAAACTCTAAATAACTAGAAGCTGGAAATTTTGTAATATGGGAATTTGATAAGCTAAATGCCTGTGAAACTTATGGATCTTCTAGAGTAAAGATTGAGAAATTTAAAAAAAACACTCAGTTGTCATACGAATATGATAATTTAACAATAAAAAAATTAAGAAAAAAAATCAAATCCACAAAAACCTAAATCTGAAACTTAACGTAAAAACCTGAAAACCTGAAAGTCCACTAGCCTGAGAATCAGAGGGTCCCAAAGCTAAAAAAATGAAATTCGAAGAATCTAAAAATTCAAAATTCTTTTAATTTCAGAATATAAGGAAGAGTGAATCTGAAAATCAGAAAGCTTAAAAGTCTTGATACATAAAAACTTTAAAATCTGAGAATCAAAAGTCCAAGAATTAAAAATTTGAAAACTTAAAAATTTGAAAATCTGAGAAATTAAAAAATAACAACTTTTCATTGTTGAATTTTAAAATTTTAGTTTTTTCATATATGCCTGGCCATGCTGACTCATTTTTTTTTAATCAGTAGCTCTAATAGCTCTCGCATTTTATTTATCGCTAAGATGCACAATAGAATTTTCCACAGCTTGTTACTGGAACCAAAACAATGTAAACCTTAAAACGTTAAAATTTACGAAACGAAGAACTGAAAAACCTGAAAAGTGAGTTACTTAAAATGTAAAAAATCTAAAAATTGTGAACAAAAAAAATTGAGAATCTGAGGGATTTGAGTCATAAAAAACTGATAGCCTAAAAATTGTGCACATTAAAAACTCTTACGCCCAAGGAATTAATAATTATCATAAGAATCTAGTCATTTTAGAATCTAAAAATTTAAGAAAAGGAAGTACAAGGAAATTAAAAAATGCATAAGCTTGATTTCGGAGCCGGTAGAGTGTCTCAGACACGGAGAAACTAAAAATCCAAAAAAATAAAAACTTGAGATTTTAAGATAATCTCAGAATCTAAAAATCGAGAATCTAGAAATTTGAACGCCTAAAAATATATAATTGTAACAATTCCACTATTTTACGACCGACCTAGAAGTTTAATAAAATTTTCATTGTTACTTTTATGAACAATCTTTCGCTAAAATTTTATGTTCATACAGACAGTTCCATAAAAGCAAAAGGTTTCCACTTTTCTTTCAGAAGACTATTATTAGATTTATATTTTATTCAGAATCAACTTGAAGATGAAGATTTCCTGGTTACATAATAACATTTAGTTCTAGGGAAGCCCATCTTTCTTTCTAATTATAACTTCAATTTTCGGGAAAAAGTTGGTAACTAAACACCTCCGCTCACAACTACCCGCTCACTTTTGTAAATTCGAGACACGACCAGCTTCCTTTATTTTAAACCCAAACACCTCAAGTATGTACTTCTAAAGTTTCATCTTTTTTTCTGACTACTTTTGTGTTCTACTTACAGCTAGTAACATTCTGTTTAAAGCGCCGTTTTAATTGCTTTCATAACACATTAATAGACACTAAAATCCCATTTCAACAAGTTCTTTCCACAGTGTGATGGGAAAATAACCCGATTTGAACAAATTCTGTTTATATTAAAAGCCCCTGTCTAACCACAGTCACAACTAAACATTCACGGTAGTTTCTAGTTGTTTTCATGTTTGGCATACGGAATGAGTCAATTAAGTAGAACGCTGTAATTTGTTTCATTAGTAAAGATAGAATGTTTATGCATGCCCGAATTTATTTCTGTCGAAATGTGAATCAGCTTTAATTTGGAGTTAATCCAAATACAGAAAAAATATTATCACTAAACGATTACAAGTGCATCCAAAAAGCTATTTGGGTTAAAAGTGTTTTCGTTCACCAAAAATAATCCCATTTGCACTTCACGAGCGGATGAAAAAATCATACGTTACTTTCAAGAATTTTGGTCGTCCACGTTGTTAATTGAACGCTAGTTCGTTAAATAAAGCTGGGATTTGAAAAAATACTCGCTTATCATGCAAACGAAATTACTACAAAAATGCTGCAGCACTAATTTATTTTACAGACAGAACCCATAAATATAGAAAACTTTATCCGTTAAGTGTGTAAGAGCAGGACGTGAATTAAAATTCATTTTTTCATTCATAATTAATCAACTCCCACTTTTCGGTGCTTTTATTGATGAAGGGTGATATTCATAATTCAGAAGGGAGCTCTCGACAAAATCGATACGTTTGTTGTTTTTTAATGACTATTTATAAACGAAAAAAACATCGTTTTGATAAAAGAAACAATAACCAAAGGGTGACAAAAATGTTATTGCACATGTCGCAGTGCATCAAATATTCCGAAATAAAAGTTGGAGTTTTTCCGATAACAAACAGAATTTATGTATAGAGTATGGAGGCGTAAAGTGGAAGGATATAAGAGAAATATGACACAGAATGTCATCAAATTTTATGATAATATGTCATAAAGTGACATTAAAGCAAAACCAAGGAAAAAGCTTACAGTGTCCAGTAACACAGAGTGAAAACGTAAAGTGGAAACAATAAAAATTAATAAAAAAGTAATTAGTCGGGACTCGAGTGAGTATTATACCACAATCAAAACAACAAGTAATAATAGGTCAGAGAATGTAATTACATATCGATCATTCGATCAATTTTCCGCTAAATATATTTCACATTAATGATGATGAATGGGAATTTCTAAGCGGTGTATTTAAAGCCAAACATTTTTTTTTTCGTATAAAAGGTTGCCAAAACTGTCCAAATATATAAACAGAAGCTCGTTTTTAAAAATGGGTACACACAAAAAATCTGCATAAAGAATTCGACGAACAGAACAAAAGCTTGAAAAAAAGACAGCTGCTCCTGAAAGATCGGCGAAGTTATCAATAATAAAGTTGGACTGTCCGCATCGCTTTTCTTCTACATTGGATAATGGATTAAAACTTCAGAACCAATTTGTAAAGAGAAACTTGTGTCAATCGGACTGAGGAAATTAGTTTCGATGTGAAACACTTTAATTGAGAACAAAAAACTTGTCATCCTTGTCAAGTACACGAAAAAACAAGATGAAAAATAATTGGAACAGCAGTTTGCATTTGTTCTAAGCTTTTTAAAGAATGTGTGAAACAAGTTTTAAAATCCCACGAACTTTTGTGTTAAATAATTAAAATATAGTTTGAATGAAAATTTTCGAGTTCAGGTGCATAAAGTTGTTTTTTTTTTGTATGATTGTAACAATACTTTCTAAAATAATAGTTTCTACAGAAATAATACTAGTTGAGATACAAATTTTAACTTTTTTAAACAAAATCCGTCATTTTCTTCAAATATAAAAAACATAGTTTTGTTTCCCTAAAGCTCGTTAGAGATGTAATTTTATACCACAATGTGGTAGGAAATTCAGGAAATGCATAGCTCAAATGAGACTGATTGTTCCTTGTAATTAGTAAAAGCTCGTTTTATCAAGAAAAGCTCGTTATAACGGTATAATTGACTAAAAAAAAAACATAGCAAATGAAAACTTAAAAAAAAAATTAATTTAGTCATTAGGCTGTTATTGCTCGGTCCATATTTTTTGTTTTTAATTTTACTCCAATTTTTTTTTGTAAATTGTTAAAACTGGATTTCAAAAACATTGAGAAATCGAAGAGTGGAAAAACTATAAAAAGTCTAGAGCATTTAAAGAGATCATCCATTTAAAAAAATAAAAAATTTAAACTTAATTTAAAGAATACAAGGATTCCAACAAAGTCTAGATGCAAAAATGTATAGAATCAAAAAAATAAACTTTTAAAATATAAAAATCCAAAGTTCGAAAAAACTCAAAAAATGCGAAAAATGCACAAATATAAAATAAATAATATAAATAAAATATCTAAAAATTTGATAGCAAAGGTAGCAAAAAAAGAGAACTTAACCACTTTAGGAATTCTGAAGAATTCAAACCATTCAAAAAATAAATATAAAATTTTTTCCTGAATTCTGAAAAAAATATTAAGTAAAACTTGCAAGAGAGGGAAAAAAAACTTAATAAGTTTAGACATTCTGAAAAAAATTCATAAAATTAAAATAAAAATTCAAACCTTTCATAAATTAAAGAAAACAGAATTTCTTTATTTTTAAAGGATCAAACTTTGAAGAGAATTTAAAAAAAATTAAAAAAATTCAAACAATATAAAGATGGTATAAAAATTTAAGTTCAAAAAATAAATTAAAAAAATTACTCCTGATTCCAAAAAGAATTTAGCAACTTCACACAAACTTAAAGATTAAGTACGTAAAATACAAAATTTTTAAACGATCAAAAAATAATTAGAGATTTATAAAGTTTAAACAATTAAAAAAAATAGAAAATCGAAAAAATTTAAACCAAATCAGCCAAAGAAAGAACGAAGAACCTTAAGACTTTAGAAAGTCTGAAGAATTCAAAGAATATAAAAACAAAATAAAATTCTATTTTAAAGATGAACCAAAAAATACGTATAGTAAATTATAAAATAAAATTATAAACTTCTTTAAGGTGCCAAAAATTTTACAAATCTGAAGATCTTTTTACAAGAATCTAAAGCAGCTAGTAGATAAAAAATGCAACCAAATTAGTTAACCCAAGGCAGCTTTATAAAATCTAACTTAAGAGAATTTGAGAGCCTAAAAAATCTAGAGAAACTGGAAGATTGAAAAAATTAAAAATACTTAAAATTATCGAGTACGTACTAAAACTTTGCCAACCTAAACAATTTTGATTTAAAAAAATTAAGGAAATATAAAGTTGCAAAACTCAAAACTTATTAAAACGTAGAAAATACGAAAGATTCAAAAAACATTCACCACGTGTTAAACTCTAAAAAAAAGAGAGCAAAAATAACAGAAAATCTAAAAAAGGTTTTATATCATATATTTTTTATCGTTATATGACAACAATGAAAGAAATCCAAAAAAATCAAAAATTTTAAACTAGAGAATGTAAACATCTGAAGAACTCAAAGAGTTCAAAGTTCAAAAATACTCGAAGAACATGAAAGCTGCATAAATTTCATACTATAGAAGAGTGACCCTAAAAGTGAAAAATCAAAAATATATAGAGTATAAAGTAAAGCTTGCAAGAAAGAAAAAGTATCAAAAAAACTAAAAAATGTAAAAGCATAAAACAGAAAAATTAAATAATGTAATAAAATGACACAATATTTAAAGTTTTAGTATATTTTTTAAGGTTTAAGTGACTAAAATGCAAGAAATTCAAAAAGTTTAAAAAAATTAATTGAAAATTAACCTAAAACATGAAAAAGTAAAAATGGAATATATTAAAAAAAATGCTTTAAAAGTAAGCAGGGTTCAAATAGTAGATTTTTCTGCCTGTTAAAAAAATCCAGCTGCAATAAAGTAATTATTTCTGTAATTTTCCATGTTTCTTATCGTAAATAAATAATCAAATTAAAAAACATTTTCATTCACAAAGTGGGTTATTTAAGGTTAACTTGTCCCAGAAATGTCACACTACTTCTGTTGTATATAAAAAATTAGTGTTCGATGAAACTAGGACAATTGTATTTGTTTGGATCACAAAAAATTACATCTATAAACATGCATATTGTATAACTCAAACTTCAGTTGAAACATACAAAACTTACTAAAACTTTTGGAAAATTCAAAACTGAATAACGTCTTAACGTCTTCAAAGTTAATAACCAAGTAATCACTAATTAAGAGCGCCAATTTGTGCTGCAACCATCTTCATATTAATAATAATATTAATAATCTCCTCAGGAAGTTTGCTATGATAATCATCCTCTGTTTAATCAAGTTTAGAAAATTTCAAATTTGAACTTATTCGATTCATTCCTATATCGTATCCGATCTGCGAGCATCGTATGTTAGTAATTTTCCAACTCAAAGATCGAGGCATTTTTCTCGAATTTCTTACATGAGTAATTTCAGAATTCGTATATTTTCTCTCGTGAGCCACAATCGCAAAAAACTAGCTACTCTTGTAGCACATCCGCTACAAATCAAAGTAATTCGTGCGTGAAAATCGTTTAAAACTGGTGAAATTCAAATCACCCTTTTATGGGTTGTCTTCTTAACCTAATGTACGTCGTATACATCCATTCTGAGCATTAATAGCTTGTCCCCTTTACCCATTCCTTCGATTTTTCCGTTCCAAGAACTACCCTCAACCCTCGCGTGTCTCCAACTACGTGATTAAAACTAGAGATAAATTAGACGCTGCACGCTTTCATGTACTTCTACCACTAATAAAAAAGTGCATTTTTCAAAAAATCAACTGATAATGACGCTCTCTCCCAGAAAGTACAACGCGATCAAACAACGTAATTTATTTCTTAATGACATGCTTGTACGAGTTAGTGTGACAGTGATATTTTTTAAATTTCGCAGGCTCCTCCACCACCACCGCCGTCTCAGACATCGACCGTCAGCGACCTCTCTCTTAATTTACGACCAGGCTCAAAGACAACCAGCGCTCCCAGCAGTCCTGCGAAATCTAGGGAATCTCTTCTCCAAAGAGTTCAGTCGTTGACAGGACAAGCGAGGGACCAAGGAGCGTCGATTTTGGGAGCTGCGGTTTCTAGTGCTACTAGAGTAACTTCGTCGGTGTCCGGAAGATACGTTACTTTGCTTGTCATCGATGACCAGAACACGGATTGGTCGAAGTATTTCCGGGGAAAGAGAATTGGAGAATATGATATCAGGGTCGAGCAAGCTGAGTTTAAGGAAATTACTGTTACGGCCAATTCGGAAGGTGCCAATGTATCGATGGCCGTCTTCAGGGGAGGAACCAGGGTCGGGAGGTCCTTCCGGCCTGATTTCCTGCTAGTAAGTAGGATTTGGAAAGATAGTTATGCCAATTTGTTGTAAATTTTGTTAACCGCTTGGGAATGTTAGATTAATTTTTCAATGAAAATAATTTACACAAAAAATCAGAAAATTCAGAAAATTTTTACTGTTTCTACTAGTTTCTAAATTTTTACGATAAAAATAGTTTTATAATCTGAAGAATTTGAAATTTTGGAGGTTTTTTTTAAAATAATTCTAACTAACATTTTTCAAATTTTTGGGTTTGGTTGGGCTTTCAGAATTTTTTGGAATTATCATAATTTCAAAGACTGTTCTGGAATTATTTTTAATGATATAATTATCAAGTTTTCTTAATTTTTTTGATTCTTAAGTTGCTTACATTTTTATGCACATATTTGAAAATTTTTTTCAAGATGCTCAAGAACTATGAAAAAATTCTTCCATTTTGTACCCTCAAAATTTTCTAGATTTTTTGATAATTATAAGATTTACCCATGTACATCAAAAATTTACAAAATATGATCATAATAGTATCCAACAAATTATTGCAAAATATTTTCAAAAATTAAAAAGCGTCCAAAAAAAGCAAGAAAAAATCCTAAAGAAATAAAGACTTTTTAAAGACATAAAGCCATCAAAATACATAGAATACCCTAAATTTCGGACAAAACTTAGAAAAACATAGAAACATCGAAAGTTCCAGACTAAGAAATTTTAAAAAAAAACTAAAAAACACAAAAAACAGAAAGACTACAAAAAATCCAAAACGTCCAATAAACAAAAAATGCAAAACAAATACCTAAAACAGTTTAAAAAAAAATATAAATATCCACAGAATTTGAAAAATATTAAGAATTTACAACAATTTAAAAATTACAATAAGTAACTACAAATATTAGAAAAGAACTTATACAGTAATAAAAGTCTAAATAATCAAAAAAAATAATATTAATATTCTCAAAAAAATAAAAAACCGAAAGTCAAAGCCGCTAAAAAAATTAGATTCAAAACTAAAAAAATACACAGAATTGTCAAAATTCTAGAATAAATTCAAAAAATGTCTACAATGTAACGAAAATCCAGAAGATTTAGAGAACCTGTAAAATATTAAATAAATTTAAAAAACATAAAATACATTGAATTTGCAGAACCTAAAAGATCCAAAAATCGCAAGAAATCTGTAAATAAATTCACTAAAGCCAAAAAAGTGTTAAAAGTTGTAGATGTAGAAAAGATGTAGAAAAATGTGGAAAGTGACATTGTAAATTGGAAAACGCGAAAAATAAAAAATACAAAATTATTGTCATTCATATTTTAATTTTTTTAAAT
This sequence comes from Cynaeus angustus, assembly GCA_030157275.1. Lineage (NCBI taxonomy): Eukaryota > Metazoa > Arthropoda > Insecta > Coleoptera > Tenebrionidae > Cynaeus > Cynaeus angustus. The sequence continues at coordinate 17,304,113 of CM058062.1, forward strand.
CCTATAAATGCAAGAATAATAATCGAAGATTAAAAAGACTTAATAAATACAAGATAGAGAGAATTTGATTATTTTTTTTTTAATTCAGAGAGTACTGAAAATCTACGCGAACTAAAAATTATAGAAAATCAAGAAATAAAACTACAAAAAAAAACTAAAATGTTCAAAGAGGTTTACTTACGGTTCTACATTCTTAAAAAAATTTAATTCTCTAAATCTTTCCAAAATCTTTGAATTTATTAAACTATTTTTAGAATATTTATTTTGATGAATTGTTTTATATGTTTTAGCTCTTTAGGATCTTTAAGGTGCTTGAGCTATCTACTCGTTTTTTTAAATGCTTTGATTTTTTTTAATTTTTCGTACAAAACTTTTAGTTATATTTAACTTTGAAAGTTGACGATATAGCAAATCTGATGACTGTATTTCAAGTACCAAAAACGTGAGAGAATGTTTTCTTCCCTTCTAAAAGATAGACTTCCTATGAAATTGAAACTTTGGGTGATCCAAAAAAAAAGACCAAAAAGTATAAAAACCTAAATAAATGAAAAGAATTGAATTAGCATTAAATATTGTAAAAAAAAGTACAATCTGAAATTTTTGTGGGCAACAGAAAAGAATTCTAAGTACCTTAACAAACTAATTCCAGAAACTTCAAAACAGTTCAAGGTTTTTAAAGGTCCAAGAAATTTTGTTGCACATTTTTGCATATTTTAAAGCTGTTGCACACTTTGCTATAATTTGCTGCATGTTTTCAGAAATACTGTTGCTTTTTATTTAAACGTTTCCCAAAGAAAATTCAAAACAAGTATTCATACATTTTCCACGAACTTGCACATTAGCATATTTTAGTGCAGAATATATTAAATAAAAATTTTACGAAAACACCGTAACAAACATGGCTCTCAATAACAATAGATTGAAAAACTGAGAATACATTTTCTTTCCGTCTCTGCCATGACACGTTATGTAAAACACCTCGTTCTACTTTTCAAGTTTTATAGCTGTTTTCCAATTACTTTTAACTCACCCTTATATGACAGCAATAATAAATTCTCAACCGTCAGTTCATTCATATACAGCACATTCTCCATATATGAAATAAATCTCAACATATCCGTTCTTGAAGGAGCGCTCTGAGGTTTCTAACACACAGATTTTCAATTCGACCTCTCAGACACTTAAATTCGAGTGATTAGATTAGCTTTCCAGATTGTTAATTATAGATTCGTAATACGGTTCGCACTCCTTGATAGGTTACGATACAATTTACGATTCACAAACATAATAATTTTCTCACTGAAACTACACCTTTAGAAAACATAATTAACGGACATGTCAAAATTTAATACTAATTAAACTTTAGATGTAATCAAACTAATTTGGAATACCTCATCAAGCCCATGCGTTTGTGTGGGAGTCTCCATGTTCTCGTAATTGTTTTTCCAACACTTTAATATCGTTTTTAGTTGCTACTTTTAAAGTTTGCCGACACTTCCGAAGGTTAACTACAAAAGTCATTAAATGTGAAATGGAAAATTAAATCTGTTTGATTTTATTATAGCTACTTTATTATTTAACAGTTGAGTTTGTTTCATGAAGATGTAATTCTATGGTCACGAAGTTTGAACTAAGAAACTAACCACACAAGAAAGCAATTACAGATAGGTCCGCAATTTCTTATTGGTCATATTTTTTTTGTATTTATTGACTTGAACATTTTGTGATCGCCCACACGACGATTGTGTGATCGATAACGAACAAGCCAAATATTTTGATAAAAGAATCGTAGGTTCTGTAATATTCGACGTCAATTTAGAACACCAGATTAAAAAAATAATACCCGAAATATCTTTTGATATTCTTGTGAAATTTCAATCTAGCGGAAACTGCTGTTTTGTAAGACTTATCCAAAGGAATTTCATTTTGAAATATAATGAGTGAAACACTTTAAAAAATTAATTAAATTTTACATTATTTAACATTAGGATTCACTCAAAAACCTCATAAAATATTAACGACCACGCAATTTAATTACTGTAATATTGTCGCGTACGGAGTGCTTAATAATTTCCTGCTGAAATAAAACCGCATAAACAGAAAGATTGTATTTCCAAGGATTATGTTCTCATAATTACAATTTGTTTTGACGCAATATTTACAGACATTGAAAGAAAGGGAATCCTGAGGTAATTTTAAGACTGCCGTAATTGTTTAGGGGTTTTATCTTACCAAGAATATCTCATCAAATTTCCGTAATTAAACCGAATTTTTTAATCAGAGCTAGAAGGTTGTATTGTGATCTTTAATTGGATATCAAAAGTTTGTTCTATTAAAAATCCTTGCACCTAATACAGATTTATATTTAAATACAAAAATTCGAGACTTGAAATACACCTGTTTGTTTTTTTCATAATTTAAATTAAATTACTCCAAATTGAACAATTCTAAGTAGATCATCGTGCATTTAAATTGAATGAAGTGAGCCGAGGGGAACTAGAACAGTTCAAATTCGACTAGATTCCACTAAATCAGATTATTTAAATTAATTTTGAAGAGAGGATTAAGTTAAATTAAAACGGAGTAAAAAAGTTGAATACAAAATTAAATCTTTGATTTGTGGAAAAAAGTCTCGGTGACCTACATTCAAATTTAAAAGTAGACGTGTATTTTTCCGTTCAAACTGTTTTCCATCAGCAGCAATATTTTGAGTTCTTACTTACCTACTACCTATCGCACTTTAGTGACCAAATTTTAAATTTCAACGACGATCCTCTCATTAGACCTCATTTTACCACAACACAACTAATTGCCTTTCTCTGTAATTAAAACGCCACAAAGATTCCCAAACAGGATCTTTTGTGTCCTCTTGAGACTTGATAGCGCCGATTACGACTTTCTTCTTCTTCTCTTGAGAACAATTTTCTTTTAATACCTTTAATAATAAACGAAACGCTGCAACTGGAATCAGCTTCTCTACATCGATGAAATTATTTTTATTATAAAATATGGAGCATTTTACACTGCATAACAGATTAAGGTACAAAAATAAGCACAAGTAAAAAATCGTAGCATGTATAAATCAAGATACATCGCGTGATCGAGGGTGACGCAGCCCCTAATCGAATTTCTATTGATGTTATACCACTGGCACATAACGAAAATTCCATTTCCAGGTTAGACAAAATTTGAAGGACGCGGGAGAAAATTACAAGAGATTGCTTCTGGCACTGAAATTTGGTGGCGTTCCAAGCATCAATAACATAAACTCAATTTACAACTTCCAGGTGGGTTGAATTCAGTCAAGTAAAGTTTTTTCAACTTGTACTAAAATTATTATAAATAAATAACAAAAATACAACACTCAACAACTCTTTTAGGACAAGCCGTGGGTTTTCGGGCATTTGGTCCAACTCCAGAGAAGACTTGGAAAAGACAGCTTCCCTCTCATCGACCAGACGTTCTATCCAGACCATCGAGAAATGGTAAGTGGTGATGGTTTTAGGCAGCTTTGTAAAGCTTGATTTCGCGTCCACATGCATTTCTTGCTGTTCTGTCGCAGACAAACACCCTGAAAAACGATATGTTAAATGCGATCTAAGAAAATCGAAACGGCCAGATGTGCAGGAAATGCAAACTTTCAGTTTAATTTAACAATTCCTGCAGTTCGTGAACTATTTATGGAATTCGAAGTTCTGTGTTTATAATGAAAGCGGATTTTTATTTTATATTTCCCGTTCAGAAGGAAGTGCTTTACATATTTGTGACCATGACTGAATATACAGCGGAATTTCAACAAGACTCGTAACTCAACAAACCAAAGTTTTTCAGGAATTTTAATTAAGAATTTGTGAGCACTTACAATTAGTTTTATAACTATGCGTGTGTGCAATATAAAACATCACCAAAATTAACCCGGGACACAAAATTACTGAAACTTTTACGAGAAGTTATTACTGAAAAGCGGCAGACTTACAAGATGCTAACAGATAAATGTTTGCCGTAACCTTATTAAAGTTAAGTAAATAATTTTTCGGAAACGTGAAAATCTATGTAGACACGTGAAATAATTACGGAAACGAATCTCCAGAAACTGAAAAATCCCATTCATATCTTTCCTCTAATTGCTGTTTAGAGTTTGACGGATTAAAAAATAATTACAAAAGGGGCAACCTACGCAACAATGTGAAAGCTATCATAACAAGCTCTCTCCTAATTTTTAGACATTGAATTTATTCAAATAGAAATAATGCGAAAAACTTTCTCCGACATTTAGTGACGTAATTATCGATGCATTTATGACCAAATTAGACAGCTAGTCGCAGCACGGTTAGTATAAAACTTTTTTCGAAAACTTATCGCGCATAAAAACAAGCTCGTAAAATTGTCGACTCTAGTTTTAATGAATTAACGAAGATAAAGTGTTCAAAACTTTAACGGAAACTTCGCGTACGATGAGTACGTAATATAAAAGTATTGTAAAGTGAACAAAAGCTGCTGAAAATAGTGTTTATAAAGCGCACAAATATGGTTTGAACTCTGATCAAGTGTAGTTAGTCAGAATAATTAATTTTAGTTATCGTTTTATTTATTTTTTATTTCAAGACCCGATAAATGTTTGGAGCTGCCTTATTCATAAATAACTTTGGTTTAGTTTATTTCAACTAATTTCAAACAGGAATACGAATCTCTTTAAATCCTCGGAAATTCTAGAGGATTATTACTCTTTATAATCCTATTGTAATGTATTAATGAGGGAAAAAAAACCGTTCGTGGATTGTTCCTTTTTTAGCCTTGTCACGAAATGTACCTATAAATTCTGAATCTTTCCTACTTACTTCTTGTTCATGACAAATGCTGGTCATCAGGCACGTATCCGGCATTTTAGTACACCTCCGGAACCTGCAGAAGTCGATGCGGCAACTACACCCGTGTTTATATATCACCTTCAAACCTTTTCTTTGTCTCCTCGTTAAGTGTTTCCATTGGATAGCCATGCCACACAAATTAATGTGGGCTTTAAGACTGTTCACGTTACCGGAAATGGCATACAATTTACCCACTACCAAGTTAACTCCACACATTGCTTCATCTATAGCCGTCAATAGTCGTCCTGACTTGAGCGCCACTGAAGCTTTCTCTGGGAGCTTATAAGCCTTCCGGACTCGAACTTTATACACGCGAGTCGAATTAAGCATTTTGTCTCGTTTGACTCGAGCAAGGATAACTGAAAAAAGAAAAAGAGTGGGAGTGACATAATTCATGATTAAAGCGCAGTTTGTTTTCAAGAATAATGTGAAAACGCTAATTTTGCTGTCGGCTTAGACGCTTGATAGGGTCAAGGTTTCATTACATAACGAATCTCTCGCTGTGTTAATTGGCCGTGTTGAAAAATTCAATGGTATTGAACTTGAGGGAGCAGTTAACGAAGGTTGTCTCCCAAGGGACGAATTGGAAATGAGTCTGCTTGAACACGTTACGTCAATGTGTACGTAATGTCTTAAAATATTTACACTGCATGCATTTGCGCCGAATATCTATCGTAATGAATGGACTGTTTGATCTTTCATTGCAAAATAACAGAGTCTGTTTTCTTTTATAAATAAGTTTTACAACGACATCAAATCATTTACAGCTATTACAAAACCGGCTATTTTTATATTTTCATCGAATACTGGAACGTTGAATTGAAAACAAGACCGTAAAGGAGTGACTCGCAGAGATAATAGCTACCTTGGAAGCTGTTATTAGAATTTATTTACCCGTGGGCTACGAACAATAATCCCAAAGAAAATCCTAAACCAACTTTCCCGATTTTCATACCACACACGGTGGAAACGCTCAATCATTGGACTGGAAATTCTAGCACATATCGCAGTGATTGCCTTATCGCTGACTTAAACATAATCGGTCACAATAAGACGGGAAAACCTCGGCACTTAACGAGTTTATCACTGTCACGAATATAAACCAAAATTTCGCACTTTTGGTAAGTTACAAACTAGTAAACCACCCGAGTCTTCCACTTACTTACTTAAGGAATTTAAAGCTCTTGTGTTTAAATTAAAAGGAACTTTGTCTTACTTTTTTTTTGCATGCCAGTAATGTAAATGCAAAGAATCCATTAAAATTCTTTGGAGATTTTGGCAAGAGATAATCATTTAATGGACAAAGTTGGTGTTGAAACGTCACATCTTTCTTAATTGCTCTTGGTTGTGAATTTTGCCAACTGCTGAGTTGCATGGAGTGGCGGTATTAAAAAAGGTGACGATAATATCACTGATTGGAAATTTCCGCCTCTCATCAATGTATTCTTTTATTGCTAAACTAAGTAAGTGCGAAGCCATCGCGTATTGTGTTTCTTCATTAAAATTTAACCAAATGACGGCCACAAACAGTCCAATTACGTAAGCAATAAATTACTTATTTTTCCATGCAGAAAAACATATAAGAGCCTTACTGCAAGAATGCATTGTAAAACATAGCGAAGTTGTTAAAGTTATTGTTTTCAATTATGACTGTCTGATCCATAAGACCTGAAGATACGTTCACGATTGAAACGAAAAAAAAAACATTTTGGTCATTTTCTATTGTAGCGACCGCTCACACGACGTTTATGACAAACAAACCTGACCGTTGTTTGCGTATATAGTCGGAAATCATTCAACACAAACATAAGAAAAACCAACGAACACGCGGAAAAAGTCTTCTCATACCAGCTCTGCTGGAAGTTCAACCTGAAATCGAGCTTGCTTTGTAGGTACTCATATTTAAAATTCATAGAATAACTTATCATTTGAGTCGGAAAATTTTGATTTCAAAACCAATATGATTATTTAAGATTCATGGAATACATTAACAAAAAATTACAATGTAGAAATTTTTAATCAAAAGCGTCCTTACATGTGTCAATGCAGATGCTATGTTCTCCGTTTATTAAACCTCCGTTCGCTGTATCAACCAACAGTATTTTCACCGTTAAAACAACACGAACTTTTCATCATTGTCGGAATTGAAAGCCTCGTTCAGGTTGTTGGCAAACTGCAATAGTACCTTACGCAGCCTGACAGTTTTAGTATCAGATTTGCGGTTATGCTGACGTCCTGGATCATTTTTTAATATCCGTGCTTTCGCTTCTCTAATTACCACAAAATGTAAAATTAAATTTACAGCTGGAGTTGTCATTTTAATACTTTCAGCAAAGAACTTAATAAAGTCAAAAGCGCGGATTATAAAAACTGCGTTGGAATTACGTTGATTGCCAGATGAAGGTTTTAAATGTCCACGCAGCTTAGTTTTAATTACAGTTGATATTTATTGTATTTTGTTAGATTTGCATGTTTCTAATGAGCGTATGCTAATGAGAAAAACTAGAGAGAGAATATGAAAAAAATGCTCCAGTTGCTGATTTTTGATAAACAAAAGTGAAGGCTTGGGATTGTTTACAATGATTTCGTGACTAGCTTTTTACATAAGTCAAAAAAAATAAGAAGTGAACAATTTTTTTGCAAAATAATGGATTATCAGCAAAACTTGGTTATAGATTAAACCTGTAATAAGTCAGTCCATAAATTTGACTAGCTGTGGCGTTCTTAAACTTTTTTAGTGCTGATTTCAAATCTGTTTTTAGTTTTTGTCACGTCAAGCTTCAGGGTGTCCACAGCGAAATATTTAATCTAAAAATCTTGAGTATGAAATATTAGCATTTAAGAATATATAAAAACTGGGAACACCTAGTATCGGAGAATCTAGAATTTGAATTAGTATCTGAAACCTAAGATTTAACAGAAAATAAAGTCTAAAAATCCAGAACCTGAAAATTTAGAAATTCGGTCTTTAAAGAAACAACCTTCAAAAACCGTGCTACTTCGAATCGTAAAACCTTCATATCTACAGCTTTAAATTTTAAAGCCTTGAAATTCAGAATGCACCATCTGGGAATCGAAGACCTGAGAAACTCAAGTAAAACTATGAGAAACTTAGATCTGAGAATTGAAAATGTAAGGCTTTTAATCATAAAATGTTCATTTCTATGAGTTTAAAAATTTAATACCTGAAAATCTGAAATAACGTGAGAATCGTGAGGACTTAGAGCTTCGGAATCTAAGGATGGATTTGAGTAATTCATGAACAGCAGAATCTTAAATGTAAGATGCGTTCAATCATGGAAGTCTAAAAAATCATGATAATCGAAAACTTGCATAATTGAGGTTCCGCAATGTGGAGATCATGGAATCTAAAAAATTGGGATAATCTTTTTCTTAAATAGAGGAATCTATAACACATGAGAATTTAAGATCCTATGCGCTGAAAAAAATCAAATTTGGAGCATTAGCATCCTCAAACCTAGATGCTGGAAACATAAAAGATCGTAGAACATAGAACTCAGAACCTGAAAATTGAAAATAATGAGATTTAAAATCTGAAATTTAAAGTGCCAGCATCCAAAAATGTGAAAGCTGAGAAAACGAGGATCTAAGAATCTAGAATTTGAAAGAGAAACAGCCAAAAATTTTAAAATAAATTAATAATGTGACACGATTCAAACACTGCTGAAAATTTTATATGTATCTAAAATGCTAGTACTTTGACCATGTGTTGCACGCTTCTTAATGAACCTTTAGAAACTATGAGCCTCTAACGCGGTAGAATGAGAATGGAGCCATTTGAAATTTGAAAATAAATAATGATAATAAATTTATGAACATCCAACAGTGGTAAGATTTCCTTGCATATTATTTGCTCATTAAAGCAATTTGCTAACATTTTTCCGCCTATTATTCTCTCATCTTGAATTTGAAAAACTTCCAAAACAAAAAACAAATTTTTAAATATTTAAGTTTGACTCAATTATTAAAAAAAGTAGCCCATTCAGCGCAGCTCGCTTCATCCAAAGCAAAAATTGTATCCACTCAACATAACATTGCTTACATAACAAAATTCTGTCAGCTGTCGGCTGTTTTCTTTCAAATGTCAGAAGGCCCCACCATTAAAAGCAACACAACTGAATATCTTCGATCTAACCAAGGCTAATTTAATAATTATTCCAATCGGTAATTTATTGCTTCCTCATAAAAAAGTAGACTTCTTGCGGCGCCAGTAACCCAGGGAATTCCCATGAAAATCGCCACCATTATCGACATCAGCGTATTTGCTTGATTACACTGCGCCGTTGCAACCATTAGCAATTACAATGCGAGCTCATTAATTTTTAATTGGAACAGTAGCTTTTGCGACTTTGCGTTGTTTATTGTTGTCTACTGATTTAAAAGTGACATGTTAAGGCCAGTATAACTTACCAAAGTCCGAATCGCAGTACTGAGATTGAGGATGACTTTTCATACAGCTACAGGCATCTGAATATTGCAGGCATACCAACGTTATTGCTAATGTGAATACAAGCACGTCTCCTCTCATACCTGTAAAAGTCGACAGTAAATCACACTTTGTTATGTCTGAAAGGGGTCACAATATGAGAAACTTTGCGCTCTAATCAGATCTACGTACAAATAATTCTAGATGGCCGCAACCAGTTTTCTCATTTTCGTAAATGAGAATGGGAATGATAAATGGGACACTAAGACAATAAGAAGATTCAAAAATTGATGGAGTGGAAGGGAAACCCATGCTGAGGGGATATTTTGTGTGGTCCATTGCTTGGGGTATTACGCGGCTTGAAAGAACTTTACTATTCAACGATTGGCTCAACTTTAATGGAAAAATGTATAATAAATATGCGGATTATAGAGTAAACCTCATTTATTCTGTATTTTTTCCATCATAGATTGCATAATGTGGCAGGTACCATTATTCACACTTCCAGTGTTATTGAATTATTCTTATTAAATGCGTAATAAATACTTATGCAATGATAATAAGTTAAAATATGAACGGACGTCTAATTAGTAAAGATGATGTAAAAACAAGACTGCTTGGGTGGGCTTGCATAAACGGAGAAGTGCCACAAAAAGTTTCGCTCAATTTCGGATAAAACACCATCTAGGCTTATTCTCATACCTTAAACATTTCAAATTCGTCACTCCAACTTCCAACAAATTTAATCCTCCCTCCTTTATTTCTTAATCTATTTATCTTGGTTAAACACTCCCTTTAAATTGTGGTTCCTACTACAAACGTGACAAAATTTATCATAGTTGCAGCTTCTGCAGTGATGTTGCCGACACTTCTGATTTCAGAGATTAATGTTATTGTTATGCATCCTTTAAGAACTTTACTATTGTCTCCCACTCGTTTCCGTATTGGGACAATGAATGCGATCAGAATGATGGATCTCAAGTTTTAAGTGCTTTTTTTGAGTTGGCAAGTCGATGAGAATTAGAGGACAAAAATTTTTGTGGACGCGAAAGCCAAATCAATAAATTATGAAAACTGTTAATCAACAAAGCAAATATGATTTCCCAGGTAATACGCAATTCTCGGAATGTTTTATGTAAGTATGTATCTGCAAACGAAGTTGACATACTGGTCCACCTTAATATTTCATGGTGGGTTAAATCCTAGCGGACAGATAAATTAGAGATAATTAAATTTTCGCCAGATACCTATTGGAAGCGGATTCAATTACGACGACACGTTTATTTGCTTGAAGAGGTCTGATATACTATCTAACCATATTTGCTGACAAAGATTAATTTAATAAAAAGAGTTGACATTACGCATGAGGAATTCGCCAGACAAAACAATGACTATGTTTTATGCAATAAAACTGTCACTAAATTAGATTCTATTCAATTAATACATAAAATTATGATGTGTTCGTGGAGAAAATTGACACTAAAATTAGACACTAGAAATTTTAGACTTTCAAAACTTACCTCAAGTGCGAAATTTCAGCTATTTAAAGCATCTACACAAGGGAGGTAATCCTTAGTTATAAGCCCTACATTAACCTATGGCGTTTCTAATTAAGATTTAACTAATCCCAAAACTTTGAGCCTTCATAATTGATGTAAAATTCTCACCTACATTTTAATATTATTAAATTCGCACTCGACATTCAGTAACTATTATACGAAATCGTATTTCTTTCGGGCAATTTCAGACTGAAAAAAACTAATTGTAACCAAAATTGGATCTTTTTATCCAAAATACCAGAGAAATTCAAAAACCAACAAACTACATGAGAGATTTAAAAAATAACATTTTTTTGGTCAACTAAAGCATTTTTTACAATTTTGGCTAATTTTAATTATATAAAACTCTGCCGCTAATAACACAAAGTATTTTAATCTGGTGTGTAAAGAAATATTTTTTATGAAAAGCACATACTTATAAGCACGCAATTTAAAAATGAACTAGTGAATCTAAGAACCTGTAAAATTCAAAGAAAATAAAGAATATAAAAGATACAAAACTTCCAAATGTTAGAAATACAAATAACAAGGATTCAAAAAAGTGCATCTAGAAAATTTTGCAAAGAAAAATTCAAAGAATCATCCAAAGAAAATGTAAAATCGCATAGAAAAGCATCAAAAGTATAAATGGTATCGAAGAGCTATAAAGATACGAAAAACTATAATTTAAAAAAAACAAAAATTCATATAATGCAAAAAAACTAAAGAGAATAGTTTTAAAAATTTAAAAAATCAAAAAAAAGAAAAAGACTGGAACTCTAGAAAATATAGAAAACTTGCAAAATTCAAAATTGTTCAAAGATTTTTGATATTTTAGAAAAAACTGTGAAATAATCTAAACATTGAACTACACATCATTGTATATGTTTTGCTAAACTACTCGTATTTGTTAGAATAGACGTTTACATTTTATTTTATACAAAAAAACTACGAATGAAAAAAATTTTAAAAACATAAAAAAGCATCCAAAAAATATAAAGAAACCAAAAACCCTTAAGAAACCAAATATTTAAAAAAAAATTGTAAAAACCAAAGAAATGTCCATAGGATATAAAAAAAAAACAGTAATTGAAACAAACAAAAATATTGAAAAAATGGAGTCTAGATGTTTAAGAATTATGAATAATCTAGGTTGGAAAACTATAATGGGTTTAAAAAATAAAATACACTAAATACTAAAAAACCTGAAATATTTAAGAATATCAAAAATGTAAAAAATGTAAAAGAATTTCAAAACCGAAGTTGTAAGCGTCTAATCGGTAAACCAATGTTCAAGACAAGAAACAAAACATTTGAACAATTTAAAAGAATGAAAGAAAAACGGAAGGATTTAAAAACCCACAAAAAGAGTCTAAATACAGAAAGTCTGAAAATTTGAAATAATCCAAAATTCCAACAACAAAAAAATGTAAAGAATTTGGAAAATCCGAAAGATTCAAAAGGTCGGAAAAATTGCAACTTGAAAAAATGAAATAGGAAATTAAAAAAATTGAAACAATCTAAAAAGTCCAAAACATCTAAATAGTCCACAAAAAAGCTTCTAAAAAATTTAAAGATTGAATTTAGATTTTTTGATAAACTTAAAATTTGTATTTGCCATTTTAAAAAAGCTACCGTTCTCCAATGTGCAGAGCTTATTATGACCTAAAGGCAAAAGCGTTTTTGTTCAATCACACACCTCCATTAACGCCCTAATGCAATAACCTTGTATCAGTTACAATTAATAACATAATTTCGTAGTTCCTTGACGTTTAACCCTTTCGACAACTAGATTCAGCAATTCATATTAATTACATAACAAGATCTACGTTACCGAATCTACTATCAAGTTACATGTTTCACGTAAGTTATTGACCCATCAAAGTTTGAACGGTGAAGGTACTAACAGAATTGCTAACTTAGCTTAAAGCCACAAACCTGAGACCTTTATTGTCAATAAGAAGATCAATCACTCGCTAATATCTAAACAGCAAATGAAAGAGCTTTTTGGAAAGGAAGCAATCAATTACAACTGTAAGAAGAGTAATTGTCTTGTTTTAATGACCTGTCAATTACAATACAACTTATTGTTAATGCAGTTCAGCGATCAATAAAATAGTAAGACGATCAAAAGTGATTGCATCTTTCGTTGAAATCCTATTTTTGTTGCATTGGTTTCAATTGCAATTAAGCCACTCAATGCATTATGTAACTGATGCATTTATATCCAATTAATAGGAGTAAGGAGTAAATACCACAGCTGTGCTACAGTACAAACAAATCCATTTCTCTGATGTCAAATTACAAATGTGACGATTCCTCTAAGCTTACCGTCATTACTTATTTATTTATCAGATCTACATCCACAATTTTGTAGGTGTCACAACTGCGCAACCACAACATTCATTTTAAAAGTGGGAGACAAAAATACGATCTCTCAATGGAATTGGAAAAGCAAGATTAGTATGATATCGATCTAAGACATCATCGAAAATTTAACAAACATCTATCGAGAGACAATAACAGAGCAAATGACCACACGTACAACCGATTGTATTAAATTTTAACTTGAAGCAACTGTGGTTTACAACCAAATCTAATTTCAGCTGCTTTTCGTAAATAGAACGTTAAATTTTCATAAGCCACAGCCCACACCGGTTGTCATATCGAATCAGCAACCAAATAAAAAAAAAAATGGATAATGGAGTTGCAAAGGAGTGTCAGTGCTCATTTTTTAAATGATTCGACGATGCCGCATCAAATAATTTAAAGCGGTCGTTCATTGGGGCATTGTCCCGCAAAATTGTATATAACCTGCTCAAAATTAAAAGTCACAATGAGAATAAAGCTCGGCAACGAAACCAAGTGGAAGCTAGTATCTGGAACGGTATTTTTCTTTGTGGAATTTTTACGGAGTGAAATGTTTGAATAACGTATGCTATATTTTAAGAAGTCTGTACTTTTTAAATAATTCATGGCTCAAAATCTCAATGCATGCAAGTGCAACAAAAATGCATTCCATGTGAAAATTACAAAACATGAAGATAGATCAGCAAGTTTCACACATTTCAGTTTGACGAATTTCACGATAACGGCTGAAAAATAACTACTTACAACTCAAACATCGAACACAATAACACGAACAAATCAACAGCTTGGGAAAAAACTCCACAAAAGCTAACAAATACCGCCACCGGAGCCACGATAAAATCACTAAACTTTCACCATACAGCTCGAGGATTATAATCTCTCAGAATTTGGGTCTAAGTCGCCGCTTGAAAAATTACAGCAATTTGTACGACGGGGCATTAAAATTTAATTTTGGAACGCCCGTCCACGGCCCCTAATTTATTTATCGATATTATCAGTGTCTGCCAATAGATATCTATTCAAGGAGATCGGCATAGCCCAATAACCAATCGCTGACCCACTGAGGACCATAATTAATCGAAATGATTCACGGTGTCTAGTCTGTTACGAAATCATTCTTGATGTAAAAAAATATTTATTTACCTTGTATCGGCTACCGCAGGTGTTTGAAAAAGGTTACTATAAAACCGCAAAAATGAACCGAGAGTTCATTTGCATTTGTGGAACTGACTTGATCATGCAGCAGCGTAGGAAAATGGGCCAAGACTGACCTGTAAGCAGGCGCCTCGACCGCTCGCATTAAACTTTGCTAAAAATTCACGAGATTGATTGTTAATCGTCGATTTTATTGACACGTTGTAAAACACGAGACTTCCCACAATTTATCGGTGTCGTCGTAAATTTCAAAGACACAAACCGATCCGCGAAGTTATTTATGGATGCTTCGAGTTAATCTCAATCTTATTGCAATTCTTCAGTTAACCTCCTTCTGCTTCTAGCAAATCAAATAAACGAAACCGGCCTTGGTATAACTTTAGATGTTTTTGTGACGAAATTATTTAGTCGGACGGAGGATACACCTGTTGCAGTTCTCTTAGGATAAATAAAAAAAGGATTATGTCACAAGAGGGTTCACGGCGTCAAAGTTCGGCGGTTCTTTTAAAATACGCATCACCTGTATGTCGTAAATTTTCACATGCACTCAAAACGGGAGCAATAAATTAGAACGTTGCATTATAATGTTTGGGGACCTTTTTCAAGCCCCAAGCGACAGGATCGTACTTAACTCTAGCGTGACTTGGAACACATTTATGTTCCAGAAAACGGTTACGAGGAGAATAAAATATTCAAAACAACCTAAATACATCAAACAGTGTTTCCACTTATCCTAGACTTTATTTTATTACACTAAACATCTCAGTGCTTGTCCGTGAAAATAATCTAACATTACACAATGTTTAAGTTTACATTTTCGGATTTAATTCCACTAGTGAAGGCTGCATGTCTGGAATAAATAGATCGCTACATTGCTCGGAAGCAAATAAATTGGAAACTCTTATAACTATCAGAAAAGTACGCTTCTAGTGGAAAACGACATCGGTTGAGATGTTACGAGGGGCAATCCAATAACGGTTCAAGCGAGAACCAATTAGATTCCATCCGATCAAATCGGTTACAATGTATTAATTGATTTTTTACACTATATTGGTTTTCAAACTTGAAAATTGTAGTTTGAGGGTTGTCTATTATTGAACTGTGATTCAAACTGTAATCACTGGAATTCGAATTGCTCGATTTCCAATTGCCGAGATTGACACAAATATATTTTTTTTTTAATCGGACTCATAATTTGGTACTTTTTTTTAATATTCGAAATTTTTGATATTTCATTATTTACATATTTTGTACAATTATAAAAATATTATAATTTATGCAATTGTCATAGAAGTGATAATATTCCTATGCGAATTACTGTTATTTCTAAAGAATATTTAAAAATTTAGATAATCTAAAATGTCGAGGAAATCTACACAATTTGGAAAACCCAAAAAACTCTAAAATTTAAAAATGATAATGATTAGATTAGATTGCATTTAGAAACCTGTGAAATTCAGAGAAAATAAAAAATACAAAAAATAAAAATTCCCAACAATCTAAAAATTACGACTTTATAAATTATAAAAACAATTTAATACATCTAGATTTGGTATTTAGATAAAAATTTTAAAATAATAAAAGATACAAAACATCTAAAGCTTATCAAGATTCCACCGGTACAAAAAAAATTAAAAACTTAAAATATATGTAAAATCTAGAGACATGTTAAAAACTCTTCAGCATCATTTGGGTTAATTCGACTTCTGGAGAATGTTTTATGTTTATAGCTTTTAACTTCTTTGGATTTTTTATTTTATTTTTATTTACTTTGATTCTCTGATTTATTTGCACCATGGTTTCGGTACTTTAATTCATTAGTTTCTTTGGATTTTTTGTTCGTTCTCTTATGATCTCTATGTTTTATAATACATTATTCCAATTAACTTTAACATCTTGGCATCCGCTTCAGTCGGTTAATTCTCTAGATTTTTCTAAATCTCCCCCGATCCGTTTGGTTTTTTAAATTAGAGCACAAAAAAATTAAAAAATCCAAATGGTTCCGAATATAAAAATCACAAAATTAATACTTAACTAGAAGTTTTAAAAAAACAAGAGAATTTTTTTTCTATTTTCTAACATAATTTCAAAAACCAACAAAGTTAAAACTTGTAAACAGTTGAAAAACTAATGGTTCTGAAATTTATTAAAAAATTTAAAGAATTCAATGAAATTGGGATATCTGAAGAATTATAAAAAAACAAAAAAAAAACGAAACATTCGTAGGATAAATGGTATCTAAAGAATACGAAGAAACAAAAACTCCAAAAATCCATTAAACCAAAAAAAGCTAGAAATCCCACATGTAGAAAATTAAAAAAAATAGAGAACCAAAAGGATCCCAAGAAATGTAAAGATTGAAAGAGTGTAAATAATCTACGAAAAGAATCCAAAAAAATCTAATTAATTTTATAAAAATAAAATAAAAAACCTAAGAGAACATTAAAAATGTAGAAAATCCAAAAAATATATAGAATTTTTTATATATTTTATGGAATTTCTAAAAATAACAGAAAAAAAAACGAACATTTAAAGAATTCAAGGGATAAAAAATAAAAAGTTAAATAAAGTAAAATCAAATGAACCGACGAACAAAAAAAAAAGAAAAATTGAAGAGAATACAAAGATCCTGGTGAATTTTACAAAAAATCACACTTAGTGATATATCGTTACATATTTTTAGCTAAACTTTTTATTTTAAAATAATTTTTACATATATAATTCTAACATCTTAACTTTTGTTGCAAATTTTTCGCTCTCTACGCAACAAAAAAGTATATCTACAGTAAAAGATTGTATGGTAATTTTATAATACAGTTGGTTTGAAAAAGCGCACCTTCTGATTCTATCAATTAGATTGTAAAACATCTGCAACATAAATTTTTTCATAGCAATAGTTAAAAAAAAAGTTAAAAGTTATGCTTGTGCAATTTTGTTGAGCCTTCGATTCAAATTGACTACTTGGTAGTTTCATATTAGCTTTATTAATAAGTATAAATAGACAGAATTGGAAACAATATTATTATTGTTAGTTAGAGAATGTCGGACTTTGTATTTTACTGTTGTCTAAAACAAGCTTCTTAACTCATTGTCGTTTTAACTGTAGTCAGAAAAGAAGGCAAAAATAAATGTCATAAAAAAAATAAAAAAATATCAAAAGCCGGCTTTATTTTATACAATGTCCATTTTAAATATCATGAATGATTTTCTTGTTATTACTACACCGATTTATCAAGTATTTTAATTGAATTTAATCCGGTTCTAAAATAATCAATATCGAATCAGTATGGATGGATTTTTTTGTGGTCTTATTAAATAATTACATTCCGTTGTCGCTAGGTGTCCTTAATATGTAACTCGTGAGCTCAAATCACTGAGAGGAAGATAATGAAGAAAATGGTAAAACCACAAATTTTCATTCAACACACCCTCAAAATAATGAAATGGCGGCTTCTAGTGTTGCATAAAATTTAAAGCAAAACCGCAAAACATGTTTACGTTTATTACTAATGTCAATTGATGATCTACAGCCTTGCCGGTTACAGTTTAGACAATAGCCATTTAACACACCAAGAAGTCATTTAAAATTCAAGTCACTAAGGCGAGTACAAAACTAATAAGTTACTTTTATGTAACACAAGTTTGTCGTGAAATTAAATTTTGAGACGCAAAAGTTACATTTTAGGAAAGTCGGAAGTGAAGATATTAAAAGTGATTCATATCTACACCACGTTTTATGACAGGATTTTCATATTCTTTCGTGAATTTCGACTGTCTTTTTAATATTAATACGCATATTTTTAACTTGGCAGCTTACAAATAATAAAACTCTGTAGGTTAATGTGAGTCATTTGGAGCCCAATAAACAATCTGAAATAACGGATGAGAAAAACAGATTTGGAAGAAATTCCCGCCAAAAAACATCTTGAATTAATGCTTCTTATTTTTAGACACAAACACAAACTCATTTTTCAAAGATGATTTTTTCATTTTTTAAGTGTAAATAAAGCAAGAATGCCCAATTACCAGACAAATAAATTAATTAAGCAGATGCACGGCAGTAAATAAACAAAAATGAAACATTAAAGTAAAATATTGCTTAATTGTTCACGCTTGATACGACTGCTAGACAATACACAACTGTTAATAATCAATTTTTCCATAGCTATAAGCAATTTGTGCATTTCCCACGCTTGGTACTTCTTATGACTTGTGCCTGTGGCACAAGTCGCGGTTGCCAGCTCTACAAAATTTCGCTGTAAATCACGCCGGCTTGTCAATTTAGTCACTTACCATTTCTAATAGTAAATAAATGGACATGAAACAGAAACTAATTACTTATCTCGAAAAGCAACCGACATACTAGACGTTGATTTATTCATTTATTGTTATTTGTTAAAAGTACGCAATTCAGATGACAACTTTTGCAGTTTCTCTCCATCTCTGTAATGAGGCTATTTAAAAGGCAAATCATAAACGAACATTGAATGGAATTGTGCCATAACATGTGTTTCCTTTTTTATTGAAAGTTTTGGTATGTTAATTGAATTTATCTAAATAGAAGGAGGCTGGTGTTTGCGGACGAAACTTTTAATTAAATTCGTAGGTATTCGGAGCGTTGACTTCATTTTGGGACCGTCATTCAAAGGAGGATTAAATTTTTACTGCAGTAATCAACGGGAGCGTAATTCGTTTTCAGTCATTTCCGGTAAACCAAAAACAGCAATTTATGGACTGATATCTATGAAAAGTTCCGACATTCATGACTAGTCTAGACCACAAATTCCTTTCGGAAATACTTGTCGATGTCACGTGTTATCGCCAAACCGCAAGAGTGTCTCTATTAATTCTGTAAATTCGGAAAGCTTTTCATCGAAATGATGTCATTTCGTTTCTGGGGACAAAACTGTCGAGTTTACGAGGGACAATAAAAAAACACGATTTATAAACAAAAGGAACCTCTTCAAACACAAATTTAACATAAACAGACTGCAATAAATCCATAAATAAAGCGGTGAAATTTTTTTACAGGATATGGCGACAAATCGAGTTTCGCTTAAAGAACCTTGAAATTCTCTGTTCTTTCAGACAAAAATTAAATTATCTCCTCATTAATTTCGAGAGTAATTTAAAAGAGAAGTTAAAAAAATATTTGCCCTGGAAATTTGAAGGGCTTCACGCTTTATTATTAATGTAAAAATAACGGAAATGAAACCATTTTGGTGAAATTCTAAAATTGGTCTCAACGGACCGATTGTAATTTAAATCTGAAACTACACTTAACCTGAAATATTTTTAGATAACAAAAAATCTAAAAGCTTCTGAACTGTGAAATCTCGTCGCGACAATGAAGCACTCGAAACTCTCGAGATAAAACCAATAATTCTCCAACGCCCACACTTAATACAAAAATTACATTGATCGACAATACTTGGAACCTTCGAAGCCAAAATTCTAATTTTTCGAAGTGCTATCGACTCTAACTGCTAAAATTACAACCTGTCGTTATGAATATTTATTGAACGCACGCTGACCGCAAATTATTCAAACTTATGTAATCGAATCGGGAAAATAATTTGGCGACTGAATGGTTTTCGGAATTGATTTCATTTCATTTCCACTTCTATGTAAATAATTTTCTCAGTTTCAAAATAAAGGTGTTTAATATGTTAAAACTGCGCTGATTATTCCTTTTGGGATACATTGAACCCATAGCAGTTTCGGTGTCTTGGAAGTGTTTCCATATGAGGTGTGCCATTAAAAGGAGCATTTTTAACGATTTTTATTTACATAATTTTGTTTTTACGCGCTGAAGGAGCATAAATATTGAACAATCGCATCGAAAAATGCAGCTGCGCAAATTTGGGGAAAATAAAGCAAACCAAAGGTAGGTTTCTACAAATGGGCGTAAGAACGACAAAATGAAATAATAAATTGACAGTTAATTTCCGGGATTAAAAACAAATCAAAACTTTCGCTTTATTTAAACTGCCTTTTAATTTTCCGTGGCCGTTGTTATCAGACACATTTTGACATGACGCTGCTGAAGTATAATTCCCATGAATGTAAACTTTGTCTAGCGTTTTTGAGGGAAAACCGAGCTCGGTGAAATTCTAGCTCTGTGGGTAAAACGTAAAAATGCATATACGACGTTGGAGCAATTTGATAAATCAAATACCAAACGTTACAGAACCCTTCGATAACGAAAAAACTATAAGTGAGTTTCTGCGTCTTACACTAAAAAAATCGAAAATCCTCCAAATCTTTTTTAATTGTCGTCAAGGGATTAGTTTATTTTCGTATTTAGTCCGTTGCCCCTGATTACGGAGAAAAATGAAATTTGTTTGTAAACAATTTGCGTAATGATACCATTGTAAGAAAAGTAAAAATAGTACAAATTTGACGTCATATCAAACCACGCGTCGGTGATTTAATTGAGAAAACGCGGACACGACGTCATTGACAATTTGGTCTACTCCAGACCCACAAATTACCGAATCTATTCGCTTACTCACATGATAAATATTTGCGTGCAATGTTTACGTTCGTTAATATTTATTTCGGTCGAAAAAAGTACAATTTGGATTTTTCTCGTTTACGTTGGTACCGCCAAAACATTACGAAAGTGAAACAAGAATTATATTTAGAGCAAAGGTGATAAGCGAACAGTTTTTAGCACTGACCGGGTCAAATCTTGGGAATAAGGCGCGAGGATTTCGAGTTATAACTTGAACTTACTTGCTAGTTCTATGGCACTTGTAATTAAAAAAAAATAGGTGAGCACACACGTGTTGCGTTACACTGTTGGCGTTGAAATAACCTACTCTCCAAGCAATCACCGTACAGACTGGCGCTTTACCCAAGTTCACATACTATACAATCCTTGATCCCACCTCAGTTTCGTATGCTTTTTGGTATCTTCAGTCGACCGAATTTCATTGCATCATGTTCTACATTGCACATTGCGATGATTCATCATAATAACTTGCACTCCTAACGCTCTTTTTGTTGTGGCTTAAGACGATCTCATCATCGCTAATTAGGTCGAGACGACGAGGTGGGTCCTAAAAGAAAGAGGAATTATGAACCACGGTAAAAAAAGAAGTCTCGTGAGGGTACAAAAGTATGTAAAAATCCAATACGATAATTACAAGAAAAATAGTACTCCGCAGATTGGACAATTGGAATAAATGAAGAGTTAAAGCACATTTAATAGCTTAAGCTGAAAAAGTGCGGTGCTGACAATTTGACTAATGAGGAATAACGCCAACTAATTGGGTACTAATTCAATGTTAACAGTTCTAATTGAGTTCTTCGTTAAGGCAGAAAAAGGATAACGCGTATTAACTTGAAGAAATGGAATGCAGGAACTCCACAACTACAATTAAATATCCACGGTAATAAAATTAATCCACCTACTTATTGTTAGATTTGAAAGTTTTATGGTTTTTGGCAAGCTTTTACTATAACAAAAGGTGTTTTAAAATGAGAACTGAAAATGAAAATTCTTAATAATCTTCAACAGTTCTAATATTACATTATGATCAATCATTACGAATATAAATTAAGAACGAGGTTCGTTAAAGAACTGATTTTAGTATTTAACTATCGAATATTGCTAATATCAGAATATTTTAATTTACTTACCTGATTTTAGGGTTAAGTATTCCAAAATTATAGTATATACTATTTATGCTAAATTCAGTTTTTATATTACAATTTGTTTATCCCTTTTAGTTTTTTATTGGATTCTTCAATATAATTTTAGAATAATTTTGTAATTTTTTAATACATTTTAATTACTCTCAAACACGATATTATCTGTTACACTAAAACATAACCCACACTAATATATTTATTGTTAATGTATTTTTTATTCAGATTCTATTTGTATTGTCATAATTGCCACATTATTGTGAGAAAAAAAATGCAACTTTGAAAT
Organism: Cynaeus angustus; assembly: GCA_030157275.1. Classification (NCBI taxonomy): domain Eukaryota; kingdom Metazoa; phylum Arthropoda; class Insecta; order Coleoptera; family Tenebrionidae; genus Cynaeus; species Cynaeus angustus. The sequence continues at coordinate 17,326,433 of CM058062.1, forward strand.
AGAAGTACTTTTTAGATACATATGATATCTTATAATATTATATAAATATATTCTATTATTATAATCCATTATTATCTAATTAAAATTAGAATTAATTATCTAAATTATATTATCTTAATCTCACTAATTTGCAGCAAATAATATATCTTAAAAATTCTAAGACAGAAACCTTAAGAATTACCATTTTAAAAAACTAATAGTTTTGTTGACCTAAAAATTTTTTTTTAGCAGCAACAATCAATACTTTGAAAAATGATTATTTTATAGAAATTACTAAAAAGCCTTTTAAAAATCAACTGACACTTTTTTATTGCTCTTGAACTTCAAATTTCCTTAGTCCTCTCTTCGCAGCAAAAAAAAATGAAATTTGGTTTGTTTAATTCAAAAGTAAAAACTAGTGAATCCTAAGAATTTCAAGTTGATAACCTGAAAAATATTCATTTTATAGGAATTTATAAAATATGTTGTCAAAATTGATTATTTTTCGTTGTTTTTGAAATACATTTTTTCAGATCTTCTTTTACGCCTACAATTTTGGAATTTAACTTGTTTAATAAAAAAATCAAAGCTGGTAAATTCTGGAAAATGTAGGTCGTTAAATTGGAAATAACTATTTTATAGAAATTAATTAATTAAATCTCTCTTCTTCCAGTTACAGTTTTTGTAATTTTGCGTATTTAGTAAGAAAACCATGGCAACTAAGTTATAAAGATTTCAAGTCAATGATCTGAAAATGATCATTTTACAAGAACAATTATAACGTTTTTAAGGAAAATAGCCAATTTATCGAATACCAATTACTTAGATCTCTCTCACAAAAATTAGAATTGGTAAATCATGAAAATTTCATATAAGTAACCTGAAAAATGAATAAAACTTAATAAACAGTTTTATTCCACTGCATAATATCTGTTTTTTTTTTTAATTAGATCAGACTACAGTTTAAATAAATTCGACTTTACCTTAAGCGTCTAGCTGTTTAATATTTAATTACACAATTACAAAATTTTTTCTTTTCTTTCATACGTTCATAACATATTTCGTAAAAACTTCAAGCAATTGCTTTACAATAAGTAAACCAATATTTATACAGACACACTTTACAGTGTTTTGACAGCACGACTTTACATTATAAACAAAATTAGACCACTTAGTAACAAAAGAAAAATTATTTATTTTAATGAATTGACTATCTTTTTAAACCTTTGCAACTAATGTTGCAATAGTGAACTCATATCCCCACAATAGAAAAATAAATCCTCCTTCTGGGTGTTCCAGATGCAATTATTTCTATTCTATTCTAATAATCGCCAAGAAAAAAATAATCAGGGCCGACTCAAGCCTCAAGCAAACAAACCATACTCTTTCATTGTAGTCAAAAATTGACAACGAGATTTATGATATAATGATTCAACGATAAGAATATTTGATTGTTTGCGTCTGCTACATTTATTGTTGATTGTAAACAGTCGGTAAAGCTATTTTAAATAAAACAAGCGGCGGATAAATGCCATACTAGTTACTTTGTAGGCAATTTCTTTGTCTTTATCATCTTTTTTTTCTTGTTTATGTTAACACGTATTGTTTTGTGAATTTTATTGAGCTCATTATCAGTGCATGCGCTATTAATGTCTATACTATAAAATATAAATTATGGGCGTAATTAATAAATAATTTTAATAATTCATTCTATTTTAATTTAAACCGAATTTATTACGTGTTGGAATTACTTTTAATTATTTCGACATTCTAATTTGAATCCCGCGCTGTCGACAAGTAATTGTTAATTAAATTCTTTTATTATACTAATAATGAATGAAAAGGAACTAAGTGCAATTACCACCATATAAGATAAGAAGTTAATAAATTACATCAGGTTTTATTTTCTCCATTAATTTTTTCCAGAAGTGTCATATTGTCTTCACAATAATAAATTATTGCGATTACACATAAAGTTATTTACTTTTGCAAATGATAACAACTCGGTAATAATATTCGCATTTCGTCTATTCTAATTAATGACTCAGTGTTTTATTCATAAAATGTTCAGGTGGTTGACATCACCATATGAGTACAATCTCAAAGTTTTTTAAAAGGGGAAAAGCGCGAACAAATAACTATTTCCGCCGATCTCCCCCATTTCCGTTAAAGAGTGCCAATATTTTTATTCAGGCCAGGTTCAATTATTCATTTCAAAAAGCACGAGACGGAAGTGATGGGGACTCGTTATCCCATTAATAGATCGCATTCTGCGCGTTTCTTTATGTTTACATGTAAATTATAAGAATCGCTTGAATAATTAATTGACAATGACAAAGAATCAATTAAAAAAGAGATTAAACTTGTTATAGGATCCAATATCTGCTAAGTTTAAAAGTTAATTTATTTTTCTCGATGTCTCGCTGTTTATTACTCGGCAGCAAATTTAAAAATGACAGTCATTAAAAAATATGACGCTTTTACGACTTTATAGTTGGAAAGTTTGTCTTCATATTTTAGAAAAATCGCGATTTTGCCAAGGATTTTGCATGGAAAATGTAGACACATAATTTTTTTATTAATACTCTCCGGATGGCTATTTTAAGGTGTGGTCAGTTTTAGACCCCCAAGTCAGTCTCTACAATTGTAATAAATATTTGTTAATATACACGCAGTATATAATTACATTTTACGAGTTGTGTTTGCGTAGAATAATCTTTTGAGTTTAACAATAGAAAACGTGACAGTTTATTATAAAGGAAATCCAACCAAAACGAACGAAAGAAAATAAATCAATTAACAATAGAATCTCATTCGTAAGCTTATTAAATCCGTCTTCAAATATCTCGAAGTCGATTTCTGCCCTCGTTAAACTCAGATTTTACTATTTATTTATAATTGGGCAGACGGAGTCTTGTCATTAAAAGTTGCTGCTTTTGTCTGGGTCGTTAGTCACTTTTTAAGCACGAAAAAAATATTTTATGGAAAGAAAAATTTACACTTTATTAAATTTTAGTGAATTATTTCAACATGGATCCGAATAAGAATTTTCTAAAAATCGATTGATTAAAACTTATTTGTGTCTGAAGAACAATTGCTCTATTTTTATTGATGTGCTTTAATCTACTTTACGAGTGCATTTGTCTATTAAATTTTAACGATGTATCCAGTTTTTGCTATTTAAATTCAATGACTCTAACAATTGCGGTCGTAAATTACAATTGCAAAAGTTATGACGACTTAAAATAAAGAAAAAAGTAAATATATTCATAGGCAGAATAATGTACAATATATAGACTAAGTTATGTCATTTTTATATGGGAGTTATACCAACTATACGACGAAAAAGTACACCACAAGTCAACACATCTAAAAAAAAGACGAATTCGGAAAACTCAAGTTTTTTTGAGCTGGAATTGAAAGTTTTCAGATTTTTTTAATTTCCGTTGACACTTTTTTACGATTTGAATCTTGAGAATAAAATTTTAGAAAATTTTATCGTAGACCATTCAATTTTGCTTACGGTCGTCTTTATGTGAAAACTCCCAAAAACCACAAATGTAAAATAGGATGAACATTCCCTTCATCCACAACTTTTTCCAAAACCCTTCACTTTTAACGGCATCAATAAAATTTCATGCAAGTCTTCACCATAATCATAAATATCGAATAAAGTTTGGATAAATGACGCCAAACGAGAAAATCGTAGAAGATGGACTCTATAAATCGCAATAAACTGTAAAAAAAAAACTAAAAACATTTGTTATTGAGAAATTTTAATTTCTTGTTATCTACTTTTACTGTGTTAATGTTTGATGAAAACGAAACGGTCCTAAGTCGAATCCCAGACGCCCAGAGATCATTAAAAAAGTAATAATCCAACGGAATAAAAATTAAAAATATCATGCTTGAAGTTGTAGGAAATCAATATTTTTTATTATGGAACTTAATAGAGGTCACTTTTGCGTTAGTAAGCATGTGTAGCACTTTTTCATAAAAATTCCTTTAGTATGATAATTTATTTTAAAAGCACACTTTAGGAAGACCTCTGGCATCAACTTTCCACATTCCGAACACAATTTATGATAAAATCTTTTGATGTTACAGTTGATATCATAAATACCCAAAAACCCACTTGTGTTTTACAAACTTGGCGCCATTAAATTGATTACCGATCGTGGGGTCAATTTTTCCATCCAAATTAAGCGTTTGGTACAGTGTGACGTACAATCAATCATCCGTCGCATTATTTTCGGATAATCGATTACCTGATGGTTTCATCGATTATTTCATTGCCCATAAACAAACAGATTTTTTTAACTTAAGCGAGCGTGAAATTTGATTTGCAAACTGAAATTTCGCCAGTGCATCGACCTGTTTACTCTTTAATTATAAACCGAAAGTGGGCGAAAACGACAACATTATAAATCATGAAACATTGTAATGATGAAAAACATCCTTATTCCTCGGTACCGTAACTTATCAATCACAATGATGTAATTCGTCACCTTGTGGCTTTCATAGAGGTGGTCTGAAATGCGTTGTCGCTCCATTAATTCACCCCTGCATTATTATGCGACGCATTTTAATGTAAAACTCCAAAAATCTGTCACAGGCCACAAAGCCTTTTGAATTATTCTAACGATTATGTGTCGGTGCTATAAAAATACAAATTAATTCACTTTTAGACTGCAACAAAAGCTCACATAAAAGATCTCACCCTCTATTACTTCTTTTTGTCCGTAAATGCCGCCGTTTGTGGGAAACTATACGAACACCTTTATCGAATTATGTTAATGTTTTACACTTCACATTATTGAGATTGTTCAGGAGCTTAAAATACAAAAGAGGGACACACCTTATTGCATTGCAAATTAGAAAACCAGCTTTTTATTATTATAAATAAATTAATAAACAAGTTGAGATATTCAACTCTGTGTTTAACTTTGAAACACAATACCATGTTTGTATTTGTTAAACATTTCCGTTCCATTGAAAATTGACTTACACTCGAGAAAATTCATCCAAATCAAAAATATAGTAACGAAAAGTGTTTTCCGTTTTAGAAGGTAAAGGTCAGTAGTTATGTTTACATTATCGACCATAACATTTACGCCGCATTTAATTAAAATAAATATTCTTTTAGGGCAAACCAAACTTAATTTAAACTTGTTTATCTTTAAAGTCAGCCAGTGTTTAAGTTCGACTGTTCACTATCGCAATAGCTGTCTAATTTGTGTCACCACCGAAGGCCTAAAATTCAATTTTAGGAAGAGTAAGTTCCGAGTTTTGGTCCATTTCTTAGATAAAACTAGGTTTGCATTTCAAATGTGGGTTTGGATGTCTGATGTCAATTTCGAACATACTGAACCACATACTTACACAACAGTCATTGCTAAAGTTGTAAAACCAGTGAATTTATTGAAGGTAGTTTAGAACAGAGTTTAAACAACGATTTTATGTGGACCTTGCACAAAATAATGCTTTGTTGTTATACAAAACACATAAAACTTCGGCTTTGAGTTTATCGATTACTACAAAAAAGCTTATTTACGATAGTTTGCTTAACTTTTCTGAAGTAATGCTTTTAGGTTTTTGCCGATTTAAAAATATGCAACAGTTTTGCTCCTCTAGGTTTAAAAATGAGCAATAAAATTAGGACTACTGATAGCCTTAAGCACTTTTTTGTTTAGTTTACGAAAGAAAATTACTTTAACTCATTTGTAAAACAAAAAAAAGGACTAAATGACACTTTATATGCATTGATAGCGATTAGATTCAAACCACTTTTGAAATTCTTTAAACAAAGTTAACTATTTCCTAATAAAAATTAGTTGTTACCATAATAGTGGCTACAGTGATTTTGAAAATCTCGAGTATTTAAAAAATTAACAAATTCTTCAGCTTATTAATTATTATTTATAATATTTTTAAAAATATTTTGTAATTTTTAAAAGACCACCTAGTTTGGCCAAAATGTACTGAGGTTAATAATAATTTAACATTTTTAAAGCGTGGAAATATGGTTTTAAGTTTTCTAACAAATTTTAAAATTTTTGTCAACCTTACGGATCTACGTAAAATTTAAATATTTCTAATCATTTAATTTTTTTTAATAATATTACGATTTTATTTATTTTGACGCTATTTTACTGTTATTAAAATTCTTAGATTTTTGGATCTTTTCGATCATTCAGATTTTTTATCTTTTATTTCTTCTCATTTTTTAGATTTTTTAAATCTTTTGAGTTACTTCAAGGTTAGTTTTGAATTCTACGATTTATTTGCATTCTTTACACCATTTTTAAAGGTTTGAATTTTTATTTTTTAAATTCTTTTCGGTAATTCAAATTTTCTCTAAATTAGATTTTCGCCACTCTTTTTCAATTTTTTCAAGAATTTCAAGATACTTGAATTGTCTGAATTGTTTAGTTTATTTGTATTTTTCAACTTACTATTTTTTCTGGATTCGTCAAGTTTCTGAAATTATTTTTATAATTTGTCTCTGTTTCAATTTTTCACTCTTTTTGATTATTGAAATATTTATATATTTGTCACATTTATTGCTCTATTTTTTTTACGTTTTTTTAGTTTCTAGATCCTCTAAACTCTTTATTTATTTATTTATTTTTTTCTTAGTCTTGTCAATTCCTCAAAATATCTTTAGAAATTTTGTATAATATTTAATGCAAATTTTTAATTTACATTTTGTGAATCTTTCCATTTTTTTGAGTTATTTACATTTATATTTATAGATCCTCTAAATTTTCGACGTTTTTTTTTTTTAATTTTTAGATGCTCTAAATTGGATACCGTATTTTACGGACGGAAATTAATATAAAAATGTCCAATGTTTGATGAAGAAGAGGAGAACGATGACGATGAAGAGAAAAAAGAAGAAAAAAAAAGAAACTTCAGATGACAATTTTCAGGAATTTTAAAGTTCAGTGCGCTTTTATAAACTAAGAGATTTTTTATTCTGGTTTTGCAATTTAATAATAAAAATGGTAAAAATGATATTTTTCTCAAAAAATTGCTTAAAAATTAAGGTACGTCTTATAGTCTGTAAAATACGGTACCCAAAAAAATAATTCTTTGATATGTTAGCGTTATTTCACCATTCTAATTCTTAGAATTTTGATTTCTTCAATTATTGATTTATGGAGTTCATAAATTACATGGGATTCCAAATTTTCTACAATTCTACAATTGTTGATTTTGGAAATTTTGTCGATTTTAGATTTATAAATTGCTAAACTGAACGAAATCTACAAAATTTCAAACTACAATTTTTGAAAACTTTTAGCATGTTTGAACTTCTATATCTTCAGACTATAACTTAGATAAATAAAAAAAATATGTAAAATAATGTTATAAGAATGTAGGCCTTTATAACGTTAAAATTTGAAATGAAAATCATAAACAATTTTTGGCTTCGAACTATTTACTTGCAGTTTTACTTAAATCCTAAAATGGAAATAGAAAGATCTCAAATTTGAATTACTTTGTTAAATCGCTTGTTATATAAACCAAAATGGAAAAATCTAATTAATTTATCTATTTCTCAATGTGTTGGAAATCTTCCAAAAAAAGGTTTTCTTTAAAAACCAATCTTAGGGGCACAAATTCCTGGAAAAGTCAAAGTAATTTACATTTCCAATTGTTGCATTTTGCACAAAACTTCATCTTATTCTTGTCTCAGAACTTTTGAAATCTAAAATCTTCTTAACTTTTCAGATATTCAAATATGTGTCAATTTTTAATGCTACAAATTGAGGATTTATAAAGATTCTTACTTAGTTTAAAAAAAAACCGCAAAGTTACTTTTTCTGTACGAGCTAAATTGTGATAAAAACTGTTTATATGTATAAAATGAAATGAATATTTTCTGCATGCTTGTGGTTTTTTTTCGTAAATATTTGTTTGGAATATGATGAAATGCTCCTTTTATTTCCAAACTTTGTAAATCCGTATCATTTTCATGAGTCCCAAGGCACGTATAAACATGTAAAAAAGCACTTCCAATGTGAAAATATTATAAATACTAATGAGCCAAAATGAGAGAGTACCAGAGAGTACATTTGTCCTTTTTTCGCTGACGCCCTGGAATATCGATCTCAAAGTGTTATAAACTTCTGATAGGTAATATATTATCACTAAATTAATACTCGATCAGAACCGTCAAGAAATTTCATAAATATTAAAGAAAACTTCGAGAACTTTAAGTTTTCCGTGATCACGTATTGATTAAAAGGAATCTGGATATTACACATGTTGATTAAAAATGTTTCCAAATTAATTTATTTGATATAAAAATATCCACTACTTAATTAATTAACAAATAAAGTACAAGTTTTTGTACGCGATAATATTAATTTAAATACGAAGATAACGCAAGTAATTTTTACAATTCACGCGATTTTCCGCCCATACATGGTAATATCCACGTGATAAAATTCCTTTGAATTCCATGACTTACGATTTGAGCTTACACAAACATTACCAACCACAGAGCTATTTAATTAGCATTCCATAAAAACCAAATTTGATAGCGATGACCGTACGTCTACTACGTAAATTTCTCGGAAAACCACTGATGTTTACAACAACCATTCTCAAAATTGAACATTAAAACTTCCGTGAACCATCATCGTTTCCATTCATCTTCCTCGCACTTTCGTATGGAAATCACACCCAAGTGAAGCATCCAGACGTTGGATTAAAACCCTCGGGGTGTCATAAACTTGGCTTCCCAATTATGGCAATATTTGGTCGTTTACTTAGTTGATTACCCAATTCGTTTCGACTTCCGTATTTTTATTTATAGATTAAGTCATCTTTATGGGAAGAATTTGAGAAATTCCACACCAGACTGTTATCGTAAATAATGTAACAGCTCGCCATGACCGTGAATTGTTTTCGTTTTATTCAAATTACCTAATAAAGAGATAAATTCGAGGACGTCAGAATCCACGTGGGCGTCTAAAGATGCACTTTTGCATCCGCGCTCAGCATGGATCCTGTTTACGAATTTAACAACGTAAAAACAGAAAATATTACTAGGTTTTTTCACCGCTTTTCCGAGGCTGTATCAAAACTCATTTGACATTGAAATTAATATTAATATTCATTTGTGGAAATCTCGGATTCATTTTAATTCGATTGATTGAGTGATTGAATGTCCTCGAGGAAACTAGAAATAGAGATCGGGTGAATATAATTTATACCGATATGATTTACAGAGTGACGTGACCTGAATTGTTTTACTCACACTTGTGCGTCTATCAAGTTTGGAAAATTACTCATGAAAGGAGTCTGCGGTAACTTTTGGGTTCGATATAAAAAAAAATGATGGGAGGAAGAAAATGACATGAGTTTTTATAAGAAGTTATTTCGGGTTTTCAAACATAGAAATAATTATTTACGTTCCTGTAAAATTAATTGCATTTGCTGATTTGTTCAGGGATTATTTTGCCAGTTCCAACTGGAATCAAAAAGAAAAAGTTTTCAAGGATCGATGCAAGGAGCGGATGTTTGACCTAGATAAATCAGAAGTGAAGCTAATAAAATATTTTTTGTCATTTTAAGCAATTAAAAAAAGCAAGTAGTTTTTTTATACCGTTAAAAATTTTTATTTGATGTTTTTACAAAATTCCTTATTTTCTGTTTAAATACTTTATGCTGTTAAACATAAAACGATAGAATGAGATAAAACGAACCAAAAATTTCATCAATCTAAAACGATTTAAATGGTCACATTCAAGCCACTTATTTAATTTTTTAACGACTGTCTAAAGGCAGAATGAGCGACATTTTTAGTTTTTTAATTACGTCCAAATCGCTAAACGAAATGATTCTGAGGGCCATTAAATGAAATAATAAAAATTAAATGTTTTTGAAGTCCACCAAGAAATTTAATAACAGAACATTTTCTTCTCTGGAAAATTAAATGTTGATGTTTTTCAAGGATAATTTTCCCATTTTGCCTTTGATTTAAAATTAAAGGATACTAAAAGCTCCGGGCGGATGTATAAATTTAGTGAAATGTCTAATATTTTTGCAGAATGTTTTTAGTAGAATGCATTGAACATTTTCAAAACAATTTTATAGCTTATTGATTTTTAAACCAACAAACGAATCGTGCATTTGTCACCTACAATCGACATAACAATAAATTATCGAGTGACTTGTGACTTGTTACGTTTTGAGCAAAACTGATTAGTATTTTCTTCTTTCCAGATAACAGCCCCCCGCTTTCCAGTAGTGATAAAAATCGGTCACGCCCACGGAGGTCTGGGCAAGGTGAAAGTGGACAACATCAACGATTTCCAAGATATGGCAAGCGTGGTCTCCGTCGCCAACACTTACTGCACAGTCGAACCCTACGTCGACTCCAAATACGACATCCACGTTCAAAAAATCGGTACTAACTACAAAGCCTTCATGCGTAAATCCATCTCTGGATGTTGGAAAACCAACACTGGATCAGCCATGTTAGAACAAATTACCATGCCAGAAAGGTACCGTTCTTGGATTGATGAAGTCGCTGATTTGTTTGGAGGTTTAGACATCTGCGCGTTGGAAGTGGTGGTTGGGAAAGACGGAAGGGAGTATATTATTGAAGTTAATGATAGCGCGTTGACACTGTTGGGAGATTCCCAAGAGGAAGATCGGAGACATATTGCGGATTTGGTGACGTCGAGAATGCAAGCTATTTGTAGACCGAGAACTCCACCGAGCGAAGAACCTGTACCGCCTCCGGTGGGACCAAGAGGGATTTTAGGGAGTTTGACGAGTTTGACACATACAGAGACACCGCCACCGAGTGCTTCGGACCATCCGACGTTGTCTAGTGTGGGCAGACGGGACAGTCAAGGTAAAGAAAGGGAAGATTCCAGGTTTTCATAGGAACCTTAAATATTTTTCAAGTCGTCAACAAATTTTATCAAATTAATTTAGTTTTTGCGCGAAAGACTAATACTGGTTTTTAATATTGTATTGAAAATTAATTTATTAATTAAAGCAATAATACTAACAATAAGATTTACCATAGCTGCTCAAAATCTAAGAATTTTTTTTTTAAGTTTTATAAGAGCTTTAAAAATAATGCTAAGATGCGGAATAGAATTTTCGTATTTTTTGTAACTCTTTGGTTCTTTGAATGGTTTAAATTTTTCTGCTTTTGTATATTTTTCAGAATTCTAAAACTTTTAGGCACTTTTTGTTATCTTGAATTCTTTGCATTATTTTTTTTTTTTTTAATTCTTCAGAATACCTTCTCTTATTCTTTTTCCTCTCCTTCCTTATTAACGTTACAATTTATGTTCTAATTTTAATTTTTTTTATTCTTCCGGTTTATAAACCTATGTATTAATCATTTTGATTTTTCACCACTTTCCAGATTTTAGTTTTTCTAGTTTTTTTACACTCTTAACCTTTTTATTCATTTTTTTATTCATTTTTATTCAATTTTATTGTTTAGATTGTTTGCTTTTTTGGACGCTTTAGATTTATTTGTATTTTCAATCGTCTCATTCGTCTCTCAGAGATTCTAGATTTTTGACGCTCTTCTAATATTTTTAAATTTCGTAGATATATTTATTAATGGCAAGCTTACAATTTATGTCTTCTGGCATTTTTATTATTCTAGATTTTTAGATGTCAATTTTTTTGATATTTCATATATAACCTTTGTTTTCATTGTGAGTTTTCGGTTGTGTAATTTTTTCAGATGCTTCAGGTTCTTTGAAATTTCGTTTTTTTTAGCGTTTTTAAATAATTTACATTTTCCTAGATTTTTAAATGTTCGACCGTTTTTATATTATTTTTATTTCTAGATTTTTGGATTGTTTACTTTTTCTTACACAAGTATATTCGTTTAGATAATTTGTTTTTTATATTTTTTTATTTCTACGGTTTTCTAGATTCAAATTTTTTTAGAGCTTGTATTGTATTTTTTTTTAAATATTTTTATTTATTTGTAACTTTCTTTATCATTTTCTATTTTGGGTTTTTGTAATTATTCAAGAGTATGTTTTCTACACTCTAACTGCGTAGATTCACTCTTTTATTCTTTTCCTTTGTGTTTTGTTAGATTATCTTAAATTGTTTTATTTTTTTTTAGATCCTTTGGGTCCTTTGTAAATTTTTTTCTTTTTTTTTAGTTCTTTCATCTAACATCTTGTAGACAATGAAAAGTTTTAATTTTTTGGCAATTATACTTTGTTTTTTTTAGAATTCTAGGCTCTGTGATTTCTTCAAATTTTTTCACAGTTCAAATACATTGTATTTTTTTTTGCAACAAATTTTCAACATTCTTTTATTTTTTATTTTTTAGATTATTTTTCATTTTTTTTAGATGTTTTTAAATATTTTTCGATTTTTTTATCCTATATATTTAGTTAAGTTTTCTAAATTTATTTATATCTTTAGATCGTTTGGATGTAAATGCTTTTCACTTTGTTTTTTAGAATTTTTAAATTATTTAAATTTTTATGTTTTCTTGATCTTATAGATATTTGACATTTACTTATTTTTTTAAAACGCTTATTTAATTTTTTGGGATTTTTTTTGATATTTGAAAGCTACTTAGATTCTTTAGATCGTTCGATTTTTTTGAATTTTAAATTCTTTAGAGGCTTTCGATTTTATATTTTTTTGATTTGTCTCAAGTTCTCTGGATTCTTTTTTCAAATTACCGTTGAAATCTTCGAATGCTTCGAATTCTATTTTTTTATTGTTTTGAAAATAGAAGATTTTCACATAAAAATACGATTTATTTATTAGTTTTAGATATTGATTGTTTTTTCTCTTTTTTTCTTCAATTGGTTCTGAGTAAACGTTTCTAAGATTTTTTTATGAAAATTTTCACGTATAATATGTAAAAATAAAAAATTACGAGTTAACCATAAACATTGAAATAAAGTTAAAGTAAAATGACATTATAAAAATTTTTGTTTTACGACAAACTTTCCTTGCAATGCTTTTGGTCTATTATTCTTCACAGGAGCACAAGAAGAGAAATAAACTTTCCAGTTTTCATGCTACTCGCTATATTCATAAAGCTGTCCAATACTTTCTAAACTCAGCCCCGAGAGAGCTTTAATGGTGAACAGCTTTTTAGAATATCTATTCTTTGGTAGCAATATAAAGCTTTTTCTTCACACACGGTCTGGAATTTAATTTAGAAAAACATGTAACACCCACTTATAGGTAAAATACAGTTTTTACTGGAATAAAACAATGTTATTTTAACAGCCGTAAAAAGCTCAAAGCTATTTTTTGTTTCTCTGGAGACTTCACGTTGGCGGTGTATGAAAGTTTTCAAGCTTTCACGTTTCTATTGTATGTTTTTTGTAACATTATTTAACTTAGCTGTGAATAAATATGACGATGTATTTTCAAGCTAAACAAGCATTTTTTTGAGCTTTTATGTTTATCTCTAAGTGAGTAGAACTTTAAATGGGTTTCTATTTTAGCGTCCCAGAGCAGCACCATTAGTAGCAGCGGTCCCAGCACTGGTCGTCTTCCGGATCCTCCACCTAGACCGTTCCAACGCCAAGGCAGTCAACAACAAACTTCTACCGAAGACACCGAAGACACAATGAAGAACTTGAGAAAGACCTTTGCTGGAATTTTTGGCGATATGTAACCTCGTAACAAAGAAATGACTGTTTGCTTTTGAATCGACAAAACCAGACAGGTCAAAGCAATATACCTGCATAGAAGGTGTGTTACTCCACTGCCTAGGGCCAGGTACTCATGGGGAGTACCTTTTGTTATGTTAGCCTAGTTGTTATATTGGATGTATAAGTTACTCAGTGTAATCGTTATTAGGCGTTTTGTTATGGGATAGAGTGAGATATACTTAAGGGGCTATTCGAACACATCCTCTTTCCCTTATCTGTAGTACTTTTACGAAATGTAAAATGACAATATTATTGTAATCCTGCTCCAGCACTCCTCTTTGTAACCGTTTCGTCAACTATTGTTAGAATGTGGGTTGTTCATCGATTGTTAGAGCAACGAATGTTTATAATAACGTTTCCAGAGAATTGTACCATTTGCCATAACCCAAAAATTCTACAAACGCACATTGCCCGAAACCCCAACGTGAAGTGCGCAACACTGAAAACGGTGCTATTCTGACACACGTCACTTCACTCAACTTCAAAAAAGCGAGCACCTTGAATGTGAGTCTTAATCCTTTGTGCCTTTGTAGAATTTTTAGTTTATAGCAAAACGATTCTCTTGGGTTTATTCTTTAGATCAGGCAGAGTGAAAGTTGCGCACACTGAGCTGGATCCATTGAATAAACCAAATGAGTATGACTTACATTGTAATAACTAGATTTTACATGATCCTGTAGTTAGAGTTAAGTAGAAAGTTGTCTCCTTTATCACGTTTGTTAAGCCTTGTCCAAATTTTTTAAATCAGTAGCTGGCTACGTTGTCGTTACGAATATCATAAGTTGATATAAAAGTCTGAGTTTAATATAAGTACTCATATCAGACTTATTTGTAAAGTTCGCTCAGTGTTGACTTGCATATCCACTATGTGTGTTTTTTTGGAGACAACAACTCGAGGTTGTGTAGTAGCTCAGCTTAATAATACGTTCGGGCATATTGTATAGTGTTATATCGATGGAAATACAATAAATAACTAAACAATTGCAATTTATCTTCATTTGTCGATCAAAACGAACCTCCAAATTATGCACGTATGAATCATAACCCAGGTGTGCTCTTACTATTTTCTCGTTTTTCTGATTCATTTTGATGTCACCAGAGAGAGCACCCACAATACAATGATGTCATATAGTTATTGAGGCTGAGTGACAGCTTATTTTAGATCGTCGGATCCTAAGAAAGATAGGTTAATAAATCTGAGAATACGAAGGAGTGCACATGAGTCAGAAAAGCGATTTTGGGTTTTTTGCTAACAGTAGCGAACTTCCAGGAATAACAAAGTTATGACTCCAAATTCGATATCCATAAACTCTGAAAAACTTTCTCATTTTTCCTAAACTTTTCTAACATTCAGCTCATAGGCGTGAACGTGCAACACAGGACCTGTTACCAAATTTTGATGACTTGCAAATTAAATTCAGAACATGTCCAAAACAAAATTACATATTCAGTTAAGTTATTTAAAGAAACTTATAAGTATACATATATTTCAGTCGTTAAAAGGTAAATATTTGTGATTTTTACGAAAAGAAAGAATGTCGCTAAAAACCAGTTTTTGTCAAAACAGTAATTGCACCGTGATTTTTCTAAGAGAATTCCATTTCTATTTTTTACATCCCGAATCAACTTATAAAACAGCGAGACATTAAAATTACATTAAAAAACACTCAATCCTGAATTGGGTCATAAGATATGGTCTGCAGGTGGTGGTTTTAAGTTCTTCGTTGCATTATGATTGCAGACAACTTTATGATTGCGCTTTCATAATCCCACATCATAAAACAAAAATGTTCTTCAGTTAATTCTATTTTGATTCAGGTCATGCCACAAAACTATCCAAAACGTTACATAGTTTCAAAATAATCTTATCACCGGTTAGTTCTTAATTTCAGTTGCAAATTTGTTTATAATCGTTTCGTTTATTGATTTGTTTTATTTTCGAAGCTTTTATGAGGTCGTAAAGTTACATCGATAGATAAAATTTCAATTTTGCTTGCAAGTATCTTTGTAGCCAGACAGGACATAAAATGTAACCGTGTATCATAATCTACTGCAAGTAAACTGCAATGAACATGTGTTTTATCGAACACAAGTTTTCATTAAAAGATATTACACGACATGACGATGACATATGGAATGTTGTTTCGGTCTGTTTTCGTACGAAAAGTTGGCAAATGATACAGTATTCATTTTTGTAGACTAACTGCACAAAAGCAAAATTTGAAAAACTTCAAGCAGGAATGTTTCTCAGTCTCATTTACAAATTGATTTTTTAATACTTCACTGCCAATGTACCCATTTGAGAAATGATGAACAGATACTAAAACTCGTCATCAAAAATGTTAATGACTTATTAATGGTAGCTGTAACCAAATTATATAAACTGACATTATGTAAATGGATGTAATTTATTGAAAACTGATTCGTTTTATTTGTGCCAACCGTGGTCAACACTGGTCTAAGTTTGGTTTGTTTATCATAAAATTATTTACGATTTTGTGATCGTTTTCTAAAATTGACCAGAATTTTTTATAGATTACGTGTTAGCGAAATTATGAGCAAGTTTAGTGAAATTTACTATGAAACGTTTAAAATTAAGGTCTTTTAATAAATGCAAGAATCTTAATGAGTCATACATTCTTACACATTGTAAAAATGACGATGAAAAACTATTGCAAAAATTCTAATAATAAAAATTTTAAAAAAATTAACGATTTTCAATGTTTGGAAAAAAATAGCTGTTAATAAAAACTAGTTCGTAGCAATAAATAAAACAAAAGCAAAAACATACAACATAAATTTATATAGTATTTAATTTTTTTTAATAATTTTACATGTAGATATTTGACCTTTTGTTTCACTAGATTATTTACTTTTTTATTATATTTAAAATTCTTATCTTAGTAATTATTTTATGGTCTTTTGGATCTTTTAATTTTTTAAATGTTTATTATTCTACAAAGCTTTTATTTTTTTTAATTATTTTTAGACTTTTTAGATTAGACAAAGTTTTAGATAGAGTTTTCTCATATACGTCATACCAAATTTTCGAAACTTTTAGAACTTATAGTGTTCGTTGCGTTTTCTTACCTTTCTAGTTTTTTTTAAAAAATTTTTGCATACGTTAATTTATAATATTAATTTTCTAGATTTTTAATACTTTCTGGAAGTTTAGCTTTTGTGAGTTCTTTTTAAACTGATTTTCAGATTTCTTTGGATGCTTTTTTTATGTTGTATTTATTTAATTGCTTAAAATTTTTGGATTTTTTTTTAATTTTTTACTACTTTTTATATTTTTTAAGATTATTAAATTTTATATTTTTTTTGTACTATTATTAATTTTTTTTGTTCTTTGATATATTTAGGATTTTATATGTTTATATCTAGGAAAATTCCAGATATAATTTTTTTTTTAATTTTGATAACTTTAATATTTAAAATTTTCATTTTTTTTTATTTTTTTTTCTAAATTAGCTTTTTAAAAATTTTTGGAGGTTTTATATATTTATTTTTTAAATAATAAGAAATCTGTGTATTTCAAAGAGATTTGTTGAATTTTTTGTTTTCTTTTAATTTTACTACTTTTTGTTGTCTTAAAGTGTTGATTATGCAGTATTGATTTAACGACATTTATTAAAAAAATAAAATAAACAGATTTTTATTATTTTAATTTTTTCTATTGTAAAGATTTCTATTTGTTTATAACCTCTACGTAATATGTAATATATAGTTTATTTGTAAAATATGGAAGTAACATTTAAAATATGCTAATTTTTTTTTATGAAATGTTCTCTTTAATCATTATAGCAACAAACTGTATAATTTAAAATTGCAAATTTTGCCATGCATTAAAAAAATTGCGAATTAACAAAATATTTACCATTTATAAAACAGCTATAACTTTTATACCTTTTAGAACCTTGGATTTTTGACTGTGATTAATAAAATATGACAAATTTGGGAAAAAAGTTAAGCTTCATTATTCTTAGACCGCCAATTCTTTAAAAAATCAAATGGATTATAGCTTTGAAATGTTATAGGTAAAATAATTTCAAATTACAAATCTAACCAATTGAATTTTTTCTTAAGTTTTAGAGTGTAACAAGCACAATAATTGTTTTAAAAATTAAAAATGATACCAAAACAATTTACAAGTAATAATTGTGTGACTTGGCGTAATCTACTTTTTTTTAAAAAGCGAAAATAAATTAAAAATTACTGGATTGGCAATCATATTCCTTGATAGGTACTTACAAAACTGCAAACATAAAATTACTAAAAGTGCAATTCTGTTTTTTTTTATTGTTGCTAGTAATATGAAAAGAAAAAGAAATGTGTAAATAAAATTACGTGCATGCCATCTGTGAAGTTGCGATAAAATTAAAGCAGACCGTTACTTCCAATATTTTCTATCTGAACCATACAGTCATCTGTACTACCCAGGAAGTGGCTACCACAGTTGACAGTTTTTAATAAAGATTTACAACATAAAAGTTTGCTGAATTTATAAACGACACACACAAAATTTCTTTAATGTGCACTTAATTATTTACAGAGGCGTTCATCTTAATTATTCCTCCAGTTTTAGTTCTAAGTTTTAGAAAGTTTTAAGTTTGATGCGTCGGAAAATAACATCCCCTCTCTTAACAAAACTTTTAATACTTTTTGAATTTTCTGAGTAGATACTTAATTTTAAATGTGAACTAAATTTTTTTTCCTACTTTTTAAGTTCAACAACACTAAAATTACGCAGTCTTATCGTTCAAATTCCACCTTCTTTAACGTAACACCGTCCCAATTCCGCGATAATACAAATTAAGTAGTTACATTTTATCTAGTACCGGATATACATTTTATCGCATAAATTAAAACCAGCAGTGCAATATGTCAACGAAACGCCGAGTTCGTCAGTTGGAATCGTGCAGTCGTGAAATGTTCGGCGATTTGATCATCCACCGCCAAACGCCGCCAACGGAGGCGGCATTCAAAAACGTTATCCAGTCAGTACCGATAACTGTCAGTCTTCGAAAGACTGATCAAAATCATCAGTACACCGATTACGAAAAAAGAAGAGCTTCAGATCTCGTCGAGGAGCTTCTGGTTGATATCTACAGTCACCTCAACAACGTTTCAGATTATAACTCTGCGACTTCGAGTAAGTCGTATCGAAGCTGTGTGGAAATTAGCCATTTAGAAGGCAAAGGTACGTTTATTTACATTTACTTCCATATGGTACGTTTATAAGGGGCAGGGGAGTAATAATGCGATAAGAGCACGCAAACTGAAATTTTAATTAAAAGCAGAACGCTTGACATGAATGAGAGTAGGGTAATAATTTTGCCGAGACATGAAAGCAAAAAAAAAAGGGTGCTTTGTAAAATGGAATGGATGACTTTATCGGCTTCATGTACACCTGTCTGGAATCGATGGAGTTATGCAGGTACCCGTTTTATTGTTGTTATCTATCAGAATGAGATGGAAAGAATTCATGTATTAGAGATCTGGGAGATTGTGTTTCAGACGCAGACACTTTTGTTTTTCTTTCGCGGAGTTTTTTCCATCGTTTCAATTATTGAAAATCCTAATTGAAAAATCGGGCTCGGTTTTCATTATTTGAGTAAAATGTCAATTAGTCTCACAGGGTTTGCATCGCAAACTCACTTACCGACTTTTATGTCAATATTCTGTGATTTACTTTAAGTTGATGGAAATAGAACTCGATATCTAGTAATGGAATATTGATTTATAGGGATTCAAGAAAATTGACTTACGTGTTGAAAAAATATGACAAATGTCAACAGGTGGAAGTAAAATGAAAAAAAAGTAGTTCTCACTCAAGAATTGTAAGTCGTAAACGATGAGTGATTGGGGCTACGTTTATTTATTATGTGTATTAGAACTAACAGATGTTAATTTTGACATGATTAAGTAGCTGTAAACAATTATTTATTTAGCTCACAGAAAGCGATAGTTTGTTACATAAAGGATTTTCAAATTAAAAGGTCTATTTCTCTTAAATTGTCCAATCCAATGAAGCCTTGAATTTCTAAAAATCGACTAATTGTGCGATAATTTTGTTTTAGAGCAATTACAGATAATTTGCAATAGTCCATTTATTGCTGTTTGTAATAACTTTGCACATAAAATATTTTTTTGTTTACGAGTTGTTATTGTTTCTATTTGATACGGCACGGCACAACAATTTGATGAAAGTTAGTACCTAATTATGTGTCCAGCAATTTAATTTATATTTTTGCTTGCCATTTCTATAATTCTCAAAATTAAGACTAGGTCTGTTTACCGGGAGGTTCGTTCAGAAAATAAACTACCGAATACCCCTTGTACATGTCAAATTGCCTCCTAATTAAATTGTCGGCAATTTGACACGCACTCGGGATATTATATATGATAATTTAAGTAATTTAATTTAATTTACATTTTTTCTTCAATTTAAAAAAAAAACTGGTTTTTAATTATACATTTTTTGTTGGTGTTTTTCGTTCAATTTTTAAAAATGTAAGCTTTTCATGTATTTTTTTTAATTTAATGAATTCTTCAAATTTTAAATTTTTGAGAGAATATCTCGATTTTAAACATCTAGAAGCTAGTTAATTGACTCGAATTAAAAAAAATACTTTTTAAAATTGACTACCTTTTTTCGAAGTAAGAAATATCGACAAAAAACGGAACTATTGAAAATTTGAAGCCACTGGAAAAACTTGGTTTATTTTTTTATTTTTAAGGATAAGTAATTAATTTTCAAATGTTTAACATATTGGTAAGAAATTTATTTCGTTTTTTTATCAACTTTTAAAAAAATATCTTCTTAAATGTATTTCATTAAGAAATTTTATAAGGCAATATAACAATCTAAAATTGTCCACGAGTTGCAATTGAGAAATTTTTCAGTAGTAATTCTCCAAATTTTACAATTTTTAGTTCAATTTTTAAACAGAACCTTTGACAGTTTTTTCTTCAATGCCTAAATGATCAAAGTTTTGATTTTTCGATAGACTATATTGATTTTAATCATCAAAAAATGTGTACATTGTTTTCAAATAAATACGTTATAAGAATATATATTTTTTGTAATGTAATCCATTTTTGCAGAAAAAATTTAACAACATATGGACAGAAAAATAAAATGTTAAAACTTTTTATGTACTATAAAATATGCCAATAGAAATAGTAGCTTCATTTTTAAAGTATGAACTCATTTATATGATTTTTAATGTTTAAGAGTTGCTTAGATTTAGCCTCCATTAAAAAAAAATATTTTATTAAACTTTGATATAAAGTAGTTATATTCTGCGAACTTAAATATGGTATTTTTTTTCAATTTTTTAAAACATTTGAAGATTTTTTTCTCGAAGTAGAATACTTTTAAAGATCCAGGAGTTAATAAATTGATCCAGACTTTAAAAAAAAATGTTTTTTATGAATCGTAATAGAGTTGTAAACTGATATAAAGCAACTGCTCAAACGTGAACTTTCATTATTATAAAATTCAATGAAATTTTTACTCTCAAATAATTTATTCGTCACATTACATTATGGCATTTCTTAAGTAAAAAGAAATGCTACTTTGAATAATTAACTTGCGTAAAGTACTTAGGATGTTGGAAACAATTTAATATTATTCAAAGACAAAGGATGTTGCTAATAGTTCAGCTGATACAGCAAAATTCATGACTACACAAGATAATTAACTTTAATGATGAAGTAATATGTTTGAATAGGCCCAACACAGAATAAATTAATTCAATTATTTAGTTAAAACTTTGGAATTAGTTGTTATGTTGCTTCTCTGAATGCCTGTTTGAAACAAACATTTTCCACCTTTGTAACTCCCTTCAATTGAGGTCACTGCCATCATTAAAACCGTCTGAACTGTGTATCTGATTGTCTTCTATAGATATGTGACATTTAAGTGATTCCAATCTTAGCGATATTGTCTCTGTTTCACAGGAGATATCTGAAGCTTTGTTACGAATAACGTAATCTTTGATCTTTGAAGTAAATAATAATTTCTGATAAATATTGGTAAATAGTTCGTGGTTTAAAGAATGTAAGGAAGGAACAACAAACTTTTATAAATCTTTCTCTAAACCAAACGTTATTGACATTTGATTCTAACCAAGTCCTGAAGTAAATCTCGCAGTGACGTAAACTGCAGAATAGGCGACAACATTTCTTACTTACTACGTTATAATTTATTGAACAATTCATATTCCGTATTTAAAATTTTATCTCTTGGCTGCGGGAACAAATACATCTCGCGTGCAAAATTGAATAGAAAAAAAATGAGACTATAACTCCTACTTATTTACTTGAAGAAAATTGCCCGGGCGTCATGAGGATATTCTTTTCGTAAATCTAATTTTCAAAGAAAAGTCATAAATAGAACTACCTCCATGAACACGAGCATGTTTTTCATTAATGGTTAAAAACTCTTCAAATTTAATTCCCAACGTTATTTATTTCTCTCTGATTTAAATATCAAATGTTTGTTAATTACGAGTTTTAAGACCAAAATAACCCAGTTTTTCAACTTGTGAATTTCCATTGTTTTTATATTCATGGAAAAAGTTTTCACCCCAGGCGCAACAAGAGCTGTTTCTACGACTTATTTAAAGATCTACCTACGTAAATCTGAAAAACGCGTTCAGAGAAAAATGAGTTAACATGTAAATCTTGTTCTAAATCTCAAGATGGCCAGAGCTTCTTTGAAAATGGTTTTTTTGTATGGCTAAGTGGCTTGTTAGTCACTTTGTTAGTTTAATGGAAAACCGTTTCAAACTGAAGTTGTAAAACGTACGGTTCTTATCCCTCATTTGTATACAATTATCTCACCTTCATGAAACACGCCCTGATGTCATGAGTTGTGAGAGAAAATTACTTGGTGAATAATAGACATCTAACACGAAACTTGAGGAACCTCTATGCATAATAATTAAAGCACTAATCAGATATTTCCGACCCAAATTATAAATTAAGTAAATAAGTATAAGTTCTATTTTACCAAACTCCCGTACACCGGGTTCGGGATTAATTTCTGTAGTTTACGATTCCCTCATAAAATAATATTTACTTTCGCTTGAATAAATTTCTCTTTTGTTGTTTTTAGAGGTAATCATACTTCACTAGGTAAACTGTGTGGAGTGTTACGGCCACTCGAAAAACCATTGGTTATTTTGTTTGAATTAAAAATATGTTTAGAAAACGCGTTCGAAAGGACAAAAATAACAGTAAGATTATTACATATATTTTGAAAAATCTGCAGTAAAAGATTCTCTATATTTTCTCGGAAGTATCTAAACATTTTTTTAGTTAAATCTATTTTTGCTGTTATTGGGCGTAAAAACAACGTTTTTTATTACTTACATTTTTTTCATGCAATTTAAATAAAGAGCCAGAAAGGTTTTAGAAGTTTCGATTTTTTGCTATAATTATTTACTCTGTCAGGAACTCTTTTTTTTACTTTTTTCAAAAATTCTATTGATCTGTCTGCATGATTGCCATGCATAAAATTAAAGTCAGTTTTGCTATTAGGGGCCATCCATAAAATACGTCACGCGAATTTCATGTTTTTTTTTGTTTCTTTACAGTATCACTGTAAAATATTTCTGTCAATTATATACTTCTGAGTTTCCACTCTCCTATATTGTACTTTGTCAGCTTTTACCTACATCCTTTTACTATATTGTCCAATAACAGGTTGGAAAATAGGGGACCAAATATGCATCTTGCTTTTAATTCAGTTTTGCTAACAAACATACATAAATCTGCGTTTCTTATTTTTACATAATTTTCATATTATCTGTGGAATCACTGTATAAGATTATTTTTCATTTTCCTTTTTTGTAAATTTTTCTTGAATAAGAATGAGATTATGAATGAGAATACTTTATTTAACATAAAAACAGGTACAAAGGATGTTGTATGTATACTGTGTTTGAAATAATCTATACGGTATACATACACCTAAACATAACAAATATACATACCGTAACAGTTAGAAGAATTACAACAACAAACTCTTTTCTATTTGAACTTTATATCAAACATTTTTAACACATTATTTATTATTACGGTCATAGTATTAAAATGGTCAGGTCAGGTCAGGTCAGGTAGTTTTAAATAGAAAAAAAAAACTTTTGATACTGTTTGTAAGTAACAAAATAAATGGTTGTCATTAAGATGTTATAATCTCTAAAACTTTTACAATATCTTTGCTGGTTAGCAACAATTTCTGTCGTCAACACAATTTCTAAAATAATGTGTAGCCTTAGATAATCAATATTAATATAAATCAATATTTATGTAAATAATGAATAGTACACGTCAATAACACTGTCTGGAAAAGTTCTCACGACAATATTTTTACAGTCTATAAAATAAATTGTTGCCAGTTTGGTAACTAAAAGACCTTGTTTTCTGTTATTTGAATATGATCCTTTATCCTCCAAACTTGCTAAATGAAACACTGTGGTTACAAACAGTCATGAATTTTGATCAATAAATAGCTCTAAGGTACATTCTGTACGCCGACAGTATGTTGAAATAAAAAACTGCCTTGTAGATTGGTTTTCCTTTTAGCCATGCAGTTGAGTGAGGCTGAAAAGGTTATAGGTTGTATTATACCATAGATTATATCTTGGAAAATATTATATTATTCTGATATTTGCCTGAAGATAATTAATTAACCTTTTGTTCTTGTTTCTCTTCTAAATTCGTTTTAACTCTTGGTCTATTTTCCAGTATTTTCGGGTATATTTGCTAACCTGATGGTATTTTCTTTCATACTTTTGTCTAATTAATTCATTTAACCATTTCTATATTTACTTAATTTTATATTGGTGATTAGCCCGTCTCATTTCTGTTTTTGTTGTCCCTGTGCTTTTTGATGCTCTGTTTTATTCTGTCATTTTTTTATGCATAAAATTGCTATTTTTTGTTTCTTCTTTTGTTACATATTCTTAGTTCTACTGGTTTCTCTGGCATGTCAGTTCTATTCTTGATTCGTTGTGCTGCTACTTCCACTTCTTTTATTATCCATTTTCTGTTTTTTTTTTTGAGTATATGTTCTTCTCTACCTCATTTCCGTTCTCTTCCAACAATTATAAATCTTTTGGTACCCCATAATTAAATATATTGCTTTTACTCGACTTCTTCTTGTTATACGAAGCCTTAGAATTGTGCTTTTTTTCATAAACCATTTTTTTAGGAATCTACAGAAAGCACGTCAGAAAGAACTACCTCTCGTGAAGAGAATTTACATGCAATTTGACGTAGTTTCTAAGCGCTTAGTCTTGTTCACCTCACGATACATACTTGAGCTGCTGAAAGAAGTGAATTTCCGCATAAAAGAACTCGGTATTTCTTGCTGTAAATCTGCACTACTTTGATGGTGACATCACAAACCCTGAAGAGATTTTAATCCTCCAAGCTAATTGCACACGTGATGAGCTAATCTGAATAAACATCGCGTTTTTCTTTTTTTGCAGATGTTGACGAGCTTCAGTCTCTGATTAGTTATTTGGAATACCACGTGGAGCGCGCTGGCAGTGTTCTAGTGCGGCAGCTAAAGCGCCGCGACGCTTTGCGCCGTCAACAAGACGCACACTCTGACGTCATCACAGGCCAACTTCTAAAACGTGAGTACTAAAATCAATACCACACGAGTTCCGATAGGTTGAAACCCTTGCGCACTAATACCATCCTTGTTCTTCTTCTGTGGAAGAACAAGGATGTAATTCTGCAACTTTCGCTTTATCCTGTTTGACTCTACCACATCTGATAATTCCGCCAGAGAGTGCAGTTTGTATATAGCGATGAGTACGTGCAGAACATGTCCTCATGAGCGGGTTCTTCAGCTCTATTAAGAATAAGGCTGCAATGGTGCAAAGAGGGAGCGGTGAGTTTTTTTCTTTACGATATGGGTTCGTCGGGACTCAGAGGGGTGCCTTTAATTTAACCAAGATCAGCGGGACACCACAACCAACACTTTTCGGTCTGTTTGTTCTGTTGGGTGATTTTTTCGCACACATGGAGAGGCCTCAATTTAGATGACGCAAATTGCATTTCAATAATTGCTCATTTTGATAAAGTCAGCCTTTGGTAAACTCTCTCAAAAGCGTGGAAATTTCATTAGGAAACTTTGCAAATGATGAATTTCATGCATATTGATGTTGGAAGTGTCCTGGAGATTCTAATTATCTGTTTAATAACTCGGTGTTACAGGAGAAACTTTCTGGGAAGCAATTTTTAAATGTGATTACGTTGAAGTTCCTTGTGTCTTGTTTCCCACTTTTCGTCCTGTTTTCTTTCATTTGGTGTCCGTTGACCTTTAAAGTCTAAAATTATAAATTATGTACCAGTCAGTATCTGACGATTTACGACCACGATTTTAACCAAATGAGTAGAAAATGTGAAAATGTAACATTTATCATATCTCCCCGTATCTCTTTCCTCCTTTACTACAATGACAAGTTTGTTACATCCCCTTTTTTTTTGCTCAACTTTATTAAACTGTCCCCAACACAATTAAGTTATCGGTAATAAACCTTCCAACCGCCCTATATCCTTCGAGGCTACACATTACGTATTCCAAAAAAATCAGAATGTTTTAGTCAATGTTGATCCGAACGGAAATCGATGTAACGCAAAATTGTTTTGGAGCTTTCATTACACCGCTTGTTTTTTGACGTTGCGAAACTTTGGATCTATTAGCAAAAGAAAAATGATCAAAGACTAGTCTTTAGGAAACCTGATAGTTTTCGAAACACTTAAAAGGAAGTCGAGAAAATGTGAAAAATTCGTTTACGCGGAAAATCAGAAAGAAAAGCTAATAAAACAATTTGAAATGTAGATGACTCTCGCCAAAGGAGATATTAGGTTTCTTTACTTTGATTTGGACCATGACTGCAAAAAACGTTTGTTTCTTTGTTGTGTAAAGACAGGTTGGGTCACGTTGGAATATAAATATTTATGGGTACACTCTGCTATAAAAAACGCGTTTGTAGCAGATATTGCAGAAATATCACTTCGATTTAACATTCTGTTGATGCTTTTATCGGTGGGATTTTTCGATAAAACCTTTTTCCGTGTCTGAGCCAAACATAAATCTTAACCAAAAAAAACGGTATCTATCTTGAATCTACAAGCTACTAAATTCGTGCTGCTAATTACTAATTAGTGAAATTATAAAATGTTTTCTTTTCATGCTAGAGGTTTTACAATTTCATTTGCCAAGTTGACATAAAAAATGTTGCTGCTATAAAATGTCTACGAATTACAGAAAATAGTTTTAATTTTCTTGATGTGGTGTGAGTTTTATTTACTTTTTATATTCTGCAATCTGCTATATAATATCTACTCTGATAAAATTCTAGTGTTGCATTTTGTATTACTATGATCTAAAACAGCCGTGTCAATGCTAACAAGTCCACAAAACTACCTTGTACTATTCCGCCAAAGTTTGGAAGGTTAACTTGACGTACACGTCTCCAAAGTCTTGGACTATAGACCTAACAAACGTTGTAGTTTGAAACAACTTATACTTAAAGTTTAACAATTTAAATGACGTTGTTTCAAAACCATAATTTTCTAAATTTCTGCTTCTGTGCCCCACAGGTTGAATAAGATTTTTTCGATAAATACTTGGACATTTGGGGACCGCAAAGTAATTATTACAGCAACCCTTTCAAATTAAATCTCGCTCCGAATATTCTGAAAGTGTGTTTCAATTTTGAGGTAAATTACAGCATTGTCACGTAATGATTAAAAACGTCCTGTTCTGGAATTACAAATGGGGCAAGCTTAAAATTAACAAATTCAGTTTCAGGATAAACGGTTATCGATTTGTCGGGTGGTACGCTAATATCCTTAATTTACCTGTAATTATTTTGAGTGAAGCTAACCATGCTCAAATGTCAATCTTTCTAAAAGACTTCCTCTCTATGAAGATTTATCCAGCTCAGAAATTATTTTCACATTTCCTCCTATTGATTTGTGGACTCGTTAGTTAATTCATAAAAGAATCGACCAACCGTGGTTACATAACGTAACTCGTCACGGTCTCAGAAATAAAACAACCCTCTACCGCCCACATCCACCGAATGCATAGTACATTTTCATTTCAGTGGAGAATAATGAAAAATGAGAAAGGTCAACAGCAGGATAATTTTTTTTTTATACATGCGAGATGTTGGAGTCATAAAAGCGAGCAACACCTGATGTAGGTTGGATGTTTAATTAAAAGTTAAGCTATCATAAAGCATCTTTCACAAGACCAGAATTTCCCACCTCCGCAGGGATGTTCCGTTATCTAAGTAAATAGCCCAAAGCTCTTTGCAGGAATTGTTTTGGAAGCTTATTTTTAAGCTACAATTGGACTCTTGATATTTTTCATGGAATTATAAACTTGCAAAACACTGGAATGCGATGAAACAAATGATGTTCTCTTATGAAGCTTGCGGAGTTTTTTACTGAAATGCCGCAGAGGAAACCTTTGACAATTTAACGTGCGCAAACAAATTCAATTTGCACAACTGACATTTCGGCTGTAAAATATAAACTTTCATCTTCATAATTCAGTTGTGGTCTTTTCTCTTGACGTGAAGGAGGAGTTTTATTACACTGATTTACTCCTTTTCAAACAAGCAACAAAATTTGCCAAGAAATACTAATAAGATGTTGATTTTTCATCTTATTGCGATGAAGTTCTCACAGTGAAACGAGCTCGTTAAACTTCCGCTCACAATCAGAATATTTGAATGTCTTTTAACTACACTTCCAGAATCAGAAAGCGCGGAAGTTAGTAAGAGACTTTATAGGAGTCATTACTTATCATTTTAAGAAATCGTAAATCGCCTATACCTAATTTGAACAACTTTATTTTGTTGTTTTTATTTCCTGCTTTGTGATTCTTCTGATTGTTGGTTACTACTGGCTGTTACTAAAATAAATAAAAAAATTACTTTTGTTCGTGCGGCTAAAAGTTTTATCGCAGTTTTCAATGATCTGATGAAAAAAATTTGAAAGCTTAAAAAATTTATGAGCTATAAAAAATTTACTCTCAGCAACTACGTCTTACGTACAAGACATCCATCGTTCTAAATCTAACCTCCTTCTCCACCCCCTAAGCGAATTCCGTCTTCTATATATAATAAAAAACACATTTTACGTCGGATCCTGTTGCGTTTCAGGTTATGATCACCTCGTCGTACAACAATTTACCTCTAGATTTAACTGTCTTCATCTATCACCGTTTCCTGTCTCACAACACGATTCATTATTTATTACCCTCTGGTGGCACATGTGAATACCTCGTAATTTCACAGGAAGTGGGTCCGACGGTCCAGAGATGCGTTTTTCAATTCAGCCGGCACCTGGGGAATCGGGCTATTCCCAGTGGACAGCGGCTATGAAAATGGTGGCGCAATTAGCTGGAGGAATTCCTCCAGAGTTTCGAAGACGACTTTGGTTAACGCTCGCTGACAGACATTTAGCAGCTAAGGGGATCGACTGGCCTAAAGTTGAAAAGAACTGCTTCAGCGAGTGGTCTCATCCGGCGGATTCAGAGCTTGGAGTGCAAATTGTCAAAGACTTGCACCGAACAGGATGCAGTTTGTTCTGCGGAAAAGACGGTCAGGAAAACCAAGCTTTGCTCAAGAGGGTCCTTCTGGCCTACGCTCGATGGAACAAGGCGGTTGGTGAGTGGGTTCTATAAACTTTGTTCAATTGTAATTTTTGCGTTTTAGGTTACTGTCAAGGGTTTAACATGTTGGCAGCTCTTATTTTACAAGTGACTGAGAAATGCGAGACTGACGCTTTAAAACTCATGATCTACCTAATTGAAGGTGTGCTTCCGGATTCGTACTTTGCAGATAGTCTGCGCGGCCTCTCAGTCGATATGGCTGTTTTTAGAGAGCTCTTAAGGTCTCGGTTACCTCGTCTTTCAAAACACTTGGATGTTTTACAAAACGCCGCGAAAGACGGGACTACTAGTTATGAACCTCCATTAACGAACGTCTTTACCATGCAATGGTATACGAAGCAATTAAATTCAACGTTTGGAATAATCATTCACTTTGCAGGTTTCTGACGCTGTTTTGTAATTGCCTTCCTCAACCCACGGTTCTACGTGTTTGGGATTTAATACTTCTTGAAGGCAATGAAATTCTTCTTCGTACGGCTCTAGCCATTTGGCAGACCCTTGCCGATCGCATTCAAAGTGTTCGAAGTGCAGACGAATTTTATTGCGTCATGGGCGCTTTAACTCGAGAATTACTCGAATTCGAATTGATCGATGCCAATTCTTTAATCAAAACTGTAGTAACAATAGGACCTCTAACCGAACTGAGAAGTCTTCGTGAGCACTACCTCTACAACATAAATCCTTGGGGTACTTCAGTACCCACTCTTTTCCCCAGCAGCGTCGACAAACAGATGAAGCTATACGCCAAAGACCGACTAGTCTTGGACATAAGTGCGTTAAAGAAACAGTACACAAAACTGAAACAGAGGCAAAGACAAGCCCACATCATCTTCAGTGCTGCTATCTCCAGACAACCCCCTCCTAGTGCTCCGGTAGCCATGAACCACCTACTTCTCGGAAAAAGTGCTTTAGTTCCCACTAAACGTTTAGGTCCACCTAAAGGGAGCATCCCCCCAGCGAGAATACCAGCGAATAGTACTCTTCTGTGGAAAGACGCCCCCAAGACGAGCGACAGTTCTTCGTCATCAGACACCGAACTGTGCGACGACCCCAGTGATTCGTCTTCAGGTGAAGAAGCAGAAATCAAAAGTCAATTTGTAAAAGACAATCCCGAAAATCTTATGAAAACAGACAATAAAGTCGATGGTGAAGAAGTGGATGTTGCCGTTTCTTCCAACAGCCAAATCAGTAGTGATATTTTTGATAATACTGCTTCAACTAGTGTCAAAGACACATTCGAAATACTTGAATCGGACGACGACAGCGTGGACTTTGAGAAATTTTTAGAAGATCGTGTTCGATGCCTTAAAGAAATTGAGTCACCAACAGAAGAAGAAACGAGAGACACGGTTCAAATTAAACATGGTAGGAGGAACAGCGAACGTGCACTGCAAATCATACAAGAAAACTCGTTAATATTGCACCGAATAATGCAGTGTCAGTCAAGATTATCGCCATCTCCACCTTTTGTTAATACGAACAATGAAGTAGAGGCAACAATAGAATCACCGAGAGAGACGATATCATCGACGAGTGTCTATGACACAATTTCTAGCAGTATTAATCTCGAATTCGCTCCGATCGAAGACAAAGGCGACATAGAGCCATGCTCTACAATTATGAAAAAGGGCGAAGATGAAGATAAATCACCGGAATATGGCTCTAAGTACAGCAGTATACTGGAGAAAAGTAGGAATTTAGATGAAAAATACAACAGTTTAATATTAAATTCAAGTGTGATGAGTTCGAGAACTGCGTCGGATGAAAGTGAGCCCAAAAGTGATCTTATTTCAGAACTCAAATTAAAATACGATTCATTGAATCTGGATACCATTGATTCTTATAGAATATCGAAAGATGAAGACTTCACGTTTACTAGTGATTCGCAAAAATCAACACATTTGTACAAATTTGCAGAAGAAGAAGAGACAAAACCCGATTTGTTATCGCCAATAGATGTTATCACGGTTAAAGAGAACTTGAGTCTCAATTTGGAACATAGCGCATCCTTTTACAGTTCGACTAGTCCGAGGTTATCAACACTCAAGTCTCCAAGTTCAGACCGCAGCGACAAATCGCCAAGTTCTAAATCTCCAAATAAAATCTTCAACCCCTTTCCAATCGCGTTGAATTCCCGACAAAACAAGGAAGTTCCTCTGAAACTTGGATTGTACAAAAAATGACAAAACAACTTTATACTATTTTTATTATTGTTGTGCTTGTAATAAAGGAAAGACTGCACTAAAATTTAACGTTAAAGTACATTCATATTTTATTGCATTGGTGCATTGCTGATGCGTTAACTTTAATTACAGTACCCGAAAACGACATCATCGAATATGGATTTGATGACTAGACTCGATGATGTCGACATTTGATTATCGAAAGACCTCGTTGATACTATTTTGCGCTGTGCCAGATCCGTTCTAAAATTGTAGCAAATAATATATATTTCCTTAAAATTGTTATAGCGTTGACTCAATAAATACATTTTTCTTGTTTGTTCTTTCTCTTAATAGTTGTATTCGTCCAAAATGGGTGGACACGTACACACGAGGTGTTTATCACCATAAATATCATCAATTCGCGCAACAGTTGGCCAAACTTTAACTTCTGGTCGCACGAAGTTCGCTGGAAAAGCTGCCTGTTCTCTGGTATAAGGTCTCTCCCATGAACTGCTGATTACTTGCTCTTGGGAATGCGGAGCCATTTTCAAAGGATTAACTCTTATGTCCATTTTACCTTCCTCAATCTCCTTAATCTCGTGTCGTATGGAAATGAGAGCGTCACAAAATCGATCTAATTCCTGCTTGTCTTCGGATTCGGTAGGTTCGATCATTAACGTGCCTGCAACCGGCCATGACATCGTCGGCGCGTGGAAACCATAATCCATTAATCTTTTTGCTATGTCAGCAGCTTCGATGTTGGCAGTCTTCTTAAAATCTCTGATATCGATAATAAACTCGTGAGCCACTAAATCCGACGTTGGACTCTTAAACAAAGTTGTGTAATGAGGTTCTAAGACTTTCGACATGTAATTAGCGTTGAGGATAGCAACTTGGGTAGCTTTTCTTAATCCGCGGGCTCCCATCATTTTGATATAAGCCCATGAAATTGGGAGAATAGCTGAGGACCCGAAGGGCGCCGCACTAACAGCTCCAAGGTTAGAACAGTCTTCACCTGAAGGACTCACAACAGGATGACCAGGAAGGAACGGAATCAAATGTGATTTTACTCCAATCGGACCCATTCCTGGACCTCCACCTCCATGAGGAATACAAAAAGTTTTGTGTAAGTTAAGATGAGAGACATCACCACCGTAGTCACCCGGTCGACACAATCCGACTTGGGCATTCATGTTTGCTCCGTCTAAATAAACCTGACCTCCATATTTGTGTATAATTTCACAAACATCAGCTACTGTTTCTTCGAATAATCCGTTGGTCGACGGATAAGTGATCATTAAACATGACAGCCGATTGCCAAACTTCTCTGATTTAGCTTTTAGGTCATCCACGTCGATAGAACCATCGTGTTTTACTCGCACTGGTTCCACTTGCATTCCAGCCATTTGAGCACTCGCCGGGTTGGTTCCATGGGCACTTACAGGAATCAAACAAACGTCTCTGTTTCTGTCTCCGCGAGCTTCGTGGTAGCATTGAATAGCCCTCAAACCAGCGTACTCTCCTTGGGCACCACTGTTGGGTTGGAAACTGATTTTATCATAACCAGTGATGGCACAGAGATCTTTTTCTAACTCGGCGAAAAGTTGGTGGTAACCTAAGCTTTGCTCCAAAGGCGCGAAGGGATGGATATCGGTGAAATGTTTGAAAGAACAAGGCATCATTTCTGTTGTTGAGTTCAACTTCATTGTACAAGAACCTAGAGGAATCATCGAATGGACTAGAGAGATATCTTTGTTTTCTAAAGTTTTCATGTAGCGAACAATTCTAGTTTCAGAATGATGAGAGTTGAACACAGGGTGTGTCAAAAATGGAGATGTTCTCTTGTACTCGCTTTTGGTTATTGAACGCTCACGAACCATCGGGTTGTTTAACAAGTCTTCAATTCTATGTTGTGCTCCAAATATATCAAAAAGATCGTTAATATCTTTAAAAGTGACTGTCTCATCTAAAGACACACCCACAGATCCATCATCAAAATATCTCAAATTAATTTTTTTCCCAATGGCCCGGTGTCTCACTTCTTCTACTCCGAGCTTCGGTTCAATCCGAAGAGTATCAAAGAACAATTCGTTTGTTAAAATATTACCATCTTGTTGTAATCCATGTCGTAGCACCTGCAACCAGCTCCATAAATTTCAACTTTCAAACGCTAATCTACTTACCAGAGTCAAGTTATGTACTTTAGTGGCTATATCTTTAAGACCTTGTGGACCGTGATAAACGGCAAACATCGCCGACATATTTGCCAATAAGGCTTGAGCCGTACATATATTACTGGTAGCTTTATCTCTTCTGATGTGTTGCTCTCGAGTTTGTAGAGCTAAACGATAACCATCTCTACCGGAAGCGTCTCGTGTCACTCCTATCATTCTTCCTGGCATAAGACGCACTAAAGATTGATGACAGGCGAAGAAGCCGGCGTGAGGGCCTCCGTAACCTAAAGGTACTCCGAATCTTTGAGAGGTACCAATAGCGATGTCGGCACCAAACTCGCTGGGAGGGCGAAGGAGTGTTAGCGCCAGTAAGTCAGTGGCGCAGCAGACCAGGGTGCCTGTGTAAATCACCCTTTATTAAATAATTTGCAGGTGGTATTAACGTACCATGAGAGTGAGCTGCTTCGGCTACAGAACTGAAATCGACAATGTTACCTTCAGTATCAGGGTACTGAAAGAGAACTCCTGCAATATCTCTGTTAGAGAAGTCACACTGGTTCACATCGACGACCTCGAGTTTTAACCCTAAAGATGACAGTCTGGTTTCCACAACTGCAATAGTTTGAGGGTGTAACTTGTCGGATAAAAACATTTTTCTCCTTTTGTTGTGACGGTAACATAAAGAGAGAGCTTCAGCGGCGGCCGTGCCTTCATCCAATAATGAAGCATTAGCGACGTCTAATCCAGTGAGATCTGAGACCATCGTTTGGTAGTTTAACAATCCTTCAAGTCTCCCTTGGGCCACCTCAGGTTGATAAGGCGTGTACTGCGTGGTCCATCCGGGATTTTCAAAAATATTTCTCATGATAGTATGAGGAACACAACAATTATGGTATCCCATCCCAATATATGACCTCCAAATTTGATTCTTTTCAGCTATTGTCCTGATTCTGTTTATGAGTTCGTACTCGCCTACGATAAGGTTGTTTACTCCAAGACCCCCAGCAACTTTTTATCTCTAGACTTTTGACCTTATTAAAATATTACACACTTACCCACAGGTTCCTCGATATCTAATTGACGATTCAAGCGAATATTTTGAGGAACGGCTTTATCGGTTAGTTCATCTAAACTCTTAAATTATCCTTAATTTGATATTCGTAATCTTGATTAAATTTCTGCTTACCTTGAAACCCAGCGAATCTAGCATCAGTATAATATCGTTCTCACGAGGACCAATATGTCGACCAGGAAATTCATCTTTATGTGGAAATAAAGGTCCATCAGGTTTTGGTGGAGCCCCAGCACTCAAAAATCGTAGAGATTTGAGTTTTGGAAAAATCTGTCTAGAACGTAACACGATTTTGTACATGGTCTATGAATGTGCAAGAAGTAATTACGATAACTCAGTCGAAATCACATTGTTAATATAATGACAGAGTTCAGGGGTCGCAAAAATATGATAAGACAACGATAAATTTTTATGTAAATGCTAGAGCTATTTGTGTGATAAAAGTTATACATTTTAAATCTCATAAACACGGATTTAAACATTTAAAATTCCTGTGGTTAGACGCTCGTTTCTATAATTTAGTAGCAGACCTCTAACAAATGGTAATTTTGGTAGTCGCATTAATTTGTCGGTCGATTTATGTCTGTAACGATCGTAAAATAGTAGACAAATTATTTTAGACGAAAACAAAATGATAATGATTTTTTTTGCAATAAACACATAGTGTTAAGTTTTCATACAAATTTTATTTTATTCACCGATTTACTTTGGTTTAGGTACCAGTAACTCATAAACTGTAATGACATTTCGATTATCGAATAATGCTTGTACTTTAATCGTTTAGTTGTTATTATGCTACATAAGCTTTTATTGGTAATAATTTACAGATTATGCTTAATAACAGAATCCCAGCAAGGGTTGTACTCTACTATTGGATCATCATTTGTATTTACAATTCCTGTTTAGACATAAACATTACGGATAGAAATGGCTACTATAGTAGCAGACAATTTTATTAAAATTACATTTAAAGCTCGTTACTAGCTTTCTAAATGGACTGCAGATACTTATCTCTAGAGATCTTAATCAGCTACTTATACCAACGACTTCGTAAATTAAGCTGTTGCTAAAATGGACATAGTTGTTATCTTAAACTTATTTTTATAGCCTTTAGTACCATGCATTTTTTTTGTAACTACAATAATTGTTTAAACAAAGCATACCTACCCTTTACATTTTTTCCTTTTCTGATAAAACTATGTCAAATCAATTTATGCTGTTCTTTATTCACTTCAGCGTGCGGAGTTGCCTAACTTTAGCCATATTGAGACTGCGTGGAGGTGAAGGTTTAGAACTTGCACATATTATTTGGTTAATTTATTTATTTTTTCTTAATGCCGTGAAATGGTCAAAATACTCCAAATATTCAAACACAGTCTACATCTTGTGGAATTCAAATATTTGATTATGGATTTCTTTTGCATAAACTGGACACTTAATGTAACAAAAAACTGACAAATCTCTCAGGAGTTCTTAGTCCTAATAACAATATTACAACGGAAATTAAAAAAAAAACAAGTTTTTTTTTTCTGTATTATAAGTCTACAATTGGTGTGGGGTTAAGATGTATATATTAAACTAATTTTCTAAATATTTAAAAAATATTTCTCCTCGTTTCCTTCCCTTCTAAGCTCTTTATTTCTGTTTATAGTTTGGTCTGTAATAAAATGTTGTAACTTTAATTCTGTTTTGTGATTCGTCCTTAATATTTTCTTTTTCAAATATTGTAATTTCTAGATATTTGAAATTGGGAAATTTTCGTTTACCATTAGTTTCGTTTTCTCGGAGTTATAAAATTCCCTCTTCCTTACTTTTTCACTCTTTCACTTTTTCACTTTTTCACATCTCTTATGCAACATCTTGTGTGTAAAGTATATTTTGTTTATTCCTGTTTGCTTGAAATTTCAAAGGCCCCAGCACGTTTTTCCAGTTTTCTGTTTGCAAGATTTAACACGTAATTTTTTGATTTCTTGTTAGTTAGAACATTACAAATTCTAAATAACTCTAATATCGTTCGTCGCTGC
Organism: Cynaeus angustus; assembly: GCA_030157275.1. Classification (NCBI taxonomy): domain Eukaryota; kingdom Metazoa; phylum Arthropoda; class Insecta; order Coleoptera; family Tenebrionidae; genus Cynaeus; species Cynaeus angustus. Next base: position 17,363,256 of record CM058062.1, read on the forward strand.
GGCTTCTTCTACTCATTATTCAGTTTTTCGTATTCCTTTTCTACTGTTGTCTGCCTCAAAACTCTGTTTGTTTTATTCAGTATTTCTTTTGTTCTTATTTTTGCGGATATTTCTTTGATGATCTGATTTGATTTAGTTGATTCTGACATCGTTGTCCAATTCCTTGATTCTATTTTTGTGCGTTGTTTCATTCCCCGAAATAGTGAATGGGTCATCGGCCTATACCAGAGAGTCCTCCTGAGTCTTTGTTGTGACCTCTCGTACTGTTGGGCTCCATTATGCGATTCTGTTTTTTCTGTTGTTAATCATTTTTGGGTTTCCTTTCTTTAATTCGATATCGGTGATTGGGGAGCGTTAGCCGGTTTTCCTTTCTTATCAGCTGCTCATTTCTTTACCCCTTTTGATTTTTTTGTTGTATTTTTGTTATTTTCTTTCCACATTTTCTATTTTTTATTATCTTCTCATTTATTTTATTTTCTTCTTATATCTATCCCGTTCTGGTCTTTTGTGTTTATTGTCTGTGGTCTTTCTGCTCTTTGTTCTTGTCTGTTTTTCATATCTAACTACTACTAATTTGTCTTATGTAGGTCAAGTTTCCTAATTCCCTTGCTTAAACGTACGTTTAATTCCGTTCTTGTCTCTTTTTTTCTTTTTACTTAAGTTGTTTCTTTATTCTAGCTATATTTCTATTTTTCTCGTGATAGAACTAATTATTCTAATTATTAGTGTCCCAATTGTTTTATTTTCACTCATCTATTCCAAGATTATCAAATTTTTTTCTTTACTTCCTTCTCGAGTATTTCTATCTTTGCTTCCTGTTGTTTTATTGTTTCATTTTTCCGATCGCTGTGTTGTATTATTCATACTTTCTTTTACTTCTCAAGCTTTTTTGTCCGCCTTCTAAATAATCAAATATCTTAAACCGTCAAAACAGGTCTAAATTGGCTGTTTTTTGTTTTGGGAATATTATAGTAGATCCAGCTAAAAGTTACCGACGTCAAATATCGCAATTGTTAAAACAGTTTGATACCTATCTAAAATACAGAGCGCTCATAAAATATTGCACTTGTATTTTAAGCAGTTTTAGACTTTTTTGTCAGTGTATGATAACGATGTATCTTTTAATGTTAGAGATAAAAATCAGCTTTATGTACTTTATGTACTTTATACTTTTATGAAAATTTAATCATGGATTACATTAGTTTTAAATAATAATTTGTCATTTTCACCACTGATAGTAACCGAAGGTGTTTATTAACACATTATATACATAATAGGCAGATAAAGAATATTATCATTGTTATATATAATGTTAACGCCTACAGTTCTGCAACCAGTTATACAATTTCACAATGACGTTTGTGTGACACTTTGGACAACTCTGTCGGCCACTGCGCCAACTATCGCCAACATCATCGGTCACGTGACCGGTGTTTCTTGCTACGTGTCTGTCGTGTAATCCAAAAACGCTCTCCCAAAGTACCGTAAATCCGGACTTCGCCACATATTTGACGTGACAACGTAGAATAAGGCTGTCCGAAGTAAATCTGTGATCTTTTTAGTGTAACTTTTCACCCACCACAATGGGAAGTAAGTAAATTCAGCTTTAGCTAACCTCTTTTCTATTTATATAAAATTCTAATAATATTACCCTTTCGAATTTTGTTTTCGCCCCAATGGGGGTCACCCCGAAATTTCACTCTCGGAAATTTAAACCACCTTTTCTGTTCCAGTCAAATTTTTAGAAGTAATCAAGCCGTTCTGTAGCATCCTCCCTGAAATCGCCAAGCCAGAACGAAAGGTGAGTTTTCCAAAAAAAATTACGGAATTTTCGCTTTTTTCTTGGGCGTTAATGAAGATTAACTTCTAATAATAAGATTAAAGAGCGAAATTTCCAACTTTCCGTGACTTTTCATTCATGGAATTGCAACAGCTGTTTTTCCAACATGTGGCATTTTTGAATGTTACAGATCCAATTCAGGGAGAAAGTATTATGGACTGCTATCACTCTCTTCATTTTCCTCGTTTGTTGTCAGGTACTAAGCCCAATTTTTAGCTAAATTCTGTGAAAATTCTAAAGGGGGGTGATATTTTTCTAGATTCCACTCTTTGGTATTATGAGTTCAGATTCAGCAGATCCTTTCTACTGGATACGTGTCATTCTTGCTTCAAACAGAGGCACGTTGATGGAATTAGGTATTTCCCCGATTGTAACTTCTGGATTGATCATGCAGTTATTAGCCGGAGCAAAAATCATTGAGGTGGGAGATACGCCAAAGGATAGAGCGCTGTTCAATGGAGCGCAAAAGTGTAAGTTCAGAAAATGATTCACTCTTGATTAAAAGTCTCAAAATTAATTTATGATGCCTTTCTAAAATTTCTCTTGGAATGGTTAATGTGTTGATGTTAACTGACTAATTATGGCTGATTTGTACAATTTCTTGTAAGTAATTACTGCATATTCTGCAAAGTCAGTAGTTGCAGTAATTGCTGCTACTACTAACGCGGTGTTACATAATCACTGATAAAAGCTGTAAATGTCTATTTATGTAATGAGGCCGTAAAGATGATGATTTTTGGAAGAGGCCGAGGCAAATAATCATCTTTATGACAGAAGTGTCTACAAGATTCTTTGGCGATCATAAGTAACAGAATTTGCGTTCAGTTCAGTCAGCAAAGTGAATTTTGACAGATGAGCCCATAAAATTCATCTTTACGTCTGTAGAAAGTAAAATAAACATTGTAGAGTTGGCGCTCAAAAATGTTATTGGATGTCAATTACTACTTTTGTTATTTGTTACTATTTGGCAATTAGAAGTACTAATCAGCAATTGCATCTTGTCTTTTTTTAAATAATGAATTTAAAAATATTACGTGCATTAAGGTGTAGTGAACCAAAAATTTTAATTTCATCTTTTTTTCAGTATTCGGCATGGTGATCACAGTGGGTCAAGCCATCGTGTACGTGATGACCGGCATGTACGGAGATCCCGCCGAAATCGGTGCCGGCGTCTGCCTTCTCATCATCATCCAACTCTTCGTCGCAGGTCTCATCGTTCTCCTTCTCGATGAACTTCTTCAAAAAGGCTACGGTCTCGGCTCCGGTATCTCTCTCTTCATTGCCACCAACATCTGCGAGACAATAATCTGGAAGGCCTTCTCGCCAGCTACTGTCAACACAGGAAGAGGCACGGAATTCGAAGGAGCTGTAATCGCTCTATTCCATCTTTTGACCACTCGCCCTGACAAAATCCGAGCTCTTCGTGAAGCCTTCTATAGACAGAATCTGCCAAATTTGATGAACCTTCTCGCTACAGTTCTCGTTTTTGCTATCGTAATATACTTCCAAGGATTCAGGGTTGATCTTCCTATCAAGAGCGCGAGATATCGCGGACAGTATTCTAGCTATCCCATCAAACTTTTCTACACTTCTAATATTCCAATTATTTTGCAATCTGCTTTAGTTTCGAACTTGTACGTCATTTCGCAAATGTTGGCCGTTAAGTTCCAAGGCAACTTCCTTATCAACATGTTGGGAGTTTGGGCTGATGTTGGTGGAGGTGGTCCTGCTCGTTCTTATCCAATCGGTGGTTTATGTTACTACCTGTCACCTCCTGAAAGCGTCGGGCATATTCTCGAAGATCCAATCCACGCTCTGCTTTACATCATCTTCATGTTGGGTTCTTGTGCCTTCTTCTCTAAAACATGGATCGAAGTCTCGGGAAGCTCCGCCAAAGACGTTGCTAAACAACTCAAAGAACAACAGATGGTGATGAGAGGTCACAGAGATAATTCCATGATCCACGAACTGAATAGATACATCCCCACGGCGGCAGCTTTTGGAGGACTCTGTATCGGAGCTCTCTCTGTCTTAGCCGACTTCTTGGGTGCTATTGGCTCAGGCACTGGTATTCTTTTAGCCGTCACAATTATCTACCAGTACTTCGAAATCTTTGTTAAAGAACAAAGCGACATGGGTGGAATGGGGGCCCTTCTATTTTAAGGCAATCGAAATATCGTGTGAGCGCAAGCTTGACTGATATTGTGATTTTTCTTGTTGTTTGCAATATTAACTGTCGAAATTGTTTTCTTAGTTGTAAATTTAATTTACCTCAAATTGCGACAGTTAGTATCATACATTGTCACTTTGTTGATCAGGTGATCAGTTTTTCTAAGGACATTCAACTAATATAAGGAAATATTTTTTCATTGTACATTTACATGTTTTTTTGCATTTTATGGATGTTTATATTTGTGAGACTTTCCATAAGATTTGTCAGGTTTATACATAATTGCATCGACTTCATGTGGACGGTTGTGTGTTTCGGTCATTTTGTTATAGATTATAATTTATTTTAAATACATGTAATTTCCATATTTGTCTAGTTTTTAATGCTTTTTCATTTGGATTTCTGGAATTCCGCGCACAAGCTCCTTGTGGTTCCATTTGTAAATATTCCAGTACTTTGAAATTGCTAGTACAAGGTACAAAGACATGAATTTTAATAAATCAAAAATGTTATTCAGTATAAGTATTTATTTCGTGCCAGTTATTACTCTATCTAATCTAAATTTTAATATTAGATTGTAATCTAAGTCTTTTTTTAGTTTTCGTAAAACACGTCAAATTGCCAAGTTAAATTTTTGGCGCTAGAATTTAAATTAACGATAATGCTTTCTCCTGGTAACTTTTAATTTTCTCGCAACGTGCTGTCTAGTTCAAAAAACGCCATGGCGTCCTTGGGTAAAACCTAACCTTACTTTTCAGTGACATAATTTTTCTGGGAAAATGAAAAAAGACCGTTATTCAGGGATTTCTGACAGTGAAGAGTCTGAAGAAAGTGCAGAACATGGAGAGTCCACCTCAAAAAATGCGAGCACAAACAACCATGAAGACTCAAGCTCAGAATTTTCGTCTGAAGATGAACGCACCAGGCCCCCCACGCCCCCAGTAGAAGAGAAAAAGAAAGAACGTTCAACATCTCCCCAAAAAAGGGTACACCTTCCATTTCTAACTGTTCTGAAAATAATGATGATGTTTTAGGTTACTTTTAACCCCCTTGAAAGGTTTGTCTCCCAGAACGAAAATTTAACTAAACTTATTGTGAATGATGTGATTTGTGAAGACGATGATGTTTGTATATTGGAAGTGCCGAAAACTCTGGACGCTAGCCTTTTTTTGGAAAAATTAGTAAATTTTGATAGGAAAACAAAAATTAAGCTAAATCATACAAAATACATAATAGAGCCTGACATTGAGGTTAAACCTGTAAATTTGCTTACTCAGAAGCTGAAAATTGTGCACCCAATATCTATTTTAACGTTACGTGAGTACAAGAAACATAAACATGAAGGTGAGGCTGTGGAGACACCTATTAGTCCCCCTTCTATTCCTGGAAACCTTAAAGTAAGACATCCTTTATTTGGGGCTGAATACAAACGCAAAATTGTCTTAAATGAAGAAATACAGAGGAAATTAGACGATACTTTGGAAAAAGCCGTCAAAAAGATGAAGAAAAAGCAACAGAAGATGGTGGAGTCTCTAACACACGACGCGAAGAAGAAGCACAAGAAGAAACGCAATATAGAAAGTGAAGCACCACAGCCTGAACAAGAAAACACCAGGGAGGAGGAATCTATCTTCTCACTGCTTGAAACACACATTGCTGGGAAGAAAAAGAAGAGTTTCCAAGAAGGTGAAACTTCTGCCTCTGATTCAATTTGTGCAGGAGAGGATGTGTCAAAAAGGAAACACAAAAACAGCGTAAAAGAGGAGAAAAACTCCACTGAGTCTCCTGAATTTGGAGAGAAAAAGAAAAAACGAAAAAATAGTACAAAGGAAGAGAGAGCTAGCTCACAGGAACCGGTTGAAGCACAGAAGAAAAAACAAAAGACCAGTTTCCAGGAACAAAACGACTCGACAAGTAGCAACCATGAAGATAAAAAGAAGAGAAAACATAGCATCAAAGAAGAAATGCTTAGTCAAGATGAAGCTGAAGATTCGCCTAAACAAGACAAAAGAAAACGCAAGAACAGTGCCAAGGCAGGAGACGAAGACACTCGTCGCAGAAGCAGTATCATAAACAGTACAGTGATTCCCGACCTACAGCTACCGTTTTTTGAGTTTGATGTTAGTTGTATCGGGAATAAGGAAGAGGTTCACAATAACTCCAAAGACAAAGTTAACAACATTGGGAAGAGCCCTAAAAAGAAGAAAGAATCAGACGAATCACTGAATACGTCAGCACATGATGAGAGTAGTGTACAACAAAAAAGAAAGCACGTAGAAGAAGAGGACGGCGAAACTTCGTCGCCTAAGAAGAAGTCAAAGAAAGTTAAAGAAGAACCAGAAGATGAAGCAACAAACTCTTTAATTTTAAATCTTTTAAATAAGGTGAAAACGGAAATGGGCACCAGCACGAAGCCGAAAAAAAAGCGGAAATCAGAGAACTGACGCCGTCAGCATTGTTATAGTAAAATCGCAATCCAAAAAAATATATATTTTTTAACCAGCTTTGTTTATATTTACCGCGCATGCGCCGGTTGCAGTTTGTTGTGGGCAAGATGGCGGGTTTGAGAGTGTTGTCTGAGTCGGTAAGTAATTTCACAGTATTTACACTTCGACATGCCAAAAGTCTCCCCCCGATGATACTTAAATTTAAGAAAATCACTCCACCACTGATCTTTAGGTCTTCAACGTTGTATTTCTGTCATACGGCTGCCCTACCCCATGACCTCTTTATCGAAAGGAAAAGTTACAATAAACCAGTGGCGTAGTGTCAACCACATCTATACTAACATACAACACATTATTTGGTCCACTGTTAAGTTTATTTGACCTTGAAGAAATTTCGATAAAATATCACCTGGAGCCGGTTTGGTGTTTCCTGTTTTAAAGACGCAATAGAAATAGGCCAATGATAAAAAAAAGACACGTGGTTCAGAGGGGGGGAGGGGTATGATGAGCTTGCGGTGGGGCCCTCATCCGACAAAAAATTGCGCACAATGTAGAATGCTAGAATGTGATGTTGTATTTATATTTTTTTATAGCAACACGTGGATCGCATTGGATCTAGATCTTGATTGCTTTATTACTGCAGCTGTCGGACGTATTTTATGAATTGACATCAATGTAGGGGTCTTTTTTTAAATATTCATGTTAAATTATAATATCAGTGCTTTGTCTTAACGTAACGTACGGACTGACAAATTTGTTTGTTTGAGTTTTAAAAATATTGTTCGACCTTGCTTCTGGTGGATTAAAACAACGAATTTTTTTTAGATGTTTTCGGAAATTTTTGATTGAAATTAATGACACGAATCAATAGTCGATATAAAAACAAAAAATGCTTAAAAAAGGTTATTATGACCTTAATTTTTCTAGTATATCATTAAAATAGAATATACAAACAAACTTCCATCACTTGAAACTTAAAATAGATTTGAATTAATTAATTTTTATTGTATAGGGTTCTGGACAAGGCAGAGAATTTTTTTTTCATTTTGTTCAAATTTTAAGCATCATTTGCAAAGAGACGTAACTGAAAAATAGGAAAACTTACAACAATTTGTTGAAATAACAAAAAGACGAACCATACTGGTGACCTGCAAATAGCAACGATAATGCTTATATTTGTCTAATTCTTTCAGTTATGTTGTAATAAATATTGATGCACTGTTTTAGGATGCAGACAACTTAAAATGATCAAAAATACATATTCTTAAGGAATACAATTTGAAAGGAAAACACCTGAAATTATGAAATATTTATTATGATCGAAAAAAAACGGGGTCACGTAGGCTGCACCGAAATTTTAATATTTCTGACTGCCACAATTAATATTAAATGTCAAACTGTCACACCACCAGGGCTACCAAAATACTTAGAAATTTTTAATTAGGCTAAGACGTCACGTTTTACTTCGAAATTTTTAAATTTTTAACTTCAATTTTTGGCTTTCAAATTGTCAAACGTTAGTTATTTCTTTTTTCAAATAATTCATAATTCTGTTTACTGATTTGAACGCAATTTATATAGGTCAATTCATTTGTATTGGTCCATTTGATAAAAAGTAAGGTTGGTAAATTAATTAATTAAATTTCCAGTTCCTAAAATCTCGAAATAAAATTAATTTGCTGTTTTGATTGAGTATTCCGACTACCTAAATTTTTTAATTGGTGAGCTCATATTCACATTCTCAAACTATTTCCGTTGTTCAACGGTTTGAATTAACAAATAACTATCAATTAAATCTATTGAAATTTTTCTCATCACTTGATAGGTGGTCTTCTTTAAATATTAAACAAGAGGTTATTTAAATATTCATGTTAAGTTAAAATATCAGTGCGTTGTCTCAACATAATGTAAAGAATGACAAATTTGTTTGTTTTTTAATGAATATTGTTCGGCCTTGATTTTTTGATGATTGAAACAAAACATTTCTTAGATTAGATTAGATTAAATCATTGAATTTTTAAATAAAACTAATTTAAGAACGTTTCGAACTAATGAAGTTTCACTGTACATCGTTCTGGACTATCGTGGGGCTGGCAAAAAAACATTTGCATTTTTTTTTCGTAATAAATAATAGGAGTAATGGAAAAACAACAAACCAATTAGCAGTGGAAAGAATTCAAATACCAGCGATCATATTTGATCTTTCTCTTTTTGCTGCATTTTTATTTTGTCCTTTAAATTTCGGTCATGTTATTATAAATATTGATGTATTGTTTTAGCATGCAGAGAACTTGAAATGATGACAAAAACATTCACAGGTATAAAATTTTAAAGAAAATTAATGAAATATTGATTATGATCGAAAGAAAACGGGGTCAAGTAGGCTGCATTGTTTTTGCATATTGCCTATTTATTCTGATTAACCACAATTACGCTTAAAATGGTAAACTTTATGTTGTCAAGCACAGAGCTACTAACATACTTTGACATTTTTAATTCTGCTCGATTTTTGCCCGATCATTTTTACATTTTATTTGATTGTTGGATTCCCTAAAGTCACATAAAATCACAACTTCAGTTTTTTTTTAAATATTTGGTTATTTTCAAAACAGACGGACCTCCAAGCCCAATTTTTATTTAAAATTTTTTAAATTTTTATATTTAGGAGCGACACACGTCTTACCTCAAAATTTTTATTGTTTGTAAATGTGGACATTGCTTTCAAAGTATTCACTGTTTAAATTCCAAATTTACAAACATTCAGCTCTTTATCTTTGAAGACCTTTGAAATTAGTGAACAATTTAACCTAAATGTTGATTAATAGCTTTAATTTTTTCCTCTAGTTGTCATAATTTTAAATTTTAATTGACAAATTTTCTAAAAGTTACTAAAGTTTTTGAATAAAATTTACTCAGTTGATTTAAAAGTCATATTGCGTAAATTGTTGATAGCTTTAACTGTTTAGATTCCCATATTTCCGCTGCTTTTTTAACAATCACTTCTTGACGTCTTGAATTTACAGATACTCAAGTCTCGATTATATATTTCAAACCACTTGCTTTATAACGCAATTTTAAGCTTACCAATGTTTAGAACAAATAAAATCATGACTCTTTTGACTCCATGACCCAAAAGACGTATTTACACAAAAACTTCATGTTTACACGCTACATCTACACTTTTGACTCTTTAACAAAACAATTGTTGCAAAACTTTGATATCGATTACATTATTAAATTTGTTTTATTAATACATAGCTCATAAAAATTAAATATTAAAACCACTGTGTGATCCTGACACATGTTTTTCTAAACGAGCTTTTTGTGGAACACTTGTTACATTGACTCCAATGTTGGGAGTCAATGGAACGTACTGTAATGTAGGCATATTTTATGCGGCAAACTGGAAAAATTTATGTTGACTTAAATGAAATGTCGACTGGTATTGTTTCCATTAACATCCAAAAGTCTCCGTTTTTATTGGAAGTCATTTAAATATTGTTCTTCGAACTGTTAGAGACGTCGAGTTATGTGACGAAATATTTCTTTATCAACGAAAGCACGTGAGGAAACATTATCTAACAAAATGAGCCAGAATTTTTAAGTTATTTTTCTATCTACCGATATGCAAAAGGTGTGACTCATTCTTGAAATTAACATATTAGTTTTAACAGACAAACAAGCTTATATAAATAACAATAAAATAAATGCGAGACGTAATATCCATGAGCTACACATTTGAAGAATTTAATGACCCGTTAAAATTATTGCAGATGTCAACACCTTAATCTAAATTAGTGATAAACTCGAGATCTGCGGGTTCAATTTAACTCCTAGCGAATATTATTTAGATTATGAATGTTATACAAGTGTCTAAAATTTTGTTAAGCGAATATGAGCAGAAGAAGAACTTTGACCTGCACAAATTTTCAAACAAAACATCAAAATTTTAGGCTAGGTGCGAGTGGATTGAAACCATGCTGTGAACACCAGAATCATTTGTTAGTGTTCTAAATCTGCCTTTAGTAGAATGCCTGAAATATTTCTTCGTTAGTAACAGTCTAGAAACTGGGAATTTTCAACACGTAATGATTTTGCTCTGTTTATTAAGGTCATATTCGTTCGTCAAGAAATTTGCATTAAAATTGGTGGCTTTATGTTATTCCATTTCCATTAATTAACGGTGACATTTGTCTTTAATACCAAAGGATTAGATTTGTAACGATTTTCGTTTACTCGGTACGTCGATAAAAATAATCTGGAAATGATGCCAGCTTTCTTCCTGAAACAAGCGCTCTTTGTCAACAGTTTCATAGTTAATTCTAATTATTTACTCAAACTCGAGATTAATCCAGACATTTACATGTTCCAAGGGTAAGCTTTCTTGTCTTTAATTGGTTTTTGTCGTCAAAGTGAAATTTAATATCATCCTCTTTAAATTACAAATTCTGTTGCTCATCATTTTCAACGGTTTTTCTTTCTGTATCGATTTAGTCTAAATGGTGAAAGTACCTTAAGTTTTTCGACATTTGATATTTACCATGTAACTCAAATCTATATTTCTTTGATTATCTAAAACACGACTTTCTTCTTCTACTTTATCTAATTAGAATAAAAGAGCTCTTGTAATAGGAAGTGCGTCTGTTTGGCTAAATTCCAAATATAAATCCCGGTAAAATAATTTTCGGGGGCTCGAAAAATAACCAGGTGGTTGCTTTTTTGGGTAACCCCGTTAAAATAGCGATATTTAACCTAAAAAATCCCACGTGTACTTCCGTGTAGATTAGCCAAAAAGCATTATTCGAAGCTTCATAAAGAAGAGGTGCGGCATTATATATAAAATTTACGGAAAATCCGTTGACCTCCGTTTTAATTTTAGGAGGATTTTGAAACAGTGCCAGTCTGCACGTTATTCCGTGTGTCTAACGTATATTTCAGTACGACTTCGTCATTTATGCTTTGCGACGAAGAAAAAATTGTAAAGTTGATGACGCCAAATGTTTTAATTGAAAGAAACGAGGTTAACGAACTAGGAGGATTTGTCTAATTTTTCGATGGAAGCGAAATTGCGATTTAAACGATGAGGGCACTTTATTGCACAACCGTCATAAAAAAACAGAATAAGTAAGTAATAAAATTACAACATGTTGTCTCGCCTTATCTAATAAAAGAACAATAGAATATTTTTATTTCGTGATTTTGACTCGGTTCCAGCGCTTTGTTGGAGATAGTTTCATCAGTTTTTTCTCAAAACTTTTCTTGATGATTCAGTAATGACTCTCATCTTTATCACTGCTAAAATTCGCCTTTGTCTAATATTAGTAACTCCATTCATGCTTGGGTCAGTTTTCCGCGACTGGATTTGATTTGCACAATTTGACTTCGTTTAAATTTACCTTTTAAATTGAATCTAGAGTGTTTTAACCCTGACCATTTAATAATGCATTTTCTTTTTGCTTTGAAATTTGAGGATCGCCACAGGTAAATTGTTTGACCATGGTAGGGAAGGATTCAAGATGTAAATATTTATAATTACAATAATGAATTTTCAGTGAGGGTCGCTGAGTTCAATGGTCTTATTGTTAGTTGCTCAATGAATATTTCCGAATGAAGAGGAATTGTAGTTACTACCGCGATTTTAGTGAAACCTGGACTTAGAAACTTTGGAAAACTCGTCTCATGGTCGGTTTGTTTTTCACTTATAGAAAACCTGTTTTGACTTCGTGTGACCTCAATGCTTCCCCCATGATTTATTTATGATTTATTGTTTGAAAATAATTGTAAAAGGGTTAATCATCTTCATCGTAAGTATTAGAATTTATCTATTGATAACTGGTGATAACGGTGGTGCGACTCTAATGAATTTAAATAAAGTTGTTGATTTGAAATCGCTTTGCCTTAATTTTTCCGTCTGTCAGTCATGTAGTGTCTATCAAAGAGAATGACGTACGACGGTATCGTCTTGAAAGTTTCCACTCCTTGCCTGATACGCTGGAGATTTGGTTATTATGGCTTTCGTTTCTGTAAAGTAACTCTGTACGGAAATAACCTCAGCCTAACGCAAACCCAGGTACAGTTTGCATCATCCACATTTTTATCCCAAAGTCATATTAATAATAATAATAATGATGATAATTCGGTTACCGTAATCTTGTAGTAGTTTGATAATAACAACAAATTAGTGTCACTCGTAAGAACAATATGCAAGTGTCCTACTTAGTTATCATAAATATTGAAATGAGTCGTGTTTAAAAACGTAACCCTGCGTTCTACGTGACGCCAGGCAGCTGCTCTCCCCAGTCTAAATCTTTTAATTGGCCCCGTCGGAACCCCGTTTTCGGAGGGTGGAAGGTAACGTTTAATTCAGCTTTCGTTTTACCGGAAGCTTTCAAAAACCGAGCTTTGTTTTTGCAACGTCAAAATCAGTCTCCGGTGCTAAGTTATGTAAACGATAACGGTGACGCCAATTAAAAAAAAAACACATGATAATCCCTCACTTTGTTATGTAAACAAAGATAATAACAATCAACAGCCCTAATAAAGTAGTCGATGAATTTTGTCTGGTTTCTACCATCGCAAATGCGTAGTAACAGGCGGGGCCCCTTTTGCGGTTTCCTGTTGCGGAATTGAGTTCGCGAATCATCAACAAAATAATTGTTTCACAAATTAGGACCATAAATAATGCATTTGCTTGAAGCCTTGGCCTGTTACACAACGTTTTGTTGACTTCTCACCTTGAAATTCGCGATCTCCCGAATTTTTCTGTAACCTGCGTAGGTGGTTTAACCTTTGATAACATGGATCGATCTTCACAGTTCTATTTTAGGCTTCCGTTAAAAGTTGTCGAATTTATTTATACACAACCTGAGATGAATCCCAAACTTTTTCGCCGTATTGACGCCGGTTTCTCGGCCTTGTCCCTGAACTCTCTCCCATTAATTCGAAGACGTCAGAGCAAGTCAAAGTTGATGCTTTCTAAGACGTTCTGGCGTGATTTTGCACCGATCTGCGCACAATGAGGCGAAGTCAAAGAACTGTGGTGACTTATTTTTGCAATGTTTATTTAAAAAAAAAATGTTTATTGCTTCTTGAACAGATGTTTGCAAAATTGTTAAATTTTACTTCACTGATGGACCTGCTAATTTCAGAGTCACGCTGAAGAAAACAAAACTTGATGTGTTTGTCACGATCTTCGAATAAATATCTTTTTTTCAGAAATACGCGAAACGAATGAATGTTCACACGGATTTTTCTGCAAATTCCGCTAGTGAATGTTTTATTGCTTTAAAAGCACCTCCTTTTATATTTAATGAGCTTGCATAATTAGTGGATAGATATAGGTAAAGAAATATCCAATTTACGATCTGATACGTATCTCTAATGTTTGGTCTGCAATATAAGTGTTTGACACTCAAAGGTTAAATTCCAAATTCGAAAGGCAAAGACGTATTATTGTTTGCTCCCAAAAACTGTTCTTTTTATCAAATTTTAACAATATTTGCTTTAAAAAAATTCCATAATGCTCAAATAGATTATAACGTTCCTGGTGTGGTGCGCAAATTTTCTATTATTAGGTGGGTAGAGAAGTTAAGTTCGCTTTTTAAAGGTTTGATTGACGTTTGTAAATTGTTGCTTAATTTAACCATAACTCCAACATGTTGAAAGCGGCATGACATTATTAAACCGTCATTAAGAATAATAAGTAATTTTAATTTGGGAAGTGGGATTTGTATGACCACGATGAGAATACGAAGAAGGGTTTGGTTGTGATTTGCAAAAAAGCGTTAGAGTTACAATTCAATTAATATTTCGGTAAGTTCGACTCGACCAAGGGGTAAATTTTAGGAAGAATAACCAAACTAGGATGATATGTCATCAAAACAAAAAATCAATCTAAACTATCAACAATATTGAACGGAATGGAACAAATTCAGTTTTTTTAGTGAATGTTCTTAATATCAAAGTTTCTGTTCAAAGTATTTTAACATTTATTTTAAAAATGTGATTATTAATAATGTGTAAAAAAAGAAAAAAAACTGCCAAAACTCTTTTAGAGATTATTCGAAGAATTATTGAACTACAATTAATAGTGCGAACGTCAGTTTACATAAGTTAACTTGAATGTATTTTGAAACGGGCTTTACGAAGCGTTAATTGCAATTCAAACTTGTTAACAACCATTTTAGTAAATCACAATAGTCGTTTTTTCTAGAATACGAGAATTGTAAATTCAGATTAGGAATTGTTGTCTAAAGTGTGGAAATTTTAATTAAGAATTCGTTTTATACTTCAAAGCATCATTTCCCATTTCCTTCTGAGTTACCACTGATTCCTTCTGTTCACCGTCTTAATTAAAATTAATCATCCCTCAGCAATTTTATTAGTTTTAATTCCAGTCATGTTTCGTAAGTGATTTCATTTTTGCATAATTTGTGTTTCCATTATTAAAATATGTAGAAGCTTGGAGAATCGGCGTGGAAAGAACGATTGTTTCGTGCATGTTTCACGTGGATATAAATTTGAATTGAACTGGGACTAAGTGATAATTAAAACATTCAATTTTGTTCGTTTGTACGATTTGTATTAAACATGACTAGGTATATGATTTTTTTTTGCAAGATTCTTAACCTCTAAAATGTGGGTTATATTAGCATTAACGTCTAGAAGTTTCGATCGGTCGGATCATTATAAATCCAAATTTATAACATTTACGCAATAAAATGCGTTTATGGCTTGACAGTCTTGTAATTATCATTTTTGTAGTTCTGTCACAATAGGTGAATAGCCTTTACTCACCATTTAGAGTAAACAGCGTATTTTTCAAGAGGTGGAGCAATAAAGAATAAAAACTTGCCACCAGAGACTTAAGCAAGAAATTCTCTGAATTTAAACAGGTAAAGAGCTTTTGAGCATAACAAACCAAAATTTTCCGACGTAACAGTGAGAGAACTCTCGTTACGCCACTTACTTTGTTCACGCATGAGGGTTTTCTTTAATTTGCCTTTCATGTCGTAAACAAATGTTTACATGCATTTTTAAAACCAATTTTTCTTTGCAACAAAGTTCAACTAAGGGTGTTTTCATGTTAAAAATTATTATTCGGGGGAGCTATATCACGAAGGTGGCAAATTTGTGTCAAATTTTGCAATTTGTGCCGAGTCAGTCGATTTAACGATGTACAGTAGAGGTTGAAATATTAAAAAGCACGGGTCGAACCGGGCTAACAAAGGATCGGGATACAACAAAGCTAGGGATGTTCCGTTTCCAGCCTGAACAGGATATTTTTTTCGCTTACAAATTCAGAAACGAAATTCATTAACGGATTATAGAATGTATTAGGGATAATGCTGCATTTTTATTACCGGAATTTCCATATTTCGTAGGCGATACGCATTTCCCCAAATATGCAGATCCTCTTAATGATTTTATGGTCCCTCGAAATGCGAAATTGGCAGCTCAAAAAACACCGCCAAAGGATTAAGAATGATGAATATTATCGAAAATCCTGACTGGGAAATACGAGGTTCATCCGGAACCCTATTGAGATGTTACAACTCGCTCAATTTAACGGTTCACTTCTGTGAATGCGTTAAAGATTAAAGTCGTATGAATTCACCCACAACAGCACTTTCTTGTTGTGCTATTGAGGTAATGGTGGTAAGCGTGTAAATACACCGAGTCATGGAGCTAAATCGTCAGGATTATGATATGTATTTCACGATTTTAAAGAGGGCGTAAATGTAGGAAAATGGCTGTCTTCGGCTGGTTAGATTATGGATTATGCTTTTTTTTACAGAAGTACAGGACTTGTGAAGACTGCTAAATTAGAAAGAATGAAGACCGCCACGATTGTCTTCCAGTTCTTCAAAACCTGACCATTTTAAGATTTTATTGCTCCACCACGGAAATGTCGCATCTCACAGCACTAAAAAATACTTAAAAGGTTTTTAGAGAAAAGAGAATAATCGAACATCCACCTTACTCAGTGTGCAATAGGTACGACGCGTGGGCGTTTATATAAACGAGAATGAAAAGTGGCTCTCACAAAATGACTGGCTGAAACCTAATCATTAATGGTGAAGTGTATCGATGCCGAAGGAGAGAGCTTTGGACACTAAAGTTTTATTCTTTTTAGTGTTATTCCCGCATCTCAAAAATTTCAAAGTAACTGGCATACCAGTTGGAGAGCTATAAATTTTGTTCTAATTTGTCTTTTAAATCTAAAATTAGTCTCGAGTTCCCTTACAGTGTACAGCTGCATTAAATGTGAAAGAAACAGTTGGTTTTCTTTAAGTGATACTGCCGTAAAATTGGAAGAATCGGATTGAGTAATTAGAATTTTCTACTCTTTAGTTATTTGCACGTATCATATTTAAGTTAGAGATTAAGATTTTGTGAAAAATCTTGTTAAAATTCCTGGGATAAAAATTTATCCATTCGTTTGTCAGAGTTCAAGAATTTTACTGTGAAATTTTCGATAGTCATAGTATATTTTTGTTTTAGTAAATATTTTCGAAGGAGTACACACTTTCCAACTGACTGATTTTATGCTTTTTTTTTCTTTGGTTTTCGGCCACTCTTTAATGTTAATTTCGTAAAATAACACGTTATTTGAAACACTATCATTTTTTTCCGAATTAAGTAACATTAAATTATAATGTAATAACTAATGTCTCAATAATGTTAATACCGTTTTTTAGATCGTATAATTTCAACTTCAAAAATGTCAACGATTTGACAAGCTGTGTTTTGTTTATACTGAAACTACGTCGGTTTCAAAGTATTTCATAATGAGTGTTTTTAATTATAATTGGTGGCTTAACAATTCCACGAAAAATATCGGATTTTCTGGTCAGCAATTAAAAGAATTTTAACAGTTTGAAAGGAATTTTGCGTATGCTTCAACAATGAAACAGATTAAAAGTCTTAAAATTTTCAGAAAACATATGTATTTTCTGCTTTTTAAAGTATTTGAGTTTGAGGAAAGCTTTAAGTGACTTTTTGGGCACTTTAAAGCTCTTGAACTGTCTTCTTCAAAACGCTGTGGTGCAAGAGAGAATCCAGTTTATAAAGCTCAATTTTAATTTTTTTAACGTAAGCTCCGTGGTTAGAATTTGCGGCTAGAAACTTGTGTACGTATCATCACTGTTATTATTACCTTTGTTTACCTATTGCTGCCACAATCTTGTTAATTACTTGTTTAATAATACTAGGTTTACTCAGCAGCCGCCACTGCAAACTTTGTACCTATAATTATTACTGAAGGTGGGCCCGCAATTTCTAAAACTACCTGGATGGTTCATTTACACCGCTGACCCATTTATGTAAATTGATCAAATATTTTTACAATAACTTATCGTTGTGGGATCTCAATAACAAAGTAGAAATCTACATATCAGACACAATATTTAACTTTCTTTTTAAGATTTGGGTCGTGATATAATGAACACCTCCACTTTTTCGACAGTTGTCGTTAATCTGTTCAATTTTTTTTTCTAAAGCAGAAAAAAACTTGACGTAGATTCGTTATGAAGTAGACAGTTCCGTTGGGCTTCGGACCAAAAACATAAAATTAATGCACTGTTATAATTACTCAATGATTTGAATTGATAACATTTCGGGGGCTTAATGAAGCTGTCTTTGGACAATTGAAAAGTGACACTGCTGCATGTTGTTCCGCATGCCTCAGAATTTAGAGCAGCCCCCTTGTGCACTAGTTATTTTTATCAGTCACAGATATATTGTTACAGTGAAGGTTTTTATGGCTCGTTCAAACGTGTGACATCGATTCAAATTAGTAACATTCTCTGAAAAAATTGTGAAGGTGATCGTTACCTAATTTTTACAACGATTTCAACGGATTTAGCCCATTGTTTATTGTTCCCTGAAAAGTACAAACAGCCGTCAAAAATAAACGAGTTTAAAATAATAATCGACGGCCGTTGCTGTTGGTTCGTTGAGATTACGACGCGCGTCGATAATTCAGATCCCTCTTGAAAATAATGGACTTGTTTGTTCGCATTTTTTGGGGGTTTTTGTCAGACAGTTAAACCTTCAAAAAACTGTGATACTCAAATATTTAAAAGACATGGTGCGAAACGCAAACATTTTGATTTAGTGCACGACCTAATCGTATTGTTGTGTTGCTCAAAATACCCGGGTTAAGTATTTTTGGCCTTTCTTTAAATATTTGATCGCTATCCGTACATCGTAAAAACATTCGCGGCGCAGTAGATTTTGCGTTTCAAAATCGCCCAAAATCACGACGACGGTACAAAATTGCACGATTTGTGCAACCAAGGTCGGAAGAATGTTTTTATTTTTGTTGGTCGTGGTTTCTGGCCAATTATAATAACGCGGTGCGAATCCTTGAACTTGAAAAAAGCGCGTATTGTTCTCTTACAACAATGTTGTCTAATTATTTTTTGTTTGTTTAGGAGGCGGACAGCAACAACAAAGCCAAAAGGTACACTGCGTCTACGAGGAAAGGTGAGTTTAAAGGATTTTTCGCAGTAATTAAACTACGCGTCAGAAATTAAAGAATTCAGATGGAATTAATGTTAATTTATGACAATAAAAGTACGATGTATAAGTAATAAAGCAGGTTTATTTGCATTTTCTTATTTTTTTGTTAAGATCAATACACGTGTGTTCATAAACTTTCATTAACTTTCTTTGTAGAGTTCTGCATCCTTAACTTCTGGCGCTCAGTTTACGTGAAACTTTAATTTGATCCGGGTCTTCGATCGGAAGTGATGTAATTCATAATAAATCCGGCAATTATAAAAAATTGATGGCGTTTCGAGCGAATGCCGGCGAAAACGAGACGAATCCTTTAATTTTTAATTAAGCGGAAAGGGTGTTCTTTCATCCTTGAGTCGTCCTGAGGCTACTATTTATTTTTGGGTTTTTTACTTTGGTGAAAACCTACTCGTTTTATCTTGTTTATTATTATTGTTCTATTTTTGGGAATGCTATCTCTAAACTGTGTCTGTTTAATAAATAATTGATTCCAAACAAGTTTCGATTGTTTGGAAAAAATGACGTGCCCCTAGTCCCATAAAACGATGGAAATCTCCTTTCTCGTGTTATTTAAATCTGACGTCAAACATCAGTGTTATTAAACATCGATGACATTAAAATCCAATCGACTAAATTTGGGAAAGTTCCATCGAAGTTTTGTTACCATGCGTTACGTAAATCGACTCCGGTAACTCCGGCGGTTTGTTTGTGTTTTCATTTGTATTTCTGTTTGTTTTCGATGTTATTTGCTACTTATGCCATAAATTGTCGGGTCTGATAAATTCTGTCAGTTTTTTGTGCCAATTTCACATAATTCGATTAATCTCGAATTAAACCGGCCTTCCAGATAATGATAATAATTGGTGTCAATACCATTTTATCAATTCCCATCGGTTTTGATTACTCTAATCTTCTGTGATTAATCACGAAGCGACTAACGTATTTATCATCTAGATCTGTGGCAAAAAGTGAAATATTCCGACAAAACTCTTGCGGGTGATTAATGATTTTACTCCCTGAAATCCCTTCACTGTCTGCCGAGATTCTATTTTCGAAAGGTTATTCGGTGACTTTTTTTAGGATTTACCTATAAATATGACCCATGGAACTCGTTTTAAATAAACCTACTTAATATGCTTTTACCCAAAAGCATCCTGTTGAATTTTAAAAATTGCCAAAAGAATGTTGATTATTTAATGAGGCAACAAGAATACGAAATTTATCCATAATGAACTTGACTAAAATTTAATTATTAGTGTTAGCAAAATTTCGTTGATGACTCATTTAATTATATCGGTTTATTGCATCAAGTTTCATTGTCAGGTGTTGGCTTAGCAGCTTATCAATAGAGTGTACTATAAGCTATTGATCTCGCTGCTGTCACGGTTTTATATTCTAGGGAAGGGGCCCCTAAAACCGCGAATTTCCAAATAAAATGTTTCTGAGTCATCAGAATTGAAGTGGGCACCATTTCATTAAACTGTTCGATTATTTCAAGCTAGTTGGGCGATTGAAAATATTAATAACAAAGATGACTAAACCATTTCATCTTAATCTTGATGGTAGGATGTAATGAAATTATTAAAAATGTTATTGCCGAATTCATAGCGTAGCACCTGTCACATGTGTTTTTTTAATTATGTTTTGGCTGGGACAGATTTGCAAAAATAAAAAAAAATAAAAGTTTCCATGGTGTCATTGCCCATTACGTCGGTTCGATTAATTTCAAATGTGTTAAAATATAATCTGAGCTTGGCAGAGACATTTCAATTTGGTGTATATTTTACATAACGCTAAATCGACGAAATACGATGGTCAAGACTAAGTGCACTTTTAAGCTATTGCTTACAGAACTGTTCTAGACGTCTAATCTCTTGAAGTACATGATTGATAACATGTAATCTTGTCAAGGGAACGTCATTTTTAAGTTGTTTTGTCTGTTGTTCATATTTGTTCCAAACTTATGGGGATGTCCTTGTGAGGATAAATTTAAAGATGTTTATTTTATATACCAGGAATGATTTTTAGTAAAGATGTACTACGTTGTTGATATCTCCATTTAATTGAAATTGCGATAGTAAATCAAATGAATACAGCTGTATTTTTAGGTTGTACAGATAAGAGATATTGTACTGTCGGTGATGTTGGTATTGTTGTGATGAATGTAAATCCTACATTATCAACAAATTGTTGCAGGCATTATAAAAGTGTTGTAAAAAATTATCTGATTTAAACATTGGAAAATTTTAAAAATTTCTCCAAACCTGAAGGCAAATGTCGATTTGGAGTATCATCCAACAATTTTGTTTTGTGCTTCAACAGGCTCCAGTAATTCCATAATTACCCATTTTGTTCGCCCACTTCTTGATCATGTAACTTTGTTCATTTAAAAATCACTATTTCCTCGGTCCTGGGAAATTTATTCCTTCTGTAATTCACCAAGATTTTTTGGAATTGGTTGACGTAGTTAACCGAGAATATTAAAAAACTGGTCTGAAGATGCAGCTGGTTTCTCAATGACGTCTGTGTCCATGGATTCAGTGTCACAAGCAACGCTATCAAGGAAGAATCTTAATATTAAATTTCCACCTTTTTTGTTTTTGTATGAAGGAATAAACCTATTTTTTATGCTGGTTTCAAAAACGACCTTGTATTTTTTTCAAGCACGAGATGAAATCGAGCTTTGTAGATTATTTCTAAATGTTTTGGTTAAGTACTTTAAACACGGAATAAACAAGCTTTTTGCTGCTACTAAAGTGCGGTTTTTATTCCTTTTTGTTGTTCATTGAGCGCCAACTGCGCCGAATTTATTGAATAATAGTAAACAAACCAAAATAAATCAAACAAAAATAGATTACGTGTACTGATATTTTTTTATTCTTACGGCAGGAATATAAGATGACGTTTTAGCAGTTTCTAGTGTTTTCAGATGGACTTAAAGCAGGAGAACACACGTGAGTTAGTTAGTTCCCGATTACTTTTTATGTTGTAATAAGCTCTTCTATATTTAAAGCACCACAAAACGCGTAATAAACAGTCAATTAATTAAATTCCAATTGAGTTTGTTATAATTATAATCTTCACTTTTTCAGAAAAAGCGATGTGGGACAATTGAATTAGCAGCTTTAAAAGGAGCGTTAGTTCTAACTCCGGAATTGAGTAATGACACCATAAAAGTGACTAAGTAATTCCAGTCAAAATTACTTTTAAATCGTGTAAATGAATGCCTCCTTTAACGACGAAGAGACATTTTTAGCGTCATAACTTTCGATAAAACAAACTTTCAATGTGTCGTTTCACCAACCTGCAATTTTGCGTTCGTATTTTTAGAACTACACAATAATTGATTGTGTCGGAATAAGCGATTATATTCACAATGGTCAGTAAACATGATTTATGCTTTGATTATGTTCTATTCATCGTAAATCTGTAAAACAACAAAAACTGGACAGTTTCTATAGGACCATCCAAGAAGGTTTTTTCAACGAACCAATTAAATACAAACGTAACTAATTCAAGTTATTGCTACTTTTTTGAAAATACAATGAAATCGTCTTCTTTTGGTCAAAAAAAAAGAATGAACTTGCTACTTAAAGTCACGTTTGTTTCCTGTTGACTTAAAGTGTTTCATTTGCGAGTTTTAAAATATTGCATCATTTCAAACCACAATTTCAAAGGCATCCCTCGCAGGGGAGTCTGATGCAAGAAATATCGGTACGAAATGAATCAGTGAATTTACACACTGATTCAAGGCGAGCTATACTTGTAATTTCAGATAGCTTTTCGTATCACGTTATGAGGTAGATAAAGTAAATATGTCAACTGATGTACTTTAATAAAATTTTCTTATTTATCATGGTGTATTGTAGATACGACAACACTTGATAAAAAGTTGGAAAAGGTATCAAAAACGCGTTTCATCAGCTCCCATATGGTGTAATTTAGAGAAAAATTATAATTCAAACCTGCGCACCCTTCTAAAATAGGAAATTTACATATGGTAATCGTCTAAGGTCTCAAGCACCTGCGGAGCAAAACAAGATTCTTGAAGTCCGCTCCGGGCTAAGATTATTAATTGTGTGTATCTTATACTCCGGGTGTGATGTGCTTTTTCGAAAAGTGGATCCATTTCTAACGTTATTTTTCGTAATTGATTTTTGCTTTAAAAGAGTAACTGCCGCGAGCAAGGATCATCCGCGTTCCGGGTTTACCGGAAAGGTAGACAAAAGCTCGGAAAGTGATATCTTGTTTATCGGATGAAGCTCTGGAAACCGGAGTCCCGGAGGGGGTTGAGCTATGAGGAATGTTCTAGAAACCCGGAGAATCGCTGTCTCGTTCACAGTGCACCCAACACAACAAACAGAAATCATACGATCCCACGTAAGCGTCGCGATACGCAAGCGCGTCACCGCGCCTACGTGACCATCGGAAAAGATGCGGAGGCTCCGCTAACACAAAATAAAGCAGTCGGAATTTAACATCAGTGGAGTGCGGATTGCAAGATGGGAAGATAGAGTGATAAAACCGATAAATCCTTTTCTTTGTGCCTACTATATAAATTATTATTGTCTGTGAGACCGGGCCATCGTAGCATCAGCTTCGATCTATTTCCGAAGGAACCAACTAGCAGAATCCTTTGGTTTTTCTTTTACATTCAACTTCATCAAGATCACGAAAAAAATGGTTGAGAGGATTTTAGAAGAAGTGGAGAATTACGATCCAGGTTTGTATTGTTTGACGTGGACGTAGTAAACAAACAGTAGTGGTTCGGGACCGCTGTTTTTTCTTTGTTCGCTTTTGGGCTTCCGAGGAAGCGCTTTAAGATGACCAAATTTATCGATATCTCGCTGAGGTTACGTCATTTCTTCACGAAACCGGTTTACCAGCGCATTTTAGACAGCCGGATTTGTTTATATGGACCTCTCACCCATTGTACCTCATACGTTCGACTCCAGTTTTTTTGCCCGGCGCTTACTCATTATCGTATTTCTTCTAGAAAATCGCGAATCAATGTCGTAATTCGCAACACTCCTTGCTTGTTGTGAAACGAATTGAAAGAGGTTGTTGCCTTTGGCTTTGGTGCACGAACGTCGATCACGACAGTATCACCGGTTTCTCCGATTAAAACGACAATTATTCACTTGGGACTCACGCAGTCTTTAGTCACGTCTGACCAAAAGCTCGATCCTCAAGGGTAGCACCTGATGACACAAAAAAAAAGCTTTAAGACGCAGTTCGATCAAGACGTCACCATCATTTTTGCAATTCATGGAAAGCACTTTTCTTTGTCTCTATTTTCACAAATTGGCAACCATTCGGGTTCATCGCTTGTATTATTAGAAAATGGAGCCAAAATTCAATGGTTCGTTTAGTCGAGTTTTTTTTTTTTTATATAACCGCATTAAGCACCGCATGTCTTATCTTCTGTTTTCATCAGTTGTATGACCTGGAACTGATAAAACAATAAACAATGATGTGTTGTGGCCGTTTTCTCAATTGTTCCGTTGAGAGTACGAATTGCTGTTTTTTTCAACCCATTTTACACCTGTTGGGTTGGAATACCGATGATGCAATACAAGTGCGAAATTGAATGAAATGACAATTAGCAGGTCGTTCTGAATTGCCTGTGAACAAAATCGTTTTGATCCTATTATCTTGTTTTCAACAAATTTCAGTAGTTAGGGTTGAAATTACGTAATGTGGTAATATACCTGTCACGAACAAACTTCGAGAGAACCATAACATTTAAAAAATGATAAAATTTGAATTAATTACCATTCATTAACCTCCAATGAAATTTGGAGCAAATTAGACGGAAAAACTGATTTTTGTCACGTTTTACAACCGTCGCTGCATAATGTCAGTAGTTAAGTCAAACAACACTTTGTTGTAATGTTTGTTTTTGTTGCCGCAACACTTGGCTTGAGGTCAGAAAGGGGCTAAATCGAGTTATCGACGTTTTGTGTAATGTTTCCAGATGAAAAACCACCAACAATGATGAATACAAATAACGGACAAAACTGTAAAACACACGTACGGATATTTTATTGATAACCGTCCACATCAGTGTTTTTATTGCTCAGACAACGTGGTTTTCCGCATATTTTTAGTCTATTTCCAACTAGTTCTTTTTAAATACACCGACTAATACCAGGATAAGTTGCAACACAAAAGATCTTTTTGATGAGTCGGATCCAAAAACTTGGAAGGCATCTGTTGATTATTTTTGATACGTTAATTTACAACAATGCCGTTATCAATTACATTTTCACTTAATTTATCAGTACGCTATTTTTATTGATTCGAAAAACTGAGAAAAGGAGATTAAACTCTGCTTTCGGACCCTTTAGTGGTGTTAATTGCATTTGCTAATCGCCTAAAAGATCGTTATAATTGTCTTTGAATATTTGAGAGATGGCTCGGGTGAAGGTTCAAAGGGCGATATAAATAGATCATTTTGAAGCGATTTTGAAGATTGGAGTCGTTTGTAATTAATATCTAAACAGGTGATAGGTTTCATCGATCGGTGTTTGATTTGGCTTGAACTTGTTTCAAACCAAACCAATTATGTCATGATTTTTTTTTCAAACTGCTGTTTTGCATTACGGATACTTCCTAATTAGTTGAGACAACTTCTTTGAGTATTTTGCACTCAATGATAAATGTAAAGCTGATTAAACTTAACAATGAAAATGTAATTCGCACGTTTTCCTGATTTGTTTTGTTACTGCTGCCATTAGTGAGCATTGTTAACAAATTATCTTGGATTTAAATGGAAGGGTTCATTTTATAGCTATTCCATGTTCCGGTATACTTAAAGTAACAGATAATTTACATGCAGCTAATTTTATGTCACAATCAATCACCGAATATTTCCAAATATCATCGGTTCGTTGAAAAGCTAGTTTCTTTTTGATTAGAACCATGAAACTGTGTCCACAAAATAATTTAATTCAACGTTGTTCGTTTATTTATACAAAATACCGTTTGAAGGAAACTAAACTTAAACAATAATTCGTAATTGTGTGTTTAACAATAACCAAGAATAAACGTGGCTTTTCCTTGAAACTGTTTTCATTCATTGATGTTTCTTGGTCACCATTTGGTGTGTCTGTTGGAGTAATCTTTCAATCTCGTGGAGTAATCCGATTGTGGGATAAGCGCCCTGAATTTCAAAAACTTAACCACCAACAATAATTAAACTGACCCATAGTCCTTTGTTTTTGGCCAACAATCGCATTTTTCGTTACAATAGTAATTCATTTTTACCACAGGTAGAAACCTGTATTTTTATTATTCATTTAAGATTGATTGTTTTATTTATAATCCTTGTGCAACTTGAGACTTGCAATGAACAAAAATTCATGAAAGTTGTTTGCCTTTTAAGGCCTCCTTTATTAATTTAAATAAGCCAACGGTGACATAAATGGTTCTTCAATTGTCCAGATAGAGTTGTGCATTTTATTTTTGCAAGAATTAATCTGCATTAACATTACCTGTTGTTGAAAACAAAAGTCGAAACGCGGCATGAAAACGTGACTTTCGCAGTTACCGTCAACTTCTAAAATTCCTTAACGTTAAATGCGTAAATTAATTATGTATTTATTTTTGTTGTAACCGCTGTAGATCATTGTAAAATAACAGTCTCTATTTTTATACATACACTTTGCAAACTTGTTTGTTGTTGTTTTTTCGTTTTTCGGGCATTAAATAAACAGAAAGTTGAAGTTAATGTAGGCGCAATTTCACTTAGATTTTTTGGTTTTTATATATTACAGTGGTAACGCTTAGTTCTCGTTGCCTTGCAATAATAAAATTTGCGGTTCTTGGAGCGCTTTGTTTTGCTTTTGGCGTATGTACTTAAGAGGCAGAATTAATTAAGTTAATTGCTTATTAGTTTGCTTTTTAGCGGGATATTTCTTTTTACCTTGACTGGGAAATTACGGTGGAAGTCGGAGGAAAGCAGAGATGTTGATCGTTAATTTGAACACGTGTTTGGCACTTTTTCAGAAACAACAAATTGAGTTTTCTTTGAAAGCAGATTCCTTGCTTTGCATGGCAAATGTCATCCAAATTAAACAAACGAGGAGGAAGTTGGCATTTATCGCTTCGTTCATAAGAGCAGGAAGTTCTTGACTGCTTAGTGTTAAACTGTCTATAAATTAACGCGGCGAAGTTGATTGGGTTTGAAGTCGCTTTTGTGTGTCCAATAACGGACCGCATCTTGAGTTCACTGGTGTATATTTAATATCACTAATCCACGATCTGGAAGTGAACCCTTTAGAGGTGTTCCACTTTCAGATAATCTAACATTAATTGAGCTACGTTTTTGGGCTTGTAAGGCGACTGACTCTCCCACACTGTAGAAAGTTGCCGACGATTCGTACACGACCTGTCAAAAGAACGAGTCATATGTTATAAATATGCAAATAAAATATTGTTTAAATGACGTCAGCTTTAATTAACTGTGTGTTTAGGAGGCGGTTAATGTTAATTTATGTTTATGCTGTTACGTTCCACATTTGGCCATTATCAATTCAATAAACACGGTACTTGATTGCCAGCTCACGTTGTCAATGGCGACGACGCCATCACCCAAGACCTGCTTTCTTCTCACAAACCGTCTGATTGTTTTCCACCTGCCACCTTAAAAATAACCAGAAATGTTAAACGAAAGCCTATTGCTACTACGTGCTATGACTGGCCACATGCCAAAACATCTAAATTTATCGGAAAATGGTTTTCTCTTTGTTTTGTTGGATTCCAGGAATGCTTTTTACTCCCCCGATGTTCATTGATCATAGCGTCCTTGGTCGGCTGCATTTTCGAAAAGTGTCGCAACAGGTCGACGGCCTGGGCGAGGCCTCCGTTATAGGCCTCCGGGTTTTTCACGCACATGTTGAAAATGAACGTTGTTTCAGAATGCAATGGCGGCGTTACCAACGGCGACAGCATCAGGGGCTGCACGGGCGGTGGAGGATCCGCCTCCGACAGCGGCGATCAGATGGACGCCGATGCCCGCGCCAAAGAACTAGCCCGTCGTAAGGAGGAGGCCAAGAGGAAACGCCGTAAAAAGAAACGTACCGGCTCATCGCTAGTTTCATCGTGTTTTCAAGGTGAGCACTTGTTGAAAGACGAGCTATGTGAAGTTCTTTTTGTTGAGGTGTGATGAGCCATGAGGGGAAAAGTATCTGGTCATTACCTTCAACGATTACTGCACTGCAAAATTTCACTTTCTTTAGACAATTAAGTTTTATTGGACGTGCTTGACTGACGGTTTCGGAGGATGCCAAATGGGCACACAATAAAGTTAATCCTGCTTGACTTTTCATTGTTGGCGTAGATGTCCAAGGTTACGTCCCATTTTATTTTTTTTCACCGGAATAGAATTTAGCTAAAATTGTAAACTCAACTGACTTTCGCTACTGAAGGTTTGAGCTAAACAATCAACCGCATTTGTCTCGGTTTTAACCTAATAACAGACGAGTCGGCGGAGGTTTCTCTTTTATTAAGAGCAAAACAGAAGATACAGTCTTTCTTTGCGGAAACTGACAGGCTGTATCAGAGAAATGCAGAATCAAATCTGAAACCTGGTCTACAAGAGAACTTTCAAATTATATTCAACAATTTTCACTATTTTTTCAAATGCGTCTTAGTTTTTGCAAAACCGGAAGGAACAATAACTAAATGCCGAGGAAAAATATGGACTACAATGTCGAAAGATGGGATACTCAAGGCAAACTTACTGTTAATGACCACCCAAGATCAACAACAATAAGAGAAATGTGGCATGGCCAAAATAAAATAATTTCTCTAAAAACAAGGCCACAAGGAAATTATATAAAGTAATCTTCTCGTTCTACCTTCCACGTACTTTAAAAACACCAAAGTTATAACGAAATTATCAAACCGGAACTCAATCTAAAAGAATTACCATAGAATAAAGCAGTAAAAAAATGCAGTTTACTACATAAACTCCAATATCAAGAAGCTAAGCAGCAAAGCAGCAGTTCAAACCAAGTTGTAAAAACTCCCCACATCATTTTTTTGTGGGGCTTAACCATTTATCATGCGCCCACGGATCAATAGAAATGCACCCTATTGTGTTCGTTCTATAAAACCCTTCCTTGCAAGATTTGCCAGGTGCACCATAACAGCATTGTTTCGAGCTTGGTTCTAAACTGTACATTATTTGATGTGTGCGAGTGTTTTTTAACAGCTCTACGGTATTTTCCAATTATCCGATATTACACTACTTTACCGTACGGCAATTTTTTTGTTGATTCAACCCAAATGAATTCGTTTTGCTTGATTTAGAACAAAGAATTTATGTAAATTGAAGGGATAATTTGGCCATTGAACTTACACAAATCGATTAAACACGAAAATGGCAAATACATTTTCGATTTAAAACTGTTTATTGGTACAAACATGAGTAATTTCACGCGATGTAGCAAGTAATAAAAGCAGTGGGTAGAACGTATTTTCTCCCATGGATAATATAAAAATTTGAATCCAATATCGCTCGTGTTTTTAAAAACGAATTATTTTTGTTCGTAGTCCTTGGTTCCGCCCGCAGAGGTCCATGGCCTTGGTTTAATCATCAATCTGTTGATTGAAGTTAATTGAATTTACAAACATACTGAAGTGTTTTCAAAAATACTAGTAATCTTTGATGATAATGAGTTTCTTTGAAGAGCGTAGTTTATCTAGTTCAAACGTAAATCCAGACTTGATGACTTCCATTGTTGTAGTCAGAACAAAAAAAATTGACTCTTAATATCAGCTCTGTGAGTCTCGTCGGAAACAGCTTTTCCATCCAGATGTCCGTCGTGTCATGACGCAACTCTCCTTGTTAAACTGAGACCAAACAAATGGAAATAACACAGGCCTTGAAATCGCTAGTTGGATAATCAAACAGGGGAAATGTTAATAAGGTCGGTGAGCGAACGGGCGTTTTTATGCATCTTTTATTATTTCCTTGTTGCATAGTCACCGTTGTTGGAAAAGAAAAACGTTGAATGCGATGGACGTTGACGCTTCTACGTTGCTACAACAATAGTATTTTTAGATTGTCGTTATCACGAAGAATAGACGAAATGTTTTCGGGTTAAATACACATTTCACGTGACTGGATTCACGAAGGTAAACAGGAGAGGATGTTGTATTTTTATAATAGACGACGAGGTTCTTTGCCAACGATTTAAAGATTGCGTAAAATTGCGTTTCCTCTACGCATTTAAGTGATAAATGATGCAAATTTTAGTTTTATTCAAACGAACCTCGATAGAAATCAATTTGCGTATATTTTAATTAGGTGAGATCGTGGTCTAATTGGTT
The DNA here is from genome assembly GCA_030157275.1 of Cynaeus angustus. Taxonomy (NCBI): domain Eukaryota; kingdom Metazoa; phylum Arthropoda; class Insecta; order Coleoptera; family Tenebrionidae; genus Cynaeus; species Cynaeus angustus. The sequence goes on from CM058062.1 coordinate 17,393,575, forward strand.
TAGGCGAAGGATAGACCGAAATTTATGAAGAAAACGATGCGAGGTACCTAAAATAAACGGGGTAATCCCAGTGACAAACTAAAATGTCAAATGCCAAGATTTTGTGTTTTTTGTAGAAAATAAAAATGATTGACACCAAGGTTCTTACTGATATTATTGTTTTCATTTTTTAACCACGTGTAGTTCAGTTTATCGACGTTGTAAAAACAATATCCCACATTTTTTATTTCAATAAATTAAACGGTCTGACCCACACGAATGACGAACGTTATTGATAACGAATCAAGAAGAGAAGAAAAAAACAGATGAGGGCATATTTGTAACTGTTATATCATTATTAAAATAGTTCACGCTTTAAACTGAATATTCATGATGGTGTCAACTTTATTTTGGGTAAACCATAGTTTGAGAGTATACATTAAGCCTGAAATTAAATTAGTTCAAAGTAATCGTTTTCTCTGGAAATCGAATACACCACCGATACATTAATTTTAAACGATTTCAATTTCAATAAATATGTTAATGTAAGCTAAAGAAGAACCACGTATACACATTATTTTTTAGAGAATGTACAATTTGCGAAAAAGATTTGCTCTAAAATCCTGGTTTTAGTCTTGATGGCGTGTCATTGCTTCATTGTTGTAACTTTCTTAAGTGTGTATTGTTGTTTTGTTAGTATGAGTATTTAATTACCACGGATAATTTTTCACTTATTCAACTCGTATCATTCTTTGTTTTTCTCATTTTGAGGAAAATTTGCCTTCTGGCTGCATGTGGCATTTCTTTATTTGCTTATCGCACACGTTTATTTACCTGTTTCCGCAGTATGCTTAGGATTGTGTATTCACAATAATCGCAAATTTTCGCGTGTTTACGAGTTGATAACGGAAAAATATCTCAAACATAATATTTTGATAAATATTAGCTGATCAGGCGTCTTTTAAGAGACGTCAGCACGAACATCTTGATCACTTAATCAGAAATATTTACTTTGCAAATATAAAATTTTGTTATTTTGATAATGGAAAATTATGACAACCTTGAACTTTTTACGCCTCGAGATTTTTCATGTATTTACATTTCCAGCTTTCTCTTTTTGACCTGAAAACTTTTTTCGTTCTAGATTTGTATAAACTGTCCGGCGAAATCTTGGGTGAGGGTGCCTATGCCAGTGTGCAAACCTGTGTGAACATGTATACGGATCAGGAATATGCAGTAAAAATCATCGATAAAGTACCAGGACACGCAAGAGCTCGAGTATTTAGAGAGGTTGAAACTTTCCACCACTGTCAAGGTCACCCTAACATTATCCAGCTTACCGAATTTTTCGAGGATGAAGAAAAGTTTTATTTGGTTTTTGAAAAGGTGAGAAAAAAATGTTTTAATTAAGTTTTTGTGGATGTTATCATACAATGGAATTATGACTTGGCTAAAAAGCTATGATAATTGTGGTATAAAGAACCCACTGTTTGTTTTGTTTCAAAAATTATTTATTCTTCACTTGCATAACTCGTGATAATGCTTGTTTACTGAACGCTTTCATGTGACTTGTTATTAATTAATTTTTTTAATAGATAAACGGAGGACAACTGTTGAGAAGGATTCAGGAGAATAGATACTTTAGCGAAGCGGCAGCAGCAGAGATAGTGAGGGAGGTCGCTTCTGCATTGCAATTCATGCACGCTAAGGGTATAGCGCATCGTGATCTCAAACCGGAGAACATCTTGTGTGTGAATAAGGACAGTCTTTGTCCTGTGAAGATCTGCGATTTCGATTTGGGATCAGGCATCCGCTTCCAATCGAGTGTTTCGAGTCCGCTGGCTACTCCACAACTTTTGACGCCGGTAGGTTACTGGAGAAGAACGATATTTTTTTTTTTTTAATATTGAATGTACCATATGGTTTTTGTCGTTATCTAAAGGATGTGTGGCCACATCAGTTGTTTACAATCAAAATGAATTTGTAATGCGATAAGATTAGCAACTGTAAACACGGATATTTTGATCAGTTCTTAAAAATTTGTATCTTTCGAGAGGGATAACAGATTAATTGCATGCAAAGTTGACGTCAAGTATTTTTGGGTCCAAATTATCAGACACCTTGGCTTTTACAGGTTTGTCCTAAATGACCCTTGACTAGAAAGATTCTAAATTTTTCTTGCGTCATGGAACAGAAGTAGTGCCTACATAAGAAATGCACATATTGAAATAAACAAATAGATTATTCATAAAGTGTTCGAATTGTCAACGTGAGGATAAAGTTTAATTGCAGTTGGCAAACTTTGAATATTAAGCTTGATGCCTAACAACTACCGCATTTTGAAGCGTTGACGTGAATGTAGTAAACAAGTCTTTGATTTTAGGTGGGCAGCGCTGAGTTCATGGCCCCCGAAGTAGTGGAAGCCTTCATCGGCGAGTCGGAGTCCGTGGCTTACGACAAGCGCTGCGACTTATGGTCGTTGGGCGTAATAACTTACATCCTTTTATGTGGATATCCGCCATTCTACGGCAAATGCGGTCGCGATTGCGGCTGGGAACGTGGCGACAACTGCAACGCTTGCCAAGATCTCCTCTTCCATAGCATCCAAGAGGGCCGATACGACTTCCCCGAACCCGAATGGAGTAATATATCGGACGAGGCGAAGGATCTGATATCTAGTTTACTGGTGAAGAACGCCAGCGATCGTATTAGCGCCGAGAAAGTTTTGCAACATCCGTGGTTGAAATGCGCCAGCGACTCGGCGCCGTTGACCACGCCTGCCATTATCAAGAAGAATAATTCCGCGAGGGAATTGTCCCAGTTCGCGGAGAGCGCCATGGCTGTGAACAGGGTGGTGCAGCAGCACTTCAGCATGAATCTGGACTATCTGGAGAGGCCGAACGTTTATCCTATTGACGAAAAGGTGGCGCCCTACTCCGCCAAGGTGAGGCTTCTGCAAAACTATCTAAAAACTTTACGCAAATTGCCTTAAACAACTTTTAAAAAAAAGATATATGTGACGTGCGAGGAAAACTTATTTTGAATAGTTATCTTTCCGTATTAATTTTTTGCAAACGGCGGCACAACTACCGTAGCGCTTTTAAATAAATTATGTATATAGAAATCTTTAATATTTCAGCTGTGTGTATATTAGTTTTGCTTTAGGTAACATAGAGTCTCACGCTGTAATAATGAGCATTCGAATTTCACAATAAAATGTTAATATTGAAATGGGTTCAAAAAAAAAAACATTGGAAGTAATTAATTTTGACATGCAACTTGGCAGTAAAATTTGGAACAAGCGCGCAAATTTAGAAATGTTAGTAAATAAAAAGAATGATCTCGTTATAAAATTTTAACAGTTGATTTAAACAGTCTTCTTTATTTCTTAAACAGCCTAAAAATGATTCAAACTTTGAACAAGTACTATGACTCAGATAGAGTTTCTTTATCGTATTTTAATCTTGTGTTCACGCTTTAAAAAATAGTTTTATCATCCATCATGCGATACAACATTCATTTTTGGTTAAAAACAACAGGCGCCGAATATTTTTAGAACGTTATCATTCGTATGCAAGTATTTATTTATTTTTTAAACTGAAATCTCTATTTCGTGATGTTATAATTTCTCAACGTAGCTAGCTTCCAGTAAGTCAGGGTTAGATATTATAATTTGCACGTGAATACGAAGCAGCAATGAGTTGCTTAAAATGTCTCAAAATTTGCTCTTTGAAGTTCTCCTTCAATATTATCTTCAGACTAAAGTGCCATGAAAATTAAGGATTTATTAAGGAGTTTAATAGAACAAAGCTGCCACCTTTGGAAGGCTCCTTTAATTTAGTGCTTAACTGTATTCATAGCCTCAATGCCCCTCTGCTCTCTTTCCAGCCTACCTTTGCAGAACAGGCTTAAGCTCGTTAGTCTTAGATAAAATTGCGTGGGTATTCCTTTGTTACTTGACAAATGTGTCTATTTGTCTAAAGTTGAAGACAATTAGTTGTTTCAGACAATTTGAATAAGATAATGAGCAATAGATCTCGTTTCAAAGTAAGACTCTATAATTTGCGACTTCGAGGTAATCATCGTTTTAATCAAGAATGATTTTCTTTACAGGTGTTCGGCTTGAGCCCGCCCAGCGAGAGCAACTTAATGCAGAGGCGGATCAAAGGTCGATCCTGCCAGTTCTTGTTGCCCACTCCGGCCCCCGCTATTCCCAGTCCGAGCGGTTGAAGGCGTTGCGCAAGCATCTCCGATATTTTTTTACAAAATAAGATTTAAAAAAATAAAACAAGAAAAAAATGCATGCGTGCGCAGGCTGCGTGCATATTTCGTTATTTTTCACGCAAAATTTTGTCATTGTCGATTTTACGAGAATATCTTTTTTTTTCTTTTTTCATCTCTCGTCGTTAGTCTCCGAGAGAACGTTGTTCATTTTGATCAGTCTGAAGTTGAGGCTCAACTGCGGCAAGGCATCGGTTGTTTTTTGATGTTGTCAAGTGCTGAATATTTGATGTATCAGGAAGCGTAAGATGTCTTGGAGCAGATCTGGCGTCTTCGGCCTAGTGTTAGTTTTTTCGGAGCTTGTTTTTTACATTTTGTCTTTTTTGTATGTGTTGAGGTGGACTGATTCAGTTCAGTCTGTATTGTGATAATTAAATAAGCATCTAAGCGTGCGGAGTAGCGCACGATAGACTGTAGACAGCGTACCTGCTTTATGTTCGGTAAGATACAGAACATTAAATTCGAGGGACGACCGTCCCGCCATGTACTGACAGTCCATTGTATTTTTAAGAGTCCTATATAAGTTTGGATATTTTTTAAAGATTTTGTAATGCTCAAGGGTAGTTTTGGTAATCGAAAAAAAAAATGGGGGCGCGACGATCATACAGGTGCTACATTTTCGGTAAAACCCAGTGATAACCGAAACCGAAAATTTGGCATCATCTTCCAACACTCAGGGTTGTATAACGGCGAGTCATTACAAAACTTATATCAGAAGGGCTCGTTACGCCAGAATGAATGTCCTTAGTTTGTATGTGATAGGGTGAATGAAAATTCCCCAGGAAGATCCGACATGATTGGAGGAGTATTCTTTTTTCTATGCTTATTTTTTACGGCATTTATTATTGTACTGTAGCGGTGCGAAATAATGTATTTTCCAATCAGTTGATACCAAAAAAACATTAAAAAAATCTATTTAAAAAAATAAAATATTTTAAGTCTTACGTTTTTCATCCAGATTTCTTTACCTATCTCAAACAGCACTTCAAGTGCCATCATTTGTTTCTATTTGTGTTATTGTAAGCACATGAGTGTGAGAAAACTTTATTGTTATCTTTTCTCATGCTGATGTCACATTATTTGAGTTTCAGAGAAATTTATATTGTTAAATATGACGTATTTTTTTTCTACAACCGAGCAAGCTAGCATTGAGTAAATTAGTGATGGAAATTTATGTACCAAGTGTGCTTTAATTTCATATAATAAAGACCGATTTTTTTAAAACTGTGTTTTATTATCTCATATAAGTCTGCTCCAAAATTTACGCAGCACAATGGTTTTTTTTTTTGTACGCAGAAATTTGGGTTATGTAACCCGATATACATGGATGCTTGGAGACAAGCATATGTACCTGGCTTCTGGTTGTTGAAATTAGCAAAATGGTCATCTGGTGGCAAAATATAGATGTTTAAAAAAAACTAACTTTTTGTTTTTGAGGATGTTCTTTTAAGCGTGCTAAGTTTTATTTGTTTGTTTAATTCCTAATATTATTGAACAGAAATATGTATTATACCTACAAACTGTAAATAATAAATGTTTTTTTTTAATTTTTAATCATCTATTTCTTAAAAAAAAACAGTGGTTACCTTCATTGGTTTTGGGGTACAATGGTATCCCAAAAATAACACTAACTTAACAAGAATATAAATTTAAAAAAAAAAGGTGAAATAGAACCGCTGTATTGAAAAAAAAATTAATCTATACAATAAAAACAAATTGATAAAGAAATCATTTTGATCATTTGAGATCCCTCAAATGCATTAAGGCATTTAAAAACATACAGGTTTAACGCACAATCTCAAAATTGCATTATGAAGGCATCTCATTAAGTTCGAGAAAAATATTTAAAAAATCGAAGTCTTTGTTTTTCATACAATATGATGGTTTAAAAATAAAAGGTTAACACCAAAAGTGAGGATGTTAACATTAATCCTCTGTAAATTAGATTTATCTCAGGTATAAAATGAGGTGCTTAAAGGCACTCCTATTGTAAAAATCGAACAATAGTGTTCATTGTTAATTCATTATTGATACATTAAGAGAATTGTACACCAGCAATTACGTTAAATGTGGTACTATAACGACTAAAGAGTCCTCAACAATACGCTGCAAGGTAAACAAAATAAATGAAACTATGGAACAAAGAGTAAAATGGTTAGGAGTCATAAAGAGGGCAGGAATAACAAAAAAAAATGCTATTAATGCTACGATGGTAACTAAACGGGATCAGAAGAAAGGGAATTTCGATATTAAGAAGACAAAAAAGTAGAAGCAGCGCAAAATAGAAAAAATAAAATAAAATAGCGAAATATAAGCAAGACAATGCGATAATAGGACAGTAGAGAAAACCGGGAATGATTCTTTCTAAGAATAATGGATCCAAAAGAAGTATATATGTACATGTACTCTTTCTAAACATTGTATGCCTATTTAGTTATTATATAATAATAATAATAATGTTATTATTCCTTATGTTTTTATTTTTTAATATCTTTTTCAGTTGATGGTTATGTGTATTGTTGGTTGCATACGCAAATAAAAATTTTAAAACTTTAAAGGAAATAAGAAGTTTTATTGAGTTTTAAATAGTTAACAATATTTTTTTTAAATCTAAATTTACTATAAATCTTTATTCCATAGGTTTTCAAAATTTATGCACATTACAAATAATAAAATAATACTTCTAATAAAAAAACTGGTGTGTATTGTTGGTTGCATACTCTATCAAAATTTTGAGTGTTTATTTTAAAGGAAAACTAAAAGTTTATTTTGTTGTAGGTGCCTAAAAGATACTAGTAATTATTCCCTTAGCTAAAGAAATTTACCGAATAACGCAATTTTTTTTATTTATCAAAATTTAAATATACAAAATATAATTAAAAAAAAATGTTCGGTGTCCAAAACCTTAAATCTTTACGATATCTTCTATAGTTTTGTTACAATTTTTTTTCAGCTTTGTTTAACCCGACAGTAAGCTTGCTTTTTTAAATCCCATTTTAAATTTCGAGCGCAAATTCGCGAATCATCCTCGTCGTCCCGCTCCGTCACCGGTTCTGTAAAAAACAAGCGTTCGTTGGTTGGCGCGTGCATTGTAATGTTAAAATTGCGAAAAACGCCATAAAAATCCAAAAAATAATGGCAGACTCTATCGATGACCTCTTCCAATGCTTCGACGAAGAACCCCAACCAGGAGAAGCCGCCAAAGAAGAGCAAGTTGCAGAAATCACGTCGTTATCCAACAGGTAAAATTGTTCACCATAACCTCAAAATTACACGCCAAAATCTCGTTTTTTATCAATTATAGTAATGCAGATACGGAAAATAAAAGTTTTAAACGTGAACATGAAGAAGATGATGCACAAATTGTTGCAAAGAAGTCAAAAACTGATGATGAAGTGGTAGATCTTGAAGACATCAAGTGAGTGACATGTTGGTTGTTGGATGACCTTAACAGTTGTTTTATTGTAGCTTGGAAGAGTTGAAGAATAGGATTGTTGTTCATGTGATTGAGAGTATGGAATCTTGTACTCATGAGGTTGCTTGTCCACCTGGACAGGATTATATTCCGTTGAAGACTGGAAGAGCTGAGGCTGCAAAGAAGTATCCCTTTGCTTTAGATGCTTTTCAAAAAGAGTCAATTTTGTGCGTGGATAATAATCAGTCAGTTTTGGTCTCAGCACACACTTCTGCTGGAAAGACAGTCATTGCAGAGTGAGTAATAATGAAAATTATTCATAAATATTAGATCTAAATGGTACTGGCGACAATACCAATACAAAATAGAGTAGAAAAAGAACAATTTTTTGGCTACAGCAATTTCATTTAAATGTCTGTCCACTAAATGTTCTTGTGCATACCATTAATAAGTTTATTACTTTTTTACTGTTATTTTAAATCTAACCATTCTGCCTTTTTTTAAATACATAGGAAAGACCTTGATTAATTTCAAACTGGTGATTGTTAAACTTCCACTAGGTAAATATTTTAAGCCGCATTATATCACATTATTTTTATCAACATTCCAAAACAACGCTTACCTTGTAAATTGTTGTAAGGTCATGTTTCAAGATTACGTCTCGTATTTACATCTATTAGAAAAAAAAGTTTTAAATCATAGGCATTTTATTAAGAGAACGGTTCTTCAAATCACTTAGGTTTAAGAAAAAAAAATTAAATTTTGGTAGACCTGGTGTAAAAAGTTAAAAAAAAGAAGAAAGTGTCATTCGTTCCCATCAGGACCTTTTTTCTACTATTTTTTTAAACTTGGGCTATTTTATAGCCAAAAGTATTCTGCAAGTAAATGATTTATTATTTTTTTATAATCCAAGTGTAGAAAGAAGAACAGAAAAGAAACAGTAAAAAAATGTTATGCCATGTCTTCTTTATATTTTATATTACAATTATTAAAACTTCAGTTTTACAATACTTTGAGATATATTTTTTAATTTTTACTGTACATAATGTGTCGACTATTGCTCTCTTTAGTCACGTTATCAAAATATAATGATTGCTATACCTTTCGATTTCTACCGTTACAGATTTGAATGAAATGAAGATACCTGTTTTATAATTTTTAGTTCGCCCCCAAACCCATAATGTTTAATATACGAGGTTGATAGTTGCTTGTTACTAGCTAGATTTGCCAGTTTGTATTTGTATCCATTAAAAAAAAAAGAAAAACTATGGGCTTACAATTCGGTGATCGACCTTTTTCTTCTAATAATCTAAGGCGAAATTTAAAAGTACAAATTCTAATAGTTGTTTTCCTAGTAAGTTTGGGAAGCTAGTGTTTTTCACTTAAATCTGGAAGATTATAGATTGAGCGCCCATATATCTTATGGCAGAAATGTGTGGGTAGAATTTCGGTCAATATTTAAAAAAAATGCTGTAAGGAATATATAATGAAGAATTGTATTCACTAAAAACCTCCAAAAATTGGCCAAGAAAAAGTTGTTTCTCACCTATAAGTGTTTTTCTTTTGCGTTTTTTTTTCACTTTGCGGATTAAATATAATTTTCACATATTTTTTTAATAATATGATTTCCAAGTAGCATTCGGTTATCCTGATAAGATGTGTTATTTATCAAAGCTCGCGAAATTATAAAGTACTAAGGCATAATTTTGCGAACGTAAAATGACACTTCCTGCTATTAGTAAAATAAAGTGATTTAATTTCTGCCGCTTTGGGACACTTTATTTGGTTTTAATGTACCTACATACAAGTAGTGAACTTGTTAGTGTCAGGAAAAATACCATGCCGAAATTGATCGTTTCCGTATTTGTCACATGTAAAAAATCAATCAAACAAAATTATATAAGCAACCCGGAAATAAAATTTTAATACCAATCACATAAACAGTTATAAAAGTAAAATTTTTGTTTAATTATATTTTCAAGCTGCTCTAATTTACACTTATATTTGGTTACGTTGCATTGTATTAGTTCACAATCTTCTCACTCAAAACAAAACCTGGCGATATAATTTTGTAAAGCATTTGCGCGCGTCAGAGAGAACAAACTTTGCCGGACTGTCTGTATGTCAATTCTACTATTTTCTATGGATAAAACATTTTGTAACTCCTTGAAGTGCAAACGAAATTATTTTTGCTATTGAAAAATCTCAAATTAGTTGAAAAATGGTCGAAATAGGAAAATTTTAATTAAGTCATGATAAATATGTAACCAAAACTTTTATAGTTAGAAAGTGTTGCTCTTTGAAACTCGATAAAAAGTCCACATAGAAACTTCAAAATTTTCTTTTTTTTTTTCGTAAAATTCTCTTATAACTAAAATATTTTTTTGTGGGACACGGGGACAGAAATGAAGTATCTTTAAAATTCCAGTTCACTTTAATGTGTTCTCGCCATTTTTTTTCACTTCCTTTTTAATTGAATCTGTGCCAATGCTGTAAGTGAAGCACAACTAAACGGAAACATTGACATCACCAAATTAAAGTGATGATTTTGTACACTTTTTGGTAAAATTTAAAAATGTTCTTAATAATTTTGTCATTAGTTTTCTCAGAGAACAAATGTATGAGAAAATTTTATTATAGTATAATTTATCAGTACGTTCACTTTTAAATTATTATGCCTGGAGAACATCAAAATTAAAATTCAGTTATTTGAATGAACGGAAATAATCGGTATTTGCCTATTGAGCACCGATCGAGCGGTGAGTAAGTGGACCAAGGTGTTAATCATAAATATGTATGTAATTCCTATGATTGTATTGTTTTCTTACTGTAATCCGATAATCTAAAATCAGAATTTAGTCATTTAGTTTCTTGAAGCTCTATCAAATTTGTTTAGATGGAAAATTCACAATAATATTTACTTCAACCGTTACTTTTAGTGTTATTGAACAGTTTCGAGCACATTTAGGTCTTGAATAAATTTTCATAGTATTACCATTTTCCTTTAATAATACGATAATTATAGCTTCTAGAAAATGAAGCCGTTACTGATGGCTTAGTAATGATTCTGAGTACACAGGAAAATATTCAATGATGTATTGCGTCCTGCATTTCTTCATTATAATGACTGCATGTGTTCTAGATACGCTGTCGCTTTATCATTAAAAAATAAGCAACGTGTGATTTACACCACTCCAATCAAAGCATTATCGAATCAGAAATACCGTGAATTTCTTGACGAATTTAAAGATGTTGGGTTGGTCACTGGGGATGTTACCATCAATCCAAGCGCTTCCTGTCTCATCATGACAACAGAGGTGAGTTTCTTCAATATTTTACCACGTGGCTTATGTTACATTCTGCAGATTTTGCGTAATATGCTGTATAGAGGATCGGAAATAATGCGGGAAGTTGGTTGGGTAATATTCGACGAGATTCATTACATGAGAGATAAAGAAAGAGGAGTAGTCTGGGAAGAGACGCTAATTCTGTTACCACACAATGTACATTTCGTTTTTTTGTCGGCGACGATTCCAAATGCAAGACAATTTGCAGAATGGGTGGCCCATTTGCATCATCAGCCGTGTCATGTTGTGTACACAGACTATAGACCTACACCATTGCAACATTTTATTTATCCTTCTGGTGGGAGTGGTATTCACATGGTCGTGGATGAAACCGTAAGTTTAGTTATTTGAAGGAACTTCATTAAGTTTGGATTTTAGGGGACATTCAAAGACGATAGTTTTAATGCCGCAATGGCGGTTTTACAAAACGCAGGTGACGCGGCTAGAGGCGACGAAAAAGGACGAAAAGGAGGAATCAAAAATAAAGATGCGACGCAAACTGAAATTTTCAAAGTGGTGAAGATGATAATGGAGCGGAACTTCGCCCCCGTCATCGTGTTTAGTTTTAGCAAGAAGGACTGTGAAGTTTATGCCATGCAAATGACGAAGCTTGATTTTAATACAAGTAAGTGACTGATTATTATTACCAACAAGATAAGGAGTTGTGTTGTAGCCGCTGAGAAGAAATTAGTGGATGAAGTTTTCAACAACGCCATGGACGTCCTCTCAGAAGACGACAGAAACCTTCCACAAGTTGAAAATTTACTACCTTTGTTACGCAGAGGGATAGGAATTCACCACGGAGGGTTGCTGCCAATTTTGAAAGAAACAATAGAGATTCTTTTTGGCGAGGGTCTCATTAAAGCATTGTTTGCAACAGAAACGTTTGCTATGGGATTGAATATGCCTGCTAGAACTGTCTTGTTTACTGGTATGAGAAAGTACGATGGTCAAGAATATAGATGGGTATTGTTCAGCTATGGATTTATTAGTCTCGAATACATTTTCAATGTTTTAGATCACTTCTGGTGAATATATTCAAATGTCTGGTCGTGCTGGACGAAGAGGTTTAGATGACAAAGGCATAGTTATCCTCATGGTTGATGAAAAAGTTCCACCGGCTGCTGGTAGAAACATAGTGAAGGGTCTACCAGATCCGATCAACTCTGCTTTTCATTTAACGTACAATATGGTGTTGAATTTACTCAGAGTTGAAGAAATTAATCCGGAATACATGTTGGAACGGTCGTTTTATCAGTTTCAGAATCAAACTGCCATACCTGGCTTATTTGACAGTAAGAGATTTAGTCGATGTCTTAGTTTCATGCTTCTATTTGTAATATTTTAGCATATACTGAGAAACTTAAAGAATTCAACAGTGTTCAAATTGAATGTGAATCCCAGATCGGGTCATATTACACGATACGACAAGAGTTAGATAAACTAGGACTTCAGTTCAGGACTTATCTAACCAAACCTAATTATTTGGTGCCTTTTTTGCAGCCTGGACGACTGGTCAAGGTAACGTAGATATTTTAATTTTTATAGTTTGCCAAACTTGTATTCTCAATATCTGTTTTCGCTGTCAGAATTTCTTCGTCTTTTCAAATTGGAGAACAGTAATAGGCATCACTACTGGGTGTTTCAAAATTAGTTAAATTGATAATTTTTGGTTGTTTAGGTGCATATCGCAGTTGAAATATCACCTCGTGACTTGTATATTTATCTAGTGTTACACAAATTGCTGCTAAAATTTAAATTTCATATTTGGTGCATTATTTAAGTCAATATGTTTGAATTGAACGCACACCAGCCGGTGATAATCTTCGTCTATTATTTGAAGTAGCAAGCTATTATAATAGTTTTTTAAACCTCATCTTTAATCATTGAGTACAGATTTGATCTCTGTTATAATTAACAGAGCATAAAACGGGAAATTATTTTAACAAATTGCGTATAATCGCTAGTGATTAATTCAGTTTTTAATGATAAAATGAAATGAATCTTTTGGAGGGGCAAAATTACGTTATTACTTTTTTTAGTTCTTCTTTCTAATTTTTCGATTAACCGTCAATACGGTAAACTGTAATTTAATTTAATTAAATCAACAAGAAAAAGTTTTGGATACTTCACCGAAATCTTTCTTTGTTTTGAGCTAATAGGGTATGTAGATCGACGTTTCTATCCTCTTTTATCTTTTCTACGAACGTTTAGCATGGTAGTTATTGCATTGTTTCCTTAAAACTTTTCTGTAACGTAATGTAATTACTTTCACGTACAAATTGTTTCCATATTATATCTTTGTGTTTTTATTAATTTTTGAAAACTTACATGGACGGACGACTGTCCTAAGATTTTCAGAGATCCGTGTGAATTTGTAAAGTTCTAACAATGATTAGCGTCTTTGTTTACATTTTTGATTTGCAACACATATAAAACAAATTCATTATGCTCTTGGAGTTTGCGCAAGAATTTTAACGTGAGTTTTCCATATTATAATATTACCAGGTTCGCTGCTTAATTCTCAAAAACCTTTTATTTATTTAATTCTCATTTTTTTCTTATTTCTATTGAACTTTGACAGTCTGTTTTGCAGTTAAACAAATGTGCCTTCTTTTATTAATCATTTATGTATTATTAATTAGATATGGTCCGTTAAAAAAATGTGCATAAAAAAGTTAAAGTAGTGATAGTTATTCGTGTTCATGTCGTAATAAAATTGTTCGGCCTACCAAAAAACAGTTCTAAACAGCTCAGTTTAAGCTCTACTTATTGTAATTTATTTTCGATAACATGCCACTTTATGGTACAATAAAGTGATTTTATTTCATATTTATCACAAAATAGAAGTAGCTTAGTTGTTGGTCTTAATAAATTTTGTATGTACTTTGAACATAAACAAACTGCGTGGATTCGCCTTGTTTATTATAAACAACAATTATCGCGGTTCAACATTTTTCCTAATGTTGATGTTACATAACAAAAATTTACAGTGCGATTATTTTCTAAGGTGGTCGACACGCAGCAGGTAAAGTCTAACGTTTTATGACAATTGTTGGAAGGTTTTCAGTGGAAAACTGTCGGGGACTAAGCTTAATGATGTTTCGCAGAATTAATATTCACGCCACAGGTAAACGCTTTTGCAAACAACAATCTATTGTGAGTACAGAAAGTTGAGAAAAAGACAAAAATAAAATCAGTAGACTGCGTGTCTGTTTCAAGGAAAAAAAACTGGTCATTAATTTTTTCACGTTTTTCAAGTTGTTATTATATATAATTATATTATGTGTATAACTATATTATGTATATAATAATAATGTAATTTGCAAGTGGGTAAAGACTGACAATATGTAGAGTCCAGATTTTAAATTAAAATTTTATTTTTCTACTAAAAATTGTAGAAGAGTTGATTAGGATATTGAATGCCAAATTTTTCAGTTTAAGGACACCTTATCTCGAAATAAGATAAACAGTTTGAATGTCTTTTTAATTTTTCTTATTTAATACGATTTCCTACTTGTTTACTTGGCGATTGAGAGAAAATTAATTAAGTAAAATACAAGATTCGAGAGTACAGTATCAGTTTTTGTTAAAAGTGGGTCGAGCTTTTATTTTACATTCCGGAAACTAGATTTCTTCAGTGCGGTGCAATAACTATTTATATCATTTTCAGATCAAAATTGAGGACATGGAATACGATTGGGGCGTCGTGGTAAACTTCAAAAAAGTCAGCGAAACCACCCCAGGTAAAAGGGGTGCAAAAGCAAATCCCGCCAAAAGTTCCAAGAAAGTTCTGGTGGATTTGTTGCTGAACGTCATTTCTGAAGAAGGTTCTGCTAATCAAGATATAATCCCTAAGCCTTGCTTGGACGGTCAGGTAATTACAAAACGACCTTTACTATACCCTGCTTTCAACTGTAAGTTGGATTTGCATACATATCAGGAAATTTATTAGTTCTAAATGTCAACTTTGTGACGTGCTGCACGAATTTTTACATAGTTTCTTCATTTGAGAACTAATTAATATCTATATAACAGAAAGGAGAGGTTGAAATCGTGAACGTCGAAGCTACATTGATTACACACATCTCATCTGTACGTTTGTATTGCCCCAATGATTTAAGACAGAAAGACACAAGAAGAGGAGTGTATAAATCAATAAAAGAGGTGAAAAAACGCTTTCCTGAAGGCCCACCTCTTCTAAATCCCGTCGATGATATGAAAATAACAGAACCCGATTTCGTCGACATCGTAAAAAAAATCGAACAACTCGAAAAGAAGTACAGTAAAACGATTAAAGTCATTCAAAACTCATTCTTGATTTTAGAATGTACGATCACCCTCTTCATAAACACTCATTACTTAACACAGAATACCAGAAGTACGAAGAAAAAATGAAATATAAAGAAGAATTGGCGGTTGCTCGGCAGAAATTACTTGATGCAAAGTCTGTTTTACAACTAGATGAATTGAAGTGTCGTAAACGTGTCCTACGGAGGTTGGGTTATTGCACCAATACGGATGTAATACAATTGAAAGGCAGGGTGGCCTGCGAACTCAGCAGGTAAATTTTTTCGGCTTTTTTAAAAAGAGTTTTACGTTGTGTTATTGTAGTGCCGACGAACTGCTTATCACTGAGATGATATTCAATGGTGTTTTTGGAAATCTAACGCCGGCACAAGCTTGTGCGTTACTCAGTACTTTCGTTTGTGATGAAAGAGGTAATGAAGTGCCAAAATTATCGGAAGAATTGTCGGGGCCCTTGCGGCAAATGCAGGTGAGTTAAGGATCGCAATTTATAATTACAACGGACGGTGTCACTAGTCTTTGACAAATGATATTTGACTCCCTTAGCCCAATTAAAATTTCTAGTATAGATTATCGTAGGGCATTTTGAAGTAGCTATTATTTTATAGGAGCCAATTTTATTTATATAGACCAATACGCGGACGTTACCGTTAAAAAATTGTGTTCTTAAGAAGTGCTGCACATTTCTGTAATTTTATTATTTATTGACCCTCTGACGTCGTTCACACGTGATTAATAAAAAGTAATTCAGATATATGAGAAAATATAACTAACGTAATAAATCGTCCTAGTCATTGTTGTTTCGTAGGTTCATTTAGTGTCACAGTTATAAACATTTTAGATTTTGTAAAATTCACGATTTAAATTAAGCAGTTTATTTCTCTACTTTTCTCGAAATTTCGAAAGCCCAATGTTACTGCATTACCAATACTTTTTTCTTTCTAATGGCAGGATATTCCCTAAAATTTGCAGTTTATGGTGGTTTTAAGAATTTACAACAGACCGTCGGCGAAAAGACCAGGCGGTATGGTCAAATTTGCAGAACTGAATATTAAGTAGGTTTAAAAAGAAAAGCGCCATTGGCCTGTAAATCTGTCTCTGGTGGATTTAAGGATTTCTAGGAAGTTAATTGTTGGGATTCTTGACAATTTGTAAACTTGGTCTGAGTGGAATTATTTGACAAGTGAAATTTACTACATTAATGTCTTTATGAAGAAATTTATTAAATATAAAATTATAGTTAGTGTGATATTGATTGAGTGGAAATATCTACAACGATTAATAAACTGAATGTTTAGAAGCGGAATCTGTTTATATGCAGTTAAAAAAATATTTATCAAATTCTCGTCAACATGATGTGAAATGAAATTAGTAGGTTTTAATTCGACAAATCAGTGTTATTTTTATTACTTCTAAACAACAAGTAAAATTTGCTAGATTATTGCTATTTGTTATTGATTGATTTTATTTATTTTAATTGAGGTAAACCTTATTGTTAGGTTTTAATTACATACATAATTTATAATTGCGTTAAAACATGACATTCTTATTTTCTCCCCCACATATTTAACAAAATAAGATGGATTTACTGTACTTGTACATGTTTGTAGGTGCATATAGTTTTGTTTTTTTGCGTGGAACATTCGAAAAACTTTGCGTACATCCGTGTCTTTTTCTATAAAATCGCTCTTGCATTATCTTCGGCAAAAAATAGCACGAATAGTCGAACGCGTTTTTGTTAATTTTCGTCAGTTCTTTGAAGAATTGGTGATAAGTGGTACATTTTTCGCAGGAACTTGCTAGAAGAATAGCAAAAGTAAGTACAGAAGCCCGACTTCCGTTAGAAGAAGATTCTTATGTTGAACGTTTCCGCCCGTTTTTAATGGACGTTGTGTTTTCTTGGTGCAATGGATCATCTTTCAGTGATTTATGCAAAATGACGGACATTTTCGAAGGCTCCATCGTAAGATGTATGCGTAGATTAGAAGAGTTATTACGACAAATGGTACAAGCATCGAAAACGATAGGAAATGCCGATTTAGAAGATAAGTTTAACACCGCGATAACTTTGATAAAAAGAGATATCGTTTTTTCTTCGAGTCTTTATCTGTAATTATACTTTTTAGTTAGATGTAGTTTGAGTGGTTATGATTTGTTTGGTTTATTCAGATTTTAAAATTTTACCTGGAAGGGTTTATCCGACCTGTTCCTCTAAGTCCACCCTCTTTACCACCACCTAAAGCTTTAGTAGTATATAAGGTCCCTTGGGAGCGTTTTCAAGTCAGTTCTTGTCTACTTTTCATAGAGAAAATAGTGTAGTGGCCAACTGATATGAAAACCTCCCCAATTTTGTGTATCTTCGTTCTGTAATAAACTCTAAAATTTGACGTTGTTCTTTCGGTACTATGCTGTTTGTTGATGTCACAGTACGGACTGATCACGTCGAAATTTTGGGTTTAACTCTTTTTGTTTGTGTACAATTTTTGGTGAGTAAAACTTTGAAATTTTTGCATCCTGTTCTTAATATCTCTTGTGAGATTGGTTCGTCTCTGCTTTTTTTCCAAGTAGTACGGAACATTCTCACAATGGATGTCAAGATCCATCATCGCAATTCGCTCAGTAAATTTGTAGAGAGTACTGTGAGTACATACGTCTTTTTCAGCGTAGTACGAGCGGTACTCGCTATAAATTTTACTTCACCACGCCTTTTTGTAATAATTTATCTTGCGTATGATCAGTTCTTTGGTGATCTAGCCGTGTGAGAAAATCAAAGCACACGACTTTTTCGCCAAGATTTGAGAATACGTATCTTCGCATCTTCTCAAGACGGTCACTGTGGAGGAACTATTGGTGTGATGTGTTCGATGTATTCATATCACAGCCATTAGTTACTTCAGGGTGGTTGTTGCGATCAACGTTCCCAGCCGCAACAAGGAGAAAATTGCCAGAATTCATATTTTTTTCGGGTGTTCGTATCGAGTCACATTGATTTGGTTTGTGACTAGATCGAACATTCGCTGGAAGTATGGAAAGTTCGTCTTTGGAGGAGTTTGTCGGCAAGTTTTGAGTTGTTGATGTGGCTTTGGTAGTTCTTTACGAAATTAAAGCTATGTCAGCAATTAAAAAAGTGCTGGCTCGTCATCGGCGTGGGGATTCTATTGCACTTTGCGTATTTTTACGGATCACTTGTGTGACGTTGTATCACGCATTAAATAGATATAAGTTTAGTTTATTGTGACGTGATGAAAGGAACATTATCATTATTAATTTAGTGTTGTACCAAACTAATTTATAGTTACAGTAGATATGCGTTTCGTTCCAACTAAACGGTGATACGGCGTCAATTCGAAGAGCAAGGCGAAATATATGCCGGTGCAGTATCATCTTGGAAGAGATCAATCAACTGTGTCATTATGGCGTCGTCATTTGGCATTTTAGATATATAATTTAAATCAATGTTCAACGTCCAATAAAGTGGTACAGTTTTATTTTGTCATTGTAATATGGGTCAAAAAATAATACATTGAACTACTAATCAGTCATCCGTGCCGTTCACCGTTTTTTATTATTATTTTTTTTTTATGACAGTCAGTACTGAGTAGCTGATTGATATGAAACTCATCACATGTACCTGCTCATTTGAAAATCTGGGTATATCGATTAATATAGTTATTACTGGGTGTCAAATCATTACATATTGGTTCTTTAATACAAAAAACATCAATCGATGGATTTTTGAATTTTTTTTTTTAAATTTTTTCATTTGTTTTATTAATGTCATCGTAAAACCTAAACTAAACTTTTGAAAAAATGCTTTCCAAGACTTGGTGCCACTTTATTTTGGCCGTCACTGTATATAAATCTTATCTTCATTTGTTCATATATTTTGATTACATAAACGCGCTAATACTCCCTCCAGAAGCATGTTTTATTTATTATAACTAGAAATTTTGGCCTGACTTTGTCTTTACATTACTAACGTTTTCAATAGACCTAGAATTTTGCGAGTTTCTCGCTTTGGATAAGACGAGAATTTAGAAATTTTTGGTTGGACCGAGAGTGTAATTAATGAAAAATTTATGTATTTAATCACCATCACCATCACTTATTATATTATAAAATTTGTGTTTTTTTTCTTCAAAATTGTTAATTTTGGATGCTATGCAAAACTTTAATCCAGTTCTTTTGTACTTCTCAGAATTTTTGAATTCCTAAGATTCCTAATCTTTTCGAGTTCTTTATCAAAAAATTGTTTGATTTTCATTAATTGTCTAATAAATTTTGATTTAATTGTCTTCAGTAGTCGTTTGCTTCTATTTTATGCCCTTTTTTTTATTATTTTATATTTATTTCTCGGGTCTTTCTGGAATATTTTTTCTATTCTCGTTGGTTATTGGCTATTAATTTTGCGTCATGTTCTCTTGTTTTTCAAACTTCTGTATTTTTAAAAATTCAACAAATTTAGATCACTAAAATTTTCTAGTTATATTTTTGTGTTGATTTGATATTGTTGACTAGACTTAATAAGTTGTAGGAATATACACGTTATTATATTTTTGTTTTTTCGGAACACCTAAATACTTTCATGCTTTGCATTCTTTGGTTGTCACATTAATTTTTTTTCTGAATTTGTTTTCAGCATTTTTTATTTCTTATTAAATATTTAATTTTCTAAATTGATTCCTTTAGATCTTTGCATTATTTTTATTCTTTCTTGATTAGTACCGTATAAATAGTGTTACAATTACATAAGTTCTTTATGTAACTGAATAAACTTATAACTTATATATAAGTATAAGTAGCTATAATTTTTAAAAATTATAATTATAATCATAATAAATTGATAATTATTTCATAATTATGTAGATAATAATTTGTATATTATACTCATTTAATAAGGATTTTTTTATTTCTCAGCGCCTTTCAATTTCTGCAAGTGTTTTAAGAACTCAGTTTTATTATGCTGGTGATTTAGGTTAGTTATTTGATTTAGTGCTTGACTTTCTATAAAAAGGAGTATTTTTTAAATTTTAATGTTAAAAAGTATATGTAGTAAAAAATGTTCCATCTGTGATCATTATAGATTTTCATTTCACTTTGCGAGTTCTAAAAAACACGTTCGTTTTTTATTTCGTTGACTTGAACAGTAAGGAAAAAATGAAATTTTAGGCCGCTGTAGATTACAAAATTTCACAACATGATCGGTATAAATTTGACTTCACACGAAACAGTACAGCGAATTAACGGTTGGCCCACGATAATCTAATCACCACCAGTAAGATAATAATTGGTTTTACAATGTGGGTCGATGTGACAAAATTGATCTTGGTTTTTGAACTAGGCTTCTAATCGTTGAATAAATAATCAAATTATTTATTCAATATTATTGTTGTTATGAAATTTAATCTGGTTGTTTGTGTTATAACTTTTCTCAATAATTAACCAAAAATCAGTTTTATTTCAGCCAAACCAAAAAAGTGGTTTTAATAGTACAAGTTCACGTACTTTCAACCATCTGCTTTTAACTTTTTTTTGTATATATTTAGTTGATGCAGTCTTATTAGTTATGAGTTTTTTGTGCTTTAATTAACGAATAAACCTGCCTAGTTCGTGATAACTTGTGATAACAATCGCTACGTTGTGAATCGTTAGTTTCACTTTTGGATAAATGTGGAGACGTTGAATAAAATGAAAGAATGAATAAATCGATGAAAGTTTATTATCTTACATCGCATATAATACAATTGTTAACTAGGTATAGATTTTAAGGTCATTAATCTCACATTTTATGTTAAACCTAAGGTACACGTACATCCATTTTCACTATGTAGGAAAAGTACTAATCGACTAGTACAATTGTAAATTATTGCCAAGAATTTCCATAAAGTAGTTGAATGGCATAGTTGAATAATAGAGTGAAACTATTTTGAAGATAAGTAAGTAAAAAAATAAATAAAAATATATATAACAAAAGAATTTTAACAACTGCATGTCAACAGAATATTTAACACACATACAATCTTTCATTAAATTTAATTAAAGTTCTTTATCTAGATAGCACTTAATATCACTGTTAGTGGAATGTTATAGGTGGTAGATGGTGTCCACACTTGGGGAAATTAGGTGGAACCGGAGGTAAATCAGCTTGGGTACCCACGTGGATGATCAAATTCATTCCTATTAATATGTGGAACAAAAAGTGACAGTGGAACAACCAGTAACCTAAAACAACACGTTAATTCGTTGACTAACGAAAACATGGATCTACCTGGATTGTCGGCTCGAAATCTGAATATAACATAACCGTTGTTGGGCACAGCGATCGTGTCTTTAGACGGTGGTAGATTAAAATGCCTGTGCAAAAGCCCTCTTCTGTCCAAGTCTAGAGCATGTTTCAAGTTAATCTTTTTCACGTTCTGATCGGGCGATCTTCCGATGCCCACAACATTAAATGCGTAACCGTGTAAGTGGAACGGATGGCTTAGATTTGGAGATTGAACTTCATCAACTAATACCACTTCGACGATGGCATTTAACGGAATATCGACTTGGTGAGTACACATGCAGTTATTTCCGCAGTCTGGTGGTCGGTTATCACCATTACAGAACTGATCAGGTGGAATATCATGTATTTGAGACAGCGGGGGCGAAGGAGGAAGTTCGAACGAGATTTCGTCGATCAAACTGATTACGTGGTCACCACCGACAGCCGCTGGAAATGATCGTCGTTTTGAAAATAGTCGTACGTTTTAAGGAATTAAAGAAATGAGGATTACCTAAGAATTTATTGTAAGTGTGGGGGCGGAAGAGCTGTTCGGGTCTATAGAATAAGAAACGGAAAGGCAAGAAAATCTTAACATCTGGTCTGTCTTGTAAAATTCCTTCATCGACTTTTCTCGCATTTCGTAATTGACTTACACAGACTGCGTCTCTTCTTGGTTTGTTACAGATGGCGTCAAGCGGGTTTAATACCTGGATAAATTCGGGCCTAAGGTTTTTGTTAAAGGGCTTATAATCTAATACCTACCATCTTCTATATTTACAGTTCATTGCTTATGTACATTTAAGTATATACAGTGTGGGTATGTACAGTGGAAGCGGAGTGTACACTTATAAAAGCAAGCGCTAATAATATTCACATTGATTAACATTTTTTATTAAGTTTTTATAATACACATTTATAAAAATAACAGTAACTCTGTAATTTAGTTATCGAAGACTGTGGAAGACTAGTACAATCTTAAATAACTGGGGTTAGTGGGATACTTGAAACAAATCTGTACAATACTTTCAGTTTAGGAATCTGGGTTAAATTTTTAAGGTTTTTATAAAAAAATAAAGAATTTATCATCAAATACTGATAGATAAGTAGACTCGTTAAAAACTGCAAATTCGTAAACTCAGTATCAAGAACGCGAAACCAATTTGCAATTTATAAACGTTAAATATTTACACTAAAGTCTACAGTCGCCACTCCGGCCATATATATACAGCACCTATTGTAAGTTCTAAGGAAGATAGTGGAAGAGGTCTCGACGACTACTTATACTTACCTAAATTAATTATGGCGAATAAAAACCATTTGTAGATAAATAATATAAATTACAAATCAAGTAATACTAGATTGGAAAATTTTTGGAATGGCAAGATCGAAAATAAATTTTCACAGCGAAACAAAACAATCAAATTTGGTGAAGGTAACTAAAGTTGTAGGTTCTGCCGAAACGTGGTCAAGCTCTACTTCACCAAATTCCACCCACAGAACCCTCACGTTTTTCTATTAAATTTTAGTCGGATCCAGCGAGATTTCAGGTATGTGGTGACCACATCTGGGGAAATTCGGTGGCACTGGTGGTAAATCTCCCTGTGTACCCACATGTAAAATTAAATTCATTCCTATAACTATGTGGAATAAGAAGTGACAGTGGAAGAGCCAATATCCTGGATTATTAGCTCTAAATCTCAAAACTACGTATCCGTTGTTTGGCACAGCAATGGTATCTTTCGCAGGAGGTAAATTAAACTGACGGTGCAAAAGACCTTGTCGATCTAAATCTAAAGCGTGCTTCAAGTTGATTTTCTTTACGTTTCTATCCGGAGATCTTCCGATACCGATCACGTTGAAGGCGTAGCCGTGCAAATGGAAGGGATGAGAAAGATTTGGTTGTTGAACTGAAACAGAGAAATAGAGAAGAGTTTCTTGGTTTCCGGAGAGTTTACCTTCGTCGACCAACACGACTTCCACGATGGCATGAAGAGGAATGTCCACTTGATGGGTGCAGGTGCAACCTTGCTCGCAGTTTGGTGGTAAGTTATCTCCGTTACAGAATTGGTTGGGTGGGATATCTTCGAGTTGGGATAAAGGAGGGGCGGGGGCTGCCATGTAGGAGATACCGTCGATTAAACTGACTACGTGGTCTCCGTTTGGCGCGACTAAAAACAAACAATTATGTCAAACTTGAATTATAATAATGGGAAAAGTAGTTCACTGGCGGTGTTTATTAGATGAACTTAACATTCACACCGTTTAGCAAAAACCAAACAAAAACATTTCCATTCAAGCGCTAATTTAATGCACAACAACTTTTACTTTCTTAGATGTTTATTTGTGTGAGACAATTATCAAGGTAGGGGTTACAAACAGTTTTTGTGTGAATACTACTGAATCTTAATTAGCATTCAACCTTTCATTTTTGTGCTACCTATTATGAATAAACACAATAAAAATTTCTTTGGACTGTGGTTAGCTTTCAAAACAGACGGCACTGAGAGCGGATATTTCTGTGTAAAAATTATTTTTTCGTATAAATCATTTTTTTGCAGTAGACACAGACTAAAAAAATAGGATGTGATCTTGGTAAATTTTAGTCTACAAGAAAATATCGTTGGATTTTGTTTAAAAACCGTGAAATTATTGTGATATTTTTTATCTTAAGTTCGGCAGATCAACTATGTCTGTAACAATTATAAGTTTGAGTTTTTAAAGCCACAGAATTAACAGAAGCAAACATTAACATGGATGGTTAAAATGGTGGATGCGCCGAACAATTTCTTCAAAAGTTTAAAGGTTTTGTGTCTCTTTTAAGAATTAAACTGTTCTTTTTTCTCTATAATGTGTTTGAAACTTATAGAATTGCGATCAAAATGTGGCAAAAATTAAAATTGTGGATGAAAATATGTGTTCTAAATTAGAGTGTAACAACAGAACTAAGAAATTTAGTGCGTTGCTGACTTTAATGCCTAAGTGATATAAATTCGCTAAAGATATATGATATTGTATACACATAAGTTTTTAAACAATTCCTTTTTTCAGAATTCGAGTGACTGTCCATCAAGATTTTTAGCTTATTATGAAAATGAGTTTCAAATAACATCCTGTTGAAATTAATTCTGAAAAGTAATGAGGGATTTTTGCAAGTCAATGAATCAGAATTAAAATGAGAACAAAATTCGAGATTATTTTAATTGCTTTTTTTGAAACCTGCAGACAAAATAACTAAATAACGATTTCAACTCTCCAGAAACTCATGGACGAAAAACTCATTTTTCTTCTTTAAACTTCACCTACTTTACTTCTATTTCCACCAAATTTGTCCGTAAAGTGACACTATAGTCCGTAAAACGAGCGCAAGCGACCATAAAGAACCGGAAACAGGCGTGAAGAAAAAATGGATAATTGTTATTAGAGAAATAAAGCGACTTTTTTGTTACAGTCGGCTAAAACTCAGTTCTATTTTTATATATGATAACTTTTTTATGGTTTGTATCCACTTTTGGTTAAATATCATTTCTGTTGAAATCTCATATAAATTCACTTTGGTGGACCTTGATTTTTCAGTGATTAGTATGTATTCGAGTCAAATATTTTTACCAATTAGAAGTTGATTGCGACCTAAAATTGAACACCGGCTGTTAACTTACCTAAGAAGTTGTCGTATCTATGAGGTTGGAAGAGATCTTCAGGAGTGAAGAGTCCAAATCTGAATGGCAAAAAGATTTTCACATCTGGTTTTTCTCTTAAGATACCTTCATCGATAGAACTAGCATACTTCAATTGACTAACACAGATGGCGTCGGGTCTAACTTCATTACATCTTGCATCCAATGGATTTAAAACCTGTGGGGAGTCTACTTTTATAACTATTTACACTGTACATTAAGTATCCCCAGTTATCTTGATATCGTGTACAAATTTTGTATATCTATTCTATTCTAATCTTTCCACCACCCTTCAGCTATCAACAGCTGTTCTACTCTTTCTAAAGCCCCCCAACACTATACATTTTTATATACATTATTAGCATCTCTTGTCAACAAAAATCGCGCGGTATTTATGTACAAGTAAAAACATCCAACTTACCACACCCTGAGGAATACCAAAGTCGTACGTTGGTGCAGCTGAAGATGGTTGGTACGGTCCTCTAGCGTATCTCAAAATAGCCAACTGCTGTACTCTTCTAATACCACATTCTCCTAATCCTCTAAATTGGATCCAATAAGCCCCAGGTTCCTGATTGGCATTAATTACGAAATCGTATCTTTCACCTGAAATTCCGGGTCGTATAGAATGCAAAAATTTTAACATCACGCATTTACTTAATTGCTTCAAAAATCGCGATCGGAATGACGAATGACCTGGTTAATTTTTCAGGCACGTCTTGTGTAAGAGCGTTTACATTTATTTGGAATTAGCTGGCCGAAAGAGAACGTGACAATTATTCCTTAGTTCGTATTAATATTCATGGATCGGTATAATTTGTAAAGTCGAACGTGCATATTTACGTGGTGACCGCATTCTAATTAGTTATTACGATCAATGTTGAGCAAATAGATTGACTGAGATATTTTTCAGATCTCCCACCTACGATTCATTTGCACTTTCAGACTGAAACGTTCACTTTCGGAATTCATGACCACCAAATCGACAATGACAGCCACACGTCGATCTTTATAACCATATTTGAAACGAGTTTGCATACTGCGTTTAGAAAGTCAAGTGCTAGTTAGTTAAACAAACTTATAGTTATCTCTTTATACCCTGAAGACAAAGTTTTTCAATGCTTTTCGTACCCAAGTTTATAACAGCAGCAATAAATTGTTTCAACTGGATAAGGTAATAGAAAAAAGTACCTGAAAACGAAATGATGGTGTTGACTTGCACAGGATGCACCGGCTCTCCATCAGTAGCAATAAGAATCAAATCGTGTCCTTGGATGGTCAACTGAGCCGGACAAACAGAAGCAAGAGAATTGATCATTCGGAACCTGTATCTTCTTCCGGGTGTGATGGTAAAAACTTCGAGAGGAGTGTTGGTTTGGAATCCAGTGTTGGGATCTCTAAACTGTCCTTTTCCGTTGATAAGCAAACTCTCGGGATCTTGTCCGGTGTTAACAGCCAATCTTCCGGGGAATCTTTCAGCCGCATCTTCGTGCATCCAATCACTCAGCAACATCACGTGCGTGGTCAAATCATAGTCGTATAAATGACTGTTCGGATCTCTAGACGGCGGTTGCCTGATGACGATGTTTCCGTAGAGACCATCCATTTTCTGCAATCCAGTGTGAGCATGCCAGAAGTGAGTACCAGCATTTCCGGCTATCCATTGGTACCTGTAATGTTGAGATTATGACACCACTAGATTGATTTATTGGAAGTTAATGAAGTGAAACACTGTATAATAACGCTTCCTGACTATAAAATCGGTACTAACTGCAAGTGCTTATTAAATTATGCTTTCTTGCGATTTTGTAGTAACTTGTCTTATTTTAGTCGTTTATGGTTTACTTGCGAGTAAAAGTCTGAACGATTTTCGCGAACCATCATCTTCCATATTCGATTTAATCGATCCCTGCCGGAAGTCCACCGAAATGAGATTACATAAAACACGTTCATCTTCCGCATAGTTTAATGGAGATCAAGTTCAGTAATTATTACGAGACTGATGAGAAATGTGGGAAGTCATTCACTGTAATCCTTGCTTAATCGCTGCTGTAATTTGCGTATATGAAAAACGGAAAATGAAGACACAATGAGATCATGTCGGCGAAATTGTTCGTTTGCATGCTAGGAGCGTAATTTCCAGGTTAATTTGTAGAAACAAACAATTTTCTCCTAGAAATGGTGTAAAAGAACCAAAAAGAAGCAAAAGACGTTTTCTTCACGTTCAGTAGATATATTTACCCTGGCAAACTGACATTTATGCAGCAGTTCATTAAAATTAATTGCCACTTATTAAAAAAAGATGTGTCGGCTGACATTTTCAACGGAAGTTGTTGCAATGAGAGTGATTTTTTCATATATATTTACATGCAATAAGTCAAAATATTTATCCTTGGCTTTATTATGTTAAATTGGCGCATTAATAAGATGTTTTATATTTCAAAATTTAGCGGATGTTTCCCTTCTAATGCTTGAATAGAGGACGGAGACATCGGAATTTATCAGAGCTGTTTTATTAGTGCATCGCCCACGTGCTAGTTTGTCTTTAAATGCGAAAGTTCGTGAGTTTGTAGTTGCTTCAAATTTGTTTTAGTTTATAAAAAAATCCAGTACAAATCTGCTGTATGTATGTAACCGAATTTCTAAATAGTATGCAGGTTTAAATTTTGTCTGGCTCATTATAAATTTCTTTGAATTCTAAATAGTCTAGTAAAGGTTTATTTTAATTCTTTTTTTATTACGAATTTAGCGCAGTTTTTAAAAGTGTCAATTTTTCCAAGTCAACAACATTACAAACTTTACAGATTTCTGACAAAGTTCAAGAAAAAATGTGCATTTTTAAGGATAAAAGAAGTTAAAGTGTGAGAAAGTAAGAAAAGAAGAAGAAGTAATCTAAAAATTAAAGAAACACGTAAAAATTGTACATTTAAAAAAATGCCTGTAAAAGCTTTTGGACATTTAGAATTTAGAATTTGCGCATTTAGGATCTAAACATTTTTGAAGTGCGCTTTCTAAATTATACATCTAGGACTTGAATATTAGAATATGTCAGTTTAAGATTTTGGAATCTCGTTTATGCTTTAATCCAAAAAGCGTATCTTGTTCAACTTCTACTCCCACTTAAGAAGTTATTTTGCAATTTTGGAAATTTTGAAGTCTCTATATATAAACTGTATGTGCTAGATAATTTAAGAACCTAAGATTTCAAGAACCTCAAAATTTAATATCTGAGAATTCAACGTTCAAGAAATTGCGTAAAAATTGGGAACTCAAAAAAAATTAAGGTCCAAATAAATATCTTTAAAACTTTGAAATCATTATATAATATTAAGGACTCTAATGCTAGAATCTGTCAGTCTAGGATTGTAGATTCTAACTTAAAATTTAATTTAAAATTAATCAAAGTCAAAATAAAAAAGGCCCTTTTTTTTAAATTGAAAAATTCTTTTTATTTAAATAAAAAATTTAATAAATGCTAGAGCTGTTAATGGTACCAGAGTTTTTTTTTAAACCATTCTTTACTCTTGTTTATTTTTTTAAATAAATATTCCTTTTTATAATTATCGCCGAATTTCAAGAAAAAAACAAAAATTTATGCAATTTTAAGCGATGAAACAGAGGATTTTATAAAATCGGAAACAAATTCGTAATTCTCGTATGTGTCAGAAAATATTTAACTTAGTTATGTGTTCATAGAATTGCGAATAATTTCGAATGTTCTGCATATATGAATATGAAAATATATTCACCTGAAGATATTTCCTTGTTGGATCGGGCACTGGGTGACGAATGGTACTCCGTCATAGTACTGGCTACCTCTTTGCCATACTCCATGCCAATGGATGGTAACTTCCATACCTTCCAAATGGTTGTCAACATCTACAACAACTTTATCACCTTCGCACACTTGAATACTAGGTCCTGGGATCATCCTATTTGCTGTTAAAATTCCTCTTTCTACACCATCAGCCAAAACGCACTGACACTGCGAGTTCATCGCATTGGTAGCATTGGGCGTACACACCTGACAAGCCCTGAAATATTAGTATTCATTAATGAAAGTGTTCAAATCAAATTACAAATTCTGGACACTCTCCAGGTGATTAGCAGTAATTATCTAATGACAAGCGTGTCCAAACTTACGCTCCGAGTACGGTGTAGTATTCCAGAGTAAAGTGGTAGTAGCAGATTCTCGGGGCTTCCTGTTCTTTACAAGCTCTGGCACATTGCTCAGCTGACGACAGCGAAGGATTCCGTCTTAGCTCCGCGTCGGCTTTGTTACCAAGATTTTGTCTCCAAATTGGAGCATTTCCTCCCCGGAATCTGGTACTTACTGATGGATGCGTCTGCAGCACACCATGCTCTGATGTGAAGAAGTCAGAAGTTGTAGGGAAGCCATCCCAGGATGTTGCTGCGGTTTGTTGGTCGGACCCTGAAGAAATTTTTTTTAATTACAGTGTGAATTTTAATCGTAGTTTTCACCACAAAAAGTGGTTTATTTCTCCAAGCTGTAGGTGTGGTTAGAAGGAAGGAAGTTGCAGAAAAGTGAACCAACGTTCGATTGGTATTTATTGCAACATTTGATTTCTGTAGTGGCAGTGGTAGCACTAACTTGACATCGGAGAGATTTTAGAAGCCAACATTAATGTTATCTTTGTTGTTAATCTTGTTATGTTTCAATCTTTTATTATCTATGCTTGTCTATAACCAACATAAATTACGCTTTTAATTACGTTTATAGATACTGATCGAATAAACAACCATGGGACCACCAAAGATGGCAATAGTACGATAAATATTGAATGTTGTCGCTTGATTGAAAAGTGCTCATAAATGTCACTGCTGATAAAATTTTGATCATCGAGGTCGTTATCTATAAAAATCCGTGTCTAATCTTGCTATACGGTTTTGTTTTTTTGGATAGAAATCGCCAAAATGCATCTCTTCGGACTTCCCGAAATTTCTCTCGAAAAAAGTCTCAAAGAAGAGAGTGTTGATTTTAGAAAATTAGCTCAAGGCTCAAATTTGCCAAAAAACTTAATTGAAACTATAGCAAAAATTATGTTATCAAAACTATTTAAGCAGTTAATCAAGAAGAGTCACTTATTAAAATGCATTAAAATTCTTCCGTGTCATGTTCCTAATTAATCAGTTTTTGTAGCTATCTGGGCCATTTTTTCACATAAATTCTTGCATAATGTAAATCGTTTTATTAGGTCTAGTACAGTGAAAGCCACTGATTTAGAATTCAAGTGTTAGCGTACTACAATAATTAATATTGCAAAGAACGCAAATTTCAGATAAAAATGAACGCGTGATTTAAGGTAGAAAGTGTAGCTTGCGTGATGTAAGAGATACATATTTTAATTCTGATTAAAACCCATTTCAAGGTGTGTTACGTAAATTGATGGAATAGAAAAATTACAACAATCACAGAAACGATTTTTTTGATCGATCTTGAATATGCATCAAATTGTGTAATTTCCTGGCGCTCGCTCAGAAATTAGTCTAATCTTACAAATCAGTTCATAATTTATTACAGAGACATTTGTTTAAAATTTTGTTGAACTTTCATTATTGCAACATTTAGCAGGAAGAAAATACCTGTTGGCTGCCACAAATCCAATGCTTGATTGACTCAACTATTAAAGATTTAAATTTATTGTAGCGACCAGCTGAAACAATGGAAAATAAGAGATGATAATCGCTGGACCAAGACCAAACTTTTACATAACTATGAATTTTTTGTCTCGGTATCATTTCATAATTTTAAGGGATTAAACTCACGTGTTTCGAATTTAAGCATGAAGGTACCAATTATTTCAATCATTCAACTTTTTGGTGTTGCACAAGAAAAATACACACTGTAACATAACACTCAATTTAATAATGATTTTGATGTGCTATGTCGGCTGTAAAATTCATTGCATTGTCCAGAAGCTCACAAAATTACTCATCCGAATTTGACGCTTTATGTAATATAATTAGGACAATCTGTGAAGCAAGATTAATGGATGTTAATATAGATTGCAGAAGACGTGCTAGCCGAAAATTGCACACTAAGCTCAGGAAATGAAGGGTTTTTTACCAAAAACAACTTTTCTGCTTTCTAAGTTCGAATTTTTTTTGGGAAATTGCAATTTTTCAAGTTTTTCTCGTTTATTTCACCGTCAATGAACAAGAGGTTTAATGCAATAACCGGAAACGATGGCAATTAATCACTTTTTTCGGTATCGTCTTTTAAAACGCAGATCTAAGATTGTCACAAAGAATTGATTGGTTGAGGTTGGAATGGTATTCTCACAATATAAACTGTTTCTATGTATTAAAAAACTCAGTCAATTTAGGTGAAAGCAGATTATTGATATTTTCGAGCTTTTTAATTCTATACAAATTTGTAAAAAGACGCCAAAAATTTTTTTGGAACATTTAAAAGTGGAACAAATTAAAATTTTTGAAAAAAATTAGCTGTTTCGTTTTTCCCCAATCTTTTTCATTTGCTCTAAATTGTTAAATATACAATTTTTTCGGCTACTGGTCACGGTTGAATAGATATAGCTCGCTAGAGTCGCTCAAGCCCCCAAAAACGTCTTTTTTGTAATTTCTCATCGGCAAGATTTCAAATATCGAAAACTATTGCCATTAGCAATTAATATTATAGCTCATTAAAAAGGAGATTTAATGATCATTCTAATTAACATTGAACAGTTTCGCAATTCTGTACGTTTTTCAGTCGAAGTTAAGAAAACAAATGGTAATGTCAAAGATTAAAAAAAAATTATTTGGAACACGGCTTGCCTATTTCATCAGATCGTTTGAAATTCTCTGAATCTGTGTCGTTAATTTAAATAAACATAGATAAAATATGTGAAAAAGCAAAATTTCCGATTGGAATTAATTGTTTCATTTTCCACAAAAAATGTGAAAATACTGTTCTGTTAGAGTGTGTTTTTTCTATATTCTAAAAAGAGGAAAATTAAAGAAATTAAAAAAAATAGAACATTTTTTGAAAGAATGTTTAAATTTTTTTTTTTAAACTAATTGTGCGGATTTTTTTGTGGTTTTTATAATTAAAAAATAAGAATTTGGTGTGTGAATGTTGAGACTTTACAATGTTTTTTGCAAATTAACGGAAGTAGTTTTTTTTCAATATAAATAAGAGTTCGCTCTTTTAAGAAAATTAAAGTAAAGAGAAAATGACACAATTATTACAAACGTGGAGGCTAAATATTTCTGAATTTGAATAAGTCAAATAATTTAGAAAATTTCTTCCCATATTTTCATTAATACAAAAAATCAAGATTGTTCTTGATCCAAAAAATGATAAATTCTTTAGAATTTTTTTATTTATTAAGCAGGTCGTAAACTAGTAATCGAAATTTTAGTAAATGATACTAAAATTATTATTATTAATTATTATTTTTATGTTTTCGACGGTATTATTAAAAAACAGTAAAAAACAGACTTACATGGCTATAATTTAATCTGGCAAAAATTTCTTCTTATCTCAGTTTTGTTTCTAAAAATTAAGCTGTGCTATCGCTGTTGGTTTATCGCCATTTTAAACAAAAGGTATAAAAATAATCCTCGCCTAAATTTGCATGAAATAAGTTAAGGGTAATAACCGGAAGCGATACGGCAATTACTCCTTTTATGAATATCTTTTTTGCTGACCTCTGAATAAAGAAAATTTCGGCCTTCTTGAATTATGAATGTAATGAAAGTACCGTTTAATTGTTTGGGAGGCGATTACCATTAAAGCTGGAATCGTACCAGCAAATGTGTGCCGCATGGATGGATGGACATGTTAAAGCCGATTATACCATGGAAGGTCACCCGACCTTTAAACTCGGATTATCCTTAAGTTAATTTTGCTCCAGGATGTAATTAAAATTGTTTTGTAGGACGAACGAGTTTTTTTTAAAAAACAAACTCTTTTGTAATGTTACTTAAGAAAATTGCATGCTCTTCGTGAAAATAAAACGGTTAAGTGGCTCACGAAACAATTTTCCATTTTTAAATTCGTGACGCTAATATAGTTATTGTATCACATTGTTGTAATTCTTACGCAAAGTCGTAATTACCAAAAACAACCAAAATTAAGAGTCGCTTTTACACAACGTAGCTAATTGTAACGAATGAAATAGCCGTAAGTTGTGTTCATTAAAATAAAGTAGAAAGTCATTTCTAAAGTAAAATAGGTGTGAGCGTAATATAAGGTGTAAAAATTTTTTTTTGTTTTTAACATTGCGAGAGAAATTTCCTGGAGGTGTGTATTAAAATGATGCTTTCTCAATCTGGTTAAGTACAATACAAAAGCATCGAACTAAAACTGGAAATAATTTCATATTGATAAGCAGGTTCGGTTTGATTGGCGTACCAATTATTTACCTACTTTAATGGGACTTAAATGTAGCTGTCAGAAGAGTAAAAGGAGAAATTACATCCTATTAAAAATGACAATGTAGCCGCCCAATCTTGGTGTTAAAGACGGTCGATTAATTAATTCACGGTCATTTTATTTATCGCAACCGACGGTACAGTAAAAGTGATCTTATACCTCTCTATTTGCATAAATCACTTCTCATGTGTATAATATACCACGACTAATAACGGACTTGTGATTGTATGTGAGGTGCGTGATACATAAAACATAGGCGTTGCATTTACCGTATAATTACTATTCCAAACATCCTTGAACGTACGCCACTGTAACTGTCAGTTTTCTGCGCTTACGCACCGTTGAAGTTCCTGTTGAGCATTCACCTGAACTTGATATCTGGTTGATACACGATATTGTCTGTTTAAACAGATGTTAATGTGATTGTTGTAGTAATTAACACTAAATTTAATGCTGTGAGAAAGTGAACAGATTTAGGTTCTGTTTGGCACTGTCATGTTGCGAAAACAACGAGGAATTCGTCATTTAGAAGTCGTGGCGATTTAATGGATCTTCAAAGATAAATAGGTTTTATGTTGTAAGATTCGATTACTGTAATTTTCATTTAAATTTTCAATTTGTATGCTTGCTGGGGCATTGTTATGAAATTTTGATCTATTGGAATTGCAGATCGGTATCGTTATGAGGCAGAATGCTTTACGATTTCTTTGTAAGAAGAAAGTTAGAACATTGTTAACACTTGTTTTGTTAAAATTATGTAAATGTTGCATGATAGTGGCTTTGAACGTTTTGTGTTTTTCTTCATAAATATTTTATATGATTATAAATCTGTCTTAGGATTGTGTGATCAAGGTGCAACCAGGTTGTGGTTTTCTACTAACAGTTGGCTTGTATTTCATATTTATAATGCCAGATGTTAGTAAATCAGGTAAATCAGGACGTATGACATATGGCCGTTTATAAGTGAAGTTGTTATTTACACACATTTTGGTTTGCATTCCTTGGGGACAATTTGGAAAAATTTTAAATTGGCTTATTTGATCGACTCAATTCTAGACGCATCTAAATTCGATTTCTTACCTATTTAATAGTATATCTCTTTGAACATGCAAAATATGGGGAAAAACGTGGAATTTTCAATAAAGTATTACCGAGTAATTTTCTTCTTAAATTTGAATTCTTGCATCGATTGAGTCACATTTTATATGCTTATAGAGTTAGATGCGTTTTTATGGGTCATAGTTTGGCTAGATCTTCATCAGTTAAAATTCCGTTATATGTATATACGAACGGCTCCAAGTGTTGCCTTGGAGGAATTCAGCGATATCATTAGAGCTCATTTAAGTTCACGAATTGGCGGTATATTTGCATTCTTTCGTAATTTAAAAGTTTAAACAAACTTTTTCACTATGGTTTTATAAATTGCAAGCTATTGCACCTATTGATTAAAAAAATTTCAGGTTAGCTCGTTCTAAAAAAAATATGTCGTTTTGAGCCAAACCAAGAAAATTTGGAGCTCGATTTGTTTAAAATTAAAAAAAGAAAAAAAGAACAGATTTAGAAAATTAATGTTTTTGATTTGTTTGAATGCTTCAGTTTTTTAAAATTTTGATAACCTTTTGATGCCATTTCTTCTATCAAGTTTTATATTTTGTATAGACCAGATCGAACTTTAAATTCAAATTTGTTGTTAAGAATTGTTCGTCCTTTATTTACAATTTCAGTTTTATTATGCAGCTCTGGACTTTTACAAGAAGGAAATTTTACATGATCAGATTCAGTAACTAACTTATTTTGATTAGAAAAATTCAAGGTTTTCTTGTTCTTATTTTTTCGACAAAAGTCTTATAGCACATTGAATTGTTATCCAGCTTCGGCAAAATGTAGTTATCTGTTTCAAACAATCAACTTTCAGCGATGCAAATTTCAAACGATAAATTTTTATTTTTGATTTGTTTGCGGGTCAAAAATTGGCTATTTGTCTTTTCAGATACTCCAATTTCTTTTCGGGTATTTTGTTATTAACAACTTCAAGATGATTAAAAAATTATTATTTAAGTTTTTCAGTTATAAAAAAATATCTGAAAAAAAACTCTTTTCAAGTTTTTCCTGTCAAATTTAAATACTTACATACACAACGAAGATATTTTGATGTATTTTTTCGATTCATACTACATGTAATTGAATTTGGTTAAGTTATTTATGAGAAAAATCTCGTTATATCTGTATATATTAGTTAATTTCATAGTTCCGAAAATTGTTGTAAAAATTTTTGTGTTATTTAATCGCTCAACTAGGTTAATTAGTTTACTCGCGTGTTACGTAGAATTTCCTAAGGAATTCAGCGGTGTTTCTGAAACATTGTCGTATAACGCGATTAATTTTAGTTCTATTGCTATTAATTTGGTTTTATTTTATGATTAAGCCAACAATCTCATTAGAAGTCATGTATGCTGTAGAAACATTTTTGTCTGAAATTTTTAAGTTAATAAGTTAATTAGTTAATTAATTAAGTTAATTTTTAAATTACTACACCTATCAAGTTAAAATTTACTTCATATCTTAATCTTGATGCGTTCTTAGCTTACTTGGACTAATTTTAGTCTTCATTTTAGATAAAATTTTATGAGGAATTCAATTTGCGTATGTAATTTTTGAGAAATACAGAAATTGAAACTTACAGATATGCTCCGAGCACCCACTGAGTTTATTGATTTGGGAAAATTATAAAATTTGAAATTATATATAATCCCAAGAAATGGATTTTGAGGGAAATACTTCTACTTTTAATACAGAAATATAAGAGAATAATAAGTGGATGTCTATATACACTTACGTCATAGCAATTTGCCTTTAACTGACACTGACCTTTCAATTTCCTCCTTTTCGTCCTTCTTAATTTTGTGCCTCCAAGAAACGGAAAAAAAAGCAGTAACAAAGTTAAGCTAATTAGTTTTTAAATTTTCTATAATTACTTGTACCATAAGTAGTAAAATAACCTTCTATGGATAGTCTACTTTTTAAAACTACTTAAATTTGCAATCAACTGCAATTATCGTACTGCAACCGTATGATATAATTATTGTGACCCACTCATTGAAAGCATTGTGATTGATTTATTAAAGTGATATAATAACTAATAATAGCCTCAATTTGTTATCGTAATATGAAAATTATACAGCCCCAGTAGCCTTTAACCGTAAAATGGCGGCGTCGACTTAGATTACTCACTTGTCTTAAGGAAATGACAATAATTACATAGACAATACGTCTACGTCAGTTCGAAAAATTCTTGAACAATTCTTAACAATAGCTGACAAGATCCTGGGATAAGTCTGTTTCCTTTACACGTAACTATTGCAAAAGTCGGAACGTGCCAATAACTTCAATAAAAATGCATTTCGCAAATTATCTTCTCCATCATTCTAAAGCTGTCGGCAGGTGATTTGATGATGTAAGCTCACTCAGTCAAGCTTAACCAATCGAGTGGGTTTTCTTCTAGACTCATGAACCTTGAAAGTAAGGTAAAAAAAGTCCAGATGTCAAACGACGATGGAATTCGATTTCGAATTTTTCCGATATGGAAAATGTTACTAAAATTTCACACGGACGTTACGCGTCGGAAGAAAGTAACGTAAATGGAACGTAACGAAACGCACACACAGATCAACAAATGTATTCCAGGTCAGTATTTATAGGATTTCCCGTTTCCGAAACAAATTCGTAATTATGTAGTGATCAGGCGAAGGAAACATAATAATTACGACAATAATAGAAATCTGATCCATCTAACAACCACAAATACAGCTTCAATTAATCTAATTAAAACAAACCTAATTGGAAAATTGAAAAAAAAATTATTCACGTCGTTTACAACACTACTTTCAGTTGAATTAGGTACATAAAATTGGTGTTTTCTTAAAATTAATTTCAAGAAAAAATGAGCTCACGCATCTTCGCTTTTACCATATGTCACTCCGGAGTTTCTCTGAAATTTACGCAAGCCACTTTCTTCGTGTGCTTAAGAAAAGCTGCTATCCTTGTGGTCTAATTCCGGAGGAGATTCACCAGCCACTTGAAAAACCTGATTTTCAGTTCAATATCCTTTTAATAGTTTATTTACAAGCGTATTAACAGAACCAAAGTCAAGGCTGGAATAAGGTGAATCGCATAAATGTCAATGAATTGAACAGATCACGAAAAAAATTGCACAAACAATAGCACGAGAAATAATCGAATTATCTCTTTTTGCAGCTTTCTCCCGTAATTGAGATAAAACGGATTTTACTGAACGTAATCTAAGCCATGCGTAGCGTCAAAATAAACAGATACGAAGCTTCGGGCAAAAAGAAGAGTAATTCATAAAAACACGACGCCGGAAGCAAAATTTCGCATTTTCACTTTGACGACAGATATTATTATTAGCGATTGTACGATCGTTTTGTCACCTGCAGCGAGATTTTTAGTTTCAACAATTTAGTTAAACAACAAAACAAAGTTTGATTGAGTACCTACGACCCATTTTTTTAATTGGAGGTATTTGCGCAAACTTTTAAAGGTTCCCAACGAGGTCCGTGTTCGAGTGGAAAGTCATTAATCATAGAAAAACGATGGCGTGAGGTTAGAAGTTAATTAAAAAACGAATTTTCAACAGATGTTCTCGGGAAAAAACGTATTTAGTGCTTTGTGTCTCACACGATAAATTATTTTCATTAATATTTCGATATTTTCAATATTTTTTACTTATTACTTATTCAAACGCAAAGATTGTTCTTGTGTTTTTTTAAAGGAAACTACTGCCATATACAAGTCTACGAAGTAAAAAGTTTGTTACTTAATGCGTATATATAACACTTTATCTATAACAGTTCAAACGTTTATTGAATGATTTGTTAGGGTAAAATTTACTTCCTAATTTCTAGTTTTCCACCACGTGTATTACGGTTGTTGACCTACAAATTTTCTAGTTTCTTAGGAAAACTTATGTAGAACTATGTAATCGACGCAGAATTTCCGTGTTTTTCCTATTGTGTTCTATAATCCATTTGCATGTGACGGTATTAAAGAAGACTTTCATATTTTGTTAATTAGCATAATATTGCACAACGGAGTGGGAATATATTCTCAGTTCTTTGGAGAAAAATGCAATAAAAAATATTCATGCTTTACTTGTGTCACTTCTTTCTTTTAACACTACCAAAAGTAGTTCATTTATAAATATTTTTATGAATGGTAAGAGCAATCATTTTCTTCGTTAGAGTTGGTTTGTCAGCATGAAAATTACGCTCATTTTACAGTACTAGAATTCCTTTAAAGTGCTGGTTGTGATTTTGTATTATTACCGCTATTTACGAGCACTGGATTTTCTTGAGTTTCCACTTTAACTGGATGATAACAATGAATTAGAAACCATGCGAAGTTTCTATCATCTCATGCATTAAAACCAATAAGATACATTTTTACTTTGATTAAATTTGGTTGAACATAAACCTGTAGTAATTCCCCAGTGTATTGTAATCTCTGAAGAAATCAAAATAAGAATGCAAAGTTTTCTTAATCATGATCTAAAAAGCAATCTTTTGACATTGTAGATATCAAACTTTTTGTTTAAATCTAACTTATTTCAACAGTGTTGTCTAAGCATTGCAATGAAGTGAAAATGATCAAGGATTTGTAAAGAACAGAAGGATATGTCATAATTATAAAAAATAAACTCCGGATGGAAGTGATAATCTAATTTGTTCTAATTAAAATGAGCAACAAGCAAGATCAGATCAAATTCGTAAAAATGCTCTTTAATATGCTAATAAGTGTCCTAGTTTGCCACGTGGCACTGTTTACATCTATTGAATCCAGATAAGGTCAATTTCATAATTAAATATATACACACGTCTGTTTGGATCACATTTATCGGTTAAATAACAATTAGACTGGAATGCCTGAAAAATGAAGCAAGAAAAATAGGTGTTGAAACAAAAATCTAAGAAATTCTTGAAAAACAAATGTGTATTTTAATTCTCAATTATAAAGTAACCTCCCACCGCGAATTTCTTTTCAAATGCAGTTAACCTTCGATGTCAATAGTCGGTTAATTAAATGAATGTAACTTGGCTAATGAGAGCTATATAAATTTCAATTTTTAAATTCTGAATTTCCACGTAATCTCTACATCCTCTGTCATTCCTAACATTTGTAAAACCACGAGGAAGTTGCCAAACACCAAAGTCTTTCGTTTAAAGCATGAAGGTTGTAAAATTTGGTCCTTTCGTTAAGTTGTGCAATAGATCCGTTTGCAAATACAGTAAAACACCTGGCGTCAACCTCTTTTACTTATAATGTTTCTACATTCTCTATTCAAAGTGTGTGTAGCTTGTAACAATAATTCAACCTCGCCCTAAGCTAGTGCACGATCGTGTCTTTATTTGCTTGATTACTAGCAAAAAACTTAGTTCTTTGATGAAATATATGAATGAGTAGGTGTCGATGTTATTGTTTCATAAAAGTCTCACAGTCTAATATTGAAAGTTCTTGTGGACTATATTGGAAAAGTGAGGGTGGGGTTTAATGTCTGCATGACTTTGTCCTGGTTTAATTATGTAATCGTACAAAATGTGGTGAATAGAATAAATAAGACAGTGTCTTATTATACTTTCACCGAGGAAAAAAGTGCGGAATTTTAATTTAATTGAAATAGTTATTAAGTGCTAATTAAGAGCAAGATATTAATGTAGGTTGACATTTCGTTTTGTATTAGTAATGCGTGGAAAAGCGAGAGGGTGATTGATTATATTATTCCAGTGATATAGATGGTTGTCGTCAATGGTACCAAACACCTTGAGAAGTTTGCACCTTGCGTTTTAGCTTGGAACTGGGTGTGATCTATTGTAGGTATATTTTTATATTAAGGAGATAAATTTTAATTATCCGGGCTGGTAACAGTGGAATTTTCAAGGAGAAGGTGAAATCTTGTATTGACGGGGACTAAATCATGTTAACAAAGACAACAAGTTCCAAACTTAATCAAACAAAATTTTTAAATTAATAAACATGAAAGTTGCTCTGGAAATCTCATTCTTACGTTTCTGCAAAAATTAATAATTCTGTTTCAAGTAAATAGTCTACAATAAAAATGTAAATTAAGGAAAGGTGTAAATTAATGGCAATAATGTAGAAAAGATGTTGAACATATCTTCAGGACTGGAAGAGATTCCAACAATTTCAAAAGAGTTCTAATTTTTAATGTGTATTTTTTTTTTGACTAAGTCTCGTATAACAAGAAATTGTAGCTCATGAGACACAGTTTGTATCTTAAAATAAACAGCAAATTTAAATAATTCTGCCTAAAATAGTCGACAAATTCGTTCTTGTTTTTGAGTCACTTTAAGGAAATAATAGTAAACAATTAAAGAGCATGCAATGAAATAAGTTTAATTTACTGCTGAAAAAAAACGAATGATTTGTAATAAAGTAAAAGTTAAATTGTTCAGGAAAATCTTCGAACTTTACAATAATTTCTTTAATTACAAACTATATACATCAATAATATTGTAATGTATTAATTAGACTACTTACTTTTACAGAAAAACTCAAAGAGAGATAGGTAAAAGTAGAAGGGAATTTTTTTTGCAGTCTACATAAAAAATAGACTAAACATTTTGTTCTAAACTAACCTAATAAATTTCTCAATGGGTAAAGAAACAATTCTATTTAACGAGATACAAGTGAATAGAAAATACTACATGAAATAGACCAGAAAATTGTTTTCTCTATTTTTAACATAAACACTATGTAGAACAGAAATCAAGGCGTATTCTGCAGTTTTTTTTGTTTCATTCATATTTCATGTGATATTTCTTTGTTATCTTTTGTATTATTTGTGTTGAAATCTTGTTATTAACAGCGTTAGAAAAAACATCAAAATTATCTGCCAGATCTGCAATTTTTAAGCTGACAACTACAGATCACATTCATTATGTCTCCTACCCTTTCACCCTGAACATAATTTTCTCAATAATAACACACCTCTGTAAATAACTTTTACTCATCTTTTTTGGAGAAGTATTGAGGACACCTCTTATTTACCAATTTATTTTTTCATCTTTTCTTATTCATTACATTATTAGTATTATATTTTCGCCAATGCGGTCATCAAATTTAAATGTTTCGCATTGATGAACTCCAATTGTGGTTTTATAGATGAATTCCTCCAGTTTATTTTTCTTCCAAATTTTTAATATTTTCTTCACCAGACTGGATTCATTAAAATGAAACAGTCTATTATAGAGTTATGAAATTATAGTTACCGGTTTTGCGATTAAAAAATGGTAATTTTTTTAATAGAACAAGATAATTGTTTTCTAATTCAAATTTAATTATAACTCTGTCAGAAAAATAAGCAAAAATCGCAAATAGGATGCAAGTGCTTATTAAATAATTAGAATGATTTGCGAACGGTGCTGATGGTTTTGGAGGTAATTTGTTTTAAGGTTTGTGGTGTTTACTTAGCGTGCTACCGTGGGGTATAATTTTAAACATTTTGCGTGACTTTTGGTACTCAAGGTACGCAATGTCTGGAAGAGTGAAAATTACGCAAAATTATTAACAAGCACTTTGTCTTGTTTGTAGTACACTAATTTAACAACAAAGACAGCGATTAACAGTTAAATAATAACGAAAGTGCTGTCAGCTTCGGATAAAAATCACTGATGTAACAAAATAATAAGCATTTTATTATAATGCGGCAAGAAAGCGAAGTAAAATACCCAACCAAAACCAAAATTATAGGGTTTGTCACTTTGATTCGTGTTGCACATTCCAAGTCGGGACTTTCCGATTTTTTCCCTGATCACTGTTACGAAATTAGCGAGGTTATATCCATGTATAGAAAATTTTATTGAACAATGTTTGTCGTACCGGGCGTGGTTAAGCGTGAACTTTGACTCGTGCTTTTTATTAAAGCACGATTATACAACGCTGAAAATCACTCAGCACCTGCCTTGACCTATCATCGATGTTTCCGTTAGAAATAAAGAGAAGAGAGACAAATGCGTGTCCTTGGCTTTCGAAAACACACTTTCGCAGTATCGGTAGTGAAATCATTTCATTTTATCAACGGGAGATGTATCATCTAGATGGATATGATTGCACAAAGGTGAAGATTTGATAATTTCATGTCATTTTTTTTGATCGCGCTGATATGGCGACGTAACTTTCTCCTATTAGGGATCCTCATGTGGACCATTTGATTTGACCAATGACTTTCACATTGCACTACTTTTTGCGCATGTTTTCAAATTTTAGCATAAAGGAAGTTTGCTGGAGCACGACGAGAAAACTGTGGTTTTGAGTGGTAAAAGTTTTTGGATAAAACTGCCGCGGGATCGTTAACATGTACCTTTTTCATTTGCATATTTCATCAATTGGAGAAAAATAAAGCTTTCTCCACATTAGAAGGGAAATGAAAAAAAATAATCCAGAGATTGAAAATTAATCGAAAGGTAAAGAAGTTTTCTTTCGTTTTGTGGCAAGGAGTGAGAGTAAATGTGCGTTTTTAGGAACTGTCACAATTTCGTAACAACTTTTCATTAATATTTTAAACACAATTTTGATCTCGTACTTGTGCATCATAAAATTGCGAAATATCTGCATGATGACGAATTTTCAAACTTTCTATTTCGTTTGATATAAGATATTATAGACACAACTTTTGAAACATGTGACTTTATTTAGAGTGTGACAACCAAAAAGCGCAACGATTAGGTTACAAGGTCACTTCTGTGAGATCAGTCGCCCATCTGAAGCTCTAATAGTTGGTAATGACAAAGAAAATGTGTTTCCCAATTCAACCGCAACCGAGAAAAGCAATAATCAAAATTTCAAACCGTGCTGAAAATAGAGAGATGAGTTTCAGAATTCGTGCGGTTTTTCGGTTGATGAGCAGGTTCAAGACCGGCATTTTTTGCGTGGTAAATGACGGTAATGATGTCAAACGTGCGTATAATTTGGGCAAATCTTTGTGGATACAGTTTCCGGGTAGCTAATGTAGGTAAATGGGACCAGCTAGCATTAACTTAATTCTGTTATTATCAAAGACAGTTAATTACTTTTTGTATTTCTTCGTGAGTCATACTTACCGCACGTGGACGTCGTTTATTATTTAATTAAAGAATAATCCTAAAATTTAAGTGTTGCTTGTAGCAAAATATGGCAACTATCACTTTCTAATCGATAAAAGCAATGGGATTCAATGGTGAATTGTGCATTGTTTTCATGATT
The DNA here is from genome assembly GCA_030157275.1 of Cynaeus angustus. Lineage (NCBI taxonomy): Eukaryota > Metazoa > Arthropoda > Insecta > Coleoptera > Tenebrionidae > Cynaeus > Cynaeus angustus. The sequence goes on from CM058062.1 coordinate 17,437,520, forward strand.
AATCAAATTTCAAAACGAAATTTTGGCGCAACTCACATTTTCAAAATAGAAACTTGTCGAATTTATTGATTGTGGGAGGTAACGTAGCAATTAATCGCTGTGTTTTAATGGTTAATAAAAGTTTATATCATAATTTTACTTTAGCTAACAATTTTAAATGCATGCGGAGATTTTTTTTTGTTACTCAACAATATAATTTTAAAGATTAATCTTGTGTTGTATTTAAACTCTATTGGTTGTTCTGCCGTCTGTCAAATCATTTTTTTGACTGTTTCTGATTAAGCAGTCTTAAATGTGAAACTCTGCGGCCCTGTCTCTCTTTCAAAATGTTGTTCGTAGGTTGATATGACTAAGCAGTTAGCATTTTGAATTTTTTAGCTAAGAACCGGTTTTATATAACTAGGTGAAAATGTTATTTTGCTGGATTTCTGAGTTGATAGATTTTAACTCAGACAAATCAATATAAAACTTTATTAGCAAGCTAGGAATGAAACTTAATCATCAATAAATTTCTTGATGACATTATATACTTTTAATTAGCGTAGATGAATATACTCCAATTACTAGCTTTTAGTAACTTTCATGAAAAATGTAATTATTTTGGTGGCTAAATGTCAAGCACTTACCTTATCTTTACAATTATACAGTTGCAGAACACTTTATTACAATTTTATCGCTCAAAATGAAAATGTCACCTGTTTGTAAAATATTGTGTAAAATGAAAGTAAACATCAAACATGGAAAAAGCTGAAAAAATAAAAAATGTTTTTAAGTTTTTAAGGTAGACAAGCAGGGCCACCAACTCATTTAAAATTTCAAAGCTCGAATGTTCGAATATGTATAAGGTATTAAATTTATTATTATTTATTTTTTCTGTAAATATTCAGCCTTCAAAATTTTATTATTAGTGATAATCTTCAGATAAAATTAATTAAGCAAAAATATTAATTAGGACTACATGAATTTATTTGAATACTTTGTATTTCCAAAAATTTAATTTACATGAACGTTTTTTTACATTAAATTATGTCGCTGTAACATATCTTGCTTTTTATAACAACTTTCACTTATTAAAATTTTAAAATATTTTTTTTTCTTGTATAAGTAAAAATGAACCTTTAGCTAAAAAGAGATTTGTACATTTCGAAACACTTATTGCTAATATGAAGATGAATCAGGTCTGTCAAAGCTTATTGTTAATTATTTGACGGTTAATTAACTAAATAAATATGTTTGCATAATTTGCGGTTTGCAACTACATCTGTTAAATCATAATTAAAAATTCCCTGGTAAAACGGTTTGACAACGTTTTTGCTCCTGCTCTAGAATTAATTGTTTTAATTTGTATCGAACATTTCAAGAATTTTCAGATAACATAGGTAGCGAAAGTAGGTAATATTTTAAAATTTTATAGTAATATTTATTTAAATAATTCTTGATGTTAACCAACGGCGATTGTGATAAAATTTGAAGAATGTTTCCTCAAGGTTTGTTTAATGCAGTTATTCATACTTTTTTAAAATTATTCTCATAAAAACTAATTTCAAAATCTTTATTATTTATAAAATAAAAAGTGGTGACATTAGTTCCTTTTTATGCATTTTAGAAATTCAAATCCATTTATAAAAAATAATGATCAGAATTTTGTTCGTAACAAATATTGTCATTGATCATTTTGTAGGTTTATTTCTGTCTTTTCTATAATTGATATAAAATCAATTATTATTAATTCCGCAGTCTGCAATTCCCGGAAGAATGTACAAATCCGGTAGTATGTTCAAATTGTGCACGTGTGCTGTCTCCATTCCGCATATGGAAACTCTAATAAGCTGCGAAAGACTGTAATTAGCACTACCAACACTATTTTGCAAATAAAAAACCACTCATTGTATCGCTAAAATATTTTATGTAAAATTCACTTTCGTTCCTCTGTTTTCTGTTTATTCAGAATCGGTAGACGAGATCACCGGAACGAGGTTACCGGAGTTATACAATCCTAACGGTTAGACGCTTAAATTCACTTGACTCTACTGCTCTTTTCACCTACTTTTACAAGTGCGACAGTCGATCTTATCGCTGAAGTCATCCGTTTTATGTAAGCAAATCTAAAACACTGCGAATCGAATCGATTAAGAAGTTTTTTAGTAGATTAGTCTTGCGATTTGGAAACTATTATATTAGACACAATCTAACTAATTACACTTTTAAATTAAAGAGGTTCTTGTTCTTGCTGAACTTGACATGGTGAATTGTGGACGCTTGCTGTAGGGTTCTTTTACTTTCGAATTTTTGGTGGTTGTTTGTTGATTAAGATGACTAGCGGTTTTCAGAGAAATTTTCATATAGAAGGGCGATTGCCAAAAGAAAAAATTGCAAAAAAAATCAAGCAATGTTTATACTTATAAACAGTTCATTATCATCAGAGATAACACAAAGTGCTTTTGTTTGTTAAATAAAGAAATTTAAGTTCCAACAGGACCTATTGTTCACAGCCTAATATGTCATATTTTACGAGCTTAGAAATAGCGAGCTTTCTTTGCCAATGTTAATCTGAGATAAACGTTATTATGGTAGTTTAAATTTTAATATATTTATTTTAATTATAAATAATGCATGGTTTGAATGAAATTAAAACTTTCTCTGTTAGATTTTGCCTCATTTCTTGGAGAACCTTTGTAGAAAACATTTAAGTTCATCTAAAAACGAACTAATTTTCGAAATATGTTTTATTATTGCTACTTAAAGTTATGGTTTTATTTATCTTTATCTGTTTTGTATTTCGGACACAAAAATAAGTTTATCTGCACATAACGGGATTAATTTTCTTGCTTTGTTTAATCAAACAGACAAGTTGTAAAGTTTTTAAAACAAATATTAATTTGTGCAAACAAAAAATATTTTACGTTATTAACTTTGTTTTTGGTTAATTTTATTTGAATAAGGGGAAACCTGTGTTGTTTAATTTACATGTTGTTTTGATTTTCATTGTCTGTTAAACAACAGAAACAATCCTATGGAAAAATTAATTAACTTGTCTGCAAAATTGTTTTCTCACAAAAATGTTTAAAGACTTTGAAACAATGGGTATGTGATTTTTTGCATTTTTTTACGTGATTCGTAGATTTTGTCAAATCATCCGTTCAGTTTATGACCCGTAACAGTCATAAATGATTTTTTATGTGATTTTAACGGTACATGCTCATATTCACGTGCCCCAAAACACAGCTTAAAGAATGATACTGGTTCTCTGCTCACTCCGTTGAAAAATCACCATTTCAAATCACTGACCACTGTCACTGATTACACATCCCGAGTCCTTAGCACTCACCTTTCTTCTTCGCTCGTACTCCGTGGCAGACATCGCAGAAGAGGAAAAGCGCCGCGATCGCGATCAGAAGGTACCGTTGTACTCCGTCCATGTTACAAGCAACACTAACAAACACAGTCCGTTCTCGCACAATCACTCTTTTGCACTGCCCTATTTTTACCACGACGCGTTTACCACAACCGCAAGCGTTCACCCGACTTATAAAACCTTGTGCTCCACCACTGAGTTTAAAGAGAGCGCCAGTGGCGGGGGGTTGAGACGCGTCAAGGTCGCGTCCGGTTGCCCGGAATCCGGATATGCGAGCGACGGTTCCTCCGGGTGGACGCGCCGGGCACGCAGTGAGGAAAATCGTACAAGGGCTGAGGAAAATTTGTGCTTCTTCACGTTCGGACCTAAAACAACGTCTTTTTAACAGGGAAATTGTCAAGAAGAAACTGTCATCATTGTTAAGAATTAAGCTGCTTTTGATGCCTTTCTTTGATACATCTAGTTTATTTATTTTTACAAATAAAGTGGATCAGCTGGTATGAGACGTTTATAAGTTCATTACCAATTTAAATTTTACACCTAAATATCAACAAATTTTAATTTAAAATGTGGTACTTCTAAGAAAGTGAATTATTCTTGAGTTTTAGATAATAGTCTTAAATGTAATTAAATAAGGAAAATTTTATTAGTGACTCATGAGGATTTTACACAACGTTTCACCTAATTAAAAAAATTGTCATGAGTAATTAGTTATTGCGGAAAGTCTAACAATAAAACGTTGGTTAGATTGTTACAGTTTTAATAATGTGGTTGGCAATTCCACCATAAAAGTTCGTCGCTTAACTTAAAAAATTTCTTTCCAATACGAATACGAATCGGTTGTTTGGCCCTAGGTAATTTATTCAATAAAAATAGTAAAACAAGTTATTTTTATTAATGTTTCCTATAAACAGACAACTAGTGTACAGAATCCGTCAACACTTGTCCAGTTCTATAAACTCATTTTATCATTAAGTTATTAATATACAAACTGACTTAATCAAATTTTAGAGATTTATCCAAAAAAAAATTTTTTTCAAAAATTAAAAGCAATAAAATGGCAGCAAACTTAACCGACGTTATTCTTTTTATAGTTAAGAGAAATTAATTAATGTTTAATTTTTTAAAAATAAATTTTGGTATTGGCTGGTACGCGGCAAGCTACCTTCTGAGTGATTTATAATACCTAATACTTTTACGGCGTTTTGCGATAAGATGTTATCAGATGTTCAGGGTCGGCATAAATTTTTTTTTTTGGAGGGAGTAATAGTTACAAACAGCTAATAACCAAGAAAAGTTTTCATGCTGGTCCTGGAAATCGGCTATATGCCCGAATGAAGAAAAAAATATTAAATATTATAAATTACTATAGAGGCAGTTTACCAGGTAATACCATAAATGATATTTGAAGATAAAATATTAATTAATTTTTCAGCACTATATGTTTTAACTCATGTTTTAATTTTATTTCTGTTTTTCACTTTGAAAAAAACAAGACAGGTTAAATTGACTTCCATTTTAATAGTTTTTATTTTTTGCATTCATCTCACATATGAATATCAACAGAAAAATATTTAATAATTAAGTAAGATTTTAGTCCGGGACATAAGTGTAACAACTAAAGATAGTAGATTTGGTTGTGCTTTCAAACACAATTTTATTATCACTGACATAACATAAATATATCACAACTTGACTGTACGCTATCAGTAACAATTTTTTCTCATTTGATAAACGCCACTAATAAAAACAACCTAATTGGCTACAGGAATCTGCCACTTACGAAGGTTTATAGACCGTTGTCAACTGCCACATAATCTGTTTACTACATTTTGTTAATTCTGCTAATCACAAAGGTTTACAAACCATTGTCAACTGCCACAAGAATTTTTGTTACATTTTGTCAGTCTACATACGAAATAACTGGGATAAAATTAACATGAATATGTGGATAATCTTCTAAAAATTAATTTGCAAATTTAGAAAAAATTTAGACCGGAGAAACCGCAAGCGATTTTGTTGATTAGTTGAGCCGAACATTTTTTTACTGTAGCCTTGACATTTATAGGCAGAAGTAAGTAATAACAAGAAAGAGTTAAATTAATTGTAGCTTATAGAAAATGGGTTTTAAATTGATGTAAGTTCGCCGAGAATTGTAATTATTTTTATTGTAGTTTTATGGTGATTGGACGAATGAAGTTCTAACGGAATTTTTGTAGTGTGAGTATGAGTACAAAGGTTTTTTTTTATTAAACGTTTTTGCGATAAATAGTACTGTTTTTAAAACGGCAAAATAATGAGGAAAGAAGATAACAATTGGATAAGGAGCCCTTTAATGACTTGTTTATTCGTTTTTGCAAAAATACATTTTTTTAAGTTATTATGTCAACTATATTTGAACCATACTTGTTTCCTTGATTGACATTTTAATATTATTGAGCAGGATGCATATTAATATTCATTACAATTTTATTGTGTTTTTGTCATTATGTTTTACAAAACTATTTTAAATTATAGTAAATAATAAACAAGCCTATATTAATCTTTGCTAGCCCATGTTAATCCTTGCCATAGTAAAAGTTAATCACATTGTTTATAACAATGATAAAGTTTTTTTGCAGTTCTGGTTTTAATTTATTTATCCAAGCTTAAAAATAAGCAAAATTATTTTTATATAATCTTTTGTTTTTTTTCGGCTGCTCAGTTTGGTGCTTAATTTTCTGAGAGCATAAATAAATTAACGAATTTATAGTAAGTTTTACACTTTTATATTATATGCAAAATTATGGAATTCAGTAAAAAGTACAATTACGATTATATACCTCACTTAATAAATATAATTGTTATTATATAAGGAAAGATATTATACAACAAATCAGTTATTGCCAAACATTAAAATTCCCTGTAATTATGTATTTAATGATCTCAATAGGAACCCAATTATTATAATAATGACATCTCACAAAGTGAAATACCTATAATAATTTTAGCAGTTGTTTCTTAAAGAAATAAAAATAGAACATTATAGAATTTGGCTTAATGGAGATATTACTAATTTGGACCGTTCCCAATTGCACAGTTAATACATTTTTTCAACAATAAGTCGTCAAATGCCTAAATGACGTGACTTACTTTGTAACAAATGATTTAGTTATTATTTTTAATCCTTAGTTAAATTACTTAGCTTCGGTTGTAGGCAAGCCCATAAAAACATGGAGAAATTTTTTCAATTCTTAGAATTAAATTTTCAAATACGATTGGTAAAAATTACAAATTCCATACAGGGTGTATAAAAATTGGTGCACTATTTGTACACTACACCATTACAACTGTAAATACCACCAAACTATTAAAAAAATTTTTTTTTTTTTTTTTTTTTTTGCACTTATTTTTTAATCTAAGAAGGCCATCCAAAAGATTTTGAAAAATTGAACTACCCAAAAAGTTCAGAAATCGAAAGAATTTAAAGAAACTAAAGAAGCTTAAGATTATTGAAATTCTACAAAAATGGAGAATTCTATAAAAATACAGAATTTTAGAAAATACAAAATACTAAAAAATCTAAAAATTTTACAAGAAATCTAAAAAATTTGACAAATTTAGAATTTAAAAAAAATTAACAGTGCAAAATTTTATCTAGTAAAAAGGTGTAAAAACTCCAAAGAAATCAAAGAGGTTCTAAAAGATATAGAAAATTGAAAAAAAAAAATAAATTTTACAATTCGCAGAAAAAAAATTGAAAATCCAGTGCATTATAAGAGAATTTGTTAAAAAGCTGAAAAAAATCTAAAAAAATCCAGAAAAACAAAAAAATTCGTTGTGGAGCTTTCAAAATATTAAAAAAAATAATAGATATTGCATTGTATATAAGGATTCTAAAAATATAAAAAAAATAAAGGAAATAAAATCTACAAAATTTTTAGAGTTTTTCAAATAGAGAATTTAAGGAATTCAAAGCATTTAAATAAATTAAAGCATTTAAAAAGTATTCAATAAAGTAATCTAAAAATTAAAAATAGAAACAAAAAAATTTTTGCAAAAATATTAAATGTAGAGAATCTAAAGTTCAAAAAGAATCAGATAAAATCAAAATCCAAAGTAAATGGAAGAACTCAAAAAAATTTAAAATGCTAAAAAATCGAACAATCAAACATCCCTCAGAATCAAAAAATGCAACGATGCAAAACGGAGAAAATTTAGAAGATTTAAGAATGTAAAATGTTTAGAGCTTTTTATTTCAAAAACTAGCTTTCAATAGTGCAAAGTAAAAAAATTTAAGCAACCAAAAATTTTGTAATGATGTAAAAGAATTGACAACGTTATATCATATTAATACTTTTTTTCAAAATTGCTTGGTGTGTGGTAAAATAACATATATCTTCTTTTTTAAAAAAGCTGAAAATTTTGGTATTAATTCAGGGACTCCAAACTTACTGTTGTTTTTTTCGAAAATAAATAAATAAATAAATAAATAAATAAATAAATTAGGTTTCTAATCTCCAGTGTATCTGGTGTAGGTAGGTACATCAGTGATCTAGCTGATGGACTCTAATATGCAAAAAATCCAGTTTTGTTATTATTAATTAATGAAACTCTTAATTAAATTAATTAAACGATGACAGTTCTTTTTTCCGAGTATAAATATAAATTTTGATAGTGATGATTAGTTGAATGTCTCAAGTGAAAATAAAAAGCGAACTTGAAGATACACCATATGCCGAATGCTTCTTACTGTACACCACCTGTCATAGTTCACATCTAGATCGTTAACATTTAACGTTTTCGAAATTACCAGAGAAATTGGAAAATCTTGGACTAGACAGTATGGAATGCGTATGACTTCACGCACGACTATGCTCAAGATTTCATTAGCTATGCGGTTAAAATACCTATTCAGAGAAACCGTGTATATCTAGGTAATGTTGATGCACTTTTTTTCTCAAATCAAATATTCAAAGCAGCGAACTTAGAAAATTACTTCTTGCTTTCAAATATCTCATTTGAAGCTTTTACATTTTAATTTTGTGTCGGAAACTAGTGCATGAAGGAAGAAAATCTATTTAAAGATGACAAATTATTTACAAAACTAGCGATTAAATGATGGTATCAACGGATCGCTCTTCACGCCTAACGCTCTAAACAGTATTATTTAAAATATTAATTGAGATCATGAGGTAATTTATATTGCTTTCACCCGTTTCCAACGGATAATGCTTCAGGATCGACGATTTTCATTTCGATCAGTGGCCGACGACCTTGCGAATTAACAATTAACTTGATGCTAAACTACATTAACTTAAATTTCCTGTATTACGCTAATTATAGTATTTATTCTTGATAGCTTCGTCATAATTCAATAACGGGTGTAACAATGTGGTAGAAAAAGGCGGAGATTAATTGAATTAAAAATTCTTAACATCGAGAATTAAAGGTTTTTATTGTCTAACATTTTCGTGACTGAATGTGTGCATAAAAATTACCAATAACTTTCAGCCGCCGGTAATCATGCAATTTCCGCGTTGGTCCTGAAACAAAAAAGCTCGAAAAAAATACGCGATTTCGTTGTTTTGAGGTGATTTTAAGTTGTAATTATAGCTGTTTCAGCTCATTAATAATTATTGACAGATTTCTTAGAGCTGTCGATTACTCAAAAATTAATACCTTTCAACCTTGTTCTTAAGGTCTTGTCTAGGAAACACGTTAGAAAATTTTCTAGACGAGAAAAAGTGATAATAAATCTTCATGATATCTGCGTGCTACTCTTATTATCTTCGATTGATTATCGTACTTTCTTTCATTAGACAGCAAAATTATGCGTATAATTAAATATTATGTATAGAAATTGCGATTTACACGGTTTTGCACTAATTTAGTTATTGAAATATAGGAATTAGAAAAGTTGTACTACAATTACCATTCAACAGAAGTTTATCTTTTTGTAGATATCAGATAACGCTACAATAATAATTGATTTATTAGCTGAAGTGCAGTATACGTTTGTTGTAAGATTTCACTTTCTTTTATTGCACTAATCCTCAGTAATCACGCGAAGTCTGTACAAATATGTATTTGTGCATATACAAAAGTTTACGACTAAATTAATAAATAAATTAAATTATAATTACAAGGTGATTGTATTCTGTAAATGGAGTAAGACTTGAGCGCTGATTATTAAACTAGACATCTGGTGAATATAAAAACTTTTAACCTTTTAAAAACTAGAGAATTAAAAATTAAAAAATTCAAAAATAGAAAAACTAGAAAAAACTCTTTAGGAACCAGAACCCGATTTAATGGCATGATGAAAATATGACTAGAAACTTAAAATTGAGATCTATGAAATTAAAAATTTAATTTAAAATTTCTACACCAGATCACATAAGAATTTGAAAAGAATTTGAAAGCTAGGAACCACTGATGCTGATAAAATATAAAGTTGTGAATTTACAAATTGCTAATTTGATAAGCTCAATAATTCAAGAATTAGGTAATGTGAGAATTAGAGAACAGAATTACAAAATTTTGAGAATTTGAGAAGTGAGCATTTGTGAAGATTTGATTAACTGAGAGCTAAATCTGAGAATTTGAGAAAATCTGATGTCAAAGCTTTTTGACCTGAGCGCTGAACATGTATTTGTAAACTTTTGGAATCAAGAGCCACAGAACCTAATAATATGAAAAATTAAAAACTTCAGAAATCTGAGAGTATAAAATTTAAGATTTTAGAATTAGACAATAAGCGGGAACCACCACACCGAGATCTAAAGATTTATAAACTACAGAAGCTGAAAATCGCTATAATACTGGAAGAACTTAAGACTCAAAAAAAATATTAGTCCGAGAACTTAAGACTCAAAAATTTGATCACTCAGTTAACAGAAAACTGATAAACGTGAACTTGAGAATGCATAAGTAAGAATATTTTCGTACCCTTATACTTTAATCTGAGGACTGAATAATCTCATAGAATATTTGAAACTGAGAATCACAGAAGTTAAAAACCAAATTATCTGGAAATTAAAAGTTTCCAGAACCAGGAAAACTAAACATTAGAGAGCTAGGAATCTCACGGTTTGATAACATCTTAGAATACGAGTGATAGTAACGTAACGTTTGTGACATTTTTTGTTACATCAAAAATAGCAGTTAAATTCGTAATTTAACATTAAAATTAAAGACCTAGTTTAAATTTTTTATCAAAGATGGTACATTAATCGTATACTTTATAATTTAGCCTAAAACGCTATTTATATAAAATTTGATATTTGAATTGTTGAATTTTTCTAAGACTTCATTCAAATGAACCATACTCGTCGTAAGCTTTTCAGCCTGAAGTTTCAATATTTTAAACTAGCTTGTTTTCAATCTAACACATTATTTTTTATTACAGATCGTTAAAGTTTTGTATTTTAACAGCTTTTCTTATGTGAAAAATTCAAACTGTTGTTTAAAAACGTTTAGAAGTTTTAAATGATTTTATTTAAATTTCTTGCAATATCTGTTTTACTTTTATTACTACATATAAATGTTTTCCTAAATGAAAGCACTGTTTACTACAATGACAAAAAATAGAACTAATTAAATAACTAATTAAAGTGATAAAAATGTACGCCCTAAACAAGAACCATAAAAATTTTAATTTTTTCAAATTAGCTCGTACAATCAAACTGAACGTAAAAACCATATATACCAAATAAATGTTTTTATTTTCTCTACCTCTATAAATTTTGCAGTATTTTATTTTGCTATTTAATATAGTTTATATTTGTTTTTATCGCAATTCACGCGTTCTGTAATTTTGAACGTTTCATAGCCAACGGCACGTGCCGATAATATTTCCGTAACATGTATGCGAGCAATATTGCCATACATTTTTCACATATGATGTATTCATAAGAACCTTAAAAATATTTGCAACTACAGTGGTAATAAATAATACTTTTCCTGGAAGAAACGAGTTCTCCATGTGCAATAACAAGAGTGAAAAGATGATAGATATTCCTAATAATACGATTGTTGTTTAGTCCTATTTCATTATCTTCCACGATCAACTTTCATTTTCCATGTCCTCTACATTAGGAATTTAACAACACCAGCAAGACAATAAAATTGATACGTTATGAAAGATTTATGACTTCACTGGACAAATATGAATTTTATCTCAACATTGCAAAGGCGGAGATTTACTATCCAAAATTAGTCATTTCAAACAAAGTCAAAGGACGAATGAAAGCACAAAAATTTTAATGTCGCAACGAAATGCGTCCAAGTTACGTCGCGTTAAAATAAAAAGTTTTTTTAATTACAGAGCTGGGTTAAAATGACGCTTATTTATGTAATTGTAAAAACTACTTAAACTTTCTAAAATGTTAAGATCTCATATTGGGAGTGAATATACAGATCTTGGGACAAAATCTGCGAAGTCAGTAAATAATTGCGTACGATATAGTTTGCTACAAAACATCAAAAGATTTGCCACACCTTTTCTGTTATTACTTGTGAGAGTCCATTCATTACTAATTTTTATAAATATTTAATTATGTGTCATCGAATAATAGAGCGGTAAAAGGCGATTTGCCAAGGCAGATAAAGAAAATTCTAACGGTTTAACGATCACAAAAAAGAAAATTAAATCGTATTAATCGTGTTTCAGTGATGCATAATTAAAATCGTTTGGTTTGTGGACTCCAATAAATCTTAGAACCTTTCAGGTGCTTTTATTTCCTGATATTTACACGAGTTCTTGGTTATGGTTGCAATAATTATAATTGTACCAAACCCTGACGTGACTAATAAGTTGACCAATCCGATAAAGCACGTCAGTTTTTTGTCAAGACAAAATTTATAACTCTAATAACAGCTACTGCCACTACAAGATATTACATAAGCAAAATTAGGGTATCTATGAAACTCTCCAATCCACCGGATTTATTCTTTGAAAGTAATACTCATATCCTTCAAATGGCTTAATTTATGTGAGTCTACCTTAGATATTACCGCTATAATACGAATCAAATTAGATACTTAGGATGCCCTCGAGCAAGCAAATAAATAAGATTTATCGTTCCAACTGATCCCACTAACAAAAATTGGAGCTTATACAAATGACTTATTTTATGCATACTTAACTTTATGATGAAAGAAAATGAAAATTGGATAAATCCGTTCTCCTTTAATTAAATCACACTTTCATTTCGAACTTTTCTGGGTTGAAATTAAAACAATGCTGGCTCGTGAAAGTATTAAGAAAAATATATTATTACTTATGACTTTTTTTTATGGGATGTGGTTGAACAATGATCGGGATTAACATGTCTGCTGTACCGACAATGTAAAAGAATGTAAACCGTGCGAATGATGGCCCGCCTTGATAACCGTATAAATTACCATTTTGGTTTTGTTTGATTTGCTTGTCGGCTCGGTGATGGACCTAATGGGTAAAAAAAAGATGTTTTTTCAGTGAAAGGTGTCATTTATTCGAGAAGTTGTTAATTTGGAAGTTCTGCACCTTGTTGGATTTATTTAATTGCCACGAAAGCTGTTATTACTAGTAATTATAACCATCTAAAGATTTTTGTAGCACGCACAGGAAATTATTTAAGAAAGGTGTCGAAAGAAAAATGCTGGATTTATTTTATAAAATTTATTACATTAGAAGAAGTTTATTTGATTAAAGGCAGGATTTGCAATTAATTTAAATTACAATCGCAATTAGTTTAAATGTAAGTTAAAATTATTTAAGTTCTCATAATCATTAAATTTATTACTTAAAAATTATAAATACGCACAATTTCCTGCTAAAAATTTGCAAATATAATTTTTTGTGTATTTTAACAAATGACGTCCTGCATGAAGAAACGATGATAATTTTGTGGGCGGCGGCCTTTTAAGTTTTTTATCAGCATTTGTTTTTAAACTATAGAAAGATATGTAAGTATTTTTTAAATATGGGATACAATTATCGATAAAAATGTCATACTTGCTCATTAAAATGGTTTATTTATTGGTTTGAAATTTTAATGCAGACAATAACGAGGCCTTTAACTCAAAACCTCTTTATTCAACTTAAAATTAAAAAGATAAATTGTTTTGAAAAAAATTCATGAAATTATCACTTTAAAAACAGTATTTTTATATTAAAGGGAAGCACGATATTAGCTAATAAAACCGTTTATTTATGAAGTTATATACATGTTTTTTTTTATAAGAAGTAGTGCTACAAACCGACCCATTCTCATTTTTTCTATTTTCAACTATATGTGAGATACATGCATAGAATCATTTTTTTGAAAAATCATAAGCAATTAAATGGAGAGAAACTTAACCTAACTTGTTCTGTTCATAGTAAATGGCATAAAAATATAATGGAAACCCAAATGAAAAAATGTGGTGCCGAGAAATTAATTAATATTTTATTTTCTAACAAGATGTATAATTTTGAATGGACCTTAAAAATACTATTATTATCTAATTTTTTTACCTATTTTGCGATAAGGATTAACCCATGTCCAGGGTCGGCAAGCAAACCTTTCTTTGGGGTGGACTGTACATAACTGTTATTACCTGCAAAAAAAAAAATCATTCCAATCCTGGATTTGGCGACTACCTATGCTAATGAGAGTATAAAAATTAGCTAGTATAAATTACTTTAGAGGTTGCTTATGGTTTACCAGTCAGTACCATACCATGTTTCAATTTAATTTTTATGCTTTTCGCTATAAATTTGATTGTTTTTGATTTTTGAAAAATGCATATGTATCTTGATGTCGATGAGGAGTGAAGACTTTAGGCCGTGCATATGTGTCTGATGTGATTACGTCAGTTTGCTTCTATATACAAAAAATCGTATTTATAGCATAAGTGGGATAAGGTGGACATAAGTTTTGGCGGACTCTGTACATTGTAAGAGCAGCACTCATTGCTAAACCGTATTTTTTTCGTATGGTAATTTGGATAAAACATTTTTTTTTATCGTCACTGTATTTTTGAAATTCTCTGAATTTTACGTCATGCTAAAAATGTCTGAAGTAATTTACATTTTTGATAACAGTGTGGTAATTACCTCTAGGTATAATTTGACATTGACGAATGATGAAGTGTTCCAAAATTGTGCTAGATTAGAAACCAATATATAGAACAACACGCCTAATTATATTAAAAGAAAAATTTACATCATACAAGTGCGTTCTACGACTAAAAATAGAAAGTTTTCAGATCATTATAAATCATTTGTGTAAATTTTAAATGTACGACAAAATTAACGTTTTAACATTACAGGTGTGACAATTTTAAAATAATAATTTTTTGGTAATTTATTCACCTTTCAAGATTTCCAACAGGTGCTTTTGTTACAATTTATTAATTGCTTAACTTTTTGTATAATTTGTCATATTTTGAACATGTGAAAGCTGCGGTTGCGCTATATCTACGAAAAATAAATACGCTTTTGTAATTTTCAGTCAGCTTGTGAACAGATTGCATCTGATTATTTTCACATCACGTGTAGATCGGAGATAAGATCAGATTCCATATAATGTGCGTCTAAACATGTGATTAACCAATTTGCTGCCAGTTGAAAGAATGCGTAACGTAGAGCACAAAAACGGAATGATGCAACAAAAAGGGAATTTATCTTATCTTAATTTGCGGTAATTTTAAAAACAATTTGCTTTTGGCGTTATCTCTCGCCATCAAAAATGCGGCAATGGAATGGTCGCGAAGAAAGTGAGTTTTTCTTAATTAACGAGTGTCTAAATTGGTTACAATCAACCCGATATGGTAACTAGAAAAAGTATAGATAGTGTTAAACCTGCAATCTCAATTCGAGCAAGATTGCATTTTCGACTGTTAGGAAATCTCAAACCAAGCCTATAAATCGCAAAATTCGATGTATGTAGGTTACGTTGCATTATCTGTACTTTGTCCTTAAACAGCCATTAAACTTGGACATTTCAATTTTTTGTTTAAATATCATCTTAATTTTACTTTCAAAATTCCGACCAAATTAAATGTTTTAGTGTTAACATCTTGCAAAATTTTTGATAAATGAATACAAAACAAGGTTAACGTTAGCGGTGATTTTTTCACTGTTGTGTTAAAAATTGTTGCAAGTTCTATGACAATACATATTGTTTGGTGTTGGTGTAAGAGTTTGTAACTGGAGATGATCACAGTAAATGGTTTGTCACATTTTGCGTAACCAAAGCGGTTTGGAAAACAATAAGCTTTCAGATGTGTGGAAAAAGGAGATAAAAACACTGAGGAAATTCGCAGAAACTGCAATTAGTGTTTACTTCCAGTAATTAAAAAAAGAGATCTGATTGTGAGATTTGTGGAGGACCATAAAAATTGATAATTTATTATTTCGTACAATGCTTTCATTTCGTTGTTAAACGGAGCTTATTAAATTAGTGGAATCTTTACTGTACTTTCTTTCAAATTGATTGATTTCTCAGACTTGTAGGTTTAGTGATTTATTAATAAATTATTCATCGAACGATTTATAGACATTTCCTTAATTTATAATTCCATAATAATTGGGCGGATATTTAAATCTGATAAATCTGAATAATTTGTCGTCAACTGTAGATGACAAGAACAAGGTAGTTAAGAGCAATAAATTCACCAGTTTCAAATATATTTCTAAGTACATAATTTATCACTTTGCATAAACTTAATTGATAAACAGCAAAACTAAAATATTTTGGCTGAGATTCTAATTTGATTTGAAATCTTTTTAGTCTTCATTTTTATTTAATTTTGTATGATTTAAATTCGTCGGAGATCAATATATTTGCCATAATTTACAACGTGCCAACTCTATAACCATACAACTATATTTTTTCTGAATAATTTAAAATAGTAGTAATTTATTGAGGTTTGATAGCAAATTAATCTCATCAACTCCCCTCCTAATATTACACAACTAATAATAAATGATTTATAAAATCGAATTTTGGCGTAACTTTCGTTCCATTTCTGAATGCTTTTCAATTATTAATAAATTAATGATTTGCGTAATAAACAGTTAATTAAAGTCAGAGTGATGGTCAAAAACCAACAATTTTTAATATAGTATCGTAATTAAGAACTACACGGCTATAATAAAAAGCAAAATGTTTGTAGAAAGTAGTAGTTTTTATGGTAAAGTTTACTTTTATTGGCGTCTAATTAGAAAAATTTAAATTTACGATGAAGTTAATTATTCACGATATTTTAAATTTATTCACTACGTGCTTCTAACAATTGCAATAATATTTTTACCGTCGTTGACAATCTGTGAAACAATTTTACGTAATTTAATTTTAGACCGGAATTACGATTGAACTAAGTTGTGATATACGGTCTATAAAACAAACACGAACTCGTTTATTATTTATTACATCGCGTTTAGAAAATTAAGGGGAAATATATTTAAAATTTTAACATTACTTATTACGATTGCATCACACGTTACCTTTACGTAAATATCGCTTTCCGTACGCTATTTAAAAAGAAATTTCGTTGTAAACACTTCGAAAATTAAAAACGTAAATCACTCTAATTAAGTTAAGTTAAGAAAGTTGCAAAGGAATTTTTGCGAAGAAACTAATCTCATTGTTGGTTATCTGAAGAGTATTACTAGTCAATTGTGCATGACGCTTCGGTGCTGTTTCTTGAACCTGCTTTGGACCAACAACCATTTGCATTTTACTTTCACTCTAAGTACACGACGTGCAGAAATTACACACGATAAGTACCAGATTATAACAACACATTTATTGGTTTTGTTGTTTTTTTTTTTAAACCGGTTGAATGCCTTAGTGTGGAGTCATTTGTTCGCTTATTAGTTTAATCATATTTCAGGATCAATAGCAGTGAAGTGTGAGAGTGAGAATGGGCTTTCATTCGAGTGATTAATAATAAAGCTGGTGATAATTTGGTTGATTATATAATTTGTGTTGTTATTATTAGCTCAAGTTCGAAATTCCTGTTGAATTTAAAAAAAATATATATTTGATGCAAATTTTCAAGACTTCGAAAAAATCTAAAAGCAATTTATGTTGTTCACGATGTACTAGAAAACGATTAGTTCTTTGAATTTTGTTTCTAATTTTTTTCATTTTTTTTTCAATTTCTGTATGTCCAAAGAGTGACACTTTTAGATTCTCTAGGATATTTTCAGTGGCTTTAAAGGTTCTCGAGCTTCTAAAAAATTACTCGAAATTTTACAACCTTTAAATTCTCCCACAAGTATTTAGCTGTTAGAATCTCTAGAATGTTGTAATTACTTCTAACCTTTAAAAACCTTTCGGCATTTTAAGCAACAGGATTTAAAATATTTTTTCAAAAGCTTTAATTAAAAGCAAATTCAATTTAAAAACTTCAATTTCAATTTTTTGGATTTCTAAAATTGAAAATTTATACATATAATTTTCTATAAAAAACGTCAATAATCTTAGATATTTTCAAAACTTTTAATACTCTTGCAACAATTTTCTTCATCCGAAAAAAATGCAAAAATAACCAAATTATAGATAATTATTGTTTTTTTTTTGAAATTTTATGTTCACAGATTTATAAAATTTTAAAAATAATTGATTAATCGCTTTGATTTTCTAGAACCCTAAATATAATATTTTTGGTAATTCTGGTTCTTTAAAATATCCAAGTAATTTTAAATACATATCAATTTTTTTAAAATTTATTTACAGTATTGCGTAAGTATTTCTTAAGCTAATCAAAGCATGTTAAAGGTTCTTCGTACGTTATCGTAAATATTTTAATTTATAGAGATTTTTAACCTCATTTTCAAATTTTTTACGCAACTTTAAAAGCTTAGAAATAGTTTAAACTTTGGAAAGCTAGAAAATATTTAAAAAAATTATGGTTTAAGCTTCCGAAATTTTGATTGTTAAAAATATGAAATAAGAAATTATATTTATATTATATTTAAATTTCTAAAAGAAATATGTACATAGCTCCCTAACACTAGAACAATATTAAATATTTCATTTTCATTCTAATAAATTCTATAAAGTTTTCTTTTTCAGTCAGTTAGTCCTAACATGACCAAATACTGAAATTTTAAAATATTCTTTTAAAAATCTGCAGAACATTAAAAATTAAAAAAAATTGAAAATTTCGGACACCTGTTTAAAAATTAATCAGAATTTAAAATTACTCATGGCAAGCTATTGGGGCACTGAATTCAAAAGTTTTGCGAAAACAGAAATCAATGCTTCCAAACTCAAGCTTTTTGTACAATTGTCAATGTTGAAAAAAAAACATTTAATTTTAGAGGTTTCAAAATATTTTTAGCTGCTCTAAATATTTTATAAGCTTCTTAGAAGTGGAGAGAATAATTTTAAATATCTCAAATTACATTTTATTAATTTCTTCTCAGTTTATTAATTAGTTGCTTTATACTGCAATTCAAGAAGCGTTTATTTTTAAAACTTTTTTAAGTTTATAGTTTTTATATGCATGTAATATTTTCAAAATATACGACTTTAAGAAGGTGAAATGTTTTCAATATTTTTAAACGTTTTGGTTATCATTTAAATGGCATTTTTTGTTGCAGTTATAGTGTAATTAAAATAAAAAACCACAGTTTCACAAATTATTCCAACGCAACATTTAAAGCTGAAAAATAGTTGAACTCTTGGAAAGTTAAGTTAAAACATTTTGTGAACAATTTTTGAAGTAATCATTACTTCTTATAGAATTAAACAACAATAAGAACAAAAATCTATTAGCTATTTCGATCTCCTCAACTCTAAAGATGAAAATTATTATTTTTCCACGAAAGTTCTTTACGGTTTTTATAGATAATTTTAAGTGTTTATTACTTTTAGTTTATTTTTCTATTGCTGAAACAAAATAAAAAAAATAATTATTCTCCGCTATAGCTTGATGCAATAATTTATTCTTTGATCTTAGTAGATTTTATCTTCTTAGACCGACAGCAACTAGCAACTGCAACTTAAGTACAAACAGAACAAAATAAATGATAAATGTAAAATAGCAGATTACATAATGAGAAGATTCTGATTTTTAACCTTCTATTCAGAGCGGAAATTAATGCAATTACCACGGTTCCAAGTAGTTATTCTAGATCTAAAAGTCGTTAAATGGCAATCTTTTTTCTTCAGCTAAATTGGTTGGTAGGTACTTAAAAATCCATGACGGTGTGGGTATAATATTTCTTCAGCAGCGCCCAACGACAAAGATTTACTTCTTTTTCCCAAAAGCTTAATTGTATTTATTGCTTTGACTTTAACGTCTTTTACATGTCTCGATGACCCCACACTAGCACACCTGAGGGTCTCACCGTTGCACAGCGAAACAACCCACTTAATTAAGTTACTGAGCAATTTATGCAACTTTGGCGTTAATTTAATTTGATGTAAGCTCACTAACGCTCAAATAAATGTGTTTCGATCTGGACGAACGACGTAATAAGAACATAACTTGGTTCATTAACCAAACATGGAAACTTAAGCGAATTCCAACTCAGATTCTCCAGATGAAAGCCGAAAGTCCCTAAATTTATTCCGGCGTATGAGAGTGTTTTGTAACTTTTGTTGACGTAGTTACCGGAGTTGGAATTTTTTCTGATAACATAAAATTTTGTTATCAAAGTGTGTGACGTGCTTCTAAGAATAAACAATTACATAAATTAAAAAAAAAAACATGGCGGTTTGCAGAAAATTTGAAAAATGTTTTTGCGTCATTGTTGCCGTTTCAAAATATTTCCATTTTAGATTTTCAAACCACTTATTTGCCACGGTTTTGGTAACACAACGTAATAGTTCTACGTAAACCGATCATTAATAGAGCGATTACTGAGAAAATTAGCATATAGGTGGACTCTGTTGCGCAAAGAATTTGCTACTTTTTGGACACTTACTTTATCTAAGAATTTACGTAACCCACTGTCTACAATCCAAATTAATTTATAAACTGTCCTGACACTTGTCTGTACCGAAATTGTTGGGATTACAACAATCTAATTCGCTAATGGCTCAATATGCAAGATTAAATTTTCTCACGTTGCGCAACAGCACACATGCCGCGGTGATTAATAAATTATTGTTCTGCGATCTGAACGTGTTTAATTATGGATAACGAAGACTTTAATTGAAAACTTTACTTCTACTTAGTTGGCACGCGTTTTCCTCGTAAAAGTGAAATGTATCCTTTCACACTTCATGAACAGTTTGACAATTACATCTATCTTTTCTTTAGTATTGAAAGTTGATTGAGATTTAAAATCGTCCCTTTGATGACTTAACGACTCTCACAAATCAAGCGATTAGTATTCCGAAGTCATTAAACCAATTTCTTTTTATGTGTTGTACTTAACGGTTACGATGCGTGTTTTTCAGGTTTTGTAGCCGGTAAAGTCCTTTTTCGAGTTTTACCTTCGCTGGATGAATATCAGAGCAGAACGTAATTCACCGAGCTTTGATAACTAGAATCGTGGAGAGTTGTGTAAGTCAATAGTTGAGCTAGAGTTACAAGGTGTTGGTTCAAATGGTTTAATACTAATTATGATTATAAAATGACAGAGGCGATTTAATCAAGTGATATTGTGCTTGAATTCTTCGATGGTATCCTTCACCTGGATTTTTGTAAAAGAATTTTTTAAAAAGTGGATGATACTGCTGGAATCTAACCTTTGTCAAGCTTGGAAGTCATTAATTACAACGCACATTTTAGCAGAAAGAAAAATTGTGACGCCTCCAGTCGCTGGACATTTAATATCAAAGATATTTATACGATTTTTTTTATGCATAAATGATTTGCATGTGATCTTTATTCATTTAACTAGGATGGTAAAATAATAATGCAAGCAAGGTGGCAATAATGATTGATAGAGACAGAGCTATAACAATGATTTATTAGCGCATTATTTTTATCAAGTGGCTTGGAAAATGTGTACAATCTACAGACTTCCGTGATTTAATATCATAAATACTTAAGTTAATAAACACTCTGAAGGATGTTTGATAGTAAAATTTATTATGTTTCCGTTTTTGCTCAAGTGAGATATAATTTAAATTGTCTTGGCAATCTCTAAGTGTAGATCGTCACTTTAATGAAGGGAACTTCCTGGAAAAGTATTCTTTACTCGGTTTTAATGAATCTCTGCAAGATTTTTTTTGGAAATGGTTGGTAACAAGCATTCAAGTGTTTACACAACAATATGAGCAATTAAAAATGTATATAGTATGAATGTTTCTCAGAAATTAAAGCGAACATTGTTTCTCACATAAACATTTTCATTTCTAAAATACACTGACTGGAGATTTTCTTCCGGATAAGTTTCTATAATAAAAACAATAAAAAGAATTTGCAAACAAGCGAACAAGTTTTTTTTTTGGCGATTAATCCAAGAATTATTTTTTGTCTAAAATCAAAGCTGATAAAACATTTAAACCTGGTATATGAATTTAATTGATTGGTGGACAATGATATCAAATTACACAGAGATCTTCTAAATATCTTAAAAATTTCTAAGTGTAAATTTTCTCATTTTCTAAATTCTTAAAAAAATTATTAGATTAGATCAGTTTTTAAAAAACAAAAATTTTTGTAACGTTTTTTTCTCTTGAAACATCTCCAATGTCTACATAAATAGTAGAAACCAAGATTTTAATTTTTTTACAATTTCTAGTATTGTAGAATACTGACTTTGAAGAAATTGTTTTTTACAAATATCAGCAATTGAAAAAAATGTCACAAAACTTTTTTAACTAAATATTCCTGTGGGCCAAAAAAAACTATTTTTATTAGTAATAACTGTTTGAAACGAAAACCAGCATACTAGAAAACAGATTTTAAAAAACATTTATACGTTAAAAAAAAACAAAAACAGCAGATATGAAAATTTCTAGAAACTGGTTTTAAGTTAAATATTTTCTGTTAGGGGTTGATTTGTAATTTGGATATTTGTTGCAACTGAAAATTAGTTCAGTATTTTATTACAGGTGAAAAAATGTTTGCCTCTTTAACTCATTATATACAAATTTTAAAAAAGACAAATGACAAATGTTTGTATTTCCTTGGGGGTATAATTTTTTTTGTAGTAATTCGTAGTAATTAAGGTTGTAGATTAGCATATCATTTTACACTTTTATCAATTTTGTTAAGTTTGGGGATGATTTTTGAAAGTCTAATACCAGTTATTCAAAAAAAGTTTGTATGCATCCAAGGTTTTTGTAGATTAAATTTTAAACAAAAATTGTCCAAAAAAATATAATTATTCAAATAATAAAATAAATAACGTATAAGGTATAGCGTAATTAACAATAACCACTCAACCAAAAATATTTCTTAGATTTGCAAATTTGACCGACTATGTTTGATTTTTTTTTTCAAGTTTGTAAAAAAGTTATAAGCAAAAGTTTGAAAGATTTTGCTGGAAATATGAAGCTTGCTTAAAAAGAGCGTTAATTTCAATTGTCTGTACTAATTTTTAAGAAACGGAAATAATCTCGAGGATGCACAACGTGTTTGGAGGATTTATTACGAATAACCAAATGGTTTTTTCGCTTAACATCATCATAAACTGTTTCTTGAGTAAAATTTGCAACTAAAATAGATATGGAATATTTTTAGAATACAACTTCATGGTGAATGTTTTTTAATTTTTAACTGTCTTCTGAAGAATTGTAAATATTAATAAATGTAAGAATTTCAACACAAGCTTGGTAAAGAATTTGCAACAAAATGAATAAAAACAAAACGCACCAACAATACGCATTTATTAGTTAAGTTAATTTCTTTCCAACCGTATCCAAGGATATTTTAATTAGGTAACAATAAAGAAATTGTATGGTCGGGTTGTAAGACCATTTGTTCCGTGTTGAATGAGTAAATTTTCTAATAACTAATATAAAATTTCTATTATATTTTGAATAAAAGTATGAAAGTTAAACATAAATTCCTAATAAATATATATAGTTTGCTAATGAGTGTTGTAATTCTGTTTTATGGCGTGTATGTTTAAAACAACACGCAAAATAATGAAAATTAATAGAAAAGATAATTAATTTTAGCGTAAGTAATTTTGCCTTATAATTGGATCTCTAGGTTTTTTATCTTTACTTAAATCATAATTTTTACTTCTTGTTTTGATTTCATATTTTAAAGAATTTTTTTCTTAATAATTATGTGTGTAGCTGAGGTCTGTTTTTTTAATATTCTAATTTGTAATAAAACTACATATTTATATAACGTATTACGGTCTGAAGAAAGCAGTATTCTTTTCTCACAAATTTGGTTGTTTAGTTATTGTTATTACCTGTCTTAATACGAAGTTAATGAATGTAACAGTATAAAGAGGAAAGTTGTTATATAACAGTACATTATGTCAAAGAATGACATACATCTTTTCAAAAGCAGAAAAGAAAACATTTAGTTGTTAATATTTACAAAACGCTAGTTGGCTCGCTCTTTTGTAGTTCTTCATACAAAAAAATGATATTGACGTGTGGAACGACTAACGAGGTAATTTATTTTGTAATACAATTTTTCTCTACAACTGTTAAAATTAGACTATGATGAAATTTTGAGGAAAACCAATCCGTTCGTTGAGTTATGTGACAGCGTGTCAGTCACATTATAAATTACAAGGAGATAAAATTTCCATAAAAATTTAAATTGCGGAAAAACAAATTTGTCACCGCGGATTGGTTGTTGGTCATCCTTTCTAAATCAGTTTTCATTCACTTTTCAGGTGATAAGCAAGAAGTGGCGATAAAATTCTAGTTTCTCTACATGTGGGATGTGCAACAACGAAATGAAAGAAAGTGCTCTTGAAACTGAATTGAATAATCCTCGACTTCGCTAAATTATATTAATTGGTATCTTGATTTATTGATATTAATCTCATGTAGACTTTGTTCACTACCAATTATCGAAATGAAAGTAAAACAATTATTTCTAGAAATGCTTCTTATCTGTCGATCCAAGAATTATCGAAGCAGAAGAAACGAGAGAAAAATTCTTTCCGTCTCATATGTCCTATCTTGTAAGAATTTCCACTGCTCTAATTAATATAGTATGACACTGTACGCACGACTGGTTACGTGTTAAAGTGCGATTTTTAGTAATTTGTCTGCACCCACAGAGATAAATATGGCAATCAAATTAGAAAGTTCAAATGAGCAGTCGTGTGGTTACTGCAGCATTACAGTAATGAACTTCTATGAAAAGTCATGAATGGTGATGGAATTTACTCTGTGAAAAATCCATTTTCAAGGTTACAAACTTTCCCGTCGTTTATCCAAATTGTCGGTAAATTGGTGACAATGGAAGTGTAGACAGCTTTATGTAACTTTGCAGTGCTTACTCAATTTCGAAGTGCACGAACTACCGGACTAGATTTTAATTTCACCGAGATTATTTAAAATATATACCTTTTTTTTTGTATTCCAATTGTGTATACGAGAAAGGCATTGGTTACATGACACTATTTTTTTGCAGTGTTACAATTAGTTCATTTTTTGTTGGACCTGGAATTTACATAAAGTTAACGAGATTTTCCGGTTGTTTTTTGATACTACGTGGTTAATTTTGGTGAAATTTGTTTACCATAGAAAATAATGCAAAACTGAAATGCCTACCACAGTATTTTAGCAGTAATTAATTGTTATTGCTCCCAGCAAAGTTTTTTTTTTGTAAACTAGGTTACTGCAACAATAATGTCAGTTTTTCCTCCCAGTTTTAATATAACTTCTAAGTAACATAATTAAGGTAGTTTAACAAATTAACATAAAATAGCCGTAACTTTTTGACGGTGTAATTTTACAAATCACCTTTATTATGGTTTTATCAGTAGTTTGTCGAACATTAAATAAAAGTATTTAGTTAAATACAAGAATATAGAAATATTTTCACCGTTTTTAAGTGAGAGATTTTTTTTACGTACTTTGGACTGTTCGTAGCAATTTAATTTTTATTGCCCTAAATGGTTCGTAAAATTTTTGTAAACAATTGGCATTGTGTTCCAAAGCGTAAAATATGTGTGTTTATAGAATGTAATGAAAAAGATTAGAATCTCAAAATATGCAACTTCACAAAACGTCACGAAACTAGGTCAAATCTGAAAAGTAAAATTTCAGGACCAACAAATTGTGAAGAATTTTTATTACTACCGACTGATTTATTGATTAATGTCTTGTTAAATGTGATTTGTGGTGTTCCAAGTCAAAACAGGATTTATGATATTTATGCACAATTAGTTACTTTTAACAATAAAAGATTTGAAAAATAGTTTGGAATGTTTAGACTATTTCTTACGTTCATAAGATATTCAGACTATTTCTCGGGGGAAATCGTTGACTTGACCTGACCTTTGGTGGTCATTTTTTTCCAAATATGACATTCTTTCGCCCCAACAATCCCGTTCGGAATTTTCCAATGCTAACTCACTTTGTCATATTGCACCCACGCCCCACTTGCACAATTTTTCATTAAAATCCCAGTCCGAACCCATGAACCATATCATCGGTCTGAAACAGGAAATGCCCACACCACTAAACTCACCCGAAATGGTTGAATGGAAGTATCGATTTTAAGGAAACGATACAATTCAACTAATAATAATTTGTCAATTGAACTATAATATCGAATCGACTACTTTCATTATAGTTATTTCTACAATCTATTCGAAAGGAATGAATAATTGCAGAAAATCACAATAGTTATGCAATTTACTCTATAATCGAGCCATAAATACGACAATAACTACTTGCGGTTAAAAGTGGAATTATTAAATTATTTGGCGATATAATCCCTGAGTTGATAGGATTTTAAATTACATTAAACACCATAAATAATAATATAATTAATTAAATTATTTACATAAACGTTTGTTAAACGACCTTCACTTTATAACTGACTACAGTTAGGTATTGTTTTCACTGCCGTTCGGTGCTTATTTATTTGCGAAATAAAAATTTAATGATGCTGGTAATGGAATATTTTTACTATATTTGTACATCAAAAGTGTGAGAGAGCGTAAACGGGTTGAGTAATTATAACATTTTTTAAAATAATTTAATTTATTATTATTATCCTGTGGAAACGTATGTACTGAGATAATTAATGCTACTAAGTAAAAGGCTTCAATACAAACAATTAAATCTTATTAATTATTATTACAATGTGCATTGTGCGTTGCAATGCGTTATAATTTTTTCTAGAATCAGGGTCTTGCTTATATTTCTTTGAAAGTATGCAGACTGTCGGCCAGTGTACGATATATCCACTAGGTACTTTAGGAAACGCGCATCTTCAATAATGTTGAAATTAATACAAAAGTACATTTTATATACCTATTGCATATATAGTTTTGTTTTTTTTTATAATGAGAATTATTATTTTTTGTACTCATTGTACGGAAACATTTGTACGCTTAATCCCGATGCACGGAAAAACGGCTTTCTCGCACCCCGGTGTTTTTAGTTTCCGCTGGCGGCAAGGAATTTTTGCGTTATATGGTTGGTATTGCGACTTTTTGAGGACACCAGTCAAACAATTTTTGACAAGTGCGTTCATACCGTTCGCGATTTTTCTCGGACAGCAGACGCGAAACGGCCTCTTTGGCACATTGTTTTACTTTGGGAAGAGTACACATAGATTCTTCGCTGTCAGTCATTTTAACAATTTTTGTTAATAATTAAAAAAAATATGCCAGATAATTTACATTTTAAAAATCTAGTAGGTAGATACAGTAGAGAGATCATGTTACCAACCCACCATTAAAAGAAACTAAGTTACTTATTTTTTTTTTATTTCGATATTCGTTACAAAAAATATTATACCTAACTCCCTCATTCGCACTAAATGCAACACTTCTTACAGTCGTGCTCATGTAGGAAAATTAAGTTTCCGAACTTGTTACTATTCTAACATTGAAAAATAGACTACTTAAAATCATTGATATTGATAGGCGACTATTTACTTTATCATCGCAAAATATTACATAATTACTACAAAAAAATGGAAACTAAGTGCATTAAATTGATAACGAACTGAATTGATATTGATATTGACTGTTTTTTTTTAATTCTTAAAATTTGTCTAGGATCTTTAATTTTTGTAATTTTATTTTACTAAATGTTTTAAAATCAAGTAACAAAATTGAAAAATTCTATATTTCAAAAACATTTAAAAACTTTAGAAGTTTTTAAGAAGTCAATGAAATCTTTTACACAAATTATAAAAATTCTTAATTCTTAATTCTTCTAATTCTTAATCATACCGATCTCTGAATGTTTAAAGTTTAACACTGCAAAATAGTTACAGTTCCATGCATTTTAGAGTTTCTAATGTGATAAATTAATAAATAGATAAATTAAAATTTTGACTCAAAAAAAATATTGACATTTTTGAGATTCTGCATTTTTTTGGGTTTGTAAAAAATTCACATTTTTTTTAGAAATTTTTTACAAACTAGTAACTAAGCAAAGTTTAATCTCTATATCTAATCTAGATAAAAACTCGTACATTTTTTAGGTAAATTTTTTTTTAAGATTTGTAGTTGTTCTTATTTTGAAAATGTACAAATTTTAAAACTGTAGTAGATTTTGCATTTTTAATATTTTTTTAACTACATACTATAATTTTAAACACTACAAGTGTTCAAACAGAAGTATGTAAAATCAATTAAAAATTTGTTTCGAATGTGAAGGCTACAAAAACAAAACAAATAATATTCCAGAAATTGTCTTTAAAAAGCAAGTAAAATTTTCTAGAAATTTGAGTCATTGTTGAGATCCTGTTTTGTTTTGTCCATTCTGTAAATAAAATTTAGACATATTTAAAGAACTTTAAAATTAAATTAGATCTTTAAAAAATTAGTTTTTAATTAATTAATTAATATTTTTAAAGCTAAAATTAATTAAAGTTAATTTTATTTTTAAAGTTTTAGAAAAATTCTAGATAATTTTGCGATTTTTAATTTTTGCTTATATTAGAGATCACGAGAGTGTATTTTGTTTAATAAATATTTTATTTTTAAATAATTTACCATGTTTATATCATTTCCATAAATTATGTCATATATATAATTTATTATCAACACTTAAATAATTAAAAAAAAATAACAAAAACTAGATAAAAAAAAGTGAATCTAAGAAACATTTGCAAGAAATCATTAATTTTTTTTTTGATATTTTGTTTCTTTAAAAAAAAGTAATACAGTAGTAGTCAGTCAATCACTTTAAGATATATATTTTTTAAATCTTGTAATCTTGTTAATATTTCAAAAATTTAAAGTAAAGCAATAAAAAAATGTTAAACAAATTTTAACAAATTAAAAAAATCTAAATATGTATTTGAAATCCTAAAAAAATGATTTACTGAACTGAGAATTATCTTGTTAAAAAAAATGTTTATTTGAGGAGTTAAAATTTTTTTGGATATTTTTGGAGTTTTGGACAAAATCATAAAAAACTAAACATTTAAATTCTTTAACAATTAATTTTGAGACGCAAATTAAAAATGTAAACCTGGAATATGTGTTGTTTTGAAATAAAAAAATGTATTTTAAAATTTTAAGTTTTTAATATTCATTTAATATCGGTATTTGAAATTGGTTTAAACATTAGTATTTTATAGTATCTATTTAATAATAAAAAAAAATCCCCAAAAAATTTTTTGAATTAATATTTAAAATTATTAAAAAAGGATTATTAGCGTTCTGAAAATTGCAAAGAGTCATTCAAATAATGTAAAAATTGAACTTCTAGATATTTTTAAGAATTTTATTCAATTTAAAAATCGTTGACATTTTATAAAATTTTTGTAAATTTTCTATTTTTTTTAGAAATCTTCTGATCTCTCAATAATTTATTATTTTACTACATTATTATTTTTGTAATTTCCTTGAAATTCTCGTTTAGATATTCTCTTAAATATAGAACCGAAATCTATAAACATTTTTGATAAACAAATTGATTTTAGAATTTATCTCTTCTGAAGAAAAAAAAGAATAAAATAGGTGCAACATATAGTTTTTTTACGTCCAAATTTCTCATGCCTCAAAATCTGAACAAGAAGTTTGAGACTTTGTATTTCAAAATTTTCTATTTTAAATTAAGTGCAAAATTAACATTTTTGCGGTCGTATAGACAAATTTTAAAGACTTTTGTGTCAAAGTATACCTTCTTTATGGTCTGAACATCAAATTTTTGTTAGTTTTCTGTAATTACTTAAAATATCTTGCAAGTACTTTTGCTGAAAAAATAGGTGCAACATTTAGTTTTTTTACGTCCAAATTTTGGTACAATAAATTGATCTTTTATTTAGATTATTTTTTATATTTCATATTGAATGTTTCCGTTATTAGAGATTGGGTTTTAACCGTTGTATGGAATGGAATGTACGTAGTTACTGTCACATTATATGTAACTTTCAACAGTTATTTGGTTATTTATTCATTCTTCATGTCTATATATGCACTCAGACTGTAACAGTTTTAGTAGTTTAATTAGTACTTTAAAACGTGCAGTAATAAACTTCCATTTCCAGGTAATTTCTTGCTTTATTGATGTTTAACATATTTATTAAGTTGGATTGGATGCTTAATGTGTGCGTTGTATGTTCCGGTTATTCCATAATCGATTATCATCAAAATTCACGGTAATTCGCAGCGTGTCAATCAAAAATCAACCCAGTTCTGATTATATCAATTTTTTGTCATGTGCTTTCCAGTTGAAACAATTTCTTGTTTAATAACCTTGATATATTTAGACCATTTAATAGGTGTCAAATTCTAATTACGTGGATAATTCTTTTGAAAAGTCTTTTAAAATGTACACCTCGGTATGGAAATCTAAAAGAAGTCGTTGCAAAATTTGATTAACGACGTCTTTTACTAGCATACTGTGCGTCAACAAAAAAAATTAGTTCCTCAATTGTTGTGAAAATACGATTCATTATTCGCACCGTTGCCTTTTGTTATTAAAATTTTGATATTTGAACTCTGTTATACCATTCATTTCTTCTATTCGGCACACACAATGAATGATCCTTCAAGTCGCCGGTAAAAAATCACCACGATACACTTTCATTTATCTCAAGTGTTTTAGTACCTTGTCTGAATCTTGCAAAGAGTGAGTTTACATTCAAGGCAATTTTCTAGAGCGACCGATGAATAGAAATGCCGCATTGCACGGCATGAGTTAATAAGTTTACGATATCAATTACATGCATCTACCATATTAAGAGGATCGTTTGTAGGATGTAGTAGTTGTATTCGTCATTACACAATCTCGTTATATCACGTATCCACACGAGTTACAGTACAGGATTCCTATTAATTATTTTCAGTCATTGAAAATTATCAATATCGTAAAGTGTATGACCTTACTTTTGGCACACCCCAGAACGTTTGCAATCGTTTTTTGTTGGGAAACGTTAATTGGTGAGTAGAAACAAAGCTTGGGACAGATTAGTCCCATGAGAATCACAACGAGTCGCGATGAGAGTCATACAAGGTTATGTTCTACAGTAGACGTCCTCCATGGCTCTTCCCAGTTCATCTTAGTTCAAGTTCGATTTGCCTAAGGTGCATTTATGATGGGTCGTGAATGGATTCGCGTTAGAAGCAGAACAGTAATTATCCCATTAATAAACATTAGATGAAACGCGTTCAATTGAAGAAAGCAATTTGAAATTGTTCCGTGAGCAACATACGGATCATCTCCGATTTGTCGCACTTTTATTTAATTGAAATCACAGTGCGCAAGGTGAAAGTAATTAAGTGTTTAACTGTTTTACAATTTATCGAAACAATATGTGGATACTCAATTTATTGGATACTTAAAAACTTCCTAACGTTACTACCGGAATGAGATCTAAAATTGACCATCATTTGTGTTGCTTAACATGTGATGACTAGTAATTTCCACATGTGCTCATCATAGCCATTAAACACTTTCCATTTAAGTGCAGATATTTAGGAGATACCAATCTTCTTCAAGACGATGCTCCCGGTCATAAGCACTGGGAAATAAAAATGTCATTGTGTTTCAAGCAGGAAAGTTGTGTACACAAGTGTTGGAGGCAATTCGTAATTATTATTAATTACAGAAATACTGTACTATCAGATTTTAACTTAAAACGTACTCAATAATTTTACGGTTAGTAAGTAGCACAATTTTAACTACAAAAATCTTAAGGTCTGTTATAAACGAGGAATTTTGCAATTAATGTACTGCTACTGATTTTATTTGATTATGAGGTAGATATTGTAAAACGATAATTACAGTAATTAAAAGTGAATTTTTATTTTATGAACGTATATTGTTATCGCCGTTTTTACCTGTAACCACCGTTCCTGTTTACTGATAATTAGGAAAATATGAAAATCACATTGTATAGATATGGTTTCGAGCTAGGTAGTTATTTTTTTAATTACATAATACATAACAGTATTATGAAGGTAAATGATAATTACATGTCGGACAACGACAATAGACGGTTGAAAGTTTATTTTCACAGGACGTGGAAAATCAAGAAAAAAACAGTTTTCTGTTTCATTGCACAATACAGGAAACCGCGTATCTCCAACTTTATAAAATCTGTTAAATTTAATTTTGTGGATGATTTTAGTTTCAATTTTTCAGTTCAGTTAAACTGATACGAAAACTGAGAGTCCACAAATTTTGTTTAAAAAGCTCATTTAAAGATTCTTACTTCCCCGATGCTCTCATGTATGTGACAAATTTTCTTCGATTTCAAACTTTTTAGTTTAATTCTTAGATTACCTCGTTTTAAATTTCTCATGCCTTAAAATTTGAACAAGAGTTTGAGACTCTGGATTTCAAAATTTTCTATTTTAAATTAAGAGCTAAATTAACATTTT
Organism: Cynaeus angustus; assembly: GCA_030157275.1. Taxonomy (NCBI): domain Eukaryota; kingdom Metazoa; phylum Arthropoda; class Insecta; order Coleoptera; family Tenebrionidae; genus Cynaeus; species Cynaeus angustus. The sequence goes on from CM058062.1 coordinate 17,469,739, forward strand.
TGCGGTCGTATAGACAAATTTTAAAGACTTTTGTGTCAAAGTATACCTTCTTTACGGTCTGAACATCGAATTTTTGTTAGTTTTTGCTGAAAAAGCCATTTTTTACCATAGTTTAAAAAAATCTTATAAAAAAAAATCAAATCATAGTCTTTACCGCTTTTTTCCCTAAATCGCCATTTGTTTTATTTATTTATTAGGTTATCCAACCAAATATATAACTTTGGTAAGATTTTTATTCCCATTTTTAGAAATTAGAATAATTTTTTTTTTTGAATTGTGATATTTGTGTGAAAAACTTTGCAATTTTTACTTTATCGTTAAAGTTTTAGAATTGCAATAGTTTTGCTATTTTTATGATTTCTTGCTAGTTGACTCTTGCTACCTTAAATCTACTAAATTATTAAAATTATAATTAAAAATAGCCAGACAAAGCAGAGGCTTGTAGCAAAATATGGAAATATTCTCTATTGGATTTTGCGTTGGAGTTCATAATTGTAAATCTTTTGCTAGCCTTGTGACAATTTAGAAAATAAGTTTTCTCTAAACACCAAATCTATAGTGGGCTAATTTAAAATTTCTAAATTTTTGTTCAATTTTTTTTAAACGGTAAATTTTGGATTTTTATAAATTTCCTTTTATGCTTATTTTCATAATCTACTTATTTTGGTTACTTATGAATTTTAATTTTAAAATTTCCTACGTGAGTGGGTAATCCTTTGAAGAGTTTTGTAAACCTAATTCTGATATTATCTCTTTTTGACAAATTTCTTTTTTATCCTCAATTTTGAATCGTCTAGCTACAATTTTTTATTATTTATTAAACTGTGTATTTTTAAATTAGCATAAACTATAGCAAAGATGCAACTGCCATATTTTCATTTAGTCATTTTTACAAATAATCGAGACATTTTCGTGAGACTCTGACATATTGAAATTTTCTCAGTTTTGAATGTTCAAATTATTTATGAAATTGATAACTTTTTATTTTAATGTTTGCATATTTCAGATTTTCTAATTTTATCGTTCAAAATTTCTAATTGCTTAAAAACTACATTTTTAATCATTATATTTTAGCGGGCATTTTACGAACTTTTAAAATTTTTTTGAACCTGTGGCAATTAATTTATTTTACATATTTTAAAGTTTTAGTATACCAAATTTTCGATAAAAATCAAGTTTAAAAAAATACAAATTGAGCTTTTCTTATATTGCCGGATTTTGAATGCATTTAAAATTTCCAAGATTCTATATTTTTTTAAATATAAGATTTAAAGATTTTTTAGGTAGTTTTGGATTTTTTTGGTTTTGTCTTTATTCCATTCAGAATTCTATTTCAAAAATAATTAAAATTAATTAATTAAATTTCTACTTTTAAAACTGTCATATTTTTTACTTTAACTGATTATAAAATTAAAATTTGGTCTGATATACTTTAATTTTGATAAATACTGAACCCAAACAAAAAGGAAAAAAAAACATAAAATCTTAAAAACCTTAAAAGTGAATTTTATATTTTCTAATTTTTGTGTTGCAACAATTCAAAACCAAGTTGCCAATTTGGTGAGGTGTTGAACATAACATTTAAGGAAGAGAGTATTTGTTAAGAGAATTATAAAGCAAGACCATTAAAGGCAGTATCTTATTTAAACACTTAAGGTGAAGGGATCTCCATAGTGTAAACATTAACCATAATAGACATTTTATAATTGTAAAAATATTCTTTCGTTGGAGTTTAAATCGAGTTTATTGTCTTAAAATTTCACAATCTTATGAGCGAGATAAAATAGAATATCGCTAAAAATTACAAGTCATAAAAATAACAACCTATTATAAAACCATAACTATCTCCTGTGTAAAACTACAACACCGGAAAATCGAAGGTGTGTCCTCGGAATCATAAACTGGCAACTACAGCAAAATCACATTAAGATGCGATCACAATATTTTCATTACGCAAACGTGCGGAAAAACGTAAACGTAACTAGACATCTTGTGCAATTTTCTATAAATTATTTAGTTGCTTTTACTCTGGCCCTGAGATACAAAGCAATGTCGCATGGTTCAACAGTGCTACAGTTACGAAGTCAATATAAAAAATTCACATTTCGAAAGCTTTTGAGTGAATGTGCGTGTAGTTAACAAAGAATTTCATTTCGTTCCACATAAAACATTTCCATCTCTTTTACAACCACATTTTAAAACATATGAAAATTTCATTTCTTTTTTGATAACACTTTCACGATCTTTCTGCGCATGATATTGTTTCCGTGAATTGCTTGTAAGAGGAAAGTTTTTTTTGCAGATGAACATGGTAATTTCTTCTATTCAGGGCAACGTAGTTTAATAACTCGTAGCAAAATTGTTAATTACTGAAATTAACCCGAAAAAAGTATAAATTATGCGATTTATTATCAAACGAAAACGTATTAATTTAGAAGACGGTACTGGCGAATTACTCCATAAATTCATTAGCTTGTCGCTTCTTCATTAAAAATGGGATTTATATTCATTTGATGGCAATATAAATAAATTGTGGCTTATTTAAACAACGTTTATGTTTATGCTAATAAATTACATTATAACAATCTACGATAACAATTATGTTGAAAATTAAAGTACCTAGTTAGTTTTTGCTTTGCGTAGTCTGCTCTAGTTGCTCTGATATTGCAGTGTCATTACGTAGGTATTACTTTATTGTAATTTGAATAAAAACTACTTTAACGACACAATAAAACCATTTAAATGTTAATGAAACAATCAAATAGGTATTGAAAATTTAAGATACTTAAGATTGAGTTACGATTTCTAAAAACTGAAAGGTTGCAAAATCAGTCAAAATTAAATAATAACATTGCAACAAGAGCACATAAACTTTGGTCGTTTTAGCGATTTAAAAAGGAATTTAAATATTGATCATAATTTTATAAAGGCAAATTGTCGTAAAAAGAACGTGAGCGCTAAATATTATAAATATATTTTTGAATGACCTGATACGAACTGTGTATTAAATTATAAGAATTAATTTAACATTCTAATTAGTAACTCTAAAATATAAAGCGTTTTCTAAAAATTAAAGTTAGTGAATTGATAATTTGAGATAATCAAATTGAAATCAAATTTTGCTACATTATTATACAATTTCTAATGTAGTGTGATTAATAAATAAGTTTAAAGTAAAAATAATTTCTAAAAATTTTATTATAATAGCTGTAATGATAATAGAGTGAAAGGATCTAAATATGTATGAACTAAAAACTGCTTTGCAATTTTGCAGTTTTGAAAGCAATTTTTCATCGTAGAGACAGAAAAAATCTAAATACACTTAAATCAAGAGAAAATCGAAAATTTGGTGCAAATAAATGCTTAGAAAATTTCAAGAAAATTCAAAAAATACGATGCATCCGAATGATTTAAAATATATCTACCGTGAACCTAGAAATTATAAAGAATTTAAAAAATCTGAAAAATTCAGATAGTAGCTATCAAAAATATTAAAAATTCGAAGGGAATAAAGGATATCCAAAAATCTAAACATTCTAAAAAATTGAATAATCTACAAAAGTTGTATAAGAGAAAAAAAAGTTTGAAAAATCTAGCTATAGAAAAACACAAAGAAAAAATTGTATTCAGTTTAAAAATCTAACAAATTGTAAAATTTTGGGAATACAAAGAACACAAAAAATAATAAACCAAAAAGGAATAATTTTTAACTAATCAAAAAAAAATGCGAAAACAACAAATACAAAGAAACAAAAAGATTGTCTTGACAATTTAGTGGATGTCGAGAAAATAGCAACTTTGATAGTTTTGCGATTATAGGCAGACTTTTGTTTCTAGAAAACCTAAAAAAATAAAAATTTTAAAAAAATTCGAAAAATATAAAACTACAAAAAAAATCCGTAACCTTGTGACTGTATAAAAAAATTAAAGTATAAATGTAAATCTAAACATTTCAAGTTTAACATATAAAAAACTTAAAGCAGTAAAATTCAAATGAAGGTTTAAGAATCTACAGACTTTAACGTGTACAGTAATACAGATATAAAAAATCCATTAATTTTATAACGATAAAATAAAAACCTTTCAAAAATTGAAAGAATATTAAATACCTAAAAACTTTAGAAAATTCAAGAAATTTAAAGAAAATAAAGAATAAAAAAAAATTGAGTGTAAAAAATTCAAATAGTGTTGAAAATGAAGAGGATTCAACGAATCCAAATAATTTCTTGATATAAAAAGAATGTAAAAAATTTAAAAACCATTTTAAAATACTAAAAATAATTTTTTAAAAGTGTTTTGTTCCTAGTTAATCTAAACAATTTAAAAATACGCTACAAAAAATTCAAGCATTCAACATTTAAAAAAAGGTAGGATTATACCACACTTTGCATCAGTGCACGGCGATAATAAAAGTCCAAACAGGATCCCATGAAATAATAGAGTTCTTGAAGCATTATTTATACTTCATTAAACATTATTATTTTTTGTACACCTTTCGACATTTGAATTATTAATTATTTTCTCCTTGAACAGTAGATACAAAGTAGTTTTATGACATCAAAAAGTATAAACTACACGAGTAATAAATAACTTATGTTACAAAATTCGTGTTCAACAACACATGGTGCAAAAGGAAGATGTAACTTTACTTCCATTAGAAGATATAAGTCCAAATAAGATGTCATATTGATGATACCACTTTCCGTTTTATTGCCTTGTTTAATGACAACTTTATTAAATAAGGACGCTGCATTTTAAATCAGTGTTAGTTGATTTCTGTTTGTTTATAATTATTGTAGTCTTCGTTTTGCCAATTACAATTAATTGAGAAAATACGTTCATAAAAAAATATAGAAAGTAGAAAAATTATTCCTCATTCCATACTAATTATTGTTTGCTGATAAAAGAGATTGATTTATAGTAGCAACAAAAAATTTTCAACAATTTATTAATTGTTGTTTAAATTTCATATCGGATTATCGCATCTATAAATTGGGCATTCAACCGTTTTTGTTAGGAGTTTTGTTCGAACAGAATTAGTCTTGTAGAAATAATCGACCGCCATCTATTATTGTTAATTTGATAGAGCGAGTAATTTTTATCGAATTTATGTACGGGGAAATTGGTGTAGGACTATAATAACATAAATCAGGCTGAATGACCTGTGGCAATTAAGACAAATACGTGTAATTTAGCAACTTTCAACATTTTTATGGTTGAATTCTTATATTTCTGATACGAAATACGAAAGAATATCACGACTCTAAGTGTTTTGAAGGAAAACTTACTTTCTTCCACTTTTTTAATTTTCGCTTAAAAATGTACGTGTTGAAAATGTCGTGTGAAAATTGATTATTAATAATAACTCTCAATATAAACAAAGATAATTAAAATACTTGTTAGTAAAAAGCAGTCGTAGATTTCCATAATCGTTCAAATAAAGTAAATACAACGGTTGACTGATAATTATATTTTCTCACCACTTGACTCGAAGCTTCTTGAAGCGATTTAATTTTCTTGTAATTGATCTGCTGGCATTCAGATTACTTTCGATCAGTGTCTGGGTTAAGAGTCTTCTTCTTTTTAACTTTCACATTGTTCACTACAATTTTCTTAAAGGCGTCTAATATGCTGAATTGAATTAGGTCCATATTTAGAGGACCACGCCTTGACGTAAATGTAAATCAAAAAAAGAATTAAGAAATAAAATAACAAGTTTGATAATCGATTTCTAATTATATTTTTGCCGTTTTACGGTTTTTCTTCTTTGCTTACTTTATCCTTGTAGTACCACTGAATTTTTGCTCTTTTTTATGTACGTGACTGTATTTCCGTCAAAGTTGATAAGTTACGCACATTAAAAGTGAAATTATTTGCTTGTGTAAGATTTAACAACTTAATTTCCCGATTGTGGTCAATGCTATTTTGTAATGTGAAATAAGAATCCTCGCTGATGCAGTATTATTATTCTGTTTTAATTTCTAAAGCTAAGGGATCGATTGATTGAATGTTTATTAACGTAAGTCTCAAACGGAAGTTTGGAATTAGTTATAGTGTAATGTCCTCTCTGAGTCACCAATGCATAACAGCAGCCATATTTATAAACAGAAAAAAAGAAATTTTTAAACCTGGAAAGTATGACTATACGAAGAAATATTTTAAAAGGATAGCAGTAATTATGCTAAACTGGAATGCATAAATGCAAACGGAAATCGGAGAGAAAAACTGGATATTAATAAATTTGTAAAAGTGCCTCACGCAATGGAATCAATAATTAGGCCTTCAATTAGTCACCACGTACACATGAAAGCTATCTCTTTTTTGTATGTTCAACAGGTATCAGTATGTTTAATATTTCTAGGTGTAATAAATAACGGTACCAAATTTATGGCAGTCTAAAACAATAGTTTTGTAAATTCGTCATTTATTTTGTACAAAATTTAGAGATTATGAGCGTGGTTACTTTACACCTAATTTAGTTTTTTATTATTTATCAACTTTCATACAAAAAATATATTTTATTTCAAAATTTTCTTTACAAAGTACATGAAAATCAAAAAACATAGTTTCCATGTGGTTTTAGATCATTACTTTTAAAAGTTTTTTTATTTTTAGGTTTAAGAATCATGAGGTCCTGCATCTACTAATATTTGATAAATTTGTCAAAAAAAATCAGAAATTCTAAGATCTAAAATTATTAGAATCTAAACTCTAAACTTTACGCATCAAACAATTTTGCTATACAGTGGCGTAACAATGTAACCGGTCTGTCGGGCCCCTAAATAACCCAAAAATGGCGAAACTAAATTTAATTTAGCTAGGAATTTTATTTTTATTAAAATCGTTCTAAAACAGTAATTTAAAAAACATACTTACAAAAACAAAAAGTTACTTAGTAAATTTATAGTTATGTGGTATTTTTAATATTTTACTACTAATTTAAAATTAAAAAAAATGTTTACCTTGTCTCTGAATGCACAAAAGTTGCCACAATATTTGAAACATATATGCCTCCAGCAATTTAATTTTCAATGGAAATATTCGATAATGAGGATAATCTATGTTTGTTCATTGTTTCTAAAAACTTTTTAAATTTTTTTATTTTGAAAAATATTTTTTCACCTTAGATAACAAATCAGGTTTTATCAGGTTAGATAAACACGCAGTAATAATTTCAATATAATGAATTTTTGCATTAATGTAAACTTATTTACTTTTATTATGGAATTAATTTTTGCATTATCATGTTTTTAACACTTCCAATTAGAAATATCTTTGTAATATTTTTCATATAAGTTGTCACTCATTTGATATAAAACTTTGTCAGATGCAATATTTAAAACATTTGAAAAAAACTTAAACAATAACTTTTAACATACTTCAAAAATTTGCTTCTAGACGTATCTAAACACAGAAGAAAAATAATTTTAACCATGCGAATTTTTTAAACAAACTTGTTAGTGTATTTTGTATACTGAAAACAAAATTTAATATTTTTTTTTATTGTTGTTTTGCATGGGCAGAACGAGAGTGTAACAGGATTTTTTGTTGCATTTCTGACCAATTAGATTTTAATTTAGTCTACTGAGATGCTGCATGCCGTTCATATCTATATTTCTAAAAAATCTTAACTGTAAGTTATTATCAGACATTTTCCTTTATTTTGCAAAAAATGCTTTTTGACCGAATCGGACCGCCGCTGGGCTTTTTGAAAGCACTGGTTACTTACGCCATTGCTGTCTTGGTATTTTTTTTGTAAAAGACAGAAAAAAATTTCTTAGAGATAATGTAAATTGTAATTAGCAGTATCAGGTCTAAATTTAACGTAAAACTAACGTCCAAAATTACGATTCAATGGTTTGTAAAAAATAGTCAGTAAAATTGCAGTAATTTTGCTTAAAACTGCAATTACAAGTAAATTTTTTTTTGAGATGCTTTATTATTCATGATTTAAGAGAGACAACGAATTTTGGAACACTATATATATACGTCTAGAATAACCATTCATTATTATTATACTGGCAACATAATTATCTGTCAAATTTGTATGTACACATTTATACACAACAAAATTTTAATTTTATAAATCACTTACTAATTAAACAATTAGGTTACTACTATATATAGCTTCGGATTGAATTAATTTAAATTAACCTGATTAATATACGCTCAATTATTTAGAATAAATTAAGTGTTGTTCATGAGGTTTAACAAGCTGTACAATAAATTTTATTTATCAGGTACATTAATATTTTTGTGCGGTTTTTATTAACTTACGATAACAATTTTTATTTTGCATACATAATTCATTGATAAATTATCGAGGAAATTTTAATGCATAATGCATAGAATGTGTATAAACATTACCCATTTTATTCGTGCCTTTGATTCTATTTATATTCGATTTATTAAAATCATGTTTAATTAAATAGATTCATTTTTTGCTTTAGTGGAAGTTATTTTATTACAAGAATTTTAACTGTAGCTTGACGAGAGAATGATTTATTAGAAATCAATATTTGGAATGCCTTAACGAAAGAGGCGTGGTATTGGGTAATCTTTATCTACTTCTGTTTGACTTAGTTTATAGGCTTTATTATGTCATATTATTTATGTTATTAGTAATTTGTTGGTGGAATGTAAGTCTGTGTGAGAAAAACGAGATTTAAAATGGACCAAAAATGTAAAATTAAAAAATTATGATTGCTTTTTTTTTAGGTTTTATTGCATAACAAGAAAACTGCAACAAGAACTTAATATCTCTTGCCGAATGTAGGTTTATAATGTTCGAGTGCATAAATCTCATGTTTTTTGTAATTTATTCAAATGCCTATTTACTAATACAAAATTCATTCTATCACTCTCGAACTTAGTCACTGGTATTTCTCAACACTACGTACCGCAGTTTAGAATGTAGCTTTTCCATCTTCTCTTCCTCTACATTGTTCTTGTCAGCAACAAACAATAAATTTAATGAGCCGTTCTAGTCTGGTTCCAAATGAAAAATTTATTGGTAAAAATTAACCTCACGCAAAATTCCGCGACCAACATTGGCACGCAATGTGATTGCAACGTCCAATTACTTTTCTTACAGTGCCGACAAAAAAACACCTATTTATCACTCATTGTAATTATTTGCAAAATCATACAATTGGAAAAGCGTTCACCGGTCACTATTTATAGATTACAACGATAAAACTCGAAGGTACTTTTATCGTGTTAATAAACTCGTTACCCTACATCTTACATTCTTATTAGGCAATACAGAATGAGAAGGTCGTTTTGTTTAATTTTTCACATTGTTTGAAACATAATTGAGGCACGCGTATTGTCATAGCAGTGAGAGAAAACGGCATTGTAATACAGAGAAATATGTAACCGCGTCTACCAACGCGGGAAATTTGTTCTTTTTTTTCTTGTGGAAATCTCCAGACCGTGAAAGTATCTTAGAATAAAGGCACTTTCCGATAAACACACGGACTATCAAACTCGAAACCGCTTACTCACCTATCAAGAAAAAATAATAAAGAAACCATGGTCAATTACAAGGTTGCGCGATTTTTTCTTGCTCACCTTCCAAGGTAATTTTATAAATATTCAGATGTCGATTTTACTATGGGAACCAAAACGAATCACTTTTATGCGATAATGACAAGTAATTATTAAATATGCATTTAATTAATTAGAACCAAAGACATGAAACTCTCGTGGCGACAAATTGGATATGATTTTTGACCGATTATACGCGATTTCATCAAACATACCATTGTTTTGTTAAACAAAAAGTTTTAAGCAATGTGAGCACGTTCACATCATTAATGCTGAAGTTTCGTCAAACACTCTGTAATGTTCTGTTTTACAATATTTTTCTTATTAGGTGCCTAAAGTGTATGGCAGCAATCGGTTGCGTTATCACAAATGAAAAGTTTCAAAATTGAATTTACATTATTTTGAGATATGCAACGATGTTTATGAAGTTTATTTTTTTTAAAGTTGGAGCCGGAAGCAAAAGTGCGTGAAGTGTGAAGCGAAATATTTTTCGATGTGTAGCTGCTCTAAAAAAATAAAATTGCTTGACGAATTAACAAGTAGTCACTAAAACACAACTAATTTGAATTATATTACGTTAATGTTAAATAAAATAAAAAGAAAATAATTTCGCTCAATGTTAAGTGCTTTTACTAGGTTAAAATTAGCTAACTGGAATAAGAGTGTGTTAATAAAAATGAAGAATAACTGTAGAAACCACAGACGTCCACCGTAAAAACGATACAAATAAAAAAAACGTGCGTCGTTTGAATGGGTGGTAGAAATGCCTGAATGTTAAAAAAAATTAATTAACAAAACTTTCTAGAAGTAGATTTTTATTAAGAAATGCTAAAGATATTACATAAAATCATAAACTTTGATAAAAATCCATGTGAATAGATAAACAGTTAACAAGAGAAAGAAAGCTCATTAATTTTTATGAACGGATATAAATGATTTTATTCATGAAAGTAGTATTCAAATGAGATTTAAATTTTATAACGCCGAGCAAGTGCAAGACCAATAATTAATGATGTAATGGATTTTGCAAGGTTTGCTATAAAGCTTGTAATATCTTTCTCATACTAATTTTAATTATTTATTGATGATTTTAAAATAACAGAAGATGAGCCGGTAGTCGCTCATAAATCTGTATAGATGTAAATAATTTCTAGGTAATTCTGAGTGGTAATAATAGAACACAACTTTATTAAACTTATTTGTTCTTTTCGACTAGCATTGTTTGGTTACAGGAAGAACTCAGCTTAACCTAATTCTGAAGTCGTAAATAGTTTCTACAATATTTGTTAATGATTGGATAATTATAAATATTGTGAATATAATCTTGAAATTTTTGAGCACGCGAGCTGCAGGGCTGTAATAAATGATAACTTTCTCTAGCTAGCTTAGATACTTAAAAATTTTGCGAGAAATGTCTGGTGTTAGACAAGTTGCTACCGTTTTTTTGCAAGTCATAATAAGCGGTTTTCAAACAATTACGAAATCTCGGAGCTTTTGTTATAAAATCCAACTTGCAAGAATTTTCAGCCTTTATTGATTTTAATTAAGCATTCAAAAACGACCGTTCGTATAAATCCAGGCATTTCATTGTAATTTGCATTGTCGAAGTATGAGATCAGCCTTTATACCATTAGTGCCACGATTGCAAGAACGATAAAGTAAACAATTCTTAACAACATTCTAAACTGGAGGCGCATTTTTACCAAAACTAATAATTAAAGTGGTATGCTCCATTGTCTGTACTAATCAATTTTTTTCGTTAATTAACAATTTCACAACCGATAATTCTAGTGTGTGGAGTGAACGCATGAAATAGTTTTTAATTAAAAAGCACGCAAGGTTGGTGCCAAAAACTGTTCTTCTCAATCTGGAAAGAATCGAATGTAACAATGACATTGATTGATGATCGGAATCCTGGTTCCATTAGTCAAAGAAAAAAAGAAGATTTTTTTCCGTCGCCTTGCATTTTGAGAAAATTCAGTTTTTTATTGAGATTTTTAAAGAACAATAGAATCGTGGCATAGACCTCAGCGATGGGAAGTGGAGAACTAGTACAAGTTTATGTTTACTCTCCAATATTAATTAAGCAGACGAGAGAATTTCGTGCTAAATGGTATTAGAACGTTCTCGACCTTCATCTAGAACTTTAACTACATTCTTACGTGCAAGAGATATATTAACCACCCACAATTCACACCCAATTTCGATATTTTCTGATTTATTGTGTCTTGATCCTTGCAGTGGATTTCTCAAATCAATTCTAATCCGGTGGTCAAGATTTTTGGAGTTGCGTAATCATTGCGTGATTGTTGTAAGCGTGCAATTAATTCTTTTAATAAGGCATTGCTGTTACGTGATACTGATTTGCATTAGTTTTGTAGGCCCTGAAATGAGGCTTTCACTGATGTGGGTGAGGCTTCAAAGCAGGAATTTAATTTTTGACAAGAAAAATCAGTCAATTCCGTTACGACACCCTGCATCCCGCTGAGACCGACTAGAACAGATTTTTTAAAATTTGAAATCAATAAACATGCATTTTAATGAGTATATTTCCGACATGAATTACTGCAACCTTCGATTTCAATAAGTTGCATTTTTTCGGTGCATTGGAAGGGAATTAATTGAAAATATTGATTATTAAGAAATCATAAAATGTATTTTTTTGCTGAACTTTGCTGTTTGAATCAATAGTTTTAGTCACGTGTCATTTCGGTTAATTCGTGTGTGGGCTTATTACGAAAATTTTAATTCAGGTGAAATTATCAGCAAATTTGTTGAAACGACCAGATCAGATTAAACACGACTTCAAATTACCAGAATTTCAATAAAAATAACTACGTGTGGGACTAATTGGGCAGCTTTCAGGAAATGAAAGCTCACGGTATAATTTGGCGATGTAATTAGTGCTTCTCCGACAAGAAAAGCGTTTTAAGAGGAAATTTGTTATTAATAAACATGACTTTTTAATACAAATAATATAATTAGTGTTTATGGGCCAGCATAAGCTTCGAAAAACGAAACGAACCACAAATAAATCAGTTTTTGCAAGATTTACGTAATATTTCAAAAATCCTGACATTTCCACATTTCTACCAAGATCTTCCTAACTAATTTCACACTAAATTATGTAAAGTTGTTTCTTTTGCCATTATAAAACTGTTATAAAGAAGATATAATTTAAGCGGCTTGTTCCTTCAACTTTCAACCATCATATTCGAAAAATAGGTGTTGAAATTAGTTTACATTTCAAGAATGTTTAGATTTGTTTACTAAATAATTTCTGTGTTGTCTGTCTATTTTTATGTTTTAAATTATGTAGGAACGCCATCAATAGTTGATTGTCATCAATAAAAAAATAGTAGTAACCTGTCATGCATTGTAAGGTTTTCTTCCGCAAATTTCAATGTTCTACATTCTCTTTTCGATTCCGTTTTAGATTTTTCAAACTTGTTATGTTGCGTGATTGACAACTTTCAGTTTATGTTTGCAAAAATTAAATTAGTGGTGATGGTTAGTGTTGCAATTACCACCAGATTAATTAATAAGAATCAGTTGAAAATTGATTTATTTCAGTTTAAAATGTCGCAAAACTGTTACGGAACTTTTAGTGATGATTTCTTTTTGTTGTACTATTTTGTAATTTGGCAGAGTTAATAAGCATTAAAAAAATTGTAATGTTACCAAGTTTTATTATCATAGCCTTAAAATTAGTACAGAAGTTTCAGGCCTTAAATTTTTTTATTAAAAACGACAAAATGTAAAATTTGTTTCTTTTTTTCCGAATTACTTTATAATTTAGCAGTTCAAACATTGTAGTACCTTTAAATTATAATGTTATAATTTTTAAATTACCAGAGTTTCATAACTTAATATAAAATATTTGGTATCTAACATAAATTATGTTCCTCTAGATCATTTTATAGTTTGGCACATTTAAACAACTACTTAAAAAATATTGTAATATTAAAAAATTATTACTATTGTAGTGTAAACCCTTCTAAAACTTAATTAACTAAAAATAAAATGTAAGATTTTTGATTCGTTTAAAGATTAGATTTTTTTATAATGTTTTGATGTATTATTTTTTTAGTTTTAGACTTTTGTAATTTGACACGGTTAATAAATAGGTCAAAGACTATAATTTTGTTAAATTTTATTGTTATGGTGTTAAAATGTTTATAGTTTCAGATTTAATATAAAATATTGGAAAATTATGGTTCGTATAAAAACTGAAAATTTTTGTAGCTCAACAAGTCATAATTTTAATCTACTCAAAATTTATTCCTATAGTCTTAGAATTTCCAGAGTTCCAAGTTTAAATTTAAATTTTAAGAAATTTTTCTTTTGACAAAAAAAATGTGTTTTTGTTGTTTTCTCTTGTAATTTGGCAATATTAATAAACAACTCAAGAATTTTAATATTCCGAAATTCATTTACACAGCCTAAAAAATACAAAAGCTTCAGGGTTTAATTAAAATGAAAGGTTTAAAATTCCTTAAAAATTTAAAATTGCGGTTTTTTTACTGTATTATTATATAATTTGAGACAGTTAATAAGCAAATCAGAAATTGTACTTTTTCTAAATTTATCACTATAGCCTTAAAATTATCAGGCTCCAGTTTCAATTTTGAGAAATTACAAAGTTGTAGTTTGTATAATTTTTTTTATCTTTTTCTGTATTGTTTTATAATTTGACATAATTTACAAATAAGTCAAAATTTGTAAAATCTTAAAATTTCATTGTTATAGCCCTAAAAGGTTTTGATTACAATGAAAAGATAATAAAATTATTAAAATTGCATTTTTGCTGCATTATTATGTAATTTGACACAGTTAATAAGCGAATCAAAAATTTTTTTGCTGTAACCTTAAAGTTACTAGAGCTCAAATTTTATTTAAATTAATTATTTAAAAATTTTGCTTTATTCAAAAACTGAAAAGTTATAATTTTTTTTTTTTGCTGGATTATTTTGTGATTTGACATAGTTAATAAACAAGTAAGTGAATTTTTGGAAATTTTCTGCTCCTCATCGAAATTTCCTAGTGATAATTTGTGATGACGCAAACAAAATTTTTAACCGCATAGTTTTCTGCTAATTTTTGCCGCTTCATTCATAAAACTTCATAAGGGTTTTCAAAACCGCAAATTGGGAGTTTTTCAGACAATATAATTGGCAGTTGCTAAACATCTTTTAAATTCAAATAATTCTTAAATTTCGAATACGATTCAAAAAGGTAGTTATCTATTTCAGCGCGTCGTAAAGTGTAATAAAATTGTTACAAAAATCTCTGACAAACTAGTGCAGTGAAACTTATAATGGGAAAAGAAACACGACAATAAAAAGCTTGATCTAATGGTGACCCGTGTAGTCCAGTCCAGGAGAAAGTAAAAAAAAAAAATGAAAAAAGTAAAATAAAAAGTGAAAGAAAAATTCTACGTGTAAAAAAAACCCTGCAGCACGTGTGGTAGATTTAAAATATCTTCGGTTTTTCTTGTTGAATTGCAGTTTTTAATTAGTTGTAATTAATACCTTAATTAAGTACAAACATTGAATAATGACAGGTGCTACACCGTCGTTTAATTAATTGGTCCGTGTGAAAATTAAACGTAAATTAGCATACGAAATTGAAAACGAAAACTACAAACACGCAATTGGCATTCATTTTTATAGCTTTAGGTAACCTGCACCTTCCTTCTTACAGAAAGAAAAATGCGTTGCATAATTTTACTTAATTAATCTCTGTTTCTGTCATAATCTCCATTAAAGAATTCATTCGAAATTTTCGGTGACAGGTCGGTTCATTGCTCTATATTTGCTTAAATTATCATTTTTATTCACTTAAACCAGTTGGAGGAATGTATAATTTATCACCGTCGTGTGAAAATGCTCCAAAAAAAAAACAATATCCTGATTACATACGTAAGACACACGTCAGGACACACCGCTTGTTCCAAACCTCAAAGAACCAATCACAACATGATCTTGAATAAAACAGTGAAAGGCGTAGCACCCTGTCCCAGCTGCTTGTCCATTCTCTAACAATCTTGCCAACATTCACTGGGCAAGGACACATGCCTTGCCAAATTACACCGAAATCCACTACCATTAGTAAGACACCTGCTGCTGCTCCACATCGCTTGGTAGTGGACATTAGGGGTCAATGGGATGCAGTTTCGTAAGCTGTCAAGGTCTCAATGCATGCGAGGAGTTAAATAGGTGAACTGTGCGAAGATGAAAGTAACACATTTTAGGCATTTGTATTATGTGATATTTCAAGAAAAATTGATGGGTTGGATGCTCTATGGAAAGTGAAACCTTGATATTATCCAAAAGTGGTCATTAAAAATGGATGAAACTCGCTAAAAAAAAACTAGCTCTCTTTCAGAAGAAGATCAATGTTAGGACGTTCTTTCTATCTGTGGCTTCTTGTACGTTTTTTTTTTTTGTATTACTGATTTATTGCTGGCCATGAGGGACTCCAGCAGTGTGATTTACTTCAAAAGAGGTTATTTCCTAGAAAGTAAATCCCTTAGCTAACTACTTAAAACAAGATCTAGTGTTTCCTAGTTAAGAGGTAAATAAAGTTAATGTGGACCAACCATGTCTTTAGTTACACAACTTGCACTGATCTGTAATTGTGGTTTGTAATGTAGATTACATCAGTAATTGTCTCAATATTTACATACATTCAATACCTTCATGTAGGTTTACAGTAAGTGAAACTGAACTCTTTAATTGTCTGTCTAAAATTAAAAATCTTTGAACGGATAATTATCCTACAATCTACTAACTAGAAAGAGTTCAGAAATTTATAATGTTATTGTAAGGAAGGTAAATCAATGATATTGCAATATTGAAAACTTTTATGGTTCTCGCTATAATTTATTACATGCAATAATTTTGTTACTTTGTTTATATAATTCCCTTTATATTGATTATTGAAATAGCTGAATGGTCTGAGATAATTTTGGGTCACAAATTTCCTTCCTTTTAATAATTTCTATTTGTATGTAACAATAGAAAGGTATTAGTTATAACCAACTTTATTAGTAAGATTCTGATCGTGAAATTTAAAATTTTCAGCTTTGCAAAGCAAAAATTATTTTCTAATTTAATTTGGTGTTGTTTCGCTTCATCGTCTAATTGAACAAATGACACGACTTGACCTTTTCAACTTCAGTTTTTATCTGAAATTTAAATTACACCGTATCTAAGCTTTTAGTTCGCAAATAATTACACAAAGCCGTTATGTGAAACAAGTAACGTACGTTTAGGGAAATTACAGACAAACATGGTGAATAAATGGAAATTGTACCATGTTCAAGGAAACATCTTGTTGTACAGTTTCCTTACATGGTTGTTGTCACGATGTAACGTAATGATGTAGTTTACATAGTCAAAGGAAGTAAGTGTTGTAGAAAGAGTTCTTTTACCTAAATTAACTTATTGAATAAAATTTCTTAAGTTTTTGTTAAAGATACATATTAAATACATTTAAATTAATTAAAAAAAAATGTTGATTTAGTGTTGGATCAATTTTGCTAACAATAAAAAATACACAGAAAAGTGGCTGTTACCTATAGTTCAATGTTGGGGCAAAATTGCATTATCTTCGTGTCTATTGGTATAATGGTCAGTTTTATATTTAAAAAAAAATACCTATTTTTTTTTTTAATATTATTGTTTTAATGCACTTATTCTTGTCTACCCTACATATTATTGCGCTTTGCTATGCTTGTTATTTTACAGCAGTAAACAGCTATTAAAAATATTGTAAGAATAAAAAACATGCACTAAATTATTGCAACCTACAAGTTACAAGCTACAAGTTTTAAAATAAATATGCAGAAACACGCAATAAAATTTGAATTAATTTTTGGCAATTTTTGAATGCAACCAATTTGCAGGATTTATGGTCGAATTTTCTGTTATTCATTTGAACAACGTGGATCTCCTGAATTTTTTGAATTTTTATATTCGACGATTTATAAAGTTTAAAAATCGTTTATTTTTTTTTAATTTCTATACAGTCTCATAATTAGAGACTTTGGATTCTTTGAATTTTTATATTCGACGATTTCTAAAGTTTAAAAATCTTTTTTTTACAATTTCTATACAGTTTCATTTTATTAAATTTCTAAATTTTTTGAATGTATTTTCATAGTTTATATAATATATATATATTTTAATTTTGCATATTTTAAATTTTGGATTTTATTTACTTTTGGATGATTGTAGGTTGTTGTTTGTTTTTAATATCTTAATGTCTTAATCTTAATATTTTTGGATATATTTTATAGATTCTTTAACTTTTTTTGGATCTGTTTGGATCGCTTAAATTTTTCTTTAGTTTCCGGATTTTCCAGATATTTGATACACTTTTTTGGATTTTCATAATTTTGTAAAGTTTTTAGATTCTTTAAATTATTTGTATTTTCGGATCTTCTGAATGATTTGTTTATTCCTCTTTTATAAGTTCTTAAATGCAGTAGATTTATTTTTAAATTTTTTAGATGTTTTGCCTCTTTTGGCCCTGGAAAAATATCCATAGTATGGATATTTAAAAATTTTTGGGCGTTTTATATTGTTTAAATTCTCAAGATTTAAAGTTTGTTCAACCGTGAGAAAAGTTTGTTTCGTTAGCAACTGTAAGGTCTTTTTTAAGCAAGTTGCACATTTTTTAAAATTTTATTGTAGATACTTTTATTCGTTTTGAAAGCGTTCTAAATGTGGAAGACTTCTAATTTTTTACATTTTCAAGTTTCTTACTTAGTAATTTTAAGTTTTTAAAAATTGCGGATAAAAACCTTGACATTTTTAAATTTTGCTTGCCGTTTCTCTCTAAGCAAAATTTATACTCAAATGAAAAAAAATATAAAACACTTGAAACCAAGACAGAAGACTGTCAAAAATTGTGACGAACTGAAAGTTTCAATAAAAAAAGTGATTATTGATTTTTTTAGATGTAACGATGATAAATTACCATAGGTACAATAATGACACAAAACAAATTATTTTTAGTTAACCGTTGTATTATGTATCATTAATTTCAATTTCAATAGAGCCGCAAGTGTCAAAGAAAGCAAAAACACTGAAAAGATAAATTATTGCTTTAAGCTAAAACTTGACTATCTAAATTTCCTCATATAGCATCAGCTGTGGACATTATAATCAAATTAGAAAACGTATTTCAAAAACAATTTTATTGTTTTCGTCACATTAAAATTCCAAACAAAAGCTACAAGTTGCAGTTATCGACGACAAGCTGTCGACCTAATTTGCATACCGGTCTAAAACAAAAGTGATGCACACCAGGGGTCTAAACCTTTGACCCTGTCAACTCGCCGCCTCTGCCAATTTCTCTTCATTTTATTGCCTAAAAACTGCACCCGGAGTGCTTTCAAAACATTACAACTCGTGCATTTCTTGATTAATGACCTAAAACAATTACTCAAAATTGATACAGTCCTTGAAATACAATGTGTAAAAACTGCGTGACTTTAGCAGTTGCTTAACTGTAAGTGTTTTGATCCAAATTTCTTGGCTGACATTGATCATTTTGAAAGGCGTAGGTGAAAATTCTCTACTATTCATCTAAGAAACCGCCTTTAATTAATTGTTATTACAGGTAACTACATGAACGGTTGGTTCACGAGGCCTCAAGTCATTTACAAAGTGAATGAACATAATTTCTGCGAACGCTGTTTGTTCCCCTCGTCAAGAACCAACAAATGGCAATTACTGTAATTCCATCAATGGCATGTGCCAATAAATTGGCAATTTTCTAGAGCAGAAACGGTTTTTGCACCTTATGCTAATGATTGCCGAGAAAGAAGTTTTGAAAATTGGAATTAGCTTTTTCTCGAATCTTCAGAAATTAAGTGAAAGTTCAACAGTTTTTTTAGTGATGATCACCCACTGAAAAAGTGGTAGTTTGTAATTTCCACCATGCTTTGTAGTTACAGCTACCTCCGGCGGTACTTTCGCACAATGAAGACATTTGTTAAGCCTGAATTACCACACAGTTTCATTGCAAAATATTTAAACAAATTGTTTGGTATTAAAATCTAGAGCAAAATTCTTTATATCTACAATCGATAAAGAAGCAATGTTCAGAGATTGTAGATCGAAGCAGCAAAATGATATTTGCTTTGTTTACCTACTCCCTTATTGTATGCCAAGGTGAAATATTGGCAGATATTTATCGCATACGTCAAAAATAAATTATTAATAAAAGAATTAGAGAGAAAGGTCAGCGGCAATGATGTCTCCTATGAATTTAAAATTACCTCGAAACCCAGGAAACAGTTGGATAATTAACCGAGTCCGACAACTTGGAAATAACTTAATTACCAAATTTATCTTAAGGTCGAAAAAATCTCTATAATAGTGTTATTTAAATCAAACAATAAATTCGTTCAACTTGATAGATTTGTAAATGTATTAATAAACGCGATAACACGCATTCTTTGCCTGGCAATTAGCGGAATATTATTGCAGAATAAACTGATATTAAAACATAAATACAATTATTGGTATTATAATTTTATTTGTTTCATAAAAGCTGACATCTATATTGCTAGTAGTTTTAGTCTGCAATTACAGCTTTAATTATTCTTTCCAATTACAAGAAAAATGTTTGACCTAAAGGCTTCTAAATTACAATTTATTGTATTACATACCAGACTGTAATTATAGATGCATGACTTTCATTCAACAATTATCATATTAACTTGACAATATTATAAGAAATCCTGATAACACGCGGTTGGCAAAGAGCAAGAATGTTTTTATCACTGTACTAAAATATATCACAAATATGGGAAAAACAATTTTTTTTAGCCAAACCTGACTGAATATATTATTATTATTATTATTATTATTATTTTACAATTTTATCTACCAACTACTTTGTACCTACGTACAAATTAGTTTATGAAGTAATTGGTTATAAATGTAATATTAGTAATATTTTCGACGTAAAGTGCTTTTAAGTTTGTTTTAACTAAATGACAAATTGGTTATAATTTTTAAAATAAAAGCAAATTGTAAACCTATATTTAACTAGATTATAGCAAGTTTACCTTGTCACATAAAAATAAAAAAATAATAATTACAAATAATTACGATAATTGCAAAAGTTTTAGGTTGCAGCAATTGTAACAGTATTGCAAACTCGGACAAAAAAAAATATTATTTAATATTTATTATTCTTCGCAGACTACTCAAAGTAGCATAGGAAAATATACAATTTTTTTTTGCTTTTTTAAAAACAAATTTTGATATATTTAGAATTGCAGTTTATTTAATTTCTTCGATTCTAAAAAATTGCATTTTGCGTCGTCACTTTTTTGTTAGCAGATATTGAACTTCGGTCAACAGTGAGAATCTGCCGTTATCTTAAAACAGAAGATCCTAAAAAAAGTGACCCATTTGACAGAATTTTTTTTTCTGTTAATTTCTGAATCCTATGAGCTACTACGCCACTTCAATTAATATTTTGTATGGTCTTAGATCTCGGTTATGTCTACCGATTGAGCCTACAGTTACCGGATTTTTGTCTTGAAAAAATTCTGAGAATAGAGGGTGAAAAAAAATCTCTAAAATCTTTACCGGGAGATAAATCTGTTAAGCTCGACTCTAGAGCTATAAATTTCGACTTATCTTCGCAGAATTTCACGAGAAATCCAACGGTGACCTAGGAATTCACCTATGACGTCGGATTCCGGATTTGAAGTTTTTAAAAGTTGAATTTTCGTCGAAAGGAACAAAAATTGGGCGATTTCAGCAAAATTTTCAAATTTTTTTTGGGCAAATATCAGTGGTCAACCTTATAGTATTTCTTGGCTTCTAAATAAGAAGATTCCGCCCATTGCTTATTTTCGGAAAAACAGCTAAATTTTTACGATTCTACCTTGTTTTTTAAGACGCCGAATATCCGGGTTCAGAAGTAACATTTTACATACTACTAAAATTTCTTCATTTTTAAAAATTCGTTAATATTTTCTAAACTATTACGTCAATTTAATTGAAATTTGGCATGCTTATAGATGTCGCCCAGCTCTATTAATTGAGCTTAAAGTGACCAGATTTTGGTGTATTTTTATCTTAAAAATAAATAAAAATGGGGTGAAAAAAATTCTTCAAAGTTTTTACCCGGAGATAAATTTATTAATTTCTGCTTTAGAGCTGTAAGCTTCAACTTATCTCACACAGAATTACAACTCTGGGTTGCGAAATTTAATGGTTGGAAATTTTGAAAATCTGCATTTTGTGTTGAAAGGGCCAAAACTGCGCTTAGAATTTTCGTTTATTTCCTATCTGCGTTATCGTCAGCTTTTTTTAAATTTCCGTTCCTGTCGTGGAACTCATATTGGTTCGATTGATTTCTTTCAGTCGGTTTCTCCATCCCATTAATATTTTCTTTCATCAATTCAATTTGTGTGTACCTTTTTTTAATTTATTAAAGACGCAAATTAACATCGAGAAAGAACACAAAAAAAACGGCTAAGATAAAAGAGTGGTGCAGTATTCAGAGTTGGAGGAAAAAATCAAGAAATCCCAAAAATGGAAAACCACTGTGGGGCTATACAAGAAGACTGAATCATAAATAAACATTTAAAAAACTTAAACAATAGAAAGGCATTTTTAAGTTTTTGCTCGTAAAAAGGCATTTTTAAGTTTTTGCTGGAAAAATTAACGTTCAGTTTAAAACTATTTTTTCGATTCAATTTGCACCAAATCAAGGTCATGGCTAATAGATAGTTTTTCTAATAAAGCCAAAACTTGAGTATTTCTAATAGTTTAATAATCTTCGTACCTGTTAATAAAACAAACGTACAAATAAAAATAATTAATGAAAGGAACTTTTTGCAATAATTTGAGAACGGTTTAAAAAATGTTTGTTTCGAAATATTTATAATATATTTGCACGAAAATGATGTCGTTTAACTTGTTAGGTTTTGCTTGATTTTTGTAATATATGCAAAATACTTTTTTATTTTTGAACCAGATTACTCGGGAAATCTGTCCAAATTATTTAGTGATGGAGAGGAGAGATTTACTTTCTGTCCTTTTTTTTTGTTAGTGATTTTACTTTTTGTTTTTTTATCAGTTGTTGATTTATAACTCGTAAAAATAGACCACTATTTTTTTTATCAAATCATTCTAAAGGTCTCGAGTTTCACAAAAAAAATCAAAATTTTGTCAAGCAATGCACCATAGAACCAATCGTGTGGAAATTTGTTATACCGTATCACATTTCATAAAAATTGCCACGAACAATAATTTATTGTATTATTGTCACGGCTCACAGCGAATCAGTCTTTTAAAAGGAACAAGAACGTTAAAGTGACATAATTTAGAACCATTATATTCACGACTCTAATTTTTATTACCAGGAACTGTGAGCACCATTTTTTGTAGAACACAACAAATCTTAGAATGAAATTTCTACACAAATCTATAATTTAGTAACAGTTTGAATTTTTTCTCGAGGTGTGGTTATCTTCCATCAAAAGCTCCCGTCACGAATCAGAAATCCCGCTGGGAAAACGTATGTAAAGCGTCAATAAATCCGTAAAATAGCACGTAGGCTGTAAATGATCTCACTGGGTGTCCCAACATTCACACCATTTCAATTACCATCATCTCTGTCGTTACGAGTTTCTTCATTGTTCTTTATGACTACCAGTAAATTGTGTATCGATAATTACAGATATTTCAAAGGAAATGAAAAAGGCAATTTCCGAAAGAGGACAATCTCTCTGAAAAAAGTATGTCATTTAACCTGAATTAAAAAAACTTGTTTAAATAAGAGCAGTAAAAGTCATTATCCGACGGCGGAATCAATTGTTACTAAAGCATGGATTGATAAATTAGCGACAAATCGTGGAATAATATTTTAATCGGATTAAAGTATGCAATACAAGACTAATTAAATTACAATACGGATACGCTGTTTTGTGAAAGGTGTAACAGCTGATCTCAGGTTCGGGGTCATTTTTGATTGTTCGCTTCTTAAATGGAGTAATTAAAAGGGAGGTTAGTAGTCCATTATCGCTTTTATCTCACTGTTATTATTAATAATATCGACGAAAACTATTTTAAAGAACTAATTAAAAAATATAATTGATCGCTAAATTATTACTAAATTACAATTAGTGTAGTTTTGATCGACGCGGTATCGTTATAATATTATCTCCTTGAACTGTTAGAAAATCATTATAATTCAAACTGAGAGTTAGGGAATTGACGTTTATTTATTACGATAATTACGTTGAGCTACCGAGAGTGTCGGTCGTAATTAATGGTTTTATAAAAACATATTTTACTTTTGACACAGTGTATAAAAACAAAAAGTAAAAGTGCACCAATTTTCAGACAAAAAACACATCATATGTCACGTATGTGAGCAATAAAAAAGTGACCCCAGGCAATAAATAAGAATAATAACCGCAATTTATGGTGTGCTTACTTAATAGTATCAGATATACCTGTAATGCATGACGGGAAAATTGAAATTAACGTTCGTTAAAACAAATTAGAGGTGCAATTTGATAAAATTATAGACTCTGAGAGCATTCTCAAAATAGAAATATTGTTATACCCTTGAAAACAAATGCCCAATAAAAAAATTGGTCTAAATTACTTCTAGATTCACTTAAAGAATCATCAAATAAATTGCTCATTTTTTTGTGCTATGCAATAATTTGTTATCTATTTACGTGATTCTTCTGAAATGTGTGGGATTTGTGTTTTTTGCAAATAGAAGGTCTATTTATTGGTACACTTTTTCGTTATAAGAGCACGTAATATCTATCACATTTGTATGACACATTTGAAAAATATAAATACTTCGGCTCTAAGTTCCACTTTTCCTAACAAATCTCTTAGAAAGTTGAATTTTTTTCTCTTTTTATTACTTAATTTGTTGCTACTTGTAAAAGTACGTGTCTAATCTGTAAATTAACATTATTATTATAGATATTATAAATTCTTATTAGTAAAAAAAATTGTGTACCTAAGTGTACGTTAGGCCGTCAAAATTAAGTATGCAATAAATAACCTGATAAAATTTTGTGAATTATTAGAATTACATAGAATTGATTAGTTTTTGTTCGGTCCTGTTCCGATTTTTAAGTAAATTTTACATGTCATAAGAATAAAAATTCTTGTAGTTTATAAAGTAAAAAAAATACCAATTTACTAATTTATTATTTTGCACATTTGAAATTAGTATTTAATAAGAATTTTTAATTTACTATAATTCAGTTCGAAATTAATGATAAATAATAAATGGTGTCAGTGTGGAAAACTTTAAAGTTTCCTATGGAAGAAATTATTTTTGTATTTTCTTTCGGATCTATAGATTAAAATAGCAATAGCTAAAATGGAGTAGCATTTTTCTAATCGAACAATCTAAAAACTATTGAGAGAATGTAGAAGATCTAGAAAAATGTAAAATTTAAATAAAATGAATTCAAAGCTTTCAGAGGAAACCAACAATTTTTCGAAAATCTTACAAAATTAGATAATGGTGGCGAAAATTCAATAAATTTTGATTCTATTGTTGAATTTTGAGAAAATTCAGAATAAAAAGGATCTAAAAATATTGAAAAGATCTCAAGGATGTTACAAATCTAACGAGGTTAAAAAAATCCAGAGAATATTGAATTTTTATTTTTGGTGCATCTTAAAAACCACAAGAATTTAAAGACAATGAAATTCTAAATAATTCCAAAGTTTAAAATTTGACATACAAAAACTTGAAAAATTGAAATTTGAACAATCAAAGAATCTTAAAACGAAAAACAAAAAAAGATCTAAAAATGTAGAAAATAATAAAAAAAATATAATCAATGTAATATATCAAAATTTGAAAATCAGTCATTGAGAATAAAAATTACAAAAAATTAAAAGAAGAAAAAAAGATAAATAAGTAGATTTCAAAGATATAAGAATTTCAAAAATTTTAAACAAATCAGAAGCTTTCAAAGAGATGAGTGTTTAGAAAATATATCAAAAATTCAGAGCGTTAAGGATCTATAGAATCTACAATTTATTAAATATTAGGAGTAATCTAACAGTGTCAAAAAATACAAAAAAAAATGTTAAAAATCTATAAAATTTAGGATATACATGAAACTAGATTTAAAAAAATTCAAATTTTTTCAAAACCTGAAAACTGAAAAATCCAAAGAATCTTAAGAGTTCAAAAATTACACAGATTTTAAATAATCGAAGAAGAAAAAGAAACAAAAAAAAATCTAGAAAACTATTCAGAGAAAAACTAAACTATCCAAAGAATGTGAATATTCACTACGTTTCTTCACTTGTGAATTTATTTATTATTATTATTGTTTATAGAAACACTATTTTGTTTTTATAATTTTTAATGTAAATTTTCTGTTTTTTCTTATAACACAAAAAAAAATGTTTTGAGCCTAATTTAATTTTTTTTACTTTGGTTTGTCTACTAATGCACTAAATAGTGAAAATAAAAGGAAAATCTCGTTCATATTCACTTCTAAAATAAATGAAAATAAAATTTTCAAAATTAGTGTCATTGGTTGAAGAATAATTTGTAATTATAAATTACATGAATAAAATAAATTAAACAATGAAATTTTTAATTTGATTTAATTTTTTTGTTGTTATACTTAAATTAAATAAATAATTAATTTATATACATCTACTGTCTAATTTAGTAATAAGTTTTCCGCAAAGCTTGTTAAAAGCTCAAAATTGAGTGTAGGCATTCTTAATGTTTAAGACATCTGAAAAGTAAAAATATTATTCAAAAAGATAAACCACCAAAATTTAAGTAAGAATACGAAACTTAGAGCAACGATTTTTAATACAAAAACAAGACTAAACTTGACTGATTAATTTCATACTGCACAAATTTGTAAACCACAAATGTTTCATGAAGCAATACTGTGGAGAATACAAGAAACTACATAAAATAAATTGTTTAGTGCTGGAGTAATTAAGCAAGGAGAAAAATTAAAGAAAACAAAAATTATAACCACATTAATTATGTAAAATGGAATATCTAAAATAAATTTAAAAATCTCACTCTTGATACCTCCTCGCTTTTTTAATATTACATATTTTTGAAAAAACCCCACAGCAGCTCATTAATCACAATTTACAACTATCCTCCGCTCAAAAACAAAGAGATCCAAATCTCAGCGGCCCAAATATGGATGTCGTAACTGACATTGATGACTATTGAGATAAACTTGATTTATTGCGCAGAATCCTATTGTCACCCACAACGGCGAACTTTTACCAATGCCCATATGAATAAAATATTAGCTGTAATAAATTTAAATAGCAAAATTGATGAGCTATTAATTATTTACGAATCTGCACTTAACCAATTAATTTTGCCAAAACAAGAGATGAAAGTTATGTTAACAACAGATCGTAAATTATAAGTGGGTTCTTTGTAAAAGCTGCAATAAATTCGGTCAAAAATGCATGTTTGAACAATGTAGGGCCCTGACTTTTACAAGAATAGAAATTAATTTTATATCTTTTGATTTCCATCTATAGAATAAATACGAGAATTTATCTTCGAGAAAACTTGTCTTGCTCTGCCTAGCGTAATACCGAAGTATTTAATGGATGAGATCTTCATCAGCATTGTTAATTTGCGACGTTTTAAAACAATAGAGTTTCCTCGATTGTTATAGTGGATTTGCACCAAATGATGCTGGAGTGTCATACTTTTCTCGCTCAACTTCTCCAAAGTTTAACATATTCTCATGAATGTTCCATTTCAGTTTCTCACATACTTCACCTACATTTCTAACTAATTAGAACATTTATAGTATCGGAATTTTTAAAGAAAGTAGTTTATTTAGTAATCTACTAACTCTTTCACCCTCAACTCTGTTGTGTAAAAAAATTATTACGCTAATTTTGTTGCTATCTACAAAAAAATCAGAATGGAAACTTTGCCTGCATTTAATTAAAACAAATTACGAAAGTATCGATTTGGTAAATCACCTCTTAAAAATTCCGTGTTCTTTCTGAACCAAAAATTATTTAAGATTTATTTAAATAATTACATAATGTCAATTATTTCAATGCAGTGTTACATCCGGCAATTAAGAACAGAAAGTATTCGGTGAAGAAAATTCAGATTTGGTAATACTCAATTATTTTTACACCAACTGTAGGCTCATAAACGTTGTCTTTTTCAGTACCTATTTAATTAGAAGTTGTGTGGAAACTGTCGAGAAATGTAGTGAATGGAGATTTATCATATCTAGTCCAATTAAAACTATTGAATGAATACTAAACGGGAAGATTGGGTGTAAGTGAAACTTTCATGGCACTTTTCTTTCATTTTCTCCAATTTATCAAGTGTTCCTGACCTGCGTACGTGAACACACAATTTAGATTTTATTAATCTTTGAGTGTACAATTGAGTTTCACGATCTGGAACTGGTTAAATTTAATACGCACATGCAACATAAGTACCTACAGTAATTTTTTTATTCATGTTAAATTATTGCTTCGTTGTTTATACACTTTCTTTAGATCAAAAAAATCGATTTTGTAATGAAAGTCTGCAGATATAATCATACGTTATTATTGCAATGACTTGACGTTTAGTAATCTGTTCAGAAAAATTCCGATTAAAGCACTTCCGAACGCTTTGATCTATGCCAGTACTAAATGTTTTATGAATCGTAGATCACGTCTCACTGAAAATTTAAATACCTACAATATCGCAGTAATTAAAGATTATTACTTTGATATTTGGTTTCATTTTATCACTTCAAGGACTCCCTGCTGAAGCAATAAAACTAAACAGCAGGAAATTTCCGTTTCATCTGAGTGGAACCGTAACAAAAATAGGTAAACTGAGTGTAATTTAATACGAATCATGGTTGTAGTCGATAAATAAAAATAGTGTAAATTTTTAAGTAGGCACGAGTCGAAAGAAATGTTACGAAACAATGACTTTATAAAATATTTAAAAAAATGGATAATTAACAACGAAATAATTATGTAATAAATAATTTAAACTAACTTCGTCATAACAGAACGGAATTTTTATTTAGGCGCAAACGTAACAATTTTATATTAATTTAATATTTCATACAAGTTCGGTGTTGAATAATAAAAAATATTTGCAAAAATTCATAGAAAATTATTTCCGAGAAGTAATCAACTAAAATAAACAGGACTGATGTGCTATCAAAATTATTTTAAAAGTGGATAATGATAAAGAGGGAATGTCATGCTCATTTTAATAATTTTTGTCCTTGTTCAAACTGTATGAGAAATAACTTCATAATATGGAAGACAAAATAACGATTTTTTTTATTAAAAATGAATCCCATAAAGTAGTATAAAAAAGTATTTACTTATTTATGTTTCAGTGAATAAAGCATTATGTAACACGAATCAATAACTCAAAAAGTAATTACTAATTACAAATACAGCTATATCAATTAATTTTTATAACCCCTCTTAATAGCGAAAGTAATTTTTTACTGTTACCTCTATTTACGAAATCTAATCCTGATATGTTCCTTCCTACCTGCTTCTCTTTTATCTCAATGGAAAGTATGCGTTTTTTTAAAAACTGAACCGATTAAAACAAATATATCACTTTTATGATTAGATAACGGCCAATTTTTTTATTCACAGTGACAGTAACGGGTGTGCGAATTTTATATTTATCGTTATATAAAAACCTAAGTAGCACACTTTTGATCCGAAATCTCTTTTTCTAGTACTTCGTCTTACTTGGTTAAGAATGTTGAAAAGGCGTCAATAATCAATTTAAAAACTGAATAGTCAATTACAATTACAAAATTCTGTCTAAATGGTAAAAGTTGATGGTTCAGTTTACAATTGTTGAGACATTGTTGGTAATTAGGTAGTTTGTTCATCGTTAAAAACCATAAATATTTTTAATAATCGGATGGTGTTTGCCCTTGACCGCTAGTTTTGGGATTTTTGCTCGTTTTGGTTGTCTAACCGTGATTTTTTGTCTTCCGTCAGTTTTTTTAATTAATAAGATCATTAGAGTGGATTAATTGTGCCAAACACACCGTCATTATTCCGTATGAGTGAGTGTCAAGGTTGTCTTTGACGAAGAAATGAGAGTAAAAATACGGAATCGGTCGAAAACGCTTCATTAGATGGATGACCTCCATAGCTCTAAGGAGTTACTGACGTGGGTTTTGTTCAAAAAATGACGGAATTAAGAGTTTCCTGAAGACACCACAATTTACGCAAGAAAACGAATACATAATTACAGTTTATTCGAATATAATCATCGGTTTGCTCAAGAGAAGAAAGGAATCATTTCAGCATTGTTTCATGTTAATTTGAGATCTGCGTTTAGTCTAGTTTTCGGGTTTTATTTAATCGCACGGAACCATTTATTGTTGGTGCTTGTGAAAGTCGAATTCATGGACTAGTAGCCAAATTTTTGCTCCTAAATTGTTTTTTTATTAAATATAGAAATCAATATGAAACTTGAACGAGATTTGTTTTTGTAATTCTCTATATATTTTTACTTCATTATTTGCCAAATTATATTGAAGCGTTAATGATCACATTCTCAAAGATTCGGCAATTCCAAAACTGTCTGTTTAAAATTATTAAAGAAACTAATTGGTATTTATCCGCGGTTTGTTAAACGATGTAGATTTTTTGTAAGTTTGTTCTGCTTAGTTATATCTTTTTCACGCTTTTTGTAAGACGATGCTTAGTAGCATGAGTTAATTCCAAATTCAAGTAATGCATGTGCAGTAAGTTTGGTCACTAAAACCGTTATCGAGTCGTTCAAGCGCTAAATTTTTTTTCATTTGCATTATAATTCATTTTAATTTAATATTTAGCACAATTTATTGAGAAAAAATGAGTACAATATTGATTTTAATTAACTTTCTACAAATGTCATATATATAAATAAGTAATTTCATTATTTACCTTTACTTTTTGTGCGGGGAAACAAATTATGCCGTTACTTTTCTGTACTTTGGTTTTTAATAATTGCCATTTATGTAACAAGTGGGGAAAATAGATTTTCTAACGTGTATGCTTACAGAACGAGGCGAAACAGAAACTTAATTTTCTTGGTGTCACGTATAGGATTTTATCTATTTTTGTCTTGACACAGTTTTTCTTTATTTTTGACACAAAATTATTTATACCACCAGGAAAAATAGCGTTTTCTAACGAAAAATAAACATAAAAAAACTTTTTCTCACGAAAACACAAAATAAATTTTGTTGTTGACTGATGACATTGCCTGATGATATATTCGACGACAGTTTTATGACTTGTTAAATAAACATGTTTCTCCTAATAAATTACTACGACATAGCAAGTGATATGTTTTTGTGGTGAATGTGATTTTTTATCTCAAATTTTTTACTTTTGTGACAATGCAAATAGTTAGAAACGATATATTGTTGTAGATAACCAACTATACACATCTGCGCATCCACAAACTTATTGTGCTCCAATTCGTTATCTCTATTATTGTCACATTATTAACGGTTCTCTTGTTAATGAAATATTTAACAGTATAGTAATGAACAAACAGGAAGTATTCTACTACACAATACAAGCGACATCCTATTATTGGCAGTTTGAATTTATTGGATCAGATGAAAAAAACAGACGTCATACTTAATTTTTAGACCAATCATAAAATTTGATCTGCTGCAATAATTTTTGGTGGATTTCTTCCAATTCACTCTTAAATATCAGAGTATTACAAACAAACAAAATGATAGATGTTTGAAACTTATTTAAGTAGCATATAAAATGATTTAAGCAGCTCGTGTTTGTATTTAGTGATAAAAAAGTTTTCCGGTAAAAGAAGGTTGGAAATTTTTGATGTTTATGTATAAACGAGAAAATGGTTAAGAATCAAATGGGATAGTAAAAAGTTAAGTAGAAAAGCTCTAAGAAATACGTTTACTTTTGTAGCGGCAAAAAAAATCTTGCAGTATTTTTTTTCTATATTTCTATTTTACACTGAATTTTTTTGGTGTAATTTATCAACTAATTTGCAGGTAATTTGGTATTTTAAATGCGAAAGGTGCTCGTGGGTAAAAATTAATCAATATGTTTAGTGTATTTTTATTAACATTTACTTCAGGTGCGAACATGGAAAAAAGTGGTTTAAATGTGAACATAATTATTTAAAAGAAGTACACTTTTGTTAAAATCTGGTGATCTATTTGCACATTGATAAATTCATAAAGTAAGAAGATTCATAAGTTAGAAGAAGATCTCATTTTTAGTATAAATTATATTTTACGAAAAGATTAATAAATCTAAAAAATCCCGAAAGTAAAAATTTTTAACAATTAAAGAAAAATCTATACATCTATATTATACAATTTTTAATTTTATGATGAACAGAATACAAAAAAAAAAATTGGTACACTAATACCCTCAGTTTTCTTTGTAGATTTTAAAATGCATTAAAAAAATTTAAACATTTTTTCGCGACAGCATAATTTATTTTAAGGTTAATAATTATACTTTTTTCCCTAGAAAGAAAATTGTAGACAAGTTTTTTATACGGTCGCTACAGTTTTTTATAACAATATATTTTAACTACTTAAAAACTTAGATTAATAATTTAATTTATAGATATTTAACAGGGCTTTGAAAACAATGAGTAACCTGTTATCTTATAAAATTAAATTTAAAGCAAAATTAAACGTAGAGGTAAAAACACTACAACTTTTTATATCATGACTAATAATAATTTAATAAATATATCTCAAAATAACTTTTGATTTGATCTGGGAAATATTTTGAAAACCCATCCTTAAAGTTACAAAAGCAGTTACAAAAGGGAGTCAATAATAATAAAACAAAAAAAACCGGTTTAAAACAACAGGATTTTTGTTTTTTCTGTTTCAATTAAACTAGAAAGGAAACAGCTGGAGTTATGCAAAGAATGATCAGAATCCAGCAGTAGCGAGAGAAAAAAAAGCAGGATATGAAGGACATGAATTCAGAGAATAAAGAAAATAACAGAATGGGAAAACTAAGACAAGGCAGAGTTGAAAATAATTGCAATGGAGTGGAAAACTTGTAAAGATTGAATCAGAAACAAGGAAAACACTTCGACCCCTAGTACACCAAAAGTGGAATGGAAGAAGAAGAATAAGAAGGCAAACATTTTGTTCAATAATTTCAAATTGTGTACATTTTCCTTTACAGAGCACTCGCCAAAAATTTTATTACCTCTGTACCTATAAAACCTAAAAATTCGATCTCATAAAAACTTTTTTTGATCCAAATTAACTGCAAGTCAGTACCATTTTTCGGTGGACAACTATATAAAAGCTTTACGCGGAATTCACGTTGTTTCCATTTTCCAACAGTCCTAAAGAATCCCAGAATACACCATTTCCCAAGTCATTTTTTACCTCCAAAGTTATATTTCTCATGCCATAACCAGAAATTTTAAGACAGTTAATTTTCAGGCTGTCTACAGGCTTCCAGACTGTTGTTCCAATATCAGGTTCTCTGAAAAAAATCAGGTGACTATAAACGTGGTCACAAAAAACACATACCCAGTTTTAACAAAACTTAACAACATCTTCAGCATAAAGTCTTTCATTTTAACATTAGTTGTTTTCTTTTCATCAAAGTAAAAGTATTGATTGTCATCGTAGTGTACCACAGCTGGCAAAAAATACTAAAATAAGTGTTACCACAAAATAGAACTTACTGTTATTTTTTGATTCCCCGGTATACTTGAATTCGTACAAGTAAACAGAAGAGTTGCTAACCTTCGCTTGTAATCTTACAGCTTTTGCTACCCCATCAACCGTGATTCTGTCGGTCACAAGTTGTACCAAATCAGGGTAAAATTCGCGAGTTTTTCTTGCAGTTTCATCCCATAACCTCTTCGGTAGAGTGTAGTTATAATGTAATAAAAATGGTGCCACGGAGGACCAGTTTTCGTTAATTTTTTTAGTATCCATTTCTGCAATAAGAGCTCCAGCGTCGTGTTCTAGAAACGATGCCATCCATGGTACGTCTTGTACTTCTCTTTCCACCAGCGACTGGTACGGTTCTTTGGTGATAAATGGGTTCGAACCACGCTCAACCACTGGTCCAAATGGTGAAATTGGAAAGATTTCAAATTCATAAAATGAAGAAATATGAGCCATAATCTCACGATGATGTTTTCGTTTAAGACAGTTAATTAGACGCCGATTTGGGGCTTCTGGGCAACCAAGCAAAGACGCGAGAGTCTGGGCTTTAGTTAACGCTTCTTTTTGGAAGACCCATGGGTTAAGAGCGCAGCCGCTTCTAGACAAACCTCTATGAAAGAGACCGTGCGACATGGGTGATAAATAGTGAAGATGTACGCTAGCACCACCTGCTGAAACACCTGTCAGAGTTACAGACTTTGGGTTACCACCAAACGTTGCGATATTTATTTGAACCCACTTTAAAGCCATGACTTGGTCTTTTAACCCATTATTACCAGCAGCAACCTCGTCTTCAGTGCTCAAAAAACCAAAGACGCCAAGTCTGTAGTTAAAACTAACAAAAATGATGTCGTGATCCATCAAATAAAGTGGGGAAACGTATTCATGACTGCTGCCAACCATGAACCCACCACCATGGATGTGGACCATCACATCCAGTTTCTCAGAAGCGTTAACAATATCCCGAGGGACATAAACGTTGAGATAGAGGCAGTCTTCATCTCCTATGGTCACACCTTTGTGTAGTTGGAGGCATTGGTATAAAAACCGAGCGTGTAGAGTTCCGGACCATGATTCGATGGGCTCAGGTTCCTGGAAAATAAATTTGAAGGAAAGAAATGTGTTGTGGGTTACATACTTCGAACCGTTTGTCTCCTATAGGTGGATGGGCATAGGGAATTCCTTCGAAGGCAGAAAATTTTCGTCCAGAGAAAGATGTTTTGTGGTGACCCTGAATTTTACCCAACGGAGTGGTGACGATGGGGCTCTGACCCAAGCATGGTGCTACCAAAGATTTTTAAGGTTAGGTAAGTTGCGAGTTATCATAGAAAATAATTTTTACCTAAAAAAAGAATTGCTGTTAGTCGTAACATTATTAGGAAACTTTTATTCAAAAAATCGGAATAGTTCCAACGATGAGTGTTTAAAACTGTTATTTTTGTTGCCAGTGCTACTCATTTGGGGTCAAGGAGCATAATCTCTTTATTATCTTTATCTACAAATATTTCAACTTAAACAGTTTCGATTTCTCAGAAGTAGGCGTCTAAAATTTTTAGAATTGTCGAATTCTTGGTCTTAAAATATCTGTATCCTATTATTATTTTGAACAAAAACTCTTTGATATTTATAAGAACATATTTTAAACATTGATGACTTATTTATAACAAGTTTTGGCACAACTAATGATCATAAAAATTACATTTCAACATTCTTTTATTAATATTAACAAATTTAGCACTAATATTAAAATAAACGACTTGAGTATACTTTTAAAGTACTAACAATGTTGAATAATGTATGTACACAAGTTCGATAATAGCATCATACTTATTATAGAAATTCTGGCACGATGACAGGACGAAATTAAATTGTGTTAGAAACATTATCACTGTTTGCTAATTGCGTTCAGTGTTAATTAAAGACGGAAAACTGGTTTATCCGATCATCATCGCTTTGAACTCTGAAATAAAACGTATTAAAAGTAATAATTTTATGCTTTTTTTATAATACTCACCTTCCCAGTCTACAGTTCCTGAGCCATCAGTATCAATTTCTTCGATCATCTGCTCAAGATCAGCGGGCGTGATTTTGTCGTCCAATTCTTTCAAAATTTCTCTCAACAAGTCTACACTAATGTACCCCAAACCGTTCTTATCGTACAACCTAAAGGCATCTTTTAACTCTCGCAGGATAGCTTCTGTGTCTTCTTCTTCCTCTACTACGAATCGGGCGGCTAAATGTGCAAATTCGTCAAAGCTCATGACACCGTTTCCATCAGCGTCAATTTCTGCTATTATGCGCTGGAAATTATCATGATTATTTAATTTCATTAAATGAACACAAACCTGTAGTTCTTCTTTTTCCAGTTGATGACCTAACATGTCTAAAATTTGTCCGATCATGTCCACACCAATTTCGCCCTTCTTGTCCAAATCAAAGGAATCAAAAATTTGTTTCAACACTAAAAATTGTTATTTATTCAACGTAGAAACTGAAGGCACTCACTTTTTAGTTGATCTTTTGAAATGTCGAGTTCTTTAATTAGTTCATTAAATTGATCATCATCCTGGAAAAAATATTTAATGGAAAAATTAATACAGGGCGAACGAGGCAAACTTACCATTTCTGAAGTTGTTGTGGACATCGAGCTGACAAGACACTAATTAACTGTGGTTTTAATTAAAGGACAAAATATTTATAGAACTATTAATCAGAGTCACCTTTCGATTAAGGAGGGGATACTGCTGGGAAAATAATAGGCGATTTTCAGCACAATTGGGAGTACAAGGTCACTACGAAATAAACAACACTGTTGTAGTTTAATGATATATTGACAACTAAGATTTTTTAAAAATGCGTGTAAATCGACTATAAGATTCAACCAATCATTACAGCTTTGAATTCTGGAAATGAATAGTTTGAATTAAAATATCTGAAGATAAAAACTTACCTTCCCAGTCCACGGTACCAGAGCCATCGGCATCAATTTCTTCGATCATGTTGTCTAAATCATCTTCACTTAACTTTTCGTCAAGCTCTCTTAAGATCTCTCTTAAAACCTCAGTGGTAATAAATCCGTTACCTTCACGATCGTACAATCTGAAAGCTCCTTTCAGTTCAGTTTGGATAGCTTCTGTGTCTTCATCGTCTTCGACCAAAAATCTCGCTGCCATATTTGCAAATTCGTGAAAACTGACCTCACCGTTTCCATCTTCATCGACTTCTTCGATAATGCTGTCTAACTCCTCACCAACTAATTGAGTTCCTAGCATGTCTAAAATTGTACCAATCATATCTACATCAATATAGCCTTTTCTGTCAACGTCGAAGGCGTCGAAAGTGGATTTTAACACTTAAAGAATTTTGTTTAAATAAAAAAAATCGTAATTTGTTGCTTACTCAAAATTTGTTCTTTGTCCAAGTCATTCTTAAAAAAATACGTAAAAGTTTGAAAGAAAATGATGATGTTTACGTACCATTTTTAATGAGTTTCCTGGAGCGACGTTAACGAAGGGAGGAGCTCGAAGTTTGCTTAAGAACTGAGGTGGGGTAAATCGGAAGGCATAAAATAGACGATGGTTTTTTATTACAATAAAACTAGAGATGCGACTCGGGTCAATTATTTTAGTCATGAAAATGTCGAGTCAAAGGGCGTAGTTGAATAAAATGTCTAAATTCGATTATAAGTTTGACAAAAATAATTTCACAAATATATAATTATGAAATATGGTTTGAAGCCTCCAGATATTTTTGTAATGAAAGAGATGAAAAAATGGTGTAAAATGAACTAAATATTTTTTTTCTGAAACCGGAGCTTCTTGATCATTTCCCTCCGAAAATTGCGGCAGGGAAAGTCCATTCCCTGCCGTCGTCAAGGAAAAATATGACTTCGGCCGCGAAACGAAGAAAATTGACGCACTTATTTTTTAAATTAAAAATTAGTAATTTTTTATCAAAATCAACGGTTTTAGAAAAAAATTAGTATATTTCTCGTCAGGAAAATGTTGAAACTTGTCTCAGAGTCTTAAAAGTTCGGTACAAAGTGCCTCGTCTTTTAACATCTCTTCGGCAGTAACCGTACATTTTCCTGACTCTTATGTAAATAACTATTGTTGCCATAAAAGTTTATAACCTTTTTTGAATGTTTTTGAAGTAGACTTAAAATGGCTTCTGTGTGAAAAAATCGTCGTTTCTGTGTTTAGATATTGTACAACTTTTGCAAAGAAATTAGGAATGTATAAGAAAATTGCCGGAAGTTATAAAATTAAAATTTAATGGAATCTAGAAAATTTATTTAGAATTTTAAATTCAAGTTTCAAATTTCGTTGAATATTTGAAAATTTTCTTGTTTTGTGTAGAGAGAGACGAGGTATACAAAAAGGGTAAATTTTCAAAACATTGAAACTTTTAATAGATTTTTAAAATTTTATTTAGAACCGTTAGTTGTAATCCTTTCCAAACAAATTTAAAAATTCGCATTTTTCTTCAATCTGTTAATCATTAAAAATTTGGCTTCAGTATTTTTTTTGTGTAAGAAAATATTCACGTTTTATGAAATTAAAGGTTTTGTTAGAATTAAGAAATTTTATTTAGATACATTAAGCGCTTTTTTAAAACTTTTAAAAATTCAAAGTTTTCTTTTCGGTAAATTTAAAAAATAAATTTGTTTAGAGTTTAGAAAATTTTGTTTGAAAATTGGAATTCAATTGTATAAAAATTCGTATTTAAAAAAATCATCTTCAAAAACTATTTTCTTGTGTTTAGACGGACGAAATGTCCATAAAAAAATACCGAAGCTTTCATGTGCATTTACGTGTTTTTTTTCTGAAAAAAACATGTTTTTTTAAATTTGCGAATTAATATAAAAAACTTAGGTGGTTAGACCATGCACATAAGCAAAAAACTGATCGCATATTATCGAATTGAGGCTTTCTGTCAAACTATTTTTCTATAAGCAATAAATCAAAAATATTTCTAGCAGCTTTTTGAATTGCGAGAAATTTTTTTAAATTTTCATCTTCTTCTTTGATGCATTTTTTTATATTAAGAGGTGACAATAAATTTGCAGCAAATATTATAACAGCCAAAATCCAGATGAAATTTTATGAAGAATTATTATTCACGTCAAAATAAAAGATTTAAATAGATTAAGCTTGCTTTACAGTTTCCTGCTTTATGCTGCATTTTAGTTACAATTACAACTACAACAGTTATATATAAGAGTGCAGTACATTTTTTTTATAAAATTGTTTTTTCGCCCTAATTATGTATTTAACTACTCACTAGACAACGTAAAGTAACGTAAAATATTTTATATAAAATATCTACAACCATCTATTTTTTTTATCCAACTCCCAACAATTTTTTTTGTAGCCTAGTGTTGCATTGGAACTTATTTTTATTTCCCCAATATCACCAAACTGATGACAATTTTCGCATGCCAAAAGCACACGCAATCTATTGTAAAAGCGAGCGGTAGATATGTCACGAAAATAGCGCTTCAGCAATCCCACTATAATAGAGGAAAAATCCCGTAAACAAAAATAAATAAACCAAGGGCGAAACGTCTAGACCTGAATGTAACGTCACTATCTGGACTACATATTATCACTTCAAAGTAGGTACTTTATAGTAGATTAGAATTTTAAATACACTGATCTGATTGGAGCAACGCTTGGAAAATCGCCAGATACGAAAGCGGGTATAAAACTTTTTGGGGGGGACACGTCTTCTACGCAAGCATAGCATGATAAATTGTTTTGGTAAATCGCTTACATTGTTTTACTACGGGAGGCCAGGACGGGAATGAGAATTTTTTTTTTGTGAGGAAAAATACAGGCTCTTTTTGATAATTTAGATCAAAGTAATTATCACCGATGTTTCTCTAAACCAATATTGTTAACAATGGGTATACAAAATAAAGAAAACATAGAGAGAATAAAAGATGAATGTTGAATAAGCAGCCAAAATACCGTGGGCGTCTATGTTAGAATATTTCTTGGCAATTAAAATCACAGTGTTGAAATTCTTTACTGTGGCATCTAAATTATCCGAATCCGACTCTGTTTTCCATTTTACGATTAATTAAAAGATGAACAGCTGGATTTCTAAAAAATGTGTTGTGGCCCCGACCCCACTTTTCGCACTATGCGAACTTTTATAAGAGTGTGCTTCTCACGTGGTGCTTATTTCTTGCACATTACACCAAAGAATCTATCCATCAGTCATGGTAAGTGTGTACTATGGAACAGTGCGAAATCTTATTTCATAATAATTTCTACAGGATGAGCTAAGCAAGGATCAAATCGCCCGTAAGTATTTCTTATATTTCAAAACTACTCAGCTTTTGCGCTTAGAACAGCTAAGAGATGTTGCTTATTTGATTATAGTTCTTCAGAAGGCCTTCGACACCTTCGATGTCGAAAAGAAGGGAAGCATCGGCACCGTCATGATTGGTACCATTTTGAGCATGTTGGGTGTCCACACCACCCCTCAAATTTTAGATGAAATTATTGCTGAAGTAGACGCCGATGGTAAGTTCTTTTTTCAAAGAAAAAACAAAATTACTATTTAAATATCCCAGGATCTGGTGAACTGGAATTTGAAGAATTCATCACTCTTGCCTCTAGATTCATGGCAGAAGAAGATGCGGAAGCCATGCAGTCAGAGTTGAAGGAAGCCTTTAGGTTATACGATAAAGAAGGTGAAATTTGTTTTCATAGTCAGTCAAAATCTAAATTTTGCTGTGCAGGCAATGGTTACATTACCACCGCTACCCTTAAAGAAATTCTTAGGGAGTTAGACAACAACCTCAGCAACGAGGAACTTGACGGCATCATTGCTGAAATTGACACTGATGGCTCAGGAACCGTAGATTACGATGGTAATTTTAATTTTAGCTACTACACTCAATAACTATATATTTTACAGAATTTATGGAAGTGATGACGGGAGGAGATGACTAATTTAATTGCATCTAATTATAATAAATAATAAAAATTTGTTACTGTTGATTATGAGGACGTAAATTTCGATCTGATCTAAATCTTGTTATGTCGAGTCGCTGAAAATATTTTTCAACATGTTTGATATAAATTTACCATCAGCTGCTTTATTGACGTCCACAGAGCTAAAAATGCGTGTTTATTGCTGACAAGACATGGAAGAAATAAATCACGATCTATATTTTTAATTTTATTTTATAGTTACACGCCCAATCATCACTTATTTTAGAGCTGACATAATTACACCTTATCTTAATATTGCACTGTTATTGCACGTGATTTTATCTCATCATCTGTTAAATTAAATTGTAACACACCAAACGCGTTGTGATACCATTTCTAAACATGACTATAGCTTCGACAACCATCGCTATAAAAACTTCCTAAGGGATGATTTGGGGGCAAAGGGGGTGGTGATTCGTATAAATTTTCATCGAAAGATTTTGAAACGTGTTCTAATTTAGTTCTTTTTCTGTATTGGCCTTTCTTGTAACGGCCTCCCGTGCTGGTCGATGGTACAACAAAATCAGTATGTTCCGAAATTGTTCTTAAATGTGAACGTGGCGTTGGATAATGATAGACTACATGACGTTTCGGAGTTAAATATCCGTTGCTGTAACTGTTAAGCGTTGGCGGTCTGTAATGAGGCTCACTGTAATACGATGGCATTATAATGGCATCAGCGGCTTCACTTTCCACGATGATGACTCTTTTGTTGCCTTTGATAAGACTGGGATTTTGACGGATGCAATAAAAGACGATGAGACCTGTGACTAAAGACACAACAAGTAGAGATCCGATAATTCCAGCAATAAAAGGGATCATTTCATCGTTGGTGAGCCAAGTTGTATATGGTGGTCCGTTCAAGCTAAAAGGCAACTTATAGGCTCCACAGTCATAAGGTGAAAGTGTGTTTTCACTCATCACACAGAATATATAAAGTCTATCTTTAGACAATGATCCAATTTTTATAGGTTTGTATAAAGATATATTTGTTCTACACTGTGTTTCATTTTTGTTGTCTGTGGGAAACCACAACAAACTGCTCTGCTCGTCTAAAGATCCAATTATGTAAACGTACGTGACGTTATTTTCTATAGAAAAATTCATATAAATGTTGTCTTCTCGTATTGATAACGAAATTGATGAAGCCAGTTCTAGGTCTGAAGGTTCGGTGTCTGCTTCCCAACACTGTATCTCTTTTATGTTTGAAGCAGGTGTTGTTGTTGTAGGGGGTGAATGTGTTGAAAAGGGTAAAGTTGTTGTCATGAATGAGGTCGATGTTGGAGTTACTTCCGATATTGTAGTGTCTGGATATGGACTTGTCGTGGTTGTATAAGTAGAAGAAGTAGTTTTTGCCGATGTTGACGGTGTTCGTGTCGATGTACTTGACTGTGTTGTTGCATCAGTAGGTTGTACTTCTGTGGTTGTGTCATTGGGACAAAAAGTGACCTTCGAGAAGTCTACGTTAGGAAAGCAGGTGAAACTGATTGGACTGAACAAAAAGGACTGTGTTTGAACTAAGTTTTTTAACCAAACAAGGTCACAGTCACAAATAAATTGATTGCCTGTAAGGGTGATGCCACTTTTAATACTGTCAAAAATTCCTTCCGGCAACGTTTTCAAAGCATTGTTACATAAATCCAGCTTATTTAAAAATAAACCATCGAAAGTTCCGAGTTCAATTTCCATAACATTCGAATCTGAAAGATACAATGCTTCTAAATTTGTTGCGCTCTTAAAACTGCCTGCTGTGATTTTCCTTAAAGAATTTCCTCTTAAATCAAGTTCTTTTAGAGCACGAAGTTCTTCACTTGCTCCTAGTATACTTGGAAGAATGGATGTGGTTTGTGTTAAACAATTTTGTAATTGTAATATATTTAGCGTAGAAAATAAAGCTCCAAAGACATTATCTTCAAAATCAGCGTAACCTCGACATGTTATTTGCAGTCTTTCTATGTACAAACTTTCAAACATGTCTCTGCGAAAAGAATTTATAGATGTTTCAAGTGTTAAGACTTTTACATTTGTGAAAGCGGCTCCCTCAAAGGCATTTTTGGAAATATTGTTTAATGTAGAATCTGTTATGGTTAATTCACTGAATGGTAAGGAGCAGTTTAACCAACCTTTTTCAATTAAGTTGTTTGTGTAGTTAGTGTCGATCAGTTTGAGCTGGTTTAATGACTGCTGAAATAAAAATAGGAATTAAATAACATACTATAAAAATTCATTGTACGACAACAGTTTTAATCAAAACAAATTTGTACTGTTATGCATCTATTTGCAAAAGGATCCATAATGTAATGTTTATCGTAGACTGATTTATTAGATAAAGATTAGATTAAAGTGTTTCCTTACGTTGATAAATACATTTAACATGAGCCTATTATCTGAAATTTTATCTACAAAGGTATAATCAGTGGTGTAAAACATGCTCCGATACAAAACCAAAAATTAGCAATTATAGTAAACAGAGAACTGTCAAAATTTTATTAGTATTATATAAAAAGATTTATAGCCAAATGTCAATAAAGCCGATTATTACCATAACGAATTTCGTTTCATTTTACTGCTTTGGTACATAAATAACTATTATTCTAATCAATTAAAGTAATCATTTTCAAACATTTATATTATTGATGACTATATCATGTTTTAAAAAATCTCAAAAGCGACGTATTTATTGATATTTCTTTATAAAATCCATTTTTAAGAACTTTTTAAGAACACTTATCTGTTTTGTCTGGTTGTTTCTTTTAACTTTAAATTAATATAACTGCTCCAAAAAATAAAACTGCGTATTCTAAAACTGATGAGCGGGTTCAAAATTCATAAAATTTCTTTAAGTGTATAAAGTATTTGATTACTTACTTCGATTTGATTTTCTAAAAATTCAGTTATTTCCTTACAAAGAGCTGTCACTTCCGCTTTTCTACAAACAACTGCACTACCATCTTCCCAAGAACACTTTGGTACTGATTTTATCTCGTCGTAAGCAAAACGCGGCGATTCTTCATTATTTAAAACATAATTAGCCGTTTCCTCCGTCACACCATCTTCTTTAGCATCACTACTGGTTTTAACATTCAGTATGACTATTACTAAAACCACGCAAAAAATTATAACTCCTGTTATAGCAGCTATTGTTCGATCCCATTTTGAAAACCATGTTTTAATTTTGTTATTGCTATAACACTGATTTTATTACTGTTGTGAAAAAATATCACTCACCTTGTATTTTTTTGTAAAAT
Source organism: Cynaeus angustus (assembly GCA_030157275.1). Taxonomy (NCBI): domain Eukaryota; kingdom Metazoa; phylum Arthropoda; class Insecta; order Coleoptera; family Tenebrionidae; genus Cynaeus; species Cynaeus angustus. The sequence continues at coordinate 17,513,274 of CM058062.1, forward strand.
GCCAATTTTTGATTTTTCTTTAAACAAAGTCATGCCTTTAGGTTTGTGTGTAGCAGTGATAAAACGGGCAAAGTTCCCAACGAGCTCATCGAGATAAAGGGAAATATTTGCATTTATTGACAGATGTTAATTAGTTAATATGTTGCTGAAATTAATCGGTATCGCACAATTTCTGATAAAACAGTGTTGATTGTGAATTCGGAGTTCAATTCTAAGAATGAGGCGATTTTTTCAGATTAACATGCTAAAACCATATATATAAGAAACAAAAATTAATATGTATAATATTTGTAGATTTTTGTTTGATCATTGTCTGTTGTATCTTTTGTGTATTTATTTAACCAATAGAAACAAAAAATAATAAATTATTCTATAATTTAGACAAATGTGAATAAACAACCAACTGCTGCAGCAATTATGGTATCATAAATACAAAATAAATAATGTTACTTTTAATATTTCCAATGTTTTGCGTCAGTGATAAGGTTTATTTGCCGAGGATGTAGTCACTTTCAGATGACAAAAAATATTAAAAATGTTAAATCCTCGAACTAGTCAATCACTGACGTATTGTTTCCCCAGTGAATTCACAAACTTTAAAAAAAATTGACGCGTAAAAATGCATTAAAACCATAAAAGTTTTCCCTGGGTAGTTTTAAGAATCTACTGTTTTGAATTATCTGTTTCATTTTCACTTCTCTCTGCGTTTTCTTGAATAGTTCAGATAAAAAAAAAAGCTTGAGTATTAATTTGCTTTTTGGTTTTAAAACGCGCGCAAAGTAGAAAAAATCACGTATTATACTTATATTAGAATATCTTGCTACAATGTAAAACTTAAGTTTTACGGAATTTCTGTGAGCTAAGCGGTAGGTGTATTTGAATATGTGCATATTTATATTTATTTATCTTTCAGTCATTTACATTTTAGAATTTCTTAGATTAATTTTCTTAATTTTTTTTCTTTCTCAAGAAAAATATGAGTCATTAAAATTTTTGAGTTCTTTCTGTTTGTTCTGATTTTTTACATTTCTTGCTCTCATTTAGTGTTTTTAATTTTTAAGATTATTAAAGATTTTATAATTTGTTAGAACTTAAGTGCTCTATAGATTGCATAGATTTTTTTTTATATCTTTAATGTTTTTTAAGTTTCTAATTTTTTGGCATGATTTATTTTTTTATTCTTTACTACTATAGAACTCGAGTATAACTTCATTCCCATTTTTGTTTCATTTTTATTATTTTTTAGACCGTAATTTATATCTGCTATTTCAATTTTTTGAATTTTTTAAAATGTTATATTTTTGGGAATTAAATCTGCATTTTTTTGATATTTAGAAATTTTTGTATTTAATTAATGCTTTGTATTTATTAGTCTATAGATTCTATAGATTCTTCTCTAGATTTTTTTATTTTTTATACAATTATTAGATTTTTTGTAAGCCTTTAATTTTTTAAAAGCTGTGATTTTTTAATCTTTATTTTCTTCAAATTTCTCGTGTTTTCGATGACTTAATTTTTTTCATTTTTTTTTGTTTTTTAATTTTTTTATAATTGTCTGAATTTTCTGGACTTTCTTAATTCTTTATATTTTTCCATTTTTTTAAAGGCTGTACTCAATGCAATTTTTCAACTTCAATGTTTTATTTTAATTTTTTTTTGGAGTTTTTGTAAGTCTTAGACGCTCTAGATTTTTGATATTCTCTAAATCAAGAAAAATTTCAGTCATTAAAATTTTTGAGTTCTTTCTGTTTGTTCTGATTTTTTACATTTCTTGCTCTTATTTAGTGTTTTTAATTTTTAAGATTATTAAAGATTTTATAATTTGTTAGAACTTAAGTGCTCTATAGATTGCATAGATTTTTTTTTATATCTTTAATGTTTTTTAAGTTTCTAATTTTTTGGCATGATTTATTTTTTTATTCTTTACTACTATAGAACTCGAGTATAACTTCATTCCCATTTTTGTTTCATTTTTATTATTTTTTAGACCGTAATTTATATCTGCTATTTCAATTTTTTGAATTTTTTAGAATGTTATATTTTTGGGAATTAAATCTGCATTTTTTTGATATTTAGAAGTTTTTGTATTTAATTAATGCTTTGTATTTATTATTCTATAGATTCTGTTAATTCTATAATTTTTTCTAGATTCTTTTACTTTTCGATATTCTCTAGATTTTTTATTTTTTATACAATTATTAGATTTTTTATGAGCCTTTAATTTTTTAAAAACTGTGATTTTTTAATCTTTGTTTTCTTCAAATTTCTCGTGTTTTCGATGACTTAATTTTTTTCATTTTTTTTTGTTTTTATAATTGTCTGAATTTTCTGGACTTTCTTAATTCTTTATATTTTTCCATTTTTTTAAAGGCTGTACCCGATGCAATTTTTCAACATCAATGTTTTATTTTAATTTTTTTTTGGAGTTTTTGTAAGTCTTAGACGCTCTAGATTTTTGATATTCTCTAAATCAAGAAAAATTTCAGTCATTAAAATTTTTGAGTTCTTTCTGTTTGTTCTGATTTTTTACATTTCTTGCTCTTATTTAGTGTTTTTAATTTTTAAGATTATTAAAGATTTTATAATTTGTTAGAACTTAAGTGCTCTATAGATTGCATAGATTTTTTTTTATATCTTTAATGTTTTTTAAGTTTCTAATTTTTTGGCATGATTTATTTTTTTATTCTTTACTACTATAGAACTCGAGTATAACTTCATTCCCATTTTTGTTTCATTTTTATTATTTTTTAGACCGTAATTTATATCTGCTATTTCAATTTTTTGAATTTTTTAGAATGTTATATTTTTGGGAATTAAATCTGCATTTTTTTGATATTTAGAAGTTTTTGTATTTAATTAATGCTTTGTATTTATTATTCTATAGATTCTGTTAATTCTATAATTTTTTCTAGATTCTTTTACTTTTCGATATTCTCTAGATTTTTTATTTTTTATACAATTATTAGATTTTTTATGAGCCTTTAATTTTTTAAAAGCTGTGATTTTTTAATCTTTGTTTTCTTCAAATTTCTCGTGTTTTCGATGACTTAATTTTTTTCATTTTTTTTTGTTTTTATAATTGTCTGAATTTTCTGGACTTTCTTAATTCTTTATATTTTTCCATTTTTTTAAAGGCTGTACCCGATGCAATTTTTCAACATCAATGTTTTATTTTAATTTTTTTTTTTGGAGTTTTTGTAAGTCTTAGACGCTCTAGATTTTTGATATTCTCTAAATCAAGAAAAATTTCAGTCATTAAAATTTTTGAGTTCTTTCTGTTTGTTCTGTTTCCTTTACATTTCTTGCTCTCATTTAGTGTTTTTAATTTTTAAGATTATTAAAGATTTTATAATTTGTTAGAATTTAAGTGCTTTATAAATTGCATAGATTTTTTTATATCTTTCATGTTTTTTAAGTTTCTAATTTTTTGGCATGATTTATTTTTTTATTCTTTACTACTATAGAACTCGAGTTTAACTTCATTCCTATTTTTGTTTCATTTTTATTATTTTTTGGACCGTAATTTATATCTGCTGTTTCAATTTTTTGAATTTTTTAGAATGTTATATTTTTGGGAATTAAATCTGCATTTTTTTGATATTTAGAAATTTTTGTATTTAATTAATGCTTTGTATTTATTATTCTATGGAGTCTGCTAATTCTATAATTTTTTTCTAGTCTTTTAATTTTCAATATTCTCTAAATTTTTTAATTTTTTATACAATTATTAGTTTTTTTGTAAGCTCTTAATTTTTTAAAAGCTGTGATTTTGATCTTTATTTTCTTCAAATTTCTCGTGTTTTTGATATGATTTTTTTTTTTTTTTAGATTTTTGTAATTCTAATAGAACTCAATCTAAATCTAAACTTTCCAAAATTTTCATTTCGTTTATTTCTAGATCTTATTGATTCTCAGTTATTTTTTTGCTAGGTTTATTTTGAACTATTCTCATAATTTCGTAGATTTTCTGAAATTTACCTCATATATGAATCATTTAAATTTGTCACATTGTCTAGATTTTTTGTTGTTACAATTTTTCAAGTTTTAGGCTTTTTGTAATTATTACATTTTTTGTATTTTTTTTGATGCTTTGGATTTAAACTACACTTAAATCTAGAAGTGAACGCTAAAAAAATTGTGCCAAAATAATTTGATGGGTAAAATTTAGCACAACCTGGCATTAGCTATGAAATTGTAGTTTTTATGATAAAAATATAAAAAAAAATTTAGATCAATTTTTTAAAGTTGGATTTTTTAATTGATTTCCAATTTTGTCACTTTTTTAAAAAAATAAGTTTACGTTGAAAGTATAAATTGTAGAACAGAAAAGGATCATTTTCTACAATCAAAGTAAACTTAGGATTTTTTCGACAGTAGAAGAAATCTATTAATTTTTGATTCACAAGAATATATTTCTGGTATTTAATTTTTTTTTTGATATTTAAGTTCGTTTCAATATGAATTTTCAATAATTTTGTATCGTTAATTTTTTATCGAACGTAATAAAAGTAGCAGTTCTTAAGTGTCAGCATAAACTTCTTTATTGACTTTCACATATACATAGAATATTACATTTTGGAAACATTGAATATAATAATTTGAATATATTATGACACAAAACACAACAGCCATCTTCAATGTTAGTAGACAAGTACTCCATTACAGTGCTATATGATATTACACATATCTGAATACGGTAAAATTGTAAAAAATGGTGTGATCGGGCTTGCCCTTCGCGTTTCTATGCGATAACGACCTGACACTAGAAATTTTTTTAGAAAAATATTGCACGTTTGCTTTGAGCTTACATAGGAACGCGAAGTCTTGCAACGCCTCGACCGGATATGTCTCGAAATGGTCTGGCAACGCCTCAAAAACAGCAATCACAAAAACATTGCCACAAAAATATTTGCCATTTATCAATTGCACAATTGCGATTTTTATTCTTACAAATTTTACAAAATATCGCAGCTATTACTATGATATGTTCCAATTTTGATTCGGGATGTGTGTATGCTTCAGAAGCTATTAGTTTAATAGCTAGAGTCTAGGATTTTAGGTACGTGATAGCAGAGATTTCTTCGTGATTTTTTTTTCCAAATTTAACCGCGTTTTGCTGAACACACTGATAGTGCATTGACAAATGTATTCTAACGTTCTAAGACTAGGCTAAATAGGTACTCTTACTTGGTATTTTAACAATAATGATATGGATAATCAAGCTCACAAGTTTTAGATTAAAATATCTCTTATAATTATAGACTACCATGCAATTTTGGCTCCCTCTTATTTTATAAAAAGTTTTCATGACGATCACATTTTGAAAATGTTCCTGACGGAACGATTCTGTCTCACAAAATGATAGAACGTCGATGAAATTTTCCCCACGTTTTTAAAAAATAAGTTTCTTTTTACAATTAATGCGGCACCTTTGATATGATAATGTATACTCCACCGTGATATGTTTGTAGGCCTTTAGTCCCAATCAAAACTGAGATGTTTGCGTTTGTGTGCGTTCGCAACCAAGAGATTTGAAAAGAATAAAATTGTCGTACTTACAGCTAAGACATCACGTAAACATCGAGAGTTAGAGAAAAAGACATATAGTTAAGAATTGGGACACTCGAGATAATGGTGGATGTAAATTTTCAGACGCTACTCAGTCCTATTCCTTTCGGAACGTTCTGATATGTATGAATAGTGCAGAAACTGTGTAAAGACACCAAATCCGAGCTTCATCGAGAAAGAGACACAATCACTTTAACCATGATGTTTAGAACGCAACATAATGAACATCGGACGGTGTCTCTACTTCAGCTTCTTAGAAAGTCATAAATCTAAGAAATACATAACAAGAAGCTTTGAAATACGTTCTTCTATCATTACAAGCAACGTACATGCTCTAACTTGTTGCAAAACAGGATAAATCTAATTTTAAATATAAAATATTTACGTTAAAATTCTAGCTAGTTCTGCTAATTACTACTTCTCCATAATTACAAACAAAACACATGTCTAAGTATAACTAGTGTTAAACGACTCTCACTGTGCTTGCCCACATACTCATGACCGCAACACAATAACCGATCCGGTTAGAACCGCTCGTTGAAATGTCAGGAGATTTTATAACGCAATTCATTTTTTCCAAAGGCAAATTTTGCAAGTTGTATTCGCGATGCTCTTGTTGCATCATGCACACTGTCCTCTTCTTGTGCATCGTTTCGTCGTCTTTGTCTTTGAGGCCTCGCAGCCAGTTTTTGTACCATTGTAGTTCGCAATGGCACAATAACGGATTATCTGGAATTGGAACTGTCAAACTGAACAATGAATGGAGACTTACTTACCCATTATATCCACTACTCGAAGAGTATCTAGGATGGGCTCCATTACGTCTTCGCCGATGTGCATTAGTTTGTTGTTTTGCAAGTTCAGAGTCTCTAAGGAATTGAGGTTCTCAAACGTGAGGCCTGTTAATGTTCGGATACTGCAAGAAATATGCTTATGTAGTACGGGAACACGTTTGAATTTTATATGAGAATAATAATGCAAGCTAAGCATCTCGTTTTTCCTTAACTTTATCTCATGATCATCATCGTGATAATGAAGAGCTTTAGCAGTTAAGGTTGGGTGTATTAATTTTATGGTTTTACGTGCTTAACTAGTTTCTTAACTTCTTAATGTTTTCTTTCTTGGAATTACAGGCGTAGGATAAAATCGGTTCATCGCCGGTTTTACAGATATTAAATTTTCCAAAAATTTACAACGGTCACGAGGTTTAAGTGAGCACCTTAAGTTTCTATTTTTTATCCGTTGATAAAAAAATTTCTATTAATATCCAATATTATTATTTTTACATTTTAAGCCTTGGGTTTTCTGTATTTTTTTTAATTTGAAATTTCTTGTCAAAAAATTGGTGAGATTGACTACCATTTCGTTTTTAGAACTGTAAATTAAGATTTAAGATTCTTATTAACTCTTAAAGTATTTTGAAAAGTAAATTTAATAAAGCTATTTCCTTAAAAAATTGCTGCAAAAAAATTAAACTCAAAGCACATTCTTAAACTTTTGTGAAAATACTAATAAATTAATAAATAATATAAAAATTGAGTTAGATTTCGGTTTCAAAATTTTTTGTCAAAAAGAGAATAAAAAGGAAATAAAATAAAAAGTGAGTGGAATTTAAAATCAGCTTCTAAAATTATAATGACGGACCCACTCGTAATTTGAAAAAAACACTAAAGTGTGAGTAGTATTTTTTAAAGATTTTTGTAATTCGACAGATTTGTCTGACATAAAAATATGGTAATAAAGCCAATGCCAATTTTTAGTAGGTAACTTCTAATTTGAAATTTTTACCATTTTTCAATATTTAACTGGGCGATTTACATTTACAAAAAATAATAAAAAAATAGAAATTTCGAAAATGTTGGAATATAAAATATAAATGTAAAATGTCAAATTTTTTAAAATTTCTAGTTGTTTAGGAGCAAAAATTATATATATGTAGTATATTTATGTATATATTTTAAAGATTGGCATAAATATATATTGATTTTTTTAATACATTTTAATCCATAAATATTAAAAATGTTTGCGGATTTGAATTTTTTTCTTAAGTTTGGTAGTCTTGTAGCTTCTAAAAATTAAAAAAATTTGAACATAGATATACTTACCTAAAAAATATTATTTGAATTTATTAACAAGTATTCGTCGTCATTTCTGTTTATCAACTTGAAAAAATATTTATGACGTGCGTTAGTTTAAATATTTTATTATATTAATTTGGAAGAAAGTGCGTAACATTGAAAAAGTTTAAGAGTTACGAGTACAAAAAAAAATAAGAAATTTTGGGAACCGGAATATCTACAATTTGTACAACCTAGCGAATACTCAGAATATGAAGCGTCCAAAAAATATAAAAAATCTAAATTACTTTTAAAAGAAACCACAAAAAAATGCAAGAATCAAAAGATTAAGAGTTCCAGAAAATCTAAAGAATTGCATTGACAACAAAGTTTAAAAAAAATTAAAACCTGAAGATTTTAAGAAGTTAAAATTTTGGAAGATCTAGAGAACTAAGAACCTAGTAAGTTAAACATTTTAATAGATCTGATAAATCTAAACTAAGATTATAGTGATAGTGTTTTATAATTGTCAAACTGACTAAAATGTAAACAATTTCTGCAATGGAACAATTTGAAATACTTGTACAATAAAATTAAAAAAAGAAATCGAATCTGTAACGAATTAATACATTTTAGATATTTTCATAATGTTAGGATTTTAAAATTTGCAAAAATTTTATAATTTTAAAAATAATAAATATTTAAAAATAACAAAAAATTATCTAATTCCGACAGTCTTATAGGTAAATTTAGAATTTTGTATTTTCAAATGCTTAAAAAATTGTAAAAATAAGTTCAGTTTTAAAAAAAGGTAAAAAAAAATGTTACAAATAAACATCTTTGAATAAAAATTTTCAATTTGACTTTTATAATTAAGTTTGATATATAATTTGAAATATTTAAGTGATAGACACATTTTATAAAATTCCATAATAATGTTTCAAATTTCAGAGATAAAAATTAAATCTCCGTAGGAACAATAACTTAGATATTCAAAAACCAAGGAACCAAGTAACGAAACAAAATCTCATCAATATTTCAAAACTTTTGTTGGTAAAGTTATTGTTAAAGCTGAGTTATTTTCGCTTTATTAAAAAAAAATAAACGTTTCACAAAAATCGGTACAAAAAAAAACTCTCGAAAAAAAACTCCTATTTATTTCTAAACGCACAAAAACAACGTTATTAGTTTTTTACACCAAGTAGTTGGTAATAGCAAATGTATAAATGTTAACTATTAGCTTAAAAACTGTCCTAAAATACACAAAATTAGATCAGGAAAGCGTGGAAAATACGCAAGAAAATGTCTACGGAAAATTAATCGATTAATCGAATTACACTCCTACGCCTCTAGATTTATGCTCGCGTCGTACGTCTTATTTATTTGTGATTTGAAAAAAACACCATTGCTGCCTAAACTGTTCTGTTTGAGTTATTAGTACTCATTTAAAATTTTTGCAGATATTTTCAATAAGATTAAGGTAAAATTGAAATTATAATAGTTTATGTTTTTTTTTTGCTTAGTGAAGCTAAATTTAATTTTTAAACATGCATTTGCATTGACTTAGTTCTCTTTGTGAGCTCAAACTTTTCCAAATTCGTTTAAGAGAATTAACCCTTCGACGAAACTAATCAAAGTATCCAGTTTTCGTCACAAATACAGTTAATTGAAACTTCAATCAATTCAACTTAGTGAGCACGCTAATAGCAAATGTAAAACCGACATGTTAATTACATATCCTCATTTTGCCGATCCATAAGCACATTTCAGGGAAAGTTGCTTATATTGTCTTTGACACGAATACGCGAAAACTCGAAATGTATTTAGGAGGAACAGTTCCATAATTTTTATTCAACTTTAAATCCATTTAAGCAATTCTATAGTCTAAAGGATTTACCATGCCTACGTTAGAATAAGCTAAGTTTAGCGCTACTTACAAATTTTTCTGCAAGTTGAGGAACGTGATGGAGTCTCCGAATCCCAGAAATGCGTCCTCCGATATAGAACTGATGTTGTTGGATCTTAGATCCAAATGACGCAGTCTGTGTAGTCGTTTCAATGCTTCAGTGGGAATAGTATGAATGTTATTATCCCCCAAACGCAAATACTGAAGATTCTCTAAAATAAAAATTCCAAATAATGTGAGTTTTCCACTGGCTGTTTAATTTAAAAACATTCTCAACGGAGTTAATTCACACGAAGCTTTAGTGTTTATCAACCGTGGATTTTTTTTAAACTCTTCAAATTCAGGTAGGGCACGTTTCCTAAAGTGGGAAAACGAGCAGATATTTTGCGCATTTAATGAAGCAGTTAATTCCTCACATACTACATGCAAATTCGCGCAAAGACGTGCCCGGAAATCCCGATTTCTCTCGAGCTAAGCTGTTGTATTTTAAGCATTTAAAGTTTTTGTTTTCAGTCTCACCTTCGAGTCCCACGAAAGCTTCAGGATCGATCGTGTCTATATTGTTCCCATCAAGTTCCAAGGAATTTAGAAGCGTGAGATGCGAGAAAACTCTAGATGGAACTTGCCTAAGTTTATTGTGGGCCAATCCTAACGAATCGAGATTTCTTAAACCTGCAAAGAATCCATAATTTTTTTGCTTTTCAATCTAACTAATAACTCACCTTCAAAATCTCCTTCTCTTATTTCAGTAAGGCGGTTTTCTTGCATTTCGAGCTTTTTCAGTGTATCTAGAATTGAGAGAGCTTTCTGGGGAACTTCAGTCAAGCCGTTGCCACCCAAATTCAGCCTCTTTAACTTCCTGGGAAAAAGAACAACATAGACAAATTGCTTCCTACTCAGTGAATTTTAAGTAAGTATAGAATTTGAACAATGTTCATGTACCTAATGTAAAGTGCAGATGGAATTTTAAACTGGAGTGGAGTTCTTGGAAATTTTACTAAAAAAGTATTTGTAGGGGGTAGGTAAATGAAAATCGATGTGAGAAACGTGAGAAGTTGCTATTTATTCTTAATGGCGTTGCACGTTACTTGCTGATGGCTATTAGTTAAAGTAATAGGGAGAATTATCGTAAAATCGCTGAATAACTTATTGGAAATGTCCAATAGTTAACGCTGATAAAAGGTTTGATTACGTCAGGAGAATGAGAGCTCATATTACATAAAAGTCAAGGATCTATTAATAATTTTAAATTTTCTAGAATTTACGGATTTTTCAAATTCGTTTAATTTAGTTGCACTATTTAAATTTTCACCATTTATTTAAAAGTTGGTTGTTAGATTTTTGGATTCTTCCATTTATTTAATTTTTTTTATATTCACTATGTCTTGTGTACTTTGGATATTTTTTTTTCTTTCATAATCTTGGGCTTTTTAGTGATGAATTTTTTAGATTTTCTTGTATTTATTATAAATTTTTTTATCTGTATTTTTTTATTTTACTAGTTTGTTTAAATGCTCTGAATCTGGATGCTTTGGATTTTTTATTTTATTTACAAATTAAATTTAAGAAATTATCATAATTTTAAAAATGTATTTCAAAATTTTTCGTATTTTCTAAATTTTGTAAATTTTTAAACCACTTTATTAACCACGTTATTTTTAGGATATGACGAAAATCTTAAAATAGCTAAACATTAAAGCTTCAAATTTACATCGTCGGCCAGTTATCGATAATTTGAAAGTTAAAACCATACTTTAAAAATTTAAAATCCAGGAAAAAGTAAAAATTAAAAAAAAGAAAGCTACTTAAAATCTTAAAATTGGCATGTATTTTATTCTATTAAAAACGTATTTACAAATTTTCAAAAGTCTTTGGGTACCTTAAAATAATTTTTAAACAACAAAAAAAGTTATGTTGGTTTCTAAATTAAAATTTAAAAAAACTAATAAATAATAAAAAGAGACAACAACAATTCTAATGAGTGTTTAAAAAAAAATACTGAAAATTGAAAAATTATCAAAAATTTCTGTAATCTAAAAAATACTAACTTGTTGAAAATTATTGTTGACCTATCTAATCTTAGGCACTATAAAAACCTTAAAAAATTTAAATATAAAAAATTAAATAAAACTTTAAAAATATCTGAAAATTTGTAAATTTAAAAATCCTCTAACAGCTTCATACTTAGCAACTCTTCGCGTTATCTAAAATTCTATAAATTTTTAATTAAAGCTTTTGTATTTGAATTTTTATGATGCGGATTTCTACTTCTTTGAATTTTGTTTATTTTTGCATTCAGATTGTCTGACTTTTTTAAATCGTAAATCTAAATATTTTGCAAGAATTAAATCATCAATTATTTTATTGTACTTGCTGATTTTTCAGTCTTTTGCCGGCACTTTTTTCTTTCCGTTGGAATTGTAAACGTTTATAAGAATAATTTGAAATTTCTACAAAATATGCAAAATATGCAGGACACATCTGTAGTATGCAAATTTGCGACATAATAAATTATTCTTAAGGTCTTTAATTAATGTAATAATCCCGCAACTACAAATAAAAGCAAATTTGCAAAAATTAACGCATATGCAATTTTCATAAAATCCGCTTTGTATTAATTAGTAGAATACGCTATAATTTTATGTTTAGTTTTTTGAATTTCGGATTCAAACACGCAAAAGCGAGCAAAATCAGGACTTTTATTTTAAAGTTGCTGAGATAGTCAGAAATTTGCCCAACAAAAATTAACAAGTAGTTTCTCAAAAATTATTAGAAAGATTGAAATTTGTATCAATTACATTAACAGGAAAACTATTCACTAAAATGCCAACTGAAAGTGGCAAAGTCATTGCGATCTTCAAAGCAAAACAAGAACAAAACTGTAATTGGAGTGTTTTTTCTAAAAATATTATTCTAAGGATCAGAAAAAGCTGTCTTTTAGAGATCAGAAATGTAGTTTCAGCTGACTTTCTTAAAATATTTAGGATCTGTTACAACTGAAACTGATATCATTTATTCTCCTAGTAGCTTTCCACAGATTATCTTAAAATTAATTTGGTTTATATTGAAATTGTGTAAAATTTCTTTCTTTGTAGAATTCTCTAGTGTACAATAAACGCTGCCAAGTTTGATTTCAATCAAGAGACACAGTTTTATCTAGTTTATTTTACTGCCTTTAAGTTATAGTCCGCGTAGCTCTAACCTTGAGACAAACTATATTGCTTACATCGATGAGTATCTTATAGAGATCAATAATGTGTGACCTACATTGAAAATATCGTTAAAATTGCTTATATCGAAACGTCTCTGAAATGGCAATTTTTATAATATTATCGTATTTAGATTCATTCTTTGAACACGCAAACAAGAAAAAATGCCGAGTGTGAAGCAGTTCTTGCAGCTAAAGTATCACTTTCATGTTTCTTCGATCAAAACCCACCAATTTCCACACAAAAGCATCAAGAAATGATTACTTCCACATCGTACATTAAATACATTTTTTCAACTTACTTTTCCAAACCCACAAAGGCCTCATCTTCAATAGACGTTATCTTGTTCTCGTACAAAGTAAGAATCTCTAGCGTGTCGAGTCCCTGAAAAGCCTTCGAATGTATGACGCTAATCTTGTTATGGTTCATGTTCAAGATCAGTAGCTGGTGCAGGCTCTTATAGGCCGAAGATGGAACGACCGTTAGGCTGTTTTGGGACACGTCCAATTGCGTCAACATCTTACCTATTTCATTTCGTTAAAACAATTAAATTGAAAAGCACACTTCTTACCAATCGAGCTAAGCGATGCTTCTTCCACCGTTGACAAACTACTATTGTGTATGGTCAAATGACGGATATCTAAACCTAAAAAGATAAAACCCGGCAATTTTCGCAAGTTGTTATGGCGAAGTTTCAGGTAAAAGATAACAAATTCTTTTCGTTTTAACGCCCCCATGGCATTACTTATGTGTTGCTGGTCAGTGAACTCGCACAGGATGTCTAAACCGTTCTTTTTCAACGAACACGAGCAGGGCGAGATGTCTGCACGTGCTGGACATTGCTGCAGCACCTGAAAAGAAAACCTCGTAAAAGCTTTATTGGGTTAGACCAAAACCGTTTTAGGTATAAGTTCAGCACAAGTAAACACTCAATTTTTTGAGATACAAAATGAAAAGGGATTCTTCTGCTTGTTTTGCAAGTTGTTAAATTTAATTGCAGTGTTTGCTAGAAGCTCCCTGGAAGCAGCTGGTTTTTTTTTGGATCACGAAGGAAAGGTTATTGCCACATATTTTTTCAAAATATGCTCGAGACAAGCACCGAGAATTTTATCAAGGTAATAATTATAAAAGCTCGGAATATGTTTACTGATCGTATCTTTATAAGCCCCTTGAGAACTTTCTATTTTTTAATGCTTGGCGACAAAATTTGAGGAGAAAAAAGAGCAACTTGTGATAATAAATATAAAATAAAGCTCGAAATGGAAATAAGGAATGCTCACTTTTCACAATAAAATGTAAATTAGGACACGGCCGTCTGGCACGATGGCAAATTCTAGGCTGTAAATTTACTTGGAAAGGAAAAATTTCATCTTTCAAACAAAAAAAAATGTACTCCTATTTCAACACTGATGCATTACTTATCCTTTGTTATGGTGTAATATTCAAAGCACTAATGCTGTAAAAAGATTGACGGCAGCTTTGTGCAGTAAACCTCTCATTTACATTTTATTAAAGAAACATTAAATGTAGGAGTCCGCTTGTTGTAGTTTAATATAAAGAAAACGTTGTTGTCTTTTCAAAATCGCTGTATGAATTTTCATACAAGATGTGGTGAAACTGTGTGGTTTTAAAATTTAAGCTGTTGGGCTTGAAATTCAATTTTAATGGTGCTGCCTACGTTTAGGAAGTAAATAAAGACCAGGTAGGGATAACAAACAATTAAGAAAAGGTAAAGCTATAAAAGACTGAAAGTTAGAGAAGTAAACAAAGAGAAATTATTGAATAATTTAAACGAAAGTTTGGTTTAGGTGTTTCATGACTACGTAAATGAACATATTAAATTGACAACTTTTTAGAGCAGTTTCAAAATAATAAAATTCATCTTAAAGTAAAAAAATTACACTTTCAGAATTAAGGCTTGAGTTTTGTGGCCCGATATATATATTTTTTATTTTGGGGAGTAATCAACCTACTTTTAAATAATAAAAAATGAAACAAAATCAGGGTAAAATAACATCTATGGCTATTTTAAAAAATTATAAAATTATCAGGTTTGCAGCGGCTAAATCGGCATAAAATTTAATCAAAAATAACTCCCAGACAATACCAACGTTAAGTAGATAAAATTTACTGCAGACTAAGTTAAAATAATTTGACTTAATTTAGTTAAAAATTCAACACATTAATATTCCATAGTCGAAATAAACTGCAATGGTAATGTAATAAATAAGGTTTAAATTATGATTTATGATCTAGTGAAACTGTCTATATTCTTTCATTTAAAATAAATACAACTGCATACTCAATCTAGTTTACTGCTCCCATTTAGAATTCGACATAAATGTTGAAAGAGTTAGTGTAGTTGATAATATCATTTTATCGAAAGATTAGTCTAATGGAAATCCAATAAAATTCTATTTTTACATACCTGAAAGTGAGCTTTTTTCGAGTTTGACGTTTCAAACACAATTAAATAAATTGGAGAAGCATCGAAAAAAAAATGAATTTTTTGAACACTACATACAAAATGGTATATTGAAATTCAGCTAAGTTTCCTTCTTTGTTAAAAGTAAGTATAATATATAACAAATATTATTAACAGCCGCCCAAGTCTTCTTCTTTTCAGTTCAAAGCTAGTGAAAAATTCATACGACTCCAAGAATAAGAAAGGACACTTTGCGATCCATTTTAACTTCCACCTTGAAATATTGAACATGATCTTGTGTCGGTTCTCTTCTACTTCACTTTGTTTACCCTTTTATGCCCTTTCATGCATACAATACTTAACCCTTTTACTTTTTCAACTCTACGCCAGTAATTACCTCCGTTATACGTGACCATTATTCTGAATTTTAAGCCCTCTAATTAGCACCTTCAGTTGTAATAATTGCCAAACATTAATTTGTGTTTGTTTATTTGGCACGCAATTTTTTCGAGGCTGTACAGTAAAGTCAGCAATATCTATGTTTCAAAATCCACAAATTCGCGAAAAAATTCAATTACTAAACCCCCGAATCGTTTATTTTCGATGTAGAATTGCGATCACGTTCTGCTACTTTTTATATAATGTTATCGTAAAAGTTATTGGAAAACGTGAATCGTCTTGTGTGAAAATTTCAGTGTGTGCTTGTTAATACAGTTTGAACAGTAATTACTGAAGGCTGTGTTAGTTAGTTCTTTCGTTTGGAAATCGGAAAATCAATATGCGTCAAATTACTGAATTTGTATTTCCGGCGTGTTATTAATCGATTTGATTTGGGTCTATGAGCGTCGGCGTGATGAATAATTAAACGCTATTAAGGTGATGACGTAAATTGAAATTTTCCGATGTATTTGTACAGAGTAATGTTTTTTGGTTGTGACAAATGCGATCAAATGTACGCATTTACATAATTTCAACATCCACTGTTGTAAAAACTGGGTTAATAATGAAAGTTTTATTAGATTTATTGATTTATGTGTCCGTTTAAGTAGTTCTTGGTAATTTTAACTTGAAAATTTAATTGAAGTTCTTACCTCGCATGTGGCCAGAGCGCACAGTCCAGCCAACACAATCCAAGTCCATCTGACCACCCGCACTCTGGCCATGCTATCTACAATCCTCGCCCGTGGCGGCTATGCCATCACCACCGGCTTCTCATGCAATCTGAAACAAAAATTTACTTTCTTACAAACTTTCATAAAAGACAAATATTCTGAAATTACAAACTTTTGGGTAAGAAGTATAATTTAATAGTTTTGTTTTAGCGATGGAACCACTTTACATGCCTGGCGGATATAAATACGTTTATTACAAAGCAGAGAAATTTCGAGCTCTAGTTTTAGTCCGACAAGAATGTTATTAATTCGACATGAGTTACATAAAAAAAAAACAGTTTATTTGGGTTATATTTCCAAAAATAGAATGTCATGTAAATCCTTTAAAAGTTAAATTAATACCGCAAAAATTTTAACAGCATAAAAATGTAAATAAAAAAGAAAAAAAATTATTTAGTACTTCATTTCTAGTATTGCAACCTTTTTTGACTCTGTTGATTATTGTTAAAAAAATATAAAATCAAACTGCAAATTAAAAAAAAATAGTTTTCTAATTCTACACTTTGGAAATTGTTAAAATTCAAGTTTAAAATCAAAATTTTCTATGAAATAATTCGTTGTCTTTTTCGTTTATAAAAATACTGCATATTATTATGCATTGAAACAATCTAAAAACAACAAAGAAAATTTAAAGCATGTATAAAAACTAGACATTTAAGAAAATTAAAAATTTGAAAATCGAAAGTCTAATGGACTAAAAAAAATAATATCTAAAAATTAAAAAAGGAAATCCCAAAAAATACACAGAATTTAAACAAAAAGAACTAAAACATCTCAGACTTACAGAATTTAAAGTATATAAAATCTTAATAAAAAACTGAAGAAGTATTAAAACCATGCAATCTAAAAGATTTGAAAATTCCGAAGCAAGAAATTAAAAAAAAAATTGAAAATATAAACTTTCAAAAATTTTAAAAATCGAAAAAGTCCAAACAGTTTAAACAACTTAGTGTAATCCAAAAAATTGTAAAATTTAACTTAAAAAATTTGGTAGCGCTTAACTTCCGGATTCCAAAATTATAAAATAAAATATTTTAAGAAAATTTCTTCTTTAGTGCTTTGGAATCAAAATATTTCAGTCAAAATAAAACAAAGCATTTTTGGTTGTTTTATTTTTACTTTAAAAGCAGATTTACTGAATGCACGCAAATTAAGAAAACTTAAGTTCGTAATTCATTTTTTTTTGATATTTTTTTTTAGAGTTTACTGTCAATTTTTATGAGGAATTGATAAGCAACTACTTTTTCATAGAAATTTTATTTTATTACATAATAAACCAATTTAGGAAAATCAAAAAACGAAAAAATGAGTAAAGTATCATAAAATTAAAACTTTTTAAAAATCTAAGACATCTAGGAAAATCCAAAAATAATCAGAAAAAAATGACAATTTAATTTAGTCAATAATAATAAAATTAATTCAAAGTGAACCTTTATAATTTAAACTTTCTAAAGCGACAAAAAAGATAAATTTTATAAAAAAATAGAATCCACAATTAATGTCTAGAATGTCAAGAATCTAGAAAATCTCAAAAAATATAAATATTGCAAGAAATCTAAGAAAAAAATCATCAAGAGAATGCTATAAGATAGACAAATAATTGAAGAAAATTTTAAAAAGTATACAGAATTCCAAGAAACAAATCTAAAAAATTTGAGTATAACGGAACAAAGATTATAAAAAAAAGAAAAAAAAAATTCAAAAAGCTAAGACTTTTAAAGAAATTTAATACATATGAAAAATTCGATAAATCGAAGAAACCTTGAAAATTTAAAAAGTTAAAAACTGCATATTTTCTAAACTTGTAGCAATAATTTAATTACTAAACGGAATAATTAATTATTAATTAATTACTCCGTTTTTGTCTTTTTTTGTATTTCAAATTTTTAATATTGCTAATATTGACTTCTCAGTCTAGTCAGTTTACCTAAGAAATTTGACTATTTTAATGCAATGCTATCACTGTAAGAACATTCTGATATTAAGCAGTTTTAAAATTGCGGGCGATATTTAAAAAAAAGTCTATTTTAATTCCATGATTTTGTTTTTAGACCGACGACCCTCAAGTCCGCAATTTAAATATAATAGAATTTATGTCCATGAAGAAGTGCTGCAAACATGTAATGGAAATTTGTAATAACAAAGGCAAACATTCGTCGAAGGCCGCTCGGAGCTGGAAAACAGCAAGAAACCTGAGATAAAAGTAGACAAGGAAACGTTTTAGGTGTATTACTTTTTTTATCTCAACGTTTTATCTTGTTATCTCAACACAAAAAATCTACTTCTTTCAGATTCTATTAGGTAAGGGAAACACTTTTGAATAAGAATGCCAAATTTTATTTTTGGTAATAATTTAATCTAATAATTGTTTAAAATTTATGTTTCTAGTCCAAATTTCAATTCTTATAATAAAAATATTTTGTAATTTTCTTCAGTGCTCGCGAAACTCCAAAGCTTTGTCATCAGAAACAATACGTATTCATCTTCTGTATTTATTTTATCTTTCCAGTCACATCAGACTGTCTTTTTGAAACCTGTCAAACTATTACGAAAAAACTTTCTCTTCTCTTATAAGATAAACTTTCTGTTCAAATTCCCATCTACAATCATGTCGCAGTAAAGTAGAATCGTAAATCTAGTTCCGACAGTTTGAAATGGTAAATTTTAACCAAATCGCCAAAATCGAAATACTTCCTTTTTCCTTAAGTGCTTTTTAAAGAGCAATAAGTTTTCTTTAGTTCTGATTTAGAAAATCAAGAGTGATGAATAAGAAACTTGATTAAAGTCTAAAATTAGTTTCTAAAGACATTCGCTGAGTGGTGGTCTCGAGAGTTATAAACTTGGAAATTTAACACTTTTTCTAACATACTAAGTAGCCATTTAAAAATAAATAGTTACCAACTAATTAATTACACTTAATTAATCTAATACTGAATCAATAAACAAGTGTATACCTAACGACTCACAAATTAAAAAATCGTGTTCTGCTTCTAACCACCCACTTATCTTATAAACAATTCACCAACTTTACTTAAAAATTAAATATTCAGTAAAACATTAATTTCCGTTTTAATAAAAACATTAAAAATTCAAGCCTCAAAAAAGTCAATTAGCGGCAAACTCGTTCTCATGTAAAATTAAACATTCTCACGACCAATCAACAATATTTTTTATCGATAAATTTTGATCGATAGATGTTGCTCAAATGCTCCATTTTAATAGAGAAATAAATTATGAGCCAACATAGTCGAGAAATTATTGAATGCTAATGTAAAATTTATAAGATTTTCAAGTTCACAGCATAAGCACAAATCGTTTAGTTGCGAAGTATGCTTTTAGTACTTAGAAATATTGAAACGTCATCTTAACCTTTCCTGCTGGAACTGACGTACAATAATTTCTTTATAAAAGGAAATCGTTTCCCCTTTGTTAGATAAATGAACAGTTTTTCTCTGAGTAATTAAAAGAACGCTGAGCTTTTGGTTAAAATTTTTATAATTTAATGGTGAAGTTCGGGTTTATTTCTCACAAAACGAAACAAAAGCGTGGAATTCGATAGATCGATTTGCAATGTTTATCAAACATTTCCCAACTGTATTATGATTACATCAGTTGTCAAACATCCTTTCAAATAAAACAGAATGAAATTTTTATAAACCCATTTTGCTTTGAAATGTCAATTTTCAATCATGAGTTTTTCACAATGGTCCCACTAATTGTCGCTAGTCGCGATTTGGCACATTTTATGTATATCAACAATAATTTTTTAGCAATTACGACATCCTTTCTGCTTTAGTATGTATGCCTTTGATGAATATTAATTCATCAAAAGTCAAACTTGGGTTTAACGTTGTCACAGATGTCTGTTGAATACGGAATGGATTTTGCCTCTGATTGCTTCCTATTTGCCCTACAAGATTCTAATTTCGTTAATTGCACAGAGTTAAGTGACATCTTTCTAACTTGTAACTAAGCTATATCAACGCCTAAATTAAAAAGTCCCCTTACAAAAATGATGTAATTTAAATTTCTGAAATAAGAAAAGTTTTAATCCAGGATTTCCACAGAGCTTTAGTTCCAACTGCAATTATTATTTTGCCACGTAGACAGTTTTTTTCTTTAATCGGAAAATGGAACGAACTGTCGTCAACTTTTAGATGACAAGAAACCGTGTTAATTTAATTTCGGCAAAGGTCAAGGATATAACGAAATACAAAGTGGCTTGAATGGGCGGTAATTCGAGTTGTAAATGGCACACGAGTAATGTACGGACAAAATTTGACCCACTTTTTATTGATAACTTTACTGTGATTCTTACTGCATATTTAGTGACCAGTAGAGATTTTATTAAAAATGCATATTTTTATGTGTGTAAAGTTTTACATAGATGCCGTCATCTTGTAAAATTTTAAACACAGTTTTGATAGAAACATAAAAACGACGACAAAAGGCTCAAACGGATAGTAAAATAATTAGTGATTTTGCTAAAACCATCATTAAATTATCAGAAATTTGAATAGTTTAGAAAAAGGCGGTCTAAAAAAGTGTAAAAATTCAAAGACATTTTTTAAATAGACGGTATCAGAAATGCAAAAATTGGCAATGAATTCAAAGATTTTAAAACATTTTATAAAATCTAAAAATTTATTCTAAGAAATACAAATTTTTTTTATAATTTATTTTAAAAAAAACTCGTGAGATTTATTTAAAAAATTTCAGGTTTTAAAGAGGTTAAAATTTTGGATCTTTAAACTTGGATTTCTCAGCAGTTACAAGATTCATCTGACTCTACAAATTTTTGTTTATTTGGTATTGCCAGAATTAGAAATAATTTTAGAAAAAATGAGTTTGGAATTTTTTTACGATTTCTAGTTTTTTCACTGAGAGCAGTTTTCATAATTTTGAAAGCTATAGGATTGTCTAATATTTTATTTCTCAATATTAAGGTTTTAAGATTTTTCAAATTTTATAATAATTAATACAATTTTAAAATAACTTCTTAATTACTTCTCTTTTTTAATTTCATTTACAGTTTTTAAACTGTAAAATAATTCTCTATTAAAGAAACATATTTATAACATATTTTATTTTATTAGACTGCTCTAATATATACTCCATAAAAAAAAAACAATTTTTGACTTAATTTTTTTATAAATTGTCGCTTTTCTTAACCATATATATTTATTTTTTTATCTAAAAAAAAAGATTTTTTTTGGCTACAAAATAAGAAAAAGTGTGTACATTGACAATCTACAAATTCTAGAAAATAGAAACAATCGAAAAAGTAAAACATTTCTAAGAATTCAAAGCATTTAACTGTTAAAAGACTTGCAAATGTAACAAAGTTCAAAAATAATACTACCAAAATTAGAAAAAAACGCTAGTTAAAAAAATTAAAAAGTATTAAGAATACAAGTTACAAGCATTCCAAAGACCGTAAAAATTGTAGAAAATTTTAATAATTCGAAGAATTCAAATAATCTATAATAACCTAAAAATCTAAATAATTGAAGTAAAAAAATATAACAAAAAAAAGCTAAAAATGTAGACTAATATAAAAATCTGAAGTAAATATTAAAAAAAATTGTAGAATTATTCATGCAACGAGTCAAAAGTTTGTTACAGACTCAAAAATTCTAAAAATTACAAAATCTAAACAATCTAAAAATACTAAAAATTGTAACAAATCCAAAAAATTCATAGAACATATTTTAGATAATTTTTTTAGGTTGCTGCGTATGTTGCATTAAGTTACTAGAGCTTCATGGTCATATTTAAGTTAATATTTTTACATATATTGTTTTTAATGATAGGATATATAAGTGACGATTGATTTTGAGATAAATCAACAAGATTAAAAAAAAAAACAAAAATTCAAAATAAATTATTCAGTTTTACCGTCGACACAAATATATTATTTTTATTGCTAAAATGGTAACCTAAACAGAAATACTAGAAAACAAAAGTACCTAACACAGAAATAGCATAACAACGTAATGTAATTTCTTTCAGATTTTCGATTTTACTTCTACTTACTCTTATTTTTAGTTTATCGTTTATATTTTAAATTACGCTTGTTTTGTACGATAAAATTGCAACAATTTCAAATTTTCTATTTTATAAAATGTATGAATGCTGCCACAAATTGTATGCAATCAAAGAACAAAAAGAATTATAGAATGTCTTTGAAATTTTGTATAAATCTATTATAATTTTTTTATACCATTGACTGTTGGAATAAGGTTCTTTCACATGTCAAGTACGAATTTACCTTTTAAATCGAATTAGGTTTAATGGAGAGCTCTTTACTTTAAATTCGATGTAATTCATTTTATTAAATTTGATTAAATCAGTAATCAAAGAATTGAAAATTTTCCACCAACTTTTTACTTGAATTAATAGTGTAGTTTGTCACTTTCCTGGTTTAAAGTTGAAAATGCAGTTATATTTTTACAATTTCATATTTGCAGCCTCAAAGCATCGTTTCAAAGTGCTCGCACAAAGCCTGAATTTCTATCTGAATTGTAAAAAGTATCCTTTATGTTGCGAGCAAAAATTAATTTAGTCGCTGATTACACGTGGCTTTTCCACAAAGAATTTTTTCAACACGTGTCCATTTTCCGACTGGTATAGTGGCATTCGTAAAATTCAGAAGCAATTTCCTCTCACTTTGACATCATTAATTCGAGGCATTCGCTCTATTTGAAAGCTTTGTCGGTGGCTGTTAACGTGAAAACATATTCACCATAAATGATTAAAACTTACGATAACAACTTTCTTTATTTACGTTCCACCTCGGGTTCGCATGTAACAAAAAGCACAGCACCTTTTCACCAAACAATGTTAGTTTCCAGAGCACAGTTTTTTTGGAATCGGGAGTTGACACAAAAAATACTCGAGTAAATTAACGCGTGTGTTGCACCAAGTTTTTTTTACTAACTAAAACTGAAATTCTGGACCGTAGTCGGTGCAAGGGTCGAAGATAAAAGTAACCTTGACGTTCGAATGGGTTACTCAAATAATTTTGTGTATCAGTCATGAATGGTTTTTATAATAGGAAGCTTCCTGCCACTGGGCTTGAATAAAAGTTGCACCGACTATGCTGTTTATTATTCTATTGGTGGTATTCTTGAAGGGCACGTCGTCTTGATGGTGATAATACGCAGTGGTTTTGTGATAATTATAAATTAAGATAACATTGTTGTTTTGACGTCTAATTAAAGACGTCGTTTCATAGACGACAATTACTGCTCACAAGTAGTTAATTTTAAAGCGGCGTTGTTGAAATGTGATTAATGGGGAAATGGGAAATAACCGCTTAATGAGGAGCATTTTTACTCTAAACCCCGAAAGGTATAGAAATTTTTTTTTCAGTACTCACAATTCGAAAAAACTGAATTTAAACAAGTTTTATCCTAAACTGGAGGCTACCACTGTAAATAATTCCCATCAAAAGTTTGTAAAGAAAAAAAATTATATTTACAGAATGTGGGCACACAGACTTTTAACACACAATAATTTTACTCTGACTCGGTTTTGCATTCATATCATTTTCAGCAAAGTTAGTTCAGCAACTAAGCGAATTACAACTGAAATTTTAATTAGATGCATCTTGAAAATTATAACACTGCCCCGTTATCTGTTAGCTCCAGTTGAAATTTATAACCGCTGGCTTTCTCTCATGAAAAAATGTTGACAAAGCTCGCATATTTCAGTAATTCCTGTCACCGCATAAAGCTGAAGACACCTGCGTTCTGTGGGTGGTAAAATGTGAAAATTTAAGTGTAATCCAAGTTGATAAACAATGCATATTTTCCTGAGGGTTAACGCCGCAGGGTAGCGAGTTATCCGAAGACCCTCCCTTGGGCTCTGTTAATTTAGATGACTGTATCTTGTAAATGTAAATAACCAGCATAATAAAATAAAATTTGGTTCTATACTAACCATCAAGTCCAAATTTAATAATGGATATTGTTGTCACCTAAATCACAAAATAACATTGTTTTCATTTCCTTTGTTTGATCAATTGATATATTTTTTATGGTTACATCGATCGCCAGTTGAACTGACGAATTGATTCGTTCGTATTAAATTTTTATGAGGTGTTTATTTTCGTGACGAAGGAAATATAAAATTTAGATTCGCGTCTTGCGACATGTTTTTGCAATCTGTAACAGGTGTTTCTATCGATAACGGAGTGTGCCAAATTTGCATTTGACGACAGTTGAATTGGTTTAATTTAATTACAACTTTTAGAAATACATCAATTCATGCAATTAATTTATTCTAAAATTAGCTCTGACCCAAATTTTATTATCTTTGACCTATTTCGGTCACCCTTACTCGAATAAAGCAAACTACTTTTAATTCGTTTTTCGCTTGAATGTTCGTGACAGTTGTAAATAGAAAAGTTAGTCGCATCGAATGAATGTGAATAAAAAGGCTTGAAAGGAGTATTGTAATAGACACACTGTGGTCTCCGTTTTTTTTTTTGTAAACTTGAATAGAATTATTAATAATTAGTAGTGATATTTTATTTTTCACGGAAAAGTATAAATTCAATTAATTTTTTTTAATGATCTTTATAACAGATGTATATGTAACCAAACAGGAAAATAAATGTGCATCACTTGCTTCCCACTGCATGGAGAAAATTAGCATTTCTTAACAGAATTTACCGAAAAAATTTGATTTTTTTCGCAAAAATAAATGGTAATTTTTTGAACAATTAATTAATTAATTTACCAGGTTAGAACAAGTAAAAAAAACTACTTTAATAGCCAGCAGCAAGGTAAAAATTTTTCGATAAAATTAAATGGTTTAATTTATACTTTGAATGTATCCTTAGTTACATTGTTAATAAAATTTAAATGAGTTGTAGTGTGTTATAAAAAAAACAATACAATGAAAATGTAGCGTAGCTTGTTTTATGAAACAAAACAAATACTAGAAAATACCCCTTGACGCAATGTTTGCACACTTTTTAGATTTTTCTAGATGCGCATAGATTTTCATTTTTAAAATTTGAATATTTTAGATCAATTTTATTATTTAGTTGTGTTTATTTATCGTTAATGTGAAACATTAACTTTAAAAATCTCAAATTACTTCGTTTTTTAATTGGGTAGTTTTTAATTTTTCTACTATTTTGTAACTCTAACGAGCTTTAAAACAGCTAACAAACAAAAGCATTCATTCATAAGTTTTTCAAATTTGGGTACAGGGTGGGTCAAAAATAGGGAATCAACGGTGTACCACATAATAAAGCAGATGGTTTTTAAAGATGGGGTTTAAAAAATTGATTAATTAAAAAACTGTTTGTTTGATATTTTTTTAAATTACTTTAAATTATGCATATTATAACAAAAAATAAGCTTGTTAAAGAGAATATCTGATTAATAATTATAAGAAGCTTACTGTGCTTAAAATTTGCCCTTGTGAATCTACACATATTTTCACAGATTTCAAGAACCCGTAATTTATTACATAACCGTTATGTTTTGTACAATTTATCAAATACATATTATAACCTTAAAGAATAAAATATAATAAACTGTTGGGAAACATAAAATAAAATTTAAGAAAATAATCAAAACAGAATAAAAACCGAATCTGCACTATTCACTAAAAGCTCTAATGAATAAATACGCCAATTTTTGAGAAATATGCAATTGGTATATATTAGATTTGCTGCAATAAACACTTATTATATACTTATTTTTAAACAATCAGATTTTTTCTTGTTGGAGAATTTTACTTTTAGATTTTTCAGAAACTATTGATCCAATTTTTTTTCTTAGATTTTTTTTTATTAAATTCTTTGATTGTTGATTTGTCAGGTTTCATGGTTTTTATTGCAATTATTTTCAACTTTTTTCACTCTTCGAATTTGGATTGTTTAAATTTCTTAGATTTTTTATATTATAATTATTAATGATTTATTATAATAATTATTTAGATTTTTCGAATCCTTTTTTTTAGCTTTTTATCTATTGCATTTTTTTTCTTCAGATCTAAAATGTTCTTTAAATGCTGTGGATTTTGTGTAGATCTCAGTGAATTGTTTAAATTTTATGAAAACTGTTTGGATTTTGATTTTTTTGCGTGATTATAGAAATTGGATACAGCATCTTTGTGTTTATTGCAGTTGTTGTTGTTCTCTAAATTTTATAAAATATTTAGATTTTTCCAGTTTTTTTTCATTTTTAGACAATTTCCATTTTTAGTGGATTTGTGACAGTCCATTCTAAAATTTATTAAGTATCTATATGTGCTTCATGGCGTGTGAGTTTTGAAACTCGAAAAACTTAAGCTATTAATTTTATAACTTTCGGAATTATAAGCAATTCAGAGAAATCAAAAACTTGAACCAACTTCGAAATTAAAGCTTAAATTCCACATTTAGAACTGAAAGATGACATTTAATCTTCGGCCACCTAAATATTAAACCTTGCAAATTGTTTCAAGAAACTAAATTAACACGGTTCTATTTCTTATCCAAGTTTGTGCCACAAATATCACCCTCAGCTTTAATCAACTCACAAAAAAGACACACCCACCGCAATGAAACGCAATTCCGGAACTCGAAACACTTCACAATATTGCCATTAATTTCTAGTTACATGTCCAAAGCTTGTATTTACTGCAGCAATTTGGCGCCAATTTAATCATGAGAAAAACGAACTTGGAAAATTTAATGTTGCTAACTTTCACCGATTGTTTATTAAGTTATCTGAATTCTGTCCAGGAAAAGTTTTATTATTAAACTAGACAGAACTTTATTATAAAATCAATTGACGCAGGTTTTCCAAGTTTTCTGGTAGACCTACCTCTTGAGGATAATGTGAGGACACGATTATATTTTTAGTTTTTTGAAGGAATATGTCATCTAAACGGTAATGTTATTTATCAACTTTTCTCGGTCGTTTCACGAAGCACCAAGCGGAAAATGAAAGAAAATCGATACGGGAAGGTCATGGAGTATAAAGTAAATTATTAATTTCCATCGCATTCATAATTAAGTAACATGGGGACACACCCTAACAATGAACAGCGCAGGGCTGCCAACTTGTTAATTTCATTAAACGAATTAATGCAGCTCTTAAGCCGTTAGCTCGGAAAAATTACAATCATTCATCATTCTCTTCGGCCAAAAAATGTATATGTTTTTGGAATTTGATAAATATTATATTTTATTGATCCTTGGAGTACGCGGGAGAAAAATATAAATCTTTTCATAAATTTAACAAGAAAAATAAAAGTATTGATCATTTTTTCAACTCGACGGTGTTAGGGAGAACAGATTTGTGTAGCGCTGACAACAACGTCCGTTAATTTTTACAGAGATTGATGATAGTTCGATCGTATTGTCAGGAACATGTTACTAATGCCGTAATAGAATTTATTTGCGCTGTCACTGAAAAATCTCCATGATTTTTCGTTATTTTTTATTAATTGTTTCGTTCATTAACTGGACCATCTACTGTCGCTGTTGACAGTTTTGCAAATTAATGTTCAAACATGAAAAAAAAAAGTCTTTGTTAGTTTTGGCATTAAAGGGAAACTTGTGACACGGTATTGACAGATGTGTCAATTTCTTAATGTGTGTGCTTAGACAACATAAAATTTGAGGACAAACCTACTTTATTAAACAATTTAGAAAACTTAGAAATTAAATTGGTGAATGTTAGTAATTCATTTTTCCATCTAATCAACTATTCTTGCACATTTAATTAAATGTTGCGTTTTAATTTTAATGGGTTGTGAAATCCCAGCCTTTGTCGTCATTTCTCTAAAAACAGCTTGGTAAACATTTTTGTTACTGTATCAACAACAATTAGTTATATCGATTTAACATCTACTGGGAACATTCATTTTTCTCACCATATTTGATAACGATGATTAAATTATAGAATTGTTTTAATTTAAGTAAATATTGTCCTCTTGGGTGCGTCATTCTAATCATCCATTTCAATTATTTCCAAAAATAAAATTAAATTGTTTTTAACAGTGAATGTTGAGATTTTATACTAATTTTAAAGTTTTTGTGAAATCTACAGAAAGACTAAATTGAGTCTGTACATGCGAAAAATCGCTTCTCTTAAAATCCATTCAGTATGGCCGCAATTAGATAACGTAGCCCCAATTACTCCTCTTTTGTGTCTTTTTCCATGCCTACCACCCCGATCCATTCTTCTCATCTTCTAATTAGAGGTAGAGCAGGTAAGTTGAAATTATGTAGAAACTCAGCAACAAAATGTAACTCTGGTGGAATCTCAAGTGTGTTTTCATAGTTGGATTATCTGTTGGGGGCCTTTGATGAGTTGCGATACAAGTAATAATTATTTCTCTAGAAACTGCAAAGTGGATTTCGAGGGAGAGCTTGTGCTTTTGAGGAAATAAGCACTTCTCATTTTGCGATTTTTTAATCTAATATTTAAGCTCCTTCTTTTCACCCTTTTTTCTTGACTGGGTAATCTGCTTCGAAAGAGTCTGTAATTCTTTACTGAGTTAGAACTTTGAGATCTAAGTTGCAAGTAAGGAGGCTAAAATGTGTTAGTTAATTTTGGTGTTAATTAAAAAACTTTTGCTTTGTTTTCACAAATTTTGCGGGAGGTTTTAGAGACTGTTAATTGCAAACAGAGAAGGCTAATATAATTTTGTCTAGCTTTTGTGAGGACATGTGTAATTTTAAAAGTATAAAAGAGGAGTATTTTATGGGGTTTAATTTAAAGCAATTTGTGTATTTAGGGAGCACTCACTTTTGACCAACAAAATTAATATTATTCTCACAAAAGTTGGCAGTTTACTAAAGTAAACTGACATTTCAAAATTAAACACCTGCTCTAAATTGTTTTTTTTTAGAAACTCTGTACTTTTAATGTTAAAAAAATGCAATTTCTTCATATTTTGTAGAAATTAGGGTTAGATCAAATTATTTTATTTCTAAATTTTATAAATTAATTTTTGTTGCGATTGCTAGCAGAAATTTAATTTTACTAAACACTGAAACCTTTTTTTAAACAGTAAGAATTAAATAAATATGATAGTTACAACAAACTAAACATGAATTATCAAAAATTTAGCTCTATTAATTTTGCGACAAAAATGGGGAATGCGCCGGGAAATTTATTACATAAAAGTGATTAAATAAATAATTTGTTATTAAAAAAAGTGTCCTTTTTATAATTTTGATTTTAAAATACACAAATTCATGTATAGTACATATATTTGTCTGTAGTTATTGATTAAATTAGTTAAAAATATTTAAAATTAATTAATTATTTAATACAATGTTCAAGTCTAAAATATTTTAAATATTTGCATGTTGTACATACTGCCTATATCTGTTATAAATAAACTGTAAAATTTACTTATTCTATTACTATTCTACAACTTTACAAAAAATATACGAAAATCTCTGATTTTAAAATGATTTAAAAATTAGCATTTTCAACATTGCATATTTCAATAATCTGAAAACAATTTACTAATTTGAAAAAAATATATAAAATTTTTAAATCTAGATAATCTGGAAAAAAATACTAAAAAATTTAAAGAGTATGAGCAAACCCACAAAATTATTTAAATAGTCAAAAAAATAGTGTACCCAAAAATCTACAGAATTTAAAAAAATAATTAATACGAAAAATCTAAAGAATTTAAAGTATTTAAAATATTTAAGAGTAGATGGGATTCATCTTTAAAAAATCACAAAAATAATCAGTTAATATTAGCAAAAAATATGAATAATTGAATGAATAACTAAATTTTCTATATATATTGTGATGGTTCCCAGGCCCCAATTTTTACGGTCAGTCCGAAATATTTGGTTTTTATTTTTTTACTTCGGAGAAGACCCTAACGGATGGTTTATTGCGGGAGCGGTCCTTTAAGAGAAAGCGTCCGATGGATTTTCCCAGCGGGTACTTCAAAGCGAATTGCTTCCAGATGTCGTCCCTCCGAGAATGGTCAAATTCCAGAGTTTGGGCAGGGTCAGATTTCTTAGAAAACTTGCATTTTGTCACGTACGCACAAACCCTTGTCTCAAATTGATAATTTTGTGATATCAAACCGATCGAACGTACTCTACGGTTTGAGCAAAACGCGGACACGTCGGAAGCATCGTTTTGAATCGGACTTAGATTAAGTTAGAGTAAGATTAGGGAAGAACCGAGTTGTACCTGTTCCTATCACTCGGGGAAGATGCTTAATTAAGTTAGTATCATTTGTTGTTGTAATTTGGGTACCGGCCGTTCCTTAATTAGCTTTGCAATTTGGCAAATTAGCAGAATCCACCGAGTAGGGGTAAGACGACTTACGGGGGTAGTTGCGGACCAATAGGCAGAGCGCTTCCGATTAAGCTCGTCGAAGAAAGGGAAAGACGTTACAGGGGGAGTACCACCCCAAGAGAGTTGATAAAAGTTCGCGACAGATAGCAGTGGGGATCTTTTTCCGATTATCTTTCGAGAGTCTTTTTCGAGAATTTTCGAGAGTCTGTTTTAAACCTTTTTGATAATTTTGCGAGAGTCTTATCCGCGATTCAAACCGTCTTTGCGAGACGATCAATTAAACTTGGAAAGTCAAATCGCGATCAGAATAAGTGTTTAGTGTCCAACGTCCAGGAAAAAGCGTAAGTCTTTTAATCTTTTATTACTTATTTGAGTAAAATAAAATTTCGGCACAATTCGGGCACAAAAGGTTGGAGTTATTGTGTGTTAACCGTGTAATATTCGGAATTCTAAATTGATTTTAATTTAACTATCTTATTAAATTCCACGTGCAGTCGCAACGTTCATTCTACGCACTTTTGACTTGATTATCCAATCAAGTACCACCGACGATTATTTCCAAATCTAGAAATAATACTCCGAGTTTAATCGTCTCACGCCGTTTCATTATTTTCTAACTTTTCCTCACTTTGAGACGATCATTAAATGTCACTGAGATCATTTTTTATTTTGATTATAAATTTCTCATCTATCTAGCACCATTGTATTTCTTTGAACGCTAGTGCGACAATTAAACGTTTGTTGTATAAAGAGTTATCCAGATTTTACTAAAATCCATCAACTACAATAGAGGATTAGAGATGAACACTATGACCAAAACCTGCCACCTAAATTTCGAGCGAGTAGCTCCAGCTAAATTTTGTTATGTTGATAATGTCATCAACACCATTTACTACTACAAATTTACGCCAGGTACTGGCCACTGCAGTTAGAACACCACTGCCGAAAATGGCCATCTTTAACAGTATGACAAATTTAAATTAATTATTTGGTCCGACAAAGAAGTGGCAATGCATATTGGATCCATTAACCAAACATTCCGCCTACGCCTCCTAACGTGCCCATCTTTCCGTGTGGTCTGAGCTTGGCATATTTTGCCCCAGCGCTCACCCACGGCGGTAGTAAACCGAGTCTCTGACTGGCGATAAGCCCACCGAACAATACATTTATCTCGTGCCGCCGTCGCGAGGGTCTATCATACCAAATATCAAAACCTTAGTGTTATCAGTGAAAGGGGTAACTCCTATGCGAACCGCCAAATATGCAACCCTTCTGGCTGCTCTATTGTAGAATACCATTCCGCAAAGAAAATTTATCGTAAACAGATCTTATAGTTTCTGTCATTGAAATTTTCTTAGAAAGAAAAATTAGAACATTTTCTTCTCGACTGCACAAACACCAAATATCTGAAATATTTCCAAACAACTCCAAAGTTTCGCTATCATTCGTTTGATCCGCGCTTAGTCTAGATTTTCCTTTCTTCGTCCGGATCAAACACAAATCGTGAATTCACGTGTGACATCCACCAACACCAGATTCCGGTAACGTTAGCCATCGACAAAATTTGAGTCACGAATTTCATCCAACGTGACAATTCGCTACAAAATGAGTCGTTGACAGTCATAATCGTGCAATAATCAAATTCTTTCCGACTCATAATTAATTTCTGTAAAAACAACACTCAGTAAATCTCGTACGAATAGAACACCGGAAATCACACAATGCTCTGACAAAATGCCAACTAATCTACACTTAGAAGCAAAAGCTTTGATCAAAATCTTAGAAATCACAAAATTTAAGGGGATAAATTTTGAATCTTATTAGAGAACAAGGAACGCATTTTAAATTAATCAAAATCAGTTAGGGACTTTGACGGTCGTACCCATAATCGATGATTGAAAATTTGTTAATAAAGTATAAGTGAAGTGTGCCCATCTGTTTTATTACACATTCCTCTCACAAGACGGCCTCACTAGAATTTGGATACTATGATAAGTTTTTTTTTCTGCAATACAACAAAACACAACGTAGAAATTTGGGTCCATAATCTTTTATAAAATTCTTCATCTTCCCGATGAAGTTAAGTTAAGAAAGTTTCAGTGCCATAAGGTCACTGCTAAGTTACACCGAATATTAATTAGCGATATTTCGCGTGTGTTACAACAGGGTTAGTAAATCTTGGTGGTGGCGCCAATCGTAAGTATTAAACGCCAACCCCAAACGAACGCCGTCTCCAAAGGACCAAAGGATTGCGTAGTCGACCAGGACAATCGGGGATTTCCAAACCTTCACAATATTAAATTTTGTTTTTGGATTTTGCGTCAGTAGTTTAATAAAAATTGTAAGTTATTATATTTAAAAGTTTTATAGCAAAATTGTTTTTTAAATTTCATTTTTGTGGACGATAATTTTCTTACGCTTTTTGAAATTTTTTTTTTTTCTAATTCCATAACCTGAAACTAATTCTCAATGTTTAAAAATTTGAATAACTCAAATCTAAAATAATGAAAAAGCACAGAAATTAAAAAAAAATAAAGAATACGAAAAGAATATAAAATACCACGGCATCCGCATCCATTTATACATAATTTTAAACGCCAGATTTCAAGCAAATTCAAAATTCCCAAAAGTATCTTAAGTCAAAAGTTTCTATTGCATACTTTTG
This sequence comes from Cynaeus angustus, assembly GCA_030157275.1. Lineage (NCBI taxonomy): Eukaryota > Metazoa > Arthropoda > Insecta > Coleoptera > Tenebrionidae > Cynaeus > Cynaeus angustus. Next base: position 17,546,567 of record CM058062.1, read on the forward strand.
CATAAATTTAATTTCTATTGCATAAAATTCTAATTTGTTTTAGTAGTGAATATAAAATGTAAAATATATCACTGAAATTTGTCTTGCAAATTACTTGTATGCAGAAAACCTCAGATTTATATTTGTGTATGTACAGGCTGCGCCAACACTTATGTCACGACCTGGAAATTCATTTAATTATTAAGTTGTAAGTACGTTTTTTGTTACATACCGAAGCAATATAGCGCTACAAATTGCCGAATCACATTTTCAATAAATAAAAATTTTGAATATTTAAAACGAAAAAATCTGAATTATTCAATTAAAAAAAAAAACAAAAAACAAATATAAGTTTGCAATGCATAGAGAAATATAACAGTCTAAAGATAAGAAGAAGAATCTTAAAATAAGAATAAAAAAAAAAGTTCTAAAGATCGTATCGAACGAATTCAAAATTAAAAAAAACGTTATTTGAAGACACCAAAGCATTCAAACAGTCCAGAAAATCCAAACAACTTTAGAAATTTAAGAAAATCTAAATTTCATTGGTAAATACCTAATCTTTAAACGATCGAAAAAATAAAAAACTGCCAAATTCGTCTGCTCTAGTTCATTGTTTATGTTTATTTTTCGAGCCAAGATATCCAACATACTTTAGTTCCAGATAACCGATTTACCGATTATTCGGGAAAATCTGAAAATATTAAAAAAAATACGCTTTTCTCTAAGAACAAACTAGTTTTAATAGACACTGAAAAATAAACTAATACAATTTTGACTTATTCAAATGTACTATTTTATTCCAAACCAAATAAAATAGTTTGGGCTTCGATTTTATCCCGAAAAGTAATTGGTTAGAATTATTCTCCAAATCTAATTTACTCATCATAAAGTTAATAATTCCCGGTAAAAATCAATACGGTGTTTCGACGATTAAATTAGTCTTTGATATAATCCCTTGCATGTATATTCTATTAAAAAACGTCGAATTGGTTCCATTGATCAGTAAACTAGTATTGACGTGAACAATATTTTTATTGAATACAGTTGGTCAAAATTTGTCATACGCGTGCATTAGTCAAAACTTAATAATAAAATTAATTATTTCAGAATGGGCGTGACTGATGTGTAAATAACACAAAACTGCATTTTATAAGCGGTTAAAAAGGAAACACAATGACTTTTATATAAATTAATGGTTTTCGAAAATCTTTTTGAATTTTGAATAAATATGGTTATCCGCTCTAACTAGAAAATACTCTCTCTGTGTTGATTTATTAATTCGGAGCGCTGCAGCTGCAGGCACAAATCCATAACGACTATCCACGGGAAAATTAGTTGAAACTAGAATTAATTTTATGTGCCCCAAATACACCTAGACCTAAATTACAAAGACAAACCTTTGTGACGAAAAGTTGAAATTAAATTTAACCTACAAATGTAGTTAGATGTTGAAGTTATAGAAGTTTTCTCATTGTTTTAATTTTGTACAAACACCATCAGACTTTGTATTCGAAATTTTGTATTTGGATTGTGCTCCTCTTACACTGTCGCTTTTTTATGTTTAATAATAATAAAGTGTATTTGTGGAATATACTGGGCAATAACTTCAAGCACAAAACAACTACATACTTCTAGACGTTGATTTATATTCGCTCGTCTGTTTCAGCCCCTGCAACTACAGCAATGAATATTCATAAGATATCTCTATAATCCAGGATTGAGAGGCTATAAGCCATACGTGGACGTAAAGTTAATTTCCGATGGGCTACGAAGTGAACTTTTTCATGGCATCGATCGCAATAAAGGTACGAAAATCTCATGCAAAAACCTACTTCTAATCAACTAGTGACATTTTTAAAGGAGTAATAAAATCGAAGCTTTGGACAGTAAACTCTGCTTTTATGGTTTTATGAACATGACTACGTTAAGAGCGTTGCAACAAAGAAAGGATAGTAATAAATCTCTTAATTTAGATCTACTAAGACATTGTTAAAGCTGTTGTCGTTTCATGGATTTTCAAGCGAAGATGGAAGAGAAAAGACGGGATAGTTCTCATTTCTACATTTCCGGATTTGTGTCTAGAGACATAAAGGAGTCATTTACGAGATTTATAGGCCACATGGTGCACCTGAGATCGTATGCGCTAGTTCTATTTTGTGTCAACTTAAAGACAAGGCTGAATAACTTAATAAAGAAGATAAGTTTCTTAGACGATGATGGATTGGAGGTAAGTGCCTCAAATTAATTAAAATTACAAACTTTAAGTTATTTCAGGCTTAAAGTATAAAATGTGCGTAGAATTTAAAGTGTTTTGTTTACTTGCCCTGAGAAAAAGAACAAGATTTAATTAAAGGTTTTTAGATTTTATAGTTCAAAGCTTTGTGACTCTGCTTTTACTACACGTGAATTTTCACTCAGCTACAAAGTTTCTAAATAATGAGCAGTGTTTTGTTGTGTTTTTGATAAATTTATTCTAAAACAGTTTGCTGTTTACATATTATATTAAGGAAATTGTGCAACGGGTTAAAATAACTAAACTCCCTCATCAAATGTTACACTTTTTGACAAATTTATGCACATCGAATCACTATGATATTGATATTTTATACTGGCATGTTTATCTATATAAGCAGAAAACATACTATATGTTTCAGAAATATCGATGTAAATGACGCCCAACATCTGATACAATTTTCAATATCATCTTATTTTTTTTTTTTTTTTAATAAAGTGATTATGTTTCGGTGTAGTTTTTTTGGTATATATCTTATACGAGAGCACGTTAAAATAAGAACTGCGTAGAATAAAATGTATAGAATTATAATGGTAGATGCGCCGAACGCGGACTTAAAATTGTGTTGAAATTGCCAATTATGAGTCAGAGTTTATAAAGAAAACATATTTTGTGTTTATGATATTTTAAATTATAATTTTGTTTATAAATTAATTTTGATTTATAATGTTTTCATTATTTTGCATATTCATATATTTTAAACGTTAAACGTTTAACATTATTAAAAATAATATATAATATATATTTTCTACAATTTTAAAAACAGTTGTTTAGTTTGGCATCAAGTATTTATTTAATTTTAAAATCATTTCCAAAAATGCTCAAAAACAGTTCAAAGAATTTAAATAATCTATATACTATAATAATCTTTAGAATTTAGAGATTATAAAAAATTCAAAGCAATATCGAAATTCTACGCGAAAATTAAAAAAATATATTTCTACAAATAATTCTCACAATCTAAAAAGAGAAAGAGTGAAAAATCTAGTGCATCTAGAAATCTGTAAAATTTAAAAACAATAAAAAAATTGCAAGAAATTCAAGGCATCCAAAGGCTGTAAAATAAAAAACAACAAATTTAGAAATTCTAAAAAACAATTTTATTGCATTTAGAAAATTTAGTAAATTTAAAAAATTGCAGACATTTAAAAAATCCAAACTTTCTACAAAGAGAAACATAAATTTTTTTAAAGAATTAAAAAAACATCTAAAGCAACTCTAGAGGAAAATCAAAAATAATATTTTTATGCAATTCAGGAATACTCAAAATGTTAATATTTAATAAAAATTAAGTAAATTGAAAAATCTAGAAATTTCAACAAATTTAAATAACATAAACGTATAAGCCATCCACAAATAATCAAAAAAATCTAAAAACTAAAAAATTTGAAGAATCTTAGAAATTCGTTTGAAATTGAGAATCTAAAGAATATTGGAAAAATACAAAAAATATTATAAATTTAAAAAACAACAAAAAAAATCCAACTTCTATTATAGATGATCAAGAAAATATATCAAATCCGAAAAATTTGTTAAAAATAACAAAAATTCCAAATCATCTAAAGAATATGAATAGTATTTAACTCTACGAAGACATATAAAATGCGATAAATCACAAATATAAAATAAATATTTAAAATATTTTAAAATACTGAAGGGAATGAGAAATTTATAAAATTTTTAAAATTGGAAAAATTTAAATAATTCAAAAATAATAAAGCAATAAAAGTAAAAATGAGAGTCTAAAACCTTAAAATAAATAAAAATTTTAAAATATCCAAGAACCTAAATACACTGAAAATTCTGATATTTGATCCGAATATTTTAAAAAGTCTAAAACGTTTGCATTTAAATTCTAACAAAAAACAATTTTAAAACCTAAAAAATTGAAACATTTCATCAAAAATGTAAAAAACTAAAGAAATTTAACTAGGAAATCTAAAAAATAAAAAATCTAAATATCGAGATGAGCGTTTAAAAAATGTATCGAAAATGAAATTTGGAATATGCAAAATATTAAGAATATGAAATAACAAAAAATCCAAAACATTTTAAGAATGAAAATAATATCTAAAATCTCCAAACAAAAAAAATTTAATAATTTAAAAAATATAAGAAAAAAAGCTTAATATCTATTAAATCTAAAAAATGACAATTAAAAAATATTAAAAATTGTTCAAAATTCTTAGATAAATTAAATCCAAAAGTTTCGAAACATCGAAAAATTCTAGCGTCTCAAGAGTCCAAAAATTTGATTCCATATTTTGCAACATTATATAAGCATATATTCCGTTCTTTATAATATGTACTCTTATATATTTTGCTGTAACTATACATTTCTAGTGAGAGACAGGTGATCAAAATGGAGAATAAGAGTATTAAACAATACATAAAAAATTTGAAATTATCTTATTATCTTTCTTTCTACGAGAAGCTTTAGGAACAATTTTCATCGCTGTTAAAATTTTGCAGGTTACTTTCAAAACAATTACTTTATGATATTTATTTTGCTTTATTACTTATTATTACTTACTTACATAGTTAATAACGATAAACAAATAATAAATTGTTTTTAATTTTACAGTTGATATGTTTGCTAAATCCACAAACAACTTGTAACATGCAATCATGAGCAGAACAATTAGTTTTCATAACATACGTGTATTGTAAAATTAAAACAAATCAGGCAGCCAGAAAATAAATTAAATTTTCGTTGTAAATGTGAATTTCAAAAAATATTCGTTTAACAATGTTAAAATAAATCACACATAAGCGTCGAAACTAACAAATGCAGACAAATATGAGAAGCTTCGTTAAATATTCTGAAAAATAACAAGCAATCCGAGTGAAATCTGATTAAAAGATAAAAGTTAGTTCTGGCATTGTTAGAACTAACACTAATAAAAATTATACTAATCCACGTAAAATACAATTTATCAGACTATTTTAGTTTCATTCCATTATCCTAATTTGTAGCACATCCTCACTATGTAACGATTATTTATGAGCACCTGGATGCTGGAAGCTTTGGAGTAATTAGTGTTTTACACTCTTTTATTTTAGTTTTGTTTCTATACTTTAAAGCTTTACAAAACACGGTATCCCAAACCTTCTCATTTCCTCAGTAAAACAGAAGAAATAACGATTCACCATTAACCAAGACTAACGAAACTTCTTATCAAGTTTCTCTAAAACCATAAAGTTCACCCATGCACATTTTATTACTCAAATAAATTATAAAAGTCAAAATTACACCGCCTTGGTGTGTTTCCTTCTTCATTCCACTGAATATCTAAAGTTTCTCGAGAAGATTTCAGTAGGTAGAAATCATATCCTTATAATGCGATTTAGCAACCTGGAATGAAAAATTTTCTAATGGAAGAGAGAGTAAAAAGAAGTAGACGGCAATTGCTGAAGAAAACAGACTGTGATAAATCAAGAGCGTAGGTAGAACATGCAAGACGTGTAATCCGGGTGGAAACTCCGGTCGACCTCATTACGGCCCGGATTTATACAGTCAGCAACAGGGTACGAAGTGTCCTCACAACGTCTCATTAATGTCAGATATATAGTCGAGACTTTATACTGAAATTTGCTTAATTAACACCTAATTAATCTACGTATTAATCTGACGTGGTGGCGATGACGATGTGATGGAAAAGGAAGGAAATAGAGAAAGCACAAAATTGGAAAAGAATTGATTTGTATATTTAGGTCAATATTTTTTCAATGTCAACACGTTCCTCTTTTGGGATTCATTTACAAAATAGATATTGCGGAGTTTTGCCCAGTTTTATGTAAAGAGTGCAGTGGTAATAAAATAAACAAGAAACTATATGGCCCCCAATGTGCTCTTAGCGTAAAAGTCCGTGTAAAGGTTTCAAAAAAAAAATGCAGAAGCCAAAGCGTTTTAATAAATAATCGTTTTTGATTGAGTTCCTTGATAGAAAAACTTCCAAACCGCTAAAAGTTTGTCAGATTGATAAACGATGGAATACTAGCGTTTTAATAATATAAAAGAACAATTCTGTTTAAGCTGTCCTCCGTCTAACATTTGAACTTTTGGTCTTACTAAATACGTGCAGGTTAACTTCTAAACTTGAGACCGGATTAATACATAAATTAATGAATAAATATACAACTAGATATTTACAAAATGTGCCGACTTTTGTGTTCCGAACAATATTTTATTTTTCCGTGAATTAATATTTAAGTTTGCTCTAATTGAAATCAATATTTGCTTGTTATTCTCTATTCTAGTTTGTTACTTGTGCTTTGACGTAATAGCAAATCATCAATTTTTTACATTGTGAATACTGTTTTGTTATCGAATATTTTGTGAACTGAACCAAATTAACTGACCAAGTTCGACGAAATTTAAAAAATCGATATTTATTCGTTTAATTAGTCAGCTCTATCTTTTTAATAATTAATAATTAATTAGCACCAAGCATCTATTACACCTTTATAATTTGCTACATTTTTGTGGAGTTTGAAATAAAGTATTTTTGTTTTAAACGATTAGCAGCATTGTCAATCATGATTCACCTGTAATACGCAACGTCATCATGCTTCTGGGATCAACAGTATTTTGCTTTTTTCGTTCTGAGTGAAACGTGCTACAGCAGAGATCCTCCAGATATATTAATTCAGCGTATGTCGTACTTAGTGTAATTGATGTAGGCTCATTATTTACAGCCCCAATCAAACAGAATGATACTGAACACGAACAAAGCATTTCAGCATGTTAAACTAATTCCTCGGAGAATAGATCGTCTGAAAAATGTAGCCACAAAAATCGAAAAACATTTTTATTGATGAAAAATTTAATGGTTCTGCAACAGGTCAACTTTAGAAATACATAAATCATTTTTTAATATTCCACTTCCTTTTACGAAGGGTAGATTTTATGCTTGACTTATGGAATAAGGTCACATGCGTGTAATATTTTTAGTTGTTGATAAGAATTTTAAAATTATGTCCATTTATAAAGTTTTTAAATTGTGCGCTTGCTAGGGGAGATGATATCGCCTTATTGGCACGTGTTAGTATAAAAAGTAGTAAAAGTTAAAAGTTTGTGGAACATTGAGAGGAAAATTTTTAGTAGAATTTTAGAGTGTGCGTTATTCTTATCTATTGAAGTTTGCACGCAAACATCACGGACGTAATATTTTAAACCCTAGATGTTAGACTTTATAAGAAATTCAAAAGAGGAAATAGTGTTACCGCCCAACTCTCGTCTCAATTTACTCCACCTCGGTAAAATGCGAACATTTGTCGCCTTCAAAAACTAAATTAGGCGCAAAATTGCATTCACCTGGAAATTAAAATTCCACCTCTTAATCAATAAACTCTCGTAATTTCTTCTGTCGGGCCAATTTAAAACGTCTCATCTAAAATGAAAATTACAATTGTTATCGTGTCTCTTTAAAAGCTCGTTCGGAAATCGATAAAGAGAATGAAGGTTTTGGTAATCATAGGGAACGAAGTTTTACTAGATCAGAAGAAACGAGTTTGAATAATCTAAATTTGTACCTGAAACTTTAGCTTCTTTTAGTTTATAGCAAGTTTGTGTAGGGAATTGAAATTTCTCCGGAATTTCTGAGAAAATGCAAGGTTTTATTTGGAACGCGTTGGTTGTTTCAATTTCATGGAAGAGAGAACGATGAGTAAATTGGTTAAAGTCAGATACTGCGAAAAAGAACAAAGAAGTGAAGTATATAATAAAACTTACAAAAAAATTTGTATAAGTAGAAAACAATTATAAAACAAGCTCAAGTCAAAGACGTCTCATTTAATTTAAAAAAAAAACATTATTTGGGCGCTTTCCTTCCGGTTTCTTTAAAGAATGAACCTTAACGTTCGAATTAAATATGGCTGGTTAAGAATAAAATCTGAGATTCACGTTCAAGATAACAATGATTTGCATATCGACTGATTTTTGCTATCTAAATAAAAAATCGGATAATTATACTTGCATCGTACTAGCACGTATAGAATTACCAACGCTTTGTATTCCACCAAATTTATGACCGCTATTGTGTACTTATCAGCGTTCAAATTTGACGGCTTAAAATGGGATCCCTTATGTTTTAATGTACTTTTTGCGTTTATTTGAATTTTGTTACAGCCTTACAACTACTTGCAAATTAAAACCAGCTGTGTGAAACACGATTATTTAGGTTGAAAACAATCACATTTTTGTTGGTGAAATTAAAATCCCCTAGTAACTTAAACAAACAAAATTCTGTCATGTTTACAAGTTCTCGACGTCAATTTATTAAATTTTCCGTAGTAATAAAAGTGGATGCGCCAGGTTCAAGCATTTATCAAAATCTAAAAACTTTTACTCTAAACAATTAAAAGAGTAATTTAGATAAAATAGGTTTAATAAAATTATAAGAATCTCGAACTTCAACTCTTGCATTTCTTCGTAAAGTTTCACATTTAATGAGCTGCTAAATCTTTTTATGATCTTTTGTATTCTTGATTAATTCTGAGAGTTTCGAGTTCGACGGAACATCAAGTAAAAACCGATCGAGTTTTATATTAGACTCAAACTGTGTTTTGAGACCAGAAGAACATTTTTCAGCGCAACGATGACCAAGCGGGCGACTCCCCGCAGACTCAAAACCTACGACCATTATTATTTTCTTTTATTTGTGATATGAATCAATATTGTTTTTACCACAACATGGCAGTTTGTTTTTAAAACAAATATTGGACGGCCCAACATTGAAGCGTACAAGTGTAGCAGGAAAAAAATCTCAATTGCGTGATTATCCTCTCATTACACAAGTGAGCCTTGTGGTAACGGGAGTTCTTTAGAAAATTACATTTCCAGCTTTCTAATTAAAAACTTGACTAAAATTGTACAAAACTCGCTCTTTGTATTTAAACAGCAGTCAAGCATTCTTTGTGGAGGAAAAGAACGTACAGCACGATATAAAAGTATGAATTAAAAATCGACTTAATATTTCAGCGGATATTAAACTTGAACACGTATGAGCGATACGCTGAAAAGATCGGAAATAAGTGTAGGAAGTTGAAAGAGTTTGCTTGAAAAATTAAGTCCCACCCTGGTGCTCTATAAATTCAAGGCAGTTTGCTAAGCTAATTAGAACAGTAACTATTTGTTAACATGATAAATTAGTTAAGGCGTAAACATGTCAGCTTAGTCAAAAGTATAAATAGATGATAATTATATCATTAAATCACGCATTACGACATAATTACTACTCTAAGCAGTTTATGTGAAAAGTTATTGCACGAATAAAGTTTCGCCTCATTTAAACAGTAAGCCGCTATTAATTTAATTCAACCAGATGTACGGTAAATAGTACCCCTAGAGAGTATTGTGTGGGTTTGGCTGAAATGAAGAAAACTTTGATTATTTATTTCATTTAATCGACTTTTTAAGTTATTTGAATAAAGGCTTCACAATTACATGCTCATAAATATTAAGTAACAACTCTCCAAAGTTTGTAAAATTTTTAAGATTACTCCTTGAAGAGGCTTAATTCTGAAGTTCTATTTATTTAAACGTGGTGAGTGATATAAATCTGCGACGTAACTTGTTGATCTGTTTATCGAAGGCCAACGAAGTTCAAAGAAGTAAGAAAATAAAATTATGTTTCTATAACTTCCATATTTCAAACTTTGACGAGAAAAAAAATTGGTGTACAAAAATAGTTCTGCTTTATATCAAGAATAATTACAGTTTGAAGTGTTGCTGTGGCAGAAGAACCGAAAAGTATGCTTAGTTTTTCTAGTGGATTTTTTGCTGTTTTTAGCTTGGATCTAAAAATAAGTTTTCAGGCTTTTGTTTAAAGTGCTCTGTTGGGTAAAACTAATTTATAATAAAAACAGACTCTATCGTGGCTTTGTTAAGTAAAAGCATTAGTGTAGTTGCGACATAAAACCTTCACTCTTCAGGCTTTTTTTTTAATTTAGTTTGTTCTGAACTGTTAAACAAGCAAAAATAGACAAATCTCGTTTGATTAAGAATTCAAACTCACAAAGCATTGTCAAAACATGACAAATAAAATAATTACTCAGTAAATATCTAAATAGATAAATGAGTCAGTGCATATATTTCCAATTCCTTTGTGATTTGAATTGTGTTTATACTTTGATTATACTCGATTTGCCAATGCACATGAGAATCATCATTCATATTCGTTGTACAAACTGGTATCGATAGAATCAGAGAACATTGTTTCAAACAATTTAGCTTGATTTTGTAGGTGAAGGTAAACCGCATTTTTTTCTTTTTCAGATTTCAAGAAAAATTACAATCGTCAAGGAAAATATCTCTCCGCAGCAGCTTTCATCAACAATAAAAATGAGAAAATAAGGGTTTTATGGCACGAGTTCTCCGTTTAAATGTAGCTAAAAATACCAATTTTACCGATTATTTACGAAAAAAGTAGACCGCAATGATGTTTAAAGCTGAAATTCTTCGACAACCCGTTAATGGCTCCTCAGCTGCCTTAGACACATTTAATCCAATTTATATTCAGCATTTCCCACAGGCCTACTAGAATGCTGGCTCTGGCTAATGTAACAAAATTAGATAATCTAGTAATTTTCTACTAAAAAAATATTGATCTAGATGTTCGGAATTAAAAATTTCTCTTCTCAAACAAATCGGCACAATTGACATTCCCCCGAAATCCTCCACTGATTAATTATGCATTTAGTGTTGCATCAAAATCCCTCAATTAACCCAGATTTCCTGAAACGTCCCAATAGAATGCTCTTGCATCCTCTCATAATCGATAAAGGGCTATTACTATATTGCATGATTTTATCCATTTATGTCGCTGGGAGCAAGCAGAACTGCACGTTGAGGAGTGGAATTGAGTTTAGACGAGGCAAAGAGCCATAAACCACTTGTACAAGATCGTAATTTTCTAAGGACAAGCTAGAGTCCGCCCCTAAACTAAATCAAGACCTTTGGGGCAAATATAATGCTCCAGTTTTCATGATATATTTAGAAGGCATTCGTATCAATGTTAATGTGTTGTATTGTAAGAGCACGATTTTTTCCAAAGCTTTCACATGGTGACCCGGGATGGGTTTATATAGTCATAAAAAATGAAATTGGGCTTTGGCAAAAATTCGAAAAAGTTCAAACGTATTTGCTTGTTGGAAAGCAGTTTTAACCTCCTAGTTAAGCGAGTGTAAATGTTTGAACTTCCATTAATATTCACGCTTTTATTGACATTCGGAGCACTTTGAAACTGTTATGTTATTTTGGATATTTTTTGATAGACGGAAACTTGTGCAAACATGCAACAAATTAATGATGTTTATTAATTGTAGTTTGCGCTACACTAAGACAATGTTTGTTTAATCTACGTTTAACCTGTATTTCGCAAGATAATTTATTGAAGAAAATAGGAACATCCGAATTGGGTGAAAACCACTTTTGTTTACCTTCAGGATTTGCATAGTTTATATTACAACACGAAAATTACAATCCACAGTTGTAAACAAGACCAGCTTTGGCGTTTTCTATAAAAACTCAAATTTAACACGTCACCAACTTCCAACTTCAACTCTTTAATCACTTTTCTTTGCAAAACCAGCTTTCATAAATAAGGGTCGTACATAATAAGACGCTTTCTCATTAAAAAGACAAACTTGACATGTTTTTGTTTATGCTCTAGGGGAAAACGTGCCGACACTTTTATCCCACGTTTATTCATACAATCTCGTCCACTCATTCTAAAATCAGAAATTACGCGAGAAAAAAAACACATTGCTTTAGGGAAAATTTTCTCAACAAAATGTAAATGCACCTGAGTAAAAACAAATGAAACCCCAGCATTGCAAAATAGCAAAAAGTGTAAGTGCTTATCACGAACGGAGTATTTCTATGATAAAAGCTTATTTCAGCATTCTCTGTTTAATTGTTTAAGCTTTGAGAAGTGGCTCTTAAGACATCTCGCATGTTTAATTTTTTCTAACGCAAAAGTTGAAACAGAAATGGTCGTGTTTGTTCTACCAATATCGAGTCGATGAACTGATTGATATTCCAATTGACATTGTGAACTGACTTACTGAAATTTATGACAGCTTGGGGAAAATAATGCAGAGCATGCAATAAAAGTAATTTTACATGGGCTATTATCTTCAGTGCGATTAATTTTACAAATCAGGCTAATGTCCGCGCATCAACAGGCTTTCCCAATTGATAAAATAGCAATTATCAGATTCACCACAACGTAGCATCTACACAATCAAATCAATTAATATTACGTAATTCGTAATTTACCCAGACAAATTTTGACGTAACAAAACATGCCCCAAAGGTTCTGCGTTAATTTAGTCTTATACAACCTGCAATACCCTTTTCACTTTTGATGGATTATCAACCACATTACAAATTTCTATAAGCTCTTTGTCTTTTAACTAAGACAGAAAATCGATCCTAAATTATTAGAAATAAGCTTAAGCTGAGTTAAGCGAGAAAAAATGTTTACGGTGCAATTTTTGTGTGTATTGTAGGAGTCATTTTTCATTTCAGTAACAAGGTGCTGTTACTGCGTTTGAAATATATTTTTCAAAAGAAAAAGTAGAATAATAGATAATATATGATGCTAGAGGATGACACGTTTTGACAGGGGATTTACGAGTCAGCTAAATTTGAAAAATAATCCTGTTGTAACCCACCAATACTTTAGGATAACATGAATAATTGGCTTCTAACATAGTTTGAATAAATTTCGCAACTTTCGACAATGTGATTAGAAATAAGGAAAATAAAACTGCGTTGCAACTTTTTGTTCAAGTTTTAACAGCCTAACTTTCTAAGAATAAATAGAATTTTAAACTACCTTAGTATTTAAGTTTTTTACCAGCTACTTTGCAGTTTGTGTCACTGGGCAATCTACTGCAGACGTAATAACATTAAAGTCGAAAAAACAAATTTTAGTATTATCCTTAAAACAAATTGACGATTTTTATAAGCCAACATGGGCGGAGACTTACTCATATAATCAATTAATAGTTTACAACTTGCTGTAATCTCTTTTCATAACAAGCTTCGAACAAACAGGTGTTCCACAAGTTTACTAAAATAAGGAACACAATATTCGACAACAGTGATATAATCTTTGTGAAAAAATGTAATTTTCTCTAATATAGGTCGCACGCAACTTCTATTGCGTATTCTTGTTTTTATCTTACGTTTCGTCATCAGACAGGGCTATAAATTTTTTAGTTTAGTGCGTCATATAACTTGTTAGCATAAAAAATACTTATTACAGACCGATTTCAAAGCACAATGCAAATGTTCCAACAAAAGCACTTGGAAATAATCAAAAGGATGCAAATTCGACCTTTTAACTCAAGAAATTCTATCTAACCTGATTTTTTATGCGTCCAATTTTGCTCCCTGTAGATTTCAACATTATATACATAATTAATACTTCTGATCGTTTCGGTGAAATTTTTTATTGGAAAGCAATTTCACTTTAACTTTTTCGATCTTCGGAAATAGACGACAAGAACAATTTACAAACTTCCTAAATTCCACAATTCAAATATTCAATTCAGTCATAAAAAAAAACAAAATAAAAATATTACTTTAGACTTTTATGCCTTTGATGTCAATCAGAACACAAAACTTCCTATTTATGTTAAATTTCACATTTACATTTCCGTTCTCCAAAACGTAGCGGAGTTGATCAATGAGTACAAGCAAAATAGAAACTAGGAATCAATGCATTTGAAAAACACAGCTCAAGAAAAAAAAAGAGCTTTGTTTAAAAAAGGATGTGTCGTCGCGTCAGCCGTATGTAAATTTTTAAAGTTTGTGAAAATGCAAAATTGAAAGTAGGAATCAATTGCATTTAAAAAACACAGCTCACAAAAAATAGAAGAGCTTTGTTTAAAAGAGGATGTCGTCGCGGCAGCCGAATGTAAATTTTTAGAGTTTGTGAAAATGCAAAATTGAAAGTAGGAATCAATTGCATTTAAAAAACACAGCTTACGAAAAATAGAAGAGCTTTGTTTAAAAGAGGATGTCGTCGCGGCAGCCGAATGCAAATTTTTAGAGTTTGTAAAAATGGTGGATGCGCCGGGCCAAAATTTTTACTTAAACGTTTCAATAAGCTGTAGTTCAAATAGAGCAAATATATTTTTTATCTGATTGTATTATTTATTATATATAATTAATTATATATTAACATTTTTTGTTTTTTAATTATTCTCAAAAATATAAAAGGCAGTTCTGAGCTTTTTGTCTGTAGTCCTGTCATCTTGTGCTTTGTGCTTTGTTGTAATTTTTGTATCCATAAATGTTAAAAATTTTTATTCCAGGGAGAAAACAAACACAAAAATGTAAAAAACTCAAATGTGATGTTGGCTATAAATGAAGCTTGTGATAAAGCTTTCGTTCAGTTGAAATCTGTGTCTAAAGTTTTTTATACTCAGCCATATGTGATGCGTCAAAAAATAATTAATTATTCACATTAATTACATACTAATTAAATACTAATTACAATAAGATTTTATCGTTTTTGGATAGATAGGCTGTTCTTAAATACATACTTTTTAAAGCAGCCAACAGTAAAAAACTTCATTTTTATTCTGTGTGGTTATATTTTTGAGGGTTTGGTCTATAATACATTTTAATTTTTTTTTTTTGAATAGAAGCTAATACAGAATATAATGTTACAATTTATTTTATTTTTAGTTATTCAGAAAGAGTAAATCTGTTGCAACATTTTTATTGTCGTGACGCAGAACTTTTCAAATCAATATTTTTTACTACAGTAAAAAATGGGTTTACAAGAACGTTACGACGTTTTAAGACTGATTGCGATAAAGCTGTATACTTTCAAACAAAAATAAGTTTAATTATAGAGAGCTTTTCATACAAAAAACTGAGCGCATTTTAAAAATTCGTTTTAGAGTAAAACTTTCTCATTTTTCCTGATTCACAATATCCGCAGCTGTACAATTCATTACTTTCATTTATTTCTATTTCCGCTAAAAAAAGCGCTTATTGCGTCAGTGGAAGCTATTTCCGCAACATCATGGATCTTTTTCGCGGGAAAGCGCTCGAAGTCGCAAACTTCCGCCGCAAAGTTGACGCAACAGTTACAAATCCGCAAAAAAAAACTTCTGCAACGTCATGTCAAGACTCTCAGAAAAAAAGTTTTTTTATCGACTTACCAATTAAGTTCCGTATCAGCAGCACACTGAAACAAAGACATGTCTCCACTCACGGCAGGCGCTAACTGAAGCTCGACGCCAGACGACGTCGAGCGACGGTAGCGCCCGATCCGGGTGCGGAGACGCTTGCAAATGCGGCTGGGTCAATACCAGAATTCAGACTCACCTGTGAGCTTTTGGACTAGACGTGCGCCATAGGCGTACTCCCACGCTAAAGGAGTGAAACGACGGGCGTGATAAGGAACAACCTGTGGACGTGTGGATTCGGCGGACGTCATAACAGTACATGGTAAATAATTAAAGAGAGCTTGGAGAGATGCTCAGACGAAAGTTTATGAGTTTTAATTCGTCGGAGTGAAATTTTGAGAAAAGGGCAATGATCGGATGAAAGGTATCAAAGAAAATAGAGTATCTCGTTCTTACATGAATCTGCCATTAGATTTAGAGAGAGATAAAGTTCGGGTTTGTGGTGTCCTCAGGGAAGTAAAGTCATTAAAAAAGATTGCAATTTGCTTTACTTCACTGGTAGTAATAATTTTAAAATGTGTCTACCTACGTATCGGCAAAAATGATCACGACAGAAAAGTTTTTTTTTTGCTGTGTTGTTGACAGCTCACGAAAAGTCTACATTTTAATTTTATACTTTTGTGTCGCAATGAAACAAGAGTTACATTTCACATTTTTCTATTAATTCATTATAACCGAAACTTGCAGAAAATTTTGAGAGAATTCCCTTCATTTCAAAGCAGAGAAATATTCAATTTTTATTATGATTTAAGTTCGAAACATGTAGAAGATTTTTTCTTTATACGAATTTCTAATATTCCCAAAGCTGTCTCTACATTTCATTTTATTTATATTCATCCTAGAATGGTGCAAATGTATTTGAAAGGAAACAAGAATAAGTCGTTTCGCTGAACTAACTTTTCTCAGCTTAATTAAAATTTGAAAAAATGCTAAAAAATGCTAAAAAATGCAACAACAAACATATTTTTGGGAAAATAATAACATATTAAATTTCAGAGTAAATGTAAGCACATGAATTTTTTCTTGGTTTATGTTGGGCAAATCCGTTCTGCCCAGCAGCAGCTTTCAAAATTCATAATTATAGAAGTATTTTTTTATAAAGTAAATTTTTGTTTCATATATAAAATTTAATCCAAGAAATTGGTAGCCTATGTAAGTATTAATTTATTTTTCTTTCAGCATTTTTCCAGCACTGAGTTATCCAGTATTTATCTTAGCAGAAACTTTTTATTTGTTCACCGAAATATCAGAAATTTTACATGGCATATCAACTATTCAAACATCACTGTAGAAACAGCTACTGTTTTCAGATTTTGTAAAAAACTAAAGACAATGTTGGGTTTTCAACGAGATGGATTTCTAATAATATAAAGTTGTGCAAAAATTAAAAATTTATAATTTTTGTCTCCAAAATTAAGAAGTGAAAAAATAGAGTAAGGACAAAAGGTATACGAAGTCTAATTACAATTTGACAGTTTAATTAAGCAGTGAATTGACGGATGGTGATGAAATGTGGATGTAATTGAATTTGGATAATATAGAACAATGGTATACGTGTACAACATCTTTGCCGTTGTACCAGTGAACGCTTGAATAATCTAAACATAACTAAAATTATTTAATAAATTTGAACACCGAATTAAAATTTGCCAACATATTTATGAATAAAACTGAATTTGTATAATGTTTAGTCGGTATCAATCTTTTTAGTATTAGACGTGAGATACGAACAGAGAAAAGTTTTCACAAGTTCTCAATTTTCATCACCGCAATATGCTGATATTTAAATAAAATATGTCAGCTGTGATCGTCAAGCGTCAACTTTTCAGCAGCAGTGCTTTCAGTTGCATAGCTTGAAGTAAATGGAAACTTCAAAAGTTTCTAGCGTTTTAGGATTTTTTTATTTATTCGCTGTCTATTCTACATGTTGCCTCTTTATAGTTTATCAGTATCACTAGAGAGCGGAACATATGCTACAATGTTATTGCAAAATACTCAGATTAAAGATATCAAAGGTTTAGCAAAGTAATTTCCAAATGATCACTTTTATTTTTAAAATTAGTTCTTTATTGTTATATTTTGTTGTTTTTTGAACACTAGAATTAGTTTTATTTCAAAAATTCAAATATAAAAACCTTAAATTCTTAATCATTTTTTTTTTGAATAATATGAGAAACGATTCTTCAATATAAGAGGTAATTAACAATTAATTTAATTAAATTTTTTATACAGCATCTAGTAAATTATATTATCTACTTAAGAATTTAATCAAAACGTAAATTTACGTAGTTATAAAAAACTCCAGACTGACCTCGTCTGAAGCAACACAATCATCAATTAATTTGTTCGACCTATCCCTATATAATTACTAACTAGAATTAACACACGGCAAACTAAATTAAATTAACGCTATTGATAGAATTGTAAATATGAATCAAACATGAAAATTCAACATTAGCTCAAACTTGTTGGGTCAAAGATGATCTGAATAGATACCAATTTACGTCATTTTGGAAATGGGCTGACGGCACCAGTGGATCCTCAAACCACAAAAGGTTTAATTGCTTCCAAGTTTTGTATAAAACGAACTAAACTGTTGCATATTTGCCACAAGTTAGTTTAAATTCAGGTCGGTTTGTGAATAATTGCAATTTCCGATTCATAAACTACGAACAACTGACAGGCACATCATAAGTGTTCTCGCAAAATTAGTTCCGAAAACAACATGAAAAACATGCAAAAGTTTATTAGCTCAAAATCTTGTTTATGACGATGCTTAATATAAAATTTTGTGGCAGCTTTGTCTAATTATCTTACATTAATTAAAGCAAAGGATGCTCAGATTGAAGTATTTTTTTTTATTCCTTTAATTAGTTAATTTCACAAGCTTTACAGAACATCAATTAAAAATTTAATTGAAATGTTAATACAACAATGTTACTTGCAACAATTAGAAAAATAAGCAACATTAAACAAATTTTATGCTAAAATTACGAACCAAAAATTATTTGCATATTTTAACAAGCGCGGTAAACGATTTTATTTTTAAATTTAATCAATAAACGTTGTCACAAACTCAATAGTAAAACTCAAGTATGTAAATTATTTCTATGTGATAACAATATAAATTGTTAGTTTACATTAACAAACTTGATTCCAAATTTTTTATTATCTTCTGACAGATTTTTTATCAGAAACGTAATTAATGACTTAAGTAAACTTATCACTCGCTATAAATTTTTCCAATTTCACACCCAATGAATTTAAAGCTAATGAAATCACTCCATAAAATAAAACAAACGATCTATTAAGAACTCCAAGGAACAATGAACGATTTCCTTAACTGTTGAAATCAAGTTTAATGTTATCCTCGACTTTATTCAGCTCAATTAATCCCAATATTTGTGACTCATTTCGATTCCTTAGTAATTTGCTTTCCTTTTAGTACAAATTGTGCATCCGCTTCAAGAACATTCTCAAAACAACAGTCTATTTCTCACAGCCGAAATAATCATTCGGAAGTTTGCATATTGTTCCGAAAGCACTGATAGTTTCCAAAGCTCCATCTTTCTTTTTTACAACTACAAAGCTCCGAGCTTTGGATTATCGAAACGTGACATACAATCACAACAAAGAAGTGATAAATGTTTGTAAAGAATGGAAGTTGAAGTAAAAATATTTTTTCTCGGAGAAAAGCACACCCGATCGATTTGCGACAAATTTACGGTTGTGAAATTGCGAACATTACCTTGGGCAAATAAATGCAACAAGTTTTGTTCGTTTCTTTTAGTAAATAGAGTAGAGTCGATTTCCTATAGCGTGTCAAATTATTTTAAGCATGACGACATTCGTGATCAGAAGCATACACGAATTTCTCTTGAGAAACTTGTGAAATTTTATCGCATGTTTTCTAGTGCAATTATTTAGTGCAGCTGTACACAGTTATGAGGGAATTGCTCGAGGGGCTTTGCCGATAGTATTACCTATATTTTGCGTTCGTCACAATAATTTATTGATTGTTTGGATTGCTGTGGTTTACAAAATGTATTATGTGCTGACGTTTTACAAGCGGATGTCGATAAATGTGGTCTGCTTTTATTAAAGTAATATATTTTGCGCACTGAAATATGTTAAGTCGGTAATATATTTAACTGTGGTTATAATATCTTTTGCTGTAAAATTATGCATGAATATCAATGCGAGAGCGTGCTTGTGCCAGATTTTCTTATATTTAACGAATGATTTGCCAAGTTTTCGTAACGAATTTTCACGACTACGTTAAACCCATCTGCGGTGTAATTATCTATTTCCCTCCCTTTAAGCACATATAAAATTAGATATATTGCAGATTAAGTTTCTCGTTACAACAAAGCCGTTCTAATATTAAGCTATATATGTTTCTGCCGAATATTTCCCGAGAGTTCCATGCAAATTAAGAGCCTTAAGTTTAAATTTAAAATGTTATTACTATCCCACCTTACTTGAAGACTTATTAGATTACTTCTACATTATATTTTAGGAACGGTAAAATAATCCAATTTTATGTAACAATGACGGTATTTCGCTGTCTCGAAAATAACTTTTTAAGAATTTGTTTCGTGGAACTACAACATTGAAATTTTTTAAAACTGTTTAATTTTGTTATGAGGAGCAATCATTTCGTTGTTTTCTTGAAGCTAATGAGGTGCAGGCAAAAAAATAAGTTCTCTTATTCCACTTGTTGTCAGTTATTATTCAGTCGTGCAAAAATGTAGAAATATGAAAATAATGAACTCTGTTTTAGAAGCTACAGCAGAAAGAGAGATGCTATTGTTACTTCCTCAACTTGTTAAGAAAACACAAAATTTCTATTTTCTTTCCTGAGTTTGTTATAGAACGCGAACTAAAAAAAGTTTTTCATCGAGAAGGTCTGTTCTCATGGATTCCGCAAAATGCAGATAAACGTAAATTTTTAATTAAATTGTTAGTCTTTAAAAAAAAACTATATTTAATTAAAGAACGTCAGTCTGTGCGGCAGTGAAAATGAATTTTAAGATAATATTATTTTTTATTACCTAAGCTAAATGATAAATAATGCATAAATGATGAATATTGTTCCCAAATTAAAATTTGAAATATATTCACCTAAAAACCATTGACACGACACAAATTCAATAGCAAACTAAAATAGGAGCTCACAGCAATCAATAGTGTAAGAAAATTGGTAAAACAAACAAGGTAACACAATTTCCAAGGGTCACATTCGAACCTGACTCTCTAATCAAGATAAATAGCAATTTAAACCGGTTAATCAAACAAAGTCTTGCTTTAGGCGAAATTGCATCCTGTCTACAGGACGAGTTGGGGATATCTATAAAGAAATATTAATTTAACGTATAATTAAATTCGGAACAGCTAATTAAGACTAAAATCTCTTTAATCTCAGTTTTCTCCGATTGCCTACGACGCTCCAATTTCCGTTGACTCCGGCCGTTCTATGTTCTTATTGTTGGTTATGAGAAATGAATTGTAGCAACGATATTATTAAAGCTCTTGGAATTCTGATTCATGAGAGAATGTAATCGTAACATCTTCTGAAATGTTAGTAGAAAGAAGTTGTAATATGAGAATTTTTGGTACTATAATTATTACCGAAGAACAGTATAAACGTCGGAAGGGCTTCGTGGCAGATTTAATAACAGCACACAGAAGGGTTTCGAGAAAATAATAAGCGGAAATAGAATACCTCCAGCACATTTTAACGAAAGTTATTATTTTTAAATTACGAACTAAATTAAGATTTTGTAGCTCGAGTTTCGCTACCTTTAATTTACATAGCTCTCTGTTAGTATTTTTACACTAAATTATCTGAAATTTCAAGCGTGCAATTTCATTAGTTAGTCGCTGGACACTTTCAAAGAGTTGACTATCACCGATATTCCGCCAGATTCAATTTTCACTGTTATTATTACGAAAGTAGATCTATTGCGCTAAATATGCAAAACGCAAAAATCCATTAACTTTTTGCTTTAGTCCGCGACAAAGAGGGAAATATTTATGTTAAAATTGACTTTCAAACTACGTAAAAAATGAGCTCGGCAAATGGAATGATAAAAGCCGGAACAAGATCAAACTCTCACTAGTATTCGACTATTTCTCGTTTCAGATACAAATTTCAAATCTGCCTACGTCCTCGGAGAGTTCACACGTCCTTACAGAAAGTGCAAAATTGAGCAAACAGCATTTCCAATGTAAATCGGAAAGTTTAGAGCCGTTATTAAACGGCCTTCTGAGTCCTTTTGTGATGACGTCAACAAGGACCTTTCGTAGAAATGAGAAAAGACGAAAGAGCAGTCTATCAAACTTGAAATGCAACAAGTTAACTTAGCTTGTTCCACAAACCCCAAAAGTGTCGCTAGAATATAGCAAACGGAAGTAAACGGACGACTTTAACAAAATAGAAGAAGCAAAGTAGAGCGGAACTCTTTGCTATTTCCTACTCGCTTCGGCTGGACCTCAAACCTTTCCGTCCAAATTAAAACGGAAAACGTCGTCCAATTTGCATCTGAATCAACTGTACTTGCAATTTGTTAAATATGAATGAGCTTTTATACAAGCCTTACGAATGGACTCCTGTTAAATTTTGCATGGCAGTTTCAGATAAATACGAGCTTTGTCGTAAAGTCCAATAATGGTAAATTTAGCTCGGTGCATAGACAAGTGGTCGTAATTTATTCTGAAAAGAACGGTAGCGTCTCAAATTAAATATCTCGGTAGGATGAAGACCGGACTTATCTCTTGTAGACTTTAAAGCAAAGAAAAAGAGCTTTCTTAAGAGCTTTTCGCCGCGAAGAGAATTTAAAAAATTATAGACACAAACACATCTAGAAATGTGAATAAAACATTAGAAACGAATCACACAGCATTAAAGAATAGAAAATTAATTTTGGTTTTAAATTTCTAAGAAACTGCAGACAAATTATATAAAATCTTACATTTTGTATCAAAACAAAAATAAAAATACTGCCCAGTAAAACAAACACCAAAAAAAAATTTAAAACGCAAACGAAAGAATACTTACAATACATGTTCTGTGGACAATCAAAACAGTTACATTGTGTAAATTAGCTCATTTGCATGTACTTTCATCCCTTTTATGTAATCATAATATGTAACTCGTGTTTTGCATAATTTTATTGTGAAAATTTTCTCGGGCTTGTTGCCCGTGGGTAAATGTTTCGTTTCAAACCAAAAATTATTCAAGAAAACACAAACATGACTCATAATTTTAGTAAATGCTGATATAATTTGTTATGACCCTTTGACCTGATACGATTTCCTGCCGGTCTCAACCCGACCCTGGACAAAGCTGTGACACGAAGAGCTTAGTGCAGAATAAACCTTGTCAGAAATTGCTAGCTCTGGATTATATATTGCTAAAGTTTTGATTTCGTAGCAATTTATTCAGAAATTTTGCTTCATAAAAGTTTTAATATGTACAATCCCTTAGGATTGGGGCTTTTGTGACTTTTCGTATTAAAGGTAGCAGAAAACAGCAATATGGAAACGCCATAAATTGTACTCCGAAATTTTATTTTCCGGAAGAACAATTCTATATTTCATACGTGGTCCCGTGTTTTTATTGGGTTTTTATTATTGTGGATGTTAGTACAGCTGATACCATTTGATTGAAGTTAGCGGCGCTCGGATGCTAGCTGAGCTTTGTAGTGGGTTTTTCTTTCATAAAAATGATCACCATATACATTAGCGTACAAAACCGCAAATTTTTGCTAAAAAAAATTGCAAATATGCAATTGACGTTCCGTGCACCTGCAGTTTCAATATGCTGTACTCAAAGTCAATATATGTATTTGAATTTCGTTGTTCGTAGCTTGTATAATTAGTAAATTGAATTTCTCTCTACACACTAGTTCACAATTTGCCTACATTGAGTTAGGAGATATGTAGAGTAGTGAACAAGTTACAAAGCAAACGATGACAGCTGCTCCGATATCAAAGCGTCACATCACAAAAGGATCAGTTAGATAGACACTCAGGATAAAGTTAGTAAATTTGGTGACAAGAAAGGCAACCCCACTTCACTTGACATTTTATACCTATCACGGCTTATAAATGCTAATTACACCGCTACAGTCACAAAATAACAAATTAAACGATTCAGGAAAACAAGCTGTTTTTTTTGAGAAAATAGCCCTTTAAACTTTGGAAATATTGCTCTCGAAAACTGACTCTATAAAAGAAGTAAGTATTCGAAAACTCGTGAGAAACTAAGTTTGGTAAGACCAAGAAAAGTAAACTAGTATAAATCTTGTTGGATTTCATCGATTCCTAAAACGAGTTTAAACGATATTGGGGTGAATTGAGAATCAATCAAATATGTGTAGACAACAGTAAATGATCAAATAACTGACTTTTAACTTATCATATAATAAATAATAATATTAAAATAATAGTAAAAAAAAGATAAGCTCAACGACTTTAATTTATTTACTATTGACCAAATATAGATACCTAAATAAATAGTTTTACCTTTAATGTCAGATTTCTGTAAATTGAAACATAAGCTATAGGACTTTGAATCGATTTAATTAGTGGAAGAGACTTGTATCTTGCCTCCTTTTAATTTAAACTGGAGGCAGAAAAAAGAGCTTGAGGTTTTTACTACTTTCAATTGAATGTAAAAAAATTAGAAACGTATAAAAGTTTGAGAATTGGAGGATGCGCCGGGACAGTTTTAATATACTGCTACATTTTTTTTAATGAGTAGCACCAGCTGCTTCAATTCTTGCGATTTGACGAAGTCGTTTCTCACAGTCGACTCTTAGAACTAAACTTAATTTATAACAAAAATAAAAATAAATATCAACCAGTTCTTTAGCTACTGATAGGTCGAAAATAAGAAAAAGTCAAGCGAACTAATTAAAATAACATTTCAGAAATTGCGTGGGTGTTACACCGACTATTTGCTATTTTTATTCTTTAGGATGCTGGTATTCGCTTCTAATAAAATTAACAGTTATTTTCTAGCTCGTTATTTGCTTAAAATAAAAACTCTGATCAAAATTTTGATGGCTTTAGTATCAAATATTTGAAATTACTTGTTATGACTGTGTTACATATTAGAACTTATAGTAACCAACAAAATCACTCCAGGGCTAATTTGGTGTTTTGTTCGATTTTGTCGATTTACAGTAAACGTTAAACGATAAAATCAAGCTTAAAATAATTTATAGCATGTAAAGTTTGTTTTTATGTTAACATGTAAAATACGTACTTTTTAATACCTGCCAATAAATTTATTAGTTTCTAAAAGCCTACAAGAGAAAGGTCAGGCAATAGCCTTGATAGATCGCCGAGACTAATCTTTAATTAACGGAGCTTTTGTTCGATCGAAGAAAGCTCACCATCATTACATTTATCTTATCCCTAAAAAGTAACACATCTGTATTTCCGTGAAAATTTACATTTTCACAAAATGAGTCTGGTAAGTCGGAAAGCCTCTAAGCTTTCGTTACATGTAAGTATCCGTCTCCATTTGAGACATAATAGAAGCTCGGTTCTTTGCCTGCAGAATTCAACAGAGCGTCACGTTTCCACAATTTACATTTTTTGAATTGGTCCAACAAACGTGCGCTCCTTTACACGTGGGAAATCTGAACACAGCCGAAATCAAATTTGTGCGAAACCAAAAATTGATTGCAAGCAATTACGAGGTCGTCAAAATTGCAATGCAATCGACAAGTAGAAAGCGAGCTTATTTTTCACTAAACCTGTGAGGAAAATTGGGTTTTTTCGGTCCAATTTCCGTTTGTTTAGCGGAGTTTGTGCTTGATTGATTAAACCTGATTGTTATTCTTGATGCAATTAGACTTTTTGTGACAAAATTGGTAAAAACTTACCAATTATGATTTGGAACAAGAATCAGCGCGAACAAAGACATCTCTACAACACCACCAACTGACTAACACTAACGTCGGAACGCCACTGACGCCGCAAACTGGGTCAATAAATCTTTACGACTTCCGACCCATCCGTTTTAAAACGTGAAAAAATATATTGTGCTCTTTTTTGACAAATAACAGAGAGACAGGTTGTAGCAATATGAATATACATGAAATAAAAAATGAGATCCTGGGGGAAAAAATGATGAAATATTCCCTTAATGCGCATTACGAGTAAGTCGTGCATTTCAATTTCGCGTTAAAAATTAAAGAATGCGATCGAAAAGCTCGCGGCTTTGTAAACAAGATACGATCTTCTTTCTACACCTTATCACGTTTATTCTGAAGCTACTCGTGATTTATTAAAATGTAGGAAAAATACAACTCTTGAATGCATACATATTTTACAATCTGTGTCAGATAAAAGCAATGGGAAGTGCATAAAGCTCGTGCACTCTCCACCTGCGAGCTTTGAAAATTACCTTCGTGATAATGAAGTGCGTTATTTTTATGAATTTAGGAGTGTTGTAAATCTACAAGTAATATAAAATTTAGATTTTTACAATACAGACGAGATAAAAATTTACTTCAGATACGACTATTGTCCGTTATCAAAGCCCGCGTGTATTCTTGCCTTAACAAAAGAATTTCTTTATTCATGAGCGAGCAAATTCAATTCCACGGAAATTATTAACACACTGTGACCTGTATCATACATCTGAGCATATTCTTAACCAAACAACCTCTGATATCAGAAAATATTTCCAGCCACGTAATACCAGCATCCAATACTAACCGCAATGTGAACGAAAAAACCTCATAAGAGATTGAAAAACAGGCAAAGCAGGTCATGCATGACTCTTCTGTGTTCTTTCACTCTATAGATATTTCAATTTACCCCAACAAAATAACGAACCGAATCACGATTTTAAATTACGTTTTCTGTTTAGATCTGATCCGATGTGTGGAGATTTACATTTTGCGTGACGGATTTTAAACTTGTTGCTAATTCCAATAGTTTGAACGTTTTATCGGAATGGTTTTTTGTGGTTTATTCGAAGCACGATTTGGCTAAAAATTCCGCCAATAACCATTAAATCCTGCCGCCGGCCTTCAGGGCTAGCAGAATCCTCATAATCTGATATTGGGAGTTGTAGGAGTCGCGTGCAGGATTCCAGATCAGATTTGAACATGTCTGCCATAAATAAATAATCGATGGAAAATAGTGGAGTCGATAAGTTTCCTCTTTATTATGTAAATTAGGCAGCAATTGAAACCGCTTATTTTCATCAATTCTGGCAGGTGGTTATATAATGGCGGAGACGAGGCTTTCACGGAATACGTGCTAAGTGGTGGCAGGTAATTGTACATTTGTTGAGTTTCTATAATTATGCAGGAGAAACGAATTTTTAGTTTTGTCAAGACGAAAACTAGTTTTTAAAACCAAGAGAGTCAAGGTTAAGGACAAATTGCATAAATTATTTAAACTTAGAAAATAGAACAAAAGAAAATTTAAAATATAACAACAAACAATTATAAAAGTTTACAAAAATATATTTTCATAGTTCAGTGTTTATATATTTGGCGATATTTGTTTAAGAATTATACAAATAAGTTTATAGATATATTCAATAGGAACAAATTTTCATCGAAAGTTAAAGTTAAAACTTGTCAATTTACAAAGAGCTAATTAGCTCTCATTTCTATTAAGAATTTGCTTAAGAAACACGAAATTAAAACAGTAAAAAATATTTTATTTTGATTAAAAAATCTAAAATTAATGTTAATTATCAAAATAATGGCAGTATAAATTTTATCATTTTTAGATTTTTTATATCTTTACGAGTTTTTCTTTTTAGAATTTATAAAAATTTTCAGCTTTATAAATTTAAATAGTTAAAATCTGTAAAGTGACGAAGTACTTAATATTTAGTATTACCGAGTGATCCAAAAGTCTTTGTATCAAGTGGGTCATAAAAAACGTATATCGTCTTATAACACCATAAATAAAAAATTACAGTGTCAAGTGTCAAAATGTTACCAAGATTATTCAATAAGACGACATACGGATATTTACGTAACAGCCTTTCTTTTGAAGTTCACCTGTTCAAAAAGCAAAAATGACCGCCAAAAATTTCGAAATCTTAAAAAGTGAAAATGTGAAAACCAGTGTCTGTTTTTATTTTTTTATTTGTTCAAAAGCAGTTAATTTTCGTTTCCAAGCTAATTGTTAATTTTTTCTATCATGCTAAGATAAGATATTTATGGAAAAATGTGAGATGAAAGTTTAAAACCTAAAATTTTGGAAATTTTAAATACCAACATCTCATTAGTTCTAATGTTAAGAAGAAAAACTTCTAGAAATCTAGCAACTTAGTATTTATACATCTAAAAGTTGGAAAACGTACGTCCAAAAACGTAAATCTAGCAATGAGAATCGTAGAATGACAATCTATAAAATATTTTTTTTGCCAGTATTAATCATAGAATCTAAGGATCTAGAATTAGAAATATTTAAATCCACATCCTGAAATTTTAGGAACCTAATGTAAAATTTTGAGAACCAGAATCTAAAGAAGTAAAATTTGAGAAAACCTAAGATCAAAAAATATGAGAATCTAATTCTAAAGACTTCTATCTAGGAGCTCAAAATTTAGAAAAATAAAATCTTTAATAGAAAAATCTCAGAACTCAATAGCTGCCGCTTTAGAATCGTTTAAAGAATTAGACATGAAAAATCCAGAAATTTAAATTCTATGCTTTAAAGAACTAATATGTAAACTCTCTTCTGAACATTGAGAGAACCTTTTAAATGTATTTCAAAAATCATCGCCAATTTTATTTTAGCTTCAGTTTATTGTAAACATTGCGTGTTTTGTGAATTAAAATATTTGCAAACAAAGCTAATTAAACTGGAAAAACATTTTGAACGACAGTTAATGAGTTCAAAATACCACAAAATGAAATAAAATATTGAACGAGTTGAATAACAGTAGAATAAAGTTTTTGATGTGACATATTTCAGATAATTACCAATCCCAAGAAGTGCTTCTCATATTGTTCTATAGCTTGTGAAAATGAATTATATTGACCGTAAACCATATTTTATGAGTTACGTGCAACCAGTTTTATTGTACGTCATAATGTTTTTAGTAATTTTTGCGAAATGTTATATGGACGATTGAAATATGGTGAATCTTGTTTAGAACAAGTAGTGTTAGATTTTATATCTCAGCAAATACCCTTGTTAATTGCCTTCATTAGGCTAATCAATCAATTAAAGTTCTATACTAAGTGGTACACTCCAACCTTTCGTAACAAAAGCTCTCCGAAATAGGTCAAATCTTACACAAGAAGAACTGTTAATTTCTAGTATTAGTTGATAGTCGATCCTCGTCTCATTAAATATCTAAGGTGTCAGTTTTATTAAACCAGACCTCCAAAACATTTCTCATTCACTAGGCAAATACCAAATTCCAGCAGCATCTAGGGTGTTAAATTACTTCGCAATTTCCATATGTATTTAAAGCAGTCTTTAGGGGAGTACGAGAGTTCTTGCAGAGGATCGACTATCAAAGTTGCTGTATAAGTTAAGACATTAATTCCTGCAACAGAAAAGGAAGTCTGTTAACCACCTTGTTAATTAGCTGTATCACCGTCCCATGTCAAGTCTAATTAAATTAATTTTGTTGCAGGCCACGACCTTCCTTAATTTATGTATTCATCTCAGAGGTTAAAAAAGAAGTTGGAGCAACTTTACTCAAAAACACAGCACACGGGCGTAAAATTTCATAGAAAGTAATATGAATCCAACACAGCATGTTTGATTCAATTTTAGAACTTTTCAGTTGAACTAACTTTCCTGATGTCAGGTAAAATTTCCAGTCACAAGAAATCTTTTACAATAATTATATTTTAGTAGAATTTTAATTAATTAGTATTCTATTGACAGCCGGCAGCATTATTTTCATAAAGTTGTTTAAAACGATCTCCCTCTGAAGAAAAATTAATTTTTTGTTATTTGTTATATGAATGTGAGGAATTTTTTCTCTTGTTTCGAGAGGAAATTGTCGATTTCATTGCAGGTCACGTATAGTATGTAAGAAAAACACCCTCTCTCTTACTATAGCAAATTAAATCATTTATTAAACCATCGCAGCTAACTGAGAAAACCACAAAGCCACACTTTGCTACTATATTGTAACATTTTGGTAGCAGTTCATCCCTTGAGAATTTCGGTATAGAGACCATGTTTTTATTTCGATATGGCAACATCGACAAGTGCAAAGTGACTAATAAAAAAAACTACCGATCAGCTGCAATTCTCTTCAGAATTTTTGTTTCCCCAACGACTTTCTATTGATTTGAAACGGAAAACGAACGACGTGTATTCGGTTAAATGGCTGACTAAACGAGTAGAACATTTGTTTTTTGCCGCAGTTGAATCCAGGGAGAAACGTGACCATTTATAGTTATTTAGCGCAATGCAAACGTTGCATGTCGAGATATTACAACTCCTAGTCGTGATTTTACGTTCTTAATTTTATTTTATCTTGTTCTTTATTTTCGTGGTTTATGTTAAGAGTGAAATTACTGTCTTTGTTAAAATGATTTATTAAAAATTCATTTGTACACCGACTCTCCTCTATGGCAGCTTCTGGCTAAATAAATAATAGAGGAGGGATAATGGGATTATCAATCTACTAAAATTTGAAGTGTACGACGCGGCAAATATAATAAAATAGAATCAGTTTTACAATCTTTGTTACGTTTTATTATGGTTACTGAACCTGAATGTGCAGTTATTTTTTATCAAACATGACAGTTCAACACGAAAATTTTTAACCAATCGAATGACTGAATAACTTTAATCTAATAGAAAATATTTTTTCAGGGAAAAAAACTGTTGAATAAATTGTCATCAAACTTGCCAATCAGCTTCAATACTACCATTTTAAGCGCAATACGATCATTTAACTAGAATTATTAGAAGTTTATTTTTTATTCAAAATTTATGTGAAAATATTTAACACTTATTATACATATACATGGAAACAAAATAATAATAATGTGTTAAAATATTAATTAGATACTCTAATTACATGTGGTAATAAATCCGGTTGGTTTTATATTGAATTCTATTGGACTCTGGCAGGCGCCTCTGGAATAAAAATGCTTCACCATTTAACTCATTTAAATATTTTTTGAAAATTATGAAAATGTGATCTTTGCCAGATTTCGCAGGGTAGCGTAAAATTATTTAGGTCATGCCTATTAAATTTAATGACATGATTTGGTAAGTTATTCGAAAGTTGTATAATGTAGTCATCTAAAATGTATGTAGAGTTGCATATTTCTGAAGTTCCAAACAAGCTAACGACCAAGTCAACATTTTATTAGTTTTGATCTCGTGCCTGATACAGTTTACCTGTAATTTTAGAACTAATTACGAAGATTTTTAATTGTCTAAATGGGTAGACAAAGAGATGAAAATTTAATTATTTGTAAGCTATCTCATTCTTTAATTAACTTATGAAAGATTTTTTTTGAGCGTGTCAAGTTTTTTTGATTTTAATGGTATTCAAACATGTTTTAAATTGCTGAGAATCTACGTTCTTAGGTTCTTAAATTATTAGATTTCCAAATAAGCTTGTTAAATCCTCGCTTTTCGAAACCTCAGATCCGTAACAGGTTCTAATGACTAACAGAATCTAATATACGTATTTTTAAAATTTCAACTTTCAGATTGTTAAATTCTCCGATTTTTATATTCACTACTTCTTAGACTTAAAATTGTCATATATTAAAAATTCTCAATTCTCTTTGCCAATTTAGATATTTTCATACTTTCAAATATATAAGTTTTCGGTTTCATATTCTCAGATTCATAAGTTCAAGTTTTAATTGTCTCTATTTTTTTTGTCGAGTGTTTTCAAGTTCCGAAAACCTCAAATTTTTTGTTCTTAGATGTGTTTATTTGTTAATTAAAATTTAAAATTTTTAGATTCTCAAATGTTCACTTTGGCAGATTTTCAAGTTTTCGTCTTCTCACATTCTCTGATTTTTTCTTTAAATAATTCTTAGGTCTATAGATTTTCCCAAAACATGATTAATACTATCATAGTCGCCATAAAGTTTTTTTTTTTATTTTAACACTCAAAAGAATTCCAAATTAAACAAATAGTATATTAAAATAAGTGTTGGAGAAAGCATTGATTCCAGCACGCGTTTGCAATTCCGATACTAGGAACAAACAAGTGCTGGAAGAGCTTTCTGAACGCGTGTTTTATACTATTTTTTCTATTTTGCACCGCTTAATTTCTTTTTATATAAAAGAAATAAAATTTTGAAATTTAGGGAATTTTATCAAGGTTGGGTACAATGCTTTAATATTATTTATTTCATAACATTTGAGGTTAAGTTAGTAAACACATTGCTCATATTCACATTTTGTCATTTGAAGTTGACATTTCACGACCATGCCGCCAACGCGACAAAACTAAAATACACCAGCGTAGTAAAGCATCCAAATTCTCAGTAACGAACCCGAACGGGTGCTCTACTGGCTCTGGTAACGACGCAAAATAGAAAAATATTATTTCAGCCCTTTTCTTTAAAAGACGAACATTTTTGCATTCAAAATTATTTTGATTCATAATTCCAAAGCTATATTCAATTTTGTTTTTAACGTAATTTAACCACAAAGAAAGAATCTTTACTAAGTCCATCAAAATCAGCGTCACACTTGATTAAGTGATCAAAAACTGATCAAAGTAATTTAACGTCCCTACGAAACAATTAAATTTTGGAAGAGCACATTTCATAAACATTTACATGAAAGTAATTTCTAATTTGTTGAAAATAAATTTCAATTCTTTTGTCTACGGTTGAGAACTTTAACTGTAACCAATTGTAAAATTCGGCTAGCCAAAATTGCATGCAGAATTCCTTCCCATTTTAAATAAAATAACTCGTCACGTAAAAAATCTATGTTAAACCATGTCAGTATTTTTCCGCTTCTGGACACCTGAACTTTTACTTTTATATCCACGTGTCATTATGAGTTTTTCCTATAAGAGTGCCAAGCACGATAAAGTTACAAAGTTCATCAGCCTCGTGCTGACATTTATAGTTTAAAAAGCAAGACAATTGTGTGCAAACAAAACTAATATAATTAAAACAATTGTAATTATTCAGTCACTTCAAGTTTTCGCTTAATAATAATCTTTCTATGAAAGCTACAAAACTACAAATTTTCATTTGCAAAAATTGTTAAATCGTTTGGGATTATTCCATGAATACCAAATAAAATCCCTGAATTCTTCATGGAATTTTGATATGAAAAATTTTTTTTGCTTACCTGTTTTGTTAAATGTTCAACATCTATTTCCGATTTAATTGGTTGAATAGATATGTAGA
Source organism: Cynaeus angustus (assembly GCA_030157275.1). Taxonomy (NCBI): domain Eukaryota; kingdom Metazoa; phylum Arthropoda; class Insecta; order Coleoptera; family Tenebrionidae; genus Cynaeus; species Cynaeus angustus. The sequence goes on from CM058062.1 coordinate 17,579,417, forward strand.
TATTAAATAAATATGTGGATGTACAGAGTAATCAACAAGAAAACAAACCGAGAGTGCCCTGAAGTATTTTATCGGAACACGCAAATATTTTATAAAAATCAATAAATAATTTTGAAAAATTCTCCTTTTCCACTAATTTTCGACAATAATCATTAAAACCAGAAAACAAAAGTAAATTTGTTAAAATGGTCAAATTAGTGTTTCATCTGCTTTTAAGGTAAGCGTGATGTCAAAATTGCGTGACAGTGCCATCGCACTTGGCTTGAGTAGAAAGTTTTATAATAAACCATTTCTTGATAATATAGGTTTTATTTATTTTATAAATGTATGCCATCACCATCATCATAATGATGTAAATAGCTTTAATTTCACTATACACTAGTGTTTCAGACCACGAGTTGTCGGCGCCTATGAATTTGAAGCTTTTGTCCAAGGAATTTTCATTTCGACGTGCCCGAAAATTTACAAGGTCTGCTTCAATTTGGATTCTGTTAGATCACTCTATATAAACGAGTAATTGCAAATATTTGTATACATTTTCTAGTTACGCACATAGCACTCAAATGCCATCAAGACAATAGTGGGAAAAAGTAGATAATATAATTTTTTAAATAATCTTTAGTAATAAACTAAAATATTTTTTATTGGAGAACAATATTGTCATTTGTTATACATTTTATTTTACAACAGCATTAACACTATCACTGTTTAAATAAAATCACAACATAAATTAACAATAAAATACTACACTCATTACATTTGGTATTAAAAATACTGATAAGAAAAAATGAGATGCTTTTCTCAAACCGATACTGATAAAAAAACGAAACGCTGCCACTACAACGAAAGCAACATAAACTTGCTCGTAATAGTTTGTTTTTATTTAACTTTAAGTACGGTCGGAGCGTTTCTAACTGATTTATAAGCAGCCATTTAATTGGTCTTTTACGTCATACACCACAAAATAAAAATAGGACGGCTTCTAATTGAAAGACTGACTGGGCGAAATTAAACCAACGTTACTTTCCGTAATTGGAAGACCTGTCTTTTTATCGCAAATCGATATTTTTCTCATCTTGATATGAGGTTGGATTCCTTCCTTGATATTCTATAAAAAAAGATTACAATTTAGATAACGTTTGATTAAAATGACACTGACCTCGAGAATCGTTCCTGGTCTGGAAAACACGAAGTAGAGAGCATACAAAGGCACCCAAACCATGGAAGATATGCTTATACAGAATCCGATTATTTCAGCCCAATCTGGATATTTGTACGATCCATAAGTGAGGTTTACGTACTGGACGCAGTGGCTGATGAAAATTGCCTAAATTGTGAAAAATGAGTACATTGGGAAATTCCTAAGTGATTTACTTCTTACGATCATGATCAAGGGACCACAGTATTTCCAACAAATGGTCCAGTATCTGTTGGGTCGAATTCCCATCATTTGCTCGATGCAGTCGCTAATACGATCTACTCCGAAAATCCATGAAAGTGCCAAGGTTTGGAAGAAGCAGACCCATAATAAAGACATTCCGGAGGCGGAGTAATAATCCATTAATTGGAAAACGTACATGCCGCCCTAGAACAGGGAAAATTACCTGTATTTCGGCGTTTCCCGTTTTATCAGTAAATGCCAAACAGTTTAACTACAGCTATAAAAAAAACGTCATACTAATTAGAATCATAAATTAGAAAAGTAGAAATTCTTTTGTTTCCTTATTAAAACTGCACAAAATGTCGGAAACTTAGTACGAAATTTGTGCTCAGATATTTGTGTTTTTTTAATAATGTAAATGTAAAACGCGCATGCAAGCGGATTGAAAGAGAAAAAAAAATGAGAGCAAGTCCTCACAAAAGTTCGGAATTGATTAAAAAATTTTCAAAGTGTGTTGAGTTTGTTTAGTAGAAAATTTATAATGCGTGTTAAATCAAGTATTACTTAAAACTTACTTTGGTAACCATGGGAATTCCCAGCAAAAACATCACGAAGCACACAGCCACTGTAAACTTGCCTCTATGTGGCCTCAACTCCTCCGACCAATTGTCAATAATTCCAGTAATGAAGGCATCAACTAAACAGAACTCGCTATCAATGCCGAGGATCTGTAACTCTGTTAATTTAGTTCAACCTTCCACGTTCTTGTTGTCGTTCTTACCAACAACATGACAAAGAAAGTCACAGCCCAGAAAGCAGCCCCGGGAAGTTTTAACACCACTTCTGGATAAGTCAAAAACACTAAACCGGGTCCACTCTTTACAACACTCGCAACATCAGTGTTTTGTTCAGCTGCCAAATATCCCAAAATCGAGAAAGTTACAATTCCCGCAAAGAGCGAAGTGAGCGTGTTTATAATGCACGTGATAAGAGAGTCTCTAAAAGTTAAAAGTTATTTTTGTAATTTATAGATATAATATTTCTTACTTGTACGAATTATGATGGAACTTATTATAAGATCCTAAAGCTGGAAGTGCTCCACAACCGATGCTATAAGCGAAAAAAATCTGCGTCGCTCCATCCATCCAAGGTCCTGGGGTTAATAATTCCTCCCACCGAGGAGTGATGAAATATAGAAGACCAGCGCTGGCTCCATTAAGGGTCACGGCACGACCCATGAGAATCAACAGGACGACGTATGGAAATAGGGCCGTGAACCAGATAACCTGTAACATTTCATGTTTTATAATACAAAAACGAAATTCGGGGTGCTTTGCATGCAACAATGGTTCTTGTAGTAACTTGATCCCTGTAGACATACACGGAACAGGATAATCAAGTAAAGCTTTAAATCGACCAACTGTGGATAATGAGAAAGGATCTGGGTGAACGATCCTTCGATCCTGCGATAATGAACTCTGTCAATGCCAAACTCAAGGGATGGTGGTGACGGTAAAATAGCAATGGAACGGTCGAAAAGACGAAAATACTTTCTCCATAATTATAATATAAATAATACTAAAGTTCAATCTAGCTGCAGTAAATTAATCATAGAGTTGGAAATAAATATAAATAAATATTGTTGCGTAAAAGTTGTAATTGAAATGATTGTTTTCTGCTTTTGTTAATCGAGAATTAAATTTATGGATTGTTTACTAAAGATAATTGAAATGTTTATTCAATAAATCTGTAGCTATTGTTAACAAGAGCAGATGACACATAGTTACAGCTGATCTAAAATTTAAGCACAATTTTCTCAGCTTAAAATTAACGTTCCACGCTTGCAATAGTTATTTACCTAACAAGTTCGGAAACTTAATTATCCCGCATGAGCACTTTGTTTGCAGCACGACTGTAAGGAGTGCTGCCTTTAGTGCGAATGCTGGAAAATTCTTTCCGAAAGAGTTAGGTACAATATTTATTGTAACAAATATCGAAATAAAAAGATTAAGCAACTTAGTTTTTTTTTTTAATAGTGCGTTGGTAACACGATCTATCTACTGTAACTACCTACTAAATTTTTAAAATTTAAAACGTCTGTCATATTTTTTTTTAATTATTAACAAAAATTGTTAAAATGAGTGACAGAGAAGAATGTATGTGTACCCCTCCAAAGAGGCCAAAGAGGCCGTTTTGGGTCTGCTGCCCGAGAAAAGTCGCGAACGGTATGAACACACTTATCAAAAATTGATTGACTGGTGTCCTCAAAAAGTCGCAATACCAACCGTATAACGCAAATATCCCATGCCGCCAGTGAAAACTAAAAATCACCGGGGTGCGGGAAAACCGTTTTTCCGTGCATCAGTATTAAGCGGAAAAGGTCTGTTTTCGTACAATGAATACAAAAAAGTACTTTTTAAAAGTAAAGGTCACGTTAAATTAATTTAATTTTCTGAGGACTCTTTTGAATTCTTTCTAAAGGTTAACCGGATCCGCCTATTCTTTGAATAAAAATTCTTAATAACTATCTTTTAAATTTTCAAGAACAATCTCTTCACATTCTAGAAACTTTTTTTTTAAAACCTTGACTTCCCCTTTTTGAGGAAGCGTCTATCAGTTTCTTAAGAGCCTACTTTTAAAAGAAAAATTTGACCTATAAAATTTTCAGTTATGAAGATCGGACAACGACCACATTCTGGAAACCTTTAAATTCAGAAATAAATGGTATTACCTAAGTCTAGTAGGGTAAAACTGATCTGTTTCTGAGACTTTATTTTATCTAAATTCATATCAAAGTGCTTATATTGAAATTTTACTTTTAAAATATTTCTTAATTTTTTAAAATCTGCATTTGTCCCTATTTTTATTTTCTGATTCCTGAACCATCATTTAGGTTTGTGTTGGTTGTTATATATACATTATTAGGCTTTAAATATTCTCAATATTTAAATTTAGATTTAATATTTTAGTTCAAGGTCTAATTTAAAGGTATAAATCTCAAGATCTCAAAAAATTGCAATTTAAATCTGTTTGCGCAATTTCGATGTTGTCCATTTTTACGTGTAATAATTTGTAAATTTGTACGTATGTTGTTTCATCAGTTTTTAGTTTTAGTCATTTTTTCAGCATTGCAAAATTTTATATAAAAATTCTCCCAATCTAAATTATTTTTTTAAGCCTAAACGCTTTCAGATAAAATACAACCCAGTTATCTAATCTCCCTCGTTTACTAAATAAATATGCGAGAAATAATCTTCGTACTATTTCAATATTTGCACCTTTCACTCCACACTCAACATTCTGCCTAAATTTAACGTTCTACCTCAGTAACCACAATGTAAACAAAATTAAAATGTTTTAAAGATATCAGAACTCTGAACAAGCGCAGTGACAAAATTAATAACCCTTCGCAGTTTCCCACTCTGTGAAATTTACTTAATTTATCGTTCTTCTGATTACCTTTCCGCTCTGATGCAGTCCTTTTCGAATTATCATGTAAATTACCAACCATCCGAAGACTAAACAGACAAATAAGCTCCATTGAATCCCTCCGAATTCTTCGATTCCAGAGGAAATTCCGAGAACTCGACGCCTAAAAATAATTCAGAGTTAAATTATTCACACAGCGGGTGATTTTGCTGATCGTTTTGTGGGTGTTACTTACTCGAAATATTCTTCCACAGAAGTAGTGCGTTCGGTTGCATTTGGCACAGAATTGTTTAGAATGGAAGAAAAACAGTTCTCGGTGTTCCACCAGTTGTCTAAAATATGAGTAATAGTAAGAGAATGTGGGGAAATGGCGAACAAAAGGCAAGGAAATTTGAGGATATTAGATTTATATTTTATCTTTGTTCGCATTCCTTTCGTAAATAGTTTTAGTAAACTAACGTCTAACAATAATAAAAATTAGCTTACCACAGTCAGACCATGGCAACGTCGGCAAAAAAGAAAACGTGCTCATCAAATAAAATATCGTCCAAGCAATGATAATGCAGTAATAAATATCCAGCAGAAACACCAGCGTCATGGCTGCATATCCCACTCCCTTCAAAATAGGACATAACTGCCCAACAAACGTCATTCCTCCAGACCCCAAATACTGTCCAATTGCAACCTCCTGGAAAAACATCGGTATTCCACATATAATCATCGCTATGGAATATGTGACAATAAAAGCTCCTAAAATCATGAGATTGAAAACACAATAATAATCTAATTTTTTCTTTACCTCCTCCATTTTTATAACACAAATATGGAAACCTCCAGACATTTCCTAGTCCCACGGACAGACTAATACATGAAAAAAGAAAGTCGAGTTTATTTCCCCAGCCACCCCGTTCATCGTCATCTTGTGCAGGTGGTTTATAAGTGACCTTTTTACAGTCCTTTTGGGCACTGTCATCGGACGACATCTTGAGGTTTATGAACGATGCTTTTTCGAAAGCTTGAGGGTCGGTCCGAACATCCCACGAGTTCGACATTGCCGCTAAAAAACAAGTTCATGGCTTTATTTATGTTAGGTCAGGTTTGGTATTTTTAGAACTCGCCAGTTAGTTACAGAATGGGATCTATTTTAACGGCAGCTCTGAATAAAATAGTTGCATCATTTATGTAGAGAATAGGTGTATTGAAAAAGAGAAGCTTTCTTTGGTAACTTGAGTAATAAACTGGAATGGAAGATTTTGGTAAGATCGATCGAGTAGCCACGTGCCTGTTTATCTTCCAAATTATTTTTATATTTGGCAATCTTTTAATTTCGGGAACTCCGTGTAGTTTTTATTTTTAAGAACAAGGCTCTGAAGCTTTCGTTTTCTTGTTTTAAAATGACGGTTCAAGTTTGAACAATTCAGGGAATTAGGTATAAACGCCATATATTTCTAGCTTATTAGTTCAGTAAACAAATTAATTGTGATCTTTCGTAATGAGCACGTTTATTAATGCTAGGATCAATAACTCGGAAAGAAAATGAGGAGAAAGGATCTGACGAGGATAATTAATCAAGTTCTTTCTAAATTACGTTGAAATTAGATAAAAAGTGGTGACGAATATTTAGATTTTATGAAAAACGTCTCATTTCAGATTGGAATATGACTAATACAAAGACATTCTTAAAAAAAATTATTGTAGGGGAGACCATTCAAAAACTGTCACATAAATTTCGTACCTAGCTTTAGATGTTTTTTTTTTTATAGAAGCGATGATTAATTTGATAAAAATAGATAACAGTCTGCTTAGTTTTGTTTACAGTTTTTTCGCCAAATTGTTGAAAACTAGTTATTTCATGATTTGAAAAAAATATTTTTGACCTTCATCCTTGGAATGAAAGAATTAAAGGTGAACAGCCTCATTGCCACAATTTATATTGTCTTTTTCTAGTTAAAAATAGATTTTTCAGAGGTTCGAGTCTTCGACTCTTTTTGTAGTTTAAGATGAGATATTCTCACAATTTTAGCTAATTTTAATAGTTATCAAAGGTACTCACCAATTTTTAATTAACAGTTTAGAAAATAAGTGCAACAGAATTTTATTTACCACTTTCTGGAATCTACAGTTGTCTGCGTTATGCACAGTTTGAAACTCTTTTTTAAACACCCTATATATTTTATTTAATTTGTTTTAATTTGTCGAAATTTTGTAAAATCTACGTATGATCTCTAAAATATGCAGAATCTCCAAAATCTAAATTTCTAGGTTTCTCTTTTTTATATTTGAATTGTTTACATATTTGGATTTTTGTTGAACTGCTTTAAAACCGATAAGAATTTCAATACAAAAATTTTTAAAAAAAACACGTATTCCCATTTTTTTATTTTGGATTCTTTTTCATTAGATTTCTCAGTCATTTGTCTGCACGTTTTAAGTTCTGTGCGAATTATTGTAAAAAAAAATAAGAAAGGTCATGGAAATTTAAAAAAATATACAGCCTATTTACAAAATTTGAAGAAACCATTTACAAAATTTACATATGCAAAATGATTAATTAATTTTAAAGATCTTTAATCGCAATAATTGTACCACAAACTAAAAATGATTTTTCTAATAAAATCAGTTTTTTAATTATTACTTACAAGTGCTTTGAGGTTTTTGCAATGTAACACTACTAGATCTTGACTCAAACAAGTTCAAAGCATAACTTTCTTAGAAACTGTAAAAACTAAAATAATTTTATTTGAATTTTGAAAATTATTTTTCTGAAATCAATCAAAGTTTGTGGTATTATTTTATTTTTCTACAAAAAAATGTTTCTTGACAATTTGTCAGCACCTTTTCATTCATTTACATGCACATAAACATAAACTGTTTAATTTTTATTTATTTTTCAGTAGATCAGGTGCAATACAAAAAAATACGTTTAATAACTTTTTTTAATTTGTAATTACTTATTATAATTACATAAACCTTGGCATAGATATTATATTAATGTCTGCGAATGCGTCTACAGCTCCGTGATTGAACTTTTATAGATTCATTGTTTTATTGTAAAAATCCGCCCAAATTGCAAAAAAGTCTGTGGGTGTTTGATAACAATTAACCGTAAAACAAATCTTTTATGGCGTGTGCTATTCAACTAAGCACCTACTTACTTTCAAATTTAACACCTACAGAACTGAAATTGCTGACTCATAAATGCATAACCCACCTCTGAATTTAGCTTAAAAAATTCTCGAGAAAAAGTACAATATTACTCCGTGGAGCTTAAAAACGCGCAGTTTTTTAAAATAAATTGTTAGATAACTAATTGACACGTTGGCAACAAAAATGTGAAGACTTCGGTATTCATCAAAGCAAGTTTTTCTAAAAATATCGAAGTGAATTTTTACAGTACATCGGCAACAGTAAGAAAAAAATAAAATCAGAGTTTTATAATTAATGGGTGTAGAATTGTATTCCCAGGTTTTGGCAAGATTTTTCTGTGAAATTCCTTGCCCCGCACTATATTTGGAAATTTTTAATTAAATGGAATTTTTTTAGTAGACTTCGTTGGTTTGTGAAGCAACAATTTTAGAATAAAAATAACGAAAAGTTGGAGTTTGAAAATAGCTATTCAGTCAGACGTGTTCACGCCATGCATTTTTGTTTTAAAATTAACGCAGTCCATTAATTTATCGGTGTTCTCAGCTCTTATCATCAAGGTCATAGTGAGGTAAATTTTATCAGAAATTTTAGTAGGGTTTGATTTTAACCAAAATCAAATAGTAATTAATTTTATAATAAAAATTTTATCTGTAAATTTTCAGGATTCACACGTCGCTTAATCAGAAAATTCGTAAATCGGAAGTTTAAAGTGTTTTTTTTTATCCGGAAAAATTGATTACAGTTATCACTTTGTTATTCCATTTTTATTAATCCACAATAGTGTTCTAAATTACACCGGTAATTTACCTGTACTATAATTTTGTATCGGCATGCAATCGCTAGATCTAATTATTGGAGTAATGTCAATAAGAATAAACATGTGATTATGTTTCATAAATACCAAGTCTGTCAATTGAAATCGATTTAAACAATTCTGTAAGAGCACACATGTTGGAGTAGACAAAGGTCATAACTATCCCGAAACACAAATATCTTTTGGGAAAAGAAGAACCTGATAAAGGTAAAGTACATAAGAAGCACATCATTATTCATGTTGAGTACTCGAGTTGGGTTCAGTTTTACGATATTTCTCACAAATTTAAAACCGGAGGGTTTTACTGTTTAGAGTCAAAGAGGGAGATGATACCGAATGTGTTGCAATAGATTTTTAGATAGGTCAATACCAACATTTACTGGCACGTGTTTATAAACCCTCTTATCTAACACCTGTAAAAATTCAAAGACTAGCAGCTAAAACAACTAAAGTTATGCTTCAGTAAGTGGCCGTCCAAAATAACAGCATAAAAACCAACATTTATGGCTGATGCAACAATGCCGAAGAGTGAATGAGAATACAGAATTTTATTACCTGGAATGAAACGAGGATTATATTACATCTTTAGTTTATAAACATGGAATTAACAGTTTAATTGGTGTTAAAAAATAATCATAAAATTTTGAATGACAAAATCGATAAAGCATCACTCGCAACGAAAAAAAAAAACGAACCAAAAATGAAGAGTTCTCACCTGATGTGCTGGGGTACCGCCGATTCAAATCGAACTAATAAATTCTGCCGGGGGCCTCGAATTTTGTAGAGGCGACTTCTAGCGCTATTTTCGCGCAATACCAACGTAAACTTGTTGAACTAACTGTACACACTGCTATAAAACCGCCATCTAACAATACAGTTCGTTCACTTTCTATAAATACCTCGCGGATAGGTAGCATAACCATTCTGTAATTTGCACATTCTCTTTTAATGTCACTAAAAACTAGCGAAACTTTATCAGTTTCTTTGTCTCTGGTGAAATAAATTTTCCCCCCAACCCTCAATTAACTACCTCATTATTATGAAGAAACATAAGCGTCAACTTTGTTCCCAACGAGATAGTTAACACCGTTAAAACCTGGTTTCCAGGTCAAGTTTTCCGAAGTTTTGAAACACTGAGATAATGAGTACAATTTTAGAGAGAAAGTGTGAAGATGGTGAAGTTACAGAAAGAAAACAGAGGACATCGGGTGGATTTTTCTGTGCGACTTGTAGTTTCTACTTGTATCTCGGTTTATGGGAAAGTAGGAAATTTAGATTTCATGCAGTTTATATTATTTTAAAAAAGAAACACTTTAAGGTAGCTTTAACAACTACTCGTTTAACGTTATAAATCTGCTTAATTAAAAATCTATATTTTACACACAACAGTGCGAATTAAGCGTCAGCAATAAGCTAAAATGAAGGTTAAGCTTGGTGAACGACACGTGTTTATTATGTGGCAGCTACAATGAATTTTTAACAATCTATCGAATAACGTAATCAGTGGCATAATTCAATGTCATGTAATCTAAGTGTGCGACACATTAACTGGGATTAATTAAAATCATGAGTATCATGGTAAAAAAACTGACAAACCGTGAAATTCTATCGTTTTCACCTAATTATTGTTAATATGAAAAACTATTCATTTATTATTTTGTTAATAACTAAACTAATGTCTTATTTTATTTAACATTTATTCAACAAAATTATAATTTTTTTAATAGCCACATTTTCAAGCTTCTTCGAGTGCACTAAAATAGAAGCGAACATTCTTTAGTCGTATTCTTAGTTTTTCGTTTTTATTCTTATTCTCATTTTTATTTTGTTACTCGTTCTATTCTATACATGACATTCTTTCTTGGTTTTTAGCTCATTTGTTCTTCTCTTCAAACATGTTAACGTTGATTATAACGACAAATAAGAACTGAATTCGTTATATCATTACATTTAGAACTTTTTGAAATATTTATAACGCAACAAATTTTACAGAAAAATAATTATATTTATATTTATATTTAAGCAAAATAGTTGTTTTTTCTGTTTTCGATTTCTTCGTCCAATTAGATTGTTTTTATTTCCAGCATTTACTGCTTTACACTTTGGAGTAAGATTTTCTATATTCTCCAATATTTTTCTATTTTTTTTTTCTACCAATTTCTCAAAATTTTTACATCCTTCATATTTTTTTTATTTTTGGTTTATATGTAGATTTTAGACACTATTTATTTTTTAGATGTTTTGGTTCCTTCTATAAATTTTTGAATTTTCTAGTTTTTAAGTTTTGTTTTTTTTTGTTGTTTTAAATTATGCAAAATATGTCAGAACAAGTTTTTGTTTTTAATGGTTTTTATTTTACAGTCTTTGTTTTTTTTTGTCTATTGAATTCTTTGATTTGAAATATTTAGATCGTTTATATTCTTTTTCATATTTACTGGCTTTGCTACATTCGTTTTTTCAGTATTATTTTTGAAATTTTTGTTTCTTTGTATCCTTTGGACTCCCCAATTTTTATTTCAATGCTTGAATTCTCTAGGTTTTCTAGATTTTTGAGAATATGTTTTTTTAGTTTTATCAAGTTCTGTATTCTTATTTAATTTTTGATTTTTATGGATTTTTTAATATACTTACTCTAAATTGTTCGTTGGATATATTAAATTATATGTATCCAAATTCTTTAAAGCTGCTAAATTATCTAGACGTCAATATTTTCAAAACAATCTAAATTTTTCAAATTCTTTTTAAAATATCTAGATTTCTTGCATGCTTAGATTTTAGGTTCTCTGAATTTTAAAAGTTTTTAGCTGCAACACAGATTTTTATTTATTTAAGATTTTTTAGCATTTTAAACTACTTCTAAAACTAAATAACAATGCTATTTTTTGGAAATTTTAAGTTTTGAGCACCGTTCTCTTTCTTTTCATCAACAAAGATGGTTGTGACAAAAACAAAGTTCCTTGACATTCTTTTTTTTTCTCAATATTAATTTTTTGTTTCTCTTTCTCGGTCAATTTTTTTCTCCTACTTTTAATCATTTTTAACATTTTTTTTTATTGACACTGCATTTATAACTTTTTTAAACAGGCTCTTGATTCCAATAGGTTTCTTTAATATTGATCTTATTATCTCTTTTCATCTTTTATGCCTTCTTCTGTCTCTTTATTTCTATCCTCTACATCATTAATAAGTACAACCCTGGGATCTTTATTAATAACAGCAATTTGATTTTTTTGCTTCTTTCTAACTTTCCAATTCTTCGCCCTTCATTTTTTTCATATCTTTATCTGAACTTTCTTCTTCCTCTCACACATTTTTTCTGCCTGTGTTGATTTCTTCATTTAAAGCTGTCTATCTCTTTGTTGCAATTCTTTTTCATGCCAGTTCCGTGTTTTTTTCGGAAACCTTGCTTTGTTAACAATTAAAAAATTTACAAAGTAAATATAAAGAAAATATAAATAATATAAAATCGCATTTCAATATATTGAATCGCAAAAAAATTTTGAACCGATTGCGCATCCCTAGGTGACGGGAAAGTGTTCGTTAGTTAAATTTAACTCATTATTCTAATTTGCGAGACATGAGCGTACTAGCTCCCGCATAATTGTAAATTACGAACTTGTACAGAGTAAATTAACCATGCATGTAAAAATTACACAGCTAATTAATTTAATTTTAAATCAAAATCTCTGTACCAAATATGTCATCGCGTGCAAATTCAAGCTTTTCAATTTAAATAAAATTGAGACAATTATGCTAATACAAGAAATTACGAATTTTATATAAATATATTAAAATTGCTGTAACAGGTATTCTCTTCACACATTGACCAGTTTATTAACACGGAAAAATCATTCAATTTATTGAGCAGCTAATTAACAAAATGCGAGATCAACACAAGAGACTATTGATTAATATTGATAAATTAAACAAGAAAGTAATTAAAAATTATCAAACTCCACAATTTCAGATATTTCTGCAAACATTTTATATTTAATGCAATTAATTAAACTACTAAGCAAACTTTGAACCTCATGTCTTTTTTAATTTAGAAAAAAGTAAATTGCTTTCATTAGCTAGTGAAATTGTGCATTAACTAATTTTGTTCAGATATAAAAAGTGCATACATGTAATTATCTAATTAGAGATAATGTATAGATTAACTAATAGAAAGTACATAGTTAATTGTAGGTTGGCATTTTTGGAAATAATAAATACGACAATTATTTGGAAGATTCGAACATTGAAGATTGCATTGCCGTACATATTTTATCATTATTAATCACGATTGAAGTTTCCAGATAAAACTGGTAACTCTTTACTTAATGAAATAACTCTTAATATAGAATTCCGGCAGACAAAAATTGACTCGCTCTTTGTATATGTTTTTCCTAACAATTTTTAACGATGAAAAACTATTTTAGAAGTCTCTTTTTGTTTCTTTTTTTGCTTTTGAAAAGCATAATAAATGGATGATTTATTGGTGAAGCAGGTACATAAAAATACTCATTTTTGTTCATTTATGAATTAAAAACTGAAATCACATGCGCTTCTGATTGATGTCAATAAACTGAAGCAATTAACAATAATAAACGTTAGTAAAAACTAGATGCAGTTGGTTCTTAACAAGTGAAAATACAACAAAAACAGTAATTTATTTCTACAAGTAAAAAGAAACATAAATATAAATATAGCCTATCTTAAATGACTCAAGTGATGTCTTACTAAGCACAATTTTGTACAATTATCACGTTTTATAAATTCAGCCTTACATCAGGAAGAAATCGGGACCAATATAATTTCCGCATGTCGGAAAATCCGATGGAGTGGAAGCCAAATCACTTGAATCTCCCACCTGAAACACGATATCCATCCCTCTCGTCCATCCCTTAGACTTTTCATCTCTTAACATCCAGAAACCTTAAAAATCATCCCTTTAATACCAATGAGAACCCAGAAAAAACGAACAAACCAGGATTGTTTGCCAGGAATCTCAATGCTACGACGCCATTTTTCGGAACTCGGATCGTATCTTTCACGATTGGATTATTGAGATTTCTTTTAAACAAGACATTTTGTCGATCCAATAATTTTATTTCTTCGCTTGATGGAACGCTCTCAAATTGACGAAATCCGACCAGATAGAAACGATACCCGTGTAAATGGAAAATGTGTTCCTCGTCCTCATCTGAAAATTAATCCACGTCCGAATTAACGTAATTGTTAACATGGAAGTCAATAATTACAAGTTTGAACTAGATCGAACCTTGATTAATAAGAATGATCTCGGTTGATGATCCCGATGGGATGTACTCGACGTGAACGCATTCACAAATTTGTTTGCCTTGACATTTCTCGGGGATATTGAGATAATCGCAGACCGTGCTCAAGGAAACTTTGTCCAGTTGGGTCAGCAAGGGAGATGAGGGATATGTGAATGTTAAATTGTTGACTCCATAAATGCGGGAACTATATTTTCCTAAAAAAAAAAAAAAACTTTTATAACAACATTTTACTGATAGCTGAAATAAATAGGTTTGTTAGTAAACAGAAAATATACTGAATGACATTAGAAATGCAACACCTTGAAATAACATTTCTTTTAAGTTGGTTTCTTTGTTATTTATTGGCCTTAAATCGCTAAAGATCTAATTAAAACTTCAACCCCAAGAACTAGGAAAGAAGAAAAAAATACTTAATAATGTTTTTGACAACCCTCGTTTCTAATGCACTCATTGTCACGTCTAGGCCTATTCAATTAGGCGATCAATTTCCTCCTAAGGTAGTTCATCCCAAGCAAGTTGAATTTCGTGATGTAGGTGAGCTAACGTCTGTGGAGGGTTCTGTAAAGTCGTCAGTCTTTTTCCCATCATATCCCAAACGTGTTCAATTGGATTTAAGTTGGGAGATCTGGGGGGCCAAGGCAAAACGTTCAGTCCTGAAGTCTCTGCTTCGTTGTGCTATGTTAGGACGTGCTTTGTCTTGCTGGAATATAATTATGGGAGAAGATAAGGTTGGATGATGAACATAACGAGCTGCTGTTATGTTGCCTCTGATAAACATCAAAGGTGACCGGCTTCCACGGGCAATCGCTCTCCAAACCATTGTGCCTACAGTGCGGTGTACATGTCTTTCAACAGCAAACTCAATATTGGATCTTTTTCTACGACGCCTTCTCACTCGTCTACGGCCATCATGCATCCCTAAGCAGAAGCGATTCAACACTAAAAACAACCCTTTTCCATTCGTCTCTTTACCCTTGGCGTTCTCGGCACCAATCCAACCTATGACGTCGGTGTGCAAAAGTTAAAGGCAAGACCAACTGCGGACGATATCAATACAGCCCAAAAGACCTGTTGCGCCGATATAAAGTTCGCAAACCGATCTACCCTCTTCAGAAAACCATTGGTCTCCCAGCTATCGACTTGTGACAAATCGGTCTCTTAAAGTCATGAGTCTTAGCCAACGATCCTGGCATTCTGTGGTTTGCCCATGGAGTCTTTCTTGTTTCTCTACCATCTTCATTCTATGTCTACAAAGCTTAAATCACAGGGCTCACGTTTTGATTTAAACGCCGAGTAATTTGCACTTGTAAACGTTCAACTAAGAATGATTTTTAATTTATGGGAGTCAGAAAATAAGAGGTAAAGAATTTTTTGCACAAAAACTGTTGGAGACAGTGTGCTGTAGTATTTCCGAACATAGAACTTATACACAAAATATTATCAAGAAAAATTGTTATTTCTAGGTGTTGCATTTTTAATGTCATTCAATATATTTCACTTTGGCACGAAACAGTATAGAGCTATTATTCACACCTTGTAATTATTACGCAATTAAAACAAAAAATATGTACTCTATGTGCATGCAATCTTTTATTATCATTCAATTAAAATTTAAAGAATTTTGTTATTAACTACTCATGTTGCATGAATTTATAATACAAAATTTTGTTTTAATTAATTCCTATAATAAAAATAAATAGCTAACAGAAACCAAAAATGGAAAATAAAAATAGATTGAAAGGATTATATTTATACTAATTAAATGTATGGAGAACAAAAACGAACTGAAGATTGCGCATGCATTTTAATACAGTTTCGTTCCAGATACAGCTTATAAAAATTTCCTTTCCTCTAAGATATATCACTTCGTTTTTCAGTTTTACCTGCTAAATCTGGCAATGTTTAGTAATTTATTACAGGAAAGGGAAATAAAAAGCGCCATTTATTTGAACAGGATGCCGTATAACAATTTCACTCAATCCTGGAGGGCTTTCTTATTGGAGATCAATTTCTCTTCTCATAGCACGTAGATAATTGCATTAATTAATTTTTGAATTATTTTTGAAAAATATAATTAGAATTTCACGTGAGATAAAAAACGTTCTATTTTTGTTGGAAAATTTCCCAGGAAAAATTTCCGATTATTAAATTTTTTCCCTTTGCTTTTATCTGTGGTAAAAAATGTAACGTGTCAAGTTTCAGAGATACATTAATTATTAAATAACATCTGCTTTTAACAGTGTTGGTAAATTTTACTACAGATTCAAAAAGTTTGTAAACAACATTTTGAATTTTGAATTATTTGAAAGGTGGCTCCTCCTTCCATCCTTTCTTTTAGATGTTTAGCTTCTGTGATTTTAAATAATCAGGATCTGGATTGTCGTTCCTAGATCTCTAATTTTGAAGGTATTTAAGGTACTTAAACTCTATGTTTTTAAATTTTTGTCGCAAATCTCACGTTCTGGACATTCATGCTTCAAGATCTCAGGTTCAAGACTTCTTAGCTTTTACCTTGATAATTTGAATCCTGAATATTTGAAGTCCATGACACTAAGTTTTTAGTACTTTCATATTTGTAATTTGCAGGTCTTATATTTTATAGATTTTAGATACTAATTCTTCAAAAAATTAATTGTACCAAATTCTCAGAACCAAATGTGTATCTATGATAATTTTTGTATTTTACATCTACAAAATGCAAAATTTTGTGGTCTGTAAATCTCTTATTTAAAAATCTAAAATCTTATACATTGTCAATCCATTCTTGAAAGTAGCACATTTGGAATACTCCGATTTTGAATTCTCTCAACTCTCTGTGAAATTGTCAATTCCTGGATAAAAAATATTCTCAAATTAAAGTATGAATGAAAAATTTTTATAATTAAATTTAGCAGTTTTCAGACAAGATTTTCGTATTTATTCCCAAAATCCTTAAATCCTAGGATTTTTTATATCATAAATTCCAAAATTATAGATGTTTAAGAGCTGGTTCGTCAGTACCTAAATTTTTAAATTATTCTATTCACAGACTAATTTTTTCAATTTTCTCGGTTTTTGGATACTAGTTGTCCAGCTCTGTAAAACCTGTTTTCAACAATTTATTCCAACACATTTTTTTAATGTTTTTATTCTAAATTAAACACTTTTCATTTCATCATTTCACTAAATGATTCAAGAAATGCATTATCTTGTTTAACAAAATTCTTTGAAAGGAACGAAATTTCGTAGTGGAATTTTTTGTGACTTTTAAACTTAATAAATTACAACGTTCAACATTAAAAGGTTAAATATTAAGACACTACTATTTAATTACCTAATATTGCAAGACACCCTCAGAACGTGTGATATATTTGTCTACCATTTTTGACAAACTTTTTTAATTACTTTCTAAAAATAAAGTCGCACGCTTCAACAAAGCGATGAAATTTCCCGATTTCCGACTTCGGCTGCACCTCTTGCTTTTCAACGTCAATAATGAAGTGAGCACTTATAGACACTCACTTTTGCGACCGGCAGATAATTTATTAATAATGTAAACCTGTTTCATTTGTTACAAGCTGCTGTCGTAGAGCCGGACTTAAATATTAACTTTCTTTATGTTTCATCAATAATTGCATCGTTGTTTTAGACCCATGTATATTTTCATCACGTATCAGTTTTTTAAGAGAAGCCAAGCGTAATAATAAATAACCGCTTTTGTATCCTTTCTTATATTTGACCTTGATCGAAGTTTTATTGCCGAAATTTCAGGCTGTTAACAAATAACTATCGATTAACTCTCATAGCTAATAAAGCAAAACATGTCTAGAAAATGTAGTTTGCGTATTATATTTTCAATCTCGTTAGCTTCAAAAAATAAAGTTCTAAATATTGTAGAGAGTGCTCGTTAAACCACGAGATTGAAGTCAATGTTCTCCTATTGTAACATAAAGGTCATATCACAATGGACTCCACAACTAATTATTAAAGTCAGTCGTTATTAGCTGCAAATAATAGTGAAGAACCAATTGTCTAGATCTAATAATATTTTCTCAATTAGTGTAACACTGTTAGATAACACCGCTTTCACTACACATTCGTTCATTCGTTCTTATATCATTCTACTTTCACTCAGCCAAGTAACCGGATGCCTCACCATTGACATTAACAATTCTGGATCCGAAGGACAAGTACACGACCTTTGTGATCTCCCTTAACAACTCTGGCATCCTTTGTATCGACTTCACATCTCTTAAACACACCCTTCCAATTTTACTTTCGCAGAAAACGGTATCAAAACTCCTCCCTTCCTCTTCCGCATCGTTGTTGACATTCGTTTTTGGTTCAGTGTCTTCATAATTTAACAGAGCTAGTCCTTCACCGTTGCATGACTTAACACGTACGAAATATCCATTGATTCCCTCTTTACTCTTTACCACAAAGTCCACGCGCTCTCCTGTACCAAGAATAAACGAATTGACCTCTGTCGGATTAACAGGATTTCCATCCAAAGCAATTATTCTAATCGGATGATTATCGATGCTCAAGGTTACGGGACAACCAGAATTACCTCCGATAAAAGCAACCCGAAACCTATATCTTTTGTTCCTTCGTACGTTGAAAATCGATAAAGCTCCCGTATCTGAGGGTCCTTTACCGTTTATTAGTAACTGATTATCGCTTTCTGAAATTAAAACGAGATGACTTTTGGAGTCTACGTCATAATGTTTTCGTAAAGGTTCAATTTTCTCAGGTTGTCGTACGATAAGAGCTCCAAATATCCCCCGGGAACGATCGTCGTCGGAATATGCGTGATATACATGTGTTCCAGGGGCTGTTACTCTGAACTTGTACTGGAAAGTGGTGTAGCTAAGAATGGGGCACTGGGTCACAAGAGGAACTCCATCCATATAAGGTGCTTCATTATTAGGTTGCCCTCTCCAATGAACCGTTAAAGTGTGACCGGGGATTTTATTTACTATGTCGACGACTAAGATGTCGTTCTGACATATCTGGATTGGAGGACCAGGACTTTGTCTGTTTAATAATATCTCCAGAGAGGACGACTGGTTGTTAGCGGCACAGTTTTCACAGTTTTCACAGTTTCTACAAAAATAGAATTAGTTAGAACATGTTGCAAAAAAGATTCTTCTTCTAAATACAAATAATACCAAAATAAATAAAACAGATTAAACTTTAAACGATGTAGTGTAAATGCTGAACATTAAAATGTGGACATATTTTAAAATCTATTTATCTCCATGAAACGCGTTGAAACGTCGAAAAAAAATATACATATAAATTTTACTGTGCAGTCAGTTTTAATGCTTTACTTTAATTTTTCAAACAATACCTTTCAACTATACTTTCCAATTTAAATGATTTAGTAGTTATAATAAATTATTCATCCCATTTTTCCGTAAATTTAATTTAATCATTTATTTTTTGACCCTTTTGTAAATTAATTATTTTCATTTACATAATTTGATCGATAAAAAAAACTAAACGGAAGCTAAAATTTGAAATTATTCATTTAATAAAATTATATTTCTTCGCTATAATCGGAAATAACACCATGTTTGTTTAATAATCATAAATTATGAAATATTAAATAACATTAACTAATCTATCTTGCTTGTGGGTGCACTTGAGACATGTATTTTCTTTAGCTTCTAAATTATTTTTACCAATTTTACTGAATAGTTAAAACATTGTTAGCAATTAGGAATTAGAGCATTTCATCAAACTTATCGAAACTAGACTTTGACTTTTAGACAGTTAAATGTTTTATTCCCAAAAACTTGTTAGAGTGGACGTGTACAAATAAATATTAAGAATTTCATCACATGCCAATTTCGAAAATTGACTACACACTTATATCAACTGGGTCTTCAAGTTTTTTAAGTTTTAGAAAAGTGTAGTGTCGTATGTCGATTTTAATGCGCAAAAAAAATTAAATTTCTAATTTGTAATATCAAATACATATAAAATGAAATATGAATAAATAAAAAAGTGAACAAAAAATCGTTGAAAGTGATGGCTGATAAGATTGTATTAAATACAATTGTACTGAATGTAGAAAATAACAACTTCAAAAAAATATAAAAAAAAAATTACATTTTTTTTTTCAAACAATATCGAAAAGTATTTAATTTGGTGCTATCTTATATAGAATTTCATGAGGAATCTAACGGTGCCACGTAAATTCACGTACGAACTCGGGTTCCAAAGTTATTCGCATCCGAATTTTTGGAAAGTTGCATTTGGCGTCGAAACGGCAAAAATTTGGTGATTTCGACGATTTTTTAACTTTTTAATTAGGACAGATATTTAGATGCGATCAACGCTACCGTGTTTCTAGAGTCCTAAATGCTAAGAATCCGATCTTATCTCGACTTCGAAACTCGCAAAATTAAAAAAAAAAAAATCTCTGACTCAATCGATGAAAATTTGTTAATTTTTAGAAATTTGTCCGTATCTTCTAGACCAGTCGACATATCGGAATCAGATTTTGCAAAGAATCAGATTGGAAAAAAATTGATTATTTTTAACATTATTTTTTTAAATCAGTTCTCAAAAATTAAAGCTAGACTTCATCATTATAGTGTCAGAATAGTTAAAAATTGACGTAAACTCACAAAATTTTACAAAACTGCCTATTTTGAAAAGTTAATTAATTACATTTAAAATAGGCACAAATTCTTCTACCTTAAATTACTCCGATATTAAAAGAAAATTTTAAAATTTCTTATGTTTATTTTTGTAACATTTAAAATGCGTTTATATGTTAATTATAGTAAATATAAAAAAACTATATAAATATCGCATTCTAAAATTTAATTCAATTTAATCCAACTAAATTCAAGAAACCATTTTTTAATTACCAATCGAATAATCTAAATCAGTCGCTCCTTTTGTTTTTGTCAGTAAATTTCTTAAAAAAAAACTAAACTAAAAAATTGTTAAATCAACGAGGTTCTAATTTCTACGTTGATATTAAGTGTTTTTACAATTTGGCTAAGACCAGACCAAAATTCTTAGTTTTTAAGACAGCATGAATCTTTTCAGATTGATTGGAAATATGGCGCTCTAATATATGTGTATGCAAATAACGAAATTTCACAATTTTTGGACTCATCATTTTTTGGCAATCCATTGCATTTAAATTTAATATGAAATAAAACAACGCATCCAAAATCGTACAATTATAAGTGTGCAAAGTCCAATCCTATTAAAGATATAAACAAATTTCATTTTTTAACCTTGGAAGTAATTTTTTGACAAAAAAATTTTGATTAAAACATCCCAAAATCTTAGTATTCAAACCTGAGAAATCCACTCCTTTGTCGATTTCTGTAATGCTCCGAATTTTATAAAATACTTAAATATTTGAGGCTGTAAACTAATTTCGTAAACTTGAAAATAATCATTAAATTTTAACTGTAGTTTTTAATCTATGCATAAACGCGGATTTTTAAGTTATTCTTAAAATTCCAGATAGCTGAATTCTGATATTCTGCATTAAAAAATCAGTGGGTCAATCTTAAAAAAAATTAATAGAAACTTGTTTGCATTTTGAGTTTTTGTGAAACTTGTGATTGCATAGGCAACGAAAAAAGTCTGTCAAAATAGTTCTCATGAGATTTTTTTTTAATTCCACAGAGAAATCCAATTTTTAATGTTTTTGTAGTTACTTCGTATAATTGAAAATAGAATATTTACATTGGTTAATTATTCCTACCTGCTTTGCATGGACTAGTTTGTCAAGTTTCTACATTTACTTTTCTAATATTCATTTAAATTTTTAGGGCAAAGAATACTGACGTGAACCTAATTAATATGCAAAATTCAAATTCCAAATAGGTCAATTAAAATGCCTCTTTATCCCAATTTAGAAGCTAACGCGTTTCATTTTTATGTCGCCAAGTTAAACATAATTAAGGTGTTAATGCACTTTTACCATTTTTTGTAAGATCATTTGGCGATGGAATATTAAACAAACAATGATGACTATAAAAGTTATTGAAATTGTTGTTCCACGGAATTTCTGTCGCTGATCTATTTTTACAGTTTTGTATGCAAAAAATGGCTCTTAAAAAAGTGAACCAAACATAATAATGATTCTTAATTAAAAAAAACTCAAAAACTCTCCAAAGTAAAGAAATTTAATTTGTTTTGCTAGTTTCGTCGGCACTTCTGTCCAATTTTAGCATTCTTTTCCAAACTAAGAAAGCACACAATGACACCGGTATAGCAAGTCTGTTTGTTTATTGAATGAAAGTGAAATAAAAAAAATCATTATTGAAAGTAGGTCCTCTGTATTGATTCATCAGAGAACGTAAATATAGTCCCATTTTATTCGGTGTTTCAAATATGGTGTTCAAAAAAATCTCATTAACAGAATAACAAAGTTTTTTTCTGGTTGTCAGTCTTCATCATCAGGGCCTACCTTATTGCTCGTGCTGCCTCAACATGGAGTTTAATCCGACATATCATTGGCCAATCCAGGTCATGGCAAGGTCTATCACAGCTCTCAAAATGTCCCTCTGGCAAAAACAAATTAAATCAGAAACTAAAGTAATGGAACGAAGATATTAATTTTAAGACGTCTCATGCTGGTACGTTGACAGGAACAATGTTTATGGTGTCGAACATTTCCATTCTTTGTTGGAAATTGCCAACAATTTCTCTTTAAAGAAAGCTGTTTAACAAGTACCGTTCAATACAGCGAAAGGTTTTAAATCTTCCTTTTAAGCAATTGGCATAAATTTCATTGTTCATTGTAGTGTCATGTCATTAATACCTGTAATCTTTGAAAAGAAAATTTAAGGCTGTTTTGTAGGTCGTAGGATATGCCTCACTTTCAATGCGGAAGAAATGGAAACCACACGTAGAATTTAGAAACAAGAAGTGCAAGAATTTTAAATTAATTAGACACTGCATTTATAAGTGAATTAAGTTGTTTCCAAGCATAAAGTAAGTTGGTAACTGCAGTTTCAGGGTTACATTATTAACACTTTATGTGTAACATACATCTAAGTTTATATTTGAAGATAGACATTAACTCTTGTTCACATCGCAGCTAAAACAAGGATACAATTACTATTTGCAAAATCATCGTTAGCCAGCGTAATATAATATTATTCTGTCATCCTAACAATGTTATTATTATTAAACAACAAAAGTTCATTGTCTTCAAAAAATTACGGCACCGCTATTTGCACATTTTATTGCAGCTCAATTTTCATCAAATTTTTCTTAGACTTCTCGTTACATCATAAACTTGAAGACTAAATTCCCGTTGTTAGTTTTTTTAAAGAAAATGTACAGCCACACATGAAAGTTGTGTTTCATTTCTTGCAAGGAATGTGGATGAAACAACGCAGTTTATGTCTTGTGCAAGAAGCGTTAGAAAACGTTGTAACAAACGAGAAGATATTGCGACAAAAAGTGAAATGATCTACTTGAGACAAAAGAAATGTAGGTCGCAACCTTGGATAATTACTTACAAAATATCGTGTGTCTCAGTAATTTTCCTGATGTATTGAATTAACCATAAAGCAGGATTTAGTCAAGGTTATGACGGGGCCATTTCGTATGTAAACCAATAGTGAAAAATATTTTGTTGTTTACTTTCCTAGCACTGTAATGGTAAATAAAATTTGTCCTTAACATTCTTATTCGTCCTTTCTTTTGATATATCTAAGTAAGTTTATTTATAGTAGGTTGTCTGTTGAAAAAACCATATGTTGGAACACTAAATAATATCTATATGAAAGTTTGTTTGTTGCAGCGTAATCGTTTATTAAGTACTTAATAATAACATGATTATTTAAAAGTGTACACTATTTTTTTGTTTTTCTTCTTTAACCTAACTTATTTATTTATTTACTCATTCACCACATTTTACTAAATTATTTTGTATTGATAATGTTGGCTATTGAATTTTAATTAATAGGCATCTACCCATTTTATTATATTTGCATAGAAATAGTAGTAAAGCTAAATCTAAAGTAATAGCTACAGAGAAAAAAACAAGCAAACGAATCGAGGAAATTATAAGAAACAACGATAAACGAAAAGAAATCAAAGACATCAAAAGTACAACATATTCGTTTAGTAAAACTGAGTATGCACATAAAAATAACAAAAAAAAAACGAAAATGTACCCAGAGTAGAAAAGAAAATAAGGAAAGACAGACATGACATGACATGACGAAACAAAGCCAGTCAGAACAAAGCGTAAGAACAAGAATATACCGAACAAATAGCAGAAGAAGAACAAGTAGAAGACATGTAATACTGGAACAGATATTGGAGGCGAAGGAAACTGGAAAAAATTAAAAATAAAGGCCAAAGAACGCATGGACAAAAGGAGTAAACAACGACAAAATAAGAGCAAGAACAAGATGTGAAAATGTGAAAACGTAAACAATAGATTGAAAGAAGTAAAAAGAAATATGGAAAACTACCGGAGAAAACCGACACATCGAAACAATACTCAACACCGAAAGTTATTAGAACTCCTGCTTAGGAATATTTATTTTTTATAAAAAAGCACTCACTTTTAATCAAGTTTTAATTTTTTATCTGTGTGATCTATTAGTTAAGTGTAGTTAGGTATCAGTTAAAAAAAGCTAAGTAATGAAATTAGTAAATAAGTAAGTAGCAGGTAATCTTTATTGTCCTCAAGACTCTCATCAGAAAATATAATACCCAAAAAAAAAAAAATGGTAACATGCTAACTTATGATGATATCATAAAAACATAACATAAAAATTAATAGTAATCATCAAAATTTGGCTGATAGAAGAGTTTGCAAACTCCTTGACAATTTGTTGTAAAAGATTATGCAAAAATAGTTTTTAGCTTTCCTACAACGAGATATTCTGAAAAACGAGAGTTTTTCAGTCGAAGGCTCAATAGTTCTAGTTAACGCTAAAATACTTTTGACTATTGAAAATTATTATCTACTTCAATTAGAATATATTCCAGATAATAGATATACAGAGAAAGTAAGTTTTTAAACACTTTTAAAGAAGTGAAGTATGGTTTGCAGCGATCACGATATCTATCGCCTTTGAAGCCAAAAAATCTCTGGAGTGTTAAAAAATAATTCAATTGGTCTTTGTTTTATAAAAGAAACCAGAATTCTCACTACACTTTCATTAGCAAAGAACACTGTTATTTAGTTTGAGAGAAAATGAGGTAGATCATTAATAGAAATTAAAAACAAAAAGGGTCTTAATGTTGCCTCTTGTGGAACTCTTGCTTAATTTTTTCTTTATTGTAATATTTTAAAATCAAGCATTTAACTTTTTTTTTTTCAAATTTGCTGTTGTAACAAAACTATTAATGGACTAATTTTGACTGCGTTAATATGCTATTACCAAAATCAAAAACATAAAACTTTTTTCGGTTGGTAACACACATTGTTTGAAATGTTAGGTGTCAGTGTAAGTTTAAGAGCCAGATTCAAAAAAAATCATATAAAGCAAATTAGCTGTGGATTTTTTAGCAATTTGCCGTAATTATCTGAATTCATCCTGAAACACCAATTTTGCAATTTTACTTGAGATAAATTACAAGGATGATTAGTCTACATGTTTCAAGTTTAAAATAATTTCACAAAATGTCACAAAATTCTCTAAAAATCAAGTTTGACTTTATTTGCAAAAAAAATTTATTCGATATTCAAATTAAAAAACAATGGCATAAAAAACTCATTTTATATAAGAGCACACGTGCCTTACAGGAACTCCTGGTAAAGTATAAATTTTATAAAACTAGTTTTTTGAATATAGAACACTGCAGTTGCTTCTTCGGTTCAGTTCATTAGAAACAATAATTATCCTTAATTAATTACTTAAAATACGTCAACAAAGAAAGTGTATAACGTGAAATTTTTACATTTCGTGTTGTTAAAACAGTTCTTATACGATAATTGTAGAACTCTTTTCCCAATAATGAGGTACCATAAATACGTCTTTCCAGTTTTTTTTTTACTTTCACTCAAAATTTTAGCTCTATTTATGTATCAATTAACAAAAAAGTATAAATGTAATTGACTAAAATTCTGAGCTTGCAACTTCCGTATTTAATCTTCTGTTAAATTAAGCGTTAACGTGACCAAGTTCCTCAGATTAGTAATTTTTGGCGACATCTTTAATTGTTGATGTTAAGGACGAGTAAAAGTTGTAAACGCTGCTTGAATGTAATTCTTTGCTATTTTAACCAAGCGTAAGTTATCTCACAACTGGATACTATTCTCGCACTTCTAGTAGCATGTCAACATGACTTTCGCATTGAATCTGGAAATCTAATACGAATTTACGATGCAATTTTAATCTACATAGTAGTGCTATTATTCTAAATAAATAAAAACCTTTACGCCAATGTTGACCATCATCATAACCTCGCTGATTCTTAAATTAAACATCATAACTTTCTAAACCACACAAATTATATTTTAAATTTTTTGCATGACAAACGGTGACATAATAAAATTGAAGCTCTCAGTAATTCGGCTCAAATATCCAATATTTGCTAGGCACTTTTTACTCCCTTGAGAATATTGTTTTCCTCCCGCAAGGTAAAAATAAAGCTGTTTACCTTGCATAATTCGATCTTAACAACTATAAATAAAATCAAAAACATTTACCTGGTAAAGGAGAAAAATATAACACCGCCATAACCGCCGCAATCATAGCTAAAACGATAGTCACCCTAAGTATCACATTTTGAGTTTTAGACATTTTGTAGTTAGTTTCTTTACAACACGACTCGAACATAACAGAAATTTCACGACGAACACATAAAAAATGAATATGTCTGTGGACTGACGTTAAACTAGCGTCGGCAGAAATGATAACAAAATAATAGCAGACATTGAGATATTGAAAATAAATAACGCACCACCTGCAAGTTGCAGGTGTAGCTATGGAACTGATAGCAGACTACCATTGAGGGATCTCCCACTTCAAAATGTGGTAGAAGGAAATAAAGTACTTGAAAAAATATCAGAAGTGAAAGTAAAGCGGACCTCGACTCGCGCTCAATGGTAATTTTACTACACCGCCGTCTGATGCAAGAAAAACGCATTTCCAAGTTTAGTTTTCTTGGTTCCGTAGTGCATTTTCACGTGTTTAATTAGAAATAATAAGAATTAACCTATAATCAAAAATCACTCAAAGATATTAGACGATTTTAGAACCATGAAATCAAGAGAAACTTGAAGATATGGAGAAAAGAACGTATGACCACATAAGGAATTTGTCTTATTTGCTTTGCAGGATTCACTTGACTTTCAAGTGAGGAAAATGCAATAATTTGAAGATGAAAGTCGTGCATTTCTTGGATGCATTTTAAACTTGACATGGAAATTAGGATTTAAATTAGTACTTTCTTTGTACACTTCTGTTGACTTTTATGTGACTGTTTTATTTACGATTATTATCTACATAAGAATCTACCTCATTGTAAAACAAATAGAGCGTTTAATTGCTCACTGTTACTAATACACAAATAGCTTTTGTATCGTAACTATTACTTACATTGTTTTGCATTTTCATTACTCTCGTAATATCAGTAATAAATTTATAATTCTACAATAAATTGATTTTATAGCTCCTTACTCGGTAACTAGCTACTAAATTTCAACATTTTATTTTTTGATGTTGAAAAATTAGAACACTTGCTAAAAAACTGCACCAATTTAGCGCTACCGCTAACCTATTTGCTTTATTTTATTATTAAAAATATATAAATATAATGTATAAAATTAATTTATTAAATTTTTTTATCAAATTATAAATATAGACTTTAACATGAATTAAGACATACACTCATAAACTTTCTGCAGAACATGCATTATTTTTAATACAGTTTACTGCCCTATGAAGCAACGTTGCCTCCTGTTAACCAGATAATGAACTAGAACCTCTTTATCGTAAAAACTATGAAAAACTTGATACACTCAAAAAAACTCCATTATCTCCATAAGACTAAATTAAAAATATAAAACTTTTTTGTTAAGTTAAACATAAGCTTGTAGCATCCCAAGAAACTAAACTACATTTGCTATTCGTAGAATCCTATAAAATTAAAGTCTAGTTAATCTTCAGCTAGTAATTTTCACCAAATCTTGTGACCTATAAACCCACCCACATCGTTCGACCCGAGATTCGCCTTTAATAAAACTGGACCATACATCGAATTTCCACATTAACATTTTATGTCTTCTTTTTATGTTGATATTGGCATTGAGATTCACCTCAAACTCAGTTTCTGCTCGTCTATAACGTGTGAACTGTATACAAATCACTTTTGAAAAGCGATGAACAAGGAACATTTTTGTTAGTATTTTTTTAGATTCAAGGGTTTAAGAAATGAAAATCACATGCTAATTAATGTATTAAATAGGAATAGGAGACTGATTTATTAATGTGGAAAGTTGTTTGTGATATAGTTAAGAAAACTGTGTAAACTTCAGCATTCTGAAGTAAATAATGAAAGCTAATACAAATACTAGAAATAATAACAATAGCAAAAACTATAAGTAGAAAGTGGATAAGGCTGCAAATGTGTGGCGCATTGTGCATGCCCATTAAAAGTTCCTAAAAAAATTGTGATTTCTTGATGTACTGTAATCCAAATGAGAACAATTATGTCGTGTTGCGCGATTTCATTTTCAATGTCTTCTAAATGAAAGAAAACCAGAGAGAATCAAGTCATTATAGTGCACCAAAAATTCTCTATCATTATGCGGAAAATCCAGTAATAAGTGCTACTTTCTCGTTTGTCTAATTTCTTTTAATGCTAGTAAAGCATTAGCTAAGTATAAATAGAGTAAAAATCTATAACATTAAATTTATCAAACCTCACACTGTGTGAATGTAATACCAACTCATAAATTGTACTAATCAACGGGGAATTTCTTGCTTTCATTAAACTTGTAAAATGTTAAAATTTATTTATAACCTAGATTCTTAGATTTTCCAGACTTTCAGATACTAGGTTTTAGATTCTCAAATTTTTATATTTTTATTTTTTAGTTTTTCCACGTTCTAGGTTGTTTAACTTAAAATTTTTGAATTTAAAAATGCTACATTATGAGACTATAATTTTTAAAATCATAATTTAAATGCTCATTGTCCTGTCACATTATTACAAAATACGTTACTAAATTAAAATGGAACTTTCATCGTTTAAATATTTTAGATATGTTTAAATTTTGTAAAAATTCTAAATATTTAATTTTAATTTAATTTAATTTCGATGTTGTAGACTTTTTCGATTCTTTGAACAATTTTTGATTTTGCAAGTTTTAGTATTTTTTTCATTTTAGAAATTTTTGAATTTTTTAGACTTGCGATTTTGTGTATTTTTTAAAATGCTGATAAATTGTTTTCTCGTGTCTTCTTCTATCGTTTGGATTTTTTTCATTCTTTGATTTCTATATAATCTTTATAGCCATTCTCTAAATTTTTAATATTCTTTACATAGTTTAAAAGGCTTGAATTTTTATTTTTTTGAATTTTTTCGTTAAATCTTCGAAAATTTTCAAATTCTTTTGTAAAATGTATTTTTTAGATTTTTTAAATTGTTTCGGACTTTGGATAGACTGGATTCTTGAAGTCTACATTTTTTAAATTCTTCAAAATTTAAGAAATATCTAAATTTTCTAGTTTTTCCAAACTCTCTAGATTTTCTTGAACAAATTGTATTTAAAATACTTGTAATCCCAGCAGTTTTTTGATTCTCTAGATTTTCTAGATTTTTCCTAAACTTCACAGATTGTTTAGATTTTTTTATTCGTTTGTATCCTTTACTTTACTTTTCCAATTCTCAAAATTTTCTAAATTTTATTATTTTTTAAATTTTTTTATAATATGTTCTAAACTTATTTTCTGTCTCTTTACTCTTATTTTTCACCTTAACACTGGCTGTTGATGACACACTCGGTCTAAAACGGCACTTACTTACTTAAAATATGCTTTCTCCATCTTTCTAATTTATAACTGTATAAAGTTTAACAAATTGCATCATTATTGAAAATGCTCAATTTGACTTTGAATTAGTGAAGTCTTAATGGCCTTTGGTACAATTCTAATAATTTTTTTTTTTTTTAATTTGCCAAGCATATACAGCCGGTCTGTCCATGAGTGTGATAATATATTAGATATACAATTTCTCTCTAATTTTTTCTTTTATCAGTATGTGGGTAAAGTTTCTAAAGATTTTTTTCTGCAAAATACAAATATGCAAAATAATAAATTTGGCTTACACTTTTAGTTGAATAATAATTGACTTACAAACCAAAAACAAAATCCTAGATTAACAGACCCTTAGATTTACATTTTAGTTTTTCCACATATTTGTATTGATCAGTATTTTTAACTAAATTCATTTTTGTTTAATAGTTATTGAAAAAAAATTGCTTTAACTGTGAGAAAAATGTAGAATATACAAGTTTTACCGATTTTTTTTCTCAAACGAATTTTGGAATAAATGTTTAGCTATCTAAATTGAATATTTTTGTTAGCTCCAATAACTACATCATATCATCCTATCACAGTAAAAAAAATATTTTAGAATTTTAGAAACATTTAAAAATCAAAAGAAAGATTTACTTTTCCTGAAACATGACCCAAATCTTAAAACACGTAAACTCACATATTTTCCAAGAATATTTAAAATAGAAGTAATCACGCTATAAACAACTTAACTATAACATTAAACCGATTAAGAGTAACAGAAGCATAAATTTACAAATAAGCTTATATTGCCTAAACTTGAGAAAATCGATTCTTGTATGCACCAAAGTGAAACCTGGTTATTTATCTCATTAAGTGACAAGGTGCATGTATGTGCATATTTACTCAGATTTACTCAAATAATTTTTTTAACTTCGTTGTATAGTGTACACATGCAATTTTACAATCCACCGAACAAACCTACGTTTTTTATTTTCTTTCAAAAAAATGTAATAAATATATAGACACACTGTATGTGCTTGTAGAAATAAATTACGAGCAACTTTACATTTACACTCGATAATATCTTCACGTTCTTCGAGTGTTCCATTTTTTAATTGGCGCACTCAATTATGCAGAAATTCCAGTTTTACGATGCACAAAAGTGAAACTCGTCGTGGTGAATTAGTAATCCTGTAAAACAGAAATGATCAAGTTTGTAAACTGCACTTTCTTCACCTTTAAGTATAAATTAAACTCATTGTAATAAGTATGAGTGAAATTATAATATTAAACCTAATTTCCCTAGTTGCTTGAAAACAGTTGCAAGAAGTTGCACATAAATTAAATCTACAAAAGCAAAGTTTATTTGAAACTTTGAAGGCAGCGAGAGCTTTGCACTAAATCCTATTGGGATCGACAGATAATTACGATTTCGCTTTTATTAAATATTTATCATTTCAAACAATTTAAACGTTTTTTTAGCCAGTCTTTTTAGTTACTTAAAGCCCATTTTTTCTCAACTATTTGTGACAATGTGTCTGTTAAGAATAAAGTTTACGGTTTTATCCACTTGTGCACGGAAACTTCCCTCTATGAGAATACAAAAAAAAATATAGTAAATGTGCTGCAGACTTTATGGCTGACGTTTATTTAACGCAGTATTTCATTAGTTCAAGACGAATATGTTTAAAGCGACACGGTTTTGCCACTGCACTCAGGTTTTTTGTTGATATCCATTAAAGTGATTTACAGACGGAAAACTCCACACCCTGAAGAAAAGAAAATTTGTTCGATGTCGTGAGGTATTTTAAATATGAAGGGAATTTTTTTCCAGTGCGACACACTATGTGTGAATAAAAAGTCTGTAGTAATAATAAAAGAAAAAATAGGAAAGTAAAAGCTTTTCCGCTTTGAATAATTAGAATATAATAGCTCACGACTGATTTCTATTTTTTAGCGCCTACTTACAACGTACTTTACAAATTGAAACGGCACTGTTTGTTCATAATAGAAAGCGACACTTGCTATACAATAATAAAATTGAAAGTCAGCGACAATAAGTAGGTACGCATGAGAGAAATTCATCACCTGGGGGTACTTTATTTTTATTTGTCCGAGTTTAACAAAGTGGTTGTACTTTGCTAGATTAGCCAATTATGGGTAGACATCTCCGCGAAATTGGTTTCGAATTAATTTTACACTGAAGTCTGAAAGACTTGATATAACAGGACAAAAGAGAACACAAAATTAAATTTGTGGTTTTATTGTTTTCAACTTTCTGTTTATGTTTGTTCGGGCAGTCCCAAATCAGAGACAATTATTCCCTAATCATCGACTTTATTTCTTCTTCTTAAAAGCCCCTTTCTCGCCGACAACAATCGCGAACTCGATTCTCCAATTTTAGATCCAATTGGCATTGCTGCATCAACACCCTCCTTATTATCTCCATTATCCTCTTCTTGTTTATCTAAGAGAAAACAATTACTTCAAGCAGTTCGGTTAAGTAAGAATTACCTTCCTCTACAGGAAAATGCGTTTCCAGCAAAGCTCCTTTCGGTATTCTCTCCAAAACCTGAATGAAATGCTTTTCTAACTTCGTTACATCTTTTACTTCATCAAAGCTTGTATGAGCAGCACGCAATTTATCCTTCTCGGACTTAGCAAGGACTGTCCGTAATAAATAACACAACGATGCGTCAATCACATCTTCCCAGCTCTAAAAAATCTAATTATGGGGAGTTTTTAAAATGTGTAATTTTACTTGGCTTTCAATATCGTATACAAAAGGATTAAACGTGGATTCAATAAATCCTGCTACGTTATTGTTGTTATCCATTAATGAAATGAGATTCAGCAGAACTCGCAAAGCGCAAGATAATTCGTTTTGGGATTTTTGTAGGTGTTGTCGCGCGTCTTCTACTTCTTGAGTTAGTTTCATCGTTTCGTTGAAAGTGTCTTGAAGGAGCAGTTCCAAACTGGAGAGAGGAGTTGGATTTTTTACTTTGAATTTTGCTATTAGGCGCTTTTGAATTAGACGAAATTGTGAGCCGAGCTGCGTTAGCTGTTCCTGAAAAAAGCTCTTGTTTTTTACAGAAAGTTAATTTAAAGTGAAATCGAAAAACTTGTTTCCTTTTCTGAAGTTTTTTGGTTTATTTTTTTGAAGTATTTAAAATTTTCTTAAAAACTTTAGAATAAAAAATATTACCGTTTCGGGACGCTCCTGTTGAGTATAAATTACTGGCCTATAAATCAACAACGTATTTTTTTTTCTTCATATAAACTGCAAATTGTTGCTTAACAAGCTAATAAATATTGCTTATATTATGAGCGGATTTTATAAAAAATGCATATGACTACGATTATTTTTGCATTTAAGTATGCCCTCAGTTTGAGTATGTGGGTCAACTTCATTAATTTGGGATTAATGAAGGATGTTTAAAAGTAATTTATTAATTTGGACACCTGCATATTACAAAAACATGACTTTCATATCCCATAAATAACCTATTTATTTTGTAGTTTTTACAACAATTCTTCGAAACTTGAATGTGAAACGAAAGTGTCAACAAAAAACTAAAAAAATGCAAAAATAATGAAATAATTCTGCAACTAATCTTTGTCTTTGTTCCAAAATCCCTTTGTTTCCCAAGTATTTTAAAAAAGACTAAAAAGGAAAGTACAAAAAACTAGGTAAAAAAATTAAATAATCTGTAAATTTTGAGAATTAAAAATATTAATTTAAAAATTTAAGCATTAAACTAGAACAAAAACACACAAAACAACCATAAAGTAAAAGCTTCAAAACGCCTAAAAAACGTATTATCATTATTATTGTTATTGATTTGTAGTAATTTCAAACTTCACCAAAGTAGAAATTACAAGTTTCGATCATTTTGAGATTTACAAAAAAAATCTAAAAAGAATTCTCACGAATATATTTTTTTAGGTATCTACTAACATCATATGAAGAATAGTTTTCGAAATCTCAAAAATTTTGGATTTCAAATTTGAATGATAATATTATATTATATTACTATAAATATTTAAAAAAAAAAAAACAAAAAAAAAATACGATCAACCAAGTTTCTAAGAATTTATTAAGTTTTTTTTATTTTTATCTTTGACAGCTAAAGAATTTTTAAATTGTCACACGATTTATGTCAAAAATAACTCTAATAAAGATTTTTAAATTTTTTACTAGGAAAATGTATTAAGTTTTTAAAATAATGGAGCCACATTGTTTTACATTTTTAGATTTTTTGATATTTATTATACCAGAAAACTAAAAAAATATATATTCTCATTAAAAATCATTTTAAAATTTTCATGTTTAAAGTTTGTTATTAGGTGCTTCAAAGTTTTCAAATAACAAACATTTTTTTTAAATTTAAATACATTTACAACTTGATTATTTATTTCAATTCTAAAAACACAAAAAGTATTGTAATTTAAACTCACTTTTTTTTACATTGTTATAAATAATTCTTTGACACTTTGACACCTAGAATTATTTTTTTTTTAAATTGATGATGTCTTGACGATATTTAGGTTTTTAACATTTAAATTACTTTATAAGGTTTTCTAAAAAAAAAACGAATGTATCAAAAATTTATAGAATTTAGAAGCGACGAAAAATTGAGAAGCTTGAAAAATATGAGATATTTCAAAATTCAAAATCATATAAGAGGTTTAAAGTAGTTAAGCAACTGAAGAAGAAGAACGTTCAATTAAAAACATAGACCATTGCCAAAAAGTTAAAAGATCTAAAAATATAGGTAAACTGAAAAAATTACGAGAGTACAGAACAGTTAAAAATTCTTAAAAATTTAAAGAAGTGAAATGCTCTAAAAATCTATAAAAATTAAATAATTCAATAATTCAACAAAGTCAACAAAATAAAAATAAAATAACAAATAAAAGAAGGTATCAAAAATTATAGATAGTTAGAATAACTGAAAATATAAAATGATACAAAGATTTTAAAAACAACAAAATCTAGCGAATTCAAAAAAATTTAAAATCTAAAGAATCCAATTCCTTTTCGGAATACAACAAATCGTAATTTGAAATAATTTTATGTTTGTAAATATTGTGGCATATATTTTGATTATTGATGCTCAGTTCAACCGACTTCAATTTGTTAGTAAAAATTTTATTTTAGACTTTTGAAACCGATCAAAAATTTCGCTTTATTCTACTTTGTAAAATTTGTTGTTTACAACATGAAACTGTTTAAATTAAATCTAAATTTGTCAAATGTTACCAGAAGATTATCACTATAATCCAACTTAACATAAAATAAAGTTTTTATCAGTGGATTTCTACGGCCAGTGCTAAAAAAAACCATTGCATTTTTTATTATATATTTCGTTGTTTCTTATGCCAAAAGTAAAAATAAACGACTTCAAACTAAGAAAAGTTTAAAACAACATACATCAAAATCTCTTAAAGAAACTTGGTTTTACCTCCAGAGAGCTCAACTTCAGTCGAGCTTCGAAATGCCTGCGTACATATTGCAGAGGCTCGTTAATCGGCAAAGGCGGATTGAAGGTAACAACGAAGTCGCTCTTGTTAGAGTAATGCTTCTTAAGTCGATACACCATTTGCTCTATCAAAAGACTTAACGAAGCGAAAGAGTTTGATTGAAGTCTATACCTCTCGGACGACTTTGCTAAAAGAATTGAAACTACTTCTCCTCCTGTAACACTTCTAAATCCAAGAGCACTCCCAGACGTGGAAAAAGTGTACTCTACAAATAATACCACAGTAAAAAAAATTAGGAAAATGGTGCCTTCACCTGGGAAAAGAACAGATAAACCCACAGGACTTTGATTAATGTTTAAAGTTACTTTGCAGTCGCTATCTTTAAGCGGCGGACACGTTTCAAGCACTAAATTTAACGGCAACATAGCACATCTCGTCACACTCCGAGGAACTCCCAAGTTCGATATAAACGAAGCCACAACTTGCACGTACAAACTTGCAACTTCTCCAGCGTCCTCCAAGAAGGCATAACAATTCATTGTGGTTTTCTCTGACAAGTTATTGAAAAATTCTATTTGAGGTTCTATTTTCAGAGGATATTGAGCGAGAATCGTTATCTGAACCTCCTCGAATGAAGTTTGAGGGAGAATTTCAATCGAAATCGAACATATTTCAGTGTTTATTGCAGTTTTTATGTTATTGTAGGACGAGGCGGGCTCTAACTCCGAACCCACTGTAATGTTTAAGGTGAGTTCGCGTTCTGCTGACGCGTTGGTTACTTTTATATCTGCAATAACCGAAATAAGTTGTAAATAACTCACAAAAATAACCCACCGTTAGAGTATGAATTCCTGATGGTTTTATACAAGGTAGCTAACTCAACACCTGCTTTCTCGAAATCAAGTTCTTGTACAGTCAACGGTGGAGCTACAAACAAACTTGGTTCGGTACCCAAATAGGAACACTCCAAGATTCCTTCTTCGGTAAGAGACACTAAAACACCACTAACATTATGCATAAAAGCGCGTTTCAGTGCGATGGGAAAAGTTTGAAGTTGAGCACACCACTTCAATGAAGTATTTTGATAAATTAATAAATTGTTGGTCTCGGAAACTACCAGAGACATAATTCGCTCCCCTGAAATAAGAAACACATTACCTTGAAGCATTAAGATTTGTTTTTACCTAAGCAGTAGTTGGTAAAACATATTGGGGAAAATTCCAGTCTTTTCATGTACTTTTGTTTGCCTACATCGCTAAGACAGAAGATGTTTCTTTCACCAAGAACAAGAATAAAATTCTCCTTCGTGGATGGATTTTCGACGACGTCTAAGTCTATAACTGCTTCTCCAAGACTAAATTTCCAATCACTGTTGACTTTTTTGCCCACATCTTCGTCTTCTGCTGAATTCTGGCCGGCTTCGGATAACAACTTGTACCTGTATTAATAAACGTGAATACAACATGACTATTTGTTCTAATCCCGTTGTACTGATGTACCTAAGTGGGTATAACTGGACCGAATATTAGATTTACAACGCTGATGGGAGTTTAATGTTTGATATGTAAATAATCGCAATAATAACAATGCTATTCTACTGTTCTATAAGGACGCCTTGTTTGACTTGTGTCCATTTGATTAAAACACGACATTAATGACCGAAATATTCATGTATATGGGCAAAATGCTTGTTAGTTAAATGTTAACCAGCAAAAACATTTTCTCTTATTCATGTGTTGACCCAGACGGTAATAAATATTTCAAAGTTTGTAGTTTTTGGAAATTCAATCTAATTCATTTATTAGACGTTATTTGTTCTGGAATGAGTCACTTTATGTCTTCATTAATTCAATCGATACAATGAAAAACTTAGGCATCAACTGAAATGCTAATGAATTCTGGCTCTAATGGAACGCTTAAGGTGATTTCAATAATAAATTACGATGTTCGGAAAAAAAGTTTCAAGGATCCTTTACTCAGCGTATTAATTTGTGGTCTTTTCTTAAAAATGACTATTAAAAAAATATTCACTTTTCTCGCATCTAGAATTTACTGCTTTTTAATCGTTTTATAGAAGGTATTTAAGACAATTTTTAAAAGTATATAGAAAACGTTAACAAACCACAGAACCGATCTGTAAAAAATTATAAATATTACAATATTTTTTCTAATATAATTTCCAATTTATAAAACTATTTTACTACTATATTTTTACTGATTACATTATTTGAGCCGCAGTTAAATTCATTGATCCTCAATATATAAAACTTATTATTAAATTATTATTATGTAATATTAAATTATTTTGCTACACTCTTAAATCTGTTGTACTTAGTTATTTTTTTTATATAATCTGAACCTCTTTAGGAAACTTAACTCCATTTTATGAAAATGTATTTTACATAATAATAATAATAATAATAATAATAATTTAGTCGTACAGTTTTGATCTGCAGATAATTTACAAATATGAGACGTTTTATGATTTTGAGGAAACTACAATTTTGAGTTTCCAACGACAGAAAATGATGTCAAATGTATTTACAAACTTACAGTTAGATATAGTGAAATCGCTAAATATTTATTGCATTTATTACATAATAATCCAATTACTGATTATAAAAGAATAGCTTTATTGTTGAATATACAGTTTACTAGCAATAAATTGACCAAAAAAAATTATAGTGCATAGTAACTTTTATTAGACAATAAAAATTGTTAAACAAATTAATTTTCCTTTTAAAGGTTGTTTATTTGTTTATAAATTTTGTTTTATATTGTGCAATTTAATAGCTACATGAAAAAGGTTTTAAAACCACTTAAAAGTTAAAACTATTTTCTTATTAGACAGAAATTCATTTTATGGCCAATATACAAGCGTTAGTTGTTTATTTAAAATTCTTTGAATTTGAATATTTCAAATATTTTCAAAAAAAAATTGTAAAGTTTTGATTTAATACTTTTAACACAGAAAGCAATTAATTTTGAATTTAATTAATTAATCTCGACATATGCACCTCAACTTTTAAGTTTTATGACGTTAAATTTGCATAGATAAACTTTTTATAAAATTCTGCTTTGAAGCAAATGGTTTCGACTAAATAATAAAATTCCAAAACCGCATTTTCCAATCAAAATTTTGCAAAAACTACAAATAAAAATTTTAATCACACACTAAATTTATCTAGGTTTTCCTATCCGCACTTTCAAAATAATTATAATAAACCAAATTATCTGTATGAGATATTTTTCTTAACTATTATGTATTTAATATACTGAGTAAATCATTCTTTCACGGTGCTTTTATAAATTCTAAGTATAAGTCAAAGAAGACGATAATTTAAAAACTAATGCACCAATCTTATTGAAATTTTGCACACTTCTTTTAGATAGGACTGACTAGTGATTGAATAAAGGTTTTCTTTTTTCTTTGATCACAACTTATTTTACAAGACAATGCGTGGTGTCGATTTTACAGAAAATTGTACTTTTTTGCATAAATTTGAATTACATTTTTTTAAGTCCTTCGTTGAATTACCAGCTAAACTCTTCTGCTAACAAAAAATATTTGGTTTATTGATTTCAGGTAAGTATATCATCTGATCACCGCCTAACTAACCCCTTAAAATATTTCTAATTCCCTAAACTGTATAAAATACATGTCATTTTCAGTTGTACTAATTTAATTTGATTTTTGAATTATTTACCCTTAGCGTTAAGGAACACTATTAAATAAATGTTAAAAAATACGTTCAGCCAGCTCCAGAAATTTTACAAAAAAAATATTAAGTTTCTCTGAGTCCATATCTCCTACATCTAAACTTACTTAAAACTGGCGACTTCCCACTTAGAGTTCGTCGTAACAAAACTATCCGTCTTTCCAACAAAAACCAAAGGTCCAGGTAGCAAAAAATCCGGCAAAAAGCAGCAAAACGAAAAACTTTCCTGCTCAAAAAACGTCAAAAGCCCATCCAACGACTGAACACATATAAAATCTCTATTCTGAGTCCCTCCAAACGGACCTACATAAAAATTATACGCCGATCTTCGCAGTTTGTGTTCATACAACAACTGCAAAATATATTGTACACCTGTTGATCCATAAAAAATGCAGTCAAAATATGCAAATTCATCCAAATTTTTGTACTTGCCATGGTCCGTCGCTCCCTCTTTAGTAACTAGAGCGTAAACACTCAAAAGTCTCCGTTGCAAAACACACAATTGAATTTTGGGTGAACCTCTAGAAACACAAATGATTTGCGCCAAAAACTGTGGAAACTTACGAGACAAGTCGGCCGGAACTAAGTTGAAGAATGGGATCTTTCAAGATTGTTTCGATCAATAAATCCGTTACCTTGTATTCCGTTAAATTGCTGGTCTCGTTTAATTCACACGATGGTTTAAAAATCCGTAAAATGCCGCTGTGGCTTCCTGTAACTATCATATCTGAATCACCTTGAAATCGAATCACTTGTAAAGAACTTTGGTCAAAATATTCTTCTTCTTCACAGTGAGTGCTCCAGAATGTTCTAATTTTAAACAGCGACATGTTTTCACTAATAGTACCACAAAGTGGTTAGAAATTCATTGATTTTTTCGTGGATGTAAACAGAAAGGGAAAATCAATAGTCACGGCTGCTCGTTAAAAATATCACATTTATTCACTTCTGGAAGAAAATATATACATAAATACTTTGGCTGGCTATCATGAGAGTCCAATAAAATATGAACACAAAGTAACTAAAAACAGAGATCTACATTTTGAGTCATTTAAACAAACGCTAGTAACATCTAAAAATTAATATTGTTTTAAATAATTTAACAAAGATTAAGAATCAGTAGAATTATTTCTCAATAGATACTTCTAAAAAAGGAATACTGTATTAATGTAACGATTCTAGACATTGTTTACTTTTTTGCTGGATGGATTGGTAGCAGCTGGTGGTAAAATAACATCATTTATAGGTGACATCTCATAGACTATGTTTGCATTGGATAGCTTCATACATTCTTCCAATGTCTTTATGAAAGTATCACAAGTAGCACCTAATAATCTTGTGGCGTCATCCATTTTCTACAACATGAAAATGAAGAAACAGAAATACCCAAGCCAACGTTACCTCAATTTCAGGCCCATTTTCGTTACCCGCCGCACTTTTTATAACATGCACTTGTTGCATTAACAAATCACAATAAAGCCTTAGTTCTGATTTCTTTGTCTTTAAGGCATCAGGGTTAGGTCCAACTGAAATAGTTTGTTTAGTCCCTAACCTTCAGCAAGACGCAAAACACAAGAACTACTACTAAAATAAACCTACAATTTTTTTTGAACTCACTAGGGTCATTGCGAGTTCTTTTTTGTACACAAGCTTTGGCGCTACCTAAAGCCACCAACCATTGCTGACGTTCTTGTGATGTGGCCGCTCTTAAATACATGTGTTGTTCACCAGGAATGACAAGATCCAATCTAGTACTATCAATTGGATTAACTAAAAAAGAGAGAGC
The DNA here is from genome assembly GCA_030157275.1 of Cynaeus angustus. Classification (NCBI taxonomy): domain Eukaryota; kingdom Metazoa; phylum Arthropoda; class Insecta; order Coleoptera; family Tenebrionidae; genus Cynaeus; species Cynaeus angustus. Next base: position 17,620,415 of record CM058062.1, read on the forward strand.
TAGGATCAAAGAGGCGCTATACAATATGTTACCGTTTATCTCGCAAGCTTGCACTTTAATAGAGCCTTTACAACCTTGGTTGACTTCCTCTTGAGATTTATAATATGTTAAGACACCGTTTTCGAGGATAAACCAGCGGGTTTGCCATCCTGGAAAAAAAGGTTATTTTTTATTAACGTGAAACCGTTTTTACCATTCCAGTAGTTCGTCCATTTCCAAAGAACACCTTCCATCATTTCTAAAAAAAAAAAAGTTTAAACATTTTTAAGTAAAAATGAAAACTGTCGTACTCACTGGTATTGAATTTTAATCAAATACACATTTTGACGTTTACGTGACAGCCATCTGTTTACGTTTGAGCTGGCTATAGCTTTGACAAGTATCGGTGCTACCAACTCACGCGCGAGAAATCTAATCTCAAATATTTTTAATTTAATCCACTTAGTCCACCAATTAAGCACCTGTAAAGATAAAGATATTTTTTGAAAGTCATTGAGGAAAAATGACGATTTTTTTGTTAAATCTGAACAAATAAGAGTGACCACCAACTATTCTTGTGTTGGCTGCATCTCATTCTGTCACTAATTGACATATTTGTCACAAAGCGAGGGTGTGGTTATGTTTTCATAAACGAATTGATGTTTTTTTTTTAATTTGATAATACGCCATGACAAATACCACTTGCTTATCAACATTCCTTATCATTGCAACTTGTATAAGTTTAGGTAAATAATAGTAAGACGATCTTGCTGTGCAATGTTTACAGTTGTGATCCTAACCTCAATAACTGTTTTTAGGTTTGGCTCTTGAATGTTATGTTTGCGACAGACAGGAAGATAACAAAGGGAAATGTGTTACCACCATCAAAACTTGTGAGTATGGACAAGATGTTTGTTTGACCGAGATACAATGGGGGAGTACCCCATATTGGCAACAAGGAGCTTTAAAACAATATTATGTATCAAAAACCTGTTCAACTAAAGAAAAGTGTGCCAATTACAGAAGGGCTAACATGCCTCTGTGCACACATATTTGGTACCAAGATTGGAAGTGTTCAGAATGTTGTAAAGGGGACAGGTGTAACTATTACATTATTGTAAGTACTGAAAAGAATGAAATTGTTTAGTTAATGTTTACTTATTTCTAGTCTGGATCCAATAGAAACTCAATGTTCATTAGTACTTTACTCACCACTGCCGTTTTTCATATAGTTCTTAGAATTTTATAGGACCAAAAAGAGATGAATGCCTTAAAAATTGAGTAATACTTAAACATGTTTGACATCAAGTTTATGTTATTTTTAGAAGTTTATAATATAAAGATGTAGCTTTTATTTTTTTATATTGTTATAGAAAAAAATAGTGTAGTTTTTACTGAAACGGTCCGTCCATTTTTTTTTTGTTAACAATAACATTTATTTTGTATTTATCTTTTATAAGTTTTTTATATAAAACAGTGCCTTTGACTATTTGTTATTTTGTACTTGCAGTTACACAGTTATGACGACCTACACATAAATATCAAAAAATTGCACAAAAACCATCCTTATCATGTAGCAATTTCAATAAAAAACTATTTATAGTTACAGCATAAAATCGCTTTCTTAGTACCATCCTAAATTAAATTACATTGAAGTTTATTTTTACTTGTGAAGGTCCACCAACGCTCACACCTACGAGAAATTGGAAAAAATCAATATAAGCTGCACTCGTTTATAATAATGTTAAAAATTATCTATAGATTTGTCTATACAATAATAATAATGCAGAGAAAACCGTTGCTAACTACTCTTTAGTTTGAGCTATCAGAGACTTACAATTAGTAACTATTATTTGTTTGATTATTTGATTGATTGATTGATTAATTTTAGAGGTTTATAGAACGCCAAAATTTAGAATGTCGTGAAAATGTTTGTAAATTTTCGATGAGATTGAGGAGTAGAATGTTTCAAATTTTTGATATAGCAAACTGTGAAAATTCTTGTAATTTTTAAAGTTTCAAAAATTCATATATATTTTTAATAGATTGTAGAAGTCTGATAAGTTTCAAATGGGAGGTTACAAATTTTAAATATTTTATCTATGTAGATAAAAAAAAATTTTAAATAGGGCTTCAAAATATTCGACGTGTTACAGCTTTTTTTTAATTATTATTTGAAAATTTTGGATATTCTAAGAATTTCAAAAATAAACTTGTAAAAATTTTGAAGGCTTTTCGAGGTTTTAAAATAATCTGTACATATTAATTCAGATTTAGAAACAATTTACAAGTTGTAGACCTGGATTTTAAATATTTGAATGTTTTGAAGATTCTAAGAATTTAAAAATCAGTTTACAGATTTTGCACATTTTTCTAAGTTTTTAAACATTGTGTGAATATTGATTAAAATTTAGAAATCGTTTTTGCATGCATTTTTTTAAACATAATTTAATGTTTTTGCCGAGGATACTAATGGCAAATTTAGATATTTTAGATGTTTTCGAGAAAAAGAGAAAATTTTAGCTGATTAGAAGATTTTTAGAAAAACTGGAAACATTATTCTAAAATCTTTTAGGGGTTCTAGACATTTTAGGGATTTTAGAAAGGAAGTTTAGTGAATTTAAACTTTCCAAGATCCTAAAAAATTAGTGTTTTTAGATAATTTTAAAACTTTTAATAATGTCAAAATAGGTATTTTTTTTAAATTAGTGGTGATTTGAAACATTTTTTAGTTATTGACACAATTTTGGAAATTTTATTGATGAATAATTTTTTAAAACATTCTTCAATTGTTTTTTTAAGGTTTTACAAATTTCAGTAGCAATGACGTTTTTTTTTTAAATTGGCTTTGAATTCTTCTTGTAAATTTACATTTGCCCATTGCGAATCTAAAAATTTTACATTTACTTGACCTACAACAAATTTTATTTTATTCAATTAGAATTAGAGAAAGTTTTTTAGATTCCAAAGTTTTTAAGATTATAGAACTCTCAGTAATCTTAAAGTTTAAATTAGTGGTAAAAATTCTAGGTAATGATAGCTTTAAGGCATTTCTATTTCCTTACATTGCCACTTTGAATTTTACATTTTATTTTTTTTATATTTTACAAATTCCATAAATATTTAACTACATTTCAAAAAAAATTCAATAATTTTTATTTATAATTTCTATTTTTCCGAAATTAATATTTTTAAAAAATTTGTAACTTAACATTTGTATTTTCTTTTCTGATTTTACTTAATAAAGGAAATTGATAAAAATAGAAAAATATGTATACATGACAAAATAAAAAAAAATAAACTAAATAATTTCGGTAACAAAATTTTTACAAATTTAATTTAAAATTTAACGATTTAGCTTTAAATTTGATTTTAGCATCTTTTTAATGTTTTAAGTTGGCAATGAAATTTGTGAGCTATTGGCATTTTATAATTTGGTGGATTTATAGATTCTGGAAATTTTAAAAGATTACAGATATTATTTTTCTAAAAATTTATGTATATTGTCAAAACCAAGAAAATAAAAAAAGCCTAGTTCTGCTTAGATTACTACAATCAACACTTTTCCTGGAATCAATTTTCAGTTAAAAACGTTTTTATTGTTACTGTGTAAATCTAATTTTGTTGTAAATAAGTAAAGTTGATTAGATTCCAGTGGTATTTGGTTTAAATCACATTTGTAAAAACAAAGGTTTGATTAAACCTAACTAATCATGCTAACATTCTGACATTTTCAATTGAACAGTGTTATTTGTTCGTACCGTTTTAATTTAATCGATTAATTACTCTTCTTGATAACAAATGTAAAACAAATTCGGTTTAATCTGAGGATTTATTTCAACGCACTGTTTAAGATATTTTTAATAGCTTTATTTATCCCGGAATTTTAATTTCTACAATATTTGCAAAATAAAACGATTCGGTTTCGTTCTTTTTAAAAAATCAATACATTTATTAAATGACGTGAAAAATTTAAATGTCAAAATTATTGTACCTCGATTGCCAGTAAATAATTTTATTAGCATTAATTTAAATATCACCGCGGAGAAAACTGACTTTGCTAGTATTTTTAACAATTTTTATCTAAATAGACAAGCAAATGGGAAAATGTTTAAGTAATTTTTTTTCATGATGCACTGAAATTCATTGTGATATAAATTGCCAAGTTATGGTATTTTTATGACATTGATAATGATCTATAGTGTATATGGTAATAATTATTGCTTTTTTTATCGGGAAATTGAAATGTAATTTCTACTAAAGTCGAACTAAAACTTTATGTTGCGTATCATATGCAGCACTTCTACTTATCGCAAAAAGGATAAAACATGAGAATTATTGCAATTTTATGTTTGTTTTAGTTTAATGTATAATGAAGTCGACTTTAAAATCAAATACAGAATGCCACAATTTTACAAAAATCAATGCTAAAGTAGAATCAAAAAATGTGATCTTTGCCAAATAAAAAAATACACAAATTATCTCTATCAAAATTTCAAAGAATTTCTATCACCTATTATTTTTCGATTAATAATTTATATTTAACTCAATTAGTCGTGATTCTATATTTCTCTCGAGCAGAAAGTTCCTAGGACCCTTAAATACCGCAGCTCGATTATCATCAGAGAAAGACGAAACTAAATTACCCACCCCTTCGAAAACAACAGTGGTTAATTTAAACAGGAAACATTGGAGAAATTTAGCTACCAACTCTAACTTTTTAATTAGCCATCACACAAAAACATGCGCAGTGTTTCTCCCGCGAAACCCCTGCGAATGTTTGCACTGTGCAGTTTATCTCTTCCAGGGATTCAGCATCCTGCTGTGGCTATAATTCATCCACTCTCTTGTGTAATATGTGAAAATGGAATTTCAATTTAACTATAATCTAATTGTTATTACTTTATTATCATTGTCATTTAGTTCTGGTAAGTCTGAATTTTCTTTTACCCGACATCTGTTGCTGTGCGAAACCAATTTATCATTCTCAAGAAAGCAGACTTGTGTTCTTGAATGAATGAATCTCGTAATGTTCTTGGACTATAAATAACTCTATGATACAACTAATTCGGAAATTAGACTCTTAATTACAATTTATTAAACGTTCTACAATTGCTTTATCCTTGGCTTCCTTATCGTTTTCGACTTTCGTCGCAATGCTGCATTATTTTAGTTGGTCGTTGGACATTATTTACATATTAAATGACATGCTACAACGGTCCCTTGTGGAGAAAGTATCGATTCCTGCGCCCACCAGACCCTGCAAATTCGCTCTTGAATCCTGTTCGCAAACAGGAGCACACTTCAGAGTGTATGCTTGATAACATTAAGCTGTGTCAATTTCCTTCCTTTCTGCTGAAATTAAAACACGCGACTTTCAACGTAGCCCTTAAACTTTTAAGATTGAGTTAAAGTTGTAGGTTACCGACAATCGAGTTGAGATAAATCGGATGCTGGCCTTTTATCTTGATTTTATTTTAGAAACAGACGGTAATTGCTAAGGAATGGGGAGTGGATCGATACTTTATCTAGTTGTGACCGGAAATTACAAAGACATGATGAGGTAGCGATTTTTTTCGGGCTTGGAAAAAGGGACAAGGGACATTATAAAATATGTTGACTTATTTATTATCGTTTCTAATACTGTAAATTGTTCCAGCAAATTTCAGTAGAATTATTTACTGCCTTTGTTAATAATCACGTTATTTGTATTACGAGAAGTTGACATTTTTACGAAAAATTGTGTTTTTCGATTAAAAGAGAAATATCAAAAACTAAGAAACACAGGTCAACCAAATGTACACATTTACGATATTCCTGCTCTACATTTTGGTTTAGTAGGTACCATTAGAAACATGAATGAATGAGATTTGATGTTTCACTACTGATAATTTTGAAAAAGTATAAAAAACAACAAAAGGTATTACATAAACAAAATTTAATAAATGTAGCAAAAGTACATTAGAAAAATATCATGAGGCCAAGCTTTTAATATAATAATAATAATATTTATTAGTATTAATATAGATATGTATTTACACAGGGCAAAATAAATAGCTCACTTAACTTAAATTGCCTATAACATAAACAAAATAAAAAAACAGTAATATTTAATTACAAAAAATAATGGAAAATTACAAAGAACAGAAAAATAAATAAATAAAGATAAAATAATGGTCGAAATGGGTCTAAAAAATAAATAAATAAATAGAATTCTCAATATGTGTAGAGAACTACATTAGATCTTGAAGAGTATCCGTTAAAAAATCTTCGAATAAATAAAATGCCTTCTTTAATCAAAAAATGATGTACTATATTTAATAAATCTTTACTTGACGAGTTTTTCAGATGGTTTGAAATTCGATAGTAATATTGAGTTTCATCTCTACATTTAGATAATTTTAAATTTTTGTAACAAACGTCTATGTAATCATGATCAGCATTTGATTTAGTGTATATCATAGGATCAATTATAATATATTCTATATGTACCTTGAGAAGTCATTGTATAAATCAAAACTAAAAGCGGTCCAAGTATTGATCCCTGCGGCGCACCATGAGTAGAAAAATCAGATTCAGTACAGACACATTTACTTAATTGGACAGCAGAATTAATTTATATTATAACATAAAAGCTTTCTTATCATGACGTCGTAGGTAACGTAATCGAATGCTCTATTTTCAAAACATTAGATAGCATATTAGATACAAAGTGGAAAACTGCTTTATCTAGAGATGGAACAAAATCGAAATCCAAATTGATCAAATTTTTTACTATTCAACGGCTCGTTGTAGAACAGAAGTAGATTGAATGTGACAGAATATCAGGGAATATTTTTGCTCCGTCTTTTTTAAAATTATTCTTATTTTTCCTACGACGAAAAAACGTACAAACAAGTAATATTTCTAGTAATTATTCTTTATTTTGAAAACAATAGCATAGGATAAAAACAGTAAAAAGCTGTAGTAAGATTTCAGATTTATAATAATTAATTACTTCATCATTAATCACTGTCTCTTCGGAACAAAAAACTATTATATATTTATTACTTGAATTACAAAGTTTCAAAGCCGTAGTATAGTTTAACATCATAGCTACAAATAATGAGTTCTTAACCCGAAAAAGTAAAAACTTGAAAATGAGTATGCGGAAGAAGAAAATATACCTACTGCACACATATATGTCTGAATTTACCTAAAACACCACACTACAGTCGAAAAATCCAATTTTTACAACAAAAAACCAATTCTAGATCAATTCTTCCAACAACTTTTAAGATTTCCACATCTTTAAGGTTTATTATTTTCTTGTGTCGATAAATTTTTACTTTTTTAGATTTTTTGAATTTTTTGTTGTCTTCATATTCTTAAATTTTTTAAATTTACTAGTTTTTCTAGAATCTCTATATTTTTAATTCAATATTTTTTTAGATTTTTTGAATATTTTTAATTTGTAACCTCTGCATCTTTCAATTTTTTTTACAATTTCTACATTTTTTAGATGTTCTTTCTTTATTATTTTTAGATTTTAGATATCTCTTGGACATTATTTAATCTTGTACGATTTAGAATTTCTATATATTTTTAATGCCTCAGATTTTCTATTTTTTAGAATTCCTAGAATTTCCATACAATTGAGATAAATTAAATTTGAATTTTTTTTTTTTGATTTTTTGAGTCTTGTCTATATTCAGATGATATAAATTTTATTTTTTTTTTATATTTGTTAAGTTTTCTAGATGCACTTAAATTTCTAAATTATCTTGTTAATTTTTTTTTTTTGAATGCTTAGATTTGTTGAATTTTTGGCACATTTGAATTTTGTTATTTTTTTCTGAATTCTATAATATTTAGATGCAATAGACTTTTTTCATAACATTTTGGATTTTTTAGAATAAAATTTTGCTGAATACCTAACTTTGCAAATTCACTAGATATTTAAGACTTTCTAAATTGTACAAACTTTTCAGTTTGTTTTTAAATACATATGCAATGTACAAAATTTAAAAAAAAAACAGAAAAATTGTGCGAAAATAATTCTTTGAATACTTAGTAAAATATTTTTATCAAAATTATGATGAGGCTGAGATTGTACCAGCAATTTGTAAAATATTTATTCTCAACAGTAATTCTTAAAAATATAAGTACGGAGAAGAAAAGAAAAATATGTCAATCCGACCGATGGGTGAGACATGCTAACTATCTGCAAACTCTAGCATCCTTAAAATAAGAACTAGAGAACTAATTTTATCAATGTCTACAAAAAAATAGAATGATCATCCTGTGGGTCTATATTTGCAGAAATTTGTGTAAATATCACTTACTTTTTGCGTCGCGACACTCCATTTTAAACAATAGGTAATTTTCTGTTTGTTTAGTTTCTAGAGAATTAAAATTATAATCATTCGCTGAAATTTGTTGTTATATTTTTTAAATTATAAATTTTGATAATTTTCTGATATTAGCCTGATTATGAATTAATTCAGTCTGTCTATGCTATGCCTATGTCCTTACGCTACTCCGATGCCCATATAAGATTTATGTCCTAACAAAAATAACGATGATAAAATAAATCAAATCACACAAGTTCTTCAAAAACACAAAAAAGCAAAATTATGTTATTCACGTCATTTTGATCTCTGTTGTGACAATAACACATGTAATTTATACTGAATTATTCCGTGCCAATTTTTCAGAGAATATTTTAAAACGTCTTTATTTCGATCATAAAACTAATATATGATAACATTATTATTATTATTATTTTAATTGTAAAAAACATATTTTGAGTTATGAACAGTTTAACTAAAGAATTTTTAAGAACCTAAAGTAATTATGAGATAATATTCATGATATTCATAAAGTCAGCATGCAAAAATTGCTTTCACGTTTTCATTTCGATAACTCGTGTCCATTTAACAGAAATGTAAATATTTGTTCAGCAAAAATTTCATCGTAATGGCTACATTTATCGCATTTATGTATAATTATACTCAAACTCTTGTAATTAAACACAAAAACTACTTATTTTATGCACAACGTGTCGTTTCAAGGTTGCCGGAAATGCAAAATTTTTACCAGAATGTCACCGCAACAATCATTTTTTTTTAGCTCAATCATCCAACAATTTAACCTGTTATCAATGCATAAGAAACTCAAACGTCGAGTGTGATCCTCATGAGCTACTACCCTGTCCGCCTGTCTCCGACAGATGTGTCACACATATCTCCAAAAATGGTAAGAAATTACTACAAAAAAAACTTCTCATGACTCTAAACTTTCAGCTGAAAATGGTTTTACGATAAAACGAGAATGTGGTTTAGGTCCTTGTGGTTTCGACGACGACATGGTCAACAAAGGACTAGGCTGGAATAAGTGTGACCGCAACAGAGACGAGTATTTTTGCATTTTTTGCTGTCGAGAAAGTGGTTGCAACAAAAGTAAATCTGTGTTTCACACCTCTTCGGCTACTTTGTTGATTTTTACTGTGGTTTTTACCTTGAACTGGAGAAATAAATGTCTTGGTTAGTGACTGGGTTTTTGTTCACAAAAAGGCAGTGGGAAATGTGACGATTTATTCCAAAAAAATAATACTTCAATAAAATATGTACATACAGTTCTTACAAAAAAAATTCTCTAATGGCATATTCACAGAATATACCTCACAATAAAATGATCAATTGACCTCTGCAAAGGACGATTCTGGAAGTACGAAACAACTTTTGAAAAAGTATAAAGATCTAAAAAAGTAAAAACAATTTGAATTTGAAACATCAGTTAAAAATAATTTATTTACAAAACAACAACTTATAATTCATCTTTAAGTAAAGTATATCTATTTTTGGAGGGTGCTAGCTTTTTGAAAGTACTTTCGGGTGGAGTTGTGGGCGCCTTTTGCGACGAGCTAGCTTCAGGACTATCAGGGCCGTAATGAAACTCTCTATGGAGTTTACCTGAATACAAGTCTTGCACAAACTGTTTAAGTTTCCCAGGAATTTCCATATCCTTGTAGTTAGGAAACAAGTACATGTGTCTAAAACTATCAATCGCGATAAGTGGTAAGTCTTTGTCGGATTTCCCAAGGTGATGTAAGGGGTGAGCAAACTTCTTGCCATCCGCTGTTAAAAAGTTGATGCTTTCTGTAAACAAACAAATCAGAAATAACCACTTCAAGAGATAACGATATTACGTTTCTCTGATAGTAAATCCGTTTGTACAATCTCTGTATATCTTTTAATACTCTCCTTATCATCAGGAGAATGGAACAAAATTAAAAATGGGAGACCCTCTTCTGTTAGTTCCTCGGCATTTTCAAACGTGATTTCGCGAACTAAAGGAACACATTTTTCAGACACCCAAATGTGTAATTCGTCGAAATTTTTCAAACTGCCGTTGTACGTTTCATCCAAGTCATTAGAGCGGTCCCTGTCTGGTCTAAAAACGATAATAGGTTGACCAGGTGGGTGCATGGTTTGAGAAGCCTCCCCAAAACCGACATGGAACTGACAGTCATCTTTTACGTTAGTAGCCACTCTTCTGAATATACTATACTCAGGCTGATCCCGACGATCGAAATACCCTAAAAGGTTTAAATGATAAAATATAATTGCACTCATAACCATCCAAAAATGTTATCATTATCAAAGTTTCGTACCAATGACAACGCGCTTGTTGGACTCCAACTCTGACAACTCCCTTAATTCATGGAACTCTTTAATAGGGTCTTCTAATTGCTTCTTAACGAATTTTAAGAACGCTTCAATGGAGCGTTCGCCTCTGTACTCTCGCTTAGCTGGCTGACCGTTCCTGATCACTTTAAGTGTCGGATACTTTGTAATATGAAACCTAGTCGCCACTGAAGTCTCTTTATCACAATCTACTTTTCCCATTACAACTTTCCCGGCTTCGGGAAACTCTTGAGCGATTTTGTCGGCAGCCTCGTCAAACACCGGCATTAAAATGTTACTAAAGCGGCACCATTCGGCGTAAAAATTAATAAAAACTAATTCATTGGAAGCTAAAATGGAAATCACTAGAATTGTTGGTATATGAATTTCAAATTACCTAAGGTCATGTCTAGGTTGTCTTGCGTTAGTTGCACTGCTCCACTATCTGTTGGATTATAGAAAACGTAGACTATCTAAAATAACAATAAATTTCAGGCGCCGAAGCTCGAGCTACCAAATTAGGTTATGAGTGCCCACATATATTTTGTAAGCAAGTTACGTTTAGTTTAAAAGAGTTTGCAAACAATGTAGCTGAATTCCCACTACATGTAACAGAAATTTGGAATTTGCAAGGTGAAATTCCGTTTTTCGACCGGATTTGTGACACGTAAATCGAAAAATAAACAAAGTCTAACTTACCATTAAGCATGTGAAATATGTTACTTTTAAACTAGTGAAAATCCCTTGGTTGTACATTTTTACAAATAAATTTAAGGGGAACCTTAAGATATAAATTCACAAACAAATTCACCGGAGTGCTGCAGCCATCCGAGACGACATCCAATCGAATTTTGACAAATAGATGACGGCTGTCAACTGTCAAGAAGAGCACGATTACGCCATCTAGTGCATTATAACCTTTTATTTGAGTATTGTGGGTTGCCTATATGTTAGGCGTTTATTAAAAGGGAAAAAAGTGATATTTTTATTAAAAACTTTTAATTAAAAAGCTTCGAAAATAATTAAATAAGAGTCATGTAAAACAAACGTACTTTAATTCGTTTCTATAAAAAAAAAATATTGTAGCACAAAAGACAGGAAATTATTTTTGAAAAAATAATCTTATTTAGATGTGCAAATTAATTTATATAGCAATCAAAAAAATACTTATCAAACATAGTATATTACGTTATTTTTTCCAATTTTTTAAACTTGTAGGTACTGTAGGAAGATCCTTTATTATTCTCTTCACAAAATCCATTAAAGCCTCTAGGGATCGCTCGCCATTATACTCTCCCTTTACCATTTTTCCGTTAATGACCAGTTTAATTCTAGGATAACTTTTTATGCCAAAACTTGCAGCGATCAAGCGCTCTTCATTGCAATCAATTTTTGTTATGGCAACTTTTCCTGCTTTGGGAAATTCTTGAAAGACTTTATTTGCAAATTCGTCATAAATCGGCAGCAATTCTTTGCTAAAATGGCACCATGTGGTGTAAAAAGTAATGAGAACCACCTCGTTGGACGCTAAAATCAAAATTTGATTAAACAATCTTTTTGTTGTTTGAAACTACCCAAAATCTTTTTTAAAATGTAGCGGGTTAGTTGCAGCGCTCGACGTTGTTCTGCTGGGGTGCTGTTGTTGTTATTATTATTATTAACAATCTTCCTCTTGAAAAAAGAAGAAAAATTGTTAAGTAATATAATTTAAAAGTACCAAAAAGTGGAAGAAAATCAAATGGAATTTAAAACTAAAAATCACCTTCTTTTTTGAAGTCTTAGTTCTTGGCATTGAAAAAATTTGGGCTTTAATGAAACTAATTTTATCCACAGAACACTTAGTTTTTATCTATCTTTCAAATGGTGCAATATGATGAAACACGAGATTGAAATTGAAACAATTTGAAGCAGTAAAGTATTAAGTGTTGCCTAGTTTTAAGGCGATTTTTTTTAATAACGCAAAAAAGATAATATTATAATTATTATAATAATGAGAGACGTGAAAGTGGAAAAAGAATAATAACAACAAAAAAAATAAATATCGCATATAAGTGTATTGAAGTGCCTAAGGCCTATACACCCTGCAGAGTATTATAAAAAAATGTTTAACACAGTGAATGATATAGTTTACAGTTCACGTTCACTATCTGGCCCATAGTGATATTCCCTATGCAGCTTTCCAGAATATAGATCATTAACAAACTGTTTAAGTTTTCCGGAAGCAAACATGTTGTCATCAGGAAAAACATACATATGTTTAAGACAGTCAATAACTACCAACGGAAGTGACTTGCGAATGATGTCGAGTTCTAGAGGATGATAAATCTTTTTCTCTTGAGTCGCTGTGACGAATGTAATATTATCTAAAACATACTCTTAGAAGAAAAATAAAAGCAATCAATTCAATTTTACCTCTCTCAGAACTCAGCTCCTCTTTAACAATTTCTCTAAATTTTCTGACACTCTCTTTGTCGCTAGGATCGTGATATAGAATTAGATATGGTAAGTGTTCAGAATTGATTAAATCTTCAGAATGTCCAGTGATTTCAATTACTAAAGACGAGCACTTTTCTGACGCCCATGCAAGCAGTTCATTAAAATCGGTTGCATTTCCTGAGTATTTAACGTCTTCGCCATCTGACCACTCACTTTGTGGTCTAAACAGAACTAAAGGTTCAGACGAGAGATTACTTCTTGAAATGGTATAAAAATCACACTTTTCTTTTAAGTTCATAGCCACACGCCTCAAAGTATCATACTCTGGTTGGGTCTTGTTAAAAAAACCTCCAAATATAATTAATTGTCCATCACTGCTTTTAACTGCTTTTCAATAATTACCAATGATAGTATTTCTGGGAACAGAGGTACTGTTGTCAAATTTTCTCACTTTTTTAATTGGATCTAATAATGCTTCCCTGAGGAAATATAAAATATTCTCATACGTGAAGTCTTTTCTAAATTTGGAATCTGGTGCTGGAATTTGACCATTTTTTACAAGTTTTAGTGTCGGGTAAAATTCGACGTTAAATTTTGCTACAATACTGTCGACATCTTGGTCTGGCTCTTTATCGATAACTACTTGACCTATAGCTATTCTTCCAGACTGTGGATATTGTTGTTTAAGAGTATAAGCAATTTCTTCAATAATTAGAGGAAGCCGTGGGTAAAGATAATTTTTCTTCGGAAAATGAAAATGTATCAACACCAACTCGTTGGAAGCTAAAAAAAATGGGTGTGAATTGGGAAAAAAGTGGAAATGTTTGAAGAATACCTAACACTTTATCCAAATTGTTTTGGGTTAATTTGATAACATCTGATTTATTTTTGTCGGGGTTCAAGGTACTTACAATAGGAATTATAAGTGTCAAGAGAAGGTACCTGGACATTTTTACGTTTTGGTTCGATGAAGTGTATAACACAGAGCGTGAAATTGTATGAAAAATAATCATGCTATAGATATATAATCACTTAACATGTTTACTTTAAGTTGTGATCGTGACTTGCATGACCGTGACATTTGACCAACTAAGTAGAGGGAATGTGGCGAAGTCGGACTTCTGTGACCGACCATGTTTGTTTAAATATCCTTAAATTGCCTCAATAGTTTTATTTTAGATGTAGTATTTTTACAAGATACATAACTTTCATAACAAAGTGGGTACATTTTTACTCATGTACGTACAGCAAAATGGCGACGATATAACTTTCTTAAATTTTAGGTTAGCATTCTGAATATCTTTGGAGTATATAAAGTTGCCTATACGCCTAACGTCTTTCCAAACTTTTGTTAGTTTGGTTAATTTTGACTTAAATAAAAGTATGACTTTAGTTTAGAAAAAAAATCTAGAAAAACTTAGCTTATAGAACATTGAAAATACAGTGATGACTGCAAAATATCAATATTCTAATCATAAACTAAACTAAAAAAGGATCAGGATAAGAAATTTTTATTGGAGATATAATACCTAATAAATGAAACATTTTTTCAGATGTTTGAAGAAATATTGAAACCAGTAAATCAGTAATGATTCTAAAGACTCTCCAAAATCTTCATTTAAAATTTTACAGTTCCTAAAATCTCTAAAAACAATAAAAAAAGTTTTTAGTAACATAATTATTTTTCAGAACGTGTGAATTTAAAGTACTTATTTTATTTAGATTTATTAAAATCGTTAATATATTATTTTAGTATCTAAAATGTTCAAAATTTACAAAATGTATGAATTTCATAAAAACTGTAAAATTCTTTTTGTTCGGAGTTCTTAAAATATTTATAAAGTTTAATGAGTTTTAAAATTCTTGCAGTTAAAAAAAAATGAAATCTTATGTTCTTCAAGCACTATTAAGAGGTCTTGAGATTTAAAACATTTCAGATAGTTTTAATAAAAATTTTTAAAATTTCTATTGTCACCATTTACATTTTAACATTTTGACATCTAAAATTTAAGTATTTTGAATTTTAAGGATATTAGAACTTTCAAAAATTTCACATCCTTACACGATATTAATACTTTTAATATACATTTTTTTTTAGAATAATTAGTTAATTTTAGTAATAGGTGGAAGTATTTGAAAAAGTTGTCATTTTTGACGGCAAAAATATTAATAATTGCCATAAATTGAAAACAAACTAAATAAAATTTGAATCTTGATATGTAAATATTTGAGAACCTAACAGAGTTTATCCAACTTTTTTTATTTTAATGTAGCCTGTTTTATATTTTAGAGTAAAATTTCTGATTCCAAGGATTTAGTGCGCACAAATAAATGAAAATTTTGTTCAAATAGTGACACATACAGTCTATTTATTTTGTTTAGATGGCACTAAATATAAATTATTTTTATTTCAAATTGAAGTGAAAAACTTATGAGTGCACAAAAGTAAGTGAAGTGAGAATTGTATTTAACGTCTTTTGGAATGGTGGGAGAAAGTAAGGTCAACGTGTTCCCTCTAGTCGGCAGTACGCAACTGAATTAGCTAGAAAAACAGTGTATTAAAAAGAAAAAAAAAACTTTAGTTAATGATGTTTTGTGGCGCAATAGTAAAATATTTTTAACTTTCTGAGAAATTACCGGTGGTTATTTAATTCGGTGAAGCTTGAATTCCTTGTAATTTCTCAAAAAAAGTGATTCGATCCAGGCATGTGAACCCAGAAAAATCAAAACCTGAACCATTTCGCATTTGCACTGTTTGCCCAGCAACTGTCACATTTTCTTGTTTTTTTAGTAGTGTCAATAAACATCGTTGTCCTCACGTTTTTAATCGCTCCTGATAAACCGACCACGTGATCGTGTCAGGCTTCTATACCTAACGGTGACGACTGTTATCACAGAGTAGTTTCTAGTGGGGACGTTGGTTGGAACGGTACTCTAACCATTGAGTTGCAGCATGGCTAAACATCACCCCGATTTAATCTTCTGTCGCAAACAACCTGGAGTTGCCATAGGAAGAGTTTGTGAGAAGTGCGATGGCAAGTGTGTAATTTGCGACTCGTATGTCAGACCATGTACTCTTGTTCGGATTTGTGACGAGTGTAATTATGGCTCGTACCAAGGTAGATGTGTCGTGTGTGGCGGGCCGGGCATTTCTGACGCTTATTATTGTAAAGAGTGCACAATACAAGAAAAAGATAGAGATGGATGTCCTAAAATTGTTAATTTGGGGAGTTCTAAGACTGATCTGTTTTATGAAATGAAGAAATATGGTTTCAAAAGACGTTAGCATGTATTTTTGGTTGGAATAAATATTGATGAATTTGTACATGTTTCTTTTATGATTGAGTCGACTCACGTACACTTATTGTTAGAATAGAACGTTGAGACTATGAATTAGCGTGCGGTCAAGAAAATTCTAACACGGAACTAGCAAACATGCGTTCATTTATAAGTTTGGTGGTACCAGGTTTATATAAAAACGGGAATTCTAATGTGAAATGTAGGGCTCCCCATAGGGGACACCAGTGTCGTGGTAAAACTGATTTCCCATTTATTATTAAATAGAGTACGTATCGATTGTTTCAGGATTTGAACGTTTCGAATTTTGCATTTTTACGGTGGAAGAATTTAAATCACCAACATTAACACAAATGACACAAATTCTTTAGTTTTGCAAACATACCGCAAGATTCGTGTGTTTTAGTAAGAAACAACACAAAATTTTACACATTCTTTGGTTTGTACGCATGATACGTTTAATTGAACTTAGCTGTATATTTAGTTGCATAATCGACTGTTTAAATCTTTCGGTTTCGGCGCATAAAGTTGGCCCAAAATAAACAAATTTGCGGATGAAAATCATCCTCGGTAGCAGAATACTATACCTATTAAAAATTCTATATCGAGAAAAATTGCTGTTTTAATCGGATTTCTAGAATAAATATTTCTGGGATTGTCAATTGTACCTTTAATGTTAAAGTATTACTTTATTTACTTTTGAAGTTAAAGTATTAGGTTAACCTTGCATTTTAAGACGAGTAAAGCACACTTTAAAATGGGGAACAGAAAAAACATTTTTTTTTACTTCTGATAACGTCCATAATCTGATCACTAAATTTAAGATTTTTATTATTTTTGCTAAGGCTTATTTTTAAGAGGCTTAAACCAGCTCTATGGAGTTAAAAATGTGGCGGTAGTTTAATTACGTGATGTTGATGTTAATAAGGTATTTTTTATGTATTTCTTTTCAAAAGAAATATTTTCTTTATAGAGAAAATCTGTTATTTCATTTAGGTCTTGCCTTTTATTATTTCGCAGTTTAGTTTAGATTTTAAAAATTAAAAGATTTTTGAAATTTTGAAACACCCAAAAAAACTTGTTCTGTCATTTCTATATTTATATAGGTAACTAGCAGAACCCGGCAACCGTTGTCCCGCCTGTGTATATTTATACATTGCGAATTATAGCAAAACTAATGGCGCAAAATTTTTCTCTGCTCTTAAATACTTACTGTGTGTATTTTTCATGACGATCGGTTGAAGTTGATGTGTTGGAGCGCTATCTAGTGGCGAGTTAAAACCTAACTGATAACGAAAAAAGATTCTCCATGCCCAAATACATACGTATATCGATTTTTATAACGATCGGGAAGTTGATATGCCGCAGCGCCATCTGGTGGCGAGTTACAATAAAGTAAGTAGCATAAAAACCTTCTCCATGAACAAATTCATATATATATACAAACTCTCATGGTGATCAGTCAAACGGTATTGGAATCACAAACATATGTACCAACATCTATTTTTATACAGGTCAGGTCACGTAAGGTGTATTTCTGAATTTTTTATTTCCGCAACCAGCAATACAATTTGCGACAACGACTAGCTCCCTCATTAAAAAAAAAATAAAATTACGTGACTAGCCCTGTATATACAGAGTGATTCATTCCAATATTAATCATAGGCGGCTTGCAAGTTTAAACGTAGGTCGTAGAATATTTTCAGAATTTTTGGTCGCATAACACATTAGCGTCGCAGAAAATGGGGTCGTCGGGATATTTATAATTATTTATGTTCGATAGAAATAAAGCGTTAAGAAATTGCTATTTATTTTTTTTATTCTTGTGTGGCGTCAAAATAAGTCCACAAGAAGAATAAAAGCCACATACAAGCAGTTTAAAACAAATTTATTTTTACCGAGATGCTACCACATGCTACGCTGTTGACACCCCCTGTCCAACGACGAACTGTCATACGTCAAAGTAAACCGTTTTTGAATTGGTGGCAAAACTCTCTTTTCATTTTTCTTTAGTGCATTGATGCTTCCCATTTTACCGTTGAGAAAAAAAGCGATAAAATGGCGTTTTCCATTGGATAAAAAGCGTTCTTCCTATTTTCGAAATGGTGCGAGGCAATAAAATGTAGAACGGGCGTATTCAACCTAACCGTGTCTGGACGAATTTCTAGTGAAATATCCAAATCGAATGGACGTTGATTACTAAGAGATTTGTCAGTGCGTTCAAAATATAGTGCCTATTTTTAAGGAAGCCGGATCCGTTCTTACGAGAAAACCAAGTCAGAATATTTCAGTCGGCACTCCAGAGGTGATCGAAAATGTTGCAGTAATAATGGAAGAGAAACCCTCAACTTCATTAAGACGATTACGTTTAAGAATCGATGTCAGCTACTTTAGATGTCAACGAATTTTGAAGAAAAGCTTGAATATGTATCCTTATAAAGTTCAAGTGGCCCAAAAAATAAAACCCTCAGATTTTTCTAAAAAAATTGCTTACTGTCGATGATGAGATGCTAAAATTGACATTTTTTAGTGATAAATCCTGGAAGGAAGATTATTTAGTTATAGTTTTTAATGCCCTTTCTGCAATCAGCATTTAAAAAAACATCAAAATTTATTTGCCGATTAGGCAACCAGTAATACACATTTTTTGTTTCTCAAGGGAAAAATTGTACGGTGTAAGATTAGACATGCCCTAAAAATTGCAAAATTGCGTATGATTAATATTGAAATGAATCATTCTGTATATGTAGATATATACGGTGTCCCAGATGCTCACACTTTCTTTGCATGATAAATTTTTAATCAAAATTGGCCGATTGGAGTATTTTTGAGGAGCCAACAATTTTAACATTAGCGATTAGAGCTGACCAATTACAGCATACCTACTTTAATGCATCGCACAGTAAAATTTGGTTGTTACCCGCAAAAAAATCTACTTGCAATAATATTTTGCCCCACTTGTTCACTTGAAAGTTGTTTTGTAGTTTTTGCAATTGTTTAGTTTTTCTTGTTAGTTTGAGCTGGTACACGGTGGATTTATTACCAACGCTTCATTTTATTGATGCTATATAAGAGGACATTCATCTTTAATAATTAATTAATTTTTTCCTGAATTTTTCATTTTATAAAAATATTCGTAAATATAAAGTTTAAGGTGAGCCTGTTATTTAAAATTGAAAAAACAAAACCCTTGGGGCCATAATTCCGAAATATTTTTAAACCATTTACTAGCAACGTGTCTTTTTATAATCTTAAATGAAAAACATGTGGAAATATAAACAATTTATTATTATTGTTTCATCAATACATCAATACATTCAGTTAATATCAAGCAGTCATATATTCAATGCAAGTTGTTACTTTATTAAATTACATAAAAATAGTTTATACGATTCTAGTGTACCCTCGAGGGTAAATTACCTAATACTTTCCTCCTACCTAGAATGACTTGATTATGGTAGTTTTCACAATATAAAAATTATTTAGATATTTTGATTATTGTTAAGTGATAACACAATCTCCAAATCACCAGCAGACCAAAGCCACATTTATCACTTCTAAATTCATCGCAATGTTTATATATTCAATCGCCTTTTCCAGCCATATCTGTGTAATATTGTGGCGAATCATTCGTAGGCGTCTGAACCTTTTTCGGTATTTTCACAGGAGTCTCATATCCTTGAGTATTGATATCATTCTGATTTTTGTCAGGCTCAACAAGCAGATTCGTATTTTCTTGAAGCTTATCTCGAGAACCACACTTGATGTAAGACTGCGATTTCGACAAATAGTTTAAAGGATTTGTTTCGGATTTCTCTGAGGGATCTGAAAATGACATATTTAAATCCTCGACAATTCATCATTGAGCTTTACCAGAACTGTCCTCAAACGGTGAGCAAAAGTAGCTTCTGTTATGTATAGCGTTGTTAGCTAAATCTAAGTATTCCACTTCATCACTCAACATTTTTTCCCAAAGTGCTGAGAGTTCTTGGAATGTAGGCCTCTGTTCGGGATCAATGTGCCAGCAGCTCCTCATTATGTTGTATAAAGTTGTGGAACAATTGTCCGGCCGTTCCATTCTGTACCCTTGCCGGAGTAAATGGAAGAGATTTTGGACGGCGATTCCTGGGTACGGGGTTGCTCCTAATGTCACTAACTCCCACACTAAGATTCCGAAACTCCACACGTCTGATTTATTGGTGTAGATGTGGTCAGAGAGCGATTCAGGTGCCATCCATTTTACAGGAACTACAAGGCAAAAAAGGGGTAAGATCGGAGGCTTAGAAATGATTAATGAGTTCATTTAAAGTTGGGTGGATATTTAGGTCTTTGTGATAAGGTGTGGAAGAAAGACTAATGTTGGGTCGTGATTTTTTTAAATAATTTGCAAATAAATTTCTAAAGAATTTTCAGGACATATACAAAATAATTTCTCATCTAAAAAGTGAATTGTGTATTATTTTTAAATATCTATTGTTTCTAATCATACAGGGTCCGCCAACATTTATGTCTCGGTTTATAAACCAATTTATTGACTGTTAAATCACAAACATCCCCTAAAGTAATTTGTAATATGTATGCAATAATTTTTCCTTTGAAACCTTTAAGTTGTAGCCGAGATCCAGGGTCGGCATGAAAACTTTTCTTGGTATTAACTGTTTACAACTATTACTACCTGCAAAAAAAAGTTTTTATCCCAACTCAGGATTTTGGAAACTACTTATGCTAGGGTAGAAGTATTACGTAATATAAACTACTTTAGATGCACCTTATGGTTCATCAGTCAATACCACAAATCTTATCAGAAAATTAAATATGAAGCATGTTTCAATCTCCTTTTTAGGCTTTTTAATGTAAAAAGAACAAAGTTGGTTAAGTTTGCCTCCATTTGATTGCTTTTGATTTTTGAAAAAAAAAAAATGGTATGGGTCAATTTTTTTGTGAAAAAAAATCGTATTTAAAACTTGAACATTTGGTTTATAGGTAGGAACATAAATGGTGGCGGACCTTGTACAAGATGTTATGGAAACGTCTGCTTATATTTTGACTGCGAACTAGTCACTACGATTTTTTTTTACTTTTTGTAATTAGTTTTTTTACCGCAGTTTCCGTATTTTTTTTAAGATATTGTACTTTAATCATTTTATTAATATTTAAATTTTTTTTTGATATTTTCGTAATTATTCAATATTTTTATCTATGAAGTATTTAGAAATAAATATAAATATATATATAGAAAGTAATTATTTCGTGTGTTTTTTGTGTTTTATTTATCTTAATTTTCAAAAATTAGCCGCTGTTTAACTTGAGATATTTAAGGTTCAGAAATTTTTTAAGATTTTGCGTATCCTCAGAATATTAAGAATTTTTAACATTTACTATTTGTAGAAACTATCCATACTTTAATCTTTCCATTTTTTTACAATATTTACTTTATAAGTATTAGATATCAATTTTTTTACATGTGTTTAAATTTTATAAGTACTCTTAGAATTCAAAACATAAAAAAGTTGACAATTTTGGAAGTTAAAAATTCACCAAATTAAGGCTCTGATAATAAAAAAATCTTAAGCTGAAAAAAGTAATAATTACAAAATTTAAATTACACATTCTTTAATTATAACTAATTAATTAATTAATTAAACGAATAGCATTATGAGTTTTTTTTGACATTTTCGTACCTTTCTGTAGATATATATTTAACATTTAAGAATTTCTAAAATTTAAAATTTTTGAAATAATTGTTTTTTTTTTTTTGATATAACTTGTTACTATTTCGAAAATTAAAAATACTCGCTTCATTTAAGGTTTTCTTTTTTAACCCGGATTGTTGTATGAGAGAAGATAAATAAATCTCTTAGAAGTGTCTTTCCACAATCTCGGAAATTTCAGACGTCAGAATATTTAAATTTCTAAATTTTTCAGTTGTAATTATTACAAAATTGGTAATTAACTAGTTACTTATGACTTGTTAGTAATTACTACTTCATTTTAGAAAAGCTTAAAGACAGTAATAAGGCTCTTGGCAAACAGAATTAATGGAATCGCACTTGCGCCGTAATTATAAAGTATTTTTTGACTTTTACATAGACTAATCCTTTATACTAGAATGTTGTGTTGGTTGCCTAACTACATTTTGGTTCGTTAAACGTAACAAAAAAGAATAGTTTTCATCAAATTAAAATTTAAAATTTTTAACTTTCATTAAAAATATAAAACAAAAACAAAGAATTAATTATTAAGGTTTTTTTTCTTTGGAGTAAAACGGTTTTAAATAATTTTTGGAGATGAAAAAAGGATTTAGAGTGCATTTTTACTGTTTAAAAAAAAGTATCAAAAATTTACCTCTTCCTTTGCTTTTCTTAAAATATGCATCGTCTTCGTAAATGTCTCGCGTGAGTCCAAAATCAGATATTTTGCATACTTTGTCGGCAGCAAGTAACACGTTTCTTGCAGCTAAATCTCTATGGACCAACTAAAAAGAAAATGTTAACAAGTTCTTGCGGATACAGTATATATTTTTTACTTTGATCTCACTTAAGTAAGCCATCCCTTTGCATATTTGCCAAGCAAATGATAAGATTTCCTTTGGTGTAACTTTAGATATGAGGGGTTCATCATAATGAATTTCAGTGTCATCAAGCGTAGAAGTTGGTATTCTTCCGCATTCTGATTTCAAATGGCGACTCCTTCGTAAATAATTTCTGCAACACATTCTTAAGTCCTTAGTTAACGTCAGAAGTAGGATTTACCTTAACGAGCCGTGCTCGGCAAACTCTATAATCAAATAAATCGGACCACCTGGAGCGGTGCAAACGCCAAGAAGACGAATTACATTAGGATGCGAAACTTCCTTAAGAAGTTGGTATTCCGAGAGTAGATCGTTGAGTTCGGATTCTCTAGCATCATCCTTGAGGGTTTTCACAGCTACGGTGCTGTGCCCTGCAAAATTAACTCACTTATCAAGGAATCGACAGCTGAGTAAATTCTCTGAGCAAACCTGACTGGCCGGCAATATTCAGCGCTTTAGCTCTTAAAACTTTTCCGAATTCTCCTTCACCGAGTGTTTGTTCGATGATGAGTTGGTTTCTCGGGAACTCCCATTTCGGGTCAGGCTGCAAATGTTAGATCGTCTTACTACTTAATGACAGACGTTATGTCGTATAACATTACCGCATACTTGTTGATGATATTCAAGATGGCAGTATCAGCCAAGGACGTGGTCATATCGAAATTTAATGCAATAGGATCGGGAGCGGACCGGTCTATATAATCAGAAAGAGGGGCAGAAAGATCTTGGTTTTCATCGCTAAATTTGTTACGGACTGCTTTATGAACGCTGTCCAATTTCCAACATATCACGATCAAAGCAACAGCACCTCCTAAAAAGAGCACTCCCGCTACTATTCCGAACACGCAAGTTGTCCCACAACGGGCAAGTTCAATTCCCAAAATTTTATTAGTGGAATTACTGGTTTGTCTGCTGACATTCGCTTGGACGAGCAAAGTTTGATTAATAGTGACGGGAGCATCTGAAGTTTTTGATGATTTCGGCTTTTTGGTTTGGTGGTTGACGTTATATTCCATTGTGTTGCAATGACAGGAAGTCGGGCTGCACGTGCAAACACCACTACCTCGATAAATGCCTCGGCCGGTACCATTGTTTTTTTCAGAGGGGAACAAAATGTTCTCTACAACAGAATGTGATGTGCAGTATAAATTCAATTTTGGCATTTAGCCAGTACGTTGAAAATAAAATAAACATCTTATACCTAACATGTAATATGTTATAGAAAGGATAAAGCGTGAGTAGTTGAAATTTGAGAAGCAATTCTGATTCGATATTTAGTGGAAAAACAAACTAATGAAAAATGATTATGATTATCTTATGATTTTTAATTTTTCAGAATTTTTTGAATACTTTAGGTTCTTTGTGTTTGTTACTTTATCAAGGCTTATTAGACTTACAATTATGAGGAGAATCGAAAATCAATACTTTGTCTTTTCTTAAATAGAATTAAAGAGTAAAGACCAATAAAGTGTATTTGGACCCCAAGAGTATAGAAAATAGAATAAACGGAGCACAAAGAATGAAACGAGAAGCCTACTAATTAAATAAAAGAACGCATAAACGAATGTTAAATCCTTATCTACCTTGACAATCCTGCGGACATATGTAGTCATGCAACTGCTCCAACTGATCGCAGATTCCATCAGGACAAGTATCTACATCTGGTGTGCATGTAGAATACAACGTTGTACTTTGAGTTGAAGGAGTTCTTTCACCCCTCCACATGCATCTCTGCGGGTCTTGTCTGAAACAATAAACCCCCACCTGATAATTCACCCTACAATTACCGGATTTACGGCTACGTCTAATTAAAATCAATTTTATTACACGATGAATCCGTCGCCCTTTTTTGTAAGTAAACGATTTATTGATTTACCTTCTTTTAACACTAGATGATCCTCCCGTCGACATCGCACACGACTTTGGACTTAAACATTTCTTAGGACTTGAGAATTCCGCACATGAGGCCCACTCATCGATGAATATAGTGTCGGTACAAGTTTCCGTGGGTTCATCAACGATATGGACTTCGATTTCGTCGAATTTCGGAGTGTTGGTGTTAGTGATCCAGGAAATGTTCAATCTGAAATTCAGGTTGGAGCTTTAGTTGAGAATTTTCTCGCATGAATGCGTTAAAAAGTTGGGTTGGGATCGGTTTATGAAATTCAGTCAGAATGTTCCTGGGAAACGGAAGCTGTAGCCGTTAAGAAGAATAAACAGTCAAAAGCTGAAGAGGCTTTTTATTTTAAATAAATTCGAACTAGGCCACACATTTTCTGAAAACGTGCAGCTACTTTAACTCTTATTTGATTTAAAAAATGTGATCCAAAGTATTATTTATAAATTAGTGTACAATTTTTTTATCAACTTTGAGTTTAGTTTGGAGTTTCACTTTAATAAGTAATGAAGAAAACTGAAAAGTTGACAGTCTTTCTTTTTGTGAGAAATTTAAACCCAAATAATACTCTGCTCTTAACTGCGGACTGGAATTATTTCTCCTTAAA
The DNA here is from genome assembly GCA_030157275.1 of Cynaeus angustus. NCBI lineage: Eukaryota > Metazoa > Arthropoda > Insecta > Coleoptera > Tenebrionidae > Cynaeus > Cynaeus angustus. The sequence goes on from CM058062.1 coordinate 17,645,869, forward strand.
AAGCACAAGCTCGTCTTTCATTTTAAAACGTAATCAGTTTAAATTAAAGAAAGCATAATTAAAAGCAACCACGTACTAGCTTGTGAAAACAAAAATTAGAGTAAACTGAGAAATATTTTATAGACAATTTAAGTTTGTTTCTCACTTTGACCTTTTCCTTTGTGTTGCCTGCTACACATTTTTGGCTGCTAACTTCGCATCAAACTTGAACACGCGGAAACTTCTTTTGCTTTTACACGTGCAGGTAATTTGCAAGATAAAGTTTTGGATTGAAATACGTAAAATATTTCCGCTGAATTTTATTAAACCTTTTATTTTCAATCAAAAATATTTTAGAGAAATTCTGAACTGTACCGACAAAGTGCAGGAAAGCAGCGTTAGAATAACACATTATCTAGATATAAATATCTGTGGGAGCATTCTGACAATTTATTACAAACGTTATAAATTTCTTGGTGAAGATCTAAGCATCCACTGGAAGAAATAAATAACAACATGAAATATGTAAAGGAGGTTGAGAAGTTATTCTACTAAACGAAACATGCACCTGGAATGCTCCAAAACAGTTTCAGCTTTTAAGGCTTTTCCGATATGATGTAATCATTTTATTATATAGTTTCTTGAGAAGTACAAATTCTGTTAGAATAGGTAGAGTATTATTTTTATGGAAACAAGATAAAATTCTCATTGCAAATTTCTAATGGTGAATTTATTAAAAATTGTTTTCGAACAGGGCTAATAAGAATATAAAATTTTCATTTGTGTTCTGTCATTTGAATGTCTGCCAAATTACTTGTTTTATACAATTTATTGGTGTTTTTAATTTTTTGTTATTAAAATTTGAAATGCTTAAACGCTTTATGTACATGTGTTATAAGAGTGAAAATTGTCTGAAACATTATGGGCTTTATTTTATTATGAAGCACGTATTAAGGCACGTATTCTCTTTGTTCTGTGTATGTTTATCGCAACCATATGTAAATAAGAATTTTGCTCAAGAAAGTATACAATTCCAGAATTACATGAGTTTTCCTTATTTACGTACCTTGGGTTTTCAAATAAAAAGTAACTATAAACTCAAAAATTCTTATGAATATTGAATCAGGTTTGCAGTAAAAATTTGTAACAAAAAATCTACAAGTTACTAAAATCCGCGATTTAGAGTGTTCGAATTCCTGAACCCAATCGTAAGCTAATATTTTTTTTCAACAGCTCGCTATGTCGAACTCCGATTATCTTTTAAATGATCACCTCACGTATTCCGGCGCATTCCTTAAATTTCCGGCGTCGTGAACAAAAACAATCCCTCCCGAGTAGGTCACGTTGAAAATGTCTCTGTGTTTAGGAACTATGGGCTCCAACGTAAAGTTTTCTAATCCATTTATATTCTTGAGAGCTGGTTGTGTTAATCTGGCTAAAGGAGCCGCAGTTCTAGAGTGAAACAGAACGTTTAGTTATTTATCTACATGCTTAACTTAAGTCGACTTAATCACCTGAAAATTTTAACCTTGTTACTGGGGTAGAGTTGGGACGGCCTCATTTTTTTCTGAAGCAATTCCGGATGAAACCCAAAGTCATCAGGGAAATGCAAATCAATAGGTATGCTAACCTGGAATTAACCCGAGTGCATTAAGATCATAATCGAAGTATAAACTTCGATCTATTGGTTGTTGCATAAACAACATAAAACGTGACGAGTTTACACAATATTTATGTCGCTGACATAAAGTGCAATATCATCTAATTTGGGGTGAGGTAACACGTAATGAATTTAAACTGGACTCACGGTGTTATTTCCATTAACAAGGGCGGTGTCGTTCAGCTGGAGCACGACAGAGTAAGTGTATTCTTTTATCAGGGCGTTTTTTGTGATTTTTAATTCTGGAAAAAAGAAGAAATGACGTTTTTATTTCCAGTTTTACGATTAGATTAGACAAATAGATACTGTTATCATTTATCTTGAAAAATAAGAGTTAACTTACTGCAGTGGACGGCGGTTTGCACTTCCTGCTGACGGTTGTGATCGTCCTCGTACTTGTTGCATTCAGCTTTAAGAATTTTCAGTCTGTCATTGAGAACAGTCGGTTTATATCTATTGACGGCGGTTGAGTCTCTGTCGCTGAAAATTAAAGACTTGTCTTGCACCACTTGATCCTGTAATCAGATCGTTTTATTGTTTAAACATACGTGCATCCACTGATAATTTCAAAATTTTATAATATTATTTAATATTATTATTAGTAATATTTAAAATGTACAATAAAAACTGAATAACCTAATTAAGAAATAACTTTTAATAAACAGTTAAAATTTCAAAAATTTTTAGTACCCAAGGAATCTGAACAAAACTAGACAGTTTAAATATTTTTTTAACGAGAACGCTCCAAGCATCTCTATTTTATTTTACATTTATTAAATTCTCCAAATTATCTATGATTTTAAAATATTTTAGTATTTTTAAAACTTGTATTATTTTCGGATTTTTTCGATATTTACATTCCGTGAACACTGAATTTTCTTTTTTTTTAATTTTTCAGATCTGTTAGATTCAGATTTTCAGATTTTGCGTATTATATTTTCTACGTTTAAGAAAATCATTAGTTACTTTTTTACTTTTGCAGATTTTTCTACTCTTTGTCGGCAATTTCTAACGGAATTGTATAAGCTTTTAAGAATTGTTTGGAAAATTCTACAAAATATATAGCTTATTTATGAAACGAACAGGGAATCTACAAGATGCAAAAATGCATATATGGTTTATACATCAGTAATTGACCCACAAACGAAAAGTAAGGGCATACATGCAAAATTTTATGTAGTTGCATATTTTATAAAATTCGCTGATAAGTTAAAATGTAGATACATACCAAAAAAAAAAAAAATATGATTTAGATAGCAAGAAAAAGAGAAATAAGCGTAAACCTAAACAGCAGTGATTTATTTTTATAATGGCAAGAAAATAGATAAAGTTGGAATGAAAAATTTACCACTATATTTTTGTACCTATCTGTATTTTTTATTTTTTTTGTACATCTTAATATTTTACATTTTTATTATTTTTTGAAATCTTCGGATTACTGGTACTGTTATAACATCTTCTTCCGATTTAAAAATTTTGAGGATTCTTGGGTTATTTTTTTAATTTTACAGTTTTTTTAAATTTACGATAAATTTTTAGCTAAATTTTACAATTTGTCGATAAATTTTAGATTTTTTTTATTTTTCTAGAACTTTAAACAGTTTATTTCTTGTTGTATTTGTTGAATTCAATCTAAAATTTAGATGCTCTAAATTATTTGCTTCTTTCATTTTCTTTACCTTCTCAAATTTTTTAGAATTTCTAGATCAAAATCTTTCCAGATTTTTTAGTCTTTTTTAAATTTTACCTATTCATTGCATTATTTTAACTCTTTGTATCAATTACGTTTTTTGTTGGTTTTGTTATATTCCTAATTTTCCTTAAAATTTTTTTATTCTTTATTTTTTAAACTTTTGTGAATAACTTAAGTTTTTTGTGTTCTTTAATTTATCTGAGCTAATTAGATTTAGAGTTATGAGAAGAATAAAAAACAACACTTTAGTTTGCCTTTTCTTAAATCGAATGAACCAGCAAAGAGCAATAAAGTGAATTTGGCCCCCAAGAGTATAAAAAATAGAATAAAAGGAGCAGAAAGAATGAAACGAACGAACCTTCTAATTAAATAAAAGAACGCATGAACGAATGCGAAATCCTTACCTACCTTGACAATTCTGCGAACATACGTAGTCGCACAACTGCGAAGATTTTTCTGATCTACTGGATTTTTTATCTTTTAGCAATTTCTTAAAATGTCTAGATTTTTTGGATTCTTGCATCTTGTTATTCGTATTTGTTTTTTTTTTCGTATAGATATATGTATTTATTTGATAAATTTTATTAATTGTTTAGATTCTGAATCTAAATTTACAATTTGGAAATTATTTTTAGAATTTTTAAATTCTTCTAAAAGTCTATAAATCTTTTATTTCTTGTATTCGTTGAATTTTATTTATAATTCAGATGCTTTAAATTTTTTGTGACTTTTATATTCATTTAGAACTTTATATTTGTTTACATGCAGCTGTAAGAATTTTCAGTCGGTCATTAAAAACAGTCGATTTATTATTACTATTATTATTATTATTTATTATTTTTGAAAGTGGTTGAGTACCTGTCGCTGAAAATTAAAGACTTGTCTTGCACCACTTGATCCTGTAATCATATCGTTTTATTGTTTAAACATACGTGCATCCAGTTGTGTTTTCGACAAGTTTAATGGACTGAATTATTCCGTTTCAGAGCTTCACCGAGCATTTCCACCTGTACATTTTACTCTAAATGGAATTTATGCTATCATCAAATAGATGTATCATTTTGTTTTAGTTTAGTTTCAGGCGATAAGGCTCCAGTTTACGACATTCTCCGAACTTGGAGCGTCGGCCTATCACACAATTTAAATAGCATTTAACGGTGCAGGTTTAGATTTACCGTTGTCGCAGTGCAGATGCGATCTAAAACTTTAACGGAATAAAAAATCTTTGTCTGTTGACTGTAATCTACTGTTTAATCTGTTTGAAAACACTTTTGGTTTGCAGCGACGCGAGTTCAACAATTTTGTAAAATGATCCAGATAATCGCGGGATTAAAGAACATTTCCTGGAATCCTTGGATCGTATCGTATTTTAATATAAGATATACGGTGGCTTTCATGTTCGCTTTATGGCTGGCCTCTTTTTCGCGGATATGAGAGAAAAAGAGGCTGAGACGTGAATTAAGTCGGGGATGGAGATGGGAATGTAATTGGATGTATAGTTTTGAAAATATGCAGGAGATGGGAAAATTATTATTGAATTATCGCTGTTGTTATTAGTTTTCGGTGAAAAATGCGACGGTTTGTGTAACTAAAGCAGCTGAAAAATGCGCTTTTGCTATTTTTTAATTAGGTAATTACCTTGACGGTTTTTAATTTATTCACGTTTAGTAAAAACTTGCAAAAAGAACTGCTGTGTTAGTTAAGCATTGAATTGTGATCCGTACAGTCATTTAACAATTACTTTGATCAAATGTAATAGTTTAGCAGCCGGGAAAGCTGTCAAACAGAAACTAATTGCAGCAGAAGCACACGCAGGAGACTAGCGCTGATTAAATTCGATATTAATTATTAATGACAACTATAATTATGTTAGTTCTGTAAGAGAAATTACACTTAATTAACTGATTCATTGCTAAATCAATAATATTTGAGGTATGTCACTTTATCTCTTTACAGCTTTTGTCATTCAACAAATTAAATTAAATGTAAGATAGAAATAAATATGATTGGATAAATTAAAACTGGAGTAAGAAGAAAAAATTAATAAAAATTTGCATATCGTTAAATTTAATTAATGTTAATTATTTTAAGATCTAAGGTTGAAATTCAAACAAATTAGCAAGGTGAATATAAAAAAACTTGAAAGCACTGAAAAGCTCGTCCAAAACAAGCTAATATTTTATTAATACTGATTTGCTTTCAAACTTTGTTAAGTAAAACTTTTATGAAAAGAGTCAAATGATCGTCAATTAATTGAACGTCACCGAAAAAACATCACTTTTAGATCTTCGATAAACCAATTTATTGAATTCTATTTTTGTTTACATTTTGATAAAATGCTCCGTTTATATAGACGGTTACAAAATCTTAAGATATGTTCAAGAATGAAGACATTGCGCTTTGAACCCATCTTTTATGATTTTCACATATTTATGCGAATTTTGATAAAAATAACTTAGCTCATTGAATGTAACTACATTGTGTTAACACTCCTCGCCTGTTTGTTTTTTTTATTTTTTGATTAATTATATCTAGAGCAGTCAATAATTTGGAATGGAAAATTTATCTAAACTAAGATGGTTTTAATCAGATTTCTTTTCCATTATTAACGGTTCAGAAAACATGAAGCTCATTTTAAAAATTTGTTCAAATTGATGAATGCACGTTTTATCTTTATAATTTATTGAGTAACATCTTTAAAAAATTTCCACGTATTATTTCCACACTTTACCTTTATTTAGAATAATTTACTGCGTTTCATATCTATAAATAAAACTATTAGCCCTAAAGGATTTTAAGCACTGCTATATGCTAGTCTAGATCAAACTTACGAGATATATAATTTGATAATGGTGAGTATATTCGAAATGGCTGAATGCGTCGTTTGGAAAATCCACGAGCTTTAATAAGAGCTTTGTTTAATAAGTTTCTGGTGTGAACATGAAATGTAACTTGATAAATACATTTAGTACTATGCAAAAAATCACATACAATTAACGTCTCTGTTGTCCATTTTTTAAACCTTACATTTTCATATTATAAAGGTTTTTAATATAAACATGCAGAATATTTAGAAGTTGTTTGAGATGATCGAAAAAATGTATCAGACATGCGGAAATATGCATGTGTCGTGGATAAACTCTGTTGATTAAAAAAAATTAAAAATGCAATTGTTACTTCTTTTTTAAAATAAAAATATAAGCTCAGCAAAGGTTTTTTTCCAGAAAAAGACCGTTGAATTCAAAATACGATTTTTAAAGGTAAAATATAGCGGAAATAATAAAATATAATAATTAAAATAATATTTCGATTTTGCAAAATTGGCAAAATTTTGTTGTTCTGCAAAAAATATCAGAAAAGAAATACAATAAAGAATATTTTTGAATTATATACTTTTTTAAATAGAACTTCAGAATGGTACTCTTTATGACTTTTTTGAATTGTTTTATTTCAGATTTTTTAAATAGAACTTCAGAATGGTACTCTTTATGACTTTTTTGAATTGTTTTATTTCTTTGGATTTTATAGTTTAAAATATTTCTTTCTTTTCGTTTATTGATGCAGCCTAGAGGCTTTTTAGAACGTATTTTACATTTTTCAGATTTTTTGAAGAATTGTTTTTGGCCTGTTTCACTTTCTTAAATTTTTGTATATTATTTGAACGCCTTGGTTTCTATACGAGCTATCGATTCTTTGTATATTTTAACAATTCTTTAGATTTTCTGAATTATTAAGATTATATATATTGTTTGGATTTATTAGCTTTTACATTTTAACATTAAGATTTTAAAATTTTTGCCTTTTATAGTTTATGAATTTTTTACACTTTTTAGATTTGTCCATATTTTGCTAAACTCTCAGGATTCAACTTGTTTTTAAATGCTTCTAGAATTTTAAGATTTTACATATTTTTTTTTGGAATTTATTGTATTGTTAAAATATTATCTTTTGAATGGTTTGTTTTTTTTTATTTTTTTTTGTATTTTTTTTAAGTTTTGTAGATTTTTGATTTTCCAGATATTTAACATTCTTTGAATATTTTGGATGTGCTGCATTTTTATACTTTCAACTTTTTTATTAGATTTTCAGAATTTTCTAAATTTTCAATTTTTTAATTTTTTTGATTACATATTTGTTGAATTTTCCGTCCATTTTTCTATTTGAATGGGCTTGGATATTTGACTTTTCCATTTTCTTTAGATTCGTTATTTTCTGAAATTATGAAATTATTGAATTTTTGAATTTAGCTTTTTGGATAAAGAGTTTTTATAGATATTTCTCAAATTATTAATTTAGATTTTCTATGTAGTTTTAACAGTCTTTGAACGTACATTTTTAAATTAGTTTTTAACCTTTTTAAATTTCTTTGATCTTCTATTTTTTGTTATTTTATTTATTTTAATACTCCAATTTACCAAACCTTGGAGGCTTTGTACATGTTGAGGTTTTTGGAAATAGTTTTTAGATTCTTCCAATTCTTTAAATTATCGTTTCAATAAAATTAATTTTAAAAAATCTAGAATAATAATAAATGTACAATAATAATAAAAAGGAGAAATTAATAATCTGAACATTTTAAATGATTTTTGATTTGTTATGTTCTGAGACTAATTATGTCACGTTATTTGTTCATCTCTCGCAAACAATAAATAGTTTTGTCTCCGATTACCTTATCTGAATCTCTGCTTCTAACGACACGTCACTAATTTCCTGACTTATTGTACAGAAAATCTACCCTTTCTTGGCGCGCTTCATTATGAAAATTACTAGATATACGACTCACTTTAGTGTGTATTCTAACCTCCAACTATTCAGTTATGTAAAGTTTCAGTAATTCATTTAAGACAATGTTTAGCTCATGGAGGCACTAATTAATTTTCTTTAAAAAAAAACAAGATAAATGCTTCTGTACGTTGAAATTTGCAATTGTGTATCACAAAATTGAGAGATATTGCAGAAATGTCGATGAATAATACATTTTTTAATTTCCTGAGAAATCTGAAGTAGCCGCAAAAACGTTATATCTCTTAGTGGGTGGAGAAAATATGTACGAAGGCAGAGGATGATTAGTAAGAAGACTGATGATCTGAATAATCTGAATGTGAATAGAACCGCTTAACAATGATTTAATTCAGTGAAAGCTAGCTTGAATGAGGGTAGAGTGGCTCGTTGACTTCACCAGTCAACTTCGGATTAAGAGAGTTATCAAGTTTTGGAAGTAAGAATAGAAAAGCTTACCTTAAAAACGTGTCGAGATGACATATTTATCTTTATAACTTTTTCTTGAGCTTTCGGAGGGTTGTCATCCACATCCAGAACCGCGACAACAAGAGTCTTCGTGACGTTTCTTATAGAATGCTTGGAGTTTTCAACAGTACACAACACCTCCAAGATGTGACGTGATTTATTCTCCCTATCTAGCCACTTCGTTGACTCAATGGTGTGTAAACCTCCTTTGTACAGTAATCGAAACTCTTCGTTTTTGCTAAGTAAAACATAGTTAATTTCACAACTCGCACACATTTTAGCCAAGAACGGTGAAGATAACGATCCAATCAACTCCGGCTGAGTATTTTCAGCGATCTGATATCGCACTGTCTTCCAAAAACATAAATCTTCCACAATAAAATCGCAATCGAGAGTTTCAAATGGCTGCAAATCTAAATTCAGAAATCCAGTTTCTTTATTGGAAATGTCCTGCACGGCTATCTTCGTTGAAATGCTGTCCAGATCTGCAACTGACACGTTAATCTAACATTGCAATGTCCATTTTTACACCGTACTTCCAATGTTGCTTTCAAAAAATTTAGTAACAAAAGAGACGTCTCCTGTTGGCGAGATTTCAACAAACTTGTTACCTTCGACGATGGAATAGTTGAACGGGGAGTTGCCGATTGCGTAAAAAGTAGCCAAGGGGTGATTGCCTGGGGGAAACTTTCCCTTATCTATTGGGATGGTTACGTTGATATCTCGCATGGTGAAATAGACGGCGTCCGCTGCAATCGAAAAAGCACAATAATAAATCGCTTGTGGGGGCGAAATTTCGGTGTAATTCAAATTCATCGTGCTTTACATGAGTTCACGTCTCGTTTTCCCTGAATTTTGGCGAAATATGGTCCTCTCAGTTTCCGCTTGTTAGACGGTGATTTATTAGGGTATTAAGACGGAATATGGATGTCGCGAAAGGTTCTTTCAGTGAAGAACGTCAATCATTGGAAAACTTTTATTAGGGACATTATTTTGATACAGTCATTAATAACCATAAGTCGGGAATAAATCGGTTTATCTAGCGTAAAGTTGGGCTTCCGTTCATTCATAAATTGCAAATCGACATAATATTGGGATAAAATTTAACGATTTTTGTTCAGGTTTGGTAAAAATTCCTAAACTGCGTAAACGGGTATTAAACCTTGCATAAAATTCCAAAGTCAATATTATGGTGTTATGGTTGAGTTTTATTGCCTGGGTGACATTTGTATAAAATGGCAATTGGAATTACTAATTAAATGGTTTGTCCATACGAAAGTAATGTTACTTTTGTTAATGTTGTGAGATTTACTTTTAAAGATTATATTGAGACATTGAGGAATAATGAGAATAAAAAAATGTTGATGAATAAATATTTTTGTTAGTTCTAACTGAATTTAAGATTCTTTTTTCAATAACAGTGGTCACAAGTAAATTTTTAATTTTTATAAATTGGCAATTTTTTTAAGACATATTACTAGAAATTTTTAAATGGTCTTTTAACTACAGATCTAAAGTAATTAACGTCCTAATATACACTTAAATTATAAATTTTGAATTATATTTATTTTTTTTACAAATTTTCAGTTCCTCAATTTTTAATGCTCATATGACGAATTCTTGACTTAAAGTTTTTAGAATTTTATGCACTCGACTTTCGAAAACGCGTAAAATTTAAGTTTTTTTAAATCACTTTTGTTATTGTCAGTTTCAAAACTGGTAACTTTCCTAATTTAATTTTTTTTGAGTATATATTTAGATTAAAAATTATGAGCTTCTAAATTTATGTTCTAGATGCTTGATAAAAGTGATTAAACATTTTTACGTTTAAAATTTTCAAAATAGGATCTCTTAAATTTTTTAGAACCCAGAAAAAAGTAAAAATCTACGAAAATCGACATTTATCAAAATATATTTTTAAGAATTTAAAAATTTTAAGATCTGTAAAAAACTGGAAATTTATAACCTTGTTAAAAACTAGTGAGCGATTTTTAATATCAAAAATATTAAATATATTTTTCTGATTTTAAAGTTTTTAAAATATCTGAGGTATTAAAATTTTTAAAGATTTTTAAATCTTTTGCAAATTTGAAAAATTTAAATTTATTGTAATTTTTAGATATTTTTGGATGAATATGTTTCCAAGTTTTCTTAACTTTGAAATATTTGTTTTGTTTTTTTTTTAAGTTGTATTTATTTAAATTTAAAGAGATTTTTAAAAATTGATTGTGCACTTATAACGTTTTTTAAATTCTTAAATTTTTATTTTTTTTAACATTTTTATAAAAAACCTTATTTTTAATAACGATTCTTTTAGGGTTAAAAAGATGATTCAAGCTTTACCTTTGGAGAATATTATTCGTTTCTAATTTTTTTTTGATTTGATCACGACGGTTGGAAACCAAATTGCATAAACTCTCTTAAAAGGGTTTTTCCCTGAAAAAGGATAAGGTGGAGACGACTACTTTGATTCTCGCTAAGTAAGTGTAAGAAAATTTTTTCGCACATTTTTCCGCTATTCTGCCTTTTTTTAAACTAAATTCACGTGTGCTACTTAGGTTATATTTAAAATTACCAATAATTATTATTAATAAGTAACTTAAAGTTTGATGTTTGATGAAATGTAAAAAAACATTTGCGTTCCGTTGTAAAAATAACATAATAATTCCATGAATTTCGCCACCAACGCATTCGCAACTTACCCTAATTTCGCTCCACCCACAACAGGACAGTGTCCTTCGACCCGAATTCTTTTATCTCTCCATAATTGCGGCATTTCTAGTAATTGATATTTTTTCGGCACGAAAATTGCAGACAGGAGTGCCATGCCGTTACGTCGGCTTTTCTAAACGATGCTTGCATGATGAATATCGATTTGTCGAGGCATTGTGGAACTTTGTGTCTGTTTTCAAGATAGTAATTAGCCCTTTTACGGCATAGGCAAGCTTTTAGCGAGAGTTTAATCTCGTCAATAATAATGCCTTCACGGTTTATGGTCGGTTAAATAAATGTAAAAGACGGAAATTGACCCGCTTAATTTCCCAGAATCATCATTATAATTAAATTTTCACCGGCCAAATTTCGAACGAGCAATTCCTTCTGTAAATGTGGAGTGGAATTTATCGTTATTGTACAGATTAGGATAACCTCTGATACCAAATTACCAACTAATTCATGAATCAACGAAGCGAGGAAAAATCGATTTTCGGACGTTTACGAAAATGACGCATTATGTAATTTTCTATTAGGTTTAATCATTATCAGTAACATCATGAAAAAATAAAAAAGATTTACACGTTCATTCATGCTGACGTAAATTTAATCGATTTATGTTTCGGTTGAAAAGTTGTCACGAAGTAATGACGTGATAAAAAATGATAAAGTTTAACCATAAAATTGAAATATTAGAAAATTCACGGTTTTATTCTTTACCGAGCGAGGTCAAAATAAGGAAACTTTGTTGAGTGTATGATTGAAGTTGGAGATTTCAGATTGGGGAAGTTAAATGAAAATTGGTTTAGATCTAACTACGTGGTTACAATACAATTAGAGTTTGTACAGGCGAAACATACCAAAAATGAAAAGCTAAAATTAGAAACGATAACAAAAATTTGCTAGCTCTCAATAAAATTAGGCCACACGGCCGAAAAGTTCACATTAAGTTAAGTGTGGGATGTTCATCTTCCCAATATAGCCCTAAATTGACTAAGTGTGTACCTGTACTTTAGAAATCTCATATTAAACCATCAAGTCCAGAAATTAGATCATAAAGATGCACAGCTGAAGCGGCTAAATTACCTCTTAGGCTGAGCAGGATAATTTAGTCTCCCGTCTCCACACAAAACGAATCGTGAGCAAAAAAATACAAAAATTATTGTAATAGATTTTAAGTTTAGCAACAGGTGGAGTTTTAAATATTTAAAGAAAGATGAATATTGTTATGTTTACCAACGTCTGTAAATTTTGCTTCCGGTTATGTTTACGTGTCTCTGCTCTTCAATTGAACTTTCAATTTAGTTTGGAGTTTCATTTATGTATTAGTTAGTACTAAGACAATTTGTTTAAATTGGGTTACCCTTTAAACAGAAATTGAGATAAGAGTTGACATTTTAATAAACGAAAATTGTCGTTTTGTCGCTTGCGTAATTATATTAACCCTCATTTCCGAGATAATCTTCAGAGTTTTAGAAATAAAATAAACTGTAGCATCTCCACAAGATAAGTGTTTCAAGATACAATATACAAACTAAAAAATTTGCAGCTTCCAGTGTTCCTTTGTTCCGATTATTTATTTTGGTTAGCTTATCCATACAGATTTTCTCAAGGGAAACTTTGAATAGTTGCTGAATTAAAGAAAGCTTTTCTTTTCTGTAAAGTTTCTTCAATTTAAAAACTACTTTTTATAACTTTGTAGTCTGATTTTAGAGCAATACAAAATACTGCACCAACTGCTATCGATCGTTTTGTTTCTCTTTATCGCGCATAACATAATGATCTTTTAATACCTCGGACAATATTGTTCAGTTTATCTAAATTGATCCCACAAATGAACTGCATTTTATCGTGATCGTAAAGCTGCATTTTCTTATTAAAAGTTTTTAGGCGCACAATTTGCACATGATAAAAAGACCAAAGCCACTTACGTCCATTAAAGTGTCAGTTTTACGTGTATGTCATAGTGATTAAAAATGTTTTTTTTTTCATCTCCTTTAAATATTTTTGAATGAACAAATACACCTGTAAGTGCATTCAGTCACGCAACATGCATATTATAAAATTTAAAGATTTTGTATTCAAAATTTCGGTTTATTAAGGTTAATGTACACAGATTCTTGTATAAGATTAGAATTAGCTTCATTTTCAGGGCGTAATTCTCTTTTATTAATTTCGCTGTCGCTCTACTTTAACGATTTCTGCGTATATTACCCGCTGTGAAAGAACCTGATGAATATCAAGAATGGGATGGTCGTAATAAAACAACCGGAAATCATGGAATTGGACAATTATTCATCATTTCCATAATGGAAGTGTTATGGAATTAAATGCAATAAATATCCTACGCAAACATCGGAATGTGAGAATACTTCATATAAGCTGAGAAAAAATGGGATAACTTTGCACTTTATTCAGTCTTATGGGTGAAATATATTACTCTTTTGGGTGCGATGTTTTTATTGACCAGATCTCTGGGTTTTTTTATTTGAGCATTTAAACCCCACAACTCCCACCGGGAAAGTCTCTTATCAGGTTTCACGCAAAATTGGAGCAGTAAAAAACAGTTCCTTGTATGAATAGGCATGTAATCCGTCTTCCATTAGAGTTGATTTTTATTCATCGTTCTTTGTTTTTCCATGAATAAATCAATTGTACATCGGTTCAAGTTCAATCAGATTTCTTCATAAATATTTACCGTTAGAAAATTAAATGACGGCTGCTGATTTGTTGAAGTTTTCGTCGGCAAATATTTAAGCAACCTGATCTAGAGATTATTTTTATTTTTCTGTGATTACGGTTTATGGGTCAATAAATCTTATTCAGAGCTTTCCCGAAAATAGCAAAACCGTTGTTGCATTTTTCACTATAATCCCCTTTCGTAGATCCAGTGTAAGCCAATTTTATTATGTGTACACATCATAATTACTGTGGTCAAGTTTTAATTCAAGCTGAACAGGGCGTCCATTAATTAATTGCACGTGAGGACTTTCTCCCACTATTCAACATTTTTTCTCACATTTCCGCTCGAAGGCCGTTTTTGCACGCGACTTAAATCGCAAACGTGGATCTAAATTGGATTCGAATTTAAAAACGACACAAATAGAGAAAAATTCATATCACCGAATATTTTAAGACTGAATCCGATTTTTTTTCTGGGAGGTTCCGAACCGAAATTTTTAAATTCGGGTTAAATCTGTATTGTACTGTTGACGTCGCTCTTTTTTTATTGCAAATTTCCCAGAATTCGATATCTCCGAAAATCCATTGTTCCAAAGTCTAATGATGTTTTCACGGGTTATTGCTCGGATTGTAATAACGAGAAAAGTGCTGATAGTGAATTAGGTAAATATTTGGCGCTATGGAAAAGCATCGCATTAATTATATCTCCTACATTATTTACAAATTGCGCAATAATTTGATATTAACAAGTGATTATCATCACGGAAAAGTATTCCTGAAAAAAACCATAAATGCGTTTTAGTCGTTTAAAAAAAAAACTTTAATAGCTTTCCCAGAATCGGCTCTTGTTGGTTCCGTTTGGCTGTGCACGTAATGTTTAATTCATCTTGGCGGCAAAATCTCTGTTAATGTTTCCATCTGTCTTTACTCAAAACCGACTTTCTTGCTTATCATTGAATGATATCTCGTCTATTAATATCCACCAAGGGCGTACGTTTGCACTTAGTGCAGGTATGATCACTGCATGTTATATTAATAAATTACTTGATTGCCTAGTCGATTGATTTTTTTGAGTGAATTCAATAAAATACTTCTAATTCCACCAATGGAAAGTTTTCTACTTAGCATAGAAACAACCTTTTTAATTAAAATTTCAATGTCCAACACCGCAAAGTAAGGTTATTAAAAGAGTCGGGTTTTTATCACGATGAACTAAAGTGAAGAAAAAAACGTCAAATTATGAAAATGTCCTTGATTTAAAATCTTTATGTTTTATCGATTCATTTCGGTGGAAACTTTCAAATGCCGGTGAAATGAAAAAAAGGACGGTATATGAGGCGTAAAATTTCACTTAATGTTTATACCAAAGTGAGGAAATGGCTTAATCTGGAACCGTAAAATTTTAATTACCTCTTTCACAACTACGTCCGCAGTAGGTACTTTCTTTGTTGATTAGTTCCTGTGGCGCTTTTTGTTCTTGAATAACCAATATTCAAATGGTATTTTGTACATAATTCATGGATGCAGTATTGATTTTCAAACAACTTCAGAGAGTGGGAACGTTATTTCAAGTCAGTTTTACTACAATCTATCTATCCATATTTTTATTACATGGAGTGGGATACTTTTAAAGTTGCAGATATTGTTTCCATTTTGATTTATTTAAATTTTTACAAAAGCAACGATAAAAGCGACTTGGACTAAGTCGCTTGATATGGGTTTTAGTCAGAGAGTTTGATGTTTTCAGAGTACCTATTCAACAAACTTTTTACGGTATGTTGAAACAGTTGCTCTCTAGAGAAATTATTTCATTTGAGTAATTCAAGTATACAATATGCTATATTTCATGACTGTAAAGTCAAATGTTATTGTTGGTTCATGAATACAATTATTAATCCCAACTCGTTCTAATATAAAAAAAAATGTTTGTTGAAGTTCATGATTTGGAATTTATGGAACTTTGACCTTTGGTTTTATAGGTTAGATCTTAGATGTTAGAAAATTAATGGAGTTATGTTTCCTTACAGTCTTACGTTGTTGTTCGCCTTCTTCACGAAGTAAATTTATCATTTCTGTAAGAAAGAAACATGATCTAGTGAGAAGTTGACAAGACAGATTCGATAATTATTGCGTAGAAATCCCACGCCTAATGTACACATGAAACTGTAATAATTTGTTTGGAATGGAAGATTCAAATTAAGCAAAGAACAAAAAGCGTTGTGGGCGTCCCAAAAGTGATTTTCATCATTCAAAACATATTAAACAAATCGGACCAATTTTAATTAAAGCTAGGTAGTTTGCGACCGTGACGACGCGCAGATGTGTGTTGACTACAAATCATTTTCACATTAAGTTTACACGTGTGTGTCTATCACATTATTTTTTAATATTATTGATCGGAATTGAATTCTGGTTGTAATGAATGTAGCGCTGCCATGCGTTTCGGGAACAATGAAATGTTTTTTAATTTTCTTTTATCTAGATTAAAGATTGATTAAAAAATCGGTCTTTTTATGTAAATTGAAGGCGGGTTGGTTATGGAACGAGACTGCACTGACTTTGGGCTAATGAATGAATAAATGTGAAAGTTCGGAATATTTGGTAGGGTCATGATTTTGTCATCTTTGGATACAGCAAAAGATCTTATTTTTGTAAAAGATTATCTTATGCAAAATGTGGAAAACACGGTCAAAGCTGGAGCTTCTATAACAACTATTAAAGCCCGGAGGCTCCGATCGTAATCCGGTGAGGTAACAGTTTCCTGGTAAGGCGCAGAGATTGAGGAACATGCACCAATAACTTATTAAAATAGTGAGGTTTCGATAAATGATTTACTTGAAATTGTACCACGTCTTAATCAATATTGTTTATTGAATCTGTATATTACTTGTGTGTTTTATGATGCCTTTTGTGCTTTGTTTCAACTTGCAAGAAAATAAATTTTGATATTTGTAAGTAAATGGAAAATCTTTGTAAATAAGCTTAACCGCGACAAAATGCTCAAATTGGTTGGTGGTTAACATGTTTTATGAAGTTATACAAATACTAAAACTGGGAGTAGTAGACGCTAGAAATATTAATGGGCATCAAAAAACTTTTTTTTATAAAAAAAAATGAACGTGGACATACACGAACCATCCATAAAAAGCATCAAGCACTCTTAACTTCGGAATCTTAAGATGCTTTACATTTTTAAAACTTTTTGCTTCTTAAAGTTTTCTAGATTATTTTCAATTGCTAGTGAAAATTTTTCTGGTTTAGTTTTTTTTTGAATTCTCTAAACTTAAAAGCTTTGAATTTGAGATTTATCAATTTTTTTTGAAAATATTTAATTTTTACATTGTTGTAATGATGGTTTAGATTATCGATGCTTTATAAAAAGAGAAAGTTTCTGAATATTGAAATTGTTAAAAAAAATTTAATTTGCACTATTTTTTATATATTTTTCTAGGTTTTATTACTTTTATTTTTGTTTTATTCTTCTAAATCGTTTCTCTATGTAAAAGCTTTAGGTTCGTAAGGTTTCTCAGATTGATTATATTATTTTTTGTATCCCGTGTTTTTTCGGGATCTTTTGTATGCTTTAGTTTGTATTTATTCTTTATTATTTCTTCTATCCTATTCTTCTTTTTTAGTTGTTTAAAATTTTCTAAAATTTTCGCTGATTTTTGTTTTCTGTAAATTCTTGAGACTTTTTTGTTTGTATTTTTGATTATTTAGATAGTTTTATTTTCTTTCCTTTTATACTCTTTTGTCTTTTTTTCTCAATTTTTTTAATATTTATAAAACATTTTGGATATTATGAATTTCTTGGCTTCTCTAAATTGTTTGAAATTTTTGGATTAATTGTATCCTTTTAATAAAAATTTACATATACAGTCTCACTTAGTTAAAGAACAATATTCTGAATTTTAAAAATATGTTTCATTTTTTTTTAGATTGGTTGGCATTTTAGAATTTATTATTTTTCAACAAATTTTTGCAGATTTTTTAATTTTTTAAATTACCTAGTTATCTTTAAACTTTCTTAAATTCTTATGTTTTCAGTACTTTCTAAATTTTGTAGGTTTTCTAAATTGTTTGGATATATATATTTCAATTTTAGAAATCCAAATGTGTAAAAGTTAACGTAAGAACAGTTATCCGCTTGCTATTAATAATGTAAAAAAAAATGTTCAAATTTATTGTTATTAATGAGTTCATTTATTAATGTTTATAAAATTTAACCACGAAAATATTTGTAACAGTAATAAATAATAACAACATTTGAATGTAATATCTCGCCATTAATATAATGACTGACAGGATGCAAAATATAACAATTTATTTGATGAAACACATATTTATTACCAATATTTAATCAAAAATTAAAGGAAATGTTTGTTGTTTATATTAGGTAAACCTAAATTAGTCTTTTGAATTGCGATTTTACCTAACAAAACTATTTTTTTAAATTGATTGTGCTTTTTTATTCGTAACTAATACAAAAAAAACAGCAACGAGCCATGAAAGCAAAAACGCAACAATGGTGGATGCGCCGGGATATACTAGTTTTCTGAAAAATTCACGTAAATAAGAAATAAGTTGATTTATTGGCTAAATAATGCTAACTGATGAATTCGTGAATGTACCCTCTTAAGGTAATTTGTCTCCAGTTTCATTCCGACTAACAGTTTTCAATTCCCATGATTCTATCCTGAACGGCAAACATTTTAAATGTTAGAATTCTTTTATTTTACGTTACTTGAAACTAACAGTGAATTCTGTTAAAATATCGAAAGACCATTTGAAGACTTAATGTATGCAGTTAGAAAAGCGTAAAATCTTGTTTTCTCGGAAGCGAAAATTAAAGTGAAAGAAAAAGTGCATTAGTGGCCACTGACAGTAGCTAAATGAAATAAAGTTTTAATGGCAAATCAACACCAAAATATTGATGTATAAAATTACGACCATAAAGGTTATGACGTACTACCCTTTCACTTTTTTGTTATACGCCCATATTTCAATAAATTGTCATGATAAAACACTCAGAGTTTCATTACGGACATCAAAATTATTACCCCACAATAATTTGCCTCATCGCTTTTTTTACCAACAGATAAATTTCATAGAATTAGAACTGCTTTTCCAGCACGCATTGTTGTCATTACTGTCTGAAAGAAATATATTCTGATAAAGAATGCCACAATTACGGTGTTATTATACGCCTTAAACTGATGTTAAATAAAAATGAATTAAAGGCGAAGTTTCTTCATAATTCTCTAGAAAATTGATTTCCAGGTCACGCTAGAACCGATCTAAAATCTTCCATTTTTCATCATATATACCACCCCCGATCACGCTTCAGTCTCAAACAAATATTTTATGCTCGGGTTTCGCTATATTATACATCGGAGCAAAAATGTGATTGATTATTTATTTGTTTGGAGTTGTTTCTGTTTTGTTTATTACTGAAGTTTTTCTATTTTATGGATGCATTTCATTTTACCCTCATAGGAATTCATGCTTAAGTTTAAGGTCAAGGAAGTACAAGTTCGTTGCTTCTTTATTGAAATGTGTGTTGGCGTGCTCATTACTTTAGTGTGAATTTAGTAGCAATCAGTAAAATTAAATCGATTTTCTTTATGTCGCCGCAACCAATAACAGGTGCTCTCTTGATAACTTTTTGTGGAATTTTGGCTTTTCTCCACTAGCTTTTATCTCATTTTTTGTTGGTGTTAAATAACGATTAATATATTTCTAGTAAAATTGCGTCGGTTTGTGGCATCTGCCGCACCCAGCTTTTTATGACAAGGACCATTACGAGCCATATGTGTTACCCTAGGACTAGGATCATTTCCTTTTATGAGAATCTGAGACCACAAAACTTGATAAATTATTCTAGGAATGCAAATTCGCTCAATGCAACTACAAATAAATCAAAACGTTTAGTTCATGACAGCCGACAATTATAGGTGATTCAAAGTTTCTTGTATTTAACTGTAACGTATGTTCGAGATGTGTGAAACACGCAAAGCAATTTTTACATGCATTCAAGTGCATTACATTTCTGTTTGATTAATTTGGGTAATTAGGTCTTGTTTGGGGAAAATTCGGTTCTACCTGGCAACATTTACATTTTTGATCAGACAAATTGGGAGTATTATCACAGAATTATGAAGGTGATTAATGGCGACATTGTATTTCTAATGACACTGCCTAAGTATTTTATATAATTAAGATTCAATAATATTATAGATTTTCGTAACAATTAAGACTAAATACGCCATCCGTTTTTTCCCGAACAGAAGATTAACGCATTTGATATACAGCTAATTAAAAGAGCTAAAAATAACGTTCGTTTATTACTAGCACGACAATTTTGCATGATTGTTTACTTTTCAGGGAATTATCCGTTTTTTAAAACTTCAATCTGATTTCTATTTTCTTAGTAAAACTTTGACGTTTATATTCAGCTATTTTCAGATAATTAGTTGATTCATTATTGACTGGCACGAATTTGCAATTCTAATATGACACGAAAATGAAAATGAATTTTGCAGTTGTGAGTTTTACCAATAATTGCATTTTGTCGTTTTCTGATTATACTAGTTATTTTTAGTGACAAATTTAAAAAAAATGATTTGTTTTGCATGCTGGGTAAACCATTCATTTTGTCATCTGCGATGAATCAATTTTTTTTTTAAAACAGCGTATGATGCGTATCGTTCTTAAAGTTTGAGAAAAATAGTTGCTCTAAATCGTACACCAGAAAAACGTTACAAACGAATACGTGAAATCTCCATCCATCATTTCTTATTTTAAAATTTCTTGAGACTGGCATTGCGTGAATACACCACGTCTTTTATAATGAATTGCATAATCGCCGTTCATAAAAAGAAAAGAAATTCTTTAAGTTTACATGTTATTGCATACATGCGTGACGTGAACACAAAATGTTTTTTTGTAAATGTACAAGGAACAAATTACCTGCGTTCTGTACTTGCACACCATAATAAAATTAAGTTTGACATTTATCCCTTAAGTAAATAATAAAACGAAGTATTTTACTACAACGACAATAGAAGGTAATGGCATTCATGACATTGGCAAGTAGAAGTTTGGATTTTTGTAGTTATAAATTTTTTGTTACATCGATTTTTTCAAATCATTTTACATATTCAGATGTTAACAAATACTAACCACTGATTTTAATTATATGTTGGAACTTGCGAAGATTATTGGTTCGAGTTTGTTCTTCAATATCTCAAATTACAAAAAAAATTTCTACAGTGCCATAGACCGGGTAAAATAAATTTTAGAAATTTAAACTTTTAGGACTATCGAATAATTACAGTTTTACAATTTCTATGTTTGAAATGCATCACGACTTTCTGCAGATTTCAACGTCAAAATTTTGAAATTTGTTTACTTCAAACTTTTTTAACAAATGTACGCAATCGCAATGTTTCACATGAATCAGAACAGTATTTCAAAATATTCGATTTGAAAAACGATCGAAAAGTGGGCAATGTGCTAACATTGAATCTATGTTTAAACGTTTTTTTTTACAAAGTTATGGATACGACGCAATAAGTTTGAAAAATTCCAATTTTTAGGTTTTTTATTTTTCAAAGCTTCAATATTTTTTAAATTTTATAAAAAAGCAATATTTATTTTTAAATTTCACAAATTTTATAATTAATGTTCTGGCAATTTTTGTTTTTTTTTTGTAATTTAGTGCAGATAAATCAAAAATGTTTGAGTTTTAAAATATCAGTTTTTACGTACTTAGCAGATAATATTTTGTGTTTTATTCTGCCATAATTGTTAAAGATGACAGTGTAAAATTTATACGAGAATACCTATCAATAATATTGACAGTAATAATCTGTTGTGATTGATGAGGAAGAAGAGAAATACAAAATGCATTCCTCGTTATGTTAATTTTAGGTTTTATGACGTTGGGAATTTTTTCTTGCAAATAGTGTTTGTGAGCCTTCAACAATACTGGATAAGCCAGCGAAAGTCAACGGCTCATTTTAAATCGTGAGAATCCTCAAATTCTCTTATTAAATTGACGAGAAATGGCAGCAGCTGTCGCACAATTTTTTTTTGTTCAAATATCAGAAATTTGTAACTGTATGTAAACAACAATTTAATAAATCAAAATCCAAACGTAATGAAAAACTCCACCTCTCTTCTTCATGTTGTCTGTGCTTTTTGCTGAAGAATATAGGTTATTGTTTGTAAATTCATGCGCATTAATTTGAATGCAAATAATATGGAAAAGCTCTGTCAGAATCTACTATTCAGTTTAGTAACATGATCGACTCTATTGTATCCAACAACTTTAAACTTGTAGCTTTAAAGCATTTTATTTTCGCCTCCTCCTTTTTATCTCAAGTTGCTTGTAACAAATATTACTTAAACATTGACGCCACTCAATTATTTACAGTTAAACTTATACAGTCACGTCACATGATCTCGGACATTAAAAATAAACCACTTATCGATTTTAGAACCTGATGTGTAGCCGTTTTTGCGAAAGGGGAATTGAATTTTAACTACATTTTGACGCGAGTACAATAGAAAAACGCATGTAAAAATAGAACGAACCACTCCTACAGAAACAGTGAATGTTAAAATAACACGTAAATTTATTCGTAATTAAAATTTTGATTTGCAGCTTGCGAGGAGAACGCATTTGTATGTTTATTATTAATCGATAAATATGCTCGTAAAAAATTTATTTCAAAGTTGCGCAAAATATTCACGCTGAGAATTATTTAATGATTTATTTTTTTATTATTATGGGACAAAGGCGCGTTTATCTACGCATTCCACCTTTTTTCTTTGTAATTTGAAAGCTAACTAATAGCGTCAGGTGAGACACCGTATGAAAATAACTATCACGCTTAGCCGTAAACATGCCCTACCCTTAGACAATTGCTTGTTGCCTCCCTAAAACATTTTCACCCACGTCTTTTGCGTTAAATTATGTCCACATTACTGCGAAAGAAATTTCACACTATGTTCTGTTGAAAACATTTTGTGTGCTTTTCAGAGAAAACGGTGCTGTTGAGCTTTTTTGTGCTTAAATCTTGACATACTTGCAATTAAACTTCTTAGTTGTGAGTTTATTGGGGCGGAGATGAATCTGTGAATTTTGCTAATGGATGGTAAAGACGCGAAAATTTGAGTTAAATATTGTTTCTGGGAGCTTTTTTAATTCACTAGGGTTACTGTTTTCCTAAAACCCATTAACTTTGTTTCACTTCTACATTAGTTATCTTGTAAAGATACTCCGTCAGGGCTATATTTTACGTTTTTATCTTTCTCGGTTGTCTTTACTGAGAAAGACAGGTGTAGGCCGCCCAACAATGATTCTTTGTTATTAGAGGTGATTTTTTCCAGACCACTCATTGTTAACCGAGTTAGAATGAACTTTGCCATTTAATCATTTATACACAAAGTAATGGAAAAGCTAGAAATAATTAATCAGAAAATAGTGGGACTTATAGGTTGTCAGTCGTTGCCCAGTTATCATTAACGAAATTTTGTTTGTGATCGTAATTAGCTGACACTTTTCTCAGAACCTTAATCATTCGTCCGAAAATCCAGCGTCTGTGAGTAAATATTTACTGAAGAGCCTGCGAAAAACATGAAAAGCAGACATTAGGGGATGACTCACAGTCTGTCTGCTGGCATTTATTCTGCATCCTTTAACTTGCGAATCATCCAGTTCTATGATTCAATAGTTTTGTCTGGAATGTCCGGTTTTGTTGCGTAAGAATGATTTATCGTGCAACGGTTTTCACCCTCACATTATTACCATCATAAAACATGATGGCGTATCTAAATTTTGTGTGAATTTCTCGACAGCTTTATTAAAATTTTTTTAGGAAACTTACCGCAAATTGCCATTAAGAAAAAAATCAGCACCATCGTAACACTTTGCTGCACTTTTCGCGCCAAAAAGTCGCGTGGGAATCGGCGGCGGTGGGTTAACGTTCCAACGCGCGGCGGTCAAGTGAGCGTCGCAACGCCGACGTCGAGCCGCCCCCGGAGGCATGCACTTCCGTCCCCCTCCGGCGGTTGCGTGTACAGACCATTCTTATCATTGCCAGTATGCTAACTAGTGGAAATACTGAAAAGCAACATTACGTCGTCCCATTCCAGAGGACCAGAAGGTCGCGACCTTTCCGAATTTAAATGGGATTGAAAATGAGATTTATGGGCGAGTTCTAATGGCGACTATTTAATTTGATTTTACGACTGGAACATGAAAAAAATGTGGGGAAAAAGGGGAAGTATCGAGGGGCGCTTTAATTTAGCGAGTTAGCGGAGATGAGGAAGAAATTAGAGGCATTTAGATAAGGTAATTGGATTTTAAATTTGCTTAAGAAGGGAAAAGTTACTTGGAGATTTTTGTTTGATAAAATGATTTAATGTATCTTGTGGAAAATATTTGTAGTTATCTAACTGAATTACAGGTTGTAAAAATATAAATTAGTGACGTCGTCATGAACGAAATTACAACTATGTCGAGAATTGTGGAATTAAACAGACACTTTTTATGACTCAATAACTTACAAATTTTTCACATATTGAAAATGTTTAAACGTTATTTACCGAGGCCGAAAACTTGGAGGAATACTTTCTGAATGATTTATAATTCAATTTTATGGTTTTCTGCAATATAAAAATTGTACCTAAAATGTTGAAATAAATAAAATTGATGTTTATCAAAATTTATATAAATTAATTTTTTTATCTATTTGTGTCAATTTTATTAAGGATTTTAATTTTTGATACACTGATGTAAAAATGGTTTGTGACGTGTATATATAAATATGGTTTTAAAGTAGTTTTTATAATCACACATCAAAGATTATCAGCAATAATGTATACGTCAAAATGGATAATATCCACATTGTTGGTGTTGTATTTTACATGACAGCTATAACGACATCTACTTTCTAGTTATTGCTGTGTTGAACTTGACCTATATTTTGTCAGTTTGATATATTGTTGTTGTAAAATAAATATTTTTCCTAGCTATTGATTTTTGTACACGTTTCCTTCTTATTGTGTTCGTGTTTATTTTAAACTTTTTGTTCTCAGAAAAAACTTTGCCGCTCCTTCGCACGGACAAATTTAAAATTTTACATTTCATTTTGTTTCACGAGTATTGTGCGTTCAGCACTCTTTAATAGTTCGATGCAAAAACGTAATGTTCATTTTAAATCAAAAAATCTTTTTCGTATTTTAAGAGATTATAACGTAAGCTTCCATAATTAAATTTTAAAACTTTGATTGTTTGTTTCCAAACTGTGCAAATGAAATTTATCAACGCAGACAATGTGGTGATGATGGAAATAACGTTGAAAAGTATGAAAAGAATTTTGCGTTTTTTTGTTGATTAAAAATTATTGATACAATAGAGAGCTTTAAAGGTTACAGTTAAAATAAATGCATCTATTACTGCTTTGCAGATAAAAAATCCGACGCCTAACTTTTAAAGACACACAAAGCTATTTCAGTTCTTTTGTAAGCACAATGTCCGCTGTTGATTTCAAAGTCAATAATAGATGTATTTATTTAAATTTTAAAGATTTGTTGTTGTTAATTTATAGGAGTAAAATTTTAATTGAAAATGCGCGGATTGTTTACAGAGCCGAGAGAAATGTAAAATAGTAATTATAAGCTTTTTCGTTGTCGTGTTAACGTGCACTTTTAAATTTTCACATCACTCTCTAGTTCTCGGGCTTTTATTTGCGAAATTTGCATGTATCGCGTCAAATTAGTCCACAAAGAAAATCGACACGAAAAATATAAATAGAGAAATTCGATATCGTCTGGTTGGCGAAACAATTTGTAAGGGTCGGGTCAGGTTAGATGTGGGGATAAGTAATGAAAAGGCCCGAATAACACACACAATTTCCCAAATCAAATATTGACAATGTCTAACTAGAAAGAGACAATGCAAGGGTGCATTCTACCCCATATTTGAAATTTGCCAACAGTATGTTAACCCCATCGTCACACCCATTACTATCGTTATTAGAGTTTATTAATTTGTGGAGAAGAGCAATGTCAGTAATGCAGTCATTGGTATGCGTACAGTGACGTGCGAGAATTTCGCATAACAATTCCGGGACCATGCTAATGTCTCCTCCGACCCATTTCACCGACCTCGTAATCTTTCTTTATTGTCAACTGGACGAGTCATTTACCAACACTTTGTCTTCGGAGGGCTGCTTTTTATTAATTCAAAAGGGCTTTAATATGATTTTACGGAGGGTGACTGAATAAAACTGCCATCAAACAATTTTTTATAAGACGGGGAAGATCGCTTGAAACTTCTCGACTTCGAATTTGTATCTCTTGAGTTCAACAAACCTGATTTTGATATAATTCAGACTAACTAGGATAGTGAAGGACGTTAACAGCTTGAGCCATGTCTCTGCTTTTACGAGTAACAGGAATTCCGATCTTGACATTTGTGCGAAGTGTTACTTCTGGTGGATGCGCCGGGAAAATAAATATTTTCTAACCTAGATTTTGATGCCACGCTGATTTAAGTGCTTACTGAAGAAACAAAGTTAAGACTACTTATATATTTTTTTATTTTAAAACTTTATCATAAAACAAAAAGGGCACATGATAATGTTCGAGTTACGAAAAAAATGAAAGTGAAACTGGGCTTGAATCGCTGTAAAATTAATTGAACTTTTTAAACACGCGTCCATCTCTGAATTAAAAGTTGCATTTGCAAGTTGAAACCCTCTTCAGTATTATTTACATTAGTAAATTAGAAATGCCAGTAAAAGTGCTTACTTCAGTTGACACAGTTTTATTCACACTTGTTGAAAATGTCAAAGGTTGCTTTCACTTAATTAAACCTAAGTAAAATACACACGTTTCCATGAACGTTTTATATTAAAATGAATTTTTCACTACCGAGTAATTAGTATGATTTCGAAGTATGAATGAATATTAATTTGTTTGCAATATTTGATCTTTAGATTTTTAACGGTTTAATTAAAATACTATGTATGTTTATTTAGGCTATATGAGTCAATTAATTATTCACAGCGGTATGATCAGTATGACTAAAAATAATTCTGTGCGTGGTTGTCCACAATAAGTGCAAAACTATAAGTATGGACATTAAAATAGTTGCATACTAATAACAGTTTTCATGTAGATAGTGTTTTGAGTTATTTATTACATTGTTTAATATTTTAGCTGTCTTTATTTTAAAAATAACCAAATATGTATTTATTTTTTTTAGTAGGTGCAACACATTTAATAAGTTTATCATTTTATTTATGATTTTTTTCTGCTGTTTTATTGTACGTAATATTTAATAGGTGTAAACAAATACTGAGATAAATAGCGTTTAGAGATTAAATAAATTTAATATGTGAGTGCTATCCTGTCGGGTGAACGTATTTATGAGGCGAAACGATTCTATCTATTCTCCTTGCACGAGCAGAATGTAAATGTAAAATCAGCAATATGAGGTAATTGGAGTTCTGCATTCGTTACAAAATAAGTATTTGAATTTAATTTATGAAGACTAACGCAGATGTGAGTTATTTAGGTTGTTAGTACTGATTTAGCTAATATTACCTTTTTGGCTTTTGAATCAAAAGAAGCCACTAAAAAATCTAAAAATTTTGAACCATTATATATTGACAAAAAAACAAATTTGCTTTCCAGTAAATATAGGTACTGAAAATGTATTTAAAATACGAAAACGATGTTCAGTTTTATCGTTAAATTAAAATCTTAGGTTTCTGTGGCACCTCAATAAAATAATCAAGGAATTAAAAAAAATGATTCTTTTCATCAAAGTTTGAGGTGACTAATCTAAAATCTAGAGCTACACATAAACAGAAGAATCTAAAAATCTGAGGAATTGAAAAAAATCCGAAATATTCACAGAATAAAGAAACTCAAAGAAACCAAAAATAACTAAAAAATTGAAAAAAATGTATACAAAAGTTACAAAATCTGGAAGATCATTTACAGATATAGATTAATAAAAATGGTTTCTGAGGACGAAAGGTTAAAATTTTAAAAAAATTACTATGAATTCAAAAAGTATAAAGAAAATAAAGAATTAGAATCATATAAGAGGCAGATAAAATATAAACAATCCAAAAAATAAAAATAAAAAAGTACATAGTATGAGAACATTTTTTGAAGATGTATAAAATCTAGAGAGTAGTAAAAATTAAGTACTGGTTTTTGATGTACTAATCAATGTGTTGATTTTAATCATTTTGTTGTTTTGGAGATCCATAGTTGCTGAAAAAAATTTAACATATATTTACTGAAAAATTCAAAATATTGCTTACAAAGTTTGTTTTCGTTTATATTTAGGGTTCAATACTTATCCCTTAACATGTTTTAACCCCACGATCCCTGATATCACCATTTTATGGTTGTCAAACTTTGGTCCAATCTTTCATAGTTTAAGGTTTAAGCTAAGGTTAGTATTAACTTTATAGTTATTTATTCTTGTAAAATTAGGAAGTTTTCTACTTTAATAACAGAAATCAAACACTATTAAAAACTGAATGTAACTATAAATTCGTCCTATTTGATATCTTTGAGAAACTCCGCTTGTTGCATTTTTTGAAAAACTGATAAGAATTCGGAACTAAAAACAAATATAAGAAAGTTGTGCTTTCTTACGGAGAAAAAAATTACAAGGTATTGAAATTTAGGGTTCTAGATATTAAGAAAATAATAAGAAAACAAGAACTTTAAAGCAGCAGCCGAGTTCAAAGAACACAAGGAATATAAATAATCTAGAAATTCAAAACAAAAAATACTGAAAAAGGAAAGCTAAGAATATCAAAGATATATTTGAGTAATTTAAATACACCGAAGAATATAATAGAATATCTGTTTTTGCGACAATTTATTTAATTAATTTGTAAATCTTGGGACCGTCTTTCGTTTTTGAAATTATTAAATAATAAATACTGTCAGCTTAAACTAACTTTGTAAAACCTATTTGCTTATAACTCCTGTCTAGAACAATATATTTATTGTTTGACTCGAAACATATTGATTTTAGCCTGCTACTTCAAGATCAAAACTTTTGCAAGCAAACGTTGTTCCAGATAGTTTTCTGTTGCTTTATCTTGTTACAGATCCGGATAGTTTGTAAGGTTAGATGGCGCAAGTAGAGCTTTTAGACAAATCAATACTTTTGGTTTTGTGACTTTACTTTGAATTTAGCTTATTATCGATAGATTTACAAATTTACTCTCGGAGGGGAATGGTTATAATTATTTTATAAATTGCGAGTTAAGTAAGTAAGCAAAAATTAGAATAACTTTAGACTACCTTGTGGGGATATTAAAGAGGTTATTAGAAACGCCATACATTTTTTAGATTTTGCCGATGTATATATAACTAGGTGAATTACATATGAATTTTGGGTTTTTTTTAAATTGCAAATGTCCAGATCGCTGTTTTAAAATAAAAAGTTTTCTCCACTTGGCGCAAATACACTTTCTGGCTACCAAACATAGATGTCGCCTTAATTACATAATCAGACCTTGTCCGATTGCATGTAGCTAAAATTTGTTAATTGTTTTCTAAAACGTTAATTAATTACTATCAACCTATATTAATATTTAGTTTGGTAGCAGTGTAATATCTTTTGCATAGAAAGTATTACCGCGCAATCCAACGAACCGTTATAATTCAATGTTTGTTATCATTCAATAATTCATTAATTGAAATCAATAAACGTTGGCGTTGTTTGTTTGCTCTTAAATCGAATTCGTCCGTGTGGGTCATGTTTCGATTTGTTAATAGAATCTGTAGCATTAAACGTTATTTACGGTCGCTCTTGAGATGCAAGCTGGAAGCTGTGCCAAATCGACGTTTGAATTGTAAAAAGTTACCGCGATAATAACAAGTTGTAATTCCACTTACATCCTGGCTTTAATATAAACGGTCGCGTCCAGGCACGTGTTTGATTTGCGGCGAAACCGAGGACGTATATTATGCATACTAAACGGGCGCTATCCAAATAGCAGGGGACTTGGTCGATCTTCAAGACGACTATATTACCAACGCCGCCCTATATATTACATTTATATTCTCTCTACAGGTGTATAAATTATGAACTGCATTTGCATAGCCGCGGCGGGAGGGAGGCGTCAAGCTTGTGCAGTATTATATTAAGGACGCTGAGACAAGAGTGCAGTCTGTTATTGTATTTGTATGTTTAGCTTCTTGTGCTGGAAATTAAATTTATGTCATTATTCTGTGGCGGATTTAATTTGTGCATAAAGTGTCAGGACAAACATACTGCATTACGTTACCTAATTTCGTTATTTGAATAGTTTATGTATAGTAACATATTGTTTATATAAGGTTCGTTGGTAACTGACAAAGTATTGCACCAAACTAATGTAAATTAGTTGAGTCGTAAATAATAGTTCAACCAAAGATTTATGTTGCAGTAGAGCAACATTTTGCATTTGCAAATTGCATTTCACATTCTGCAAAAATTTCTGACTTTATCTTTGAGTTTATTTTTATTTTTTATTCCAAAATTCTCAAAACGTGAACACAGAGCTTCGTGAATTAATACACATCCGTTCAACTCAATGGTTTTACAATTTGGTCCGTCAAAAGGTAAATCAATTTCCCATGTAATATGTCAGCTTGTTTCCGGTTTTGTAAGCGGTTTAGAACATGCTATTACAGAGGATGTACGTACGTTCGGTGATTTATCGAAAAGAAAAATGGGAATATTGGGGATTACTTTCGAGTCCACTGTTGTTTTAGTGTCCAAAAATGGCTGTTTCGCAGCTGATATTTTATGCTTGTTGCTATTGTTACTACTGTATTTGAACATTTTGGTTTAAAATGGTAAATACCAAAAGCAGCTACTGAAATATTCAAAATAATAAATAAATAAAAATGGTGGATGCGCCGGGCAAATATATTATATTTTACCTATAATATTTTTTTTTTCTAGCAGATTTTAAAGTGTGCTTTATTCGTCTAACAATGCAAAACTTACTTGCACTTTAACCTTTACATTTACTTTAACCTTTACGTAAGTTTAGTACAATATTATTTTCAATAAATTGATGGAACAATTGGCGTTCCCAAAAACATTCGTAGGAGTAGAACTCGCATTAACATTTCCGTAGATTAACTGCACTGCTGAACTTGTAGTCAGATTTTCATAAAAAATCTGATTTACAACGCAATTTACTGTCGATACAAAATCTTTAATATGGTCTTCTGCTACCAAGAATGACTTCTACTGGACAAACACCGGGTTTACCAACATTGTAGCTGCAGAGCGGCAAAAGCAACGTCTAGTTTCGAAATATGTCATCTTTGGAACTTTGTGCAATCTTTTGATTCCTCGAGGTTACTTTTTCTTTGTGTAGCTGACGAAGAATTTGATGTGAGAATCGTTATTAAGACGCAAGTGAATATTTATTAAATCTTTATAGGTTACACAAATAAGCGATCTTTTTGGTCAATTATTACCAATTGTCAGTCGTCAATATTGGAAACTTCTCACTTGTACATTTCGTTCCTTCTGCAAGCCCCGTGCAAAGCCATTACAGTAACAAGTTGTAAGTTTAAAACGTCATTTTATGTATTATTTTTCAATCCTTGCGATCCTTAAATATTTAACCTTCACAAAAAGATGATTATCATCTGAGGTGTCTATCAAAAAATTTATGGTTTCATTTTGCATAAATATTTTCGTTTAAATCCTTCAAAAGTGTGAAAGTATTTGGAAACTAACGCCATTTTTTTTACAAAATTTTGAAAATTTGTGCTGTGAAATGCTGCAGGTTTCATTCACCAACAATGTGCTTTATAACATTAGGTAATAGGATCACATACTCGAAGACTTTTTTTCTTAGATTGTTCCCATTTCTCCACTTTTAAACGCGTTGTACTCTTTTTTGTACATTTTTATAACTTATTCACTCTATTTGCAGCCTGTTCCTCTATGTCTGCATGCATTTTTAATTCGTTTTCACACTTTGTATTTTCGTCAAAAATGAACAATTTATTTATAACTAAAATTTCATAACAACCAATTTTGGGCACCACTATTAAAATCAAAGTTGTTTTTTTTTAAATCAGCTATAGAAAAAAATGTGTATTATACAGGACGATAAGAGATCTTTAACCATCTCGTGAAATTAATTAACTATTCGTGAATAAATCACTTGATGGTTAAAATCGTTCTTTATCGTCTTGTATAATAAATAAGTATCTTTCTAGTTGTTACTAATATATAACATGTAATATTCTCCGCATTTTTAAAGTTTCTCGTTTGAGAGAAATTAGGTTTACAAATAATAAATAGTTAATATCAAATTTTTAACAAACTTAGTTGTTGAGCTACTTCATTTTTCGAACGTATGCACTTTTATGTGAATAAATCTCTCGGAATATAAAATTTATCTAGTATTCAAACAGTGCATTGTTGCACAAAACCAAAGTAAATATAATAGGTCGTAGAACAAAAACAACGTTGTTCACGTAACGGTTACGTAAATATGTACTTGCGCCACGGATGTATCCAAATATTCACTTGTACTTTTATTTTCACATTTGCACGTTGCGTATCATGAAATATGGTCGGAAAATTTAAATTACGTGACAAGTTTAGAGTGGATGCAATGAATGGTTAATTTGGTATATGTGTAGCGAGTTTCCGTTTGTGGGTATTCGTTCGGTTTGCATTATTGTATTCCCGGGTTTAAATTGATATTAATGTCTTTACTTCGAGTTTAAACCAATGCGACAAATTCCGCGGTAACTTAATACCGCAATCTAAATTTCCCGGAAACATGAGATATTTTTGTCGATAATGCAACAGAGTATTTATGGCTTCGATTTCTCGACTTTAGATTTATCACGAAACAGAAAATCAAGTTAAAGTTTCCTTGAAGATAACGTGAAATCATGTGTGATGGGGATACAAAAAATTAACTAGGAGCTGTAAAATTTTACATGAAACAACGATTAGGTATAAGCCAGAGGAAGTTTTTCTCGGAGTTGTTATTCTAATAAAAAGGGCTTCACTTTGTTCAGTTAAGTGTCAGATATCACCATCGAACTTCGTCCATCCAGTTTGGGAAAATTCTCTCATTGGTGGCTGGAGCAGACGTTCATTGTATAAGTCGAGAGCATCATCCTTGATCGACTAAACTCAGGTCACGAGTTTTCACTTAAGTTTTTATAACGTCGCTTTAGCCCCAGGATCACGCCTTGAGCCCTTTATCCAGTCCTAAACAACGGGCTAAACAAACTTTAACTAACTGTCTTTTATATACCAATTTTCTTGGCACAAATATCAACGGTTCAATTATATTTTATGACAGAGTACGATGGAATCTTCAAAAGACAACGTAAACGTTGTTAACTTTAACAAGTAACTTGTGATAAAGAGAGTAGCGTACACTCTGACTGCATCGGTTTAAATTTTCATAAAGTTAGAAAGCTTTCAGTGAAATAACGGAACTCACAGGTTTACTTTTCTGATGTTAACTATAATTTTGCGATTTCGAGGAAATGTTTTTTGGCAAAAATGATTTAAAGGAAACACGTAAAAGGCGCCATGTGGTGTTTTCCTATTTCAGAGTGACAAGAACTTACAAACTGTGGGGGTTAAAACACGTATTATTTGATATACACTAAATTAGAAAGTTAGTTATTTGATGGTTATTCCCGTTCGACTCACTTAATAAAATTAATACATTTCGATAACGGCCATAAAATCGAACACGCTTTATAACCTAATTTGATACTTGTAACTAATTGCTAATTTAAAAACTTTAAAATTCCAAGTACCAATAAAACAAACCGAGACAAATGAGCTTCATTATTATTCAAATCGACTCACGATTTACGACAAGGATGTGCCAATACGTCCCCCGCATTCAACGCAAATAAAATAATGGCACAAAGTAAGTGGAGCTGCTCTCTATTCCGTCGGCTTTCCAGATTAATAAGTTGGGATACTGAGAGGTGCTGACACATAAATAAGTTCCACGAGGTTAGGATCGGGTCCAATGAGATCTTTACTAACCTAACAAGATAACGTTACCACCCCCGTTTTCTGTATAGGAGAAACTTTGTATTAATAAGAAGAGGCATAATTCCGCAAAAACCAAATGAAACCGACTGAAACGATGTTAGCGCCGAGCAAAATTAACCGTTGTTTTTGGGAAAATGAATTGTGTTCGTTGTTGTACTTAAATATCGGCGAGCGGTTTATGACGCTCGTTAAGGGGTGGTTTCACCTTGCCGCTGAAATTACATGCTGACGTTGTGACGTCGTCGCCACCTGGAAGATATCTGAGAAGGGGTGACGTACATGACCTTCAAGCTTTAGTAAGTCAAACCAGGATCAGGAAACGGAGGGTATAATCTTATTGGAAATGGAGACGGTACTGTTGATCAAAAGGAAACATTGCACGTTTTAATTACTGAAATGTTACTTGTAAATATTCACAAAAATAACGACTCCGACTTTTGTATTTTTGTGTTTTATTTTTAATAAGTGTCTAATCCAGCTGGAAAATTCTTAAGGTTTCTTATTCGACGTAGTTGCTTCAAAATAAAGAAATAAACATCTCTGAATGAATTTTACTTCTGTTTACTGTAATATTAATCAGATTTTACAGAATTTACGAGTATTTAAAAGCAATTTTAAGAGTGGGTATACGGCGAAATCGAAAAAAAAATTAAATCCTTGCATTAAAGTAAAGCATCAAACATTTTATAGTTGAAAACTATGAAATTAATGAAATTGTTGTCCAGCGAAATTCTAATGCTCATAAAATTAGATTCAGTTTTCGAGTGTACCTAAAATTTTTGAAACATAGGAAGCCTAAAGTCTCAAATAAACTAATTTTAAAACTAACTGTCTAAAATTATAAATTCCAGTTTCATATGGACTTTTGAAATTCCTAGATTTTATAGCACATATTTTAAGATTTTTCAGTTTTAGATAGCGTATTTACAGTATTTTAATTAGTAGTTACTCATTTTTTTTAATTCTAACTTTCTAAATTTTTCAAACTCTTAATTTGAAAATATTGTAATATAAATTATAAGATTACAGACCTGGAATCAACAATATTTGGAACACTTCTAAGAATATTTTTTAAATTCTAAATGCCTAAATTCACAGATTTTATATTCTAGATTCTAAAATTTTATCAAAATTATAAAAAACTGAACTAAAGTCTACAATTATAAGAATTTTTAAAATTAATTTAATTTTGTTAAATTGAAAATAATCGCTTTTAAATATTAAAAGTGTTTTTTTAAATTATCTTCAAAGGCTCAGCAATTAAAAGTTCTGGGAAATTGATTTCTTAAAAATTAAAAATTTCAATTTATAAACTTTTATATTTGTTTAATAAATATTATTGAGCTTAAAATACAACACAATGTTTATTTACGTCTTTTCTTACATTTTTTCAATACTCGTATAATAATTTTATTAAGATAAAAAAAAAGCATTTTAAAAAATTTTGTTTTTTTGGGATTAATAGTTGCTATATCTTTAAGAACTGGAATACTCTTGCTGCTTTTACTAAATTTACAACTGGACTCTTGATATTTAAGGTGAAATTTCACAATGTCTAAATAAAATTTTATACTTTTAAGAATGTTCAATTCACAAAAATATTTGAAAATTTCGTATTTCCAAAATATCTTCAGGTTAATATCTTAACTAATTCTAAAAGCTTTATGATTCCAAAAAATTTGAGAGAAAAAATTTTAGCCTTTATATAGCCTTTAGATTTATATGAGATTAAAATTTCCAAAATGTTCTAAAATTATTTTGCAAGTTTTTGCTACTCTAAATCTAAAAATTTTTATGATAGTTATTTAGTGGAATTTTTAAGCTTGAGAATATTCAGTTAAAAATTTGTAAATAATAACAATTCAAAATTTATTCTTCTTTATACCTACATAAATAACAAGAAAATTCAGAATTTATCCATTTATTAAATAATCAAAGTTTATATATATTTTTTTAAATAGACATAAAAAACATAGAACAAAAGCCTTTTAAAATTTATACAATAAATATAATTCACATTCAGATAAGAAATAAAAAAAAATATAATAGCAATGAAATTTAAAAAAAAATCTGCTCAATTTCATTATAAAAATGTAACTCCTGACAAACTGTGTACAAATTATAAATCACAACTTTATTTGAAATTGATCATATTCCGTTTCTCGTATAATAGTTTCGTAATTCCAACATGTCTTCTGCATTTATAAATTATGTTTAAACTGATAAATTACAGCTAAAAACTAGATTACACTGCCACATAGATTTAAATATAATCTACCATACAAACCTAATTATTTTTCTACTTAAAAAAAAGCAGGTGCTTGGTAAATATTTGTTTATAAAGTCTGCTGCTGATCACTATATTCTACAACTTAGTTTTTTGATTGAGATAGACGAAGAATTGTTTTTTGTTTTCTTAACTACTTATATAAAAATATCTCAAGTAATGTTCATTCAAGAATGTAGGCGTGTGTTTACATTCAGAAAAAATAACATTTATTTTTGTCTTAAAGTGCAGAGCAATGCCAAGAAAGAAGAGACAATTCTTCAAGGTTCAGTGACCACGAGTAGATTTTTTTCGCACACATATAAATAGTAACAACAAATTTATAGTTTTCTTAGTAATTCGTGCACTACGTTTTATCCAGAATTTCGTTTCAATAAAATACCCACTTACCGTTACATGATATACTAAACACGTTTGTGATTTATACGTTCATCCATCGCTTTTGCCTTATTCACAATAAATTATTAACGTTTCTTCCTTCAGCTCTTTACATTGCACTTCGATCTCTGCATTTCGGATCACTGCAGAACTTGAGTGTATCTCCTTTTCCATTCAGGAAGTAGACAGGATAATGTTTCCATTTCAGTCTTAAGCTCCGACTATAATCCTTATATTGTTACTCCTGAAACAAAAACTGATAAAATCTAAAGATTTTACAAATTGCAGTACGACATTTCCAATTCAGACAGCGTCAATATTTTTTGTTTAGAATTATTAAATTCGACTAGGCGTATCATCGTCCGTGGCTTTTTAAATTGTGTTGTAGCAAAAGCAGCTACAAAGGCAAACGAAATTACGTTGTAGGCTAACAGTAGATCCTCGGATATGATACACGCTCTTCTCTCCGGACGAAAGCTGCTGTCGAGCAAAAAACAAAGAATAAGACAGAGCCGCGCCGTCGTTGCGAAATATTGACATAACAGAAATTGAATTTTATATGGGCTCATATCCACGCAATATACGAAATAACTGGATTGGAATGTTGACTTATATATCGGGGTATTTTGCCCACTTTGCCGGCGTGTTTGGGGTCCAAACGAGGTGTGGAAATAGCTATGATAGTTGGTAGTTCAAAAAACATCCCCCATGAATAACTTTACATCGCTCATTATTTTTACTTCTCTAAAAATGATGTAGATTTTCAGATTCGACATATTCGAGCGAGCGCTTTTGCTAACTAATTTGACAGGAAACGTGGATAAAACGTATTTGTGCAATTCAAGATGGGATGTCTAGAACAGAAACATTTTTCTTAAATATTGCACAAAATATAAATTTACTTCAATAAAAACATTGAAGGAGAAACTCCTCGACATCCGAAGAATTTGTCCTTGTCGATGTAGCTGATGTATCATCTGTGGCTGTTGCGTTTTATAAAAGAGTGCAGCATATGCGCCATATGTCTACACACTCACTGTATCTGTATCTGTATCTGCCAATACGGTCGGTTCCGTCGACTTGTTACGCCATATATGGACCGTTTCCGGGAAAGCATCACGACCAGATAATTTTTACGACAGCGGAAATGTTTCATTTTAAATGAGAGTTGTGAAAAGAGAATTTCAAACAGATGGAAATTAAGCTAATGAATCGATATATTTTGTTTGCCAAATCATTTTTTGCACCTGTATGACTCGACGTCATGCAGGCGTAAAAATGTTTTAAACAGTTCTGGGCAGTTTTGGAGTATTTTCTAATTATTCTGAACTAAAGCTTGAAGTTCAAAATATATTCTCACAGTTGTGTGAGAAAACTTTATAATTTTTGTGCTGTTCTACGAGCCGAGTAAACACGTCTTGCTAAACTACCACCACTGTCATTTTTACTGTTCTACCTACATTTCGTCTAGACTTTAGGATTAAAATTCTTTTATGCTTTTGTAAATCTACGTCTACGAAATTGTCCACATGTTAGATGTAAACGTAAATACCATAAAGAACCTTTTATAAATTACGACCTTAATTTAATACAAGCTCCTATTATATGGCTACAAAAGAAACAATATCTTGCCTCCATAAAACATAACTATAGAAATATAACGTGTGCAGGTCATATCAAAATTTATTCTTCGAGGTCAGAGCTTGTTAGAGACTTCTCGTATGTTTCCATAATGCAATATAGTTGTATGTGACATTAAAGCAAAACTCTTAATTAAAATTATTTATTTCTCTTGTTTGAATTGTAATTAAGTTCAGAAGGTCGTCGTTTGTAAACATATTCCTTTATTATAATATTATTTCCTCAAGGTATGCAGTGCAGCGTGAATTTTCAAATGAACCTCCGTTAGAGGATTTAGCTAAAGACAGAAAGCGCCATTTTTTCGTAAATTTGGGTCAGCAAAATGTATAAACCTCGCTTTGAGATAATCCGTATCATTTAAAATAAATTTGTTTGAAGTGTTTTCTAAAATATTCAGCGTTTCAGTACGTAGGTATAATGTATTTTTCAGACGTAATTTGCATGAAATAATTTTGTATCAGCATAGCTCTATCATTTTAAACACTATAATTATCTCAATCCCACTTAAATGCATCAAGTTTTCATGCACTATGCGATTAAATTGATTAGTCTGAACTCAAGCACGCAATTTGCGCTAAACAAGCTTTCTTTATAAAGAAAAATCAAAGCTCTGACAGGAACTCATAAAGCTGATAATCAACTGATAACATTAATATAGCGCTATGTTTTTGTAGGTTGAGGTCGCTGATTACGCTTCCAGATTGTTGTAGTCTTAGATAAGAAAGTTGTTTTCTTTTCTCGCAAGCATTGTTCATCACTCGTTATTGTTATTGCAGTAGTTTGCTGCTTTTCAGACTCTGTACTTGAGTGCTTTTACTTTCAAGACTTTGAACACCCAAGACTAGGCTTAAAGTGCTGACGCTAGAAAATGATTGAGAGTGATAAAAAAGACGTGATGCGACGAGAGGTAATTGTGCGCGGAATTATTCATGCACTTAATTTCACAGCGTTCGGAAAATTCGAATAAAACGTCTTAGTTTTTCATGTAAAATACGACCGGATTGGGACACAATAAAAAATAAAATTGTCGAAGTGAAATTGATGGTAGTGGCAATAAATTGTGAACAACATGCACAAAGAGTCTATTCTAAATTCACCCACCTTTTCTAAACTTTATTGTTTTAAAAACCATAAATACTAATGTAAAGGAAAACTTTCCCGGCGCATCCACCATTTGCGGCCAATTTCGCAGCTAAATTCCGACTTATTATGTTATTGTCGTCTTTTTAAGTCGAACTAGAGCCCTCATTCGTGGATAATATTTCAAAAGCTGGCGTGTCGTCGCTTGAAATTCTACAGTAATACATTCTACTTGGTATCATAGTGTAATTTATTCCTGATTTAGCTATCAGATTTATGATACATGCCGTACTATGTGTGAACAACGTTTAGAATTTTAATCTTAAGCAATAAAGTCGTGTTCAGCGTCGAGACCCCTGACAATGCCCAAATCATTGTAATTCTGCTCATTTGAATCTCTAAAAGAGGCTTAGTTCAGATTACTATTACGAAGAAAATGTTGGTGTGTTGGTAATTAAATGCTGTGTGAAGTTCACAATGGGCTCGAAATTTTTACTGCTTTGCAACTTAATTAAGTTGGAGTTTTTTTTTAATTGCTTGTATGGAGCTCGAGTAAATTACGAGCAACACGTGTGGGTTCTAGTCTAGAACGTTTGGTGGGTATGGTCTTTACATTATAACACTATATCAGACATCCAACAGTCACCAAAAATACTGCATCGACAAATTCTTTATTGAAAATTTTAGAAGTCACATGTTAAAAGTAATATATCGTAAGTGATCCATTTTATACACATTGCGACGTTTATCGCCTGTCGTACGAAAAATGGAGTAATTTCGATGAATTACGTACTTATAGAAACCACAATTTTAGAACAAGATGAGACAGGGTATAAGGAATATGATTCCGTCTGATGTCGCAACGAAGCTGCACTTGTGTTGGATGAGTTGGATTGTTTCAAGAATTGAATTGTGCTTCTATTCAAAGTATTTTATGTATTATCCGCTACCATCGACTTGATGATCCCTAAACAATCTTTAGAAGACGCTACTTGTGCCATTGTAAATCTTCTCTGATTAATTTACATAATATCCTCGTTTGTTCATGCCACTCTATGGTATTACAATTACACAATGGTGAAAATAAAGGGTTGTTTTGAAGGGGCGCTTTAAATCGATAACTACACTGTTGCCTAATTATGGATAGTAAATTTCTGTAAAGAACGCTGTAGAATTCGTGTTAACCTGATGCAGAAAACAGTGAAAAGTGTTGAGGGTTATAGTTGCAAGTTTATTGCGATTTGGTTATTTTAAACTAATAAAAATAAAATAAAAACAGGAGTTTTATGGTTGGTAAAACTGCTACCATATTCAACAGTACTGCTTTAAAACCCACAATAATAACTGACCTCAAATTTCATTGAATTTTATGTTGATGTATATTGCAGTATTTAATTAGCAAATTATCGGTAAAGTAAAGAAATAAAGATTTATTTTCTACATTACAGATTTTTTCCATAGAACTAGCACCCAAATGTATAAAAAATTGTTGATTTTAAAATGTGTTTAAAATTTCAATTTGTGAGTCAATTACTTTAATAAGGGAAGTTTTTTTTATAAACAAGCTTACATTTTTCTAGACTCTTTAAAACGATTTCGGTAAAAAGAAAAAAGTGCAAAGAACTAAAAAATCAGCAAGGATAATAAGTGACTGGTAAAAATGGTAGGCAGACTGCTTTTGTTTTTGTTAACAGAGAATCTGAATAAATGAATACATTCCAAAGAAAAAATGATGTAAAACACCGATGTAAAAAATTCAGCCAATTTAAAAAATCCGGAGAAAAACATCTAGACATTTTGGCATTAATATAGCACGATACACAAAAAAAACCGTAAAATCAAAAAATTTAAAACAACGGATATAAAATTCAAAAACTATCAAAAATTTAAAAATATAGCGTAAATTTAATGAAAACAACGTTATCTTGGATATTTTTAAACTTAAACTTAATTTTTTTACATCTAAATTTATGAGGGTTTAAAGCGTTTCAGTTTCAGAAACAAAATATCTAAAAATTTCAAGAATTTCAAAAATTTTAAATGGATATTCGAGTATTTGAAAAATTAAAAAACGGAAACTTAGAAATTTAGTTTTTTGAAAAGTGACAAAGGTCTGGCCCTGAAATTCTATAAATTTTAAACAAAATTTTTTGTAGGTTTTAAATATGAAATAAATGGCTCAAAAAAATCGGACTTTTATATTTCTAAAACTTATAAAGATGCTCATTTAAAAAAGTACTATGAAAAATTTTGTACCGTAAATTTTAAAATAAATTTATTTAAAATAAGTTTTACAAAGAAAAAAAATTAAGAATAAAAATGGTTAAAATAAATTTGCACAACAAAAACTACAAGATTAAACAATTTAAAAAGTTGACAAATTTTGGATGTTTAATGTAAATTTCTTAAAGTGGACATTTTGATGTTCTAAGAATTCAAACATTAAAAACATAATTTAGATAATTTTTGTAAAAATGCATTTTGAGAAGTTTGAACATTTTGGAAATTGTACATATATTGCAGAATTTTACATTTTCAAACTCAATAAAATTTTGGAAATAAAGATTTTCTAAAATTACAAAATTGTAAAAAATTAACATTCAAATAATTATAAAAATTAAAATAAATAAATTAAAACAAATACATACTTTTGTGAAGTTTCCTAAAGAGATCGCAACGTTACAATTTTATATTTAAGAAAATCTAAATATGTAACCAATTAAAAAAAAATGACCATTTTTCAAATGCTCTAAAAATTTAAAAATAAGAATATTTAAAAGAAAAAAACTGCAGAAATTTTTTATTGTTTTTTAATTTTCGATAATTTTAATAATTTTTATATTTAGCAATTTTGGATAATTTTGGAATAAACAAAGTTAAAATCAAATATAGTTTCAGATAATTAGTATAATTTTTTAAGACTTCAAAATTAAATCGGAATTTTCAGTATCGAATTGCCGAAGACAAACTAACAACAAATATTTTAAAATATTTAAAAAACACAAATACTTTAAAAGCACTAAACACAGTTTGAAAATTCCAAAAATGTGGAACGCACAACAAATCTATAGTTTAATTCGCATCAAATACAATTAAAAAAGTATAGAGAATTTGTAGGATGTAAATTTTTGCATCGGATACAATTTAAAAAATCTAGAGATTTTGTAGGATATAAAAATTTAAAATTTCCATGCAATAAAATAGCGATATTACTGTAAATGCGTGTTTTGTTTGAAACTAGTAACTAAATAATTTTCTGCAATTTTGGTTGTTACATTTTGCTAAAAGGAAGAATCTATGTGCAAATCCGTGTCACTTTTGTCGCCTGCCGCCCCATTGAACGCGGCCACAAAAACCTGCTCCTGACCACCCCTAATTAAAAGATAAAGTAATCAATATGTTTCTTATCGGATAGCGGCGGCCGCTATCTCACCGCGTCTAATGACGACACCGCTTTACTACAATCGAGCACGGATTTAGCCGGATTTCCCGGAACTCAGATATCTCCAGACGAGAGAGAGAGACTGCAGATCCGGAAGACCGCTGAAAGCTTCGGGACGGCTTCCGGCAAGTCAAAGGGACGTCCTCCGGTGATGTCGGACTAATGCCACCACTTGTGCGTCACGTAATTGTCCACTGGCCGACTCCATTACCATACAAGAAAAAATACCAAAGCATTGTTCTGAACTTTAGGAGGCACAAAGCAATTTACAAGAACCCTTCTCAAACTTATTGTTTGTTGGAGGTGATAAAAAATTGGTGTAACAGCTTCAATGATGAAAGAACCTCAAAGAACTCGGAAGTTAATGAATCTGACTTAACTTTGTTTGAGAATGTTATCAGAAATACAGAAAGAGAGATAAGATTGTGTGGAATTTATTATTATATAGATTTTTCAGACGGTTACCGTTCGAGGCAAACAAGTCAGTTTATAAAAAATTAATTAATGACGCAAGCTGAAAATCGGAGCTTCAGATCCAGT
This sequence comes from Cynaeus angustus, assembly GCA_030157275.1. Classification (NCBI taxonomy): domain Eukaryota; kingdom Metazoa; phylum Arthropoda; class Insecta; order Coleoptera; family Tenebrionidae; genus Cynaeus; species Cynaeus angustus. The sequence continues at coordinate 17,689,314 of CM058062.1, forward strand.
TAATGTAAAAATTTTGCCGGAAGCGTGTATGTTGGAAATATTGCTTGTGTTGTTTTACAAAACAAGATTGTACAACAGAGTATTGGGTTTATATTTAAGATGTTTTTATTTGTGCTATTTTTCTTTGAATTTTGCTTTCTCGCTTCAACGTGTAGAAACTTCGAGAAGAGTTAACTGTGTTTTCATTTTAGGAAAAATAATAATTCAATTTCCAGAGAATGTTTTACAGGCATTGAGTAAATATTCTGGCTAAGCCTTGTTGTAATTTAGTTGTTTTGAATAAAATTCCAGCCGAATTGGTTTGTAACTGCCAAAATTGTTTATAAAATTTTATTAAATATTTTGCACGGCATACATAAGTACGTTTCTTAAAAATGAATATCCACGACATTTATCGGTATTTTATTGTTTGTTTCTGTAACTTCTAGAACGGTTTCGTCTCGTCCGGTTAATGAAGGAGTCGTAGAACCCTTAGATCTTCCTTTTGCTTTCCAAACCGATAACCTCGACTACTAGTCCATTATAAATATGCTGACGTTCTAAAAAGCACACAGAAAACGCATTACTGCCATACTTAGACAGTTATGAATGACCACCTGGAGCCTGCATGGCTTCGAGATAACCGTCCTTGACATCCATCAAGTCTTATCGTTTTTCTGGTTAAGAATGGGACGATTAAGTTGATTATTTCTGGACGCAGGTGCCAAATTGCTAGTAGCAGAGGTGGGAAAAGCAATAGGAGGATTGTTGCTGACCCGGGTTCAAGGTGCTCGGTTAAGAGAAAGGGGTGAGTTTCGGGAAAAGCAACGACATCAGAGACACCGCTTACCGTGAATAAGTAAATAGCAATTGTGTGTAGAGTATACAGCAGGTAGCTTGCAACAGATGTTACCCAGATTCCTACTGCAGCCTGATGTATTGCGAATTTGCATATGTATCTAATTAAGTCGAAGTTTTGGTGAGGTAGAAAACAGAACATGCGAAATGGAAATACATTGCAGAAATGTGACGATATTGCATAGCAGTTTTGTTGGTGGATCCTTTGCTCTAAATTTAGTTTGTTGAAGACTTTTTATTTTTAGTGTTATGAAAATTAGTTTCTATTATTTTCAAGTCACTACTCAACGTCACTCTTAGGTGCTGTTTCCATAACATTTCTTGATATCGCACATTAATATTTTAAATTTCTCATTTGTTTTTGGTACACAAACTTCTTGGTACTCTGTGTGTGTTGACATTTTCATAATGTGTTAACTTTTTCGTTCCTTTTTCTACCGTCCGCTTTTTCTGCTTTATCTATTGTGTGAGGGGTACACAATAAATTTATTATGTTTAAAGAGATCTCTCCTCTCCTAAACATCAAACGAAATTGCTACAAAGTGGGTAAAATGATTATAAATACAACATAAAACCTTCATCTTCTGAACCGAAATTGTTCGTTGTAAATATTTTAATTATGCTACGTGGGTGTTTTTTTTTGTGGTGGGTATAAAAGCAGGATGTTCTTTTATTACTGTTTTTGCTTGGTGAAAGTGAATTATTATTGTTTGATTTGGTTTTATTATTAGATTTGCTCGAAAAGAAATGTTAACATGACACGAAATGGGAAAGTAACCTTATGTGTTCGCTAGGGTGGAGACATGTTAGACCAAACGGAGAATCTACAGGTGGAAAATCAATATTCCACACAAAAGAAAACTTCCAAAGTTATTTTTTACGGATTTCTTTTCACGAAGGCTTATAAAGAAAAACATTAAAAATGAATCAATCATAACTATTGATAGATCGCTATGTGCACTATAGAATATCATCTTTTAATTCTAGTAATAAAGCCAAAAAGCTTATTCTTCAAATTAATCTGAAATTCAAAACTAGCTTTCTAACATCGAGTGTTTTATCAAAAGAGAAAACGTCCCAAGTTTCAGCAAATCCTACGACCACTTAACTTAAACAATTCAAAACATTTTTTTTTTCAACTTTAGGTGTTGTGATTTCATTTTCAGCACGTAAAAATTTTTTAGACAATTTCAAGTTTCTTGCAAAAACATTGGTATCCAGCGTTAATAAAATTTGAATTGCTTAGCCTGTCAAGACTTTTCGAAACAAGCCGCTGAAAGGAATCGTCATAAACTTTCATCAGTTAACCGACTTCTTCCAATAAACACGCAGCTCAATGTATTGTACTCGTCCTAAGACAGGTTTATAAATTTATACTTCTTGAGAAGAATAGTTTTCTCACTGTGAACAAAGAACCATCTTGTATTTCAACAAATTGTTAAATAAATTATTGTTAGCGCTTGGGACTTCTGTTTGAGCTGGCTTTGTTGTTCTCACTTTCTATAATTCACCGCAAAATTTATTACCAACGAAGCTTGTTACGGCAAAAATTTTAATTACTGATGTAATTATAAGCATCGTGTCACTTTAATTAAAAATTTAAACATCGGTGAGCTAAAATTAGAACAGGACTTGAAATACTTGATCTCAGATGAATATATATCTACAATAGAGACATGTCGAGCAGAACTATCAAAACTTGTAGTTAGTTACTCATCACGTACTTATTAACTCAATTCTAATTGGTTTCAGTCACAGATTTGCTTAACCTAACTAAAATAAAATTAATAGGAGAGTAACTGGCAACTTTGTTAAAGTAATCAGACGTATCGGAAATTTATTGGAAACATTAGTTCCACACAGCTCAGGGTAAAAAGTTGTTTGCTGACGTGAGTGATGTTGGCTACACAATTTAATTTCTGGAAAGAAATCCATGTCTAGAGGTACGTTTTTCTTTATTTCTTATTCACAACATTCAATTGACGTTGTACCACTATGAAAAAGGAATCCGAAAATTATATAAACGTGTAAATGTGGTGTTCTTAGAGTTCTCCTAATTTATTTATTTTTGTGCTGCGGGGGATGCGCCGGGTTAAATTGTGTGTGCTTTTTACATAGTTTTATTTCACGAGCAATTACAGATAAAAGTAGAGTTTCAAACAAACAAAAAATGCAACGTTCTCGAATTTTCTGCGATCTCTTGTAGGAATGCTTAGATGCAATACTTTAAGAGTTTGCAAGAACTAAGCGCATCCTGTTAACAAACAAATCTATGGAGAAATCAATCTTCATACAAAATAAACTTTAGCAACTCCAACAGCATCCGACTAGTTATTTCCAAACGGAAACTTAACAAAGTTCAAGCAGACTACTGACATGCATGCACTCCTTAAATTATTTACAGGTTCTCGATTCCATTGTATGCGAGGAACTGACTTCTTCTACTATATAAAACACTTCTCATTTTAACCTGTGAGTGCTTTATCTAATTTTGACGACATTATAATTATGCTTGTGTTAAAATTTAATAGATTTCTGTAATGTTATATTGCACGAGTGCTTTTCTCCCACAAAGCAGTTCCGCGGTTTCCCCAAACGCTGTGTTCAAAACATGTAAAAACCGCTTTAAACACATGCACAAGTGGCAACAACAATCCCGAATCAGTCGAATTATGCAGAAAAGGATTGGGTAACCCTAATGAGAATTTAGCTCAGAGTGCGTGAACACTTTCTCCTCATGGGGGCGTAAACAAGACACGCACAAACGTGTGTTTGCTAAACATCAAAGCTCGCTCTTGCTTCCTTGCTCGGATACACTTTACTAAACTCGAAAATACCACAATGGCCGCTGGACCGTAACACCATGTTTGAGAAGAGCTCCTTATCAATCATTCGAGAGACGTCGCGCGTTTTTATCATGCTCTAATTGTTGTTAATTACAACACGTGTAACGGTTGCGATTTTACTGTAATTAGAGCAAAGGGTGCAACTTTTCCTTTGATCAAATATTCGGAGCCACGTTTAACCCAAACTATAACATCCTTAGATATCGCCCGTTTGTATTTAACAAACTAACAGGTTATGTCTGATACAATCTCAATGCGGTTCTGATGAAAACTAGATATAGCCCAATTAATCCCTCATTAGCAAGGTTCGTGTTAAACTTGTACGGTTGTTCTGCGCCTACGTCGCGTTAAAATTGCACATTTACCCAATTTTGATAAAATGTTTGGGTTCGGCTAATTCTAATGAAGTTTCTCATGTACGCATCTCAAAAATTTCTTGAAGTAGACTTGATTCAATCCGGCGATACAAGATATGATCATCGATTCAAGAATTTTAACAAGTTATTTATACTTGACGACCTCGCTTCTTTCTAACAAACTTCAATTTTCGGGAATGCTAAATGGAAAGCTTCAAGTTGACTCGTAAAAATTAAACAAGTTTTCAAATAAAAGTAAAGAATGAAAATCTAGGTCACTAGAATACTTACGACAGACATTAAAAATAGTAAGATGTAGATAAAAAGTAACAGTAACAGTAAGTCATAATGTGATTAAATTGAATGTAATTAAAGCAAACTAAACAAATCTAAAGTGTAAATTAGTCCTACATGTATTAATCATTCACTTGTGCCAATCTAAAACTATAATTTGTTTAGAGAATTTCGAGTTAAGAACGGTCTAACTATTCAAATTTAATTTTTTTCTAGGCAACCATTTTAATGCGAGTTGCAAACGTTGGCAGCACGCGAGAAAAAACAAATTCAATTTTACAAAATTATGGTTACTACTTGTAATCGTCTACTGTAAATATTTCAACTTAAACAGAAATTAACAATTCCTCTAGCGTAATCGCATCGTATAATAAAATTCAACGTGATCACGAAACGCTGCTATTAGAGGTTGCCAAGTGTCGATGCCGTGTTTCTTTTTATTTTCGTAAAAATATCAGGATTTTAATAAATGTAGATTTTGCAGATACGCATGAAGCATACTAATTAAGTTTACCTAGTCGTGTTGAAATATCTTTTATTTTTAGATTGCATTTGAATTTAAAAATTTACTGTTCTCTGCGGAATTAGACCGGAATTGTTATTTGGCTAGTAGAAAACCTGGATTAATCCAACTCAGATTCTAAAGGCATGAACTAATTTTGTAGTATTTAACAGTCATCTTATATTAACTTAAGGTAGATCAAGGCACAATACTCGGTTTTAGACTTAAACTCCGGAATTATTTAGATGGTAAGTAAAATCTGCGTTCTCGAGGACATGTTAGCTGATCCGGTGCTTAATTTTGAATAGGGTCAAGTGTCACTGATGAATTAATTCTGTTTCATACTGGTGAAAGCTACTGGCAGCTTTGCTTAGTTTTTGATATGAGTTGTGGTGGTTGGCATTATTTATTATACAACCCTTATGTTCATCCCTAAAAAACTTTTTTTTTTTTGAAGGTACAAGTCTTAAAATTTATACACCCATATAACTGATTAAGCACTAGAATCGGATACAAAAAGATAGTGGCGTCGCAGCACTCAAAAATTTCATTTTTACAATTTTTTGGGTGTAAATGAGAATATTGTTAATTAAATTTTTTTTGAATATAAATTTTTAAGTAATTTTTGTTTTAAGTTGCCCAACAAGAAAATTTGGCGTAAACTTCATACTATGATAAAGTTTCAATCGGAACGACAGTGTCAAAAAGTCCTGTCAAGAGTGTCATTAACCTCTTGGTTGTTTCCACGTTTTTAATACTAGTTGTATTGTAAGTAAAGAAAAGTATAATTTTTCTAAAAATATAATTTCTTTGGTGTATACAGATTTAGAATTTCTAGGAATTAAGCTCAGCTCCGCTTCTGCAACCTTTTGATTTTTATCCACTGATGCTAGAACGATTAATTTTTGACGTGACAATTGAATTGTTTGACAAAACTCATAACAACCACCATAGGTTGTCATTTGTAATTTTATCAGGCGAAAATGAAAAAAATATATAGAAATTTGAACTAATGTTTTGTTTTCCCTACTTCGACCACAGAATGCAGATGATATTCGTTCATAATGCGGGATTATGGCACTCATGAAATTATCGCATTCGCTTCGTTCATGCGCTAAACTTTTATTAGTGCCGTAATCGCTTCCATTATAAATTAATATCATTATATACTATTCGGACACTTAAAAGGAAATGGATTACATTTTATACGGAAATATATTAAAAAATATATAAGCGCGAGAATCAAGTTACCGTTCCATCACTGCAGCAACCAAATGAAAATACGTAAATAAAAATTTTCTCAGGTGTCGTCTCGTGAAATTTTATGAAAATGGAGATAAATAATGAAAATTATCCTGAAATATTGGCATTAGCGCTTGAAGCTTGAAAAAAAGTTATGCTTTTTTTTATGAAAAGGTTAGTTTTCCTGTATATATTTATTAATTTTCAAGTTTATCTGTATAATTGACTGTCGGCTGAAAGACTGACAAGTTCGGAAACTTAATTTTCCCGTGTTTGCAACATGACTGTAAGGAGTGCTGCATTTAGTGCGAATGCGGGAAAATTCTTTCCGAAAGAGTTAGGTACAATATTTTTTGTGACCAATATCAAATTAAAAAAATTATGTAACTTAGTTTTTTTTATGGTGGGTTGGTAACATAATCTATCTACTGTATATTTCATCTGTTATATTTTTTTAAATTATTAACAAAAATTGTTAAAACGAGTGACAGCGAAGAATGTATGTGTACTCCTCCCGAAGTACAACAACGTGCCAAAGAGGTTGTTTCGCGTCTGCTGCCCGAGACAAGTCGCGATCGGTATGAACGCGCTTATCAAAAATTTATTGACTGGTACCACCTTTATTTAATTAATAAGTTTCTCAATGATCTTATGATTTTTATTAAAGAAATGTTATGTTTAACAAGAACAAAAAAGAACGCTTACAAATTTGTATCTTTAAAATTGAGGCTCTTTAGAGGATGGCCATTAGTGTCAGAAGACCCTGTATATGGAGACAGTTCACGGTAGTTTGTAAACCTTTTGACTCCATTAAGTATTTTCCCGTTTCGACCTGTTTTGAGTCGAACAAATCGAGTGCAAATGAATGAATCTACAATAGATCATTTGCACGGTTGACTTCAAAAATCGATTCGCGCAAAATCGCTAAGAATGTAAGAAGTTTGTGCAACGAAAGTGGATAGTTCAAGATTTCACCTTCAAGAAGAATTTTATCATCATCTGACATTCCAAAAACGTAAACTTCTTCGCCCCATTAGATCCCAAATAAAACTTTTTACGACGTTTCGATTAGCGCGTATAAACAACGACATTACCAAAGAAACAAGATAGAAGCGGGCAGATTTGGCAGCCGTTGCTGGATGTCGTTAATATAGCGGAAATGTTAATGGTTAGGGAAGGGAGGAATAAGCCCTTAATGTTAACTCAATAAATCTTCCATAAAAATTGGCCATTGGAAGAGGCATTTATCAGAGCGAAAATAAGTGTCTTTAAAAATTACGCACTAAAACTGAAAAATTTCCTAAAATGAGTGTGAGATATCCTTGCATAAATTACAAGGTACAGGTCTAAAGGTTACCTTCGTGTTAGCCTGTTGAGTAATGATTATATGGATAAAAACAATTCTTGGAAATGGATGATTAAACGAGATACATTCAATTTTAAACGTCGTTTGAAGTTGAGGATTTCATTTCGTACTTTATTTAATTCTGCACATTTCTTTTATTCGATGAAAAAGAAAACACAAAAGGAAGGTTTTTCCACTATAACAAAATTTACTTTTATCGTGTTTTAACCGAATGGACCAGAATAGGGACAAGTTAGTTATTATCATCAGTTTTTTGCAACAACGTAACCCATTTGGACGGTCTAAAATCGAAAATTTTATAGTTCTGTGAGTTATTGACATAAAAATTATAGACTTGGCTAAAAGCGCAGAGTCAATAATTTTCAAGACTTGTTATATTTCAGTTTCTGCCAAGAGAATGTGCAATTTCCGTTATATCTACGTTTTGTTATCATTATGTTCTCGCAAAAGCAAAGGTAAACACCAGAAAAATGAGCGCTTATGCAGTTCACGTCTACTTTTACGACATTTTTATATTGAAAGGAAATTCAGCAATATCCTAAACTTTATTCTAAATTTATTAACACTAACAGGAAAACGGCAAAGGAGAAAATTATTCTCCAGATTTATCCGAATTACAATTCAATAACCCGATTCTTTCCAAAAAATAAATAATTTACGATGCCGAAACGAGAATTTGATAGCTTTATTATTAATAAATTTTATCACGTTGAAGTGAACTCGTAGGAAAAATGCGTTGGCTTCGGCGATCACGCAAAAATATTTTAAAGCGTGGTTGACACGACTGTAATAATACAGTCAAAATAATAAATTTTCATGGGGTGCACGTTTCATTAAACTACTGGAAACTGCGGCTGGCGAGAAAAAATTGTTATAACCACGACAAGGCGCATAATGGGTGGTTGGAATGCGACACACTTTTCCATAATATATACACATGTCGGATATTTTTCATTTGAGGTTCGCTATTAATACCCTGTAGGTTTTTTTAGCGTCAACGTGTCATGACAACCGTCATTCATAAACGGAGTACCACCTGGCCGTGAATAATTGAAAACTGAAAAGGGATTGGCGGATTAGTCTTTTTCGTTACTGCGAAAAAAGGTACGGAAAAAGTGCTGGCTTAGTGTGATTTTGTTGTAATTGGTGGCGGCAACTTTTTGGTTGCTTATCAACTGGTACAATGATATCAATATTAATAATATAAAAGTAAAAAAAAACAACTAAAGTTTGGACTAAGGTTCTATTTGTGATAAGCTCAGCTGAAAATATGTTTTTCAAAACCATGCTCAAAAGCTAGAAAAAGTGTGCGATTGCGGACCTTTCTCAATAATATGGCAGTTATCCTCTTTTCTTATTTATTTTTTTCCAATATTTTTTTAATAGCTCGCCGAGATATTTTGTGTTGGCAAGGAACACAATATGTAATACATATAAAGTTTTTTGTTCACCGCCATTGTATTTATTTAGTTTGTTATGGATGAAATACGTATCATGTTATTTTCTTAAAACATGGGTCGTTATACCAAAACTTGCTCTTCTAAGGTGCTTCCATATATTCCCCACCGCCATTTTTTGAGTCCTTCGAAAGTCATTTAATTATTTACACGCCAGAGGTGGTGCGAAGCGGCTTAATAATTGTTTGCGTTTATTCGAACGTAGGCGGCAGCGAGGCAATTCCGGCGGTTTCAGTAAGAAGATAAGTGAAAGGGGCCCCAGGGAGCTACGGTCCCGCATATGTACGAAACCGGGCCCCATTCAAACCGCCGAGATGGAACTCGATTTGGAGCGATGAGTGTGTATGAGAGACTCTTTTCTCTTAGAAGAAACGAACAGCATTTTGACTTTATATTGATTGTGTTCGAGTGTGTGATAGTTGCAGGCTACGATGTCATCAAGTTGACATTTAAGTGAAGTTGTCTTCGGCGTTCTTCGGGGATCTAATCTTGTACTGTCATACAGGCTTATCGCGAATGTTTATTTTGAGCGCAAAGGACGACATTTAAGTTTTCAGTTTGTAAATAATTGACGCCTGGAGATTCTGTCCTTTACCACGGTGGCGACCGCTAGAGACGCTTCCGGGAACTAGTTTTCAAACTGTTGATAAATCTTAACTTAGTTAACTGCATGTAACTGCTCTTGAATGTTACTTTTACAATCTAGGAATGTGCTAAATGGAATACAAGGAGGGAACAAAAAATCGCTACTGTGTTTTTTAAAAATTTGCTTTTCTGTGTAACAAATTACTTTTATTTTGCTTCATTTTTTTTAATTTGCTTTGATTGCCTCCCTGGTCTGCTTTTTCTACCTCCAGAAATTTTCCACGGTACTTACGTTGCTTCTACGATCGGTCTTCTTTCACATTCCATTTATGTTTGCTTTTCTTACAAAATTTATTTTCTCTGTATTTTCCTTTTCCAAGTTTCCAGTCACTGTTATGTTTTATTTGTCATTATGTCTGTCTTAAATGGATAAGTTAGGATTATTTTGTATCATCTCAGTTAAATTTGCTTTAATACTTCTTTACTTTTTTTAAATCTGTTTTAGCCCTCTAGCACAGTTTTTATTTTTGCAAAGTCTCTTTTTTCCCTGGCAAATTCTGAATACTCCTTGCTTTACTCTCTTTTTTTTTGCGTTGTTGACATTAAATTAGTGTTTTCTTATAGAAATGTTAAATTTTTTTTGGTAGTTTTTCAAATGTTTTTCTATTCTTTGATATTTTCTAAATGTCTTGTCATATTTAAAATGGACTTTTCGGTTTTTTACTTTTTCTCTATTTCTCTTATATTATTATCTCATCTCGTTCAGTTAGTGTAATTAAAATTTTCTACTTGGCTTCTTAGGTTTTTCTCTAAAATGCTTTCATGTATTTTCACAACCATGAAGCACTCTCTTCTATCTTCCTTTTTAAAGATGTTAAAAATCTTGCCACCCATTTTTTTGAAGCTTTAACACTTGCTATTTTATATACTTATTATTTGAATCTTTAGTGCTTTAAGCATATGACCAGTAATAATATTTATTATTTTTCTATTTAATATCTCTACTAAAGACTGTTTGGTGTTCTAAAGTTAGTTTTTTTCTGTTCGTTCGTTGATTTTCTGCTCTTTAAAATATCCTAAAAAAATTCACCAGTTTTTCTAAGATTTTTTCTTTTATGAATATTTTTTTTATACTTTTTTTCATAGTCTAAATTTTTATTTATAGGTACTCCTTCCATTTACTCAGTTTCAACTTTTATATTCTCTGTCTACAAATTTTTTATACTTGCATAACTTTGCAGTACTCCTTTTATTTATTCTATCTCCCTTTAGTTAGAATTTCATAGGCAACATTTTTGGCATATTTATTAGTTAAATGGAATTTTTCTTTTGATCTTGTTCTTTGGATTTGTGGCATATGATTCTGTTGTTTGTTACTCATTCGTTCAATTACTTTATTATCACATTGTTTTCTATTCCATCTAGTTCTTTTTCCGTATTCGTTAACCCCACATCCTCCAATTACAATTTATTCTTTATTATAGTATTTTTCGCTTTTTTTTTTGGTATTATTCTTATGTTTATTATGTTTCTTTTTTTTAAAATATTTTCTCTTTTTTCATTGAAATTGCTACATCTGTTTTTGTGTTTTTTTATTTTCTACATGTGATCAATACATTCTGTGTTTTTTTTGTTGTTGTCATTTCTAAATAATCTAATTTAATTTTTACCATTTTTTTTCTGTGGCTTTTAGTTGATTTTTAAGAAATCAATCCAACCTTGCAGTTTCTTTATTTTTCGCCTGTAGCATTTTCGTACTGAATGCCTCCTTTTGTTGTAATCTTTGTTCGTACTGCTTTCGTTTTTCGCTCTTGCTTTTTTACTTTTTAGTTTTTTTTTTAACTTCTTGCTTGAGTTAGTTCTTATCTATTAAGGTTTTTCTTTTATTTCTATTTCTTCACTAGTTTCATTACATTTAATACATGTAAGATAAATCCTGCTTCAACTCAGACGAGTTTTCCAAGTCGTCTAAAATTATAAAGTTTCGATTTCAAAGCACGTGGAGGACTATGCAATGCTCAGAGAAACTTCTACAATTTCCTGAAATGAGACTTTGAGAATAACAGGTTTTATTTATGAAACAGGTCGTCAAAAGTCTTTCATGAATTAGCATTCCTTGTAGAAAAATCAGATTTCTGTAATTTACACTTTTTTTAAAGAGACGATTCGCTTATTTTATTGTCTGCAAGATTTTTTTAGTTAAATTAGATATAGTTACAAGATAAAATATTTGACTACAATATAGAGACATCTGAGAGCTTTCAGTAAGCGCAAATATGCACAGTTTCAGTGTACAGGTACAATTTCCTGCAGGTATCTTTTGACTAATTAGCTGTAACACCTGTCATTAAGAGTATACACACAATAATGTTTGTTATCGGCGGATTTGGTTTCACTTTGTTCCGTTTAAATAATTCCCGGTAATGACAACATTAAAGAAATATAACTGAATTTCCATTCGCTTTTATTCCGGTTAGTGATCAAAAGTTCAAACGATCAACTTGAAGAAAATGCAATCTTTTCTAACTTTCCTGCGAATGTTGCAGTTTCACTTATTATCGAATCTCCCGTCAACGCCGGTTTCCATTTGCCCCGTGGTCAGAATACCAAGCAACTATTTGACGTTTGACGTATGTTGGGTTGTTGGTCTGCACGCTATCAGTTTTCATTCGTAATTAGTTTTTGATGTGATATGAAAGGAATTTAATTGGCTTCGTTTCATCTACATTTGATCGGTTTAAATTGACATTTTTATTATACGAATTTGTAATCGAATTTTTACATTATTCGTTTTGACTCTGTGAACAAAAACAGACTTCTCGCTTCAAGCCATTACTGCAACATGGGCAAAAGGCCAAAAGCAGAAAAAATGAGTTGGTAATCTGATTATGACCGAGGGCGTTAGCGAAATTTGAAAAAGTTGCGCGTCCGATTAAACGGGATAATTCTCTCGAGTTAATCAATTTTTGCATAAGCTCTTTTAAATCTAAATAATAACAGTTTGTAGTTGAAGTTAAAGTATGTCAGATTTTAGAGGGTCTTCGATATTTTATAAACTTCACAAGAGATAAGATCATAAAGTGTAACGTTACGTGAAATATGTCAGCTGCAACGAAAAATCTCTTTATAAATATGTATCGGGAAACCTTGCCGACTTCTAATACATAAATTCGCCGTTCGTTGAGATGCCGCAGATTGCCTGGTTGTTGCAGAAAACAAATAAAAACTATTTTTGTTCAGAGATCTAACTGTTTTACATATCACGCGAATGCAGCTGCAACACGAATTTTATTTATTTCTATCTCAATTTTAATTACTTAGGGTAAAAACGGGCCCAACGGTGATTATCTGGTTATAATAAAGTTTTAATTCGTGTGCTCGATTTTGAGTCCAGATAACAAAATTGTCCGCCCATGGTTTGACAGGCTGAATTTTTACTAACAAATTACAACAATTAACGAAAAAGGTCACAATCAGAGAGCGTTTGTGAGTAACAACTGGAAATTACCAAAAAAGAACGGCTAATGATGAGTTGTGTACAAAGCGACAGAAATAATTTATGAAATAAACTTGTTAAAAAGCAGACAAGTTTTTGTGATAACGAGCCATTATTAAACGGTTTGTTGAAATTTGCAGCAGTTTTAATTAGCTCCAGATGTGAACATTTTTGAGAGACAGACTGATTCTGATTTTAGCTAGAAGTAAAAGCGGGCTAGAGATTTCTAAATTGATGAATTAACCGTCATAAAGTTCTGAAATGTGTATGGAAACTTATGAGTTATAAAATATAGAAAAATAAATTGATGATTTTGCGACCAATATTGATTAGTTTGGAAAGGTTACATTTCTATGTTAAGTAGAGTTGTAAAGTTTTGTTTTCCTACGTCATAATTTGAAAATTACCTCTCATCTTCTTCAAATTTGCAAAGTTTGTTGCAACAGCAGGTCCACACACTTCCATTAATTATGATTGTTGGCATGACATGATAGAGTTGCTCGTGCAAGCTATCAAATTACGCTACAGACGATTTCCCTAAAGTTTCGTAATAATAAAGTAGGTTTACTCTCTAGTGCAAGCATAAGTGTAGGGGGACAAATTTCCGCAACGGCCCCGTTCTTTACTCCCGATTATCTCTTCCATTAGAGCCGACTTTCGCCACACCAAAACTATCCCTATTAACTCCGTGTAGTAGCTGTCGGTCCTTCCACCATCCGTTAATTAACAGCCGAGAAACGGTTAATTTCACTCAACTTTGTTTATTTATGCAGGAGCACATGGAATTCCGAGGGATTGACAAACGATGTGTTGAAGTAAAAATCGACAAAACCTAAGTCTAACCAGCTGCTTTAAACAAGAAGGATACGATAAATCATGAACTTTGTGTAACGCAACCTTTGGTGTTCAGTAGGAGTAAATTGCTAAAAAGCAGGAAAAATTGTTTTATTCTCGAAGGGATAATCTGTTATAGCTGAGCGGGATTTAAAGCTTCGTTGGAGAAACAAATTTTATCAGATTTTGCGTGTTTGCTTACAAGATGTCAAAATCATTACATGTTGTGACGGTTTAGGCAAATCACTCCCTTTCTATAAATACATTTTGATGCTAAGTGACTGCTAAAAGCCGTTAGAAGGTTCCGGTTGCGACTACGGTATACTTAACACAATTGTAATATATCGTAGCATTCCTGCAGAGCTAGTTGGGGATGACTAACATCCTCAAGCCAAGGAGGGTGTGCGAACGCCGCCTTTCATAGATTAGTAGTTGGCGAAACTTAATACTTCCCTTAATTCGTGGCAAATAAACTAAATTACCTCACCCACAACAACAATGAGAAAGCTCTTTAGTAGAAAACAGAACGGAGGTGTTTGCTTGAGTCACGACGGCTCGGACTACAACAAACCGGAAGAACTTTTTTCAAAAAATTATCAAGTTTATAATGCTAACATTGTTTGCTGAAACACCTGATGCTTACGAAAACTTTCCGTTATTACCACTTTTCCACGGGCTTAACATATTTTCATAGGAGCACGAAATAAAAAATTAAATAAAATGGTGCAATGTGGCGCAACATGGAGGTAGTTTCTACTCAAATTTTCTTTTGTATTGTTATCATAGACATAGTTCTATGGTAACATAAGCAATTGTCTTTCTCTATTTTATCTGGTGAATTACTACATTTTGGTGGCTAGCTAGGTGACTAGCTCTTTTATGTGTTTTTCTCAAAAGAATGCTTTTTCTACATTTGGCCGAGATTGGTGGACCAATGGTTATGATTGTGTAATCTGTTTTTAAGTTTTAGTTTTAAGTTTTAGTTTTTAATTGTAAAATTTGATTTTTTATGTAATATTGTTGTTCTTATTGAAATGTTGAAATAAGTAGGTACTTGAATATTTGCAACTTGAAAATTCCAGCTAAACCAAGAAAACAAATTTTTAACTTTAATTGAACTGAACCTAAAATTTCAAAAGATGTGTAATTAGCCGTGGTCAGTGGAGGTAAATTACTTCTTTGTAAACCAAAGAAAAGATTTGCAGGTATAACGGAAAAAAAATGATCCAGTATCGACAACAAAATGTATTGATTTAATTTGCTTATAAGCACTAATTAAATGACTCTTACAATGTTTCGTTCCTTGCACTAATAAATGGAGTTTTCTTTGACATGAAAATTTCTCAGATTTTCTTGCGTTATTTCCTTACGTATTTTTAAAGTAACATAACTGTGGAACTTCTTGTTGAGGTTGAGGTTGTTCGTATTTCAAAGTTTTATTTTGAGAATTATTGAATTCTCTATAATTTTGAGTTTTATTCTGGTTTCCAGTTGTGTTGGTATGATTGAGCTGGGGCAGTCTGTTGGTACGATTGAGAGAAAAAATGAAGGAAAGTCAAAAGGTTACAATTTTTACTAATTATAGACCACTATGTAATGCTATAAAAAAGTCTTCTAAAAATGATTTATCTTGTGATTTTATACAATTTTATATTAAATTAGAAACAAATATTATATAGGTGCAACAAGATCTTGGCTTTTTAATGATTTAGTAAATATTGATTTTAAATCAATTGCACTGGGACAGTAAATGACAAGGAAGTAAAAGAATTATGGACCAACTTTTGATTTTGTTGTTACTAATGAACGTGATAACTTACTAAGACATTTTAATTTTTGATAAATCAAATACATTTAGATATTGTACATCTTTCACTGAGTGAGGGTTATTGACATGTTTTGCCTGTTTCAGATCGATTTTCAAGGCGATCAAAAGCTATTTCTATTAACTTAGTGAATGCAAAACTTCTTGTAACAGCACTTCCAAATGTTTGAATATCACGTCATGGAGTTCCAAAAATAATCACCAAAGATCATGATAACATCTTTTTATCGTGTATTTGGGTAGATTAGGTGATAAACAGGAACGTTCAGCATCCATAGAGTCTAAGAGTTGTTGAGAGATGGCATAGGATACTAGGATATTACATTTGTGGCTTCTATTTTGGACAAAGTAACCTCCAAGGATTCTAGTAAGTTTAAGATCTTAAATCATATAAACTCTGGACCATCCACCATACTTACCCGACCTCTCACCCACCGATTACCACTTTTTCAAGCATCTCGACAACTTCTTGCAAGGGAAATGCTTCAAGAACCAAACAGACGCTGAAACGGCCTTCAATGATTTCGTCGCTTCCAGAAATCCCGAATTTTACAATACGGGAATAAAAAAACTTCATAAACTTTGGCAAAAGTGTGTTGAATCTAGGGGATCTTATTTTGATTAACAAAGTTTATTTAAAAAAAAAATATGCCCCATTAAATTTCACCGTCAAAATCGGACATTTCATATGTTACAACCTAATAACTGAAACACATAAAGGGTGTGCAAGAAAAAAATTGACCTCAAACAACTTAACACTGTTTTATAATAAATAGTAATTTAAAAAGTAGGTTTTCTTTAAAATAATTAATTTGTCACTGTCCTTATTTAGAAACGTCAGATTTCTTAGCGAGCTATTGTAAAAGCTCTGGGAATAGCAAAATCAACAGTGGCAAACGTTCTAAACAATTTAAGAAACGTTTAACCATAATAAGATGGCCAGGTTCGGCAAGAAAAGCAGTTCCTAAATGGCAAATTGTGGAAAGGAAAGTCTTAGCTGCGTTTAAACGAAACCTCAATGTATCAGTCAGAGATGTGGCTAAAAAACAAGGACAACTTGTTCATATGCCTAAAAGTCAAAAAAAGAAATAGACTGAAGACTTTTAAAGTACGTAAACCGCCGAATCGCAACAAAAACAAAATTTAACAGTAAAAAGTAGAACAAGAGAAAATGAGGATTTTTTTTAAATTTGTCAAGCCAAGTGCACTCAAGAGTATCTCAAAGTTTTGTGACAAAAGGAACAGTGAATCAAAACAATTATTTGGAGGTGTGCTTGAAGAAGAGATTGCTGCCATTTATAAGAAACACACTGTCTCTATTTTTTTCTGGTCTGATTTAGCCACGGCACTTTACGCAAATCTGTAATAGAGTGGTATCAAATTATCTGTGCCAAAAGACAGTAATCCACCGAACTGCCAAGAATTGGGATTCATTTAGAAGTACTGGTCACATATAAAACAAGTATTGAGAACATCAAAAAAGCAAGTTAAAAATATCAGTGATTTTGAAAAAAATGGAATAAAGAGTCAACTGTTAAACTTGCACAAGATCTCTTAAGTAGTTAGAAAAAGAAAAGTTCGAGATTTTTGTTAGTAAACTATGAAGTCAATTTTTTTTTGTACAATCTTTATAAAATTTGTCAAAATATGTTTTTCAAAATTCTTTTTTTTTTGTGTAAGGGGAGGCTACAAATGTAGTGAATCTATAGACTTAATTCTATTATAACACGATCAATTGTGAACATAATTTACAAAACAAAGCTCCTTATTTATTTAATGTGGTGAATTAACAGTATCCTGGAGTTAGGATATGTTTGTGTTCGACAAATAAAAATGACAATATTAATAAGAATTTAATTGTTATGTTTAAATCGTTTACCCCCTTTTGTCAGATATTTCTGCCATGTTTCTAATTTAACTTGATATCATCTCTTGATATCGTCTCTTTGATTCTATTGTACGCCTGTTGCTGACACTTGTGTTATTATACCTTTCAAGACCATGATGATTATTTGTTGTAATTCTATCTCTATTTTTAAGTCTTCTCTTTACATCTATATTGATTTTGTTTTGCAGCCACATTTTCGCAAGTTATTAAAGTAAAAGCCTGTTGAAAATTACTATGGTTCCGCATCATCTACAAAACTTCGGGTACTTTTAAAAAAAAACCGTAAAAAGCTTACATTCATTGTTAACAGTTTCTACTTGTTTTTCTTTCTCTGTAAATACTCTGTAGTCTCGAACGTAATAATCCCTACTGGGAGTAATTTGCAACAAGTTTTAATTTTAAAAAGTCAGATGGCAGCGTCGTTGTCTCAATTTCTTTGACTTCTCCTAATTAGTTTTATATTCTGCGGAAACGTTAGTCATTTAGTTAGCGAATTTGTCCCTACAGTCGTGTTGTTTTACTTTTCCGTTTATGTATTTTTTGTTTACTTATTGCTTTCGTACGCTCGAGTGTTTGCCTGGAGATATTTTTTATTGAAGTCCCTATTTTGGTTGCTTTGCAAAACCATGAAGTTATACTTTTAGATACACATGATTTTGGTTTTGTTTGTTCGAGGGTTGACTTGAATACAACTTCAAGACAGCTTTAAAACTTCATAAAACGAATAGGCGTTTCAAGGAGCTGGATGCGTACGAGTTTTCGTTAAAAGCAGTATGAGTTTTGACGGAATTTTCTTTTCCATTATACTCCAGAGGCCTCTTAAAGGATTTTGTTAAATAAGATGTTTCGAGCTTATTGGAGACTTATTGCACGTAGCGGACTGGTTTCACAATACTTGTTTTTCTTTAAATAATATAACAAAATTTGTTTAATTACTTCAAATTTTTACACGTTATAATGAAAATGAACTATTGCCCTTGAATTAGTAGTTGTACGTGAGCCATGGCAACGTCATACTAATTAATACATAACACAATAATTAACTAATACAGTTTAAAATTGTTATTGCTGCATGTACGCTGATTGAACCAAACATTGGTTTTCATAATCTTATCATTATCACTATATTATTTATTATAAGAATGCTTTCCAACCTAAACGAAACAAGTGGAAATTGATGAGCGCTTTGTGAAATATTGCTGCAATTTCACTACAATTTCCCAATAAAATTTGTTTTATGGTTGCAGGAAAAATGTATCTTGCTTTAAAATAAAGAATTACATTCCTGCAATATAACTGACGTATTGTTAGATCCGAAGCTAGTTAATTAGTTTATTCTTTACTTTACGTAGTTAATTTTTTTTCACACGTTTACCCTCCAGGTAGTAGAACTTGGGTGAAAGTTGAGTTTGTTAGGTTTCTTTTCCACTCCTGCGTTCATTCTTTTCCGTCCTCAGTTTTTATTGGAATTTCTTGAAAATTCTTTTCACTTTTTGTTTCTCTCTTTAGTTTAGAAATTTCATCTCTATTGCTTGTTTTTTTTTTTTCGGTTTTTCGTTGTGGTCTAAGCGTTGTCTAATAATATAGGTAACATTACTTTGATTTCGGATTTTTTAATTGTTCAGAAAAGCAGATTTTTTCCTGTTACATAATTTTCTTGTTACTGCGGTTCTCTCCGCTAATTTGTCTTTCTCGTGCTTCAACTATTATTGATTTGTACAATCTCGTTCTATTCTAATTTTTGTCTATGAGCACCATTTCTTCTGCATTAAATACATCCGTGATTTCAATTTTCGTCTTGTGCAAGTATCTAATTTTAATATTTATTTCTTTGTTGTTTGTTTTATTTAATAATTTGATCTAAGATTATCAAGAATAATAATAGATTTCTTATCTTAATTCTTTACTTGTCTCCAATATTTAAACTTTTTTTTGCTTTTTACAATCTGCCATTATTTTATTTATAATTCTCTCATCAATTCTCTTGTTTCTTTTGATAATGGCTGTATCATTTTATTTGTGATTCTATCTTTTTCTTATTTCACTTTATCCTGTAAATTGTCTACTTGCTTTTCTGTTGTTTTTTTTTTATGGCAGTAGTAGAGTTCTATGAAGTACTCCTTGATGTTCTCTTTTCCTTTTTTTTTAATTTTTAAAAACATAATTTTCCCGTACGCTTTTCTCTATCATTTTGTATGTTTGTTTCGAATTCTCCTTTTTTCCATATTTTTTTAGGCTTTTGGTAAATTTCGTTCAGAATTGTACCTTAATTATTTGGATAATTTTTTTCAGTCTGTTTTTACTTTCTTTATTGCTGTTTTCGCTCTGTATGTCTACGAATAATTTTTTACATTTCTGTTTCCAATTCTTGATCTCTCATAACGTTTCTCAGCCGTTGCATATATAAAACTTTTGAGGTCGTTCCACAACTTTTTTACTTGCTTCTTCTCTTTTTTACTTCCGTTACATTTTTATTTCATTTTTTTAAACAGCAATGAGATATTTACTTTTATGTTTTTCATTTTTTTTTGTTTGTACTTTAATTTCATTTTTATATAAAAGCGATCACTTTATATTTCTGGAATTCTCTTAAATATCTTTAACTTTGTGGTTTAAATTCGTGTTAGAAGGTAGTAATTACGTTTGACTTCTCTTTTATGCTTTTACTTCCATGGTTGTCTTATTCACATCTTCGTGTACAAAATGCGTATTTCCTAGTTATAATTCTTTCTACACTTTAGTTCATTTTTTATTTGTATTTATGTTTCTGCCATTTGTCCACGTATGATTCTGTCTTTCGTTGTTGTTGAATATTTTTCCGTCTACGTGCCCCTCAAAAATCATTTTGTTCTTGCTTCTATTTCCTGTTGTATTTTATTATTATTTGCATATTTATTCGAGTCGTATGGTTATGGTAGTCCTGATAGTTCCTCATTTTTGTTATGCCTGCTATATCCGACTTTAATTGTCTTGTTGCTACTGTCAGTTTCACTTTTTTTTTCGTTAAAGTTTATCCTATATCTCACATTTAATTACATTAAACTTGTTTGTTTTTTCCTTTGTATTTTTTTTTGTAATTTTTTTGATTACTTGTTGACGACTTGTTGAAATTGTTTTTTTTTTATCTCATTTCATTTTTTTTTTCATTAATTTTTAGTCCTTTGTAACCTATTTTAGTTTGGTTTCCTTTTTCTTTGTTTGCTCTACTTCTTACTTTCTTTTTCAGTCAGGTCTGACTCTATTATATGTTTTGCCATACTTTATTTTTTAATACTTTGTTTTTTAATATGTTTTTTTATTTTTAATTGTTCTTAATACTTGGCACTTTTATTACACATTAACGAAGCAAGTGAAATATTGCTGAAGGATTTTACAAAAATTGCCAAATAAAATTTGTTTTATAGTTGTAGCAAAATTTATTTCGCTTTAATTAAAGAACGAACTGCATTTCTGCAATACAATTAGCGCACTGTTAAATCCGTAGCCAGCTAATTGGTTAATTAAATAACATTAATTGTTCAATAAAATTGCTTTACGTCTCGTATATTGTAACCGGTGCATATATTGTTCTATAAAAACGTGGTGATCTCCGTTTTGGCTTTAATTACAAACGATAAACTACAACGAAAATTAAACTTATTTTTTTTTGGAACCAAACATCAAAATTGTTTTCGTTAAATTTTCCTCCGTTTTTTGGGCTATAAAAATATAATCATAGAGATAAAACACACGCGATGGTGATATTTGGCGAATAGTATTTTTATTTAATATACGTTTGTTTCTCGTGAACTGGGTACAAATGGCGATGAATTAAGAGTAGACACGATAAAAACTGACGCAGCTAATCTGTTGCCAATAGTGGGCATTTATTTGAGATTCGACGCCAAAATAACTAATTTCGTTCTAAACTATTCAGATATAATTTGCATTTTGTGCTATTTATTTTAATTCAACTTTGTACTTGAAAGGGTTGTCCTCGATGTTTGCACTGGGAATATTAGTTGACACAAAGCGTAATCAAGAAAAATGAATGAACAAGTTTTTCCTCGAAGCCGCAAAATTCATTTAAAAAGAACAAACCGGAGAATCTTGCATAATTACTGTCTAATTTTATATTTGTGTTTTTTCATTTAAACCGCAGCGGAAGCGCTCAAGAATTTTTTGCTTGTCAGAATTCGCGTTATTTTAAGAAAAAATTATATTAGAACGCGTCCGATTGCACAATTTGTCCATTTTAGTGTTTCGTTTTCTTTTAGAGATTTTATGGGAGAGATCGTATCGAAGAGCATTGAATCTAATGTTGGGCTATTTGTCGGTCCTCCAACTCGGTGGAGAT
Source organism: Cynaeus angustus (assembly GCA_030157275.1). NCBI lineage: Eukaryota > Metazoa > Arthropoda > Insecta > Coleoptera > Tenebrionidae > Cynaeus > Cynaeus angustus. The sequence continues at coordinate 17,711,178 of CM058062.1, forward strand.
TTTCACCCTGCCTTCGCATTGTGTAAATTACCCATTCAGCTTACATGGAGCATTGTGTTGGGACAGGTTGGAGAATTGTATTGGTTTGGTCTACAATGATGTCGCGGCGCCTACGGTCCGATAACAAATGTTGATTTAAGAAATATCTATGATCAATTGATCCAAGTATAATAACTAGTTGCAAGAAAAATCTATTAGAAACGGAGTTTTAAATACTTAAGTGCATTTAATGTGTTAGTTTGCTTGGTTGAAAATAACTTAAAGAGCTTAAGTACGAAACTTCACAATTGTTTCAGCTTTTGCCCTCTATCTCTCATACACTTTCCCACAAAACACTTAATCAACTTCAAAGTTGAGATCTTCTCCAAGGTTATTATTCAGTCGTTGTTTGTCTCTATGTCCGCGTCGTAAAAACTTAACAATTTCCTCAAAACTTGCAAATTTCACTAGACATAACTAGAAAAGTTTGCGCACACTAAAATTTCTTCTATATTGTTAATATTCTTCCCACCGAAAAGATCTGAATTTAATACGAGGGCTTTTCCCAGATTTCGCTTTGTGCGAATTACCCATTCCACTAAGAGTGGGCATTTCGTTTGGGACAGGTTGGCGAATTGTATTGGGGCTGTGTACAATGATATCAGGGCGTCGGTGATCTGATAACAGATGTCGCCCGTATCGATTCTGTGATGGGTCTATCAAGCGAGCAATCACAGGGTCTCTCAGGAAATTACAAGTTACGGAACTAGGACGGCGGACAGCTTCTCGCTGTCGAAACGAATTATTGGAAAAAATTTCTATTAGGATGGCATGCGGCAATCTGTACTAATAAACGTCGGTGGGTGTTGCGCGACATCGGGAAGAGTGATGCTTCAAAGGCCATAAAGCCCAATCAAGAGGAGCAAGACCGAATTCGGGATTTTCTACAACTATTAGAAAGATTGATTTTTTGGGAGAAACTGTGGGATGATAGAAAGAAATCAAGAGATAAAAATCAATGGTTTAAGAGAAACAAAGTAGTGCAGATATACGCAGAAAAAAAATTATAAAAAATTAACCCTGCGCATCCACCATTTTTGTGTTTTTCTTCAAGCGTTGGTTAGATCATGTAGTTTCTTGTTAGACAAATTTCAAGAATAAAATTAATTTAAATGACCAGCTCTGATTGTTGTTTCAAAGCGCCTCTGCAGCAGTTTAAGACTCACTGATATGCAAAACATGTTATTGTAGACGTAATTCTTGTGACAAAAAATTGGAGTATATGCAACAATAATTACTATACGATACATATTCCGCAAATTTCTTTAACATAAACAAAAATATGCAATGGAATTACCATGCTTTAATTTTTTCAGATTTTCTAAATGTTTTAGATTTTTCAAAATAGTTCATCAACTCTTTGAATCTTCAGATTTTTGAAGTCATACGAATTTTGCATATTTCTTAAACTGTATCTCTTACAAACTCTTCATCTGTTGGAGATTTTCATCTAATATTTTGTTTTTGTTTTTAAATTGTGGAAATACTGACAATTTGGAATTCCAAAAGTACTAAGTGTTCCAGATTCCAGATTTCATAATAAAAAAAATATAATTTAAGTATCCTAATAATTACTGAAATAAAGTTTATCTAAAATTGTTTCTAGTCTTGGAAACTCAAAAATTATTAAAAATTGCTAGACTCTAACGAATCCTGAAATGGTTAAAAACATTAAATCAAATTAAATTATTTTAAATGTTGTTTAAATTTAAAACTTTTACGAATAATTTTTAGGTGATTTACAAAATATGAAAAAAAAAACGTTTATAATATGCAAAAATTGTAAAATAGTCATCTTTAAACAAAATAATTGCCCCACAAACTAAAAATAAAGGCATACGTATCAAAATCAATGAATACGCATTTTGCGTAATGACGTACAGTGTGTTTCACAAAGATGTACCTGTAAAAGATCCTCATGTATCCACTTCTTAAAAAATGGGCAGGTTAAAGTGGCATCGTTTGGCCACAAAATAAATTTGACAATTTCGACGTCGGCTATTGTTGTTGTGGCGTTAACCCCATACTCCGAACGATTTCCTCATCAACATGTACTAAACCCCCGTAGTTTTCAACGCAGTGCAACGTCTTCGAAACACTGAAAGTTTAAAAATGACGCATGGTTCAACACACAGTGACCGCAAGCCCGAAATCTTGGACCTGGTGGTAGCCACTCCAGGTGCAAGCTAAAAACCTATGCTAATGTAAACAGATATTTCTTGATCAATGGTTTAGAGGATTTTCCATGACCAAGTTTAGATCCTTGTCATGTTCAACGCGTCTAGGCCTTGAAGCTTGAAGATTTGGCACGTCGGGTGCAATTTCGATAGTGGTTACTACGCCAGCACGACGGTGTTAAACCTACTTTGCAAGTGTTAAGTTACGTGGACTTAAATCTTCGTGATTTTTTTTTTTTTTTTTATGTGGGGACACAAAAGTGAACGCTACTCCTGTGGATACCATCGAGGAATTGCCTGACGGAAATGAAAAATCATGAACCACTTTTGTTAGTTATCCTGATTTGTACAAGGTAAGCTATTTACATTCAATCCAAGTAAACGTAGTTTTTACCGCTCTGAATTAAAAGTGCTTTTTGCTATGACTTTTTTGACTCGCGATAGCGTGTTTGTGAACCTCGGTTCATTGATTTACAAACTGCTGTCAGCTACAAAAATTATAATTTTAAAATTCTGAAACAATTTTTTAAATAAACAAAATAAATTTTGGATATACCAAAAATCTTAATCTTTAGAAATCAAAATTTTTAGAAAATTCTGAAACTAGCTTCTGAAAACTGTTCAAAAAGTAAAAAAATATATTATCCACTTTAAATACCCTGAAATTTTAAATATTTAAGATTAAGAAATTCCAAAATTATCTATGACTGTTATACTTTGAAGAATCCTGGAATATTATTTTTCACAAAAATTATTGATAGATTTTTTTTTTTTTGGGCGAGCACTATAACAGTTTACTTACCGACTCTTTTGCGGCTGTAAAAATGAATTTTATGGACTTTTATTTGGCAAAATATACAAACACTATTTTGTAGACTAAACCTTTATTCTTCTTATCCTGCATTTCTATCATTTCTGTTTGATTTCAAAACAGAAACACATTTCTTGTGATTTTCAAAAAAATTTTGTATGCCGTAAAAGTGTCTCTCCGATTTATAGGCCTGGCTCTACACGTTCTCTAAACGTCGGCTAAAGGTTAAAAAATTTATATAAAACAAGTTACAAGAAAAACTTATTAATCAAAAAATTACTTTGAATTCTTTCTATTCACTAATTTTTTCCGGTCATTTTTGAAACTTTTTTCCGTCTTTGGAGTATTCAATTTCTTTCAGTTCTCTGTAAATTTAAATAATTTTTTTACAAAATGTGCTTTTCACTCTTGACATCACTAATTAAAATGCAAAGATGTCATTCTCATTACTGACAAGATTCTTACAACAGTAATTAGTTACAGAGTGTCGATTTCGATGGACAATAGAGCGAACAATTTATCTTAAATGTCACAGTTCATCGCGGTTCTCATTTTTATTTGAGTTGAAACTAATAATTTAAAAGAGGAAGATTTAAAATTATGAATAATTTAATTAATACTGTTGAAGTGAGGCTGAAAAGGTTACTAGTAGGCGGACCACCTCAATTTAACCTCGTCTAGAATACATTATTAAACGAGCACGTGAAATTAAATTTGTCTCTACCTGTTATGGTTGTAAATTAATCTCAGCTTGGTTGGATTTGGAGATAATGTGAGAATATCCAAAATGACGTAATCGATATTGAGTTTTTTGTCGTTGCAGCAGACTTTCATCTCTGACAAAAATACCACTATGTATCTAGTAAGCAATGACACTTTAAAAATGTATGTCCAACTTCAAGGATAAAACGGCAGTAAACAATTTGAGCGTTGAGATATTCCACCCCATCTCAAATTTCCTTTCTACTGCACTGGTATAAAACATAATAAACAGCGTAGCGACCCGTTTTCCATTACAAAGATATGAAAAATATAAATTAAATTACCTGACCTGCCACGTAATGAATTTCCTTAGCGACGTGTACCGAGTTTGTAAAGCAAAGGAAATTATTTATGCCGCAGTATATTCATTCTGAAGGAAACACAATAATTAACGTATTATTACCGTCTTAATAATAACACGACATAAAAACCAACGTTAAGCTAATTTACTCTAATCTTTAAAAATCAACCTGCCGTGACGGCGAATCGTGTGAATTTCGTCTATGGGAACGAGAAGAAATCGCAATGCAGATATACACTTTCGTCCCAAGAACGACGTCGACGAAGCGCCTTTTATATCTCCTTATAAGGACATAGTTTCATCATATGAAAAAATGCCAGAGTCGCTTCCGTCAAATTACTTCTCGACACAAAAAAACTTGAAAGCCGGGGGCGGTTACGTGCACCATACAATATACCAATGCAACCCGTATAAACAGAACTGAAACCAAAACTGAGGGAATTTTAAATTTGAAAATAGTAATGCGATCAGACATTAGCTTTTATACCTACAATTCTCGGAATGTCTTAGTGTATCTTCGAATCGTTTTAAAACTGTTGGACTCGTAAACTTCCTGTAAACTCTTATTAAAGAGACAAAATTGTGTTGACTGAGTTTGATAGGTTTTTAATGAGAACGTAAATGCGGCCAATTCAGGTTTTCGGGGACGTATCTACATGAAAAATATAAAGTTTTACAATCGAAGCCTTCGAGTTATTTTGTTCAGGAAGTTTAATTAAGCCACTCTTTTATCGAAATATAAATACTATTTTTTTCTACATTCGTCTGCTTTATAAAAAAGTCTACTAATGGATATTTGAAAAGGAAAAGTAAACAGTAGAGGTTAAAGTGACTGAGATGAAATAAAAAATACTGAAATATCTAATTTACAAAGCAAACATGTTTTGGAACGACATAACTTTGTTATTTGAGGAAAAAAAAATTTATAAAGATGAAAATTTCATCTAGGCTGAAAAGTTGAAATCTATCGACTTGTTTCTATTTCGGTAATTTACTAATCAACAAATTTTATAATTACTTCCTTCAAAATTGTTTTAGGAAAGTTTCAAAATCTTAATTTTATTTGCTAATTGCTGTAACTTTGTTAACGGTATAAGAATAAAATTTGCAATAGTTGGAAATTTTGATCCACTTTTGCCAAATTACGATAGTTTAGAATACAAGTTTTTTTTAGAAATAAGCATTTCTAGGAGGAAACAAAAATTTCAAACTTTTTATTAAATGCAGTGATTGTTGTAGTTTTATTGTTATTAAAACAAAATTGCTAGCGTTGCTATGTTCGAGGCGGTTAGAAAGTGTGTAAAATACAAAATAATATTTTTTTTTGTGTGAAGGCTAAAACAATATTTAAAGGTGTTACACTTTGATGAGTTGTGGCAGTTAAAAAAATAGACAAAATAAAGTCAAACAACATCTTTAACCGTTTTGAACGTCTATTAAAAAAAAAATAGAATCAGAAGAATTTCTGAGCAATTTTCACTTCAATAATAGGTAAACAATTGAATTAGAAAATCCCCGTCAATTTATGATTCATACTATTTTTTGTTAAATATTTCATTTCTAGGAGAGGATTATGTAAACGGAGAACATACAGACAACTAAAGCTTAACTTAATGAGTCAGTTATTAAACTGCCAGCGAATAAATTAGGTTTAAATCTTCTCGATTTAAATTATTAATGTTGGGACAAACGCAGAGACAAAACAGTGCAAAACTGCATCTTTATGAATTTTGCAACACATTTTTATTTATTAGTGATTAAATATATCTTCTATATCTTTGTGAGGGAACTTCGACTTGATTTCTCAACTGATCCTTCGACGCTTTGCCTTTTTTAAAATCCAAGTTTTTCTCTCTTCTTCAAAAAATTATACTTGCTCAGATCAATAATAAGCAAAAATTTTATTTTTATTATAAATAAATGGTGGAAATTAAGTTTATTTTCAATTTCAGAGTCGCTACAGAAAAAATACAACATAATACAACATAATACAAAATACAAGTGGTACAATATAATTCAAGTTGTAAAAATACATGCCGACACAGAAAGAATAACCTTTTATCTTTTACACATAAAACCTCTCATTGAGTCATTTTATAGTTGTTAAAACACGTTTTTTGAAATGAGCGCTTGTAAAAATTTATACCTTTCTATTTACCTTTGTAGCGTTATTGCTGATATAAATAAATCTTTAGCATATTGTGTAGGAAAACGGAACCTCACTTCTCTGGAATAAAACAAGAAGTAAAATTGTATCGCTTGTAGGGTTTCTATTCACTAAAGAAATAAAATAATTTTTCAGGATCATAACAATCTATAGGGATTAGCCTTTTATCCTTACAAACCCTTCATACACAAAGTTCTACTTCCTCTTGAACCAGGAATGTGACGGTTATCAATGTAGTTCCCTATTTCACCCTGTTTACGTGTGCGACAAATAATAATAACCTTACCTCGGTCATATTGCACAACCGTCCCCTGAACAGTTGATATTTTTGACAGGTGTTCGGCGACGTGTCAGTCACGTTTTGCCAAATAGTGTGAATATGAAAACTAGAGTAATGCATAATGGATTGATTAATATTTGCTTGATGCCACAGCCAAACGCAATAAACAAACAGCGGATCCCGGTAATTACATTCTGGTCGTCTGGTATCGAAATTAACGTTTTTTGTAGATGAAAAACTATACATTTTGATAACAAACAAACAACGTTATTAAGTCGTGAGGCCGATAACTGACTGGTAAATAACAGACAAGACTGAAGTAAAATCGAGGCGAGCTGAGATTTTATAATCAATTGCGTTTGTTATTTGCGTATCGGACGAATATCGTTCATAATACCTTCGGAAATACCGACAAAAATTTATAAATCAAGTTTGTTTGATTTGCGTTATTTGGTTAAATATTAAATAAAATTCCTTTTGTATTCTTAATTTCTATAACAGCCATAAACCGTTGTGATACAACTAATAAATAGTACTAATCGATTTTTTAGACTCTAATACACATTCTATCTGGCTGGTTTTATCAAAGCAATATTTCTATAACAAGAATAATTACACTTGTTTGAAACCGCTTTTGGTTCGTATACTGCTCGTATAGAAGAGTGAGGAACTGGTTAAATAAAAAGAGATTGTCTTAAAATAATTCTGGCAATAAATTAAAATGTACCTTTGTACAAAACTCGTGAAATTTCTGATACCAGTGACCAACAATAACCCGCAAGCAGTTCACAGTTGACAATGCCTGAAGATTTACCGTCATCCTTTATCTTAAAACCGAAATATTAGTAACAAACTTTTATAATTTAGATGCAAAATCTCGATATTGGATAGTAGATCCTGAACCACACTTCTACTTGTTAGAAACTGGTAGAGCAAAATTTTCTTTAGCATTTTGATTCGAATTCAATAAAATAAATATAAAGAAGTCAAATTTTATTTTCAAGCAATATAGCAACAATGTGAAGTATTCGAGTTAAATCACTGCAGGTATGCGCATGTTCATTTTTCAGGAGGCGAGATAACCTTTACCTCGGCGCACTGCTTTGAGACAGATATGTATCTTGTTTTACTTTAATTCAATGCATAGAATAAACTTACCTAAAATCAGACAATGTGAGCTTTTGCATTTTAATAGAAACATGTCGATTGACTAACAAACAAATCGATTTGATCTGATTTCAGTCCGGCGCGACGTGCGCATGTTTATTGTCCACATGTCCATTATATACATACCACAGTACGTACCTGTCCCTAAGTTGCCATTGATTAAAACGAAAATTATTTTAATCTAGGCAATCTAAAAAAGTTTGAATTGAAAATTTAAATCAACCTGGTTAAGATTGAATTTTATACGGGCGGGTTAATTGATCGCATAATCAAATATAGTTGTTATCCGTTCCAACGTTATTATTAAATTATTGCTAAAAGCAAATAGGATAAATCAGTCAATATTTTTTCCACTTATCAAATAATATTTTCCACTCTATTTTAGTCAACTTTATCGTACCTTCTCCGTCACAAATCATGGTGCAATTATTACAATATTAAGTTTCTACTTTGTACTTAGAAATTGCATGTGAGCTATATGAGAATAAAAATCATAACTAAATTATTCAACGTAACAAGCAGTTCACTTCCAAACTTAGTTACCTAATTTGATTATTTATTAGTTTGTTATTCTTTGATTAATGTGATCAATACTGATAGAACTGGATCATTTATTAATATAATCAAATATTTTTCAGTCAGTTTCAAAACTATGCAAAGCCAATCTATTTTCGATTGTTCGAGTATATTAAAATTCGGACAGTGAACATTGAAAGTACTAAAAACAAATGGACCAATTTTTATCAATATATCTGAAAATTCATAACTCATATAAAATTAGTTCGTTGTTCTACCAGGAAATAATTTAGTAGTAATTCAGTAGTAGTACGCGTATTCAATTCAATAAAAAATTGTAAAATATAGTGTATTTAATAATGTAATTAACGAATTAAAAATTGTTGGAATTAGAAATACTTAACTAATGAATGTTTTCACACTACTTTATTTGAAAACTAGGAAAATGATAAAATATTTATTTTTATTTAATTTACTCTTTTTTTTTGGGAGATTTTTGATGTCTCATCACTTTTTTACGCTGTCGTAATTTACAAAATTTTACAGGTAGAAAAAGCAACATTGAAAATTTTAATTTGTACGACGAATTTTTTAACAATTTTTTGTAACTTTGACTGTTGTAAGACTACAAACAAAATTTATAGTTTTTACTACAGTGAACATGTATATTATTTGTGTTTTTTTAAATTTTTATTCTTAGGAAAATTTAAAAGTTTATATTTTTAAGTTAAATTTGAAGATTCTGGTTGTTGACACTTTTATTGATGTGATAAAAAAATTAAAACAAGAGAGAACCATTTTTAATTTCCATGTTAAGACTAAACAAGAAATTCCAATTTTTGTCTTAAATTTGGTAATGTTTGTAGTTTTAACGTTATAAAAAAATCGCCATTATAATGGCGATTATTATTATTAGCAAAACTGCAATTTTAAGCACTAGTATTAAGCAGTAGTATTTAAAATTTAATTAAATTTAAATTAATATTTAATTTTACGGCGAACTAAACAGTCCAAACTATTTCTTAAAACTGACTGTTTTACAACAATAAAATTTAAATTTAGACACATTATAATTTTTTTATTAGTTTAATATTTTGTTAGCTGTGTTATATTACAAAATTTTGGAATAAGAAGGCGCAATTTTAATTTTTTTTTTAATTTTTATTTACAAATTAAAGTAGCAGATTTTTTCAAACAAGTTTATTAAGTGTGTGTAATTATTAAATTTTTATGAAATTTTGGAAATGAATCAGACTCACCAAATTTTATATTTATTTTAGTAACGCAGTTAGTTTTAGGTTTAATAAAAAATGTATTGACACTTTCTTACTTGTAGAATATTACAAAATATTAGAAGAAAAAAAAAGAATTTCAGAAATTTTAGAAGGCAATCAAATAATTTTAATTTTTTTTGTTAAATTTAAACATTTTTGAAGTTTTAAAGGTACAAAAATAAAATTTAGAAGTACTGCTACTTGCAACACTTTTTTAGAACAAAAATAACAAAAAACAAACCAGATGTTCCAAATTTGCTTTAATATATATAATTTTTTTAGGGCTACAACAATGAAATTTAGAGACACTGCAATTTACGATACTTTTTTTAACAGGAATAAGAGGTTTAGATATTTTCATTTTAGAACAAACCAAAAATTTTACATTCTCTGATAAATTGGGCAATTTTTATAATTTTATTGCTGCGAAAATAAAATGTAGACTTATTATTTTTAACACAGTTATTAACAGTGCTGAATTATAAAATTTTAGAACAATAACGAGAAAGTTAAAAAATCTTGATGACGATGTTCTATATTAACTCATCTCAGTTCCTCGTTTTGACAATTTATTAAAAACGGCTATTTCTATGGTTCTATAAAATGGTTTTAACGACTCCTTAATATATTTTACATTTAAAAAACTTTACATTCAATTTTGTTGTATTTACGCCAGCTATACTAAATAAGTTACACATCTTTTATAACCCTTGACAAATGAAAAAGCATCTGGTGTTGGCGGAACTATAAGTATCAAAGATGCCAGGGGAGTTCCTGTTGCATAAGTTGTAGGTTCCTTTAAAACATGTTTAAATTGTAGAATAAAAGACAGTCTACATGTTGAGGGTGATTTTCTCTGTTTGTGAAAGTCTTTGATGTTCCCGTCTTTTCATTCAACTTCTTAAATTTTATGTTAGACTGTAGTAAAATGTAAATTACTTACGTACCGTTGGAGAGAAGCGTGTGAATTGGCAGGTAATAAAAGAAAAACACCATTTTGTATATAAAATATTATGGGTGCAGTTATTTATTTATCTCCAAATTTCCCCAGGCTAAAGCTCTAAAAATCCCAATAAATGTTTCGGCAACTGTAATTTCCTACAGATATCGGTCTATCAAAACAATATAAATGTCATCCTTGGATCATTTCTGTCTCGTAACTCGCAAAATCCTACTGAAGCAACTCTAAAGCGTCTCTTTTGTTTTTATGTGACGATATCTCCTTACATGATACAAAAAAGTGGGGAACGATAAGTGATGCAAGACATTTGCCTGAGATGTTTTTTTTTAATAGTTCTTGCTGAAATAGTTGAATTTACAAACTAACTTCTCATTTTACACTTGATTTGTTGGTATTCTTGACGTCCCACTTTAGAAAGTTTGCATTTCTTCTGCCAATGCACAACTTAAACTTTCAAGCATTGGTTAAAGCACCAAAACTGAAGTAAATCCTTTGAGTTTTCACGTTTGTCTGAGTCTAAAGTGTGAAGATCGTCACTTTAAATCCAAAGTCATGCCCGAAAGGACACAGACTGTGCAAAAGAACAACATTCTGATTGATGTTTTATCGGATAACCATCAATATTTCGGAAGCTCCGAATAAAGCTTTCGGTAATTTGCAACAAGTCAAGGTGTAAGCGCTTTACGTGAACGCTGTGGTTTTAATAAATTATGGAAAAATAAAACCGCTTTGGGACACCTCAGAATTATTGAGATTCCTTAGCGACAGCGTCAAATTAATCTCAGTTATTCCCCCATCGAGACTTGCATAGTGGAAAAATATCTGAGCGCATTCGCAATTTAAATGAGTTGAAGAAATATTTAAAGGACGAGAAAGCATCAAGCTACACCTAGTCGGAAAATTCTATTTTATCGTCTACTTTACGTTTAGCCCCAAAATGGGTTACGCATTTTTCTTTTTCTTTTTGTGACGTTTTCTGGAAAGACATGTCGACGGAAGTCGGGAGCTTATGCAATTATTTAGATGTATATTCCTCCGGGAATTAATACTTAAAAGAAGAGTTTATACCGAAAGCAATTTCGGGAATGAGCTGCTATAATACCTAATGTATTTAATTCTAATTTTCTAAAATCGTTATAAATAGGCTAATTAGGCAGTCAAGCTTTTTTAAACCATAGTTGCGGGCTTTGTTAGAACCCTTAAAAATAATATATTGTGTGAATTCGAGGAGGATGAAATTTTGGGTATGTTATTTTAGACCGTAAAAGCTTTGTGCTCCGGAAGCAGCTTGCTCAAATAACCGAATCAGTTTTCAGGTGTATAAAACTCGTTATAAATAAATATCGAGTTTGAATGTAAAATATTTTTGGTGAAGTGCGTTGAAAGTCCATTAATGTGATCGCTCCTTGAAAAACATATTTGAAAAGGAAACTTCACGTGAAGGTTGCTTTCAGTTGTTAAATCAGTGTTGAGTTATATTGGTTTCTTTCAGTAAAAAAAAGACACCAATCGATTAAAGCTAAATTTAGAAGGCAAAACATTTCCAATACTTGTCTATTCTGTTTATTTATTTTGTTTTTTATAAAAAATACTAGATCTATACCGATAAACCTTCATACATTTTAAATCAGCAGTGTTGCAAATATTTCAAATAACCACCCACAGTGGACATTTATAAAGTTTTATATGAAGTTTGTGAATTATGAAGCAAATTTGATTGTAGTTAATAATTCAGTTGTGGTATTACAGAGTAACACTGATTTTCGAATTGCGCACGCTAAGTTTAATCTGTTAATGGCTTTCTATTGGACTGGAAGCTGATAGGTGTGCGATTTTGTGGTTCCGTTATTGAATAATTACAGTTTAGTTACAAAGGAATTGTTTGTTTTTGGTAGCTTATAAACCTATTTTTAACGTAGAGGTTTCAAAACGGAATTAAAACAAACTGTAACTTTAAACAAAAAGATAAGCCTGAGAATTTGCCCGGCGCATCCACCATTTTCCAACAAAATATTTTTACAATTTTATTTGTGTATGAAAATGTTTGTTAATTTTTAAAAGTAATTTACATAAAACAATGAAAAATTACTGTAATTTGTGAATGGTAAGTTTAAAATCAATTCTTCTTACTTTAACAGTTATTTTTCTAGAAGCAAATGCTCTATTTTATTGCTTGATCATGACAGTTTAGACTTTTTGCTCGTTAATTTCGTAATGTTTTCGAAATCTACGTTGTGCGCTTGACGATTAAAAATTTGACAGTTAAATGCATAAAATTGTCACTTTATCGATTGTTTCCCATAGCGACGCGGAATAAAGTCTTTCACGCACACTCCTAAGTAACTGTCAGCTTTTACCTCACAAGATCGAGCATAGAAGTCAACTTTTGACAACGGTCGTATAAAAAACTTTTTGTATCTATTCACATTTTTTTTAAATTGCTTTGTGGCATCTCAGCTGTCTGATTATCATACAGAAATTTTATATGCAAAAAAAAACACTTATTGAGTCGTTAATAACCCAATTAGCTCCAAGCTCTAGAATTATTTTGTACCTGTTGCAAGTATTTGATCTGTTGTATGAGTTTATTTTTTATTTGGTTTTAGGTTTTCATAATTTTTTAGTTAATACCTGTTATAGTTTTACTTTCTTTACATTTTTATCTTTGATTTTTTTTTTAAATTTTTATTGTATTTTTTCTTAAATAAATTTTTTTTTCTTTCTTTAGACTTCTTAGACTATAAATTTTTTTAGTTTTTTGAACTCTTTAGACCTTCTGAACTCTTTAGACGCTATACATTTTGAACTCTTTAGACTTTTTAGATGGTCTAGACTTTTAGACTCCATTCTTTAGATTTCTTAAACGTACAAGTTCTTAATCTTGAACTTTGATTTTTTAGACTCTTTCTTATACCTTAGATTTTATAGACTTTTATATTTTTTCTTTAGACTTTATTAAGTTTAAAATTTAAATTTAAAATTTAAAAGAATGTTAGTTAGAAAAATTACAAAATAAATTTTAGTGTATTTGAAATCTATAAATCTTCTTCTGTGGAAACTTTTTATTTAAAAATAATGCGAAAAGAGTTTTAAAAATTAATAATATAAAAAAACAACTTTTTTTTTTAAGTTTTTAAAAAAATGTCAACCTTAAAAATTACTTCAGAATATTCGAATTGTACTGTTTTCGATTCGGTATTCGTAGCAAAGTTTTTAAACTTTTGCACATTTTCAATGTTACATATTTTTTGCATATTCTTTATTTTCTTAGAATTCTGCATCTTTCCTTGATCGTTTTAATTTAATTTAAGTTATAATGTATATACAAATTAATTTTTGCAATTAAAATTGAAAACTTTACCTAGTTTGAAAATTTAAAAAAATCAAATATTATGAAAAATTGTGGAGAAAGAAACTACTGAATTATCAAAATGTTTTTCTTAACATAAATAATTTTTACGCTTTGAAAATAAAAAAATAAACTTTAAAGTTCTTAAAAAATTAGTTATCATAGAAAATCTGTTGAATATTTCATAACTAACTATACATTTTTTAATTTGTCTATCTTTCGTAAGTTTCGAGTTTGTCGATGTGACAATTTTTTTATTTTTAAGGTTACTCTTTGCATTTTTACATTTTTAATACTACATTTTTTCGCATTACGCATCTCGATCATTTGATTTTTATATTGTCTGCGCAATTTTTGCCTTAATCGTTTTCAGAATCTCTTAGAGGAAAAAAAAATTGAAAAAATCTAAAATATTTAGATTGTTATTAAATTACAAGTATACAAAATAATAAATTTATTTTAAAAATTGCAAGAATGGCTATAGTTTTTACACTCCAAATTTTCTCTTTTCGCACTTTAAAATAATTTTTTTTGGAATATACGAGGGTGGTTTGATAAGTGTGGTAAATTGTTATCAGGAGGAGCACAATTTGAAAATCAACATAACTGTCAGTAAGAAGTCTTTTACACGACATCTATAAAAATTTCGAACTAGCATCTCTTATGGTTGACATTTTACAATAATTTCAATTGATCACGCCCGTGTTAGTCGTAAAAATGAAAATGAAAAAAAAAACTAGTTCGTGCAGTAATAAAACAACTTTATTTGACGAAGTGGACGGCTGCACAGATTAAAGCCGAACTCGATGAACTTTACGAAGAGTTTGCATCAGCGTTAAAAATTATTTATTTGAAATCTCCTAAGGGTGAGCAACGTTCTGGTCGCCCACTGAAGTCGCTACGAAGAAAATGGTTGAAAATGTTTGTAGCATGGTAATGCAAGATCGCAGAGTGAGGTGCGTGAGATTGCTGAGATTGGATCTCAACTGAACGAGTGCACAATTTCCTCTAAAAAAATTGCTAATAAAAAAATCTGTGTGGGTGACAGTTGACCAAAAGGAGATTTTGGCGATGTTTAATCAAAAGACTTTTACGTAGATTTGTGACGGTGGACGAGACCTCGATCCATCACCATACCCCAGAATGAAAGCAAAAATCTAAGCAAAGGACAAAAATAGGTCAAAATGGTTTGAATTGATTCCTTATCCACTGTATTTTCCGAATCTAACCCCATGCGATTTTTTTCCATTCCCCAACTCAAAACTTTGGCTCGGAGGATTTTTTTTTCTAATTAAGATGTAATTGAATCCGTTGAGTATTTTGTGGAGTTTGACAAACTTATTTTTTCGAGAGAATGAAAAAATTAGAAACAGTGTATAGCTCTTGATAGGGACTACGTTGAAAAGTAAAATTGAATTATTCTAAAAAATTGCTTTTAATTAGCTTTTTGACCATATTTTTCAAACAGCCCTCGTAATTGAGTAATTGTGCCACAATAATGTGTTGTGCTTTAGATTGTTTGTTAACAAAATGTTTTGAAGGTTATTTGAGTGTCTTAAGTGAACATTTTGTTTCTTGTCGTTAAAAGTTGATCCTTATGTGGTCCCAAAAAGTGTTAGAAGCGGCAAGAGGCAGTAAATAACGTTATAAAATAGAAAATTCAGCAACTCTAAATTGTGGCCTGAAGTTTTCCAATAACACAAGTCGTGTTATTTGTTATCCGGTGCGGACAGAGCGCAGAGCCGGGCTAGGGGACCTCTACATCACCGCTACGATGTAATACGGACTTATTGTGAGATATTTATGATCATTGTAGGTACGTATCGGACGAGTTTGCCATCAAAGCGCTAACGAAGAAATATCGGACAAAGAGCCCTCAACCAACCACATCCGTCGATTAATCACTTTACATTCATAAAACCGGAAAAGCCTAATTTGAAAAGATGAGTTTATCGAAATTTGGTCACATGTGCAAGTTGTAAACAAAGACTAAGTTGATTAGGAGCAGACATGCAGATCCTAGTTGGGACTCTTCGCCATAATATAGAAGTTTGTTTGGGGGCGGAATGGGACGTGATCCGTGCAAGTTTCAAACCGCAGTCCATTGGGACTCCACACTAAATTGGTGTCTATACTGTCATCGATTACATTCACGGCTTTGAAATATTTCACGCTGGATTTAATCAGTTTTGGAAAAATGCAGTCGGATGCAATGGGAACAATTGCTCAAAATAAATAATGTTAACAGTGACATGTCGTGATAACAATGAAAGGGATAAACAAAGGGCGATATTATGTCGCCTGTTCGGTCAAAACGCAAATTTATACTTTAGATGTCATGAAAACCTGATTTACAACACAAAGTTCGTTGACAGTAAACATCACGATTCAACCTGTCACGTTAAAATAATGACTTTGTAGATAGATGCTGTGGCCCCACTGAATTTTTTAAAATCAAACTCATAAGTGTGAAAGATTTCGTTTAAGATTTTCGAGCTATTAAAGGTCACCGATCCAGTCAGTTTTTAAAAATTAACCCTGATTAAATCCAACAGCAACGCAATTTGTTCAGGACCTTGTAATGGAATGGAATTTTGTTTAATAGGAATAATTTAGTCGTACCTTGATTGCAAATTTATCCAATGTTATAGACAGGCTTTGTGCGTAATTGCGGCGTATTTGATGTTCCACAATGGACACGCGCTCATTTGAATCGATTCAAGCAGTACAGAAAATTAACATTTCAAAATTAGCAACATTTTAACTAAAAAATTAAATTATTTATGTTGCTCATTACCTACTTCAATTTACCGCTTCATTAGCACACTCATTGTTTGAGTTCTGTGGTTTTTAACTTTAGAAATCGCAGTGGAATTCTAACCAAAGCCACGTTTCAATCAGGGTTTGTTAATTTACGTAAAGTAAGGAACAAAGGACACGTCAATGCAATGAAAGAGCTCTTCGTACTTTTAATTATAGAGTTTCTGTGGTAATTGTTTGTGTTGTTGTTTTATTTTTATAAATTAGCGAACTGAAACTAACAAACAATACATCAATGATATGATTGATGGCATTCGAAGCTATTATATTGTAGTACATGCAACCATTTGGTTACATGTGTATCTCAATAAGCACGCTCTGACGCTTAACAATAGTGATACATCACGAATTGCAACGAACACTGCTTGATTTTGCTTGTTCAATTCCCGCACGTGTTTGGTGGAATTTTTTCGATAGATAATTGGTTTTATTCGATTCACTAGCACATTTTGATTAGAGCAATAAAAAAAATTCCTACCAAAAATTTGCAGAGGATGCAATTGTTCAAAGACAATTGAAAACAAAAATTTGGAGAATTTAGATAGTTTTAAGGATACAACAAATGTAAAATGTTAAAACGATTTGTATATAATGTTGTTTTTTAAAAAAGTATTTTTAGAACTTTCAGAAAAATTTTCAGAGTATTTGTATAACTTGATTTTCTATTTTGACAATACTTTTAAGAAACTTAAAGACTTGGGCATTTAAAAAAAAATGAATTTTTAGTATTTCTCAAATTTTCCAAAACTTTCAGTTTGTCATGACTGCAGTTAAACTAAATTACAAGATATTTTTTTTTGTTAAGTTACCTGTGATACTCATAAATAAGTATATTTTTATAATAATTTTTTTTTGAAATAACCAAAAACTTTAGGAATTTTCACACGTTTTGTAATTCGGTTAGTTAACAGTAAATTTTTTTTTTTTAAATAACAGTTATTCTATAACGGCCAGGTTTCTTTTATATTTATTATGCTTAAAACATTAAAAAACGCCGTATAACATGTGTGATTGTAATTAAGTATTATATTTAGTCAGAGATTTTAAATTTTGGAATTTTTAAAATATTAAAATTTTTTGTAGAGTAAACAATTTGTAATTGTTTTTAGTATAAAAATTAATTATAAAATGAAATTTATTTATAAATTTTAGGAAACTTGTGAGATTTTTTTAACAGATAAGAAAAATTTTAACGATGCATATTTTTTTATTGACAATATTTACCATTTCCATAATTTATGAATTTTTTGACACATCTTAAAAATAATAGAATGGCATGAAATACTCCCAGAATTGAGAAAATACGAACAATCCCATAAACAACTGATTCATAGTGTTTGCAATAGACATAAGGTTCGAAAAGGAATTTAACGATTATTAAAAATGGTAGTATTTGACGTAGGTATTACAAAAATATGAAGAATTTGAGAGTCTAAGCCCCAAAATTTAAAGTACCTGTTTAGGAAATTCTCCTAAATTCGAAAAAATCTAAAATGTTAGTAATTAAAACAAAGACATTGGCAAAGAATCTAAAGAATCTAAAGAATCTAAAGAATCTAAAGAATCTAAAGAATCTAAAGAATCTAAAGAATCTAAAGAATCTAAAGAATCTAAAGAATCTAAAGAATCTAAAGAATCTAAAGAATCTAAAGAATCTAAAGAATCTAAAGAATCTAAAGAATCTAAAGAATCTAAAGAATCTAAAGAATCTAAAGAATCTAAAGAATCTAAAGAATCTAAAGAATCTAAAGAATCTAAAGAATCTAAAGAATCTAAAGAATCTAAAGAATCTAAAGAATCTAAAGAATCTAAAGAATCTAAAGAATCTAAAGAATCTAAAGAATCTAAAGAATCTAAAGAATCTAAAGAATCTAAAGAATCTAAAGAATCTAAAGAATCTAAAGAATCTAAAGAATCTAAAGAATCTAAAGAATCTAAAGAATCTAAAGAATCTAAAGAATCTAAAGAATCTAAAGAATCTAAAGAATCTAAAGAATCTAAAGAATCTAAAGAATCTAAAGAATCTAAAGAATCTAAAGAATCTAAAGAATCTAAAGAATCTAAAGAATCTAAAGAATCTAAAAATCTAAAGAATCTAAAGAATCTAAAGAATCTAAAGAATCTAAAGAATCTAAAGAATCTAAAGAATCTAAAGAATCTAAAGAATCTAAAGAATCTAAAGAATCTAAAGAAACTAAAGAATCCGAGGATTCCAAGGAATCCAAGGAATCCAAGGAATCCAAGGAATCCAAGGGATCCAAAGAATCCAAAGAATTCAAAGAATCTAAAGAATCCAAGGCTTCCAAGAATTCAAAGGAATCCAAGGAATCCAAGGAATCCAAAGAATCCAAAAAATCCAAAGAATCCAAAATATAAAAAAAAAATCCAAAGGATTCAAAGCGTCTAAAGAGTCCAAAAAATCCAATCATAAAACATTTTTTTTTTTTCAAAAATCTAAAGATTCCAAAGAATTTCACAAATCTAAAGGCTTTAAAGACTTTAAAAACTCTAAAGTCTTTGAAAAGTTTAAAGACTTCAAAGAATCTAAAGAATTCAAAGAATGCAAAGAATCTAAAGACTCCAAAAAATTTAAAGACTTTAAATAATCCAAAAAATATATTAAAAATTCAAAAATCTAAAACAATTTAAAAAATAAGAATTCAAATCGTGTAAATTTAGATAAGAATGAACAGTCAAAAAGTAAAAGTTCTAAAAATATGCAAAAAATTTAATAAAAGTAGAAATTTATAAAATTAATGGAACTATAGTCCTCACTGAATTTCTAGAATACCAAGAAGACAAAAATTCCAAAATACGACTAATCTGAAAAAAAGTTTTTAGAGAATTTAAGACAACTCACTGTATCGAACGGATGTAATTTTACTGTACATTTTTACATATATCGTTAAATCTATGGTGTATTTTGCAATAATTTGCTGCAATGTATTTGTATTTTTGTAAATAATGATATTTCATATACATATTTTACTTTTTACTATAAAAATAAATAAAATAAATATTGAAAAAGAGCAAATCTATTTTTTCATAATTTTTTAATATTTATGTTTTCTTTTTTAATGAATTTATTGATTTTTTGGTTTTCGCATTTGGCATATTTTGCTCATGCGCTAAAGAAGAAGCAGTATTGGTAAAATATAAATAAGCAGCAGTTGCATGCCCATAAATATGCAGTCAGAGCAATATTCGGGAAAATCTAATCTAAATCTATTCTTCTAATTTTCCGCTATAAAATGTAGTCTTTTTATTACACTGCGAACACAAGCGAACTACTCAATTTTTTCCATTAAAATATGAAAGTATAACGACGTTAAAAGTACTACCCGAAATCTTTATTTTTCTACTCAATTTCCATTCTTCCATTTTCGCGACAACTATGTCTCATCCAATCACACTCTGGCTCTAGCTCTTCTGTAATGTTTTTACCATGTACTGTTTTCCCTTCGCACATATTATCTGAGAAAGCAACACACAAATTCGCTTACGATTCCACCGCAGGTGGTTAGGTATATACGACCAGTTCACGGTTTACTTAGACAAATTGCGGTTTATGTTTAAGCTAAATGTTATTAAAAAAAAGGCTCCTCTAATGTTCACCAAGCAGCGCCTTTATTAAAATCCTCCCTGGGAGGTCGTTATCTACTCGGCTCGGATTAAATTCGATCCGATCAACGTGTTTTTCATTTTCCATGAATCTGATTTCGTCCAGCACGTGTTAAAATCAGATTTTATTATCTAATATAGTGCATGTTTAAAATTTTGAACATATAATCAACTTGTGTTTAAAGCCAACACATGGTAATTTTTATGACGACGCTGAAAATCATTTGGAGAGGATAGCGTCGGCGTAACTTTTTAATGGAGTGCTTCTAAAATGTCACGAAGAACAAAATTTTCATGAATTTCATAATACTTCATAACTATTTAATTATGCATGGCACCCTCGTGATCAAATTTAATAGCCACTTTTACATAAAGTTAAGGAAGGTTCGAAGTATTTTGTTTTGACAGAATTTGTGCCTTGTTTTATTTCAGGCTTTAATTAGTTATCGGACTAGTATTGGCTTTAATTGGAGTTGGTTTTTGGAATTAAATGGAACTGGACCTTTAATACAATTTAAGTAGCTAAAACTGTTGTAATTATTGGCCACATACAAATTACAATTTTATCTGACATACAAAAAATAAGTAAAAATTCAACTACATTTCCACGATTTGCAACTTCCTAACTTCCAAATGTTCTTTATCAACAAAGTTGAAGTTTCCATGCCTTCCATAAACTAGTTAAAAGATATTTAAACACGAACCGCAGATAAGCCCGAAACGCGCTTTAATAGGCTTTCTATCTTTTACGGCTTAGACATTCCCAATGGTGAACATTAAAATGGTATTGAGTTTGTATTATATGAATGTTACATTAAGTCACTTTTAATGTCCCATCGCTGAATATTACATTTCGCCATTTTCAGAGTTTCTCCAAGAAAACATTTGTAGGCGCATAGGGAGCTTCTATTCATTTTAACTTGAACTTGTGTCTAGACGAAATAAACATAAAATCATGGTCCTATTAACCTTGGCATAAATCCATTAAGCCACTCATAAATTCTAGATTTTCTGATTGCAGCAAAAAGTCTAAGAAACTTAATGAATATAAATAAATTCAAAGCCGTAAACTTCATCCACGATGATTGCAGCGAATATTAAGATGGAAGAGCGAGTGAACGTGGCAACTAAAGTACTTCAATGTTTTACTTTTTAATATTTCAGCTTCAAAGCGAAAGATAAATACAAAAAGCCTCCAGATAAATACTGAATTTTTCGTGCTTGAAATTAATGCTTTAATAGTTTTCCTAACACAACGACAATTTGTTTCGTATCGTTTAGATTTTTTGTTTTGCTTATTTTGACGCATACTTAAAATTCTCTTGGTGCGATTATAATTAAACTCAGTGTTAATTTGTAATTTATCGGGCTATAGATTTCAGCTAATTTCGCAAGAATCAATTCATTTATAATGGGGGTCCTTTGGATTTTATTGGTAAGGGCACGATCTGAACAGCACAAAAAAGTAATTGGTTTACTTAGGCACTAAAATTATATTGCTTTCTGCATTTTGTTAATTAATTCAAAACCCAAACTCCAGAATATATTTTCATTACAGTAATGGAAAATGTAAGGGCGTTGGATTAAATTACCTTTAATCTACTAATTTATTATAAACATTACCGATAATGCAAATCTATGGAAGGTTATTATGTGTGAATTAAAAATTTACGTTTAGGTTTAATTCTTAATGGCGGATACAGTAATGAAATTGCCTGGATTCGTAATTTTTATGTATTTTACTATAAAACTTAACAACGTTTGTGCTTGTGAATCTTGTTAAATAGACAGAATAAAGTGGGAAACCTAAGACAAATTTATAATTAAGTTCGCTTTTGCATCAAGCAAATAACAACAAAATATGCGTCTCTCATGTGCACTATCCTACTAATTCTAATTAAATTAGTCGCTTCTACAAATCTCATTCTTTCGGTAAATCTAGCTTTTAATATGTTGAGACAAAACTATAAAACCGAATGATCTTTTAGTTTATAAAGAAAAATATCACAAAAAGCATCAGAGTTTTGAATTACTCATTTTGATCGTCATACAATTTAAATATTAATAGCACTTTTCGGTGCAAACAATAGAAACCAATAACACAGCATATTATTACGTCCATTATGAGTATTAAAGTTGTTACCGATGTAGAGAAAAATCAATAAGTTGATTGTTAAATTTTGTTTGAAACGTCAGTCACACGCACCGTGCTCTAACCATTTTCCCACCCTCAATAACGATATAACTTGTTTCTAACGCACTTTTGACGAAGTTAATAAAACTTTCCATTAGCTAGTTTAACCCGAGCCAGGTTTCAGTTATAAAGCGTTTCAATGCGCTTCCTAATTTCGCCGTTGAATTCACAAAAGTAAATATGAAATAATGCGCAAATAGCTTTGTTTATGGATCAAATACGTTGCAATATCTGTCGAACGAGTAAATAAAGTTCGCTAATAAACTTTGAAGTAGGAATATCAGTTTTTATAACATTACAGTATTGATTGAATCAGGTGTTCCACAACAAGATTTTCTGTTGTGGTATCTACATGTTGGCAATTTCGTGATGTTTTTGTGCCATCCCTAAATTGCTACATTAATCCATTATTGACATCTATGTGATTAATTTTCATTCCGTGGCCAAACTGGGACGTTTACCATCAAATTACGTCACCCTCATTAGTTTACTCGACTTGATTGTACTTAGACATAGGATACATCTGCCGGTTTCAAAGCAAACACCCCACAGCCTACGTTTTAGATAATTAAAGTAGGCTTCCAATGGTGAGATGACACTGTATTAATTAACAAACAATTTTAAAGCAATCGATAGTTGTTGCATCAATCGGAGATAATTTAAATTAAAATGCAAAAAGCCGGGCACTTTAATTGCAGAACTGTGTTAAAATGTAAACCCAAATAACTAGCAAATATTATACTTGGCATGTTTCTAATTAACTGTGTAACGTTATCTAGTAGCTAGAAGTGACTTAATTGCTGTAGAGTCGTTATGACTGAGGTTGAAATTTATTATTATTATTTATTTTGATGACAAAATAACGGTGAGACTGTAAACTTTTTAATGATTAGTTTTACTGTGAAAAAACAGCTACAAATCCTGTTGTTATGCATCACAAATGCAGGTACTTTTATGACTAGTGTTTATTGTATCTTTACGAACGTTTGCATTTACAGGAAAATTACAGTAATATGATCGATAAGCAGATCATATCGTTTGTTGTTTTTAACCCAGATCCATAACGCGAGTATAAATTTTTTAAAGGTAACGATGCCGCATTTAGAAAATTTTATGTTTAAGCTAAAAATAAACAACAAATTAAAGAAAATAAAATTTGTGGTTGTGGTTTAACTTGACTACTTTTCGGTTAGGAATTTAAAATCTAGTACAAAAATCGATACTTCCGTCCTTGTAAATTCTGTAAATCTATTGCGTGACCAGTCTAAATCAAAACTAAAATCAAATAAGCCTAATCAAATACATAATGCTTTTATGTCTTAATCACTAACTATTAGTAAATTTAACAACAATAGTTAAAATTAGTAGTAGATAAGAGCTTGAATATGTTTATAGCTTGTAGCTTCTACTTTGCTGAATTATATTTAAAAATGTTATTCAAAGATAAGAGCAGCATTTAAGTCAATATGCATCATTTAATTGGAAAATATACAACATTAATAATAAATTTAATAAGATTTTTTTGGGTTATTTACTTTTTTCATTATTTAATTGTCTAGATTTTGGTTTTACTCTTTTTTGAAAATTACTTGATTTTTTTATATTTCTTAAAGATTTGATCGACACACGTTTTCAAATTATAGGCATTCTCTAGCTTGTCAAAAATATACCTAGATTCAAATTTTTCCATTTTTTTCATTCTTCTGAATTTTTGAAATTTTTTCTATTGCAGTATGGCTGTAAGTTTAGATTGTTAAAATTATTGAATTCTGAAAGAATAAAATTGTTCAACATTTCAAAAAGATTTAAGAACGGATTGAAATTTTAACACTGTTCTTGAACGCTCCAACAACTAGAAGAATTTAAATATAAAATAATAAAAAAAATCATTACATTGTTTATATTTATTAAATTAACTTAATATTAACTTTTGAGTTTAATTTTTTTTGACTTTTTGCACTTTTGTGCTATTCTGCATTTTTTTTAATTTACCAGATTACCTTTTTTTGAGTTTTTGAATAATTTGATTTTGTTGGATTCTCTAAATTACTTGAAATTTTTAAATTTCTAATATATTTGATTTATCACATTTTTTTCGAGTTACTAACATTTTCTAGTTAGTTAGTTTCAAATGCTTAGGTACAGGGTGCGCCAACACTTATGTTCCGGCCTACAAATCCACTTAATTATTATATTAGTTATAAATACGATTTTTTTTACATACAGAAGCAATTTAGCTCTACAAACTGTGTCAATAATATTTTCTGGATTGTTAATCATGTGTGAGATATATCCAAAAAACTCATTTTTTTTTTAAATTATAACCAAAAAAGGATATAAACTTAACTTACCTTGCTCCTTTTGTAGTGAAAAGTTTAAAAATGAAATTGTAAAATGAATAAAAATATGTGGTGCCGAGAAATTAATTAATATTTCATCTTCTAATAAAATTTATGATATTGATTAGCAAATTAAGTACATTACAAACTGCTCCAAAAATAATTTATAACATGCAATAATTTTTCCCTTCAACGTTTAAGTTGTAGCCAATATCCAGGGTCGGCATGAAAACTTTTCTTGGTATTGACTGTTTATCACTACTACTATCTGCAAAAAAAAGTTTTCATGCCGACCCTGGAGGTGAGGGTAAAAGTATTAGGTTTTATAAATCACTTTAGGGGCAGCTTGTGGTTAGCCACTCAATACCATAAATTTTAGTATAAAACGACATATAGATTAATTTCTTTTAATGCATTTAATTATAAAGGTAGATTATATTTGCTTCCGTTCTTTTGCTTTTGTAATTAACAATATAGAAAAGTAATTGGGCCAATTTGTAGTGCTAAATTGTTTCTGTATGTAAAAAAAATCGTATATATAACTTAATAATTAAACGGAATTATAGGCAGTGACATATGTGTTGGCGCACCCTGTACTTTGAAAACATATATTATACTTTTTAAATTATTTAGATTATCAATATTTGTTATAATTCACAGATTGTTTTTCGGGCCTTGGTATCAATTGCAAACCTTCGATCTTTTAGATACTTCAAACTTTTAAAACTCTTTTAAAATTTTGATAAACTTCGAAAGCACTGAAAACTTGATGTTTTTAAAAAAAAAACTTTTAGATTCAGCAGCCTATTTTTACAAAAACTGTTCTAGTTTTGAATTTTCAAAATTAATGAATTTTGAAAGAACATTGAAGAAATTCAAGAATTACGAGTATTTGAAACCATTGTTCTCAAACGTTGCAGAAACTAAAAACACTTAAGTATAGAATGAAAAAAAACAACTTATAATTGTTCATATTTACATATGTAGAACCTATTATTATTTTATTTGAAACTTTTGATTTTCTGCTATAGATTTTTCATTTTTACACTTTCATGCTATTTTGTGTGTATTATTTACATTTTTTTCAATTTAACAGTCTATCTGTAATTTTTTTTGACTTTTTTACATTGTATTTAAAATCTGCTGTTTAATTCTTCAAAATTTTTAAACTGAAACACTTGATTTCCAAATCAAGATAATCAATACAAAGACTAAAATATCATATTTCATAAAATTTGCTCTTCACAAATAATAATGGTTAGTTTAAAGTTCGGAGTTTAAAGTAATGACTTTCAAACGTCACTGAAAATTTAACTTGTGATAATTTCTATGTACGAGATTGAAGAAAGTTATGAATATTAAATTAAATATGCCAAGAGACAATAAATTTATTTTGCAGAAATATAATTTAATTTGTGTGTATAAAGATGGAAATTGTGCAAAACAATTTATAATATTTTGAAGTTAATTTTCTTTCCACAAATGCGAAGAAAATTGTTATAAATCTCTTCTACTATTTTGCTACTGGAATGTGAGGTAGAAGCGTAGACAACAGAAAACTCTCTTTATTTTAAAAACAAATTTTAGTTTAAAATTATTGTAAAAAATAAAAATGTTAGACGAGTTTCCATAAACAGTTTTCGTAAACTATCTGTTACCTTTTTGTGACCCATATCTTTCCGAGTGGTCCAAATATTTTAAGAAATGCCATGAATATTAAGATGTGAAATCAAAACATTTTTGCCTTGTTTCAACTGGTAACTTAATAATGTACTGCTTTTTTCTATTTTATTTCTGAGTTTCTGAGTTTCAGAGCTCAAAGTAATTTTGCGAGGTATATATTTTTCTATTTCTGCAACATTTTTTAATTTTTGCGGGCGCGCTTGTTTAATGTTTATTAAAATAAACGCCCCACACAAAGAAGTAACAGTCTAGGAAACCAAAATGTTAAAAGCGTTCCAGCTTATCATGTTTACGTACAATCTCGAACGAGATGGGACGTAATATCCTCGACGCACTCTCTCGATGTATTCAGAATATTCATCTCTCACAAAAATGCTTCTGGCACAAATATTAAATAAATAAACTGAAAGTTGTAAATTTTAAAAAGTCTCTATTGTAGCTGATATCGTGACGACGTAAAACCAAATTACATGCTTTATTTCACGAGTGTAATGAATTTTTTTATAGGAGTCGGAAACCTGAAACAAATTTTGTCAAAACTAAAATTTAATAAAGCATGAAGCGCATAATTTCTTCAGAGTGCTCCCGTAAATTTGTCGTGGGAGTTTGGCAATTCCTGACGGAGATCAAGGACGGGATCTCGGCCAATCGATGAAAGTTCAGCATCCGATTTGCGTATCATCGCGTTGGACTTTTGAAAAAGTGAGGTTTTGTGGGTCTGGGCCGAAGGCGCCGCCTTTGCGGCTTGTTTATGGCCTTCACCACACATATTGAACAGTTAGATCAAAGAGTGGTTGCGGAGCACCGATTGGAGCCCGCAGGCCCACAACAAAGCAAATTTGCATTGCATAAAATCCTGTTTTGGACTGCTGGAGCCGATCAAGGTGCTAAAACTGTAGTTTCGGAAATTCAACTATACCATCTAAAGCTGAAAGTAGTGCTCTCGATTCTCAGAGATACAAAAAGTTCAATCAACCTCCTCTTCGATATTGTAGCCAAATTTTTATTCTGTTTAGCACTCAAGCGAATGGTAGCAAGATGCGTTTTCAAGGATGAAAAGAAAGAACGCGTAATTTGCATAGTTTTGTGCGGATTGTCGCACAAAGAGTCATCTTGATTCTCGCTTTGAACCTGGTTGTTTTACATAGTATTATCCGGTTATGGCGTTATATACGTCTTCCTGAGGGAAAAGCGCTCTGTGTAAAAGAAACCGCACGCAGTTACGCTGATATGTGGCACTTTTCCCAACAAACTTGTTTACATTTGCTCTCTGTGCGCTAATTCCTCGGCCCAGATTATTTGCTCGATACCTCGACCGCTGGAATTACTTGCACTGTGAACTTTGAATACTATATTACAACGAAAATACCCCAGTCAATAACAAAAACAGATTGCGTCGAACCTCAGTGTCGTATTTTACTCAGAGTTATTTGATCTTCCCAGAAAATCTTACCCTTCTTCTTTCTGGGAATATTTTTTATTATGTTCATAATTTCACGCGTGACCGCACCGCTCCCTCGATACAAATTGCGACTTTTTAACAGAAAACATCTACATAAATCAAAAAGTTCGGGCGCAAAATTAGATCGATAATAGATCCGTAATAATATGACAGAACGTTTTAATTTCATTGATATTAATTTCCGGACGTGGTGTGAACAGCACCATGAATTTTGACGACGCGAATTATGTAAAGCACATAGCTAACAATTTTTACAGCGCTTTCAGGCATTTGGAATTTTGTTTTTTTTTTTGTGAATGTTCCGCTTAAAATGACAAAAATGGCAGCGGTATGGGAACTTTGACATTTTTGTGTAATTCATAAAATTAAATTGCATGTTTCGACTGATTGATCACAATAATAACAAATTGCGAACATGGGCTTTAATAAATAATTTGGGTAAACATCAGTTTGATGGAATTTCTGTGGAAGATTGAACAAACTCAATTTTGACATTTAAACAATCGTGACTGAACAATGGAATGGAACTTGCATATAACTAGTTTGCAATGTTGGCATCGCAACAATTCTCTTCTTATTAAGATGAAATAGCTACATTGCCTTGGACAAGCGTGCCATTGAGGATTCTGAATAAATTTCTGCCTAGCAGGAGAATAGTTGGTTCATTTGTGGCACTTGTTGATGACGTTAACCGTGGTGCCACAAACTGGTTTAGGTCACTCAAAACGTTAAAATTTGTAATGTGAAAAACTTATACTTAATGTGGAGGCTTCAAAGCGGAAATCCGTGCGAAACTGACCAAATTTCACGCGTATTTTGCGATTTCATTCCATAAACCTCATCACATATCAAGATTAGTTGTGTGGTGCATGCACAGCTTTAAAATTAATACACTAAACCACAGCTATTGATTCAGTCCAACAATCATCAATATTGAATCACTTGCACTGTTCACACCATGCACTAGCATACTCATTCATTATCTTCAATGTGCGAACAGCATAACTAGTTAATAATTACTTGCTTTCATGTTACGTGGAGCATTAAGTGGGTGCTACCATAATTGTTCGACGCAAAAATACAGTAATTTTTTTGTTTCCAACTTTTGAATTGTTATCAGTTTTCACACGTTCATTTTCTTTACTTGACTAATTACTGGGATAAGATAACACCTAAGGCTAAGTGAACGTGTGCACCAAAATTAAAATCGTGCTTTTAACTAAATCAGTTATTTTTGTGGGGTTAACATGCAATGTGAACTCTCATGCTGATTTCAGCGGCTACAAGACCAGACAAGATTACGCTTACAGAAAGATGTGAGTTGTCTGCAATGTTAAATAGTTTCATTTACATTGTCGGTGGCGGCTTAAAAGATTTGAAAGGTTCTGACTAAATTTAGACAGCGTCGGGAGTGGCTGAATTTGACGAAACAATACTTTTTCAACTATAAATCAGAATTTAAAAAATCTCATTTATACGACAAAACAAATTTGCATTCAAACAGTCAAATCTCTGAAATAAACTTCAGGGTCCAACCCGAATGAAATTTAACGTTGTTATATTATAATGCTTAATGGAACATTATAATAAAACCCTCGCAATAATTGTGTAAATAAAACATAAAAAGTTTAATACGTCGTGTTTATTGCATCCCCATGGAGTTTTTCTGTCGTCGCTTGATAAAAATCGTCCTGAAAAATATTAGGGGAGACTTCGCTAGTTCATTGTCCATCCACAACAATAAGCAGCCACCAACATTAATCTGATCAAATTAAATTAGTTCCGATTGCGTGCACGCACTGTGTTAATTAATCACTTTCCTTATGCGTTTACAACTTAGTTGGATGAGCAGAATTTTTGTACGATCAACAAAAGAACGAATAAATAATGTAACGTGTACCTACCATTTAAATCATTCCTAGTAATCGAAAAACTATTCGGTTTTTTAAACTAGGTCGTTTGCAGGGTGGTTAGAATTGTTTATGTATTTGTAACGAGCTATTTACGCAAAACATATTTTTTCACCAAGAGTGACAGAATGGATTTAAACAAAATTTAAGCGTAGTTTTTGGAAATGAATCTGCAGTCTTGAGGTACAAAATACATTTATAATTCTTTCTGGTGTCACAACTAATTTTTTTTTACATCTGTTTCAACTGTAACTTCGAGGGTGTCAAGTCTGTTTGAGAAAATGTCAAATAAAATTTGGATTCATTTACACTTTTAGCGAAACGTCAAATGTATTTCAGATTAGTGAATTATATTTCAGATGGCGCCGATTGTAATTCAGAAATTCTTATTCGTAGATCAGACTCGCGCTACTGTGGTAATGCAAAGTAACAGATTTCTCATCTCCAACACCGTCTTAAAATGATTTTTTGTTATTAAAAATGTAGATAAATATGTAATGCGCTCTGAATTTAAATTCAAGCTTTTATTTTTCACCGAACTTCTGATCGAAATTCGGAATGGTAATTGATGGTTTCCGAAAACTAATTCACTAATCCGAATTACAAGTGATGTTCTCTGAAATCTAAATTACTAATTCGAATTACAAGTTGCTGTTTCTGAAATACTTACCGTTGATTAATTTATCTGAATTTCAATTGGAAAAGTAAGAGAATCAAAATATCTCTGGCACGAAGTGATCCCATAAACTGTTTAAATTTTTGTTTTAGTCAAAATTATATAAAGTTGTTTTTGTCTTTTTTTAAGAAACTATGTGAAAAAATACTTGATTTTCTGGAAACCATGCAACACCATTATCGATTTGATTACCTTTGTAAGTAAATATTGAACACAATTTGGATTAGTCTCCAGCTGCGGAAATAAAATCGCGAACACATGTTGCTCCGCGAAAAATTAAACCTAACGCCAATAAAAGATTTTAATGTGTTGCTGTTGAAAGGCGACTCGGAACTTTTCCAAATTACGAACAAAAATGTAAAGCATAAAACACCGCTTTAAATTAGTTGTCAGATTCTTTCCAAACTTCGTTTCTTTGCTTATAGCAATACTTTAAAACACGTCATTCGTCTGAGGACCTTCATCACTAAGCATTTAATGGACCTTCTCTTCGTCCAGAAACGTAAACTTCAGTAAACGTCCGAGAAAAATGTCTTCAACCATAATAAAGTATCACCCGTGGAATAGAGGATTCCAGTACTCGGATTACGAGCTTTTGAAAATCCAGACAATTACCGGAAACGCTCCGGTAGCGCGTCGCGTCGTCCTGCATTTCCTTGTACCGCAAGTGTTGATTAAACGATAGATAAATTATGAAATGGCACGAACAAATTAGAAGTTGAACATTTCTTTGGGAGATGTTCGCGAGAGAAGCGTGTTATGGATTGAGGGCGGCGCGCCTGTGCCACGATGGTTCGGGGGTCTCCGTCGGTACCAGGGTGGCGTTTCAGTCAGTTTGCAGGATTCCCGCACTACTCCAGGATACCTTACGCGCTTTACAATGTCCCTTGTGCTCTTCCGCTACTGACCGCGCTCTCACGAAACCTCTTTCCGGTAAAATGTAAAAACACTTTCCGGAAATTTACGCACAAACGCTTTGTCTTAACTTTAAAAAAATATAGTTTTTTTATTTTATTAAACAACTTTACCGTGGTGTCCTGTGGACGATGTGAGTGTGGAAAGTGATGGAACCGGAGTTGTAGTTATTTTATTTCTCCACCAAATGATGGCCGGAAGGATTTTTAACCTATGTTTATTATGTGCCGCTACTAGTTCAGGTGAGTCACTAAATTGAAAACGTAAAAGCAAACATTGCGTGCGTAGGGGAGGTAGGTGTAAATTGGAATTTGCGCCTGTAATTAAGTTCAAAAATCTAAACAAACTCGTTACAATACCACCTGGTGCTCTGCTCTACACAAGCTAAAATTTTTCCTTTATTTTTTTCCAACTAATTATTTGTTCGCTTTGCATGAAACCCACTTTAATCTGAAAAGTTTCGTTATATGTTACAAGTTTTCAGCAACCTGACTGTAAAGTCAGCTTCGTGTTTACGTAGATAAGAAACTTCAAAATGGATGTTGTGCATATACTTTATTTTCGCACCATAAATCTGAAACTAGAAAGATAACGCTAAATGAAATTACGGATAAATAAAAAATATAAACACGGGAAAAGTTTGAAAGTGATATGAAAGTTTTTCAGAGATTGTTCTTATAAACAAGACGATACCTCACTAACCGTGAAACAATGTAAGATAATACATTGTGCCGCTCCTACAACGTCTAAGTTTGTTGACAAAAAGTCGCTCTTATTAGATATTATCTACAAAGTTTAGATGTTGCTGAGTTTACTGAAGACTCACAAAGGCTGTATCAGACGATATTATGCCAAGTATTTGGTATTTAATGTTTTTATAGAGGCACAGTTTTAATATGAATAGTTCAATAATTTCACTCTTTGCTTAAGTTTCATTATATTTTTAAACATGCAAATATAGAAGCTCATCAAATTTAGATGTAACTTAATACTTTGCTCTACATTTCTTGAAATAAATTAAATACATTGTTGGGCTCTATTTTTAGAATTTTATAACAAGATTTATAAGTTTGTGGTATTTATTTTATTAACAATTTCAGCAAGAATGGGTGACGTAGGTCTTGTGAAAAGTGAGATAACGAACAGGAGATGTGACGTCTTTACATTCTCAGAAAATAAACTTGACAATGTTAATGCATACAATTTCATTACTTAAGGAACTAAAAGCAAACAGTTTCTGATACAAACAGAGTCAGTCTGGTTTATACTAAGCTTTTCGTTTGGATAAAAAACCCAATTTTAGGAAGCGGGGTTTTATTTTATAATAACAAAATGTCACTTTATTTTCTCCTATTTTTTAAGCTTTGAGAATTTGAAATTTCTGAGGCTTATATTTTAAACTAAACAGAATGTTTTTCTTTGTTCCTTTCTCTTCTTTCAACCATCACAATTCAAACTCCTTTACACTTCCACCCTGCCACAACATACAATAAACCAACATTCCACGCACATCCCCTATCCGTATCCTTCGAAAGCCGGCAAATATTTACTCGATTTTTTTGTGCTTAAACTCACACCGCACGTTGCCTCAACAAGTTTATTTCATTTTAATTACAAATTTTAATGGACGAGAACAACGTCTTGGACCTGAGAGGCGCCATATAATCAGATAAGAAGCTATTACTCCGCGAAGTCGTCCTTTGATCTATCCACTTTAGATTTTTATCTGCTAGGATAAACAAAAGGACTATTATTTGACTCGTCTTTCACAAAAATACGGAAAAATAAAATGTCCACGACTTTTATTAATTTTTTCTATAAATATTTATCTGGTTAGTGAGGTCACCACGGTTTGCTTTATTCACGTTACAAATCAGGAGCGGTCTTGGTTTTATGGTCTTGGTAAGGTCAGGTTTGGTGAAAGATTTACGTGGTTTTTTCTAATTTTCGGGCGTGGAAGACGGAATAAAATAGTAGTGAAGGCGATGGAAAGTAGTAATTTGTCGGGGACAAGTGGACGCTATAAATAACTTGTTCGATTTGTTAGAAAAGCGATAATAAAAAATAGTAATCAGTATTTTGTAAAGGTTTAATAATAAAACTTCATAATTATAAATGATAAGAATTAAATATTTAGTATATATTGATCAACAGATTGACTATTGAAAAAACATAAGTGGAATAAATAGATACGTAAAAAGTAATTAAATTTCAATTATAATCTTGATATTTCGATTGAAAAAGAAGTAGGCTCTGTTCTTAATGTTAATTTTTTTTTTAATTATTGAACATCTACAATTGTATTTTGTATAACCTAAAAAATTATTACTATTGGCATATTGATATTCAATTATCTTAACGGTGCTTGGTCAATTTTGAAAAATACCTATCTAACTCGGAAAATCGAAAGCAAATTAATTATTTTTTTTCAAAACTGAGTATTGATTTTTTTTAGAAATTGTTTGCTTTTATTTTTACATAATGAGGATTTTTTTACTTTGGCGCTTTGTAATTATTGTTGTTTCTTTGTATGGAACAATTCTTTAAGCAGTTGCGCCGCGTCACATTGGAAAATTTTTTACTTTTCTTGAAATTATGTGCATTCCATTTCCTTAATAAACCAAATTGTTTTAGCATTTCATGTTTAATTAAAACGACCGTGTTCTTCTTTTATTTATTTAGTTGTAAGCAAGCAAACTTTGTTGGTGTTAGTTATAATTCTGAAGAAAACAAAAAAAACTTTTTAATGTTAAAAATATAAAGTAAATAAAACAGGAAAATGTCTTAATATTTTTGTTCTAGGTTAAAATTATTTATGAAGTTGTAAAAATTTCATAATATTCCATAAAATTGTAAATATACATCTCTTGGTAAAATAAGTCATGAAGAAATAATAAATTCATTAAGAGGTTTCCAGCTCCAAAGTTGAAATGAAGTTACTACTTGGTTTATTAACATTCATTGAATGTAACACGAAACTTCGACCTCACAAAAGTTTGTGGCTATTTCCCTATTTTTTATTTCCCTTTATCTAGATTTACTGGATCGCTGAAGACGTTGAAAATGAAAAAAATGACTGTTGTGCTTTCAGCTTTTATCTTCTGTAATCTGCTGTTATTTCTTCAAATCTTCAGCTTTTTCCATTTTGAAAAATGAAAACGTTACAGATTAAAAATCAGAGCTGTTAATGTTGAGTTTTAACGTTAATCTGACCCGGCGCATCCACCATTTTTAGAAATTTAAAAT
Organism: Cynaeus angustus; assembly: GCA_030157275.1. Taxonomy (NCBI): domain Eukaryota; kingdom Metazoa; phylum Arthropoda; class Insecta; order Coleoptera; family Tenebrionidae; genus Cynaeus; species Cynaeus angustus. The sequence goes on from CM058062.1 coordinate 17,745,848, forward strand.
TCTATTTATATTGTAGTCTGTTCTCGTTCTTCTGTATATATATCTAAACAGATTGTGGTGGTTGATTGATTGCCCAACCTAATTTCTTTGTTATTTTTGAAATTTCGATTTTACACGCACGAGTGCGGGCTAAATTGGATGTGTGCGTACTTATAATAAGGTCGCAACAGGGTTTGCTCCCAAACCCCAGACATAATTTCCGTTATTTATTCGCTTTGTAAATATTCGAAATTTCTCTCTATCAGAGTCGCCCTCGGCCCCGGCACCGACAAACAACGTAATTTATTATGACATTTCCATTTTGCCAACCTAACTTCTGATATAAGTTTCACTCTAAGATAAAGAGAGAGTTCCTTTTAGTCCAACATAACTTATTAAAATGTCATCCTACGGTATTTTTTTATATAAATAGAAACGTCACTCAAACCTTTGTGACCCGAATATAATTTCCTGTAGGTGCGGCATTTTTTTGTCTTGTACTGTTTTCTTCACGCTGTCACTCAAATTATTCAAGCGATTGCAGTTGTTTTCGATCGGATCCGAGATTACTTTCTACCAACCCCAATCTGCGCTTTTATCAAATTAATAAACATTTTCTCTTTTATCTTCGATTTTAACAGAGATTTACGAGCTTTTTTCCGATCTTGTTTCATTATTAGGAGAATCTAATTTGTTTTTCTTTTATTTTGAAACTCGTTTTTCTGATTCCTTTTTTGCCCATTTATCAGTTGCTTATATTCTAAAATTAGCTTAACGTTCGATGAAACGAAATTTTATTTTACAGTAATAATCTGCGTCATCTAAATTGGAATTTCTCATGTTTTTAAAGTGTTTTTTTCAAGAATATGCACTACTTATTATTCATTTTTCCCAAAACATCAAATTAGTTTACTAAACATTTTAATCTGATTACTGTAGTAAGTAACATTTAAGTTTTTTTTTTCATCTAGGAACGCTTTTCCTTTCTAAGCGATATCTATCAGAAATTTATCTAAAGCTTACTTCACGAAAGAGGAATATTTGAAATTCATGATAGCTCGAGCGACAACTTTTCCATAGTTAGAGTCTACTTAACGCGAATTTTCGAAACTTCTTCTCTTATTAGACGATAAAAACTGGTGAAGTGAAAACTAAATGCAAATTAATATTGTACAAGAAATTAATAAAGAAAGTGTTAATTTACCAATTACGATTTCTGAGCTAATTATTTTTTATGGCTGAACTAAGTTTGGTTACGACATAGCTTTAACTTTAGTTAATTTAATGAGGGCGGTAATTTGTAAGATTTTATTTTTTGTGGCGTTAGGTTTTGAATTTTAACGGTCTTGCTCTCGCATGTAGAGTCACGCTCAATGATCACTAATTAAACTTGTTGTAGAGACCCAAAAACTGATTATCATCTGAAAGAAAATCTTTTTTTTTCAAACTGAAATTAGAACTACCTCGACGAAAAAAATTGTCGGATTTCACAAAGTAAACACGACCTCATTTGTTATTTTAGAACAATTTTGACCGCCCGACGTGTAATTTATCGTAGTTTTTGTGTGGTAATGTAATTTTCGTTTTCATGAAAAACAGGTTTCTTGGGTATGCTTGTGATTATCGCAACTGTTATTTCACGTCGGAACGAAAATCGATCAAAGGTTCTGAAATTCCAAAGCATCAACGAGAGACGATTCGCAAGATGTCCTGTCTGATAAACAGAAACGGAATTAAATTCTGCGTAAGAAGATTAAAAAAATGATGACGATTAAGAATTGTGTTGAATCAGTAATTATTTCAACTCACTCTCAGAATGCTTGTTGATGAAATTTTCATGGGAAATTAGGGAAGTTTAAACGGTATTAAAAATATTTGAGGGTTCAATAACCGGAAAGAAAATGATTCATTTAGAAGGGTGGAAAGCTCTTTGAAAACATATTTTTGGAATTTTAATTTCCTTTCCGGGTTTGCCTTGCTAAATTACTTCAAGAAACAGAAAGAGCTTTTCTCCGCTTTTTATCTATAGACTTATAAAAGGTTGGTTTGAGGACATTTGCATATTAGATTTATTTCGTGTTCTCTACTAAGAAAATATTGTATTTACGATTTTCCTTATTTATTCGAAAATTCTTCGGGAAATCATTTTATCCCCTGAGCTTTGAAGGGGTGACAGGAAGTTTCTTAGTGTTGTTTGTTTCCTGTTGTAATTCTTTAAACTTTCCCTTTATTTCCTTCCCTTATCCTTTGATAAATATCGTTACGATGACCTGTGGGACTTGGTGGAATCCTTTTATTTTTTCCATCGGTTTGCGTTATTTATCTGCCTGGACAGAAACCTAAACTTTTAGAATAAAAAAGTTTAGGGAACATTTAAAGAAATTCTAAACACAATTTTCAGTTGTTAATTTTTGTTAGATTAAAAAGTCAATAAAATGAACATGGGAAACTAAAAAAATGAAGTCTGGTATGTATAATTATGAAAATACTTTACTACCTCGTAGAGTATTATTACAGATTAATAATTAACAATAATTAACATTTTTTTTTTGTACGTGGTTACTCATACAATTTTCCCTTTAATTGCTATATATTTTATATGATATTACAGTGAAGAAATTGATTTTTCCACAAAACCGTTATCGCGTTTATTTCTACGAACAAAATTGATTCAATAATTTCCCACAAAAGGTGAAGTGGATTCCCGAAATCTATTCGACCGAGTTCGTTTGAAATTCGAGAAAACGATATTTATGTGGAACTCTTTATTATGAAAAAAGTACTAAGCGACACAAAAGACCGGCGCCAACGCTATAGTCTCATATAAATTTAGATAGCACTAAAAACAATACGACCAACACTTTGAGCCAACGTACTACCTCAGCAGAATATAAAATTGTTGGTTGCAAGCACATCCTTACCAGTTTTACATTGTGAGTCCAGTCTGAACTCATCTACAATATTAAAGTAATTTCAAAACATTGTGTTTCATTAAATGTTCTATACATTTTTCTTTGAAATGAAAACTATAGAACCGGAGAAAAGAAAATACGCTCTGTTTTTATTAAACATCGCTGCCGTTGCAATAACCCAAAGCTTAATTTTTACTGAACATCCGCAAACAAAATGAAATAAACGTGAAAAATTTACTGCAACCATACGCAAATAAAGCCCGACTTGACCTGTCTTATTAAATAATCATGGAGGTGTGAGGGGGTGACGCCACTACTCGGTTTTTTGACTGTGTGGGTGGTTAAGGCTGCAAACCCACTTCAAATTTTACCTAGGCTGAATTAGCAATGGGACAATTCTGCGATGTGGATTTTTACACAACGAGAGAGTATAATAATAAGAGCCGAATCTAATCTTTACATCTCGGTACCTAAATTTTGATATCCTGTGTTATTAATGCCTCCCAATGTGCCACAAAACTTTTTGGTTAATTACTAGTTGGGGTGTTAAGACAGCATGATATAAATGCAAAATAATCTCGTAATTTGTGTGTTTATTGGTGTGAAGAAGGAAGCCCTAAGTTTGCTACCCTTCTTGAGGCAGACGTGAGGGATCTAAAGTTTTTTGTTTGCTTACCCTCTTTGTGGCCGGGTCTGTCGGAGTCTTGAACTCGCTCTCCCAGAAAAGCGCGAGCAATTTTTCATATAAATGACGACTTTAAATAACAAAATTTAAATAATACATCTTCGGGAGAAATGTATTTCAAGACACAACGCGGTGTGTACCGACTACATTAGCAAAATAATACTTATGTTGTTTTCTCATTAGGTAAAACCAGAGCTTTGAAACCGAGCCATTACAAAAACATTCACTCGCTTCGTGATTAAATCAGCCGTCTCCGTAATCCTTATTTCACATAATTGAATAAAATATCATCATCCGTAACGAGAACTGCGTTATTTCAGCAAGTTGCGTACTTAAAAAATAAACGATACACCATTATGAGACGGGTTTCATTGGCCGTAGGAAGAAAAGTGTCATTTGTCGTTTGGATGGGAACGACAAAAATTAACTGCAAAGGGCCAAATCGGATTATCTAAACCTATTAAAGCTTTTATAGAGATAAATGTAAAAGAGATGTTGACGGGCTTCTACGTGGCTTACCTTAACATTACCGACAGCATCGATAATAAGAAATTATTCTTGTTGTACATGGAAACGTGGGTAAAATTACGAAAAAGTTGATGATAATTTCGCCCCATAATGCTTTCCGTTAACAGTAGACGCCACAGTAACTGGCTTATAATTTCTGTATTCATTATGGTTGAAATATTATTGATCTGTGAAAATAAAATTAAATTTGTTGGCAACAAAAACCAGACGAAAGTCGTTCACGGTAAATAAATCAATTTTAAAAAAAGGTCAGCATATAAAAGTGGCTCCATTCATTTACATTTGAGCTCCGATTTGATTCACATATACAGGAAATTTAATATCAGCGTCTATTATTTTAACGGAAAATAATTATTGTCCGTTTGTTGGTTTATTGTATTTTTAGCTGGTAGATGTGCGTACGTTTATTTTAGTTATTGACAAAGCATAATTTGTTTGCAAAATTGAAGTTTATTTGGTATCAGATCGTCATGATCACGATTAAATTAACAAGAATAAAGGAATGCTGTTTTTGTCGACTGTACTGCATAATTGGTAACATGAATAACTTTTTAGTAATTTTTAAACATGCACTATCACCAGTTTTTATCGCTTGCCATTTTATTTTTCAAAATTATAAATAAACACTTTTAATTAGGTATTTTCTAAAGTAAGTACACTTTATAGCACAAGTTGTATCTTTAGTTTGAGTAAGAGAAAAGTTTTCGTTAATTACTCATTAACTCAGAAGCAGAAAACGCCTACATCATAGACGGTAAAATTTTCTGAAAGACTGTGCATTATTATATTTAAATAATAGAATTTGTTTTGATAAGACACTTTTAGCGTTTTAGCACCGTGTTATTTTGAAAACATCCACAATGAATATTTGAGAGCGGGAAAACGAAGAAAAACCAGCATAAAATCGATAAATCTTGATGAAAGCTAGATCCTGGTATTCCATTTGCTTGATCTGCTATACAAAATGCAAAATTGTATTATTTTACGATATGTTCAAGACGTTTCGTCCTACAAGAGAACTAAAAACATTTTTATTTCATTGTTAAATTTTTCGCTTAATATCTTCGCATTTGACCTTTCCATTCGCCAGCATCATCCGCGCTATTGATTATCCTCTTTTACACCATTTTAGTAGGAAGGATGTATCACGTCCTTATACATTTTTGATCCTTTTGTGACGTAATGTCTATTCTACCTTTAACATCAGTAAAAAATTCACTTATCTTCCGCAACACGTCCAATTTAATTTTTGACAACATTTCTTAGCCAAGACGAAGATGAGTTTATTCGTGGTAAAATAAGTGACATTAAAGACGTGTCCCTAGCGTGGTGCGTTAATACAACCCTTGCGACTAAACTCCATGTTAAGATTTATGGCTCGTTCCGTTACACTACCTATTCCGCCATGTTATCAATTAAGAGCAGCCATCTGTCGTCGCGCCACCTTTCCTCACCTGAAAATGTCAAGTCCAGCGGATCTTCTAGATCGATTCGGGGTTGGTTCTTGTTAAGGGAAGGGATTTATTAGCATGTTCGAAAAAGGGTGCACGACGACAAACGTTACAAATCGAAGAGTTAAGGAAGGCTTGTCTTGTTATTAGACGTCAAATTGATTAAAGTTGGTGTGTTTTTTTTTAATTGATTGTAGTAACTGCGGAACTTTAAATTCAAATTCTGATCCTGTCATTAACAGAGTCATTATTAATTCAAACCGGAGCGTCGAGTTTCAAATTTTGATTGGCACTACCTCCGACCTTTGCGTCCGTTTGTTTGCATCCATTTCGTAAATATCTATTAAAAATAATGTCTTTTAATTCTTGAGTGAACTTCACCTAATGATATCCATGTTAGCCTCATCCGGGTTCTGTCAGCCTCCGTTATAAACTGCTTCTATTCGACAATATATGACCAGGCTCAAGTTGCGCCTGTCCCTTTTTGCTGCTGCTTACCAACAAAATTATTTATAATGCAGAGCACCATTATATATGCAGAAGGGTAATAGTGTCAAGGGCAGCCATACCGTGCTATTACGTCGAAAAATGTATCGACAACGAATCCCATTTAATTACCACAAAGTTTGTCACGTGTTAGGTAGTACGGCGAGCCGACAAAGTCGTGATTTTAACCACCTTTCGTGTCTGTAATTGCATCGATTATTGAAGCACTATTGACCTGAAACCGTCTAAGGGGTTAGAGGCTCTCTAAAATCCCATTTTTGCTTTTGTCACGGTCTTCCTAGTATTGTTCGCATTCTTGATATTTCATTACGAGGGGGTCGACGATGGATAAACCTGAAGTGGAGGTCAACAATTTCAGAATTTCATGGAAGTCAGCGGAAAATTTGGTGAGAATTCGTAAGTACAGCCGAGGATTTATTATTTCGCACAGATCAGATGTCAGCTTAATAAATGAGATTTCGCAAAAATATTTCTCTGAGGAACAAATTTTTAGAGAAACGGTGCATAGTATAAATTTCTCGCTGAAGCAGCAATTACAAAATTGTTTAGTATATAACAAAAACATCCCCCAACAACAAATGTCTGAAATTTTATGAAACTCGGTCCAGTTTAAGCATGCAGCGGGGTTTAAACTGAAACGGAGCAATTGTCTCCGCCAACACAATTGGCCCCCAGTTCTTTCTCCAGCATAATAGCTGCATGGAGAAAGCGTAATTGAATAACCTAGACCCGAGCTAACCAAACGAGATTATCCTTGGTTAGGTTTTCTTTTCCGGTGCAAAGGCAAATTCACTTTGAGTTTTTCATGTCAGCTCAAATTATGATTCGTTTGAATTTTTTACTTCGAAATGTTTAGACGTGTTGGACTTTGTTGTTCTTCGTGCTGGGGCAACGCAGGTCGCGTGATGGCTGAATTAACCAAATAAAGCGGTCAAAACCGATCGATGGGTGTTCTATGAACGATTTGTTTGAAGGGGACTCAATCTCTATCAAGCGATGAGGGTCATAACGACGTAGTCTGTACTGTCATTCGGCGTCGGAGTGTTGACCGTGACTGTGCAAGAATAACGACAACCCGCATTAAGGTTTAGGAAATGGGGAATTTGTATGAAATAACACGGATAAAGCTGTCTGAATTAGCAAATTATGAAAACGTGTTGCAACTTCATTTTCGACATTGTTGCATTCTGAATTTAAACCAAAGTTTAAACCAAAACGCTTGGTTCTTCCTAACAGTTTATAAAAATTGTTGTTTTCATTAATTTTTTATATATAAACTTATTAACGTCTGTTTCACTTTTATGAACAAGAAAATCCAAAAAATTAAAAAACGAAAATCTAGTTTTGAAAATATGTGAAGTTTTTGAAACATTTAACCAATTTCAAGTTAAATTTCACAACTAATTTTGCACGTTTTTGAAATTTTGTGAACCGTACAGATTTTTAAAAATTTTTGATTATGAAAATCTCTTACGTTTTTTAATCAGTTTTCAGAACGAGAACATATATAGAAAAAATTAATTCTTTTTTAATGTAGAAAATTTATAATAATTAAAGTACCTATTTTAAATCTAAAACTCTAAAACATAAAAGCATAAAAATTGTTTGGTTTTTGGATAGTGTCGAAATTGTGCAATGTCAAAATTTGTATTTAAATATAAAAAATAAGAAATTCAAAATACAAAATTTTTAGAGTTTTGAGATTATTGACATTTTAAAAATCGTACCCACATATTTTACAAAACTCTGAATTCTTCATATTAAATATATATATATATATATATATATATATATATATAAACTAGTTAACTAGTTTTGTACTTTGTCTAATCTTCTAGAAAGTAAGAAAAGCGTTTTTATGTTTAAAATATGTTTTTCTATTTTGCGTCGTTACTAGAGCCAATAAAGCACCCGTTTGGGTTTGTTATTGAGAATTTGGATGCTTTACTACGGCTGGTGTATTTTAGTTTTGTCGCGTTGGCGGCATGGTCGTAAAACGTCAACGTCAAATGTCAAAATATGAATGTGAGCAATGTGTTTAATAACTTAACCTCAAATGTTATGAAATAAATCATTGTACCCAACCTTGATAAAATTCCCTAAATTTCAAAATTTTATTTTTTTTTATATAAAAAGAAATTAAGTGCTGCAAAATAAAAAAAAATAGTATAAAACACGCGTTCAGAAAGCTCTTCCAGCACTTGTTTGTTCCTCCACTCGCCGCTACGCGGCTAGTATCGGAATTGCAAAAGCGTGCTGGAATCAGTGCTTTCTCAAACTTGTATTGTATTCTATTTTAAAACCCAAGAAATTTTAGGAATTTTTATTATGGCACTTTAAAAAGTTTAAAAATTTAAAACTCTATTTTATATGAATTTAGTTAATTTTTTTTTTTTTAATTTTTAAAACAGTTTTCTAAAAAAGTTGGTCAAAAGATTATACGCATAGATCAGAAAAGTCCAATGTTTTTAGCTGATACAATTTGTTTGATTGTATTGCATATTTTTATGTTTTTTGGTGATATGGGTTGCTACTTACAGATGATTATATTTTTGTAAATATTGCTTTTTATACTTCGCTCTTTAATTATTAACATACTATTCTTTGTATATAAGTACAAATTTGAAATTTATAGAGCTTTTACATTTCACGTCTGAAATAGTAATAACCTGAATATTTAATCTCAAGATATATAGTCCTTCAACAGTCGTTTACAACATCCAATTTTAATAAGCTTTAAATGTTAACATTTAAACAGATGTCCATTGAGATCTATCGAGAAATCAATGTCAGAGTCTTAAATAATGCAAAGGGTATCAGCTTGTGATCTAAGGGCAAACTCTGATATTAATTCAGATTAAAATGTTCCACGTTCATGATTTCGTTCAAAAATACAGTTTAGAACATATTTATTGTGTCATCCTAAGCCCTAATAAGAGCGTGTTCTTTTATTAATTATGAGAAAAATATCAATATCTCCTCCGCAAAGTATTCCCGGAACCCGGAACCAGCCTAGGCCGAAGTCCGGTATAAGATATTTATCGGCGTGCCGGGTGCGATTATTACATTTTGATTTGCGTGCGATTTGTGTTAAGGTCAATATTGACACAAGGCGTTAACGTATCGGATCAGTTATGCCCTTGCTGTTGTTAGCGACAGTTTTTTCGGTCAAACTAAAAGTTTTTGTCTCATTAGACCAAATGAAACGTGTAAATTTCGCCAGTAGGAACGACCCGAACCAGATGGCTGGGATGTTTATTTATAGTGACCAAGCCGACTCTAAATTCTAGCCGAGGGCCTAACGAGTATCTTCTCCCTTTAAACGACTGTTACCACCAACCCTTGCGTAATCAGAGCCGAGCTTTTCGCGTTCGGAACGCGCGTGCTGAGGTCCGATCGTTAAGACCAATAGAAGCTCTGTTTGGGCCTTTAATTGGTTTACAATTAAGTGACACCGAGATAAATAAAGGGATTTATTGCTATGTGAGGGAGTTACAGTTTTACCAAGAAATACGGCGTAGTTTACGGAATGACGGAGAATTACTTTCGTATCTAAATGACAGCATTTTTGATATTAATGGTTAGAATATTAACAGTAATGGAGCATTTTGTGTTACTCATATTTGGTTCTAATTGGATTGAGCTATTTTTGGTTATTGACTGCGATAAGGGGTAGCTAATAAAAAACTTTGGGGTTGTAATATTTTTTTTGTTTAGTATGGAGCTGCTGTTACGTTATATTTAAGCGCAGGTATTCGGGGAGGTATTAATAAATTTTTAGACCAACGCAAGAGCTCCTTTATTAATGCCAAATAATCAGCACACTATGCTAAAGCAGCTTATAAGGCTTTGGGAACACCTGAATAAACAATAGAATAATAATTATTACCATGAAACCACTTTTGAGATTCTAGATTTATTGTTGTAATATTATCTGGTTCAAATACTTTTTTCAAATTTTAAGAAAAGGTATGAAGAGAAATATTTGATAAAAGAGACTTATTTTTATTTTATTTTACGCTAAGACAGCGTAAATGTATAGAACATTATTTTTTACGTAATAAGTCCAAAAATTTAATGTTACTCAAAAATGTCTTCAGTGTTTTAGAGGATTTGTGGTATTGACTAAACTAATAGCTGCCCTTAAAATAATTGATAATACCCAATATTTTTACCCTTGTTGGGACAAGGAGAATTACCCAATATCTAGGCTCGGCATCAAAGCTGTTTTTAGTATTGTTTATCGGCAGTAATTATGGTAGTAATGTCTATTTAACCAAGATTGTTAAAAAAAAAATTGACATGATTTTGATTTTTGGCGAATTTAGGCAAAATTCTCAATTTACTTTTAAACCAAAGAAAAAGACGTTGAAAGTTTCAAGAGATTATCAAAATATCATCATCGACAGAGCAAATTTTCAATTTAACGTGACTACACAGTGAAAAGTTCTACCATTTTGATATAATTGAATTTTAAAAAATTTGCATTCAGATAACCAAAAAATCATAAAAGTACTGTTACTTAATTTTTAAAGTGTATTTTTTTTAAAACAACTCCACCATCCATGTCACGTAGAACGCCACCAGGGACACAATTATTAAAACAGAAGAGCATTTTGCTTACGGGCCTTGGAAATGTTAATGAAATATGTTTTGGTTACTAATGAGTCTTTTTTTAAAAACACACGTAAACAAACATAATTTACATTATTGGGCGTCTGTGAACTCCCACTGGCAATAGTTAATAATGATCTAATTGGATTTTTTTTGTTTGTGACGCGGGATTAATTTAATTTTATTGGACGACTGGATGTTCTACAAGAACTAGATGGTTTGTGGTTTCAACCGGATAGGATCTTTTTATATTTCGCCAAATAGCCTACTATACCCCTTAATTGATAAAAACGGGTCTGTTTCTTGACCAGATTTAACACCCATAGATTTTTTTAGCCGAATACCGTCGAAGAAATTGTCCAATCAACAAGAGCAAATAATTTGTGTTTTTTTTTTGACAAAATTTCTTTTATTTTGTTTTTAATTGTTATTCTAGCAAAAAATACTGAGAAACTGTTTGTACAACCAAAACATGACACATGCTAACTTCCTGCAAACAATAGTTTCTTTTGCTAATTTTCACTGATTTATAAGTGCACACGATTTTTTATATTTAAGAGAAATTTGTGCGTTTTAAGCAATATTAATGGTTTAATTAATTTTCTAGTGAATTAAATCAAACCCAAAATTTTTATTATATTTTTAAAATTGTATTTTTTTGGGAAATACAAATAGAATGTTACTTTGATTTTTTGATTTTTATTCCTCTTTTTATTTCTGTTTTTGTGTTTTATTATTTTCCACTAAAACTTTTTGTAACAGTAACGAAACAATGGTTAACCGTTCTACTAGCACAAGTTTCCAAAAATTTTAAAATTCAATTCGCCTAATTTTTTTAATGTAAAAGAATCCCTTTAGGGAATTACTCAATGGCACCTACTTTTTCTTTTCCAGAAGAGAAATTCTGTGTTACAAAACCTTGCTGCATCGTGTTCTGAAACAAAGCGCACAACAAATCGTTCCTAATGTAATTAACTAAAATCTGTAATTAAGTAATTGCTTGCTTGTACCATTTTCAACGTGAACTTTGACACCCTAGAAACGTCAACGTTGTTTTTGTAACAAACGTTTACGCCCTTTGTTATTTTGTCGTAAGCCCTAAAATTGATGAGAATATTTTTCAAGCTTCAGCCTCCACAATTTGTTGCGTTGAATAAAAATGTACAATTTAGCAACCGCCTGGAGAATACAAAATTATTTAATAAATTATTTAATATGCGCTTGAAGCCCACATTAAATTAATCACATTTTTTTTCTTTTTCAGGTAAGACGATCGATTTATTGTCAATTTTTTATGGGAAAGAGTGGCTTCTCGTGTAAGTAATTAAGCTGGCAATTCAGGACAAGCTTTTGGTTTTGAAGCAAATGGGAGATGCACCGCTCTCGAAATTAGCTGGTAAAGGAATCAATTTGAGACGAGAGATTTGAAAAATCAAAGACGAAAGTTTGGTGAAAGACAGGTTTATTGGCACTTCGACATTTTTTGTGGAATTAACGGCTCCAAAGCTTTCATCTTTTTTACTGTGTGTACGATATTTAATTGTAAACTTAGTTGACAAAAGCTAATTAAATAAAATCAAATTCTTGATAAGAGTCTGAACAAAAAATCGGTTTTCTTCAAAACATTATTCTTTGTTGAGTTGCTACATTAAAGTTAATTAGCAAAGTGCTTAAAAAGCTCCCTGCTTAAAAATAATTAATACAGCTTACTGAACTAATTATTAGCGCGTTGTAGAGAGTACTGTTATTTTAATTACGTTAGAATCTCCGAACGAATTTTAATTACCAGTAGTATCCTGTAAAATCGACAGAGATCAAAATCCTCCGCTCCCAAATTTCTACAAATCGATGAAAACCAGAGTCTGCATTAAACTGGTTCTTAGAGCGCATCCATCTCTCGCGAAATGTCTCCATATAAATGCATTGCTTTTTTATCTGTGGCCCGATTAAGTGTTGTCGTTAGCCGGAACAAAGACGCAGCCAAGTGCAATCGTGGATTTTTCTCGTTTTTATAGCCACTCGGTAGGCTTATGGAAATTTTCCCATAAATCGTCCGATTGTATCAACACAACACCAAATGGTGGATGCGCCGGGTAAATTTCTTACTTTTTCAGTCAACTTGTTTTTTTGTATTGATGGATGATTTGCAAAATTCGATTGGGAACGTAATGTGAAACCGTCTGTAAATCTCTGATGAAAAGATAAACAAAACCTCGTGTTCAATTAAAATGTCGGATGGGATTGTAAAACAAATGTGCAGGTTATTCAAACAATTCTGTCACATGTTACCAACATAATTAAATTAATTATCACTTCAAACAAATATGACAGAACATGAATATGATGACTCAGTGGGGTAATTACGTAGTGTAAATAAATTGGACGCTGAGCTCGGCTTGGATATCGTCCGAATTAAAGAATGGATTATTAAAAGGAGACGTACTAACAAAGAAGGAGAATATATTTGGTTTTATTGGCTATGTGGAAGCGCAGCTATTACATCGAAAATAGAAAGCTACGTAATTTTTTTTATGGATATTAGAAAGCGTATCGGATTTTTAAGGTTAAACATTTTAATTGCATATATTAAAGATAACCATGGTAATGTCGAAATTGCATACGATTTAATAGAATAAATACACGCAACTCGGTTTGTAAACAGCCCATAAATAATTCTGAAGGTTACAGGAATATGTCAATTAGGAAAAGCACTTTATATAAATTATGAATAAAATTGCAACTTTATAATTTAATAACTGTGTTGGCTCTTTAATTGTCTGTTTTCCCAAGTTTACGATTTTGTCGGGTTCAAAGTTCAAAACTGTGCCGTGTCTTTCTTCCCAATTCCCAAACACCGTAACCATAAACAAGATTGCTGAATCAAGTTATTAGCATAGGTATATCCAATATTCCCGCTGCTGCCATCTTTTGCACCCTCTGCAGCAGTAGAACGACCGTCCACATCCCAACCCGAATCTCGGAATTTACTAATCTTTGTCGAAATAAAATTTTATCTTTGTCGGAACCGCAATTATTCTTTCCCTTTTAAAACTCTAACTTGACCAACAAAGCACAAGAATTCGCAAAGTTCGTGGTTTTCTTTGTACCTAGATTTGTCATGTATTAAATTAACTTTCCTTTGCCTGGATGCAAAAGTACGAGAGAAGGATATTAATGCAATCGTGGCTCTTATTTAAAACACGTACAAAATAACCCTTCAAGTTGATGATTAATGGACCCTCCGGAAATGATCCGACCGCCCATAGATGGCACTTTTGTAGTTGATAGGGCGCGTCTTTTACGAAGAACGAGCAAAACAGGCTCGGATAAATACGCCTCGAATTGAATTAGGTAGAATGCAAAAATTAATTGTAGCATCAAAGGGAGAATTTCAATCGGATTTAAAGACATAAGCAACAACACGCGCCATTTTACGTCAAAACGAGGATTATGTACTAATTAAGAGGTTGAGGTAACGAGCGGTGAGTGAGTGATTGTTAGCTTTATTAAATTTTCATTAAATGCGTGGGACTAAATTGATGATAATTCCATTTGGTAGGACGAGTTTTATGTTTTATTGGGTTAGATTTGAGCTTTCGATTTTTGCGGTAAATCGAAAGAGAATTTTGGAGCTGTCTCCTACAGCAGTTTTAGTCAAAAGAATATAATAATTTTGAAAAATAGTCTGCTTTAGGTGGCTCTCGAGTTATGAAATTGAATTTCCGTGTATCAGTTTAAAATTGGTTTTTTTCATCATTAGAAATTTTGCTTTCATCTCGAATTGAAAAACTGATGAAAAATTGTAAAATTCGAAGAATTAATTCTCTTAAAGTTTTTTAAAACACCCGCATTCATCATTAGCCGTCTAAATCTATTACCTTAACCAATCACTACAAACTCTTTACCATTCACCCGGAAACTTCTGTGAAAGATTAGTTTAAATTTGAAAATGCAGATGTTTCAAAATTTTAAACTAGCTTAACACGATGTGCATTTTAATAAGCGTAATCTGTATGAATTTCATAAAATTTATTCATTCCACATATTTTATGAAAACACAAAACCAAAACTGCCAGCACCAACAAGTTGTAATTTTGTTGCTAGAACTAATTTGGTTTTAGCGCTCTCTTTTTATCCTGCAATAATTTTTGCCTATAGTTTCAAACAACGCGTCAATTTTTACATTTTTTCTGATAAGATTTCTGGCCTGCATTGATTACATCGAAACAGCTTGAAATTATCGGCAAATTTATTTCCACTCTTAAATTGTCGTGCTCTTGTTTGGAACTTTCATCATCCTGCGAACGAAAGCTCTTACTACAAACACGGCAAGTTATGAATTTACTTAATGAAAAAAATAATGATCCATTCTTTCTTTATTGTTGCTAATATACGCGCATATATTTTTTATGTATTTGCAGCTTCTATCGCCTTAATGAAAGCTTATGTTTACAGCCAGAAACAAAATTTGGGGGCATCAAAATGTTTTCCAAAAACACAGTTGTTTTATTCAGAATTTTTATTGTTTGTTTAATCAATTAACTCGTTTATTGTAAAAGTAGAAAAGTTGGCGAAATTTCGTGTTTGTGCGCGGTGTTCCAATAGTCCAAGTAATTTTGAACAACAGAAAATCGTTCCATCACTGTCACCTTAAATATGATAGTCGATAACGTAGTAAAGAATCTGACGATCAACGTGGCAGACTAATGTAAGGATTTCTCGTATCATGTTAATCATTAATTGAACGCTTTGCAATTGCTATTGCAATTCAAGCCACACATTGCACGTATTATGAAACACGGTAGCAATTCCGAGTCTAAAGAAAACTTATAACATATTCATTTATCATTTTACGACGCCCCATTATCACATGTAACACAATGTGCTTCCTTGTTTTAAATTTTCATGTACAATATAAAACCGTGCTGAGCACAATTACGATTGTAAGATGAAAGTTTTTTGGCTATAAAAATTGCTTTCGGTGTATAAAACTTTTATTTGGTGTGCTCATATTTCCACCACAATCTACAAATTTAATGGCGACCTTTGTTTGTGAATGTATTCTGTTACTGACAACATAGTGTTTTTTTTTCTATGAGAGTAATATTTCTGTCACTTTTGTATCAATTACCAAATATGGCAAACTCAAAGGCCGCAAATAAAACTTCCAGGTAGTTTTAAAAGCTCAGATATCGCGTTACAGATCTTTTATGAATTTTGCTTTGAAATAAATTTTTTACCTCAAGCTGTGCATGCATTTTGTTAACTTTACATACAACTGACCCAAGACTTTACCTGCACGAACTTGCACATTTAATAAAATAAAGTATATAATTTGGTTTGAGTGATATAGTTAACACGAAGTCTAGTCGGTCATTTATTTAAGTGCATGCTGTGTAGTCGTAATGATAATTGACTTGGCTTGTTTGAGTTCTTGCATGTCGGTTATTATGTAGCTGCATCTAAACCTGCATAAAACTATGGTTTCTGGTAATTGCTTTTGTCAAACCGGCAGAGAGTTATTACTTTAGAAAGAAAAATGCAGTCGTTCATGCTTCTTATCTGGGAAAATTAAAACTTATTATTTTATTATTATATTACAGTGGCTGAAAGGAAACGATGTGGAACTGAATAAATAATTTCATTTTTAACTTTTTGTGGCTCCTCCTAGCCTTGCTATGCGTATAAATTACAAAAACCACCTATCATTCTGTCAATTATTTTTTCCCTCATACACTCTCTTCTCGTTTCTGGTAAACATATCAAAAATATACTTACCAGCTGAATTAATTTTATTTTCATATTTTTCTGCCTATTCTAGCATTTGCCACAATATATCACTGTCGTCACAACTCCCTTTTATATGTAGCTACTTTACAATTTCCACATTCTGTTAGCACATGCATTTACATGTTTCATTACATCGACATTCGATATATCCTATCTCCATTATTAAATATTTATAGTGGATACATATCACTTCGATCTTCCACTACCCTACAAACTATTAGAATATTGATGTCATTAGTATAGTGCAGCTTGATACAACGTTTTGAGTTGTAAATTTTTAATTTAATTTTGGAGTAAACTTCCTTCGGTAAGACGTTTGCGCTTGGAGTTTGAGGAAACCGATAATTTATTGATTTTATGGCTAAAAATTGGGTTTTCTGCACAGAATTCTGTATAACACCTAACGGTTAGTTAATTGAAAAACTTACAATTTGTGTTTGGCAAATAAATATGCTCAAAACCAGTAATTCGGACTTCCATAACTCTCGCTTTTTGCTGTGTTAAAATTTCGACCAAAAACACAAAAACAAAAAAAAACTAATTAGTGGAGTGTTGTCCCGACCTAATCAATCACGTCCTTCGTCGGCTCATATCTAATTGAAATATCTGAGTGACATTGTAATTATTAGTAGAGACCGGATTTAAACAATAATTCATTTTGCCGTTTTGCTTTGCTCAAGATTAATTACAAATTTATAGGTTTACATTTTTTACATACTAGATAAATTATTGATTAATATAATCAATGATCTATTCCTAGTCGTTATGAACGAGAGTAAAAAAAATTCTATTCTGTTGTTTCCATAAAAAACAATAAATGAGGTATCCAAAACAAACTTCAAATCATTTATATTTTTGATTTTTTTTGATCTTTTGGCTACTATGTTCTTTAATCGTTTTGAATTTTTTGGGCAGCTTAGATACTTTCCATTCTTAATAACTTTAGTGTTTTTTTTTTAAATTTATTTGCAGAAATGTTCAAATTTTTATGTTTTTTTTTTTTGTACTTTTGTTGTTTTTAGATTCTGTACACTCTCAATTTCAATTAACATCTAAAAAAAATTGAAGTACTGTAAAGTTGTGTCATATTTTGAAAAAATTGTGTTATGACTTTTTATACTTTTGTAGTTTGGAATTCTACTTATTTTTAAATATTTTGTCATTTTTGTTGCTCCAATTTTTTAGATTCTCTAGATTCTTTACATCTTGTGAACGTTCTGAATGTCTGGCATTTTTATGATTTTTTCAGTTTTTATTAAATTTTTAAATTTCTTTAAAGGTTACTGGAATTTTTTATATTCTACAGTTTTTTAACGTTTTTAATATGTATAATTTTTATATTGTTTTAGTTTTTCAAATGTTCTTTTTTATTTTCTTTTTTTAGATATTTCAAAAATTCGATACGTTTTATATTACTTAGATTTTTGAATGTTTTCTAATAGCAATGTTATTTGTTTTCTTCGGATTGTTAAATTATTTAAATAATTTAGATATGTGAGTTCTTGAGATTTTATACACTTTTACATACTTTTAATTTTTTTGATAATTTAAATTCTTGATATTTTTTATTTCTTTGTGTTGTCAAATTGTCTTAAAATCTATATATTTTTAAAATCTTTGTAATTTTTTCTATATCTTCTCAAACTTCAGTTTAATTTAACGTCCAAAGCATGAAAAACTTATAATAAACAATTTCAATAATTTATAAATTGATCAAATTAAGCTATTAATCAAATTGACATTAACATATCAAATTTTAGTACCTTTTTACTTTTTTTTTAATAAGTAAATGTAAAGCTCTGGAGGCATACAATTATATAAACTGTTTCATTTTTAGTGTGCAAACTTATATTAAAATGTTTGCTTACATATCCTGCATTTTTATGGTCAATATATTAACAGTTATAAAGTTATAAGTTTAACTCGTTTTGTTGAGTCTATTATTTAGTTTATATCCAGTTTTATTATCTGTAGTATTCTGGAGTACTTCAAATTTTTTATATTTAATTTTTAAGTTTCTCGTTGCAGTTCAATTTTCCATATTAACTCGTATAAAATTTATATGGGGCAAATATTATTTCTCTTGAATACCATAAAGCGATATTTATCTGTTTAGAAGGGAAAGTATTTAATTATGTTAACAAAAAAAAATGTACTTATAAAAATCTATTACCAAACTTTCTCTTTGTTGTATTGTTGAAACCTCTCAACAGTTAATATTATGTATGTATGCTTCTACCGCAAAATGATTAAATTTCCCGTTATTATTTAAGCAGATATTCAAGTTCGAAGCGTAAAATTGATTAACAAAATCTAATTAATATCATCTTCTGATCTATAACTGCAGCTCGCATCCACATTAATATTAATATGGTAACAACAATTAAAAGTTGGAAACACGTATTTCTGCATAAATTCTATTAAATTCTAAACGTCGGCTAAAGGAACAGTGTACACAGCAAACAACATGGAGAAAGTTTCTTACTCCACACCACGAAGAGAATTATCATTAAAACTTAGTGCAAAATCTCATCATGTAATTGATAAGTTCTACACAAAGTTTTGCTATTCGGTCTTTCGCATTTTCTGCTCATAACGTTATGTGAATCAATACGCATTCAAATAGAGTCGCAATATCGAAGCCCCTCTCACCATGTTTCACACCCGACAAAGACAACGTAACCTCTGCTCTTGTAAATATTCAAAATGAAACGATCAATCAATCTTAGATTGACTCGGTCATTAATAACGGTTTAAAGTAGATGTTTGCCGTTGACGACGCAATTATCAAAATGGCATTTTTGTTAATGACGAAGAGTTAGATATGCGAGGGTGGTATTAATGTGACTTTGTGCCGTGTATAACCTGTTATAAATGGACTTGATGGAAAGCACCCTAATTCATTCGACAGCATCCTTGGATGATTGATATATCCTGAAGAGATATACATACCGAAGCAGACAATGGAAGCTTGGCTGCGCCACTTTATCAACTATTAATACGTTATAGATCAAAATCTAGGCGATTTAGGGGATTGTGGGAGATAAATTGGGTGGATCGACTAGGTACAGTCAAGTAAAAAAAAGGTTTATTTAACTTTTTCATGATATTGTTGGGTCAAATCTATCGATGTTAGTACGTGGTCTTTCTTCATTCGAAAAACTTTCTAGCTAATGTTTGCATAAACTTACCGTAACGGAAATTTCCTGCAATGACCCGCCACAACTCCCCAAGTTTCTTTTCAGTTATCCTTTGTATGTCTAAACGACCTCGGCAGTTATTTCTGGGCAGATTTCTTCGTCCAAGTTGAGACGTAAGTAAGTGAGCGAATTACCTCAACAATGCCACCATCACAGTAATAGGCTCTAACGAAGTGCTAGTCCAGCAACGTTATCTCATGAAATGTGTACATGTAGAAATATAAATGGTAGCAGCCAAGTGCAGCCTCAGAGAGATACAGACCATTATGTGATACGTGAAATGCCAACTGCTGAGCCACTTAGTTTCTCTTCACCATTGTTCCCAACCTAATTACGCAACTACGCTAAGTTTTAATGGTTCCATCATCAATTACGACTCACCCACTATTGTTGTTATTTTTTTGAATCGGCAAATCTGACATATTGTCTGCTTGAAGCATTTTCTTAATTGTCGGCAATATTTTTGGTGTTCCAGATGTTAAAACAGAGAATGCAAATTTCATCCAACGAAATATTGTTCTTTAAAAACAACAGCTGAGCGAATTGTTTCAAAACAATAAAGTAAAATATAGTTTGAAGCCGTTGCCTGTTTCCGGCAGAACTGTTTTACTGTTTGAGTGCTGCATCCGAATGTATGCAACAAAGATGTTAATTTATTCATAGGTTAAGTGCACACTTAAATAATTCAGTTCGGGAATTTTGTTAAAAGCTTCATTTTTGTCGAAATACACCCATGGAGATGAGAAAAACCGCCAGAGTTATTCCGGCATTTAAAATCGATGAACTGCACAGCTGCTTACGACTAGAATCAAGTGAAATAATCATGTCAAAGTAATATGAGGAGTTCGTAATCCGTATATGGGATTTAGCTGAATTCTTTCTCAAAGTTCTTTTCTGCGGTGATATACCTCCGAAATGCTCTTCCTTTTATTACGACAGTAATGAAAATTTTACACAGCTGCATTCTTTTACTGCTGAAAAGAAAACAGCAATTTATTATTCTCAAAAATAATGATATTTCGAAAAGGTTTTCAAAGCGCCACACGATTTATTTCCAGTGAGTCTTACAGCAAAAAAAAACCCTCCACAGCTTATTAATTTTTACAGTTGGTCATTTAGATGAAATGGTGCGGTGTCGGCTGGCCGCACTCAGCCTGCGGTGGTCATTTTTGAAATTTTTCCAAGCTAGTCTTATCGATCTCAGTCGATAAAAGTAATTTCGTTCTGAGTGAAACCATCTGATATGGTGGCAAATTTCGCTTTCGTTCCCGTTTCTCTATTACAATACATTTTTCATTAGTTTGTTTTCATTTTATTTGATGCAGAACCCCTGATGCGACGCAACCTTTTGATGAATCAACCAAAGGTCGGATGTAAGACATAGAACGTCTATTAATTAAGCAAATCACTCATGTATGCGAAGAGAATGGTGATTTTCAACCCCCGTGTTATTTTAAAAATTCACAACTGATGGGTTTTACTATGGGGAAATGGAGGGATAAGGATCAATGCTTTTGCTTTACCACGACATTTTTCTTCATTTCCAATTTATTTATTGGGTTCTTTTATGATCCAGACGTAATTAAATGTAGATATGAAGAAAAATTTATTAGGTCTCGTAATCGGGGGCGCTCATTCATGACTTCTAAAGAAGACTTTGCTTAATGGTGCTTATCGTGATGATGGAAATAATAATAATCGTGGGAGTGCTTGCTAAAGAAATCACCATCTTCATTAATTTTGTAGTAATATGTGGTTGAATGAACAAAAAGTTGTCATTGTTTTCTTTTTTTTTTTCTGGGGAAAATTAACTCCAAAAATGTGCAGATGCTTATTTTTCCATGAAACTCCACATAATACTTTTTTTGTGCAGTGTGTTAAATGCGTTCTAGACTTGCCTAAGAATTTTAGGTTAATATTTTCTCAAGCACTATACAGCTTAGTATGTAATCAAAACTGCAAAATCTGTATCCTTGGGAGTTTTACGAATAACTAAGTTTTCTTACTTCTACTCTTATCAATCCGTACTTTACTACGGTTTCACTCAAATTACATATTCACATCTTCTCTTTTGACAATATCGTGTGTCATGTTTGATGTGAAAGCAAACAGAAAGCATATAAAACTATTCTGATGTTCCTTTGATATATTTGTGCTTCAGTTACGGGAACGAATAGGGAGATATGGATTGGAAATACGGAGCAAAATGTAAATAAAGGAAGTGAACTAATTATTTAGTGTTGATTAGACGACGTTAAATGAAAACTTTACTGTTTGAATAGTTAGAAATTATGTGACAATTATTGTTGATACGAAATTGTTTAAAACAAATTAGTGTTTCAACATTTATAAATAAAAAATAACATAATAACATTTGTAGTGTTCTCTATGGACGTTGGCCAAACTGAAATTAACGTTGCATTAGTTGCTCACTAATTACTAATTACAATATCAATACCCACAGAACATGCAGCGAACACAAATCTGTATAAAGGGCAGAGCAAAGTAATCTCCCGTGCGTTGATCTCTAGTCAAATGACCTAAAAAATAATATTCAATATTGTTATAATTAACTACATATCACTAATAAAATACTATTTTTTGGTTATATAAAACATTTATCCAATTAATTAAAACAAATATTTACTACCATTTTTAATTTAATTTCTCTGGAGATGTCTGTTTGAATACCTGAACCTTTTTCCATTACACACTTATTATTTTATTTAATGAGTTCACCCTCAGTTCCAGTATCCTCTGACAAACTGACTTTATAAGAACTGAAAACACATCGTCCGAAGCAAACATGTCAGAGACGAAGCTAAAACATTCAAAGCCTGCCAAAAACAAATTACGCAACCGAATGAAACTCTCTCAACCGGCATTGTACACAAAAAAACTCTCTGGAATAGGTAACTCCAGGCAATAAAAAAACACTCGTGATTATCTCAGCCTTTAATTGACATTATCGGAGTCCGGTGTCGTTTGTTTATTAATCCAATCGGGTGGATTTCCTCAAATAACAGCAAGTGGGTGAAATAAAACATTTATTGACGTTACGATAGCGTGAAATATAGCGTTATAATGAACCGACGGATGAATTCCGGGCGAATTTTGGGGATGAGGGGTGAGTCGCTGTTAAAATTCCTCCGTGGGGAGCGCGGCAAAGAGTAATTGTTTTTGGTGGTGAAGAGGGTGGATTGTTACACAGGCGGTGAACAATTGTACGGCAGTTTTCAATAGGAGCTGACTAATTTAGAGCCATTATCGTATTTTAGTTTTATGGGGCTGATCCGAGTTAATTCTGGTGATCTTGTTAGGGACTTTAGCAGAATGGCGACCATTTTTTAAAATAAATTTCGTTTGGATTAAAGCGTTTTTTACAAGAAGATTACGTTTTCAAAAATTAAATGCTTCATTTTTAGTGTATAAGGAAATTTTACAAATTATTCTTCGAAGCCCGAAATTAGTATTTTACTTATTAATTTGATTAATAAAATTTAAGTACTACGAGTATAACGGGGATCGTAATTGTTAAATTGCAAACAAAGTTCAATGCAAAAGTTGTAAAGCGCGTTGTTGTGATTTGAGGACAGCTATAATAAATTGTAACCGGGGCACAAATACTTATTAACACAGAAACATGAGCAAGAATAACAAAATTAAAAATTCACTCACGTTACTTATATTATTATTAATTATTGTTCTTGTTCTATTTTTTTTCACGTTATGGCTTGATCTTGTCAATACTTTCCTCTTGAAAAAGCTTTTCTTTTCCAAGCTAAAGTCGCCGAGTGATGAGATGTTAATAAGTCGGTAAGAAAACTAAACTCTTGAAAAAAAGGTAATTGTAAATTGTCTTTCTCTTGATCTTTTGTTGATCTTGTTTTTATACAATTTGCAGGAATTTTGCTACGTTTGAAATTATTTCAACTTCTGATCTTCTTTGATATTGATGATATTCCTAACAATAATTTTGGAAACATTTTTTTCGGATTTCAATCCATTAGACGCTAAACGATGTGTCGCTAAGAATAGTTGTAAAACATTTCTTGTTGATCTTCTCTCTTTATACCTTTTACGATCAGGAATCTTAAGGTGGTATATTGTACGGCATTATCATTTACAACCAATTCAGGCAAACTAACTACTTTCTATTTTGAGATTGTGTCGACTAAAACTATAGGAAATAGCACAATTTTGGTTAAAGCATTGTAGTTTTTATATCTACGCTTTAAATTCTTCTTCTTGTCCAGAATGACTTGAATGCAGCTGTCATAAAATTCTGTTCTTGGAATTATCGGGGGCGTCAATTCTGTTGCCAAATATTAAGTCTCCAACATGATTTTTTTTTGAATGAAATTTTTGTTTTCAATGCAGCTGATACGTGGCCAACCAAAATGCGTGAATTTGATTTCAAGTTTGTAAATGATTCTAGCTATTATTTGAAGCCATATATAATAGATACAAGAGATTGATTAAATTTTGCCTTCTAACATATCTATCTATCATAAGTATTTATCTTTGAAGACAGTTTACAGCGTACACTAGTACTTTTATTTGACTACTTCTTTACGCGTACAGTAAGTTCACTATTTTTGAAACTGTATATAAAACAGGTCATTTATTAAATTGAAACAGACTGTAGTAACTGCTTAAGATCACTGAATAAAACTTGATATTTTTGAAGCCATTTTAACAATAAATTTTTCGTAAGATATTACAACTCCCAACTATGTAACAAAATGTAGTGATAAAATATGTAAAGACTAATACGATCCAAACACTAAAGTTTCATATTTTTTACCACTTTTACCAACTACTTACTATATTTTCGTCAAAATAAAAGTTAAAATATTTTCACGTAGTTTGATACAAGAATTATTCGATGGTTAGGATCAGCGTGAAAATTTTTCGTGGTATTGCTTGTTTATCACTATTACTACCTGCAAACAAAAAAGTTTTTATTCTGATCCTATAATTTAGGGACTAAGTATGTTAATTTCTTGGGAGCTTATGTCTCAATTCATATTTTAATTAAATTTTTATGTTTTTCACTATAAAAAGAACAAGGTAGAATAAATTTACTTCAATTTTATTGTTTTTGAGTTTTAAAAAAGGATTTTTTGCATAAATCTCACATATGATTATGATTATGATTATGATATGGTTAACAATAGAGAAACTGTGATAAGGTCAGTTTATAGCGTTTATTGTTTCTACGTGTAAAAAAAACATATTTACACTTCGATAATTAAATGAGGTTTGTAGACGGAGCCTATATAAGGTTCCGATTTTTAAATGATAAACGATTGTAATAAAACAATATTTAAATAATACTGACCGAGTATCGTTTTTTTAGCTTTTCATCGTAACCACATGCTTCAAAGTTCTTGTGGTTTGCTCAACTGTTGTGCCCTTCTATCGGGCCCATTAAAGCTCTCAAAATTTGCTCTATTCTTGTCGCTATTACGTTGTGATTTGAAGTTAAATAATCACTGCTTTTATAAACGTATAAACTTAAATAGAAATGCTAAAATTGAGAAAAAAATTTTCACGTCGTCACTTAATAACTTTTCGTTTGATTTCCGGTGTACACAACTGATAAAATTAGCGCAGAATTACTTTTTTTTTCCAGAATCGTTCCAACTGAGCTCAACGAGTAATGTGTCTTGATGTTAATCTTGTACTACAAATGGGTAGTTACTACTACGAACACAGCCCTGTTTTGTAAATTACAGTTACAATTACAAGATTGGCTTTTGCTTGCGTCTTAGTCTATTTTTGTCTAGTGGCTGTGTAAATAAACAACGACTTGATAATATCTCCAAATCGATAACCAAATATAACACCAACATTTGAAAAGAAAGTTTTCCGTGGAAGTGAAACATTTTCCCCACTTACTCGAGGACTCTTCATCCGCCTAGCCCTTGCTGAAGATATGCGTGTGTGAAACCTCTCTAATCGCATGACTGGTGACAGAATCCAAGTGATGAATGGTTATTTGATGCGTGCTTTTGATTTATTTCGCACGGCTTATTAAATCCGAGAGTATAGGATCTTGGTCCACACAAAAATCTAATTTAATCATTTTAATGTGAATGTCAAAAGTCGATCCACGTTCTGGAATCTGATTAATAATATAAAGTTGTATAAGTAAATCCAAGTTCCTTTTTCCCCTTTGAGGCGCATGTTAATTAAAAGTGAATGGAATCCCAGTCCATTACATGGAAAACAGTTTGGTGAAACTTTGTCGGTGTGTAAAGTAATGTTTATTCAATGAGTTTGCAGCTGAGTGGGGCGATTTTTACATCGCTTTATTGATTTCGAATGGGCCAAGTCGGGAAATTGAACAAGGAGTCGAGTGTTTATGGAACATAGTCGACTTCAAGTGTGTTTTAAGTACGAATTATGCTTGGGTCGATCAATAATCTCTCTTACTTAAGTAGGGAAAATAAAATTAATTTGCATAAATTTATAAATGTCGGCTAAACTTCGGCTTGCATTTTTCATCTTCAAGAATTCAATACAGATAAAAATAGTTTTATGTACCTACACACATTCACGGTTCCGAGAATGTTATGTATAAACGGCATTATTTGTTATTATTGCATTACTACATTTACGCTGTTTCCACTAAAACTTGTTTTAGTACAAAAGCAACATGTTCATGTTCGTTGGAATAATTTTATTACCCTTATCTAGTTAAATAATTTCAAATGAGTCTGGAAATAAACGCATAAAATTTAATAATGGAATGAAAAGTTTACAGACAATCAACACATAAAACATTTGACAACATTGACCCGTCATTTACCTTGTAAATATGAACAAATTGATTTTCTATTTGGTAACCTAGAAACCCGCTTATAAAAGTGACAAAATCTGAGGTTTTACTCTGCACTCAGATGGGATTACGTTGAAATTTGGTAACCAGGTCTTGCCGTTCGCCTGTTTACCAAACAGACACAAATGCGGCACTGCTTGAAGTTCCAATTCAACAGAGGAGCGATGCCTTGCACGCTCTATATCTGTAAGATTTATATACCCGAGGGATTGCACACTCAATTCTGGCTGTGGAATAAACTAGAGGTTCGAAAGGCTAATTGAAATTTATTATTTTATTAAACATGTTATACACTGTTTAACATTGGGAATAATAGTAAAGTACATTATTTGAAATAATTGAAATTCCTGGTGTTGGAGCTTCACATATTAGTGCAGCTCAAATAAGACTCATCAGTTTTAGTAAAGCTTTATGTCAAGAAGACAGTTTTCCTGATAAGTACAAAGTGGAAGTCTTTACATTTCCATAGTGGAGAAATTACTGTTAACCATAAAACGTATTTTATTACAAAATATTGTAGATTAGATTTTCGACATTTTTTAGATTCACCCTTTTGCCCTAAGCGCTTTTTTCGTTGCAGAAGTTTGACCTGAAGCCAGGTCTCGTCTGTCAACTTTTTCGATTAAAACTGTCATCAACAATTTTTTCTTCCGAATTCTATTAAACTTGAATAAAAATTAGAAGACGAAAGCTCTAATTAATAGTCAATCGGGCGCAATTTAATTAAAGAAATCGAGAATCTTGTTTACTCCCTCACCGCACAAAACTTTTAAAATTAATGAGATCCCTCATTCCGCATGAAACTTTTGCTTTTAATTTACGAACAAAAGACATTTTTCTTGGTGCGGTAATTGTTCTACAGATAACGAACGATTCTCGACGTTCCCTTTAGCGTTCCATCGAAATATTTGAGCTGATGTACCTCGTCACGGGACACCGTCAAATCCATTGTTTCAGATCTACAATTCGTATTGATCCGTGCTTTTGTGTTCATCTCATACATAAGATGACACTTCATCAGTTATGTACCTGCGCCGATTGGGAGCCATTGTCATCGAGAAATTCCATTACTTTCCGGATCGAAGTGCAGCTAGCCTATTGTTTGAGTTGAGCAGGATGCGATGTTGCCGTAATTTTTGGCGCGTTGAGTCGATATTAACTCTAATTCAATAAACGGTCTTGACATCGACGACAACTTTAAATTAAATACATCCAAAGACAGTTGCGACGGCTTTGGGACGAAGCTTCTCAGCTCAATTTTATATTAAATGGCTTCGGGTGTAATTGTCTTTGGATCCTCGGTTCCGGAGTCGGGAGCCGTAAAATCGCCAGGATATGAAAAAATTACTGCGCTTTTACTTTCAATAGGAGCTTTAATTGTTACGAGATAACTCGTTTTTTGACTGGAAGAATTGTTAACCGCGACGATTGGCAGTAAAAACGACTGACATAAAATGTTAAAGTTGCAAGCGTTTAAATGTTTAAATTTTCTCTTTGATCCTTTTGTGATTTATCTAAAAGCATTTACTAAATAACTTTTCACAAGTATGATAATTAATTCTGTCAATAATACATGAATGGAAATTTTTGGAGCTCAAATTTGAAAGGCCGACAACTGATATTCCTGGAGTTGTTATAATCGTTTTGGGCGCCACTTGACAGATTTCGGATAAATTTATTGTTATCGTTGTCAGTAAGACAAAAGCATGGAAATTTTTGTGAGAACCGTCCGATTGTCGTTTAAAATGAAATTGAAATCGAACAAAATGCCAGACGAATTCATTTGTTTTTATAATTCTTTTATAAGTGCACTGTCATTTTAAATTAAAATTAAAAATATTGATTCTCTTGACATGAATAGATATTTCAGATCTGTATTTAATTTTCAATAAACACAAGTTTTAAACGTTTTTTTGCTTTTTTACTATTTGTTCAAAAAGTTGGTTCAGGTATAAATTTCTTTAAAAGTAATTTAAAAGCTATCATGATGTTTTTCAAGTCCATTAATTTTATTGATTTAAAACTTATCATTTTAGCAAATTTCCGCGGAATTATGCAAAGTCTTGTCAATCATTTTTGAAGGATGTCATGCATCACCAGTACTTATCAGTCAATAAAGTCGATAAATTTTAAAAACATCATAATTCCTACTTTCTAATCTCATCGAACTCTCTCAATAACAATTACTGCTGAACTATTGACAAAAGCGGTTTTTAGAACATTTTTGGTGATTTACAAAAAAATATTTTAAAATTGTTGTTTAATTTAATTTTAGGATTTTTCTAAACAAAAATTTTTTGATAATTTACAAAAAAATAGAAAACATTTCAAAGAAGACCAATTTTACCCATGTTTTGAAATTTCAAAATTTTAAGATTAAATAGGTGTGATGTAATTTTTTACTATGACCACAGATTTTAGATTTTTCCTACAATATTTGTTTTTTTTTAAATC
The DNA here is from genome assembly GCA_030157275.1 of Cynaeus angustus. Taxonomy (NCBI): domain Eukaryota; kingdom Metazoa; phylum Arthropoda; class Insecta; order Coleoptera; family Tenebrionidae; genus Cynaeus; species Cynaeus angustus. The sequence goes on from CM058062.1 coordinate 17,774,815, forward strand.
TTTTGTGATTTTTTGATATTTTCAAAATTGTCGAATTTTGTATATTTTTGTAAACAATTGAAATATCTGAGAACTTTTTTATTGATTTTTCGTAATTATACAATTGTTCCTCCATATTTGTAATTTTTATGTAGAAGCATTCCGAAACTTTGAAAAATTTAACTACTCTAACTTTTTTTTATATTTTATTAAAATTTTGTTTCTATTAAAAAATACTATTTAATTTCATATTATCGATAAAATCTTCACTGCATATTAAGATTTTATTTGGATAATTTTTAGACTTACTATCTTAGACTTACTACTTACTTACTTACTTACTTAGACAACATTATAAAAATAAGAAAAATGTATCAAAAATTCACAGCATCTAGAAGAATATAAAAATTTAAAAAAAAATAATGATAAAAAAGTTCAAAACTTTAATAAATTTATTAGTTTAGAATAGATTTAAAGCTTTTTAAAGCGATAAATTTTGAAAAATTTAAAGAATCTGGAAGATTTAAAGGGTTTAAAGGATCCAAAAATCTAATCATAAAATTGTGGAGGATTAAAATAATATGAATATTAAAATATTTTAGATATTTGAAAAGTTTAAAGAATCTGACAGATCTGGAGAAGCTGAATTGTTTAAAAAACTTTAGGAATTTGAAGTTGTAAAAATTCAAAAACAAGGAATTAAATCCATTCACAGATTCTAATTTTATTAAAAGGTTAAAAAAATTAAGAATCTGTAGAATCTTAATTTCTAAAAAAATTGAATAATATAAACAGTACAAAAACCTTGAATTCTAAAAATTTAAATAAACCAAATAATTTCAAAAAATTCAATGGGATTGTGCATTTTTGGAAATAATTTTTAAATCCTGTGTACTTTGCATTTATTTTTTGCATGTATATTTTAAAGACTGAACACTTTAATAACGGAAACTCTTCGGCTTGTGTGGAGTATTTTATTAAAGCCATAAGAGGACACGTTTGAATTTCTAGAGAGAAAAAGAAAAATGTGCTAAATTTCCCAATTGTGCCATTTTGTGTTATTACGCACGACCGCACGTAATAAAATATACACGATAGGTCAACGGTATAAAAATACGCAAAAAAAAGATAAGGAAACATAAATGATATATGATACGGTTGAAAGATTTATTTTTTAAGATAAAAGTAACTTTGTTTGATTGGTCATATTTTCGATCAAATACTAAGTTGAATCAATGTTGTTGAAAAATGTTGTTAAACTTTTGATTTATAGGACATGTAAATGTTGTTACAGAATAGTCCAAATTTCGACAAAACCAGTGGACCCTACTGAATTCTTGAAAAAGTATCTTGTGTCTATTATTAAGTTCAATCTTTCTACTAAGGCGCAATATTGCAAAGAAATATGAAAAATAAATATCTCAAAGATAAGAATCGTACCATGTGCGACAACAAAATAAATATTACATCTAACTTTTATCACCTTTTTTTTAACGTAGTAGTATTATTTTTCTAAGCCCAAACGACATTAATAGGCAATTTCAAATCTTGTTTAATAAAAAAAAAAAAAATTAAGGCAGTTAATTTTAATTCTTATCATGTTTTTAGTTTTTTGAATGTGAAACTGAATAAAATTTATCAGCACCCGTAATAAAGGAGCACGATTTTTATCGTTTACAAAAAATTATTCATAAATGTCGAACTAATCTTTAGTATGAATCAAAAATGAACAATGTATAAAAAATCGCTAAAATATTTTGTATAAGTGGAGCATAAATAACGATCATAAGCATCTTTTCCTGAAGAGACGCACAAATTTCCAGAATTTCGCGAAACATTTCCTTCCTACAAAACAGATAACGTTCTATTCACACTGCAAATTTAATGAAACCAAATAATAGAATTCCTCGTCGCGATAATGACATTTTTGTGTACCACTTCAGCGCCCCTAAATTACAGTATATCTACAAACCGATTATAGTCACTGCAAATTACTGAAAGCTTCTGACGTTACAAACATCCTCCGTTTCCACTAGTATATAATTAGCTCTGAACCGTCAGATTTCGCTTTGGCATGTTGTGGCCGTCGTAGCAAGTGTCAGAACTTCTTGGTTAGCTGGCGGAACTGTTTACGCCATGTTTCAGTAAAACAACGGGACGTTGAGTTGATTTTTTACCGACATCTTCCTACAATACCAGCAAGTTTAACAAAGCGTGACAAAATAAGCGTAGCTAGTCACTCTTTGTTTATGAAAACGTATTTATTTTGACGTCTTGTATTACGCTATGGAAACAGAAGAGCACTTTGCAGTTAATTATAGAAGTTTTGCAAATTAACTTTGTAAGACCGGTGCGATTCAAATTTAATACGCAATCTTCTTAGATAGCATCTGGTTGGAGTCGACTAACACGTAAATTTAATTGAACCTACTTGAGATACATTAAAATAATTCTGATGTAATTTCTTTACAAAACAATTCGATTGTTCGAAGTTCTAAATTGAGCCCATATTGGAGTTTCTCAGGCATAAATTTAGAAAGTTAGGCAAGGAATAATAACAGCTTAAAACTAATCTTATAATATTACATACAATTCTAAACTCTACAACAGTTTTTTTAAAACTGAAAAAATGAATGCTAAAAATGGTGGAGGCGCCGGGCAAATTAATACTTCATTAACATCAATTCAAATTTTTATTGCAAACTTAATTTTATTTAATACATTTTTTTCTATAATTGGCCGCTTTATATTAATGCTAAAATAACCAAAAAACACTATTCTTTTATTTATTCTCTCTTTTTAATTTACAGCAGTAACGTCAATATTCATAACATAAGCTGGAAAATATGACTCGAAATTTTAACCAGCATATTACATTTGTATGTTATAAAATATTCAACAAACATCTACACAACTTTTAAAATAATGTAGTTTTTCGAATAACCCAGTAAAATGGAAAAAATGTAATGGACCTATTTTGTGAAAATAAATATAGAAATAACAGTTTGAATAATAAATGTATTTTTTCTAAAAATTGAAATGTGTATTAAAACGATGTAGGTTGCCATTTAAAAATCTACTTTATATTTTTAACGCAATATTGATTAGTGAAAAAATTACAATTTGATATTCATTTGAACGAACTAATTTTACCACACGACTAGAAATTTTGTCGGTCAACGAATAACGATTTTTAACGAATTGCTCAGTGTTATTTTCAACTTGTCTAAAATAATTTAAGCTTGTCACCACCTACGTTCATTATTGACCTTTATGGATAATCAATAGGATTAGTTTTTTCAAATTTGTTTTAACTTTGTCGCCCAGTAAAAGTTTGAAATATACAAAGAGTATTAAATATTCAAATTCAACTTCAAATTTGTGCATTCAACAAAATTTTTTTAAAACAGTTTTTTTGGTCTACACAAAATAATTCTGGAGCGACCAGCCGAATCGTTTTTAGTTGCTAAGTTTAATTACAGAATTTAATTATAACTTTAATCTTTACTTTTTCCAAGAACATAAAAGTGAAGAACCGAAGGAATGATGATGCGTCGACTTCATTATTCTTGGATTCTCTATTCAAATGTTAGTATCTCGTTATTTACTCTAGAACTTTAAACAAGTATATTTTATATTAATCTTTTATAAGGACGTATTTTTTTAAAAATTTGAGTAAAATTTTTTTCAGCTTATTTTAATAAACTTTTTGTATAACTTTCCATAATTAAAGCCTTAACATAGGAAGTAAAATATCTAGAAAATTTTGTACAAAGTTCAAGCCTCATGTTAAAAGTTCTGAAAATAATTTATTTAACAACACTACCGATCCTTCGTGATCGACATAGAATGTTCCGGTTCTTACCTCACATTTATAATTCGTACCAAAAATTCCACCAAATTACATCGAAAGTAGCACGTTTAAGATTTTGCATGACTAGGAAAAAAGTAAACAGCAGTGCAGTACACCGCAGCATAATAATTTGATTGATAGATATCAAATGCAGCACGAATCTGACTAAAGTCGTGCGTGTCGTTGATTTGAAGTATTATTGAGGCCACTTGAGTTCTTGACCACAGTTGGAAATTGTAACCAGTTGTTCAGTTTATGAAATATGATTATATACCATCGAGGTGGAAAGGCATCAACGAAGATTTAAGTTCTAAGCTTTGTAGTTTTATCAGAGCAGAATAATAGGAATTTAGACCTGACACAAAACTTTAATGTAAAGACTAACTAAAATGAAGTTAGCTAGTGTGTGATTAAATCACTAGTCTTCAGAATTAAGTCATTATACAAACCTTCATTATACAAACCTGATTTAACTTTGAACGGAGTTAGAACGTTTAGCACTGTACAGTGATTTGGAACATATAATTGTAAATGAAATTTCAAAACGCTGGCTTCTCAGTTTGGTTATTGCGCACAAGTGTATAGATCATGGTCGTAAATAGCCTTACACATATAACTAACCATTGCAAATATTGGAGCATTAGTTATAGTTTAATAAATTAATACACTAGAGCGCACCGACATTTGTCATCGGTTTATGGTCTATTTTAATAGCGCTACTGTGTGACCACGTAACTTTTTAATTGTGCCGATTCACTATAAAATTTGATTAATAAAATCCGCAGCTTTTTCATTGTTATAATAATTACAATGACCTGTCATTGATATTATTACAGATAAATAATGAATTTTTGTTTTGTTCGGCACAAAATCATGCTGATTAAAATCTTGTTACAATTGGTAAAAAAACAGCAACACACATTCTCTTCATTTCTTCCGTCAAATCTCAAGTGCACCGTTTCAAGAGACTACGACTTCACATTGTCGTGTTTAATGTTAATATAGAGTGAACGTTGGATTCCGTGTGATGAATTCCAGACCCCGGATCGGAGCATCACATGATCCGGCGCACATGTCGACTTGTATATTTACTCCTCGGCACTGCCGTGACCGGAATCGGCGTGAGTAAGACGATTCGGTCTTTTTTTCCGGACGTACCGGAACTTGTAAGCTTCTCACGTCCCGGCGCGAAACACGTTCACCGAATTTGCAACGCAAATTGTCACATCGAAAATACTTTTTATTGCTAATGATGATATTCGATGCCATCCTTACGGTCCCGGAACCTTACAAACTTAATCATTGTGTCGCGAAGAGAGCTTCGCGACATCGGGAGAAAAGAAATTGCCAGCGAAGCGGAGAGGTTGTTGAAAATTTGACTTTAACGGAATTGATCTACAGTAAGATGTAGATGTTTTAGGTATTTTTTTTTACTTAAATTAAGAAGAAGACTACTATCAAGGGAATTATGCTTGTAAGTGCTCGCCGGAGCACTGGCTCTTAATCCCTTCCTTATCGAGAGTTACCACAGAAATGTGCCTGGATTATTTTCGGAAAGCTATTGTCGCATTTTTCCGGAGGCTCATTAGATCCGTTGGGAGGAGTTATGAATTATATGGCCTTCAAAGTTGCCTTAGTGATTATGTACCCCACGAGGGTTATACATCCTTCCTCGTGGAGTAATTACAAAGTTTGCGATCGAATTGCATCAACGGAAGTTTATTTTGTTGAGGAAGTTCATATCGAAATTATTTTAATGTATTGTTAAGTAAGTTTTGTCGAAAGTACTTGTTTACCATTGAAACCTGTTATGTAGTAGAGACCTAGGATCTATTTGAATTTTGCTACGATATACTAGAGGGAGATCGGAAAAGGAAAGCCTCATAACTGGGTTAGGATTTTATTGGCAAATCGTGCGTTGGAAATTTGGGGTAAATAGTTATGAGCTTGATTTTATCAGAAAACGTAAATTGCCAAAATTATTGTTGTAAATTCATTGTTTCACATCATAGGAGTTATCCACTTTTCGTTATTTAATTCACCAACGGGTTCTAACTTTATATAATATAAATTATCGTTAATCCAACCGACGCCTACACTCTGAAGATCTGTTGAATTATTAAGGAGCTTGTCAATACAATGCGTTATCAATTTCGGTGCTCAATTCTAATCCGCACTGGATGAGAAAATAAAAAAATCATATACCTCCTAAGAACGTTTAATAAATATTGCTGTAGCTCCCAAATCCGCTTGTCCACAGCGATGCTGTTGTACTCAAGATTTCGACGGGTCTTTAATCCGGATTGATGTACGGTTATTATTTGACGTTTCACGGCCGAACCTCGATAAAAACCTAAGTCGATCGTTTGAAGTCATGTGTCTATCCGAATCAAAATTTAGAAGTTTCTTTTGCAATTCAAGACCGTGAAAAACCGTCAAAAACATATCCGGATAACTAAACGTCTAGCCACTTTATTATGCACCCCGCCCGTCACTTTTCTAATTGTTTTTATCGAGTCCGTTTGATGTGATTTGAGAAGATCGTTACGTTTCTTGAACGACACTCTCGGATTTGACAAAATTAAAAGCGGAGACGTTGGCGTTCCGACGAGTCGTGTACTTGGGGCTATTATGTTAATTAGTTTGCACGAAATTTCATTAGATAAATGCAAGAGTCTCTCTGATATAATTACCTGCACGAATTCTCTTATAGTCCTGTAACAGCCAATCAACAGTACACATCCTAATTAGGAACGTGACGTATTCGGATCTAATTTAAGGCTGGGTTTCACTAAATCAGTCATTCGAATCTATTTGCTTAATTTGCCGGTTAAAACAGTTTTATAATTGAATATTCGGATCGTGTGTTCCGCAAGACGTAACGACTGCCTGGGAAAACATCCATTCATTGAAATTGGTAATATTCAAGTGTGCTCGTAAATTTCACCGGTAATTAATAAAATTAGGTGGTATAAAATTGGAATTTCAATCGAAGAAATTCAATTCTGCTTAATCCTCTCGTTGAAAGAGCTGATTTGAATGTTAACTAAGAAAGGCGGTGGCAGGAGAAATTGGAAGGGGTTTTTATCTAAAGTGGGCTATTAATTTATCCGCACTACAACTCAAAATACTGAAAACAAACACAATAAAACGTGTGTTTCTGAAGTTTTCCTAAGCAGGAAAAACTTAACTTTGTGATGAGTTGAATGAGACACTTCCTTATTGTCTTGGGACAAAAACATGATGGTTTCTGCTGAGTTCGCCTTTGTATACAATTCATCAAGAAAATAAAGAGTCAAATGTTGGTCTATCGAACCTCCACCTGTTTTCCATCTCTTCTTGGAACTAAACAAAGGACTTCTAAAAAATAGTTGGGAACAAGTTTGACATGTTCTCAGAAGCAGCTCTTATATCAGCCATTAGTCAAAATTATGTTTTATTGCATTTATAAAGTTTCTCGTTAACTTCTATAATAGCTTTAGATTATATCACACCAAGGATCTCAAAATATTATGCGACCTACTTTTGTTTCGGTTATATTTTTATTTGTCCAAGAATATAGAAAGCTGACACTTATAACTACCTATAGATACCAGCTGATAACTGGCACTTTTACGTCGATTTTTTTAAAGGAGAAATATATCGCCTTAAAAAATTATTAAAAATTAAAATTATAAATTACTAAAAAACGTGTTTTTGAGTTATAATTGTTGTGATAAAATGTAACAATTCAGTAGCCAGCTATTGACACATTGACATGAAAATGCTTCAAAATTACTAAATTTTCTGTATATATTCACTTGTTTTCTATTTTTTATTTCCGGATGGGAAGATTGAGCCTACCTCAAATTAAGTGAAGAAGATTTTAGAGATTTCCCACTAAATGCTATAAAAGAGTACGCAAACTTTAAGAATGAGAACTTGCGTAGACAAGTTTATTTCTTACAAAATTTCAAAGTAATCTAAAAATGTGAACAAGGCTTTACTACTTTCACCATGAAGATGAACAAGTTTTCCGATCAGACCGAGAAATATCTTTCAACCTTCAAAACCAGCTTATTAAATTTTTCCCATTTTTTTCTGTTCTCAGGTGTTTGTAATTTATTTTTATAAAATTATCAGATTCTGCGTGTACCAATTTTACAATTAGTTTCTTTTCCTTCAAAGTTTCAACATTTTTAGTTTGTTAAGATTTTTTGTTTTTAGGTTTTTAGCTTAAGGTTCAATAGCCACTTAAACTGACGTTCTTAGCTTAAAGCAGTACTTAAGTTTGTTACCCTTCACTGCAATTATTGGATCAAAAATTTAATTGGTTTTGAAGAAATACTTAATTTTAAGTGATTGCGTAAATAAGGTTAAAATAAAGTTTGAGTATTCAGATTCTAAGAATTCTAGACTTTCAGTTTGTCCTTCGTTAAGATCTTCAGACCTCCCGGCTCTCAGGTTCTTAAATTGTCAGTTGTAGAGTTAGTAGTAGTTGTTAGAGTTTTCACATTTTTATTTTTCAGACAATTTCATAGCGTAGTTAGCTACTTAAATACTTAGTTTATTTAATTCTTTAATTTTGACATTCGAGATTTTGACATTTAATTTGACGAGAATTGTCTTAATTATTAGTAGCAATTTGTTAGAAAGCCCATTGTTTTAATAGATTGCATTGCAATTTTAAGAGTGATGAAATTGTTCAAAACAGTAAAGATTCTGTAATTGCATCGGTATTTTTTTGCATTTTTTAAGCAGAAGTTTCAAGATTTCAAAAGACACTTCACTGCGACCAAAGTTATGAAACTTCAATAGCAGCTTTAGCTGATAATAAGTTTCGATATTTTGATGGGAACTAATTTCGTGAATTTGAACCTGGATTGTGTCGGTTTAAAAATTAGAGATTTAGCTCGCCTGCAGTAGTTGCAGATACTTGAATTTTGTTTAGATTTTTTTTACCGTTTTGATGAGAGCCTTCAAAATAAAGAAAATGCATTAAAGCTAAACAGAAGTGTTTTGTATTTGCAGATTTTTAGATTCTGAGATGTAGCGTAAAAATCACAAGCGAGATTCTTAATAAATCTCTACAGATCTTGATTTTAGCATTACAAATTAAAAAAGATTTTCACTTCTATTTCCACAAACAAAAATATTACTTAGTACAAAAAAAAGGTTTAATTATTTAGAAATATTTTTTGTGACTGCTTTCTAGAATTATGGAAATCTGCAAAATTTTGGTTGAAAAATATTTCACTTTTTCATTTCGTCTGTAAGAAACAAGTTTTATTAATTATTAATTTTGGTTTGGAGGTTAAACCAAAATTCCTTAATATCAGAAAATTTTATTTAGTAATTCTGTCAATTTCTAATTTCTACGTTGTGGAGAAATCAGAGAAACGAGAAATCGAAAAATAAAAAGGTTAAAAAACGAGAGGAACTAACATACTAAGAAAGTAAAAAACCCAAAAACTTGTGAAGGCTGTAGACCTACATGAAATTTTAGAATGTTAAGACTGTAAAGACTGACGGTTTAACAACCTGAAAACCTGAAAAATTGAAAGCTAGAGAAATCTTTAAGCTTCGTAACCCAACAACCGAAAATCCTAAGCTGTTTTATTGTCTGGGAGGATAATGTAGGTAAAAAAACCGTGATTCTCTACATTCTTTAACCTCATTTACATTAACTAATTGCACTTGCAGGCGTCGACGTCTAGTAACGAGAAAATTTTTTTTTTTAATAATTAATTTGAGTGCTTTAGCAAAAAAATGAAGTTTTTATTAAGATTGCAAATTTTTTCGGGATTTAGTTACTTAGAGCTTTTAGTATTTGTTGTTATTGTTGGTTAAGAAATTGAAACATATATGGTTAGGGTAGGGATTTGGTGATCCCCGAAGACCTATTTTAATCATAACAAGCACTTGACAAAAGCCGTCAAGCATTGACAACAACATTATCCATGAACCAAAGTGGTCAAACTATAGTTGGCAGGCAATCAACAATACATATCCAATGCCGAATACATTTGTTAAAAGTTAAAAATTCATTGTGAACTTAGTAGAAAAGGTACATCAAAGAAGCTAGTAACAAAGAGAACAGTTGTGAAATTGCCTAGTGGTATCCTCTCACCTGATGAAATTTTAAATAAAGTTGACATTTAATTACTCTTTTTTTAATGAGATCTGGTCGAAATCTAGAAAAACCTCACTCATTGGCGCCTCCAGTCTCATTGATAAGAATCGCCCAATTGTGTCTTTCAAGCATCGTTGAATTTAGTGGCATTGTGAGTTTGTACGTTGTGTACTGAAAAATGAAGCGGCTGTGGAGTTATTTAACTGTCTGCACAGGTATGATACCTTTTAAAAACAATTGAGATTTATCGTACATTTATCTAAACTTAGAAACTTTAAATGAGAATTTATTCAGTTTTCTCATCATTATTTTGAGAATGCACGTAAAACTAATTATCTACAGTGAAGCGTACTATAATGAAACTTGGAACAATTGTTAACAAATTAAACTTAAAACATGAATTCCAAATCGCCTTGATAACGTTATTTCCAAGTTGAGACGCGCCATGTTTTCGCTATTTACTACGTAATTGGATTTGAAAAGTTGGCCGCACTATTCGACAAAAATAACTCTCTTATCTTCACCTTTCATCCCAATTATCCTCGCTGACATTAACGAAATCAATTACATCAAAGTTTCTGTAAACATGTACGTAAATAATTCAAAGACTTAATTGTGATTTGTCGCAAACCCGGTTGCAGTTGTTACGTCATCTGGGAATTCTCGTTGCCAACAACCTCCTGTTTATCCTTAGAAAAGGTAGTGACCCTCAGCAATCTAAGTCGAACGTGTCCTGTTGTGAAGGGACTTAATTATTATTCCAAACCTTTGTGAAAAAACAGTAAGAGACGATTCACAATATAATCGAAAAGTTTTGACAGGTTTTGGAACTGGATACAGTTTTACGACTTTCACACATTTACATAATTAGATTTGGGGGTTTAGTTCAAGACTTGGATTAAAAATTGTACTGTTCTGCCGACGACAATTAAAGTGTTATATGCGTATTCGCTGCAAACAACACGGGCCCCAAATAAACTCGTTGTTGAATATAAAACGGAATTACATCCATATTGTTGGCTTGTTTACATTTAAACAGCGCGACAACGATGTGATTAATGGACAAAAGTGTGGCGCTTATTATTAGACATCCGAAGCGTCGGGGAAGGGGATTAGTTTTTGCAGTGGGAACAAAATGCCGATGACAACTGGCGATATTTCGGGAAAAACAAATAGCTTGCAGCTCTAGATAACGCAATGTGATAATTTTTCTATATATTGGGGCAAAATAAATAAATAGCACAGGCAAATGATGAAATGTAAACAAATTTATTCTATTCATTTCAAGGATGTTGAAGCACCCTTTCGGTTTATCAGGGAACTAGCGAAACTGTGAGAAACAAGAAATAACACTGATGCGCTAAAAAAACAAAAAGGAAACAAAGAAAATTAATAGTGTTTTAGGGACGGACACCTTAGAAGATGGTAAGAAAAATAGATTGAAAATTATAAGCAGTGGTAGAAAAGGGAGCAAAAAAACGTGAGAAGAAGATAAGTAGACATCAACAAATAAATATAGAGAAAAAAACAAAAAGGAAATAATTATAAAAATGATAAGAGAATTAATGGCAAGAAATGAAGATATGACGACAGAAAGAATAAAGAAAAAATAGCAACCAATTAGTGGAAAACAAACTGGAAAATAATCACAAATCAGAGTAATTTACTTGTTACAGAAGTATCCATTGAGAGTACAAACAAAAATATACTAAAAACAAGTAGATAAAACAGAAAAAAATGAACGAACGGAAACTACCACAAAAAACTTCAGAGTGCCGGGATCTTAATTTCTAATTCACTTTAAGGAGAATTAAAATATAAGCATAATTCAACTGAATAAGAGCAACTACAAGAAGTAGCTTAAATTGCGGTTGCTCACAAGAATCACAAGAATTTTTCACTTTAAAAATGTTCACAAAATATTTGTGCCAATATTTTTATTGAAGACCTGTGCAACAACAAAACTGCAACAGAAAGTGCAAATATAGAAGAATTTATGTTTTTAGTGTTTATGTAAATACCAACGTTTTAATTTAAACATTTGATATATGCATAATAAAATTAAAAATATAAACAAATAAATGTAGGCGATTTTGTCATTTGTGTACACATTCTAAATCTCTAGTAGTGTACTTGTAATTTCAAAAACTAATACAAAATTAATTATCTTTTGATAACGAAAAGTACTATTTTTTAATAAAATGCATATTTTCAAATTTAATTCAACATTTCCTTAATAACTTTATTTATTTTATACAGTCGCACAAAAATAGAACAAAAAATATAGAAGAGTTTAAAAATTTAGCTAAAACTGTTTTTGACTTTATTATAAATGTCTAATTAAACTTAATATTTATAACATCAAAAAAATTCTATTTTGAATTTTTTATAGCTTTTAATTATAATAATTTTAATTTGGAAAATTCACACTTAAAGATAATTCTTATTGTCAGAAATTTACTAATAAAAATGTGGTTTTTATATAATAAAAATATATAAAAAAATATAAATATATGAGTACAATATTTGACTACCAGTTTTTGTGTTGTTTCGTCTTTCACTTCATTAATTGTTTATATGTAAACTTATTTTTTTTTATTTGTGTAGTTCTCAAAATAAATAGTCATTTATTTTTACAAATCACTTGAATTAATTGCTACTAACTATTAAGCAATAGTTTGAACCAAACTGAGCTCACCATAAATTTCATAACTATATGAGTGCGGCTATCTTAACTTAGTTGAAGCTAAAGATGTTATGAGCGAATAGCTAAAGTGTCGTAGATAAATTCAATTTAAAACTTTAGACCTTGACGTAGAAATTGAATTCTTACAACTAAACTCACTGCAAATGTCAAAGCATAAAGGTATTTACTAAAATGGAATAAGCTGTTCCAGATATAAAAAGTTTTATTTTGCAGTATATATCACTCAAAAATGACCTGTTAGTTTTAAAAGCCAAATCAAAGAATTGCAAAAGTAATTTTAATTTATTGATAGGAAAAATTAAACAGATGTTCACTAGAGTTCAAATTTAGACTTTGTGTTTATTTTAATTCACTCAATTCTGTCTACACCAGCTGTCAGTAGGAAGTAAATAAAACTTCATTTTCTTAAAAGTCTGATACAAATTGTTTAAAGTGCACAGAATCTAATAACACGATTTAAATTTGTGATTTGAGCAGGCTGCCTTTGGTTTTTGTCTGAAATAATACAATAGTTTATGAAGCAGATTTAGCAATTCTAATAATTTGATTTTGAGAGTAGAGCCGCAACCGAAACTAAATTAGGAAAACAAAGCTGTTCATGATGAAGTTTAATAAAGCAAAGCTAAAATATAAAGGTTAATATTTTAATGTGAGACACGTTGGTCTCCCTCGTTCCTGCAATTTACGACCGTTAATTAACCTACGGACCAGTAAAACTGAGAATTGTGAATTTTTCGGGTCCGGAGTCCGCCCACCGACGTAAATCAATGCATAAAAGATAGTCGAGTGAAGAATGTTCTCCATTTTGTACGAACAAAAACACTCGTGCTACACGAGGCGTAATAGCACCACTTCAAACACACATATAACGGGTCAGTGATGAAAAATGCCGAAGTGCTAACAATATTTCAGCCGGAAGCGGGGCCGAAAATCCCATATATTTTTTATTAAGAGAACTCACAAAGAAGAAAAAATCGTAAATATCCCGCGAACATGTCACGGACGACACAATGGACGCAGTTGTTAACGTCAGACTGTTTCCTTTTTATCGATGTTTTATCACTTTATACCTATTTCTAGACCCGTCACTCGAATCCGTCTATAGAATTAAGGAAAATAAACATTTTCTTATTCAATTAGGGTTTCCATCGAGTGGACAATTAACGATACTGAACCCGCGTTGACGAGTTTTTGTGATAAAATTTACAGCTCGAGATATTTTTACGTGTTTCATGTTGGGGCGGTAGATCGGAATCGATGAAATATAAATTAATCATAAACGTTTTTTTGATGGATAGAGATAATAGACGATTCGGTGCAGAATTTAACGCTGAAAAAGAGTAAGGCAGGTCCTGCGAGGGTCAGAGTAAGTAAACACTGCTTAATTATGAACGAATGGGGGCAAAGTCTGGACTCTTTTCTGTCCTTTCAAAGTAGTGATTGTTTCGTTTTTCACATCAGCTCAAATAATAACGTGATATCAGTGAGGGGTTTTTAATAAAATTTAAATAATTAATAAAAACTGGCTCTACTATTTTTAGCTCGTCTTTAAAGCTTGGAATAAAAGCTGTCGTCTGCGATTAAATCCTGATTTGACGTCCCCTTGTTTCGAATTTCCCGGTTTTTTTTGCGAACAATAGCATTGTCGTTTTGCCGCCACCGCTTTTTCCTGCTGTTATCTATCCGTCGGCGGTATTCTTTTCCCCTGGAACCACCGAATCCTGGGGTCGTGGAGTAATTATTATCCAGTTTTCAAGCCTAAATGAGTGCACGGTCCCCGACCACATTCATCATCTCCGTCCTCGTCGCATTTGCATGTTGCCCGAATAAATTTCACGGGGGTTGGTTGAAATATGGACGTTTAAGAGATGCCGACAGCAACATCATGCATTATTGTTATTTTCAGCGACGACCGACAACGTTTCGTTTTTGTAATGCACGTGCGCTAGATCCCATCGAATTATGTTGTGTTTTAATGAAAGTCGACGGCGCGTGCACGGCTTCATGGAGTCGACTGCCTCCGGGTGTGCGGCTTTGTCCTCTACGGTGCAACATGGAAATTTTCTAAAACAAAAATAACAAGCCAGCCCATCTCGCGTTCGCCCAGATTAATAATGGATGGGAGGGTTGGAGATTTATTTTGCAAATATTATTAGAGGAAAAATGGGGGGAGGACGCTTTTCAATGCGAGACAAGATGAACTCTACAAAGAGAAACGCACTGTTTTAATTGGCTGGGCGAGAACTTACTTTTATTAAACCGTCAACATTGGGCAAAATCGATTATAATGAAGCGTAAATCAAAGCTGAAAATGAAGAGAGTTGGAACGGCTACTTCAAAATATATGTGATTTAGCACTGATGCAGAAATGAAGCGCACTCATCCAATTCGCCGTCTATTTAATCCGTGGAAACACAAATCACATTTATTTAAAGACGAGGTTCTAACTAACAGTAAACATCTAGTTGGTCTAAATACACCATCAGATGAGCAATTGACTTAATTGAATCGCAACATAAATGAAAATAAGCTAATGCGTTTCTGCTATAAACACATGGAAACTGGGATGTTATTCCGGAGAATTCCGCTAGCTCTGTGTTTGGTAAAATTACCACATTTTTTTGTGATTTTGTAGAGTTGAAGCTATGACCCTCTCCATTTTCGAAATTGATAAGCTTTTTTCTATTTCAAGAGTTTCCTTCTAAATATTCTATTTTTAATATTTATTTTTGCAAGCTTTTTTTTGTTACTGCCAATTTGTCTGTTGGCACCACGCCAGTTTATTAAAAACTTTGTATTTGTGGTTAGGACTGACTTAAAACATTAATTCTTACCATAAAATAATCAAATTCTTTTGGTTGTAACAGCGTCTTAGCGATTTCCACTTTTTGCTCTTTTTTCCAGTGCAATTATTTCTCGAGTTTGAATCTCCGCCCAAGTTCTTTAAAGCTATTCGAAACTTTAAACATAGACTAAGTACCTGTAAATTCCGCCTTAATTTCTATCCACCCCCCAATAAAACAGCGATTATCGTCAAGTTCCTGAAACTTCTAGATTTCATCCCCACCTGCGTCTTCGCTCATCTCCTTGCTATTTTTAATCGTTTTCGTAATAAAAACAAATATCGAATACCTTTAATGTTCATAAAAGCTCCATAATTTCATTACCTTTCCCAGTTTATACCGCGCTATAAACCGGTCCGACGCCCTTAAAAGCTCCAAGCAGTTAAAACATTTCCGTAAAATTCGCATAAAACATCCGCCATGAATATTGACGTTGAGGCTGGTCCTACATAACCGCATTCGTCCGTACCCTGTCTTTTGCGGTTCTAGAGGGCATATCGTTATTTCGACAAGGCCACAGATGATAACGATGCCTCTCTTTGCCTAAACAACGTTTGAAAGTGGTGACAAAGGATTGTAAGCTCTTTATGAATTTGAGAACAGAACCTTTTGATGTAGCTCATGGTCGGCTGTAATCGTCAAGTGTCGATGCTATTAAACGTCTTTTAGGAAAGAGCTTACGGATATTTAAACGTTTTTTCGACTTCGATCATTTTTAAAAGTACCTTTGACGGCTTTGTGAGATGCTTTCAGAGAAATATTTTAATGTTGCCCGAACTTACCATGTGCTAATTCAGTCCACAAAAGCTCAAGCAGAAATCTTATCTTATCTTATAATTTATAAGACCGGTAGCAACTTTTTTTGATCTTGATCATTGTTATTAGAAGCGATTTTGCTAAATGGTGGATGCGCCGGGTAGGGCTCGTCGAAAGTATTTTATAAATGTTCCGAATTTAGAATTGATCTCGTGTTGTACTTAATGTTAGTATATTGACGTTGTTTTTTTTAAATATTGCTCGTACTTTACATTTTTTCGAAATTTTTCTTTCGGTCACAGCTCAGGAATTTTATTAAGATAAAACGAAAAAAGAGTTTGTAAAACCAGTAAACGTAAACATCAAGCCTTTAAATTTGTACGAGCGTTTTTCTAATCTTTTAAAAGCAAAAACTGAAAGCCTTCTTCCTGGTACTGATGTACGGCCAAGTCAAGAAAAACTGTTAATGATCAAATGAAAGACTTAAAAACTTTACAGCTTTTAGATTGCTTTACGTTTACTAAGAAACACGACATAGATTAAGGGACAAAATAAAGTTAAAATATTCAAAATGTTTTCTTTACCTATATGTAACCCCCAGTGATCGAATTTTATTTATTTTTTTGTACGCATCATGGCGTTACAGTGCGATATTTGTTTTGGAGTAAAAAATATCTCTGTTTTAGCTGAATGCTTTACAATTTTTAATCAGTGAAAATGGTGGATGCGCCGGCATAACGTTGTTTGAATCCAGCCCCAATGGTGAATCAATCAAGCAATATACCGTCACCAGCGTGGACAAAGCTTACTCTTTGTTTAAAAAGTAGTGGAAATTCTACAGAGACCGAAACGAACCGGATAACCATTAGGGAATGTCATTGCAGCGATGCACTTCTTTAAAAACGGTTCTCTGAAATGTAACAAAACAAAATTAGATCGTATTTCTGTCGTACGAAATAATTTAGAGTAACTTCGAG
This sequence comes from Cynaeus angustus, assembly GCA_030157275.1. NCBI lineage: Eukaryota > Metazoa > Arthropoda > Insecta > Coleoptera > Tenebrionidae > Cynaeus > Cynaeus angustus. The sequence goes on from CM058062.1 coordinate 17,792,042, forward strand.
ATAAAAGTGATCTTTTTCCCGTTTTCCTTTGGTGTTTAATCTTTTAAAATATGCCAAACTGCTCACTACAAATTTAATTGCAGTAGAGTTAACGCTTGGAAAAACTACTAATTTAAAAAGCAATAAAATGAATGTGCATTTTAGGTGCCCTCGAGAAATTAGTTCGCGTCTCCAAAATGTTACGCTTTGGTAAATTTTTCCGGAAGTTTGAAATGAGTTTAATAATTTTTAATGTATTGTAATGAAGCACATCTTGGTACTTCTTGTATTTTTTAAGTGCTTAGTTAATTAGCATTTATCCTTGTAATTTTTAAATTAATTATGGTTCGTGTGTTTTAATTTGAAACTGCTGACCTGAACAAGTAATTAAGAAAATACTCAGCGGATTTAAATTTCTTTAAGGAAAAATGTGTGCTCGCAATAAATATTTGCTTGAAAGTGAGGAAATTTGTTTGTCAGTACTTTTAGAAAATATAACCGCGAGATAATAAAACGATCGCCGCAATTTGTTTGATTTAATTTTCTCCTCCTTTCCATAGACGCTGATTCCATTGTGTACTTCCGTCCGTTTTCTTTCATTTACAGTTTGTTTAATTTCCCGCAACCATTCCCTCCATTCTTTATTTTCTCGATTCGACGGCATTAAAGCGTCGACTTTTATCGCAACAATCTGGAATTTATACTAGAAAGTTTAATTTGTTTACAAATGATTTGAAGTGTCATTACTTGTTCTTTAACAAATGCAGCAATTAAAGTAAACAATTGCCGAGCTGTTATCACAATTTATGTTTCCACTCAGAGGGTATTAATTTGTCTGTAGTGTATTACCGGAGAAAGTGGCCGTTAATTCGGTAAATGCAAACAAGTGGTCTAATGAAATTTATGGAATTAATATCGAAGTACCTGGAATGTGCAAAATTTTCCGGTTCTTTGCACCTTTGACATTTGCGGATTACTCCACATCTCGGATTCAGATCTGCCATAATTTATACGGATCTACTCTTTGAATATTTCAGTGTGATGCAATTCTGTTTGAAATTTAGCTTCGTCGATGCATTTAGTGGTTTTCCATGTTTAATATCCACGTAATAATTGAACAGACGACGAGGAATGGTTGTTCTCAAATCTAAAATCGATCCTGGAATTCGGGACAGGTCAGCAAAAGCAAAGCGTCAGGCTATAAATATTCACTCAGAGCTTTTAGTCTATACATTTAAATGTCATTCGATAGCTGGGTTCGTTTTTCTCACAGGCCGTTGACCATTTTTAAAATTGCTACTCTTTAATCCTTTTCATTTACCCGCAAGTATATATAGGCACTTTTTTAATATAGCTTTGCTTTTAAACGTGATTTATTATGTTCCAAAGCCAATAATACAATAATCCCGGTTCCAATTTCAAACTTTCTTGGAGAATGCACATTTTTACGACGTAATAAAAACTTTGCTTTAATTAGAAAAGTTCGTGATGTATCGATGGGTGGATGGGTCACGAAAGACGGTTTAGCTAAATCGTGCAATATAATTTGTAAACAATGTTATTTAAGTTACCTCGATTTTTCTTTGCCAACTTTAATTTTTTGTTGTAACGTAGCACAGACACGCTAAAAGCTGCAACAAAACTAACGAAGATACATTTATATTAATCGAATTTTATGTTCCGTAATTGATTGCATATTTATTAGTTTTCATTGACTTCATTGACTCGGTTATCGAGTTACTGCAAGGATGCATGTTTCAATATGCAATACATAACTGTTTATGACAATACCAATTTAACACAAGTGGGAAATTCATAGACTCCGAACATAAGATGCATGCGCGTCAAGAGCATTTGATTAATATTTCTGCTGATATTTATGGACTGTGCCATTCAAAAATCACTAGCAAGATTGTACACAACAAATAAATAACGACTGGTATAAATAACTTCTTCAATAACTGAAAACTTGGACAGTAAAAGAAAATCGATCATAGAAATATTATACGTTATACATTCAATTTTGATTCTGCTTATTAAAGATAGGATTACAGTTTTTAAAGGTTCTTACATTGCAAGAATAAAATGGTAACGCACAGCTTCATTTACATTTGCTTATAATTTTTTTTTTCAATTGAAACGCTGCAGAATATTGATAAAAACCAAAAGACTTTTTGATTTACTTACCACATTCAAAGAATTTGTTGTCACTTCTGCAACATTTTAGGAAATATGAAAGTTACAAAATTTAAGAAGTCGAAAAAATTCCACTTTAGTTTTCTCGTTAAAAATAAAAGACCACAATGAATTTCATGAATAAACTTCTATAAAATTGAATCAGTTTGACCACTTAGAATGAATTGATCTGATGCCAAGCATTCCTTTTTTTCTCAAGAGCAGCAGCTAAACATTTTTTTTTAACAATTACAGATATAACTTTATTAAGAAGTTCGAGTTATGATATTTTTTTAAACTCACCAAAGTTCATCTAAATCATTTAGATGTTTTAGAAAATACAAGCTTACCCAAAACATAAAAATGTTCTAGATCAAATTTTACAACAAAATTTAAATTATAATTTAGCTTCAGTGTTGCTTCCCAATACAACGGAAAGCAATATCATAGAAAAAATAATATGAGGTCTTTACACATTTTTTTTTTGAAGAAATCTGCAAGATCCGTTTCCTTAATTTTTTCCAGTTTTTTAGACATTGCTTACATTTTTTTAATTTTTTTTAATAAATCTGGATCAGTTTCGCTGTAATTAAAAGAACATTTTAAAATCTTTAAAAACTTGACCAGAATTTTTCAATGTTTTGGTAAATAAAGTACTGATAGAAGAAGTAATTAAAAATTACAATAACTTAACATTTAGTAACTTTGTTTTTTAATTTCCTGAAAAGCAGTGTTTATCAGAAAATATACATAATTGACAGAATGAAATTTACTTTATCACAAAGAAACTCCAATTGAACGAGTCTGTAACGATTTAGCTCCAGACGTAATTTTATTGAGTAGTTAATTTTAAAATACTTTTTCATTCGCTTAAAAAATTCTTAACGGATGTTGAAAGAGCATTTCAAAATTGATAAACTCGCTAATTTTTTCTAAAACTTTCTCGTGTTATAGAAAATACGAGATTTCTCAGAAACATGGAAATTATGTCATTCAATTTAACAATTACATGGAAATTACAAATTTGTTGTAATATTGTCTTTCAGCATCCCGGAAAAGAACCGTCAAAGAAAATAGTAATAAACCACAATGAGTTCTTTGTACGGTGCTTCTTAAAGTGAACGTAATTTTGTCGCACAAAGCTCCAATTTAACGAATCTTTAACGATCGAACGTGATTTTTTTGGGCTTTCTGAGACTTTTTCTCGGTTGTTTTTAAGAAAATTCATTACTTCTACGGGAAATTAAATGGTACGTTCTGTTAAATTAAGATTTGGTTTTGGCTTTGTCAACAATCAATTCTAATAAAAAAATTATTGATTTATTCTTTAAATATTTTAGTTTTTTTACCATAACAGAAAGTAGCAATACACCTCCTTTTATTTTTTTTGTGGAAATAAAAATGTTGAAAACAATGAATTGTTAGAATAATTTATTCTAAATGAGGATAAATTGAATTTGTCCACTTCCTTTCTAGAAAATCAATTCAATTTCTCCCAAAAAAGTTTAAGGAAGAATAATTTTTTCATATCAACGCATTCAACAATTTGGTTTCTACCGTTCATGTCATTGCTCTTTCCGCGAGGTGTACAAACCGAAATCGAACATCAAAGGGGGTGTCTGCCAACGTGCGACTGACCCTCAATGGCCCAACGGTGCACGCACGCAGAACGACAACATCGTTCAACACATTTAGGTAATGGAAGTGGGCCCATATATCGCCCGGATGGCTTTTATGACCCTTCGATTTATGTTTAATATCGACATTTACCATTCCACACGTCAGTTGCCGACGACGCTGGGGTGATCGATGAGGACACTTCACTTTCATGCACTCAAGTAGCTTCTAACGACCACCGAATCTGAAGCAAAGTCCAAAAAAGTCACTCTAATTGAAAGAAATCGAAGACGCAAAGCTGAGCTGCGTTTGGGGTGATGTGTTTGCAAAGGGTTTTTGATCGAAAAGTAATATTTTTACGATGAAAGTCATTTTATATCAAAAGTTTATTCTCCAATTTTATGCCGTTTAATCTTAATTTAGATAAGTTATTGGTAAGCACTTGTACTTTTTTATGAAAAAAACATAATTTTTTTAATAAGAAAATTTTGAAAGTAATAAAGAGAAAAATGGTGGAGGCGCCGGGTCTTTTATTGTAAAGATTCTACCTCTTCATCGGAGCTCGAAAAATGCACTTCTTGTGTTTACTTGTATTTAACACTACTAAAAGACTTTTTGCCCCATTGAATAGTTTATTGTAGTTTCATTATACTTCGAAGTTAGTGTTAATGACTACGAGACAGATTGCTCAACTAGTTCATTGTAAACTAAACATAATATTTCTTGTAACTGTTTGCATTATAACTGTGACAACTGTGAACGTGATTTAATGCCATAAACTGTGACGCTAACACCTAATAATTGAGTTCCCTGATCTTATCAACAATTTAGGTAATTATAAAAGGTACCTACGCCTGCAATAACTTTCCAGACTACACAACTCGGTTATTAAATTCAAACTTTTATTTCAAAGTATTAAAATCCATTTTGGGTCGTTTACTTTTACGCATTCATAACAAAATAAAATGTCAGAAGTCACCGCATTATCTACTAAACGAACAAAGCAAATTTTCGAGACTATAATCTGCACCTGTTGGCACATTTGCTCATGCGAAACAGTGATGAAAAAACATTAATTTAGACAACTTTCTCATAAAATAACGTTGCGAACATACCGAACCCTGACGTAATGAATACCTTTTTATCATTTATAAAGAATTTCGGATTACAGTAGTATTTTAAAAAATATTACACTGGAGTATGCGGTGAGGAACATTTATCAACAAAATTTCAGCATACCTCCTTTTTCTTTTTTGCTAGAAATTATAATTGAAAAAATACCAGACTACAACAAATAAACCAACTCCATCAACGTACCTAATCATCACGAGTACGTCTTTGATACGTTACCGTGGTTATTAAACGTCAATATTTGTTGTTTGCCGTCGCAACGAAGCATGGCGGTATATCATTCGTTTTCACGGCAAATAAAAACCAACAAAGTGAAAAATTAAATGTGAATATTACTCGTATTATGGCGGCGGTTTATGGTATGCTGCATCGATGTGTAACCGGCTTAGTATTTACCTTTTTTTTGTAAAACGTGTTTACGAATTCGAATGAGAAAGGATAATAAAGCCAATTACTAATATACATCCATCATGATTAAATAGTCGTGACCTTACTTAAAAAAACGATAAGGTAAACTTATCACGAATTCATCACCTTACACGACAACTGTGGTAATTGTTTCGGAAACAAAGGGTGTTCACACTAGAACCGTCGACCGAAATTATAGACTAGACACTTCACGTGTAGAGAATAGTGGTAAGTTGTTTATGCCAAACACATTTGTCACGAGACCGAAATTTCGGCCAAGTAGTTTGCTGGGGAGAAATGGTCATAGAAACTGGAGACGTGGACTAAAACGGAACGGGTTTAGTTAGGAACAATCGTGAGGTAATGTCATTCTAATCTCGCAGAGAATGCGTGGTGAAGTGGTAAAGCACAGTTTTCGGTGCCGAAACGGCTTTACCAATTGTTATTTGGATAAAAGACCACATCAACCATCAAGTAAAAATTCTTAATTAATTAATTTCACGGGATGGTTGAAGATCTTTTATCTTCATGTATAATACGCTACTCAGGAACTTTGATTTTAATTTATTAATTTGAGAAATAAACACTCTTTTATATAATTAATTGTGCAAATATTGCAATAAACAATTTTTTTATTTTCAAAAGTTTCGAAAATAAAGCTTGTACGACAAAGAGTACAAGGCGTTTCGAAAATGGAAAAGTGGAAAAAATATCAGTGGAGAAAAAGAGCTTCTCGCATTTTTTCCGGCAAACCTAATAAAGTCAAACCTTCGAGTTTGTGGTCGAATTACTCAATGCTAAGGAGCACATTGCTGGTGCAATTGAAGAAAAATCAGCAGAATAAAATCATTAAATTTTTGGTAGACGCTTCGATGATGATTTTCTCTTTGTGAAAGTTAAATATTTCAAGGACTGCGAAGTTTGAAAAATAATATGTCAAATATGATGTAAAACTTACAGGTTGTTGCTGTGGTGGCTTAGCACCAATTGTACAAATTAGTTTCCGATATTGACGATCGACAAAGATCGGTCATTTTGCATTAAGATAAAGATTGAGCAGTTCTAATTCTCTGTGAAGTACAGATAGAAAAAACGTACACTGTATAAAGTTCCATCTCAAAACGTGTACTAGGCATTACTTTTGTTGCTATACAGCTACGATGTTGGCAAACACTGATCTTGTCACTGTTAAATGACTAGGCGGATGGAAACCATCTTCAGTAGCAGAAGATTTAGAAAAGTTGCCGTTTTAATCCGAAAATCTGGCCACAACAAGTTCAGTTACGAGTACTGTGCAGTTAATCCACGGAACTATCAACGGTGTCTATTCCTAAAATAAATATTTGTAGGAGCGTCAATTGTACCAGTATTGTTACAATTAACCCAAATTAATAATAAATCAAATTTAACAAAAAATTAAAGTATTTTATCTACTCTTGATGTTAAAGTGTAAGTGAACCTTGCGTTTTGTAAAAAATAAAGCATACTTAAAATCTGCTACAGATTTTTTTAATACTACATACTCGCAAATTTGTGATAAACAGTGGAAAATTTTAGCTCTAAAATATCCAGAATTATTCTAAAAAACTTTCTGACAATTTTTTTTCTTATCTTTAAACAAGTCGATAATTTTGTTGACACAAACGCGTCTAAGTGTAAGATTTATTATATTATATATCGCCTCACATTTTTTCGTGTTATTTCCGAACAATTTTATTTACCTGCTTACCTTTGAACTATTTGTAAACAAAGAACCGTTGCTTAGCAGCCGAAGATAATAAAATTAGAAAAAATATCACAAAAATGGTGGAGGCGCCGGTTTTTAAATTGCTTTTTTTTACAGACATTTTATAAAATTGAATTTTCACTTGACCTTTTACAATTATGGAAGTACTGATATCGATAACTTCCATAACAATTTTTTGTTAAAGATGTTTTCGTATCGCGTACAAATTTTTCAGGCAAAACATAAATTGGAAAAAGCTTTGCACGAATGCTCTTAGTCTTTATAAAAAAACTTTGTGTATATGTATTAAGCAACATTTTTAACATACATTATATATCACAAATGCTTTTAAAAGTTAAATTGAAGAAGGAAATTTTTTTTTCAAAAATCGTGGCGTACAAGCGTGTTAGTAAAAGATTCAAAAACGAATTGAATAAAAATTGGTTAGAATTTCTGATATGTTTGCATCCATTAAAAATTTTTAAATCTAGGTATAAATATTTTTTTAATGTTATCCACCACCTTTATAAATATTTTTTGTATAAACTGCGTTTGCAGTTTTCACTTTATGCAAACAACGCTAAAATACGACTATCATTAACAAATTTCATATAGCCCCTCCCCAAATATTTATCTGCCATCTAAAGCACATTATGATGTTATTACTACAAAACGTGAGCCCTAACGCTACGTAATAAAAAATTTAGAGGGGAATTATGAGGTGAGGTTATCGATAAAATAACACGACTTCCATTATTTTCAAAAGTTGGGATGATGTGTCATAATTAGGGTCATGTCATACCCTTTCAGGATACTCGAACAATTTCAGTTACAATGAATAATTAGTAAAGTATGTCATCCCTCAGATGGTGTACAATGAAATGGACGGAAATATTGCTGAAAAATGAGAATAAGTCATCACCGCCGGAATGTGATCTCAATTTGTTTCGGTTATATTACGACGGTTTGCGACCATTAGTCACTGGAGCGAACGCGGAATGTGGCATTTGTTAGAAATGAACATAGATTAGCTCCTATTAATATTACGTTTATTATTAAAAGTTCTGCGAAAATTAGTGTACACATTCATATGACGTGGGTTTATTAAGACTCCCAGAAAAGAGAAAAATACCAGCAGCGTGAAATTTTTTATTAAAACTTACAACTCTGGAAGTTTAAAGGCGACATTATGTTAAGCAGTTTAACGGATACTGAATCTAATTGCCACTATTTAGAATTTCGAGCGCGGAAAGAGCAAAAAAGTTTTAAACTGATAGCTCAGCGTCGTGAAATTTTGGCGTTGTTGAACTGTTAAGCGCATGTGATTATATCACCTTAAGTTGAAAAATTACTGTTTAATGAGAGTTTTATGTTCTTTTCTCTACCTTTTTATATTAAGTCTCTCCCGAAATAGCATCAAAAGCTTTAAAGTTTATTAAGTCCACTCAGATCAGATTAATTGTTTTAAATTAAAACAGCTCGGAAACTTTCCCAGACAACTTAAGGTTTTCTAATCCCAGGTAAAAAGCTGTACGTGTTTAAGAGGCTGTATTTCAACGACTTTGCTCTCTTAAAATACAGGAGAGAAACGCAAAATGTCCTGACAGAAAATATACACGACATAAATTTTATTTGAATAATCAATAACGAATAAAAGCTGAATTACTGCAACAATTTATGTGGTTTTTATTGGAAACAAAGTTTTTCTATTGCTACATCGATTTAATAACAAAAACATAAAAGTCGTGTTGTTTTCTTCAAAACTTCAATTGAGGAAAATAATCAACTTTTGCCCTAATTTGTGTTTATGGCAACAAAGTAAGGATTTCGTGTTTTATATTTTCGTATTGAAATATATTTATGAATGTTAGATGGAGCCTTGCAGCGAAGCTCTTTCATTACAAAATTGTATCTCACGAAAATTCATGTAGATTACCTCCAGCATCATCTTAGATAACAAAGACTTTAAATATATTTTTTTTTATATTTTTTGCGTCATTACTTTATGAACGGCCTCAGCGGCTGTAAAAAATTTCAGTTCCGTTTTATTTGTCGGAAACCTACGCAGTTGTTCCGAATAAAAGTAATTTTGGAGCTGTTAGGTCGCTCGAATTTAGCCGATGAGAACGAAATTTTGTAAACATATAACTTCAATATTTCCCCTTATCTTGGCCGTCCTTCCCTGCGGCAACTCTCCCATAAAAGGGCATTTTAAAGTTGATGAACTCTTGAAAAATGGGTCAGATTGGAGTCAGACTGAAGTAATCTCCTGGTAAAATCTGAACAAATCTATATTCTAGCACAAGTAATTTTTTGATTGCGCTCGTGGTGCACGAGATTGCGTTAAAGCGTTCGATTTCAAGAGAATGAGATTTTTATTTGCAATTTTCAGCTTGTACTCAACTAAAGTTTGTTATATGAACGTAAACAAGCTTCGAGGAACCTTAAATTAAGTTTCAAAAATTGAAATATTGTTTCGTTGATGAGATGTTGTGATGTTTCCATAGAACCGGAGCGCCTTTCCTCTTCAAATCAGCATGTTGACTTTACTTTGGTCCAATTCTTGTTTCAAATTTATCCTCATTTGCCTATCTTTGGCCTCACATGCGTATCACTGGAATAATAAAGCTTTATATTAATCGCAGGTCCAAGGCAATTATTCAAATGACAGACAAATTAGGCGAATTTATCTCTGTTATAGTTATGTTTGCATGAATGGTAAGCAGCATTTCTTGCTCGGATTGGTCGAGCTGTAAACCTCATGTGTACAGTAATAATAGAAAATTTGTTGTACATGTTAGTGTTGAAGCCTGAAGCGAGGACTGACATTTTCATAGGGCACTAAAATCGAAATGAACCGGGTTTCGGCCAGTATGATTAGTGGCATCATCAACCAAGCGGCCGGAAACCATTAAAACTGGCCGATTTATCAGCTAGAACTGTTTTTATGGCAGCGATTAATTACACCATCAGAACACCCACGAACCTTTGGAAAACGACAATGAAAGTTTCGCCGCAATGCACTAATTGAACGCTTCGGATGAACGGAGTTTGTCTATGAACACTTAAAAAAGCGGAAAATAGCTATCGCATCCAAAACAAAATCACGGATAATTTTTCAACGCCGCAGGAGATTGCACTGTAAACCATAGAATAATTTACAGATTACTCTACTTAACTTAATTATAAACATGACACGTCTAAAGTAAAGCAAATTTCTTAATATAAATTCGTTAGACACAAAAACCAAATTATTTTATTATTATAATATATATTTTTTTTTGTTGCAGGTATAGCAAAAATCACTGCCTCTTGGTGCTTTCATCAACTTCACTTTGGTTTGTCTGGTATTAAACATTTTTAAAATATCTTCTGGCTTCGGTGAACGATGCCATAAATTTATTTTGTTTATTTTTAAACACGCTTTATGTTTGACTATCATCAAAAACTTATTGCCTCTCTATCAACATTTTATCAACACTCAAACACGAATCACCTGTCGCTAGTTTTGCTGTTCTGCATAACTCGCCGAATATAAATGAAATCAAATATTTATTTTAATTTTATTTATGAAAAAAAACTCTATGGATTAAGATTTTATATGAATTTATGAGAAAATTGAGTTTTTCTAGGCTGGAATTGGAAAGAGCTGAATGAGTCTGCGAAATTTCATTACCCATCTTCTCGAACTTGGGCAAACACAAGTTTTTTTGCAACATAAAAAATCTACATCTCGATATAAATTACAATAATTAAATTTCAACTTTGTCCTTTAATATTCCGGAAAGCAGTTGTCATAGGAAAGAAATTAAGACAATATTTACTTTACTTTATTGCAGCGAGGCTCCAGTTTATCGAATTTGTAATAACATAGCCATGCGTAATTTTATTAGGGAGTTATTTATAACATAATTTTTCGTTGGCATTTTGCAGAAATCGAAAGTTTATATTTGCAACCTTACTTTTATCCAAATTGTTCCGCGGTCATAGACAGTAGGAGATCCTTTCGTAGCATAGAATTTTTATAATTTAAATCCGAAGTGAAATTACAATTTAGTATCAATTTTGTCGCTTAATATTCCGGGAAGCAAAGGTCATAGAAATAAAACATACAAAACAATGAATTCTTGGTACAATTATCTTTAAAATGAATGAAATTTTATAACAAATTACAGCTTTAATTTAACGAAATAAATCTAGCAATCTAAAAATAAATATAATTTTTTTTGGGTTACTTTTTTTCTACATCTAATGTCTATTTGATATTTGTCTAATGGTGCAGTTCGTTCTTCTTATATTTGAAACTTTGTGGTATTCTGTTTCTGCCAATTCTACAAAACATTGACAATTCTATATCACATGTCTTTGTCTTTTTTTTTGTTTTTTAGTTATCCATGTTATATTCTTTATTTTTTTAACTTGTTTTTTCGCTTACAGTTTTTTTGTAGTTTAATTTTTAAAATTGTTTGATTGGTTTCTCCATTACTGTCTTTTCTATTGCCGTTCTGCACCACACTGTTTCTTTTTTGAGTCTACTACTTGTTTTGTGGCACTATAACTTAAAGTAATTACAAGAATTTGCATCTACCGCTCTGAACAAATTTTAGTGAAACTATTTAAAAAAAATTAAAATAGAATAAAAAAAAAATTGTCGAAATAAAACAAAACGTAAATTTACAAGAAAGTTTTCACAAGTCTGATCAATGTTTCGTAGCTTCTTGTAGATGTCGTTAAGTACAAACTCTCCACTGTTGTTCGCAAAATTGTTAAAGTAGAACTTAATTGCTTTTAATTTTCGCATGAACAGAAGAAACTTAGATCTCTTGGTAGTGTAGAGTTTCTAGTATATTAGTTTACAAGTACTGAAAGTTTGATAATGTGGAGACTATTCTTTTTCAATTAAGCCTGAGTTCCCGGAAAGTTTTCTCATTGTTGGAAACTTGAAACAAAATGGTAGAAAAATGTATTTTTAATTAATTTGCAAATCAGTAACCTTTACGCGTGCACGATATTTCAGACGTCCACTCTAAATATTGGAATTAAATATGCGTGCGACTGCAGTATATATTTATGCACTGAATTTCAAACCTCTGCTGCTTGCATAAATCCGACAGTTTACGATTTTTAGTTCTGAGATAACGCTTCACACTAATGCAATTTCGGGTTGCATAACTGTTATCCAGCTTCAATGATTTATTATCGATAGAATGCCACTAACGGTTTAATATTATTTTAACAGGAATCATCAAAGTTACGATGCTTAACAATAACATTTTAACGAGTTTTAACCTAGCCAATAATACGAGCCTATGAAGAATTTTCATTAAAGGATCGTAATGCCATCAACAATTTCATTGTGGCCTTTTCATAGCTTAGGCAAGTGCTGCAATTAGCTGCGGTTATCGTGCAATATCGATTCGTGTAGTCTCACAACCATAAACTAAATACAGAAACAGAGACTCATCCCGTTCAAAACTCCATTAAATCTCACATAACGGTCGAAAACGTCCCAATCAGCTGCTATACATTGTTCCGCTACGTTTTCAATCTCGATAAAACTGTTTTGTTAAACATCATAATTTATTCAGGATGACGAAAGTTTGACATAAGAAAACTCTTGTCGCGCATATCCATATAAAAGTTTTTTTACGATGGAAAATTGATGATGCTTTAAAGCTTGTGCCGTAGATTGAATTATTTAGCCGACTCAATTTGTTCTTTTTTCTTCGAGTGATGGATTATTTTTTTTATCGGTGAAAAGTGACGTTTGTTTATTTTAAACCAATTAAGAGACAAATGATACCATAGGCGTAACTTCAAGAGAGGTCGCGACTAAAGTTTCGATAAAGGAAACTGCAACCGATGTAGAAATCCTCTTAGGAAAGGAAGACGACTGGAAATCTCATCATACAGATTAATTGGAGCTTGTTTTGTACATTGTGTTGTCGGAAGGAAAATCGAATGGTTGCAAGGGTTCGCCACCTCTTCCGCAGGTCGACCAGTACCTACACTTTGATTGCTTAGTTAAAAGTAATTTACTGTTTCGTTCGGTAATGATTCAATTAATTGCTTTCTAATTGAATTGATTTGACTTTTGTACTCCTAATTTCAACAAAACACGTTCAAGATAGGTATCAGATAACTACTTCGTATTGTGGGACTAATGTTCTACATGTGGGGGTTATAAAAACAAAGGCGGTTGGGTAACTTGTTGCTTATGTTTAGTTCTTAAAGTTTAATTTTTTATTTTCCACCCAGAAGATAGCAGTAAAAATAAAGAGATTTTAATTACAAATTATCGATATTTTGTTGAAGTATTTTGTTGCTTCTTAATATTTTCCAAGTTTATTGTCGTCGATAATGTGATAATGGCATACACCTACTTAAATTACTGTAGACTGTTATTCAGAATTTCCACTGTCACTACGTTATTAAAATTTACTGCTTCTAATTTGATTGATTTCTTGACTGGTAAAAATTCTGTTTCCAATTTATACAAACATTGATTCATTATTAGAACAACATTTTTTTTAAGAATCTATCACTTTATATTAATCTTCATAATTTGACCTTTAATCTGGGCAGCTACTTTAATTAAGAGTTTTTAAACTTAATTTATGATTTATAATTACTTATTCCACATTTTATGTTTATCTTGTAAATCAACTGTATATTCTGAATATCGAGTATAATTTTATGAGAATTTCTTGAATTTATTAATCACAATTACCCGATCAAAAATTAGAAGTTCAAAAAAAATACATGTGAAGAGATCTAGGAATAGAAAATCTTGACAGAAACAGACTGCCTCACATGTATGAAATTACACACAAATGGAAACAGTTAAAAAGTCAAAAAACTTAAGAATGAGTAATAGTGAACTCTTGAAGACACTACAAATTTTATCAACAAAATTGACGCAAGTTCAAGCTTCTTAGAAACATGTCAAAAGAATAGAAAAAAAAATTAAAATAAATCAAGGATTAATAGAATACTCTAAAATTCTATACAATTAAAAAATAAGTAAAAAAGATACAAAATTTCGTTATTTAAAATTTTTTGAAACTAGTAACTGAAAATCCGGAGAATCTAAAACGTGAAAAAAATATGGAGTCCAAATGCCACAAAAATTTCAAAAAAATTTAACAGTTCAAAAAAATCCAAGAAATCGAAAAAACTAAAAGCTTAAAGCATCTAGAAAACCTGAAAATATTTAAGTAATATGAAAAATCTTCAAAGCATTCTAGGAATGCAAAGATTTAGTCTAAAATTTACTGTGGTTAATTTTTATCTACAATGCTGTCGTAAATTTACAGGTAATTTAAAAGATTTTAGCGCCCGTAAATTTTTATAATCATGGATCAAATTTGTTTTCGTAATATGCATAATTTAAGATAATTTTACGAGATAATAAATAAACAAAGTTTTAATTAATCGACTTCTGAATTTTTTTAATAGTTTTCTAGTGATTACGGTTGTCTATTTTAAAACGTACAGATAGAGCCCTATTTTGCCACACTCTGTATAACAGATCTAATAAATTCAATTTTTGTTTTTATTTAGTATTTAAAGTGTTAAAAGAAGAAAATAGAGAATTTATAATAAGAAATTTAAATTATTTTTGTAAAAACAGAAAATCAGAATTACAAAATCTGAAAAAAAGAAGAAAAATTGAAGATCTCAAAACATTGTATTCAAAAATCTAGATAATTTAAAAAAAAAACAGTCAAGTTTATTATGTGTTTTAATCTTATTTACAATAGATTAACATACAAAAACAACAATAATTTAAACAAAAATTTTCGTCTCTTTAATAACAAAATTTATAACAAAATCGTGATAAGTATGCAGAGGAAAATCTAACCTCGTATGATGAGGAGCTCCTGGAGGACTTTAACGGAAATCTTATCACTTTACTGTAATGACATTGGTTTAAAGAGATGGCAGAGCTCTCGTTAGCTATTTAAATTAATTTTTTCTGTTATTAAACAGCAACAATATTTTTATTCCACTCGTGTTACTTATAATCTGTTTTTTCACAAAATAAGTGGTTGTGATTTGATTGGTTAAATAGTTGGATTAATTAAGGCACACCCAATTAGCGAATTTAGTTAGTTAAATATCATATAAGGGTGTAACGTAACAAAAATATTTACATTTGAAACTGCATCATCAAAGGACCAAATTATTCTAACGCTCAGAGGTCTCTTTGCATAAATATTTGCATGAATCCCGATATTGTTGTATTATAACCTGGTTCAAAGTAGCTCACAACTAAAATTACCAATAAATTAGTAGAGTATCAACATCATTCAAACTAAAAAATCAAAGTTGAAGTACTTTCTAAACAAAAGTCATTAAAAACCAATTTAATAATCAGGTTAAAGGAGCTTTAAAATTTCAACTGATCATTTTTCAGCATATTGTTGTGATAATTAAATCTACCTAGAAAGCTTTTTTTTAATTGGAAAACAAATTTAATTTATTAAATAGAGTGGTTGTTTGAAAGCAATTTTATAACTGTGAATAAATGTAACTTACTTTATCGTTCTTTTTCTTTTAAATTTACCTTTTCTCAATGAACCCGTTAAATTCGTAGTTCACAAAGTCAGGTTTCCGCAAAACAAACCAATTCGTCGTAACAAAGGCCACGTCAACCTCGTTTAATTAACAAGCATTCAATATAACCCACCTTGTTTATCCTGAAGCAAATAAAAACAATATTCGCGCAAAGTTTCAAAACATAAAACTCCGGGTTACGGTGATGATGTAAGTTGAAAGCAACGCAAACACTGTGACAACACCAGTCCTGAACTCCAATAATATATGGTAGAAGTTTCTTTCGAAAAGGTCGTCAAAACTTAGCTTTTGCGTGCGCCCCGTCTTGAATAAGACGAAGGTGCCAAGTTGACGAATTGACTGTGACTTTTCACTAGAAAATGTCTGATTTGAAATACAGCTGAGCTAGTTTAAGCCGCTGCAAGAATGATACATCTACTTGCAACGTAAAATTAATTTAATCGAAAAAGCTCAAAGAAAGTGTAAAAGTTGGAAGGTTGTTTTTAGTTACAACTCAAATCTAGTTTCATGTAGGTGATATAATTTGTTGTATTCAGCTTTTTGTAATTAATTAGGATGACACAAAGCTTTGTAAATGGTTAATTGTCAAATCGAGTTTAATTTAAAATCTTCTAGACAGGATCTAAGCTTCTCACAATTTTAATACCGTCGGTAATACCTATATATCTTCGTAGCTTTGTCCGCTCGATTGTCAAGTTGAGAAACGTGGAAACGGAAACACAGATAACAATGGAGAGTAGAATGGGAATGGGAACCTTCTTCCTTAAGTATGCAAGAGCTGGAATTTTCAGTCAAAAATTCCGGCTAACCATTTCCGACAAAAATGTAAACGTTTTAAGCTCAAGCTTCCGAATTTTATTGAATAATATGTAAATTTCTGTCTAAATCTAAAAACGACAGGACAAACATTGAGGGATTTGAATGGCTGAATTGAACTCTCAGTCTGAGTTTCCGATGGGCAATAATCCGAATCTCCAGGCGAGGTTCCGGAATTGAGAACGTACGTTGGATTGTAAAAACTATTCCGTTTTAACAATGTTGACAATTTTATTAAATTTATCTCGGAATTATTGCAACATAAATCTCGATGTAAATCTGAATAAATTATTATTCTGAATGTTTCTGTTGCGCCATGAGAGAATTATGTGTGGATGTCTCTAGCGCATTTTAGCCAAACAAAATTATACGAGCACTCAACTTAAGAAAACTATTTTAAGTTGCACGACTCGAAAAGGAACAAGACATTTATTGTCACTTTTGGTTGAACTAACTCCACTAAATCACTGAATAGTTTTGAATTTTAAGAGAACTGGGCTTAACAACTTTTTACAAAAGCTTTTGTGTAAAATATGTAAACACGAGAGAAATTGGAACGCGTCCCATGACATGTAACCGTATTTTAAAATTAACAAAACTTTGACGCAACTAATGAAAAAGTTTCTCTTGAAAAATGTGAATCTCATCAATATTAAAATTACATCGAACTCATCCTACCAGACATCAAATTATTCATAGAATTTCAGGTCACAGCTTGCACTGCAGACTGATAACTAAATAAACAGATCACAGCATTAGTAGGTAATTAAAATTTCATTGCACAGTTCACTGGATAAATATTAATCGTATAGTGCTAGAACAGTAAACATTGCAACAGTAAAAAAAAATCTAAACCCGCTGTGAACTTCAATCGATTGTTCTGTTTATTGAGTAATCAGTAATCAATAATGAACTATCAAACTTGAAGCAGGTTTACTCCTACATTGGATTGTTCTTTTATTTGAATTATTTGGTATGTTTATGCTGCCACCCTATACAAACGATAGATCCCAAAAAATTTAAAAATTAACCAATTAGAAATTGATGCGTAATATTTTAAGCTATCGATCTTAGTATGCAAAAACAATTGCGGGACAAACAAAAACAAAATCAATTAAAGTTTGAGATGTGCTTTTTCTTATTAAGACAGCAGTGTTATTTTCTGCAATTTTCTATTTTTTTTTTATAAATTATTTGAATTCTAAAAGTAGCTAGATTGTTTGTTGCCGTTTTTAGAATTTTTGTACCCGTTGTAGATTTTCTAAGATATGGGTTTTTTTAAAATTCTTTGCTTCTCAATTACCTCTTGGTCTCATCAAAAAAGTTTTATTTCAAAGGATTTTTTTTAATTTTTAGATGGTTTAACTAAAATGAATTATTTGGATGCTTTGATTTTTTTGTATTTTTAAATTTTTTTAATTTTATCAGACCACCATAATTTTTTATTTTTCTTAGATTACTTGTGTATGTTGTGCATTGTATTTTCAAATATTTAGATGTTTTAAACTCTTAAGTCCTTCAATGTATTTTAAAGATGTAAAAAAGTAACTGATCTGGTAACAATCTAAATAAGCATCTTCAATAAAATTCAACGACAATTTAAAAACTGGAATTTAAGATAATATTTTAAAAGTTTACATATTTTAGTGATATTTAGAATAATACATGAATAAAGTATAAATTAAAGTATAACGTAAAAACTATTAATCTTAATTTCTTATTTTTGTAACTTAGATAAGAATAGTTATTTATGTATCAAGGCAGTGAAGACGATAATTATTTGAGTTTGAAGAACAAACGCAGTGAAGTTAACAGCAAACTAACAAATTGTAAATAAGATGCAGAATGTAAGAAATTGAAGTTTTTCATAAAATTTATCTCTACGGCTGCAAAAGAGTTGTTCAGTCTGTAAAGAATATTTTGATAGATGGGTTCATAAAATTTATCTTTATGGTCCTAAAAAAAATTGGTAAAGTAAACGTAAATAGAGTAATTACCCAAAAAAATTATATCTTCCCGTAACTTGAAAATCTTAATTTTTTTAAACATTTTACAACTACAGGAAATCCTAAAATAGATAACAAATATTGTCCTCCACTTGTGACGGTCAAACAATTTGAAAAGTTTGTACACATCAAAGAAATTTTTTTGAAATTTTTAAAATGTTAGAAGTTTTCGGGTGTTTTAATAATTTAACAATATCATTTAATAATACCATAATTTTAGAATAATAATTATTGCCCAAATAATTTTAAATATTACAAAAAAATCTAAAAGCTAAAGTTTAAAAAACAAAATCGTGTAAATTACAAAAACTTAAGAAATCTGAATGTTATGACCTTAAACCTGTTGAATTCTGCAAATATAAATTTAAAATTACAATTTTTTTTTTCAAACTGTTGATTTGGAAATTAAAATGGATCGAAAAATGTATCTAGTTTTAAAACTCTTGAACTTTTAAATTTCAGAATTTATTAGAAGTACAATTTTTGAACAATCAAAATTTTCTTAAAATTTAAAGAAATATATGTATAAATAATCGTAAGTGTTCTAAAAACTTATATATTCAGTATATCTTTAATACATGTCTTTGTGAATTTTTGTACTAATTTATTCATAAATATTTTCTGTTTATTTTTAATTCACTAAATAGTTAATTCTGGGATCAAAACTTTCTGTCTTTAGACTATTTGTATGTAAAATATTTTTGTTTTATAAACTGGGACGATTTTCTGAGAGCTATTATTTGCTGATATATAAGATACAGCTTGTTTATAAATAATACAGAAATTACAGTTCAATGATCTCAACAAAATACAGCATACGATCAATGCTATAAATTATTACAGTTTTAGGTGTAACTAATAGCATTAACTCAAAATGAGATATAATACAAATTGCTGCAGACGTAATTCTTAGAAGAACTCGTATTTGAAAAGAGCTTTCATCAACTGCTTTAATAAATAACATTTTCAATTATAGTAGTGAAAGCTCGTATTTCTAATGGTGATAAGGGTCTAGTTGCGCAATGGCATATAAATACCAGAGATTGCCAGAGCTTTAAACTACTTTACTGCAGAACTAGAGACAAACACTTCTATTCACGTGGGGGCGCAACGTTATTAAACTTGAACTAAAATTTGACCATTCCAAACATACATATTTCGAGCTTGTTGGATCTGTTCTAATGCCACGGAACAGTGGAATTTAGCTGACTAATCATCACTCTGGCGGATTGTAATAAAACGTTCCATTGCCTTATAACGAAGTTAAAAAAGCTTCTCCGACCAAACGGAGAAGTTTTTACAAACCCTTATAATATATTTTTGCTCCTTTAGATCTCAATACGTTTAGTAAATAGAGAACTGTGCACCGAGTTCTCCTCCTGCATTCACATTTCTTCTCCGATCCAATCCCGGAAATGTAATTTCCGACAATGCAATTCTTGTGCGCTTTTTCGCGATTTTGTTGAAAGAAAATACTTAAAATAGGCGATCTTTGATCATTTGTTTTAGGAGATCTTTCCTGAAAATCAACATAAATAGCTTCATCGATCAGGGTAGCGGAATAATCGAGTCTGTCTATCCAAGAAAGCCCCGCGTAAATTCTAGGGTGATGTAGTATAGATGGGGGTGCCATTACGGCCCTGTGAGACTACTGGGTAAGCCACGTTGCGTCAGCAGATAGCATAGCAGATACGCTCGATCTCACCTGATAATTGTGTAATTGAACCTATCCAATAGTAGTAATGAATGTAGACACGGCTGCAACGTGCGTCACTTAATAATGGCTTGATTACGGCCTAATGGGATCGTTATGGTCTGAAATAAGGGTTCAGCAGACCGTTCTTGCACGGTTAGGACTATTTAACAATACCACCTAATCAAGGATAAATAAAAACACAAATTAGGTTTCGCGGGAATTAGCTTCCAGGAAATAAGCAATCTTTTCTTTATCAGTGACTTTTACATGTTACAAATTTTTTTGTTATATTATGCAACATCATAATCGTTTTTATCAAAACACACAAACAAAGCAAAAACGGATACGCATACACCCCCGGAATAAAACAGAAACATATTATTTCAGACCTCCACCATAACTCAGTTTTCAGCATTGTCAGATGCAACAAGGCCTAGATTATCTGTTCAACGCTATCAATTATGTCCGATTTGGTCAATTTGAAGATTTATTATCACATTTTCCCAATATTGGTAGTAGAAAGCTCGTCGTTAGAACAGACGCAAAAGATTCTTTGTGCTAACGATTTTTATTTTGTAATTTATATGAACAATACAGGTACGAACAAATACCGGCTTTATGTTCATTACTTTTGTGTCGTTGAATATTCGAACTCCCATAAACAAGATCATTTTTTGACTTTGATTTTTTCGTACGCTGAACAGAGCATTGTCGGAAAAAACAATATTTTTGGTTTAATAGTCTGGGACGGCAGCAGTTGTTTTGTTATTCGCTCATAGAATGGAACTATTTTCCAATGCAGGCTCTGAGCAAAAAGTATAGAAAATATTGACGATTAAGTTTTAAAGTTATGGAAGTTTATATGCGTTTGGCAGGAACTAGCTCAAAGGGTCAGTTAAGTTATCGTATGTGGCATAAATTATTAAGATCTTAAATTTAATACTGCATTTATATTACAGCAAAAAGATTAAAGATCAAAGTTTTGAAGATGTGTTCATAGAATTTGATGTGAATAATTCACCTACGAAGCTTAAGCTGGCTAAGGCTTCTCACCTAGTTTTCCAAAGACTTCGGGTTCCACAAGAAGTCATAACAAAATCAATTCTTACTTTTGGTTTACAAATTTTTCAGAAAGTACGATCTTGGGGCGAAGTAAAATTTAAAAAAAAAATCTGTTAGGCTAAAAGAAGAGTTTGAAATTAAAAAAAACTATATCTCTCTAAAGATGGAAATATTTAGAAAAAAAACTTCAATTCCAATAAATGTTCTTTTGCAAAATTTCAGAAAATTATTACATTTTTATTTCTGACTACATTAATTAATGTTGTAGATAATCTTAAGTTCTAAGTGCAAATACTGATACGTCAAGTATCAAGCTAAGGAAAAAAAAATCACATAAACATCCTAATGCATTGTCATTTTAAAAATAATTTTGACATTCGAACTATTACCAATACTGAGAATTAATTAATTCTAAAGTATTTCTATGTCGCAGCAATTATATCGCACTAGCAATATTCATTAGTTGGGTCATAAATAATTTAGTAGCAATTAGAATTTCTACATAATTCCAATCAAAATTGGTAGTCACTATCAATTTTCTATAATGTCCATGTCAATAATAAACCAATTTCCTATTTTCTAAAATTGAACTGTTGCATGTTTATTATTTTAGTCTGCATAGCATTGTGGGCAGCTTTCATCAGATATGCACTCAGACCTTATAAAATTGCTGCATAAACATGCAATTGCAACGTAAGGGATTTTCGGTGTTATCGAAACATACATATGCAGAATGCAGTCGCATATTTACCCATCATGAAAGAAATACAGACGCTGTTCTGAAGCAAGAATTTCACATTTGGGGTTATACAAAGTAAAGTGTCATTAGAAAAGTTTTATAACGTGATAATGTCAGTTTTAAATTTCTTGAACTACACTGCACGCTACCACGCTCGTGCATTGTAAACTTAATGTTTGCTCATGTATACCAATAATTACTTTTTTATGGACTATAAAAAATAACATTCGTTTCTTTGATGTATAAATCACAACTATTTTATTAGAAGTTTGTCTCTGATTTAGCGTGACATTTGTGTAAGTCAGTAGGACAAAAAGTAGTCAGCTTGTTCAAACTTTGGAGACAAGTCCCAAGCTCGCTTTATAAGAAAAACTAATTAAGCAAATCCATCTATCACTTATTTGTTTATTTAGAACCAAGACTGTCTTGAATGATTTAGGAGTGTATTATAACAGGGGAGCGCTTTCCACTTTCCAGTACCCACTTAAATTTTAATGTAATGTCTGCTTCAGTAACAGGAATTGAACTTTCACAAAGATGTCCCTTTCAGCGCAATGCGATATTTTTAAGGATGTCACATTTGTACCTGTTTCAATTAAAATCCTTTTAAAAGGATATTCTCTGCTTGCTTCTGTCCTTATCCTAACGAAGGTTTCGTTCCCGAAGCAAACCGACGAAAAAAAGTACCGAAGGTTTTAATTAGAGCGAAGTGTACGAGGATCAACAAGGATCACACCAAGCAGCTCCTAATCTTTTCAATCAGATTAATCAGCGGACACAGTCACTTAATTACATAATCCTTGCATCTAAATCTATTAAAAGATTTAGATTAAACTAATCATTTTACGAATCGCTCGATTTGGGACAACGGAAGATATTTACTAAAGCAGAAGTAAAACTTGACACTATTTTCAAATAAGATTGTTTCCCATGTGGTATTTGGACCCCGGTCGCAAAGTTAGAATTGAAATTCTCAGGATAATGTGTAATAAGAGAGTCTCTGCTGTAAACTCCACTTGTGCAAAAAACTCTGTTGTGTGATCCGTATAATTAACATGGGAGCACTCCATCACGCGCTTTCGTCAAAACTTTATCTTCAATGACTGTACAAGGTGGGATTTTATGAGTTAATGCATTTTAGTAGTGACTTAAGTTTTATTATAATCTGCTGTTTATGGAGCGATTTCAGACTTAAAGTCCAATTTTCTTCTAGATACGACCGTAAAAGTTATCAGGAAGTGACTTGAAAGAGAGATTATATCATTTTATGTTATACATTTTATATACATGCCTAGAAAAGAACAAAGACAGTGACAGATTTATCTTTTTTAGTTGCTGTCTAGTTAAAATCATTTTTAATTCACTCTAGTAATGTGTGGAACTAATTAAAAAAAGCTCTCTTTTTATAAATAAATTAGGGTAGCATTAGGGTAGCATTTACATGATAAAGAAATGAATTTAATAAATCGAAATGTTTATTTTGTGTTAAGAATCATGAAATTTTGGTGGATATAACATGAGCATAAAAATTCACTGTGGTGTAAGTGTCACGTAATTAATCTGATTTTGTGAGGAATAAAACATAAGATAATCGTTAATAGAGAAATATGGCGTGATGTTACACAATGATAGTCCTATTGGAGGGGCAACTAATTTATATGTCTTTTATAAATGGCAACGCTTGAAGCGACTTTGCAGATTTACGCTATCACAGCAAAACTCGGCACTTGAGATTTATTTGGTGGCCGACAGGGGCCAAACCACATTGAGTCTGGTATTTGAGCAATGTAACCTCTTGAGTTCCAACAAGCTCAGGTCAAGCCCATATTTTTGTGTTTGTAGTCCTTATGACCGCTCCTAATCGATAGTAGTAAAAAACTCATATAAACTCACCCTTTTACCCTGATAAAAATCATGTTTTATGCATATTCAATGTAGTAAAAATGTGAAGCCTTTAATGTGATTTAGGACGTTTTCTTCATGATGATTAAGAAGTAAACAATGCTAGATAATTTATGTGTGTCAATAGAAAAGACTGTAGAATTGCGAAATGAATTATTCTTACACTGTAACCGGTGTAGGAGTTTTCTAAATAAATTGTCGAAAAGGATCTACAATGCAAAACAAGTTGTTAGGTATCGTGTCGCCATCTGTGTTAACACCGGAAACTTCTCTTGTTGCGGAATAAATTTAGCAAGTATTTTACGAAGGGGTGGAATTTCGGGGGTGATACGTAAATCCTGTGATTATTGGTGAATTTACAAGGGCATAAAAAATGAACTTGATGTAATACACGTCGAGGGTAAAACACCCTTTTAGTTTATCAATACATAAACGTAAGTGGAGCGCTGCTGTGATAGTTCGGGGTCTTTTACATTATTAATGGCTCAAAAAGCGACTTCTAAAACCATGTGCATCCAACCGGAAAAGCTAATTTGTAATTTAAACAAACAATTACAAGTTTTGCTGTATCAAACGTAATTTCAACATACAAACAGCAAATGCAGCTTATTGGAAGAGTTTTTGCCCCCGGTAATAATCGTTCAAAGGGAATTATTTGTGACTGTAACGGGTGAAGCCCACTTAATTAAATAAATGCGGGTATTAATATTCATATACAAGATTAATCGAGGGCGTGCCACCAAATCAACAATACGAGAGTTTTCGCTTCCGGGACGTTTCCTTCAATTTTTTGATAGTCAAGGAAAAAAATTCTTCGTGTTGCCAACATATGTTACCCTTAAATTCTGTTGATTCAAAATCAAATAACTTATATTTTGTAATGAATTTATGGTTGATTTCATGCAAACTCTTGAGCACGCCAACCTTCGATCGCCATTTGAGTGACAGCCTGTTTACGCTATTTTCCTGAGAATTCCGAGCATTTCCAAAATCCGACTTTTTTCTGTTCCGGTTAAATGTAATTGTTTGTCAAGTAGTTTCCAGTCCAATAAAACCTCCGGAAGCATTCTTTCGTAATCGCAGTCATTTAGTTTTTTCCCATGTGTATGTGAGTAGCATTCCGTGACTAGCCTAGGCTTAATTATCAACTAAAGTTATCGTGGTAGAGCCCATGGTAAGCCGGCAGCAGAAAGACTTATTATTATCGAAATCAATACTCGCCGAGCTGGAGAACACAACAGAACAATACAAAGGAGCGTGATGTGAAATTTCAACGTTCATTGTTGCCAACGGAGGCCCCAACACCTGGCCCTCAGCATTGTTTGCCCTGAATTAATGTGGAAGGGGGCGAGCGTCGCGATTTTTGCTCCGATTCTTTGAGTTTTTACCGTCGTTGTTTGTAATTGGTTTCTCCGAGCAGAAGTGTTGACGCACAATCTTTTCAATCTGAGAAGACAATTATTTGCATTTTATCCTCCTAAGCAGCGTTTCACAAACGCTAAATTTTGTTAGTGTTGAGCTCTTTTAAATTAAATGGAAGTTACACAGATTGTCATTATTCTAAGCACTATCTACGGGTCAAAATCACGAAAGGGAAGCAGTTTTTACGGATAAAAATCGGTGCAAAATACCAAATTTGCCCGGCGCATCCACCATTTTTGCCAATATTTTTTTAAATATTTTGGCGTTTAATAATAACTTGACACGTTTGATATTTTGAATTATTAATTAACCAATTTTTTAGATTTTCATAAACCGATTAATCTCACCAAATTGTATAGAAATATACAACACAAATTTTTTTTCCATTTGTTGAAAAAAAAGACTTAAAACTAAACTGATTTTTTTTACATCATTTTATTAATTGTTTTGAATATGCTTAAAAATTTCCATTAATGTTTGCTGCATGTCGACAAAAACAGCAACGAGGAAGCTAAAAATTCTTGAGTTTTATATCTGCTTCCTTTTGTTCACTTACTCTAGTAGTTGTATAAGATTACAGTCATCAATCATCAGACATGAAGGAACGTTAAAAATAAAAAACGCAAAGGAAGATTTAAAAGCGCCATACTCGTACATCAAAATAGTCTAAAAACTGTCCTAGCTAAACATTGTTTCAAACATTTACGTCCAAGATTATACTTTTATCCAGTGTTCTTAACTAGAACTTGTAATAATCTCCGAGAATTAGATAAGATCAATATTTAATTCACGATAAAGTGCACAGCTAAAAAAGTGTACTTTAAGTTTAAATCAGCTTCCTGCATTTGTCAAATCGATAGTTTCTACTTTGCATGCAAAGCCGATGTAATAGATTTTTCTAAAGTTTGCGTTTGTTGATATAAAACACTATTGTTATAACAGAGTAAATCTCGAGATAATTATATTGAAATATGGTTAAATCTGCCCTCAAATCGATACACGGTAATATTTTCCAGAAATTGAATCACCGTTTGATATTTATCTCCTGACGGAATGGAACCGACCATAAAAGAGTTAATCTGAAAGCTTGAACTTTGTCATATTGATTTATTGAGCTTTATTAACGAAAAAAAAGCGTTTGAGTGTTCTTTACAATCTCTGGTTGATTTATTTAAATCTGAATCGAACACAATGGACCTAACAATGCAAGAAGATTTCCATTTAGCTTTGTTTGCTTTATTCAATTTTCCTGGTGGAAAGTTCATTTTATAATATTCTCGTACAAGTAGTTTTCTCAATTTTACTTATCCTGACATTCTCTATTAGTTCGTGGTTCGAACTTACCACTTAGCAGTTTGTACAACCTTAATGGTTTATCCAGAGCTGAGGAAAAACTTAAAATTTGTTTAGGTAGCGGTTCCTTTTAATTTTTTAGTATCATGTTACTTCAATTTTGTTTAATTGAGTTTTAATTTCTAACTTGATTAATTTTTCAAGTATTTTTATTTCAACATTAGAGAGGTTTTAAAAATTTATTAAAATAGACAATTCTGTGCATGCACGAAATGAACTCAATAAATTAATTAATTTAAATCGAAAAGCTGGATTTAAAATAAAATGGACGGTTTAGTCAACCATTTCAAATTCAAATGATATGCTAACAAAGTTTGTTACTTTTCTGTCAGCATTTTATCACCAATAAAATGTTGCAGGTTTAGTATTCACAATGTCTGTAAATTTCTCGTTCGGTCACTTTAGTCTGTTCAGTGTCCTCCAGCAACATCAGAACTTTGTTTATCAACTAAAAATAACGAGAAGGATGAATCAATATTTTATGCATGAGGTGAGAGCATGGTTTTTTTTGTCGTAAAACTTATGGAAGTAGTAATTGGGAAAGTTTTATTTGTGTTATCTCCTTAGCAACCTTCGATTTTATTAAATAAGAGTTTTTGTTAGAGCTGAATCTTCGTCTATTTATAATCCAGCCTGGATCGGTAATTGGAAAAAAAGACAGAAAAGGCTGTTAAAATCTGAGTAAATATAAAATCTAGATTTAGTTCCGTTAAAACATAATAATCTCATCAGAGAAAAGTGTGTTTTTACCAGGAAAATTTGATAAATAGTTATTTGGACCTGATATTTTTAGATTCTAAACAACATATACATCAAACTTTACATCAGGAAACAGTTCCCGACAGGAACCTGCAATAGCTACTTCTAAAATATTGATGGTTTTTGTAGTATGCTCCAGGTTCTAAGCTGTACATAATTTCAGCCTGTCATCGTCGGTAAAATTGTACCGTTTTTTTGTGTAGCAAAAATTCTCTTCCACATAGCTTATAAAAAGTAATTCTTTTTTTTAGTAATATCTTTCCATTGCAAAATTTCAGTTACGCCCCTGTCAGCATCCCATCTGAATTTATTAAACCGTTCTTTCGACATAGTCGCGTAGATACATATTTCATCGTAGCTCTGACAGTGTACAAGCGTTTCATAAAGTGTCTTCCTGTCATCCCAATCCGTATGGTACACATGCAAGCGGTCTTGTTAGTCAACGCTTATAATCCGAATTAGCTCTTGTTGGTCTTGGGATCAAAATCACAAAGCAGCCATCCGTCACTTCAGAGTTGTGATTGCAGAAAAACGAGCTATTTCAGGGCGGCGCCAAAACAACCCCCCAAGGACCCAACAATAAAGCGAATTTATTGTCGTAAATTACATCGCCTGAAATTTCCATGTAGAATGATGATTTCAGTGGTTGTACAGCAGCGCCGTGGGCGGAGGCGTAAAATGTCGCCGTTTCAGGCGCTCAGGTGACTTCGGAAAGAGCCTTCAGGTGTACTTGCTGAATGTTTCAACACGTACCCGGTTTATTATTCAGTGGTCTATTAAAACTCTTAGACGCTAGGCTTAGGAAACACTTAACCAGCGATTGGCTTGCTAGTGATACCCTCGTAAAACAGACAAGAAAAATACGCCTGCCGAATAATTAGGGCGCTTGTAGCGGCTATAGAACGACGGAGCACACGTTATTTAAGAAAAGGTTTTTCTTTATAAAACTTTAAACATTACTGTTGCTGGCACGAAATTTAATAAAAAAGAATGTACCCACACAAAGTGCGTGAATTTTGTTTATTTAATGTACGTTGTTATTCACGTGGCATTTTTATAATTTAATTTGAAATTTATTGTACCTAGGGCTAATATTTCTGAACTCTCGATGATAATTCTGAACTGTTTTTGCAGGTTTCTGTTTTCTACCTTGCTGTAAACAATTTAAATTAGTTTTATGGAGTTGTCTCTTTACTGAAATAGTTTGGGAAATAAAAACAAAATATATTACTGGATACATCTTAAAAAAATTGCTAAACTCTCAAACCGTCAAAGTTATTTTCAGTCACGAACAAGAAAATCAATTTTATAAACTATAAATCGAAACTCTGCTTCAATATTAAAGTAACTAAACTTCTTAACATAAATTTCTGATTCTAAAATTAAAAATGAGAGATTTAAAAATTCCAAACTCTTAGATGCTCATATATCAAATTCTCAGATCTACGTTTTTCAGAATCTAGATTTTATGTAACCCTTTAAACTTTCACAGTTTTCACTTTTTAAACATTGAATTAAGCAATGTTTGAGAAGGTTATACAAAAGACTCTTATATTCTACATGTCTATGTGACAAAACCTTATATTTTAAATTCTAGAATTCTAGAAGTTTTTAACTCTGTTACTTCAGATTGAAAACTTCTATACCATTTACAAAAATTCACGTTGAAAAAATCTAGATGTTTTAGAAAATTGAATATACAATAAAAACTAAAATCTATCAGCATTTCAAAATAGCTGTTTCTAATATTAAAGATGTTAGTTTTTGTTTTCACTTAATTTTAAATTTGAAAGACTAAAATTATCCAAGAAGTTTTTTAATTTTTGGAATTTTGGAAACCGTCAATTTACAAGAACTTGTAAAGAATTTATGGTAATTCATATTCTTGCGGTTAAATTAACTTTTAAAATGTTTGTACCATGTTAAAATTTTACAAATTCGAAATTTTGTAATTTTATAAAATTTTAAGAACTTTAAAATAATCACAATTTGATCTGATTAACTTCGAGGTATTAATAAATTCTACATAATTGACGTTTCAATTGATGGTTTTTAATATTAAACCTCAAATCAGTTTTTTTCTATAAAGCTTTATAGAATAATATAAAAAATTACGTAATTGGGATAATCTTTCAGAATCCTAAATTTTTTTAAAAATTTTCTGAAACAATAAATAGGTTCTTCTATAGCAACATCTTGCTCAAATCAGATTATATTTTAATAGTAGTATTTTTTATCAAATAATGGTGGATGCGCCAGGCAAACTTCTTGTAATTTTACGAAGGAAAAATATAATTAGGTAAATATATAATAAATATTGTATATGAAAAATGCTACTGTGACTAAAGACCCTATATTACACTACAAATAATTTAACATGCATCTACATATTGAATATTTTTAATAAACGTTCGGAATTTATTTACATTTACACAATGTTGTTTTGTTGTTGTATATGAACAAATATAAAAATTAATGTTTTAAATGTTAAAGCAAACAAAAATAGTAAATTTGTTTATGCATACAATTTAAAAATAAAATTGTCTTGATATTGAGTTAAAAATTTCGTCCGTAAGTTAAAATTATAAAAGATCTCAAAAAATCTATGTCACAAACAAATTCACGGAATGCACCAGATTTTGCTGCACTGTTATTTTCCGAAGCAGTTCACAGAAATAAAAATTGTTGTAAAACTTAGTGTGATAATTTTTATATAAATATTTCACATTTTAGTCAACGCTTTGGATTATAGCCAAAATCGTCATAAAAAAGTGAATTTTTTTTTTTTTAAACTCAACTAAATTAGAAGTTGACTTTTCTCTAAATGCAGGCAGTGGTCATTTTCAAATTAAGTACGTTCTGCCCTCTGAAAGTTTACAGAATAGTAAGCAAATGTTACATTGAAGTTTCAGAACGTCGCTAACAGGAGATTAAGATCAGCGGAGGGTCCTCGATTTTCACCCTGATCGAACCTAAATGTGACAAGCACATCCGTTCTTAGTCGAAAAAATTCCAATCGATAAGAATCAAGCATAAAATAAATTATTTGTGATTATTTCGTCGCTTTGATTATAGACGGCAAAATTACAACAGTGTCGTAACTAAAAACTAGCACTATTAAAATAATTCTCAAATTAAACAAATTGACATTTTCTGTAAACGCCTCAAAACAGGAGCAACTTTTTTGCCTTCAAACTGATCCCTGCCTGTCACACACGTCTAACAGTCTATTTCACACCAGTGGATCAGTCTCACCACTCCAACATGCCTGCCAACCAGATTTCAATAAAAGCAGACGCAAAGTGAGCAAATCGGCGTTAAATCTCAAGCACATTCTTTTCCGTTTTCGACGTAATTCGTTCAAATCTACACAAAAATAAGCGATTTATAAACAAATTTTTACTCGCCTTCCGGAAACATTTCTTAAGAATTGTTGAGAGAGGTTCTGGCAGTAGAGCCAGCATTGTGCAAGATTAGGGTGAAGGAATCGAAGTGTAAAATTCTGGGATTTTCACGGTACGGTAAATCGCTCTGAATTCAAAAGCAAGAAAGTTGTGTTAAATTTTTTAACCAAAAAAGTAATTAGGAAGAGTAAGTTGCAGACGCAACAAGTAGCCACAGAAAAAAGAAGTTGAGGTGGAAAAAATTATTTGCGAGGTTTTAAACCCGGTCACGGTCATGAACATGACTTGGGAAAATAAGCCAGAGATGGGTTTTTCAGTAAAATTTCATTTCAGAGTTTGTGGTAATAAAACTGCAGTCTTGCATTACATTTTAAATAGATGCAACTCTAACGAGCTCGAACTAGCGTTTTGTATTCCGCAATACTGACTTTTGATTTTATTGTCTTTTGTTGTAGAAATAAAAACACGAATGCAGTGGAAACTTGTGTGCACTTGTAAATAGACTTTCTACTACACTGGGAGCTTCCAGTTTCCTGTACGCTTTATTTTCGAATAAAATCCGCAGTTTTAATTACAGGTTTACCACACTAGAATTGCTGGTTGAGCAACATGTTAAAAGCTACATTTTTATCCTATCTTCCGTTGTGGTTGGAGTATTTTTAAATTTCACCCTTCCATAACAAACTTTAATTAAAACGGCGGTGTTCTTTGAAGGAGACACATTTTGCATAATTGCTCAAAATGGAGACATCTTGCGAGAGGATCTCTGTGTTTTGACAAAGACAATATTTTTCAACAGACCCACTTTCTAGAGACGCTGTCTGAATAAATAGCAGCTGCGGCTAAATGACCCTCATGGAACTTTCAGACCAAGAAGTTGAGCTTAAATAGAAAAATAAAATCAAATTAAGGATAAGGACACAATAAATATTTGAAGTTAGCCATCGGCGCCGGAAAGGACGATTACAAGTTAATTGGGAAATGTCTCAGACGACCCGAGTTGCTGAATGAAAAAACTAAGATAAATATTTTAGTACAGTGATAAAGCGGATTCTGCAGGATCCTGTGTAATAATTTGATAGAAATTTTTGTAATTTATTGGGGAGCACACTCGGAGTACTGGATTTTTTGCTACCTTCAAACTTAATTCATTGCCAGCATCTTCCATAACTGATACAAATCGTCGAATTTTCTCTTAATTCGGTGTTTAATCTACCCAGCTAAAAAAGTGAAAATTTATCGTTCAATTATTCTGGGTAAAATTAATTATTTACCCAAGAACTGGGGCGAAGAAATAGCAACAACTTAAAAGGAAGCGACAGCTCGGCTTTTATCTGATTCTTGCGAATAAAAAAGAGCAATGCGGCTATTTATATTGTAGAAATGCTGTTTTCAAGAGCGGTTCTTTCTTGGTAAGCATTCAAAAATTACTGATTTATACTGGTTGCATGAAGGGAACTTCTACGTTATATAAATTCACCCTAAACGGGTGCAAACAAACTTAAGCTAGGTTAGAGGATACCATTTAACCGACGGATGCCACAAAATAGTCAACTTGATGAAATGACACGGTTCTCATTGCTTACATTTCATTGTTAGAGATTGACGTAATACGCACTCCAGAGGGGTGCTCTGTTCATTCATTATTCGTCTAATGAAGAGAGCGAATTGCTCGAAGCGTTGGAATTGGCCAATTAACACACATAGAAGGTGCTTCTTCATATGACACATAATTCTACAAAGTGGTTTCTGAATGTTAAATTTACGAGAATCTCGATGCAATAGTTTATCTAACAAGTTCGGAAACTAAATTTTCCAGCATGAGCACTCCTTACAGTCGTGCTGCATTTAGTGCCCATGCGGGAAAATTCTTTCAGAAAGAGTTAGGTACAATATTTTTTGTAACGAATATCGAAATAAAAAAATTAAGTAATTAGGTTTTTTTTTTTAATGGTGAGTTGGTAACACGATCCCTCTACTGTAACTACCTACTAGATTTTTAACATTTAAAGAAGAATGTATGTGTTGTACAACAATGTGCCAAAGAGGCTTTTCGCGTCTGCTGCCCGAGAAAAGTCGCGAGCGGTATGAACACACTTATCAAAAATTGAGTGACTGGTGTCGTCAAAAAGTCGCAATACCAATCGTATAACACAAATATCCCTTGTCGCCAGCGGAAACTAAAAAACACCGAGGTGCGGGAAAACCGTTTTTCCGTGCACCGGGATTAAGCGGAAAAATTATGTTTCCATACAATGAGTACAAAAAGGTTTTCCGCGTTTACATCTCTGGATATTAACACCGAAAATAATTAAAAACTAACACTAACAAAAATAACAAAATATTTTAGTTTTAATAAAAGTAGCCAACTTTCGGGGGTCATTGCCTAAAAACTTATAGTATTTCTCATATACCTTTGTAACTGAAACCACCTCAACTTTATTACAGGTGTTAAAATTTTATAACACACCTATAAGTCACGATTAATTTATCTCAACTCTGTTAAAACTCTCCATTGTGTCGAAGCTTTGTGCTAACAAGATTTGTGTTAAATTTGATATCAAAAATTAACTTCATCCGCTTTAAATGGCGTATAATTGAATTGTGCCGTCATTGTTGTGATACAGATCTATAAATACGGCGATTGCACCAAAAGTTCGAACGAGTGGAAAGTGCATGGTTCAGTGGAAACTGTTTTAGTGCATTAACACTTAATCTTCCATTCGAACTTCAATAGAGAACTGACCGTGTCCATTTTGTACTAATAGAAAGCAGTGTAGGTCCACTTAAACAGAATTAAACTCCGAATAGATCGGGTTAAACATAATTCTATTTTGAAGTGCCCGTTTGAGCAACAGTGGAAAGGTTTATCGTTTGCAAATTCATTAAGCAGTTATGCGTGAAAAGCATTTTAAAATACTTGACGAGTAATTAAAAACGAAGCACAGCAAACATCCTCTTTCTAGCAACTTATTTTACAACGGAAAATTTTAATTATTTTATTTTATTGACAAGGAACAAACGGTTGAGGTAGACATTTACGTATTTTAATAAAATATTTCATATATCATGTAACAAACAGAATTTAATTTAGAACTACTACAATTCTACTTTCGGTCGTCTTTTGTATGTCAGCTATATTTCATAACCACAACTACAACTACAATAATATTTTAAACAACTTTTTAA
This sequence comes from Cynaeus angustus, assembly GCA_030157275.1. Lineage (NCBI taxonomy): Eukaryota > Metazoa > Arthropoda > Insecta > Coleoptera > Tenebrionidae > Cynaeus > Cynaeus angustus. The sequence continues at coordinate 17,826,006 of CM058062.1, forward strand.
AGTTGAGATTTGCGCGTTTCGCGTGTAGCAATTTCATCTAAGGAAAAATCCACGTATTTGCTATTTCCTCTTAAAAATCCCTCACGTACATAGTAAATAGTGCAACTGTTTTGCTTTATTGATATCGGAATGTACATAATTTATCACATCTATATCTCTTACCTAGAAGTGGCCGGTCCCAACAGATACCCCATAAATATACGTTATAACCTATAAATTAGATTTAACGTGTCGTAAAAACTCAAGCTGCTTATAAGGTGCTTTTTTCACAGTTTACGTCTTTCTAATTAGATTTCTTTTATTTCAGGTGAGTGACGTCTTTCGGATCACGTCTGTGAACTTTCCGGAGTGTATTGTAGAAAACGCTGGAGGAAAACCACAATTTTTCTCCCTTGCAAGTAGAAAAATGATAACTCACCACTTTTCAATAAATGAAAAGCAATTTTGTCGTGACATAATAGAAAAATCTCGGAACAAAATAAACCATAAAAATTAAGTGTGCTATTATTGCAGTTCTAGTTCTGTCGGTAATAACTTTTTCTTACAAAACCAATGCATCACATCTCGGAAATAAATGCGCGTTTTAAGTTTAGCTCAGAAAACGAATAAACCAACTCGAGTGAAAGCTATACATTACGCAACTTTATAAAGCCGAACGTTGGAAAGAAAAGCCGCTCTTGGTCTTTTCCGCACCCACAGAATCCGTGATTTTCCATTGCGACGATGGCTGTGTAATTGAATAGAGCCCGAGGCAAATTGTGATTACACCAAAGAAGCCTTTATTATATTACTATAAAAATCCTATTGCCATAATCCAGCTACTATACAAGACAGGACGTGTCTCCTCCGAGGATTTTCTAGAAGAAAGCAGAATCGCGGAGAGAATTTCCAACAATGGGCCTGTTCGAAAACAGTTGGAATTTGTCTTGTTTTGGTGTTAACTGATTCGTTTTGTTGAAATTGGGACTTAACTTATTTGAGGGTAAATACTTGGCATCTCCAAGTTCTCTTTCGAGAGATATCGGGACTAACTTCAATAAAGACGGAACTGACTCGATGAAGAGTTGAAAGCCACATGTGTATGTATGCTGAAAATCGTTTTGTGCCAAATGCTTTAGATGTGTGTTGCATCAGCTGCTCGTTGCAGATGTGTTGAAATGTATACGTGAAGTACAGGAATTGCTCGAAAATGTCAAAATTGTTTACACTTGTGACTCACTTCCTGAGTTTCATGTTTTCGAAGCTAAAAAGTCAAAAGTAAGCATTACGTTTACTTCTCTGGAATGGGCAAACTCCAATATTTTTGTTTAGTTTGGGAAATGATAAATTCAATTAATTGGCGCACAATAAGCACTGTCATCATTATTGATTTAATTTTATTCAAATCTCAGATATTTTAAAAATATTTTATTGTTTCAAAACTATTGTACCTCTTGTAATGAAGATCTATAAGCTTAAACTAAAATGTTAGTAACTAAAATTAGTATAGTTTACGTTTTTTGTTATGTTCTTTCTAAAAAATTTGATGATTACTATTTTCATCATTTTTTCATTTTTTTGTTAATTGTTGAATGCTAAAACAATAAAATATGAAAACGTCACAATTTTTTCAACTCTCATTACAAACAAAAGAATCAAAGAAAAATTTAAATTCGTTTTTATATTTTGTACTTTTGATAGTTTTGACGTCATAACATTCAAATTAAAAGTTGATACGAGTTTTTAGCTTATTATTAATGGTCATTTGCACCCACATTAGCCAATACTTAAGCTCCTTTACTACAATTGATAGAGCATTGGCTTTCTTGGTTTTGTCAGCTAATGTTGGTGAAAACAGCTATTAGAGATGTTATTTTCTCATATTAATTAACTGCGTCAAATTAAAAAAAAATAATAAAAAAAATGTTTTCACTATGTACCAAATATTTTCAATTTTTTTTTTTATTTTTACAATTCAACTAGTTTTAACGTTGTCAGCATGAAATTTAAAAATATTTTTACTTTTGAGACACTTATTAGATCTCATACAATAAAATTTTGTAAAAGAAGTTTTTGAAAATTTAATTTTTAGGAGAAACTTACAATGATAATTTTTATTAAACGCCGTAACTCTAGTAGTTTTTAAGCTTATTAACTGTGCTAATTAATAAAATTTTAGAACAGAAATAAGAAATTTCCGAAAATTGATTCTCACAACGAGCCAGAAAAAACTTATTTTTTAAATCTCAAAACTCAAAATTCGAAACAAAAATGTTTACATTAACAGGATAAAATTAGAAAATAATTTTACTTTTAAGGCAACGACTAGGTGTGCCAAAAAACAAAATTTTTAAATAAAACTTTTTGATTTTTATGGCAACCCGAAAACTTTAGATTTTTTATTAAATGCTATGATTCTTGTAATTTTAAGTTTAGAACGATAAAATTTTGAGGCTTTACTACTTTTAACACGTTTATTAAAGAAGCTAAATTACAAAATTTTAGAGCAAGAATGTTTTTGTTTTTGCTTTGACACATTTATTTTTCTAGAAAAAAAACTTATTTTGCGGACAATACATCTGCAACAATTTCTATTAAATATAACAATATAACAATAAAATTTATATTATTTATTAGAATAGATTGTAAAATTTTAGAACTAGAAAATTTCATATACATCAAAATTTGTTCCTTGGGAACCAAAATAAATAATTATTTACTACGTAAATGGATTCTTTATTAAACATTTAATTTTACGTTTACTAAAAATTTTTACATTTAAAATTTTCTAGCTATTATACAGACGTTTCTAAAAATTTTTGAACTCTGAAGACCCAAAAGAAGACACTCATTTAAATTAAATAATGTCAAAAATTCTGAGATTCTCGCTAAATCGTTGAAACCTTCAGGTGTCGTACACTTTCTTTACTTAAGAACTTAAGTTTTCAATTTCTTAAAGGTTATACAGCAATTAGTTACAATCTAATTGTAAATTGTAAAGATATTTCAGGTACTTACTGTAAAGTTTGGCTTCGTGACAAAAAATTCAAACTGTTTTTGATTTCATTTAATTTTCAATTTATGTCTTTAAACAGACGGTCTCGCATCCTGACATACCATTTTCAATTCCTGTCCAATTTCCATCACCCGTTAATAAAACCCCCAACTACATTTTACCTGTTGTTGATTATTCGAAAATTGACTTTTTATCTCGAAACGATAAGGCAGTGAAAGCGGAAGCGCTCGGCATTGTAGCGCTCTCGAAAAATGCTAATATCAAGAGTAAACAGCGTTTATGGAAGTCACAATGAAACCGGGTTGAAAATTGAAGGAACCTGCTATTGTTCAAGTTTGGTGCAACTAAACAGAATTACATCTGTAGCGACGTCGTTGCTCAAACACTCTTATTACTTTCGGTGCAAAGTAAAATGTTAGATGTCTCTTCAAACCTAGCGTGTTCGGCGCTGCGTGCCTAACAAAATTAACCAAGTCTGACCGTTGCTGCACTGCGCCAACTTTTAATAATTCACTTCGGTCCAATGGCCCTTAAAGGGCAAATCGAGCCACTATCACATTTTAATTTGTTATTATTATTTTCCTACACCTAGCATAGTAAATTTTATTCAATTTTGACGTGTTGTTAGAGTCAGATTTTTTGATCGGTGGTAGCAGGCGACAATTATGTTCATGTACACTCGACTATTTTCCAATTTTATCGCTGCCGCCAATAAAAGCTTACACGTACGACCCTTGTCGCAGTTCGGCCCAACGACTGCAACTTCCATAAAAGTTTCATCGAATGATTTATATTATTCTACTGGGGAAGAAGCTAGCTATAGCGGACTTAATGGTTCGCACGGGAACCGCAAGATCTGTAATCGAGGCATAGTTGGTATGACACAGTTAGTCCCTCGACTTCCGGTTTTGAAAGAACGTAGCATCTGGAGATATTATGTCATAAGCTAAATCTAAACTTGGACACCATTTTGCTTCTGTACAGCTCTTAATTCTCATGACGTTTCCTCAATTTTATGCATCAGCTCGTTTGGGACTTACGTGCTGCTTTCTTTTTAAAGAACTTGTTTCAAGTTTTCAGAGCTTTAGGAAGCTCTTCTTTAGTGAATCAAATCATGGACAATATCAGGAAAACGGAATGTGAGATGCAAGTTCGGAGCTTTTGCTTATTGTTCGGATTTATTATCTTTCAAGAGGATTATCGAATAAGTATTAAAAACAACAATAGCTTTACTTTGTTTCAAATATTTTATTAAATATCAATTAAATTTTTGCAAAAATATACTTTAATGTGGGAAAAACTTGCCTTGATGTCGCAGTGTACAAAAAATTGTTGATGAGCCATAATAATTTTATAATACTGGTCATCACATTTACATTTTTTTACGTTTGGTAAAGTTTAGCTTTTTTCTTTGTATTTTAAATAAAACGTTTAAAAGTACATTAGTCTATCAGAACAAATTGTTCGTGCAGATTATAAGTTGGCAATATTTTTTTAGTATCGTAAAAATTTTCTTGTGAAAGAGGTTTATTAAAATTTTTGAAATAAATGTAAAACTGTGTTGAGTTATAACTATTACTTTGAATTAAATGGAATTATAATTTTTGTTTTAAAAAAATCTAAGTTTAAAAGTGTAGACCACAGTAAATTTTCTAAGAATTTAAAAAAGTTCAAATTATCATAAAAAATGCAATATGAGAACTTGACGACTTTTAAAGTGTTTTGATCTCGAAGAATTTAAGAATTCTACATATCACAAGTTGGAAATAGTCTAACATCAAAGAAAAGATTAATTTTGATCACATTTTAAGTAGAAATTTTTAGAAAATCGGAATATTATAGATTCCTCAAATATTTTAGAAACTTTAAGAGTTTTCGGAGTTTTGATACCTACAATTCTAAAGTTTTTAGTAGAGTCTTATTTTAACCTTAACACTTTTAGCATATTTATTAATTGTGTCAAATCACAAATATTCACTAAAAAAATGTTCATTTAAAATTTATATTTTTAGAACGAACCAAAAACTTTTGAACCAGAGGTCGAACGTGAATTCTACGTAAGATAAGACCAAATTAATGACCATATATGCAATAATAAAAGATTTATAAGGGTCCATACATATTCAAGACTTTTTTAGACCCAAATTTTGACACCCACATTTTCCCTTTTTCGTCAATAGATAACTCCCGTCGAGTTCTACTAACGTGCAAAAACTAATCCCGATGCGTCGAACGGTTTAGAAGTTATGAAGGAATTTCGAAAAATCGATTGTGTCAGAAATTTTTTCGAAAAATTTGCGACTTTTGAAGTGGAGATAAAACCGGATTCTTAGCATTTGAGACCCCAGAAATACGATAGCGTGGACCGCATCTCGATGTCTGTCGAAAAAAAAAATTACCCTTTATGCAAAATGCAACTTTTCAAAAATTCAAACGTGAATAACTTTTGAACGCGAGGTCGTACGTGAATTCCCGTGGCACCGTTGGATTCCTCGTGAAATTCTACGTAAAATAGAGCCAAATATTAAATTTCGTACTTATTACTTTAATTTGGACTTTTTTATGATTTGAACACGTTTTTTGAGGGTGCCAAGTTACAAAATATTTAAGCCATAAAGAGTAATTTTAGAAGTTTTTATTTTTAGGACAACCTCAACTACAAAATTTTGTAAGTGCTATAATTTCACTATACCTATAAAATTCAAAGCTTTTATTATTTTTGACGCATTTACTAAATATGCTTAGCTTCAAATGATTCAATAAGAATTTGAAATTTTACGAATTTTCACTTTTAGGACGAACCAAAAAAAGTTTGAAAGTTCTAACCATAAAGTTTAGAGTTTTGCCACTTTCAAAAATGCTTACTAAGTGTCTAAAATTACAAAATCTTGAAATATAAAGAAAAGAAGACAAAGACTTCTTTTCAAAATTTTTTTGGAAGTTTGAGCGTTTTAACAATGAAATTTGGATGTCTTCCTAGACATTTAGTAGGATAATTTTAATAAAAATGTCAAAAGATTTTACTTTTTTTTTTTGATTTTAAGATGTAAAAATTGTAAAGTCATGAACATAATAATATGTGGTAACACCCAAAATTCCTTGCATTTCTAAAATTCCAGACGCCTTTAAAGAATTTACTAACATATTCTAAACTTATTTTATCAAAGTTATACAAACCTATAATAAACTAAAAAATATGAAATAATTATACATAATATTAAAATTACTAAAAAGTGCTCAAAATGTTGAGAAACAACTAAAATAATTAAAATATATGCCAAAAAAAGTAAATATTTTAAAATGACAGAAGAAATGAACTTTTAAACTGATAAATAAAAGAGAATCTTAGAAATAGTCAATTTTTTTAAGATTTTGTAAATTAATATTTGTAAAAAAAAAATCAATAAACTTAAAGTTAAAAACTTTATTCAGTATTTAATAAAGTTTTTTTAATTTTTTGGAATATTTTTAGAAATTTTGAAGCTACTACAAATTTCATTTTTTACTAATATTATTTTAAGCATCTAGAATATAATAATCATTGATTTTTTAACTTCTTAAATTCTGTTGAACTTTAATTCCATAGACTAAAAAATTTAAAAATTCGGGAAATTTTTAATTAAGATGTTAGAAACTAAAAATGCGAAAATTGTTAGGGGTGTCTAAATTTTATGCTAAATAAAGTTCACTAAATATATTAAGTAACTTATCGAAATTGTATGTTAGGTTGCATTTAAAGTTCATCAAGGTCAGATAGTTATGTGAATTACCAATATTCACCATAAGAGTTTACGTAAAATACTTTAAAGGCTAGACGAACAAAATCACCATTATGATTTACGAGGTCAAATTTGGGTTATTTCTTTAGTTATTGTGGGTTATTTCTTTAGTCGTGTCAACACATTAAAAGGCAACTAAGAAAAATCATTTATTTATTTTTGCTTCAGAAATCTTGAATAACTCATTGATTTCTCCATTTTTTCCTTTATCAAACATCTCCTTCTATTTTTCCGTACCTCATCTTGCCCTATCACCTCATATTCTTCCACAATTACTTTGAATGATTCGCCAACTTTATGACGGCGTCAATAAAAGCGTTGACGTTCATACAACCCTTGTCGCATTTCTGTCCATCGTCTCCGTTTCCATAAAACTTTCATCATATGATTTATACGAAATCCGGCAAAATATTGTTCAACGAACGGTTTGCATCGTCACCACAGTTTGTAATCGAATTATATTTAAGGTTTCACGTTTGCAATTGCTTTGGTGGCGGCGGTCTGTTTCGAGCAACAAAGCATAGTTTCGGTGTCAGGTTGAATGGTGGCTCTGGCTGTTTGTGTTGTGTCGGTGTCAGATGCCAGCGACTGATGCGGAATGTTTTTGATGTCGGGGACATGGACGGCCCCCAAATAACTTACAAACTGACCACATGAATTTACAACGAAATCCTTTAATCCACTTGACCGCATGCTCGTTATTTATTACGACCATAAAAAGGGGTGTACAATTTTAAGTTGGTAGTCGTGTAACAGCTTAAAACAGTGGGAGGATAATTTTTCAAAGAACTGATTATATACGATAAGGAGGTAATTAAATGAGTGCCGTCAGGCTCACTGACAGGATAATACAGGCGATACTGTAATTTTTTCTCCTAGTTCATAGAGAGCTTTTTAATTAAAAGATTATCTTTTCAGATAATAGAGGACATATCGCTTGTAAATCTACATTGCATATTATAATAATTGCAAACAATGGCTTACCAATAATCATCATGCTGTCATGGAAGAGCTATTGTCCATTAATGGATGGCAAGAACAATAGCGTCACCAAAAGCATGAAAGTTGATAAATTTGCTCTAATAATGCATTCATCTTTTGCATTTTGATGTTAACAAAGTTCAAACGTTTCTCCTTTAACATCAGGACTGTAGTTTTTCAGTAGATTTCTTTCTCCACGAATAATTTATATCATATAAAAAATCAAAGAAGAATTCTTTGTTTTTGTTTCAATGGAGCTTTGGCTCTATAAAAAGATTTATATGATTGGCAAGTCAGATATTTGCTTGAAAGTTTTTCGCGAATATTGGAAGACTAGATGACTTTGTTACTCCAGAGAAAAAGGTTCGAACAAAAAATATATCCATTTATCAGGTTTGAGCTACGAAATATTATACTTTTATGGTAGCTTCTAAAAATTACAAGAGATTTTAAAACCACATCAAAATTCATTATAACCCTTATTTTATTTTATTTTTTTTTTGTTCAAAATTAGCTGAGAAACAGATGATTCCTATTTTCGCTAAGAATAGCTGACCGCAAACACCATAACGTGAAAAGAACGTCGATTGGTTATTTATTTTGTTGCTCCCCAATATAATTACAATAAACACATACTATTTACTCACAGAAAATTAAATGTCAATATATAGATTTGATTTGCTTGTTATTGTAAATGTTGGACTGTACTACACAAAGTTTAGTTATTTTTATGCAACTACAAAAGCAAAAACCGAAATAGTTATTATTATAAGCGATCGGCTTATGGGTTTATTTTGTGATCCGATTAGAGCAGACTCTGTAACATAATTCCTTAACTGTTCTAACAATCAGTAACAAAAGACGTAAATAAATTTTCATAACAGTAAACCAGACGATTAAATACGTTGTAGCTAATTAGTAATGTATAGAAAACCACAATTCATTGAAAAGTGAATCCCGACTAATGTGTCAAATTTCCGCTTCGCTTTAATGTTCGTGTTGTGTTTTCCCGGAAAATCTGCCTTGTAAGTAATATTAACACAAGCTTCAGCATATGAGCTTCGCCTTTACGTGTGTCAATATTAATACAGACTCTCTAATTAACACAAAAAGAGAACATGTTGTATATTAATATTTACGAACTGTAGCTGTTTACTGCAGTTGATTAGATTGGTCTCTCGATCTTTACGGTGGTCCCAGTAAATATCCGGAGTGCTGAAATTATCACCAGAATTCATGTCAACAAGACAGAAACGAGTCTACTGCAAGTTCAAGAAAGTACATTTTTAATAAAGTTTACAAATAACAAAAAAAATGATGGAATTTTTTTTTTTAATAACACAAAAAATTGTATACACAGCGCCCAAAATTAAATAAATTACTACCCGCTCTTTGATGAACACGGAGAAAATTGCTTCTCCCGCAGTTTATCTTTTATTTGATCATTTCGTATAATCAACTCACAAAAACAAATTGATTAAGTTTCACGTCACTTTACTCACAAATCACGATACAAATCAACGTCAAAACAACGCACTAATTAACAACCCTCGTTTCAAGTCATTAAACTTGGGCAAATTCGAAAGTGCTTTGTAAACACTTACCAATCAAAAAGTCATCAAACCGTTCAATATTTCTGCCATCAACAAATTAACTTTACAAAAACTTTAATATTTTTGTGCGTATAAATGAAATTTCTATCGAGTGACAAATCCAAAATTCATTTTGACACCAGGGGGAAACTACACCCCAAAATACATTTTCATAACGTAAATCTATCACGACGTTATTAATCATTCCTGACAATGAAACTAAAATTTGTAATAAATAGCGTTGCGATAACGATGAGCTTGACTCGTAAATAGCGTCATTATCAAGGATGACAATAGTAGAAACTGTTGAAAAAGCACTTATTTCTCCACATGAAAACCCTAATTGCCTCTGACCTAATTGAATTTAGTTAGAACTCAGTTAATAGTGTTTAGGGTCGTGTATTTACATAGTTTAGTTTGATGCAAACAAAATGGAGGCCTATTTGCATAGGTGATGTTTACGACACGTCCACTGGGCAGAAATTTATTATCCTGCTAACAGGATTCCATATTTATGATTTTCTTTGAGACGATTTAAAAGTTAGACACTGCGAATCCATTTAGAAATCTCGACTCATTTCCTCTGCGTTTGTCTCATAATCCGACAAATAGGATAAAGAAGGAGAAAACAGCCCCACAGATGAGCTCGCCGATAAAGAATTTCCTCTCTCCCTTTGCTGTTTTTCTTGTTTCATTTCCATTTAATTAAAAGCAAAACACATTGCTTTTTTAATAAATTAATTGCAGCGCTGCGAGTTTTTACAAAGAAAAATATAGGGATTAATGGATAAAAAGTTTTAACCCGAAAGCAATAAAAGTAAAAGGGATGAAAATAAAACAGACTAGTACACATTTATTGTTTGCCACTAGGTGATCAAATAAATACGTCGAACAAATTATGTATTGCACTAATGTTTTGGCATCGAGAATGATTTAATTTATTTTGTTTTAATGTAGATGATGACGAAATATTTAACTAAATAAATATTCAGTTCAATCGTTATTTATTACTTGTAGTTTTACTGTAAAATATATTGTGCATGTGCTTGTGCAAATGCGCCATGTTCGTGTTTATTTCAAATTTGTGACCATTGCGAAAACAAACACATTTGTGTGCAGCGAAAATAAAAATAACTGTTGATGTTCGTTAATTATAATATGCTAAACAGTATTGACAGCATTTAATTAAAATTAAATAGCCTACGAAAGTATCTATAAATATCTCAATCTTTGATAAATTTCCCCGATTTGGTTTCTGTGATTATTTTCCAAGATTTAGCAACTAAAAAGTTAACTTCTTACTGTATAATAAAGTTTGCGGAAATGCAAGAAATTATATCTTCAGATATAACTTTGGAAAAATAAATTTATAGTCCTTACATATTTTTGTCTCATGGAGCTTATTTTAAAGATTTTGCGGGTATCAAAATTTTCTTTAAATTTTTTATCAATTTTTGAATTTTTCGAACTTTTAAATTTTATTTTAAGTTCTGATGTTATTGAATTTATGTTTGAAAATATGTTAAAAATTACAAATTTCTCTGTTGTGTGTGAACTTGTAATTATTATAAAACGACGGAAAAGTGGCTTTGAAACTTACATAATTACAAAGATATAAAGTGTATAAAAAAGGAAAAATTATCAAAATGGTGTCTTAGAAAAATCTTATAAATTTTATCGACTTGAAGAATCAATTTAAAATTTTTGTATATTTTATTAAAAAAAGAAATTTGTAAACGAAAATGGTTTGATTACTTTTTAGGGTAAAACAATCTCTAAATTGTTACAAAGTCAACAAAATATTTCCAATAATAATATTGTAATTAATTAAAATTCACCAATTTTTTTAAAAATAAAATTCCGATTTTTTAATTTCGATTGATGTTAATGAAATACATATTTAAATTTCTCGTATATTTTTTTGGTTTAAATATTCTGAAATACACCAATTTCTGAATTTAGGCATTTTCGTACTCGACAAATTTCTTAAGATCTGGTGATGATATGAGTCAAGAATATCTAAAATTGAAGAATTGTAGGAAGTTTGTAATTTAAACCGGAAACTACAAAAAAAATTAATTAAACCAAAACAAAAATTGAACACATTGATTTTTATGATCGAAAGAATTTTATTTACGTTTGGAGAAGAAAGAATTTTAGTGTTTTTCTTCTACCTAACCCGAGTACTCGATGTATTTGTCACTTTGTAATGTTTCTAAATTGACTACATATTCAATTGAAAAAATGCAGAATTCTGTACAACAAAACAGTATTTTTGTGTGATACAAAGAACGGAAACTTTTAAATTATGCAGTGGTAATCAACTTTTAATGTTATACATGAACGTATGTTAAAAAGTTCAATCTACACAGGAAAATCCGTGGGCGTCGTTTCCCATTTTACCTTTGAGTAACAACGAGCTTGTTTAATAAACAAAGATTACATTATTGCTTTGTCCAATTAAAAATGGTCTGTGACCGCAATGTGATGTTCTCAGACCCCGAAGGAACCTACTCTGTTTAGTTTACATTACCTTTCTGTGATAGGTAAAGAAAGAGATCCCGCGGGCAAACCCGCGCCCTCGCTTTGCAATCCCTTGCGTGTTTGCAGAGGGTTTTGCGAAACCTTTGTCGTACACCATCCCAGATGCATCACGAATTTCCCCGATGAAGAAGGTTATTGTTAATATTTTTTACCGAAAAATTTTTGTCGATAAAGTGAGAGGTAGTTTCATAAATTTAATTTAGTTACATTGTTGCATCTTATCTTTTTCTAAGTAGAATGACATTTCCTCGAGAAAGGGTTGCGATCGTTTGAATTAATTTTATGGTGCGAAAGGCGGAACTACAATGAACTGAGCTTTGCTGATATTCTAGTTTAATTAAAAACTAGAGCCATAATGCTGTGTTGATGTTGTTGTTTCTGTTTGAATTATTATGCGGAGTTGGATAACAAGAAATACCGTGTACGTATGGGAAGCTACAAACTTCAAAGGATGTTATTCTATAATTCTTTGATGTGTCGGATACAATACCGTGGCCTACAGCTAAATTAATTAGTTGCAACGTAGATTTTACACAATTCATAGAACAAAAACTCTGTTGTCTCGAATTGCAACATTTCTAGTGTTTTGAAACGTTATCCGATCTTATACTAGGTTGTAACTTGGAAAAAACGGTCGCAACCGTGAGCTAAAAATATGAGTTTATCTCAAAATAAACGACAATCTCACCACGACTTCAATTCTTCACATCAGTTTTCGACGTGTTTTAAAAAGAAAAATAGAAGTGGTCGGACGATTGTTTGCTTAGAGACTCTTTTACCTCACTCATGAAATTGTAATATTTTTTAAAGAGAATCGCTAATTGCTTTTTTATCTTCTATTGGTAGACTCACGATGAGCTAAGTTTTTGAGTCTATAAATCAACTCTTGGCTTTACTAAAATCTTGTTTTCGCAGAGAACCCAAGAAAGACTACTCAGAGCTGAAAGCTATTGTAAAAACTCTTTGGAATTGTGGAAAATGATAAATTGCTCATTAGACGTGGAATCTAATACAAAATGAAATTATAAAAAATTGTGTCGACACATTAAAATGTGCTTAATTCTTTCAAAGTAATTTTTTCTACTTTCTTTTTTGTCATGTTAGATATTCACATACAATCCATTTCATCATAATAATCAGTTATAAATATCCATTTAATGTTGAGCGAACATTAATGTAATTTAATTACCTATCAACACCATAACTCGTGTCATGAAATACAAAAGCATTGATCTTCATTTACTGGGTGAATATGTGCATATCTGTGTCCTTATGATATTTACTAAAATAAACCCAAATATTGTAATAACCAACAATGAGATTGTTATCATGTTACCGGTGTTTTCATACGATTTAACTCACGTCAAAACCAAATTTTTGAAGTTTAATTATTTTGTACAGATACGGTAATTAAAATGCCAACTTGAAAACGTAGTAGTGTTTCCGTTTAGAAATGCAATAAATCTCTATTTCTGTAGTTCTTCCACGGGAAATTTTTAACAACGGAATAAAGCGGAGATAAAAACAACACCTGTTGCAGTAATAATTACGTCGACAAGAAAATTAGACCTTCGAAGCTTTTTAACTATTCGCTTATAATCTAGCCTAATCTAATATTAACCCACATTTTTGTGGTCGTAACCTTGTAGTTATCCTAAAATTATTAAAAGCAACACTGTAATTAAATGTGGCTAGTACAGCGGCTTATCTCACGAAATCATAACCTCCAGCTGCTGAATTAATTAATAGAAACAATAACAAAACAATTTGTTTACTTCATGTTTATGTAGCCGCAGAGTTAAATATTTGTACAGGTGCAAAAGGAGGCCAACTTGCTATGACCGACAAAACATTCTTGTCAGTTTATGGTAAGTATCACGTTACATACTTGCAAATGAAGAACATAATGGACTTTATCCAGCTATAGTGTTTACTCCCGTCGATAAACACTATCCGACCCAAGCAAACACGCCTAAAGAGAAATCACGTGCTTGGGACAAAATTTAAATAAAATTCGACATTAATTTTTTGTGAAAAAATAAAACTTGAGAGCTTTTGCCAGAGACATAATCGTGGTGGCGGTTGAAAGCCATTTGCTGGGAAAGAAAACTGCGAGGTTCAAAGGAGACCCCGTCAAATATACATTCAGACGCCTTTAGACATATCTGTTGATGCGTCTTATTCATATTTTATCGGACGAGTTGATATCCCAAAAAACGCGAGCGGAACGTAAAGGTCGGGACAAAAAAGATGTATGATTTCGAAATAGGAACGACGCTGTATAAATCAAATAATGAGAGATGACAGCGAGTTTCATACAAGAACGATAGCTTTGATTAAAAAGAACGAGATTAATTTCTATAAACCACAAACAAGAGAAATATTTTATAGTGATATAAAAATGGTGGATGCGCCGGGATACTCAATTATGTTTTTATACAGAAATCTTTTAGGTAGTTTTACAAACATTGCTACTTTTGCGATTTTTTTTTCTCAGAGCTAAGAGCTAAGAACTCAACATGTTTATATAACTTTCCCGTTTTTTCTTTCTTTTCCCCATTTTTCTAAATCCAAACGTCAAGGTCGCTTTGTCGCCTTCACACAGATCTCCGCTAAGAGGATATACGATTTCTTTAATCCCCTAACTTCATATTTGGCCTATAATGCCACCCTTATATTTCCTACTTAGTTCGCGACATTGCCTTTGTCCATAAAACTGTTAAGTTTCTCACCACTCAGTAACTTACCCCTACAAGATTACTCTAACCGTGTAAAACTCTTACATCTACTCTCGCTGACAACGTAATTTATTAACTTTACTTTTTTTGTTTATTGTTGTGGAATTAATTTAGTACATGTGAACAGATTTTATTCTGCTTGGATCAAACTGAATTCATGTGTGCAGTTGACATAATTAACTTCATCCAATTTTTTCATTTATTTTGTTTGAGTTTGTTGATCGAATAATTAAATCGTTGACACATAAACTGAGTGACGTTTTTGTTGATAGATTGGTTATAAATTGAAATTTTAAAACTGACTGCCGAATAAAGCAAGAAACAGAAAAATAAATTTATATTTTTTATTTTTGTAAAACGGCGTAGGTTTGTAATTTAATGAACATTAAAGCATGAATAATCAAAAATTAGCTTTTAAACATGTCATTTTCAGTTTAATATTAATAGCAAAAAACTGTGATGTTTGAGGAAATTTTCATCAATTTTTTTATGAGCTACTTATTATAAAATTGGCAATAATTTCTCGTTATCTCTATTTCGACCAGAATTTTGGTTTTTAACAAACGTAATTTACTATGTTTATTCAGTTTACGCTCAGTTAGAAAAATATTTCCCAGGCTGCACATTTGCAAGCAGCATTACCATAAAGTGATAAATTTATAAACGGGTGCATCTGACACAATAATATGCAATTTTTATCGGATTTATTTATTGAGCTATAGTCTATTATTTATGCAGGAACGAAACGTTCAATTGTAGCATAAATATTACTCATATCTGTGGTTTTTATTGTGTCAAACAAATTTTATATAGTTGTTCTCGTGCTGTAACTGCTGCTTCATAGTGCGGTTTGTTTTCTCGTTGTGAAGCAATCAGAAGCACTTCATCGCAGGAATCTATATCTGTACCCTATAGGGAAATCTTGAGAATAAAATTATGCAAATCAATCCCCGAAGTGCCTTTTAAACACAGTTTTTCGCCGGCGTTCGCCTAATGTAATCTCGTCTTCTTTCCTCTGTTGAATTCATTATCTCTCTGATTCGGTCGTACATTAAAAACGGACGTTGCCTCTATTAACATCTATAAGATTTGTGCGAGTTTATAACGTTTTCGGATGCTCCCGACGTTATTAATTGAAATGGCGGCAGTATCATGCTCCTTCTAAAACTTAATCCCAACTTCCGTTTGATTCGAATGTTTTGTTTCATTCCACGGCTTTGCATAATTAATGGCTGACTAAGAACATGAATTATTACGGAGCGAGATATAATTGAAACGTTCATAATTTATGCTGCCTTATTAAATAATTTCATTAAATTATACGGTTGACAAGCCACTGCTTGCTTCTCGACGTCGTTTGCCGCATTTAAGCTAAAAACTCACCCGAACCCAGCAAAAAGCTAAGACGAATGGCTCGTTTGCACGCTCGCATATTCCCGACACCGATGCCGACAGATGGCCCCTGAAAAAGACTTTTATCTCACCTGCATTTCCATTTTATTTATGAAAATTTCAATTACCCATTTTTCATGGCTACGTCGCTGGAAAAACACATTTCCTTCATTACAAGATATAGGTTCTATTCTTGGAGCACATCAGCGTCGATGAATATAAATGACTCTAAAACTTTGTTGCACAAACCCAAATTAGGTCGCGACAACTTGTACTTTGTGGCATATGCAACCACATTCACATGACAAGAAATAGGTGTTAATTAAGTGGTGAACTCGGAAATGACAAAGTTTTATCATTCAAGACTGTGCCGGGAATACACATAAAGCGAAACTTTATGTAACGTGGAGGGAAGTAGAGTCTTTGAATTGACAGTAGACACGTAAAAAATTGCTTGCTTTATCATTATTTTTACCTTTTATCTTATCTTTACTGTATGTTAAAATTATGCAAGCTATGTACAAAGTGCAGTTTCAAGTACCTACCGACGAGAAAATGAGATTTTTATACAAGTCTATGAAAAATTTTCGTCTTACACTTTTAGTATTATGCTTACGTGCTGCTATGACCTATTTATTTTTTACGACGACACAAGCTCATGAAAATTACATCCAAATTATTGCTTATTGGACTTTTCTCAATACATTGTATTGTACGTGCTTCAGTTATGTTTTATGGTTGTGACAAGCGACTCGGAAAAAGTGGCACAAATTTTGTGGGAGCTTTTTGGGACTCTAGATTTCCAGGTTATATTCTCTTAAACAAACATATAGAAACCTAAAAAAAATATTTAATTTTTCAATATTTAATTTTATATTTTTGTTTTCTCAAGCATCTTTTTGATTCGTCTAATTTTCAAGCCAAGCTTCACTCAAACTTTCAAAATTTCTGTAATGTAAATTTATTTTTAGATCTTTGATGTCCCTCCCAAAATTTTATTTTTAATCAGTTTTTAATATCTACTCTTCTGTTTCTGTTCATACCGTGTTTAATTATTTACTATGGCTTAGCTGAATGAATAAAACACAATTTTAATTTATTTACGTAAAGAACTATTTAATTCCGTTGTCTAATTTTTAATTTTTACATTCATCTTTAAATTTTATTTCAATATCGAAATTTAATTTTATCTTTTGCTACATTCAGTTTTCATTTTCCACTTTTGAAATTTTAAATTCTAATCTGAATTTAAATAATCTGTGACATTCTTAATTATTTTCAGTCTGCATCAAGAGCGTACTTTTTTAATTTACTAGCAGCGCTTTTATCTTTGACCAGTTTGTATATGTATTTTTATTTACTAACTCTATAGTTTTGTTCTCAATTTTAGTTTCTTGTTCGTTTGATTTTAAATGTGTCACTATTTTTTGCAGTCTGTTTTAATTCTATATTTTTGATCTAGAAACTAGCTTGCACTTTTTATAAAAATTGATAAACTTTAAATCAGTGGCACTTTTCAGTTGTTGATTTCAAAGATGTAATATTAAATTTTCAGCTGTTTTTACCTCTAACAATTCAGTTTCCCGTAGTTAATTCACCAGAGGTTTTTTAATTATTATCATATTTTTTTTAATATTTAATTTTTGAACTTTATCTTTAACTAATTTTGGTTCTACTTTCTAGTATTTTGTTTTAATGTTAACTTATATTTTTAATGTTTTACTCTAAAATTTAGGCATTTCTCCTAATACACTTTTATATCCTCCGTCTTAAATTTTTAATTCACAATCTCTTATTTCGTTATATCTACTTTTTAGCTTTTTTTCATCTTCAGTTTTGGACCTAAATCTATTTTATTTTTAGTATTATATTTTTCAGTTTTAATATTTATAACATTTTAGCTTCTCGTTTTCATTTTAGTCTTTGTCTTTTTTTTTCAAAAACTTTGATGCCTTATATCAGACTTTAACTTTCAGTCTATAACTATCTAAGTTTCTAAAATATGGCTTAACTTTTTAGTTAGTTTTCAATCGTCAAATGTCAGCTTTTATCTTAAAAATCGTGCAGTTAAATTTGGATTTGCAGCTTACACCGAAACTTACATAGTAAGTAAAAACCTCCGGTTTCAAGGTGAGCCAACAACTGATTTTCACCGCGATTAAAGATATAATTTTCTCCAGCAAACACTAAACACGAAAACACCCTCTTTAAATGTACCCATTTGTAGTTTTATTCATATTTTATACCACCACAGCCCTCCTATATTTAGGGTGCTAAATTTGGTAAAGAGCTGGGTGTTAGTCCTTTGTATTTCGTTGATGCTATAAAGTATAATAAGGTTATTTTATGGTGATTGTATGAACTGTTTAAACGTCATTATAAAACAGGTTAAATTAACGGTTTAAACACCGTTGTAAACCAAAGTTACTTATTGAATTTTTATTCGTGTGGTACTTTAGTCTTTTTCTGAAAATCTTCAAAGATTTTGCTTTGTGCAAACAATAGCAGGAAAATATCAACGATAGCCTACATTCTGGCATTCATGTCTACTAAATTTAAGATTCTGTACGTTACTAGAAAGGGGTTTCACTCGAAACGATGTGCTTCTAAATGTGGAAAAGCGTATCATTTATTGCTGAAGAAAATTCTGTAAAACTATTGCTATTATTTAAATGTTGAAATAACAATAAAATTCCGAATGGACGTGGGCTATATATTAAACGTTAAAATTCGCCGGTGGAGGTACAACGAGCCACGAAACGTGAGCAAAGAAAACAATAAATGTGTAATAACGTAATACCCTGTTTGAAGAGAAAGAATTCCAGCAAATTAGTAATTCTGCAGATTTTTCAGATTCCGTTTTCATAGAGCAATGGCAATTTTACCAAGTACGAGTTTCGAGTTACTCGTATTTATCTTGTGACTGTTAAAAAGAATTATTTCATTTCTACGCAACTTTGTTCATCTGCGTATCTTTGAAGTAATTGTTATGTATAATTCAGAGATGTACATAAACATAAGCTCTAAATATTTTAATATAATTTTACATCAATAAAACATCCGGGGGAAAATGTTTATCATGCAAATTTGATTCGCTCGGGTATAATGTATGCTGTAAAAATGGTATTTCTGTGGAATGAAATTCACCAATAAAAAAAATAATTTTATATTTGTACGGAAATCAGGGTGTGTGGAAAAGGTACTTTTTAAACAGAATACATTATAATAGAACGAGAAAGTTAAATATGGAAATTTCGGCTGATGAGCGTAGATTTTATTAATTAATGTCAATTTATAGGCACTTGTTGAAGTGGCGTCACCCGATCACTTACCACGCGCAAATTATATTAATTTCTTGCTTTCTTGCAGTTTAACCAAACTCAAAGTTGTCTTGAAATTTAAATAAATGAATAATTTTTGGTGGAACATCTTGTTGAGAATTTAGTACGCCACAGTAAGATTCTCTTTGTACAGAAATCATGGTTACAGCTTGTAATTATTGTCCTCCAGAATTTATCTGTAAAGTAAAGAGGTCGTAAATTTACACGCTTTGTACGTGTAATTAGGTAGCAAGTAAGTACATTCTCGCTGGCTTAAAGTGACTCGTAAATTCGCATCTAATCTCATGAAAAATTCTAAGTTTTCATTACTTAAGCCACGTTCATGCGGTTGTATTTCATTTAATATGATAGCTACGAAGCACGTCACGTAATTTTGCGAATATTGCAATTTAATCTTTAACTTTATAGCAACTGTAAAGAATACTTGAATGCTTTTATTAGAAATTTTTGGGGAGCAAATTTGATTAGCAAGACATTTTTCCTAATCAAATAACTTTGTAGCTACAGAAAGTTTTTATAACTTTCTAACTAGAAGAATATGTTCTTTTGTCTGTTTAGACACAGCGTTCGCTGACTGTTTCAGTCACCCTCTAATTGAATTAGTGTCTTCCGTTTTTGAATTATTATTCCACGAGAAAAACAGAGCAGAGTATTTTGTAAAATAATGTTTAAGTTGGAAATTTTAACTAACACAATTTAGCTCTTTTGCCTATTAGTTACGGAGATTATAATAATTAATGAACTACTGGCTGAGTGCGCTGCGCCAGATAGTAAATAAACTAATTCTAAGAAGCATTCTTCCTTTTAATTAACAACAACAGTAAATTTACTTGATAAAATAAATCAGAATTAAGTAATTAGCCGAAAATTGTGTAAGAAATTAAAAATTAGAATAAAGTTATGGCATCTAAATTCGCACAAAAAAGTCATAAACATAATTACTTTTTTCTAAAGTACAAAAATTATTTTTGTAAAATTCACATTTAACATTAATCTCATCTCATTCCGCTTTGTTTATTTTTTAAAGTAAACAAGTTTTGTTTTATGATTTAAAAATGCAAATTTATAGAACCAAATTTATTTTCATCAATTATTTACACAAGCTTTTAGATTGTTAAAAATGAAGAATGCGCCGGAATAAGAAAATCTGCGTTCGCTTCAGTAACTTTCTATTAAAAATTAAAGTTATGCATTATTACATTATTCTTAATTAAACTTTGCATGTTCTAGTTCCAATTTTAATCGAAATTTATTAAGTAATTAACTAGATATTAAAATTAATTTGATAATCATTTAACAGTTTCATTTGTTTAATCTACCTATTGGAATGATATATATAACTCTGGACTGTGGAAAATTGAAATAAAATTTTTTTTTTATAAATAATATATATAACGAGGTTCCAGAAATATTATCGCAATTCCAATTAAATTTGCATAAATAAGTTAGTGTCATTTCACAGACAAATAAATCGATACGGATTTCTCTGCATTTTTCTGATGTTTTGTATTGTATGGAATAAATTTACACTAACTGATGCCTCTTATTGACCAAATCAGTTTAATTACTTACAATTCATTTGATCGAGCAATTATCCTTTAGAACATCCTCATTATTTAGATGTCCAGTTCCACGTTCCATATGCCTTGCGGTTATACACTAATGAGAGCTCCAGCAGTTCCACGAATTAATAATAATGTTTCCTGACCAGAATTTCAATTTAATCTTGAAAAATATGGTTATTTTTCTTATAAGATTTGTCTTCACAATGTCGATTCCGAGAAAGATTCACGCCGAATTTATTCGACTTAGCGTAAATGTTTACAAAGGGTATTAGGAATGTTAAAGTGCTGTCTTAGAGTTGTATAAGTAGAAGCCGATGGCCTCATATAACAAGATTCATTTGAAAGCTTGTATTTAACGTAACTTTACGTGTTATTTAATACGATTAAGTTATGTTGGTTTTAGAGAAGAATTGTTCGTACAATGGAGCTCTAATAAAATACGATTCTTGCCACAATTGCTCTGCGCTACTTCATGTCAAATTACTTAAAAGATTTAGTTTCCTGCAATAGGCGAGGAATATCAGGGAGTTGTAAGCCTCACTCTAACGAGAAATTACAAGCGTTTCCTTAGAAATGTTAAGAGGCTACGATAACAGTTTTCTTAGTGCGGTTGCAAGACTGCATTCTTGAGGGGATGTTTTCTAGCAGTTTAATTAAAACTTTCCAAGAGACGTGATGATATTGTACTAAAAAGAAAATTATTTTACAAGGTTTATACAAAGAGCAAAGATCTCGTAAAAGAAATAAAAGATAAAAGAGTTAGCATATAAATAACCAGAAGATTGTTTGTCGCGAGTTTCAACGTCTTTACTATGACTACATAAAATGCAAATTATAAAAGTGACGTCTTTTTAAGTCTCAAGACCCTAAATTTATTCTCCATAAGAAAAATTCTGACAATTTGCTGCATAAACCGAATTCGAAATTTTGTTTGTCTCTTTGCCATATAAATCTTTTGAATATTTTATTTTAATCTTTTGAAATCCACAAAAGAAGAAAGAATTGCGTCTGATCAAAACACGAATAAAATTTCTAAGAAAATCGGATTTGGCTCTTGATGCCGGCCTGCAACCTTCCTGTAATTAGGGTCGATTGTGAACTGGGTTCGTTTTACTCTGCTAGAAACTTCGCAACCACAGCGTGAAATATGCATAAGTCGCAGCCAGATATCTTTCAGTCTCTTTCAGTAGTTCAATACATTGAAAATTAATACAGCGAGTGTATGAATAAGTTTCCGTAATATATATAAGATGGCATTTTGTGAAGAGGAGCTTGGCATTCTATAGGTACGTACAGGCATAATGAGCTTACTCTTTCCGTGCCGGATTTATAGAAACGTGAAGCTGAAGCGCAGCTTTTTCACAATAGGATGTAAATTTCTCGACGTAAGGTGATTCGCAATAAGCCGACCCTGGCAAGGGGCCCAGTTTTAAGATTTGCCACTGGGAGGATTAAAGTCGGGAAATGGAAACTCAGCTGAAATCGGAGAAGTACGAAATATTAAGTCTGGGATGTACTGAAAGCCGGAGTTGTAAAGAAACAAAATTATTTAAAAAAATATCTCAAAAATACATATCACAATAACTTTTTTTTTGTTTTTTCTAATTTTAGTCCTCAGATTTATGCAAAAACATCGGCACATTTAACACTTTTTTTCTTCGAACAAAATTGTCTATTATCCAATACTTTTATACTTTAGTCTCACATTGTTTAATTAAAAGATTCAACATTGAGAACACGACCAAATGATAAAATATTCCCACGCTACACGTTTGACCGCTTCCAAATTTATGATTTTCGGATTTCGTCCAATTCTACCAGCTTGACGTCATGCTACATTGTTCTATGGTTTATTTTCTAATGAGCTTTGTCAAATATTCCAAATTCAGCTAACAGTTTTTGTAAATGTTGAAATTCTGAATGGAGCATTTGTAGGTACGGGTAAAGGCTTTTCTAATTTGTTTAGACAAACCGAGTCCTCGTTTTCATTTTTTTCTTCGCAAAATCAAAATTGTCAAAGTTATTATTGTTAATAAATTATAAATTTATAACCTGTTATAAATTTTGTTAATTCCAAGGCGTAGTACTCTCATGAAAGTCTGACGTTTAAGATTATTATATAAAGTGCAATTATAAAATTGTTTTTGAAAAATTACAATTGTTTGTAAACAAACTGATTTTCAACCAACTTCCACGATTTGAATAGGATTACAATGTGTTAATCTTTGTGCTCTAGTAAAAAAAATATTATTTTGAATTTCTTGCCAAGTTATTTCGTATCTCTGAGAGGCGTGAGGCGTTCGACGCTTAGCTTGTTCTCTACGCGCACCGCAGGAAAAAGTGTATCTAGATATTATTTTTGTTTGAAAGGTTCTGTTTAGAAAAAGACAATTAACCAGCAGTTTAATTTAAAACAAACAAAAACGATCGGCTAGTGATATATGAAGCATAATTTGATTTGATTATTATATTTTTTCCAACATCATGCCTCGCCCTAATTATTGTTGTAATCCTAAGGGAAATGAAAAAAACATGGTCGCGTTTTTAATAAACTAAATTTTATCATTTAATATTATAAGCTAATTTTATCACCAACAAGTGGAGCAATGTATTTCAATTTCATCCGTTTATCGGCAAGTACATTTGTGCTTCTCGCGGTTCATCCTGAAAATTTTCATTTTCAGGTGCCAACTTTTACATTAAACAAGTCAATTGAACAGTTTTTAAACAATTTGAAAACTGAATTGCCGGCACTATTCAAGCATGATTTCCTCGCTTCTGCTCAAGTCTCATTTAAAAAAAAAATAAAACCAAACCTGGAACCGAGAGAATATGTTATAACGTTAGATTTCTCGAAATAATTTTTTTTTGATCCAAGATTGAATTACATCGCGTTTATGTAATACATTACAAAGAAGACAATAAAATTAACCACGATAATTTCGTTGTTTTATCAGAATATGATTTACATGATGCGACTGGGGTAAGTTCGTACAACGAAAAACTAATAGCTTATTTGGGCATGATAATGTTAAAAACTAAACTATTTTTACGATGGAGCCGGCTCCCAATATAAAAATAAATTCAATTCAATTCGATTTGATGGAGCCTAAACAGGATTTTGGCATGGAAGCCGAATGGCATTTCTTTGCAACAACCCATGGCAAAGAAGTTTGCGTTAAGAGAAACGCTCATCGAGCAATTTTACAAAAGTTGCACGGTATGCATATAACAAATCCAAAAAATTTCAACGAATGGTTTATAAAATATTTAAAAACATTTCTTTCGCTTGTTGTTTGAATAAAGAACATGTTGGTCAGAAAAAAAAGGTAAAAGAGTGATATAGAAAAGTAAAATAAAAAAAAAAGATAAGAAAATGGGAATCATATTTTATTAATTCCAGCACAATTCTGTAAGCCCTCAGGAATCACAGGATAACAATCAATTTGTTTATAAACAAATTTTCTTGGGTCTTACTCACTTGGTGTTTACAACACATTACAAAAGCACTTGCTAACGCACACACCAGAAACTGTCAGAAACTCGTTGACGCATGTTTCGGCAGCAAAGCTACCATCATGAGAGCGATGATAAACTCTATAACTAAATAGTTTAATCATCGCTTTGATGATGGTAGCTTTGCGGTCGAAACGCCCAAGGGGTTAGCAGGCGCTTTTGAAAAATTTGTTTATAAACAGTTGAGTTTTTCCAAAAACTTCTTTTCCACATATTGTACAATAAAGAAAAAGAAGGGAGAATTTTGACGACTTGGAGTTTAAATTTGGCCTAGCCTACTAAAAGTGATTGTAACAAAAATTAACAAAAACTTTGACAATTTTAATTTGTTAAAAAAAATGAGGGTTTAATTATAGTTGACATCAGTTCCTGAAAAAAACAAAAAGCTGGTGAAAATTTCTTATTTGAGTTTTGTGGGATCTACATGAAAAATTTTCGCTCTAAGTAAGCAACTGTCACTAACAGCCATTTTCAAAACTTTTTTGAAAAAATAATAATAATATTCAAAATTTGACTTGAATTCCGAACAGAGAGAGTATTAATAAATAATATTGAAAATTTTTTTTTTAATATTTTTTTTTTCGTAACAATTTTGGCTAAAATTAGGCACTAAAAATGTAGAAATGTCAGATTTAATTATGATTTTCCGGTCTCAGTTTTCTTGATTCCCAACATTTCTTGACATTTCTTGAAATACTTACTTACAGGGTCATTATTGTTTTTAAATAGCCATAGAAGCGCAATCAATAAATTCGCCTTTCTTTTTCCGTCACTGGTCAAGCATGGAAATTAATCTATAAATGTAGTCTCTGCTCCGGGCATAAATCTTCCAGGACGCTCTCTTTTAAAGAGTTCACTGCAAATACCTGTATTTGCATGGAACGCTGAAATATTGCAGATATTTCATTTTGACAATTCCCTCTGAGGAAATTGCTTTGCTTCGTCTCTCAACCCCGTTTTTATTATTGATGACCGAACGTCATATTCTTCTCGCTGAAGGCGAGTCTTGTGGCGCTAATCGTCCAAAAGCATGACATTCGTAAATCGTAATTTAATCAACGTTTGGTCTAGAAATACGAACCATCAAGAAACATTGACGTTGGGTGAGTTTTATTTGTGCTCGATCGGGTATCGACAGTTTCGCTATAAAAAAATTTATGATCGAATTGATTAGGAACGCTGTTTTAATTTTCATTTCGAAACGTCATTTGTACCGAATGGAAGTCGTAAATTTTTATTTGCTTACACATGTACAAATTGCCCTTAAATTAGGCTTCGGTTCTCTTAGGGCGAAATTGTTTCATTGTAAGAATTATGTAACAAGCAAAATGTAAAGGAGAAATTTTATCGACACCAAAATGTTATTTACTAGAGGAATTGGGTTGTTATCTATATTCCTAGTCATCAATATGCAACTGGGCGTAATACCTTGTTTGTAATTAACCACAGTCTGCTACAACGGCATTTTGCCTTGAATATTGAATATACAAGTTTTAATTGTCTTTTAGTAAAATATAATGAGAATGAAAATAAAAACTTGTTTGCATCCTAACTTTTTATGAGCTGGAGAGACGCTACGAGTATCCCCAAAATTGAGTGTCTGCTTTCTAAAGCGTGATTACAATATCTGTGAACGCCGCTTCATTCGTTCTGTTAAATGCTGCAGAACACAACGATTTTTATCACATCTGCTAACACAGCGGAAACAAAACCACAACACATTCATAATAATAAGATTATTCGTGAAGCAAGTTGCTGCAGTATAATTTGTCTATAATTGCAGCTACAAAACTTTTGAAAATCCATAAGACCGACACGAAAAGCACATTTATTTCGATTAGATATTATTACATTTGCACGCACAAAACAAATAAAACTTTATACCGAACTGATTTGCACACGACACGTTTTAAAAGAAAACTTTGAGTTACAACTTCTGAAAAGACTGACAAAGAGTAAAATTAGTCGCTGCAGTTTGTGTGTCACTTCCAGGAGAAGTTAAAGTTTCTTGAATTTATATACCGAACTTTTTTAAAATTAGTCTCCGATCGAAAGTAAATCCCGGCTGACGTTTCAAAGGCAATGATAGTCAATAAGCGAAAATTTAGTTTTTATTAAATCTTTAACATGTTAATTGAAAATGCCATTAAATTTGCCTGAAACGTCAGTAAAATTGGAGCCGCAAATGTGTGCTTTCAACTAAATGGCAAACTTTGACGTCTCGGAGGTAATTTATCGTGCATTGAAAAGAGCCCAATTATTACAGTGCAGCGTTTATCAAACAATTGTAGTGGAAGTTTTCGTAAAATTGCCATTGAAAAGTTTCATCGCTCACCCGAGCAGTTGTTTCTGAAAGCCGAGAACTATCCTAGAGGTTTTCCTCAATTTGATAAAATCTTAAATGACGTTGAGTGCATTAGCATAAAACAAGTTTCTGTTGTGAGCGATGAAAAGATGTTGACGCTAATACGTCATTTCATTCAGTTTTCTTCCTGAAAATGATTTTTTTAATATCATTTTTAAGCCACTTTTATAGTGCCAGAAACTGCAGCGAAATTGAGGGAATAAAACTAGTGACTCGTTGCTATTTCCACCACGAACTTGTCAACAACTGTGAAACTTTCAATAAAATTCGGAATCGATGCAAATCGGCATCGCTCAAATTATGCATTGGCGGGTTCTGAGAAACATCACAACAAAATATAAATTTTGTCAGGTTTGTCAGATATCCGCATTTTGTGATATAATTTATTCCCTTTTCGAGCGGGACGACGGGAATAAATTGTTTCATTCTAAGCGGAATATATTGGCTAAAATTATAAATTACAAACTACAATAGATTTCTATTAAAGTTGCGACCAAAAGCATGTTTCCTAGTTGCAGGCTATAATAATGCTGTCTATAACTCATCGTTAAAAACTTGCTCATATTATTTAAAGTGTCAAGATTTGTTAGAAACTACGTGGGGTAAAGAATACAATTTTAAAGAACATGTAAAACTTGTTTAGTGTAATTTTAATTTTCCCAGAGAGGTATAAAAGTTTTCATCAAAATACTACGATGAGCTGAAGTTAATAGAATTCGAAGAACAAACTTCTAATTAAGTTACCAAAGAAGATTAAGAAAAATAATTTTGTTAGCGCATGTACACAAATAATTTCAAGGAGGATAATTATTTTCTGAGTTAAGTACACATCGCTGAAATAACAAATTACGCTAGAAGGCTGCCGACAAAATTGATAAAAATTGTATTACACGCAGTTATCAAGTTGATGAAATATTAATAGACAGGAAATTGGTAGAATGAATAAAAATAAAATATTTTTTTCATGTTACAAATCTGAGCAATTCTTCTTTTTCAAAGCTTTATCAGATATGAAAAATACTCAGAAATTGTTTGCACTTTCATAACTCGATCATTTTATTAGATACAGTAGGACTTTAAATGACCATGACTGTAATTAACTTCTAGCAACACTGACAGTGAGTGACAATAATTAGGCCACAACGGTTTAGTTTTCCAGTGAGTTTAATTAGTTTGAAAACAATCATTACAATTACGG
The DNA here is from genome assembly GCA_030157275.1 of Cynaeus angustus. Classification (NCBI taxonomy): domain Eukaryota; kingdom Metazoa; phylum Arthropoda; class Insecta; order Coleoptera; family Tenebrionidae; genus Cynaeus; species Cynaeus angustus. The sequence goes on from CM058062.1 coordinate 17,854,012, forward strand.
CTTCTAGGCAATTAAATCTGACTTAAAAATTAAACTTGAAATGTCCAACTGTCCTTTAGTTAAGCTGTTGTAAAATTACACTTGCAGAGAAAGAATTTAAAACTAAAACGTTGGAGATATTAATTACAGTTTAAATGACGAGACTTTAAATGGAAAAAGAACTGTTTGGCACTAGTGGAGGCGTTCACTGCATTGCAGGTCTGCACATTAAAAAATGTTAGTTTCAAATTTTTGTCTACCTTGTTAAAAATAGCTTATCATTTTTTAATAAGCATGAAAAATAAAGAATCAATCGTAAAGCTTGGTTACAATAGCTCCTCGACTACTCCAACCACGAACCATCAATTTTCCATTTTTCTATCATTTAGTTAGCCGCCACCACATATAACCAGGCGTGACATTTTAATTTATTTTTTAAAGAACGTCATTTGTATGTAAATACAATGCACTCTTTCTTCAATGAAAAATTACATCTCGTTACCAACAAAATCTGCATAACAGCTTAAAATTAGGTCAAATTCGGTGCAAGCCGTCACCTAATAAATTAATTTAGGTTCATGGACAGCTGAAGAAACAACAATTGTGTTTTTAGACAGTATAGAAGATCACCCTAATTTTGTGTAAAACAAGAACGTGACCCTAACAATTAACCACCTCTTGTGCTAACACCGAAATAAAGCGGTGCAGCCTAAATTGAAATTTCTATGTCCTTTCAGGCAGACAGATAAGTGTGAAACACCGTTTTGGTTTTACAAATTCTCAACTACAATATTTGCTCGCAGAGTTGGAATAAACGTAAATGTAGATTTCTAGCTAACGTGTTATCCCGAGATAAACCTCACTCTATTCCATTTCTTGTGTTTTCGCAAAGTTTAATAACCATTACGACGTAAAGTAAAATTAATGGTTCGGTGGGGGAGAGATGGGACAGACCATGCGAACTTTGTGAAAGCATTTTGTTTTTATACCTTAGTCGGGATAAACAGTAAATTGCTGACATGATATTCAGAAATGATTGAATTCTGCTTTGACAGTATATCTTGAATAATGGTTTCGCAATGAAAACAGCTAGGGAGAAATTTACGTCAACTGAAAATGTTGAAAATGAACGGCTTCAATATTGCAAAAATTAATGCGATTTCGCCTCCGGATGAACTAATTGGGTTTAAATGTGCATAGGTGTATGATATGAAATTGCAGCCATTATAGTAAAATAGTAGGTATTCCCTGATGAACTCTATCGAATTTAATCTTTATTAACTTTGCGTATATTTCATCTTTTGAAGTTTACGCATAACTTGACAAAAGTAAATGCACATGTTGTAATATTTTTAGGAAATTGACATATATTGAGTGTGGTTTTTGTTAAACAACATCTAAACGTGATTCTGACCCAAATTCATAGAAAAAACGAGGCATTTTCGCAAGCTTTCCCGTATCTTTGTTGTTATCTCGCCGTTGATGCCACTTTTGGTACATTTCATTTTGTTTAAGTACCATGGTCATATACGTGGTAATTGTGCGTCTTTTATTCTTCCATTGTTCGCTAGACATAAAGGAGATGTCTATTACATCTAACGGTCTATTATCTCGTGATGATAAACTCTAAATGCAATGAAAGTCGAACCTTTATTACTATACATGCAATACTGTTAATTTTACGACAAAACGAAGACGTGACTTCTTTCCCTTTCAAGATTTCTACATAAAAACAATACACACGTGGACCTATAAATGTAAAAGAACAAATAGAAACTACACAACTTCACGAAATAAAGCAAACATGATTTACATCCTTCTCCAGTTCCAACGTTCAAAATAAAATACAATACTTTACGGTAAAACTAAAAAAGCAAACAGGAACTAACGAGCAGCTCTAACTCTTTTTCTAAATGCTCGGTTTTATTATTTTTAATGAATACCATTGGACGGAATTCCCAACGAGTGTCTCTCTTACTTTACATTTCTATCAAAGCGCCGCAAGTGTCCTATTTATCACGAGTCTTTTTTTATCTCATTTAAATTGCATCAGGTTTTGCAAGCCCATAAACAAAAGCGACCGCTATGTTTATCTCCCTCGTGCTAAGAAAAGTCGAACGAACAGTAAAACTTTCCACCTCCTGTCTGCTATTTTACTCCTGCGCCTAGCTAAAGACTAAACCAATTGTTACAAAAATATACCAGCTATGAATATGGAATTCAAAACGAAATTGAACCGCTATCGAATACCAAAGCGCCACAAGGGAGCGGTTATTCTATCTACAATAGCGAAAAAATATTTCGGTGTCTAAATTTATTATCATTGTTAAACCACAGGAGGATTCTTACAGTTATACGGGTCTCCGAAGAAGGTTAAACCATTTTTGAAGCAAAATTTGGAATAAATTAATGGTTTTTAGATTATGTTTGGATAATTATTATGCATGAAATTTTCGTGACGTGGTATGCAGAAACTTTCATTATCATAGATTAAACGTATCATTAAAAAAATTGCCGGGTAAGAGAAACGATCAAAGTTATAACATGGATTAGAATTTATAACAAGGTGGGCAAAAAATAAATTGAAAAGTTTCTTAGTGATTTTTAGAGTCTAGACGAGGTAACGAAATTATGCATAAGTAGTTTTTGTAAAATTAAAAATTATGCACTAAAACTTCAATGTTGGTTTTTGCCACAGACAAAAGCAGATTTTAATTCTCTGTTTTAGCTAATTCTGAAAGCGTTAACTTTATCAGAAAATAAAATGCTTTACTAAACAAAAAAAAATCTCGATAAGGGACATTAATAGTTGAAGCTTGTAAAATTACACTAAACGCATATGTTGAATTTTTTATTCGAATTTATCATTTTTGGTATTTCAGGTTCAAAGCTTTTCTCTATACTTTTAACACAAGCGCTGTTTTAATATTACATTTGAAATGGTCATATTTTAAAAAAGTTACATAAACTGCGACTCATAAGTTTAAAAGCACGACATTTCTTGAGATTTACATCTACAGATAAATAAGCTTTTATGAATGCATAACAGTAAAAACTGTAACGACTGCGAAATGCATAATGTTATATCTCCACCAGTTATTTAATTTCCTTATACGGTGGGAAACATACAAAGAAAAGTGACATTTTGCTACAAATGCGGAAATCAACCACTGTTCTGGAAACAAATCCTTCAACAGGTAATTTACTTTAAGCTTTTTTAATTGACAAATTGTAAGAGATTTAGCCGATACGTTTTACTTGTTTAACTTCACATCCATTACACAAAAGTACCAATTTTGAATTTCCGTGATCTCAGATTTATTTGATTTTGAGAGAAAACCTAAAAGTTTATTAATTACGTCTAGGTACAATGTCTGAAAAACGGCAGCAACAGAACTCATCTCCAGAAATTGACACTTAATTCGTCTTAATTACTTCTTAGTTTTCAGTCGAGCGTGAATTTCAAAGATTTAGTTTCACAACTCCGACTGAAAAACACGTTTTATTAATTTAATGAACCTCGGTGTTAGACAATACTATTTAATGGAGGTATTTTTTACAGATTCTAACAAATCTTTTTAATTTTATTACAGGAGATTTTTGCGTCTAAGCCATAGAAATAAATTGTGTACTTTGGAAGATACTTTAACTGCAATTTTACTTCTTTCTCGCTACTTTATTGCCACCACGCAAGATTAATGAGCGCAGGGTTTAAAGTGTCCCGTAATCATAACCAGTAATGAATTTCAGGTTTTACGTAATTTGATTCCTTGATTCTTCTTCGTTTAATGACCTTTAAGTCATTTCCTTATTTATGGAAATTAATTTCGTCAGAACAACAAGACTGGAAAGCTACGAAAGCTTTGAGAATTTAAGCAAACTCTCTTGACGGGTTATTAAAAATCAAATGAACAATTACGAGTTTGAATTTCATTGGTCCTGGACAAGACCGGATATCATCTACTTCCAGAAGACTCTTCAAAAGCAAGCTTGTTAGCGGAAGTTGAGTCAGCACGAATTGAAATTGTGAAGTTTGTAACTTCGCTTTTTCATTTATTTCGTTGCAGATTTTCATTAATTATAATTAATTTTGTTTAATTAATTCATCGACAAGATTGTGGATAGGATCTACAGCAACTTTAATGAATATTAAACCACTTGTTTTGTTAAAATATTGAAGGTTTAAGGAAGGCGAATAAACATAAGGAAGGAAGTGAATGTTTGCTTTAGATGTAGGACGTTAAGAAGGAGTTAAGAAAGTAAAGTTTACTTTATGCATAAGCTTTGATAGGAACAAGTTTTTGCGGTTGTGCCACTCAACTTTCCATTCCAAAAATGTTAAAGTACGTTTACCCGCATCAGTGCCTTTTTACGACCATATAAAAATTGAAAAATTTTAAAGCAGCTTTTGTATAAGTTTTCGTCCGTAGGTAAATAATTAAATTTTAAAATTCAATAACGATTTTTTGCAACATTAGACGAAGCTTGGCTCCGCTGCTAATGCAAATAGAATTACAGTTGCATAATACAATATCTTTAAAGTTACTTGTTAACCTAAGCTTCCAAGAACTATACATAGAACAGAGTTTCACTGAACACAATGTATTGGCTTACATAGTTATGACATAAAGTTATTCAAGACAATGGCTCAGATGACTAGTTTGGATAACACTGTATCAAATGAACATGCTTTAGAGATGAATTCATGTTTTGATGCATTTCTCCGATGACGGTATTAAAGATTTGTGAACCATTTTTGTGAGATTTAGTTATAGAAATAGAATAGAGAATATCGTATTCTTTGCAGCAGGAGCTACACTTTTCTTTGTTATTTTAATTCGGGCCACGTCGGAGAAACCTTATATTTTAAATTAGTCCGATAAAAAAGTGATTAAAAGTCAACATAAGGAATGCCACGCAACTTGCTTGGTTACTATAAATTTCCTTAAGAATCTGTGGTATTATAATCTAGAATATTTATGCATAATTTTTCTACTAGACCATTCCGAGATAAGCGTTGTAGCTTATTTTTTAACTATTACAAAATTTTAAAAAAGGAAACTTAATGCTCCGTAAGTGCAATTTTCGTTTGTAAAAACAACAAGGTCGGATCCATTAACATTATTTATTAAAATATTTTTGAACTCTGTAAAACAACAAAAAACTGAACACTGCTTTAAAACAGAATTTCATGTTTTAAAATTACTGATAAAAATAAAAAACTGTCTGTGTGTTTAATGAAATAGGAGAACAATCAATTCAGTCGCCGCATTGTCATCCGTTAACACAACAGATATATCATTGTGACAGCTGACGATTTACGAGTATATCGCCGAAACCGTTGAAACGTTCCCAAAAAATAAGAATCTACTTAAGATTAAACAAAAAGCATTAAAAGAACGGAAAATATTCGTGCTGGGAAGAAGAAATAAAGACAAAATTGCAATCAAGCTTTTACCAAAGAGTGACCGAGCTTTATTTCTTGAGATTACACAGAGAACTCAAGTTGCTCGTGTTATTTATCTATCACCTTTAAACTAGTTTGGTTGTTAAAAACTGAGAAAAAGGAAAAATTTATACACTTTGTCCATCCTCCTGAGAAATGTTTGTAGCCTTTGTCAACCACGCAAAAATCACTCTCTCGAATAAACGCCATAGTTATTTATACTCGATTGTTTCGATATTCTGAAAATAGAAAACAATTACCCCTTCTTTTCTGTCATTACACTGTCGTTTACACGCCCATGACGCACGAGCCAACAAAACGTCTTGTCGCGCATAAACCATCGCCTTCGTTCGCGATTTCATCCCCGATAAGATCGCACCATTGTGGCCAATTTGTAGCAACTCGACCACGTTGAACGTAGTTTTGCGTGTCTTGCACGGTCGCCAACAACATAATGCAAATAATTGATTTAGACTCTCGGACAATTTTGAGTTTCCACCCTCTAATTTGAAACTATCAACTTTAGTCACATAGTTCGCTGGGCTCGTTAATTTCTTGGTTAATCATCGACGTTTTATTCCCAAAACGATAGAGGTACAATCAATCACTAGCAACGTGTAACAATTTGTTTGCTAAACAGACACGCTGTCGCATCGATCAATCGGCGACCAAGGAGTTGCCCTCCTTGTCATTTTAAAACCAATTTTATCCAAGGCGAAAGGAGCAAAAATTCGGATTGAGGAGTGCATAAGAAAAAACAAAAGAAGTTGAGGGAAGCAGCTTTGAATGCGGATAACGAGACTGTTTTTGTTTTTAGCAACATCGGCTAAATGAAAACACAGAATTCTACTTTAATTTGATGGGATATTTCAGAAGCTTCATATTGGGAGTTGTTATTTTGTTTTACTCGTTTCCTGTTAGTTTATACACAACAAAGTTATTGGTTTAAGTAATTGTTTTGAACTGAGGCAGTATTAGAGTTTGACTAATCATAACTAGTTTCTGTGACCCAATTATCTCAACAAAGCAACTTTGGCTACACCCTTTTCTACTTAAAATCGCACAATTATCGTCTACCATTATTTAAAATATAAAATTATTACGTTTCTATTGTAAAGACAGCAACTTGTATAATTTGCTAGTAACCGGTCACATTTTCCACTACATTTCACTCTCGCTTTTTTGTCTCTAATTTTCCAATTGAGATTCGTATCCATTCATAGCCCTTTCGTTTCGTTCTAATCTACTTCCACCTCCTTCTCCAAAAGTTCGCACCCTTTTTCATTTAACATTTCTACTGCGCTAAATCTCCCGACATTAAAGCTAGTTTTCTCGATGTCCTCAAAGACTGCGTCCATGCGAAGGAGTTGCGGAAAGGGGCCAACAATGAGTTATGTCTAGTTGGTGGTATTGCCATAAAGGGCCGCTTAGTTTTCATTAGTGCGACAATCATAGTCGTGAGGGGAATTTAAGCCTTGTTCGATTCCCAGAGTGCTCGTGTAAATTTCATCACGCGAACTTTACCAGAGACAGGTCGCCACGTGACTATTATAATGACCGAGATCGGGAAGTCATCTCGCATTCCATTCTTAGAATTCGCGCTTTATTGCTTGGATGGTCCAGTGAATTCAATGCAAGAGAAAGATAATTGGTAAAGGGATGATAAGGCAAAATTTACAGGATTTTGGTTAACCAAGACGACCTACACAGGTTTTAATTAAAAAATCTTCACATTCATTTCAGTCAATTTTGAAGATTTTACAAGCTTTAATAAAAAAACATGCACAGTTCACTTAGCGGAGTCAATAACTTTTCAGAATTGAGTTTTCTTTGAGCTTTATCTGACAAGTCCGATACTATCGCCAACCCTTGTTAACCCTCGTGCAATTACAGTTCATGACTGGAAATAAAATCTTATCAAACGCAAATAAATAAAATTAATGTAAATTATTCGTTTTTTCACAGAACGTCTGTTAAAAACTTGTGACTTGGTTATTTTTGCGGTCAAAGTTCGATTGCAAATCCTTGATATAAATGAGTCAATAGTCAGTATCAAACAACTTTGTGCAAGCTCTGCCGAGATCTGTTAACTGATGCATTATATTACGTATTAGCTATCCATTGGAACAAGCGACCATAGTTCCTGACATTCCTGTTTATCGACACAATACCCAACAAAATTTCAAAATAGAGTCCCATTTAAACAGACAAACATACAATGTTGATGTTGGAGTGACGGCTTAATTAAATTGATAAATGGAGAGGAAAATAACGAATGACGGGAAGACAAAAAATAGATCAATCTATAGAGCACAAAGCCTAAAGCAATTATTACTTGTATTTCAGTTATTGTTTAAAGCAAAATTGTATTTTCTTTTGTAAGTTCAAGTTTCATACGCTGTCGAGTTCCATTCAGATAATAAAAAAAACGACTCAATTGACGCTCAGCTTTTGCAAAAAATTGTACGAACATTTTAATTGTATTGGAACAAAAGGAACAAGAATTTCGGAGAATAAACATTGATGTAAATAAAACGACACCAGATCTCATCAAAACAACACTTGTATTTGTCTAATATATCTAATATAAAACTCGTATTTCAGTTGTTGTTTAAAGCAAAATGGTATCTACTATTCCTTTTGTTAGTTCAAGTTTCGTACGCTCTCGAGCTCCATTAAGATAATTAAAAAAACTGACTAACAATAAAACGACGTCGATCCAACTTTTGTGAAAACAGTATAAAAATTTTAATAGTCTTGAAACAAGTTTCGGAACAAAAATAAACTTTCTGCGTATAAACAATGATGTAGATAAAACGACAGTAAACACCATAATTCAAATTAATAGAGCAAATAAAGCATTCCGGGAATATTTCAGCTTTCTTTAACACAACAGAATGTCTTTGGTTGAAGTTGTTGCAACCGGTGCACCATTGACGTAAATTATCATATAAGTTCGTCTTAATTTATTCGCTTTGCGGTTTATGACATCACCAAATGTAGAAATGTAGCGTCTGACAAACTTTAAGAGATTTACTCTACTTCTGTCGTAAGTGTTTGTATATAAATTGTCCCAAAGTTGAGTTATCAAAATTTGTTCAACTCAAACATTTATGACAAACTTCCCAAATATCCAAAATTTTACCGAACGACGGAACTTGGCTTAATTCAATTGATATGGTAAACACTTAGCTGAAGTAATAACACCAAACTTTCTACTACTTGTAAACTTGAGCGTTTACGACACCATTTATAGAAAACTCGCTCATATTATTTGATAATGTAAAGTTGTTCCGGTTGATCTGCAAACATTGAATTTTTCCATCGTCTGTTTGCGCCTTATGTGTGTCAAGCTCTCTTGGAACTTGCATACAAACTTTAGACGTTTGATGATAAATTGTAGCTTTTTGTTCCTTTTTCGACAAAATACATAAAAGTACAATTAGCCGTTCTAACTCGGCAAATTTTTCTTTATTAGTTTGTTTGCCAAGCTACTTTTGCTCTAATGTAGCATTCGTGCATCCACAAAACAGATTTGATTTATGAGTAAATATGACACAAGCAACGATCGTATAAATTAATTAGAAAATTTTGATCGCGCTCAAATAAACGACCGGAGAAAATTCTGGTTCAAATATCGTCTTATTTTGTCATGACAACACATTTTTTCAGAGTAATGAAGCATATAAACCATAAATTCTCTTAGATTTTCTCAGGAACGGTATCAAAGCGTTTAAAGTAGTTGTTTAAGATGACGCGGCCCATTAAGGTTTAACAAGAAGATGTTAATTAATTAACTGGGTCTTTAAATGAATTTTATTTGTTGGCTGAGATGTCTCGCGATGAGAAATTAATTGTGTTATTAAATTAGACTATGTTTTACTAGCAGCCAGCGAAATGAACAAAGTTCCGGGGTCGTTTCTTAAGTTCAGCGGCACTGTAATTTAAGATCCAGCTTTCTGAGATTAAATTGTAGATTTAAAAGTGGGTTCATCCCAAAATTTTCATAGCAAACATAAATCTAGGGATTTTTTATTTTGTTTCTAGGAATTGCTGGAGGCTTTAAATTTAAGTTGAAATGAGACCGTATCATCTCATACTAAAATTTGGAACGAAATTGTGCAGTTTATCCTGTTGTTGGTACCACGTTTCTCTGAATTAAAATTGTTTTGTTTGTCTTTTTCGCCTCGACACTCGTCCTCTCTCAATGTTTCTTGTGTCCACACGTCCGGAAGCAATCACCTCGCCACAATTCTAATTACTTTAAAACTTTAAAATCCATGATCTCCAATCACGTCGCTGCCATTAAGACGAAGCACGTGCCTCGTTTCCATCAAGCTCTTTATTGTTACAGTGGTGTGCGCCGTGCAGCCTGGAAGTGGGACTTCAGGGTCTTCATCAGAAGCATCAACACGAGGCCCCCACTTCGACACGGCCGCCTCCAAGAACGTGACTGCTTTATTGGGTAAAACCGCCTATCTCAACTGTAGAGTAAAGAATCTGGCCAACAGAACGGTAAGTTTTTGCATATTATTGGGGTACGATAGTCCAGTGATGACTGAGAAATCCTTCCGGATCTCGGACTGACTTTGACGAATGCGAAAGTCTCAACCGTCCGAACTGAATATCAAAGGCGACGGGAAAATCGTGGAAATTTGCAATCCCTCAAGATACTGTATAGACAGAAAATAAAGAATCGGTTCATCATCAATCTTTATGGACGTCGAATGTCTCTTATATCCGTCGCATCACGCTCAGAAATTGCGAGAGCCGTCTCCAGACGGTTTTCACAGAGTCGATGGGCTTTATCGCCTGTCTTCGCATCGTACTCGGCATAAACGAGCCATGAAAATTATCCTGCTGCTACGACAAATCCGTAAAGCGATTATTAAATTATGGGATAAATTGACGAAGCTTTGCTTCGGCTGGAATTATTGACTTTCCACAATCAGTGGATGATATTCTCTTTGATCGCTTGTTTCTAACCGCGGGCATAATACAGATGGACATTTTAAGAAATAATTAAAATTTATTATTGTCGAACAAAAAAAATTTTTTATCTCTATTCCTTCTGCCAATTAGCGATAACTAAAAAACTTCGTTCTCCAATCATTAAAACTCCTGAAATTTTCTTAAATTCTTGCTTGTTAAGAACGCTTTAAAAATATTCTCTAACATCCCCGGTCGCTTATTCCGACGTTTTGATCAAATTATTGGTTACGCCAACAATTTCAAAACTCGTTAATTAAATAAAACAACAAACTTGAACTCGCTTGTACCAATACTAAAAACAACGAATTGTACATTACTGGCGTTCAATTATTCAAACAAAACTTTATACACCTTGCTGATTGTATAAATTTTTAATTACACCTAGAAGATCAATGTTCGTGGCGTTCAGCTGAAAAACGGCTCGAGCTAATCGAAATTAATATCAACGACGTCTTGAGACCTAAATGCATCAATCGTTAAATTAGGGCTGTAAGTTTACAGCTCGGATCGATTCTGAGTAATTACTTAGCGCTCGCAGGTCACTTGTTTCAATGCATGCAGTATTGGTCTTGTAATCGATGTAATTACAAAGGAATGATGTTGATGCCGTTAACGCTAAATTACTGAATATTTAATTTACATTCACGTCGAAAGTTTGCGACGTCCTGAATAAAGCACAGCTTTTAAACACTGAATCAAACACAGCAGTTTGTAATTAGTTGTAACTCCTTTCGAGTTACACAGAGCTTAACATTTGCCAAGTTGTCTCCGAGTGTTTCTCTAAAGACATAAGTCTGTAAAACAGAGGCAAAGTCGTTTTTTAGGGGTGATTAAGCTAATGCCAGATAAAAGAAAAGTTTTGACAGCAAAAATAACCACAGCTTAGTCGCGGTTTTAATTTTATTAAACAATGCAAGCAGTCAGAACGGTAAAAAAGTAAAAGTACGGTGAAAATGAAAATGAGAATGTACCGATGATGTCAACAGTAATCTTTCTCATTTTTACTGTGATGGCATTAATGCAGACATGGCAAAAATGGAAAAAATAAATTGGCGTATAAAAATAATGGGAGCTAAATTGGTGCTGATATTTGAAAAAAGCTGATTACAAAGAATTTTTCGGAAGTAATTTGAAATGTACTTCTCTGCTTCTAAACTTGTGTTTATGCTTTCTTTTATATCCAGGCGTCCAATTAAGAACCAAAATGTTGTAAATTTCGTAACCATTTGTTTTTAATTGGAATCTTCTTTCCTGCGTTTCGGCTTTAATTTTTTTAAAATCTGTTATGTATATGTTTGTGTAATATACATGCTTAACACTTTTGTTTGAAAATAGTAAATCTTTGAACTCAGATTTTACATTTAACAAAAACTTTTCTTATTTTACAAAAGATACCCAAGCAATTATAGTGTTTGAAAAATGGTGGATGCGCCGGGTTAAATTTATCTTAATTCTAACGGAAACTGCTGTATTGAAAATTTTCACTAATTTTAACAAAATCTTTTACCACTTTCTAAAGCTAATTAACGAAATTAAGTACTTACACCCCTAAAACTCTTTGTTTCTGAACTCTTTTTTTGCAAATAAAAATTAAAGCAGCATTTTCCTACATTTTTTCAATCAGCAATTTTTGCTAAATCCGATGAGGTAAAAGGATTTGCTTTAAATACATTTTAAAAGATTTAAAATCGCAATTCGTGATATTATAAAACTCTATGGATATCTCTAAATTTAAACTAAAAAGTAGAGCACTTATGGGTTACTTTTATTTTAGCTTTTTATTTTTTCCTCTAAATTATAAGGAACAAACATAAAATCCTATAAATCAAAGTGAAAAACTCTTATTTTGTTGACTGTTTTTAGACTAAACTTTTATAAACGTACTAATTAGGATCCGTTCCGAATTGGACCGTTTTCATCGGTTTCGAAATAAATTTGCCCACATCCCCAACTTCAAACAAACACAAAAATAAACTCAACACAAACATGTTTGATGGAATAAGTAAAACTTTTTCCGATTAATTTAGACATGTGGAAAAGTCAGTTCGGAATTGATTAAATAACTATGATATGAAGGTGCTTAAAAGTGAACGAAACAAAAACTTTGCAAATTAACTTAATACGAGAGCTCTGACAAGAAAAAATGTGAAAACTTCCGGAATCCGAATAGTCGAATTCTACTAACAAGTTCAAGAACGTTTTCACTTAAACTTCCTTTTTAATATTTCAACATTTCTTATATAAACTGCAGTCACGTACAAAGATCACGTGACTTATTTCTTTAGTTTTCTTGTAGTGTATCAAGCCGTAAACTGATTTATGACTAGAGTTATTTCAATATGTGTAAAATTGTTGGGGTCTTTGACATGCAATTTATTTTATTGTTCTTCTCTTGATTATTTGTGGGAGAAAAAGAATACGGAATCGACCTTTGTTGTTTTAAAATTCTTATCGGGATTATCTGTCTCGAATGTAGGGTAAAATTTAGCGAAACGAGAGCAAGAGGGTGAATGCTAATTAATATTGCATGTTCACTCATTGTAAATAAGCAAGTTGTTGGGGAAAGTTTAATCTTAATTTTTTATATCGCTGATTTCAAAAGTATTACAGATAGAAAAGAGGGATAATTGCCAACTCTGATTACATACTGATTACATTGTGTACACATATCACGTCTATTAAACTTTTATGATGAAATAAATTCATATTAATCGATGTAAAATGGCGGATGCGCCGGGTATAAATAAAAGCAACTTGGATATATTTGTTTATCTGAGCACATTTTTTTTTTATTTTGGCTTTGATAATTTTTTATTTTCTTGAGTGGTCTCGGAATTCGTCCCAAGTTTTTGCCAGTCACATCTGAAAATTTTACCAACTCTTTAATAGTCTAGCGGCGAACCTTGAGCTGGTCTTGAAAATTCCTAAGACCTAAGCACCGCTACGTTTTCGTTAAGTTTACATTAGAATGCTCAATTCCAAGTACACATGGCGACGGTATTTGCATAACAATACGAGGCTTACGTAAACTCCGGTGAATTTACTTTGATAATAATATCGTTCAGTTTACGAGGAGGCTTCATTTGCAATGTGCCATCACCGAGATAAAAGCACATTACGTTATTTACACGAGTTAAATACGAGTAGAGTTTTCCTCTTCGCCACCGTCGCCGCTACCAAAAGCCTCCTGGCGGCCGGTTTCAATTCCTCATACCCAAAAAACCACCCACAAACAAATTTCTTTGACTACATTTACTTGATTAGAATTATTTCTTTATTTCCCCCGGGATTTGATAATAATTAAACAGGCAATTAACCCTCACGCTCATAATCAACGCGAAACAGGGACTATGGCAAGATTAATGGATTTCTTATTGTAATGGAGAAGTTGCATTGTTTCAGTCAGGAACATTACGTTGGCAGAGTATATTAAATGTAATTAATGCGCCGGTCCAGTGATTAATTGAGGATTCGTTTCTTTGCCATTAATAAAAATAATAATGCCCTCACGAATGCTAAACAATACGGGAAAATATAAAGGCCATTGGTCGGGAAAGCGGAAGAAACATCAAAGGATATCACAAAGATGAAAAATATATATAAAAGTCTCGATTTATTATGATTCATGTGGTAAGTTACTAGCTGTATATCTGAAATTAAACGTTGCGGAGAATTTGTTATTTGCTGTAATTTAGTATAGAGCCATTGAGGAACGATAATGAGTGTGAATTTGTTAGGAACGTACCACATAATGCATATTCAAAAATGTGTTGGTTTTATTTGTTTTAAAACGACAATTCATTTAAAATATTCTCATAATATTTACTACCATCTTGAAATTACCTTTGTGCCGTTTTCCTCACTATGAGGACTATTACGATAATATTTATAGCAGATAAATTCCAGCATATTCGAAATCGGTCATACGAGTAAATTTGCATTTTATAGTCCTTTGGCTTTTATTATACCAAGCACATACCAGTTTTTACGCTTTAGTTTTGATGTGTGCAGCTACGACTTAATGTGAAATCGATCGGAATATAAAATCAAGCAGTACACATTTAAATATCATCAAACTGAAAATTTTATGCTTCACTAACCAGCATTTTTAAAAACCTCGATACAGAAATTGAAAACCTCCACCTATATCAGTGAAAATAAATTTTCTTAAAATTAACACAATCATTTCGTATCATCACCGGGCTAACACCAAAGAAATTAATTTCGGAGGTATAATTGCCAGGGTTCATTTCAGTGAGGCTCTCTTCGTAAAAATTATCGGTTTCCGGAGTTGCAAATTTCCTGCTACGCCTGGCGTGGCTTCAAATTCTCAGTCATCACTGTGAGTGTTTATTTGTTAGAGTACACTAGAATTTAAAAGCACGAAATAGTGGTAGTATGCACGCCGCCACACAAGCTTCGAGTAGAGCTATCGCTCCATTGCAGATGTCTCTGCAGGTGTCGTGGGTGCGGCATCGCGACGTCCATCTGTTGACGGTGGGCAGATATACTTACACAAGCGACCAGCGTTTTCGGGCTATACATCAGCCCCATTCCGAAGACTGGACTCTTCAAATTAAGTATCCCCAGCATCGGGACTCCGGTGTTTATGAGTGTCAGGTGTCTTCCACGCCGCACCTCAGCCACTTTATACATCTCACAGTAATAGGTCAGTAAGTATACTTAGAATAGTCACATGAAATATATATACTTAATAAACTTAGATACTTTGGAAATCTGATCGCACTAATTGAAAAAGGTTGACTGTGATTATTACCACTCGCTTCAAAAGTTCTAATCTGTTTCCATTTACAGGTTTGTTCTACATAAGAAAATATATTTTATTCAATTCAAACTAAAAGTGATTTATCAACGCAACTTTACATCAAACGGACGTTTGCACTTTTCTCGTGAACATGTGACTTCAATTGAAAATAGCTAGGAAGTAATAAAATGTATAGCTTATTCTGTAGCTCACATTTTATATCACTTGGTAAACATTTACAAATATACTTCCCTAATCTGCAGTTAGTTAAAAATATAAAGTAATAGTTCTGAGTATCTCGTTTCTATATCAGAGGAACTTGGTAAGAAAAAATTATGTCTTAATTTATGTTGTTTGACTTGACTTGAAAAAAAATATACGAGGGCAATTTACTAAGTTACCTACCTAGCTATGAAAAAGAAATAACAGACTTAGAACAACATTTTATTTTTTAATATAACCCTTTTCTACAGCAACACAGTTATCTAATCTCTTTTTCAGCTTCAGCTTCAGAATAATAACTTTTTGGAAATACGGCAAAATACTCATTTACAGCCATTTTTGTTTTCTCATCTGAAAAAAACATTCTTCCCCTCAAGTGTTTCTTCATATTCTTGAATAAAATGAAGTCAAGACTATATGGTAGATGACGTAGCTCAATAAAACCGCATCATCTTGAACTCTATTTTATGAACCTTGCAATTGTCGTGGAACAACAAATTTTTCTGCCAGATTTTTGACGAAGGCTAATTTGAGCTGTTGGATGGTATTACGGTTCCACTTATTGTAGCCCGTCAAGATATATATTCAATCAATATCTCTTCATTGCCCCAGAAAATGGTTGCCTAACTTTTTTCCCCGATGCTTGCGTTTTTGTCTTCTTCGAGGGTAGTGATCCCTTGTGAACCCAATACATCGACTCTTGTTTTGTGAGAGGATCCCAGTGGTATACTCAAGTCTCATCATTTGTTACGATCTTAGAAAAAATTGAGTGTCCTCATTTAATGAGTTTAAATTTTTTTTCGAAATTTGCTTCCTGCATAATTTTTTGGGTGTGAGCACTCTCGAAATCCATCTTACGGAGAATTTTGTAATAGCAAAATTGTCATGTAGAATTTTCCAAACGGTGGTTAAGACTAACTTGAGCTTTTTGACAACAACAGACGTCTTCATTCGTTTATCCGTGAGTACCAAATTTCTCATGATCCTGAATCGAATTCATACCCCATTTAAACTGTTTGGACCAGAACTTCACTTTAAAATAACTTGGAATATCTTCTGTATGCACAGCAACCATTTTTTAATGAATAATTTTTGGCTACTTTTGTCAAGAACTTTATTTTACTGTGGTGCTCTAGCTTCGTACCACTCATTTTTCAGTATTTAATTATCTCTCAAACGGTAATACATCAATAAATCTTGATGAAACTTGACATACATTTTACTAAAAATGTCGCACCTACTTGTCACCCAAAAATCAAAGTTGTTCAAGTCTTTTATTTCATAGCTAGGTAAAATCGCCCTTGTAAATGGGCGAGCGCATGAAATGAGCGAAAATAAAAAAGTTCAAAAAAATACCAAGAAATTAATTACATGCATTCTAAATACACTTTAAAACCAAAAATTACATAGTCTATTCAAATCATTAGTCAAAAATCTAAAATATTAAAAGAGTAAAAAATAATCTAAATAAATTCAGGAAAACAGAAATTCAAAAAAATCGGTAAAACACGTAGGACCTATAAAAGATCTAAGAATACAAGTAATATAAAGATAAAATAATACAAAATAAGATATCATAGTAGCTACTTAACAAGACCATAAGGACGATAACTTTTTGAACAACGTTTGAAGGACAAGCGTAGCAAGTGAAATAAACAAAAAAAAACGGATACAAACATACGTTCTAAAAACTTTTAAAATCTTTGGAAATCAGAACGCCTACAAGATAGAAAGAGTCAAAGCAATCTACTAAACTTCTAAAATTGAATATATCTAAAAATTCTACAAAAAGCTATTTAAAATGTCTGAAATAGTTAGAAAATATTAAACATCGAGAAGATAGAATAAGATAATTTAGAATAAAAAACTAAAAAACATAGTGCAGCAAAATTTAATGCACAAGCTGTGCATAGATTCCAAAGAAATCCAAAAATTTTTAGCATCTAAAGAATTTATTTTGTGCAAAACCCAAAAAACCTGAAAAATGTAAAATACGTAAATAATCTTAAGAATCTATGGAATTCTAAAAAAACAAAGTATGGAGAGTTTAAGAGATACAAAAAATGCAAGAAATCAATAAAACTAACATAAATAATGCCTACTATTCTATGTAATTGCATAATTTGCGTATTTTGCAAAAAAAAAACCGAATACATAGATAATATATACTTCTACTATGGTACTATTAAAATGTCTTACTTTTATATTGCACTAAAAACAGCCAATTTTCATTAAAAAGTTTAGTAATAATCGTAAGACAATAACTACTTAAGTTAAGTTTCAAAGTAATTTTTGAATATCGACAAATGCAACTAACCCAAAAGTAATGTAAAAAAACTGTTGTGGCAAAATATATTTTTATGATATTAAAGATATATTTTTCTTTGGCGTTATTTGTGATAATATTTTTTGCGGAAAACCTTCCAAATTTCAAAAACATATTTTTTTTAAGTTTATATAAAAAATATTTGAAAGGGAATTCCGAATTATGGTATAGATCATTGGCGGCATTCCGATAGACGAAAATAGCTCGCAATATACACTAAGAGTATCTACTAAGCCCCCAAAAACTTTAAGACCCCCGAAGAAAATCAAGAAACTATTATTTTGTTAAAATTCGAATTATTTGTGCATGAAATTGATCAAAAGTTAGAACTGACAACTTTGTGTGTAAAAGCTCAAAACTCTAACCTGAGAAACAAAAACAAAGTTAAATTAAAATTTAGGGTTCCATTTATTTTATAGAAAAAATTACCGGCTCAGCTGAACATTTTTTCCGAAATTTGTGGACCAGTCTGTTTAATCTCCGCGAACTGTTTTGTAAATTTGTACTTATAAGAAAACTACATAGTTTTTGAAAGAACGTACTTAATTTCTTTTTAAAACACTTTTACATAATTTTAACGCGTTTGTTCGTTCTTTCGAACCACTTTCCAAAATACACCGAAAATTTTATTTTTGATAACCGCTGAAATTCGGCAATCGCAGCATTTGCATTAGAAAATTTCCTACCACAAATAGACCTTTTAGTGGAAACAAAATAAAAACCATTAAGAGCAATATATTGGACTGTATGAAAAATGGGTTATTAATGACGGGCTAGTTTCGTTTCCAAAAAAAATCGTTCAGGTTTCGATTCATCTTTTAACGTACACTGTCTATATTAAAATTCTTCACGAAATCGATAACTAGTCGTAGATATCAAAAGACTGTTATTAAACAGTCTGCGGCTCAAATTTATGACATTAAAATTACAGCGATAAACCGTCAAAAAATCGGCTTTCTAATATTATTACTATTTTGTTACCATTAGTTTGCATGGCCTACTCCTAACAATTATCAGAACAGCCCTCGTACCATTACTACAAGTTTAAACGCAACTAAAAAATGTTTATGATCGTAGTAACAACATTAGACCTAATTTAATCTCCGGTTGTTAACTATTATTGTTATTATTATTAGTGAACTTATAATGAGAAGTTACTACGTTCTTAGATAACATTTTATTTTCATTTTTAGGTTCATTCATTTCCTCGATGATTATTCACAAAACGATATCAACTTTGTTATGCGAAATATAATATCGCGACAACTAGGTACGACAGTGTTATCAGTTTTATAACAAAGTAAAAGTTAAATCACCGACTAGATTAATTTCGTTCCACCTCAGCGAGTGGGGAAAAACCTAATGACTAAATTATACGGATTAGTTTCACATTACATAATCCTGTTCTTTGATAAAAGCTGCTGTGTTAGGGATTTACTGCGACCTTCAAATTCCTGTGTTGTAGACTACCAAATCAATACGTATTTCCTTGTAGTTTTCTTTTGTTAAAGATCCATGCATTTATTTAATTATAAATTGTCCGAAAACTGGGTAATATCGCGTTTATGACTTTTGTTTGACATTTGAGTTAGTATCATTTATGACGATCCAATATTGAAGCATATTCACGTCCAGCTGTTAATATCAGTATTAATCAACTTAATACCTGAACCCCATAGAAACTTCAACAAAGCGAAGGTACTCAAACTTGTCTCTTTCATCAACTCTGATTGAGACGTTTATGGAGCTACGTTAACAAATACGACCAAATATACTCCATTCAAGAACCGTAAGCTACACCAATTTGGAATTAACAGTAACATAATTTTTGACCTCCAATTAGCAATTATTCTGCTGAAATGGATTCATTAATTCCAGATTACATCCCTTCGAAATCCAGAATAGAAACAGAGAGCAATCAATTTGAATTTTATTAAAAGTGCCGGCTGTTATTGAAAAATATTTAACACTCAAATCTTGTTTCCTGGACAAATTTATTATGGAATCAAGGCGAATTAAAATTCGGCAAACGTTTATTCGATTTTTTCAGCTTCTTCGGATTTACCCTAGTATCGGATCAATACAGTTTAATATTTCACTCCTGAATTGTTTAAGATGTGCCAGGTCAAACACATTTTTTACAAAGCATGGAATGGATGTCATTAAATAAATTGTAATGTCAGTTCAAATTCAGAACGTGGTAGTTTTCGGAATAAAAAAAATTGAATTGTTTATAAGCTATCTACAAAATTCATGTGGGATGTTAAATGTAATATTCACAGTGGACAAGAATGAAGTAAGTTTAATGCGAAATCAACCTAATAAGGGACCAGTCAGTCTAAATGGAATTAATTTCATTATTCATTTTCTACGAAACGACCTCTTTTGCAAATTCATTTAACATTCTGGATTATTGAAGCTTTCCATTAAAATATAAATTTAGTATTTGATCCTTCTAGACTCAGATGCTTATTTATTGATTATGATTTAAAGCAACATAAAAATAATAAAGTAACGATTAAAATGTCTACAAAAATCTCTACGAAAATATAGTTAGTCATTTTAGAAATTTATGTCCGGTAAAGACTGTAACGTGTAAATTTATTACAATCTATACCTTCATAAATGTTGATTAATAGCACAAGTTCGATTCATAACCGCCCGCTTTCTTCTAACTAAATTGTAACTTGTAACAAATGTAACTATAACAGCGCACATAACAAACAGTATTTTATTCTGTCGAGTCATAAATTATTTTATACGCAGGTCTTCATTCCTTGATCCGTAATGATTTATTGGAAAACCATAAAGTTTTTTAATGTGTTTTATGAGATCGTTTTCTAACGCTCGAAATTATAGTTCTTCACAACAATTTGAAATTTCTTACCACAGGAGAAACATAAAATAATACTAATATAAGTATTAAACCTGACGTAAGTTACTTTAAACGTCCACTGTTATGAATTTAGGATGGTTAAATTTAATGACTTTGTAGCAATAAAGCGAACGTGCTAGCGTAATTCGCCTGCATATCATGGTACACAATATATTTATATAAGACTAATGAAATAAGTATCATGGGTGCGCCAGCATGATTAAATTTTAATGAACTCGTAGACTCTAACTTCGTCATTAATAAACAATAACCACAGGGCCAACAACGCAAAGTTCATGTTGATAATGAAATAAAAATTCCGAATGCCAATTCTGGTCTGCTGGGATTTTTCGTCAAAATAATTGGATTTTGGGATTAATTTGCGAAAGAAACAGTTTTGTTTTGACACGTCATCTACGTTTCCAAGTTTTTCACTGTACAGAATGATTTAAGTATGTTTACAAATTTAAGTCATTTTTATTTCTTCGCGGCTAAGTATAAACTTTGGTGAATAAGTTTAGTGATTTAGTTTTCTTCTACACAAATTTTTGCGATTTTAACAAACACTTTTAAGTAGAAATAAGAATGCGCCGAGCCAATCAATCATTATTTCCAATTTCCGTTCAAACACATTCCAGAATTGTATTTTTTACGACACTATAAAACATTGGAAATGTTACTTGTCTAAAGAGCTCTTAAGCAAATCGATCAAACACTCTTTTATCTCCATCTATTTCAAACTCAACATTCCTGAAGTCCTCCATTATAGAGCTCTTCCTCTTCCGATTAAGTTAAGAAGAATTAATCAGAAGAGCTTGTTTTCCTTCCCTACAAACACTGTTCTTGCACTCTATAATTCACTTCGCATTTTCTAATTTTGTCCTGGTGTGATTCAGTAAATCGGAAGTTATCGACCAACTAGAACATTTCCCGAAAGATCCTGCAGAGAATGGCAAATCGCCAGATTTTCCAGACTGTTCCTGCAACTGAACAATTAGTGCGATGGCGATGTAGAGCAGGTGATTTGAAATGCACCACGATAAATCTCGGGATAAAAGTCGTCGATTCTGCAATGTAATTAAAAAGACAAAACGATTCTATCGATGGCTCGCTTTAGTTTAATGTGCGTCATTTGAGCGATTTTACATTCAAATGTTGTCGTTTTATGGAGTTCTCACGAAGACTCAAGCATGTCTTTAATTTCACAGTTAGACGTTAATTGCTAGAAGCGAGAATTTTAAGGACTATTAAGCTAAAACGAGACTGATCGGAAAGAATCAAAAATTCATCATAGGACCATTGCGTGAAAAGCTAAAAATACTAAGTTTATTTTAAATTTTAAATTCACAATCGTATACACGGATTTCCAGCGAAGCAGAACAATTACACATGGAGGCCTGAAACTGAGATCTCTTAGTGAACCAGCAGTAACATTCCTTTTATTAAAAGCGTTTTATTTAGAGTAAACTCGGTGGAAGTGAACGAGATTCCGACAACTCTGCAAACTTATTCTCGCCAGAACTCTCTCTAATTTAATTATAATCAAATAAATACATAGTCAAAGTAACATCAAGGGAAGATCTTTGTTTGTAAGTTGCTTTCAACTTCTGCGTCAGTCTGGAGGAAATATTTTTTCCGGCTCAGGTTTCCATTATCTAAAGTTAACAATTAAATATAAAGACTTTGATGTTATGTGTATTATGCTGCTATAAACTAAACTGAAATATGACTGGAAAATTTTACAGTGGACTGCTTCGAATTTATGGTTTAAACATTTTAATAAGCTATCATTTCTGATTGCCCATAACTAGATTATAACTTGAAGTTATGTACCTAATTTTAACATAAAATTACAATTTTTTGTTTTTTCTATAACATTTCTATAAAACTTTTACAACTAATATAAAATAACAATAACATAAAATTACAAACAGAGGTGAACAATAAAAAAATATCCTACACACCAAAAAGTCAGTTTATTAGCTGACGAACTGACATCGCTCTGATGATGGTGGCTTTGCTACCGAAACGCGCGTCAGCTAATAAACTATTTGGTGTGTAGATTAACTATATTTTTTTTATTTTTTAGAAACATCAAGTTTTGGATCGAAGAAATTTTCATTGGAGTGGTGAACAAAATTTACATGTTTTTTCAACTTTTGATAAATTAAGTTTGTATTTTTTACATGGTTTATCCGGCGCATCCATCATTTTTAGTAGTAACAATAAAATATTTATTTTAACAATTTACAGTTATTGTTCCAATACAAAACGCAAATTTTATAATTTAGTTCAAATAAACAAATTGGCAGAAAAAGGCTTTATTCAAATCATAAAAAAATGAGAAACTTCTAATAGTTCAAAAATTAAAAAATCCTCGTTTATTGCTTCTATTCTAAAAAAGATTCGCTTCTCAAATCTTGAGATATTTTTGTTTAAAGTTTTCGTGAAAGAACTAATTAGGACCTTTTACGAATTTAAATTGAAATATTTTCATAATTTTAACTAATAATAACTTAAATTCTATTTCATTTTAAAGTTATGTTATATTTATTATACAAGTTTATTTTTTTTTAATATTCTCACTATATCGATTCTAGAAATCATAATAATTTTCAAATTTTTTATTTTTTTTTTTAAACATTAAAATCAATAAATTTCCACATTATAAAATTTTATAAATAAATACCAAAATATTATATAGACCTTTGAAACTGTGAAAATTTTCTACATGTTCTAAAAATATTAAAAGCTTTAAAAACAATGTTTTGACGCAAATCTATTAACCAACTTTATTTTCTAAAGCAACAACTAGAAATTTTAAAAATCTTAATAAATCTAAAAAGGTCTAAATTAATAATTTCTTCATCCATCGATAATATAGAATTATTGGTCCAAGAAATTTAAAATTATGGGTTATTAAAACTGTAAACTTTTAAATTTTAAAAGTTTGGTCACATACATCCCAAGAATCGAATTTTTACATTATATAATGGAATATTCAAAAGCGGAAAGAATTTGTCACATTAGTTACAAAGTTTTTAGTCTCATTTCAAATTAGTTAATTTTATAAAATTTTAAAGTCTTTCGTTGATTTATTAAAAACTATGAAAGTCTCAAAGCCAGGTGCCTCAAATTTACAGTTTAGAAATTTACAACTCATTTAGTTGGAAAGCAATGATAAGAACCAAGGATACAGTTGTATATGTATAATTTTCCTGTTTAATTAATATTAATTATTTAGAATGACCACTGTAGATAAAGTTTGTAGATAAAGCCATTCATGTGTGAAAGCAACAGGTTTAGTCTGACTTGTATAAATCGTTTAGTTAAAAGCAAATTTATAGGTCTCTCTAATTCGTCTATCTCCTCAAACAATATGCTCCGTACTGCCATCTCCTCGTAATTAAATCTACAGTGCGAACTAATGAGCATGTTACATTTAAGTAAAATAGAGCTCGATTTATCTACTCTATATCACCTTGAGACAATCGTGAAAATTTCATTAGTGCATCATCAGAATTAGCACAGTTACAATGATTTATTATTTTTGAACTTAGAGCCTCCAGCATTGTATTTGTTACAGCAGTGTGCGATGATTAAATGTGCAATGAGATTACATTTATCCTATTACAGGGTATTGTGGTAAATAATGACAGAAATTAGAGCACGCTCATAAATGCAAATTCATGTTATGTTAATTTCGTTCGTTTAATCTAACGACTTTTTTAAGCGTTAATCTTGAATGAACCTGAAAGGCGCTAATTCCCCCAAATCCTCCCGAGTCGTAATTTGTCGCGTATTGTCTGAACCGACGCCATCGAAATCAGAAATTGAATTTTTGAAATTCGGAAGAACCTCGGATTAAGAAGAACACCGGAAATTCCGCTGTCAGACTGTTTTGCTTGCACGGTCTCATTAATATTTCGTTTATTTCGATTCAGACGACCTTCAACTTTCGTCGTTAAATATTTTCCCGACGTTTCGGGTTAATGAGGCCGCAAGGGATCTGAAGTTTAACCTTACGCCAGTTTTCCCCTTCTGAATTCCTTAAGTGAGACTATTAAGTTACGTAAAGACTAGTTTCTAGCACTGTTGGGTCTCAACGGTGCCGCCACGTTTATAAATCTTTGTCATATGTTGAATTTACAATTGACGAAGGTGAGGTAGCGAACATGTCACTCAATAAGGTTTTACGGACGAAGGGTGTTGTTGTGGATTAAATTATTTACGGGTCTCTATTCACATCCGAAACGTTTTTCGGAAAACCAACAGAGTGTATCCATATTTCAAAAATAACGATGCACAGTCGCCATGAAAATCTACTTCTTCAAATTTTAACCAGGAACCACAAACTGTTTCGCCATGTTTTCTTTCTCGTATTTTCTAGAGACTATTAAGGAAAAGTTGTGACTTTTATTTTCTCTAACATATTTTAAAATGATATTTACAACCAGCGCTTTAAATAAATAAAACGACTCAGAGATACAAAGCTAACACTATACTGAAACCATATTTTTTCAGCTGTCAACAACTCTTAAAATTCGCGTTTTGCAATGTTGGAAAATCACAGTAAAACATTTCAATAGTGCATCACAATTATTAACAAATCGTTAAACTTCATCAGAGTTATAAACCTCAAATATTTTAAACTAGCGCGTTATATTGTGACTGTGAATTTCATTTTTAAACATTCATCGTTCAGAGCTTTTGGAGCTTATTGAAGAATAGGAAGATTTATAAAAAAAAATAAAACGTTCACCTGCTTTATATTTTCACATTTTGCTTTCAACATGTAAATTTGAAATCAATTTATCTTAATATTCAACGGTTTGTGATTCTCTAAATACAATTTGAAGATAAATTTACAGCTATTATAGAAAAACGTGCACCGCACATATCTATAAAAAATTTGTGCCATGTTTTATATAATTCCGTGAAACCACATTTATATCGCACATATTTTTATATGACTGTCATTAACAAACAGCTGTTAATGCACGGAAATATGGTTATTTCTAAAACAAAAAGTTTTTCTTTTAATTGACTACAGGCGAACAAGTTTTATACAGTTTTTAATATTTTATTAACCGTATCTAGCTTTGACAGTACAATTTATTTCTAAAACAAATCTCGAATTACTACTTTTCTCTCATTCGATTTCGTTATCTGCAACAAATATACCTCTCTATATTATCCTTGATTTCGGACCTAATATCTCATCTCCTTTTATGCTTTCTTTGAACCCATATCTGTGGTGACACGGTGCTAAATTTTACGACTTCACATTTTTGGTCGAAAAAATTTAGGTCCACCCTTCACTTGTCATAAAACTAAAACAAGAGATTTTTATTTTATCCGTCTTGATCTCGTGTTTTTTCAACGTAAACTGTAACACGCCGCAAGATCATTAATAATTTGATAGAAGTTAACCAGCGCTTATAATTTAGTGGATGAATTTTTGATAAGCTAGGATCAATGATAATTTAGAAGCAGTTATGTTTTACTACTATCAACAATTTTTTGGAACTCCAAGTAAACAATCATTACGAATACATTTCCACATTCACGGAAAAGATTCAATGTTAACTATATTTATTTAATCGACTAAACCGTCATTAGGTGGAGATAAATATTTAATACAATAAAATCCACGACTACGGCCAGGCACTGTTTTTGTAATGAGATTGAGAGCAATGATTTAAAAGCAACGGGCCATACAGCATTCTGAAAGATCATTATGTGAAAACATACTTAAGTAGATTGGAGATTTTCGGCTTTGAAGTTCCATTCAACGTACGCTCTGCAAAAATAATTACAAGCTTGCAGGAAAACACTCTTGATGACAAAATGCTTAAAATAATAACGTCAACCCTCGACCTCTTCATTACTTATATTTTAAATCTAGTTTTTACGCAATTTCCTGGATTAAAACGGCGTCCAATTAACCCCAGGTTATCGGATTTAAATAAGGGTTGCGGCAAGTCACCAATTTCGAACATGGATATTAAAGTGACAGGACAAATTTATTCAATTTATTAGTAAACGAATTTAATTTGATTTGGGCCAAAGTAATTATAAGAAAAGTTGAGCAAACGAAACACAAACTCGATAAATATGCAAGGATGGTTTACTAAAATTGGTGGTGGATTGTGACTTTTGAAAAAACAAATAAAAATAAACGATGACAGTATTTCATCTAAAACGGTCCTAAACTACTTCAACAAAACGTTAAAGTGGCTGTCTCAATAAAATATATGAAGGAAATGTTCCAGACCGTACAAAGGAAAACCTACAACACCTCTTTCGATTGGTCTATTTCTACTAACCTGGCTCCCCCAGCGGTAAATTTCTTGAATTTTATTTCTTTCATCCAACTAAAAATCCTTTTTGTATAATGATATCACAAACCTAGCTCAAGACAGATATTCCCGACACTTTGATGCATATTCCCGGGTATTCTTTATATAGGCAAGCCGACGTGAGGGTTTCGACGATGGCGCATGCATAAAAAACACCTCCTTCCTTCAACTTAAACGAAACCATTTCCCTTGGAAATATTGAGGCCTTGCCCAACTAATCTTTTTTATGAGACTTCAATATACAAAGAATTAGCGCCGCTAGAAAAAGCCTACCTTAAATTTGCCAAAAGTCATTTAAACATACAATCTTGGATAAAAGTCGACAAACTTTTCAGAAAGTCTTATCCGATTAATCATGAAACCGAGATTCTGGTGATATTGGAACACGATATGATAAGAAAAGGATTTGATTCCAGAGAATCATGTCGAGCTTGAGAAAGGAGCTGTATTAATTTAGACATGAGGGCAATTGATGCCACCATCGTGCATACTTTACTTAAATTTATTAATTTAATAGTAATTTAGGCAAAGCAAAGGATGAAAGCTTCTCAGTTCACTCATAATGAGAATGCTTGATATCAAAATATGTTACGTATTAAAGCACGACCTGGAATATGAAGAGCACATGGAGCAGTTTCATAAAGCTCGCGTTGTATTAACGGCAAGCTAATTTCACGATTTTCATTTAAAGATAAATGATAGTGGTTTTTAAGGAAATGGCCTCACGCAACTCGTTGCTTAAATTTCCAATTGGTTTACAGTGAACTTTGCTATTTGTTAGAATTAATTAATGAGATTATTCATTTTGAATTAACTTCACTAAAACAATTTGACTCATTGATAATTGTCAGTTATAGGTTTGTTCCCAAGTGAATAAATTTTGAGGAGTTTTAATCAAAATTTAAGATACTTTTACAATTAGAACTAAAGATATGAAACATCTTGAACATTGTACAAATGATATAGATCATCAACAAATTATGCTTATAGATAAGCTAACATTTTCAAGGTTTGCATTGTCTATACATTTTTTTGCTGCATCGGAAGCTAAAATGTGGGTTTAACTTTTTTTTTTAATGTACAATGCGAAACACTAAAAAAAATCCAAGGATTTAAAGCATTTAAAGGAACGAAGGTTTACAAGGAATTTAACGAATACCTTAAACCATCCTAATCTGAATACAATATCAAAGTATTCAAAAAAATTTTTTTTTAAATCTAAAAATCTCCAACGAGTACAAATCTTCTAAAAACAGTTTAAAAATTCTAAAATTCCAGGTATTCTAAAGAGTTGTAAGAATTCATGTAATAGTACAAACCTACAGAAATCAAAGAAACAAACTTGTTTAACAGGGCGAAAGTTAAAAAAAAACAGAGAATCTAAAGAATATAGATAAGAACAAAAAAAAATCTAAAGTCCTTAAAGAGTACATGGGATACAAAAAATAGAGAAATGCAATAATTTTTAAAATTCTAGCAAACTAAATATTTGCAGATATTAAAAAATTAAAAAATATGGAACAAAGAATAACAAATAATTTGCAATTTACAAATGGAAAAAAGAAAAAGATGTTCAAGAAATAAAATTAGACAATCGCAAAGTTTTATTTTCACTTCAAAGAGCTCGCAATGTATGGAATTTATTTTCTTGCTAATGAAAAACATAGAAACAAAATTTTCAATTGAGAAGGCATAATGAATCAATTATGTAAATAACTACGGAAATAGAAACAAATACAATGCAAATTTTTTAACTTAATATGAATCAAATTAAATTGATCCCATTCAGAAAAAAACGTATCACGTATAGAAAACAAAATTTTCAGTGATATTAACGCAGAAGTGGGAAATAACACAAATTAGAGAGGAACATGTTGATGAAGTAATGGGAAATACAAATGGAACAACACTAGTGAATTTTTGAATAGAACACAATTTGAAACATATTTTATGAGCATAAGGAATCCTAGAAACGCAAATATGAGAAAAGTATTATAGATTACGGTACTTATCGTTGGTAACAGCAAAAATTGGAATTGAAAAAAGTGAGACATGTTTGTAAAAAAAATTACATCTAAGGTGGGCAGTACAAGTCACTGTTAAAGAGTGCAATTCTGATAGAGGCAGAAGCCATATGTGGAGTAAAAACAGTTAACAACAAATCAAATATAACAAGCTGGTGACAAACAATAAGACCTTCAGAAATATATAATTAATATAAAAACGGAAAAATGTACGCAAGTAACAAAATAAAGCAAGTGAAAAGAAAGGAACGGAGAAATTTTAGAATCAAATTGGAAAGAGGAAACGGTGATCAGAAACAGTTCTAGAGAGCACTGAAAGGAATAAAAAGAAACAAAGAGAAAACAAGAAACACACAAACACGATGACTCAAACAAAATAATAAATAGATGATAAGAAAGTTGATTTGTACTAATGATATCAGGAAATTGTGAAATTGTAGTATTATTATTAAGCGTAAAACAATAATTCTAAAATTAGAAACAGGAGCAGAAATGCACATTCAAGAATGAAAAGTAAATAGGGTATTAAATATGGTCAGGTTTAGGAAAAATGGACAAGATTAAACCCAAAATATGGGTTACACAAACACTAAGTTTTGAATTAAAATAACTGAAAGTGTAAGAGGTAAGAAGACTCATATAACTGGAGCACCTTATTAATTGTACTAATTCTTAAGAAGAGAGTGACAAAGCAATGAGGAGACTATAGGATCATTGCTACAAACTGAACCAAGTGTAAAAAACGTTAGACAGGTTACAAAATACAAATATTTAATACAAATGGATCCTTTGATTCAGAAGTTACAAATTGGATGTCTGCACAACCTGGTTGATATGTTAGTTTACGAAATGGATTTTCAAACAAAATAGAACTACGTATCAACACAAACATACAAGGCTATGTACTTACTGACTTTGTTATATGAAATATATAGGTAATATAAGCATTTTTTACTGCACAGACAACGAAGGATAGGACAAACTAGGGGTAAAAAGTGCACTACGATGATTTGGACACGTGATTAAATTAAATGATATTAGATACCGCCCTACTGTTATTGTATTTCTAGAAGCATTAGTGTAATTAAATTTATCCAAAATCAACGTCACCATATCTAGTTTCAGCTAAAATTATTTCGTGGAAATGCTATAAAATGAAATTAACTACCAAATGTGTTTATTAATGTTCATAATTACTACTCGATTAGTTTGTGAAGAATAATTAGTTTAATCGAAATTATTTTGACAGTTTATTTTGAGCTGCTTTATTATTCATTAATAACGTAGCATTTAGTGAATTCATAAACGTTGGGGCACTTCTAAATGTACAGGGTGAGTCAATCTATGATATGAAACTGTTTAACACGTCATAATACATGAAGGAAAAAAGTGCATATTCCAAAAATGTTTCCTTTCATATGACACATTAATTGATGCTTTCATACAGAGTGTTCACTAGGAAAAAATTGTTTTGTACAATTAAACAGTTATAATTTAATTTTTTTAAATATAATATCTTTTATCTCTCAGTATCATCACATACAAGGTGTACCTAAAATCTATTTTTTTAAATATTGTATTTTTAAAAAAAAACAGTGTAATAATTACTCATAAAATGTATGCTCTGATTAGTTTTAAGAAACAATAAAGTTCATGTATGCACACGGTTTTCCTACATACATCTAGTTCACCTAAGAACTTTATGAAAATGATTTTCAAGAACGTGTGAATTTGTTTACGAAATGGGTTTTACATAACGTTCATCAAAACACTATTTTCAATTACGTTTTATTTACCGATAAAGCAGCTTTGCACAAAAATGCCGATGTTAATCGCCAGAACTTCCACTACTATGATCGAGTGAATTTCCATTACCTAACACTCACAGATTTTTAAATCTTTGAAGAAGAATAGCAGAATTTCACTTGATTGAGCTAATATTTTTTGCTCTGAATGTTAACGGAGAATCCTATTAAATTTTTTTGTAGAGTCAGCTAGGAATCGTTCTAGACGATAACTCCACGGATCACTATTGATACTTATTATTTGATTACAATTTTTTGTTTCTTTGTATATCTCAAGTTATCTCAGGAAGTGGAGAATTAGCCAAAACTATCGAACGAACAAAATAATTTATAATCGATTCATCTTTGGAACTGGCAACATATGTCTATAATTAATTGTCACATAAATGTTAAATTGAATCTCAGTTAAAAATTAAAATTTTATTATCTTAATTTAAAAGCGATCAAGCGATCAAGATAATTTATTATCTTGATCGCTTGATAGAATTTGAGTACATGAACTTTAATGTTCTAAATTTAATCAAAGTCTACTTTTTCCAAACAATTATTACATTTATGTCACAATTTTTAAAAACCTTGCAATATCAATAGAATAAGGTTCAAAAATACTTTATACTTTATAAAAATCAAATAAAATAAAAATGAATTCAATGATACCAAAAGATAAAGGATATACATTTCAAAATATAAAATTATAGCTGTTTGATTATTGCACAAAATAAGTGCTTCCAGTGTACACCCCATATGACAGCATTCACTACACTCTATTTATTTTGAACCTGAGGTCCAAATGTCAAAACGTGTTTAAATTTTGGGAATGTACATTTGACAAAACTTGGTTTGTACCGCTTAGGGATTTTTTTACGACTTGTACATTAGCATTTATATTGTTGGCAAACGACAGCGTAATGAAACAGTGTCAATAATGTTTTACGATTTACGATGATTTATAATTGTTTAGGGATGCAGATAATTACAATAAAATTTAGCGATTATACTCTCTTTTAAACGCACTTCCATTTCATGTTCAAAATTTTCTTTTTTATGGTTATGGAGGTTAAGTTCAAAATTAACAAATCAATTTTGGCACTTTCTTTTCACTAAATTTATTACCAAAATCCGCTAAAAACACCAAAAATATACATACACTAAGCTCTCATATACACCATTAAAAATTGCACCTTTTATAAGTTTTCAACAAAGAATAATATTAGTCTCATACGAACGAGCAACGATTCTTTTATCTTCATATTAAATTTTAATAATCATTTGCTAATAATAATGCTAAAAACGTACGCATTTTCGAAATTTAATAACTACACAATTTTGGATTCAAAATTTAAAATCAATAAATGCATTTCAGCTTTTAATCCAACAAGTTAGAATGTACAAACAATAAATAGGTTTCTTATTTGAAAAAAATAAATAAATTGAGTGCTGCCTTGACTTATCGGAACATCTGTTTTGCTTCAGGTTGAAAAGTCTCATAAATGGAAACGACAGAATCGACCGATATCGCATTACTAACTCACCCTGTATAACGTACTATAAATCTCGCTATTTATTTAACATCCTGTATGATTTTTTTTAAGATTTGGGAGTTATTAGAGTTAGAACAAGAAGTTCGTGCAACACGCATTTGTTGCCGACGTTGCAATATAAAAATGAATTAATCAGGAATACATAGTTTTCGCCCGTGAATGTAAAATTTCTGAGTTTGTGGAATTTTTTTCTTCATCTCAACACGATCCTTCTCCATTAAGAATTTTCTTGTTTCCCAGTCGACGAAAGCTCTGTATTAGAGCGGTCGATTATTCTTTTGAATCCGATATATTTAATGGAATTCCTTAAAAATCCCCTTTCACCCCTCTTTTTTCGTACCACATCCGCATCCAAATCATTTTTCTCTTCTTTCCCTCACGAAATTCCGTCAATCGCCGCAGTCTGCTAAACGTTAAACGTATTGTACTCAGTCTAAGTAAAAACAATGCGCTTTTGCAAGATTAATGATCCGAGATTCACGCCGCCCACTTGGCTCGTGACCTTGGATTTGCAATCACTCAAAAGCCAACTCAAACGCAAAAACCGTGGAGAATCAATAGTCCCATTCTCGGGAGCTTTACCGACTTATCTTTATCAAGGTTTATGACGCTCCCATAACACACACTCGCTCAATTTTAGAATAAGTCAGATATGTTTGGAGTGTTACCACTTTAGATACACGATAGTGCCCCCCATGGCCCTGTTAAATGTTATAGCGGCTGCATGATCGTGTGTAGATAACACGGGCCATATGAAGAACCTTTAAAATCGACGCTCGCGTGATTACTGATTTTAATTGTAAAGCATATCGTGCACTTAATGGTCGTTGCAGAGTCTACATTACGTTTGGAGTGTTTCAACTCAAATAACGACACATAAATGAAACACGTCACATGAAGCAATTAACTTAAATACTGCAATGTTTATTCGAGTACCGGAAGATTTTTTTTCAAGGGTAATTTTTTGAATTGTAAATAAGAATTTGCGCGAATTTGTTAAAACGCTCAAAAGGAATTTCACTCGCCATTATTCCGCTCTTTGTGTTAATTTATTACAGTTTTTATCAGAGCTCCACACGTCTGGTACTTTTTACCTACACTATAGTGTAAAGTTCTATTACTCAAGGCACAAAAGTAGATTGTCCGACAGCTGCAAAGTACAACTTGACATATAAAGCTCGTTTCCACACATTTGGACACATTTCCAATAAGTGCCGAAAACCATCTTCTCCGAAAAATTGGAGAAATTGCCGATAAAATCGTTTCAAAATTAAAATTAAAATAAAACGGCTACAGTTTTTATCGCTACATTTTAATTCTACTTTGGTTGATTAAACTCAGATATTTCAAAAAGGAGCATTTTTTATCTCATTACTTAGCTTCAATAAAAATTTGGTGTTTCACTGCAAAAAAAATTTAAATTTTAGAATAATTAAAAACAAAGACAAAATAGAGTCATCCTACAATCATATTTTTTGTGATATTCCGTTTTCGGATAATTCCTCTCCGTTTGTAACTACAAATTAAAAAAAAAAGTCTTAGGGTCGGGTGAAATTTGCATAAGCAGTTTTTTCTCGGGGTTTCATCGTCGAATTATTTAGTCGAAACCACTTGCCTAAAAGAAAAATTTTGAAAAATACACTTGATAAAACTTAAAAGTCATGGGGTATATCTTCCAAAAAAATATTTTTTTTCCTTTTATTTAAAACGTATATTTTTTATTAATTTTAAAATAAATTGTGAATTTTCTCGATATTCTTAAGAGCAACGTTTTCACTTTCTGATCAATTTCATCACCAAAACGTTGCATTTTTCAAACTCGTTTTTTTTGACACGAGTCACTGTTAAATTTATTCTAATCGGTCTACTTACTTTTTTTTCACTGCCAAACTGACAAATGTAATTTAGAATAATTTGTTTGAATTAAATTGCTTGAAAGCGTGAATATGATTTTAAAATGGATAACGTTAAGAAAAATAACATTCAACGAATGAAATGTCTAAATTCTGTCTTAATTAATATAAAATTCGCTCAAAAAAAACGTGCCTAAAAGCTCGGTTCGGTTTTATCCCTGTAAAGTTTGAGCAAAAGCTGAAAGCGGTGTTATCATTGTAATACCGCTGTCATTGAGTGAGTTTCTCAAAATTTGATTGATTGTTAGAATACAGCAGAATAATCGATTTTATTTTTTACTTTAAAAAATGTTGTAAATATAGTTTTTCTATTTTGCGTCGTTACTAGAGCCAGTAAAGCACCCATTTGGGTTTGTTACTGAGAATTTAGATGCTTTACTCCGGCTGGTGAATTTTAGTTTTGTCGCGTTGGAGGCATGGTCGTAAAACGTCAACGTCAAATGTCAAAATGTGAATATGAGCAATGTGCTTAATAACTTAACCTCAATTGTTATTAAATCATTGTACCCAACCTTGATAAAATTCCCTAAATTTCAAAATTTTATTTCTTTTATATAAAAAGAAATTAAGTGCTGCAAAATAGAAAAAATAGTATAAAAGACGCCGCGTACTGGAATCAATGCTTTCTCAAACTTGTATTTTAATATACTATTTGTTGGATTTTTTTTAAGAAATTTTCAATTTAAAAAAAATAATAAATATGTTTTGAATTTCTCATATCTAAAATCACATGCTTTTAATATTTATTTATAATTTTTTCTAGATTTTAGGGCTCAAATTTGTATAATCTGGAAACTAAAAATATGAAAATTGGAAATCCAAAAATCTAATAGGTACTTAAAACTCGAAGGTCTAAAAAATCTAAGAAAGTTGTAAAAATCTATATTGAAGTTAAGAGTTTAGATTCTAGCCATTTTACACGAAGAATTTGAGATATGAGCATCTAAGAACTTTCGAATTCAAGGTTTATTATTGCATGAGCTGAATTATTCAAAATTAATGATAAGTAAAAATCGCATGAATTTTTCATACCAAAAGCAACTAAGTACGACATTACTTTGTTCCAATTTTTATATTATTTGTTTAGTCAAGTTTATAATATTATTCAAAGGCACATAGCGGATTCCAAAAACCGAAAAAAAATCGTTTTTTATACAAACATAATAACAATTAAAAGCAGTGTTATTTATCAATTTTTTATTACAGATAATCAGCCTTAGGGTACTCCATTCCTTTGATAATCTAGTACTATTTTAAAAAAAAACTTGTTATGAATTAAACATTCTTCAATTTTGTATACAAAAGAAACCAAAGAATGAAACTTTCGACTTTGTATGTTATTTCTTACCAATTTCTCGTTCAATTTTTTCAAAGACTACAGAAAGCAATGTCGAAAAATAAAAAATATTTGGTCTTAAGAAAATATTTATTTTGTTTGTGCTCCAATTTTTAAAAGCTTTTATCTCAAAACTTGTACAATGGATATCGAACAAATAAGAACAAAGCCTACGACATGTCATTGTTAACATTTGTATCAGATCTCGATAACTGTTTTTATACTTAATGGAGTTTGGTCCTAAAAATATTTTAGTTTCTTTAAATTATTAAAATGCAGATCAATATTTAACAATAATTTATTACCTTTTTTTATTTAAACAGATTTTAGTTTGTTATACTTAATAAAAATAATATTAAATCAATGTAACTATTTCTACAAAAACAAAAATTATTATTTGCTTGACGACAAAATTCAAGTTTCAAGTTGAATAAAAGAAAAAAAACTTTTAACGACTTGTTTAACTTTCGTTTTACTTTTTGGAAACAACTTCTAAATTTAATTATAAATTTTACGTCTTTACGTAAATGATGTTGTTTAGTTGGCAATTAATTTAAGTTCGTCTCTACAAACCGCCGGTTTTTTATTACATTTTTTCTTTAGTTTTATGATGTTTATTAAAGGAAGAAACTGGAAATTAATTATTTAATTACTTCACGTGAATATAAAACAAAGCATCGTTTTATAAAGGTTGCTAATGGAGTCATACATTTGATTATTTTCTTTTGAAGTTTTTGCATCCCTCTTTTTAATGATATTTCAAAGTACTTTAAAACTTAAATATTTAAACATAATTTAATTATTATGATAATTATGCAGAAACAGTACAGTGAAACTATAAATTGTGAATTTTTTTGCTTTTATTTTAAAAAAATCTCTAAAGTCTCCTACGATTTGATGACGTTTTAGTTCCACGAATTTTCTCAAATATTACGGAAAGAAATAAAAAATATCAACTTCGCAAAAAAATGAAAACCCAAGTAACAGCAAATTTCCATTTCCCACTTCATACATATGACAGCAATGAACTAAACTTGAGGAAATATTTATTTCACCAACCGTCCATCAAACGTCTTTCTCCTATTTATTTTCCATAACATGTCATAAACGTACCGAACCAATTTCTTTCTCCTCTCTTATTATCTATTACTGACGTCTAGACTCTTCTTGTTTTTTTCTTTTTATACATACTGTCATTTTTCAGCCACTTTATTCACTTTATTTTCCCCGAAAATTTGAAATAACACACGATGAACAAGCATTTTTTTATTACATTTTGATTTTGAAATATTCACTGTGTGTGGCCTCCATACATCTCCATGTCACGAAAACTTCTCTTCTTTATCACCGATGTTTATAGACGCAGTGGCGTCGTCCGTCCTTATCAATACAGTTTTCCTTCATATGTATCTCTTGACAAACACAACTATAGCACCCCCACATTATTAGAAAATGTCAACACGTATTTGTCACCACAAAACCGATATCCAATCAAATCTGGAGATACAGCAGACTCATCGTATCTTTATCAAATAAAGGTCTGAAAACAAAATCGCGAGCAAAATAGTATGTATAGGCGATCCATTGAACTGCGAAACTTTTATTTAGTTATTACCAGCGAAGGTTTGTGTTAAATTAAGTTAAGATAACGAGTGTCTTAATGAAACGGAGGAGATTACAATCAGGGTGGGATATCAAAACCCGCAGTAACGTGGTGGAATATTACAGTCGTATATTCTCTGGTGTGTAATCAAATTTGTTGTTTTATGATTTTTTTATCGTAAATTCATATTTGCTAGCAGATATAGCAAATTTGTTTTTAAACGTGGCTTTAAATAGAATTTATTTCGGGTGAGTGTAATAAAATCCGTCATTTACGATCCGCTATTATTTACTTACTTAAATTCGACGCGATTAATACAAACTAAATTTCCAACTCCCGGTGAATTTTTCTACAGAAATTTCCAGACAAGTCTTTCGTTCTTTTCTTTATTGAAAATTCTTTTTATTCTCATGATGTTCCACCTGGTTGTTCTACTTTTGTCTGATTAAAATAGCGACCTGCATTGTGCATTTAAAATTATTGAACTGCAGAAACAAGGAATTTCTATGGTAGACCGCAGTTGCAAATAGTCTGACGCAATATCTACCAATTATTAAAAACGACTAAAAAATGGCATCGTTCTTTGCATTGCGATGGTTTTGTAAATGGTGCAGAAATGACTATTGTTAGTGTGCGCTCCATTCGTAATTGTATTTTATGAATGGAAAGAAAACGGCTAAAACTGTAATTTTAAGAGATATTAAATTTACGGTAACATTTTTCTTTTGCGATAAAACAAATTTAATGAAACAGTGATTTTTGTTCTATTATCGGAGAATTCCAAAAACCGCTTTCTGGTTTGGTTCATCACATTTTCTATTTTTATAGAAAATTTCATCACCTAAAATGATGCAATTTGTATGCAGTCAACGATATCTTGTGTAATAATATTTCTTCACCAAATCTACCCTACACGTTTATTTTTGTCTCATCGTTTTTCTCACGACCCTCTATGATATAAATTTGCGATTTACAGTATTTGTGTAGGCAAAGTGTTGCTTCTAATTTACTGCTATTTCCCGAGACGAATTTTAATATAAACTGTCCTCAAGTTTTCCTCTACTAAATTTACAACGATTTTGAAATTCCTAACGAGCCGCTGCCAGTTAAAGAAACGCTCCAATTGCAGTGTGACCTTATCTTAAAGAAGTTCTATAGACACTGGAAATGCACATAATAGATTTAGTTAACGTTTTTCTCTTAAGGCTGTTCTGTTATTTGATATAATAATTGAAGCTTTGTTCAGCTTCCTTCAACTGGCTAGGTATTTTTTGACCTGGCCTACCTAATATTTTCATTTTATTGTTCTCTATTCCCTTTCGGATCATTGAACAATACGCCTTTCAAAGCCAAATTTTATTTTGATCCGCTCAATGATCCTTGTAGAATTGCCAGCGTAAAATTTGAACTTCTTGTAAATTCTTTATAGGAAGATTACCGTTACCTGGCGAGGTCTAAATATACACTGAGATCATTTGAAACGACCCAACCTCGAAAACGGATAGACATATAAAGAATATTATATTTGCGTTTTCGAGATATTGAAATCGGCTCCAGCTGTTTTAATGCCGTAGCTACAAAACTGGAAATTGAACAGCATATTCCAATTAAATTATTTTAAGCTTAGCAACTGTATCGATAGTGCGCCAAGAATTTTATCTATTTTTTTTTCTTTAATCTAAGCTATCGGTTTCGGCAAAAACACAAATGTGAGTGTCACAGAAGGTGTGGTTTCTTCAGAGAAAACACGGCGTAATCGATTTCCCATGTTGGTACTAAAAAACGTATATTTTTAGTTTCTTATTACTGTGATAATTATCTGTTCAAAAAAGTAATTATCGTGGCAATGATTGACGTTGTAATAAAATCACGACTCAAAATCGTTTATGATTCTAGATCGTAAATTTAAATTGACGGAGAAGCGCAAAAAATTTCATAGTTTTGGTCGGTAGCGACGGTAAAAATATATTCTCTGAACCCCATTCGCTCTTAGCTGAATATGATACTTTCCGCTGGAATGAAAAGTAAATATCTCCTGAAAAACTAAAAAATAATTTTCTATTCAGTCATGCATCCTCTTTTATATTCATTATCTTCTTATATATGCAATGGAAATTGAGTGTACACATCTCTGTTGTTTTCAGAACCAGATACAGAGATCGTGGGCGGTCCTGAGCTGTTCATTGATCGGGGCAGCACCATCAACCTTACCTGCGTGGTCCGGCACAGCCCGGAGCCTCCGGCATACATCTTCTGGAACCACAACGATGCTGTGAGTATCATAAAAGTGTTGGAAGCATTTAATGAAGTAGGAAAAGACAGCGATAAATTCCGACTCAATCATCTGTGTCGTTGAAACTTTTTCCCGACGATTGTGACTACAGAAGATAACAACGGAAAGTTTGTAATTTCATATAAACACATAATCCGATGCGGTATTGTCTGGAAAACAATTTTATCACCCGGAAAATAGACTTCGACGAGTATTTGCCCCGACGCGTTAATTACAGGACGGATTTCCACTTCGTAACGACCACGTCAACGAGCAGAATTACTTTCATATGCAGTTTATGACAAGTTTATCTCATGGTTTATACAAACTGAAAAGTTTTAAATTATAAAAAGAAAAAGTTTGGTTACATCCGATTGCGATGACAGTATGCAGTGTTGCGACGAAAGTGGGAGCTTAATAAGCTTATTAGGCTGGTGGGTTTACTGCACTTTATTATATATTCTCTAAAAGAAGATGAAATATGCATTTTTTGTTCCGTGTTTTAAAACGAATTATTCTTTACATCAGAGCGAGGCAGCTTAATTTCTGCGTACAGAACACATCAAGGAAGTGAATCCTTTCAGGTGTAGTGACTTTATCATTTATAAATCAAGCCTGATTTTACACAAAATTCTCGGAAGTTTTGAATCCAAATCAAACCTCAGTAATGTATTTGAATAAATTCAGAGAAACACGGTTGGTTACAAAATGTAACAAAATGTATACTTACCCTACTTCCTAAGTGGTCTAATTACATTCTCTTACTGCTCCATTGAAACAATTATTTTTTTATCTCCACGACATCACTCACTGTCATTCGTTTTTATTCGAAATAAACTTTTGTAAACTGGTGGCGATATAAACCGTGCATTATGGCAATTGCTATTAAAGCACGGTATTCTGGGAATACGTTCCTGTAAATGAAATTACATAACACGTAGGCATTTAGCTGATTTATGATAGCCACACGTTGAAATAGTGTATTTGATGTTTCCGTTTCAGATAATAAGCTATTCGTCGACTCGAGGTGGCGTCAGCGTGGCCACCGAAAGGGGCGAGACGAGTCGCAGCGTGCTGCTAATTCAAAGAGCGAGACCCTCCGATTCCGGCAATTACCAGTGCAACCCCTCCAACGCCCGAACCGCCAATGTGACGGTGCACGTCCTCAACGGTACGTTTTCCGAAATAGTGGTCGTTTACTGGAGTTTTCCGGGATTTCGCATCCACCATTACTTCCCGGAATTGTTGTCGTGTATCGTTATAGCTTACCGACCGCCAATTCCCGAAATGTAACGATGTGAAGATGATCATCAGGAAAAGACAATCGTTTTTTTATTCTGATTAAAATGTGTTGCAGGAGAGCACCCTGAAGCCATGCAGCATGGCGGCAATCAGAGGATGGGGCCCTCTTTGGGGGCGCTGGCTTTCATCTCCTACGTTTTGTTGGTCTATTGTTAAGTTTCAAGAGATTTTGACTCCGTTTAGTCGTTGCTGGTGTATGTCGACGTATCTGTTATAATGCTCTCTATCACCGTGTATATTCCATCGACGGCCACGGCGCTCCTACGTCACGACGTCTTCATCCATGTAGACTATTATTGTATATACAGTTATGGCAACTCGTAGCTCTAAGTCAAAGTTGTTGGTTTATTTTATTAAGTTAACTACACGTTTATGTATTATATACTTTTGACCGACACTACTAATTTTAATAAACAATTCAATTTTATTAACAATTTATTTCACCTACTTCCTTGATTCTAACGTTTTTCAACAAATAAAATCTATAGTCATAAGTCACCTTTTCCTGAAAATTCAAGGTCTGTTTTCAGAAACAGAACACAACATCTAAAATATTTTTTATTTTTTAAAGTACTTTTTATCGCTGCCATCACTTTATTATATTCAAGAGTATTTGTGCAGACTGAACTTTTTTATCTACAAATATCAGTAAACTATTTTTTGGAGTACCAAAAATATTTTCTTTAAAAAACTTCAAGTACGAAATCTATAAGAGCCTCACAAAATATCTAAACTATGTTTATAAATATTTCATTATCATCTTTTAAAATCAAACATGCAAAATTTTTACAACTTTTAAAGAGTCTTATAAGTAATATTAAAAACTTGAGTAAATTTAACTCAAACAGTTACGTATTGGAGTTATTACATCTATTATGAAACTAGTTCTTTTTTTTTATACCGGATTATAAACGTGTGATCCGACTAACTTCCCAATTCAAATTCATTAATAAAATCGATTTTGAAAAAAAAAACAATTTTACTAAAATAATACAAAAAATACCCACCAGATGTCAACCAAATTGTTTCCTTATGGCATCATCCTATGCAACTAGTCGGATAAGAAAACAGGTTAACATCTTGGTCGACTCAAGCTGCCAAATAATCAGAATCTTCAAAACTTCAAAATTCTAAAAATAAGTTTTAATTTTCTCTTAACACGTAAAAACTGAAAAAAAGACGATTCCTTGTTTTGATTGCTTCTGGTGGCCATGTTTATATTTAGTTTGCCTTAAAAGTATCATGGAAAGTTTTCGTAATATTTAGTGATATTTTTATCTGAGCACTCCAAACATTGGCGTCTTTTCAACACAACATATTTACTAAAATAGTTCTAATTATTAATTTTGACACACAACTCATAAATCACTTTAGTGAACTTGGAATTCAACTACTTAACAGTCTAAAAACAAAAAAATGACTCTAAAAAAACTAAATAAATTACTTAAAGATACGAAATGAAAAGCAATAATCAATCAATTAATGTCTACGGAGACAAGCTCTCCAAAGGAATACATGAAATGCAAATCGCTACTTAAAAATAAGATGACGTCAAACCATTGTCAATCAAATAAAAGTTTAAAATATAGTTGAGATTAATTGATTATAATTTTTTATGATTAATTGATAAACCACTACATTTTTATTTTTAAAAATAATACCTTTACCTCATATATTACGTGTTGCCATCGTATCTGGTTCATTCAATGAAAACACTTTTCCGCGCAGAAAATTACATGAGAATCTAAGTGAAATTAAGATTTCCTATTCTCAGTAACAGAAGCGTGTTAAGAAGAGTGT
Source organism: Cynaeus angustus (assembly GCA_030157275.1). Classification (NCBI taxonomy): domain Eukaryota; kingdom Metazoa; phylum Arthropoda; class Insecta; order Coleoptera; family Tenebrionidae; genus Cynaeus; species Cynaeus angustus. The sequence continues at coordinate 17,896,575 of CM058062.1, forward strand.
ATATAACTTTATTTTGATTAAATTTCAACAAAACACTTCTAACCACATTGATAGATAAATATTGTAACAAACTAAATTAAATGGATATCTAATACTCTTATTTCTTCAACCTAGGCATTAGCTATTTTATTTTTATTGACTACTTTTACTAATAATTTTCTAGCTTACAATATACATAAAAATGTGTATGGACACACTTTTAGACACAATTTTTACTTTATCTTAAAGCTGTTATTTACAAGTAACTATTGTAACATTGTGTAACATTTGTTTCTTAGCCTTAGGCTTCCGAATATGTAGGAGTGTACAAAACCGGAGTTTGAATATGATTCTCGTCTTTACCTCCAGTAGACTGAGTAAACTGTTCGTAAGCTCTTTGACGATGTTGTTCTCGGTCTAACAACTGTTGGGTTTTCAGACGTCTTATAGCTTTAGCCAGCATCCAAGCGAAAATAATTCCAAGCAACTGAAACAAAGCGTTTCAAAACTGCTAAACACCATTCGTTAACATACTTGAATGAAGGCAACAGCCAAAGCACCGCATCCAAGAAGAAGAGCGCTTTCTGAGACCACATAAGTCAAAGCTTCGACGCAACCATCTCTGAAAACGTATTTCTCTGGGCAGTGACCATCATGTACATCACGATAGCGGCAGCAAGTTGATGGACCAGCAAATGGATTAAGTGACCCAGTGCCTTTAGCAGGGCTTAGAGTTGCAGAAGTATCAGTGTCGGAAATTGTTGTTGAGGTAACAATATCGGGAATTGTTGTTGAAACAACGTTAAGCCAATCAGTTGCGTTATCAACTCCGCAGCAACGCAACTGATCGAAAATTAGAATTTCTTTTTAAGACAGTTTTACAACTTACGTTTTGTTGGGTCACGTCCCACATATCTTGAACGTACATATTGTCATAATAGTCATAGATGGAGTCTGACATCTTGCTTCTAACACTTGCTTCAATTTGACCTCGCATGGCATAGGCGGCAATCGCTGCTGAGATTTCAAGAATCAACAGCAAAGTCAAGAAGAAACCGAACTAGAATCTAGTATTAAAAAAAAACTCAAAAAGCGGAATTTTAGTTACCAGGTTGATAAGACAAGTGCTTTCTTTGAGTGCACCAACGCAACCGAAAAGAGCAACAAAGAAGATGATCACCCCAATAGAGATGACTAAGATAGCAGGGCTAAAATAGTGACTTTCCATAAATAGCTCGAAATCTCCATAGATGGCTTTAATCGTAGATCCAATCGATATCAATAGGAACCCAATCATCTGAACATAACAATGGAAAAAACAATGAGATAAGAATTAATAATGAGAGCAATAATGATAAAAAATAATACGTCACCCGTCACCATACCAAATTATGACTCTAAATTTCCAGGTTAATATACAATAAAATGTTATTTATAATAACCGTGTCGGTTGTTTGTTTAACAAATTTCTTAACTATAAAACTGTATATCATAAAGTACTCACCACAAACATAAAGTTTGCAACGAAGAGCATGTATTTGATGCATTTCATTCCGACGTCTATTTCGTCAGTCATTTTCTTGGTTTTTTGACCACAATTAGAAAAAAAATAAATTTCGACAGGTTAGCGATTGAGAACTGTTCAGCTTAACTGACACTTATCAACTGATAAAAAAATAAAACAATTACTGTTATCTATATGAAATAGTAAGGTACTTTGGTTTTCACTTCACAAATGTTTCCTAAAATGATAAATGCGATGAAAGGGGTCACTTTCGTAAGACTTTTATGAGGACTAGAAACAACGGTGGGGCGCATCACAAAATGGTGACACGTTTCAATCTCCACGCTCAAAACCCAAAAATTTAAAAAGTGTTATCCCTCATAAAGATACGATAAGAGTTTTGGTTGCTTTGCTAAAATGTTTAGTGTTATTTATATCACATTGTGTAATCGTGAATTTTCTCAGGTGCGCTGAGTATCAAGAAACGCGTTATCTGTTAGTACACGGATCGGTGCAGGGCTTGATGATGTTTGTTTCGACTCTTTCTAAGTTTATAAATCCAAGCGTGACTTACAGCAAGTGAAACCTTTCTCGCTGTTGGCAGCTCTCGACATTGTTCAGTGTATCGGTAAACATTCAACAAATTGTCGCTGTCGAAAATCGATGTGTCTGTGATTAGATAAAAACTTAGTAAATCGTATTCTATACAATGGCCAAACCCACTCAAAGACGAAGGGTGAGACACATTAACACGTTAACTTCCCCAGAAAAACTTTTCTTTTGCAGAGCTCCATCAAGAAGGAGTTTAACGAGAAGGAACTACAAGGTACGCACATTATTTAACACTGTTAATTACTCGAAGATATGAGCGATTTGCTGTCCATCAGTCCAACGTTTGGACGCTGGCCAACATTGCAACTGCTATTCTTAGAATAAAATTTTATTAATTTTAATCAACAACCTATTTCTAGAAATCAAAAAAAAAGTGGAGTGTTTAAAAAAATATATTCAGTTTATGACGTTTGGCACCAGAAAACATCAAATATTTGCAAATGGCGCAATTCAAACGTCTAGCTGAATCCACAAACGAGATAATTTAATTAATGTTTAAACAAATCCAGACTTGCGAACGGCCTTCGAACTCATCGACTCGAACCAAGACGGCAGAATAAACTCCGATGAATTCAAAATGATGCTCAAAAATCTAGGAATTGAACTGGAAGACGAAAAAATCGAAGAACTAATCCGGAGCGCTAGTCACGCAGGTATTCGAACCCTTCATGGCTTCTTTTTTTCTACAAAATTAAACCCAACAGGAATTGAAGTGATAGACGAAAATGAGTTTCTCACGTGGATCAAACACATACAAGACTTGCGACCTGAATCGAAAAGCGGAGAGGATGACTCCAAGGAACTGATGGAAGCTTTCCGAGTTTTTGATCTCGACAATGACGGTTACATTACGAGGGATGAATTAAGAACTGCCATGGAAAAAATTGGAGAGTCAGTAACTGAAATGCAACTAACAGAATTCATTAATCTTGCAGACACAGATAAAGACGGTAGAATTAATTATGAAGGTGGGTATAAAACATCTTCTGTGGAACACCACTCCTTGTTTTACTTTACAGAATTTGCGCGACTATTGTCCTGAAAGCTGTTACATACTGATAGGATTACATCGGAGAAGTTGGGAGTGGAATTTGGAAAATTTTATTAAAAAGGCGGATTTCGAGTTAGAGGACAACGCGACATCATAAATTATACACCCATTTATTAAACAGGAATAAACTTGGAACCTATTTATATTGGCCGCGCTTTATATTTGGATACAAGGCTAATGGTAACAGCCGTTTTGCATGTCACATAGGGTAAAACAATACACATATTTTTAGTACAATTTTGTCATTGAACATTATTTTTAAAATATTTCTCTTATTTAAAAACACGTCACATTCTTTGAGATTCAAGACACCCACACACCCAGAATGGCAACATAAATGCTACAATCGTTACAAAGGAAAATGAATGTTAATTTTATTACACATTTCTACCTACTGCTTTCTATATTATACACAAAACATTCCACCGAAAACAAGTCAATTACTCACTTTAATATTGCACGGAAACTCCTCAGAAAATAATTAGATCGTTCCTCCAGCTACACCTTATTTCAGTTTTTACCAAAAATGCGTTTGCAGAATTCACAGTAAGAGAAAAAACAATTCTGATTCCACAGAAAGAAAAAAAACCCAGAACTAATAAAACTACTCATTAAACAAAATACTTTGAAATCTTAATATTTAATAGGTATGTCCGGGAATTCGATCAAATGTGGTTGAAAATAAATTCATGGCATTTAATCCTGTCGTTCCTAACGAAAAAACATTTTCGTTTGAAAAAAGATTAAATTCTTACTTAGATAAAGGTGAGTTAAGATAAGACAAAAATATCTTTAAATTTGCAACAACAACAAGATGCTGAAATGTTCGGTGCGTTCGTGTTATCTAAAGCCGTTCGTTTATTAATTTCGAGAGAGCGGTACTGTGTACTCTGTTCGCTCCAAAACGAGTTAACAAACGAACTCTACAATCAAGCAAAAATAGCGCCCAAGTACACTAAGGAATTTAAAAAATGTTGGTAGTTGTGTTTGCTATGTCAAAGCATCTACTCCAATTAAGCAATAACTCATACAGTGGGGGGCAATAAATTTTGGTCGTCAATGTCATTTGAAAAAGTGACAGAATTGTCAGAAATATACTATACTTTTTATTGCTATCATATAATTTAAATATGATCTGATCAGTTCATGGCGGCAAGAAAATCGCCACGTCACAGAAGAATACGCATTAAAAAAATGGACATAGAAAGAAGTAGAAGAACAAGACAATTTCATTGTAAAGCAATATAAAAATTAGAAATCTAGTAGAATCGTTATTGATTTACGAATACTTATTAAAGAATTTTTTGTAGAATTCCAACATCCTCCATAAAATCATTTCGGTCAGCTTTCGGTAGTGTCGCTTAGGAAACCAGTTAATTTTAGTCCACTTCTCTACGTCAGAGCGACTATCTGCTGAATTCCTCTAACTTATTGCCTGATTAGTGATAAGCGTGTTAATCTGAATTTGTCCATTATGCAAATGGGCGACTTAAATAAAGTTTTCCAAATCACTTTAATTAAGTTAAGAGAGTTTGCAACTTTATGGTAGGTGACAGTAATAAAGATTAGTCGTAAATTATTTCAACTTTTACTAGCAAATAAATATAGCTTAAGGTTACAACTACTCGGTATGTACAAAATAGGTCTGTGTAACTATCAGGAATTAATAAATTATATTTTTAACGTCAAATTCTGGCTAAAATAATTCACAGCACTTATGAGGTAGCTACTTTACGTGCCCTACGCGTACAGTACGCCCGTTTGGTAATCACTTTTACAACCATTTCTCAGGAGAGGTTGTCTCTGGTACTTGCACTTGGCGTCGTCTGAGTACTTGTCTCTACAACCTTGCAATAAAAATATTGCAATAATTACAACTAAGAAACCGCATAAACTCCCAAGGATATCTTCAAAGTTCATATTACTCCACTCGTTAAATAAAATAGCTGACGCTATTATCACTAAACTGGTGAACATGACGTAATAAACGGGAGTCACTAAACTCGTGTTGAATAAATCTAGAGCTTTGTTCAAATAGTTCATTTGAGTAAAAATACAAACTACTACGATTATCAGAAATAGGCAAACTGCCCCATAACTTAAAGAGTTACTGGTGGAACTTGATAACGTCTCACTTATGGCTAGACCCAACCCTTTACATGCCATAACAAGCAGACTCCCTATAGCTGAGCATAAAGTAATGTACACAACCACATGGCGGCCCCCATATCTAGGCCCCATGTAAAAACCTATAAATACAGTGATTAACACAACAACCACCACATAATTCAGAAAGTAGGTGTTGTGCAACTTATCCATTAGCTCCTCCACTGATTTTACGTCCTGATCTTTAGGGGAGTGGATAATGAGGACTATGGATCCCAAAATGCAAAGTAGACAGCCCAGCTTAAAAACAGAGTTATTCATTGAAAATTATACTCTAATTTTGTTACCTTCCCTAACAAATTAAGGGTTTCGTTTAAAAATTTTGAAGCTAAAACTGCAGAAACTAGTACGCTCAAAGCCCCTAAAGGTGTCACTAAAGAAGCAGGTGCAAATGTATATGCTGCAAAGTTTGCCAACTCTCCAATACCCACTAAAACAATGATTATTATAAAAATACGAGAAGAGAAGCGGTACATACTTGTTATAAGTCCTAGCCACCACATCCAGTCTTTTAAATAACCATAGCCCCCTGCCCCGGCTCGAAGAGCCCCTTTTCTACTAAGCCTCAATAAAGCTAACTTTTTAATAATGAAACTCGAGCCTATGAAGAGGGTGGAACATATAGCAAGTCCTAGTCCAATAATAAAGGATAATTCGTTGCTTTCACGCTCGGACCACTCTCTGTTAGTTGATGATTCCATGATTTTGAGGTTAGGTTTCAGGTGACAGCTATCACTAAAAATCTTAAAAAGGGGTTTAGCAAGTGATAAATCTTATCTAAAGAATGACTCACGTGCCAAGAACACGCACAAAGTAGTAAACAAAACGTTTACATCCGTGAAAAACACATAGTATGCGTGATTCACGGGTGTGCAATTACACAATAATTGCCACAATTGCAGGGGCATTTAAACGCGATATTACAACGTAAAAAAATATATTAAGGAATGTGTGAATCTTAACAAGTACAAATCAAACGAGAAACCCATATTTAATTAATTTTTTTGACAACTAACCATGGTGGCAGCACTTTCTTCTTTGATTTCCCCTTTGGGTACTTTGTTCCATTGTCAACAGTTGGAGTTTCAGTTACTTGAGATTGTGGCCCCACTACATCGCTTTCGGGGACTAGTTCTGGTAACATAGGCTCGCCAAAAATTGCATCGAAGTCATCCTCAAGCGCGTTCACAATTTTAATTTTTTTTGCTGGGACCTCTTCCTCCTTCATGCAGTAAGAAGTTTGAGGACGAGATTTCTCTGAGTAAATTTCACTGAAGCTGAAGTCCTCAAACTCCTCATACAACACTCCGAGATTCTGCAGGTGATTCCGCACTTGCAAATACGCTACAACTATTTTAATTTCGTCGTACGTGATTTCAGGGGGGCACTTTTCCTTAATCTGCGTTAGTCGGACGGTTGTCACGTCTGAAACTCCCGCTTAAAATCACTGATTTTATTTCAATGAGTAAAATTACCGAAATTTTGTTTGATGATTTTGATGATTCTATCAAGGACTTCTTCAGTTACTCCGAGATCTTTCATTTTGAGGGGTTGACCAACTTTGATGCCGTTGACTAGGTGGTTGACTATCGCTCCTTTGGTTACTTTGCGTTGCTCTGCAATTTTCTCTACGCTAAGCCCCGATTGAAACATTGTACAAGACAATTGAGCCGACATGTTAAAAGCGACTTCAGACAAAGGATGTAAGTTGAGAGCGTCACTAATTGGGAATTTTCCACCGTTTACGTTTCCACCGATCACCTTCAAGAATTTCATACCGAATTTGTTTATTTTAGCTTCAGCGAAACCATCCACTGAAAAAAAAATTAAAGCTGTGCAAACTAGAATAGAGTTATTACGATTCAAGCGCCGCATTTCTTCAAGAGTTGATGGTTTATGTTTGGATATTGTCATCAAGGCTGCGTTTGATGCAACCATGTAGGGCATACAGTCCAGCTGTGATGCCAATTCGGCTCTCTTATCTAATAACTTGCGATACAAAGTCATTCTTTCCATAAGCTCGTCTTCGGTTTCTATATTCGCAGGTACCACATTTTTAGTTTTAGATGGAGTGCCAGCTACGACGGGTTTTGATGTAAATTGTGTTCCACTATAATGAAGATGGTGTAAATTAGAACTTCTTCCAGAGAGTCTCACCTTATTGAGGGTTTAAGTTTTAATAAGCTGAGAATGGTGGAAGGTGGAGAAATTATTAGTTTTTCGTTGCTTATTATAAGCCCTCGACCCTTGTCTGTTAATGAAACAGCAACATAAGTGAATTTTGCAGCTGTTCGTACCGTGTTCTCACATAAATATTGTTCTTGGATGAGCAGTCTCCCTGAAACACAATCTCTATTTTGATTCAAAAAACAATACTTGGCACGAATTAAGTGGGACAGGAAACATAAAAAAGATAATGAATGGAAACGTCTTTAAATGTAAAACTTGAAAACGACTTTTGACATGCAGCCGTGAAAATAATGTCAAACCTTTTAAAATTATACAACACTTGAAACAGTCGCGACTCAAAAGAACTATAAATAAAAAATAATTTTTTTTGAACGCTTATTTATTACTGTGTTAACGAAACGAACCGAAATAAATATATCAAGAAACTCAGATAAACAATTTTTTTCGCAATGATCAATTACCTATGGCTTGCCACCAAGCCTCTGGCTGATATTTGCCACTTCCAAACTGTGGTAATTTCCGTTTGTTCTGAGGAATTCTGGAACTATTTGAGCCTCTTATAAATAAAATATAAGTGCTTAGGCCTAGCTTCGATCCGTAGGCGTCAACAGCCTTCAGGAAAATTTTGGCATCAGATGTAAAATCATAAAATCCGTTTTCGTCGACTCCTTCGTATTTTTCATGGTCAGTTCTAGTGTCGATTAATCTGTAAAAAATATGAAATATTAAACAGGTTTAAATGGAAAAATACTACAAACCCACATTTTATTAACTTTAATTACAAAATTATCTCTTTAACAAAATATCTCAATTACAGTAAGTAGGTATACTAAAAAAAAAATTGCATAACAAAAAATCGTTTGCTTTACTTTTACTTTTTTATCATTGCTAGTTTTTGTAATTGAGACATTCTAATTGGTCTAAAACTGTCAATTAAACCTTCGGCTTACTGCACGCAAAACTTTAGTTACCAAACTATGCCCTATTTCAAATAAACCAGGTACGCACTTTTTAGTGCAAATATCACAGCAAGACTTTCTTGGTTGTTCCAAATGTTCAACTTTATCTCCAAAATATTCCAAAATAAACCGACGGCGACACTTTGAAGTCGTCAGGTATTCTTCCATTTTTTTCAAGCTCTCTTCTTTCTGATGAAGACGGTCAGAAGAATGGGAATTCAACTGTCTAAAGCATCAGAGAATTACTTCTAGTTGGAAATATTGTAAACTGAGTACCTAAGTATTCGAAAATCGCCTCCATTATAAAAAGTTACGCACGAAGATGGGAGTCCGTCGCGTCCAGCTCTACCTACTTCTTGGTAATAGTTTTCTACACTCTTTGAACAACCATAATGAATTACGTTTCTAACGTCGGGTTTATCGATTCCCATCCCAAACGCTATAGTACCCACGATTGCGTCAATCTTGTCTTTTACAAAAGCTTCATGGGCTTCTTCTCTGGCATTTAACTTTAATCCAGCGTGATAAGGAAGACATTTCACACCATTACCTTTCAACAAAAAATAAATAAATAAATAACAAAAAGCCTAACACAAATAGGAGCTTACTTTTTAAAATTAGAGCAACATCCTCAGTTTCTTTCCTAGTAATACAGTAAATTATTGTAGGGCCTGAGAACTTATACCCTGAGTTTTCATAAACCATCAATCTAGTCAGATCTTTAAAGACCCCTGAACCTTTTAGGTGTACTTCAAAATAAATGTTAGGTCTATCAAAACCTGTGCAGACATCAAGTGGATTCCTAAAACAGACATAAATAATTTGTATACAGTAATGTAGTAATAACTACCGCAAATTTAAGTTATTCACAATATCTTGGTGTACTTTTTTAGTTGCTGTGGCTGTCACTGCTATGATTGGAGTTGAAGGAAAATGTCTTCGCAAAATTCCTAGATTTCTATACTGATATCTGAAATCATGGCCCCAAGAACTGATGCAGTGGGCTTCATCTACAGCTATGAGAACTACAGATAGCTCCTGTGACATTCTACCCAAAATTTCACTTCCATAATCTCCAGTACAAAATTCTGGAGTCAGATAAACCAAACTGTATTTCTTTTTAAAAATGTCATCAATGACCTGTTTTTGTTGCTTCTGAGCTGTGCCTAAGAGACAAGCTGGAATGTTAGATACCTATAAAACAACAATAAAAAGAGATAGGATAATAAACTCATTTTACTTCTAGTGACAAAACTTGATCCTCCATTAACGAAATTAACGGTGAAATTACTATCGTTATACCTCCTAAAAACACAGACGGAAATTGAAAACAAAGAGATTTACCATAACCTGTGCTCATTATAGCACACACATCTCTATGATCAAAAATAATAGCTGAAATAATCTCCCATTGCATTGGTCTGAAGCTTTTATGCCCAAAATAAGTAGACAACACATTTAGGTGTTCAGGTCTTGGATTTTTATCACCTTGGGGCTCCGTTTTTGTCTGGCAAAAATATGTTAACTAAGAACCTAATTTTTCTGATAGTTACTTTAATTTCATTTTCTTCGTAAAAATTATCCACAGCTTGGTTAAGAGTGTCATCGTCGACATCATCAAGATCCATTTCTTATGAACGCAAAAATAACAAAAAGATTCGAAATTTTTAAAACACAATTGTTACCAAAATGTCATCTTCGAACACGCAAGTTTGCAATCGTTCGTTCAAATCATTCGAACATCCCTAGGTTACTGCTTATTCTTATGAAAGCAATCGCACCAACCATGTTTCTGAAAATTACTAGAGCTGATCAAAATAAATAACCTAACCTCATTGTCATGCTTTTTTATGTTTTTAGAAACTATGGTCTGTAGTGGGTACGTAGCTAGTTTATTACCACAAAACTAACAAGTAGTGAGTGTAACAACAACATAAACAAAAATGACCATTAGGTTATGTTATGTATTTTGATCAGTTCTAGCAATTTTCAGAGACATGGTTGGTGCGACTGTCTTCGTAAGAATAATCAGTGACCTAGGACTATTCGAACGAACGATTGCAAACTTGCGTGTATGAGATTGACATTTTAGTAACAATTCTGTTTTGACAGTTTTGAATTTTGAAGCGTTTTGTACTAAAGAGCTCCCATCAATTAACTTTTCATTATTATCAAATCTCAAACCTTGGTAACGTGAGTATAATAATTAATAATATAGAAATTTGTATAATACTCATTTATATGATTTTAGGCCATAACATGAAAAAGCAGGCTCAGACTGAAGTTGTGAAGTCTAATCCTTTCATTACAAAAAGTACAAGTAAAACTCTTTTAACGCCTTGTCGTCGTGTGGGCTTATCACGAAAAAGAAAGACTCCAAACTCTTCTAATAACAACAGTTTTTCTGAGTCTGTGGGTGACACCTCAGTTTCCAGTTTAAAGACTCCAGAAAGCTCAAACAATTTGAAAATACCTGAAGCTAAAAATGATTTGGAAGAAGTGCAGGAAATGAAAGGAAAGAGCAAAGGTGACGTATCAAATAGTACAAAAGGAGATCTAGATGAAAATATAAAAATACAAGATAAAGTGAATGAAGAATTCCAAAGCAAAACAAAAGCATTGAGAAAAAGCAGAGTTTCAAAACGTTTGATTGACAGTGATGACGAAACATTACAGGAGGATTCCCAAAATATGAATAAAAGAAAGCGTCAGCTTGGTGCTGTAACACAAAAAGACACAGCTAATAATAAAGTAAGTTCACAATGTTCAGATGTAGAAACTGAGAAAAACCAATCTAGAATGAAAACAAGGACGTCCCCAAGAAAGCAAAAAGAAATGGAAAGAGGTGATAAGTTGGACAAAAATTTATTATTAGAAAGCAGTAAAAAGAATACTGAAGACTTTGATGTTGGTGTTAAAAATAAAACACTTAAAAAAAGAGCTGCTGAACCAAGGTCCAATGTGCTGGCATCCAATCGTGAAGTAAAAATTGAAGAGAAAGAAGAATCAGAAAATAAACTGACTGGACAAAAAACAGAAACTACGCCGACGCCTCTTAAAGATGTCACAAACAAAACAACAAACGATTCAGAACACCCAGCTTCAATTAATGAAATCGATATAAAAGATGTAAATAATGCAGGTGCTGTGCCAAACACTGGCAAACATAACTCATATAATACGCGCAGAAACTCTCCGATAAAAAAAAGTTGGGAACAGACAACCGGAAGTAACAACAATTTGACTAAAGATGATGAAGAAAGCAACGATTTTGATTTTCGTGCAACCAAATGCTTAAAAACCTACCAAAGAAAAAATAAGAATACTACTTCTAATGTTACAACAGGTCAGAGACAAGAACTAAAAGAAGTAGCGTGTGACGAAAAACCCGCTTCTTCCATTAATGAAGTGTCTGTTCCAAAACCTGATAAGAAAAGTAAAAAAATACGGCGTTCGTTGTCAACGAAAAAGTCAAGCTGTGAAGAGAAAGAACCTAACAAAGTAAACCTAAAAGAGTGTTCTGTGTCTTTGACCTCTGTTAATTTGAACCAAGAAGACATCGACGTCATTTCTGAACTTGCTTCAAATGAAATACAAGAGCTTGAAAAACAAATCAAAGAAAAGCATCAACTCGTCGACGAATTTAAACAAGCTGAAATAATTAAAAAGAAACACGATCTGAACGAATTACAGGAACTGACCGCTCGTTGGAAAACGGGGTGCATTTCAGCACTACATGATCTTCTGTCTCTCCTGCAAGAAACTTCAAACATTGACATGCCATCACTTTTAAAAAATTTCAATATTCCCCAGGAAATGATTTCTGTATCAGACAGTGGTGACTTAGTCTAAGGTTTAATTGTAATTGTTATTGTAATCTATGAGAAATACATAATTTTGTTAACATAAAAAATTTAGAATCTATGAGGTCTAATTGGGTTATCTGCATCAAATAACTTGGGATCTTTCAAATAAACTGGTTCTTTCAAATAGGTTGCCATTAAGCCAGCGCTCTGAGCTTTGATAATTTCGGCTTCCACCAACTTCTGTTGCGTCTCACACAATCCAGTTATGTGTTTTCCATAAATTCTTCCGGTATAAGGTGACTGAAATTGTGATAATAATTTCACGTTTTTGTAGTCTGGAACTATCTTCAAGCGACAGAGAAGGCATTGCTGCTTTTCTTTTTCAAAAGGATTTTCCATGTCGAAAACGGGTTCATCGTTGGAAGATGACGAAGTAGATTGCTGTTTAATTGTGATAGAATACAAATTATTCCTCGAGTTTACTACAAAAGAAAAATGGACTTGATTTTTGCTTACACTGATGATACCCACAAACCTATAGGAGTTCGTAAAATTTGCCGAAACATGTTTATTTTCGCAACTGTTTAAAGTAAAACTTTGAGGTTAGAAACGAGAAATTTGTTAGGTTAAGTTTTGAAAATGAGATGTGTCTTAGATGCCGTTATCGGCAAACTACAAATCGACAAGTGTTAACCATTCCAAGCTGAACTTAGAAATTTTTTGTTTGTTTATTTATTTAAAAAACTGCTTAAAATAAGAAAAATTTGCATATGTAGGATTTGGCAGATTCAATTTATTACAAAAAATACTTAAAAAAAATGTAACAAAATACTCTAGATATAATAATAAAAGACTGCCTATTAATAAATAATATGACAGATTTTGTTACAAGCTCTAACTATAATTATTTAGTGAAATATACTATTGTATTGATAGAAAACTAGAACAGCAAAATGTCATACTTTTGCCAATTATTAAAGAAAACAGTGGTGTAAAAAATTAATTACAATTTAATTAAAATTAATTAATTAATGTGAGCAGCAATAAACAGCGTTTCCTAATTATAATTAACTAAACACAACATGAGGATTAAGTACAAGCTAAATACAAAGAAATTATGATTAATAAAAATTTAATTCTTTTTCTGACGAATGTTTATGTGTAATAAATTTGTGAAAACGCGGGTCATGGAGTGAAACACGTGCCAGTTGAATGACACTTTCAGATTTCTCTCTATCTGTTTGCTCTAATGATTTATATTTTGAAACAATTCTTAGAACTATAACAAGAAAGATTAATATTGAAATTGTAATGTTTTTGTAATCCGTATTTACTTGACAAAATTTATTGTTGGTTTTGTAATCGGGAGGATCAGACTGCTCATTTTATACGACTATGAATTTAGTGTGTCATTACTTTAATATTTGACAATACGTGATTCAGCTGATTCAGCTTCTTACCAAGATTTTGATCTTCCAAATGCTTAACCAAATCGGATATACCTGAAAATTCCAATAATCTTCTAATACATTTATTTTAAAATTGAATAAAAATATTATTTTAATCCTATTATTTATACATCTTGAAAATAGCAAAACTTGATTAATTAAATTTTATACCGATAGTAACAGCAAAATACGGAGATCAATACATTACACAGGCGTACAGAATATTCTGCAGTGAACATGTTACCGCTTGAAATAGAGACAAATCTATGAAAAGTTTGACATATTTTTAACACCTTTAATATGGTGATTTATTTAATGTAAGATTAGAACATATCCCGCTAGTAAAAATAAAACAATTTAGGGATTTAGAATTTTTACAAGTGAGATTAATGTTCGCATCCGTTCTTTGACATATCTTTGCACAAAACTTCTTCCACCACTCAAGCTTTTTTACAAAACGGTCGTGAGACCATAAATTTTAATTAACGTCTGTTTCCGGGCGACGTAAATATTGCAAACATTTATGACTGGTACAATAGTTAACCGCACGGGTTATAGAACGATCCACTAGTCAATGTTTTAAATTTCACGCTCTAAATCAGTCTAATTTCCTCAAATGAGTGCTCCAGGGTCCATCTTTCAAGAAAAAACCCTTGACAATTTTGTCCCTTTGTCTTCCTTAACTCTCTTTTTTCACTTGATTTTTTTATGGGTAAATAAGATGTGTGAACAAGTTTTCGGAGGTTCAGAAATTAAACTGTTAGCGCTCCAGTTATAATAACTTAATTAACAAGTTGGTCACGACCTGTCGCGTTCCCAACGGATTAACATCTAATTACACTTTAACGACAAATTTGTCACTCAATCTCGGTTCTATTTATTTAAAAGCAGCGAATTTAATCCTGATCGAAAAGTTATAACTACATTTGTGAATGAGAGAATAGCACACATTAGAAAATGAGTCGATAGTTAAAATTGAAATGTTAACTGTATGCAAATCAGCCCTTATAGTTTCTGAAGTTTCAGTCATCATGCTTCGTGTAAACACGCTTTGTGTTTGCTTGTACAATAATTTGTGGCAGGAATATCCCTTATAAAAGCTAAATTTGGTGGCTATAGTCGACAATATTCACTTTGGACTCCTCAATTAATTCACAATGGTCATTAATTTGGTAGTAATTAAGCTTGCATTTATTTGGAAAGCGGTCAGTGTTTAATTTGAACGACGCTTCAAATCCGGAATGAACTTATTTTGAAGGACTTTAAATGATTGGAAATTTGCTTTGGGATCGATAGTCGCTGTTTAACGTCAAGGTTGGTAGAATTGTAACGAATTTTCTTAGAATTAAATAGCGAAATATTGAAGTGTTTTTTTTTGTGTTTCTTGTATTTCATCATGGTTTGAGTTTTTTCGATTATTTAAAGTTTTAGACATTCTAGATTTTTTAAATTTTTCGAAAAAAATCCTAAAATAATTCGAGTGATAAAGATGTTACAAAGTCTAAAAATATCAAAAGTAATAAAAAAATTTAAAATTTTAAACAAATTCAAATTTAAAGGTGCTAAGAGATTTTAAAGAATTACGGAGATTTGATGTTTCCAACAAATATTCTTGATATTATAAATATTACAAAGAGATTTTAGGAATTCCACAAGTTGTATAACATTCATAGAAGCAAAACTTGTTGAAACTGTCAAATATTTTAAAGATTTCAAACATTCGAAATTGGAAATATAATAATTTGGATAGGTTAGCAGATTTCAAAAAAAAACAAAGTTTTCAAAGATTGTAGATGTTTTGAAAATTACTTTTACAAAAATTTCATTAATTTATGAGAATTCAAAGATTTCATGAATTTTAAAGATTTTAAATTATTCAAAAAAAACTATAAATTCAAAAGATTTCAGATCTTTTAAAAATTACAAAAAATCCAAAAGTACCAAGTAGAGTAACCAAAGAAGCCACAAATTTCAGCGATTTAGAATGTTTTAAATAGTTGAGAATCTAAAAGAATTCCAGTATTTCATAGATTGAAAAGAATTCATAGAAATTGCAACTATTTAAAAAAAATCTAATTTCCGAAGATTTCGATGTTTATTTAGATCACAAGTATCCCACAAAATCGAACACCCAAAAAATCCAAAAATGAATGTCGATTTTAAATAGTTACTCCAAACATTTTAAATAATTCAACTTAAGTTTTTTCAAAAGCAATATAAGAACTCTGGAGGAACAAAAATGTCTGGAATTTCAAAAATTTCACAAAATTAAAAAACAATTATTTCCAGTATTTTAAAAAGCCTAGTCATTTTGAAGACTCTAAGTATCCCACAGATTTGCAACTATGTAAAAATTTTAGAGATTTTTAAAACTAACACACAAAATTTCGAAAACTATAAAGTTACCATTAAACCATAAATATACAAATTTTAAAGTTTCTAATATTTACAAAAAATTCAAAGACTACGAAGAAAACTACAAATTCATCTTAACGCATCTTGTTGCCTAAATAACTTTTCCTTGGTCTGTTAAAAAAGAAACATTTTGAAACTATTGAAACCTTAAAAAGTATTAGAAAACTTAATTGCGTCCTATACCTACTTTAAAATTCCAAATGTATGATTTAAAAATGTTCTAGGAATAATAAACATAAAAAAAATCTATAAATTATCCAGTTTTAAATCTTGCAAATTTCCAAAATAATTTTACAATACTAAAATTCTTTTCATATTCTACTTGTCAAAAATTTGCAAATTTCAAGAAAAGAAAACATCAATACGTAACCGTTCTTAAGCATGTGGAAATACTTGTACTAATTTTTAAAGTGCGAACAATCTATACATACGAAAATAAATTGCAAAATTATCAGTTTATTTCTAAAGTACAAAGCGAGCATACGTGTACACAAAATAACAAATTAGTTTTAAACATCTTTAATTATAATAATAAGCTCTTTACTTTAGTTTAGCTTTTATACTGATGCTGGTTTTGTATTACAATTTGTTATCTAAAAAACTATTAGAGCTTTAATCAATATATTAACAAGATACATATTATGGTAATGTTGGCTGATCCCATAAATTCCACTTTAACAAGGTCTAAACAGGATAAAGTTACTTATTTGTAAAGTAAATATGTACTTTATTTAGCACTTTTTTTCTCCCGGTGCTGTGACCGAGCATTTTTTCTAAATCTCTAAGAATTAGCGAACTAAAAAAAATGTTCTAAAATAAATTCAAAATTAGCGAGGCTTTAGAAATACCATAAAAAAAGCGTGATAGTTGAAACCCGAAGCACTTAAAAGATTTATTTAAATATGGCTGATTAGAGCAATGTAATATTATTGAATAAATTGACATTATTTTGAAATAACTTTATAGTTTATGCAATAAAGAATACTGTAATCGAACATAAACAGTTGTAATATTGCTTGAAGAAAATTATTGTAGACATATTTATCTTCTTAAGTAATGTTCAGTATTTTATTGTTTAATAAAAGATTAAATAAATCTTAAATACACAGAAAAAAATTATTACTATGTGTGATGACAAGGAATTTTGTTTTGTTGCTAAGGCCGATCAAGATTAAATTTATGTCTAGACAGTGTTTGGAAGACCTTTGTGTTCATTTCTGCACATCACTGTTAGAAAATTTGAACGATGATTTTCATATTTTTATTCAACTTTTCTTAAAGCTGCATGAAAAATTTATCGAGATCCCTTTTTTAAATTTTAATTTGACAGATGAACCTAAAAGCAACGTATTGTTTCATTTTATATTGCAGTAATTTCCTAGTCCTAACTATATTTAATGTATTAATAATGTAGTTAATGCAATTCCACGTAACGTGTAATAAAATTTGTAATCCTTTACTCGATTCTAATTATAGTTATCACTATCAACTCCAAAATTACAATAATCACCTTAAACATATAATTTTGCCTGCGTGTAAAACCACGACCGTCCAAATATAATAAAATGATTATCTAAATTGCAAATAACTCATAAAAGCGTACATGAAAAACACGGAACATTCAAATGTCAATCTATGTTTTCGTAATTACAAAAATACTTATTTAATTGTTTATTTTACTCAACATTTACCATGTAGATTAAGTCAATCTTTTTATGACTCTAATTAAAGTATACAGAAACTTTGTACAATCTCTCAACATTTCTCGAATTTTAAGTCTCTTTAAACAATAATTTGAAATTTGTAATTAACATATGGCTTGTAATAAACTATGGTATAATATTTGCAATAATTTTTGTATTAAACAAGGTACGTCAATTTAATCACGATTTCGTCACATGAAATTTAATATTTAATAAATATAAAAACGCGGCCTGTTTGTAAAATTTCAGTTTGTCGTTAGGCCCAATCAAAATGTTTTTTGCAACTTTAGCTGTTTCTTTTTTTGTTTTTGCATTGACTCGCGGTGCTGTTATTATCAACAGTAATCAAAGTAAGTTGATTTTATTCCATTTCGACTTTTTTAACAAATTAGTAGATCTTTTCGATGAAATCGGACCAACTCCCGAAGATGAACTCCTGAAAGAAGACAAAGTCTTCTGGGACAATTTAGGGAGTAGCCGCTTAAACAAAATGATTAAGTTGGAGGAAGAACCAAATCGACACGTGGCTAAAAATGTCGTCGTTCTGATAGGGGATGGAATGGGAATATCGACTATCACCGCTGCTAGAATTTACAGGGGTCAACGAAGTGGGAAAAGTGGTGAAGACTTCAATCTTGCCTTCGATAATTTTCCAAATGTCGGTCTTGTGAAGGTATTTTTCTTTAATCTGAAGGTAATAATTTAACGTGGAGGTACTTTTAGACTTATAATGTTGATATGCAAGTACCAGATTCGGCAGGAACTGCAACAGCTATTTTCTCAGGTTTGTTGTTAAAAATTAGGTTTTCTTTACTTTTTTGTTATCGTAGGATCAAAAGCGCGCTATAAGGCGATCGGAGTTGATGTGACAGCTAATTTAGTTGCCGATGCAGAAATTTACGAAAAAAGTAAATTAGAGAGTGTTATGGATTGGGCTCAGCGAGTGAACAAAGACACAGGTAATAAATAATAATGTCGAAACTTTTTGTTGAGATGACATAGTTTATGGTAAAGACTACTTTTTATTAGCAGTTTAAAAAGCTCACATTTCTAACAACAATCAATAATTCTTATAATTATTCGAACAGGGATTATTACCACCACAAGAATAACCCACGCTACTCCAGCAGCCACGTATGCCAAAGTACATCGTCGAGCTTGGGAATGTGACAGTGAGATTCCACGAAATTTCACACCTTTTGTCAAAGACATAGCAAAACAACTTGTTGAAGACAATCCAGGAAAAAATTTCAAGGTATTTTTGTCATAAAATCCTCTAAAGATTGCGGATACTCACATCTAGACGACTTCATCAATTATTATTTACAGGTAATCTTAGGAGGAGGCTACCAACAATTTGGTTACGTCACTCAAAACCTCACCAGCGAATGCGTTAGAAACGACGGTTTGAATCTTACTCAAATATGGCTCGACAAACACAAGAACCAAAATGCAGCATTCGTCACTAACAACGAGCAATTCGCAACTATTGGCGATGTAGACTACCTTCTAGGTCTCTTCGGACCAGACAATCTAGAATATGAACTAATTCGTGACAAATCTCCGAAAGGAAGCCCCAGTTTATCCGAAATGACAAAGAAGGGTCTAAGTATTCTAAAAAAGAGTCCGAATGGTTTCGTCCTCATGGTAGAAGGAGGTCGCATTGACCACGGACATCATAACAACCGACCAAGACTGGCTCTAACAGAAGCAGAGGAATTCGACAAAACTGTAGCTTTAGTAGTCGAAGAAACAGGTCCTGACACCTTAATTATAGTTACTGCGGATCATTCTCACGCAATGACTATTAACGGGTATAGCCAACGAGGAAATGATATTTTAGGTTAGTCTTTCTGTCTACTTTTACTTTGCCGTTACACTTAAAAACGTTTTAGGTTTTGGAAAAGAGACTGAAGATGAGCTGCCTGCACTAACTGTAACTTATGGCAACGGTCCTGGCTTTAATTACCACTATTCACCAAATGCTACTTCTATTCTGGGACCTTGGATTGATGCCAGAAATGATTCCAATCGATTGAATGATCCAAAATATCGACATGTGGCGACTTATCAAAAATCAGATGAGACGCACGGAGGTGAAGATGTTGGTATTTTTGCTACAGGACCGGGAGCACATTTAATACGGGGAGTTATAGAGCAAAATTATATTGCTCATGTTATCAGCTATGCGACGTGTTCGGGACCAAGAGCGGAAGCAAACAAACATTGTAAAAATGACAAATCTACGGCCACGCAATTCGTAGCTGGAACAGGAATATTTTTGCCAATATTTCTATTAAATTATTTCTTTATTTGTTAGAGCAAGTGTGAACTAATATTTGGAATTTTGTTATTGAATAGTATCTATTTTATTTACAAATTATATAGTCTCTATAAATAGAAAATAAATAAATTCCATCTAAAATCTTTGTCCGTTATTTCGCTGTGTTCAAAGGATATTAAAAATCTAGAGAAACTATAAAGTTCATAAATTTAATTATTTTTAAAAATACGAAGATTCTACAGACAATGTGAGGAATTTTAAAGATCTGAAAAATTTTAAGAAAATAAGGATTTGGAATGATTTGAAAATTTAAAAAAAAGGTTTCATAGAGTTTATGAGTCTAACGATAAATAATTCAAGCATATCCAAAAGAATTTTGAAAATAAGTTATTGCGACAAATACGTACATAAATAGATTCTATAAGAACAGAAAACATCTACAAAGAAGAATTTAAAGAAACTGCAAAAGCTTAAGCATGCACACAGTCTAAAGAATCCAAAAAACGCAAGGTATATAAAAAATTTTTAGAGCCCAAGAGATTATAAATATCGAACAAATTTAAATACATTTAAGTCCCAAATATGTTAGCGAGTATCGAACATTTTAAAAATATAAAAAACAAATATAGAAAATCTGAGTAAATGCAACAAATAGAGATTTAATAGACTATCTAAAAAAATTAAATTTGAAGAATCTAAAATACTTAAACAATTTAAACAATTTGCAGATTCTGAAACATCCAAAAAGTCTAGAGATTACAAAGAATTTATGATATTTCAGAAATACAAAAAAACTACAAAACTGCAAGAATAAAAAACTAAATCTTTAATTGAAGACAGTTTAAAAAGTCGTGGGCATCATCCAATCTAAGAAGACTTATAATAGTATGAAAAATCTAGAAGGCCTAGAGAATTTAGAATATCTGATTGAAACAAATACAAAAATTCTACCGACAGACCAAAAAAAATAAATAAAAATTTAATAAACTTAAATAAAGAAATAAAAATAACTTAACTAATTTGATAAAGAAATATATATATAAAAAAATAAAAGCATTCAAAGGACTTAAAGATTTCCTAGAGGGTAGAAAATATAAAACTACAGAGATTAAATAATTAAATGCAAAAAAATCGATAATCAAAAGAACATACTATATAATATATATGCAATCTAAATAACACCCTCAAAAGACATTATATATAGCCTTGAAAATTTAATAAAAGTTAAAAAAATTATCGAAGCTAAGAACCTAAAAGTCCAAATTTTCCAAAAAGTTTAGGAGATGTAAAGAATACAAAAATCTGTTTCCAAAACACTAAAAAATCAAAAAGCTAGTTACAAATTATAAATAAATTTAGTAACAAACACATACAGATATTCCATAAAGAAGTTACTCAAAAAATTTAAAAATTTAAAAAAATCCAAAAAGTCTTAAATAAATAAAAATTTAGCAAAATTCTAAGAATCTAACTAATTAATTATTAAATCCAAAAATTTTGAAGACAAACAGAGAAACCTAAAGAATCCACCGAGTTCCATAACTCCAAAGAGTTCAAGGGATCTAAAAATTGAATAAATTTACAGGATTCTAAAAAACGAGAAAATAAAAAAATCTACGAATGTATAAAAACCAAAGATACGTATTTAAAAAATTCAGAAAGTCTAAAGGAAATAGAAGAGTAGCGAAACTTTAAGAAACCTACATACTACAAAACATATAATTTCAAAGATTAAAATAAAATGCATATGGTAAATAATTGAAGAACATCTAAAAATCTGTCTAAAATCTAAAAATTACACTTCTGTTGCACATAAATATTTGTTTTCTGAAGCTGTTGTATATTTATTCAAAATTTGATGCACAGGCATGCTCAAAGGTCCCGCCTATCGTAGACTGATAGCGTCTCTAATTCTTGTTCTCTAGTTGCAACTCTGAAACTTTTTAATACACTTTACATTTTTCTAAACTTTATGCTTATGTCACTCTTTTTGAATATGTCTAAACAAAAAGTATAACAAACTTGATGAAGAAATACTTACCTAGGTTCCAATCAGTAAAGATCTGTCAGTTAGCATTTAAATATCTACTGAAGATACAAAAGTCAAACTCATGGTAAGTAACTTTTTTTCTAACATTTTATTATTAACATGAGAGAAAATGTATGCTCGTATTTAAGTAGTAATTAAGAATAAATGACCAGAAAGAATGTTTTTTTCAAACTTAGACTATTAGAAGTTTCACGCCTCTCGTTAGGAGTTTTTTCCTAGAGAACTATTTATGTAGTTAAGGAGACAGTTTACGAACAAGCATTATCACTTAGAGTCTGAAACCAGTCTTTAAACCACTTTAATCGTCACTGAAAACCATTTAAAATTATTATCACACGTTTAAAACTTTAGTTTAATGTTTTACAGTAACTTACACTTATTATAAAATCTTTCTAAAAAATTTTAATCATGGTAATTAGGAAAAATTTCCTCGGATTTTTATGAAGTAATTTCCGCTTGGTCGGTCTCTCGAGAAATCTACCGGAATAAAGGCTTGTTTTAGTAACTGTTTAACGTACGGCCAAAATTGTCTTGTTTTAAGCAGCCTTGAAATCACTGCCAAGATCGAGCCATTAGTTTCCAGACTCCTGCATCTTCCAAAAAAATGCATGAATAATTAATTTATGATAATGATCCGGAGGCGATCTTTACTCCGTCACCGTCGACCAAAGTTTGATATTAGGCCTTCACGTCGTATCCTATAGTGGTATAGCATAAGAGAGCTTTTTGGGATAATTAAACTGTAGAAGTTGTTACTTTGAGAACAGCAGTTCTCCTTGTAATTAATATTGTTAGGATATCTGTCTGATACTCATCTTTCGAAACTTGATACTGATTGTCTCAAAATATTTTTATTTTAGTTTGCATCTGCAAGCCGGTAGATTGTTCCAGGATGTGCATATAAATGAGTAAAATGTAAATTTGATGAATATGCATGTATAGGCAGAGTCGCATTAAATTTAAACCAAATAAAACGCTGTAGATCAGATGGAAATGTATTTATTGACCTCTTACAATTACCCTGTTCACAAAATTACCATCGGGACCCAGAATAATATACAACTACATAGCTGAAAGAGATTTGACCACAGAGATTCATTCGTATTTAAAAAAATACATTTAGACATTGACAAGAACCCGAAATGCATAACTATTTACAAGTTAAAACCTGGACTTAAACGTTTCCTCCGTAGCTCGGCCGTGGAGGATGAAGGAACGGACTTCGGGACTGAGGACCTCCATTAGAGGAAGGTCTCGTGGTGCCGCCGTTGACCGTGACCAGAGTTGTGGTGGTCACTTCAGAAGTGCAGGATTCTCTTTTATGGTACGTCGGCTGACTGTACAGTCTGTATCGAACATTATGCAGGTCAAATCAATACACCATGCAGACCCAAAGAACTGGGAACTAACTGGGACAGTGCAGGCATTAAAGAAAACGGTCTCGATTGCGGCTGGACATGCTTATACACACATGCAGCTACAACTTTACCTATAAAAACGAGAATTATTGTCAAGTCGGTTTCTTCTTCAGGTTATTTCCGGCGTTAGAGGGTGAAGAGTGAGGTAAGTTTGATAGCCGTCCTTTCTTAATGCGGTTTTGGCTTGAAAATAAACGGAAATGGAGCGAGTTGTGGAGATGGCTCATGCACAAAAAAACAATCAAATAAAAAATACTTTATTTGCAAAAATGCAAAATATAAGAAAATTATTACAGGTACATTGACGATGTGTTAAAGAGGCATAGGAGTTTCTCAGCGGCTCGGATTTTAGTTAAACGTTTGAACTAGCGAAATCGGTTAGTTAAAGCAGGATTTCACTGCATTTATGCCCTAAATGTGTTTACTTTACAAATTTGATTAATATTTTCGTTGCTTGTTGTACTGGAGCTTAACTCATTTGAATTAGAAAATTAGTTTAGTTCGATGCAACAAAAAATTATTAGCATATTTCGCAGAAACGAGAACCTGTTTAAAATATTAATAAAAATGGAGTTTTCGTGTTTTTGCTGAACTGAATAGAAGTTGTTATTTACATTATCCCTGAAGCTTCTTAATTAACTAACATGAAAAATTCTTTAGCACCTTTTTGGTTCAAACATACAATGCATACTTTCATTATATTACCATATTTATAAAAACTCAAAAATAAAATGTAATCGTAGTTTTGCAATAATCTAGAGATCAAAAGCAAAATACTTTCATATATCCACTAAATGAGAGAAAAACTTGGTATCAAACTAAATTTGCATTCGCATTATTTTCTGTTCTGTTTCCAAACAGATTATTGGATTTCATCTGATTTGAGGAAGTCATTAAATATTTTGTTTTATTTGTATAAAAGATTAATCTCCTGAACATGAGGTCAAACCTACTGAATTACATTTTCAATAATAATCTCTGAATTCAGCGAAATAATTTAACGAGTCGTTACTAAAATAATTTTATTTTAATTAAAAAATTGCTACAACTGATGTATGAACAGAAATACTTTTTACAGCATGTTTGCGAAAATATTTTAAAATACAAACCAACCTTTAGAGTACTGAGTTTATTATAATTTATTTTAATTAAATTATAATAAATTCAGTAATCTAAAGTTGATTTGAATTTTGAGTAATTTTAATCTTATAAACGGAGACGTAGAAAAAGTTCTGCTATAAATATTTACGACTGAAATAAGAACCATTCATATTCGCCTTAGAAAGAATTTATTTTATTTTGTAAACATAAATAACATAGCATAATAATTTAAAAGGTTCCAGATTATTATTAAAAAGTGGATTTTAATAAAGGTTTTAATAAGGCACATACCTTCAATAATTTCGGTATTTTGTCCTTATATTTAATTTGTAAGTTACCTAATTATCTTAATTAAAAATAAATTTCCTATCTTTTATCTATCAATTATCAACTAGTTAATTGCACAATTTATACGGTTTTAAAAAAAATGCAGGTTTCTACCACCTTCAAATTTTTAATTTTTATTATGCGTAGATTCCAATTCCCAATTTAACAAAATCTTATCGTTTTTTGAAAATTTAGGAATTTTGGTACCTTTGAACTTTGTGAAATTTCTGAAAATCATTGGTGTTTTGAATTTTGTTGATTTGTTGACATTCTCAGAACATTTACAATTTTTAGTGTTTGCATATTTATTTCAAATCTTTAGAAAATGTGTAATTTAAAATGTTTAAAATTTTACCATTTTGGGAACCTAAATAATTTCGCATAATTTTGCACTAGTAGAAACATTATAAATGTTGAAAATGTTATAAATCCGTAAAATTTTCAGGAAGTTGTGGTACTGCTAAATCTTCAGCCTTTTTCAAACATTCAAAATTTTTAAAATCTGTGAATTTTACGTTACTTGGACACTTTTTTTGAATTTTCGGAAGATGTATAATATAATTAAAAATTTATAAATTTTCTTGAAAAATAGATCTTTCAAAATTGTCTCTTAAAATATTTACAATTTTTAGAATCTGTAAAACATTTGATTCATCGGAAATCTTTAGAACACTTTGAAACTTAGAAGTATAAATTTTTTAAATTTAAAATTATATTTTCTAAATCTATCGGTGTAGAGACATAAACTAAATAAAAAATAAAAAGAATAAAAAACCTGGTGATTTCTTTAGCACTAGAAAATTGATTAAAAAAAAAATTATTCTTACAAAGAATCTATGGAAATCGATCACTTGAAGGCGAAACTATAGATCCCAAAAAAATGTAAAGACTTGAAACAAACGTTCAAGTTTTACAAAATTTTGATGATTTTTAAATAAATATATTTTTTATATATTGCATTTATTTTTTTAACGGTTTTTTGACGTTTAAGTTTCTTTATTTCACTAATAATTTTTAGTCCCAAAAAAATTGCTATTTTTAAACCCTTCGGCACTTACAAAACTTTGTAGAATTATTAGAGTCCAATTAGAATTTCTGATAATTTCAGCATTTTCAAAATATTAAAAAAAACATTTTCCAAATATTTTGCACTTTTATAACTTATAAAATATATAACTTTTTATATTCACTCTGATTTTTTCAGTATGATAATAGTTTTTTAGAAACTTTTTTGAGAAAAAAGTTTTAATTTCTCAAGAACATGAATTTTTAGAAAGTGAAATTTTTTTGTACATCCTTCGTCTTTCAAAAAGGTTATTTGTATTTCAACATTTTTTTTTTGTATATTTTAGTAACTATTTAAAAAAAAACAAAATCTTTTACTATAGTTATATCTTTAAAATTTTCAGAATTTTTTGATAATTACAGAGTTTTTAAAGGTGCCTAAATATTGGCAATTTTTCTAAAACTCAAAATTTTGAAAATTTTATTATATTTTTAAACTTTTATAAGTTTACATTTCTTGATTAAAAACAAAACTTTTCAAAATATTTTAGGATATTTTTTTTAGTAATTTTTAATGGACTACACTATTATGGGCATTAAACTACAGAAGTGCCTAATTTCGAATAAAAAGCTTACCTCAAAGAATATTCCACGTCATGATTTATGAAGTTAATCAAAATTACAACTTTAACAAAACATCAAGAGCTTTATTAATTATTTTTGCATTAAGAAAACTCATGCAAATTATTATAATACGCATCATTGTAAATATCAATGTTTTGCGATATTTTCCGACTTTAAATTCGTTACCTACTACCTTCCTCTCTTGAAGACAAATTTCTTCTTTGTGATATGTATTACATGTAGTAAAATTAACATTTGTTGAAAGCCATTTAGAGCATAATTTGAAGCAGTATAAATTCCTGCCAGAAAATGTTCGCCGAGCTTTATTCTAGTTAAAAAAAAAAAGCATTGATTCTTAGCCAATATTAATTTAGCTGTACCCGACCGCTGAGAAAATCATAATATGCAGCCGAACGTAAAATACACTTAACCAGCCTAAGGGATATTAACTGTAAGGTAATTAGTTCTGCCTTGTTAGAACTGTTTCATATTTTGTCATGAATATATCTACATATTTCTCAGTTGAGTGAATTACACAGTTGTTGTTTTATGATTCCTTTGAGATTATCTGAACTTCCTTTGTGATTTGAAAAAATAAAACTGAGTGATTTATTGATGTGTGTTTGCCCATGACGTGAAATCGACATGCAGTGCACTGAAAAGCTCACGTGAACTAGGGGATTCAAAAAAGTTATTTTCAAGGGTTAATTAACAGACTGTTAAGTGTATTTTTTGTAAATATGAACATGAAACAGTTGAACAAATATTTCGGTTCCATCCGAAGCACCTGTTAGACCAGAGGCTAACAGAAATTGTATTGTACAATGTTATTACATTCGAAAGAAGCAGATTCCCAGTATTAAATTGTATTTTCTGTGTAAAGCGCCTGGGGATGGACTGGCAACACGATCTTAGCGAACGCTTCCGTTGGTAAGAGGGTGTTCATCATATTTTCCTCCAGCATCGATATCATCCGGCATTACCAACGTCCACTCCGTATTTCTGACAACCAACATGCAACATGCATTATGGATTATTTGGTGACAAATAAATAAGAACGTATAAAAAGCCATAAATACGACAAAAAGTCGACATGCTTAGGTGATCCATCATCAATATCGAAATTCATAGTCAACAGTCGCCGATAATGACGGCAAAAAATCTTTGACTTGTCAAAAGTGAGTTATTGTTAGACTTGCTGACTCAGATTTCAAGACTCAAGATCACTTGTGTCAGTCAGTACGGTTAATTCGGGGAAAACGTGGCCTAGATTTGGAATAAACGCGTCTAGCGGCATTTCTGGATAGTTCTTCACTCAAGTGAATCGCTGCTTATGAATCAAAGTCGAAACATGAAGAGGTTAAGCCACAAATTAAAAGCTTTACTGGAGATTAAATCACTGGAAAAATGAAACGACACTTGTTGGAATAAATTCTCTACTTGAACATCATTTAAGATTAAAAGAAATATATATAAAAAATATCTGTGATGAAGTAAATCGCCCCAATCAAGCTGTAAAATCGTGCTCGCATTTACTCCTAAAAACTTTTATGAAATCATTGGAGGGGTTCACCAGACTAATCGATTGCCAAAGAGCCAGGAACGATTACAGTCGGTCTGGTTTTTTATATCGTCCTAAAATTAAAAGTTCAAAATTTCAGAACCATTTCCGGTGTTGATTTTTTACATTTATCTAGACACAATTTTTTAAACTGAAAGAACATGCTACTAAAACAAACTTCGTTGTCTTAAAACAACAGAAGATAATTTTTATCACGTCATGTTTTTAGGAACACAAGTATTCATTACCTACTCACGTAACAAGTGCCCTCGATAATGTTTACTTTACTTTATTACAAACGATCAATACTTTACATTGAAAACATGGCACTTTCATCAATAAAACTGAATCATAGAACGTTTCTGTGCAAAAATTAGGAATTCTTTATGAAGCGTATTTAACCCAAGTTGAAATCATTTCAGTTTAATCTATTTCCATAAAATGAATAATAAAAATAGCAAAAGTACTAATCCTTTATCGTTAAGTATAAATTAAATGGCTACCAAATGACATTAAAGATTAAACTTTTTAATACGAAGTAAAATTTGAGCAGAAATTGTTTTTGTCCAGCTTTTATTAACTGCATTGACGCTTCCAATCCAAAGTGTCTTTCGAACTTTAAAAACTCCTAATAAATGATTCCACCAACAGGTGAGTTCTCAGAATTGCAAATTTTCTTGATGACACACGAAAATGCCATTAATTCCAATTTATTCCAAATTTAGCCAAAATTCATTCATCTTAAACAGCTCACCGTATACTTTCAGTTCTGGATCTGGGCGACCAATCTTTGCTTCGACTTCCTGATCTGAGTCGACTAGGTCCTAAAGATCTTCTAGCTTTCCACGTTTCAAAATGATGTCGAACGGTATTCTGCACTTCTGTGTTCAAAAAACAGTAGAATAGAGCCACAGTGAAGCCCTGAAAATGTATTGCAGTTTATTAAAGAGCGGATTGTACAAAAATTTCATGTTATTAGTTTGTGGTTAATTAGTTTTATTAAAGATGTTTAAGATCAATTTAATACTTTGTGTGTTTGTGTATTATAGAAGCTCCATCTATTTTTATGGGTCATTTGGATATTTTGTATATTTGTAAGATTTTAGGAAAAAAGATATATATCTAATGATTAGTTTTAAAAAATAACTAATAACGAAATCTAAACAATTTAAAATTTTAGATAAAGTAAATACAACAGAAAATATTTAATATAACCGTAAAAAAATGTAAAATTAAAAGTAAATAAAGTTAAAGACACTTAAAAAATCCAGCAATTTTGAAAATGTAGAATATCATTCATATTTAGAACATTAACCTTTCTTTTCAATTTTCTAACTCTCAGAATTTTAGAATTTTCAGTGAAATTTTAGCGTGTAACATAAATTTTTTAAGAACAAGCTTTAGAGTCTTATGCGCTTGAGATCTTTAATATTCCCGGGATTTTTTAAAAGAGTAAATTATTCTAAACTTGTATTTTTTGAATTAGTGGTACTATACTATTTTTAAAAATGTATGTATTATTAATTTTGTTGAGATCTTTGATCACTTTTAAAATAATTATTAATTATTAATAAAATATTGAAATAATGACTAATCGATCTACTTATTCTTAGAATTAAAAAAAAATTACCTTGAAGAAAAAATCCAAAAGTGTTCAGTTTCTATTTTTTTGTATTTAATATTTCGATTTTGTATTTTAAAAATTTTCAAGACTATTCCTATTCCAAATGTATAGTACTATTTGTAATTTTTAAAACTGTCTTCAATCTAAATCAAATTAAATTTTTAAATTGTAGTAAATATATTTTTTTTAATTATGAAATTTATAGTGCTTTAAAAATAGTTGAGTAGTTTTTCTATATTTATTATGCTTGGAAATTTTTTTAAAATGCGATATAAAATTTTTGTATTGTCGTAAAATATTTTAAATAGCTTTTATTATGTTTATTAATATTAACTTATAATTTTTACAATATAATATTAATTTTTGAACATATATTTTTTTAAATTTAAACAGGTATAGTATTTTGATAATGTCTCTAATTTTGGAGACGTGAAAAGTATTGTTATGTTTAGAACATTTATGGGACAAAGATTTTCAAAACAATTCAACAAATATTAGGAATCTTGATAATCTGGAAAAAAGTGTCCAAAGAATCCAAAGTGTCTGAGAAATATTTAGAACTTAAGCAAGATAATGAAAAATTTAGAAAAAATAAGAGATTGTTTTAAACTCAAAACATTTTACAAAACTTTTTGCCTTTTCAAACTGTTATATTTTAGATGTTTTTTTAACTACAATATTTCCCTTTTTAATATTCTTGAAAGTATTTAGATTTTTTAGCAAGTCTTTTGAATTCCTCGCAGTAATTAAATGCTTTCAATTTTAAAGTTTTTAGAATCTTAAAATTCTCTTGAATCCTTCAGATTTTTAACACTCACTATATTTCCTCTATTTTATGTGCATACAAAAATTATGTAAGTATATTTGTTAACATCTCTCAATCTGATCTCTAATCCTAAAATTAGTAAATATTTACATTTTTTTTTTAACTTTTTTAGATTTCCTGTAGTTACCAGCTTTTTTGATATTTTAAGATATATTTAGAATTTTCAGGTAGACAACTTAAATCATTTAGACCTCTGTAACTTTCGGATACATTGGATGTTTTTATTTTTTTCTATTCCTTGTATCCTAGGAGTTGTTGAGAATTTCTACATTCTTTAGGATCCTCAAATTGTCTTTAGTATTTTCCTGTCCATTGCAATTGAAGTATTGTTTAATTTTTTTTGAAATATTTAGATTATTAACATCTGTTTGATGCTCTGATTACGAGATATTTAATTTCGAAGCTTTCTAAAAATTTCTAGATTATTTGGTCCTAAAAATTGAAAATTTCTGCAGGTGTATGATCATAATTTCGTAATTATTACAGCATAAAATCCATTCTTCAGAGATTATTATTTCGAATGCCATTTCAGTAATTCCAACTAATAGCCTGCTTGAGCACGTATCTTGCATTAGGATTTCAGGAATGGGAATGTTGGTATAGATTGTAGGGCTTCGTGTAATCGTGAAATGGTCTGCGAGGTGGTAGAATTGGTATACTCATTCAATGGCTAAATCAAACAGATTGAGTGGTTTCAGGAGGGCTGAGAAGGGTAGCTATTGTAATATTAATGACGTGGTGGCGTGTCAATGTTAGGCTTGTTGCAATAAGGGTTGTTAAACGGTGATCAGTAGAATACGACCTAATTGCGGATAGGGGTGGCACAGATAATTACGTGAAAAATCTAACAAGAGGTTTGTTTCATCGTTACGATACGTCAGCATTAGCACGTGAGATTATTATTCTCCCAAATATAATATTCACGATTTAATTAGTTTATTACTGCAGTGGTCATATTTTTAGTCAAAACACTTCTGTACTGTATACACACCAAATTAAACATGCAAAACCCAGCTTTAATACATTATGCAAGTGAACTTTGAGCTTTGAGAACGGGATTAGACACTGGATGTAATTTGTATGAGTGCTTTGTACGGAATCTCAAGCATTACTAACGTCGTTAAGAAACTGCTTACAAATGACATCAAATTATAATCTGATTAATACAAAGCTGTCTTAAATACTTCTCATTTGGGAAAATGTATCCGGCGATTATACGTTCAAAAAATTACTTTTCCAAGACTTGTTTCATACTTCTTCTGGGACCATAAAAGTTCTATTAGTTTTTAAGTAGTAAAACTTCAATAAACGTCTTAATGGTGGGCGCAACTGAAATTATATTTGTTCCCAGATAATTAATTTTTCGTTCTTTAGTTGGCAAACTTTTAATAACTAGGGTCTTTTGTGGGTTGCTTTGCACCAAATCTGATTTTTTTCATAATTCCGAAAGAAGATTTCAGGAAAAAGAGTAAAGACTATTATATAAAAAAAATCCAATTAATAAACCAATTTTCAAACGAGCATTAAAACACTGGCGTCTATTTTTACGAGCTCGTGTTTCAACAAACATTTACCTTCATTGCATTATACATTTGGACAAAGATTTGCATAAACATCTTCTCTAAAACTGTTTTGAAATTTTACTCTTGTGGGCTGAAATTCTCTTTAGGATTCACCGACAGATAATTAAAACCAAACACGCTTTATTTTGAAAGACAATAGCATCATTTTAACGTTTCAAGTTTTTGATGTAATTAACAGGGTTTCACAAAACCACGCTAAAATTTGCGCTTGGCACTAATAGCAATTTGCAGTTATTTGAAAAATTTAGGTTTCCGAGTAAACCACGTTGCATTCCCGCATTTACACGTCGTAAACTCAAGCTTTAGCTTAAATAAGAAAAAAAAATAGTTCCAAGCTTCAGTCATGTCAAAGAAGCTTTTATCCTTTCTTGTATTTTTGTCGTGACATCCCATAACAGTGTGGTATAAATCATTCTCCCAGTTATACACAACGAGATTTTTTATTGGTATCTAAAAAACAGCCTTTCCCACAAGAATATTCAACCGAATGATTGAAGTTTCTATCCCGGTTATTAATCATTTAAAGCGAACAAGCTCCCTGCTGCCTGCGAAAATAATCGGAAACAGTCTACAAAAGCTTTACAAAATAAATACAAAATAAGCTTCATATTAAATCAACAGTAATAAATTAAAGACAGTTAATGTTGAGCTTTGTTGGCTCTTGTTAATTTAATGAAGCATACAGTAGAATTTCGTCCTGAAATTTTTGTGGCAATGGTGGCAGGGTAGTTTCGTTGATTTTCAAAGTATAAAATATTACTTTAGAGAGCTCTGTTTAGGATAGTTTTTTAGATGAATGTTTCAGCTTTGAAGCTCAGAGTCTCTACTTTTGCATCGATAACGACTGTATAATTTAACACGTCATGCATAATAAAAGAAACACCTCTCGTACAGCAGATGTGAGTTAATGGAATAATGCATTAGAGACATTAAGAATGCGCATCCTGGTAAAAATTATTCCGTGTTGCTTTTTTGTTAAGATTATACGTCCTTCCGGAATTTTTTCTAAAAGCCGTCGTTTTGTTTCAAGTTACATCTAATTAAAACTTAAAAGTAAACAAATCAATGTTTCAATTTTAAAAATTTTCGTTTTATTCTTCCTTCCGGGCAACGATCTTGTTCTTTAGTTAAATTAAATTTCCGGATAAATAAGCGGTCGGCATTTTTTGCTGAGAAGAAAAATATTATTACAGCTGGAGTCAGTTGTACGTAATGCATCATGTTTTCTTTTATATGAGTAAATAGAAACGTACAACCATAGCCTTTTATTTTTATCTAGATTGTTACAATCCTTTTCTTTAATCTTTTCTAAAAGGCAGTCCTGTCTGTGCTTTAGATAATTTCAGTTTCTGATCTCTATTATTCTATTTTAGATTACGTCCTGGTGGACGCCACAGTATCAAAATATTTTAGTAAATAATTCGTCCACGAGCTGATTATGAAATGAAAGAATTCGTGAAAGTTGGACAGTAAAATAGAGCTCATTATTAACTCAGACTTTTGTGAAAAAAAAACACAGAAATTCGCTTTACATGTGAGTAATTATACGTTTCAAAATAGACGTCACCACGTAATTCTTCGTTTTCTTTCGCGCAGTTGTGAGCAAATTAAAATTTAACGCTGTACTTTAGAGATTCTTACATTATAACGGACTGCTCAAAGGAAGATATCAGTTGCTTAAATGAATAAATAAAAATTTCATTTAAACTGCGCCTTTGAAGAAATCCATCAGAGAGCTTTCCTCTCAAAAATTCATAGAGCTTGTTCTGTTCGCTTTATAGAAACAGAACTATACACTCTGGAACGTGATCCCTTTTGCCAGGACAAAGATATAATTATTATGGTATAGATGATCCTGAATTATCGCTTAATGAGTATCGATTTGCCATGAAAATCTTCAAAGTTAATCAGTGTTATGGTTTCGGTTTAGAAAAGAAACTAAAACAGGATATGAAGGATTTTGTTCGATGAGTGCTTAATCTCAGACCGAACAAAACGAATGAGGGATAAACATGATTACTAGGAAGAAAAGTTCGCCTTTAAGAAACGGACCATCCGACTAAATGATTTCTGTTTTTTCTCTAAGATACGATTGAAAAATAATGTAATTTGAGTGCTCCAATCGGATTAATACAATTAGATCAGATAAGGCAAATAACTAAGTAGATAAATAAATTTTTATTTGATTCGACCGCAGGAAATCAGAATCAGTGTGCTTTACTAGCCAAAGTATAGGCGTCGTTTTTGGATACAGCAAACGACGGAGAAAATCCATTCAATTGACATGTTTATTCTTTTTTCATGCTGATGCTTTAAAAAACTATCTCACCGTAAATGGTGTAAATCATTTTCCATTTGAAAAAGACGTAGATCATTAAATAAATCTTTTGAAAATGGACAAAAGCATGACTGCTTGAGACGCCCGAAACGAGTCTTGGGACAACAGTGACAAAAAATGATTATTGATTTTGTATAGATAACGACACAAGAAATAAAACGCTGTTTTTTAAAACTTTTCTGCTCTTACCTTTGAAAAAACAACATTTCTAAATTTAAGTGAGATCAGGACAATTTTTTCTCCATTTCTCTTTCCGGTTCATATTTCGTAAATTTTATTAACTAACATCAAAAGCGTCGTCTATATTAAAAATGTAGAAAATAACTTTGTACAAATGCGATTCATATAATCAAAGTGTCTCAAAGGGAAAACAATTTAGAAGCAACTCTTCTTGGTTTTTCTCTCATGTGTTATCAAGTTCATTTATAAACAAAACGTGTTCAAACTTCTAATTATTAACCGCTGAAACGAAATTTACTAAATCTGCAAACTGTGATGAAAACGTTGCTGAAATTACCATCAACTTGGTTTACATTATAAGCTAAACTATACCTTTGGTGCATTTTTAACGTAGACTAAAACGAAGCTGCCATTAATTGGATCGTTGTTGATGAAAAGTAAGAACTAACTCACTCTCCAAGCTTGATGACTTTACAGTCGCTCCATTACTTTGATCATTAAATAAACATTTAATTACCATGTACATCACCATCATCTAATTTTAAATGACTGCTGTAAATGGAAGAACCATTACATCAACTCAATTAATTAATTAAAAGTAAACAAAAATCAAGAGCGATTTTATTCGTGTGCTTTGTTTTAGTTCGTTAATGAATGAGTTCAATGGCGTGAAAATTGAATTTTTTTCCTCGTGGTGCTACGAAATTATTAGTACAAAATGAATTATCGACCTCGTGAGTATCTAGGAAGATGTAATGAAATTTTGCCACTTCCGATAACAAACTATAATTAGAGGAAGCCTGAAATAAGCGAGTAGAGGCTTTTAATTTTATTATCTTTAATTATGACTCTTACTTCTTCATGCAACGTCACTTACCTGGGTTGACAGAAGAACCGCTCTGACACATTCAAAGATAATTTCCGATTTTTTATCAGGTGTGGGGGCGTAGATTGTGATGACATATGTGATTCCGAGAAGGGGCATAAGTACAAGCAGAGCTTTAGCTGCTTTGTGGTATTGTTGCGTTTCCACGGTGTTAGCAGAACGGAGTTTAGTAATTAGCACCCACATTATGGCTAACAGAAATGCCAGGTTTAGTAGAAGGACTGCCACAGTTGGGCCTTGAAATATCCAATCCACTGCATGGCTGTTGAACCACGTGCACTGAAAAGAAAGGAACGGGTTTAATGCAAAGTTTATGGATTTTTAGATCGTTACAACGCGTCTTAAAAACAAACTCTTGAAGCAATGAAAGGAGCTTCAAAACATCCTAAAATACAAATACCTTAGCTAATTTTCTTAACGCACATTTCCGATTTCATCGCACTTTGTAGAGTTGTTCAAAGTGATTGCAATTAATTTTCTATTGGATAGGAATACAGTCCACGGGAAAAAAAGTCAATATTACACATAGTTGAGACTCTCGAATTTCATAACTCTAACCTTTATAAGTACATTCTTTCCTCCTTCGTTATTAACCTGAGATTTCAATTTTCATCAAGAATTTGGGCAAAGTTCTCTGCAAATATGTGTCTGTCACAAAGTTTTCGAACTTGGAATGTATTTCACCGTTGTATACGAAAACGTCGCAGTAAGTTCCACGCAAAGTTCTTTGTAAGAACACGATTTGTTGAATAAAACATTTTCCCGATAAACTTCTCTTGTCATATCTTCTGTATCCTATGTGTTTTCGCGGTGTAATTGAAACGTGCGTAATAATTTCACATTTTTAGCGATTTAAGTTTCAATACAGTTTTGTAAACTCGATGATTCGAATTTCGAATTCCGATCGAAACTTACTCATGGATTATGTAGAAAGGGGTTCCCGTTAACTAATACTGCTAATAGCATTGAATCACCTTTGACAATTGATGGACACTGACAGTGCAAATAAAATCGAAGAAGTGGAGGCGTCGCTTTTGCACAAAACGGAAATTAACTCCAGCAAAATTATCCACAACGTAAAATTCTAGACAACGAGTAATTCTTTCAGAGTGAAGAGGTAATAAAATTCACACAAGCGAGTTATATTTCGAATACATTTACCAGTCTTGAAATATGGTGGAAGCTAATAAAATTTTATATTTCATAGGGAACGGAAAGCTGTTCTTCTTTAAAGAAAATGATCAAATAAAACTACCACAACTAAACTACTAAAATTTAGAAGGTATAACGATAAAAAATGTATTTCTCACATTTTTAGTATTTGTTAACAGTTTGGAGGGTAATAGAGAAAACTAAACTAGAGTTATGTATTTAAAATAACAAGTTGATCTTTACTAAGAGCGATTTGAAATGGGCAAACGGAGAAGGAATATAAAGAGATTTGCTGTCTGAATACTGAAAAAATCTAGATGGAGGAAAACGAAAGGTTTGGATACGAAAATCACCAGGTTACAAACCTGAAACAAACCGATACAAAAAATCCTAAATTTAAACGTTTTTTGTACAAATAACACAAAACAAAAAAATATGCAGTGGCGCGCCCAGGTTTTACCACATCAAGCTTTAAAATATTCACAAAGTGGAACTATTGAGAGCTCTAAAATATAAGAATCCAGAACCTAGATTTTGGAAAAATATACGAGTTTAAGGTTTGAGAATTTAATATTAAAGTTACATTTTAATTACTGAAAGTCCGTTGCAGAATTTTGAAAATTATCAGCTGAAAATGTCGTCTAGTAATTGTTAATTGAACTTAGAAACAAGAACTCAAAACTTAAAAATTTGAAATTTTAGTTAGTTAGTTAATTAATTTTTTTTTAATATCAAAATTATTTTAAACATTTAAAATGTTAAGATATTGAAAATAAATATTAAAAGCATTCAATTTAGCAATATGATTTGTAAATTTTGGATTGCAAAATTTTGAACATAATTACGTAAATCTAAAAACTGCGATGCTTTCAATTACAAATTATAAAAACTAAAATCTAAAAGGGCATAGATAAGAATGCTAAAATTGCCCCCGGAGCGTATCTTAACGATACTTTCAAGATATGTTCGTACTATAGAAGTACTTTGATTCTGAAGTTTTTAGATCTCAAAGTTAACTAGATTTTGAATAATAATAAAAAAAAAGCAAAAACAGAAAATATTTTTTTTTCTTCATAGACTCAACGGATTTAAATAAAAATTTTCATTTCAGAATAAATTTTTTTCAAGAAAAATTGTTTTTTTTATTATAAAATTTAAAAGTATAATTTTGAAAATATATTTTTTTGAATTCCCTAGCAAAAAGTATAGTACGCCATATTGAAAAAAGTTAAAAACCGTCATGTTTCCAAAAAAAGGTTTTTTTCGATTTATCGAAGAATCTAAAAATAATTTAGCATATAAGATTCTAAAATAATCTTAGCTCAGAAAAATATATATGTTTGAAGTATAAAAATTTACACCATTAAAAGCCATTTTGAATCAACCTTTTTAAAAAATGTAAAAATTAACAGAAATTTCATATTTTTAGAAATTGAAAATGAGCCTTAAAAACTTAACAATTCAGGTGACTAAATTAACCAAGAATCAAACACTATTATAATCAGAATTTTTATGACACTTTTTTATAGATCTTAAAAAATTTAAATAGTTTTAAATTTTTAAAAATAGTGCATTTATTTTCTAAACGACGCGACATTCATTTTATTACTAAAAACTCAAAGTACATGTGTAATTTTTGCTAAATTTTAATTGTTTTTAGAAACTTTTCGTTTGGGCTTAGTTTCAATAAAACATTTGCATAGATAGTGTTTCACGAAGTGCAAAAATTTAAACCTCTGATTTTAGACCTGATCTAAGACCACTGAAAACAATTTGAAGGTCACTGCAGTTTGTAAATCAATAAATGAAGGTTCGGAAAAACGTAGCAAAAAGCACCTTCAGATTGGTAAAAATTCACTTTCGTTAAACGTAAACAGCTTACCTTGTACGAATCAAAGTAACTTATTTTTACAAAAAATGTTCGAAATGTCAATTTTTATTGTCTATACAGGCATGTTACGTATTTGGTTAGGAGCATTGGTCAAGATTTTTAAGAATTTTTTAAATTTATTTTGCGGCTAAATAATAACTTTGACCTAACCATTTTTTTACAGAGTGGTTATTTGTGGATTTATTACAGGTTTGAAGAAAGGTGATTTTTTTTAAAACACTCTGTATAATTATCAAAGTTAGAGCTTTGTGTTAGACAGATTTGTGTTTTGACAAAAAAAATAAAAAAATTTTATCTACATATGAAGATTAATTTTTTGTTAAAAATTCATTAATTCAGTTTAACATTTTGTGGCTATAAACATATTGTTTACTAAGAATACGTATGATTTATAAAAACTATCCTAATATCTTCATAGCTAAAATCTTTTAAAGTTTTGTAATAGGTAAAATAAAAAAAAAACACATGAAACTGTCATAATTTTTTACCATAAACATATTTTTGCAAGTTAAAAATTAGACAATTAGAAATCAGGAAACTTCAACGAAATTCGTTTTTGTCGTAGTTAGAATAATACTTACCGTGGAAGGATCTCCTTCAGTAGTAATGAAAAATATTTTGACTGCAACCCATATGAGAATAAACATCATCGGGAGTCCTAGAAAAACGAAAACCAAAATGAATTTCCACGATCAAAAAAACTTCACTCTATTTCTACTTGAAAATCAATATTAGTGAAAATAAACTTGAACATCATTGCAATTTGAAATTTTAATTAACAAACCGTGCAAATGCTGCAAAGAAAACTTACCCCATCCGATGCCTATATAAACTCTCAGTTTGAAATTCTCTCTGGTCAAGGTTTCAACGACCAAAATATAGAGGTACAGTCCTAAAAATAAAATTAATTAAAATTTCAACCTCGACTGAAAAGCCGTATTGTGTTTCCAGAAATTTATTACACGAACGTTTCCTAATTTTCCGCATAGCAGATGTGTTATGTGAAAGGTAATTTTATGCTTTAAGTAAATTAAAACAGACGGCTCCATTTTGAAAATTGTCAACTCACCTTCAACAAACATCCAAAAAAATGTGGAAATGTGGAAATAATGTAACAACGTGATGATGAATATACAAGCGATGGAGGAGCTGTCTTTGGAACCGAGCTTAAAATTTATTATTTAATCAAAGACTTTCAGCGGTGAGTTTTAACTTACCACGGTCAGTGTTAAAATCCACATGCAGTACATAAACATGTAAGACCACATCAAGTTCATGTGGATTCTGTTTCTAAGACATCGTAGCTCCCTGAAATTAGTCACATGAATTATGTCAAGGGTTTCATTAAGCTTGGTTAATTTATTGTAGACTTTAATTAGAGATTTATTATTGTTTGGTATAATTTTGAGGGCAAAATTTGGTTGAGTGCCAAGATAATTGTATCTTCGAGTAGGATGTGATAGTCGCGTTTCCCCTTCAACACATTTACAACCATATATTACTGAAAATAGATACTCATTTCTAAAAGTTGGAATAAGACTCTCGGCGCCAATTTGGCATAGCTGGGAAAAGCGTTTCTCTCCGAGGCTCGTAAATTTTTTCTCTTTAATCCCAATTAATCATAACAAACGTAAAAATGTTTACATGCAAAGATAAATTTTAGGCTGGTTAAAAATGGTGGATGCGCCGGGTTAAGTAGCAATAAAACTATTTATTTTGAAAAATGGTGCTGTAAAAGTTTCTAATCCAGTAAGTAATGATCAAAAAAAAGCATAAAGCACTAGTTAAAAACTTCAGTTTTTAACCATTTTGTCAAAGAAAATTGTCTACACTTACTTGAAATATGTGAAAATCCCCAGCGCTATCGACAATGTAATTAAACTTAAAACATATCCTACAAAATATATCGTCGCTTGTGTTTCCACGTCCGGAATAGAAATAATCTCCTTGCAGTTCGAGTAGTCTGCTTTAGTCCAAGTTCCGTTAGCGAGACACATTCTCGTGGCATTTTCTGTAAAAAAGTCAGAGT
Organism: Cynaeus angustus; assembly: GCA_030157275.1. NCBI lineage: Eukaryota > Metazoa > Arthropoda > Insecta > Coleoptera > Tenebrionidae > Cynaeus > Cynaeus angustus. The sequence continues at coordinate 17,937,287 of CM058062.1, forward strand.
TGGAGTCAATTTCATCTCTTCTATCAACACGGCATGATAAAAGCAGAAAAAACAGCGTGTTATTTGAACGATTAATACATTAAATTCGCTCCTTAACCAAACATGTATGGCATGAGTAAACACGAGAGATTAAATCATAATTTATCAATTACTGTTTGTGTTGTTTTACTAATCAATAGGACGTCGAAATGACATATTTGTAGAGTTTAATAAACAGAAACATAACGTTTTCCTATCAATTCATTTAAGCTCATCTCACACGGATCAGCCCTAACTAAAATTCGCATCAAACGTAATTGGAGACGCATCAAGATGCACTTACTGTTAATTTAACTTACGTCTGCAAGAACATGCAACGTCTGTGACTGCAAATGAGAAAAAAGATTACATCGCTGTAAAACTTTCCGAGAAAATTGTTGCTTTCTGCATATTTGATGAGCAATAAAAAACTGGCTGTGACTGCTGAAATGACACGGATACGCACTCATATCAAACAAATTTCTTTTTTCTTGAAATTTTAGTTCATCGCATTTGGTAATTTGCATACGATTGACATGATTGCGGAGACGCTCGTGCATAAAAGAGAATGAGATGATAAATGGGTTAAGGCGAAGTGGATAACGAACACAAATTGAAGGTTGATACGGGATATGTACACGTGCAAAATGTCATCGTTCTTATCAGGTAGTTTAAGCAAAAAGCAAAGTTTATTAAAATAATAAGCTCTCAATAATCAAACAAGTATAAATAGTAAAGAAATTTCACCGTTATTAAACCAATGATTGGATTCAAGCACTGTGGCTATTAAACTCAAAATACAGCATTTGTTGCTTTAATTTTAAATAAAAATATGTAATCTCATCCCAAATAAATAAAAAATAGATGGGATTTTTAATGTAAAATATGTTTTTTTTTAAATTCTAAATATTCCACTAAAAGTTCAAACAGAACAATACGTAATGTTATTATACCTCTAAACTCAAATTATTTACAGGCAAAACAATTACACTAGTGATTATAAAAAGTACCAAGCAGAAAAATATTTAGGTTCCAACCTTAATCAATATTTTTCAAGAATTTGTTGAGGATTTAGATTTGAAATACTTATAGTTCTCAGATTTTAAAAATGTCATTTTTAATGGTTTAATTTTTGGGTTTCCACGTTTTCAGGTTTCAGTGTTTTCATATTCTTGGGTTCTTTAGTCCTTCGACGCCAAGACATTTCTCGAATTCTCAGGTTCTTCTAAATCAAAAATCCAGCTAAAAAATTAGATTATTTAGAAAATCGTTTCAGGTGTTCAATTTCTTTAATTCAGTTTGTCAAATTTCATCCACAATTTTCGGAAATTTTTACATGTTAAAGTTTTTATTTTCCTAAATTTTCAAATGACTCGTGACATTCTAAGATTCTGAAATTCTGACAATATTAAGGTTTGATTTTAATTCTAAGATTATTAAAAATCCTATTCGGAAATTCTTAAAGTCATAGATACTGCAATTCTGACATTCTTATATTTTCAGTTTTTCCAGTTTTCAGTCTGTCAGGTTTTTCAAATTTTAAAGTTTCTAGGCATCCAGATTTGTACATCTGTCCGTAATAATCATTAATAAAACATGCAAAAAGTACACAAAACACGCAAAACTAATTTTTTCCAGGATTGCAAATTCGTCAAAATGTATCGTATATAATATTATTACCTTTCTTGTAAGATGAACTTGGAATTGTTGAATTCGAATTCTTTAAAATGTTTAGATTTTCCGAATATCCTGAATTCTGTAAAAAATTTTTAGATTTTTTATACAGCTTCCTTTTTATTTTTTCAGATTGTTAAAGTTTTGGTATCTTAGACCTTATTTTTACTCTTTTCATGCTTCAGCTATTTGTACTAGTTAATCCATGTAAGTATAAATTGAATTTTCTTTAAAAAATTCTGTTTTTTTTGTAATTTTCAATTTTTTGAGGTTTCTGCATTCATTTTTATACTCTTAAAAATTTTCATGTATTCTAAATCTTTTTTAAAACACTTTTTTTTATTTTCTGTGGATCTTTAAATACCTTAGTTTGTTTCTACCTATATATTTCAAACTCTACATTTTTATACTTTTTTAGTACAAGCTCAGTTCTTCGTTTCCTTTATATACTTTTTTTTATATATTCTCAGATATTCTCTAAATGCAACATATTTCTCAAATTCTTTTAGACAACATTTTAAGTTCAATTTTTCAACTCTTCGTTTCTTCATATTTCTTAGACGTTTTTTATCCTTTTAATTCAAGTGTTTTTTAATTTATCTCAATTTTTATTCTTTCAGATTTAAATTTTTCATTTCTTCTTAAAAATGTTCTTAGCTTTTTTGATTTTTTATAGAATCATTAGATTCTTTAGATTTCTTCTATTTCCTAAATCGTCGACCTTTAGATGTTTGCCTTTATCTTTGTGTCTTATCCTAAATTTTTAAAACTTTTTAGAGTTTGTTAATACTCTTTATAATTGCTGGGTTCTTTGGATTGTTTGGATCCGTTTAATGATTTGAATTTTTGTATTTTTTTAATTTTTAATTTACTTGCATTATTTAAATACTTTGAATTCTGCATCATGTTAAAATCAAATCGAGATATTTTTAATTGCTTGCTCCCATTCTCCCATTTTTAATATTAAACGTAGTCGTGGATCATCACGGCAACCCTAGCGCTTCCTCCAATCAAAAGATTGGTTTCCATTACAAAAAGCAAAGCAGTGCCCTAAGACCCAATTCCATATTGTTTTTTAGAATTTAATTAACTTTAAAATTTTCTACCTTCTTCATTGTATTTACTTCGGAACGCTCCATCTCATGTTTTCAGTTATTAATTCACAAAGCAGCATATCCCAACTTTTGTAAAAACAAGTTTCGTTACCTAAGGGCAGATAATTTTTTCTAAATATAATAACGTTCATTAGCTATGCGGATTATAATTTCCTGTTATTAGCTTTGGTAGAGAGGTTACGGAAATCCTGCTTTAAATATTAATAGCGTTTAAAGAGCTGCAGTATGCAATATAATTTATACATTTCCTGCTTCTAGTTCTTGTTTTCTAGATGCCGCTGGCGGTGCTGTGGCTCTTGATTCAATATTTATTATTCACGGAGATTTTACTAAGATAATAGACTAGAAGTTCAACAAATGGTTGCTTTGTGGGAACTTTACGGTTTAACAATTTTAATAAAAACCTTAGATGTGTACCACGAACCTAAACAAGGTCCTATTTCCCATGCATTTGTTTCATCTTATTACAAATATTCACGTTAAACAAAATTATGCTAATTAAATTTCAGTTCGACGTTTAATGTTTCGGTTTTTTACCAAGGCAGGTACATCAAAGACAAGTGTGAACTTTTCCATTTTCAAGGGTCAAAGTCACGACAATACTTTCACAGCTTTTAGCAAAGAAGATAAAATTGTGAGCTATTTCTTCACTCGAACTATTTCATTCAATGCCGATCATTTATATTTTATTTCTTATTTTTTAGCGCGGTAATTGGCACAAAAGGAAGTTCGCTCATTTATAAAGGCAAAAATGAAAATGATGAACAGTTATTTCAGGCGTTTTCTTTGAATGTTCCATTTTGTCGAAATTGCACCAATCAACCGGTAACACAAAAGGTAATTCCCGACTATCTTGTGCAACTAGGCGTAATAATGCTTTTGACGGCACAAGAACCGAGAAAAGAAATTTACAATTAACGGCAAAATAAAAAACACAAAGACAATTTATAAAAAGAGAATTTTACAGCAGTGTTTCCTTCCATTTTAACAAAGAAAGTGGGTCGGTCAGCTCGCATAAATTAAAGGGAAATTGCAAGAAGCTTCTAAAGAACGTGGCCATTTCGGAAAAAATCAATTACTCGATGAAATCTGACCATTCTTTGAACCTTACAATTCCAGGGGCGCTAAAAGCAAACGGAAAAACTTTAAATTATAAAATATTTTTACCGCAAGATCGGCGTTTTCGCAATACTTGCATTCAACATTTATATCAAAGTTTTGAATTTATTTAATGCCTGGAGGCAATCCTTTTACTTTGGAATGAAATTTCGGAGCAAATCAACAAAATTGTATAAAAATAACACTCAAAAAGCAAAATAGAGACAATTGAAGTTTGTTATCTTTTTTGTTATTTCACGACACAGAAGGAAAGTGCCATGCTGTTTGCTCAGCGACATGAGATAAAACTTATTGAAGCTTTTAGCTACGGGAACAATACCGAGGAAAAAATTACCGCTTTGTTCATTTGTTCGGTACAAATAAGACGCGAAAAAAATGTTGTTTGAGAAAATTACAAGCAAAATCTCCTAATTTTTGTTGTGCGCTATACGCAAGAATATTTATTTTATATCGGATAGATTTTTTTAAGGACTTTTATGAAAAATGCATTTAGATACGTCAGTTTTTACTTAGAAATATTTCTTTTATATAATATAAGTATGCTAGATATTTTGCATATTTTGTAAAATTTTGGCCTACTTTTACAGTAATTTCGTTAAAATACGGATATGACGCTGAAAAATCTTTCCAAAAAAAATCTTATATAAATTACAATTGAAAACAATTAAAAGAATGTAAAATATACAGGTAATTTAAAGAATATAAAACTAAAAATAAAACAGAGAAGAGAATGTAAAAATTCAAAAACAAAACGAAAATTTAACTAGAAAATGTACACATTTTTAAAATTCTAATAAATATAAAAAACCAATTTAAAAAAAATTAAATTGATGTAATGTATTTGTTTCGAAGAATTTGAATTTTATAAAATTAGAGTAAAAATTAGCTAAAAATTTTATTTTTTTAATTAGACAATTTTTAGGTCTAATTAAATCTAAAAAATTAGAAAATTTACATAATTTTTAAAATCTAATTAATATAAAAAATCATAAGCATTTCTAGAATTGAGAAAACTTATATTGATGGAAGTGTATCTGTTTTAAAGAATTCGTATTTTCAAAAAAAAATGCGTAAAATTTAGCTACAAATTTTATTTTTTTAATTATACAATTTTTAGGTTTGAATTGTTTATTTTAAGACATACAAATATTTAGATTTATATATATAAGTTCAACATTTTTTTCCTTTTTGAAACTATAGAATCCAACATTAATTTTTTTTTTAAACTTTATTAAAAATATCAAAAAATAATCGACTTTTATAATTCAAAATTTGTACGATTCGAATGTCTTAAGTTTTTTATTATCTAGATTTTTTTAAACTTTAAATTTTACATTCTTGCAAACTTTGAGTTACTAGATACTTTTGATAACTTTTAGGAGTCTTCTTAGTCTAGCACTACTTTAATGTCTAGTAATATCTGTATTTCGGAAAAGTGGTACTAGATACAATTCTATAAAATTCAGTAATTTGTATCTAAATAATCAGCAAAGCAAAAAAAAAGTATGAAATTTTACCAAATTTCTATAATTCTGACTCTTATATAATCCAAATTCTTTATAAATTAAGAAGATAAAAAAAATAAAACTATTTGAAAAATGCAAAAGAAAGTCTAAAGAATCTTTAGGATTCAAAGAATTATATCTTTTTGAATATTTGTGCTCTTCATTTAACAAACTTAAATCTTTTATTTATTTTTAATCAATTCAACAGCTCTAGCTTTTTTAGAAATTAATTAAAAAATCTTTGACTTTGCTAAATTTGTATGAATTTTGAACTGTAGATCACCTTTAAAAATTCCCCTCTTTACGATTTAAAATTTTTCCATTAATGCTAAAAATGGAAAATATTTAAAGAAAACATGTAAACATATTTCTAATTGAAAATATTATAAAAGAAACGTGTAACGGATATAATGAAAAAAAACTGCCAGCATTCATACAATGGAATTTTTTAGACAGATACATTTTTAATGTGTTCAGGGAATTTCTGTCTGCTCGTTTTAGCTTGTTTTTGCTTACAGTTGAAATCGAGGAACGGAAAAAGTGAAGATTATAGCATTTACATCATAAAACAAACAATTTTAGACTTTTTATGTCTCTTATTATAAAGAAACTTTTGCCCTTTACCTCCCACAATCTTGAATTTGAATGTGGTATAAATAAACCTATCTGAATTCAAGATCTTACTTGACATTGCAGCAGACTGCTAGTATAATTCTCAATAATTCAGAGAAGTGACATCGGTTTCAGAGCTGCAGGAAATTGATATTATTTTACTCCTAATACTGAAAGGAGTGAACGTGCATACAAACGGTACTGAAAGCTTAACATTGTCCAGAAATATTACATGCTCTATAGCGGATATCGAACTTTCCCCCCGAAATTTAATTACATCATAACTTGAGATTAGCAAATCTGGCAGCTTAGCAATAACATTCATCGTTTATTTACAAATGTATAAAAATCGCGTCATGTTAAAACGTGACGAAATGTGTATTTTGCGTGCGCCAAAGTGGAACCAGAAACAAACAAATTATTATCTTGTATTTCCACGGAACCCGATGGTGTCAGAAACCCTCCATCCGGTTTAACATGAGTCATTTTACAACGTCGCGAACAGCGACTATCAAACTTTTCAAATATGACAGAGAGGACGTAAATCCGCAACAGCCAAACTTGACGTGGCTATGCACATTGAGAGAAAATTTAAAAACTACTAGCATTTACTGGGAAAACGCAGACTTGGAGATTTTCCTCGCAAAGTTGAAATCACAATACTATCTCGTTTTCTTTATGATTAATGGTGGCGCGGTGGTAGTTTTCATTTCCGAACAAAGTTATAACGATCCGGTAGGATTAATTTGAATACCCAAAGGACGCAACAGGTTAAGAACTTTGCCATCTCCAGAAGCTGAATCGGTTTAGCATTTTAAACAGGTTTATGTGTTTACATTAAAGTCTAACTGTTTACTGTAGATTTAAAGTTAAAGTAAGTAGAAGGCATTCTGTTCTTTCTGTGAAGTTGTCCATAGAAAATCGTGTTCTTAATTTATTCATGGTCGTAACATTTATGCTGAAACCGAGCAACTCCACAAATGTTGACGCAGGTCCACGGTTTAGTTTTCGCTTTATTAAACAGTAGCTTTATCTCATAGATTTTTTTTAAGTAAATACATCACAGTTAATGATTTAAGAATCCTCCAGTTCCACAATCGGTTGAAAATGGTTTCATTTCTGTTTTATTCACAATGGTACATTGTAATATTGCGAAAATATACCGTAATGAAACGCGTCATAAAAAATCAGAGCTTTATTGTGGAGAATAAAACGTCTGATAAAACGGAACATTTGTACAGCAAATTTTCAGCTTCCGGAGAACGGTCGGGAATTTTTCTATGACATGTCATCACCGTTCATTTGCAAAGTTGAAAGATTCCCCAAACTTTTCTCACAGATGTGATATATGCCGGCGTCTTATTCAATATTCTAAAAATATGTGTCCACTTCTATGAAAGGGGACTTTGTGAGTTCTTTTATTGATCGCGCCTTTCTTTGCATACGTAAAATGATGAAAGTTGAAAGGATTCACGGTAGATTTGAACGGTTTTTACACTAATTCCAATGTTTACGAATACGTCAATAAATTGTAAATAAAAAAGATATTAATCGTAGAAAACGAAAACATCGTGTTGTTTGTTCCAATTTTTTTTGTTTTTTTGCATTCTTCTTGTTTCACCATCCACTTTAGCTTATGAAATCTCTCATTTTCCAATTCGATTAATTTTTTTCTTTTTATGAATATTGTTTGGTTGATGGAAGTAGATAATTGATTAAATTTTAAGCCGGCTCACACTGAAATGATTGCACAGCCGTCATCACTAGAAAACTGAGATAAAAATGTTAACACATTCCAGGCTATAAAGCAGGTGGCAGCTTCGATTCAAACCCTTGTTACCTGTCAACCCAATCAAACAAAAATATTGTTGAAGAATGGTTGGTCCTGAAATAAAAACCTGATTGTTTGGAAACAACATTTCCGATCGGTTTTATTCGTACCGGCTGATATTCCGACTTTCCACTTAATTGTATTTTTTGTTCCCTTATAGCACGCACGGCTGGTACTTTATTATTTTTATTGACCTCTATGGATACTGTAATTAAATTTAAATTCGATGTAAACTCCTTTTCCGACCCCGCAATTTTTCGAATTTATCCTGAGGGAGTTAGCACGGATTCTAAAAATCCCCAAAATTACAGTGCAGTGTTCCCTCGATACCGTCTTTTTCAGCCCTCTCAGCCTCAGGATATTATGTGTCTTAAGGGAATGGAGTGCTTTAAGGAAAAGTGGTAAGGGCCATTTCGCGGTCTAACTAAACGGCAATTTGGTCGATGGGAGTAAATTCACGATTCGTACACGGGAAGTCATAATGTTTTCCAACGATCAATAATTTCAAATTTGGTGATTGCCTCGTTCGGAAATACGCCAGGCAAATTTTTAAATATTGAACACCGCTAATAGAGGCATAAAGAACTAAAAGACAAAAGTTTAATGAAGTTGTAGGAGCCTCTCGATTTTGTTCTCACTCTGAACCCTTGTAAATGTCACTTATAATAACCCGCATTATAAAAATGACACTTAAGTTTACGAGCTCAACCCTTTTTGGTTTCTTTGCATTTTGTCATTTTTAGACCCTGACACGCTTCACGCTTGGCAAAACTGCCATAACTTTGGTTTCGTCTAATTCCAACGTCTATAAATCAGAGTGTAAACGACAGGGATGCAATTTTGTCTTGCTTGGAAACTTCTGGCGTGGACATCTGCCTGCAAACATAGATAAAACTCTGGTTTAAAGTTGGTGCAGTCCAGCCATGCACGATATTGAGGTTATTGTGCTGTAAAGGATTTTTGGGATGAAATAAGCCGCATCCAAATGAACACTTCATGTTAGTAATTAAAATAGTTCGATTCGTCATTGTAAAGTCTTGCGGCTGTATCAAAAGTTACTTCCGTATCGAAAAACAAATTCATTTGATGACTACAATATTGGATTTTAACGAAAAGCGAATCTTTGTGTTTGTAAAATTGGGCCGATGAAATTGTTATCTCTAATTTAGTTTTTAACGCAATTTGTAAAAACATTTTTAATGGAAAACAAAATTTTATGCAAAACATAATCACATTCGTTACTAGAGTAATGTAACGAATAGCTATTTCCAGTACAAATTGAAAAGTTAATCATTTTTGTTCAACACATAAATCCTGGCAAACTGAAAACTCCATTTAGCAAATTTATTGACAGCTAGATAAAACTTTGTTATCTTCTCTATAGGAAAAATATCTGGACGGTGTTCTAAGTTCCACAGTAGCACAGGTAAATAAATAGAAAAAATGTTTGTCTGTAGAAAATCGGCGTCATCATTGTTATTAAACAAGAATAAACTTGTTCTGCTTTACAACTATTATCTTATTTTTTTACTTTTTATTATCAGTGGTCCGTAATACTTTTGAAGCTCATCATAAAATTATAAAAATCATAGTTTATTTCAACAAAATATTATATTTTTGTCTCGATTTCGTTTTTATTGTCTGTGATTAAAAGATATTGTATAAATTACAGTGTACTAGAGCTCCCTTTTATTTACTTTATAACAAATTAATTTAGTTTGTCTTGGAATTCAATTGTAAAGTTTGAGTACAAAATATCAAATTAGCTTTACATTGTAAGCATAAGACACTTATATAATAATTGTGAAACTTTGCTTAATAAAATTGACGAAATCTGCAACAACGAACTGTTTATAATACCTTACTAACTTCCAAAAGTGCTTGAATTACTTATACGAAGAAAAGCTACAAAGTACATAATTTAATTTCGCAACGAATCTATGCTTCATATTTTCAAGTCTAGACTCTAAGCATAAAAAGTTAACAATTTTTCTAAGAAAGTGTTATGAAAATGATACTGACCACACAAAAAACAAAGTAAAGCTTGTAAAAATAAAAGTACATTTGTTGATCTATTGGATACAGAATACCCTAAGGCACAATTGGCCATTAAATGAATGTCACCTGTAAGTTCGGAAGCACAGGAAACAATAAAATTAAAATCACCATGGTATTTCCCTATGTTCAGCAATCCGTGGAACACCTCCCAAATTTATTATATGGAAGTGAAATATGGGTGTTGCATACAAGACAAAAATGTAAAATCGGTGCACCAGAAATGAGGTTGTAAAGAAAAATTACTATATATATTGTGGCTTAACACATATTAAGCTCACTTCTAAACTCTTTCGAGATCCATTACTCTTAGAGTAAATCACTTTTCTCTCCCTCTTGTATTTTTCGAGAATTTATTTTATTTACACTTTATCCGTGTGAGCCGCATCTCAAGCTTTCCGAGTTGTTATTACCACTGGATTTCAGAATGATAAATAAGTATTAATTCTAAAGTCATAAAATTATGGCCTGTTTTGATATTTGAATATGACCGATTTTGGTGTATGGTCATCGGCCAGACATGGTACCGTAGAAATGCGACATAGGGATCGCTTTTACAAAACAGGCACAAATGTGATTGTAAGTGCAGGATAGTTATTCCAAGTAAAAGTTTATACCGTCTGTTATCCGAGGAATAACTGGCATTCAGTTCAAGTCTTTTCTAGGGATCGGATAGTTATACCTGGAATACCTTTCTGTTGCCAACGAGTTGTAAATAACTACGTGGAAGGTGTATCGAATTTGATTTAGACGACGATAAGGAAATCAATACTGACTTAAGAGGGTCTTTCGCAGTCGGACTCTACTGAGTTTTTCAATAGCCGGGTCATTGAAATTCAACAGAACTGTTTTTAGTTGTGAACAAGCAATAATTGCATTACTGTGTAAGAAACAGTACGGGTCATTTTTAATCCGAAATTTTTGATAAATAAATAGTTAGAGCTCCTTGTTTCAGCTCGATATGTCTTTATGATTTTTTTTCTTTAACTGCTTGTTGCAGACTTACATCTCTTATTGATCATTTCTAAAATATGTTTATAACATTTTTTGGAGTACGTCCTACTACATCCCCCCAGCTTTTTAATTATAGGCATTTGCACCTGCCTTGCATCGTATGGGATAAATATTTTTATTGAAAAATGAATTCGTTCCCTCCTGTCAACTTTACTAAAAGTAAACTTGCAGTTTAGCACCTTGAAAAGTACGCGTACGCAAACTGGCAGGGAACTGGCACGAATGTCTCACATTGTTGGGACGTTATTTAAACATCAAATTCGACCCTTGGTCATAATGGGTTGCCTCATCTTTGTATAGTTTGCTCCCAGGTGCTAACAGAAGAAAGCATGGAATACGATATGAATGCTTTTCCATAGCTGAAATGCATTGTAATAGAAATAAGCTTCATTTCAAACAGAGATGTGTATTAATGAATTTTTAAAAAAAAACGCACGGTAAGCATAATAAGTTGGTTTTACAGACTTAAAAAATAAATCAAGCGCAGTTTGAAAAAAATGGTTTATTATTATTACGTCGAAAGAAGCTAAAAAGTACTACTGTCACTGTCATAATGTCATTTCCAATAAAATTAAAATATATTTCTGCGATAACAAAAGTTGGGCTAAATCAACTTTTATTTTTTTTAACTTTACATTTCGTTTTAACATCTTCTTTTATAGAAACAGAACCTTACAAATCATTTTTTTCTTCTGGTTACAAAGTTGCTCGTTTAGCCAGAAAAAGTTATTATTATCAAAACCACTGTTGTACACATATATTTAAATCAAAACAAAACAAAGAGGACCAAAATGGGATTATTCGTATTTGTTGCTTGCTTATTGTGTTCGGCTTTAGCTTCAAACAAATATATAATTTAAGCAGCCCATTATGCAGTATGTCCTGTTTTCAAATTCAAGCTATTTGGCAACAGTATGAGCCCGATCTGGCCGAAAAATGTCAACTGTCATTTTCAGGGTGCTAACTGCATGACTACCTAACTAAATCATAGGTCTCTGCAGCATCGTTTTTCATATTAAATATCAAGCTATGAGCATTCTTAATCAAGTTTTTTATATAAATAAATAGGTATTAATTATGTTATAACAAAACCAAGCTATCGGAAATCAGAGAGCAATTATTGCATCTGCAAATTTTACTGAGGTCCTCATCGTAGAAAATTACCGCCTTTTTTAAAATTGTGAATCATTGGGTATTATCTCTGCTAGAAATCAATGTTCTCTGTACCATATCTCAGTTTAATTCTGTAAATTTAGGAGAAGTTGGATTATTTTCTTCACATTTTTTTCCCTTTATTTACAAAAAAATGAGTAACTGAAAGCAAACAATGTAAAAAATAATAACACTTTTTAGAAAAATATGTACTACTATAAATATAATTATCCTAAACCTTGCAAAAAATAAATTATAAATTTGCATTTTATTAAACAAAGTAATAAAATTAATTTCAAATGATATTGTAGCTACAATAAGAAAACAATGTGTAAATTATTTTTATAGCCGATTTACATATTTTGCGCCTCAGTCCATTTAATTACCATTTAAATAAGTTGTTCTCATTAAACTCAAAATTGTTTTATTTAGAAAATAAAAACCTATTGTTAACTGAAGCCTTTTATAATTGTGCTAAATCGTTTTGAGTAATTTTAAATAATGTTGTTTTGCTTATTAATTTTTTTAAACATTAAATAAATATCTGTTGTGATGTTGTGCATAATTTTTTGGAAAACAAAAATCTTTCTTAAACACTCTAGAATATTATTAAAAATGGGTGTGTCACCTTCACTGACACCACGAATAAACCAATAATTTTATCTCCTATCGTTACATAAATGAATATCAACATTTATCCATAAGTTTATCTACCCGAGGAACTATCCCATGATTGTATAATCTATTTCCTGGGTTTATCCGGCAAATAACGCTTTTCTAGGTTTATACATGGTTGCTCAAAGCGATTCTAAGAGGGATTTTAGGAGTAAAATGTGCACTGAATCAAATTGAATGAACAACTAGAATGGTTTGGGCACATAAACAGCATTTCTTTAAAAACGCGTCATAGAGATTTGCATGTTAGAAATTTTAGATCGTGGTAATGGTTTTTCTACGAAACAAATAATTTTTGGCACACATTTAGGTTTTAACAGTTTCAGTAAGGTTTGGGTGTTTTTTAAATCAAAGGATTGACGGATCTCTAAATGGTTATTGCTTATCGGTTTATGGCAGACAGTTTAAAGATTTATTATAAAAAATTGTTATGCAGTATTATGTGCTTCTATGTTTTTCTTTATTAAAAAATAATAATTTCTTCTTACCTGACAATTTTGTATTTAGTTTTGCTATAAAGCAGAACTGACTAGCTTCACTAAAAATATTAAAAATCGATTTGTTTTGGTTTTTATTTAAATAATTTTCACTTCTTGTTTTATAAACCTATCAGGGGTTGGAAAAAATGATGTAATGATGTTTTAGAAAAAGTTGAAGAATTTTTTTTAGTAGAAAAACTAAAGTTTACACCATGTAAATCCCTATAATGCATTCGTAAAAAATGCACTGTATAGATTAAATGGAAACTAGCAAGAAATGCAAGTGTGTCAAAAATATGTAGGATGTAGTCGAGAGAATTTAGATCTAAAAATTTTACGGATATTAAAAATACCTTTTAGAAAAGCAACAAATAATTAAAATATCTAAACGTTTAGCACATCGTTTCACATTCTCTTAAATTTGTAATATAATTCGCAATAAGTTGGTGCATATTACGAGCACATTTTGCTGCATATTTTCCGCTTTCAAATAATCTTGAACATTCCAAACGGTTGCCCTAAATAAAATTTCTCGTAATACCGAAGAGAAAAGTTGGAAAGAAAATAAAGCTCTAATTTTAAAAACAATACATTTTTTATAGCCTCTAGTCATATTCAGGGAAATGAAGAATTGGCTTAAAAGAAAATAGAGCTTTAATTTTAAAGACAATGAATTTCAAGATGAAGGCCTAGACTTGGACGACCTGCGCAAACAGTGCAGATATACCTGCAAAAAAATGAACCGAAATAAACTGCAAGACTTCAAAGCAGAGATATTTAGTTTTAAATCTAACAATAAATCTATCATAAATAATAATACATCGGCATGGTATTAATTTGCACACATGCGTGTTTCAATGTGTTCCTTGCTTAGTTTAATCCTTTAAATAGACTGACGCTTCTAAAAGATAAAAGTTGTTTGTTGAAACAATATTTTGAGTGACCCACGGGGAATAATAGTTATTCGAACACATAATAACATGTAACGTAATGCAACGTAACTACACAGCGTCACACGATCCTCTGAACAAAAATAAGTTGCGAAAGCTCCTGTTGGAGTCACATTTTTCACTTCTCCCGCCTCTAAACTATTTGAAACATTCAGCAGACTCACATAAAGCATATTCCCCCTTGTGCAACTTCTATGCAAGTGTTGCTTATGTCATCTATATCCTTCTAAAGCACGTAAAACTGAGCATAATACAACAACAAGAACTTCCTCGACAACATAATTATAGACTAGAATTACTCTCTCGAGTGCCTTTCCTCGTAATTACAATACCCGTCTTTATACGTCATACATCACTTCACTATTTTTGTTCGTTGACGCAAAGCTTTATTGACCAGTTTTCACACATGTTTCTTCAATTAAACGCTTCGTTGGATAAATAATCGTGTGGTTAATTAGAAAACAATCTAATTTCGGCAATAGAACGTCATATTCGTAAACATTTGATATAGTTGCTGCAGGCATTGTAACGACTCTTTAATTCTGTTATGAATTTCCAAGTTTGTATTTGCAGAGAGGTTATATTTGCATGTTTAATTTTGCGTGCATGCAAAGCTTAGAATGACGTTCCCGAAACAAAGAAACAAGCACTGAGAGGTACAAATATTCGCAGTAATTTAATTCTAGATTGAAAAATTCATGTTCGAAGACTTGTTCTTGTCAGGACGAAATCTTCAGAGCAAATATTTGTTTCATTTTGTTAATAGCGTGAACATAAAAGACGAAATTAATCTCCATGTGCCGGCAACGTGGCAACTACAAAACTTTCCAGGTATTACGTTTTAAAGTGCATAATCCAATTAACATTGATGTAACAATGTCATTATTTCGCTAAAGTCTCTGTTGTATAATAGACAAAATTAACTCAAATTAATTACAGATTATTTCATTGATCACTTACGTGTGTCGTCGTATCTGATGTTCATAAGTTCGGAAAAGCACTTAACGTACGTCGTTTCATTTATGGGGGTTGGAGGCCAGCAGAGGAGTCCATCCGTGGCCACTGGACAAAAGTCTTCTGGGTTGTTTTCAGCCAAAGCAACAGTCTTATTGTACAGAATTTTACAGTGTGACATTGTAATATTCAATTTTATCCTAATGTCTTCCGTTTCATTCCAGTCATTTTCTTCGATTTCTTCTGACCAATCCACGCTTTGATCCATGGTGTTGGGATCCTGGGAAAGATTCGTGTCGGGCCAACTCATTTTTAACACTTTTCAGGACACATTTTGGTACTTCAATCTGTAACACAGCACAATCCAGTCTAAATACACACGGCATTGTTCGAGAAGTATTTTTATTCGTTATCAGTTTGCTTACTCCTAATTATGATATATGATTTTATTGTTATGCTCAGATGCAACTAAAGCGTGAATCTTTTTGTACTGTTTTCTAATTTTAACCCACCGGTTTAGGTGTCGCTCATCAATAACTCGTTTATTTTGCACAGTTACCATCAACTCCAACCGACATGAATTTATAACAATTGTTTATCGAGTACGGACTTTCATATGACATTGTTATATATTCATAAATGTGGTCCGACTGGAATATTATGTGGAAAAGATTGCTGGAAAATTATTTTCTGTCGAGCGATTTTTTTTCAATTACATAAATTCCTTTTTTTAGAAGAACGAATGATACAAATCTAAATGGAGGTTGCTGAATACGGGCTCATGCAAATGACCGTTGTTTACACATTTTAAAATTGTACGTTTATTGTTTGATGTCTACTTTGCATTGTTTCCCATACCTGTGTGGCTGAGAGGCGTTGACTAACATTACGAGGGGTAAAACTACAGTAATTACCGGAAAATCTATTATTAAATAGCGCAAGTTTAATTTGAATGTCTGCTTTTAAACACAAAATATCATTGCAAGTCTTAATTAATCGTTCGTTGGTTAGCCCCAAGCAGATCCGGCAAAATTCAATAATGGCGTACAAAGTTATATATATAGTATCAACATTTATTCGTTTCGTTCCACCCACAAAGTCGAAACTGTAGTGAATTATTTATCAGCTCGTAAAAATTATGTTATTATGTGTATAACCGCCAAGTTTATTTTTAATAAATTTATGCGTCAATAAACGGGCTTAATTGATTGGATAATTATGTTGTTAGTTTACACCACTGGTCACACGCCCTGGATCGAGTAAATACTCAATATTCATTATAATTTGTTGGACATGAAATGAGAGCAAGTGACATTATTTGTAAAAAACTGACGTCGAGCTTGAAAACTAGAAACTGGAAAACAGAAATCTAATTTTCTACTTACACTTTACGACTTCGATCAAAGCTAGTGCAAAATCTAATAATAAAAAAGTTGTAAAGTTGTAACAATTTAGCACAAAATCAATAAATAAGTTACGATGTTTTAACTTTTTATTTTTACTTTTTTCTGGGAATGTATAATTCACGGTTTTTTTCCTTCACTTTGTACTCTTGAATTCATGTCAAAATTTTGTGCTCCAGATAATAATGTTTCTCTCGTTCGTTATACACATCTACACACATTTTTATGTTCTAGAATCCTAAATTCTAAAATTCTGGATTTGAAAGTGTTTTCATATTTGAGGTTCTCATATATCAGACCTGTTCACTGTTTGGACTATTGTTTTCAATTTTAGCACTTTTACATTCATATTTGAGACATTCATATTCTACATTTTCCGAAATTATATGTTATAGATACATATTTCTAGAATCTTAATTTTCATATAATGGAAACTCATATTCAAAAGTCTCAAAACTTATGCATTCCCAGTTTTAATTGCAGATCTGATTCTGATTCGTTTCTTTTTGATATGTCACATTTCAAATTCTCCGGTTCTGAATTTTAAACGATGGTGCTGTGAGTACTTTATTTAACTTTGAATTGAGTAAAAATTTCAAATTACACATTTATAAAAATTGAAAATATTCTAAATTTTTAGATACAGAATTTAGATTTCACGATAGTGATTGTTCAAAATTAAGATTTCTGTTTCTAGACTCGTAGATTTTATTTTTGCCTAAATTTACTCTTTCAAATTTTTAATTTTTAGATTCTCTGATCTTAAAATTTCAGATTAAATTTTTTTATATTTGACATCCTTAGAATCTAGATAATACTAGTAGTACCAGATTTTAGGTGCATAGATTCTATAATTTATTAAAAAAGAAAAGTGAAATTGTTAAAATCGCAACGTGATAATTTTTTGAACAGATTCGAAGTCAATACCAAAAAATAAATTAATGTTAAATAATTAATGTCTAAGAAATTTTAATCTTGACTTCTTCCAACAACAGAAAATAATTCTTCCTATTTTTTTAAAACTTTTTTCTTTTTTACTTCCATTTATAAATAGTAATTTTGTACAAGTAAGCGCATCTAGTATTTTTGCTTTTAAAAATATGTACTTTAAGTATCTTACGCGGCAAATCCGATTTCTGCTTACTTTGCTTGTTAAAGACGTAATCGTTTTAAGAATATAAATTGCTTTCATTAGAACAGAAGTTGTTAAAAAAAAAACTTTGGAGCAAAAAATATGTTATAAAATTAAAATTCAATTTGTCTTTTTCAGAATCTTTACTGTAAGACAAGACAACCGTCCGTTAATTTCTATAAAAAATTTAACACTGTAGTCGCACTTTCATAATTTGTTACCTTAGAAAAATATAAATGCTCACTACTAATAAATACAAATGTGGAGCCATTTTTGTTTATTTTATAGATTAATACTATTTTATTTTAAGATTTATGAACAATCGCTGCTATTTATCGGAGGATTTAATCAACAAATATAAAGTCAAATTGTTTAAAATTTTAATGATATTTGCGCATAAACACTTGGCAAATATTTTTTACGGAACTCAACTTTTTCAGTTTCTGGCTTATTTAACTAGTTTAGTTTACCTTTTGTTACAAAAATCACAAAGCACTGTTATCGCTCAAACGGGAAAAAAAATCACGTAAATTACGACGTACTTTTCTAATTAGCGCTTTGATTTTAAACATACCTTAATTTAATTGGGGTCTTTAGCTAGTAAGTCTCAGTTCTGTACCGACTATCTTATTTGTTTTATATTTTGTATATTTACAAAGCAACGTTGTTTTCATCAAGAAATTTATTGTTCAAGACACTACTGAAATACGTTCTATTTAATAATAATGAATTTTCTTGTAAGAAACAGCTTTTCAATAAAGGAAATAAAAAAATAAAATCGACTTTGTAATGTCTGAATAATTACCATACAAAAAAGCGCATTTCGAGGATTTCTCTTTGCTTGAGTTTTCTTGAGTTGTTTGTATTTCTATTAAAAATTTAGTGTGGAATCTGAATTACAGCTTTTCAACACAAAATTCAACAACTTTTCGTGAAAAATATGTTTCATTTGCTGTAAACTACCTGTGCGTCTATCTACCCAACTTCGGGAATCCAATTCCAAACCGAACTCTATAAAATTAAATTACCAAACTCTATTTACCAATTTCTATCGAGTGAATTGTCACTGTATTTGATAGCGGGCGTAAAATAACTACTAAATTCACCACTTTAGAAAATTTTGGAGCTGTGGGTTCACTCTCGCAAAAAAATTTAAAGTAACACACCATTTTTTCCATTACAGTGTCCTATCATCACCTAAACGACCCAATAAAGGGTTATAAGCAGAATTAACTGTAACAAAGACATATCCATTAAGGTAAAACATAAAGTGGCACATTTCGCCTCCTAGAACCATGTCCAACCATATAAAAGCTTCCATCAAGTCAGTTTACGAAGCCCCCATCATAAAATGGTTTTATCTGCGTGATAAAACACTAATAAAACAAACCACATGCCCTAGAAATAATTAAAAATAGCTGAAGATGCCCGCAAAATTAGTTCAATGCAAATTCCTTGACGGTTTTTGCAGTCTTTTTATTAAAAAACTTTACTTTTAAATATTTAATCCAAGTTTCAACTTCGTTTCTAACTTTCCCGAATCAAAAGTTGACGGAGTCGCGTATTTATTACCACAATCTGTGGTCTCACATTTATCTTTAGCATGTCCGGTTCTTTTTCCATTATAAGGCTAAACGATCACTTTTCCGTGAAATTCGCATTCTTTTCTTGTTTTTATTTATTGCGGCAGCCGCGATCGCTGGAAATTTATTCTCTGTCAGTGTAGGTAATGTAATGTGTGGAAGATACTACTCTTTGTGGTATTGTGAATAGGAGTGCTCTTAGAAGAAGAGTAAAATGGAATATTAATCACGGTTCTTCGCATTCCCTCGCATTAAATTCAGTTCATGCAACAAAAAAAATCATTTATAAGAGACTGTTCTTTTACCACCAAAATCGCCGATTGATGCACCGTATCTGTTTCGTTACTCTGATTAGGAAATACCTCAACTGAGAGCTTTCAGTGGTTTAACCATTTCACAAACAAATAACGGAGGGATTAAATACTTCAGTTTTCAGCTACTAAAAGTTGGTGCATCTAATTCTCTTCGCTTCAACAATTCCGGGTTTGCATGAGTTTCAAGTTTCCCATGAACTTTTTGGAAAGGATAAAATATGAGCTTTTATGTAACGTATTGTATTTGTCGTGGATCATTATACTTTTGACACGCTTCAAGCACTCGATATTCATCTGACACAGGTAATCTTCAGTCTAAATAAAATATTCTGCCTCTGCAGAAATCGAAATTAGATTCGTTGCTACATGGCGGAAATATTGTTTCGATCGTCAGGAAAAAAGGACTCACTTTAATTTTCTCAGTTATTTGATTTTTGTACAAAAAGCTTAACTTTCAAATTTATATCACGTAACGCAAAATGATGTTTTCAATTGGTTGTGCAGTTGAGAGAAATCGCATGAGATTAAACAAAATGATATATTAAACGTTAGTTAATCGTTATCATATTTTCAGAAAAAATAAACCAGGCGTTCGTTTTTATAGAACTACTTCTTGTAGTTGTTAGAAATCTAGAAAATTTTCGTTTCTGTATGATTTATGTTTTATTGTAAACGACCAAATAAAAAATTTCACACTAGAAAAAATAGTTTTCAAACTTGTATTACATTTTTTTTAGCCGAACAAAGGAGTACTCGAAAAAAATAAAAAAAGAAAAATAAAGGTGAAGAGAGCTCAGAAGAGCAGCAAACAAGTAGGAAAATCTTCAGTCTGGAATCAAAAAAAGTTGAAGAAGAGAAAATAATGAAAATGATGCAAACTGACAAACTTTTGATAAAAAGATTGAAATAGAGAGCACACCGAACGTAGAATTATATGATCAAATAGACGACACAATTATACGAGACTAAGAAAAATAGCCAAAAAAGGGATGAAAGATCCTGAGAAACAAAAAAAAGGAAATCGAAAAGAATGAAAAGAATCTCAAAGCTGTGAGTCTAAACTACAAGCAGCTTATTTTATTATTTTTAGCCCTTACACCAACTGTAATGAAATAACTTACTGACTTTAAGTCGCAGTTAGTTTTCTATGCTGGTGCGTGGTAAAATCTCATTAAATTTAAGACGCACCATTAAATAATCCCACAGCTAGAGGGTTAATTTACCTAAAATCTTAAATAGTTGCCTGTGGTCTCATAAATAAGAACTTATTCGTTTTTGTCCCCAATTTTACTCACGATTCACGTAAATTCTAATTAAAGAGATTATTTTAATCTTTGGAGAACAAAAACAAGAAGTATTTTGTAAATGTGACCATTTATCAGACAGTCTCCTGAAATGGATAATTCATGTAAATATAAGATATTAAACATAAACAAGACATTTTTAAAACAAAAGTGGTATACAGAAACACAATATTTACTGGAAGGTTTCGTATTATACTTTTCTATTCATTTTCTTTTTAGTACAAGTTGTGTTGTTATAATTAGTTTTTGTGTTAAATTAGAAGGATACATACCACGGGGGAAAATTGTATTTTTTATTATATACATTAATATTTTTGTGTGAATATGTGGTTTTTCGGTAAACAGCAGCTCTGGGAAATTTCTTTTTTTTAACAACGTCTGAAGCCGCATTTTTATACTTTCACTGAAGCTCATATTCATTCTCCAGTTGAAGAATTAATTACCACCAAATTTAGATGTAATTATAATTTTTAATTAAACCTGTGCCTTTACCTCCGTTTTTTTGTCGTAAAATTGCGTACTTTTAAAGCTTGATGACGCGGAAAAAACACAGCTTAAAAATCGGTTAAAAACTAAGACCCAAATATTAATTATCTTAACAAACCCATTTCCATTTAATCCATGTTAAATATCAATTTTAAAAAAATATCCACTGTTTAAATAAAGTAATCAAACACATATTCATTAAATTTACATTTTATTTTAAGGATGAAATTCATTCATTATTGCTTCAGCTATTCTGTTCTATTCTTAGATTATAAAATATTTACAAGGTATTAATTTCCCTGCTTGTCTTTTAGTTTAATTCTAATCGCACTCTTTTTGGAAACACAAAAATGACAGCCAATTAAATTTAGCGACACTGACGTAAAACATCATAAACTTTAGCTTTTACCGGGTTCTCCACGAAACAAAATCAATTAATTTTAATACAATTTATTTCAGGTTTGCATGAACAAAAAAAACTTTGAGAAAAGCTGATTTGGAAGTCTACAAATGCCATTAAAGAACAACTAACACTACTATGGTTTTGTCTTTCGGGAATTTGTCGGCGATGTTTCAGTTGCGTCAACTAATTAGTCTCTGCAAATTAACTGGGTCGTTTTTTTGCCAACCAATTACTAAAATACTAATACTAATACTAGTTACGTTACAATTTGTCAATTTTAGATACTGAAATGTGAGTTTGAACTGCAAAAAGATTCGAGTTGTATGTTTTTTAATTACAAAGTTTAAAAACAAGTAGATGTAATAACGAGCGACTGATTGTAGCATATTAGTCAGTCACCTGTTTAGCATTTTTTTGCTCTTTACTAGTTACAAGATTACATGGTATTTTATAACAGTATTTTTAATCTCATAAACCGTAAGCAATTTTGAGAGGTTTAAGTGCTACTCGGTTGGAGATTATGATAATCGCGAGTTTTATTTTTGCGTGTTGGTCCACAATTTGAAAATGACCAGCAATTTACATAACCACCAACAGAACATTTTCCTATCTAACTACCTCAACGTAGTAGTAAATAGTTAAACTAATTTCTGTATTTTGATGTGTAAATTATTCCACGGCACACAAAAACTTGCCATTGTTAGGAAAACAATTCCAGCGACTCTATTTCCACGATGTATTGTCTGTCCTCATTTCCTAATATTCGATTTCTAGCGAATGTATACCCACGCACATATATTAGAATCTGTTTGTAGTCTTTCATCAAGAAAGGAGATTTTTTTTGTTAATAAAAGACTTTTAATACATTCAGCAATTAATGGTTAATTCCTATTCGAATTAGACAAGAAACGTCTGTGTGTGCAAATTTCATATTTATTTTTGCGCGTATCTCTAGTCTACAGGTTTGTAGCAAATTCAAACGATTTACTCTAAACAGTAAATTATGCATCAAGTCAATAATGTGAATGAGGTCTGCTCGAGCAAAGGTTCTTTTCAAGATTTGTTCCAACCCCACATTATTATTATTTTCGATACGTGTTAACAATCGACCACTATTTCTACAACCTGGAGCGGTTAAAAAAAACACCAACGAGTTATACTAAAGTCTGAAATAAAGGCAGGAACCGTTTGAAATTAACAGTTTTTCAATTCAACTGACTATTTAACTCCAACTGTATTAAATCAATCAAAAGCTTTTTCTACGTTTCAGTCACGTTATGAATCAAATAATATCAAGGCTCTCCGTTTATCAGCTTTCGGCAATAAATCTAAACTGCGCCCACCGGATGTCTGCAAACCATTAAAAAACACCACAGGATAAACCAATAAAGAGTCGTTCATTCATAAACAAGAAACGAATCTGCGGTTTCATTCTGAAATATGACGAACGATAATCTCAGATCTGATCCATTTTATAATCGTTGGCGACGTGAATTATTGTTTAGGACGGGAATTAAATATTCAAGTCCTTACGCGAGGATTTAAAATTTGTGATTTATAAGATTGGCTTTGTTAGGAGAATTGGCAGTTCAGCAATTTATCCTGTGACAGGATAAATCTCGCGTAAGAGGAAAACTTGAAATTATAGTGGTCAAAACCGTTTTTGCGTCGTGGTGTCACGTTATACGTGTTTATTTTGCTTAGTAAACGTCATGTGGGGGCGGAGTTTGCTTATTTAAAAGTAATCTGTTTAGATATTTAGTAACACATTTGTTAAATGCACCTGGGGTGGTACAAAAATAACAGCTGATTTATAGTCACCCAGTTATTATTTGAGAAAAAATGACTACAATTTTGCCTGGAAATTGTAAATTTTTAGCAATAAAATGATAAAGTGGATACAGCTGGTATTTTATATTCTTTCCGTAAATTCCTTTTGAAATTTCTTTAGATTTTTAGCGCACTTTTCGTTACATATTCTAGACTAGACAGTAAACTCTGAAGTTGGTCCTTTTGTTGCAGAAATAAAATGTAAATAAAAGCAGGCTATAGTCTTTTATTCCTATCACTTGGGGAGGGACACACATTCTCCAAGTGCTGTTTGTAAATAATAAAATTCTCGGTGTTAACCGTAAGTACGTCGAAAGAGCTTTACTGAAAATAAAAAGAAATGTGTTTCAACAGGTCTTTGTGGAATATTTACTATTACCATGACCTCAAAATGTACTCCTTACATTGTAAGCAGGATATTTCAATTTAGGGCGAATTAATACAGCAAATTTTCGCTGGAATCTCAAGGATATGTAATATCCGAGTAATAATTAGCTAGGAAATTTTACAACATAATTTCAAATTATAGAGATAACCTGGAAATGAACCGTGCCTCTCAAAGAATACAAATTCTTGTTATGTTTTTGTTATTTTTTGATCTCCAGGCCCTAGCTCTTTCGATCTTGTTGATATTAAATTAAGACGCCAAATTAAAATGCACGACGCGAGTTTTAAAAGCACCAATTTTAATTAAACCAGGCACAATTTAATCACAGTGACAATACTTCAAAAGTGCAAAACTTTCAATGGATGTCAAATAAATTAAGCTGTCAGATTCCTAAAAGCTTTGTATTAGATCACTTTTCAATTGTTCTATTAGATCACTTTTATTGTTCTTCAATTAGAAATAGTGAAGTTCTGTTTTAATTCGAGTCGTTTTATTCATCTATAATTTTGATGAACGCCGGTTTTACGAACGAAATTAAAGCTTTCAACTTTATTTGCGAGCTACAATTCGTTTCAATTATAGCGGGTTTGTTAATTCTAGTGGTAATACGATTCCGCGGCTAAAACTTGGTTTCTAAGCAATGTCTAATTAATTTCGCTTTTATTTCAACACCTGTTAAGTTACAAAGTCAACACGTGGAGATATCGTTCAAGACTTGTTTTCCATGTAAATCGATTGTTTGCAAAATTCAAATAAAAGCAGCTCTTCATGGTAATAGTTACGGTTATACTTATCCAATAAAATTTTATTGAACACTATGAAGGTGTTTAACATAAACGCTTTCTTTCCGTGAAATAAATCGGCAATTTTATTATTGCTTGCACAACGTAGATACATTTTGTTCGATTGAACTTTTTCTGAACGATATGTTCGATGAATAAAGCCCGAGGCCTGAGATTATTGAATTTATGGAACGCTTGCTACTAAATGATTAATTTCTATGTTGATATAAATTTTATGAAGGTGTTTGCTGTAGTGATCTCCAATATACCCAAGTTGGGTTCCTTTGCTAACTGAGCCGCCTTTTCGACGTCTATCTCTTGATTTTGTAATTGGTTAATTAAAGATCGGTTTATGAGACGTGGGTTGGGTTTAATTTAGATGTCATTTAGCCTGCTAAATCTGTAATAAATTTAACGAGGAAATTATTAAGTAATGCGGCGTGGAGAGAGGAACGCTTTGGGGATAAAAGTGAGGCGACAGAAATGGTGCATTTTGGGATAAAAGCGTCTGCAGTCTAAGTTTCAAAGATAGTCCTCTAAATATTTTAATTATTTGTACAGAAATAAAGTAGATAACGTGATCTCTAGGGACCAGACGAAATAGGACAAAATAAGGTATAATTGTTTGCTTGGTGGAAAGTCTTAATTAATAATAATCTTGTCATGTAATTTTTATATTCCTAACTTTTTTTGAAAATTGATACACAAAATAAAGCTTAATTTACTTGTTATTCAGCAAAAGAAAATTTAGAGTAGAATAAGATCTAAGAGTTTAGAATTTGGAATCTGAGATTTTCGAATTCTAAAATTAAAATTTCTATTACAGAGTTAGTTAACCCAAAAACGTGCAAATTTGTTAAAAATATTAAGGTAACAAAAGCGCCAAAATTCGCAACAGCCAGAACTTAGTTCAAAATATAACAGAAAAACTGTAAGCTGATTGTTGTTTTACACTTTTTAAAATCTAAGAGCAAATCACCAAGAATCAAACTGTGCTATAAACTGCATATAAAGCTACAGACATGTAAAACTTGACGTGCTACTTATTTTTGAGAAAAAAATTATGATTCCCCGCTTGGCACGAATCATACTCGTGTAATCTTTATGAATTCTTATATTTCTTATCTGCTTCAAAAAATATTGTTTTTCGTCCCCTAGAAATAAACGAAGCTGCAACACAATTAAGATAAGTAGACAAAAAGTTTATGGGAACATTAATAGGAAGTGTGTTTATCTAAATAATTCAAAAATTGTGACATGCAGGATATTAACGAAATGTCTACACAGCACAGAAAAATTGTTTCTGCAGGTTTGTGCGTTTTTTAAATTAATTTTAGTAGACGCGCCCATAAAGTCACGTTTCCAAATATAAAAATAAAAACGCATTTTCGCGCCGCTAAAACTTGTCAACAAAGAATATTGACGCGATTTTGTCTGCAAAACATCGTTTCGTGCATTGTCTTGTCGACCGAGCTGTTTAAAACTCATATACTTCACATAAACTTTGTGCTTTAGCGCTGGTTCTCTGCTGTTTTTTCCAGAAACGTTATTATCATAAGTTCAGAGAATACATATTGTAATAGCTAACCTCCTGTCTGTAATTAAAACTTTTCAAAGTTGAAATTTGTAAAAAATAAACACGGCTTCAGGTTATTTTCCATAACTTTTTTCAGCCTTGAAACGAAGTAAAAAATATTTATTGCAAACTTCACAAAAACCTAATTTGACAAACTACTCACTCTGTAACGGATTCAGCCGTATTTGTTCCTTGATTTTGTTGTCGTCGTCCCGGGAGTGCTGCGTTAGTTTACACAGAAAATTTCGAGGATATTCTCCAGTGCACACAACTTTACATTGTTGAGAGAATTATAAAATCTCAGCACGACACGGTATCAGTTTATGTAAATTTTGAGTTTAATCATCAGGGTAATGTAAATGTCATTCGTGAACATCAAGATCTTACAAACAAACTAGGAAGTTAAATAATCACGTCCGCATAATTGCATTAAATGAAGCATTAATAATAACACAAATGTTACAAGTGAGATAATTAAAAGACGATATTTAAACATAAGGTACGGAAAGATATCTGTGTGTTTTATCAACATCAACAGGTTGAATAAACATTCATATAGCTTTGAACTCGTTTAAATTGTGTTTGTTATTTGAACAGACTAACATCTGGCCTTCACCAATTTTAATTTACCTTGTGGTGGGTTTTTATTATTCTTTTTGAGCCGAGTCTGGCAAAACAGTCTCTGGTGGAACACAATCAAATATTCTCCATGTAATAAGAGATTTTAAATGATGTATACTTTATTAGGAAGGTATTTTAATTTTTAATAATTCTGATTTTGCTGTAGAAACAAAAACACAAAGTAGATAGTTTAACAGAGAATAAAAAGTCCAAACTTTCTTAATGAACGCGTATTTTTCTTTGTTCTTATCTTTTGTACAAGTATTTGCTTAAAAACTGGGTCAAACTGCTTTAAAAAAATTGTGGAATTTAGTTATATTCCGAGCCATGCAAAGTCACAGAAAATACAAAAAATCGTCAAGTATAAAAATAGTGAATGCGCCTCTTAAAACTTAAATCAGAAATAAGAAAATAATAAAACGAGCTTAACAACCCAAAGACAGCTTTTATAAAAGAAAAAAACGCAAAAATGTTCTCTTAAATGTGCCTATTATTTTAATTAAAACAGTTATTTGTGTAATTTCCATTATGACAGTGAATGCTACAGAACAAAAACAATCAATTCTCAGACACTTTACAGACATAATAAATTCGAGCATTAATCAGCAACTTAACAATTCGCTGCCATTGCCATAATATTTCCTTCGTGTTTAATCAAAGGAACTTTTATTACATTTCATAAATTATGTTTATTAAATTGGCTAATAAAACGTGTTCTAACAAATGACAGTCATGAGTTTTATGCTTTTTATACCTATCAAGGAATATTAATGCACAGTAGTCAATAATATTTTATTGTTACAGTCTAAGTATTTTATACAAATTACTGGAAAAAATTTAATTAAGCTTGGATGGATAAACTGAATATTAGCATAAAAAACAGGGTGATCTAAAGCGGAAAATAATTCTGAACAGAAATTTGATTTAAATAAATAATATATTTATTTTACCTTGTTTTTTTTGGTTTTCAGATAAACTAAATCTATAAAAATACCACATGAAACTGAAAATTTTAATAAACATAAGGAAATACTTGTGAAATAAAATTAATATATCGACTGATTTTCCCAACAATTTTGTATTTTTTATACGGCGCATGTTGAAAATCGGATTTTTTTTAATAAATTAGAAATTTGGTTTGAAAATTACTGACCACCACTCCCAAACTTAAAAATTCGTATGTTATTGTAAACATTTGGCAAATTACCTGTTTGCGTTTTTACCTAAAATTAAAATTCATAAAGTTAAGCGAAAAAACATTTTGTTGGAATCACATTGAGCATCTTTCCAACATATTTAAAAATTCATATTTTACTCAGTACAGACGATATTTAGAAAAATTCTCGTTTTCGTGTTTAGGAAAATCAAACCTATAAAATATATATATACTTACACATTTTCTTAAATAGAAGCCGTTACAAAAATTAGTAATTTAATTTGAAAATAATGTTAAGCGTCGCCTGTTTTAAAAATTGATATGTTTCTTCTATTATATATATATATATATATATATATATACATATATATATATATATTCTTCTAAAAATAGATTATTATTATTTATTAAATTAAATTAAAACATTATTACATGAAACGCACACACCAAAATGTCGGTTTATTAGCTGACGTTTAGTTTAATGATTGCTCTGATGATGGTAGCTTCGCTACCGAAACGCGCGTCAACTAATAAATTGATATTTTAGTGTCTGGGTTTCATATAATAATGTTTTGTTCAATTTGTTTCTTCATTCTGTTAATATTTAGCCAATTGCTTGTTTTTGTTATTACAGAAGTCATATCTTCAGAAAGGAATTGATACAGTTTTCGAAATTGTAAGTGACAAACAATAGAAAAAAAACGAATATCGACAACACTAAAAAACGTTTTTTTTTTTAAATTTTTAAGTTTTTTGTTAAACAACAAAACATACAAAATACAGTAAAGTTTTAACATATGAAGATAAAAAAATGAAATTTTATAACGTTCACAACTTTTAAAAATTTATATTTTTTCCATACTGTTGTAATTTAGAAAATTTTTGATTTTGCCTTTATAGAGATGAAATCTACAAAAAAATAGGCAAATGTAATTAAAATAAAGCTGTAACAACAATAAAAAAAATATTTGACAATAAAAGACGTTTCACCGCCAAAACTTTCTTCCATTCTCTGAATATTTAAGAAAATCCTCGTTTCTATTTTCACACTTTAAATTTCTAAAAATAGATGGATTTCACAAAGTAAATTTCACATACATACAAGATTTGGCACTCAACCTTTTATTGAACATATTAAAAATTTGTATTTTCCTTGATAATGAAAATATTAAAAAAGTTCTATGTTCCTGTAGTTAGATAGATCAGATCTACACCGCAACAGAAACAAAATTGTAGCAATTTTTTCCGAAATATCGAATATTTAATTTTTTTAATATCGAGAATATTTGGAATTTGTTTCTGCATTTAGAGAAACTAAATCCACTAGAAAATACACAGATGAATAAAACTGGAAGTTTTAACAACAAACATTCTTGAAATAACAAGTTTATTGTATTCACGACTATATTTTTTAATACTATGGAAATTGAACTCATTTCGTTAAAGTAAATTAAAATAGAGTAAAGTAAAGTTAACGAAAATTAGAAATTTAATTTAAAAATAACAAAATTTACGCCTCCACCATTTTTGAAGTCTCTTTTTATTGTTCGTATTTTGTTTTTCTGTGAATATTTGTAAAATTCTTCGTTTTTATGATTAGAAAGGTTAATGTTATATAAAACATGTGAAACTAAATAATGTATTTTTTTCGATGCAAAATCTGTGCCCACTAATATAAAATAAACAGTTTAATAAAAACTATTGTAACAATGTTTACAAACCTGTAAAATAACAGCATAAATGGAAACAACGCACTGTAAAAAATGTTTGTTTAATTTGCAATACACCTGTGAAATGGACCGTTCTACACATCAGAATAAAATAGAGGGCTACAAATAAATGCATTACTGAATCAAATGCGTTGAAAGTATAAATCTAAATAAAGATGGGAATGTTCACCCATGCCTCTTTAAAGACAAGTTTAATTTCAAAGTTTATGATCAGTTTTATTATGCGTGAGAATGTATCTGGTGGAATACTCAACTTGTTTACCAAATTAAGTCGGAAAATTAACTTAACTACGGCAGTTGAAACAAACAGAGCTGAATGCCTTGTGTATTTTCCAAGTGGGAAAGTATAAAGTTGATTATAGAAAACAAACTGTCCGAAGCTGAACTATTTTGAATGGTAGAAAATTTAATTACCATCTCCACGTAATAGCAGTGGCGTAACTACAAGTTCTGACACCTCCCGCAAAATTAAATGAGTAGACCACTTAACAAATTGTTGTGATTACACAAATACACGCTCGTGGCCTCCTTGTCGTTTGCAGGTTTGCGGGTACGTAGTTACGCCACTGTATAATAGACCAATTTTCTGCAATCATCAATAATAAGAAAAGAATTTTCTATTTTGGTTCCAAACTGGGTTTTGATAATCAAATTTTGCAGTTTATTACTGTAAAGCAAAAATAAAGCTCACTCCAAATTAATCATTATGGAACCTTTTGTGATTATTCCGATACTGTGCAAATGTCATGATAAATTTAAATAAATGCCAGTTTAGAATTTAAGCACCCTTTCATCAAATTTCTAAAAAACAAGCAAAATGTACATTTTATTTTGACTTTAATTCCGAATTTGAATTGGAATAAACTGAAGTTCAAAACGCAGTGATTAAATCAGTGAAAACAGAAATGAGAAAGGTGGTTCAAATTAATGTTTCTCCAATGCGATTAAAATGAATGCACCTAGAATTTCATTTCAAATCTGTTTAACAAGGATAAAGCAAAGCGAACAAAGCTTGTAATTGTCGACTCGCCAAGCAAGATAGCAAATGCAGCCGATACAAAATGAAGTTATTACAATAAGCAAGTTTCTACCAATCCCCCTGCAATGTTAATTAACGTTTAACTCGTGGCGCTAAACAGTAAAAATTTATTATCTTTGTTGCAACACGAGAATTCGATGAAAATTATGACTTTCCGTTCTACCTTGCACGCATTCGAGCGAAACTTTCAACCGACTAAATTCGATTGTCTACTGGTGGTCGTTGTACTTAATTTATACGAATTTATCTAAAAGTTGTTAATGGTGAAATAAGCACAATATTAACCGCCGCGCATAAATGCTGCAGCTGCAAGCTGACATTTCCAACTTGTATCCGGAAGTAATTGTCGGCATTTCAGCGGTGCACTTAGACGAGAGTTTCAGAGTCGGTGAGAACAATTCTTCCTTGAAACTCATATTGTCATTTACGAATGCTGATGAGTTTGATTTCCACGATTAAAATGTGTAACGTTCCTAGCTTACAAGACGAAATTGTCAATTTGCATGTTGGAGTGTTTAACAAGACACAAGAATTTCTTTGTACCGAGTCTGTTTAATTACCCAAAACCTCCTTTTTGTCTCAACTGGACCATTTTCTAATTTTCTTAACGTGGCTAATTATTAATTAAATTCACTCCAGAGTAGTTCCTTCAAGATAAATATTCAACGCTTCAACTTAATATATTTTTTCAGTCTGGTACAACCATTCTGAACGTTATTACAAATGAAGACAAAAACTCCAGATTGAAAACGTGACTGTTTCTTTCTTCCAGGTCGCTACGTTGAAAAGAAAAGACATTGTGTCACTACCTCAGAAGTATTTTTTTAAATTCAAGCTAACCGAATTTTTTACGCGGTTCATTATGCCCAGAAATATACCTACAGAATATAAAAAAAATAGGTCAGAAATTTGAGTCGAGGAAGCTCCATCGTCTTTGATTTTGAAGTTTCTAAATTTGGGCGGAAAATGAGCTGTTCATTTATAAAAATCTTCCGGATTGATTCAGGAGATGAGCTAATATGTTTACTAAATTTGATGATCTCATGGAGTAATTTCCGTTGAATTAGAGATCAGAAACAGAATTAATTACTTCTTTTTTAAGTAAAACGCACTGTAAACTTTTGCATATTCATAGACTTTTCATATGAAAATAAACGCTTTTAATTATCAAGACTCGTATTTTCTGCAGCACTGTAATTGTTGCGCTTTACAATGTATAATTCCCAAGCTATTTATAAATTTATTTTTTTATCAAAAATAAAAAATAAAACTGCTATCCTCCACAATATCTACAAAAATATAAAGTTTCAGCGACATTTTTTGCATTGTATTTATTAAATAAATAAGAATCTTCAAGTTTGATAAAGTTCAATATAAAGTTGTTATTCTGTCTTTTATAAGTGAAACTTCCAGAGATTTAGAAATACGGTTCGAGTATTTATTCTTACGGAACAATTTCGTACATCCAGCAATGCAGATCAGTGTTTAATATCGTTCAAATTAAATAAAATTAAAACTTGGCGTCATATGCAGCTTTCTATTGAAAAAATAAAAGAGTTAGCGAGACCAACCAGTAAATAATAATATAGCTTTAAGGTTTTTTATTTCCCAAATGGTTCAAATCTCTTAGATTCTAAACTTTTTAGATTTTTATATACTTCGGTTTTTATAATTTCAGATTTCTATATTTTGAAGCTCTCAGATTTCCAGACTGTTAACAATCCTCGAAGTTAAGGTTTTCAGGTGTCCTACCTGTTAGGCTATTAAGCTCTAAGTTTCTCTAAATTTGTCAAATGCTCAAAATCCAAAAATTTAATAATGAAAAGAATAACAAAAGATTGCATCTTAGATATTACATGCGTATTTAAAGGCTTAAATTACTTAATTAAGATTTTAAGTTTCTAGAATTCAAGAACCTAAGATTCTTAGATCTTTCAGCTCTCAAGATTTTAGCTTCTCAAGCCTACAGTTTGGGCGTTTTCTTACCACTTCCCTCTTTTATAGTATGTTAGATTATAATTTTTTAGATAGGTTAAATCTTAAATTTTTAGATACATCAGAAAACTGATAGGTTAAAAGCTTGAGAACTGAAGGACCAGTAAACTTAAAAACCAAAAAAACTGAAGAGCATGAAATTAAAACCTCAGCATCAGAAAATTTAAGAATATGTATAACAATCTAAGAACATCAGAAATCCAAATTCTAAAAATCTCTGAATTTAAATTTTAGAAAAATAAAAACCTTGTAAATTTTCTAAAAACCGCCTAGAGATCAACCTAAGAATTTGAGAACAGGAAAATCTAAGAACTTGCTAAGTCTTAAAATTATAAAAATTTAAGATCTTAAATATATTGAATTTATGAATGTAATAATAAAAATAATAATAATAATAATAATAATAAATTTTAGAATTCAATGATGAAAATGCAACTATACAACTATAAGTAAAAATTTTAAATTTGCAAAAATAGAAACGTAGGTTAAAACCTAAGAACCTGGAAGAGCGTAAATTTGGAAGCCTGAGAACTCAGAGTATTTTAAATCCAAAAAAACCTAAAAATATATAAATATTAAAACCTAAAAAAAATATAGTCTCAAATTTTTAAAATTGTTTACAATATTATTACGTTATTATTACGCTGCTTTTGGTTAAGGTAAGACGCCACTTCAAAATTAAAGCAAAACTTAGAATAAAACTTTGTTTGAAACCCAGTCGGACTCGTCCTAGATTTCAACATTATTTACAACTGCAATAGTTCCGCTGTTTTCTATTTTTTCTTTGGGTTATTACAAATTGCAATTATAACTTTGTAAATATGCACCTGTCCATATATAAACCCTTTTTATTAGTCACTGTGAATTTATTGGTTTTAAAACAGATCCAATTTATTCAGCACTCATCTTTCTGATCAAAAACATGTTAAAATGAGCCCACATCAATGACTTTATAAAAAAAAAATTCAAGCAGAATTATAACAATGTAAGTTTTATAACTTCGGTGTGGTTTTTAGTATTGCAATCCAATCGGTATAAATTATTGAAAACAAGCAATTTTCTTTTTATGATCTCAAAACATAAAATCACTTTTATTTCTAATATTCACAAAAAAAAATCAAAATTGTTGATGGCGCGCTCATAAAACGTACCTTTACGAAGGTGTGGAAGCAACCTGATTTTATTTTATGTAGTAGATCCTGGATCTAAATAAAACGTAACAACATTATCCCTCCATTTTGTTTTATCCCTTTTTTGTTTCTTTCAATTTGAACAGGAATGGCAAGCTCAGGAAAAGTGAGGTAAGATACAACATAAAAGTGTGTGTTATATGAGAAAAAGTTACTTAGGAACATCTGGAATTGTATACTTTCTTTTAATATCTAAGCTGAATATTTTCGTTACAGTAAAAATATTCTTTGTTCGGAGATCATTAAAAATAATTCCCGGAGAGCACAAAGAAAAATCATGTATTATTTTGTTATTCTTACGGGTAAAGAAAAGGATCAGTTCATTCAAATAAATAAAAATAATTTACCAAAAATTCTAGTTCGCAGCAAAAAAGAAAGTCAATGTTTTGTCGTTGACACAACTCATGTTCAAACAATAGCGCACTGTCAAAAAACCAATTTATTTTTTGTTTCTCATAAAAAGACACGAACAATCAGACGATGCTATAACCAGTTGGTATGTCGATAGCTTTCGTTTTCACGTCTCGTTTTTAATTTACAAAAACTACTTTAATCAACACGACGCTTTTAATCCTTCTAATTCTTTCAGTTCGAGCGAAAATTAAAATCTGTTACAAAAAATCGTTTTGTCAGGTTGGACCCTTTTCAAGTATCAACAATAAATGAATAAATCCACTCAGTCACTTCCTAATAGGTCTTGGTCAATTATATTAACTAAACTGAATTAGTAACCTAGTGCACTGTAAATTATTGCGTGTATTTTCCGGCAATTTCAACTGCGCATTATTGATAGGCAAATCACTCGAATGTTAGTATTAAACCCGATATGATATGCAGTGACCACCAGAGCGCATTCATTTCAAATTTATGAAAATTGTATTAAAATATTTGCTATAATTTCAGTGCAACGCGATTTTTACCGTAAAATTATATTTAATGTTAAATAAACAAATGCAGCAACGATTGAACATTCCGTCCGGCGTAATTATAATTTGCATTTGCATTTACTATAATAATCGTAACATTGCAACATTACCGTCACAGAAACACACAGTATCTCCCATAAATAAAGAGAATAAATCAATCAAACGACGAAGCAACGTTTCAAATCCCACGATTCTTGTTTAATTATAAAATTACAAGACAATCCGAATTTACCTTTGATTAAGTTAAAATTAATTTTTGAAAATAAAGTAAAAGCCACTGCCTAAGTTTTTCATTGCCTTAGAGCAAAAGTTAGAACATAATTCAAGTTTTGCTTTAGAAAGTTATCTCGAACTACGTATTTCTTCTTTTTGGTCATAATTTTACCAAACGTCCAGACAATGTGTGCATCCGTGGAGGTGAAAAAAATAAAAAAATAGACAAAACCGGTTATTCTGTGAATAATAAAATATCAGTAGGATTTTATGTTCTTTTTAGTATTTTTTGTCATATTGATAAATATTGATTCAAATGAATAAAATTATCTCTGTAACTAAACACAAACGAAAAATGAAATCGGAAAATTTGAAATTTAACATCCCACGACATTTAAATCTGATCTTTGACATTCTGAAATTTAAAATTCACGAATTACAAATAGCAAAATTCGTATTATAAAAACTGCAAATCGGAATCAATGGTTCCTAAAACTACAAAATAAACTTTTATAATGTGAAAATTAAGAATCTGAAAGCATAAAAGCCTGAAAAAGAATTCTCTTATTCGAGCGTTTGTAATTTAAGAATCTAAAAACTGAGAACCTGTAATACAACCAATTTGAAATTTGACCATACAAAAAATACATTTGAAACTCTAAGAATTTTTGTTTCAAATCTGTATACTTTAAATTCGGAAATTATGAATTTTTTTGAACCAAAAGTTTCTGATATTTAATAATGTTTATTTAGCAAGAACTCTATGGCATCTTTAAATCTAAAGCTTAAAATTTAAAGCTTTAAGGAACATTGAAAGTACCTTCTTAAGAATTAAAAGTAGGTAAAAAAAACGCTCGAATTGAGAGTCGTAGGTTTTGGAAATTTCAAATCTAAAACTTTCAAGCTCTAAAATTTATATTTCGAATTTATACATCTACAGTAGCAAACATCTCAAATACCAATTTCAAAATTTGCAGTTTGATATCATTTTTTGGTTCTGAATTTTTTGAAAAAGAGAGATTTGAAATTTAGAACTATAATACATTTAAAATTGAAAATATGACATTTATTAGCTGATTAAATTAAAATCCAAAAGACGCAAACTTAATCTAAGAAAAATTAAATTGTAAGCCTAAAGAGAACTTAAATAAAAAATTGTAATTTAAAAACTTTAGAATTTTTGAATCTAAGCCTGAAAGCTTTAGATTTGAAATTTACAAATCTTGCAATACATGCTTTTGAATACAATTAAATAGTTATTTAATACTAATAGTAATAGACTGTTTTGTTCTCAACTTAAAAAAAATATAATTAAAAATATAGTTTCTAAAAAATAAAGTCAGATATTTTAGATCCTGGAATATAAAAATAATTTAAAATTCTTAAATGTATCAAATTTAAAATCTAATAACTGCAGCTTTACACTGGAAAACTTGAAAATTAAAATTCTCACAAGTGTGTTATAAAAATGTAATCAAAATTTTAAGGCAAAAAATGTAACAGTGGAGACAAACAGAAAATTATTTGAGATGATTTGAAAACTTCAGAATTTTATTTGAAAATTTTCGATACCATATATTTTTTTACGTTTATACAAATTTTAACCAGATATTCCTAGTTTAACATTTTTAGTCTAAATTAAATCTAAAAGAAATTTTAAAGTTATCTAGAATTTTTTTTTTTTTAAGAAACGGTCTGAAACTTGAAGATAAAGAAAACTCAGATTTCTCAATATAAAAATCGTAAAAATTGTCATACAAACTGTAAAACCTTAAAAATTAAAAAAATTAAATTTAAAAATTTATTTAAATATTTTTATTTTAATTAAGTGATTAATTCTCTCAAATTTAATAGTTTGTAATTTAAAAAATTAAAATATTTTATTATTTTATATTAATTTTAAAGTAGGATCTGAAACTCAAAATTAAAAACTTTAAGACAAAAACATCTAAAAATTTAGAGCACGAAAATTATATGTGCGTTTGAGCTATCCGGGAATCTTAGAATCTAAACTCTTAAAGTACAGAACTTATCTACAACTTATTAATATGCAAATCTAAAATTTATGAGTTTGATGATTAATTTGACAATTTGTAATTCAAAGAAAAGTTAAAAAAATCTGCGCATTTGAAATCTAGGGATGAAAATATGTGAGAATCCGAACTCTAATAACTAAATCAAGGCTGAAAAACTTAGGAACTAAAAAATCTTTTATATCATAACATGTTTACAATTTTAAGAAGTAAACAAAAGAAAGAAATCATTAGAAACTAAACCCTCACGATTTTTTTTATAAATTTGAGAAATAAAATATTAAGGAGAAAATGAACACAACAAAGAAATAATATAGCTATTAATGGAATAGCACACTTTTTAGGCTGCTTTAAAACTTGAGTACGAGGAGAAGCCAAAAAAGTCGAAAAGTTGCTCAATCTAAGGGCAACATTTAGTGAGAAATTAAAAAAATAATTTTTAACAATCTCATTTTTAAAAGCTCGAAAAGAAAGAGTTAAACTAATGAAATATTTGTGAATTTTTTCTTGCGGTTTAATGATAAGAATTTCAGAAACATTTTCTTTATCTTGAGCGAATAGAAATACGCGATCAGCAAGGTGGCAATTTGTCTTCAATTCTAAAATCTGAAATTAAATACCTAATTTAAATCGCCAACTGCCGTTTTTGTGAAGTCAGAAAAATAACGTCTAACTTGAGTTTACTAAATTTTTATAATCTATTACGTTTTTAAGCAGACAAAATTGCCTATACCCTACATTATCCATAATTTTCTCCATTTCCCCGTAAGTAATTTGCCTGCACTAATCACGAATTCAATTTAATTAAGAGAATCATTAGAATTATAATTAACCAGAGATTCCGTTATCTGAAATAAGCACTGCTAAGTTGCATAATGTGTTGATTAAAATTAGTAAACTGACATGGACAAGAGCTCCAACAGTCATTCCGTTGGTGCAATTTAGAAATTATCTTGTCAAAGTGCTAGGGAGATCTCGTTTGGAATAATTATGCAGTAAATCCAGGCAAGGTCTTTGTCTAATTCAGAATGCTCAACACTCAGCATACACTACCCAGTTTGCACGCAAATTTAATCAAAATTAAGCAAAACTAACAACAATTCTAAAATCACATCTTGTCGAACTCTAATTGCGAATTATTTTCGAACTGTCGTTATTAAAATTCTCAATTAATAATAATTAGAGTGTATAATTGTGCTCTCGAGATAATAATCATAGCACGTATGGCGTATAACATAAAGGTATTAGTAGATAAATTTGAACGGCAATATACGATGTGAATACATAATAAGAGAAGTGGAAAATAGACAGGCAAACATGTAAAACCCATTACAGTTCGCTAAGACAGGTAAATAACAAAAGTCGCTTTTAAAACCTCCAAAAAACCACGAATTTGAGCAATATCCGCAGGAAATGTGATTGGCAAACGTCTTAAGACTAGATTAATGAAACGAAAACGAATCTATTCGAATTATGTTAAAAGGGAATTTATCATACTTTCAGCCAGTATCAACGTCTTTCTTTTTATAAATCCAAATGGTGTATTTATGTTTGGAAAACGGAACTATTTTCAAATTTACTCGTCAATCATCCCTTATCTGACAGGGTTTTCGCTCGACTACGACTATTACCAGTGGAAAGTTCAAATTAGGCTTTTGACGCATACCAACTAGAGATATAATTACAATTTACTTGTTTCTCTGCTTTTATTGTTCATCTGTTTTCCCATCACAATGCTTGCCACAAACCAGTAGGAACTTTGAAGTTTCACGTGTAAAGTTAAACGCAGTATCGCTTCGCTCTTTAATAGAATGTGATTTAATTGCTCTGCCTTCCTTGAGCGATCTCTTCCTTGGCTTATTTTCCTCTTTATTGGCCTGGATTGCTGCCAGAGATACGTCTTTTTGGTCTATTATATTAAGTTTGAAAAACTCCGTACGGCGAAGATATCGACGATATTTATGGTACAGGAATTAATTTTCTATGCTTTAAAAACAAAATAAACATCGTAATCTTTGTAACATCTAATTAAAATTTTGAGAACAATTATCAACTCAAATATTTGCAATTTATTAAAATCACAAAAATATGGTAGATATCAATTAATTTACATTTATCAAAACGCAGTCATATTTACTTTTTATCACATTGATAACTACATGTTTATTCCTAAAAATTGTAAACTGAAGTTTTTATAAACACCACACTTCCCCAATTGGTTTATATTTGTAATTTGAAATTTATTACTTTGTGTCATTTTATCGGTATTTAATAACAAACTATGGAACTTTTGCCATTGAATTTTACTCAGTGTTATCCAAAGTAATTTTAATTATACAAATTAGACAAAATAATCTTATGCCTAAACTTGAATTAAATCTTCCCCACGTTTTTTTAATTATATTTAGCAGCACTTAAACATAAAATTATAAAATTCATGAGAGATTTAAATAATTATTTAACTTTCCATGAAAACAATGAATTTAATCTAATCAATGTCCTGATGTATGTATATTACCTGTCAATATTTAATTTGATATTAATTAATCGAGTTTGGTTTTAGTTTTTTGTAATGGAATTGTATTTAACAATTTTTGTATTTTAAAAGTGACTTTGTTACCGTGTGGCTGTATTTAGATTAGGTGCAAAATCAACGAAGCATTATGGACTTACCAATAAAATTGTCTAATCTTGGTCTAAATTTCCCACTAGTAAATCATTTGCCAGATTAACATATTTCACAGGTCGATTTGTTTGTTTTGTTGGTAATATATAAACCGTACTTACTTCTGAAAATAAAATTTAGGCAAAAATTGCTACTAACTGTCACGAGTTGTCAACAGTTACTATCATAAAGTTTTAAAATAAAAGAAAAGGTATAATGTGGTACCAACATAATATTTACATATTTTTATCTAACCCATAAATAATTGTGCGATTTAGTATAAATATACATACAAAGTTACGTGATAGTTAAACTTTCCTTTATTTTTCTACTCGAAATGCGACTGTTTTTTTTTAAATCTGTTCATGTTTTGTTAATTTCTAAATTATTCAAATTTTCTAGATTTTGTTGTAGAATTGGATAATTCTGAAAAAATGTACTTGAAATAAAAAAAAATTAAAATACAAAAAAACTAAACCTAAAACGGCAGAATAGCAAAAAGTTTTAAATAAATCAAAAAAACCAAATTTGAAAAATTTTACGCATTCAGTACAAGTACAAAATCCAAAAATAATTTTACAAACTGAATAAACCAAGATTTAAAGACTAGTTCTAAAAGAAATAGATAATTTAAGATACGTGAAAAAAAAATGAATATTTTAGAAAAGCTAAAAAGTGTTAAAAAGAGAAAAAACTTTTAACGAACCTAACATATTTTTCGAAGGTATAAAAAATCAAATTCAAAAAATTCAATTATTTGAAAATGTAAAAGATTGAAAAATACATTGACAACAAAGATAGCTGAAAAATCCAAAAAAAATCTAGAAAATAAAAAAAAACGATTTTAAATGGTTCAAGGAATACAATGAATTTAAGCCATGCCAACAGTACAAGTAATCCAGAGAAAATTAAGAATACAAAAAAATAATGAAAACTAAATTTTTGTATATTTAAATTTATGCATATTTTTTTATTGAAAAATTTCAAAACAAAAAATTTCAACTTAAAAAATCTAAACACACAGTATAAAGAATCTACAATATTCAAAACAATGCTAAAACTGTGAAGATTTCTTAATCCAAAACATTTAAAAACCGAAGAATCCGAACTGAACTGAAAAATATAACAAATATGAAAAATCAAAAAATTGTAAAAAAAGTTTTTTTCTAACAGTTTATTTTTATATTTTATAATTTTGTTATTGCTTGTTAATTTCTCTGAAGTAGTTCTGAGTAGTTATAATTGTTTTAAATGCTTCAAAAAATATATGTATAATATTTGGTAAAAATCTAACAAAAAAACAAAATATGACAATAAAAATTCTCATAAAAATTTATAAATATTTCTAAATTGCCCAAGCAATTTCAAAAAATTAAAACACGTTTCAACAATCGCAAAATTTAAAAATCGTAAATGGCAGAAAGAAATATAAATAGCGGACTTTTATAAATATTTCAATGCATAAAATTACAAACCGTAATTTTACTAATGAAATAAATTTAATGAACTGAATTTAGTTAAAGAAAATTCAATCAATTTTAAAATTAGACAAAAGTTTTAAAGTTTTTAATAAAATACAAGATCAGTAGATTAGCTTAAACTAAATTTTAACTAAAATGAGTAAATTTTTAAAAAATTGTACTGTAATAGATATAAATAAATAGAATAATGGAGATAAATTATATAACTTATAAAATAAAATTAAAAATTTTACAAATCAACAAAATTTGAGATCCTTATTAAAATTCTTTATCTTTATTAAATTCTTTAAATTGGCTGTATTCTATATACTTATCAAAGCCAGATATGATTGATTTATTAGTTCGAAACAAAATCACTTATTTTATTCTCTCTTTTAAAAATTCAAAATTTATGAAGATAACGATAATATTACATATGCTAAATAATAAATCAGTCTTAAACATCTTTAACTATAATTTTCAAAAATTCGTTCTTTACTATTATTATAATAACAATTCTGTGAAAATATTAAAATTTAATAAAATAATTATTAGGGGAAAATAAAGTTTAGGTAAGGTAGAAAACAAAATCTTTATAATACAAAATCAAGCCCTTGCATTTAAATCAATTAATCAACATAATAATTTTCAAACATTTCAATATTCCAATTGTTTAAAACCTATAAAAATATCCACCACAGTTACATTATGCAGGTTGTGATTCTCAATATAGCAACGTTACCGCTGCCAGCACTATTTTATTAAATGACATGAAAAATGTTTGCAACACTGACAACAAATCATGCACATTTTTACTCTCTCTCTCTCTCTCTCTCAACAGTTTCACTGTGTAAAAAATATCAATTTTTCTTTCTAAACTCTTTTTGATTTTACCCAGAGAAAAAATATCAGAGTCCCAATCTCCTGTCAGCGGAGACAAGCGGTGAGTTGTGTTAAGAAAGACGGAAGCAATACATTCCGTAAGTTTATGCTTTTAACAGTTCCACGATCGGACGCAATACCCTTGTGGTCCTACTTCCGCCAACCATTCACTCTAAGTAAGGAACTGCGGAAGTTTCCGAAGATTTTCAACCCTCCACATACGATAATATCATGCAAAATGCAGATATTTAACCTCGTCCACCTACTTTCCGAAGTAGTTTTATCACACCACATGGAATTTATTCCACGCTACCTTCCAACGATAGATAAGACCAACACTATCTCCAAAAAGGAAGTGGTGTAATTCGATTAAACTTGAGCTAAAAACACGCTTTATTTGCCGGTAATTAGATACGTCCACTCGACCCTTGCTGTTGTGCAATGGCTGTCTTTAATAATGCAGAAGTTCATTGATGGAGTGACCTACATAAAGCTGATCTTTCTTCCTCGTTGAATGAGCTCGGGGGTTGGAAAACTAGGATATGAATCTTCACTTTAATTTCAGTATAAAGATAAGTTCATGCACGATCCATTCTCGTTAAAGAATAATTCAAGTTTTAATGTTTATAGCTTCTCAAGAGTCAATAAAAGACTTAAAATTAGAAAACTCTTTGGCTGAATTACTGCTGTGGTACTTCATACACGACAAATTTACAGCTCTTAAGTTTAATAGTTTTTATATTTATTGCAAAAAACTTTTATCTTCTATTGTCGCTTCAGGTCGATGACGTTTATCGACAACATAAAATAAAAATGCGTTTACTGTTAAGGTAAGAAAATTGAATCTTTGGCTAGCAGGTTATATGGCTCGTAAAGATATTTTATTAACGTAATTTTATTACCACACCAACACTTCACGTGAAAGTGATTATTACAAAAAATTGCAAAACCGACAAATTTAATAATATGGTAAAAAAACCGGCAATTTTGAAAGATTTTTAAAAGGTTTCTAAGAATCGTTTCCAACAATACCGATAGAAACTGAGAATTTCTTTTTTTCTGGATTTCTGAATTTTTATTAAAATTTATCGATTTTTTTTCATGCTTTTATAAAATTCTTAAACAATGTTTATGCTTCAAGACTAACAAAAATAGAAGAATTTTCTAGCTTTGAATATTCTAAAATTATTAAATTCCTATACCTTGAAAAATACTAATAACTAAAATTATAACTATAATAATAACTATATAATAAACCTATCTATAATAAAACGTATTTTTAAAATTCTCATATTTTTAAAAAGAAT
Source organism: Cynaeus angustus (assembly GCA_030157275.1). NCBI lineage: Eukaryota > Metazoa > Arthropoda > Insecta > Coleoptera > Tenebrionidae > Cynaeus > Cynaeus angustus. Next base: position 17,980,858 of record CM058062.1, read on the forward strand.
CAATTTGTTGATTCGTATTTTTTTATTTTAAATCTTTAACTTAAATCTTTTGAATTATTATTTTCAGTTTTTTCGATTTTTTAAGTTTTTCAAAGTGTTGATAATTTTTATAAGGTAATGTTTGGAAAAATGTACACCAAAAGTGTTCAAAATCACAATTGTGTTCAAAATGCTTGCATTTTCTTGCTTGCAATTTCGACAATTTCTAAATCTTTATATCTAATTTTTAGGATATTTTGTTAAAAATTTTTTAGAATATCTAAAATTTATTAAATTTATACACCGCAAAATTTAGTCAAATTTGTATGATAAAAAAAATACAAAAAAGTAAATATTTTTAAAAAAGTAAATAATTTTTGTCTTCGTCTTTTTGAATTTTAGAATGTCCATGCTATTATTTAAAATGTTAAGGTAAACATTTTTAAAAGTATTACATTTTATTGAATTTAGAATTTAGAATTTCGCAAAATCTGTCCAGTTTTTCGAAGAAAATTTTCGTTTTTCCAAAACGAGGAAAACAGTAATTTTTTTAAATTGTTTAAATATTTATATTATTTGTTAGATCTCTAAATGCTTTCAAAATTTTAATGTAAAAAATAAAAATAAACTAATGTATCAAATTCTTTAAATATTTTTGTTAAAATTAGTCTATTATTACTATATTTTTTCCCGCTTAATGGAAAAAGTAACCTTTGACAAAAAAAAACAAAAACAAACGCATTCTCTTTTAAGGCGAAAATAGAAAAAACCTTGTATCTAACACATGGGCAGATTTTATTACTTGTTTATTACTTACAGAAACGGCTTCACTTTCCGCTTGTTACATAAATATCAAACAAAAAACTCTAGAATCTAAAAATTTCATTGAATTCTTTATATTTACTGCATTTTTCAAATTATTTAGTTTTTTTTTGTGGCATCTTCAAATTTTACAACTGTCGCAGTTCTGGACGCTTCGGATTTTTAAACTTTTAGAGTTCGTTTTTAGATTTTGCCAGCCTGTTAATGCCATATATTGTTGTTGTCTGCACATTAAAAAAGTTACAGTAGATCTAATTATTCTTAAATCAGTTATGTTTTGTTCTGTTAAAGATGGTTTTGACATTTTCAACCGAATTTAACGTGACCGCAAAAATACCCTTCGTTGTTCTGGTCAAACACAAGCATTTTATTAGTTTACTTTGTCGGTGCTTATAAAATGTAATTAAAAATAGCCGCAACTGACCACCCAACAAAAACACACTTTTATTATGTTATTTTAAACAAGATCCGTCAACACACCTGAAACGTTCAAGGTAACAACCAAAAATATTTCCTCGACATTCAATTAAACCATAGCGACATACCCTATGAAATGCGCTTCTCAAATTACACCAGAAAGATCGAATTTCGTGCGGCTTATTCTCGCCAAGTGCACTTTTAGCTGCATAAGTAAGAGTAATAACGGCAGCGCTATCCTTAAATTGCTTTTTAAAGCAGGAAGTGCTTTATTTGAAGATCCTCACTCGTCGAAAATATTTAATCATGTTTAAGGAACCAAAACGAATAGCTCGAATCGAATTTTCGTCCAGCTAAAAAGGGTGAATAATTCGTAACGATTTTTCTTTTTGCCAAGTCTTACGACTAACGAAAAAACAGAAGGGAATTCAACCACCTGTAGAAGTTGGATAAATTCTGTCGCGTGTGAGGTAAAAGCTGGGTTATGGAAATGAATGAACAATCGCGAGACTTTTAAATTAGGTTGAGGCTTCATTCTAAATTTAAATATGCACGCCTAGTTGAGTTGAAGCTTGTAAAAAATGGAAGTGGTAAAAGTGTTATGATCTGAGGGATTATAAAATAAGGGTGGATCTGTACTTGACATACATTCTGAAATGTTCAATCTGATAGCGGAACTGGTAATGAGGAAGCAACGTTTACAGTTGATGCACTTTTAGGTTATTTGAATTCTTGGACGTAGTTTTGTTGGCATTCTTAAATTAATAGTTTCGTCTTTGTGGGCAGAACTGTGACGATGTAGTATGTGGGTCAGCAAGGACTTACTTTCCTATTTCTTAAATTCTAGACCTCACATTTCTATAACTGTCGACAACTCAAATATATTGAAAAAATGCCTCTTTCCTGAGATTTGAATTAGTTTAAAATTATAAAGTTTTGTTCAGTTTTCTGAAAACAGGTCACCTAAGCTACTAATTTTTGGATTTTTGCCGAAGAAAAATGACAATAAAAAAATAAGTGTTTTTTTTATAACCTCACGATTTTCGCATCGTAAAAAATATAAAACTGAAATGCTGAGACAGTCTGTTTCGTACCCTTCCTATTACAGGAAATATTTCCATCTGTTTTTGTTGTTGTAGATTAAAATTAGACTTATTCAGAAGCTCATAGGTGATCAATTTGATCGGATTAGAGCATTCATATTTAAAAATCTTTTTTTTTATTTTTATATATCTTGCACCATTTTATCACCAATCAGTGAGTTTGATTTTTACAAAAAAAGATAAGTCGGATTTTTGCTGAAAAAACTGAAACCTTTAGCTTCCACTGAGAATATTTTTAAAAACTTGAATTCAGAGTACATTGAAAGTGATATAATATGTAAAAAAAATGTTGAAAATTATTTTCGTAGAAAATCACTAAAAGAAAAACAATTAGGTTTTACTCGGTTAGAATGCGTTAATAAAAAAAACAGAAATTGTTTTAAAAGACGCATTATAGATTTAACCTATTAATACAATTTAACCACAAAATTTTGCTCTTTATGCTAAAAATAAAACGTTGGATTGTCCTATAAAAAGTAACTAATTTATAACTCAGACAAACAGTGATTCGAGAAAATGGAAGAAGATAATATCCGAAGTAATTACAAAAATAATAAAATAATCTAGATAAGTAGAGATTAAATTACAGTTCCTCTTAGTAATGATGAACTGAAGTATTTTGCGGTGATGTGAACTTCTAGAAAATGCTAAGTCATCTCGTAATGGAGACTGATAAAATCTAAATTAGCGTTCAAACAGGTGAATTCTATTTTTATGTAAAATATGATTTAATTAGACTACAACTCTCTTGTCCTCCATTTTTCCATCACCATATTTGTTACATACAATTTATGTAATTTGGCGAATAACATGTGTAAAATTTAAAAATAAATTTCCAAAAAATCATACATAAAAGGAAAATGTTTTTTTTTTATATTCCCCTGTACCGAAGAAGTCGTTTTTAGCCTCCCAACCTGACCCTGAATTTTCCAACATCTCCCCAGATAATATTTATCCAAATAATCCTTTATCTACAACCAAGTTTTACGGTTTGTTAGCCCTAACTAATCATATTTATACCACAAATGTAAACACATTCTATCTCAAATCCGCATAAATGTTTACTTTGAATACTCACACTGTGTCAATTTAACAAAACCGAAGGGCCACTTATCCGGCCGTCGTTGTTTCGTTGTCATCAACTTAAAATTTCCCGAAAAACTACAAATCGAATGTGTCCGCGCGCACTACTTTGAAAGCTTCCTTTAAAGACCGAAGTGTTGGTAGAACTGCGACGCTGTCGACGCTCAGGACGCGAACTGGACCAACTTTATGCGTACTCCCGTTGCGTCCTACCGGAGTTCATCGTCTGACTAGGCTCCGGGCATTTACTGCATAGAGTCTAATGATGTTTTTAGAAGGGGTGTGATGTCGACGTTATGTATTGTTACGAAAAAGGGATTAAATTGAAATGAGAAGTAATTAAAATCCCGCTTGAGTATTTGCGAATTTCGAAAAAAATCTGGTGGGATTGGGTTGTTCAAGCTAATTAATTTTATACTAAATCTTTTTATTTATTATTTTTAATCTTATGAAAACAAACGTGATGATGTACGCTCCAAAGGTCTAATTACCCCATTGTCCTGACGTATTTATAACAAAAAGCGTAGGGAATAATTGGGGAATGACGATGCGGAAATAATGACCCTAATGGTGGTGGTAAATATTTTGTTGGGTAAAATGTTCATTTAACAACTTGTGAGTATTGATTTAGTAATGTCACAAGTGTATTTTTAAACAAAGTTTTACATTTAGTTTTTATTTAATTTGACACCGAAGCGAATTCATTTTAGACATGATTGAAACAAGATGTTCTCTCCCATTTCCCCATTCGAGTTCCATTTATCGATACTAAACTAACTACACAAAAATTATGTAGTCCAGTCATTTATGGTTTGTTTTGCATATCAAAAGAATTATTGTTCTAGAAATGCAGTTCAATCTTTATTTACTTTTTTCAAACTTTAATGTTATGTTCCATTTTATAACATGATGCTACGTCAACCTTTTAACAGAACCACCTGTAAAATTTTATTTTTCAAATATACACCATAAACATTTTAAAATTTTAGTGGAACCTTGTTAAATTTTCAAATGCACATATATTATTTACATAAAAAAAAGTGTGTGTGTGTGTGTAAAATGTCGAACAAAACCATGTTCCTGAATGCATAAATGTGACCAAAAATTATGATGATCAGAAATTTCAAATTACACTTATCCTAAACTTTTTAAGCTCTCAAATTAAATTCGCTGTTTCTTAGATTCTGAAATTTTTAAATTTTATTGTATTTGTGCTGTAGATTTTCAGGTTTTTAAGTTTTTAGTCCTGTATGGGCTTCCAAACTTAACTTTTGTAAAATTTTTAATGTGTCTACTTTTAAAATTTGATATATTTTGGTTCAGATGTTCAGGTTCAGTTGTCAAATTATTAAAATCATAGTTTTATATGTTTCATATTTTTATATTGTCTATTTTTTAATAATTTTGATACCAAAAGTTGTCAAATGATAAAATAGTCTAATGAGACTCCGATATTTTTAAATTTTGCAATTCTTAAATTTGCGTTGAATTCTGAGATGAACCAAAATTAGTTAAAATTAAGTTAGTGCTAAAAACCAAGAATACTATAGATCTAATTGTAGCAATAAAACTTAAGTAATTATTGCTTAATTTTAACAAAGTCAGTCAAATGATCATTACATTCATAAAGTTTTTCGTTTAAATTTGTACATTTTAAAATTTTAAATTCTGGGCTTATCAGAGTTTCAAACTCCAAGATTTTTTTATGCTGATCTTTATTTCTTAAATTTTTAGGTTGACAGGATTTAGGTTTGTCAATCATTGTTTCGCTGGATTCTTTATTATTTTTAAATCTATAAAATTTTCTACCTGAGTCAAGCTTTCTGAATCATTTTTAAACACTTTGTATCTTTAAAATCTTAAAATTTTTAAACTTTTTGTTTTTTAGAAGAATATTTAATTTCTGCAAAAGTTTTTACATGAAGACTGTACCTTAAAATGTTTTTTAACTAGTGTAAAATTTTTAGATTCTTTTTTTTTTGAATTGCTTATATTTTTTGTATTTAATTCTACGGATCTTGTAAATTTTAATTTTTTAAACTTTTCGTTCTTTTCAAGTATGAAGTTTTAATTTTTTTTCAAATTCTTGTATATATTTTAATTACCACTTATTTTTACTTTTTGTGCAATTGTACAACTTGAGTTCTTAAAGTTCTTAAATTTTTAAATTTTTTATTTATCAGATTTTTAAGACTAGGTTGTCAAAATTCTATTTTTTTTTAATTTATATTAATTGCAATTTTTTGATTTCTCAAATGCTTTAAACGTTTCAAACCTTTTTTCTTTCATATTGTTTAAACGCACTAAAATATGATAATCTAAAAGGTCTGTAAAATCTTGGAAAACTTAAACAATTCCTAGTTTTCCAGCAATTTTCACATAAACAACGATTTGTTGGAAATGCAGTTTCATGTAATCTTCTATGTTAATTTCATTGGTCTCAATGTTATAAAGTGCGATGTTGATATTATTTAATTAATCTTGTAAAAATATTAAATATTTTCTAGATTTTTTGCATTTTAAATAACAAAAATATTAGTTTCCCTTATTTATAGTTTTAAAAATTTTCTAATTTTTTAATTGCTGCATATTCTAAATTTTTTGTATTTTTATTATGTATACGTAGTTTCTAGAATCTTTGTATTGTGTAATTCGTCCTTGGAATTTGGCACCACTTTAAAGCTTTAAGATTTTTAGATGCTTCATTTTTTGGATGTTTTTAAAGTTTTGCACTTTTTGTTTTCCCCAATTCTCTGAATCCTATACTCTTTAAATTCCTTATTTTTTTTTAAATTTTTAGATACCAATGATTTTTTAGATTTTCTAAATTTTTAATATCGTCTTTGTGCACTTTTTACTTGATTCTTCAAACTCTTTCAACGTTTTTAAATATTGTATATTGTATAGATCACTTTTCTATTGTAATTCAGACAGATTTTTCTGATTTTTTTCTATTCTGTCGAAGTTTTTAATTTTTTTTAATTCTTCAGATTATCTGTTTTTTTTCTTAAATTGTTATTCTTAGATTGTTTCCATACTTTGTAAGCTTCATCGAAGCAAGATTATAACATTTCAAAAAGTTAAAAAAATTCTCTTGATACTCGTAAAATTTAAATTCAGATAAATTTGATTAATCACTTTTGATTTTGGTTAAAACTATTCTGCATAACGAAACAATCTCAAACTTTCCAAAAAACATAATCAATAAAAAGACAACCAAAAATTGTGGAAGACAGCATTGTGCTATATTTTCATTAAAATAAATATAGCTGTCATCCCTCTTACCTATTTCTACGAATTCGTTCTCACCCATATCTCGCCACAAAAAAAAAACTCGATGATGTATTTCGTGCTTTAATATGATCTGAAATACACAAAGTCCTCGCTCAGGTTACTTCACCAACCTACAGATCTCGTTATTTTAAAGGTGGATTTTCTTACGTTATTATTTTGAGATAAAAAGCCACACTTCTTCGACCAAGACAACTCTAACCGTCTCATTTTAATTCTGTGCATTACCAACCCCGCAAAGATAAGTGTAAAATAAGTGTAGTTCATTAATTGTGCTCTACGTCTTGACAATGTTAATTATTAATTAAAGTTCCAGACTTCGGCTTTGTAGCTGTAATCTGAAGAGCAGAGGTGTCTGTAAGAGGGGTTAACAATTTCATTAATATCCCCCAAAAGTGTCTGTCTTGTAACCTCTTATTTCTCGTTTCATTTAAAATGTTATTAACTTTTAACATCGATTTAAACTAGTCGTTGCATAGAAAATATCAATATCTTTTCCTTTTGTTAAAGCTTTAGCAGGAGACGTTGTTAACATGTTTGTCCTCAATTTGAAAGGGTAAAGGACCCGTCATTCTCTTTACAGGATAAGTTAAACATGATTCATTGATTCTAGCTTGACATAGTTTCATGAATCTTTGCTAATTAAGCTGTTTCTATTACAAACCAGAATGCACTGTGTATTAATGATAATTAAAATAATGTTATTAACATTGGAACATTTATAGTTTTATTAAACGAATTGCAGGTATCAATTTAATCGAAATTAACGTGGCTTTTGCACATACTGACAGGTTAAAAGAGAACAAAGCGTTGGATACAACGTTATTCCGTTATTTTATTATAAACATTGCATAAAATATCATGACAAAGAATGGATATTTGTCTATATTCGTTGTTTTATTTATAACGTGCTAAAAGGTAACTTTTTGCGCTTTCATTATTTCAGAAAACAAAGCAAAAATTTTTGTTTGATTGACTACGGTTTGGCAGTCTCATCAAATATTCCTGACACAGATTTTCGTTTTGATTTTTATTACAGATATCTGCTTATACTTATAGGACAAATATGTAATTTTAAAGAAGTCAACACAGTTTTTTTTTCTTGTGAAGCTTGGAAAGCTGATTTCCTGATCGTTACCTGTAAATTTCGTGTTTTTGGATCTAAAAACTTAACTCATATCGATTATAGTTTACTACCAAATAAAACCCAGGAAATGGTTATGTCCGTGCCATAATAAAGACAGTGTGGTAGTAGAAATAAAACAAGAAATAAACAAGAAACTCATGCAGGTTTAAAACCGGAAAGTTCCTCTTTTGGTATTACAAAAATAATTGGAAATTTTAGTATTTTAAGAAAACATTGTTATAAAAACATGTCCGGCAGAAGTTTGTGCGATTGTAAAATTATTACATGCTAACATTGTAGCATTTAAATAACAGTTTACAATTAAATAAAATAAACAGAAGTGCATGTTGAACGCCTATGAATAGAACTGTTGTATTATCCCGAAATAAATTTCTGTAAGGCGCGTTATCTCAACTCCGTTACAGAAAAAATCAAGACATTTTAAAATTACGTACACGTCTGCTCTAATAACGCAAGCAATTCTTCACTTTCACTTATTAAAATTAAGGATCAAACTTAGATCTTAGAAATTAAACTTTCATCATGGCGAGAAATGCTTAATTAGTTTGATGTGCAATGAATCATTAAATTAGCTACCACCCTTGATCCCAGACACATCGTACTTATTCATTAAGAGCACTAGGAATACACTAGCTAGGCATCCATATTGGAGTTTGTGTCAATTTGTGTCTATGACACAAGGTCAGGAATTTGTAATTCATATTAAATTTGGTGTTAGTCAAACCCACATTGAAAGTGGTTCAGTAGACACATTGAAGGGAACGATTAATATTAACTAGAGCAATCTAGTTGCGTGTATATTCATATTGTTACCATAAAATTTGAAAATTAGTATGCTTTTCTTGTATTGGGCTTGATAACAATTATTCTTCGGACATAAACTGTGATCTAATAAATTTAGTCTAAATCTAATGTGAGGAAAATGTAATAACATAAAAAAGTAAGAAATCTCAATAATTTAGAAACAACCAGAAGAGGTCTTAAATGAACGAAAAAGAACCAGAGTAGACATAATAAGAAATTTTGTATTTTTTGACAGTTTTAAAATTTTAGATCTTTTCGACAATTTTAAATTACATTGTTTCAACTGTACTCTGAAAAAAATATCTTTTAAATTTCCCAAATTTTATGTAGAACGGTTCGGATTTTTTAATACAATTTGTAGACTTGAAACTCTTGAAATTTACATTCTTGACAATTTTTGGATTGTCCATTTTACACATTCTTTTATTTTTTGTCCTTTTACTACTTCATAAATATTTTACATTTTCTAGGATCTCTATAGGTTATTAGTACTCGACAGATTCATTTTCTTTTGAGATTTGTATATTGTTTAATATTTTTCAAAAGTGTTTAGATTTTATAGCTACTTTTAGCATTGCATCAGTACCTACTGCTTATTATTTAAAAAGTTTTATTCCTTTTTATTTTTATTCGTTCTTTACATTTTTTAGTAACTTTTTTAAATTTTTGAATTTTCTTAATTTGTTAATTTTTTATTCGCTTTGATTTTTTCTATCCTGAATACTTTAAATTCCCTTTAAAATGATTTTCTTAGCTTTTAAATTTTTTAAATTTTTGTTTTTTCTATTTTTATTTTTTTTAGATTCTGTATCAAACTATTGAATCTTTTGGAATTATTTTTTTTTAATCTTTGAGCAAGTGGATTGTTTTGGTTCTTTGTACATTTTATATTTTTTAAAACTCGAGTTTGTAGATTTTTAATTTTTTTTTTAATATAAATTTCGTAGGTTTGTCTAACTTGTTTAATCTCAAAATTTTTGCATTTTTTAGATTAAATTGTTTCAAATCATGTATATTTCTGGTAAAAACCTATTTTTAAATTAATAAAATTCTGTTACCTTTTTAAATTTCTTTTTATTGGATAGATTCTATTTATGTCTTCAGCAATTTCAATTCTTTTTATTTTTATATTCTCCGAAACTGACAATTATAACTTTTCTAGGCCTTCTCTTTCATTCTTCTCATTCTTTAGGCGCTTATTATATCTTGTATTTTTTATATTCCTTGAATATTTTTATTAAATTTTCAAGATTTTGTGGTTTTTAAAGTTTTCTAATTTTTTGGATTTTCTGGAACCTTTCTTGCGTTTTTTTATCTTTGAATACTTCGAATCTATTTTATTTCTTTCATATTTCATTTTAAATTTTAATTTAATATAATTTTTACTATTTTCTACATTCTTTATATTTCCGATACTTTCTAGATTCATTTTTTCTAAAATTTTTAGATTCTTTGTGTTACTTTTTTCTATATTTTACATTAAAATTTTATAGTTTCTCCAAATTATTTTAATCTTTAAAATTCTTTGAGATTTAAGATTTTTTTGTGATTTTTTTTAGCTTTTTTATATTTTTGTAACCTGTTTCATACCTCAGATGTTTTAGTATTATTGAATTCTTTATATTGTTTAAAAACTTTAAAAATTTTCATTTTTTTTGTCGTTAAATCTATATTTAAATCTAGAAGGAATATAGTAAAATCTAAATATTTAAAAAAAGACACAAATAAAAAATCCGAACAATTTGTAAAATCTTCTTAGACGTAGAATATCTGAACTGAAACAACTGGGAAAAAAGTTAAAAGAGTGCAAAGAAACTACAAAATTAAAAACTTTTGAAAAAAGAGAGTTTGGACAATTTTCTTTATTCAAAGGTGTAAAACCTTAAAATAATGCAAATAATCTAAAAAAAAAAGTATATAAGAAGGACTCTAATAATAACTTAAAAAGTAATAAATAATAAATGCAAAAAGTTTACACATTTATAAAAACGAAGTAATACAGTTTTTATATATATTTTTTTTTCCCTCAGTAAACGTGAATTTTAGTACCTATAAATTCAAAATTAGTTTACTGGCAGCCTCGACAAGTTGATTAAATTTGAAATTTTTAATGTTAAGATAAAAGCCAACTCAATGTAGTAAAAAATAAATGCGCTTAAATTTATTGAAAATCAGTACAAATCACATTTATAAATATTATTGAACTCTCTTTTTAGAATTATCGTTAAGCAAGAGCTATAGAAAAATGTAACAAGATGACTAAATAAAAGATTTTGTGTATGCATTATAAATGTTTATTACCTGGTGAAGACATATTTTATAACGAAGAAAACTCCAACTATATAAACAAATACAATTTTCAAATGCCATCAGTTTTATACAAAATTGCACAAAATATAGAAAGCTTTCAATAACAACCAACTTTACAACGGCACATAAAGAGCTATCCAATTTCTTATTCATAAAAGTAAATCAGTAGATGTCCTCTACATCTCTATACTTACTTATCCCAAGGCACTTGTAAATAAACGGAAGAAAACTGAGTTTTCTTTCAAAAGCCATTATTTTACTCAAACTTCGATAAACCACCGAACTGTCTAGAGAATTATATCCACATTTACAACACAAAAACTTGTCGGTCAATTACAAGATTCATTGTTAGTTGGCAGTAATTCCACAGAGCAATTTTCTTTTGTGATTTTAAGGTCAACAATAACTTAGAGCACGTACCATTTATTTGGTTGGTATACAAAGTTTAAAAGGAGAGATTCGAAATATGTGTGAACAAAGCTTTGGCACTCAATGTAAACATGTGCGGCAGTAAAATCTTACGTAAATTAGTCTGGGAAGTTTTGATATCTACACAGAAATTTATTATTTTACTTTTAGAAAATGAATTCTCGTCTGATTTTCATAAGTAAAATGAATGAATAAAATCACAAAATCAGTCACAATCGGTCACACCGCAACTTGAAACGTAAACACAAAGCTCTTTTCGTCTAACTTGCTCTATCGTTTTTTTACTTTTTGTAAGAGAACCACATACTGCCAGACTTCTCTAAAATCTTTCCCGTTATTCACGTTACGTCAATAAACATGAATCTGAACGCAATTAAACGACCTTCACTGGCAGAGCTTCTAATAAATCAGTTGGAAAGCTGTCACTGCCTTTAACACCACATACAAATCTCATTCCACTTCATTAAGAATTCAAAAAAGTCTTTTAGCTTCATAATTATATTTATGACTACAGTATTCTCCGGCAATATGACGAGATTTTACAACCTTAACTTCATTAACGTCCATACAAATTACTTAATTTTTAGAATTAATTTCCGCATTAATTTAATAATCGAGCCGTAGAAAACAATTAACTTTTATGTCCGTTTCTTGCTTTTCCTTCTCCACTTGTGCCGGCTTGCGTTTTCCGTATAAAAAATTCATTAAAGAGTTACTCCAATTAAGCAAGTTGCTGTTTGGGATTACAGCTTTTATCTTGACATTTCCTACGTTCTTTGTGTATGGACAAGAATGTGTTTGTCCATTATTCAAACGGAGCCTAAACAAACAGATCTGCATCTCTAAACAAATTTCATCACACTATGACTACTTTATTAATTCATCCGTCCATTTGCAGACGCCGAAAGCTGGATTTTAATATTGAAATGTATTGTTAAGTTGTTTTAGGCTGCGCCGGACGGGAAAATTACGATTTTTGTGGTCAATTCAAACGAATCGTGATTAAAAATCGGGCTTAAAAAAACAAATCTACTCTAGAGATCAAACTGGTTGAAATGTAAATTTATTTTGGTTTAATGCCAGATGTGGGCTTAGGACATTTTAGTCGGAACACACCCACAAATGTTATAAATTTTGGATAACATCTCAACATGTTAGTGCCTACACTTTGTTGAAATACATGCACTAAAGAAGACATTAATAATTAGTTGAGGAACTCTAGAACTCCGGAATACATATTTTGTGGGGTTCTACACGATAAAACATAACAATCGTCACTTCGTCATAAAAGTGGAGTTTTTATCCCCCGAGACCACTCAACTTCCTACCTCAATTTTAACTTGGATTTTGTGAAACACGTCCAACATGGTTTCTACCATGCATCACGTGCTGTTTATTTAATAATTCGGAGCATCCTCATAAACCCGAAACTTCTACTTTACCACAACATCGTCAAATGATTGTTATTTATTTTACTTGTTTAACGATTTTTTGGGATATTATGTAGGGAAATATCGAATTCTGATTTTCCCTCGTCGTAAACAGAGAATGACCTTTGAAAAAGGAACAAAATTTGTGACATGTAATTAAAAACGGAGCTCGTGGTTTTCATTATTGTTTAGATTATCGGAAATGAAAATTTGCATACTAACTGTACATTGGTTTAATTTATAGAAATTTATTTTTCGGAAAATTAAGATAAATTTTAAACGGATTTGTAGACGTCATGTTCAGTGGCATTTTATGCAAATTCGTTAGCTGGAAGGGAAATAATAAATGGATCTAAACTACAATGTGTACTTACTTTAATAACAATTTATAGCGTAAATCAAGACCAAATGCGGCTGCACGATGCGTTGCATGATCTGGAATGAGATAACCAGAATGTTATTGCAGTTGTGCTAACCACAACATTCGTTAAAGTGTAACTTCAAGTATTCTGCTTTGTTTAAAAAAATCTTCTTTTTACCGTCGAAGAATGTTTTCTAGCTAAATAATGACCAAAACTCCATTTAGTATGTAGGCATGGTAAAAATCCTATTGTCTAAATTTTAAACAAAGAAGAGTTTAAAGTTTTGTAACATTTCTCGAAGTTATTAATGAATTAACGGTTTCTTCCATAAAGTTTGACTTGTTTTTCATTTTCCATTTATTTTATAACTGAAGGGCAAGTGAACTTTGATATTTCTATTTTTAAGAATGGGGATACAAAATGTCAATAAAACGTCTTTAAAATGCGCCGAACAATGTTTAAGAACAAACAGGAAACCTTTCATTTATTTTAAGTTCTAATTAAAAAAAAAAAAACAAAATGAGTCGTTAAAACAATTTTGTTAAATTTAGTTAAATTATATGGTGGTGGCCTTCAAGTACATTGATGTTTCTAAATTTCACTCAAATGTTCCAATAAAAAGCTGCAAATTTCTTAACTGAAAATACCGCTATACCACCTTCTATTCTATTCTATATTTCAATTATTTATTATTTATCTTTTGCTAATATTTATATCAAAATAAATTTAATAAACCCAAAAAAACATTTGAGCTTTCAAAAAATAAGAAATCTAACAATAATTTACCCTTCTCGGAAACTTAAAATCGTAAAAATAAGTCTGGATCTTTTACAAACCCTATAAAATTTAATAAAGAATTTAAAAAATTAAATGATACAAGATATTTAAAGCATTCAAAGGATGTACAGCATCCTCGATCTAAAGAAATAGTAGAAAATTTAGAAAATTAGAAAGAACTCGAAGAATGTAGAGATAATAAGAATTCAAACAATTAAATTTTATATTTTTTTATTCTAAAACTGTTAGATTCTTTAAAATTGCATCTTGCATCTAATTGAAAAGATCTTCAATTTTTGGACACTTTAGATATATTTGATATATTTAGACTATTAAAAAATAGTTTCAATCGAAAAAAAATTAAATAAAAAACCAAAATAAAAAATTTAAATAATCAAAGAAAATCCAAAAAATCGTTTAATTTAGTTCATAACTAAAAATCTAGACAATCTAAAAGACTTAAAAAGTTAGAAAGAATAAAAGTTTAAAGTATTAATTTTTATATATCTTTTAGATTTTTTAAGCTTCAAATTATTTAAATTTTTTGGATTATACATATGTATTGTTGAAATTCTAAAGATTTCCGAAGATCTAAAAAATAGATAAAAAAAACTATAGGAGATTGCATCAAATACAAGTATTTCGCAAGCAATTTTAGCAATATAGGGAATACAAAAAATATGTTAAGAGTTGCACAAAGTTAAAAAATCAAAAAATAATTTTAATAAATCTAAGAATTTACAAAAAAATACAATAATAGCATTTTAAGAGTAAAATTAATCTAAAGTAACCAAAGAATTTAAAATTTCTAGAAACAATTTGATAAAACTAAAGATTCCGAAGCGTATCAATACTCTAGAGAAATTAAAAACTCTTAAAAATAAAATCAAAATTCGGAGACGTAAAATACAAAAATTTTTGAAAATTTTGAAAAATCTAAGAATTTAAAAAGATAAACTAAACAAGATTAAAAAAAATAACTACCTATATGAAAATTAAAGAACTCAAAGAGTTAAAAATGAAACAACACAATATATCTAAAGTGTCCAAAAATTCAAGATTTTTTCAGTTAAATGCAAGATGAAATTTTAAAGAATCTAACAGTTTTAGAATAAAAAAATATAAAATTTAAAGAGTTTCATCTATAACATCTGAAAAATGGGAAAAATTCAAGAATTTTAAAAGATTTTAGTTTTAAAATATCTAAATTACTCAAAGAAGAAGTATTAGGTTAACCAGTGCTAAAAAATAATAAAAATGCTATCTGAAAATTTATAAAATTACTAGAAATATTTTTGAAAGATTTCGGTGATAAATTTAGCAAACACATAATTACAACTTGCTGCTAAAGCCCGATTAAAACTGACAAATTTTTTATTAATTTAATTTTTTTTAATTTTTTACACTTTTTTTTCTTTACACATTTTTTAGAAGTTTTAATTTTTTGGTTTTAATAAAACAAAAAATTTAAAAATCAGTTTTAAAACGTGCTGTATTAGTAATAATCAATAATTATTAAAGTTTCTAATGTAATTTTATTTTGGCATTTTACATTTTTTATGACATTTTAAAATATTTATGTTTACCAAAATATGCAAAACTCAATAACTAAATTAAATTTAAAAAATTACCTGGCGCATCCACCATTTTTATTTCAACACTTTCTAGCCCCCGTAAGCATAGAGATTATTTAAATTTTAATTTTTTATAAAGACATAATTTTAAATTTATTTTAATAATTTCACTACCAACACGTCGTTTTACACTCAGACTAAAAAATAAAAACCATTTATCAATTTTTGCATACAATGCTGCGTCACATTTACATTAATATAAAAACTCCACTTCCACTCTCTTTTACTATTATCCGGCTCCATTAGCTCATTTTACTTTGCAGTTAAAAATAAAGCAAGATTTTTGTGCTTCCTTGAAATAACCCACCTATTTCAGACGTGAATTAAAGTCACAAAAAACAGACTTGTGGTAAATGAGGCGCGATCATTAACAGCGCACTCGTCACACCCTAATAAACTCTATTGTGCCAAAAAGAATTTAACGTTGGCGATCGTGATACTATTCTTAAACCGTGGCTTAATTTTCATCAAGTAAAATCACGAACAAGAACCTTTCAATCAGTAATTGACTAATCCGCTTAAACAATTTTTAAAAATTTATGCGCTCTACAAGTATAAAAAACATGACGTTGAAATCAATAAAAAACATAAATTTTAATGCACATTTAAATATCTATTACTTTGATAAATGCATTGTTTGTTCTTCCATTTACTCATGAAAAGCGAAAAAAGGATAGTGACAGGAAATCAATAATGCATTCAATAGGATAAAAAAAATCTGTAAGCTGGATTAATTGTCGATAGTGAGTCGATCTGAGTTCAACTCAATTTCGTTAAACAACAGCAAATTAATTTTCCTTATAGGTTTCACTTTTAATTACTTAGTAGTCATTGCATTGTATCGAATTTAGTCAAAGTGAAATAATTAAATATTTTGTCTCTAATTAGTTCAAACAAAAAGGTGAAGGCTCATTGTTTAATTTGTTCACGAGAATATGGTTCAGTTATTTATATTTGTACTTTCTGTAGGTTGTATAATTTTGTCAAGCACTGGATCGTAAATCTGTGTTTACAGAAGTGTTGAAATGCTTATTCATCGACTCTTTACCTAATTACCAGGACAGTAATACATTTTTTTAGCGATCACTCTAAACGTTTACTTTATGGACTTTTTTGCGGCCATAAAAATGATTTTTATAGTTATCTATTAAAATAAACTTTACAAACTGAATCCTTATGTCTTACATTTTGCAACCAACAAATAATATTTAATCAAAAAAATTCTGGATGCACTTATGCCACAAAAATAATTTTTGTCTTTTTTTGGTATTTTTAGATTTTTTTGTTAATCGCTTAAATCTTATTATATACTGATAATTTGAGTTATCGATGAATTTTTACGTTTGGTTTTTTGTTGTTCTGTATTTTTTGAATCCTACAAGAAATTTTAATTTTTCAATTTTTTTCTATAATTCTTAAATAATTCGAATTTCTTTACATCTTATTTTGGATACTCTAAACTCGTTATAATGTTAAACAAATAAAATACCAGAGGTTTAAAAAATCCAACAAAAGTCTAAGTTTAAAAGAATTTCAAAACAGCCTAGTAAATCTAAAAATGTAGACAAACAAAAATGAAAAAAGAAATATATTTAGTCACTTTAGCATTCGTTGCATTTCCCCTGTTCTTCGAATCGTGTTCATTTGGAATGTCGGTCTACTAAAAAATCATTTTGTTTACACTTCATTACATAAATAGTTATCATAAAAACATACAGGGTGTTTTTGAAATGTATGTTCAAGATAAGTTCAACGTCAAACAAACGTTCGCGATTGAGATAAAATTTTCTGTAACTGAAGAAAGCGATGTGTGATATATCTGATAAAATGTTAAGATGACAAAGTAGACAAAAATTCAGACGTTTTAAAGTCTCTGGAAGAGAAAATCTTTATCAGGATAATGCAAAACAAGTTATAACTTTTTTGTTTATTGCATCACTTAGTAGTAAAAGATATAAAATTTTAAAACTTAGAACTTGGCTCGTCTATTTTTTCAGACAATTCTTTTATAAGTTTCATTAACAAGAGTTCTCTAACATTCATAGAAATTCTTATACTTTCCAAGATCAAAGAATAGCAGGTGCAGTTACAGGAAAGGTTTTAATTTTTTAAATTTTAACTTTGAAATACACCACCAACAGTTATCAACGCTGAACAAACAGTGCAAGTGACGTTTGTCGCTTTACCGTTGCTAAAGGATTCAATGAAAAATTAATTAAGCATATCAATTCTGCTATCAGTGCCTGAGAAATAAAATTAATTTTCTCTTGACAGTTTTATGATAAAAAAAAAGTTACGTTACTAGCATTTCAAATATGTAACATTAATTTGAACGTATACTTTTGTGCGCATTTTAAATTAGCATTTGATCGATTTGTAGCCCATACGAAAAAATAAACAAATATTTTAACAGTGTTTTCTATAAAAATAGTTTATGTTTGTTTATGATTTAACTTAATTCATCATAAAGTCTTGATAGACCGTTGATAATTCCAACAAAAATTATTTTTTTAAATGTTTTTTTCTTCCAAAATCTAACAAGGTAAACTCTCTGCGAACATCAGATCATTGTTTATTTTTATGTTTACAAGATGTAAATGCTATAAAAAATTTATTACATTACGCTGCAAAAATACGAGTTTAATAAACAATAATCTTCTGAAAAAAATACCGTAAAAGGAAACATTCCCAAAATAAGACAACATTTTTTTTTAAGCATTTGTGTATACAACTAGTAGATCAAAAATAATGTATTAAAATTGTGAGTGTAAAATTTACGAAATGCTCGGCACGTGGCAAAGAGTTCTTTAAGAAATTTCTTTCGCGAAGTTCCCATCATAAACTTCACCCACTTTGCATTTCTTCCCGCTTCCTTATCAGTAGAGATAAGTTAATTGAAATAACTGTGAATACGAGTAAAAAATTTTATTTGAATTTTGTTTTGAATAACACATTTTATTAAATTAGTCTTAATAAGCTTCCACTTTTTCCTTATTAACTTTTTCCCTGTGGCACATCCCTAGCCACTTTACCCGAACAAAATCTAAAGTTTACATGACCCAGAAACTAGACAAAATGTGTTTATCCCTGACCTTAACGCTATCAATTTCTTTCTGGATTTTCTTCAGTGATCCTTGCTCCAACTGCATCCAAATAAAATCACGTGGTTACTCCAACACAGTCTCAATTTTCCACTGTCTCATCATTTTATCCTTTAATCCACAAGCAAACAAATTTACGACTTAACGAACACTGAAAACTAAAGGTTCCGTTCCAAGTTTTAAAAACCAGTTTAGTTGGCCGCACAATACACTACAAAATAAATGTAACGAAACCGATCTAAAATCACTTTACGCGTTAATAGAATACGAAATCTGTCTTGGGAGTTTGTAAGATCGAAAATGGACTGAGGATAATGGCAGCTTCCTAAGTGTTTATCTCACACGCTGACCCTCTCTATGACTTGTGCATTAATTTGTTTATTTTCGGTCAATGGAATGATGTGATCGAGACAGGATAATTGGTGATTCAGTGACCCATGCGAAAAGTGCGACTTTTGCGAAATCGGTCAAATGATTCAACAGAGGTCGAGGAATTTAGAGAATTCAAGTTCACTTACGGGAATCATAAAAATCGAACATTGTGCAAATACAAATACTTCTTTAATGAAAAAAAAAACAGTCTTTTAAAGAGATTTATGGATTTATGGAGATCTTTCAAATATCTGGAATATTCAGTCCTCTAGAACTCCATTTGATGTATGTATAGGCATATCATGTTACATTTTGTCGCTCCAATAAAGGTAAACTTGACAGACACGAAAATCCGCGGCTTTATCGGAAGAAGAGTTCAAACGAACGTTTTGCAATCGTCTGCTTTACTTTAAACACTTTCTCTTGTCAGAGCATTTAACTTAAATATTGTCATAATTGAGTTTCATTCAGTTTTCTTTGTTACAAAGGACGCTAAGTTTATAACAGGCTCAAAGTCTGTCACAAACCCACGATCGCACATCTTTAGTACAACGTGCCTCTGGATTATAAAATGTATAAAGATTTAATTTTTATACCACCTACATGTTCCATGCACGCTCTAATTATGACTTGTGGTAGCTGGAACTAGCTGCGAGCATTATTTCCTAACAGCGGTCGCTGAATTTATAATTAATAATCATTTTAATGGGCGAAATTTGTGGTGGTAACAGGGAATTGCCCATTATCTTCCAATATTGCGAAATGAAAGTTAATTGTATTGTATGTATTTGAAGGTAGAAACAATTTCCATCTCATTTCTGTGGATGGAATTCAGCCTCGTTTTTATTATGGGTTCGGCGATTGTAGGATGGACTCAAAACAACTTTTGGTTAATTATTATTTTGCCAAATCTGGAGCATTCATTCAAACTCAATATCGATATGTTTCAATTATTGGAAAGTGATAAATTTATAAATGCATGTTAAATGACCTAGCTACCGTAAGGGCCAGTTCACATGATTTTTCCACATTGTCTACTTTGAAACGATAATATCACTAACAACTTACTAAATAACTTTTGACAGTAGCTATGTAAAAAATGAGAAAAACAGAAAATAACTAACGCTGTGTTTATTGCAGAACAAAACAAAACCTAGTTTTATATCCACAAGTGTAAAGAACCTTCTAATTTCCTACGTGTTAAATACAAAATTTTATCTAAACTTTACTTAAAGAAAAAAAGTTTTCGTATTTTTTTTTAGATTCAGTAATCACTTTTTCAGTGAGTAGAAAAAGTAGACTTTTTCCTACGAACACAGGCAAAACTAACTTAACTAAAAGTGTTTTCCGTCATCAAAACGATAAGTTAAATACTCAAAAAATTCTACCACAATTGCTGTTACTGAGTACAGAGAAGTTCGTAGGAAATCAGTTGTAAAAATAATGTCCTGTTTCCGCCCGGGATCGAACCGGGGACCTTGTGCGTGTGAAGCACACGTGATAACCACTACACTACGGAAACAACTTGTTTAAGGAGCTTAACCATAGAAGCAATTTTTTTTATTTTGAATTTGATCACAGTTATTTATTAAAGTTTAAATTAAAAAAAATACATGATAAATTTTATTTAAATTTTTTCATTTTTTTGTAATAATGTTCTATTTTCTTCAATTTCTCTTATATTTCGTTTCTCTTGATATTCGCATATACTTCAACAATACAAAGTAAATAACAACTAACAAGAATAAAGACAAATTATGGAAATTGTTAGGTAATAAAAAATATAAAAGAACAAGATGAATCCACCAAAAAGTTGTCCTTGAAGTCTTATTGTTTAAGGATTTCAGGTTTCTGATTTCTCAAATGTCTGAAATCTAAAAATTCTGTTTTCTGGATTCTAAAATTTTATTTTTTATGACATTTTATTTTACGTTTTCTTATTTTTAAGTTTTTATGTTATCAGGCTTCCAAGTATTTTTTTCTCAGGTTTTTACGTTTAAGCTTTCCAAACTCACGAACTCTCAGGTTGGCAGATTCTTGAGTTCCATATTTAGTTTTTCAAATTGTTAGATTTTTAAATTTTTAAATAGCCACCTGCATGTTTGAATTCTTTGTAGATCTTAAGTTCTAAAAAACAAATTTCTATAAACCTAAGGTTTTCATATTATTGTTGGCTTATGACAGTCTCGTGTTGTTTCGAGGAGTTTTTATAACCAAAGATTCTGGTTGGCAGTTTTAATGCTATTGTGTCACAGGATTTCTAGTTTTTAGGTTCAGGTCTATACAGTTCCAATTTTTAAGTATGGAACTTCTCAAGTTATGAAATTCATAGGTTCTAACATAACATTTATGCCTTTTATTTTACTAGTTCTCAGAATTTTACATTTTCAATTTTTTACTTTCGAAAATTATTAATTATTAAGTTATTTACATTCTCATCTTTTTAGTTCTGAGAAGTTTTTCAGCTTCTGAGGCTCTAGATCATTAAAATTTTTGATTTACATGTTATCAGCTTTCCAAATTTTCGTACTTTCTGGTTTTCCCAAACCCAATTCTTTTTAGACTTTTTGCTTCTCAGATATATTTTCATGTTTCTAAAATTTATTAGTTCTTAAACTTTCAACTTCCAATATTGCAACTTTTAAGTTTATAAGTGTTCGGATTTTTCTAAATTTCAGATTTTCGACTTCTCAGATTTCCAGACTCTTAGGTATTTATTAAACTACAAAGTTTTCAGGTTTTTAAAAATTTTTTATTCTCAGGTTTGCAAGTTTTCAAATCTTACACGTAAATGTTGCTTAGTTCAAAAACTAAAAATTTTAAAAAGTGACTAAGTACATATTTAGAATCTGACGATAAAATATTCTAATAATTTGGAATTCTAAGAATATGACAAGTAAAATATGTGAGAGAGTGTAGATATACAACTCAAGCACCTGAAATCCTGAGAATTCGAGAAAACCTTAGAATTTGAAGATTTAAGAACTTGAGACCTTAAATACCTTAAAACCTGAAAACATAAAAACCTTAAACCCAAAGTACCCAAGAATATAAAAATTTAGAAATTTAAAGATTTAAAACAACAAATACAGAAATTTGAGAAAATATTTTCTTTTATCCCCAAACCTGAGATTTTTTTTCGGGATTTTCGCTACAACAAGCATAAATAATTGGTCTTTAAATTTAATAACATTTTTCTCCATTCAATAACTCCTTGTTTCCACGTCTGTAAAATTCTTGAAGTGTCATGCTTATGAGTATATGCATAAGAAAGAGTTTTCTATTTGTTTTCGAAATCTACTCGTCCCGGCTGTCTTTTAATTTTTAATTGTAAACTTTAAAAAGTGATCTGTGTATATAAAGTAGCAATTAGAATTAAATCAGAAATTCTTGAAATTTTAATTAATACAATCTTAATAAGTACATATCATACTTTTAAAGTGAAGCGTGTGAATCATTTAAAAGGATAGTCTGGATGATCTGCAATTCTGCAAAAAAAATGATCAAAACTTCTTAGGTATTCCTGTAAATATACTAACCCTGGAATCACAGTCATATTCACCAATCGTCCTGATTCTCCCATATCCAAATCATACAAAATTTTCATGTCCGCCTCATCAATTTCAAAATCAAAAACATCGATGTTTTCCTCAATACGTTTTGGAGTTACACTTTTGGGTATAGCAGCGACACCAATTTGAAGAAGGAACCGCAAAGCAATTTGAGCTGGTGTCTTTGAATATTTTTCTGCAATTGTAACGATTGTTGGATCACTAAGAAGTTTAGGAAGCTCTCGTCTACAAAAAGATGTTACTCTTACAGTCAATAAAAAGAATAAAAATACTTTTGTCCTAGCTTTTCTAAAACCTGTTGCATATTTGGATTACCTAAAGGACAATATGCAACGACAGCAATTCTGTTTTTTTTACAAAAGTTGACAAGTTCTCGTTGCTGTAGGTAAACATGAAGTTCAACTTGTAAATTCGCAGGTTTGATTTTTGCCGACTCTAAAATTGTGGTAATCTGAGAAATATTGTAATTTGATAAACCGATGTTTTTTGCGCGTCCTTCTTGAACTTGTTCCTCCATTTTCTGAAATTATCATTGACGGTTACTTTATCTATTAAAGAGAAATAATTTTGTACCTGCCAAACACCAACGTGATCTGTTTTTTCCGCCAAGGTAATTTTACCATCTTCGAAATTTATACCAATAGGTGTATGGATCAAGTATAAGTCGACATAATCTAGCTGGAGATTTTCTAAAGATTTCTTTATAAAAAATTCAACCTTATCTGGATGGATTCCTGAGTGCGGTAGTTTAGTAGTAATAAATAAATCTTCTCTTTTGATTTTTCCAGATGATATCCATTCATTCAACACTCGACCTATTACTTTTTCATTTTCATAGATAAAAGCTGTGTCGATGTGGCGATATCCCAGTTCTAGAGCTGTATTGATGGCTGTTTCAACTTCTTGTTCTTCCTTAGTCTAATAATAAATTTTAGTATATCAACAGCATGTTACAAATAAATATCTAGTTCTATTTTTTTAATTGTTCTTGTTCAGAATAAAATTTACAAAACTATCTCGAAATGTACAAAACAGGTAATTTTTGACTAACCTCCCAAGTTCCAAGACCCAAAGCTGGCATCTTTTGACCCCTCAGGAATGTAAGAAAAATTCTTGAAGCCATCCTCACTTCGTAAAATTTTTAGCAGAGATATTTTCTTTGAAAGTAAACGATACTTATGAAAATACTTGTCTCAGATGTCGCTTATATATCTAAAATTGGAAATAATTAAGATAAAATTGTGGTGCAAGGTGCAAAAATTGCTTTCTAATCTACAAATATTGATTATTTTGTGATTATCAGAACAAGACTATTGTACAATTTATTGTGCAATAGATATTATTTATCTTTTATTTTATATAACAACTAAAAATTTTATTTATAACTTTGTTCAAAAAGATTTTATTTATTTACGGTTATTCTTAATGCACTTAACTTTTGAGTTCCAGGACCAAGCACTGGCAATTTTTCACCACTTTTTGACTACTATTTTGTTCTGTAGGAGTAAAATGACACACAGCTAACATTCCTACTAAATGAACAGTTAAATAAAAATGTGCAAACTAATGTTAAGAATAAGATAAAAAATTGCTGAGTAACAGAAAAACAAACCTAACTCCGAATTTTATTGTGCAGTTATTATAATTCATTTGTGATTCACACATAGTTTTCAAAAACTTCTGATATGCTACAAAGATAACAAAAAGACTGTTTGTTACTTGGAACTTTACCAAAAGTAATTATAATTGACGACACTTAACGTATTTTTACTCCTTTTATATAGCACTATAGCAAATATAGCACTCTGAAATTTGGCATTAATATTCTCTGTCGTATAGGTGACAGCCCAAATTAACCAATTATTCCAAAAAAAAAAAAAACATTCTAGGACTAGGAAAGATTATGGTGCGCATCAGTCAGGATCAAAAACTATGTGATATAAAGAGTAGAATTACAAAAAGTACACATTAAATGTATTAAAAACATTTAAAAAACTGAAAAATAAATAGATTTAATTGGTGCAAAGGTCACGTAGCCTTCGGAAGTGTTAACATCACTGCAAAGCTTAAATAAGTCATCAACTTCGTCGTCATCACGTGTACCATAAACAGATAGGACCACGATGATTAAAACAATTTACAAAGATCAAACTGCACACATTTAGGAGAAATAGATGGCTCGGACAATAATCAGAACCGTAATGATTATTTTGGTGTAACTATATAAACAAACTTATCGCTTAAATTAGTACAGGCAAAAATTAGAATAAACAACCCGAAATACAGCCAGACACTTTGACATATACACTTATGTCAAAAAACATGCAAACAGCTGAATTATTTTAACCAACACATACGAAATGACACAAGGGTTTATAAGTTTGAGCAAATAATAGCGTTTTCTACTGAAATTATGCATTATTAGCCGCCACGCACGATTATCCGACTTCCCCCTAACTGCAAAATATTTAAAATGTTGCTCCACTGAATACATAAAACCTACGACTTAAAGTATCTAAAAATAGGAAAATATGAGAATTTAAAAATTTAAGCAACTGAAAACTGAGATTGAAAATTTAAGAATCTGAAAACTGTGTCTTCATGAATTAATTTCATGAAATTCAAGATTCCAGTTTTGCTAACTGTTGATTTTGTCAATAAAACTCTGCAAATGTAACACCAAGACCCAAAATGAAATGTAATTTGAAAATCATTTTTAGTGCGAACTTTTGCATTCAGTAACTGATGTATGTGAACTCGAGAACCACGACAAAATAATATTTTTCAATGTTACTGTATGTTGTCAGATTATTCTTTGGTTAATTAAAACAAAAAAAAACACGTTTAATTCTCAATATACATGACAAATATGAATAAAATGTTTATTATGGCTTCAGGGAAAACATCGTTGATTATAATTCTCCACTGTAGTTTTGCATCGGTACAAAACGTAAGCTTCTTGCTGCCGAATGCGTAACAACGCTTCATAATTAGTTTTGTTGAATAATGTAACTAGTCTTGTTCGTGAAGCTTGGTTTTATTCGTACAATTTCAGTATGCTTCAAAAAGAAAAAGTGTGTTGTTTACATTTACAATCAAAAGTTTTGTGGTTTTGTTTTAAAAGTAATTAATTAAAATTGAATGAAATTGTGTTGTCATAATGTTCACTTCCAAGTGGTCAAAAAATGCCAGTGCTAGCTCTTAGAAGTTAAAAGAAAAGTAAACTTACATTGGTCCAACTACTAGAACATTTTGGATTTAAAATAGAATGATTAATATAATGAAAGAATTTAAAGAAATTTGGTACTGATAGTTTAGGTGTTAGATATTATATAAAAAAATATGATAACTATTGCACAATAAAAATAAAACAGTCTTATACAGATAACAAAACATACTAAAATGCTGCACACTAGGAAGTAATTTTATGAAACAACGCTTACACTTATCATCATGACACATCATAGACAAACATATTCAGTTCAGATAAACAGTTCGGTGCTATTATTATCTCAATAATTCAGTTATGCAATGAGATATATGAACGACACCTTATCCAATAAACAGTAACATAACTATCATCAATTTTTCATACATTTCTAAGCAATTACTTATTTTATAAATTTCAACATAGTTGTAGAAATTTTACTGCAAAGAAAAAGAGTTTTCAGGAAAAATTAGATCAAAGTGTGATTTTTCTTTAATAATAACTGTGGAAGTAACATTTTTTACAGGCAAAGCTTTCCAACTTCCTCGATGATCTAACAATTAATAAAATTGCCGCAAAATATTACATGACTGGGCTCAAATTGCGTTGAGGTTTCTTTCTCAAACTAATATTGCTGCTATACTAAAAAATGAATTGATATTTTTTACTACCTAGATGAGCGAGACGTGAAAACTTTGTTTGAATTAGAAATGAGAAAGTCGGCTAAGTTGTTAGATAAGATTTCAAGATTATTATATTTACAGGATTACGTTAAAAGTTTTGATGTATTTTGTGTAGGACTGCAAACTGTAAAAACTATAATTTTCAATGATTTACGAGTTCTAGTATAAGAACGAAACATTTACCTTAACATTTTTAAAAAAATATATTAAAACAAATTAAATATTTAGTTTCGTCTTAATTTTTGTATTATTAATGTCAAAAGCATGAAAAGGCACAAAATTCACTGTAATGGAAAAAAAAATTGATGAAATAAATCAGATTAAAAAGACTGCAATCATATATTCTTAGGTGTACTCTTAGTTGCATAACTTATAAATGTCAATCAAATTATTAAATAATATCTAATGATTACGCAATGAAATTTTGGAGTTTGCTATAATTTGTACTCCTAACTTTATGCAACATTAAAAACATTAGCTTGGAAGACAAGGAGGCTTTTATTAATATTACATATTTATGTTTTATTATTCATGTTATTTACACTTATAATTAACCAAAAACAAACTATTTTGTCTTTATTTTTGTAACTTTGAGTTAACATTCTAGACAGTAATTCTAGAACCATAATGTTTCTTGAACTGCCGTTTTAAGTTCTATTCAATCAAATAATTAAGAATTTAAAATTAAAGGAAATCTCACTACAATGTGCTCAAAAATTTATAACGACTGCTTCGATTTTAACTTTTTGATCACTCTGGATAACTAAAATAAATGATAAGTATTGCACAATAAAATGTAAGCGAAGACTGTAATCAATAAACAGTAAGCTGAGAGCTCTTATTATCTTGATAAGTCAGTGACGAACACAGATACGTAAACTACATCGTACACAATAACTCGCCACATAGTAATCCTTTCCTTGAAATACAAAACATCTTGAATTTTTTAATTAAAATGGCATCAAAAATTTTTCTTACACTTCTGAGAGGTCAGAAAATGCCAGCTTTGGGTCTCGGCACGTGGGAGGTAAGTCAACAACATTTAATTTTTACTTTGCCAATTTAATTTTGACCTGAGAAAATAAACCATTATAAACGCAGCTAAAACACGTCTGTTTTAACTTCCGCTGATACTATTATTTAATTATTAGGCTAAAGACGAGCAAGAAGTTGAAGCAGCTATAAATACAGCCTTAGAACTAGGATATCGTCACATCGACACAGCCTTTATCTACGAAAATGAAAAAGTCATAGGACGAGTATTGAAAGAATGGATCTCTTCCGGAAAAATCAGAAGGGAAGATTTATTTATCACCACCAAACTACCACCATCAGGAATCCATCCAGATAAAGTTGAATTCTATTTAAAACAATCTTTAGACAACCTTCAGTTGGATTACGTTGACTTATATTTGATCCATACGCCTATTGGAATGAAATTTGCAGACGGTAAATTTACAACGGAGGGAAAAACAGACCACGTTGGTACTTGGCAGGTACGAAAATATTCACACTAATGGTGAACTTTATTTAGAGTAACCACTTTTTATTTAATTTTAGAAAATGGAAGAACAAGTTCGTGAAGGACGTGCAAAAAACATCGGTCTATCAAATTTCAACATTTCTCAAGTTACTACCATTTTAGAGTCGGCAAAAATAAAACCTGCGAACTTACAAGTTGAGCTTCATATTTATTTACAGCAACGGGAGCTTGTCAACTTTTGTAAAAAAAATAGAATTACTGTCGTTGCATATTCTCCTTTAGGCAATCCAAATATGCAACAGTTTTTAGAAAAAATGGGACAAAAGTGTGTTTTCCCTTTATAATAATAATTGAATAATAATAGATTTTTACAGGCGAGAGCTACCCGTTCTTCTTAGGGATCCAACAGTTGCTAAAATTGCGGAAAAATATTCAAAGACACCAGCTCAAATTGCATTGCGGTTTCTTCTTCAAACTGGTGTTGCTGCTGTTCCGAAAAGTGTAACTCCGAAACGGATTGAGGAAAATATGGACATTTTTGATTTCGAAATAGATGAGAAGGATATGAATGCGTTATATGATTTAGACATGGGGGAGTCAGGCCGATTGATGGACATGAAAGCCATCCCAGGGTTAGTGTAATTTATTGAAGCGAGTTAATAAGTTTTCATGTATTTTCTTTGTAGGATTGAAGACCATCCAGATTTTCCATTCAAATAATTTACATTTTTCAGACTCATTTTCAGCCATAATTGCATAACGTGTCTCAGACAAAGCTTTCCTTTAATCCTGCTTGTGTCAGTCAATTTTTAAAAGCACAGTGGCTACTTGTGAATAAAATTTATTAATACATTTGATTGAATCTACCCAACAAAGTACTACTTTTATTATTTCTACCACAAAATACACAAAGGTGTATTATGTGTTGCATATTTACGCACTAACGTCAAATATGTCAAAATAAACATAACCTCAATCAACGAAAATAAGCAGCAAACTGTCTCCTTACCTAATTGTTAATTCTTAGCTTGAAAACGAACATAAACATGAGTAGTAGATTTGAAAAATTAGTAGTAGTAGTAGATTTTAAAAAACGTGTTAGATGTTTAATAATTTTTCTATTTCCTAAAATAATTATTACAAATACTTTTTTCAGATAGACTTTACAGCACATTTTTAAAATTTGCTTTCAGTTCACCCAGTGAACAACAAATGCCAGCTATTGGAAGATGGCAGGTGATCACTATTTATCAGAATATTTATCTATAAATTAGTTATTATCAGGCAAATTTCTCGAGGATATCGTCATATAGACGCTGCATTTGTATATAAGAATGAACGCGTTATCGGAAAAGCTTTTAAAAAATGCTACTCTTTGGGAAAACTAAAAACAGACGATCTCTCTATTACAACAAAATTACCACTAATGGAGGTGCATCCAACCAGATTGAAAAAGTCTTTAAATAGTCTACAGCTGGATTATATCGCCTTCTAATTCATTTTCTAGTTGGGTGTAAAAAGGATGGTTTTATCGGCCCGTTAATGAGCATAGGGAGACTGAAACTAAAGGGAAACAAATCAGGCAGCTATATGGCTGGTGTTTATCTATAAATTTAAACAATGAGAGTCTCATATTGAGAATAAGTTTGCAGCCCGTAAAAAACAGGATTATCTAACTACAACACTTCACAAGTGTCCACCACCTTCAAGCATAATTGTGATCAGACTGATAAAATTTAGTTATTGTAGTACAGTTTTTCTCAACGAAACTAACGTTCATAGATAATAACAACTATAAAGTGCATCATATGAAAAAAGACCATTTCATTTACATAGAGTTGGTAGGCTTCCAATTTCTATAAATTTTGATTATGGGCATTATGAACACGTACAAGATATCATCAACAATTTAAATGACTCAAATTATGTCGATTTGTGTAAATGGAAAAACAAGAAACTAGTTTTTATAGATTTATATCACCAAATACTCAATTTATTACGTTTTTAAATTAGGTGGGCTTTATTTGCCTCAGGTAGCTTAGAAGCAGAATGTGGAAAGTAGTAATAAAAATGAATAAGTAGTAAAATGTAAATTTAAAACAAAAAGAAAAAGAAAAGGGTGTGAACGAAGTGTAAAACTTAATACAGGTCCGGAAGGAATCAATAGTGTTGGATTGATTCCTCAGAAGACCAGATGACCAGGTGCTGAAGGAATGGAGGAAATGGATTAAAAGCTAAAGTTATATCACTCTCCCATTCATAGAGGATATTACTTGGTTTAATTGTCATTTTGCTTTGGTGAATTAAGTGGATGACGATGTAAACGCGAATTTGACGGAAGTGTAGCCTTTTTTTGGAGTTTTTAATAAAGTTAGTAGTTAAATTAAAGTTTTTATCAAATTATGAGTTAGTTTTGTATAAGGATTCGAGAACTAAAAAGTTTAAACATGGTGAAATCTACGATTTTTTGAAGTAAAAATGGTGGATGCGCCGGGCTCTAGTGGTAAAAAAATGCATGAACTTTAAGTATCACATTTTGCTCTATTAAGATTGTAGTTTTTCTCTATTTCTGTCTTATAAAAAACTTTAATTTACACCAGTTAAGCATTTTTAGATTGTCACGTGGGTTTACAACTGACAGCTTTGTGTGTATTATGAGTTGCATACTTTAGATTAAGATTCTTCTTATTATGCAATCTCCTTAAAGGTTAAAGAACTTGAAAATATAAACAGTGCCATCAGTAAATATCTGTCAACGCTTTGTACTTTTAAATAAATTAAATGTTAAAGACAGTTTTTGCCACAGTTTTTCACATCAAAAACTCTTTGAATATCCGTCATCCAGTCAAGTCTTTGTCAAAAATGGTGCTACCCACTGTTTTAACCCTTCCTAGTGGTCAAAAAATGCCATCATTAGGTTTAGGCACTTGGGAGGTAAGCACACACAAAAAATAAACGGTCATTAATTTTTTCTTTAGGCCAAAACTGAGGATGAAGTTGAAAAAGCTCTTAACGCAGCTCTTGAAAGTGGATATCGCCACATAGACACCGCATTTGTTTACGAAAATGAACGTGCTATTGGTAATGTGCTGAAAAAATGGTTTTCTTCTGAAAAACTTAAAAGAGAAGATTTGTTCATTACCACCAAGCTACCCATGGTGGGAGTTCATTATGACAGAGTGGAACTTTTCATCCAAAAATCTTTAGCTAACCTACAGTTAGACTACGTCGATTTGTATCTCATTCATTTCCCTGTTGGTTGTAAATATGAGGAGGGTGAAGTTAGACCTAAGTTCAATGAAAATGGGGTTATTGAAACAGAAGGAAAGACAGATTTTTTGGCACTGTGGAAAGTACCTTAAAATACCATTAAAAAAACAACAAAAAACACTCCACATTTGTAGAAAATGGAAGAGCAAGTAGATCTAGGCAGAGCCAAAAACATTGGTCTTTCAAACTTCAACATCTCGCAGATTTCCACGGTTCTACAATCAGCTCGCATTAAACCCGCAAATTTGCAAGTTGAGCTTCATGTGTACTTACAGCAACGGGAACTCGTCGAATTTTGCCACAAAAGTGGGATTACAGTTGTTGCTTATTCTCCTTTGGGCAATCCAGGGTTCAATAAGTTCTTAGAAAAGATTGGACAAAAGCATGTTTGTCGCTAGTTCTAAAACTTTTTCTAACTGTAAAATTGTAGACCTAGGGAATTACCGAATATTTTAGGAGACCCTGTCGTCACCACCCTTGCGCAAAAATATTCAAAAACTCCAGCTCAGATCGCTCTCAGATTTCTTATTCAAAGAGGAATAGCGGCTATCCCAAAGAGTGTCACTCCTGCTAGAATCAACGAAAATATCAATATCTTTGATTTTGCTTTGACTGATGAAGAGATGAACACTTTATATGGATTGGAAATTGGAGAGAAGGCTAGAGTGTGTGACTTCAAGGCTTTTCCAGGGTAAGTCTCGTTGAAATGTTTCTAGAGAAATTAACTTTTTTTGTAGTCTTGATACACATCCAGACTTTCCCTTTCCTAAATAAAGTGGCAGTTTTCTGACAGATGTACATTATATTTTTACTAAATATATGAAAGAGTACAAAAATTGAGTTTGAGTTGTGAAAACCAGTCCCAGTCTTACGCGCCATTTTTCATATTTGACATTATTTATGTTCCCTCACAAGTCGAGTGGAAATTCTTTTTGTCAAACCTAACCTCAAACATTTTGGCGCGAAAGTGAACTTATCCTGTGTTTACTGTTAGTTGAATCTCGTTAAAGCTCACTAAAACAACATGAGTTCATCCTCTTATAACGAAAATACACTACCTGATTTACTTCCTTTGTATTATAAACGAATATTTCCTCACGCGGCCTTCCACAAGTGGTTATGTTACGGTAAGTACAATAAATTATTCCAATTACCGTTAAAACCTGTCTTTAGGGGACCCCAAGAACTTCAACAAAAGAGAAATCTCGTTTACTCTCTATGGGGACATTTATCTGCGATACCAAGCGTTTGATACCGCGGAAGAGTTTGCACAAGCTCTCCACAAGAGATTCCCAATAAAGATAGATATCGGTGCTGTTTATCAGCAGAGTTTGAAAGGAAATACCGCTTCAGCTAAGAATACCGTGGAAAGAGAAGTTGTCTTTGATATAGATATGACTGATTATGATGAGATTAGAACATGTTGCTCTGGAGCTGATATTTGCACAAAGTGTTGGAAACTTATGAATATTGCTTGTAAAATTTTGGATAGAGCGTTGCGAGAGGACTTTGGATATGAACATATTTTATGGGTGTTTTCTGGGCGCAGAGGAATTCATTGTTGGATTGGGGATAAACAAGCTAGAAAAATGGATGATAATGAGAGGTCAGCTTTTGCTGAGTATTTCAGTGTCATAAAAGGAGGAGTGCATTCTCGGAAAGTCAGATTGCCTTACAACATACACTTTTCCTTAAAGTAATAGAAAAACAAACTTTTTAAGTATGATACAATATTTTTTCTATTGCAGGAGGGCCTTAAAAATAATAGATGAGTATTTTGAAAACACCATTGTTGTTGAACAGGATATTTTAGGCACTAACGAACGCTTGGTCTCGTTTTTAAGTAACATAGAAGAAGATATAAGACCATTATTTAGTGAGCCCATGTCCAGAGTAACCACTTCATCTGAACGCTGGACGGTCTTTCAAAATACTTTTCAAAAATTATTCAATGAAGTAAGAAAACGACCTCGTTATTTTAAAAGTATTTCTACATAACATTCCAGCAAAAAATACACAAATCGCTAAGACACATGGTAGAAGAAATAAAATTGTTTTACGCATATCCACGGCTTGATATAAACGTAACTAAAGCCAGGAACCATTTACTGAAAGCCCCTTTCTGTGTACACCCAAAAACTGGTAAAATTTCAGTGCCCATTAAAGCTAAGACCATTGATAATTTTTATCCCCATGACGTTCCCACAATTAGGTAAAGTATTTAATCAAATGAATAAATCATTTTTTGAATGAATTCTAGTCAACTTTTGGAGGAAATTGATACTTACCATGCTAAGGTCAAAGAACATGAACAAAAACTGATGGAGACATCGTCAGTTACACCAAGTGCTAAAATCCAAGATTTTAAAAAAACCAGCTTGTTCAAATATGTGGCTATCTTTAATGAATTTTTACGGGGGTTGCAAAGCGCTGCGGTTAAGGAAAGACAGCAGAATGGGAACAGTATAAGTATATAAGTGTCTATGGTTTGAGGAACATTTATGTCACCCTAAAAACAAAACGTCGCTTTATGTATATGTTTAGTTTTAACGTGATCAATTGGAATTTTGATGTTCAGAAGTATGTTTAGTTGTTTGTGTTGTAGATACGATAACTTTTACTATTTTTATGCTTAATTGAAAGGTAAAATACTGATTCATTGTTAATAAATTTTAATAAGGGTCATGTAAAATAAATGAATGTTATCTTTTTACAATAAAGACGATTTAATCAGCAATCAGCAAGGTTACCGAGATCACGAGACGAAAAATTATAAAGGATGATGGAAAGGGAATTACAAACGGGCTCCTAGAAGAGGTTAAAAATAACGCATGAACTAAGATAATGTTAATTTTGGGGAGTTATAGGAATTGTTTCAGAGTAGGTGAAACTTTTTTACAGTTTTTTTGGCGTAGAAAAGAAAGACTAAAAAATAACAAACGAAAGAATAATGCAGTCCTATAAGAATTGAGTTGCGAAAACGAACATACACAACATACCCAATGGAACCAAGATGCTTGGAAGAAAAGAAAAAGGTAATGTTGAACAAGAACCAATTAAACGACGTAAAGTACATTAACGATGAACTATGGAAAAACGCTAGAGAACTCTAGGGACTGATAAAGAAGAAAAAGTGATAAATTAATTTACGTAGACGAAATGACTGAGGCATGGATTATTTAATAGTTAACAAAAGAAAGAATAGAGAAAAACGACAAGAAGTAAAAAAAAGATGTCAATTAGGAAAAGGAAATTAACGAGAAATGGTCACAAATACATAAAGTGATTATGTGGTTCGACGAAAGATGCAAAAAGCCAAGCAAAGCCGAAGACAAAAGAGAATTTGAAGAAGATAGGAAAAAGGTAAAAATGTTGAAAGTGGAACAGAAATTCTCTAAATAAAACAAATAAACAAAATTACAGAGAAATCCAACCACAGACTAACACTTTATACATTAGAGATAACGAAGGAAGACATTAAAAAAAACACAACTTATTTTCGTTTATGCATAG
Source organism: Cynaeus angustus (assembly GCA_030157275.1). Taxonomy (NCBI): domain Eukaryota; kingdom Metazoa; phylum Arthropoda; class Insecta; order Coleoptera; family Tenebrionidae; genus Cynaeus; species Cynaeus angustus. The sequence goes on from CM058062.1 coordinate 18,015,648, forward strand.
GGCATACAAATCTCTTCCGATAATGTTTTTGGATATAAAAAAATCACTTGTAATTGATTGATTTTATGTGAATACCTATTTAAAGATAAGATTTGCCCCACTCAATTTAGAACCTATAAAATGTGCTGTTTTTAGTGCATAGGGTGTATAAGAGAGTTCAGTGTACATTTTTAGGATTATTAGCGAATGTTGTTAGTAAATTCCGAGAGCAAAGGACCTGGCAAAACCTTTTTGATATTTGACAGGTCCTTTGATATTGATATTTGTGGTCATCAAAAATCAAAAGTCTCATTTAACAAAAATAAATTACTAAATAACTTTTAGCTGTCTGCTAACACATTTTTGTCAACTGTACAAAATAATCCATGCAACTCATAACTTGTAAAAGTATCCTTAGCCAGTAAACTGGTCAAATTTTAGGTTAAAAATAAACAAGATATAGAAAATGTGGTGAAACGCTCGGCACATTTTGGTGATTCTAGAAAATTTTAGAAGAATAAGATAATAGCAAAATTTTAGAGAATATAAAAAATATACTAGATTTTTTGAAACTTAAAGAAATTAAACAATTGAAAGCGACAGAGTGATAGTAGTGCTTATATTTCAACTTGATTATCACATCAAATTATACTCAATAAAATATGCAGGCTGGTTCCCATAATTTTTTTTTTAATGTTTATGGATCAAGTTCCACGTGAATAATGTATTACAGGTTGAATTTAAAATTTGTCAGAGTCGTAAAGTTATGTGAATGAGTCTGTATATTCTGCATTTTGACAATGCGTTGACTAAAAAATATCTATTTATTGTTTTAATATCACAGATTTTCGATTATTCAAAACGCACCACTTTGTAAATTATACTAAAATAATTATAATCTGTATTCTACAATGCTTTGACTAAAAAATACTTATTTATTGCATTAAAGACAGTAATATCACAATGTTCTCATTATTATTTAAATAATAGTAGGTAATTAAATAATCCTTCCACACAATACTAAAAATGAGCTACACCAACAAGTATAGAACTTATTGTTAAGACACTTAAATAGTAAGTACTAAGTACAGTAACAGTATTTTTTCAGAAAAGCGTCATCAATACATTGACTATGAGAGCTGTAAACATCAAGTCTACTGATTCCGCCTTGCAACTGAAATTCTTTCTCGGTATTATTTTTATACAAAACTGTGGCTTCAAAAACTGCCTTCGGTTGCGTTTCTATGATCAGTAGAAAATATGTATCACTCTTATAGTTAAACTTTTCCGATTTGCTAGAAGCAATTATTTTATTTAGGGAATAATTGGCACATTTCGAATAATTTTGTTCGATTGGAATGATTTCATGTATTTGATCGATGATATATTTTGATACATCCTTTACTATTTCTTTTGTTTTATTGATTGAAGTGTATCCTGCACAAGTGCACCAATGCTGCTCTATTGCTGCGTCTTCGCAAGATCGTTCTGGTTCTTTTTTTGAAAATAAAGATCTGCATTTTGGGCATCCTTTGCTCCGTTTAATTTTATATTTGAAACCTGATAAAACTAAGATATGTTGCAGAGTCATGTATAAGTCGTAAGGATTCGTTAGATGGTAACGCTTGCGCTTCAAATTCATGTACTCAGCAGGAAATTGTCTTTTGAAGCGTTTGGGAATTGAAAAGTAGATGAAAGGAAGTCGTCCTTCCATCCAACCAACAGATGTGAAACGAATATCACCAAATCTCATTCCGTGGTCACTTAGAAAAATCACAAAGGAGTTTTCGATAGCTCCATTTTTGCTTATGTCTTCCAAAAAGATTTTAACTTTTGCATCCATGCTTGCTGCTCTATTTAAATTGTTATGACTAAACGAATTCATCCAAAATAATGAAAACGTGGGATAATCTTTAAAGGTCGACATAAAATCTTTTGCAAGGTTCATTATCCGTTCCCCTGCTGTTTTAGGACCTGTACAATATTTCAATTCATCTTTCCATATAATTTTCAGCTTTTCACTTCCGAGAATATAAGGCCTAAAGTAATAATCGGTGGGTGGTTGTGTGAAACCCTTTTTATGATAATTAAATGTAGTCATCCAACCTTCGTCTTCTGCGTAAGCTGTGATGTAGTCCAAATTTCGATAAGTGTACCAAATCAAAGGACAGTGATCTAGCTTGTTCAGTGTCTTCGGGTCGCAAATAGCGTCAGCGTAACTTTCATTGAATCCAGTCAAAATAGCCATCAGATTAGGGTAAGTGTTATCACCAATTTTGTTGTAACCTTCTAACGGCAACCATTTGTTTTTTTCTAGGAACTGCTGCGTAAGTGGAAAACTTCTTAAGAAATTTAACCTTGATATACTATCAATTGCCACAAGAGTAACACTGAAAGGATTGTTTCTTTTTTTATGAAAAGTTTTCATTTTTGTCTCTACTGGCTTGGTTATAGTAAGAACAGCATGAGTGTTTGTGTAAATACTTCTTTGACTATGATCATCCGTACAGTTAACCAGAACGAAATTTTGAATCGTCACATTATCTTTAAATTGCACGCAAGATGAGAATCTGGAACAAAATTATTAATAAACATCATTAACTAATTTTTCACTACCTGACATTGCTGTCCGGATCATTCTTCTTGTCTAAACGACTGATGTTGGAGTAACAACAGGTGAAGTTATTTGTAGTATAGGACGAAACTACTGTAGTATTTATATGGAGAGTCGCGACATTATCTATTTTCGTCACATAAGTTAGCAAATGTCTCCAGCTACAAAGAGTGTAGTTCTCTGGTATGAAGAATGGTAGTATTTCTGGATCAAAAGCGTCCAAATTATGAATCTTGCACTTTGAGGTAGCTACTAAATACTTTGAATCTAAAAAATAAAAGACTAAAGCTAGTATTTTAGACAACAATCTCGTACCTCTGAAATAAAAATCATCTAGTTCTAAAGAGAAGAGAACTGAACCTTCGGTGATGATATTATTCCAACCATCGAAATATATTGTGACAACACAAAAGCTTGAAAGCACAACAAAAAGTACGATTTTAGTTTGTGAGCCTGTCAGATGCTCCAACATTGTACTGAAAAAATTGTAACTGTCATTTTATTAAAATTGCGTGAAGTGTTATAACGTTATTAACCATGGACTTCTATGCATAAAAGGTTATCAATGCTTTTATTTCAAGACGAGAAGCATAAAAATATATTGATTCCAAAACAAAAATAAATAATCGTTTAGTTTATGCATAATACCCACAGCGTTGTAAAACGTGGCATCAAAAAAACATTAAGTATCTACGTCCAGTAGACATAAAATTTATTTTGATTTTTTGATTTATGAGGTACGTAAAACTTTTAGTGTATCCTAACAACGGGACACACCTTTGTTAGTTTACGTCAAATTAGTGACGAAAACTTCGCTTTTTGATTTTGTAACAGTAGTGAATACGTTTTTATTCGATCATTTAGTAGGGAGTAAAATGGTCGAGCAAAAAAGAGCACACACAGTTTCACCAAATTGTGTAACTTCTGTTATTCTTGTAACACATTATAATTAATTAAGTTGTATACTAAAATGAAAGTTATTAATCTTAAAAATACATGATTTACTTCAAATTTAATATATTTCAGAATAATGGTGTGATGGTATGAGCGCATATGTAAGTAGCAATAAATGAATGCATGGCTTTACTTGTACAGTTATACATTGTAAAATGTACTAAAATAAATACATTCCGTATTATGACAATGCATTGACTAGAAAATATTTATTGTACTAAATGCAGTAATATCACATGTTTTTTGATTATTATTAAAATACAAGAAAAAAATGCGTATCACAAACCTAGATTTTCTATCAATAACTAAAATCAGTAAAATTTTCTTGCACAGTAATAATAAAAATATTGCTGTTTTAATAACCAATTCGCATGGTTACATAGACGAAATCTTGAGAACTGCTAAGAATATTTCACAAAGAAAAGATCTAATGTCTTATGCCATTTTTGTTGAGAATATAAACAAACAGAGAACTTATTGAGGCACTTGAACCAAAACGGTATATGATTACCGGCAGTAACAGTACTTTTTTAAATAAGCATCGTCGATACATTCACTATGAGGTCTGTATATGTCAAGTCTGCTGATTCCACCTTGCAGTTGGAATTCTTCCTTGGCATCATTTTTATATAAAACAGTGGCTTCAAAAACTGCCTTCGGTTTTGTTTCGATTATCAGTAGAAAGTATGTATCATTTTTATAAGTAAAAGTTTCAGAAATACTAGAAGTGATTATTTTATTTACGATATATTTGGCACATATAGAATCACTACGTTTGGCATGAATGATTTCGTGTATTTGGCCGACGATATAATTTGCTGCATTCTTTATAGTTTTGTTCGTTTGACTTATAGGAGTGTAACCTGCGCAAGTGCACCAGTGTTGTTCAATTGCAGCATCTTCGCAAGATCTTTCGGGTTCTGTTTCTGTAAACAGAGATTTACACTTTGGGCAAGCTTTGCTGGGTCGTATTGTGTAGTTGAACCCTGATAATATCAAGATATGTTGTAGAGTCATGTGTAAGTCATAAGGATTGGTTAGATGATGTCGCTTGTTCTCCAAATTCCTATATTCAGAAGGAAATTGTCTCTTAAATCGTTCAGGTATCGATATGTAGATGAAAGGAAGTCGTTCTTCCAACCAACCGATAGACGTGTATCGACTATTTCCAAATCTCATGCCGTGATCACTGAGAAAAACCACGAAGGAGTTATCTAAAACCCCGCTGTTGCTGATATCTTCCAAAAACGCTTTAATTTTCTCATCCATTCCAGTCGGCGAACTTAAATGGTTATGGCTAAACGAATTCATCCAAAAAAAGGAAAAAGTAGGATAGTCTTTGAACGTTAGCACAAAATCTTTGGCGAGGTTCAATATTCGTTCTCCTGCCGTTTCAGGGCCTGTGCAATATTGCATATCGTCTTTTTTGACGATTTTTAGTTTCTCAGTTCCGAGGATATAGGGTCTGAAGTAATAATCTGTGGGTGGCTCCGTGAATCCTTTTTTCTTATAGTTGAAAGTATTGATCCAAGCTTCGTCTTCCCCATAACCTGTGATATAGTTCAATTTTCTATAATCGTACCAAATTAGAGGACAATGATCCAACTTGTTCAGTTTTTTCGGGTCGCAGGTAGCGTAGGCGTAACTTTCGTTATAACCGGTCAAAATCGCCATCACATTCGGAAACGTGTTGTCACCAATTTTGTTATACCCTTGTAAGGACATCCATTCGTTATCTACGAGAAATTGGTGGGTCAATGGTAGACTTCTTAGGAAGTTTAGCCTTGATATACTATCAATTCCCACAAAAGTCACACTGAAAGGATTAATGGTGTTGTTGTTAAAAACTTCCATCTTCGTCTTCACTGACTTAGTTATAGTGACAACAGCATGAGTGTTCTCGTAAACATTTTTATGACTTTGCCCATCTCTACATTTCACCAACACGAAATGTTGTATCGTCACGTTATCCTTAAATTCCACGCAGGATGAGATTCTGGAACAAAGTCATCAAAAAAAATCGTTACCTGCTTATTCACATTACTTGATTTTGTTGTCCGGACTGTTCTTGTTTTCTTGTCGAGTAATGTTGGCGTAACAACAGGATATGTCATTTTTTGTGTAGGACGGAACTATTTCAGTATCTATATGAAGAGTTGCGATATTGTCTATTTTCGTCACATAAGTCAGCAACGGTTTCTTGCTGCAAGGAGTGTATTTCTCTGGATGGAAGAATTTTCGGACTTGTGGATCGAAAGGGTCCAAATCTGGGATCTTGCATTTTGACGTAGCAACTAAGTACTTGGAATCTGAAAAACAATTGTAAGAACGGAAACTAGGAACAAGAGACTCGTACCGTTAAAAAGAAGTTCTTCGTTTTCCGTAGTAAACAGGAGCGAACTTTTGTCTATGAGATTGTTCCTGTCGTAAAAAAATATTGGGACAAAGCAGAGGACAGAAAGTGCACCGAGGAGGATGACTTTGTACACGGATCCTGGCATGTGGTCCAACATTGTGCTGTTATAAAAGCTGTAATAGAAAAAGAAACCTAAACAATTTAACTGTTATAAATGAAGATAATACAAATGCATGTGCAAAAAGTGGGTACCGTACTTTTTTGCAGTAACGCTAGTCAAATAATAATTGTATTGTTAGATTCTAAGACACTGAATCTTAAGTACTCTTAAATTTGAGAATCTCAAGTTCTCAGTTTTCTAGTTTGGAAATCGTATTCCTAATTTAAATACTTACAAGACTTTCGATGGTAACTAAAACATTTTCATAAAATCTTCCGCCGTATTTAAAATTCTCAGATCGTAGATTCTCAGATCTCGTATATTCTCAAACTTTATGTTAGTATTGACACTTAAATATAAATTTTACTTAGAAATTTTAGGATCCCAAATTAATAAAAGTTTTAAAAAAATAAGTAACTAACCTAGAAATTATCAATTACAGATATTTATATACTTATAAAAAAATGGTAAACCTAAAATAAAAACATCTTAAGTCGCTCTTACTGAAAGTATAATTTTATAATAAACCTTCTGCGCTTAGTAAAGAAACTAAAAAGAACAAATCCTAAATATATTAGACCTGTAATCCCCAAAAGCAGTAATATAATAAAATTAAAAATAAATTTCTAAAACGATTCTAAATTTTGTTAATCTTATAACATTTTTTATTCAAATTTGTTTCAGTAGTCTTCATCTTATACTTCAGCGTATTTAATAAAAACATTAAAATAAATTCTGGACAAATGAGGTTTATAGTCCCAAAATAAAACGCTTTTGTTTGGCTTAAAAAAAAATTTTTAAATTTTTTCTTGACCGCATTCGAAATTTGTAACTTATTGTTTGTACTAAATTAAGCGCACCGAGTAATTTTCAATAAAATTAAATCTGTAACCTTATAAATTGCATATAAATTATAAATTACTGGAAGTCATACTTTAATCAATTGATGGTAAATATTTCCATACTTTAAAAGAAAAAAATCACATTTGTTTCATTGCAGTTTTGTGATTCATTAGATACCATTTAAAAATACGTTAAAACTAGTAAAATGAGAAAAATTTAAGCCTAAAATTTTAGAAATAAACAATTTAATGAAAATTTCTAGCCTAAAAATTAATTTACAAAATCAATAAAAGTTTTACTTAATTTTTCGTCAATCTTTAAATATATTTCTTAAAATTTTCCTAAAAATTTCAAATACTTATGAATTTTGTTGATTTAAAATTTTTAGATCTCTTCAAATGAAGATATTATTTTGTATTTTAGAGTGTAAGATGCAGACGTAAGGAAATTAAATTCATAAATGAGAGAAAAAATGTCTTACAAATTTAGCTTTTTTTAAAATTTCTTTCATTAAACATATATAAATCGACAAAATCAGGACAGTTTGTTACTCAAATTTACAGGAATATATAGAACATCTTAATAAGCTGCTAATAAATCGTTTATCGTAAAATCAAAATTAATGATTTTTTTCGAGTCGTTGTTGAAAAACTGACTAGAAAAAACTGCCAGCCAAATCTATCGTTTAAAATAAAAAATACTAAAAAATTAATGAAAGAATGCAGTAGGTATTTTATCAATCCTTGCCCCAAATTTAGTTTTACTGTAATTTTTTTAATGAATGTGATAGTTTTTATTCAAATTTTACCGCTTACGACACTTAAAGATTAATGAATAAATTGTGTAATTTCAATGTAATTATTGAAATTGAAGCAGTGAGACGATAAAGTCTTCAAAGTTGTTTATGACCCATAAAATCTAGAATCTTTATGATCTTGGAAACTTTCTACATTTTTTTAAGAACTTACAAAGCGTGCACTTTAGAAAACTGAGGAACAGGAAACAGGAAAATAAAGTCAAAGTTAACTCTGAAAATGATGATATCATTGTCGAAAACTCGGTTTAGTACTTGCTTAAGACAATTTGTCGCTTGCACACATGAAAATTTTAAACTTTACAAAAAGAGAATCCACTTTTTAACATTGCCACAAAGGGCTGTCATATCTGACATTTAAAAGAGTGATAACATATTTTAATTTGGTAATTGATAATTATTTTTTACACTATTAATAATGTAAAAAAACATAATCGGCAATTTTATTTATTAAAAATTATCGTTGGAGTTGCAATTGGACTTGATAATTAATCACGCCAAATAAAATTTTTCAAATACTAGGAAATTGTAAGTACTCACCGTGGCGTTCATGTCCTCGAGATCAGCAGTCTACCATATACTTTTCGATTAAATAATTTCTCAAGGCGTTGAAATCCATTGTGATGGTAATTTAACCTTCAGGTAAAACGCAGATAAATGGTAGCAGATATTTCGGGGATTCATGATCTGGCGGGCAATTACTTTTATCTTCAATGTAAATCAAGCGATGGACAGAATGATGGTGTAATACCTAAAACATTTAGATTAAATCAAGGTTTGTTCACGTAATTCAAGCCAACTTTTTGCGGAGGTTCAGGGATTCATGAAGCATGTACTGGGAAGGGATGATTCTACGAGAATATCAATGATGTCGGAGTTTGCGTAGATGGAGAAGCGATAAAATTAATCAAACGATGGAACGAAAGTAGCGATATTAATTCGGTTATAAAAAATAACTTTTTCTTTGTTCAGGCTTTATGTTTAGCGACTTAAATTGATAAAATAACTAATAAAAAAATTAGTAGTGAAACCTTTAGCGGTCATGTCTACTGATTTAATTTTAAAGTGAGCAAAACTGTGTTAGATATTATTAATGACAAACCAATCGATTGTCACTGCGATTTGCAACACGTCAGAAATTTAGAAATTAATATTGTTATTAAATAAAAGTAATTGCAGGTAAACATGACAAGACTGGTTCTATTTTTGTTTTGTTGAACAGTTTATGTTGCAAATCAAGCATGAAAGTTACAAAAAAAGTTATTTGTGTGATGGCGGTCATTTGTTAAATTTTCGTAATTTATTTCTCTCGTGTTATTTTCTATCATGTTAAACATTTCGTCGCTTGTTCAACTAATTGGAAAGACCTTGTTGTAAATTTTATGGGGCCAATTGTAAAATTGTCTTACACTGATAATGGGTAATAAGTTTGCACGCACGACACAATTTGGTAATATTATAAAATCACCTTTTGCGATTGTAATTTCATAAAAAAAAATCTGGCGTGTTGGGAATTTTATGAAGCAGTTATCAATTTTTTCTACCCTTATCATATCAAGAGTGAGCGTTTATTATCTATAATTAAAAAAAAAGCTGGAATATTTTGCTACCAAAAATATCTCACCCCGTTTCGAGTCAATTAGAAATTTGTCCCGTCCAAAATCGCCACTACACCTTTAATTTTAATTATAACTTAGTCTTGACATTAAAGATGCGGCACTTTAATAGATTTGGCAAATACGGAGACCTCACTGTGCTCACGGTCTAAGAACGACTGTTTCACTGTGTTGTGTATCGTTTTATTTAAAACAATGTTTGTTAACAGTGCATCTAGTGGCGCAATTTAATGATCGTGAGAGACGCCAGTTTTTGCATCTGAACAAATGTGGAGAGTCCCAATAAAGCGTACACTCAGTATTGACACGTTTTGCCATCAATAAACAATTAAAATGGTTTTAATGAGAGCAATTTATTTTTGTCTCACGCGTTGAATATTAATAAATAAATATAATCGGTTGATTTTATGTCAAGACAAGTTTAGATTATCATAACACTGGGTATTTGTTTCGCAATCAAATGTAGGTAGTTTTAATACGTATTGTTTTCGGGTTGTTATAAATATGTAATCTAATGTTAGATAAAAGTCCTCCGTTTCCTTCTGCGTCAGCTTCGTGATAACGTAACAGAATGTTAAAAAACAATTGTTATGAGTTTATTTAAGCTTTTAGAACTTAAAGTTGTGATAATTAGTTCAAATCACCCTGTATAATGAGAAATCTAACGCTTAGATCTGGGATGTGTGTGAACGTATTGTTTACAACGAAAACATGTTGATAATTTTTATAGCAAGCAATGTTTGAACAAGCATGTGACAACCTAAAAAAATATATATCTGCTTAAGTTGATGAAATTCATCATTGCTATTTTCTATATTAATTGAATTAAATTAAACAACACTAAAAAACGGAATCAACAATTTAAAAAAAAAAAAAAGGTTTGTTCAGATCTCTAAAATTCATGGTTCTGTTATTTCTTATATTCTACGAATGCTTGATCTGTTAGATGAGTTTGATTCTTTCACTTCTCTCGTCTTTTTTTTACATCAATGTTTAGATCTAACAATAAATCTAAATCTTTCTGTTATTAAAATTTTTGATATTCTCTGTATTTTTAGAATCTAGATACGTTTTTTTATAATTCAATTTTTTTGTTTTTTTTTCGGAATTATTTAGATTTTGTGAAGTCTATAAATTTCTATTCGACAGTTTCTTTGTTTTTGTTACAATCAATTTAATAACTGTTAGATTTTTTAGGGCTTTTGTAATTACTGCAAACTTTATCTTCAGATCCTTCATTGAATCTTAAAAACTCGTTTATTTTTTGAATTGTTCAAAAAAACACACTAAAATTATAATTTTAAAGTTTACGTATTCAATAGAACCAAAAAATTATAAAAAATATTTCTTGGAAATTTTGTATCAAAATGATATTATTTAGAGGAAATAATAATTGTTTAGTAAAGTTTCAACGCATAAACTACGTTTTTAAAGATTTCACAAAATTGATAAATCTTAAAGATCTCCTCATGGAATTGATAGACGTTCCATTTGTTAAATAATTTAAAAATTTCAGAGGTTTTTGAAGATTTCAAATGTTTTAAGAGTATCTGAATATTCAATAATTAATAAACGTGAGAAAATCCAGAAACCCAAACGATTCTGAATATTTAGAAGATTTCACAAAAAGCGAAAAATTGAAATGTTTGAAAAGATTTCAAAGATTCTACAAAACTGAAAAATGCAAAAATTTTAAAGACTGTACACTTTGAAATGTTATGTAAGTAACAACATCTACAAAAATTTAAAGAATACAAAAAATTTCAAAAATCTTAAAAATTTAAAGATTATAAAGATTCAAGTGTATCCAAGTTTCTTAAGATTCGAATTGTTCAAAAATTAATTAATTAGTCTAAAAATTTTGTTATTTCAATAATTTTGTTTAAAGATCTCAAAGTAATTAATTTTTTTAAACGATATATAAAGTTATAATCGCGAACATTTAAAAAAATCGAAATTATCTAAAGTACTGCAAATTTTTTTTATTCCCATTATACCAAAGTTTAAATGTTTGTGACAAAAATCTTCAAATATCTCTAAAAATTTAACGCATCCAAAAAATGAATGAAGTTCAGAAATTTCAACAATTTTGAACATTATTTTATAAATTTTTAAGAAATTCAAAAGAAGAAATTTAAAGATCTTCAAATTTTAGAGTTTCAAAAACCAAGATTTTTCAGGACTATAAAATTTCAAGATCCTAAAATACCCACAGAATTGGAAGATTGCAAGAATTTCGGTGGTTCTATTTCGACTACGTCATATAAAAATTACATTTATACAAAAAATATAAAATTTACACAGAAATAAAAAAAAAAACAAAATTTTTAAAGATAAGGACAATCTCCACGGATTTTCTAATGCTCGAAAGATTTTTAAAAAAATCCTTAAGAGATTAAAAAAAACAACGTTACGTTCACGTTTCACAAAGAGGTTTACGACTTATTAATTACGAAAATGTCGAAAATCGTTTCAAGTCGGAACTCTGGAACGATTTACAGTATGAACAATTCTTCCCATACTTACAATTAGTAAACTACTTAAAGTTTAAAAATTTTGGGTTTCCCGAAAACGGTGCCTTCTTGAGAGAAAATGCCAAGAGCAAAAGTTGTTACGTAAACGTAAAAATATACAACTTTGGATAATTTTTTTATATGAATACAATTATAAAATTGTTTACAAAGTAAGAATCTTGCAGTTTATGCAGTTTATCTGTAAAATATGAAAAAAACATATATAAGATGATAAAATCCAAAAAATTAATTATTAAAATAATTTAGAACTTAAAATATAAGCAAAACATTTAAATTCCTCTCTATAAATATCACTATCTACATTTCTGGGTGAAACGCATTGTTTTTTCGTACATCAGTAAACACGAACCTCTTTTCAAAATTGCGCAATAAGTTGTTATAAAATTTCTCTCCAACGAGGCGTTCAGAACTATTTTCCAAGAATTACATAATCGTTTGAGATATGAAAATTATAGGGTTTCCTACGATTCGTGTTGTCTTTGCTTGGGATGACGTAAAAGAATAAATGCTAATTTAAAGTAAAATGGTCTTACACCAACGTGCGTGTCGCAGATTTATTCATCTATTACTAACAATTTTTCTTAAAACACCATTTATCGTTTTGCGCTTTTTTTGTGTCAACTAAGTTGACTTCAGTGTCTTCGTTCAGTATCGAAAAAGATTGATACTTTTGTTACTATAAATACAATTTAAAGTTTGTTAAAATCATGAATGTTATTTTTTCTTGTAGGTATGAAGAGGTACTAAGCTAAAGTTCATCTTTATCCAGAAATAGTTTAGAAATAGTTAGTACTTCAAATATTTAGTTTTAGTTTTCCATTTATATATAAAGATATTTATGTGTTTCGAATTTCGATAAATAGAACGATTCTGTCTTCATTTCATTCGAACTTTTTGCGCTGTACGATTTGGTGCAAATTCTCCACCGCTGACGAGGAGACGGAAATCAGATTATTTTTTCCTAAGGCTTCTTCAGCATATGGGTTTCCAGTCAGTGCCAGTAAAATGTACTCATCAAGTAAATTAAGTGTCGCTAAAATGATTTTTGTTAAAATTGATTTTAAATTAGTAACTGCACTGTTTTTGATTTTATTATTGTCTCCCTTAAGAATAACAGGCGACGAAAATAAATTTCTAGATGATGTTTGTGGCAACATTAACGGACAACGCATTTATCTCGAATATGGTGAAACTGGAACATTGGAAGCCAAATATCAAAACAACATGATAGATAAATTCGTCAATAGCAGATTTGGTAATCAAAAACGTTGTACGGTGGAGTTTATTTCATGTCCGTCGTGCATCATAAATATAAAGTTTAAGTAAGTATTGAATTTCCGATATTCACCCCATAATATAACGTTGTTGGAAGGTATTTGAATTTATCGCGAAATTGTGGCCGATCCACCGTTTTTGATGTCTGCGGTTGCGATTATGTCTGGATTTATGAACCAACGTTTGAACAATCTTCGGAGCAATTCTGTGGGCGATTTATTGTCAGCAACTTTTCCGCGTTGGAATACAAATCTCAAACTCGTAAAGTGGTCGTAGAATTTTTATACAGCAAAGATTACGAACACGCTTTCACGTTGGAATATTTTTCAGAACGTGAGTAACACTATGCAATTATGTAATTTTGAAACGTCAATTTGTTAGGTAACAAAATTCAGTTGACTGGTTTTCCAAAATTTGGAAACATTAACAATGGCAGTCAAACAATTACGACACCTTTTTTTCCTAATTTGTACCCAACTGATTTAACAATGGAGCACGTAGTTAGTTGCGAATCGACCAATGAAACGTGTCGAATTAGTTTAGTTTTTTTGGATTTTTTAATAGCACCGGCTACTATTATGGACGTTAGTGTCGGCAGGATTTGCTATTGTAGGATAAATTTAGACTTGGTTTCAGTTTTTTGATTGGAACAGCGAACGCATATATGTAACGACCGGAAACATCTTCCGACCTCCGGTAATTATTACTTCCGGCCCTTCTTTGGTGATAAGATTTTACGCAAATGGAGCAACGAATCTTGGTTTTAAGGCTTACTATTCGTTTATATTGGGACAAGTTCCCGAGACACAGCTAACACCAAATATCGATTGTGGGGGCCAAGTTAATAACTTAGGAGGTGGTATAACAATGATGAATATGGTACCAGAAGGCTTGAAATCGTTTGATTGTATTTGGTTGATTAAACCACCGGAAACGTACCTTCATATGAAGACGCATTTGTACGTGAAAGTAGTCAACTTTTCCGCTTTTGGTACCTAAGTTTATTTATAATGAAAACATTGCAAATGATGTAATTTCCAGCGGGAAGTACCGAATTAATTATTCACCAAGGTCTAACCTCCAATGGACCAATAATCGAGAATCTCAAACTCCCGTTACCACAGTTTCATGCAGCTAAAGAAAGAGAGCACGTGGTACCAATTTCTCAAGGATTCTACGTCAGATTCAAAGGACTCTTTCGCCCTGAATCTCATCTAGGTTTAGTATATGCAGCTTTCAATTACAAGGATTGCTTGGCAGGCTCTGACTTCCTCTGCCACAATAAGAGATGCATTTCTGCACTCTTGAGGTGTGATGGTTTTGATCACTGCGGTGATAACAGTGACGAGTTTTCTTCAAATTGTTTGAAAGACCTTCGTGACCGTCGGCAGTGGTCAAAAACTCCACATTTCTTATTTCCGAAGGTCGAAGGTCTACCCGAGATTGCGACGTCCACGATTGTATTCTTGTTGTCCAGTTTTGGTACTTTCGTCTTGACCATCACGAACATCTAAAGATTACATTTTGTAGGCCTGATTGGTTTTATTTTTGCAGTCATTATTCTACTGTATAGAGTTAACATCAAAACGCGGCATCAAAGACAGATTCAAGATCACATCGAAACTATTAACGCGATTTTAGAAGAGGGTGTAGGTGTTGTAGAGGAAGAAATTATAATCTCGGATGATCCACCGGACTATGAAGCACCACCTGACTACTCCGACGTCATGAAAACACTTCCAACCATAAACGAAAGGTACCTACATAGAAATTCAAATTTTCAGAGTTTATTTTGTGGAAAGATGCTCCAGGTGCAACGTACGGCGCGACTCGCAAAGTACTTCTTCGGATACTCCGAAAAATAACGTTCAAGGTACAAGTCGAAGTTGCCAAACAACTCCAGTGAGAATACCAGATTCACCACCTCCGGCTTATGACAGTAAGAAATAATCGCGATTTTTTTATAATAACAGATTTTGTTTCAGCCTCTTCAGTTTATGGTGTTAAGATGCAGAGATGTAAAATTTTCGAGAATTTTCACTTATCAACGTGGAATGCTAGCCGATTGATACGTCGGCGACGTACCAACAAAACAAAATGTTTTTCAGATTCCGAACTGGCTCAGGTTTCAAAAATTTTGACTGAAAGTAGTGTAAACAATTTGATAAAGATGAAAAAGAGTTTCACCACTGATGATATGAATTCGTTTATTTAGTTTCATATTATTTATGGTTATTACATACATCATCAGACGTCACATTGCTTCGATTAAGAAAATCGGTATAATAAATTGACTCACTTCCAGAAAAATACTTTCGATGAAAAAAAAAATTAACAATTAGTATCGAAACCACAAATAACTGTTTTCCACATCCTTCCTCAAAACAGGAGGAAAAATGTGTTTTCACCATTTCTATTTAAATCTTTAAAAAATTGTGAAATATTTTCTTTTAGGTCCAAATTTTGAAGATTATGTGAGCTTTTGTTAAAAAACATCTAAAACCACTTTCCACATCTATAATGAAATTAGTTTCCAGCACTACATTTGTATCGAAAATTGTCACGAAATAATCTGGAATAAAATTTTCATTTGCACTTTGTTTCGACTGGTTACCTGGTAAAATAAAAATCCTTACATTTTTTAGTTGTATTTAAGTACTTGTAGTTTTTCTGTAGTAGTGATTCGATATTTGTCAATTTTGATCGCTGCTGATTAAATACATCTCAGTGTTTATATTTATAGAGTGCTTTTGAGGCTAAAATGAGTAGAATTAAATTACAATTAGATAGGTGTAAATCTCAAGTGCCGGTAATTTGAATACGGCATGCACTTGAATAATTTAACGTTTATGTGGCCATAAAAACGTGTTATTTTAAGAAAATAGCATAATAACAACATAATAAAGGCGTATAAAGTTTATAAATCACTGAAGTCTTGATTTATTTACATTTCTTATTGTTACGACAATTTTAGTAACAATATAAGAGAACAATATAAACAGGCGAATTAAAATCACGAGTGATTTTATAAAACAATACTTTGATGAGAAAAATTGTTTTCATATTAAATTACGTCGCGTCAATTTATTTGTAAATAATTACATTCAACAAACAACAACTTTTATGCAATAAATAATTTGTGTCCTTCTGTCCTCCTTTTCAAGGTAAGATGTTACTAAGAAATATTTGAACTACAGACAGTTTTGCTCATTTTAATTAATTTTTAAGAATAAAAGTTGCCTCATTTCCGAAGGTTCTTAATTAATATTCGAAGAAGAAGGTACCTCATAATTACAGACGTGTCAATCTGAAAGTTCTCTCCTGATTATTATTTTTAATAATTGTTTATTACCAGGAAGCTAATCATCATCATAATGCATGATGCAGAGTGTGAAAGCAAGCGTAGTGATTACTCATGTGCTAAGAGATAATTCATAGAATTTTTCCTCATTTTTAGTCTTGGTTAATAAAGATTTTATTGACTGTATTTTAATAAAACTTCCTGTTGTTTGGAGTCTTTCAATATATCTAGCTTAACTTTCAACTTTAGGACAGCAAAAAAAGTACTTAAAAATAAACTACTTACATTTAAAATCCAAACCGTATTTTTTGTAATAAAGTGGGTCTTCAATTAAAGCAAAAACAAAACTGTGGATGAGAAGAGAAAGTACACTCTTATTTTTACACTTCTTTAATAATTTCTTTATCAAGCGTACAACTTGATTGCTATCGACAACCATAAAAATGTTTCACTACGTACGTTTATAAATTCTTGTTGCTTTTACGAATATCGTGGTCCACGTGTTATTTAGAACGTGTATATTAAACATTTCTCTTTTGATATGTACTTATAATTCAAGGATGTTTTTAATATCATTTAAACTAGATTACAAAATTTCTTACAAGCGTTTAAGTCATACGTTCACTTTCTTACACTAGTGTGTGCATTGGTGTAATAAATTAAAATCGTTATACATGTACTAAATTAATCCTGTTTTATACATTTTGTTGTTAACATAAATGATATTCTAGATTCTCGTTCTAAATTTGATAATGTCATTTTTTCCACTTAAACTACTGTACAATTAAAAAAATAATCATAGACAACATCTAAATTACAACTAATGAACACAAATTACCTAATTAATTCGGATAATTATTCAAAGATCAATATCTATTACCACTTTAGAAAAAAACAGAAGTAGAAAAACAAATTTAAATAACAATTCGTTTCCGTCGTGCATTAGCGTTAAACGATCATCCGTCTTTGAGAAACAGATAGTAAAGTTATTATCGACGTCTTAAATCAATACTTACCTTGACTAAGTTTGCATCCGAGTATGATATCATATCGTCTTTTAAATTAAACTATGAAAATAAAGACAAATGTTTATGACTACAAACTGATGACCTAGCTGTAATCACAACTGTATTGTAGTTTATGCTATCATCGCGACTGTATTGTCGTTTATGCCATCATTGATATTTTCCTTAGGTTTGTTAGGTTTTAAAAGTGGTACACTTAAAATAGTTTAGCATATTTTGATACATGTTGTGAACAGTTTAATTAAGGCATTAAAAATTTAATAAGTTTATGTGAAATTAAATTGGTTTGTTTTAAGACTTCTGAGATTATTGTATCTTTAGAATTCGCTTTGTATCCCATGAACTCTTCAAACTCATAGATTTTATTGTGTGTTTATTTACATGGATTTCTTAGAAGCTTGATTCTTTAAATTCTTTGGATTTTTAATAACTTTTTAAAACTTGCATTTCAGATTTTCAGACTTATTTTTTTTGTTATTGAAGTTGTGTTAAATTACTTAGATTTTTTTATTGCTATAGCTTGTTTAGTTTCTTCATATAACTTAGATTCTATAGATAACTCATTTTTTAGATGCCTTCAGTTATAAATGAAAAAAATTCTTAAAATTATTTATATTTTCTAAATTCAGTAAAAAAAAATCTAAAACAATTCAAATAGTAAAAATCTACATTTACGTACCACTTTAAGATTTAATTAATTTATGCTAGAGTTGTAAAGTTTACATATTACTAGATAAATAAAAAAATGTCTAAATCTGAAAGTTCCCTGTCATTGAAAAACTTTTTTTTTTAAATTTTGATTTTGTTAAAAATTTTTTACAATTAAGTATTCTTAAGATTCCAAAGCTTCCAAAAAAATTATCAAATCTCACAAACTTCTAGGTTTTCTTAAAATGTACCGATTCTAATGAAGTACAGCTTATATAGGTTAAGATTAAAATTAAACAAAATTGAAATATTTTGAACGACTCTTAATATTTCACATACTTTAAAGATCCTCAGTTACATAATATAAAAAAAAAACGAAGTTTAAGTATAATCTTAGAATTTTAAAATTTAGAAATTTAGTGGAATTTTATTAAGATACTCACAAAAACAAAGAATTTCAGTTATTCAAAAAGTAAAGATATCAAAATAACCAATGATTCCAAGATTACTTTATTTTAAACAACAAATTACCAATTTTACAGATTACCCACAGCCTGAAACTTTCTCAACAATTAAATACAAACTCCACAAAAATTATCACATCACCTTAAAATTTAGGGAAATAAGATAATTAAGACCCTTAAATTTACAGTGTAGCTCAAAGTGCTTAAAATAAGAACAAAAATATAAAAATATAAAAAATTAAATTGCATTAGTATCGTGTGTGTCCACCCCTGACTCGAAAAACAGTTTGTATTTGTCGAGGCATTCTTTTAAACAGGTTGACAATATACTCTTGTAGTATCAGATTCCATTTCTCTTAAGAATGCCCATACATGCTCAATGGAATTGAAGTCAGGACTTCGAGCTGGCCATTAAAAAGTTTCCCTAATAGTAGTCCTGGACTATGAGTGCTACATGTGGTCGAGCGTTATCATGCATCAAACAAAATTTTTTCCTATAAATGGGGCTATAAGGTTCAAAAATGTAACGTACGGTTGCGTATACGCAAAATCTGAAAAACTACATTCTGGCAGTCCGCTACTTCCCATTCAGATTGTTCTATAGTAAACTGTAGGCGGGCGGTTCGGTGTTCCTGGTAATTAAGGGTGCTTTTGTAGGCATACCTTTTGCACGAAAACGCAACATCTCAAAATGCAAAAAAATTTGAAGCATCCGAGTGGTGGATTTTTCTATAAACGATATTCTTTGAACTTTATATAAGTCATTGGAAAAAGGAATTCTAAAAATTCCACAAACAATATCAAATATCAAATTTTAAAATTTTGAAACATTCAAAGATCTGAAAGAAATCCAAAATTCCACAAGATTCTAATGTTCTTAAGTCATACAAAAAATCTACAAATTTTAGAAATTCTACAGAGAGATGTAACAATTGTGATGATTTTAAATGTTTTTAAAATTTTCGGAGGGTACACAGATTCTAATAAATATATTTTCAAAGTTAGGAATTACAAAAAATTACGCAAGGTATAAAATATTAAAGATTCAAAAATAAAAGGCATTTTTCTGCAATTTGCTGTTATTTGAAAAAATAACTAGGTTATTTTGAAAGTAACTAATCTAAATTAGAAAAACAAGATTTTTTAAAACCTTTGTTTTGTTTGTTTGTTTAGAATTTAATATCAAAAGGCAATTAACGTTAAGTATATAAAATGAAAAGTTTTGAAATTTGCAAAATAAACATCGTAATAATGTGCCGCTTTTATTCTATTTACATCTAGTAATTTATGTATGTTCATAACTTTATTATGGACAATAAATAATGAAAATAAAATGCGAAAACCGCTTACAATTTCGCAACGCCAAAATATTAACGAAATTATGGCTTCTATTGTTCTTTTTATGGGTCTTTTTATTTTTAGTTAATTCTTTAAAAACAAACAGGCAAAATCAATAATAAACATATTTTCTAATAAATCATACTTAAAGCGAACGACATAATTCTGCCAATTCTTTACTAAAAACAAAATTGTTCGAATTGCAAAATACTTATAACCAAACTTTCAAAAATTTGTTATCTCAAATATTCCAAAAATTCTTCATTTATTTTTAAGTGTTGAAAATTAGGTTCATCTCGACTTCAGTTGTAACAAAATGACCAAAAATTCTCCAGAAAATTTAATAATCTTGAAAGACGTTCTGAATCATTTAACTGCACTTGAGATTGATTGCTTTGGAAACTGATCGTTTAATCATCGATTATATTAACAGTATGAGAAATAACACAACCGGCTCTCGTGACTAACACCGATAATTAAAAATACATGAATACACTTATTTATTTAACAATAAATAACTATGTCACGTTTACAAGTCTTTCTGCTAATGGCAAAGATCCCAAGCCCCAAGCTTCCTCATATACATCTTGGAATTTGAAGAAACATACTGCGTAAATTTAACTGTAGTATACACTGTGGCTGCAGGTTTAGTTTTAATGACAACAAACAAATACTGTGTGTCGTTATGAGGAGGTAAAGCTTCCGAAATGCTAGCAAAGTGGACATAGTCTAATACAAAAGTGTAACAAGTCATGTTAAGTCGAATATATAAATCTACAGAGACATTTAATTTCTGCAGTACCACGTCTGTTACATTTTTAACATAAGTGTCGTTGACATCAATACTTTTAAAGTGTCCCATGCAAGTACACCACTCCGGGGGAATACCAGCGTATTTGCATGGTCGGTTTAATGGAATTTTGTTAAAAAGGGAGGTACATCGTGAACAGGCAAAGCTTTCTTGACTTGTATAGTTCGTTGAAAGTGTTAGAACGTGTTGAAGAGTCATGTACAAGTCATACGTGCTGGTCAATTTGTGTGAATTATTTTTGAGGTTGTTATACATCTCCGGGTACTTTTCCCGGAATTTTTTAGGAACCGAAATCATATTCAACGGCATTCTCTCTTCCAACCACCCAGTTTGCGTGCTTAGAATTTCACCAAAGCGGATTCCATGGTCACTTAACAAGACAACTATAGACTCATCCAACACTCCTTCGTTTTTGATATCAGTAAAAAACTGTTTCAGCTTTCCGTCCATTTGGTAAGGTGCGTTGATAGCGTCATGACTAAAAGTGTTCATCCAAAATATTCCAAAAGTTGACTGGTTTCTAAAAGTCGTAGAAAAGTCTTTAGCGAGGTTCAAAATCCGCTCTCCTGCTGTTTCAGGACCTGTACAATACGGCATGTCCTGACTGTACCGAATTGGTAAAGTTTCCGACGCTTCTATATAGGATTTGAAATAATAATCAGTCGGTGGGTTAGTAAATCCTTTTTTCTCATAGTTAAAAGTAGTGATAGGTGTGTTATCTTCAGCGTAAGCAGTGATGTAACCTTCATCACGATAGTTATACCAGATCATAGGACAATCATCCAGACCACCAACTTTCCGTGCGTTACATTTTTGTCGCAGCCCAGTCCAATTGAGACCAGTAAGAAAAGCCGCAAAGTTTGGAAACGTGTTGTCGGCAACTTTCGTGTAGCCCTTCATGGGGATAAAATCAGTCTCAATAAGGTAGTTATACGTCTCGTTCATCGTTCTTATGAAATTTAACCTAGAAATACTATCAATGACAATAAATAAGACACTAAATCTGTCCAAATTATCTGAAGGACTTCTTAATTTTGTTTTCAAGGAATCTTTTATAATAACTGGATTGTGAACGTTTTCGTAGACTATATGCGGTGGTTTTTTGCCGTTGTTTTCTCTACATGTGACTTTGACGATATCGTGAATTAGTGTCACAGGCTCATGGAAATGTTGACATTCTGATATGCTGAAAGTTCACAATGTATCTAAGTGAGGAAGTAAGGTCTTAGTTACTTGATTCCAACGTCCGGTTCTCCGACTGATCCGTTTCTAGTTACATAAGAGTAACAACAAGATATCTTTTCTTTAGTATACCTAGAAACTAGGTCGTGTCTTAGAAATAAGACAGCTTGGTGGTCAATTTTTTTGACGTAAGTTAAAAGTTCGGTTTCGTTGCAGGATAAGTAAGGCTGAGGTTGCATGATACTCTCTACTTCTTCATTAAAAGGTGAAATGTCAGGTATCTTACATTTTGCCGTGTTAAGTATGTATTCTACAAGAATAAAATTAATACAAAAAAATTAAGGCAAATCTTACCTTGAGTTAAAACGCAAGTCACTAGCGCCAAAATTATCACATTTACACTGAATGTTGGTAACATTTTTGTAAAGTTATTTGTGTCTTCAACAAACGGGACGAAATGATGAAACTAAAATTTAAATATGAGTTCATTATCTTGGACGACCTTATGTTGTTGCATTTACAGTTCTTATCGTGTGACAAGAATTTCCAGAAAAAATATTGGATTTAATTTATCATGGGTAATTATAATGATTGATGAATGTTATCACAGTCATTCACAAATATGAGTTTGTAACGTTAATTTTATCAGTACCGACGCGTTATAATTTGTCCACATTAAACGGTACCAATAAAAGTAAGCAATTACTTTTGACTTTAAATTTTGGAATTTCATGACAAGTTTAAGATGAGTTTTATCTATAAACGTCATATGTTTTCCTGGAACTTCAAACAAGTTTCTCACTACCATCTTCGTAAGTTGACATTACATTGTCAAAAAGACGACAAAAGTGGAAAGTAAGGAATTCAAGCAGATTGTATCTAAGAACAAAAAAGACGATTCACCGCGCAAGGATACTTTCCGCGGTAGGAACCTCCATCTCTCACTACACCATAACGGATACAAAATGTTAAATAGTCACAATAGAAAATTAGATATTTTATTTATTATCATTAACAATGATTTTAACTGAACACTTCTGGATGTTAAACAAAGGTCCATTACCTCAGAATTTACATGTCTTAAGTATTTCATTATTTTCACTATTGGAAACAGAAATTAATAAAATTCGCTATGTCAGTTTAATTGTCGTTCGCTGTATTATTATCGTCAGCTCCTCGGTCGATTTTGTAGTGATTTCGTATGAAATTCTTTTGACCGTTTGTACTTTATTACTTAAGGAGTCTCCACGTAGCCCCCTGCAATATCCTCCAAGTCTTTTAGTACTCGAGGTTCTCCTGAAGGTGTGACACATGTAATTTTTTAAATCTTTCAGATTCAAAAATCTTGAAATTTTCATTGGCATGGCCGACAAAGTATGCTTACCTACTACTTGTCGTACGCATTTACCGTTGCTACAACTCCAAAAGAATCGAGTTTTTTTGATTTTATTCAGTCGTAATTCCCACGTCAAGTTATTCAATATCTTAAAATTTCAAATTATAGAGCTCATCTGTCTGACACGCACCAGCGTACCATCGGAACTTTCATCATACGAAACAGATCGTCCGGAGCATCGTGTACATATAAGCATCGTTTTTCCTCTTAATAAATGATAGTACCTGCAAATATATTACTACAATTACTGATATTTAGAAAAAGGAGTACTTACCTGCTTGGATTATAATAATATCTAGATTTTCATGAACACACATTGTTAATTTCAACATTATTCAATTCATAAATTGTTTGGAAACTTCAGAACCGACAATCTTTCATTAAAATGTGCCAAAAATACAGTTCCTTAACATTTTTGGAAAAACATCAATTACCATAAGTTTGCTCATATCGACTTTTCTGGAAGAAGGGATGTTCGAGCTTTATTAGCAATGAATTGAATTTCAGGAAAAAAAAAAAATTCTTCTAAAGCACTCATTACAAATTAAAATTTTTGTGTTGGTAGCAGTTATTTGTTTTTCAAGCACCACAGTAACAGCCCCGTCCTGAGGCTAGATTTAAACAGTCGCAAATACAAAATCACAATTTGGATTAATTAATGTGGTAGTGAGAAAAACGTAACCATAACCGCCGTAACGGTGGCTTACTACCACCTTGAATAAAAAAGTTTATTTACTGTCACATGGAGTTCAAATAACTATTTCAGCATTGATATTTTAGTCCGTAAATTATTTGGAGCAAAAGTTTTTGCCAGTCCTAACAAATAATAGAACAAAATCTCTTCGTCAATTCCTCTTCTTTTTCTCCATTTGATGAATTCTTCGTATTCTTTTTCGTATCTATTTTTTTTATGAGTCGATGCAGCCGCTTCATCGAGAATTTCTTCATGAATTTTAGAAGAAATGCTTGCAAAATTTATGTTTTCTCATGATGGCCAAATTTATGCGCTATAGCTCGTATAAAAAAAATTATTACAAAATTCAGAGCGATCGAGCTGTTGACTATCAAATTTTACATAAGAGGGTTTAATAAAAATAACGTAGAATAGTTAGATAAGCATTTTTTAGAAAAAGTGTTTAAAATCATAATATCTACTAAAAATATAAAAAAGAAACTTTTTTCTGTTTCTTAAATTTTAATTTATTAATAAAACCGAGACGTGTGCTTAACCTCTAAGAGGACCACTATCTAACTAAACATCAAAAAACTGAGAAAGTCTACACTAT
Source organism: Cynaeus angustus (assembly GCA_030157275.1). Lineage (NCBI taxonomy): Eukaryota > Metazoa > Arthropoda > Insecta > Coleoptera > Tenebrionidae > Cynaeus > Cynaeus angustus. The sequence continues at coordinate 18,040,244 of CM058062.1, forward strand.
TGTGATTTTGAGCACTTACCTAAAAAGAGAAATCAGTTGTGAATTCTTATCCCAAAAATTATTAATAACAATAAAAAATAACTACATTTTTTTATCACCTTCTTTGGTTCTTGTTGAGCACCTGCTAAGAGCAAGTTTTTATTAATACCACTCATTACGTTTTATTAAACTGTGTGCCAAAAACTGTAAAAATGGGAAAGTTCAGATTTTAAGTGTAAATGAATAAACAACACAGGTAAATAAATATTTATTTCCAACAAAATTTTTTGAGCTTTAACTTAAATTTAACTTAAGCAGCTACATAATACTTTAAGAGTTACAGATTAACACCTAATTTTAATCTACGTGATGAGTCGCATGGTTGAGGAAATAATATACAAAATTTTTGGCATTGTACAGAATGTAGAGGAAATCAAACATCTAGTAACTATAAACTTCTTCCTTTAACAATCGGACATCCTGAAAAAAAAATTGGTATTAGCATACAAGCAAGCTATTGCATTGCTATTAAGTTTTTACACTGTTCATTAAACTGTCACAATTTGCAATGTACTTGTCATATTGTATTAAACTCTTTAGATATTTTTAATTCACGAGCTGTCAAGCATGGATGTTATATTAAACTTCATTTAAATTACATGTAAATATTGCTTTATCTCTTGATTGTCTTTCCGAGCACCATAAATGTTATATGACTCAGTCATTGTGTTAACCCTCTGGTTAAAGCTGCCAACATAACTATTAAAAGCGTTCCGTCATGTTTAGATAACCTTATAATAATAAATTAAGCTCAATTATATCCCCAAGTCGGGCGTAGCGTGACGACCTGCAAATAATTACTTACTACACACTGAACAATTCCTTTCGTCCGTGCCATCTCCGCAACCATCTCTTCCTGAGCAAGCAATAGCACTAGATCTGCATCTTCCATTTCCGCAGCGAAGCGGACAATATTCTGAGAGTCGTCTTCTAGCTCTTCCTCTGCAAATATGGGCAGGTTCATCGCTGCCATCGCTACAACCGATGATGGCGTTGCAGAATTCATACTCCGGTAAACATTTCCCATCCGCACATTGAAAGGTGTTTGGAGGACATCCATTTTTTCTCGTCGCTTGACAATCTACTTCATCTTCGCCTCCCGCACAATCTTTGACACCATCGCAACGACTAGCTCGAGATACACAACGACCTGAAGCTTTGCATCTGAAAGCTTCAGCAGGACATTTATTTCGAAAACATTCCTCGTCGGAGCCGTCGCTGCAATCCTTGCGGCCGTCACAGACAAAGAACCAGCTTATGCAGGTGCCAGTGCTTCGACACTATAACAATGGAATTAAATGTATTGATTTTAGATGCACTAACGTTTCATCAGTCATGCTAGCGCTTTCAAAGAAATATGTAGAGTAGAGAATTAATGGTTGAGTCCAAGAAACGAACGAGTAATAACCGGAAAATTATTTTTGCATTAATGGCTTCAATGGCCAAATTAGAGGATATGAAGTTATTTAGAGTAATGATGATGGAATAGATACAAGGATAACGTAGGTGGACTTACTGCTTGACGACCAAATGACGGTGATTAAAAAAGATTTGTATATTATTATATTTCCTGTCATATTTCAATCATAAATCCCAATTGATTCTTATCGGGAGAATTTATGGAAGCTGCCCACTCGTTCCAGGTTTAATTAAAAGTTCAGTTGAAAGCGATAGGATGTGGCTTTAACATTAATTACAGTTGAAAAAAAAAGTATTATGCAACATTTCAAAATAATATTTTTATTTTAAGTGCGACTATAACTCTGAATTTTAATCATTTATGATGACAAGCTGTATAACTTTAACTTTGTAGTAGGTATTATTATCAACCTTCTATTAAGCTATTCTCTTAATGGTGTTTTTACAAAAATTATATGTTTCATAACGATGCCATTAAACCACTTATTTTAATACACAAAAGAGCTTTCGATCTAGCAGTTTATTTGAGACCCTGTCCGTGTTTAGATTTACTGTTAAAAACTGTAACAAAATCTTGAAAATTACAGTTCGTGTAAAAATCTTGGGAGTAAGTAAAAAATGAAGCATATACAAGATTTTTTACGCAAGTATGGTTACAGGCGCATACGTAAGTATGCAAACGATTGAATGAGTTCTTAAGATACACTGGATTTTTTTAAATATTAATTAGTCACATTTTTTTATTTCTTTGTATATCTTGAACGTTTTCTAGGTGCCTTAAGTTTTCGACAGTCTCATTAATTTTTTGTTTCTTCAGATTTCTTTCAAATTTTATTTCTTGAATTTTTTAAATGCTTTGTATTCTTTATATTTTTAAATTTTTTACTTGTATCCGGTGCAAGTCTTTAATGCTAAATTTTTCCGACTATTTTATCTCATGCTTAGTATATTTGAAGACTTCCAGCATTAAAATTGATAACTATGATCTCCGATAATTATAAATATAATAATGTTGTTAAAATAATTTCCAATTTAAAAATTTCTAAGTTTATTTCTCATTTTTTCTAAAATTTTTCTTTTCATTTTTAGTTGACTCAGTTCTATAAAATCTCTAAAATTCATAAAAGTAAGAGTTCCTAAAATGTTTAACACTCCTGGAAATTCTTTACAATTCTATTATTTCCTAAGTTTGAAAGACTTTTATGATATAAATTTTCGCATTCTTAAGATTCTTAACATAATTCTAATTGTGATGATCTTTAAATTAGTTTATGAAGATTTTTTCATATATTTTTTTGCCTTCTTTTTTTCCTCTTGAATTTATTTCAACTTAAAAAATCTGAAGATGTTTCAATTCCATTTCAATTTTAACTGTAGAATACAAAGTTAGAGTTGCAATATGACAGCGACTTAAAAGTTACAGTTAAATTAAATTTTCTCAGTCCTCAGTTCTTTTTTCAAAAATTTCAAAATTGTCAAAAATTTATATATAAATTCCAATAATATGTTACGAAATTCTACAAAATATGCAAAATATAGAAACAATATTTATAATATGCAAATATGCAAAATAATAAATTCAGCTTAAACATCTTTAATTAAAGTAATTATTTGACAAACTGAAAATCAGGACACAGGCAAAAATCAACGTACATGTATAATATGACATTTTTTTCTGGTAAAATAAACGTAATTGATGCATCTTAATTTTTACATTTTAGCCTGTTACTTTATTATTTTTATGCTGACGCGTTTAAATTATGCTTTTTTTTAGTTTATAACCTACTGTAGCAAATTAGTTTAAATAAATCATAAATAACTGTGCGTAGTCAACTCGGCATACCCTTCTCGGTGTTATGAAATGTTTACATGGTGATAAAATTGATAATGTCAATAACTATATTTTAATTATATTTAATAATCTCAGAAAACTGAAGAAACTTTAAAAATAATCATCTAATTGTAATTTGTTTGTTTGTTTTTTTGGTGACATTAAGAAAAGAACTTCAAGAAGAAAGAAATTCATTATCGACTGTGATGAGAAACAATTTGCTGAATTCTTCCATATAAGCTAATAATTTTATAGAAAGATATTTTTTAGCTTCACTTCCGATATTGACTCTTCATTTCAACCCAATCATTTTTTTACGCTTGCATTATATTTTAGACAAATGGTCCTTTAATAAGGTAATTTTCCGAGAACCTGGTTCAAATTACGAAATAAAGTTGAACGAACTACTACCGAAGCCAAGGTCTTTTTTTCCAAGAACGACCTTGCTCTTCGTGATCTTTAAATTATCCATACCTGGAACGTCCCAGGGATGCATCCTCGATTCCTAGCAGAGCACCCAGTAGAATTCGTTTGTATAACACAATCGCAAACTCCATCCATGCATTTTGACGATGGATCAGACGCACGACATTGAAGATCGGTCACGCACGGAAGGCCTAAACTGACGGCCTCTGCTGCATCATCAACACGCGTTCTTATGCCTGTAGTTGCTGGAGGTATCGCTACAAGAAAAATTCACTTAATCTAGTGAAAGTGTACTTTTTGGTCATACTTATAGTAACCGTAGAAGAATCATTTATTCTGGGAATGGCAGTAGTGATTTTTGTTGAAATGACAGTTGCGACAGTTGTTGTTGGCCTTGCAGTAGTCGTGGTGGTGGCTTTGTCAAATTTACCTCCGATTAAATTAGAGTCAATGTCAGCTTCAGTTGTGGTAATCGGCGGTTTGGTTTGGAATGCAGACCTAACGCAGGAATCACCTACTTGTCGAAACGGTGAATTGCACTGACATCGTCCGAATAAATTTGGTATCAAAAAGTCACAATGGCTATCAGCTGTCCATAAACGACAATGTGCGTTACTGTAACAGACGTTTCCGGGTCTAGCAGCTGAAACAAAAGTGCAGTTAGCTGATGATACTTGTTATCGAAAAGTGCATATCTTCAGTAAAACACAAATTAGATAATAGCTTTTGATGCATCGTATGTGCATCTAACAATGATGCTTGTGAATTTAATTAAAGAATGCATATTGTGGTTCTTCTAGTTCTCAGGCCTATTCATCTTCCTTATAAGTTTCTTATCTAACGGTATCGTCTTCAAAGCAATTTTACACGAATTTTCTTAATGAACCCCAGCCATCTTACCAAGAACTGTCACGAGTTTCTTAATAGAATTAAAAATCGACAATGTGCTTTTTCAGCTTTGGTATTTTTTTAACAGTTCAACGCCTTTACAGCACGTTAAAGAAAGACACAATAATTGATCCATTGAATTTCAATTATATCGCTCAACTGTACATCGAACGGTATGCGAACCATTCAGTATTCACGATCAAAATGTAAAATGTGTGGCAAAACTGCGAAATGTTCGACTCTTTTTTCTTAACTGAAGGGCTCATTTGTCTGAGATGAATAAATCTGGATAATCATCTGTAATGTAGCTAATCAGTCATGTCACGCCAGAATGTTTCTACTTCGCTCTTCTAGCTATTTATGTTCACATAACTATGTAATTTATGTTTGTTAAACAATCTACTGACTGCCACACTGGAAAATGCAAATACTCCATCGAAACGAGCGTTACGGATGGTTATGATTAAGTTGTTATTTTTCATGTTCTCAGTCTAATAATAATAATGACACGGAAGGGTTCTTTTTCAATTGGAATTCTCCAAGGAGATCAATAAATTACACGACCATTTGTAATAGCAGTAAGTCATCCACGTCTGTGATACTTCCTACGTCTGTAATTAATGTGACTGGCGACTGGCATTGTTCACTTTAATTTTTCAAATTCTGTCAAATTGTGGGAATAAAGTTGGTAACCGGAAGGATGAAAGCAAGAAAATATTTAGTTAATTGTTCGGCTTACTCATATGATTATTCCCTCGAATTTTTCTACTTCCAATTGCGAACCGTCGCCAGGATTAAAGCGTAGATCTAGGAATGACAATATCAAGTTATATAGTAAAAGTTTATAATCGGATCCTGGGAACTGATTCAATTCTTGGAAAAAATCTTTATTTGTTTAATCCTTTCCCTCGGCATATTTATCTATCTTCTATCTTAACAAATTATAAACTTTTATTATCTGGGATAAAAGAATAATAAAATTTAATTGTAGTCTGCTAATGATTTATCTAAAAAAACTTGGGATTTGCGTGCATCGTTACTTTAAAAACCGTAATCATTAGTCTGTCGTTCCACAAAAGGAAGTCGGAAAAATGCGCAAATCAACATTTGTTGAGTTAACATAATTTTAGTCTACTATGGTGGGAAATTTCATTAGTAAAAAACACCGTTAATTTAGTTGTGAAAATAATTTATTTTTAGACAGCGTAGGAGTGAATTCAGAATGATGACTAATTTTAATTAGTCCAATATCTCATTTAATTGGGTGCTATTATAATGTTTTGTAAGTGAAACTGTAATCAAAGAGCGTTTCAAGTAGTCCGTGACTGCCGACGGCGAGGTTGTTGCTCATCAACTTTATGTATTCATTTTCTGCATATCGTATGTTTAAAATCTAACGAGATTTAAATCGATTAATCTAATGTTATGTTGCTACACTTTAGGTGGTAAAAATAAGCTAGTTATTTATGCATCGAACGCGTAATGACGTTAATTTGGTAACGCGTGGAGATTGCGCCGGAGGCTACGCACAAGAACTAACTAAGATTAATCTCGCAGCTTACAGTTTTAGCTAATGTTCTTCGGATCATTTTTTTCGAAATAACTGTATATATACATAAAAACTAGTGCGTATATATTGAATTTTATTACCTGCTTCTGACAATTAATGCTAGTTGATTTCTCTGTAAACAAAATTGAATTTCCTCAATTTCACTTAATCTGGTTCTTTGCATAAAACCAGGTTGTTAAGTATCAAGTTAATTAGTTTTAAGTTGTAGCGTATTTTATTTTGACCAATTTTAATATTAAAACGTATGGAAATTACAGTTTGATGAATCTAAATTATCAGGAGGATGTAAAGTTTTTACATCTTTAAGATGTTTTTATGTTACAATATGCAAGAATTAATTTGTACTTTAGCTATTTTGCATAGCACATGAAGTTGATCAACTTACAATATAATAAATTAATAGCCACAGTTCAATTAGATGCTCTTAGAACATATTTTCATAATTATTTTACACAACAACCAGTTTTTGATCATAGCTGATTTACTATCTGCATTAAATTAGTTTTAGTGTCAAATAAGGAACTTGCTTTCTTGCTACTACTAAACAATGATATTTGTTAATAACTTTTATTAATTCTGACAGTCGGTTCTTCATATTTAATTCAACGGTTATTATTTTTTAATAACTGGAACCGAGCTAAAAAAATTTGATTAAATAAATTAAGTAATTAAAACTGTGATCCTTTAAATTCGCGTATTCATGGTCTTGATACGAACAAAAAGTTTTTTCAATTGCTTTACCCACACAGTGCGGATAATTGACAATATTCTGAAAAATTACTAAATAAATTCAAAATCATATTTTGAGATAGTAAATCATGCTTGAAGGAAATCCCAAAAGACAAACATGAATTTGACAATAGAAAATATTAAAAAAAACTAGTTTGAAAGAAATAACATAGATTGATATTTTGCTCATGCAAAAACCTAACAGATGAGTTTAGAAATATTAGACACAGAAACAGAATCTAATGATAACAGAGTCTGATAAGTTTTAAGATAGAAAAAACTTCTTGGAAGCATATAACTCCAAAAAGAAACATAGCTACTCTTTAAATTTTGCTTTTATAAATTCAGTGTAATTGATAAATTTTAGATCAAATATTTAATTTTATTTAGAATTATTTAGAGCCCAAGAAAATGAAGTTTTATCTTTAAATGCGAATGCGGAAATTCATCAAGCCGATATAGATTTTTTTTCAATAAATTACAAAATTTTTGAGAACAACTTGTTTCCTGGCCGTACGCTTTTAAGCAGTTTCGCTGTCAGTTTGCGACCAGTTTCTCCCCTATAAAATCAAAACCGCAATATCAATGATACTCACGTCCCAGACAAGTATGTTTCCTGAATTGCAGGAAACCGTCGACACATCGACATGTCCCATCCAGACAACTGCTGTTGGCGACTTTCAACGAACATTGCTCAGGAACGAGACAGTCATAGCCCAATAGCGTCGCTGAAAAATGCTTTCATCAATGAACGAAGTAGTAGTCGGCATCACTCACATTGTACGCATGTTGTTTGATTAACTCTCGCAAAGAAGGGCTGACACAAGCACCTTCCTCGGTGACATATCGATCCAGCAATGTTTTCTTTACACTCCCAGTCACTGTTACATTCGTCACCGAGAACATGGGCTGAGCAAGAACCATACACCTGGAAGTAATCATTACATGTTTTATAGATGATCTAACAGGTTACAGAATGAATGATGATATTTCCTTATAATTTATGCACATATAATCAAGAGAAAATCAATTAATTAAAGGTAAGACGGATTCCGAGGAGGAGTGCATCCGTGCCCGCCTAGATTATTATGTGAAGATTATGGTAGGTGAAATGATTTAATCTGAACTGTTGGCGCAAAGTTGATGCAAATGATGGTAAATGTGTTCCGAGAATATGGAACAGTAGCGCGGACAGAAATTGATTCAACCACTGGAACATCTTTTTATTTACTTTTTGTGCAATTTGTATACAAACTGGAAATAATTTTTGTTCCGTTACTTTTAACATGAATGCGGGGTACATAATAATAGAGACATTATTTAAATTGGAACAAAAGACCAGAGAGGGAATTTGGCGGCAGTCTTAGTAATAATAAAGAACTGAGAATTGGGGCAACTTTACAGTTTTGACTAAATAATGAACTTTGTGAGCACGTTTGGATTTTACGGGATACATTTTCGTTAAAACGTTTTTTTGGTTCGTAACACCTGTTTCTCTGCCTTTTTATGCATGTGATATGCAAAATTTAGCACTGAATAATTTGGATTTCGGTTTCTTGCTTTTCTGAATAGATTGTGACAAAAAAATATGTAGTATATTTTTTTTATTACTAATATTATTAATTATATTATTATTAATATTTATTTTACTGTTTTTTTACATTAGAATATTCTCAGCATAGTTTTTTTTTAATATCACTTGCCTTTTTTAAATTATTTCTATTACAAGTTTACAATATACTCCCGAAAAAATGTTTAATAGAATCTAAAAATCTACAAAATGACGAATTAACTTCCAAAAGTGTACATATAAACCATATAAAATCTTAGAATCTCAGAGATGGAAATCCAAGACCTGAAATTTCAGAACCAGTGTCAAAACTTTAACTTTAACTTTCATAGAATCTTTAATTCTAAAATTTTGAGAAAGGACAGATAAAAATCATTTTCAAAAATCTAAAGCTTAAGAATTTAAGATCTATAATCAGAAGATAAAATAATCTAAAAATCGATTATTTTGAGAGTTTGAACAGCACTTAAAATTTTTAATTGATAAGACTTGACTGTGAGATTTCAATACCTGGAAAATGAAGATTCTACCATCTGTCATTCGAAGCAACAATATATATAACATAAAATTTTATATAGTATAATTATGAATATAGAAATGTAAATTTTGGGAGTATAATATAAGTATAAAAATCCCGATATATCATATTTTTTCACAGAATATTTTTTTAGCATTTCAAATGTCGAATATCCAATAGAATATCAAACGTAAAGATTCTAAAGATATCTGAGAATCTCAAATAGAAAAATTGAAACCTTCAAAATTTCAAAAATGAGAATCTATAATTTGACATTCTTAATAAATGGTTCAATAAATATTCTGATACTAATTAATTACCTATGAAATATTTTTGCATGTCCTAATGTCGTTCATTCAAATATATTAGTCATTCTCTCAACTGTTAACTTGAGCTGTTGATCTTGTATTTTGTAATCGTAATAGTTTTTTGTGTTGTTTGTTGTTCTTTATTCCAAAAATCTGTTCTTTTCAGGAGCTTTTGACGTTGTTGTAAGTACTCAAACCCTACTGTCATTCATTATTAAGACTATGTCCGTTTATAATACGACATACGTTTTCCAAAACAAATGATTTTCGCAATTAATGCTATCAGATTAGAACCCCCTGTTCCTAATCTTACTTTATGTTACTTACGTACCTAATCTCAAAAAAAAAAACTCAACGCAATTTTAACAAAAAATTGATCGAAGAACAAAAGTCAGGCGAGGTGAGACACTAAACTCAAATGACTGTCACTGTCACTAATGTCATTTCTCATAAAGTCACGGCGTACGTACAATAACAAAAATGTGGCTAACGCAACTTTGATCTCCTTTTTTTCAACGCATGACGACTGAAAGGTTTTCTGGGGTTTTATACTGAAAATATAATGAGTGTCTAGTTTTACACCGTTTGGGTTTAAAACGCAATTTTCGGAACCATATCGGCGTCGCAAAACGAAGACTTTTTACTGTATCACGAATCAAATAAGTGTAACTAGTTTTGCACATTGCAGGAAACATTTTCTTTATTTATCCACAACTTTTAACTGACAGCATGCACTTTTTTGCTATTAAAGTGAAAATTGTTAAGTATTAATTGGACTATTAAATTACATTGATTAGTGCTGGTCCTTTAATCCTTTAAATCTATAGCAGACTTCAAAACTTCAATCTAGAGATATATAACACTTGATCATTATAATTCTGAATTGTTTTGATTTTTCGAACATCTAAAGACGTAGAATCTGAACAAATATAAATTCTAGAAATCTAGGATGTGAAATACGAATTCAAAAGAACAAAATAAAAAAAGAATTCCAAGTTTCGCACCAAAAATATGTAAATTATCGATTATCTAATTTTTTGGTTATATTTTTTTGAATTATGACGTAATAGTTCTATGACATCGCCTAACATATGTACAGGTATTTATAACTTAACAATTAAAATGGTTATACACAAATACACCTAAATATCGGTAAGATAATATCTAATATAGCAAAATTAGTAAAATTATTCACATATTTTTTAGATTCTACATTTAACATGTAAAGATTATAGGAAGTTATTCACGAGAATATCAGCTAAGATGTGTTCCCATAACATTTGCGTGTACGCCTAAATCAAATTTTATGTTCTTCTACCTCAAAAAACACCACACCGAACAAGGAATGGCATTCTCAAAGAAATTGTGCATACTGTCTTAAATTAACTCGTAAATGGTATTTAAGTGTATGCAACAGAGGCAAAAATTTTATGGGTTTAGTTTAGCTTTGGTTTATTAGTGTTAAAGCGCAAATCAGTAGCCATATGGTAAATATGTAAAGTCGATTCTAAATATTACAAAAACAATTTTTACTGATTATTTGTATATTTAAAATATCTGTAAGATAATTATGGTACACCAACGTTCTTTAACATTACCACTTCTTCTTTTTTTACAATTGTTAGACCAATGGTTTCTTTTATAAATTAATTGATTTTAACAAATGTCGGTGCAAATGATCATTAGTGTCCTGCTGTTCAATTATTTCTTCTAAAAATTACATATATTATTAAAATTTAACAGGTTGAAGTTTACCTACTTTAGATAATGCATTTCTTAAGGAACTCTGAAGAATGTTAAACATAGGATAGGTAAATTGACTTAGGAGATTCACCAATTACAAAATTATACACTATACCCTAGCTAGTTAATTTGATAGTGTTCGGTACGGATTCACTATGTAATCAGTGATACAGCATGAAAACTCTAATTGTTAAAAAATAAGAAGTTGGGTTGGCCGTGTTTATCGGGGTTAACAATAAGAAGAATAAGAAAAATCTCAAGTCTCCTAGATTCATTCCGACCGATTTTTCGTACTTGTTCCGTTTGGAAATCCGTTTTTTCAGAATTAAGCCGTGTCTGCGTCAATTTTTAATGAAGATGTTAACGTCGACCTCACAAATTAAAATTTTAACAACCATATCTAACGGACTAAATTGAAATCCTTAAATGATGTGATTCTTTTTACCTCTACCTATAATGTACGCATTTTAGTACCTATTACAAAATCGAATATAATTTATGTTGCCTGCGCCGTACGGCATTTTTTCTCAACGAATCCAGCTCGTTATCACTGATTAATTCTAATATTGTAGTCAATTTCGGTCCAGTTATTTAATCTAAATAAATAAGTTGTAGGAACTTTCGGCCGATAATCGCTATTTTATGCATCATTTATTGCAAAAGGAAGAGCTTTTATAGTTTCTAGATTATCTGAATTATGACTCGCTTGGTAAGTTAATCTGCATTTGAAATTCGGAGCTTCATAGCTAAATTAGCTAATATTTTGTCAGTTGGTGGAGTGGAATGGTAATTTGTAAATTTCCGGAAAGGAGACGGGCTGTAAAATCAGCATAAATTTCTATCTCTGTGAAAGAGCTAAATAAAAATTAGCAAACACTCGTGGGAGTGTTGAATATTCCTGTATTAACACAAGGTAGGTCAAGACTCGAACCGTCTGTTTCCTGATTTTTTAAAAAGAAATTTTATGAAACGGCATCTTTTGAAGTGGTGAACGAGTGTCAATATTTATCACCTTCGTTTGCTTCTGTTGCCCAGGGTCAGACGTCAGTGACCGCCTTCCAACAATAAGTCTCAAGTATTTGCCGGTGTTTTATTGGCACATCCATTGAATTAATGCTTAGAAACGTTTAATTAAACTTTGTTTTACACTATGCACGGAATGTAAAACGTCGTACCTAAAAGACTTTCATTTACAACTACAGGAAAAGATCTTTTCTCAATGTCTTCTAATTTATTTAGCAAACAAGTCGAAACCGTTAACAACAACCTACAACTATCATGAACTTGATGCCGGTATTTAGATAGTTAGAGTTCACCTCTCCGAATAATTATTAGTGCAATATTTCCACTTTTACATAAATCGTGATGAAAATTAAAGTAAAGTTCGCCAACGTCGTGTGCGCGGAAAACTATCGATTGTTGGTCAGCTTTTTGCTGTCAGATGTTATCTGAAATAACTCGAATAAATTTAATGACAGATTACACTGATAACTTGTTCCATCAGACAACAAAACGCTCGAACAAGTTGAAGATGAAGTCGCCAGGAATGCAAGAAATAATAGACGGCACACTCTGCGTCAAAACAACGTAATAATTCAACATAAAAACGACGGCAGGAATTTTTCACCAGCATTCCGCCAAAAAACTGATACCGTCTACAACTGGAATTTGATACATGTTATTATAAATAAATTAGGGGCTAATAGACAACGAGATACGCGGTTTTTCTGACATATTTTCGTTAATTTTAAAACCGATGGTAGAACTAATTTGTCGCTAATTGAAAAATTCCACCGTTTCGGCAGATTTTATCTGTTTTTTTTTATTAGATATAGAAATAAATTTTTACGAAAAGAGATTGCTGTTTGGATTTCCTGATATTAAAAAAAATCTTTAGATTTACTTTTTTGCGGCATAAATTAACTTAAATCCGCGGTCCCAGCTGTATCTTCATTAAATTTGATTCTAATTAAAAAAAGGGGATTAAGAATCTGATACTCTTGAGCGAGAGTTAGGCTAAAAGCACGAAGCGCATTTCCCGACAGAGAAATGCCAATTACAAATTGCCAGTAAAACCACCTCATTACCATTAATTATAATTTATGCTTTAGCTTCCTTTCTTTTGCCCGTCATATTTTTTTACGCTTCTAGATGCAATTTACCAAAGTTGATCGTAACTATCTCATCACTAATTGGTGTACATATAATTTAATTAATATTTACCGAAGAATTAAGTTTGATGGGAAATATGTAAATTACAATGTCTTCCAGTTATGCGTGTTTCTCTATTTTTGCAAATCTGTCGGTGGGAAAAACCTATATACATACATAAATGCTTAGAGCCTTTTGCACTAAGTTATAATAAGTAGGTAGATGCGTTTTTATTGGCGGTACTTTCCATATTTTGCTCGTAAATATATTGATTATAATTTTTGTGATAGTAATAGTACTGATTGGAACCTTTCTAGTCAATAACAGACGGTATTTATTCACGATGATAAAGCGGCTTATGCCAATTTTTATTAAAGCTAAAGACTATTGAATTTTTCCACTATCAATTTGTTACACTTACACTAAACATCCACATGTTTTTTTTTAACTTTGGTAAAAATAAAATTTGTTTTTATTTAGTTTTAATAAAAGATTCTTAAAAATTTTACAGTTTTGTAATTTTTAGAAAATTGTTTCACGCTTAGACTTTATATGAAGAAATTAGATCTGGATGGTAAATTGTATTAAAATTTAATCCCCTTTTTTCAAAAAAGATTAAGATAAAATTATAATTGCAATTTGAAGGTTTTTCTAGAATTTTTTATAAAAGGTTCCATCTCATAGATTTTGAAAACTAGGAAATTTTGGAATTTTAATGGAATACTAGTTTAGAAATTATTTTTAATATTTCCAATTTTGTTAAAAAAAAATGATTATCTACCCCGATTCTTAATTTCACAGATTTTCAAATTTTTTTTACAGTTTTAAAAGAATCCAAAGACTTTAAATATTACAAAAATTGAAAGTACCAGGATCCCAAAAACAAATGATAAAATTTTGTTTCGGTTTATAAACTTTTGTGGCATTTTGTTATTATCAGAAAAATGTAGAGATTGTAATATTTGTTTAAATCTATATATCTCGTCACCTTCTAAAAATCGGTGTTTCCATTTGTGGATCATTAAACCTATATTTGTTATTATTTTTTCCTTTTTATTCCATTAAAAAATTCAAAACCAATTTTTTTTTCAGTTTGGAAACTGTAGTATTTTAGTATTTTTATAAATTGTAGTTTAGTATTTTATTGGACATTTATATTTTAGTATAAACATTTTGTAAATAATATCAATTTATTTCTTTTGCAAATAATTCAAAAAAAAATTACTAACAAACAATTCTACTACTTCTAAAATATTTTCTGATTTTTTTTTAAATTATTAACACCTTCACTGCCCAAAAACAAATTTGAAATGACGTCACTATCACTGCGTGACCAATGAATTGCACTAAGCATCAGATTTACTTACAAGTCGCAAAATTCTTCTTTTGTTTTATTAGGGAAATCAGAACAATCGTTTTCACTTACACCATTTTCATATTTGCCTAATATGGCAGCACATATCTCTTTATACACATTGAAGTATTCAAAACCGTCTTCATCCATTACAAATTAATTAATGAATAATGCAAAATGCAATTAAAACTTGGTGAAAAACTAATCCACGTACTTCTACGTCATCGGCAACTACAATTCAAATGAAAAAGACGTATTAGTACGTCAACGGACTGCACTGTTAATTAAAGACCAAAACATCTGAATATCTTCAAATCTTTAAAATTCAGAAAACTTCCTTGAAGTGGTATTTTAATACGCTCCTAATTTCCTAAAGTCTAAAAAAAATTAAAAAATTAATAAAAATAATTTTGAAAAACATAATACTTTAATAAAATTATAGGTTTAAATCATCTTTGAATTATAAAAAGTCTTTGCTCTAAACAACACAATTTTAAAACTTCTGAAAAGTCAAAATTCATAAACATTTAAAATTAAAATTAAATTGAAAGTTTTTAGGGCTTCCCATAGATTCAAACTATTTTAAAAAAATAAAAAGTTTTTTTAAAATATTGATTTTTGTAGAGTTTACTTTATTTCTAGATTGGGAGAAGAACAATCAATATAATCCACAAAATATAATTCTACAGCTGTAGAGATGTATAATATCTTCGCAGGAGATACTCTAAACTTTTTTTTTATATTTTCAAACCTAGTAACCGAAATTAGAAATATTTTGAGTAAGTATACCAATCATGCATTAATTTGAAAAGCCTAGAACTTTATTGAGTCTAAAAAATTTATTTTTAAATTTTAATATTATATTTTTAAAAATTAAAAAAACTTTGAATGAAAGAAGAAACTTAGTGGTTTTGAATATCATAATTTACACAGGAATTTAAACTTTTTGGACGTTTTTTACATCACTTATTATTTATTAAAGTACACTAATAGTGAAAATGTTTTTTTTAGAATCTTTTACCAAAAAGGGAAAAAAATTCAAAAATTGTATTAAAATGGTAATTTTATTAATTTGAAAACAATTCTAAACACAAAAACTGTAAATTTGACAATAATCGTATGTAGTAAAATTTTAAAAAATCCCAAAAATCGTTATTATTAAACATCTTAAAAATTTTTTCGATGGAAATCTTTACGAATAAAATACATCATCTGATTCGAGGAATTTCATATTCGAGAATTTATAATCTGGAATATGAGAATTTTTGATGTGAACTTTTTAAATATTGTTTAGTTAAAGAGAATCTGGGAAATTCAAAATTATGTAAACTACGAATTTATTTTAATTATTTTAAAACTGGGCTAATTCGCTATTAAATTTTTGTAGTGTTGTTTGCAAAAATACACAAAACAAGATTTCTAATCTAATTTTCTAAAACTGCTGGTGTTGGCCAGTTTTACTCGTTTTGTCATTCCTTGCTTTGTGTGCATTTTTACAACGGTTATAAATCTGCTATGCTTTAAAATAAAATAGTATGTAATCCAGGTAGCTGTAATCTCCAAAGCTTTTAATCTCTTTTGTACACAAGTTAAACCTCAACCGATCGCTTAGTAGTAAAACGTGGGTGTATGCAATCAGCCGAAAGTACCGCTTGGCACCAACGCAAATTGCAGACCCTAATTGTGAAATAAAAAATCGGACAAAGAAGACCACATGTTTTTAGGTGAGCAAGTTGACTCTTCTGGATGTTCCGTTCAATAGCGGACCTGCAACAACCTACAGGTGTCCGCCGATAATCCCACAGATTATACGATTAGTAAATGAAAACTCAATTGTGTTGGCAAAATAACATTTGCCGTAATTTAATGCAATTAAATTTGAAATATCAAACGGATCTTTTGCGAGATTTTTGATTTGCAAGACTTAATTTGTCTCGAGAACGGCCGGGCCGACTATGCAGTTTTATAACGACCACAATTTGCAGATTATTAATGTTGATGCTATTTACCGTTTTAATGTCGTAAGATCTGCATTACCGTCTCGTTTACGACTGTTTAGTCTGTCCGAAATCTTGCACAAAGTGCAAATTATCCACCGTTCTCCCACACACGTCAAACAGTTCAATAGAAACTTTAAGTGACAGAAGCAACTGTAAATCTCGTCAATTGTAATGTTCACTGTCGGTATACAGGTGAAAAGCAATTTACTCGTCATTCATTGAAGCTAATAATTCGGTCACGTGAAAATCATCTTTCAACGCTATTCGATAAACTTGACCGAAAGTAGTTCGAAACGCATACAACAAACCGTTCAAATTCGAATTGTGGCATTTTCAACGAAATTTGTTATAGAAAAGATTTACCGTTTATTTCCCTGATTCACAGATTTTCGAAATTGACCTAGTAAACTCGAAAAAAATTTCAGTGGCGATTTTGCACACTGAAAAATTTCACCGTGGTCGTGCTTTCTCAACTGTGAAACTGCAATCGATTTTCTGAGTAAGAGGATTCAATCATTCAGAAAATTAAATCAGTGCAGTGGAAAATGTATTGATCTTCAACGCCTCCCCATGACATAGGGGAGCGCGGAAGAATGACAACCGTTTAGGCATTATTCAAAAAAAGGCCCAATTCAAATTATTTATTGATGGTTTTTATAAATTTTTAATGTCTATATTTACATTTTTTGTGCTTTTTTTAATAAACAATATTTTTTTAAATAACACAGTGTGTTCGAAAACGAAAATGGTAAGACTAAAAAATAATAATAATAATAATAAACATTTAACCACAAAAATTATTGAAAATTTGTCAAAAAAGTGTATTGTAATATAGCATGCATTTTTTGTCTGTACGTAAAACGCCGAAAGCAATTAATAGCAGTTATTTTTCATATTCATTTGTCCCTAATCCTGCATAAACGATAGCGAACTCTACAATAGATGAAGTCAAAACTAATTTACATCAAACCTGATTCTTTTGTGAAATAAATTGGTTTGTTCAGTTTCCAATGGTAAGTTTATCAGTGATTATCAAAAATTTCCATTGACAACAAAAAAGTGATGAGATAAGCAATTTTTGCAGAAAGAACTAACAAAAGTGCACAAAATTTCGTATGATTTGTTACCTATTAATTCCGATTTTTCCACAATCCCCTACTCTGAAAAGAGATGTGATTTTGTCACAAACATGATTATATTATTGACAGAACAGACGTACATGGAGCTCTAGGGAGCTGTTTACGTAGCAACTTGCCAAATGATAACCCCCAAAACATTATATTCATTGTTCATTTGTGATTCATGGACTCTAACTCAATTTGAATCTCGTCTCCCTTAAGTTAATTAGAGTTGGTTGAATAAAAAATAACGCGGTCTGCTGGTAGGTACTTCAATTATTCTCGTTGATGTACGCCATTTTTGCGGTGAAGAATCTATGATTAAGGAACGCAATTATCTCTCTTGGTTTTATTTGAGAAGTATTATTCAAATTACATCGAAATTGGTGGCTAATTAGATTCTTACATTTCGCGAATTCTCTACGGAGATATTTAAACATCGGACACACTTGACTACATCCGATGAAAAATCATCAAAAATTGGTCGGCTTCTTTTAAAGCAAACATCGCATTAAAATCAAATTTCATTAATGGGTTTGCAACCAATATAATTGCTTAAGTGCTTTGAATTAAATTTCCTTATTACATTTAGTCCCTTCGTTATTACAACACTCAATTGTAATAACATAATGTAATTACGAAAATGTACTCGAATAATTAAGACAAACCGGCAATTATATCTAAAATAATTACATCTTACCAAGAACAAGACACCTAAAATAAAATTCACGTCCGTCATAATTTCCCAAAAAACTCACTAGAACCACTGAAAATTTTGCACGTTTCGCACTAAAATCACGCTGAAAATTCTTCGTTCCTGCAAGCGCGTATGATTTAACAGGTGCGACTTCTTTGGCGTTGTTGAACTGTGGAAGCGCGCGCGATGAATGGTGTGTAGAAGAAGACGTTATAACAGCAAGCATAGGCAGGACCCCACAGTGTTTTCCCTCTATTGTGCAGGATACTCTTCGTCCTTATTGGACGTCTCTTCTCCACTTTTCGGTACATCGTGACAATTGAATTCGAAACAGATCGATACTGATTTGATTTAGTGCGATGGTACTAAACTAATATTTTATTTACGTGACTCAGTTTATGACTTAGTCGATTTTAAAAATGCATGGACTTAGGGATTTTAATTTGGTTTTCAAAAGGGTTTTGATAAATTAATCAAGTTGCTGGTTTAAATTGGGGAAACTTTTAGAGGAACGACAAAAATGTATGTACAGCCGTGCTATTTATACTATTTTGTTTAAAGTACACATTTATGTACAATTAGTAGTTTAATATTTTAATACAACTTTTTACACTTTGCTAAGTTTGATAAAGAACGCATAATCTACTATTTAAAAATTGTTTGATTTTTTCTTTCCAGTACAAAAAAACTTCAAATTAACTCTGCAACAATTTATTTCGTTTTTAGGAGGAGACTTAAAAAAATGTGTAAGAAGTGGCTTAGATGTGATCATTATCGTTTAACAGACTAAATCGAGTTTTAACGATATTAAGTTAAAAATAAATTGTGCTAACACGAAAGTCACTGACACGACTGTGTTTAAAAAAACAAGTACAAAACAGTTAAGTTTATGTTTCGTTTTTTTTTTAAAGAAATTTTATGAAGAGAATATACAAAACATTTGTCTGAATCTATGAAAAAAAAAGTTAGTTGTAAAGAAAATTATGATTTGCTTTCCAAAAAAAAAATATTAAAAATATCACGGCAGACACATTTCTGTTTTCTACGAAAATCGAATCATTACGTTCACAGATATTCACTTTATTTTAGACTCTTACAAACGGAAATTTTAAGATTATATCAATCTTCAAAAAATATTTAAAAATACTAAAGTTTTAAAATAATAAAAATGAGGGTTTTTCAGAAAAACTAAAAATGTATCTTATATTTTAAATTTAGAATTATGAAAATATAATTTAAAAAAAGTTATAAAACCGTAAGCAGTTCTTAATTATCCAATAAACCTTTCAAAATTCAAAGCTCTGATGGTAGTAAAATCTACACAAGGTTTAAAATATTTGAGAATTTTTAAATCTTTCAAGATTTTTGATAGTTTCAATGAAAATTTCTAGAGAACAAAAAATTTTCTATTATTTACGTGTAATATCTTTTTAAAATTTTGAAGTATCAAAGTTTTCAAAGTTTTAACAACCACAAGAACTTTTTAAAAACATCAAAATTCCAAATGTATTTTTTTTCTAAGCACAAATAAAAAATCTATTTTTTCCAAAATATGAAATACGTTGAAAAAGACCCTCAAAATTATAACATACTTAAAATTCAAGTTTTCTTTTTAAAAATTACAAAATTTCCATCTTTGGTTTCTATTAATTTTTTTAAATGAAAAAATTTCTAATCTTTAAAACTTAGAAGAAATAATGTCTGTGAAGCGCTGAAATATTCTTAAAAGAAGCCTCTTAGGATCCCTAAGTATCAGTCTCAAAATTCAAAAAAAATTAGTGAAATTGCTGAATTTTAAAAAGTTAATATATTTGAAAATCAACAGTATAATTTATTTAGTTCTTTGTTTATTTTAATCATAGATGATAAATAAAAAATACATCTTTACATCTTTGCATTTATTCCACTTTTTTTTTAAATTATTTTTAACATAAATATTTTACTTTTTCTGGTGTAGTTCATTAATTTGAATTTTATCTTTTATAGTTTTCTAAAATATAGTACTAGATTTTGTTTCTCATACGTTTTTTTGTAATGTAGTGACTTCTTTTCTGAACAGAAAAAGTTATTATTATTTATGAAGGAATTCTAATTATTGAAGAAACATTCGAAGTATCATAAGTAAAAATAAAACGTTTTTTTACATACTTAGAATATGATTTTGTGTTAGTTTAATGATAAAAAAACGAATTTTTAAAAATTTTACCTTAACAAAATATCCTGAAAAGTACTTTAAAAATACTTTAACAAATACTAAGTCCTCTGAGTTTCACTAAACTGTTTGCTTATTTGAAGTTAAATCGACATTAAAAGAAAATGTTTATAGTGCTTCAAACGCAAACTTTAGTGCTAATAAATATCAAGTTGTATTACTCATAATTATTAATGAAGAACCAAGTTAGAATTAATTTCTAATGTTGGTATTGCAGATGGGAAAATTAGCTAACTGTAATCAGATTAGTTAGTTAAATACTCCTATTAGTTATTAAATTACAAGATTCTAACTGTGTAAATATATTACTATTAGCATCCTGACGTAAAATTTTCAGTTAATATCAATCAAGATTTAATTTTTTTTGTTCTAATATCATTTTTTAGGTTAAATTGATTATAAAATCACCGCTCAAGAAAATTGCCCTTAAGCGAGTATGTTTATAGTTTCCACTATTGTTATCAAAACTGACATTAAATTAGCAGAACCGTAAATCCCACATACGAATTCAAAAACCATTTGTAAGAAGTGAATAATGAACACTGTGTTTTAATTTATTTAGCTAGAAATGTGATAATTTTCTTTCATCTGCCTGAATTATGACTGCTGTAAAACATAACGTGATAACAAATTAAAACTTATGTTAATATTACTTTAAGCAAACATCGCGGGTCATTACACTAGTCCTAAACACGACATAAAACCACCTACTACAGTTTAGTGGTAAAGGCAATTAAATAACACTATCCAAATAAAGGTGAGGATATAAAATATTCAAACATATATAAATGCTTTATAATTTTTTAGTATTTAGCATGTAGAGTCGTAAATAAGTTTCGCTATCAGTCATATTTCAAGTAAACCTGAAATTTATCCGCCAATAAATTCGAGGATCTTGCTAAAACCGATCGTTAAAATTGTAATAAATTCGAGGGGATATCCGACACGAGCCATCGAAAACATCAACCCTTTATCAAACCATCCTGACAGGGTAAATCGCTATTTATAGAGGGAGGGTGTTTTCTATCAGACGTCATTTGTAGGGTTAATAGTCTCGTCGAAAATCAGAGTTCAATAATTCTTTTTGGGCGGCTTTAAACATCGTTCTTTTCCGCAAAGTTGGGAATCTTGAATCGTTTGCATACAGAAACTGGTTCTCTTGCACAACCGTTCGTTCTTAATAATTCACAGTTTGATGGGTAGATTCTTTATCATAGTCTTTTTAAAATGTCACCGACCACATTCATACCAGCACAATTTTTTAAAGAATAACGGGTAAGTCTATTCACGTTTGTACCGTGTCAGCAACGCTCGGCACATGGTAATCGCTGGTATTATCGAAATTTCACACACATCCTTGCAACCACATGAATGCTTAAATAAATCAAACTGTATTGAGCATCGAAATTCAAGCAGTTATCTGTTAACAAAGCAATTCTCGTGCACGGCCATTAATTCGTGAGAATGGGTTGGAAACGATAGCTCTGCCCGACAGCAATCAAAACGTTGATGTAAAAGAATAAAATTATAAGATAACATAATGTCGGTTTACCATTAAATTTAATATCAAGGAAGAGTCCTTATAGGGAGATGCTCCGTATTGTGTTACTCTAATTGTGAGAAGACCATGATTACGTATTGTTTGTTATGGTTATTATCACTTTTTGATGGATATCACCATGTTTTTGCACTTTTCGTGTACTACTGTCATTTGCGGTAATAACGAACATTCTGTGAATTGTTTGATTTAGACTAACTATGCTAAACAGTTCAGCATAACATTCCCGGAAAAAAATTTATGCGCTTTAGAAATTTGGTGGATTACATGCAACAACAATTTTAACGTTCAGTATTCCCATCAGTCAGATAACTGTTTCATAAAACAAGAAAAACAGCTCGATATGGAAACCTGAAACGCATACTTGCGTAAAAAGTATGAAAAGCAAATTGAAGACTTCCATGACATCTGGATCTTGAAAGCATTTTTGGAAACAGTTACACTACTATAACCACATTTCTTCACATATATTTTTTTTAATTTGAGAATTCGAGAAATAAAGTCGGTAGTCAAGAAAATTCCGAAGATTTTATCAAATACGCACTAATCAAGGCTCTGTTTTTCTTGTTAACTTCTTGCATGGTAAAGGCATTCTATAATAAATAAAGATGATTAATGTTTTGTAAACTGTAGCTTGTTATTTAGTACCACCAGTGACACTTCTGATAATAAAATAATGGATAATTAGAATTAATAATAATGTACAGCGTCAGTTCGCAACGGTAAATTTGTTCTTGCGTAGCATCAAAGGAATAAAATTACGTTTGACACTAATGACTTCATAATTCAGGCAGTGGCATTGTTGTCCAAAATATACAATAATTTATTAAAATTTAAAAAAGTGCACTGAAAATTTTAATGATTGAGAAATTCTTGAATTCTTGGTTGTAGATGACACAGTTTTAAAATCCGCATCTGGACAATTATAAACACGCATGATTTTCATAAAATGTGTTGAAGCTTAAAGCAATTCGCCTCATTAGATATTGAGTTATACGTTTGCCGTTACAATCATTTACACGGTCTATTAACTTGATAGCTAAAAAAATTTGACTTGTGTCAATAGTAGAGTTTTATATTTGCATTGATAATTTCTTATGGTTTATCGTTGAATTCATGTTCAAGTGAAACTACATCAAATATTACCATTAAAGAGCAGAAAAAGATGCAAAAAGTTTCAAAACTTGATAATTATCCGAAGATCTGTAATCCTATAACCATTGCATTCTATATTTTTTTTTATATTTTGTAAATGTTTTAGAATTAGACCCTATAGCACTCCTAAAACCTTCGAAAACTTTAGTTTTTTAGATTTTTAAATCTTTCAGATTTTGAGTTTCTAGGAATTTTGTTCAAGTTTCAAGATTTTCGAAATTCATTTAATTTTTAAATATTTTTTTCCTTTGTAATCCTTTGAATTAATAGATTTTTTTGTAACTTTCTTTTCTTTATTTCTTCTAACTTTTGATGCTTTGATTATTTTTTTCAAATTATAAATTCTTAAAAAAAATTTATAGCTCTTATATTTTAGTAATTTTAATAGTTCAATTTTGTTAGAATGTCTGGATTTGATTTATTTCTTTTCGAGATATAATACATTTTAGATTTTTTATACTGTTTGAAAGTTGTGTACTTAAATTTTTCAGTTTCTTCGTATTGTTTGCATACTTTTTTGCTCCATATTCTATACAGTGTAGATTTTTTAACTTTTTCTTATTTTGCTTAGTAAGTTTTATAAATTTATAATTTTCTCTAGATTCTTTTGATTTTTCAAATTCTTCGAACTGTTCCTTTTTCTGCATTTGTTAAGATTATTTTGTGCTTTGAATTTGAGATATTTTGGTTTTAGATATTTTGAAAATTTTAATATAAAATAGTTTAAAATAATTTTTGAATTTTTTGAATTTTTCAAATGACTTTTGGGATGTTTTCATTTACTGCAGTTTTTCGATTCCTTCGTCTTATTAGATTCTTCGCTGTTTATATTTTTTCTAACATTTTGATGCTTTGGATTTTTGTATAAAAAAATGGAAAAATTTACCTAAAGGATTATTTTACTAAAGGCTATAATTTATCTAAATTTTATCAGTGTCAATTTCTACTACAAAATATGTTTAGAATTGCTATTTTTTAAGTTTTCTTGTTTCTAAAGATAGCAAGAAAGTTTGAAAATTAAAAAAAATAGTAGTAAACGTAAGCAGAAAATTTGAAAATTGTAAGTAATCTGTTTTATTTTTTTTTCAAGGTTTTTTGTTTCCTTAGAATCTGTGAATTCTTAAATTTTTTTAAAGCCTCTAGATCTTTGATGATCTCAGATTCTTTAAATTTTTCAATTTTTTTTAAAAGTGTTTTGAGAATTTAAATATGTACTCGTATTTATTAGATCTTAGAAATTTTGAATTTTTATTGCACTTTTTAGTAATAGTATTTTTTACAATGATCGCTCGAAATATAAACATTCCTGCTATAAACGCACAATTGATTTTCAATTAAAATAAAATGCTCAAAAAAAATTAAACGCTCGATAAATACCACATCAACTTATGAAAGATTAAAAAACGTAACTAAATATATTAACAGGGGCGAATTTCAACTATTCAAATATGGACAGATACAATATTGAATTATTTACATCACTTATTGTTAGTGGAATTATTAGTATTGAATTTAGTTTTTTATAAAAATTGGGGTGAAAATACCAAACGTATTTATAGTTTTCGAAACATATTCTCGTATGTATATAAATAAATGCATGTATTTTTTTTTTTGTAACTTAAAATGATTTATTTGATTTCTGGTAAAAGATGATTTAACTGAAAATTATTTGTTAACAAAAATAACAATTTTCAGCGTAAATCAAAATAAAATAAATTTTAATGTTGGCTAGAGTTATTATTAGATAAAAAAAATGGACATATAATATTGCGTTCACTGTATTGGAGAAATTGTGTTCTTTAACATTTTAATTAAAATATCGTCAGTATCTATTAACGAAATAAATGTTAGAAATACAGTGCATCTATGCATTACTATTTTGTTGTTTAAATATTATCTTTGGGAAATGCATACTTATTCCACGGTAGTGATTTATCGTGGAGAAATGTTACTACATCACATTTTTTTATAGCAATTTGCATACTTGCCTGCACTTAAGAATGAATGAGGAAAGAATAGAAAGAAAATTACTTTAGAAGTGAAAATAAATACCAATAATGTTTATACAGAAAAACATGTAGTCATATATCACAAAAAAAAGGATATACACGTGATAATTTCACACAAATGAATAAATTAATTCATAATCAAATTGTATGTAGATAACCAGTAAAACACAAATTTATGTGTGAAATTAATTTTATAATTAATTGTCGCAGGAGCGCAATCTCATTTTAGCAAAGATATAGGTAATTACAATTAATTACAGCCGAGTGCAAAAAAAAAATCGAAATTAAATAATAAAAATGTTTTGCGAATTTCGGACTATTTGAAGTTTCCCTCTCAATCTGGAGAATTCTCAAACCAAAAATCCCTACACCTGACAATTTTCTCCGGCTCCGTCGCCATATTAACTCCGATTGAATAATGTCTCATGCGGCAAATTGAGTAAACCCATCTATTACTTTATACTTTACCGTTATAAGTTGTACAAAGCAGTTTTTCTTTATCTAGCGACAAAAATGGCATCTCTTATAGTAGCACGCAATCTTCCAGGTAAACTATTTTTACCGTAGAAAAGTGAGGTTAGTTTTTCTTTTCTAGTTATGCAAAGAACATTAAAGCAGTTTTTACTAAATGACACTCTAAAACTGCACCACCAAACTCGAATAATTCAGTACATCATCCCTTCATTTAATCAAAACCGTTTTTATGCCGAAAAAAAAGTGTTTGATCGAACAAAACCACATTGTAATGTAGGAACCATTGGGCATGTTGATCATGGGAAGACTACTCTTACAGCTGCTATTACGAAGGTTCTATCTGATAAAAAGTTAGCTGAAGTTAAGAGATACCAAGATATTGATAATGCACCTGAGGAGAAAGCTAGAGGGATTACTATTAATGTAGCCCATATTGAATATCAGACTGAAAACAGACACTATGGGCATACTGACTGCCCCGGTCATGCTGACTACATTAAAAATATGATCACGGGGGCTGCACAGATGGATGGCGCAATTTTAGTTGTGGCAGCCACTGATGGGGTGATGCCCCAAACCCGTGAACATTTACTTCTAGCTAAACAAATTGGTGTTGAACACCTTGTAGTCTTCATTAACAAAGTTGACGCGGCTGACAAAGAAATGGTTGAGCTTGTGGAAATGGAAATTAGAGAACTTTTAACACAGATGGGCTTTGATGGTGATAAAATCCCAATCATTGCAGGCTCAGCTCTGTGTGCTTTAGAAGGACAGAAACCTGATATTGGAGCTGAAGCTGTCATGAAATTGTTAGAACAAGTGGACAGTTACATTCCCACTCCTACTAGAGAATTAGACAAACCATTTTTATTGCCAGTTGAACATGTATATTCAATTCCAGGACGTGGGACTGTAGTAACAGGAAGATTAGAGAGAGGCGTTTTGAAAAAAGGCAACGATTGTGAATTTGTTGGGTACAATAAGGTGTTGAAGAGTACTGTGACAGGGGTTGAGATGTTCCATCAGATTTTAGATGAGGCACAAGCTGGGGACCAAGTGGGGGCCCTCGTAAGAGGGGTGAAAAGAGATGATATCAAAAGAGGTAAGAAAGTGGAGATAGAAAATGCAAGATCTTGAACTGATGTGTGGAATGTAACATATCAGTGTGGTTTTCTTGCTAGAAAAGAGGAAGTAATTCCAAGGCGGGTGTTAGTGCACTTGCAATTATTACTTCCAACAGGTGGCTCATAAAAGAGCTATTGTTACAATTCAGTCTAAGCTATTTTTATGTTGGTAACATGTATTACAAGAAAAACCTAATCAGGTAGCCTTTGAGAAATGCCACAAACTGAAAACGTTTGTCAAAATTTATTGCCGTCTCATTATAAATAATATTAAGCAGCTGTTTTTAATCTGATTGTGCTCGTTATTTAATCTTGTTCAAAACTATCATTACCGTTCTCTAATTAATGTGAAAACTTGTATTGACATTAGAATTGAAATTCAATACTTATTGATTATTTAGTTCATGGTAATGATGATAGCAGAAACAAACTAAGACATGATGGCAAAGAATATAATTTTATTTAAGGGACTTGTCCTAAATTGTTTTTTTAACGCCAATTATATATAACCATTTTTCGATCTATTGCGAAAGGTTTTAGTTTTAGAGGATAAGTGAAAAAAATTGCATGATTCATTGGTACATTTTTTTTAGTTTCTTTTTTTCAACACTTTAATTGAAATGTATAATCTTTAAAATTAAGTAACTTGTTTCGTCATTAATTCAAACCTATTGCATACATTTTTTTTTAATTTAATGATTAATTTTTAATACGTATATTTTTCAGAGATCAAAAGATTATAATTTAATTGAAGATTTATTCACACCTCCGAAGTTCTCTAACCTGGTATTACTCCTGCACGCATTTTATTATAACTAGAGGTTAAAAAAGAATTCACATTTTGAGCTATACAGTTCATATTCTGATTTACAGTATAAATGACTTAAAAGGCCTTATATTTTTTCACATGTTGGTAGTCCTGCTGTCTGTTGAGTTTGACATTTCATAATTAGAAATGACGTTCTTTCATAGCAATCAAGGAGTGATGATATTCTTTCGTCCATAATTTTAATTAAACTGCTTAAGGGATTTATTTACATTGCAGGAACAGCTACCAACATGCTTCAATTTCTCAGGCCTACTTGGAACCTCTGGGGGTAACTTTCATTGACTATCAATATTTTTTTCCAATTGTCGCAATTATTAGTAGGTAGATAATAGATGCAGAATGTAAGAAGTTAAGGTTAGTAAGAGGGCGCCCATAAACCATTTATAATGAGTTTTGAAATTATATTTTGAAGACGGCAAAAAATTATATATAATCTTAGAACTAAAGTGCTCGGAATTATAATACAAAAAAAAAAAAAAGGAGTGAAATGGGAAAAACATACTGTAAAGCCTATTTTTGTACTAATGAAGCTAATAATGACTTTGATTGTCCAATTATAGGATCTGCTATAAAAGATCATATTGCAACAGTGTATTTCTCTCAGGTAGACAAAATTCAACGTTTTTTTTTCTTCAATATTTTACTCTAACTTAGTTTACCTTGAATAACGGATGATTTGGATCAAGCTCCTCTCTAGTTGTTTGATAACAGAACACAACAAACTGTGTTAAAACACTCATTAACATTTTTCTTGTCTTGAAATCAGGAGCTCACAGGCACAACTAATTTGTGGACGGCCTGAAAAGTGTCTTGAATGTCAGAGAACTCTAATGTTATGGTAAAGAGGATAAATAATATGTAATTTGCAATGTTTCAACGAAACGTTTCGAGCACTGAATATTGTAAATTGCTGGTTAATAGTAATAATAAAGACTAATGGCATTGACTTGATTTTGTAATTTCCCACCATAAACGTGGTGTTGAGCAAAATTTGGTTACGTCTAGTTGTGGCTCTAAAAGTTTTTGATTCCAGGTATGGTCATGGCAAAACCAGGAACCGTGAAAAGTTACGACCATATAGAATCTCAAGTATACATCTTGAGCAAAGATGAGGGTGGTAGAACCAAACCTTTCACCTCCTTCATCCAGTTGCAAATGTTCTGCAGAACATGGGATTGTGCTATTCAGGTTATTGTTCCCGATAAAGAAATGGTGATGCCAGGAGAAGACTCAAAGTATGTCCTTCACTCAGCTAGTATAAATGTACTCATGTGGTTTTTAGGTTGATTTTGAAGCTTATGCGTCCCATGGTTTTGGAACAAGGTCAAAGATTTACTCTTAGAGATGGTTCACAGACCTTGGGCACCGGTGTAGTTACCAAAACGTTACCATTATTGTCAGAAACAGAAAGGCTCCAGTTGGTGGAAGGAAAGAAAGCGAGAGAAAAGAGACAAACCCAAGTCCAGAAATAATTAGTTCATTTGATGATAGAGAATTAACTTTAACATCTTTTACTTTAAGTTATTAATTTGTATTGTGTACCAATAAAAGTCTAAATCACAAGATTTTTATGGAACAGCTTCATCAATATTTAAAGCTGTATTAAGATAACAAGAATTTGTTTAAATTTATACTCCGTAAATATTTGTCAGCTGATTATCTCCTTGAAATTTTCAGTAAAGTGTTCAAAATGGAGTACCTACAAAGGCTTCTAACGGTATGTAAGTAAAAAAGCCGAAATTAGTGAAAAATCATTTATTTCTTAAAGTAACAGGGATGCTTACATACTGAAGATATTAAAAAAATATTTCGTCTAATTTACACAGAGCTCGCCGAGGTTACGAAAAACTTTTTAACAATTTTTACTTTCTCAGGCTAATAAAGAACATAGTGAAAAACAACACTAGTTAAATAATTTAAAAGTTTTAATGATAATAGAAAAAAATGATACTAAATTTAAAGTTCTTCATCATCTTCTGGAAGTGCAGTTTCCTGGGCCTCTTTAAGATCTTTCTCAATCTGTTGCTGCCAATGAGGATCCATAGTGACTTCAGGAGGCACCAGTGCAGGCATGGCCACAAATTCTAGGTTAGGATCACCAATCAACTTTCTTGCAAGCCACAAGAAAGGTTTTTCAAAATTATAATTGGACTTAGCAGAGATGTCATAATACTGCAAAACAACTGTTAGAGAGTGTCACTTAAAAAAAACTAGATAAACAAACCTGAAGATTTTTCTTTCTGTGAAACACAATACTCTTAGCTTTGACTTTTCTATCCTTGATGTCTACTTTGTTGCCACACAACACAATTGGGATGTTTTCACAAACTCTGACCAAATCCCTATGCCAGTTGGGAACGTTTTTGTAGGTAACACGGGATGTAACATCGAACATGATAATAGCACACTGTCCTTGGATGTAATAACCATCCCGGAGCCCTCCGAATTTCTCCTGTCCAGCGGTATCCCATACGTTGAATCTGATGGCACCTCTATTTGTATGAAAGACAAGAGGATGGACTTCTACTCCCAAAGTGGCCACGTATTTCTTCTCGAATTCACCAGTTAAATGCCGTTTGACGAAGGTAGTCTTGCCGGTGCCACCATCTCCGACTAAGACGCATTTAAACGTGGGCATTTCTTGTTCTTGAGCCATGATTGACACCTGTGAAAATGACGGTTATAAGATCTAGAATTTTCGATGAGTAATTGGATTTCTCGTGGGGAAAACGTGGAAAGGTGATTAAGGGGGTTGTTTGGGTCCAGCTAGGCGAGCACGTTTCCGAAAGTTTTAATTTTTGTGGGAAATGGCGCTTTGAGAACGTATCACAGGATTTTGGAACTGAGTTACCGACTTTGGGAATATTTTTCTCTGTTAATAATGGTTACTGCGTGAAAATAACTGGTGGAAAGGAAAGAAAAGAAAGAAATGAAATTACCTGCGGGGTAAAAATGTCCAATAAACACCGATGGAGACGAAAATCACGGATAACTTTTGCTTCTTCGTTCAGTCGTTAGGGATCACAATGGCGTTCCCTTCAATGATGGGAATGACGAGTGTGAAGCCCGCCTGTTTTTTTGAGTTTGAGTAAATTAAATGAAAGTTGGGTACCACTCGACGGAGAAAATTCCCAAATGATTTTTCGTGGGGGATGTTTTCAAATTCATGCGTAATTTTCGGGGAAATTAACTTTGAAGATATGAAAATTCGCGGGTGACGTCATGAAAACGTGCGCATGCGCTCTGGCGCATCGTCAATGCAGCTCACTCTCCATCCTATCGATTTTCGTGTCCGATGAAAGTGTTGAGTTCCTCGGGTCTAGTTTTAGTGTCGTTTGTGATAAACGATTTGAATGGGATTATTTTATAAAACTCAAGTTTTCGGTGGTGTGTGATCATAGTCTAGATAAAATGACGAAGGACAGATTGGCAGCGCTCGTTGCGGTAAAAAAACCATTTTTTAATTTACATTAGTTTTTATTCAAATTCCAGTCGTCAGTTGGTTTCCAATTTCCATTGTTTTTACCATGAGTCATCTGTCATTCTTGCCCGGTTTGCCGGGTTACTGCTCCGAACTCCCAACCCGCCAATTTGGCCACATTCAACAATGTCCATAAATTAGGTTATGTGGAAAATGCATAATTCTTTTGTTACATGAGCCCCACCCCTACTTCTGTCGTTTTCCCCCTGAATTAATAATGATTGTCGCGTGTTAATTTATTGTAATTTTTTTCAGGCCCAAAGCGACGACGACGACGTGGGACCCGACGATGTTGCCGTCAACGTCGAGGGCCGCGATGGGTTCATGGATGCATTCTTCGGCGAGGTACGTCCTCTGACCCATAACCCATTAATTTAGATAATGATTTTTATCTTAATTACCCCATGAGTAAGCGCGCTCAACGAGATTTCCAGTACGGCCTTGTCCCGTTACACATACAGAATATTAATCCACGTCCCTTTAATCCCACACGTTACATTTGGTGACATGAAATTTAGGTTTCACCGAGTCAATCAACCTGTCAATAATGACTGTTAACGTATGAATCATCAGGTCGCAGCTGGAGATTTTTATTCAAGCGTTAAAAAAATTACCGAGGCTCAAAGTGACAATTTTCTAATGTTGTTGCAAATTGGAAAACCTCAGTTTTCTTTGCGAGGGGAGGCAACAGTTGGTTTTTAGTGGGCCATGACCGGCGAAAACGTAATGCATATCAACAGTCGAAATGACGTTCGGGGAAATGGGGGAAAAACGATAGCTGTCATTTTCGTTTTAAAACAAAGAAAATTTTATGATTCTTCAATTTAAAATTCAACCGAGGGAAGTCATAAGGTGTTTTGATAAGGTTTCCTTGACATGTCTATTTTAGTGTAATGTTTGCACGGAAGAAATAAAAAAAACTGTTCGGTTGGTAGTGTCATATTTTTATAGAGTTAAAAAAATGCCTGCAAAAACTGTTTTTGTTATCATTTACAACAATAGAACTCAAAAACGTATTTCTCTCAACTTTCCCAGAGCAGTTTCAGTGAAATAGAAATATTCGTTATCACAAAATAATAAGTACAAAAAACTTTAAAACTTACCTTAATTCATTTATCACATAATCACAACAATCTATATACATTTAATAAATCCGTTGATAATACAATCTAGACAACTTTATTTTATCATCTGAACAAATTGCCATTTTCTTGCTTGTTCGTTTAATTATTTTGCATTTGTATCACCTGTCAGCTGTTAATGCCATTTGTTATACAAATGTGTTTTATACAATTTACAGCAATAATTCTACCATAATCAACTAAATTACAAAATTATATACCGAACGTTTAAGTGGTTGAATCCGGAATTAAAATTTTCAGAAAGTGTGAGTCACAAAAGTTTAAAAGATTGGTAATGTTCTTGAAAATCCTGAGTGTTAGACAGCTAACCTACTTTTACTTTTTATTGGACAAGAATCCTAAGGCCCCACTTTAAACAACGTAAAGTAGTTTTTTGCGTAATTGGAGACATTGTTTCAAACTTTGTTCTTTTGAAGAATTTGTATTCTTGGGAACTTCTATTCGCTATAAGCGTAGTTGAATCTGAACTGAGAGTGAAATAATGTTTGATAGATCAAAGAATGAAGCCCGGAGTCCTTTAAATTATTAAACATTTTTAAGCCCCGAGATGTAACTAGAATTCGCAATGCTGAATTTATACTATCAGAAATTTTAGAGCCTCTAAAATGTTGGGTTTAATTTATATATTTATTTATATATATTAATTAATTCATTAATTTAAATATATATATAATTAATTCTTGAATTTCTTGGTCGCCATTTTTAATTTTTGGAAGCTTCATGTATGTAATCTGCAATGTTCAGAGCAGACAATCGCTAAAAACTGTTCATGATATTTTTGCTCTTGTATTTCTTAAATTGTACAATTTTTTGGGCATATTTTTAATTACCTTAGAATCCGCAAAACTCAAAAATTTTGGAAATCCCCGAAAAAACAAAAAAATTAAAATTTTGGTAACTGCTTTTGAAAAATCTTTCGAATTTTTAAAATTACTATAAATTGCTATTACTATAACCTCTTTTTAAAATTGTTAAATATTTTAACCTCCAATTAAGTACCTTGGTATACGTAAAACCGGTGTATTTATAAAATCTCCAAAAATCCAAACATTTTGGATTTCTTAGAAATTTTAGGATGGCAGGAACTTAATTATTATTTGCAAATGAAGAATCTCTCAATATTTAAAAATATTATACTCTTTGGAATCTCTCAATATCCTCACAATTTGTAGAAAATTTCAGAAATGCACTTTATTTTGCTCCAGAATTTTTGAAAATTTTTAACTAATTTCTTGTGCCTAATTCTTCAAAATATTCAAATTTTTAGATGTAAAATGTACAAAACTTGAAAAGATGATAAAACTTCAGAAAATTCAGTAATTATAAACTTGTAATATTTGTATTTGTTAAAATTCTGGATTTAGAATTTTTGTCAACTTTGCATGTGAAGAATCTTTCAAATTTATAAAATTATTATTATAGCTAGAATTTCTCAATATCATTTATTAATATTTGTATTTGTTTAAATTCTAGATTATTTCTAATATCTGGAATTTTCGAAATTTTGCACATGAATGTATGTTTTCTAAAATTACCATAATTTAATTACTGCAAATTATATAATTTATACAACCTCGAATAAATCGGGAGGTTTTAAATTGCTAGGATCTTTATTAATAATTATTTTTTTAAATTCTAGGATCTCGAATATTTATATTTTATATAAACTGTGCGCCTGTCTGACGAATCTGTCGAATTTTTAATGTGTGACATGTATTCTAAGTGTTTTTTAAATATTGTAAAATTTATAAGACCTCAAAAATTCAGAACTTCGAGCTTTGTTAAGATTCCCGTTTTTTTTTTCTTAACACTGAATTCTCTAAATATCTAGAAATATTTTTGAAAAATTGTCATTTGAATTTCTCAAAATAATATCTAGATCTTTTGCTATATTTACAATCTTTGTAGGTTTTAGATATGAAATAATTTTCAATTTTCTAAAGTTGCAGAATTTTGGATCTTTAGAATCTATAAAATTGTAAAAATCCAGAAAATTTGGAGCTTCTGCAGCGGCGAGAACTTTACTCGTCTTATTGTTTGTATTTCCCTTTTTAATTTTAGGATCTTTAAATATGTTGTCAATATCTTCAATTTTTTTTTTTTTAAATGACTTAATTAGGATTTCCAACAACATCAGAATCTGTGAAGCTGAATTTACAAATTATTAATACTTATTAGATTTTAAATTGCGTGAATATTTATGAATATCTGATAAACTAAGTTTATTAATACGATTTTGTTTACAAATTTAAAGCTTTTAGTAAATTTCAGAATTTTCTGTATATTCTAGGACATATAAAGGTTTTATAGTTTAATAAATTAGATTTTCTAAATTGCTAAAGTTTGTAATATTTTCAATAATGAGCAGAATCTCAGGAATATTTGTAATGTTTTTTTAAAGGTAACATAATTTAATGCTTACATTTCAAATGATATCATCTACTATATGTGTAAAATTGTTTATCTGTGACCTTAATTAATTAGCCTGAAAATGATTAAAATTTCCACTGCAAGCTATCCAGTTTATGTAAAGTATGTACTTTTTGCCCAAAATCTAGTATTGATTTTTTTTTCCATCTCTATATGTTTACCGTTGCTGTTGAAAATTGAAAAATGCAGTACCGCGAGTAAATATTTACGGTAAAAAGTGAATTTTAATCGTAATAATGTTTGTAAATGTCAGCAAATTTCATCCATAAATTAACAGTATATAGTGTTCTGAAGATTTCCTACCACGCGATTTAAGAAAAATTTTATCTTACGAATATGTTGGTTGGAATATCTATGCAATATTGTTCTACAAACTTCAGTGAGATGGTTATTTTGAGTAATTCATTGCTTCTTGGATTGCCAAGAAACAATCTTGCATTTCCGATTGGTAATAGGCGAAGGGAGGAAAACTTTATGAATATTTCAATGAGATTCAATCCTTCGGAGTTCTCATTTAAAGTTACAAAGTTTGTTCGTCTGTTGGTATAAACAATTCGATTTAAGCTGTAAAAAGACAAACTCTATTTTCGAACAGCGTCGAAATTGCGTAGGCGGTAAAAATGATGTTGAATTTGATTAGTGATGATTGATGAAATTCACTGTATCGAACTCGATTACCAGTAGTTGTGAAATTTACTGTTCGTAATAAATTCTACACATTTGTTTTCATTATTTTCGTTTATAGCTCTTGATTCTCGGCAACCCGGAGTAATCCCGGACAAAACCTATTCTTTAGACAAAAGTCCATGCTAAGAGAACAAAAACCTAGAGAGAACTGTAGAGCAATTTGCGACTTTCACACTCGCATATGCTAAATTAGACTGGGGTTTTTAATCCCCAAGGATATTTCCACCCAACTTGATTCTAGCAGACGTCATGCAATTTAGCACTAGTGGGATTTCTTTTCCTTCCGTTAAAAGTATTAAAAAATATAAGTTAGCAGCTTGACCCACGTCACTTTCTGCCAGGATATGTCAAGTCGTAGTGGTTCTTAAGTCTGATAAAGAGGACAGACAAATGTGTGCTTGAAAGCTCGATGTATCGAACTCCAAACACGTTTTCGTCGTGTTCTCAACTAAAATTAATCTGTGGAGTAATCGGTTAAGCCGTAACATTGCACGGGATTCGTGTCAAGGGTTTTGTTTCTCTTCACCATTTCGTGCAATTGTTTCGCGAATACCATTAATGCAAAACCATAAACAGAAATTGTTTTTTCAATTCAATTGGAAATAGGGAGAAGCATGGAAACGTGTTAGAGACACTGTTAGGATTATATTGGACCATTACCGGAGTGTTGATGATGGAAACACCTCGTTACTGATGTCGTGAACAATTTTTCATTGTTCTGGGTTGCAGCGGAAATTTCTTTTATTTGGATGCTGATAACACATTGTCTGGGGGATTTTTATAAAATGAGGTACACAGGGGAACGCTGAAATTGAAAATGGTTTGTTTCAACGTATTTTGTGTGTCACCTTACGATGAGATTTTTATCTCTTTATGAAATTTGTCAAGCTTACGTGACTCATTGTGAACAATATGTAATCATTTAATCCGATAGTGGTTTTCATACTTATGTTATAAAATACGATGTAATGAAAAATGATTAATCACTTTCATACTTTTAAAGTACTACGTAAAGTTTAACATTGTAGATTTCTGAGTACAAATCTCGCCTTTCTTGGATTTACGACTCTCTTAATGGGCAGGGGTGTAATCGATGTAAACTGCAACAAGTAAGGCTCTGAAATTTGGCACGAATTTGCCGTGACTGTCAACGACACAATTGGGAGTTTATGCACAGTTTTGTGGTCGACACAGTTTGTGGCAACAGGAACAGGATGTCAGCCAACAAAACTTTTTTTTTTCTAACTTTAACTCAAATAATCAATTTTAAACTCAAATCAAACTACAAAGCAAATTAAATAGAGAAAGGGTCAATTTTGTCAAGTCTCGAATTCACATTCCTAAAGAACCTTTGGATCTTTTGAATTCCTTCGATGTTTAGATAAGTTCTTTCAATTTTTGGAATATCCTGATTCTTTTGAGTTGTTTTTAGAGTCTTTTTACCCATTGTAATTGTTCGTTTCTTTGGATCCCTTGGATTTACTTAGTTTGAGTTTTTGAGTCCTTTAGATTCTTTCTTTAGATCTTTAAAAATTCTTGTAGAATTTTCAATCCTTTGGTCTCGTGGCCTCTTTTGATTGACTAGATTTTCTTGAAAAAATCTTATAATGTTTTGATAAATGTATTTTTTAAATTCTTCGCATTATTTACAACTTTTTATTGATTTAGTTTATCCAGGATTCTTGGAATTATGAGATTGTCTGAATTCTTTATATTCTTTGGATATTTTAGATCTTGTAGATGTTTAAGTTCTCTCCATTTCTTTGAATTCTTTGGAGTTTTTGGTTTCTTGAGATTTTTTGCACTTTTTTGATGTTTTGATTTTTGTTTTTTTTTTATTCTTTCCTATAGATCTGGCTTTTTTATGTTTTATTAGAATTTTCTGAAACCACTTAATTCTCAAATTTGAGTTTTTTTTTTTG
This sequence comes from Cynaeus angustus, assembly GCA_030157275.1. NCBI lineage: Eukaryota > Metazoa > Arthropoda > Insecta > Coleoptera > Tenebrionidae > Cynaeus > Cynaeus angustus. The sequence continues at coordinate 18,077,627 of CM058062.1, forward strand.
ATTATCTAACCACTTTGTATTACTTGGATCACTTGGCTTCATTTAAATATATATATTTAAACATGTATATAAATATATATATATATCCATATTCTTCGACTCCATCAAATTCTGTTTTTTTTTTTCATTGTCTTTAAAGTCTTTGTAGTTCTTTTGTTAAATACTGGTATAATGACTGGATAATGACTGGTAAAATTAACTTTTCAGTAAAATTTTCCAATATCTTCTTTTGTTTCCTAAAGTAAATTAGAAATTTCCGTTTATTGCTTGATTTTATTCTAGCTAATTGCGTTTTACTGGAATTCTGGCAATAAATTTTTCATAGACTGTACCTTAGATTATAATAAAATGGATGTTGGTTTTTGCAGTGGCGTAGAATAATACGCTATTAAGACCACGTTAAACATTTATTATGCCTCTTCATTATTTGCCCTTATCCAAATTAATTATTACGCTAAATTAAACTAAGACATTTACAAGATTTACGATCAAAAATAATTATCAGAATTGAAACGAGTCAACACTGTTCTACATAAAGAATAAAGAAAGAATAAACACAAAGTTTTGGGTATCTCGTTTTCTCTTGACATTTAGACTTTTTTACTAGTTTGCGGCCAGACCACACATTTTTTTTTTGAATACATCTTTCCATATGAGTCATAATTTTCTATTTCCCTAAATCTTTACCGTAATACATTGATTGCACAAATAATATATGCAGCATGTTTATTCAAATTGCACATAAATACACATGCACTGACCTTTCTTGTAAATACGTTATGTTTATCGTCTCCAAACATCTAAAATGTGAATAATTCAGCAAAAATTTATTTAGACACTGAAATATTCATGTTTTCAACTTCGACCTTTGGCTGCTTTTAAATGGAGTTTTTTTAGTAGAAAGGCTTCACTTTTTTTGTCCTCCGGCGCTATTATTTTAGCGAGAGCATCCAATCAATCTTTTGTCACTGATCCAGTTACATAAAACTAATGTAAAACAGGGTTTACGTGAATCGTCAAATCCGAATTTTTAAGCCATGCGGTACTATAAAATGAAAAGTTTTATCGACGTAGGTTTGGGAGAATAATATAGCACTAGTGGGATTACTTTGGATTAAATTTTTAGGAAAAAAAGTCAAATAAACTATATTTGAAAATTTGGAAAAAATAATTACAGTTATGAAACTACTTGTGTTAATAGTCGTGTGCAAAGATAATCTAGACGATGATATCATTTTCGAACATTGCATTCTATAATTTGAGATAAGAATGTTGTGTGACAGTTTCATGAGGTTCTTACATTTATTTCACGATTAACTCAGACATGCCGGTTAAAATCCTGTTGCTTTATATTAATTATGGAACGAATAGATACCTAAATTTTGTAGCGACAGTTGGAATAATGCCAGATAGTTAAAAAACGTTCCCAAACACAATGCAAAACTTGTTGCTTCTTGTTGAGAAACCAATTTTGTGTATTTTCAGCTCACGTGATACGCGTCACGAAATGACTTGGTGGATCCTTAAACAATATAAAACTTCATATTTTGTAACAACCCGAAGCTTTTCAGTTAATTAATCAAATCACGTCAACTTGGGTAGTTAATTTGGTATCATATTTCTTTTTTAGAACTTTCATTTTTAAATGAATATGATAAAAGTGTGCCAGTTGCCAAACTACAAAAGAAAAACAGTTGTAGATTGCGCCCATACTTTTATCGTCTAATTTCCGAAATTTTTGAGTTGCTGTTTCTGTAATCTACAACTTTGAGTGGTCTAAAAGTCAATTTGTAAGATACTAGAAGACGTAAGCAAACGTATAATGTACACATTTTAATTCTTTTTTAAACCAAAAAATCTAATCTCTCGAGGTTTCAACAGTTTTCTTCCACCCTTTTTTTGGGTACATGAATATTTTATTTAAATAATGATATTAAAGTATTCTGTTGGGAATTTCATTTCAACTCTTGTTTCAGAATTTGAATTTTAAACATTATGCAAAAGTGCGAAAGTGAACAAAAGTCTCGACGGAGACATTTCGGTTGCGTGTTTATTTTATCTAATAAAAAAGTATTCTTGGCTCGTCACGAATTTCGATTTTTTTGGGCTGATTCCAATAGTGTAACTTTTTATATTATCTACATACTGACATTAGCTCGAGACGGCTCCAGTTCGCGAGATCGATAGTTTGATTACCAGAGACTATAGGATCTGTAATAAAAGAAGACAATTGTTTCGACCTTTTTTTATTACTTGTCTGCAAATAGGTGTTTTTAGTATTGATCCGGACACGAAATAAAAAAGTTATTAAATTTTCTACCATCACACGCCAAGTACCAGCCAGAAGTCATCGTTTTTACGATCGTTCGTTCGTATTCTCAATAATTTGATAGCACTCAAAATTCTAATCATGACTTTTTTTTGTTGATAACATCAGATTATCTCCAACAATGCCGTCCGTAAATTAATTAAACTTCCTGGTTTTAATGCACGAGTCTAGTTTTGGGATTTCGTATAATTTGATTAAAAGTGGAGACAAGGCCATTGAATAAAAATTAAAAGTTTGCTTGAAAGGATGGGTTGAATGGTTGCTTAAAAAGTTTTTATATATAAAGTTGACTCAGATTGTTATTTACCTCATTTTGATCGTCCTCCCACATTAACAACCCACCGGTCGTTAAAACGTAAAGAAGAGATTAATTATTACCTCGATCTGAAGTTTCTTTAAGATACGAATCACGAATTTCATGAACTTCATCAAATTCCCTTATAAGGATTTGGGGCTTTTCGAAAGTGAATCGTAATTGAAACATGACGATGATTAAACTGAACGAAAACCAAGAAGCCTGTAATAAGTAAAAATGTGAAAATGAAGAAATATGGGGAAATGAATGTTGAATTTTCAAGGAAAGGTATTTTATCGCGAGATTTATGATGGTAGTTGAGACGTCTGCTTTTGTGGCTCATTTCGCTTTTTGTGTGTTTTAACCAGCTGTTGGGGTGTATTAGACATTATTTAATTTCATGAAAGTAATAAATTCTGTATTTTACTGAAAATACAAGGAAACTTGAATACGTACCGCTAATTATCCTCGGCTTTGTGTATATTATCTGTGAGAAGTGTAAAACGATATGAATTATGAATTATGAATATGAGATACCAAATTTAACGTACAACAATGGTGCATTTTTTCCAAGGTAATTATATTTTTAGTTTAAAGTCACCTCATTTCACAATTTTTTGCAATTGATCGCTGTGTTTGTGGTAATAATAAGTTTTTAACATTGTTGTGAAGCTAGTCATAGATAACAATAGAAACCACAATTGGACGCACTTTCGTTCAGTATTTTTAAAATATCAATGTACTTAATATTTTCGTTTTGATATTTTCTACTTCTTTAATTATTTAACGTTAACGAAGGGTAATTTGTTTTCTTAGACAGTTGGATCTCGGACAATTTGTTAGAGTACATTTCTGGTGAAGCAGAAAAGCACGGGAAATGTACACTAAGAAATTGATTTTCAATTCTTAATTTATTAGGTTTGCAGGTTTCCAATTTTCCAAATCTCTGGTCTGCAACTTATCACATCCTTAGATTTTAGGATTTGTGAAGTTCCAGTTTCTCAAGTTCTCAGATTACTATAGTCTCAAATTTTCTGGTTGAAATATTCAAGTTCCCATTTTTTTGGTTCCTAAATTTTTAAAAACTTCAGTATCCTAGATTCTAAGGTCCCACGAGCCTTTTTAGGTTTTCAGGCTGCATTTTTACTAGGTGCTTAAAATTTTAGATTTATATGTTACCAACTTCCCAGATTATCAATTTTTTGGATTCTCAAATTCTTAGATTGTATATAATGTTTTCAGTTTCACACCTTGGGTTTTCTGCTTCTTGAAATTTTAGGTTCTCGGAGTATATCTAATCCGAGTTTTAAGGTTTCTAAATTTTAAAATTTTCAGCTTCTTAGTTTTTTTTATCAGGGTTTCAAATTTTTAGGTTTCAGGCTCTAATGTTACTTAGTTTTCAATTTTCATTTTCTCGTATTTTGAAGATCGGTGGGAACTGTCTGAAAACCTAAAAACTGTGGGTCTGTTAACCTGAGAACCTTAACATCCAATAACAAGATTTAGTGCTCAGAAACTGAGAACTTGAAAACCTAAAAAGTGGAGATTTAAATGTTTAAAATCCAACAATGCAGTAGAACTAAAATTTGAGACTGAGAATCTGACTTAAATCTTAATAACCAAAAAATTCTGAGAAACGCCTAATTTTAGAACTTTAGAAGCTAAGATTGTGAAAAGCAGATAATTTCAGAATCCGATAATCTAGGTACATGAAAATCTAACACATAAGAATGTTCGATGTAAAATATAAAAATTTCAAATCCAGAAAATATGGACAACTTGAATCTTTAATTTTAAAAAACTAAGGAGCTGATAGTCTGGAAACTAGAGATGGTAAAAACCCGAGGAGTATCTTAGAGGGTGAATATCTAAAATTTGAGAGCCTGAAACCTGAGAGTTTGAAAAACAGATAGCCTAGAAATTCCATAGTCTAAAAATTTTTAAATTGAGAACGTTAAAAGACAAAGAATTATCTTAAAATTTGGGAAATTTGGGTTAAGTTAAGAGAACTTAGACGGGAAGAATTTATTTATTGATTTCATTACAAACTTAAGCCTTTAAAGTCTCAAAATGAGGGATTTTGAGTTTACAGTTTAAGGACTTTCTTTTATTTACATCCGCTTTTAGTGAAAATTGCGATTTAAATAAACCACTTTTAATAAGATTGTAGAATATATTCTGAGTTTAGTCCTCTTTCTCTTTTAAATACTTCACTGTGTTTTGCGAAGGGATTGGACAGTTTCTTACCAGATTTGAATATTTTCATGAAGTATGTAATAAAAATAAATGCGTCGTATACTTTATAGACTACTAAAAAATATGTCACAATCACAGTTATTTTGTATCGTATTTTCGTTATGATTCACCGAGTTGTGCTGTAAATTCGTCTTTTAACTCAGAAAACTCAAAACGTAATCGTCTTTGCCTTTATCTAAACGTAAAATCTTAATAGGTCGTGCTCTTTTCCCAATTTTTCTGGTAATATTAGCTTATTAACAGGCAATATGGAATCCTAACAGGGATACCCTTCAAGTTATATGGCAACGTTACGGCGCTTGGAGGTGTTATTTTAGAGATAACACTACCAAGCCACAGCGTTCCGTTTCTCTGATGGTTCCCGAAGGATACTAATGTCAGCTGTCACGACGGCTTCTACAATCCTCTATACAGCCCACCATAAACATAAATTTCTCCATATGAAAAGATGTTTAGATGATTCTTTTTATTCCTGCTATTTTCGTTGCGTTCAACGTGCATATCTGCATTTTTGCTTAAATGTCAGTGTATGCAACAAGTTACTGAATTGTTGATAATGGAGGTACAAAACGTCTTAGTGGTTGTTATTAACACGAAAAATTGAATTGTGGCTGTCATGTAATATATCCATTCCTAGTATGGTGGTTTTCCAACATGAAAGATGGCCCATTTTTGATTTTAGCTTTTATCTTCCGGATAATGTAATAGGGCCACTTTATTTTGTGTGTCAAGGAAAATTCGCTCCCTTGGTGCTTCCAATATATGTATTTATTTGATGTCTCTTTGTTTTAGGTGGAGGATATACGGGACATGATAGATAAGATCCAAGCAAATGTAGAAGAAGTAAAGAAGAAACACAGTTGTATTCTTTCTGCGCCGCAGAGTGATGAAAGTAAGTTGTTGCTCTATACTTATTTTTCACTTTTCCCGCCTTTGGCCATGTTTATGACTTGAGGGTCTTCCCGAATCATGAAAGAAGCCACACAGTTTTATATTAGATTTTTATTACGAAAGATGGTGGCGGAGGATTACCCGTGCTATGAAGGAATATACGCGATTAGCGCACGAGGCTCTTATATCAAGCGGCTGATTCGGTGGATTAGACGAAATTTCCTCCTAATTCAGTTACATGTCCTGGCTTTTACAGGATATGACCTTACGTAATACGTTTAATCTTACATTCAGTGGATATCAAGTCCGTATCTTATCTCCGACGCTAACAACATCGCTTTAATCATTTTGATATCGATTTATGGAACTTTCATCCAGCGTGATAATTCGGTTTCAACTCAATTGTTATTGATGTAAAAGATATCATTGGTATATGAATCAGGTTATCTATTGTTTTCACCTTTACACGATGACTAAGTCAGGATGACAAAGAAGCGTTTAAAATCTGAAGAATTTTTGCTCTAGAGCAACCAACACCTTCCTTCAGGCAAAGGTGGTATTTTAGAATCTTGGGGGTTATACACGGAACAGTGCTCGTAAAGAAGGCTCAAGAACGCGTTGAAAAAGAATAGCGTTAGATAATGAGAAAAAAATCCTCAGTCATATGTTCCGGAGGGTAACGTGATTGGAAAGGTCACATAATTATCGAGGCTATTGTTGTGAATCTTTATAACGCTCACAGAAGAATTATACTTAGCATTGATGTTTGAACTATTAATTATGAATTAATTGGAAAAATATGTCTAATATCGACTAGTTGACAATCAATATCAGCGTTACGTAATAGATAATTCTTGAAACAGGAGCGGTTTCATGTTTCAAGGTTTTGAAAACCAACTTTATTCAAATTAGAATGTTCTATTACCACTATGCATGCATCTTTTTTTGTCACCGAAATTACATTTCAAAATTTAGTGTAAAAAGAATTATGCATGGAAAGGAGAGAAAATATTAAAAAGTTCTATTTACATGAGTTCATTAAATTATCGTTATTAGCTTAATTTGCTTTTTTGCATCGCTGGATGCATTATAAAATGAGAAATTTTTTAGTTATTCGGGCAATTTATAATGCACAAAGACGTAAGGACAAAAATGCAATTTTAGTAAAAAGTTAATTAACTCCAAATTTGAAGCTTTTTTATAAATTCTGAGTAATTTAGAGATTTTCTACATATTTATTCGAACCATGAATGTTTGTAGACGCTTACATTTTTTGAATTATCTCTCGCTTATATCATGCCTTAAGTCTTTGATAATAAAAACACTTTAGATTAAGAGAAAGTCCAGGAAAAGGACTGAAATGACTATCTTTAGTTTCTTTACATTGTTTTTAGTGGATTTCATTGTAGCACTCATTTTGACACGTAATTTCGTAATCATTAATCAGAATGTTATTCTATAGCCTCTTTTTTTTACTAGGTCGATAAAGTTTATCAAAGCATAATCAAAATGTATTTACCGGCATTTACTTTCGTTCTTGTGGTGTGTATCTACAATTTCGAACACTTCCTGAACATCGGCTTGTTTACTTGTACATTTGATGTTTGATTGTAATCTGTTCAGCATATATCCATATTTTTATATTGCGTTCTGGCTTTTCTAAGTTGCCATTGATATTTCCCTCATGTCACCTACCTTTAAGGTTGAAAAAACTGCGCGTTTTGCAAAAAGGAAAGATTACAATCTGTCGTCGACCTCATTGCTTAGTCACGCGATTTATAAATTCGATCTAGCGATTCTAGTCAGAATCCGTATTCGGTGTGAAATTGTACATTATTAGGATATCCAGATTATCTCAAGATGTGCCTCCCCTAAAGATCGTTCGCAATCATTTTCACACCCGAATTCAGTCGACATTTTAAAAGTTAGAAAGGCGTTTATTTCTCGGTTGGTCACTTCTGATTTTCATAAACATGGCCAAAAAGTGTCAGGATTCGCAGGATAAATAGAAACTTAAATAGAGGTTAGACCTTAGAACGGAGCACGTTAACAGGAAGTTGGCGAGCGATATCGACCGGTTGCGACCTTTTATGTGACGGCACCAACACAGGATGCCTTTTATCAAACTTATCCAGAATTTGCTAACGGCAAAATGCGTGATGAATCAGTTGTATTATTAGAAAATGTTCTTGATTGGAATTGCTAGTTTTAAAAAATCGCTTTTTTCGGGTACAATATGCAGATGACGCATCAGTGAAGTTTACAGTTGCACGCCTCTCAATGCGATATCCGTTTCCGAAACGTTGGGTGCTGTTTGTCATCTGGCGAGTTTTGGACACGTGTAATCTTTTTTGGAGATTTTCTGTTTGAATAAGTTTTAATGTGCTCGTTGATGATAGTGTCACGCTGAGTTGGGTTGACGATTATTCAAGTTTTTCCAAGTCAAGCAACGCTGGTTATTGTGAAAACAGGAGAAATTATGTCGGTGTTTAATGACAACATTTTTTTTCCAAAGTTTTAACTCTGAAGGCTGAAAAACAACATTCGATTCCGACACTAAATAAACTTATCTGAAGCTAGACTTTATATTGGAAAAATAGAAGCGAGCAAATAAGGCAATAATATTGAAAATTGATACGAGAGGGAGCTCTAAAGCGAAAACCATAATCCTCTTTCTATTTAGTTATCAAATTACATGCGTATTCTATCGGTTACAATCATTAGTTTTACTGGCTTTATATAATAAAGTTGTAGTCACTAAATTTATTGATCATAAAAGTTAATTCCCCGATAAAATTATTGTATTTTTGGGGATTATAATTATGGTAATGAGTCGTCAGTCTAAGTGTGTTTTTACAACTTATATCGTAAAGCCTAGACGGCATCTGGTTTCTATTTAGCATTTTCAGGAATGATTCATCCAAAACTATTAGCTTAGTGAATTTAATAGATAATTGGTATTTAATTGATTATAATTATGATGAATTCTTCAGAAGTGTCTCTAAAAAAGAAGAGAAAACAGTACAGATGTATAAGTTCAGATTAGACCATTTCTCTTGGTATCCATTTCTGATGCACTCTAAGTATAGAAAGAGGAGCTAATTTTTGCCACAGACAATGGTTTTGAGTCAAACCTTGCATGGAAATATTTTTATCGTCTCGTTTTGAATCTCCCTTGACCTCAATTATTTTACGCAAACGTTTGGTCCCACTAACTAAAATCCTCAAAATAGGACATTTCCTTAAATAATGATGCAACAGACAACAATATGATTTTAAAAATTCTTTGAGAAAGTAAAAATGCAGCTGTTGTAGAAAATAGGAAGTCTACAATAACTCTTTATTGATTCGAAAATTCTAGCATTTTTATATTCAAAATGGATTTTTAATAGTTTTAATATGTGATAAAGGAGAATAGACAGATTAAATTTTAATGGGATACGAGTAACTTGCATTTTAGTGCCACTATTGATTTATTTAATATTACGTTATATTATAATTGGATTAAAAACTCTGAATGTGCTATAAAAGTGCAAAAAGATGATTTGTATCAATGAGTAAAATTAAAAATAGCTTTAATTGTTTTAAATTTTTTGTCAACAATACATTTCAATTTATTTCATTTAGTAATCGTGTTTTATGGTTGCTCAATGAAAAAGGATTTTTAGCGGCGTAGTTCTTAATCGAGACTTGGGCAGCCTTTGTCGCTGAAACTGACATTATGTCATGGTAATCAAAGTAATCCAGCGCGTCTGCAGTTACTGCTGTTTCAAAAAGGGTATTTTTTATTTTTTATTAAAAATGTAGCATGCGATAAAACTACATGTAAACGTGGAACAAGGCATTATAGCAGCGTAGTCGGTTTACTCTTCCTCCTTTTTGTCCCTGTTACGTAATATACTATCATTTTCCAAATCTCATCACTTATTCAACACCCAATTGGATAACCATTACCCTTCTCTTGCAAGAAGAGACTAAATGTTTGCTTCTTTTCGACATCGTAATCGTACATAACATTCTTTATTGTCAACGGAACTTTGTAACTAATTTTTAAACGTTTTCTACTCCGTGGGAGTATAGTGGTTGTAGATAATCACCAATTTCCCGTAATTGTGAATAAATTTGAAACTCTTGGAACATGCATTCTAATTGATGAAGGTCATAAATATTACCTCCTCGCATTCATATCAAATTTACGATACACCGACAAAAATGTATCACTTCGAGCAATAAATAATTCTCAGATAAAACGCTTAAATAACCATGGCTGAGTATACAGAGCTTCCAAGAGTTGCGTGACTTAACCATAACATTAGTGTAAATCGCTTCTAAAAAGGTGGTATGATTAACAGATATTACTCACAGGTGATTTTATACTTTAAATGTTGGCTCATTTTCACTTTTGTATTTATAACAGATTAGTAATAATTTACCAAGAGGTAATGTCAATAATCATGTTAAAGTTGACGTTTTTTTAAAGCGTGCCCAATAACATTATTCGGCAGCTTATCAGATGAACGTGTTTGGTTTTACATGTGTTTTTTTTAATCGGTTTTTTATCTGATGAAACAACTGTTGTTTGGCAATAAAACGAATTAAAATTGTAAAACTTTACAATTTGATACGTTGTGCTATTTTGCGATAATTTGTCAAATCAACAGTATCGTGTTAATAAAAGTTCACGGTTTTCTGTACAAACACAAGGTAAATCATCCATAAGGGTAAATAAAACCCTCTCATGTGACTGAGTTTCTCCCATAATAAATCCTGTTGTATCCGTATTGCCAAGAGATTTTCGTGATTTGAAATCTGTGGAATCTGATCGATTTTGTCAGATAAATTGCAGGATCTGAATTTAAGGAGTGAAATTGATTTCCTTTTTTATTTTACTTCGTTTTTGTGGATAAATTGGTCGCATTATTCTTATCTGTCATACGCTCGGGACCTATAAAGAAGCTTAAATTAGCCGAGGAATGGAGAATTTCCAAGATCTCAAAGGTTTAAATAGATTGTTGTTCTGTTTTGTTTTTTGAACAATTCAGAAAAAAATAACGCGATATTTCAATTTCCTCTTGTTGTTTCTCATAATAAGGAATCGAAGTTTGTGTCGCCCTGAAAGTTTTCAGATATGAAGTTTTTTCATCTGAAAATCATGTAATTGTCTACCAAAGTCAACAAATTGTGTATCATAGTGGAAAATCGAGTTTTCGCTGTACACCAATCATGTAAAACCAGATTCCAAATTCGAAAAATGGTTAAAACGGATTTCCACAACAATACAGGTATTTGATCGCAATCGATTAAAGCGGCCGCCGCTGGTACGTTCTCAGGCTAAATTAACAACATGACGGTTAATATCAAAATAAATGTCTTCCTCTTGTTCGTTCCTCGTTTATCTAATTTCATTTTCTTTTTGTTGTTCATGTGAAGCCCCGCATCAGGTCGTGACAGATGTGCAATTTAGATTTAGATGGCTTGAGTAAATAGAATAATCTCAAGAATAAACTTCACAATGCGTCTTGCGGGACTAGAACCGTTAGAACAATAAAATTTGGCATAAAGTTTCAATTAACTTCGTTCATTAAGATTCATACATAAACAGAATACAAAACTGCGGATTTGTTTTAGGCGAATTCCTGATAATGAACTAATCCTGCTGAAATTAAATTGGTTTTCAGTTGTATTGTTGGCTGCATAATTTGAATTATAGATATAGACGTATTTCTCGGTTCGTTTCCCTCTTGTCCCATTTAAGTGTACCCAAATTTTAAGGGATAACTGCAGGAGCAGGGTTGGTAGAGGGGGTTCGTGATGAAATTTAAATAAAAAATTAAAGGAACTAGCAATAGCAGTTCGAAAAAAATCAATTGGAGACCTAAGTTATTTTAGTGTTTGTTTAAAAAAATTCTTAATAGAAACTAACTTTCATTTCGCGATTAAATTGTGCGCAATTTTCTCAATTAAAGAATGGAGTGTGAACTAACCATTATATAAAATTGATACATAAATTTCTTTAATCAATTGCGCAATGTCAAATTCTAAATTTATGCTGTATTTTATTTCCCAGCGGCTGAAAATTTAATTCCGTTTCGGTAAAATGAGTTTAAACGAAAAGAGATTAAAAATTAACATCAACCATTGAAAACTGAATCGAGTTGAGAAGTAAAAATTCCTGACTGACAATATTAAAAGGTCATTATAAAAATTCTGTCAACGTGAAAGTGGATAGAAAATCAATTGACTTTTTTAAGGTAGAGTTTTTTTAAAGACCACAAGCTGAGTTTTGTAGAATTCTTAACAATTTTTCAAGACACTCAAGAGTAGCAGTATATCCAAAATTCCTAATATTCATAAGATTTTCAAGAAGTTTACGACTAAAATTCTTATGTTTGATGTCATTTCAAAGTTCCTGATACCTTTATGATTTTTAAGACTTTAAGATCCCTAGTTGAGATTGTTGAGGTATTGCCAATTGCAGAGAGCCTTGTTTTTTAATTTTTAAAAATTATCAAGTTTGCATAGGTCCTTAGTTTTTACTGTAGTTTTAAAGTTTTTTAATGCCTTCTAATTTTAATTAATAATTAATTAGTTAATTAATTTTATTTCCTAACTTGCGATTATAAAATTCTAAAAAATAAATTCTTGCGGAATTTAAAATTCGTAGGATATTTATTATAGCTAGTTTTCTACGTTTTTTATGGGTGTCACGCTACTTGCATCTTATATCGAAAATTTCTACGACATTTAGGTCTAAATTTAATTTCATGCTAAGATTCTTATGGCTCCAATTTATAAAATATGTAAAATTTCCTTATTAAAAAAGCAGAAAAGCTACACCGTGCTATTAAAAATTTTCTTAGCTAAAGTCGACGCTAACTGATTTTTAATGAATTCACATTGTGTCGATTTTATTATGCAAAATATCCAACGCCGGTCCTGCTTAGAATGTCAGTTTTTTCCTTGCTTTTCCGGAACGAACTTGCGATGCTACATCGAATGATAAACGGGGGAATACCTAAACTCGACGACCTTAAACCCTTATTGATCTAGACCAGGCTGTAGATTCTCTCGTGAATGGTCCGAATCTAGACCTGATTTCTACTGTTGAATAACACACGAAGCCAGATACTTCGATCCTTTCATTCAAATACAACTTTAGAACACATCCATTGTTAATATTATCACCGTGTTATCCAACAACAGTATTTTTCCCTCGCTTTTGTCGAAGCGCGCGATTAAAGAATTTTCTTTGTAAATATTTAAACGTTTTTTTAAACTGACTTTTAACTCTGATTGAAAGTCAATTTGTTGTCTTTATTCAGGATCAAATTCTATTACTTTCAATGTCAATATTCTATTACTGATTTTTACGTTGGAAATACATCGATTCCACTTGAAACATCAGATTGGTTCTGTGATTTGTCCACAACCAGTGATAAGAATCAAATAAGTGCGATTTAATCAGTATGAAGTTACACGTGGTTGGACTGAACACGGTGTCACCATTTTTTGCAGCAGGATCGACTCGAATCAATTTGATAAAACCAATAATTGAATTTGGGAAAGGAAGATTGCTTCCTGAGTCATCCCCTATTACCATGCGAACTATATTTTTAACATCCGGTGAATTTTATTAGAATTTCCATGCTCTGGCATCCGGGGTAATGACACAATCCCGTTACGAAAGTAACCAGTTGCTACAAGCCACATTTGGAACGTTTAACATACGAAATTGTGCTGAAACAATTTATAAGGGTTGAACCGAGGACTGAAAAGCAGTCAGCGAGAACGGTTTCATCCCTCGTCCTTCGAAACGTTAACCTTTCTTCATTTGAGTTCACTTGGATACATCATTTTATTATTCAATTTATTAAAATGGAACTATCAAGTGTACACTCTATCTTCGTCTACAACCCGTTTCATTAAACCCCCGTGAAATTCATCATCCCTCCACGATTTGCAGTTGAATCCGCACCATTTCGAATTGCTTTCTGTATATTACAGTTTCACTGGTGGATTTTTTCCTGTTTTTACACAAAAAGCGATTTATAATTCAACGTTTATCGCAAAGCCATTACTGTTATTTATTATGCGGGGAACAGATTTACAAAATCGTTGTAGGATATAAAAGTGGATGTCGATGTGCTTCGGGATTAGGGTTATTAATCTCGACTGTTGTTTCAAATTGGGGCTTGTTTTGCTGCTATTCATCTTTGAGTAAGTGAGAAGATGGTGTTATTTCGGAAACTATATATCAAGCGGTGCTAGGTAGAAGTTATTCTGCCGCATCATGCTCGTGTTATAAAAGCAGGATAATTGATATTCACTGTGATTTGACAAAAAAGGAACATGGTATGGAATAAAACATACAAGGAAAAGGTTTTTAGCGAGGTTTTTACCCAACCGGTGCTGTTGTAATCTGTTGAAAACACCAACCCCTCGTTCAGGTTTTTTGATAAAAAATTATAGCAGGATGCAAAGGTTCATTAAAATTAGTCGTGGTATGCTTAACGTTGATATATGATCGTGAAATTTGGGTCGTTATTCAAAGGACTTTTCTATTTTAACAAAGAAACTAGCTTATCTTTGATGTCATGTTTTCTGAACTGGTTAATATACCAATAACTTAATCGTGTGTAGATGATTTATTACTTTTTTCGTTTTATCAAGGTTTAAGTATTCATTTTGTGCCGTAGCTTAATAAAAAATGTACGCTTTATGACCTAATAATTCTTAATTAACTGCACAGACATTCTTGAAAAGCCAAGAAAAATATCAAAATTTCGAGGATTATTAAATTTGCAAAAGAATTTCACTTGGCTACCATCATTAATAAGGTTCTTAAGGTTGGCAAGATATTTAAGATTTCTCTAAAGATTTTTTAAATTTATAAAATTTCTACTATTTTTGGGCTTTCTCCACCTGCAAGATCTTCAACATAAAGTTCAATTTTTTTTAAGATCTCTATTACTTTTGAGATTTTCAAGATTCCTAAGATTTTAGGTTAATGTTCCTAAACTAAAGTTCATTTTTACAATTTGTAATAGGAACTTTTTAATACTTTTAAATTACCTAAAAAGTTTAGGTTTGTACAAAAACGTCTAGGTTTGCGTAGTAAGTGAAGGTTTTTAGTATTTTTCAGTTTAGCAACCTGCTTCAGGTTACGAAAGCTCTAAAAAATTTTGGAATTTTTAAGTTTCGCAAGATTGAGGTTTATAAAATTTCTTTTTCTTCAATTCCAAACATTCTAAGAGCCAGAATTTTTTTGTTGAGGTGTTTCCAGTTATAAGGTCCTACATATTCTGATTTTCTTAAAATTTCTTAGATTTCACGGATACTTAAATTTATCATGTTTTTGAAGTTTTATAAACATTTCGTGGTTTTTTCAAGTTCTAAAGTTTTCAAGTTCTAAGTTCCGAGGAATTCTAATATTCTTCAGATCATTTCAGTTTTCTAAGATATAACAATTTTTGCAACTGTCGACCTTTTTTTGATTGTTTATTTTCCTTATTTAGAACCTTTTTCCGTTCTGCACACAATCAACTATTGAAAATTTCACTGAGTTTTTTTACAACAAACCTAAAATTAATAAGATTTTAAAAATTTCTAAAATAGATATAATTATAAATCTTAAAATTCTTTCTGATCTCGAGAATTTGTAGGTGTTATGGCATACGAAGTCTTAAGATATATTAAGGATTACTAAAATTCGTGAAAATTTCAATATTCTTAAGATTTTGAGTTTGGCCTTGGCGTTTCTAATATTTCAAGTTTTTTCGATAAACTTGATTATAAATATTTATATATCTTACATCCATAATTTTCTAAATCAAAAAAATTAAGATTACCAAGATATTTCTATGATTTCGCAAATCTTCATGATTCACAAATTGCAAGATTTTTAATTTTAATTTTTTTCTAATGATTATAAACTTTTATAGAAATTTTTAAATTTAAGGTTTTAACGTTTTCTTTTTAAGTTCATTCTGTATGTATTTTTTCGTACCTAATTATTGTACTTGACATGATAGTGAAAAAAAAAAACATGCATAAAAATTAATCTGATGTCACATTGTGTTTGTCTTTTTGTTTTCGTGTTTGTCGCATTTTGCATGGTAGCTCTTTCAAATTACTACGTTCATAAATTATCTCCGATTGCATTATCGCAGATGACGGTGAAAATATAAAAAGTTCCAAAGGAAAACGATAAAAAAGTGTGAAGCAGTCGGCCGACGATCTTTTCATAGCGGAAAATTTGTAGATGCTATCGTAATTGATGAAAGTTTATTCGAATCATTGTTGCTTCTGCAACGTTAATCTTGAAAGAGTAACTTTAGGTCAGTGGTTCCGCATAAAAGCGAATAAAAGTTTCTTTCAGTTTGTCGAGAAAATTTCTTAAATTGGATGTCTAAACAATTTTCGTCTGATCAATAGGAAAACCGCTGTGATTATCAAACTGAAGCACAAAGCAATTTCGGCGGTTATCCTGAATAAATTTCGGATTTGCATTTAGCCGACGGATATTGTATGCAATTAATTTACCAAGCGGAACCGAATGATGCTTGTTCTCCTCAAACATGGAACACCGAAGGAAAATAGGAAATATTTGTCTTTATACACCGGTGTTATACACCGCACGTTATGTAGATGGAAATAAGAACGATAAACCTCGGAAACCTTAAGGGGATCTTAAAGTGGTGTCAGCGGATAAAGCGGAGCCCCAAAGTCGACTTCTTTCGATGTGATTTTATGAAACATCAACATCGTCAGATGAGATTATCGATGCCGAATCTTTTCACAGCATACTTAAATTGATATTCCCCGTGTGTATCTGCAAATTTTTCGATTACGTCAGTAATGACGAGAGCCATTGTTAAAGTCGAGTTGAATTCGTTCGTCGAGCAGAAATTTCCAGGACGCGCTCCACTTGCGATTCATAATGCAGCAACCCGCTGGTGTTCTCTCTTTATGTTCCAATTTTCAGATTATAACTCATGTCTTGAGACGCGTTTAGGCACCATTAAATGCGGCCTCTGACGACGTTCCCCTTAACATTCTCTGATGTATTTCGCAGAGGTCACATTACTTTTTCGGTGAGGTTATTAAATTTTTAGAATAGTCAAAGAATTTACGTTTTTTTCATTGTCTAGATCGTACGAGGTTGGAATAACATCTATTCTCATTTATATTATTTTACCAAGTGGTTCCAATTAACTACAAAGTAGTTGCTGTCAAATAACGTCCGAGCTTACGACCTCTTAAAGTGTTGGGGTTATAGCCGTACCCTATAAAATTGAAATTAAGAACACCGACATCCATAAACAAAGGAATTACTTTACTGTCAAATATTCGCAACCACTGGCGAAATCTTGTAGTTTAATTACAAATTTTTAGAGCTAGCTTCTGCTTCTAGATAACCTTATACGAAAGCTTAAAAAATTGTCGCAATTTAGCATTTTCTAATCTTCCAAAGTTTTCGCATACAAAAATGAGAAGAAATCAAGTTGGAAAACACACAAATGGTGTAAAATAAATTAGAATCTTTGGCATAATCTGTAGAATCATGATAAATTCCATAATATGTAAATATCATGACTAACGCAAAATGTGCAGAATTTCTCTTATTTTAAGAATCTTTTTTTCCCTGTAAAACCAATGAAATCGAAAAATTGACAATCACTTTTTTCTATTGTTCATCATCCAAGACGTGATCAAATGGATACAATTCATCTTTTATGGAAAGTGTTCATAATTTTTAGCTACGCCAATTTATTCGAAGTTAAGCGATTCTTCATTCTTCTCACGTAATCTTCTCTTTTCATCGTCTAAAGATCTTTTCTATTAAAAAGGAATAAAACCTTTCCTTACGATTTTTTGTGAGCAATGATGTGTGATATTATCCTGATTTTCCATCTGCAAATAAAATTGTGTCTATAAAATTAGTAAATTGATATGATTTTTGAGTACACATTTTGCGGTGCATGCTATCTTTCGAATTTCAGAAATATTTAAATTTTTTAAGATTTGAAACATTTTTAAGCATTTTCAGTTATCGATTTTTTCTAATTAATAATTCTTAGATTAACCTTAAGAGGACAAGAATTTACATAATTTCTCTTTTCTGAAGATTGTCAGATTTGCAAAGGATCCAAAAGAGATTCCTCAAATTGCAAATATAAATTAAATTTCTAAGGTTCTTAGTATTCCTGCGATTTTGCCAATTGTAAAATTATTATGTCCACGAGATTCTAGTTTTTCTATAATTTCTTAGAATCACAAATTTCTAAATTGACCAATTTAAAAAATAAACTTAAAAATTGTACTTTTATTTTTCAGATTGTTTCCTAATATTTCTATTTCCTTCAACTTTTCTGGGTTTGTTAAAGATTTCTGAAATTCATTATTATCTATTTATTGTCTTGGAACTTTTTGCAACCCCTTTACGAAGTATTTCTATATTACAAATCCAAAAGAAAGTTTTTAATCAAACTTTAAAATTCCAATATACTATACCAGCCTTAAATTATCAGTATTTCTTAAATTCCTAATTCCGTAACAATAATGAATCCTTTTACAAGCAACACTAAGAATATTAAATAATAAAAAGATGAAAAACACAGCGTTAAAACAATATAGAGTTAAGAAATTAAAATGTTTTTTAGATATAAATTAACAAATCTAGATCTAGAAGAAAAAAACGTACAAACTGAAATGTTGTCTGAAAATTGTCTACTATGTTGTTCAGTCAACTTTAAATAACTTTAGTTTTAAACGCGTGGATTTTCTTTTCAAGATAGCAAAACATAAAATTTCTATGCATGAATTTCCATGAAAATGCAATTTGCAACAAAATTGCATCTATTAAAATGTTATACTTACTGCTGCTCAGTTTTCCTGTAATGTTCCATCTACTCACGACCAAAGTTTTGTGCTGCCAGCGTTTTCGATAATTTGAGAGTTAAGTTATTACATATTAAATTAATATTTACTCTTCTATGTAAATTGATCCGTTGGTGAAAAACAGTTCGTTTTCTGCTTTTACAGGTTCATTCGTTTTCATAGTTCTTCCCACAGAAACTACTGATTGCGAACATCACATGAATATTTAACGAGCAGCTCTATAATTGATTTGATTTCGAATCTCCACGGTCTGCGTTGGTTAATTTATATTTTCAGTGTAAAATGTAAATCTGTCATTACCTAATAATTGTCCTAAATTTTACGTTAATGCAAATATGTCATATTAAATGCTAAATACGCAAAAACTAGTTCCTGACTAGTTCTTTTATCGATCTCATCATTTTAATAAACGAAGCGCCTAATTTCGAATAGATCAAAGAGTTCACATCCATCATTGTTAGCTAACGAAATTATCATCATTAAAGGAAACAACATCCTGCTTCCCCGTTTATTGAACTATTTCTAAATAAGAGTTTCAACGGAAACTCCCTATTTCTATTACTTTTCACGAAAGATAAGCTCCCCCATGAATCACCCAGTTCAAAATTTTGTTATTCTTCGAAAGTACAAATACGTGCTCGTAATAAATTCGCAAATTTAAACGACCTCAACTCATTTAAAAATAGTAAGTATACGTATCACGATTCGAGGAGAACTTCGAATTTACATGAAAAAATAAAGTTGAATAAAAAATTTAAATGAAAACGGTGTATAATTTTGGTGGAGGCGCCGGGCCGTGATGGGAAATTGATAGGTGTTTGTAAATATTTGTAATGTGGTGATTACTTTTTAATGAGAGAAGTTGAACTTTTCGTTTGAACGTTTTACATGAATTTTTATCAGTTCTTGTAGTCAATTGTGATGGAATCGGTAATTTAATCATGATTGAATACAACCGAACGTGGCGATTACTCATGTCTGAAGTGATTTTCAATGTGAAGACAATATGTCAGTTTTACGTTATGGAGATGGTGTTAGCGTGTTAAAATCATTGATTTTAATAATGAATCATTTGTTGACAAGTAAAATTTACTTAAACAGTTTGTCAAAAGGGGCGTTCGTTCACGCTAATGGATTCAGTTCGTCCTACACTTAAGCTAACAATACTCTTTTCAAATTACCATCAAGAAACTATATGATTTGAAAAATGATACTGAAAACTGCATGACGCACCAGATTCGGTTGACGTCATCAAAGTAGAAAATCGCACAAAGTCAGCCGAGCAGAAACCGCAATTCGTTTGGAACTTTAAAGTTGATAAAGAGCAGAAATAGCGAAACGTCAAAAGGAGTCTTTTCTCTCCGTTATTAAATTATCGTTTTCGGTAATCCCATTAAGCTTTAGCGCTTCGAGCGCGAATAGACGAACTGCTATGTGAATGTTTAGCCAACCTTTGCTTTTTACGTGGGTATCAACAGCCAACGCAAATTACTCTTGATAAGACTGTCTATGATGCAACCCACGATTTTCCTACAATTCTTGCTAACAGCCCACGCCGTCTCCGTAGACGTCAAACGGACGCAAAAGACGTCTTTGAAATTTAGGATTTAGCTTACAGTAGAACTAAAGAAGTTCATAAATATGAAAATCACGGAGGTGAAAAATTTGATCTTGGAGTTTGAAATATTTGTGGATAGCTGCTGCTTGGTTGTCATCCTCTTTTTTTAAACTGAAATAAAAAGACAAAAAATAATTACCGCAAAATATTTATAAAAAATACCAGCGGCGGCGAGATGTTGTTAAAGATTCTAGAATGGCCGGCCGTATATTAAAGATCACATACCTTCGAATAGACGTTGATTTCAAATTTCTAACACTATTTAAAAAAAAAAAAAATGTCTACCAAATAAAATTTGTTTTGGTGTCGTTTTCTAAATTTCCGTACACAAACTTAATAATAAAAGTTCTGCATAAATTTAACTTCCTTCAAACTAAGCTATTGTTTGCTAAAATCGATAAACGCAAACTGAAGTTGTAACAATTTTATTAGGCAATGTTTGTACATTTTATGAATAAGCATTTGTGACCAGCTTTACAATCCTAAATTACTTCCATACTGTTTATAAAGTTTACAAACAAGAGCAAAAAAATATGTAGAGATTTAGAATAGGACCTTCCAAAGGTTTAGAGATTTTGATTTTCTTGAATCTTGGATGCTTTGGATTCTTTGTATCCTTTTATCTCTTTCGAAAAATTGTGGAAAATTGGGGTGCTTTTATTTCTTTGTATCTTTAATATTCATTCATTCTCTGTATTATTGGGATTTTTCAAACCCTCTAGATTCCCTGGATTTTCAAAAATTGTTTAGACTCATAGCATTTTTGAACTAGTTGTTGTATTCTTATTATTTCTTGGAATTTTTAAAACTTTAGATTTTCAATACCCCATTTTGTATTCTGTCTAATTTGTTTTAAATCGTACGATTTTGTAGGTTCTTATCGTTTCTACATTCTTTACATTTATTGAATACCTCTTCTATTTATATTTCTTGAATGCTTTATTTTCACATTCTCTAAGTTTTTTGGAAACTTCGTATGCTCTAGATTTTTGAATTTTCTTGTTTTTTTCTAACTTTTACAGATTTTAAGGGCTTTGAGTTTTTTGGATTAACAGAATCTCTGAATCTTCTAGATCTTTCTAAAATCTTTCTTCGATCTTTGTATCATCCTTCAAATTCTTTGTTTCCTTTTTTATATGCCTTTAAAAATTTTGGTATTTGTAGGAATTTCCTAGATCGTTTGAATTTTTCTAATTAGTCTTTAAATGATTAGTCTTTTGGAATTTTCTGGATACTCTTCGTATTTTTTATATTCTGTCATTTCTATAAATTTTATATTCTTACATAAGTGCGTAGGTACATTAAAATAAGAATGCAATGTCCATATGCTTTAAACGATTTGAATATTTTCTACTTGCACCTTCGTTTGTATCCCATGAAATTTTTAAGGTTTGTTGTAAAATTTTGCGTTATTTTTGTAACTCGAGCTTTGAATATTTCGGAATCATTGTAGTTTATATTCTTTGAGTTCTTCAGAATTTTAAATTTACTTTGTTCCTTAGATTTTTATACTTTCTTCTAAAGAAATTTTAGATTCTTTGTTTGCCTTGTATATCTTAGATCCTCTAGATAATTGTGATAGTGAGAATACTTTAAATTGTAAAGTTTACTTATACTTTTCAGTTTCACCAGGCTTGTTCTGTTTTAATTGGAATTACATTTTTTTTACATTTTTTACATCATCTTTAGACCCTGCACACGGTCCTTTGGATTTGTTTTATATTCATATCATTTATACACTTTGGATTTCATGTGATATTTGGATCTTTTAAATGTTTTAGATTCTCTCTACTTTTCAGAAGTCAAAAAAATGTAGATGTTTTTTTTTGACTTGAACTTTTCGAAATTCGTTAGGTCTTTTAAATTTTCGAAATTTTGTATTGACGATTTCGATGCTTGTGTTTTTTC
Source organism: Cynaeus angustus (assembly GCA_030157275.1). NCBI lineage: Eukaryota > Metazoa > Arthropoda > Insecta > Coleoptera > Tenebrionidae > Cynaeus > Cynaeus angustus. The sequence goes on from CM058062.1 coordinate 18,099,824, forward strand.
ACATTTTTTTTTAGTTGTAGAAATTGCGTAAGTCCTTCAGATACCCATTTTTCATAAAACTCTCCCCTTAGTAATAATATCCTCGGGGTCACTTTTAGAACATTTTTTTTTTATTGAAACTTTGATATCTACAGAGCAAAGAAACAAATAAACAACGCTGGAAAATGGAAATAACCCCGATTTTTGTGCGGTAATTTACTCTTTCCTGGAGCCGTAGAAATGTTATTTTTCTGCTCAAAGTGGGTTAGCACGGATGTTTTTTTATTTGAATGAGTAAGTGGTCTAGAACAGGTTAGTCTTACACTGAATGCATGGTTAAAGGTCGCGAAAACACATTAATCAGACAAAATTGGGAAGTAAGCTTTTGAAAAATAAGAGCTCGGATTATTTGAAGATAAACGAGAATGAAGCGAAAAAAAGAGTAAATAGCGACAGTGACCGATAACCAGGAAAATATTTCTATAGAATTTGTCAATCCCTGATGTTGCCATTGACACGACGGTGTAGGGTTAAAAATGGATGATTTAGGATGTTTTTGTGCACATTTGATTGGTTACTAACAAAAAAAGGAAAATATTCCGTATATTGGAACACGTTGGAACACATAAAATGTGGGAAACTTGGGCACGTTGAAAGGTTGTTATCAAATGAATAAAACTAGTTTACAACCTTTGTTTGTGTCTTCTAAGTATGCAGTTGTTTGTGCCGGGAAACTTTATGACCCGTTTGACACCTGCAATTTATGCATTAAAATGTTTTCTAGAAAAGTGGGCACCTTGTTTTGCTACCTCGGTTAGATAATGGAAGCGAAAAGTTAGATTTTACCGCAAGGAAACTGTAATATTCAGTTAAAAAATTGCGGGATGTTTGCTGAGTAAGTTCATTCAGAGGAGGAGTATAACATGATTTGTATGTTATTGTGTTGTAGTCATGCCTGACTGTTGTCGGCAGAATATAATAAAATTATTCTTTGATATGAATATAAAGGTAAAGTGACACTTGAATATTCATTCAACTTGGATATTTAAACTTATAACTCAATTTTTATAAAAGGGTATTAAAATAAACAATATTCTTTCAACTATTAAATATCCAAGCTTCTAGTTTATATGTATGTAATATATTTACCACTTTATATTTACATCATATTTAATTTCACATAATTTTGGATTTATCGATTCGAAAACAAGCTGTTATTTAAATCCAAAATGCAAATGTTGAATTGTATATCATAAATATAAAGAATAAAACACGAACAAAACTAATCATTATTTTAATCATCCACGCAATTTTGTTTACCTCTGAATTAACCCATCCATGATCAAACGACTTTATCACACCTACTACAAATCAATGAATCTGAGTTGATTAAATTTTGGAATAAGCATGAAACCTGTCGTTACATATTTTTCTAAAATGTTAAATGTGTTTGTTTGTGTCTAACTTTCTCTCGAATGTCAGTTTTCTCGTAAAATTCGAAAACAACTTTAGATATCAGGAAATAAGTCGCGACAGAAAAGCATTCGGGAAGTTCTAACTATACGAACTTGTGCAGCCGATACGTTTCGTTGAGTCCCAAATCGATTAATAAAATGCTTCATAAGAATTTATAGATACTGCCGTATCAGTGGCGTACGAATCCTCATTTACCACTCAACGTATATTACCAATTCTTTATTATGCTTTTTACGTTACTGTTCCAGATGTTCTCAGTCTGCTTGTGTGAGTGTCTATATTAAAAATTAATAACTTATTTTTGTGTATTTTCATGATTCTTTAAATGTTCAAAAAAACATTTGCTACATTGGAATTAAACCAAAATTTTTAAAATTGTCTCGATGTCTTAAATTTCCGGTTTAAGATTTTTCATATTCTTGGTGAAATTTTTAGATTCTTTGAAACTTTTTGTACCTAACAAGGTTGTTTAGATTATTTAAATGTTTTAAATTATTTAGATCTTTAATTTTTTTTACGTTCCTAGATCTGTTAGTTATTCTAGAAGATTTGGATTTTCTGGGATTCTTGGACTCCATGGAACCTTTGTACTCTTTGATATTCTTTTTTTTTAGCTTTCGGACATTTTCTAGATTTTCTTATGTACCAAATTTTTTGCATCCTTTGCATGCTTTGAATATTTTGAATTTTTGTTCGGTTTTTGAAATTTCCAAGATTGTCTAGACACTTAGATATTTGTGTGTGTGTTTTTTTTCTGTATCGTTTGTATTCGTTGGATTTTTTCGATCATTAAAATATTCTTCAAGTTCTTCACATTTTCAAGACTTTCTTTATTCTCTAACTTTTTTATACTTTAGGTCTTTCAAATTCCCCTTCGTTTCCATTAAACTTTCTTTGTATTTTTTTGTACGCCCTAGATAGTTTTATATTCTATGTATTTTTTCGATTTCTTGGAATTTTCAAGATTGGCTTGGGCTTTTAAATTTTCCACATTTTTGGGGTGCTTCATTGGATGATTTGTCTTATTCTCTATGTTTATCTTCATATTTCCGAATTTGCGTAGATGCTTTAGACACCTTAGATTTTAATGTTTTTTTTTCAGTTTTATTGGATATCTGTAGAAATTTTAGATTCTTTGAGATCTTCTGATTTTTAATATTCTGAACGTCATCTAGCGTTTAGTTTGGATATCCTCTGGTTGTTTAGATTTTTCCTGGAACCCCTTAGATTCATTAAATTTCCAAATTTGTTTGTTTTTTTTTTATATTCTTTAGTTTCTTCGCATTTTGTAGATGTTCTATTTTTTGATTGTTTTAAAATGAAATGAATTTGGAATATGTTTTCAGATGTTAAGTTCTGAAGACTTTTATTCTAATTTTAGTGAGGGTTTGTAGAAACACGCAAAATCCTAAATTACTCTTAAACATCTCCAATTAAAATAATTAACCCATAAACTAAAAATAAAGGCATATGTATACGCCAAATCTAACTCATTTTCTTGGTGTTTTTTTAGATTATTAAGATTGTCTTCATTCTCTGACTTTTTTATGCTTCATTTCTGAAGAAATTCTTTAGATGTTTTATTTATCTTATATTCTCTGAATAATAAATAATCGATTAAAAAAAATATCTTATAAAAATTCATAGAGTATTAATGGAGTATGGAAAATATGGAACCTCAATTTAACACTGCGCGTATGTTACCAATTCGTTTTTATGCTTTTTTACGTTACTGTTCCAGATGTCCCGACTAAATCGGGCTACATAAAAATGACACATTTGTGCTTGCATGCTTCTCTATATTAAAAATAAATGACTGATTTTCGTGTATTTCCATCATTCTTTAAACGGTAAACTATATGTTACCTGCCTTGGAATTAAATCAAAGAAAGCCTGATGAATTTGCCGGAATTAACGTTTGTGTTCACTCTCAGTAATGCGTTGTTTTATTTCTGTAATTTGGTTCATGCATTTTTAAGTAATACATTTTTGATTAAATTTTCAGAAAAAGCTTGTATTTATTCGAATTAATCAATATCCTGTTTGAAAAGTCGTTACCATAAAAATTTTATTAACCATCGAAAATACCGGATAAACTTTCGTTTTATCTACTCCGGATATCGAATTTTGGTATTGATTTCCGATGATTAGTATTCATTCGAAGGTGGTTATTACATTACGAAGTTTATTTGACAAAACCTGAAAAGAGAGTAGACTTTCAAAGTTCTTTCTAAGGTCGCCGATAAAGATCTAAACAGCTCTACAAATTGCGTTATTATAAAAGTAATTTAGTTCCGAAAAAAACATAAACAAGTTTGTAGGGTGTTCCATTGTGTTTATTGTGAACTATTGACCCGAAAGGAAAATCAATCCAGTGGAGTAGTTAATTAGATTTTTTTACATAAATACATTGAATCGATTTTAATGTGAAGAACTAGATCTAAAAATAGCTTCGTTATTAACTGTTCTTTCTTTTTACAGAAACGAAACAAGAACTTGAAGATTTAATGGCCGATATAAAGAAAACTGCCAATAAAGTCCGTGCCAAGCTTAAAGGTAAGTGTCAACAAGAATAAGACGTAATGAAATCCAACGCAAGAGAAATTATAATGGGTTGTATAGCGTGTATTGAGTAGCAAGAGTCTTGTAAACAAATTGAAACCGTGAATGAAAAGCCAACAAAGGCGTACAACGAGATTGAATCCTGAAAGAGAAAACTTTCATTGGGTTTTTCGATTTAATTGAGTCGTTAAATACCGATTCGTCTGGTTTCGACGAGAAAATTTCACGGCTTGTTATTTTAATGACGAATTGATTAAATCATGACTGATGCGATGTCATTCTTTGTTCACAGTGATAGAACAAAATATAGAGCAAGAAGAACAAACGAATAAATCATCGGCAGATTTGAGGATACGGAAAACACAGCACTCGACGTTGTCCAGGAAGTTTGTAGAAGTCATGACGGAATATAATCGGACACAGACAGACTACAGGGAACGATGTAAAGGGAGAATACAAAGACAATTAGAAATCAGTAAGTTTGTCGTTTTTCATTGTTCGCCGGATACAGCTTGAAATCTTATTACAGCCGGTAGACAAACAACAAACGAAGAATTAGAAGAAATGTTAGAGCAAGGAAACCCAGCAGTGTTCACACAAGGTGTAAGTTGCTATAAATACCGAACACTCTGTAAATTAGTACTAGCGATTGTCCGACCGTGAATGTTCTACATCTGTACGTTTCAGATTATAATGGAAACGCAACAAGCCAAGCAAACCCTAGCGGATATCGAAGCGAGGCATGCGGATATTATTAAATTAGAAAATTCAATCAAGGAACTTCATGACATGTTCATGGATATGGCGATGCTAGTCGAAAACCAGGTAAGGCTTCAATTACGTAATGAAAATTTTGAATGCACCGTTGAAACCAATCAAAATGGACTGTGTTGTAAACAACGTATGCAGTTGTTTATATAATTAACCAATTGTTTTCTCCCCGTAATGGACTTATCGCCCGGAAACCAGTTACAAATTGATTGTTGCATTAATTTTGACAACTAGTACGAAATAATATCTCAATTTCGTTTTCATTTGAGCGATATGAAAACCATTTCCTCATATGATGCATACGTTTTGATAACAAGTCCATTTGCATATTTCTCATGTATAAAATTTTATTCTGAGATAGGAATGGCAAAACGTGACTTCTCCGAAACATCGATACATTACAATTCAAATTTTTTCCTGGCCAGTAACTTTAAAATGTTTATATTCTATGTGTGTATTATCGATTGTTACGGATACCGGCGATTAGTATGCGGTATCGATGTTTCGGTGGCTGTGCGGCCTCAGTAGAACCCGTCTCTTCCTAACTTTCAAGAAAGTTTCTTGTTTCTTAGCCAAGTCTTATACAACAAAAGTTCTTAGGTTACTTTGTTTCAGAAGATAGGACTTGCTTTGAGCAACCTCTGAATCTAAAAAAAAGTTCTGGTCCTTGATAAATATGTGCGGTTTACTGTAGATTTCCTCTATAACTAACGCGATTAAAATAAAAATCGTCATTAAGCGATCACGCATCGAAAAAAACTTTTCAACAGGAACGATCATTGGTTTGTTTTCCAGCCCGGAAAATAGGACAAGTTGTGTTTTTTTAATCTTGGTAATCGAACGACATTGATTTTTCAATTAAAAAGGTAGTAATCTTCTCGTTATTTAATAAAACTGTAACTGCAGGGATTGTTGTTAAGTATACAACTCATTTGCTATAGAATGGACTAAGCCGTTAATTTTTTATCTTCAAATGCTTTAGAATATTTTTTAAAATTTCTATTAGGTGAAATCTAGAAAAATATATATAAAAGTGTGAGACTTCTAAGGGTTCAATAAAGGGTCAATGTCCTAAGTTATCTTTCACCAAATTTTGAAATTAGCAGAATTTCTAAGATTTTAAAAATTATTAAAAATTTGTAGAATTCTCGAAAACTAAAACTAAAAGTGTCAGAATCTCTATCGTTAAAACCTAAAAGACGAGAAAATGACATTTTTTAAAAATTCTCTCACTTAAAATAAAGAAATGTAAAAACATCATTTTAAAATTTTGATATTAGGAAAAATTCTAAAATTAAAAAAATCTATACGTAGAATTTTTGGCGTTTGAAATCCTCAAGGCTTCTGAACTTCAAAAAAATATTTTTACAATTTCCAAATTTTGATAATTATTTGAATTCAGAATTTGTTGTTCAAAATATCTAAAATTTTTAAACTCACAGAGATCTTGGAATCAACTCTAAATGTTCGGTTACGAAATCAAAACCTCTCAAATTTTAACGTTATTGAAAGTTGGATAGTTTTTTTCTGGTTTTAGAAACTTATAACATATTTTAATTTTGAAGGAGTTTAAAACTAGGCTTTTTTTCAACATTCTTTATTTACAAAATTTTGAAAAGTCTTATTTCGGATGTTTACGAATTTTAGTGTTTTTTTTAATATTTTTGACTGAATTTTAGATTAATAATTTTTGAGTTTTTCGACAGTTTAAATTTTGGAATTTGGCATCTTAAGTTTTTTTTTTATTTTAAAGGTTTTTGAAAATTTCCAAAGAAGTTCTGAATAATTTTTGCTGAGAATATTCGGCTCAAGTTTCAATATTTTCATTTAGGGGTTGGTCAGTATGAATTCTGTTGCAACTAAAAACAATTTCAATATTTTATTAGAGCTAAAAGATTTTGTGTTTTTTTTAGATGTCGGTACGCAAAGGCGCACATATGTGTAATGTTGAAATAAGAAACTTTTTTGTTAAAAACTTTCGTTATTTACTATAATTTACACATTTGTATCGTGTACAATTTTGTTTTATGTGGCGTAAATCGTAAAACTTAATTTACAGTAAAACATAAAGTGACAGTTGAGTGGCGTGAATGTGACCACTATTCCCATGAATTGCGTTGACGTAAAACAACTTTAGAAATCTCTGCAAAATTACAATTAAAATGTCAGTTCGCGAGCAGAACTTGTAAGAACAGAACTAAAAAGGAAAGCAAGAGCAAGACGCGACTAGTATATGAAACTATCAAATTACAAGCTAGTTTAAAGAAATTTATGGTCCGTTTATAGTACATTTAATTGCGATTAAATTTTAATATAAACGGCAGCTTAATGGAGATTATGTATATAAATCGGCCATAAACCTGATTTAAGCTCGATGATTGCTCATTTTGTTTCCACTATCACTGCAGGAAACTTAAAAATATGCAGAAGCAGCTCGATTTAATTTCATCAAATGTGTAAACTAGCTATGATCGATGAGATTCGGGGTAAATTTGCCATTCCTACTTCTATTTGACATGTGATTGTTAGGATATATTTATGTGCTCCATGAATATTTGTAAGCCTCAGCTGCCCACTCTCGTCTTTGATGAGAGTACTTCACCGATGGACACGCCGTAATTTACAGAAATTTTAATGTAATTACTGTTTTCATGTGGGATTAATATAAACCCTATAATATTCTCTCATGCTATAATTACTAACATTTCTCTAACACAATAACTCGTAGAAAAGCAATTACTATTAATTTCATAGGCATGGTTTCTCTCTAAAATAACTAACAAAATTTTCCTTCTTCCTGGTGGCTTTTTAGGGAGAAATGATCGATCGTATCGAGTACCATGTAGAACATGCTGTGGATTATGTACAAACAGCGACTCAAGATACCAAGAAAGCGTTAAAGTACCAAAGCAAAGCGAGGCGGGTGAGTCTGTTCCTAGTTTTAAGTACACACAGTGTTTATTCGCTTCTAATTATTTTGATGTTTTTCTTTTTTCCCGCCCGGCTCCTTCACCCGACCGTCCCAATTTTATTTTTTCATTTCGCTTTTATGCACATTTAATGGTAACTTATACTAACTACTTTGTGTGCCTTTGTCACTCTGTTTAATGATATTAAATGTTTGTACATATAATCGTTGGTTGCGCTGTTTTCTTGGTGTTTCTCTGTGGTGGGCTTTCCATTCTCTCGGTCCTCTGATAATTCCTCGCTTCCTTGCCGTCCCTTTTCCGTGCCCTTTCGAGAATGCCTCCAAACCTGTAGGGTGAACTTGTTGATCGAGTGGAATATCATGTAGGCTTGACTGCAAATCATGTTCAGTCAGGACGTACTGAGTTGAAAACTGCTCAAGAATATCAGTCTAAAGCCAGAAAGGTAGGTCCTCTTCCCGTCCTCGGAAATCCCAGCTTTACGCCTTTATTTGTATATTTGTTCTTTGTTAATTTTCGACGGACCTTGCAACGACAAGCTTGCAAAGTCTTGTTTCGATGTTTTAAGCGGGGTCTTTTTATTTTCATTTTTTTTTTTAACCATTCCGGCTGAAACCTGAAACCGCGTAAGAAGTTTAGTGGACGTATGTTAACATGAATAAATAAAATACTGTACCGTGCACAGAAATGGCTTAAGTCAACTGATCGATCACAGGTTATACAGTCTGAGTGGTGTTAATTTTTTATATTTTTGGCCTGTCAGTCAACATAAGACCCCGCATTTTGTTTACGTCTTCCTTATTTTATTTTTTATTATTTTCTTCTGTTCACAGAAAAAGATCCTGATCATAATCTGCCTCATAGTAGCTCTCATCATTTTAATCATTATTTTGGCAGTCACTTTGCCCTCTTGAAAGACCATCTGTAGTTATATTAACGAGTGTTTGTGAGTGCAAAGAACATGTAAAATATTAATCTGCAATATACTGTAAATGTGGTGTCCCGTTAAGTGACTGAAGATAGTTTTAAAAGTGTACAGTACCACGGAAATATAATAATTTTCCCCTTTATTTATAAAGTTTTAGGTTTGTTAATTGCATTTAACGTAATGTAACTGCCCCACTTATACATACAGTTTAAATTGGAGGATATAGTTGAATCTCAGTACTTTTAATAATGTTAAAAATAGTGAGCTTAGGTAGTATTTGTGTCAACGATGTTATATCAGTATGAAAATTATCTAAGCAATAAAAAATATTTGTCTTTAAAGGTTAAGACGCTCGGTATTGGATAGCTAATTATCTATAAGGAGAAAAACTAGCTTGTAACGACGTTGCATTTTTCTGCAATATAACATAGGCTTTAAATCGGTGGTAAGTGATGTGAAATGAAATCATTTTGCGAATTATATTGATTCATTTGTTGTGTATATCCTTGAACGTTATACCAGTTAATCTCTCATTTACATAAATCCAGCATTTGGATCACCGCCTCTTCATCATTAAAAAATACTCAATGTGTCCCAATAACAACACACGTTCATATTGTCTCACTGTAAAGTTTGGTATTTTACCGTAATAAACTGAACATCTATATGGTTATGTATATTTTATTTGTTTATAACTTATTCAGCATAACGTCTAGGCTTAAATAGCTTTAACATTTTGGCATGCAGACGTTGAAGTATATGAAAAGTAAATATTTTGTTGTTTTACAAGCTTCCAAGCTTTATAACTGACATTTTATATGAGTTAGGGTCTCGTGGGGACATTGCCATTTTTCAAATGACAAATGCGAACCTGGGAAGAATAAAAAACTCTCATTTTCAGAGATTGTCGCCTGATATCACTGATTTCACGGTAGTTATTGAAAACTTGGAAGCTTCTACAAACACCACGAATAGTTTGAAAGTTTGCCTAGTCTGTGATTGATGTAAATGTAGATTCTAGATTATTAAACTACCCATTTTTTCGATCATACCAAAGACGATCATATTATTTTATCTTCAAATTAATATTTATCTTGTTATATTTTATTACGTCAGCAAAATCGTAATTACGTGCATCTGCAAGAGATTAAGCGCGGGAATTTTGTTAATTGGCACGCGTAATTATGGTTTTGTTTTATCTAGCCTTGTACATTTTTCTGTTATGTAATTATGTTTATAAATTATTAAACTTTATTTTTATATTTGTTTTTATTTTCTTATTGTAGAGCGATTTTTTGTTTCGATGTATTTTTAGCAGTGTGAGTCAGACCGATAACGAATGACAGTGATAACTTTGTAGGTCAACTTCATACGGAAAAACTAATTTGAAAACTGTTTAAGAACCACGTAAAAATAAATTCAAGGAAGCAGACACGATACCGAAGTAAAACAGAAATTTATAAGTGTAATGAATGAGATAGAGCCGCAACACTGTGTAGTTTCAAGCACTCTTATTTCGCCTAATGAGCGGAGTTGGAGTTACTGAAACTTATTTTCATTCACTCTAAGTTATGAGGGTAAATTTTGGAGTAGTTGCTACACCGTCATAAGTAACAAGGCGAAAGTGTTTGTTTTAATTTACAAAATTAACACTGCAGTCGTGAAAAGAGACGTAATGTTTGTTATTTACAACATTCATTAAGTATTCAAAAGTTTTGTTGTCTTTTACATTCCGACCGGTCGGGAAAACGATCACTGTCACTTTCCAACCGGTTTAAAAGTAAAATTAGGAAAAATATTTGTTTCGTTTAATTCTGTGACATTAAACTACTTTTTACAACTTTACAGTTTTGTTTAAAAGACCACCGCTGTTTTAGTAAATTTAATCCCATTGAAGTGAAGTGAAAAATTGACGCTTTGTTGGCTTTTTTTCCCAGCAGTGGGAGAAACGATGGCTCACTTTCCAACCTTTACTTTTGAGTCTGAATTTAAATTGATATTAAAAATTGTAGAAAAATAAGTGAAGTGAAGAATTTCAATTTTATCTAGTATCACTTTCCCACATCTGTACGTCTGAAAGTAAGAGTAGAAAAAAAAATCACAATTTTGTGCAAAATGTTAAAGGATCGCTCATTTTAGTCATTTTTAATCTGAATGGATGTTGATATTAAAAATAGCTGGAAATATATTAAATGAATTGAAAAGTTTTATTCCAATTGAGAAATTAGGTTTATTTTTCAACCGGTTGGAAAAAGGACCACTCATTTTCCAGTCAATCTAAAAGGCACTGTCAAAACTGCTAGAAAGGTAATTTTAATCTGCATTGATATTTATACTAAAAATAAAAGACGAAGTAAAACGGTTCATTTCTATCAAAAGATTAAGCGGTCAAGCGCGAAACGTCGAGGTTAATTTTATTTTGAGATATTTCTGACTTCTTGTGACAGTTTAGAAGTTATATTCACTTTTATTTTCAAACTTCACAATTTTGGACAAAAGAAAATTTCTAATATCAGGAAAACGGTTAATATTTTAGTTATATTTATACAAAAAATAATAACTGTAAACAAAATAAGTTTTATTTCTGTATAGAGATAAAGTTTTAACAGAAATTAAATACTTTCTAGCTCAGTAATTATTTTTTGAAGTTGAAACTGCATGAAAATATGAAACTCGACTTTTACGGTTTTTGCATCAAAAATAGATTTTTTTATAGTGTGAAAGCAATGAAAAGAATTATTGCATTTATAATGACGGTTTAATATCTTTTCGCACAAGTTGTATAAAAATTAGTTATCAATAAATTCAATGTCAGTTCCGCAGAATTTGTGAATAACATGCAAACTAAACGTCTAATAGACGTTACATTATTTTGACTTGTTGGTAGCACTGTTAGATATCATAGAGGTGTCATGATAAACCACATGTCAAACCTCAAACTGTCAACAAAGTTACCAACACAATTGAAATACCGATGGCCGCTCCGACGTCGAAATTTCTCTGCTTTCATGAAAACATGGCGTATTTATCATTTTTGTGATTTTTAAACTAGACTTTGCATGCTCTGGCATTATCATATTTGGTATAATTCATCCTGATGTAGCTCATCAATCGATTCGACAGATATTAATAGAACGGCAACACATTCGTATATCACATTTGGAACACATGAAGTGCAATATGCTGTAATTTATGCAACCCCAACAAATTATTACAAATCACATAATATGATACACGAAAGGTGACAAAGTTCCACGAGGTACAATCAGAAAATCCATACACATTTAGTTTCCATTTGAATAAATCAACTAAAAAAATAGCACACATTCTCATGAAACAAACTAAATTAACCCAAAACAATAAATTTTTTATTTCCGTGTTAGCGTGATGGTGTCGGTTATGTTCCGTTGAATAATAAATTGTATGTTCCAGTTATGGTGCACTTTTTATTAACCGAATGTACACTGATTGTCTAAAAAAGTTAACAGGTTGGTGTGACATGCCCTTGCCGAGTAAAGTGACAATGGCACATAACGTAGTGTGATAATTCGATAAAACCGAAATTAACTGTGTTTGTTTCATCTGCAGAAGAAAATTATGATCTTAGTCTGCGTAACAATTCTCGGATTAATAGTCACAGTCACCATTGGAAGTTACCTAGGTCTCATGGGGTAATTGCTGGTGAGTGAATCAACTTTTTGTTCACGTTACTAAATGTTTGTTTCCAGATAGTGACCAATTTTCAAATAATCATCGTTCTTCTTCGCTTGCTAAAAGCATACATTTGCATTGTTTATTGTTGAGACAGTTCATGTATTGATTTTATTGTTTTCATTAACTAGCTTAGAATGCAATTAATTGTAAAAAAGGAACATGTTCATGAATCTCGATGAAACATTTGCTGTAGCAATAATATGTAAATGTTGAGTTCGAAAATGTGTGATATTTAAGCAGACGTTAAATTTTCGTTTAGAATTGTCTAGGAATGTTATTGCGTACTAGTGTACAGTTACTGTTTTCTATATATACATATATATAGAACAGGATACAAGTTTTAATTTCATATCGTGAAACGGTGCCAGTTTTCGTTTTGGATTCGGGAATCTGAAATTATGTAATATATTTTAAAATATGTTGATAGTACGTTAGCTTAAGTATAGTATTTTTAGATGTAGCGCTAATGTTGTTCTTAATAGAGGGGTGCACACACAATCAGTAGATTTTGAAAGGCCTAAATATTAAAATTCGGAAGACAGTACCTTCATATTAAGTACCTGCTGCACGTTAAAACTACCCGAGACTGTAAACTTTCAAGTCGAGTCGCCATACACAGAGGTATTATTTTTCTAATCCAAAATTTTTCATATTTACCGCCAAAAATCAACAAAAGGACTGATCTAGACACTAATTCCAACTTATCAAGAATTAACATATCATGGCTATGCTAAGTTAATTCTTAAGATTGTAATAGAACTTAATAGGTGATCTCAGCATCCGAATCTGTCGTGATGCCTTAACTCATCGACTAGATTTTTGGCGGAAAAATTTAAGATGAACCCTATATTTATATATGATCTTTTGGTAAACTAGTACTTACGTCATAATCCATTCTATGGGACTCGCCGATTTCGTGAATTTCTTCGCGTACACCAGGTGTGGAAAATGTGAGACTTGAGATCACATGCGTTATTGTCTTCCGTCATCCCTGTTGCCCATTGAGTTGATTACCGTTGCGTTCATATATTTCTAGGCTTTCAAGGATCTCTGTAATGAAAATAAGTCTTTCGTCATAAATATTTATGTATGTAGACGATTTTATACTGGACCTAAAATCATAGTATAGTTCCAGTATGGCGATGGAGTTAGTAATTCACTTGTCAGAGTCGGTGAATTGCAACACCAGCGAAGCAATTCAAGTTATACGTGTCAATTCAATTGGAAAAATCTTTGAAACTTAATTGTAAATTTTCTTGCATCTTTAAGTGTCGATGCAAACAAGTGAGATATTAATCTAGTTAAAATACTTTTTATCATGTAAGTAGTTCTTTGAAATATGAGTATGTAGTAGAGATAGGCTATTTTGAACAAAAAGATGTTGCACACATCTGTATATTAAGTTGAGATTATTTTGTTTATGTGATTAGTATAGTTTTACAAAGAAATGGCAATATTTATATATAATATCAGCTCCTTTAACCATTTGTTATAACTTTTAGTGTTGGATGAATCATCGTTGCTCTTCTTGCACTAACATCCATTTTTATCTTTATTGTGATTTATACAATGATCATCGATTTTTATAGATTTAGATTAGATAAGTTTAGCGAATTCTCGACGAAAAGTGAGATGATTCATTCAACATGGACTTTATTTAAATTGCCAAAAGCATAAGACTTGCATGGTGATACACCAATTCAAAAATTAGAAATCATGGTTAAAGGAGAAACTTGTGATTCTATGTATGTGTCCTTTTCAACTTTAAATGAGCACAAATGTGAACATACTTCAACAAACTAAATGTAATAGATCTAGTTTCCTAGTTATCTATTGTTATTTTATTTAATTGTTGAAGTTATTAGTATGTACACTGCATTGAAGCGTACCCTGACCACTAGCGACGTACGTTTAACAGATATTTATTTTTGGACGCTGGTGTTGAGGGCGCAGACCCCTCACTCGTGTGTTGTGACCTTCTGTAGCTAGTGGCACCTGTGTCTATGTCTGCTCCTTGTAATATGTCAAATGAATGTGCACGCAACCTCCACAAGATGATACGAATAGAATTAATCACCTCATTTCACTTGTAAATACACTAGTTGTGACTTTTTGCTTTCAGTAACATTTATACATTAGACAATAATATAAGGTACCATCATTTGTAGAGCATTCTTTCTTTAAAAAGTGTCATCTTGTGGATTTGTACCTATGTAAATTAGGAGATTCATTTAAATCTATATATAATATACAATATTTGAAGTTGGACGTTTCATTCATCGCGCCCTTTTTTTCAAACTAGGAACTTTCATTTTGTCACTAAAAACACCTGATTTTGACATTTACTAACGTCAGCTGTCACCGGATTATCAAAATCTAAACAAACCGTAAAATGTTAATCTGTTGTTTTGACAGAAATTCAACTAACGCCGCTAATTGTTAAATAAAACGTTATCTAGCCCAATTTCTCATCGTGAATCTCACACAATTCCAAAATTCACTGTTATGGTTGTAATGTGTTAAAGATCACATCAAAATGATAAAAAGTTTCTCTCTAGAACCTCTCTTTTATTTTTTGTTTATTTATTACGTAGCAGCCCAAGGTAAGAACCACAAATGGTACAAAGACAGATTTTAATTTTCTACCGCAGACAATTTGAACGAATGGAATGGACAATGGTTTCCCCACGCTCCAGACGCGATAGACCCACATCCTGTTACAGAAATCCATAAAAATATCTATGATCCCGTACATGGGATCATGATGGGCATAAAAGACCCTCATTGTGATGATGGAAAGGTACAAAATCTCCACATAGTAGCCACAAACTAACTTCTTTGTTTCAGTCCAACCTTGAAATAGACTGGGATTTTAACCCCATCAACTATACTTGCTATATTTTTGAGAAACATTTAATTTATAGATCTAGAAGTGATATCCAGCCTGTACATTCTTATGACTATATTCCCAAAGGCTACAATGTATGTATTCACTTTAGTTGTAATAAAATTGACATGTAATTTGTAGGCTCCTCATAGATGTATGTCCCAGCCTATAGACTATGACGTCCAAATCCCGACATTGTAAGTAACCACCCCACAATTTCAAAAAATCAAACAATAATTATTATCTTAGCGGGATCCATCGCCCCCTTTGGGCAAAATATGGTGAGTACACATTCCTTCCAAGGCAAAGATGGGTGCACAATTTAGAACATGGAGCTGTAATAATGTTATATCATCCATGTGCTGATAAGAATGAAGTTAACATTTTGAAGACCTTGGTCCGGAAATGTTTATACAGGCATATTATCACACCTTATAATTTATTATCAGTGGATCGTGTAAGTGGATTTAATTTATATTAGAATCAAACTATCTTGGAATTTTAGCCCTTAGCTCTTGTTACGTGGGGTCATCGCCTAGAAATGTCGAAAGTGGCTCCAGAAATAGTAATAGACTTTATAAAAAATCATGCACTTAAAGGTCCTGAACAGATTGCCAGAGATGGACAGTATAGTCTCATGCTTGAACGACATTC
The DNA here is from genome assembly GCA_030157275.1 of Cynaeus angustus. NCBI lineage: Eukaryota > Metazoa > Arthropoda > Insecta > Coleoptera > Tenebrionidae > Cynaeus > Cynaeus angustus. Next base: position 18,115,722 of record CM058062.1, read on the forward strand.
TGAATTGGTTAGCGATATTCAGGATCACCAAATATGCAAGCTTTATGATTTCATTCAATAATGTGATTATGTTATGCTTAAGAAGTAACTTGTGCAATCAGGTCAATGTGACTAACTTATAAAAAGATTTGCTAATATATTATTCTGTAATACAACTAATAAATGTATAAGTATTTTAATTGTATACTTTGATGCTACTTACGAATTTTCAGTAAAAGCTGCTGCCCAAAAAGAGTTTTTTCGACTTGTTTGGAACTGCACTCAATCACCAAACACTGTTTGCTGTTTCTAAGCAAAAAACAACGACTATACCGCAGCTGTCAACAGCTATCTGGACAAAGAACAACTGACGATTGATTACCTAATTCAATGCATTCGGTTTTTGTATTCGAAAGCGATAAGGTTTCTTGCTCGGTAAGGCACGTTCGAAAATATCAACAAAGTTTCCGGCAATGTTTGGGATATGAAATCGATTTTATTTTTTTCGATTTAAGTGTGCAAATAGTTTTTATGCGTGGAATTCTCAAGTAAAATATACATTCTTTCTTTTTTACTATCATTCTGTTAGTTTCCAAAACATTTAAGCGTCTTCTTAGTGCTCTTCTTTGAAACTCGGGAAATTTTGTTAAAGGGATACATGGGTTTGGAAATTTAAAAAAATCCGTTTTTTTTGTTTCTTAATCTAATAGCGCAACATTAGGGCAGATGTCGAACTGCGAAAATGGCTATTTTTTTTTTAAATTTTCTAAATCAATCTTTCAATGTCTTGAAAAACAATCTTAAAATAAGGAGTGATTTTTTTTTCTTGTGGATAAATCTTGTAATGTAGAGCATAGAACTGTAAGTTTTTTACTAATTGCGACCAGAATTTCAGGAGGAATCCAACGATAACTTTGGAATTATCCTACGATTTCGGGTGACGGAGTTTTCCGGATTTGAAATTTTGAAAACTTGCATTTTGCGTCGAAGGAACCAAAATTTGTCGATTTCAGCATTAATGAAATTTTTTAATTGACTGATATTGAAGTGTGGTTAAGGCTATCATATTTCTTGTGTCCTAAATAGTAAAAGCCTTAGCCTCTAGCCTTATCTCAAATTTGAAAATCGTAAATTTTTTTGAAAATTTTTCTGACCCAATCGATTGAAATTTCTTCATTTTCAGAAATATGTTAATATATTTTAATCATTCGATTGACTTTTTGTACTTTTATAGATTTCAATTAACTCTATCAACCGATAGAGTCCAAAGATACCTACTAAATTCTATAGGGTTTTCGTTTTGAACAAATCCTTAAAATATGAAGTGAAAAAAAACTCAAAAGTTTTTACTCGCCGTTAAATCTTTTAATTTCGAAATTTTTCGAAAAAAATTCTGACTCAATCGATGGAAATTTGTTGATTTTTAGAAATTCCCTCATAACTTTTGAACCGCTCGATAGATCGGGATGAGTTTTTGCACGTTTGTAAAACTCCACGGGAGCCACTTGGTAAAGCAAAAAGTTCCAGGATTCTATGGTGTTATCATCGGAAAAAAGAGTGCCAAAATATCGGTTCAAAAAATCGCTTGAAAAGGTAAGGACCTCAATAACTTTTTTATTATTGCATTTTTAGTGACTAATTTGGTCCTATCTTACGTAGAATTTCACGAGGAATCCAACGGTGCCACGGGAATTCACGTACGAGCTATAGTTCCGGAGTTATCGAAATCCGAAGTTTTGGAAAGTTGCATTTTGCGTCGAAAGGGCAAAATTTTGGCGATTTCGGCGATTTTTCAACTTTTTTATTTGAAGAGATTTCTTGAATATCTCGCCGTTATCGTGTTTCTGGGGTCCGAAATGCTAAGAATCCGGTGTTAACTCGACCTCGAAAATGGCAAAATTTTTCGAAAAAAATTTCTGACTCAATCGATGGAAATTTGTTGATTGTTAGAAATTCCCTCATAACTTTTGAACCGCTCGATAGATCGGGATGAGTTTTTGCACGTTCGTAGAACTCTACGGGAGCTACATGGTGACGCAAAAAGTTCCAGGATTTTATCGTGTTATCATCGAGAAAAAGGATGTTAAAATGTGGGTCCAAAAAATCTCTTGAAAATCTGTGAACCCCTATAAATCTTTTATTATTGCATTTCTGGTGATTAATTTTGTTCTATCGTACGTAGAATTTCACGAGGAATCCAACGGTACCACGGGAATTCACGTACGACATATAGTTTCCGAGCTATCGCCATCCGAAATTTTGAAAAGTTTTATTTTGCGTCGAAAGGGCAAAAATTTGGCGATTTCGACGATTTTTCAACTTTTTTATTTGGACAGATATCGAGTTGCGGTCAACGCTATCGTGTTTCTGGGGTCCTAAATGCTAAGAATCCGGTCTTATCTCGACTTCAAAAATTGGAATTTTTTTTTGAAAAATTTACAGTCAAACGTTAAAAACCTTTTCGTTTTAAGAAATTTGTTAATATCTTCTATGCTATCTCCTGCTATGCCAATTTGATTGATATCTTCGGTTTATAGTTCTCAGTCAGTGCTCAAAATTACCACAATCTATCACATTTCCATCTTGAAAAAAATCTCTAAAATCTTTGTCGAAAGTAATCTGTTAATTTTATCTCTAGAGCTGTGAACTTCGGTCTTTTATGGACTAAACATGTTCAGAAATTTTAATGTAATATTTACGAATACATGTAATAATCTTGGTCTATATTTTAGTTTGGGTATCTAGACTAGAAATTTAAAATCTCAGAGCGTAAGAACCTAAAAAACTAAAACTTAAAGTTTACCTTCATATTTCTTGAAATGAATTTTATGGCAACTAGAAAGCTGTATCTAGATGTACAGTAAATAACGTCAACGAAATATTAGTGTATATTGTGACAACAAAAATATCAACTTTAGATTTTGATTTGTTTTTTTGAAGAAGAATGCAAGACTCACATGTGATTTGTGGTCCTAATTTGCTTCTGTCACGAGTTTCTTATAAATGTTCATTTAATTAACATACTAAATTAACCATGTTCTTGAAAGGTTTAATAACCATTAAATACAACACTTTGTGTCAGCTAACATCGTTAAACATGGCGATCATTACTTATCACACAACGACATACATTAAATTATGACTTTCAGCAAAAAATCCAATGCTTGCCTTAATAAAAGTCAAAAACTATTGAACCCCAACCCAACTAACAAAACAGGTAAGTAAAAAGAACCGTCCCGTTGATTATAAATTAAATCCATTTCGTCCATCAGCAAGTCAACAACACGAACCACGAATAAAATTTCAAAAGAAGTCTTATAAAAGAGATTTTGTGTGACAATAAAAGTCACAGCTTCGTCCAACAAAGGACAAAGATATTAGCCCATGAGAAGGATATAAAATACACAGTTTGACCTGGTAGTTTACATTTTCTTCTGACACTCAGCTTTTGTCGGCCCTGTTAAGCTGCAGGGGGTTGCAGCCTCTAGGTCGGAAATTATTACTTGCCTGACCATATCGCTTTGTTTCATGCCGAAACATATTAGTTTTTTTAATCACTTCCAGAATATCCATTTCACGAATCGACCTTCGAAAACCTATTAGACAACGAACCGGCAAAACAGATAATCATTGATTAATTAACTTTCTCGAGACACTTCAAAATTGTCATCCGGGACACACCAGGGGGCGAGTTTTCAAGAATTCCAACGTTCGTTTAGTTTCACGTAGAACAAAAAGTATCGAATTTTTGCCATTGAAGACAGGTTTGCATTGACTTATTCTTTTGATATCAGATATTTTTAAATTGTATAGTTAATCCCCTTAATAAAGGGAGAAAAGTAGTATAAAATATCGTTCTAACCGATAAGTTTGGGGTGCACTAGTTTCTGAACCTGTTGAATCAGGTGCAACCGAGAGTTTTAAAAGCCGTGTAAACTCATTCTTCCCTTGAAATTCGTAACTTTTGTACCTACTTTTGGCAAAAAAATCTTTTCAAGCTCCTGGGAACGCACTTGACACTTGATATTTCTAACACGATGAATAGACAAGGTGGTAGCCATTAAACCGATTAAATTGAGCGCTAAGAGGGTTTATCTAAAGCAGACTTTTTTCATTTCTTTGCCACGATTAATGCTTATTTTGACAGAATGATTTATGATATAAATTCCAGGAGGACAACCACGCCAAATTCTAAAACACACACATCCTATTTTTTCTAAATATCACGCTTGTTTTGATGTAGGCCGACAGTCTTTTCTACCAAATTAGAGAAATAATGGAATTATATGGGATATTTTTCATCATTAACTATGGAAAGAGTTAGCCAGAAAATTTAAGCCCCAGTTTATTAAAAAGCTAAGCCGATAATAAATGTATGACTAATCAGAGAATGACAACATTCACGAACAGGAGAAGTTTTCTCTCCTTTTGAGATTAACCGACAACAACTTATTTCTGTAAATATTGTTAAGACCGACAGTCAGAAATCTATCCCTCTTTTCGAAGAAGCCATGTTTGCTTTGTCCTAACCATGTTTATCTTAATTCTCAGATTTACAACATTTTAAGGAGATTAAATATAAAAATTCCCCAGTTTAATAGGATTTCTGGAAAATCCTATCAAAGGCGCATGTTTAAGTACCGGTTGGCAAACCGGCGACTGGAAAGAACAAAAATTACTCTCAAGCAATTGTCGAAAACATTTCGGGTGTAAAGTCGTCTGATCACCATCTGAGAGAAAAAGCATTACAAGGAGCCTGTTGTAAATCAACCGAGTGCTGACCATGCAAGACCATAAATCAGGACCCGCGGGCTCGATGACGACCGCCACTGGACAATGCGGCACGTTTAGAAAAGCCAAGGGACACTGAAGATTCAAAGAGACTTTATGTTAGCCCTCTGATGTTACATTTTGTGTTTTGATAGGCGTGAAACTTCAGGCACTCCTATTCTTCCCAGCCATTATCGATGGCGGTAAAATTGATCTATTAGTTGGATTTTTGTAATTAATCGTGATGGGATTGGTAAATCATCAAGTTTTTTAGCGTAATACTGGCTAGAATTTAGAGGCGTGGTGTAAGTAACAAGAAAGTGGATTGAAGATTATTATCTGGCTCTTTCTGATAAAAGCGAATTGAAAATGTGAATCTATCTAGCTCACCGTGAGAACTAACTGTAATGAAATTTTTGTTATACAATAGAATTAAGCAACAAACAACGAAGATTTGTAAATGGTTTTGAATTACAATAAATATTGTTTTTGTTTCAGATTGCAATATAATGCAATTTATTGATTGCTATCTACTAAATCACGCATCTCTGACCCCCAGCACGATTGGAATTTATTCACATTTATTTATACTGACGGAAGTAGTTCTTCTACAGCTTTATCCAATCAATAAGTGTAATTAATTAATACAGACATTTTAATTGCAGTCGTTTATATTCATAGTCGACATCGATTTAATGTAGGGGTGGAATTTTTTAAACAAAAGCTGTAGAAAAATTACTTAAACACCTGAAATCAATTATGGTACTTTTGCACCACTTCGCAGTAGTAACAAATTCCCTTTCATCGTTTTTATTTAGAGGAAAAAAAAATGGTTTTGAACCTGTCGAGATCGTTTAATGGAAATCGATTAGTGTTATTAAATATTAATTCGCGTAAGAATAGATGGTGTCTAAAAATTTACTTTTCCTGTTATTAGCTTTTAAAATAATAATGTCGAGAGAATTTGGGCGTGTGTAGATGGTTTTTATTAAGTAGTAATTTTATTGAGAGTAAAAGTTAATTTTATATTCGTCGGAATATCATATATTCTTAATTTCAATCGATAAAGGCAGTGAATTTGAAAACGGCAGCTTTGAAATGTTCGTTGTAAATAAACAAGAAAACATAGTCAATACAATACAAATACAAAGTTATGGAAATTCACTCTATAAGCAGGTAAGTTAGATAACCAATTAAATAGTTACAACAAAAAAATTCTGTACTCCTGTTATCAACACACAATTTAAGCAGGTAGATACCGTCAGGTAATTCCGAAAATTGGTTTAAACTTAAATTTCAAACTTATTGTCATCAACATGTTCTGTATTATTAAGCGCCTACAGGTTCTCTTGAAAATGTAAACCCTTTATGATGGGATTAGTACCTGACCCTTGAAAACTATTTCCATCAAAACCGATAAGAATCACCAAAATTAGTTGTGTCCAACACATTTTTGGTGATGCTTGTCAAGATAATTTTTCGAGTGACGGTTGACTTCTTGAACAAGCCAAATGTTGCATTTACACCTATAAGAAGCACATTTATCATCGTAGATAATTAACTCTAGCTTGTTTTTTAAATATTTGTGTAGTTATGAGAATGCAGAGTGGTTTTTTATTTGATGTTGCATTTAATTTTACACCACTCAAAAGGCTTCTTTTTTATTGTCATACCTTACTTTTATCAATTTTCTTTTATTTGTGATTTCAAATAATAATATGCATAATTAATCGTAAAGCTCTAGCAGTGTTATACTAATAAAAAAATATATGTCGTATTTCAGATTCATCTTAAGTTGTCAAAATGTCTGTAAAGCATAGGTCCTGAAAAAAATATATCAGAAACTGATTTCAAGTGTTCTTAGATCCTAATTTTCAAATGATTATGCACTAAATTGTAAATTTTCAGATCTCAAGTTCCCAGAATTCAACTTTTCAGATATGTACTTGGGTTCTCATATCTTCTACTTTTGAATTCTATGATTTATTGGACCTTAGATTTTTAAAGGCTAAATTATTAGGTTTATAAATTTTCATGTGTTCTGTTCCTATTTTCGTAGTTTATCCAATTTTGAATTTCTCAAGTTCTAGATTTACAAAATCTAAAGTTTGAGAAAGAAAGACAGTCTCTGGATTTCCACATTCTCAGATTCTCTTGACTAAAATTTTCTATTTTTATAAACAAATTTCTCGGGCCTAACCTGGGGTTAGATATTCAGTTTCCCGCATTTTGATTTCTTGCATTCTTAGTTTTTAGATTCTAATTGGTGTTAATTAATACTAATTAACTAATTTAATTTAATAACTAATTCATTTAACTCAAGATTTTTTTATATTGTGTAATTTTTTCTGGATTTTTTATATTTGAGCTTTTTGATCATTAGTTAGTACTTTACATTTTTACAGTAAAACTTTTGAACTAATTTACAAGAATATTTTTTTATAGCAAACATTACACTAAAATAAAGGAAAAAACTTGTCCTACTAAAAAAACTGAAGTAAGTAAGAAAAGTATAAATTAGCTCAGCAATAACATAAATTTAGGTAAGTATTATTTTCGACAAAGTATACCTTCCATATGTTGGAAGATATCTTCAACCAAAAAAAAATTACATCTGAAATTGTAACAATATTGAAATTAAAGTAGTTTTAGAATAGATAGAAAATATAGTACAAGTAAACGACAGTAATGTTTTTAAAAAATAAGTCAGTTTGGCTGATTACTATCAACGGCCAACATAAGATTAGAATAAAAAGCAGAAAAAGCGTAAAAATTAGAGTATAAAATTGTCAATTAACTAATAATTACTGATGTGAACATTTTTAATAAATAAAACGTTTATTCACTGCAATTTGGGGACTAACAACCTAAATACTTCATTATCAAAAAAACATCAAAAATGTCTTAAAAGTTAAAGCTTTCAATTAGAAAAAAAAAGTTGCGGTTTAGTGGATTCAGTAAAAAATCTAAATTGGGTCTAGATTCTAGAAAATCTAAACGTTAATTCAAGAAATCATTATAAAATTATATACAACAGTCTGAATACTGTAAAAATCCTTGGAAATGCAAATTAATCAAGAAGGCGAATATTTTTTTATGGCGAACTGTAACAGTGACCCGAAAGAACTATCTTTGACATTCGAATTTGCCCACAGGAGAAAACCTCGTCTTTCAGTATAGAATGATTTTTCTTTTTAAATGTGGATCAAATCATTTCCAATGCAAATGAATCACTTTCTCCCTAAAAACTCCAACCACGCAAAATGTGTTTCTTCCGGATATAAACCAGCAAACACCAAACCAAAAGCTTTATTTCAAACCTACTCGTGTTATTGTCCACAAATCTCTCTCTCCCTCTTCGCATTATCTCAAAACCGTCCCTTGAGAACTTTCCTTTCAAGGGTCAATAGGGTTGGCGCGAAGCCCCTCGACTCCGGGAATGTCCCGGAGCGGTGTCCGTTCTCAATGTCGCGCACTTCCTTCGCGCAGCTCCGCCTCCAAAACACCAAGATCGTCATCTGGGGCCCCTTAGACGCCGCAATCTCAGTTATTAGTGCGCCGTTTAAGTGTCCGCTATGATGGCTTCCTCGGTCCAACTCCAGTATCAGTCGAACAGTGCGCAGCCGCAGGTGCGTGTACCTAATCATAGTAATCTTCTTCGACACCCTTTCATTAGTGCTTACGATTTTATTAATGCTCTGCTATGATGATTACCGACTGTTGATTGGTAATTTCATTACAGTTCGTTTCGATAATTGCAAAAACTGTTATGTGATCTACACAGCGTCAATATTTCGTCTTCGTTATCATTACGAAATTACAGACTTACCGGAGATTGTTACACGACGTTCCGGTGGAATGCCCGGATCGGGGTCTGGGAGTTCCAATAGCGAAATTTTTCTTGCGTTCAGTTTTCGAGCTCTGGAATCATAAGCAAAATCACAATAAGTTCTGTGAAAATAAGTACCCATACAATTTCTAATTCTGGGTACTTTGTACCTTTTTGAATTGTTTTCCTACAATTGGTATTTAAAATCAGCGCAGATTATTACAGTCATTAGAAGAAAATAAACTAATTAAGCAAGAGCTATAGAAACCCGTGTATTTGTGTAATAAATTTTACCAAGCTCATAAAAGCGCACGGATTGTGAACACAGCGTTTCGTGTCCAGAAATATCACTTAAAAGTAGAAAAAGATTTATTACTTTATAATGTCTTTAAACAAAAAGTTTTGTTAAGTCAAACATATAATTTCTAAGTTATATGTGCATACATAATGTAATTCCATTATGCAGTCTGATTGCTTGTTTGGGTGTAAATTAAAGTTGTTTTTCAGATTGTTTATTTAAGTGTTTCCAAATAATATTTAATCTGCATTGTTTATCTATGACTTTTAAGTAAATTTACATTTATTTTTTATGACAAACTATGACTAAAGTTATGTTGTTTTATTAAAGAATATATTTTATAGTTAAAATATAGAAAAAAAAACAGCTTAGGAGTGTTAAGAAACTATAAAATCCTCGACTTCAAAATTTCCATGCCACATTTTCACTGTGAAACGTACCCAACTTTTAATTTCTTTTTTCAGATGACTTCACTCAACCTCCTGGCAACCACCTGTACGAGAATGTATCAACCCCAGCCCTACACTCCCCACTCTCAGATATCTCCAGCGTCAACGACTTCCTGCAGCAGCGACGGTTACGTCTCCCAGGTCCCTCTCGAAACCGCTCGTTCGCCTCTGGAATTTTCCCCACACTATCAACCCGCTTACACTCACAGTTATAACAACCAGTATTGGTTTCAACATTCGCCGCCCCCAGCAGATATCGCCACCAGTGGTTATCAACCCCAGCACCAACAACAATATCAATGGCCTCATCAAAATACGTACATGTCAACTTTCCCATCAATGAAAATGATCAAACCTGAAGTGTCCATCGTCGACTACCCCACTTACTCGAAAGCACGTAGATGTATAAAGTGCCAATGTCCGAACTGCATAGGGGAGGAAAATGGCTTGAAAAAACCGTCTTCGAAGAAAGTGCACATTTGCCATTATCAAGGGTGTGATAAAGTGTATGGGAAAACGTCGCATTTGCAGGCACATTTGAGGTGGCATACTGGGGAAAGACCCTTTGTTTGTAACTGGCTTTTCTGTGGAAAAAGGTTTACGAGATCTGATGAGTTGCAAAGGCATCTGAGGACACACACTGGGGAAAAACGGTTTGCTTGTACGGTGTGCACGAAGAGGTTCATGCGTTCGGATCATTTAGCGAAGCACGTCAAGACTCATAAGAATAACAAGAAGTCGGAAAACTCGCAAAGTGAAGTGAAAACGGAAAACACCACGCAATATGGAGGGCAAAACTCGAATCCTGTTTACAGTGCATATCCTCCTCATCCCGGAAGTTACCATTCCTCGGTCGTAACCGCACAGTAAATTTTTCATGAACTGTTGGGACCAGTGCAAGGATTGGAACATGCTTTATGTGTATTTTGGATGTGAAGAGAACGACAAGTTTGTATTTTTGTATAGTCATTGTTGTAAATACAAAATATTTTAATAAAGATCCTAAAAAACATAGTTGTTTTATTGTGCGCCCAAAGAAGAAACCAACTAATCAACAGTTTCCAACAGTACTCTTTTATTCCCCTCTCACCATAAATTAAGCATTGATACGGAAATGAGCTTATTTATAATGATATATACCTATATATCAAACTAAAGTGATTTTCTAAGCTTACACAACATGTTTTTGCCATCATTCATTATTTGCATATCAATTACTGACAATATTAATTAATTATATGTTTTTTTCTCCAATACGTTCTGTTCTACCACAAATTGGTTTACAAGTAGAACATGTTTATGGAGACACGTGATAAAAAAGTACTTAGAATTCAGAACGGAATTGTTTGATGTTCTTAAATGACCGGATAGTGCTTTTTAAGTGTTTTGAAGCCGTTATAATCTATTAAAACTCATCAAATTTTATACATTTTGGTGATTAATTTCAACAAGTTGATTAAAATTGTACGGCTCGAGTTAGATTATAGAGAGGGAATGGCAGGACTTGTATTTTGCAATAATGATTAATGAGAGGATGTAGCGTGGGCAAATTATCACATTTTAGTTATTGATCCTGATGGTGGAGGCACAAAGCTTAATGAAGTTTTGATTTTTACTATTTTGAATACGAATCAATGTTTGTTATTGTTAATCAAAGTTACCATATTATATATTTTTTTTATTAGCACATACACAGTTTTGTATTTTGCTGTCAGTTTTTGACACAAAATGTGGACAGTTGATAATGTCATACAAAAAAAAAACAACACATACTTATTATGAGCAAAAACTCTTTTTCGCTCTCTCATGAATTGTCGTGATTGAGCAATAATGCATGACTTTTTGCTCCAAATACACAAATAGCAATGTAGTTTACTGTATTACTTTGGATTTTTTTTTTGAAATTACTAAATTACAGCCAATAGGTCTATTGCCCGGAGGACAGAAATGTTTCTTTTTGTTAATAATTAACAATAATTAATTTTTCCTTAAAACTTTCACGCGTACTTTGATTGAAAAATTAAAATTTGCTATAAAATTGAACAAAAACGAGTTTTGGAAATTTTCGCGAGTTTTGAACTTTTAAAAATGTCACTGATAAGATTTTACCATTTTTTTTTCGAATTTTAGGTACTATAAGTTTCATATTTTCTGTATTTCTACATATTTGGAAAGTTTAAGTGTAAAAAGATTTGTTCAAGTTTGAACAATTGAGATATTAAATTAATATTTTAAGAGTTTTAGTTATTTTGACATATTTTAATTTATCCAAGGTATCTCAAAAATGCTCTTAACTCTTCGTTACGTACTTTACAAACATTTTTGTTATATGTAACATTAAACTTATAAATTAATTAATTTATAAACCTCTAAATTTGTAAAATTCTTGTATTAAGTATAATTAAAATGTTAAAGACCACTGAAAAACTTAAAAAATATACTCTCTTGAATACTGAATATTTGAAGAATTTGCTAAAACATTTTTTAACAATTTTTTAATTTTCTTCCTTTTTTTTTAATTTGTATTTTAAATTCCAGAAAATATAAAATTAGTATAAATTTGTAGTCTAAAAATAATTTTGGAAATATTTCTGAAAATTTAATGATAAAAAAAGAGCCTTAATGTTATTACTACCTAAAACTTTTATAAAGTTTCAAATTTTGTGATTACTTAAAATTCTAAAATTTTTAATGAATATTTGTGAAACTTGCTACAACAGTCTTTTAAAGTTTCAAGACCATTTAAAATATTCAGAATTTATATTGGTAACAATCTAAATAAAGTTAAATTGTTAAAACTCAATGTCAATAAAAAAATGAAAGTTTTAAAATTACTTAAATTTCTAAGATCTTAAAAAACTTCCATAATTGATATCTAACATTTTCTTCTTTGAAATCCTTAAAATTATTATTATTATCATTCTATGTGCAAATCAATATTCAGAATCGCAATCGCTAAAAATCCAAAAATAAATAAAATTACAATAATTCTGCTAATTCTGTCAGTTAAAAACAAAAAATCATCACTTCTAAAAATTTCGCCATTTTTCAGATTTTGAGATTACTATATATTATGATATTTTAAATAATATATACAAAACTATTTTTATGAAACTTATATTAAGATCTGAGCCCAAGTCGGTAGCACGACCGTGGGCAGGAGTGCCTGTAAAGAACTAGTTTTCTAAAACCAGTTTTTTATGCATTTTTTTCTAATTTGCATATTAAATACATCTTTTTACAAATAAAATCAAATTTGATAATTTTGGAATTTTTTCCCAACTGAAATTGCACAATTTGGTGTTACAAGAAAAATTTGCGAGGGTTAATTTGCTAACGATGAAAATTTAACGTATCTGGCTTGAAAGTGTAACCTTAAAGTCACACTGGTATCTGACATTTCGCTCAACGTGTGTTACCAACCTTAAAAATGTTCTTAGACTTTAAGTTTGATAATGGATTATTTCATTTTAGTTTGGTAATTCCAAAAGGAGTGCGTTACAACAACAAATTAGAAAAAAACTTTAAATCACAAAACTTCTAAAATATCCAAAAAATTTATTACTATGCCAAAAATTACCTATATATATATATATATATATATATTTTGTACAATTACTTTATGAAAATTACCAACATTTTAGGGGTTTTGGGAATTTTAGTTCAAAATTTAAATGAAAATATTTTTAATTCACCGAGATTTTAAGCAGTTTTTATACCCTTATCAAATATTCTCTGGCGATTTTTACAGCTAAATCAAGTTTTGATTTTAATTCTGTAGATTTTAAATTTTGTTAATAAATGAAAATTTTAGAAACAAATTCAAAAAGTATTCTTTGGATTTTAAAACTTTTGGAGTCCTTTTTTAAAAATATGATTTTTTTTAATAAATATAAAAAATATATTTACTGAATTTTGGGCAATAATAGTTTTTGTGGCTATTTTCAGGTACAGGTGTTTTCAATTTTAAAGCTACTTAAGTTTCTTTAATTTTTAGAATTTTCCATGTCTTCAGGAAACTCTTAAAAATCATTGTTATTGTTGATTTGTGTGAATTACTTGGAATGAATTCTTCTTTACTTCTGATTTCTTGTTTTAATCTAAAAATTGAATGACTCTTACAAAATCCGAAGCAAAAGTGAATTTATGAGAGATATTTTTTGCTTCTTTAGGAGTTCAATTTCTAAAAAAATTCCTTTTTTTGAGCACCTACATTACGAAAGGAATACGATCCTTAAACACGTCCCTAGTCTAACGAATCGAGCCTTGCAATGATGTGTCATTTACGACAAACTTTGTGATTTGGACGTAAATTCACATTTTAATTGTTCAGCACTTGAGGTTGGAGCGCACCTCATTGTCTACAATACGCTGGAAAAAAGGAATTTTGTAAATTATTTGGTTGAGTGGATTTCTTAACAAATTATGAGACGTATTTGTGTCAACAAACTATCTAATTCACATGATTATAGTAGTTTGTGGTGTTGTACAACTGCACAAAAAGAGACTTGTGAGTTTCGCTCAGATATGCAATGTGAAATACATTAAAATTATCTGTATGCTAGAGCTTAGTTTACACAAATAAATTATTTCCATGTAAACTGACGAGCTGTTTGTATGGTGATTTTTGTTACAATAATAGTCGATTTTTTGGATGTTTTTGTACCGAAAAAGAAGAAGCCCCAACTCCGATCCTTGAGGAACCTCGTATAGTTCCATAAAGTACATGAATATGAGGAGATAGTAGTTTTATTATTTTCAATAAATTTCAATCAATCTCTGTAACAAATTGATTACATTTTACCTAAAACTGTAAAAAAACGCACCAGCACTTTCGTTATCCTGTCATTAGCTCTCCCGAGCTTTCTTGGTTTCCACGAGTGCTTTAGCTTGTGCTTCCACCTGCCATCAACACCGTAAACCCATTCTCCTCTTTCTATTTTCCCAGCCTTGAGATGGCGCCACAATCGATATAATTGAGGGTGCTATTAACTGGGCGGGTTTTACGGATGCATGGCCGCCCTGATAGAGGAGGGCAACGAAGGAAAATAAAACAAAAAAACGCAAATTATAGTGTGATATTTATGTATGCGCGGTGGGGTTGTGGAAGGCGGCAGGGGGAACAACGACGGCAAGTGGCGCTCGAATTAAGTCAGTTTCAATCAAATCACATGAATGTATACATTCTGTTGCGGTATCTTATTGTTATTGTCGTTGATGTGATGGAGCAACAAAGTGCACAAAGTGTGTGTTATTGTTGACTTGGATTCGTTTGTCTTGTGTGGATCCCCGGCCGCCAATCTGGAGGAGCGACAGGACCGGGATAAGGGGCATGGATCCCCCGAACTCTTAGCTGTAAGCCTACTATCCCCTCTGCATTAATTATTCCACCACAGAAAACTACCTGTTTGCCGGTTCACTGTTTTCATAATTAATCATCCGGCTCTTGTGGGATCTTTATTTAGTCGGAGCGTTGTTAGGTTGAATTTTTTCGAAAGCATTGGGGTCGAAGTTGGTTCGTTTTCATCCAAAAAAAAAATAACGATCATGCAATGTCACGAGTGTCATCCCCTCTTTGCTTTTGGATTACGCGTACTCATCACAAGTGTTACGGCTGTTCAAGAGGTTAAAGCACAACACGTAACATCGCTCCAAATGCGAAAATTGAGGTTTTTCATGTTGATGATGTACCTACACGTTTAGGTTTTGTTCTCTTTATTACCATGGGGGTCATCTACTTTTTGTTCTGGGGTCTGAGGTCAACATGGTAAACTTGTTTTTTATTTTTTCTTACATCCATCAGTATATAAAATTAATCCTGGCTATACATCAAGTTCTAGAATTATTATTTACGAACAGGAATTGCCTCACTAACAAATGAAGAGCATTTAGAAATTACCATCGTTAAATGAAAACTAATGACCAGCTGCAGTGAAGATTGAATGTTACATATCAATTAAAATATTTTTAGTGAACATTGGCAAACTGTTTAGAAATCTGGTTCAAAATAACGTTGAAAGCTGAATTTGACAGCCGAGGACCAAAGATTGAGAAATTCTTTCCTTTAGAGTACAATGAAGAAATTTACACATCGATCGTTTACTGTCCGTCGGCGTCGGTTACGGACTATAACTAAGTAATTTATCTACACTAAAGTTTTTATATTTTGTTACTACAAGTTGCTTAACTAGATGAGGTAACACTTGTTGTAACGTGAAAAATCAATATTTATAACATTTTTAAATTGCTTGATTCTCCGACGTTTTACTCAAAACGTGGACTTTGCTAATACTTAGTTGTCACTTTCAATTAATCCTGACGATGGTATTTTATTGGACTCCCATTAAAGGCATTCAAGCAGGAGGTCCTGATCTTCAGTTTTGACAGCCTTTCTCGTGTACTCAAAAATTGAAAAACATACAATTATTCGTAAGATTATTTTTGAATAAAAACACATTACAGATATTTTTTTGTTTCCCCTTGTTCTAAAAGACTGCTCTAAATATTAAAAATAAAAAATACGCGTCTACAACTACTCCAAAAATTTACAGTGTTAAATTCAAATATTTGTTTTTCTTTAAAGAATTTTTCCTATATAGGTAAAAAACCATAACATAAATGAATAAAAATTACTACAAGCTACAGCAAATTATTTTTTTCCCAAAACTTAAAATATAAAGATTTTGGATATTGGCAAAGAAGTAAATGAAGCGTGCAGAATAATAAGTGCCCAAAATGAGTTTCATAAAAATTGCATATTTATTCGTTAACTTCTGCATAATATGCCCATTGATTTATATTTTTCGGGTTTAATATTTTAATAATAGTATTTAAGACTAATTTAATTCAATTTTGTTAGTTTTATAAATAAAATGCATATTCTGCATACTGCGTACCTACAGTAATTATTCAAACAATTCTTGGAAATAATTACTACAGTTCTAGTAAAAATAGGAATAATAATTCATATAGGTCTGTAAAACATTCTAATATTTATAGCGCATCGAACTATTTTTGCACTATTTTCTTTATTTCTTTAAATCCACAAAGTATTATGAGAATCCAAATGATATATAAAAATCTGAAGAATCCAAAAAAAATTGAAAGATCGAAGCATCCAAAAAACTAAATCTTTGAAACATTGCATAGATACAGAGATTATAGACAGTTCAAAAAATCAAAAGAGTTTTTACTCTAGCGAATATAATTCTAAATCTATGGAATTTAGAATAATAGAAAATCTAAAAAAAATATGATCGTTTACACCACTTTTCCTTGAATTTAAATTATTTAAATTATTCAAAATTCTGAATTTAAAATTCAGAATTTTGACAGTTATATGTCTAAAATGAAATTAAAGCATAAAGTTTAGCATAAGTGGTACTAACACCCACAAAGAATCTGCAGAACTCATAATTAAAATACAAAACAATTTAAACAAAATCTGAAAAATTAAAAAAAATATAGAAACCAAAGCTCCAAAGGTCTCAAAAATTAAAACAATGTAACTAGCAAAATCCTTTGAATATAAAAATTTTACAATTAAAAAAAAAAACAAAAATGATATGTGAAATTTAAACAATAAAAAATATAAAAAAGAAATCTTTTTTTACATATGAATCTGAAGCCTCCAAAAGATCAAAAATTTGCAAATCAAAATAATTCAAGTAGAGAATAGATATTTTATATGCAAAGAACTAAATTTAATTTAAAAAAAGAACAAACTAAATAAAATTCCAGAAATTCTAAAAATTGACAATAAGAAAGACAAGAAAAAATGAAAATTCAAAGTATTAAACAGTACAAGGAATATAAAAATTGTAAAAACATATATACATAACAATATGGAAAATTTAAAGATTCTAAAGAATCTGAAGTTTACTGATTTAGTGAATTTAAATGATCCAACGATATTGAAAAAATTAAAAAAAAATTTAAACAATCTGATGCTTGTACTGCATACTTTCGCATATTCTTTTAAACTCGTAAATAGCGCAATATTTATATATTTTCGTGAAATGTTTTATATTTTCGCGCCTTTTAGTATTAAACTTAAAACTTATAAAAAAGGGCCATTAAAATTACGTCCCATTTTTTTTTCTAGTCTCAAATGACATGTTCATCATTCCATTAACAGTTCGTAATACAATATTTAACGATAGTGTTTTTTTTTCTTAAATAATTAATTACTGCGCATTTTAATACCTAGCTGTCACATGTCCCATTAATAATTTCCAGTCATACATTAGTAAAAATTAGTAAACTTTTATTTAACACCTTCACATAGATAAGTTATATCAGTGTCAACAAGTTTTTACGCAAAACCCTTAAAATGTCATTGAGAAGTTATGAAACAACCTGCATGAACCAACTAATGTTATAGAATTTATGAAGATAATCTTTCTATAATAGTTCAGCTGCATAATAAACCCACAACCAATGGAGGTAAAAAATTACCACCGTTTGCGTCGCCGTAATGGCAAGGTGCAATTCCCGTCGGTTAGCGAAAAGGAAATAATTAAATAATTATTATCTTTAAAAAACCGAAAGTTTCAAAAGATGTTATCTTCGCGCTCTAATTGATTATATTTTGTCTATTTGAAGCGTGTTTGGACACATCACTTATGATTAATATTTGAGCTGACTATAAATATTTCTGTGTGTGAATTGACACAATCAATCAAATCTATCTGAATCAAGCTTTCAACAAATCACATTGTGCCATCTAATGCAGATGAGTGCGGTCGACATTCGGATACATATCTCATTAATCCAATAAACATGATCGAGTGTGCTGGGATTAATTATTGACAATAGATGAACGGTGTGTGGTAGTGGAATCCCCGCAGAGAGACGGGTGGCTGACGCATGCCGGCAGAAGTCCAACAGAAAAGGAAGAGTCATTTGTTAAACGCTTATCTGGAGAAGATGTGAGAACACGAAGTGAAAATTTAAATTTAACAAAAAAAAAAAAAGAAACGAGTGGGTTATAGAAATGGAAAAAGTATGTCCTAGCTTGACACATAAGTGCCAGTTTTGTTCATCCTTGAATCACGTTTTATTTTCATAGTTAGAAAAAATATTTACAAACAGTCGATTAAAACATTACATAACTTTTAATTTGTTATCTTCTCTTTATAAATACATATATTTGCATGATGTTAATATGATGTTAACAGGGTGTTGTATTAAAATATGCGAACATACAATTTGGTAGCTTTTCCACCTTAAAAATTCAAATATTATATTTCATCTGAGAAAGTGATTATTTTGTCAATATCGTAAGTTGCATGTCAGGTCGTTAGGTGCTATTAGGGATCTATTATTCCATTTCAAGGAATTTATACGTGGTGCATAGAAGATACACGTACATTTGTATACAACGAATCAATAGCATTATCTGATTGTAAGTTCACAGTTGCATATCGCTGGTATTTTTTAAGTGTACCTGATTACAAATTTAAATGTCAAAATTATGAAAAACATTTAATTTTGTATTGTTTAAAATAATATGCCACGAAAAAATATTTATATTTTATATATTATATTTTTGGCCACTTTAAAGATACATAGTGTGTCCCAACGACTTCTGAACGAAATTTTTGCAAAAAAAAAAAACTGGATAGTGTAAAACTGGAGTACCCAATATTTGTTCTGGCAGCAATTTCTTAGTAAATAATTCATTGTTAAGTTGCATCCACCCCCAAACAACATAGAGCAATTTTTGTGTTTTGTTGCGTGTTTATTAAAATGTTTCTGAAAGTTTCAATGAGTTGCTTCTTGTTGCTGCAAACAAAGTTGTTTGATGTGGACAACTTGTAACTACAAGTTGTACAGTTTGAAGGGAACAGCTGCACTATCCAAAAAGTAAAAAGTCCAAATGCAGAAAAATGAAGCAAGCTGCATGACCAAGTTAAGTAAAATTTCTGAAGCAGGAGAAACGGAAGTAAAAAGAAAAATATAAAGTTTGATCGCTCGGTTCTTTTTGTTGTTTTTGTTGCTTGAGTGCCGACAAAATGTTTATTTATGTTGCTTCTTGTTTCTATACTTTGGAACCACCGGTAACATAGACCAACCACATAGTTGCTTTATATTGCTTTGGTTTGGATGCAACATTGAGGTTACCAAAATACTACATGATCAAATAAAAATAGCGTGAAAACAGATTTTAAAATTTTAAAAAGTTTGATAGCCTGCCATATGCATATTAATTAATGTTTAACCTCAAAATTTGACATTACAGAGTTACCAACAGAGTTAAGACTACCTAAGCTTGCTTAGACGATCATATGATATCTACTACGCAATATTTACAATTTATAAAGTATTTTTTTTTCACTAACGAAACTAAAAGGCAAAACGCGAAATTAAGAATTCAAATTGTTCGTGTTAGTTTCTTTTAATTTGTCCCAATTCTAGAACTTCAAGGGTTGTTAAGAGAATGACTTTTCCAAAGTTTCGCACTCCTACAAGTTCCAAAATTGTAAAAATAATAAAGTGAAAAATCTAATAAAAATTGAATTATCTACAATACTTGCTTAGAATATCTGAATTGATGGATTTTCCAAAAATTCTAAATTTTTCAAAGCTTTCTCTTTTTCAAAAAGATTCAAAATGTATTAAATTCAGTTTAGTTTATGTAAATTATTTAGAATCTTTATTGCACATACATTCTACAAAAATTTTATTTAACGTTCTTTATTATTTTTTTTAAATCATCACATGGGCATTATGTGGAATGTTTTAAATGTTTTAGCATTGCAAGTTAGTAAAAAATTAAATATTTTTACCCCAGAATTAGATAATGGTAAAGAACATCTTCTAGAGCAAGAGAGAATAACCTCGGTCTCTTGCCTGTAGTGAAAAAATATGATGCTAAGATTCCGGTGCCTACTGTAATAACAAATTTCATGTGATCAATAAATTTTGATGTCGCAATATCAAAGGTTATTGATTAATGCTAGCTTATTGATTTTTTAATAGTTTGAATTTATAGGTTTAATATTGATTTTTGAATATCATTTTTTTATTTTTAGTCAAAGAAAACTATCCACCACAACTTGAATAAAACTTTTAAATGATCAGTATGTGGGTAGTAGAACCCTAGAACGACGAAATTCTCTAGCTATGTCACAACACACTTTCTACAAGTTGTAAAAGCTATTAATGATCACATAATCTAAGACTGGAAAAGATTTTATGTTTGATTGCCTTCAAGAATATTTTAACAACTGATAGACAAAAAAATCGTCTATTTTGACGTGTTTTCTAATGCCGTCAACTAACCAATAAATATTTGTAACAATAAAATAACATAACTTTATTTTACAAGTACTATAAAATTCCACTTTATGGTCGCAAAATTAAAGGATAAGAGCAATTTATAGTGCAATTTGATTTGATTGATTTGTGGTAATTATACACAGGGTGATTCTATTTCGAGAAACATTATTTAAAGTGGTTACAAGTTTGTTATTTACAAATCACTCTGTATATTTGTATTAGGTTTTCAAAAAAACTTAGTTAAGTGACTCATCATATTGAAAATGTAACGATTTTCACGGATATCAAATTTTGTTATCATCTGTTATTTTTTAATAAATATTGATTAATTAATTGATTAAATCTGCTTAATTTCGATTAATTTTGCACAATAAAAGCGCAAATTTCTAATTCGATAGTCGGTGGTAATTTTCAAGTTATACGTTAAAATGATGGTATTTTCTGTTAGCTCGTTTTCAGTTCCTTAAATACCGCCGACTTTTCTTGATAAAAAATAGTTTTGACTTTCCGAATTCACACTGCACCACTTGGTGGTGTGATCAACAACCACAGATCAACACGAAAGCTTCTGATAAGAAGCTTTATCTTTTGAATGGATACAGTCGTGGCGTGCATCCGTGGTCTACAACTGTCGAAAAATGTCATGTCAAGTAGATTTGTGACGTATAAAAATACTTTATTTTATGTTGTTGAAGTTTTTATACGTAGTTTAATTGTGTTGCTATCACTTTACGATGTTATTTCTAGAAAACAATTTTCAAAATGTTAAAGGATGACGTTAGGTGGACGACAGAAAGGAGTTAGTCATCAAGGTATAGGGTTCTGAATTAGAGCAGGCGTAGGATGTGTCCTCCTAAAGTTCAAACGTCTTGTATCAGGTCCGTGAGTTAATTTTTGTAGCTGAATTGTGCGTCAAAATCGATGTTTTTTCATTTATCATGAAAAATTTTCCGTTGCCTACATATTAGTTTTTAGGTTAATACAAAGTAGTTGTAATTTATGTAAATGCAGCAAGTGTTTTAGCAGAAACTAATTAAAACTATCTGCCCCCGTCATTAAAATGTCATTTATCACAAGTTACAACACCGTACGTTGTTGAAGGTTGATTATTTTTATTGTTTTTGATAACATATCGCGCTTCAACAAGAGCACTTAGCGAAAATAAAAGTAAATTAAAAATTCTTTTGCACCTTTACTAATTGAAAACGATTAATAATTGAAAGGCGAACAATTTATAACGAACGGAAATTCAACTCCACCACCAAACCTGCCATTAAAACAACAACCGAAACAGTCAAATTCATAATAAATTTTATTTTCTTTGATCACTTTGGCGTTTTTAATTATGGGAATCAGGCGCACTTCTTAATTAAAGAAGCTCAACGATAATTTATTAGTTTGAAATTTCCTACAATCCCATACAAGTTCTAAGTGTTCGCCCCATAAAAGGTCTACGACTTCGCTTAGTTCATGGCTTTTATACCATCACCGGAAAAAAAAGCCCAATAAAAATTTTCACCGATTAGTTTACACGCTATACTGGGATATTTCTATCTAAATGAGGATCAAGGTAGCCGAGGATGGAATCGAGGTATGGTTCGAAACTCGTTCGGCGGTTCTTTGGCGGGACAAAATTGCTTTCTGCTTTGGCTTGAGCGCGCACTTTATAAAGGCAGTATCACGTACTCTGCATTTTTATCGATCATCTTTTTGATTATTATCGATAATTAGCTCTACCTTGAACTTCGTTTGATTAGAAAACGTGTTCGTAGAGGTAAATTCATTTTTTGTTGTGGTACCACGTTAAATTGCGCTGTTGTTATTTTAATTATGTTAAAACAGCTTGATCGGCAAAAAGGCGACTTTGTTTGCTCCAAAATGATGTGAAAATTGCGGATTTTTATTGTTATCGCTGCAGTCACATTCTCCAGCGAATGTGGTAGAAAATGCTAAGCAATAATGGCTGTAGCGGAGTTCTACATCCACTAAATAGTGCATAAATTGTCCAGAACGGGTCCAGTAAACTGTCGTAAAATTCACAAACAAAGAAAATAGACGAAAAGCCTTGGGTAATTACACTGGTTTTATGGATTTCTTAGTTTTACTCGTCTGCTTCTGCATCCTTCAAATACATCCCATTATGACTTTATTAACCATTTTAGGTTAGTTATTATTAAGAGTGTAATTTATTTTCTTCCTATATCTTATAGACAATTAATGGCAACGTATAACATAATCTATAATACGCCGTACGACAGTTGACAAATCGCTCATTTTGCATTGGTGTTGATCACGTCAACATTAAAAATATGCAAGTAATTTGCATCTTTATGGGGTTTTTATGCATATAACTATTAAACAGAACTCATAAAATGAATTAATGGGAGCAGTGCAAATCTGTTATGTGGTTACACCTTAAAAAGGCATATAATGGTGCAATCTAAAGTTACCGAGAAGAACGTAAGATAATAAACTTAAAGCGCAAGCTACATAACACAATCAAAATCAACAATCATTCAAATTATATAGTTTTAATGTTAATAGCTTAGTTTAACGAAATAGTTTGCTTTCTGCAAAAGCTAAAGATGGTTTAATTATATTGTTAGAAACTTGGTCCTTAGGCCTTTCGAAATCTGAGAAGATTTCAGTTGCATAAGAGCACTATTATTTATGATCTTTGAATATTAAACTGTAAAAATGTATGCCTTTCTTAACCTGAAAAATTAGGTTGAAGGAGGTTAGCTTCTAGGTGTTGAATTGATTCAAAATTTTAGGTTAGACAAAAGCGATATTTTTCGATTTTAGCTTCATAGAATTTGCATCTTAATATCTTACTTTAAGTAAATAAGTTTAAGCTGATTTATTATTTTCATATTTAAATATTAATAAAAATTGGGAACAAACTAACTCTATATTCAAAAAATTCTGTGAAGAATTTAAAACATTTGAAGAAGATCTATATCTGATCTGCATGTTTTGTAATAATTTCCTTCATTAATTATTATTTTTTTATTATATATTTTTCCATATTTTCCTGCCATTAGCTAGAACCAAATTTCATAGTTGGATGTAACTGTTTGGCTATTAAGAATATTGAATTCGAAGTAAGCGTACAATAATAAGGTAATTTTCGGTATTTCAACTGAAATTTTATTAAAATTCTGCTGCAATTTTTAACATATCAGGTTTCATATGTAAAAGCACAAGATTCCAAGAAACATGTTCATTAGAAAAAAATTAATATTCTTGAATGGTTCTTTTGCTTTTCTTTTCTCAGTTCTAAACAGGGTATTTTTGAGTAAAATTGTTAATTTGTCTATATATATCTAGTCAAAAATTATGTATTTACATAACATGAAATATAGAAACATTAGTAGAAAAATATTGTAATATTAATTTTAAAAAGGAAAAATTATACCTAAAGTTATAGTTTAAACTTCAACTGATTATAAAAAAGAAGCAATCATTTTTTCGTGCTTCTCTGAAAATAGTACCTGGAATCTTAATAACTCCTCACCGTTAATTTAGCTTTAAATATTAACAATTACAATTTGAATTTTCAAATTTCGCGCCCTTTGCTTTTTAGTGGTAAACTGGATCAGCAACAATTTTAGTAATTTTATATTTACTATCCTAAAACGAAGAGCGCGAAATTTGAATAGAAAATTGTGATGCAGATCTCTGATATTGCCAATTTGATAATTAATATAAAACTAAGAGAAAGTTACTAAGTTTGAGATGCTTATTAAATGTGTCAAACTATAAGATTATACGTCTGTAATTGTAGATTTCGCAATACTTCATTTCTAGTTATAACAAAGATTATAATAAAAAACGAATATTATTATGAGTGCAATAACTTTGTTAGCTATGGATGTATCAATATAAAATTTAGATTTTTTTTCACTGAGTTTACAGTATGTAATAATGATTTTTTACCTCAAACTCTATTAGTGCTTACGGATAACATAATCGTAAGACTTCAGGTTTTATATTGAAAAGCGTTTATTGATTTATTTAAAATTTAGTCTATTTAAAAAACAAAAAAAAAACTGTTTATCGTAGGTACTTCTTATAGCCAGATCTTGCAGTAGTTTAATTTTAGAGAATTAAAAGCTCTATAATTATTCATAAGTAAGTGTAATTAACGTAATTAATTTAAAATCAAGTGTTTATTAAAATTTTCTTTGCCAGAAAAAAATACACAATTTCATGTTATTTAACAACTTGGTTGAGGAACGTTAGTTTATAAATATTTGATATTAAAACCAAAAAGAAATTAATTTAAATTACAATCAAAATTTGTTCAGGAAGATAAAAAGTATTGTGAAGTGGCACTTTGCAGCCAAGGCAGGTAAAGTGTACTTTAAGGCAGCTCATCACTCAATTTTCTGTGCAAGTGTAACAAAAAACAAAACACTACTCATCTATGTTTTGAGGTGTGATGTGATATACATGAAACTGTTTTTTCTTCGTACCGCTTTTATATTTGCATTTATAGATTATAGTTAAAACAAAAAAAAATATGTCAAAAAAGTGCCATTCAGGTGTTTATAAATTTACACCTGGATGATTTATTACATGTACCATAATTCAATCTATAATCGCAGACTTTGCAATACTTAACTTTGTGAAGGAAAGATTTTTTTTGAGATGTTAGTCTGAATGCCATAAGTCTGTTATCTATAAATGTATAACTATAAGCACGTCAAAAGTATAAGTTTCCATTTATAAATTTTGCCATGCCAAACGATAATTTTGCATTATATTTTTACAAGTGCTATCTATGGATTTGTCACTGTAAAATTTGAGAAATTTGCTACACATCATTAAAGGTGTTAAAGTACAAGGTCATATATCAACGATTCTACATTTTTACTTGGAACAATAAAATTCGTTTATGTCATATTAAGCGCAATAATTTTGGGGTCCACAAATGTAAAATTACCAAATTTGGCAAACTTGCTAACTTTAATATGCTCATCAAGCGTGTCAAAACTCTCATCAGATTTACATTCACAGACTTTATAGTTCTTCATTTTTAGCAGGAACTCAAAACTGTCATTGTCATACTGTTTACGAGTTTTTCACTTGAAAATTTCGTTCGCTTACAACTTTGACATGCTTGTTTAGTAAGCCAAAATAGAAGATTATACAATGATTTTGCAATGCTTAGTTTTTAGTAAGAACGAAAATTTTCCATTGTTATTATACGTATTAACTTTGATATGCTTATTAAGTGTGCCAAAATTCAAAATTATATATTTGCCATCATAGACTTTATAATGTTTGATTCTTCGCCGGCATAAGAAGTAACATTATGCTGACTAGACTGCAGTCACTCAAAGAATTTGACTTTTAAAAGTTTTGTTAAGAATTTCTTGACACCACAGAACACCAACGAAGCATTTCTTGTTCCAGAACATTTCGTTTGATTTTCGAGTTGATTGTTGGTAATTCCACCCTCGTAATCTCTATGTTTCTCTAAAGTTAAGCATAATAATCAAAACAACGCTGACAACCTCCTCATATAAACATTATTTCCATCAGCGTTCGTAATAACATAATCGAGTTCGAGGTAAAACAGACCTCATTACCGCGTGTATTCTATTCTATCCGACAACTACTTTAAGTGCACAGTAAACAATTATTTGCACGGCATATGGTAACGTGTTGGTAGATTTAACCACAAATTTGCGTGCTGAACGTTCAGGGGGAGGAAGTAGGGACGTTTATCAATTTACACAAGAACTCTCGGGTTTATATTGGCCATGTATATTATCAGTAGATACTCAAGATAACCGCTTTTTGTCGTGCTTTTAACAAAGGTGAAGACTTTTGCATCGTAAAAGAAGCCTCGAGGCTCATGTGATCTCCACCCACGAAGACTTATCGACGAGTATCTTTGGAATTTTTTAATGTCGCTATTATTGAGTCCGGTACAACACATTGTCTCGGACCGTGCCTTAAACGTGTTGTTTTGTATTTATTACACCGACTTTGTGAATAATTTTACCATCTCTTTTATTTTGAATTATTGATTAAGTATGTTAAATATTATGATCGGATACGTGACGTAATGTTGCGGGAATAATACAGCCGTCTAACTTTATCGAAAATTGAAATCTGTTAGTTAGATGGTAGTTATTTTATTAATAGCTTGTCTTAGTGGGTTTAAAAATTTTAATTAACGTTGAGTCAAAGGTCGTCAGAATTCCAATCGAGGCAGCAGTTTTCCGTAAAAATTCTTTATTGCCTCATATACATCAAAACCCTATTAAAACGTGGTGAATATTTTAATTCGCGCAGATTATTACACCCAAAATTATTATCTATGCTTATTATCTCTCTAATTGTTAGATATAAAATGAAAATTGCTTTTATGTAATTAAGTTTTTAATTGCCAAACAAAAGCATCGTATTACTTCTAGTAATACCTATGTAAATCGAGAAAATAAACAAAACTATATTTTTTTAAGTGCAAACATACTCCACTCGACTATTATCAAACAACAAACACGTAATGTATTTATTTATTCATAGTAGAGTAATTTAGCATCTTCATTCTATGATAATAGTTGGTGTAATTAAAACCGACATGACTTTTCTGGATTATGTATGGCAATTTTTATTATTACATCCTTAAAATTCATTAATTCATCGTGTTTAACGTGGATTAGCTAGTTAATTGCAATTTTATGCGGAATTTAGTCATATCACAACAACATTAATTATGTTATTATTCTTCTGTAGAAGACAGAGGAGAGAATGTTTACTTTGGATTTGACCATATCTGGAAAGTTAATCAGACGTTATGATAATGATAAAATAACCATTATAAAATCTAATAGTCTCGTGCATTTATTCTGGAAAAATTATCTCTATATTTCACGGCCTTGAATTACGATAATAAGTGCAATTAGCGTCGCAAGTTTTGAAATGCAATATTTTTTAAGCCAAAAATTAGGGACGTAAACGCATTTAAATTTTTTGACTTGATACTAGGAACATGGATATGATCGTGTGGATGCAAAGGAAATGAGAGTTCCTTATTTTTACCTTCACAGCTTAAACTGTTTGAAATATGTTAGACGGACTTATCTAGGTCTGGGTAAACGACGGGTGAAGTCGTACTCCCAGATAAAAATAAATGAAAAAATGGGATATTTAGCAAGGCTTATTTTACACATTTTTGTAACAAAATTAAAATTTAGAGTACGTTTTTTCTATATTTATCATTAAATTCAGTGCTTACATTTAGACTCATTATTTGTACAGAAGAGCTATATATATATATATAATTTAGAAATTTTTACACTTTAGTTGACTCTAATGCTTCGAGTTTTTATAAAAAAAAATATTTTAAGACCTACTTTTATCTACTGTTTGATAAGATTACAGATTCTTAATTTTTTTGAATAACTTGAAAATTGTTAAGCCCCTGAACTGAGCTCAAAACTTTCATGTTTTTACAAGCATAAAACTGAAAATTTAAAATCTGAATTTCTAATATCTGAAAATCTTAGATGTAAGAAACAGGTTAAAGTCTCTAAGAGTTTCAGAGGTACAAACATAAAATCTTAAAATCGAAAATTCTAAGAGCTTCTCATCTAACAATTCATTCAAACTCTCAAATATTTGAAATATTACTAAATTTAGAACTTTATAATCACATAATCTAGCATCCAGAATTCCAAAATTTAAAAGTGTATCCAGAATTTAGGATTCGTGTGACTTGAAATTAAAGAAATCAGCAATGTAAAAATTAAAATTAACAGAAACTTAAAATCTACTGATTGAAAACTGCTGTGGTCCCGAGAGCATGGATTGTAAAATTATTTTTAAAATTTTAGGTTTAGATCTGGAGGTTCGAATTCTAGAAAATGTACAACTTTCAAAATAAAAAGTTTAAAAAATTATAACTCAAAAAATTTAAATTTAGATTCTATGAACGAAAATCTGTGATTTAAAAATTTTAAATCTCAACATTTGTCATGTGATATTCAAATATTATTGATTTCAATTTCTCATAGGTATATTATAACCAACAAAACTACAGTCACAAATTTCAAAATCTAAAGTTGAAATATCTTACGTCCAAGTTTAAAATTAGCTAGTTTACTAATCTAACAACTGAAAATATAAAGCTGTGGATTATTTCAACTGTAAATTAAAAAAAAAATGATGTAACAGCTGAAAACCCAAAGATTTCAGAATTCTGGAAATTTAAATTTGTGAATTTATAGCTTCGAATCTAAGAATTTGTCAAAAATGACTGATATTTAATTAATTTGTCCTTAGTTTAACACTGTAAGATCTGAGAGTTCAAAGATATGATGATTTAGAATCTAGGAAATTTACAAGACCAAATTTTTTTTCAGAATTTAGATTTTAGAATCCCAAATTATCAAATTCAAGGTTTAAGAATATAGACCACGAAAAATTTAAAATTAATTTTGTACATTTTGTATTTTTTAGGTGTAACTTTTATGATCACATTCTAATGACCCATTTGTTTAACTTGTCAGCCAAATTTAGTGTGGGTAATAATAATGAGTGCGTTCTTAAGGAAAGAGAAAATACAAGAATAGCTTTATAACTTCAACAAATTCTTAAATTTTTTGATTGAGAATTAAACAGATTGTCTCCTTCTCATTTGCATTGAGCGTTTATCGTTTCAGGTTTTGTTGTTTTTCTTTTTGGCAAGACAACTAATAAAAATTACCTCAACCGCCCATGACATGAAGTACGCATTTGCTGTCACAATATACTTTGTTATGAGTCATAAACCAATTTTATAAATACATGCAAGAATACCGCGTGAATGTAACAAGCGACATGATTTACCGATATGACAATAATTATTACACAGTGATAAATACAACTGCTGTTGTATAATCAATTTGCTTAGATATAATCAACAAGAGACAACAACTAACGTTTAAGTTAGTACTGCCTTCTAATTTGTACTGTTTTTTTTAATTACATGGAATATGCAGCTTGTACGTACAAATAATGGAAAAATGTAGCTCTTGAGATAACACCATTTCGCGCCACATGTTCGAGTTGTTTGCCCCAAATTGCTCTTCGTTATATTCGAGACAATCGTCGACTTGCTTATACTCTGTGAAATGAGACAATGGAAACCGTCAAGCAAACAATGAATTTCAACCCCCAAACTTGTCATTCTCATTCCTCATTTCTGAGAATGTCTCAACGGAGACGTTTTTAACCGCCGATATAATAAACAATTAAACCTATCATAAAACCGACCGTAATTTTCCCGTCTTGTAATAATATTTCACAATTACCGTGTACTGAATATTAATTGGGCGGTAAATATTTTAATTCAATCCAATTAAAGCAGAACAATTTGCATATCAAGCGTATTTTAATTGTATTTTAATATGGTATTTATACACTACGGCAGAATCTTGAAGATTTGCGTGCTAACTTTATAAAACATGCCGACTTTATTGCACACGATAATAGTCCTCATTTTTATCAGAAAAGGAATTAATTTTTCCCACTTTTATCGGACCAGGACATGAAGAAAGGAGAACAAATTTCGCTTGGGCTGCAGAGGGAGTAATTACAGGCCCAAAATCTGATGAATACGATTTCTTGCAATTTATTTGACGTTATAATCTAAGGTGGAATAAGAAATTTGTTGTGATTAGGGTTTTTAAAAATAATTTCGGGTGTCGGTACCCAATTTGAATTTGTATTTTACACGCAAGAGATTTTGATAGAATCAAACGATTTGAAAATTTTTTACTTGGTAAGTATTTATTCCGTTTACAATAAAAGACCCTCATTTGTCTTGATTCAAGACGGCCGTTTTGTTCGACTTCTAGGAAAAGTCCAAACACGCAAGAGTACATCAAGATTATGTCAAATCGTTGAAGCAAAGCGAAATGCGATACATTCTCCTAGACAAAGTGAGACAGTTTGCTATATTGATGTTGCATGAGGTATGTCACGCGTTTTACAACACAACGAGTAAAAACATAATACTTGTTATTATCTCTTGGTTAAAATGCCTTGAAAAGATCTAAGCAAAACATAGTAATCACGTAAATTGAAAACGAGCATTTTTCAAAGTGCCGACATTTCATTTTTATCAATGATTCGCATTAGATTTGCATTTTATTCATGTTACTTGCATGATAATCGTGCAAGTAAAATAATACAAAACTCGTGCTGCTTGCAGCTGGAGTATGAAATTTTCTTTTTTTCATAAAACTCTTCCAGCTATGAAACAGTCATCGTCCGTTAAGATTTTTTCTCTAGTTAGGATAATTGAACGATGCATTTAAAGCATTTCTAAGTACCTATCTTCACCTGGGCTGATAATTAGCGCCCTCATCTCGGTGTGAAGTTGTCTTGGAAGTAATTTTTAATTGGTGATTAGTTTACATATTTCACCCATATTTCCGATGTGTAATATCATCAAACATCGAGTTTTGACATAAACAATTAAATAATTAAATTTATTTAATTCACAGCTTATTTTTCTTGACATTACTATTTTTGTAGTAAATGAGAAGATATTTAGTCCTAATTTTTTGTAACAGAATTGATCTCAGATCACATCAATTTTTTTTTTTGACTTGGGCTCAATTGAAAAACACCAAAATCTTATTTACACATTCTTTTAAAAATACACTACTTTAATTCGTAAAAATAATAAAGAAGTGGAAAACTCCTAGATAGCATCAGTAGATCCAGTTAGAAATTTTTATCATTAAATTACATCTTACCCTCAAACAAACGACTAAAGCGCTATTTTTGCTTTAAATGGTTACTGCTCTCGCTATGGCTCGCTAATAAGATTCACTTACTGGATAAAAATTAGCCACTCATCACACCTATTACTTAAATTTTATATTTTTTTTACAAAACTCTCAAAATGATCTCGAATCCAATTTTTTAATAATTTTTTAGTGAATGCTGTAAAAGGATTGTTTATAAATAAATAAACGTCAAAGTTCTTTAATGTCGATTACTTTTTAATAATTTCGCCGCAAGTGAAAACTGCTTAAAAATCCCTAATTAAAAACAAATAACTCTGATTACAGTGCACCGCCATTTATTTGTTGGTGGCACTTGCACATCAAAAGAGCAACACTTAACATCTCAAGAACACGAATTAATTACATATTATTTGAGCGAAC
The DNA here is from genome assembly GCA_030157275.1 of Cynaeus angustus. Taxonomy (NCBI): domain Eukaryota; kingdom Metazoa; phylum Arthropoda; class Insecta; order Coleoptera; family Tenebrionidae; genus Cynaeus; species Cynaeus angustus. The sequence goes on from CM058062.1 coordinate 18,147,507, forward strand.
ACTGTGATTTTAGAGGCATCTGTCAGATGATTGACGATTGAAACCGCTGTTAACCTGGCAGCCATTTATTTCTTTACAAGAAGCTTTGTTTTCGTTTTAATTGCCTTTTAAGCGTTTGTGACGTCACCACCGCCTGAAATAAAATCAAATAGCATTTGCTCAATATTCGATCGAGCTTTTTAGCATTCAGGATCTGCTTCCGGGTCAGCAAGATCCCATAAAGTCGGATTGGAAAGCAATGGCTCGGAACGCTTTCCAACCGGATGGCAAGTCTTCAGGATGTCAGCACTTTTCGGACTGAATACTTTATGTTATGTTTCAGTGTCTGTCTGATTTTGTGAAAAAAAAACTAGGGTGTTACGTAAAATCCGTTCTGAAATTATGTATCAGAACGGGTTTGACCGGTGGAATAAGTACCCTGTATTAAAATATTTCGAGCTAATTTTTGCCCCATGGGGATCATTTACATGAAATCGCTTCGAAGTTTTATCGGAAATTTGGGGCGAACTCTCACTGGTTATTTTTGTTAACAAACGTTTCTATAGGGGAGGTCGAGGGTTAACAGAAATGGACTTTGCGCACCGCATGAAAGTACTCGGTGGTAATTGAGTTCGAAATTGATCATATAAGTTGATTCCGTGATCGTACTAGGCACAACGAGATATCGAAAATTACACACACTAGCTGAACGGGTAGAATAATTTACACATTCTGATTGCTAGTCCAGTTATGTGAAATTATGCTAGTAACATTTTAACTTCCGAGACCGTAACCTATCATTTACTACTCGTACCTGGTTTGCAAAGATCGATTTGATTGGAATCCAGCGATTTATTCGTAATTACCGACTCACTCGATCTCGGTAAGCTCGAGAGCTTTAATTGCTGTTTTCAGGATTTTTACCACCAGTTCATTGGTTGCGGATTTTGTCATTTCGTAATTCTGTTGCAACCATGCGGGCTAGATACTAACAAATCAATTTATTGTTATAAATGTTAAATATTCATTTTATATAAACTGTCTTTTTCTCCATCCGTTTCCTCATAAAAGGTGCAATTTGTTCAAGAATTAGACAGGTGTTTCCTTTGTCGTCTTCAACTTTTGATTAAATTGGACACTAACGATAAGTACCATAATTTAAATATTGCGAATGTGCATTTTGTATATGTGGGTAGAATAATTACCAAATTCTCTTTTTTCCACATGGCGCTTCATGAACCCATGACCTCCTTAAAGGGTTTACCAGCGTCGTGCAAGATATTGGCTTAGCAGCAGCGTCAATTTAAAGACAGCTGTACGTCTTGATTGCTCATTTCCCTTTTCCAAGCTCATTATAATAAAATTACCTGTGGAAATAACCGATCACCCATCAGATCTTGCCGTTTACATTTAATAAGTTTTCGATTAAATTTTAATATTGAAGTACAGTTCGGTCTTTTCGAAAGTTGAAAGACATTGACTTTTTGTAAATCTGCGGTACACGGTTGAAAACAAACGCCAGACAACATGCACGTTCGAAGAAACGATTAGATCTTCTCGAGGTCGTCCTTCAATCACGCATGGTTCTATAAAATTCTTGTGGCGAGATAGTGAGGCCCAAATTGTTGTTTATGTGGTGCATGACAAGATGCAGGATCCGAGTATAAAAACGAGACCAGAAAAACCTTCGAAAAAGTTGACTTCATTTTGGTCATCTCTCGAATCTTGTGCTCCAATTTTCAGTTGTAGCATATGGGAAATGAAGCCCAAATTGGTCTAATTTAGATCGTCCCTCTTCTTTCTAACATCTGTTGTCTTCTTCGAATCCTCCCTCAAAATGTCAGTGCGTCTTAGTCATCTCTAGAAAACGATTTGTGTGGCTCGACATCACGTTAATAATTAGACTGGCAATAACTAAAGTTAGACGTTGAGCATAGGTAGACAACGTGTGAAATCGATTTGGTCAGGTAAATCGGAAGCCACGGCGCCGGACCGCCGGCTAAACGCCTCATCTTCGCCCTGCCTCCTTTAATTAGAAATGGGCTATATTAGGACCCACATTTAAATAAATATATTGTTATACTTTGTTTTAACCGGCTTAATTTGCTGGGGGAGTTCCCCACAGACCCAGCTTCCCCTAAGTTGTGAGAAAACCCATAAAAATCTTTGAAATTGCACCACACTACCGTAAATTACCAAAGACAGCATTTGAATAAATTGTAATTATAATAATCAACGCAAAGTTTTTTGGGACAGTCACTGCCATTATCTCATTATCGAATTAGCATGGGATGATTTCCAGTCGAGCGCCCGAGTTCAAAGTGAAATAATCCTCTGTGATGACGGCGTGTAATGAGAGCATTGCCAATAGAGTAATTGACATCATAGTATCAAAGGTGCGTTGTTCCAGCCGCCCTCGATCAAATTATAGAGGCCGCTTTGGGGGGTGTAATTATAGCCTGCCCAAAGAAAATTGCTCGAAAAATATGTTGCGGCCCTTTTTTGTTGCTGCATGGGACTGGGGCTCGTTTATGTGCTGTCTGATTTCTGTGCCCTCACGTTTTCAGCTTTACTTTTATGTTTTTTATGAGATCGCCGCAGGTTCTCAAAATGTTAAGCCACTTAGAAGACGTATGCAAAATAAGGTTGTTGTTTGGCAGACATAAACGAAAAGCTTTGTTCACTTCTTCTGAGGGCCACAAAAAGTCCCGTTATATTGACATACTTTTATTTTTTACCTTTTTCAAAAATCTATGGTCGACTAGATTGGTACAAAATTAATTAATCCAGATAGTCCTGTTCAACAGTGACAAATTTTTGAGGGAAATTAAAATGCGTGAAGTTTTTCTCGCCTTAAAAGTGATTGTGATTTCATCGATGATTCTTCAAAAGATTATCATTTATAGTATAAGATGTGATTGTTAAAAATTTTTTTAGAAACATTAAAACGTGGAGAGTCAAATTTTAGATAAAGCAAAATGTTAAAAATATTTTTGTGCTTGCTCTTAAGCGAAGAAGCTGCCGTTCGCTAATCTTTTGTCAATTGCACACATTTATATACTTAAATTTGTCAAATCATTCAAAATCAGCAACATATTTTTAGTAAAATATTTCAGTTTTCTTTTCTGTACGTAATAACATAATATCTTAGGAATTTAGAATTCTTCGTGTTGGTTGTCAGCTGGTAAAGTATGCACTCTGTTTATAATTAAGTATTTAAAATTTGGAAAAAATTCAGTAAAAGCAGCATACTCTAAATGAATGTTATCTATGTGAGTTCCGCCTGTTATCAAAAAGTTCGTAACTCCAAAAATGTGTTGTTTACTATTGTTGCTTGGCTTTGGGCCAGCGATGAAGCTTAGATTTCTTTCTTTATATTTTTTTCTGAGTTCTGTAGTCAGAAAAAATATAGTAGGTTAAATTTACGAGTAGATCTTATCAGTATTAAGTTTTTGGTGTATTTAATTTGATTGTGTCATTTTACTATTATTTTATATTTTTGATACTAATCTTATGTTAGATTATAATCTAAGCAGATAATTATCTGCTCCTAAAATGCCAAAACTTATATTAATGAAGATTTTATGGTTGATAGGTGTGGCTGCTTTAAATTCTAGTTTTTTATATTCTTATATATTTATATGGTTCTAAATTTTCAATTTTAATTCTAAGATACAAACTTTTCAAAGTGGCTTATACGCTTAGGTTTTAGAATCTAATGTTTAGAATTCTCAGATTCTAGAATTTATATCTTGCCATTTTTACATATAGATTCTTAAAATTCTAGAGTTTTAGAATCCATTGTTTCCAACTCTCAGGTTTTAGACCTGCATATTTGAAAGTTTCTGATTCAGAATTTTGTAAATCTAAGAGTTTTAGATTTTTAATTTCTTTTACATTTCTAAATTCTAAAATTTATAACTAACAGTTCAAATCCTAGACCCGTTGATACGTTTATACTAAATTTTCAAAACTTTTACAGTACTCGATTCTTAGCTCAGATCTCAGCGAAATTTTCATCTCAGGTCTTAGGAACGTATTCCTAAACTCCATCGAGAAAACCATTTAATCCTAAATTCTCCACTTTTGAATTTGTATATTCATATTTAAAATTCTAAAATTTTAAATTCCCGTGGATGTATACGAGTATCTTCCCAGAATGTATGCCGTAAATTTAATATTTTATATTAAATGTAGAACCTTAGATTTTAAGATCCTAAATTCTTATTAGCTTCTAATTCTCATATTTGAGATTCTGACATCAGACATTTTCATTTCATATTAGTTCAAAAAGTCGAATCATTTTAATTATATAAAAGATTTAACGAGTCTAAAGAATAAAAAAAATACAAGAAATTTAAATAATCTGAAACATCAAAACAATCTAAAAAATTCAAGAAATGTGTTACAATCTAATTATGGTTACTTTAGTTTATTAAATTCTGGAATCTCCTGTTGAAAAATATTTAAAATCTTATTCATATATACAGAGTCCACCAATATTTATGCCCCGACCCCAAAACCTTTTTTCACTCTTTTTCTTCTTTTCCTCGATTGTTAACCATATGTGAAATATATGCAAATGATTCCTTTTTTCAAAAATCAAAAGCAACAAAATAGATGCGAACTTAGCTTATTCTGTTCTTTTTATAGTGAAAATCATAAAAATGAAATTGAAACATGTGCAGCCGAGAAATTAATTAATATTTTATTTTCTATCATTCAAACCGTAAAGTGCCCTTAAAGTAATTTATAACATGCAACAATTTTTTTCTTGAAACTTTTAAGTTGTAGCCGATATCCAGGGTCGGCATGAAAACTTTTCTTCATATTGATTGTTTATAACTATTACTACCTGCAAAAAATTTTAATGCCTACCATGGAAATCAGAAAAAAGTATCACTAGAGGTAGCTTATGGTTTATCAGTCAATACCATAAGTTTTATTAGATTATGAAATATAATTAATTTCTCGGCACCACATGTTTGAATTTCATTTTTATGCTTTTCACTATAAAAACAGAGTAGTTTAGATACACCCTGTATATACATACACTACAATTCTCAATTTAAAATGCAGATCCTTTAAATTCCAGATTCTAAGATTTCATTAGGTATTAGAAGTGCCAGTATATCAATTTGAAGTCTCCGATTCCCAAGTTAATTTATCTTTAAAATTTTCACTTCCTTGATTTTCACATCTCATAGTAAGTTCTCAAATTTTATTTTCTAGTAGATTAATTCTTTAATGGAAGATTTTATTACTGAAATTGTCATATTCTAAATTTTTAGGTCTAGATTTTCCAGTTTGCCCTTTGTATATTTAAGTTTCTAAATCCTAAATATTTTCAAATTCAAAGTTTATAAATTTAAAATAGCGGATTCAAAGGTTTTTAGCCTTTTTCACCAAATCCTTGATTTTTATATACTGATTGTTTAAATTCTAGAGTTCTAGAGTCTTCGATCTCTTACTTTCTGTACATAGTTCCTTCAAATTTTAGGCTGTTAGACTCTAAAACGAAATATCCCTTTATTATATCCTGAAATATAGATTAGAACTGATAAATCTGCTGTAAACTGTATTCTTAAGACATCACCATTTAGAAATAATTCGCTTGAAATTCGAAATTAGGTGTAAAATCTGCCAATTTAATCATACCACATAGGGCATTTTGAGGACCCCTGGAACGTCATTTGTGGCTAGCAAGATTTCGGTCAGCTTGCGTACACGTTGGCGCCTTTGTCTGTTTCATATATGACCCAGGGTCCACGAAAAGAAAAGACCGCGGTCTGAAACGATGACTGATCTTTCACTACTACTGATGGATCCGTCAGTCATTAACTAGTTCAAAGTCGGCGCAAAGCAAACACTTAACATAAACACGCTCTAAATTATACAAGAGAAAAAATTGCTTCGAAAGGACCTTCGATTCCACAGAGAAAAGGCTAATGTGTTTTTAAGCGATGTAGTGAATATTTTAGTAGCGACCGAGTAAACCTAAACAGTCATAATAATGTCTACGTTTCTAAGTGTTTTAAATGATTGTGTACCTACACTGTTTATTTTGCACTACTCATAATTCGCTGGTCGTAAAGTGTCATAAAAGCGCATTTGGTAAACACAAAAAGAAGTCCGTGATTTATGAATGATGCACACTTTTTGAACCCACCCAATATAATTTGTCTGAGTCTGACTTTATTGTCTATGGTTATAGTTTGAATAAAACATTATTTATTCGTGTGGGAACTGTTGGGATGATGTTATTTATGGCACCTAGATATAGGACAGTGTCAAATTCGAAACACCTATAGATATATCAAGCAATAATCCATAACAAGAAATAATTAAATAGCCTCGTCCAATCCGTTCAACCGGTCCCATAAATTTGAAGCACCCTCGATGCCTCGAACAAAGAGAGTCAAGCAGCAATGCTTTCAGCTACAGCCGCACACACCCGTTATCAGTATTGGAAATCCATTTTACAGAAAGCACTCACCAGCCTGTTGCCGGCGAATTTTCACTAAATATACCCAGTGATTCTAAACATTTTTTAGTAATGAGGCCAGTTGTGCTTTTTAAAGAAAGCTCTGTTTTTGCTCCCCTGCACATATATGGAAAGCTTTCTAACCACCGCAGCGGTCTTTAGTGTCAGTTTTCATTAGTGATCACGTGGAAGCTAAATAAAAACAACCCCAAACAACATAGCACGTCATTAACCAAGTCGAGCTTTTACAGCACTAGGACCATAAAAGCCCTGAGATGCGTGCGGATCAAGGGTGCGGTGATATGGCGAACTCCCCCGCGAGAGAACTGAAGAGTGGGCGTGTCGAGGCGAATAAATCAGTAACCGCATCGCGAGTGCTGCCATCTCCCCCGCTCTTCAACCCGGAATCGTGACCCTCGTTCCCCCCAGCGCACCCGCCAATGTCCAAATAGTGACCAAAGATAGATAATGAATTAAATTCTTGCAAGTTTTTAGTATTGGACGACGTGTGTTATCGCTCGGCCAATCTATAAATTAATTATAATTGTGATTTAAGCAGGATTTTTCAAACATGACTAAAAATCGGTAATTTTATAATGTAATAACTTGATAATGGGATTTAAACTGAGCATGCTAGAAATATTAATAATTATAGATGAGGGTGACAAATTCTTCAGAGCAAGTTGTTATTATGCAAGAAATGTAATTATAAAACAAGTTTTCTCGTATCTACAGTGCAAATTAATTTATTCGATAATAATTATGTTCCAGGTATTACGGTAAATCCAAAAAAAAAATCATATAGTGTTACAATCTAGATATTTTTATTGTTGATAATTACTGTTTTAGTGAAAATGTGGTCTGTAATGTAAATGGAGATTATAGGTTTCTAAATTAGCAAATGACAAGTTGTTAGTGCTAGTTTTATTAACAAGAAAATTTTATGTTATGAAACCGTTAATTTATCGGAAGATTGAATTTATATTTGATTAGAAAGATAAGATTTAATATAAGTAGTTTAGATTTAATGACCTCCATTTTGGTTGATGTGACAACTTTTTCTTTTATGTAACTAACGGTGTAACTTGTTTTTTCATATTGGCATGTAATAAGAAGAGGTCAAAATTCTCATCATTCTTTTTGTCAAAAATTCTTTTCATACGCACGCTCTCTTCAATATCTTTAAATTTTTTCTTTGAATGTTCTAAAAATCTCTTAAGCTAACAGAAAAAGAAATAGTACATAATAAGTACAATTGTCTGAAATAAATGTATTTACTCAACATTCATTTTATTTCATTTTAGACAAATAAAAAATTGTTGATTTTTTTTGCACACCTTAATAAATTTCTGTGCCAAACATTCTCGAGACATCGAATTCCACATTCCATATCATTCTAATAATAATAATCGTTTTAACTTTTGTCTTTAATTTTTAATTTGTATATTCTACATTCATCGGACATACCAGTCAACGATTCTTTGTTACTATTTTTATTTTATTTTTTTCTAGTTACATTTTATGAATTGTTTTCATAAAACTGTGGATGGAGTATGTATAATAATTCTTTTTTTTTTGCTTTCTATGGTTTATTTATTTTTTTGTTTATTTTGTTTTTGTTTTTTTCGTTTTTTAAAATTTTAGAATTTTTATAGTATTCAAAAATCTTCCATAACCAAAAAAAAGTAAAAGAGTTGCAACATGCAAACAACAGCCGACAACACGTTAAATTGATAAATTGAAAGATAGTGAAGAAATTAAAAAAGTATCCCCTATTATTTTAATTATAATAAAACTATTTTCGAACAATATCGAATCGATGCAAAGAGAACGTTTTGCATAAAAATCTGTTAAAATACTCAAAAATTTATTTGTCTAGAACTGAATAAATAATAAGAGGATTTACCATATTACCATATTTAAAAAAAGTTTACGATCGTTTTCAGCTAAATAAGTTTTGGGACCAAAATAACTATTTTCTAATGTCAATTAACTTTTATCAGAGGGACAAAAATTCGACTATTTTTAACATTGTCCTTTTAGATATCATCATCTCTGACTCCCCCAAAAATAAAGTCAATTTACCTTTGTACACTTATTATCATTTTGATTGACTTTTAGTTCGGTTTTGAAATTTACAATCTAGTCAAAGTAGCAAAGTGCAAATACCAAACATCGAATATTAGCTTAAGCTAGCACGCAAGAAATTTCAAACAGCTCTAAACCTCTTTACCTGATGTTATTAAAATAAAGAGTAAATTTCGCGTTTAACTTGGACATAATAAAATTGGTATACAGTGATTGTTTCTTGTTTTGTGTAGTTCTGAATCTTAAGATCCATCTTAAAACGTTTATATCTTGTAACATGTTTAGTATTTTTCCATTTAATTAAATTTTGATTTTTGTTTTTCCCTGTATTTAGTCACAGTTTTATTTAACACCTGATTGCATATGTTCAAGTTAGTTCCAATTCTTATATCCAATACACATTTCTTGCTTGATTTCTGCCTCGCTCATAAATATAATGAACAAAAGAATAAAAACTCCCCCTTGTTTAATTCCTTCCGTAGCTTGAAAATGTTTTGATTTCATAGTCTGTGTTCTTTAGGATACAGTGCTGTTATCGTGTTTTAGGTTCTTGAATACATTATATTTTTTGAGTCCAGTCTATATTCGAACTCTTCGAATTCGAATGCAAAGATATTTGTCTTCATTAAATTTATGCTTTTTTCTTTATAATATGCCTTAATGTCAATACATGATCTTGAATCTACCCCGAGTTTTTGTCTAACTCTCAACCCTGTCTCTTTCTAATATTTCTATTTTTATCATGTCTATGTCCAGCGCTTTTTCAACTTTTAATGTCGTATCTATTTTTTTTGTATACTACGTCCAAAAAACTGCAACACTTGGAAGAAGCAGTTTTTGTGTTACTTCTAATTGTTATTTGAAAATATTTGGACATATATTAAACCATTAAAAATTGAAGGAAAGCAACGACAAAAAGTGCATAATTGATAATTTTGTTATTGACGTTTCTGTGATATAGTAGTCAAAAAATTAAGCATTATTTTATAATAATCTAATATGTATTTGACCAAAGTTTAAATAAAATCGGTGCACTTTTTCTAAGCGCTCCAGTTTTTTTGGAAGTAGTGTGTATGTCTTTCTTTTTCTTTTTCTAATTATTGCTCTATAATTTTGATCTCATTGATAAGGTCACTCTTTCTAATTATCTCCAACAAATCTATCAAATATTCTTTCCATCTATTTATGAGTTTGACCGGGTCATCAATATTGTTTCTTTATTTGCCTTTTACTTGTCCTTTTGACCCCTTTTTGACTCTTCTCATTTGTTCGAATAATTTCTGTTCTGCATTTTTAAATGTATTCTATGTTTCAATTGTTCTTATTCTTAGATATTTTTTCCATGGGTTTTTTGAAATTTTCAAAATTTGCTTTTTTGAATTTCTTGTTTTCTAATCATTTTTATCTCACATACTTTTTCTACTGTTGTAACAAATAAATAAAAGTGTGACTATAGTTTGTCCCTTTATCTACAGTTTTGCTAACATGATTTGTTATTTTTTGCTCATAAATAGATTGCTTGTTTGTTTTGTACTCTATTTTCTTCACTTCCTAATTTTCGCTTATACTAAGTTACTAAATAGCCTATTCACCTTAACGTCTTTCATGTTTTTAAAATTATAAAATTAAAAACAATTAGCTTCCGATTTCTTCTTTTCATTCATTACTTATTGCTATTCCATTTTCATGGTGATTTCTTCACTTTTCTTGTTTTTTCCACAATTCTTTTCCACACCTTCTGGGTTCATAATCTTTGTTTTTCTCCTATAACTACTTCATTATAACTACAATTACTCTTGAATCTGTCTTTTGTATCTTTGTGAGCTTCTTTCGTTTATGTCTATAATCTTTGAAACGATATTGTTTAACCTGTGAATTTTTTAAATTTTTTATATTTGTATCATTCCTTCCTGAAAGTAATCTAATGTCATCATCTAAAGCTATTTCTATTTATTTCACTAAGTTCTGTGGTTCTGTTTATGTTGGAATAAAATTTATTGAAAAGTAAAAATCTATGTGAATAAGAAAAAATTTAAAAGTAGTATTAAGTGAATTATCTTAACCCAGAGAAAACTGCAAAATCAATCAGTTTGATCGTCTATAACTTTCAAGTTAAAATACGGATACGGAAATGATTTCACACATGATTTTTTCAGCATAGCTAATATCAATCAATGATTCATTTGTTGTTTATTTTAAAAGCTATAAGAATTTTAGAAAAGCTGAAATTTATCTACTTTTTGTACTATGATCCTACTTAATTTCCGTTCAGACAAAAATAGTTTAACTTATTCTAAATCGTCTGCGGCCAAACCTCTTGGCAGGAAAACGGAAACCCCAAGACTTCCGAAGTAGAGAATCTCACGATCATCTCCGGAAACTTTGGAAAAACTCATTACTCTTATTATTTCATTTTATTCCCTGCCCATTTATTATCGCAACTTAATCAGTCATTATCCACTTGACTAAACATTAACACAAACTGCTAGTTCCTGCCATTTTTTCTTTAATTAACAACAAATGACCCGTAACCAGTATTAAAAAGAAAAAATTTAAATTATTCAATGACAGTTTAAAGTTGTCATGCATATATGCGCAAGAATTCGAACCATGTGAACAATCCGTAAATTCTGCAGGGACTGTTGGTCATCCGTAACTAACGACTATTCACCAAAGTGTCTATCTTCCCCAGATCGCAAAGTCGATAATGAAGGGCGTCATTCTCCGTCCACTCTCACACGTGCTGAAGAAAGCAATCTCGTGCTTGCAATTTATTATTCTCCTTGTCATCCTGGACAAAAGTCAGATTTGTCTACTCAGGAAACTGTTAGTTATTTTATTTTAATTACGTTTCTGCAGTAATGCGGACAAAGTCAATTACCAATAATAATGGTGAATTAAATCAACGAGGAGAATCTCATAAAGTTATAATTGCACATTTGAAATACGCCGCCATATTTTTTTAGTGAGGAACCAGAAATAATTAATGGACGACATCAGATATGGTTACATTCACGATTTATCAAAGTTGTTGGCGATGTTATGGTTGGTCGATGAGGCAGCTGGCCACAACTAAACCAGCGTGCAGCTATTTTTTAATTGGTCTTCTTCCAGTGGACGTGGGAGGCCAGAAACGACCATAAAACACAGAAAACTTGTAGCATGTATGGAAAGATACCTTATCGGTTTTTGAACGTGAAAATCTCAAAGCGCGACTTTACAACTTCATTTCTCAACCGCCTCAAGCTCGAATTGATACCACTATTCTTGAAGTTTGAAATGACCTATGCAAAAAAAAGATTCGGTAAAAACCCGAGAGAGTTGAATCGTGATCCTGAAAGACTGAGCTGAATAAAAATTTGAACAATGCTATCAATCAAGACGGAAGCTTTCAGGGCTGAGATGGTAAAGGAAAAACAGTTCATTCGCTCAACTAAGAGATAAAACACGCAATCCGCAAATCGAGGGGAACGATTTTTTTAATAAACACAAACACAATGGGTCTTGATATCGCAAGACAAATGGAAAGCTGTGTGGGCGGTTTACATGGAGTTATTGATAGCTGGGCGGCGGATCCGATTATTGATTATTTTGTGCGTGGTTTAGAACAAAACTTCATTGGACCTATACAATAGAACAACAAAAATAAAATGAATTGTTATTGTTTTTTTTTCGAATCGACGTTTACATCATCGACGATTATGTATAATGACTGGAAATATTACATTTCTAGCGACAGATAAAAAGAAAGGAAAAAGTTTCACCATACCCCTCAAAATTGTAAATTAAAAATCAGATAAAAGCGCTTTTCAAATATGCCACCAAACATTTACTTACGTTTTCCATTTGATTCATTTTCCTTTAAGCGATCGGTAAAATCGACTACACTGCCAAAACAAAGAAAGAAATGTGCTATAAAAAATAATTGATTTGCCTCCTTTTGATTAATAAACTCGTGCATAGTGTCACTTATAGTAGGTATATCTCCCCCGCTGATTGTCTCTCCTCCCGCTCGAGGGCGCTGTCATCTCCACCTTCACTCATCACGTGACCGGGCCGAACGTGTAAAAATACACATGTTATGGCACGTGCTTGTCAAAATTAATGAACTTGACACAAGAAGTGGTGGCTTTAATAATAAAAGGCCCTGTTTATTCGGGTGAGGTGACACACCCCCGCGTGTGTGTTGCCATGGACACGGGGGCGTGGTACACACACACATACACCTGGCCGTCACTCGACAGACTGTCATTTCTCAACGCTATCTAAACGCTAACTAGCATACGATTTAGGGAAACTGAACCGTTAGTTATTTTCATCGGCCATCAATCAATGACTCTAATGAACCCTTAGCTGTCGATTTTTTGCATTTTTAGGCTTTAATGAAGATTTTTAAAAAAATTATGATAAACTTCTTCGGCGGCCATCTTTAGTTAAAATATTTCTTCAGTTAAACTCATAAATATTGAGCATCGGAGACGCCGCTTAGACATCAACGGAGGTGATGGGAAAATTACTGTGATCAACTGAGCTTCTCTTATTGCTCTTGCCGTCAATCCATCCATCATTCGTGCTAATCACTTTTTGATATAAACAGTTATAAATTGCATATAAATTCTTATTGATTATTGTTATTATATTTTATTAGGCGCAACCGCTGAATTTGGGGGTTATTAGCGAACTATAATAATTTCTTGGGGATATTTATCTTAGAGTCAAAGTAAATTATTGTTCATTTGTAAAATAATCATCCAGCTATGCCATAAATAAATGTTGACGGAAGAAAAATGGCAAAAGGTTAACTTTAACTTAGACCGAAGTTTCTTTGCGTATGAAGACTCTGATGTATGGCAACCGATTTATCATCATTTTGTAGGAAATTTTTTGATGATTCTACAACTCAACGAGTTTTCATACGAAGAAATAGAAATGTTAAAACAGATTGTATCTAGGCACTTAACCACATTAAAAACCAAATATAAACTTCTTGCGACAATAAGAATTTTGCTTAGCCCATTTTGTACCAAATTTGTGAAAAAAGCAGAGGAATGGGGTTTCTGATTTTTAGTGCTAATTTCAGATTTCTTTCTATATTTGAGATGCCAAAAATCTAGAATTTGAAGGACCAGTGTCTTAAAACGTAGAATTAGGAATAATCAATTTTTTTTAAATTTGAGAATCTAGAATTTAAATAAATAGTGTTCAAAAATATATCTTAGAAGTAAAAAATAAAGTTTAGAAATCTAGAAATTTTAAAGGTTAGACCTTGCATTAAAAATCTATTTCAGGAATTGAGAACCTCTGGAATGAATATGAGACAATTTTTCACGAAATTTTTAAAATGGCACTTTTAGTTAAAAAGAGAATTTGGATTCGAAATTTCAGCATCTAGATTCTAAAAAACTTAAATATCAGAAACAGACACTTCAGAATTTATAATATCACATTTTCAATCATAAAATCTTCAATTCCAAAATTTTAAAAGTCAGCAGCTAAAAATCTGATTTAATATCAGAGTTTAATAATTCAAAATTCAAGATCGTAGAATGATTTAAAATTCCAGTAATTGCAACATAAAATTTGAAAACCCAGAATCTTAAGAGTTAAAAAAATTCAAAATCTAAGAATTCAAAATGAAACAATGGAATTTTTGAATCTAGAATGTGAAAGAACAACATCAAAATTGGGAACAAATAAGATTTAAGAATCTCAATTATGAGAACCCAAAACCAAGAAATTAAGATACTGGCAAGGAAGCATCTATAGTTTGAAATATCAACATCTAAAATTGCTATTGATTTTTAAAGTATTGTCGTTTTTTTTTAAATTTTAGCTAAGTAAGTCCAAAATTTGGCAATATTTGTGTTAAGACTAAATTTTACTTTTCATTGCCTAAAATAAAATTATTTGGCTGTTTTTATTAATCATACAAATATTTCAAAGTGTTAAAACCTTGTAAGTTTAAATTTTAGATAGAAATTGACTACTTATTCAAAAGAAACAAAACATACTACCTGATAATGTATCTTCATTTTTTAGTAGATTAAATAAACCATAATTTTTAGGTTAAAATGTAACTATCCAATTTAGTTTACTAAACTGACACTAAACAGCATTTAATAGTTTTTATTCTTTTCGTAAATTTAGACATACGTTTTTTTAAAAAATCAGAAACGATAGTTTCTTATTCATTCTAATATATGAAATTATTTTTTCGAATTTATTGGTTTTCAGTCTTCAATTTCAGATTATCAATTTTTTTTCCTCCACATTCTAAATTCTTATTTTTAATTCTTACATTGTTGAGATTTTTATATTTTTTTATAATTTGAATTTTTTTCTTTATTAACTTCTTGAATTAATTCTTTACATGGTTTGCATTCTTTTAAATTTTTTTGAGTGTTTCAAATTATTTAAATTCTGTGGATTGATGTTTATATTTTCTAAATTTTTTGGATGTCTTTGGAAACTTTGGATTAAGATAAAGTAAAAACATCTAACATCTTAGAATCTCAAATATGAGAATCCAGAAGCCGAATTTAGATCCAAAAATTTAGAAAATTACATACAATGTCAAGTAAACTGAGAGTTTGGAATTTGAAAAATCTAGAATCAAAAAATGTAGAAATTGAAATAGAAATTTTAAAAACAATCAAAAACTATAGAACAGATTTCAGATTCAGAACCTAAGAATGAATTCCAGAAGTAGGAGGGTCAAGAACATAAAAATTTATATACCTAGGTATCGAACCTCAACTTTGAGAAATCGAAACCTTAGTGGATTTAATAGAATCTAAATTTCCAGAAAAATTTAGAATCTGTTAGGAACCAAAAATTAAAAGACCGACATCAAGAAATTTAAAATTTACGTTTTTTGGACGACCGATATGAATTCGCACTAAATCGCGAAAAAATGTCCTTTAATATAAATTTTGATAAATTAAATACAAAAAATCATGTGTTATCACAAATTTGATAAACTTTTGATTCCAGTGCCAAAATTCTATAGGAATCATTATTATTATTATTATTTCAGCCTGATTTTGCCAATATCAGGTTTCCTTTTAAACCTAATTGTTGGCAGCAGAAATGTTAATGCTGTTTATCTGTGAAAAGTCCCATTGACGCGCGCCAAAGAAAGAAAAGAATGTACTCGTTCCCCTAGTTCGTAATGAAATAATAATTATTACGTACAAAAATACAGTCTCTAAATGTGATAATATGTTGTTAGACAACAAAATGTACGCCCAGTTCCTACTATGGAAGCAATATTAACGCTAAGTCATCATTGCTGAAGATGGGTAGACGACCAGACAAACCACAGTCGTTCTAATTGTTATAATTACAATTCGCTTTATCATGAGTCAGGCCTTTAGCTCTTCTATCTTGATTTTTACACGTTTTGTTTACCGACCGTTCAAACGTGTATCATTATAGCGGCACCATTATTAAAATCTTCGTGTGTGTTAATTTTTTCCAATGTTGTCATTAATTCCGTCGCAACATTTCGTTAATAGGTAATAATTCTGTTTTTCTACGAGGATTATTCAAATTAAAGAGCATAAATCTCGACGAAACGACAAAAAGCATCCGTAAAGCAACATAATAAATAAAGACCTTTTGATGGTCCATGCTCAATTTATTCGATATATTATGTTTAATTGAGCGTGCGACAAGATTTATACTCGCGAACCCTACATATAGATGGCTGTAGTAATCGAACACGGTATAAAAATACCGATAAAAATATCCCTACTAGCTTCACAAAATATTTACGAGCTTGTCTAATGTGTGAATATTCAACTAAACTGTAACGGCAGAACGCTTACTATAAATTACGTTATTAGTTTTATTGCTGCTGATGACTCGATTTTATGTTCTTTTAATTGCGTCGATTTTTACTGCTGATACTAACAATTGATTTCTCATTTTACGATTACAATGAAAAAAGCGTGTTTACTTGCTTTAGCTGTTTGTAATGTCAAGAGCAAACAACTAAATTACGAATAATAACGCACAATAAAACATCGGGAATAAAATAAAACTTTGGGCTCATATATTTAGTGTCAATATAAAAAATTGATCTATTTCCTGGCCAACAAAATTACAGTGAGTTACGTCCCTGTTTATTTATTATTTCCTTTTAATTAACCTAGTGGAATATGAAGTAAATCTAATTACAAACCTCTGATATATTATGTGATTTGTCGATAAATAGATAATTAACACACTGCGTCTTGTTTTTATTTTTCAAACTAAATAAAGCGCATGCCAAGAAAATGAATAATGACTTCAGATTACTATACCGCAAGCACGATTATGGATATCGACATCAGTTCTGCCTCATTTCGTCTAATATTCACGTCATAATTTTATGTGACTGTTATGACAAAAGTTGATTATTAATCGTTATAGATATTTTTTGTTCGATCTGAATCTGTTTAGATTTATGTTTATTAGCCAGTTTTCTCTACTCTTGAAATTGGATTTGAAAGTTAATTCTATTTCGATCAAAAAAAATTAACTGTGTTTATTGATTTTTCTGGAACCATTTTAACACAGGAAGAGGATGTTCTCACAAATATTATTAGGTGTTAATTGATATTGATTAAGCGGAAATATCGTTTTCGCATCTTTTAAGTTGCGGTAATTGGATTTACAGTAGATTCGTTTAAAAACTGGCACGTCAAGTTTGATGAAGATTCAGTTTTTGATTTTAAAATAAATTTAAAGAAGAAGCTAGATAAAAATGGTTCCAAAAAACTGGCTAGAAACTACTAACAGAAGAAAATAGGACACCAAATAAAGAAATTAATATTAAAAATTGAAGGTAAAATTAGGAATAGTGAGAATAATAAATTTACATTTACCTTTAGTGACTTTTTCTGCTCATTTTTGAGTTCGTGCAAAATGCCGCGAAAATATATTCCCAAAACTCTAGCAAGCAAAACCACGGACACAGTGGAATGAAAAACCACTTTGGTTTTTAGTTTTACTTTAGCAATTAAAAAAGTCAAAAACGGTACAATAATTCAGTAGAAAACCGAAAGACGGTATGGAGTACAATTTTCCGTCGTATTCAAAGCGGAAAATTTGAAAAAGAACAATATGACCCTGATGGAAGTCTCGGAACGCAATATGAAAAACGTCTTGTTGCCCACATCCAAAGTGAAAACTGGGTTTGCACCTTCTAAAAAATATAACAAAAAGAAATTCAAAAATGATGGTGTAAAGAAAGAAGAAGAAGAAAATTGGGATAACAGTAATGACTAGTGATCTGGTCTAGTCTTTCAAAAATAACTGCACAAAAAGACGAAAAAAGCTACCGCGTCGTATGTTTTAAAGATTACGATAGCACAACTAAGTCTTGATAAGTGAATGTGCATAAAGTGCAAAAAATAATTTCACGAATTTTGGCACTATGTATGGAAATACTTGTAACCGAAGTCAAAAATGAGATGTGGTATTTCTCCAATATCTCCCACAGATTCCTAGACAGATGCCGCAAAAAGACCAACAGGTTTTTTTTTAGGTTTAAAACGTTCTAGAGTTTATTTCATGCTGTTTCTATAACAATTTTGTATATGTTATTGGAGCATAAAGTTTATTTTAATTAAACCATCCTGAGTATGTATTTAAACAAAGTGCGGTAACTTTTCCACAATTACCCTATATAGCGAGAAATAGAAAAATAATGAGTTCTCCTTCAAAAAAAAATATATTCACAGTGGAACGTGGATAATTCTCAAGAAAACGAAACGAAATAAACAATCATGACCTGATTTTAAAAACGTTCAAATTAATAACAGACTATTTCTTGGTAGAGGTAAAAATAACACAATCGGGAGAAGAACAAAAAAGAAGCACCAAGAAATAAGATATAAAACGCAATACCTACAAAAGAATATATTGCAGGCATAAAAGAAAACGTTAATAGACAAAAACTGATGAAAAACAAAAAAAATACCAATAACGGAGAAAAACATAGAGTTAAGTAAAAACAAAGAGAAAAAAACTAGATAATAAACGTTAAAAATAAACAGAAGAAGCTTTCACACAAAAAATGGATAAACTACAAAACTAAAACAATACAATTAAAACTACGCAACAAAAATACAAAAAAATACAAAACATTTTTATAAGAGCATAAAAACGTAAGAACAAAGAACTATGATTCAGTTCTGTTGTAAAAGATAAAGATGGAAACCGAGAGAAAAAATATAATAAAAAAAATTAAGATTAAAACAATATTTTGAGGGATCTTAATTATACAAACCTAGAAAAAAAGTGACCCTGAAATTAGGCCTCATCACCCCAATGACAACGAGAGAAATGAAATAACTAAAAAGAATCTAAAGTATAAAGACAGACAACTAAAAAAAAAACTTCCAAAAGGTTCAAGAAAGAAGACGTTTCAGACGTTATCGTAAAATTGCGCTATTAGACGTCACATCCAGAATGTTGGCATCGGTAATAAGAAAATGTGTAAGAAATGGCGAGACGATCGATCAAATATTTATTTTGAAACAAATTATGATAGGATCCTATGAATACGAAAACTAGAAGCACGTGTTTATTGTAGTTGAAAAAAGCTCATGATACAGTAAAAATATAACGAGTCTAACGAAAATGACTTTGAATGACACTATAAATAACGTACAATAAAGAAACACATGCGCTAAAAACTAAGACAAGATGATCCATTACGAACAACTTTATTTAACTTGGCATTAGAGTTTGCCGCTAACAGATATTTCAGTTTTATGCAGCTTATAACTACGTTAAATTTAATGCTGTAACCACAGATACTTGATACGTACTTTATATTTCACGGTAGATAAAGTCTTTTCATGCCTAGTCCGTAATAACCATGAATACCCTCGTAAAACAGATGAACTTCCTAGTAGGTGTGGAAAAAAACTTGAGAGTGAGATCAAAAGACGTGTATTAGTTTTAAATTTATAAAACCCCAGCTATAAAACTTGCGTTATATTATCAACTATGGCGTGCTCGCTTGCATTAAACCTCAATACCTACATGAAATTATCAAGAAACTTATAAGCATACCCCTCGATATCATCATAACTGTAGCTAATGAACTGATAATTGCATTATAAATGATTAGTTTTCATGACAAATATCCAACCCAACATATTAATTTTACATTTCTCAATGACGTCGAAGTCTAATCAACCTGTATAAACAAGTACGAGCGAACCAATAGTTACCTCACAACTTAATTTCTGATCGATCAACTGATAAGCAAAAGGATAATGAAACCCGAATATAGAAAATTATGGTAAAGACAAGTTGATGGATTCACGCATTTGTGAAAGACAGGATATTATTATTAATGTACTAGCTAGTAACATTTTAATCCGTTTGTTGTATTAACCAAATTGTTTACAAAGACGTGATCGTTATTTTTACCCCAACAAATAACGTTTTTAATAGATCACGAAAGTTTAATTGTTTCTAATGCAAATTTCTTGATTGCCACTTTGTTGAAAGTTCAAGGTGCTCATAATTAATATTAATAATAAGGAAAATGTTGCCTGTCATAAAAGTGTCAAACAATTAAAATAATGGCGAGCGTAACTGTACGTTTCCCGGAAGCTATTTTTTTCACTTTTTGTTTTTTTATGGCTACAACTGGATCAAGAGGACATGAATTTTCTATGTAAATGCCGAGCTCCTGTTTTTTCAAGGGGTGTTTTAATCAGAACCAACTAGATGTATGTGTATCACGCAAAGCATTCAGGCGAATGCGTAACCCCGGGGTAGATTCCCTTATTACAGTAAATCTGTTACATTTGATTAAATCCTGTTGGGGTAACCCGAAAATTCGAGGGGATCCTGCTGATACTCCCACGTTCACTAGATCGCACTGATTACTGTTACATTATGCATTCATTGCTTACTTAGTTACAACGGTTGACTTGATCCAATAATGCTTTATAATTTTATGAACTTTGCCTTGGGGATTTTCGCGAATTAAATACGTGGCGAGGAATGGGGGCGGAGAGATCAATTAAAATCAATGTTATGGCGAGAAAATCATAACAACTTCTGGATCAAATGGGTTGTTAACATGCTGAGGCTACGGAAAGAGCGCTTTATTTAGGTGAACATCATTAAAATTATGCAAATTGCAAATCGTTCTGATGTATAAACAACATAATAAGGCATTTCCTTGTGATTTTTTAATTGTTGGAATGAACTGTCGATCTTTCAAATGCTGGTTCTCAAGACATTACGGTGTGGTTTGGTCTTCAAAAGTTTATCTTTTGAAAATCTTGAAAAAATTATCTGATGCATAAAGTGGAAATAGAAATAAAAGTACTCTTTTACTACTCGACGAAAATAAAGATTAAAATTTTATAACTGCTAAAAGTTTACAAGAGTACCGGTTTTAAAACTGTAGTTAAAATGGTAACCAAAACCTAGAGTCTTCACTTTTAAGTTATTCAGTTGATATCTTCACCTTTCGTGGTAGATATACATTAACATTTATCACCTCCTCGGTAGATTATCATCACAATCGCTACGACATCAATGCGATAACATTATCGCCATTCCAGAAGCGGCAAGTTGAAAGCCGCAATACAATCATGTCAATTATCAATTGTTAGTTATAATTACAAATAACGACCAAGTAATTGTTTGGAAGTCGGTATTTTGTGCCATTTACCATGCGAAATATCATATTTTCCCATGCCCGGCTTGTACACGATCCACAATTCTTGAGATAGTCCCACTAACAGTTCAAAAATCAACTATTTAACGTCGTTTTTTTTTTCACTTTTGGAGGGCCGTAATTTGTTAAACGTAGTGGGAACGTATTCGCATGTTGTTTCGACTTACATCGCCATGTGGGTTATAATGATATTGGTATGCGGGTTTCTTATTTTTCCATGGAAACGTAAACAAAAACATGACCGCTTTTGCCGAAACAACAATTTAATCATTAGGAGTGAAAAATTAAAACGACGGCTTTTATTGGAACATCTGTCAAAGAGCCACCATGTTTAGGGTAATTAACATTAACAACGCATTAGGTTCGACAAATTATACCAAGTTAAGGTGTTTTTATGACGCTTTGGGAAAAATTGGTAGTAAAGCCAAGGTGGGTTTAGATTATGCTTATTTGGCGTCGAGCGGTAGCCCTCAAGCTCCATAATTCGTAGTTTTAAATTTTAAATTATAATATTTGGAATGCATGCTTCAAATTAAATTGTTTGAAAGTTTATATGACCATGTTATTTTTACGCATTCGGTAATAGATTAATAGGGTGATTAAAACTTCAGTGCTGAAATATTTTTATTATTCTTGAATGCGTTTCTATACATATTTTATTATTTACTCCCTACATTATTTATTTTAGAGAAAACTGTAATTTTTCTTTCACAATTTTCTGAAATTGAAGCAATAAAAAACGTAACAAAATTCCGCCACTGTCTGTTGTGAGCAAACCGGGCAAACGTTTCAACAGTCTAACTAAATAATTTCATTTTTAGTCTAATCTTTGACAATTTTTAACAATTAGCCAAAATGCAAAAAATAATTATAGAGTTTTAATGAGCGAAACGAACGAGTTTTCCAACAATTATACGAAACATTAGTTCTCATACAAACATTCAAATTTTAGTCTAATGTTTGGAGAGTTTTCTAAAATATAAAATTTTTGGAATTTTTTCTACATTCTTCCCTCAAAAACTTTCACGCGTAGGAAAAAAGAGCATAGCTTTTGGAAAATTTTGCGATTTTTGGATGGTAATTTAGAAAAAGGGCAATCCAAAAAGATTCAAATTGAACACTTTAAAGGTCTAAAAAGTTAAACTGTTCAGATGTTAGAAATTTTAATAATAAATAATGATAAAATGTACATACCTACTGCAGAAATTTAAAAAAACTTTAACAGTATTAAAAATCTGACGGAACGATAAAAATTTTTTGAGTCAGTTTTTTTTTATTTTTTGTGCTGTTACAGATAATGGAAAATTCAACTTTTTTAGAATAATTCTGAATAATCAACGCAGATTTTTACAAAAATTTGGTTTTAATCTTGCAACAATAATTTCTAAAAAAAATTTAGACACAAAATTAACAAAATATAGAAGTTTTAATTTTGAGATTCTTGCATGTTACAAATCACCAAAACTTCTTGAATTGATGCAAATTTTACATTATCAAAATATCAGAATTTACCAAAATGTCTAAAAAATATTAAAATTCAACAAAATTTAGAAACAGTCTACAATCTCCAATTCTATAACATTTTTAAAGTCGTACGTGTAACAAATTAATATTTATTAATTTTTCCGAATCTTTAAAATCACCAAACATTTTTCATCACTAAAGTACCCAAGGTGTTTTTATTTAGACTATCAATTTTTTAGATCATCAATTTTATCTAAAAAATGTAGATCTATCTAAAATTTGTACCCTAAATATAAAAATTTTCTATAAAAATAATAAAATTTTTCTTTAATTTCGAATCCCTAGATTTATAAAATTGAAAAAAAAAATGGTTTGCTTCGACGAAGTTTGTAAACTTTTCAGTAATCATCCCAAAGCCATAGAAGTTTCTTAAAAATCTCTAAAATTCTCAACAGCCCTAAAATTTCCAATATTTTAAAATTTTGTCGAATCTTTAAATCATATTTTATATCCAGGAAAAATATTTCAGATATCAGCAAAAAATGACACAAAATAATACAGCTAAATATTACAAAATTCAAAAATGTAAAAATGTAAAAATTTTGAATATTACAGTTTTAAAATTCCTTTTTTCTCCTACATTTTCAGATTTTTAAATTTTGACCTCTAAATCTAAATTATCTGCATATTTCGTTCATTTTGTATTCTTTAAAGTCTATTTATTATTCAGGTTTCCAAACATTTATATTTTCGACAGTGTTTTGCCCTAATTAAAATTTCTAAATTTTTTAGTTTTTCGTGGATTGTTTAGGTGCTTTAAATCCTTGAATGTTTTAAATTGTTTGAACTCATAATTTTTATATGGTTTAAATTTCTCTTAAGTTTTGTTAAACTCAATAGATTTCTTGATTTTTTTATATTTCTCAAATTTTTACGATTTTTCCTCTAAACTTTTAAGTCTATTTTGGATTTTTTGTTGTTTTTTTTCATCATAAACATAAAACCTGATATTTTTTAATAGTTAAGTTCTAACAGAAATCCAAACCTAAATTGCTTTTACAATGTTTAAATTCTTCGAATTTTTCAATTTTCAAGATTTACTATTACTGGCAAAAACAAGTTAACAAAATTTCCAAATCCGATATATCCGGAAATGTCCATATTGAGAAATATTTTCAATTTAGTTCCTGAAAATCTCCAACATAAGCTCAATAGGAACCCCTTTGTATATTTGTCAAATTATCCTTAAAACTGCCACATTTTGTACAAGGCTGTTACCTATACTAATACCTACGAAGCTGGATAAAGTGTCCTTTTTTCGACGACTCAAAAGAAGCAAAATTTAGGTCACACTCTTGATAAAATGCACCCTTTCCTGACTTCCTTCTTTAATTGTACTTTAAAGTGTTGTAGCAGTGGCTCAGCCAAGTGTATAGTTCTCCTCTATCGTAAAAATTAGGGCAATTAGCCGCATTTATGCACTTGTTTAAATATGGCTGACAGCCGTACTACCGATTCTCTGTAATTTTATTAATGAATTCTGAAGAATTCCACAGTCATTTACCAAACCTACAATTATACATCGTCGAAGAGAACATTTCTGAAGGCATATTCATGATATATGAATTTTGTCTGCTTCATGTCTGTAATATACAAACCATTTGATAATTTTTCATCGAAGTGTTGGTGTAGCACTGTCGGTCCTCCATGTCACATTTTAATTTATTTAATCCGCCGATGAAACATTATTTATGTTAGTTTTTATTTTGACATAGCTAACTAGTAATTAAGTAATTAATATGCAGATTAATTTGTAATTAAAGATTTATTGCAATAGCGGAAAACTGTCAGATTGGATCTGTGAATTTTATGACTCTGCATACGATTAAATCAATTCCTTTCGAATTGTCGTTTTTACAAAACTTTATGTATAATTAGAAAGTGTTGAGGATGTTTTAGGAAGGAAACATAATTGTGTGCGTGCGATTATTATGATAATAGTTGGCATTGAAATAGTACATTATGTAAAACTGACTATTTCAAGGCATTTACATACATCTTCACTTTCAAACAATGAACAACTTCAGACAAAGAACTACGCTTGCGGGAAGATATGGAAGAAAACGGTAGAAGTGGCAGACCATTTTGAAAAATAAAACTGAAAACTATTGGACGATTTTTTTTACTGTTATGATAACATCAAGAACACCTGAAAACCCATCAAACCCATGACATCGAGCTCTAATGTTTATACCCTCAGTTAATCTTACGATGTTTTTTTATTTGGGAACAACAGAAAAGATGGGACTAGACGATCGTCGGGCGTTATCTCTCTTGGGCCCCCGCATACAGAAATTTACTGACCATAATTACAGGGTTGGCGATATTTAATTACAGATGGTGGTCCGCGGCTGGCGGCTCTATCTCTGCGCTATGTCTTATATAGAGGGTTATATGCACCACCTAATATTCCAGAGACGGTCGTGTGAACCGCAACAAATGAACCCGGTTTTATATTTGTTTTATGTGGAATAGGAACTGAGTTCACATTTATGCACATGAAGAAGAGGGTAGTTTTAAGTTGCACTCATTAGATGAATGAAGTACGATTACTTTATGTGTTTTACCTTTTGACTCAAACATGCACTTAAGAATTTAATTCCTACGTAATTTTAAATAATATGCACATACTTAATTATGCAAAATTAAACGCTTTTCAAAGAACAAAGACACTAAAAACTATGTGTACCCAGTAATAAGACTGTTGTTAAAATACGTGTACTTACTATAAACAAATTAGACAATTAGGTACGCTCATTGTGGATATTTTAATGTTTTCCTCTATTTGAGTCAATTATACAATTAAAACTCACTGTTCTAAGAACTGTCATTGTTTAATTGTACCAACACGAGCAATAAGTGCTAGAATTGCAATCAATTAAATGGTGTAGTAAATTGGGATTTGCATTGCAAAAGGCTGAACTTTATGAAAAGTTCAAAATGTTAGAACGAGCTTACTTTTTGTACTATAAATGTGTTGTTCTTTTTTGCTCGTTTTCCATTGTAAAATCATAAAATTATTTGGTTAGTAACAAACAAAAACAAGATATTTACTATTTAGCACCATTGTAAAAGATAAATAATTTCGTTGGAAATATCGTTTGAAAATTGTTGGAATATTTTATGCAAACAGGTACAGCAATTTGGAAACTGATATATAGCTTCCACAAATAGTGTTAGATATTTGCCAAAATCGATAAATAAGCTAAACATAAATACATACAACAGTTATTGTAGGACTAAAAATTTCAGTGCCTTTAAGATCTAACAAAATTTCCAAATTTCAGTTGCAAAAGATTTTATCTTAATCAACCCCTAAAAAATATCTTTCTTTTATTATTTACAACTCGAAAAATCGCGAAAAGTCAAAAATCATAAATACGCAAAATTTAGTAGACAATGTTTATTCAAAAAAAATTATATCTAAAATTAAAATCCGTAGAAATCTACAAGAAAGTAGATAGATATCGTAAAACTTCAAGTTTTGTCTAATTAAATAAAAATTTAGTTTAGTAGTTTTGTTCTGCAACAAAATAGGCAATTTAAATTGAAAATCTGTAAACATTTAGAAAATTTACAATTTTTGGATTTAGTCAAAGGTAGAAGAAAACATTTTTTTTAAGTATATTTTTTTGGAGTTATTTATAAGCATTTGTAAGTGGGTATTTATAGTATATCTGAAAATCTAAAGAATTTAAAAGTTTTAATAGTTGACAAATTTTAGCAATTTAATGCAATTGATGAAAAAGCAAAGCTAAGGAATTTTGAATAAAAACTTCCACATTATAAAGCTTATGAAAATAACGTGAATAAAACGATATCGTTTTAAAAATTGATAAAAAAAATGTTCATGTACATTTTCAAAATTATTGCCGTTTACCTTTTTAGAAATTTAAAAATCGCGGAGAAGTAATAATAATAATGTAAAAAATGTATATTTAAAACCCTAAAAAACTAAAATTTTCTAGAAAAAATTGCAAAAAAATTGAACAAAACGCAGCGTAAGATACATTTTACTTAAGTAGGTTCTAGAAAATTTTGTGGAAACAATACCTTTATTTGACGCAATTGTTATTTAACCCACTCGCTTAGCTTTGAGAAGCCTTGTAACGATTCTTTTAACTGTTTTTTATTTATATAAGTAATTGTTAAAAAAAAATCATATTAAATTTGAAGAAAGTTGGTTTACTTGAGAACTCGCTCACTTCGCTAGCTCAGAAAAACCCCAACTTGGTGGATATGTAATATCGTGGAGTTTGGACGTTACGAAGCAAATATCTATGAGAACTTGAGATTCGAAAACTTAACGATATCTGACCGCTTATGGCGTAGAAAAACTAACTAAGCAATGGACACTTAACATATGCAACTTGATTAGAAACTGTTGCACTGCTTAAAAATGGGATTTTGCCCATTTGGAACCAATACTATAATTTTCTTGCAATAATGAGTAGCATTTACTGCTAAAGTCGTTTGACTAGATAAGAAAATTACAACGGCAAATAGCAAAATCAGGTATCTATTAAAATAACACTGCCAACGTTATAACGTCACAAAAACTTGTAAAGAGCTTAAACTTCATTTCCAGTAAAGGTGTATAGTAGAAAAAAAAACTTCATAAAGGACTAGAATCTGTTTTTTTTTTTTTTGTAAAAAAGTTGGATCTGATCAGGTTGTCTCATTGGTTTTAGAGGGTATATTTGGACCTGTTCTATCACGAACAACAAAAAGTTGTAAATTGTTGTTTCTAAGAAATTCTTGGATGTACCATTTTGCATAAAAGTCACTTGGAAAAAAAACTAACAATGAGATAGATGATATAAATGTGTTAGCATCAACGTAAATAATTAAGTTTGCATCTAGCAAATCTTCTTTCTACACTCGACACTTATCACATCATCACCACAAAGCAATCTCTTCTGACGAAACACGTAACCTGGTGCTCGATCACGGCCCCTTGTAGTATCGTTATGACCTTGAACTGATGTATCTTTCGCTTGGGATGTTCCCGAACAGCAATCATCCCAAGCTGATGTGGTGGTCGTTCTTCAATCCAATAAATCACCCGAATCGTGAAATACCGACTTTTCTCTAATCGTTGGTAATGGGCACGTTATCAAATACAATGCAACTATCCGGTAGAAAGGGCCGGAGGCTATCGCGAGCTGTAATTTCAGCGGCATGACAGACTCGTCGGTTGTGGTTGAAGTTGTAGCCGTATACATATATCTTTCTGACGTTGACACGCAAATCATAAGGCATAAGCCTTCATGGACCACATCCATATATCTTTACAACCCAACTTCGAATCCAGTTCACACGAATTCCTCTAATTTATATTGTTTATCTGTATTTGCGAAAGCGAGGCACTCTGCTTCTTTGCCTTCGGCGATGTTATAATTACACACTTATCTGATCGATGCACCATCAGAGGCAATATTGAGGAAGGTGCTTATTAAAAGCAGTTGTTCTCAAAGCGTGCTGTACACTCATTTGTAATAATTATTTATAACTTAGTGTTTCAGTCCTGTACGTTTCATATTTTACGGCTTGATGAATAATCCGTTTATCAAATTAACCCTTCCACTT
Source organism: Cynaeus angustus (assembly GCA_030157275.1). Classification (NCBI taxonomy): domain Eukaryota; kingdom Metazoa; phylum Arthropoda; class Insecta; order Coleoptera; family Tenebrionidae; genus Cynaeus; species Cynaeus angustus. The sequence continues at coordinate 18,175,868 of CM058062.1, forward strand.
ATTGTCGAGACGATTCGTATTACGAGTTTTTTCACAAACTTCAAAGGATGTAGGTACGGGCACGACGAACCAAATTTATTATTCCAGATTTTTATTATAATGCTTGCATGCATTCAAGCACTCAGTCTGATGCCTTTTATTGCTCGTTTTTCTTCTTGGTAGATACTCTGTACTTTATCCCCACGTAGCAAAACATGTTTTGATGTCTACACTCCATAAACGCAAAATCTTCCACCTATACCGCCTCTCATTATCCTTTGTTTAAATTGGCCCTTCTCGCTGAAAATGTTTTGAAAAAAACTCTATAGTTGTAACGATTTTCGGGCGGAAAACGAGTGTCGTTTTCACAGCACCCATCGCCTATTCATCAGGTAGGGTTATTTGTACGTGTGAATAGGTGGCATAAAAGGAAGATTTCAATGAAATTGTGTGGCGTTTGAATGGGGACGATGGAGGAGTGTCCCAGTAACTCAATCCCGGAGCGGAACTGGGAGGATCTCCTCCAGCACGTGTGAGAACCAAACACCTGGGTGCTCCCTGCAGATTGCGCGTTATCGGCTCCGGTAGCTGAAGCTTCAAGCATGTTATTTGGGTATGGCAGAGGCGTTCTTCGTACTTCTAGAACTGTAATTTTGTGATATCTTCAGATAAGTGAAGTCGTGAAGTCCGTATGTCCGCCTGCACGCTTGCGGTAACACACGTTTGCTATGATCATTCCATTATTGCTTTTCAATTGTGCACTTGAGAACTTACTTCCTTCAGGCTGATTTTAGTGGTTTCAGAACGAGATTTTAGAGATAAAAAAAGATAGGGCACGAAGGTCGGATGTCAAGCATTGATCTTTTACATCAGAGGAAACTTATAAAATGCTAACGACACGTTTTTAGATTCACGCTTTGCAAGTCACTGTCGCTGGTTTATGTTATGAATAATTAGAATCAGATTTCTTACAATGCTCCCATTCTGTGGACACACAAGTCTGAATTTTTCCTTTGACGGCTTTCGTGGTTTAACATTTACCTAAGTACGCTAGAATGTCGGTTCACTATTTGTGGTCGAAATAAACATTTATGACGTATCTAAGTACTTACTTTCTTAATCATTGTTATTGTCAAATACTAGTTAAGCAAAGAAGCATTTGTTTAAAAGACTTTTAATAAGTTTAACTACCTTGGCTTATTATCTATAGTGAAGTTTCACATGATTGTTGTAGTAGATAGTTGTTTGATATCCATACAAAAAAAAAGACATATTCAGTCCGATATCTAGCGGATTATCAAAAATTTAAGTGAGAAATATAATTTGAATTGTAGTTTGGCTTAACCGTTAGAGGAAAGTGACCAAATATGGAATACCATTTTGTTTTTTTGGCAGAAAAAAATTGCAAATTAAATTTTTTTAATAGTTCTCGTAATCAGTCATATAATTTTATTCTACTTAGTAACAGTCTAATGTTTTTAATACTAATTAACATTATTAACACTGTGCAAAGATCAAAATAACGAAGACGTAGTTATTTGTGGAATAGATACTCAAATGTGGAACAATGAAATAAAACAGAATGTTTATTTTAAGAAATTACAAGAAAAATCTCTTTTAAGAGATCAAAAAATTTTGATCAAGAATAACAAAGAACTTAATTTACTTGCAAAAATCACAAATCCAAGTATCAAACTCCACACATTAAACATTTGACCCACAATTCTTCTTGACTATATAAAAAGTCGTTGACAAAACATACATTCTGCATCCGCAGAATCAGAAGCTTCTTATTCTATTACGACATCAGGTTAATTGTCTGTATCAAACTAAACTTTGTTTCCATGGTCAGAGTCTGTAAAATCATCATGTCTTAGTTTTCTTTTTTTTTTGCTTTCCATTTTTTTCGTTTCAGGTTTTTTCTTATTTCCTCTTTTGGTTATTTTTTATTTTTGAATTTTTTACATGAGATCATTTTATAAGGCAGCTTTTCTGCTCCTATTAAATATTTTCATCTTTTTATTTGGCACTAGAGTTATGTCAAAAGCTCATAAGAAGATATCAAACCCAGATTATGACTCCATAAAGAAAGAAGCATTGAACTCTCTAAGTACCTATTAGAACCAATTATGGAATATTCCATAATTAGACCTCCAGTGACCGTCCATATTTGAAATTTTCAGACCGGTTTAAGTTAAACAATAAAACGCCCAGAAAACACTTAAACAAAAATAACTATAACATACTAAACATATAATCATTGAATTATTTCCAATTAATTATCAAAAAATTCCCAACATATACCTTAAGAAATATTTTATGGCCGGCAAAACAAAACACTATTATCACAGCTACTATGAAAAAATTACGATAATAAAGTAAGTGAATAAGAGACAATATGGTTTTTATTAGATAGGTACGTCTTACTTACCTTTTGCTAGTATTCTATAATAGGGACACTATTCCACATTTGTCCACTTTCCTCTACTTTTTTAAACCCTTTTCTACCTAATAATAACAGTTTTAAGTAGGTAGCATCATTTTTCTAAGCCCGGAAATACCGGAGTTTTCCAAGCGCAATATTCTAAAAATCAGTAGAAAACATGATTTTTTTAATGTTATCGCTTAGAATTAGACTGTCTAAATCTATAACAAAGAATCACTTGTTGCAACCGCACCCCCAAGAGCGAGCATCTTCCCTTCATCGATCGCCGCAACCTCCTCCCAACATTCCCCATATCGATCCTGAAAGTAATTCAACGACCATCGTCCAGCTCTGAAAGATGCTGAAAAAAAAATGGTCGTCAACAGCAGCAAGAAGACGCGTCTCCCTCGCGGCTCTCCGCGGTGGTCTGAGCGTTCCGCGGGGCGTGCAATCAGGTAGAGCTCCAATCGGGGCCCCATTTGATCCGCGGGGGCGTTTCGTAGCACGCAATAACCAGAGCCCCACGCTCGCCTGTTCGTACGCAGTTCTAGTCGCATGCTGTTCCGGTCCATCACATCGCTGTTGAGCTGTCTCTATAATTACATCGATAGCTCCGACAATTACCTTACCGAATAACCAGCACTTTGTGACACAAATTAGTGGTTGCTTTATTGAATTATATTAGTGATATAAACAATACAGGGAATGGTGGTGCGGTCTTAATTCGTGGGGGTACATGGTGAACGACGGAGACATGAACTGTACGTATTCTTCGTATCAAGTGCAGGCGAATTCTCCGCAAGTCGCTGCGGGCGCCGATTTTCTTGAGGTAATGATTTAGATTTTTTCATGATTCTTGCATGTTTTCTTCTGTTGTGAATAGTAATAAAGATCATGATGATTAACAAGGATTTTTTCAATAAACTTTCCTCCTGGGAAATGTGTTCGTCTATAATTAACATCTAACAGTATCAATCAAGTGCCGGCAAATTTGCCGCGAGTTGCCAGGCACGCCTATTTTCTTAAGGTAATAAGATTTCAAAATCGTTTTCACAGCTTGTACATGTTTTTCTTGGTTTTGTAATTTTCATGAGAATCATGATGTTTACTAAGAAATTTATTGCCTGAGCTCTGAATTTGTCCTTAACATTACCTGTTGTTTGAACAACAAAACTTTCATTAATTAATTTTTATAAAATACGCAAGATAACCATTTATGTTAAAGAAAAAACAATTTTTGTTGAAAAGTTCAGAAAGTTTTTTTTTCTTTGAAAATTGTTGCATCTATCCTTAACACATGTAATTCTTTCAATTTTTTCAGAAAGTTTTCATGTTTTTAACAAGCTTATCAATCTCTGAAAGCAGACGTGATGACTGACCTTTTTTATTAAATCACTAGGAAAAGCACACATGTCGTCTTTGAAGGAAGTAGTAATAGTGATCGAAATTGCGAGTATTAATTAAAAATCAATCAATCATTAAAATTCAAATTGATTTTATGTTCATTTTTTTTTATCAGGGTAGGTATGTTTAAAGATTTAAAAAAATCATTCTTTTATTTTCTATCAATTTTTTTTTTAGAAAGAACGTTTTTTTTTTAATTTAGTCTTGTAATTTTTAGTTTTATTAATTTTTATTTATATTTACTTTTAGATCCTTCTAAAGATTCAAATTCACATACTTAAAAAAAGTGGCCCAAAAATAAGTGAAAATTCCAAAATAAATAAACTAACAGATCTTCAGTTATCTATAATTTACAATTTGCATAGTTGGTGTTAATTGACGTGAATTGCAATTAATAATTATATTATTAAAATATATACTTGATGATTTGTATGACATTTAATTGCAATATGCAAATGGGCGTATTCAATTATCTCTATCTGAAATTTACATACATAAAGATAGTTATTTCATTATAAAGAATTAGTTAAATTATGTAGATGCTTGATTTCAGTTGAATTTCAATTTAATTTTTTTTTTTTCGGGTTTTTATTTTTTTTTTTATAGATATCTTAAATTATCTAGATTCCTTAAAAATTTTTGATTCTTTGGATTGATTATTTTCAATGCTTTAAATTTTGACGTATTTGAGAAAATTTTATTTAATTTAGTTTTTTAGATTTCTAGGACTTTCTGGGGAATTCAAAGAGTCCAAAAAGTTAAAATAATCTAACTAATTTAACTTGACCCAAACAAGAGAGAAAAATACAATGTACTCTAGACCTTAAAAATCTAGCTAATACAGAAAATCTGAATAATTTAAATAAATTAAAAAATCTTTATGTTCTGACAAATCGAAAGTAATAAAAAGGAACAAAGATTTAAAGATGGAATAACATCAAAAACGATTGAAAATGCAAAAAAATCTAGAAATTAGAAAAATTATATTTAAGATACAACAATAAAAATAATACAAAGAAATCTTAAAACTCAAATAATGAAAATACTAAGAAAAAAATGCAAATTTTTAAAATAGTTATATATTTCTAGAAGAATCTAAGAACTCAGAGCATCGAAAAAAAATCAAAAATCTTAAGAACATAGAAAAACCAAGAAAGTCTAAGAGATCGGTAGAATATAAAATCTCCGTAAAATACAAAAAGAATGCTAAGACAAAAAAAGGAAAAAAATTGGAGTACAATTACATCTTGTTATTTGAAATTTACTTAGTATTAAATTTTATCATATTATTTAATAGATAAGTCTAATAAAAAAGAAAAACATAACAATGTAGGTAAATAAATCTGAAATTAATCAAAATTCATGAAACATCCTAATGTAGCAATAATTTTAAGGGTTCTATAACTGAAAAAAAAAACATTATTCTATATAATGTTGAAAGTTAAAAAATCTTATATTTAAAAAAATTAAAACATTGTAAAATTTGAACATTTTAATTAAATTAAATATTTTTTAAGTAATCTGCCACTTTTTAAATAAAACAAATTCGTAGACATGCTATTTATTTTATTTTCACTTATTTGCTGTTTTCATATAACGATTGAATTGATTATTTATCAAATAAAATTAGAGTATGCTTACCTTATATGTTTGTCTGCTATAATTCTTGACTCTCATCAAATTTACTGAAAGCCTTAACTGACAAATAAGCGGTATTCAAAACGTCCCCCATTAAATAAATCATATTTGTTTTCGATTTATCCGACCAACAATAACAACGAAGTATTGACTGAATATTTAGTTCTGTTACAAGGAGAAAGGGTAGACTCATTAAAATTTGATGTAAATTCGATTGTTTAAAACTGGCAAATAAAGATTTTTTGTCTAGAGATTTAAAAAAATAATTTATTTGTGATTAATGACAGTGAATCGATGTGTAAATTATATTCATTATACAGTCCCATAATTTCCAAGTGTCACGCATAAAAATAAAGAAAAAATTTTACTGTTTGAAGAAAATTAAGTACCACCCTTTTCTACATTTGTTGTCATGTTAAGTCCGCACCTAAATATCGATGATTAGCCCGACAAGAATTGATTTTGGTAGTGCAGTATCGTGCTAAATCTCCATTCATTGTTCAATTGGTCTTGAAATGGAGCCAGACATTTTCATTTCTTATTCTTATCGTGGTTGTGTAATTGGATCAATTTCTTATCGACTCGCGCAATCACCCGAATAACTCTCTATCACTCCCCAATCTCTCCGAAAAAAATCCAAATCGTAATCTACCTTGAAATGGCCATAATTTCCGAAGTAGTTAAACAGAATTCAACCATAAAAATTTGCATAGCGACGCTAGCCAACCCCACCTTTAATTAATCTTCCCCTTGAGCGTTCCATTTACAATTTAATTTAGTTATTTACTGACCAAACTCACGTTAGTTTAGCTGTTTAGCACATCACATGACATATGCGCCTCAAACCACCACCATCTGGGTGAAATTCACTATTTTTTGCCACAAATAGACCAAATTATGTCATTATTGTCTACTAGGGATGTACGTTAAACCACAAATACAAATTTCCTGGAAACTGGTTTTAGTTCGTCTGTATTAAGTTATAAATTGACTGAATCAATTATTGGTAACGAGAGGTGGACTTACGGGGGGGCTTAATTGAAAAATGACCACCTTAGATCAAATTACATATGCGCAAGTCTGGAAGCGCCATGTAAACACTCACAAATGCTGAATTTTGTATGGAAATTGCACGAGTACGGCCCTAGCCAGCGGCGGATTCAATAAATTATGATATAGTGCAGATATTGTTATCGAGTGATTGATGGCGTGCAAGAAAACACCAAGCAGCCACTTAAAAAAAAAATAATAGTACTTAATTAGATTTAATTATCTGAAGAGATTTTCAGAACAAAGATGCAGAGTGAAGCTGTACATTCTGATACACAATGAGGAAATGTGACATTTTCATGCCAATATCCGTCTACATGCAAAGTCTGGAGGGTTGATTGGTGCGTTAATATGCAAGTTGGGGTGACTGGCAGTATCTGTCGGCATTTACCCTAAAGCTAAGAGCTTATTTAAACCGTATTTCAATTTGGTCCCTCCACTTATACCAAATTATTCTCTAATTGGTTTGGCTCAATCAAATTTCGTCAAATAATCCATTTTTATAACATTTCCACTTAAGTGCTTGTTGAAGGTTTTTTCATTAATCCTTTTATACGATGATGGAAGATTTTTTTTTTTGGTTTATTAAAACGACCAATTCATTTTAGGTAATAATACACTGAACCGTGCGCTCACCGGATTATAATAATTACCTCAGAGTATAAATATAAATTAGAGTGCTTTTCATACATGAGGTATTAAATGCAAAAATCCTTCATTATTTTTTCTAATAATAATGTTTTCGGATTAATCAGATTCAAAAGAAAATAATTATGCAATAACAGATAGATTAACATAACGAATGAAAGGGAATGGTTTTTGTTTTAATTAAAGCACGCAATATTGCAAAATTAAGTCATTTGCGTGATCAATTTAAGCTAAATTTACCTCACTCAAAATGCTTCACACACGACACCTTACGTAAATTATTAAAAATTTATGAATTTTGTCTGGTAATTGCTATACTTAGCAACTTTTCAGACAATAATTAATATGAGATTAATTACTATAAGGTGCACTTTTTCATCAAAGTATAACAGGAGCGAAAGTTGCACTTGTCACATGATAATTTAATTTTCTACAATTTAAATGTTGGTATTGTTTAGAAATTGCACAAACAAACGCACAATTTTGCGTTTAAAATAGTTGCATTTAATTAAATGTGTTAGTCATGCAAGATATGTAACGATGATTGATATGAGTTAATTAATCATTAAACATAACGAGGTGGCAGAATAAGATTAATAACGAAATTGGAATGAATCAATTTGACAGCTTTGACATATAAATGCAGGAAATGATGTTTATATTCACATTTCCGGATTTTCTTGATTTTTTAGTAAATTTTACACGAAAAACAGAATTGGTTAGTAAATTTACTAGAATTTATTTTGATATTTTGATCATATTAAACAAAATTCATAAAGTTGCCGTCTAGAACTTCATGGAGCTGATGTAGTTAAGTACCTAACTTTTTTTTTCTATTGCCAGATTTTTGATAAATTTACGAAGTTATAATTTTTAGAAACACTTATTACCTGTCTAAGTTATAGTAAATTTTTGCGAATGCAAGTGAAATTTCTATTGTATTTTTTGTATTGATTCAATCACATATTTTTTTTATGATATAGGTATGTCTAAAAAGTTAGAATTTGAAAAGCGTGTCTAAAAAACGTAAAATCTGGAAAAACCAGACATGTGATCATGGACTTTTTGATTCTTGAATTTTTAGAGCCACCTAAAAATCTATACATCAAAATCTCTAACAGATATCTGATAATCCCAAATTTAAAAGTCTAGAAGGTAAAAATTTGAGTTCCTAGAATATAAAATTTTCATATACCTAATAAAGTAATACAGATATGCCCACATTTAGAGCATAAAATTTGGAAATAATAAGCTATTAACTATGTATAAAATAAATATAAATAAATTTTTGTATGACATTTTCAAATATGAGGGTACTAAAAATTTAGTGCTTTAAAATCAGAAAATCTAAAGTTTGAGGTACGTTTTAATAGGTAGAAATAAATAAAACTTCAAATTCAAAATCTGACATTCTGAAATAAAAAATGCAGTATCTGAGATTTGCAAACGTGAAAATCCAAAACCAGAAATTAATGTAGAAATCTATAATGTAAAAATGAAGAAAATCAAAAAGCCTAGATGCCTGAAACATAAAATTCCAGAATTTCAAATATGAGAATACAGAACCTGAGAACTTAGAATCGTGTAGAGATATCTAGAATGCCAGAATGTAGAAATGGAAGAAAGAACAAAAAAAATTGTAATGTAGTTCTTGTTTGGTGTTGAACATACGCTCTCATACTTAAAAACCTATTTTTTTACAAAGTGGTAATGCTCATTTTATTACATTTTTAAGACAACAAACTTATAAATTGTGACCACTGTACAAATAATTGGTGCCCTAAATTTTTTTCTTCGTCTATCACTTTTTATCAGAAAATGATACACAAGAATTTTAAATATGTCTCATTATGTCCCCCTGTTATAAAGGATAGGCCGAAAATTACTTTAATTTTTATCGACTTTTCAACAACCTTTAGCATTCTTTTTTAACAAGAAACAAATTTGAAAAACATGAAGCTAGGTAGGGCGAAGAATGTCCCATGCTGCATATTTTCACTTTCTAAGTCTCATTTAGTCTCATTAGTCGTCGGTTTTTTGTCGAGTTAGAATAAACATATTATCCACCTTGCCTGAGGAGGACATGATTATACCTCTATTAAAAATTTTCACAAAAACGAGTATTAACACTTCCCGGAACCGTAATTCTTTTGAATAACAAACCATCTGACAAAAACTTTATATGAAAATTCCTTCTTTACGAACAACATTGTCGAAAATACGTGTCGCGTGTGTGGTCGTTTGTACAAATTGCATCTTCTCATCATACCATCATCGGTACGTGCTATACAATCATTTCTTTGATCTCGCCGCATGCTCCGTTCTTGGTGTAGGTGTATTTGCGAACATTGACGCTATATATAAGACACTTTCTACAATTCAAATGAGTAAAATAACAACATGGTCAAATTCCGTATATTCTCTTTGAAAATTTTGCCGGTGTCATCAAATAAAAAGTGCTGCACATGGCAAGTGGCAGAAAGATGAGCTTTTATCTAATATCTAAGGTGCTGCTGTCAGGCGAGGTCGAGACTGAGGTGTAATTATGCCCCATCTTGGACAGTATTAGCGGCGCCTGCTTTACCGACCTGCATTATCGTCATTATAAAAGTCATCATCATTATCTGGACTGATCATTCCCATCATCGTCGGCGCTAGACGCCTGTCCAGTGAGACATTGATACGATGAGAAAACGAGTCAGACTGAATAAAATCATGACTTTGTAGTACTGATATTTATGAGAATGATATGATTGCGAGTGTTGTGAGTAATAAGCTTGTAATAGAGGATGAAAAAACTAGCAGATGGTGCAGGTGACAGATTTTGATGTCTAAAGATCAGGTGATGTTTTATAGCCAAGCGTTAATGTTAGAAAAAAGGTTTCTTGGTTTCTTTTGCCAATTTACCTTTTTGATAGCCAATTTTATGTTCTGAGCTCGGAGTTAAATTCCTGGCTTATCTAAGTAGCCAACGGAGTGTAATTAAAGATACGAAGTAAAAAATCTGCTGATTTATTCACCTAATTTAAATGTTGTTGTTTCTGCATATTCATAATATTTTTAAACTTGTCTATATTATTAAAATGTTTAAATTTTATAGTAGAATTAAGAAAACTACGGTCCTTGACATTAAAATAAACGTAAACAAAATTCAAATAAACAAGATTAAAATATTTTTAACACTAACTCCGGAATTTAATATTTATTATTAAAATATTTACTTTTAGGAATGCTTAAAACTCTTACACATTGTGAACTAATCAAAATAATTCTTGGTTGCAAAACGTTTTTTTTTTCCTGAAATACTATCAAAAATTCGGCATTCTTATTTTTCTTTTAATGTTTGTTTGTATTTTTTATTTTAAACAAATTTAAAGATCATATGATCTATTGTTTTTTGAGTTTTTCTGATTTCTATATGTCCAAAAGTTGCAAGTAGCTTGACCACAATGTTAAACACTTTTTCACTTCCTGTTACCATCCAGTCCAAACCGACGAAACCTGTCGATCGCTTAGAAAATTTTAACAAAACCAATTCATTTTCCGATAGATAAAGTGACACTTAATCAAATCAAAATTTTTCAAATTAGCATCATCATCATATAAGAAGTATTGAGATATAAATAGAGAGATTACGACGCCATCTGCTAAGCATAAATGTGAATTTTTTTGATTGGCGATAACTACATTAATTGTAACCACAGCTCTTCTCAGAGATTCCATACTATAACAGGACTGTGAAAAAAAAAGTCGAATCCAGCAAAACCCTCTAAACCATCCTTAAAACGCCGGCTTTGTACAAAGCTTTGGTTCGCGCCGCAGCTGCACGTAAACAACAAATGTAAAAAAACAAAAATCACTACAGCGATGCGTTAAACACTTATTCATTGGCTCTCACAATTACTAGAATTTAATTCAAGAAACCCAGCTTACGGTACAAATGTTCTCTAAGTCAGATTACAGTTTTTCGGAAACTCACCAATGTCAGAATTAAGAAATACGCTACAAGTTATTCGCTCCCACAGTTTATACGATTTAAAGTTAGAAAATCGTTCCCAGAGGTTTTTAAAAATCTTTTATCACGAGTAACAGTGTATTTTAATCTTCTTCACAACTGACCGCACTCAAAGTGATTTTTATGCACAGGCATATTTCTTATTATGTGTTTATCAGCTTTTTTTGGCACGCTGGAAACTACAAAAATAGAGAATCGAAATTAAAGCTGTAGTAGCTTTGACCTGTATGTTTACAATTCTAGTGACGGATATTAAAAATTGTTCCATATTTCTTTTTCTTGGTAAGTACCTACTGGTATAGCCAACTGCCCCGTGCAAGCTATGCTAATGTTTTCGTTTCAGTGTAGGTACAGTGTTATTTTTTTTATATGCATAATATTCTATATATATAGAAGCTCTAAAATTCCCGAACTTCCTCAATGGTAAGTACCGTTTTAAAAAATGCGCAAAAATCTTAAATCAAAAATAAACTTTCATTCATATTTGAGAATATTGATATTTTTCTAAGCGTTGGTACTTAATTTAGGCAACATATTATGTTTTAGTATTTACATTTTTTTGCAATAAATAATAAATTTGTACCAAGACAATGTGTCTACACGTATTTTCAGGTGAAATCGATTGGTAAAAGATTTATTATAATTATTGTAAAAAATATGATACAAACCTTATTAACTGTGAATATTACGACTACAAATAAAAATTTTAGCCTAATTCATACAAATATTCCATACATCCACCAAGTGATCAAAGTCAACTTTACAACTTGCATCTAAATGACCTAGAAAACAAAGGTACATTTTGTGTTTATAAGTAGGTAAATAGAAAATTTCACATTTAATTTTTTATTCTTATTTTATTTTATTTTTTTTTAATAAAGAAGTATCGTATTTGGTTTTTGTATTCGAGTTTTTTTTCAACATAACACTAGAAATTTAGAAATTCTACATTTATGCCACATCGTTTTTATGCTAAATGTAGGTATGTCTCTATGTTTACACATGTGTAAAATAATACATAAATAGGACAAAGTAATAAATATGGCTACGTAAGGTATAAATATTCCCTATTACCTATTGTTAAGCAGTTGTGAATAACTTTTTTTTGATATTTTAGTTATAAATAAATAACGTGAAAGCGTGTTTGTCTTCTGTTTTTCGAACGTACTCGGTAGGTAATTGGATATATTCAAAGCTTTCATGTAAATCATATTCCCTCTTCAATGAGAGCTAAATCGCCAAATCAACAGATCGCTCCGATAATTAAGGCCAATGACTGGTTCATAAAACTCGTAAAACCCATGTCATCACCTATAATGCAGTACCATTATTTTAATGGTATAAACAGGCTTCTGAAAATAACACCTTCTTGTCGAGCTTAAACCATACCGTGTGTTTTATCGTCAAGTGCTTGTACTAATAAAGTGCTTGTTTACAAAATAATAGACACATATATAGGTGTGCTCATTCATCAAATACAGTATAATTTGTGAAGTCGTGGGGATGTCATGCGCAATATCAACCTAGCTATAAAAACCAGAAGGTGTGGCTATAGATAAATGGCAACCGCCTGGATTGGCCGCCGCAAAAGTGCCACGCCTGCCTATGACCAAACAGAAGGGGAACCTGTGATTTGGGCATTTCGAATCCTTCCCCTTCTTAGAATCAGTAAGCAATGTGATCTCAACAATAGCAGTTCAATATTTCTACTGTATTAGTGCTGTGTCGGGCATTGTTTTACAGTGTTGTCGTAAAATAAAGACAGTGGCTTACGTCAACATCATGCTCACCGACATGACCCCTACGGCGAGCCAACTCTATGGGGCACAAATTCCTGCTATGTCCATGAATGTTAAAGCTGCTGTAAGTACGACAAATTAAACTTTACTTAGTGCAAAACTTTGCAAATCCTAAATTGAGTCGATGTTACACCATTTAGTGTTTGTTGGAACAAGACCTCGGCCTTTAAAACATTCCATGCCCAACCCTTCCAATAAACATACTCATTACGCCATAAAATTGTCAGGTACCGATAAGATCAAATTTTCCTATTGTTTGAGGTTATATTACTCACGCAGCAAAACATTTAATTAATGTCTATCCATCGACACATTTGTTTCGTGCGCCAAATCATGTAAATATTGCCAATTAGTAGCGTATCACCTCGAGTCCCAACCTACTATTTATTACTTTGATTTTATTTTGACATTTATTTGGCAGCACCGGTGTGAACTGTCAAGATTATTATCATACCACATTATGGGAATAATAATAATTAATTTTAATGAATTATGTTCAGGTTCAGCAGCTTCGTACAATGTTCTACCTAATTTACGCATCGGGGGTCAGTTGACAATTAATTTTTCAAACATGAGGTCAAAATTTCTAGTTTTACAGTTCATTATCCATTAGTTCCGTCCACTTTAAAAGGAAAAAGGCGTAGTCAAATGTGCCGCCTTATAGCTATTTCAAACTAATTATCATTATGTATATTAGGTTGAGGTTTTACAGCTTTTGCAGCCATTATGGGTAACGTTAAATGTCAATTGCATTAAGTGGTGAAAAACTTTTAGTATTGGAGGAAAAAAAAATAAAGGTTGCTAGTTTTGCATTTGCTACAAAATTTTGGTAGGTAGATAATGCGAAAGTTTTCGAACACAATTTGCAAAAATTCACACTAGTCATGTGGGAAAAACTAAAAAAAAGCGTACGTATCCACATTTATAGGCTACAGATAGCTATACATCCAACAGATATTTTTTTAAATAACCACACTAATAATAAACAAATTATTGTACAATGTGTTACAAAAATCGTTTCAGACAAAATACTGTGTCAAACTTTGAACTAAAAAATGATAATATTGGAAATAATGGAAGAAATGCAACAAACAAGTCTTCATTATCCAAATTTGGTTTAAAAACAATAAATTTCGCTTAATCTTTACCGAAAAAACTATAATTTTAATTTGACATAGAAATCCGTTAATCCTGGCCAGAACCATTTGACGTTATTTTTGTTAAATAATAGTGTGTTTAATTAATATTCCTACATAGATATTTCTAAAAAAACACATCAAATTTTGCGATTTTTGAACCGGCTACTGAAAATCTCCCTAATGTCTTTCAACCTTTCACTTGTCAAAAGATTATACCATTGTGCAACATCCCCAAATTGACCATAAAGTCCATCCTAAATAAACTAGCTATTTTCAGTCCATTGTGCGCTGCTCTTTGCCAGTCTATTGTTACCTTCTAAAACCTCTTCAGAATCCACCTAACGAGATGTATCCCGCTACTTCTCTCGAGGACCCTCAAATAAAATAAAGTCCCCAACACTTCACTGTTTAATTGATTGGTGATTGGCACAACGGTTGTCCTACCGCTTCGATACCATCAAACTCGGGATTAAAAATCCATTAGGGCAATGCAACACTTTGAAAAATATCCCGCTGTGCAAATCCATCAACTAAAAGTACACAAAACCCGCATGTGGTACTCTTGTTCATTTTATATTTCACTAACGGCCTGTGAGTTTACGCGACGTAAAGTAGGCTAATTCCCTTTCATCCGACGGCCGAGGTAGGTCACACGGAAAATGCGCTCAACGCTATTTTTGTAAAGAGTCTTAGTGTTAAAATTTGCCTAAACGGAAAAAATTTTCATTATGGTCTTGCCTTCGTGAAGCGCCGGTGTTTGAAAAATACAATAGTATTATGCTCCCGTCTGTCAATTGTCAACCTCGATCAAAAACATGATAGAATAGTTCCCGATTGCCTTAGACAGAAAAACAAGTATTTTGTAACCTTAACAGATGTTGGTTGGATATTTATGTAATACAATACCGGAAAATCATTTAAGTGGAAATTTGATAATGTGTGACTTTTTTTCTCCTGAGTAAAATAACCTTCACATTACGTACCAGTCAGGAATTATGTATTTTGCCATAATAAAACAATTTAGAGTTAGACAAATAAACGAAACGCTTGGCTGTAAGAAAAAAAGTAATTTATTTATTTCCAATCATTATTTTCTCATTAAGCTATTATGTTGAGCTTATTATTTGGAATTATTTATAAAATGTTGTTTTTTATGAATAGGATTTTATCTGCAATCTACATTTGTTGTGGTAATAATTGTATAATGATTTGTTGCACTAATCTGCTTGCGGACGTTTGTATAGTGATAGTGATGTTTCCTGGAAAAATTACACACATCTGCAACACCGCAGCAAAACAGAGAACATAAGAAAATAAAACCGCACTAAATTAATCTACTTATATTAACCATTAGATAGTTTTTTTTATATAATAAACATTGGCTATTTATGTAACAAGTGGGAAATCATAAAATTTTCTTATTGTATGTGCCTATTGCAGAACGAAGCGAAGCCGAAAGTTGCCAAAAGTTACCTTTCCCATTAAATAAAAAAAATAGCATTGCCTAACTAAAATTAATAAAAAAAGAACACCTTTTCTAAAACAACTGATAAAACTATTTACCTACACAGTTATTTTTCAATAATTTTTTGTAAGATAAGAAGTACAGATATATGAGTCACACAAATCTCTTCGCAAACCCTATCACTCATTTTAAAGCTTAAATTATTTTTACAAAATCACATTCGAAGTTCAAGAAAATTTGAAACTAATGCAACCAAAAATTGCTTGGTTAGTTCTAATGCAAGTTAAAGTCACTAGGTTGAGGTGGTGTTTACAATTTTCCCAATATTTTTCAGCCATGTTCTACTAGCTTTATTTATTTTATGTATTTAGTTTCAGTGTCTATAGCTCAGAAAATAGTAAAATGTTATTATTTTTACTTGGTATGATATCATTATTACTTTTTTATTTAAGTAAAAATCGAATTCTAGAATTTGGAAATTGCTTCTAATGTCGTTGGACTGATTTGATCGACTCGGAATGCATTTTAACGTTGTTTTAATCATTAGCGGGTGTAGAGACCGAAGTCTTTCTAAAAAAAGTTGAGGAAAATTCCTAACAAAATCACTCTTATTCTTCTGTACGTCATTCTTTGTTCCATCGTCGTTACATTATCGTAATTATTTCCAACAATCTAAATACAGCAAAAAAATGAATATTTCGTCGATAATTGAGCACACCACGAGCACGTTTGAAACATCTCTAAACCTCAAGTTTCTCATGAAACTCCCGGCGATGGCGTGTTCAAAAATACAAGTTCAGTAACAGCTCCGAAAATGACCATAATTTGGTTTTGATGATGTTATATGCGGGTGTCGTCACTTAAAATTAACTGAAAAACTTTTAATTCGTGACCGAAAACGTCATTTTCGTGTTTATTATTCGAATTAAGACTAATTTCGATATAATTTCATAATTACGACATAATCTCAAATGTGTCACTGTCTAGAATAATCGACTTCTCCACCAGCACATTATTAATCGGTTTTAAACGAACAATTTTTTACGGGGAATTTGGCATACAACCACAAAAATGACTAATGGGACCAGATGCCACCGCATTTCTCGGGACTGACATTGTGGCCGAGAAATTTTAATGAAAAATAACCCCCGCTTCCTGCATTAAATTGATTTCATTAGAAATTTTACGGCGATTACTTTGATGTCTAAATCGCCGTTTTCGATGAGAATTGATTACGTTTTCCTGAGACAGAAGTTATAAATAAATAGACACGTCAAAAAGCGACTCGAGTTTGAAGGACACGGGGGAAGGAAGCGCGAAAAATGAACGAAGAATTAGAATTTGCAATTACGGAAATTTGGGTAATTTGCACAGGTCGCTGGCCGATTGCCAGTTGCTTCCAAAAATTAAAATTTATCACTGGAATTAGGTTTAGATAACCGTTTTTGTGGTTACAGAAACGTACACAGTTTACTAACGAATTGTTTGTTACAATGAATAGAACGAAAAAGGGACTTTTAGCGGCCTAGGCTGAAAATGTGGACTTTAACTGCCTTAAGAACAACAATTTGTTGTATAAAATCTCTACGTTTTTCTGAATATTGTATTATAAGTCTGTTTTTTAGTATTTCAGCTGTCTTAAATGTGTGCAAAAAGTAAGTTGAGTTATGGCGAGCTTTCAATAAGAAGCTAAGCTTTCTTTTACCTTGGCGCCACTCATTCGCGCTTAACGAACTTTAAAATTTATTGTTAGGCGACTTTGTGTGTTTCATTTCGGCGTAAACCAGGTCGATGCCCTGCTATATCATAGAAATCGGCATTGTTTAAAAATGCTACTGGGAATATGACATAATAAAAGCGAAGATACCTTTTATCGCCCGTCAGAGCTGAAGAGCCCACAATTGACCATAGCTCTGCCGCTTGCTCATATACTGTCAGTCACTACTTATAACTTGTTGGTCTTTCAAACAGAGCCGACTTTTTTACCTTTAAAACGTCAGCTTTTTATGCACTGTTATTTTATTTTGTGGAGCTGCGCCATAGTCAGGGTTATTGGTTGATGGTCGTTCTTTTTTCTGACCGCTTTTGATGATGTTTGTAATTGTTTTTCGAGAAATCAAATTTAGTTTCTATCGTTTGAAACAGATGAGTTGTGTTGAAATTGGAAGGTTTTTGGAAAATGCCGCAAGCGAACTGTTATAATTTTAACTCGGAGTCGTAAATTAGAACCATTTAGGATTTTATTGTCTGTTGTATGTCAACTGTGTCTTCAGGATAAGTGATGTGGAGTTCAAATACTTAAACTTGGAATACTTTGTCTTCCTGTCGCTTGGATGTTGTGGAAACGCGTCAATTCCAAGCATTCTAGCGTCAGGAAGGGTGCTAAAAATTTTAACTTAATTATTTGTGTGCTTATTTCTGGACACTTTGGATCCAAAAGTTCTCAGAAAACAATGTCATTCAATTAAAATAGAAACAAACAAATTATGCACTGACATGAGTAACATGTTTGCATGATTATAAGAAATATGATTCTTGTCTATAAATACGGAACCTGTAGCCCCAAGTGGCCGCCTAATTATCCCCATACGACACCGACCTTCAATGGTTCTGCCGTATCTAAGAAATTAACGAAGACTGACACTTTCAAACTGCGGTCAAATGTAGGTAAAACCTTTGTCTCTCGAAGCCGTCAAAACACTTCATATAGATCCTGGTTCGGTTTCTTTGAAATTTCCGTGAAAAGTAAAAATTGAAAGTCAAGATATTAGCCGAGTGAATTCGTGTGTATTAGTTACATTAGAATGGCCGGCGGTCTCGACAAAATGTCAATCAATTGTCGCCTTTCTTCCTTTGGCACACCCAGGGAGGTCACAGTCAGCCCACCTTCATTATAACTATGAATATATTACGGAGGTTGTCACGCACCTCATGTCAGAATATACCTTTAGAAAACTTAATTGACTTTCATAAATCTTATTAACTGTGACCGACTTAGTCATATTTTTAAATACCAAACCTACTCGGTTTCAAAATTGCCATTCTTACAAAAAAATAAAAGGATTAGGCTGCTTCTCAAACAAACAAAACCTTTAATGGCCACATGTCAGAGGTTTACAAAGCAGTAATTGGGTAACTAAGCTCCGGTTTCTAAAGGAGGTGTAGAAATAATGAAAGATAATTGGATTTAGAAGCTTGGGCGAAATTGCAGATTTTATCGCATACAGTGTAGACTTTATATGTTTTGTCAATGATTTCAGACTGACTTTGACGAAGACCTACAGCGAAAAAATCCTCTAAAAATTTAAATCTACCATAGATACTTAGATTAAAAATCTTCTACAAACTATAATATATCTACCATGCTAAAATCTATGATAGATATAGATAGATATAATATGGTCTATAAAGATCGCAACATCTAGGATTTAGGTCTCTAGTACTAAGATCTTAGACATTAGTTAAGATACTATGTCTAGCAATAAATTCTTGTCTTCACAGTCATAGCATTATATTTACCGTTTTGACTAAAAAGACATTAATCACATTGATCGTGACTATAATTCCTAACTGTTAGTGCTGTTACAAGAAAATGCATCTAATGACTGAGTCAATATTTTATGCATTCCCACATAATGTGTGCCAATTTTCTAAGATATATACATATATTTGGTATAGTATTTGACTTTCGATTTTTATTAAACAAATGTTTAAAACAATAAAAAAAATAAAAAAGTATAAAACATCTATCTCCACAAGAGAGAACATTTCAGAAAGGTTAGAAATTCTAAAAAATAGATTTTTGGTATGCTAGCTGCAGAATTTTAAAAAGATTCATAAAAACTTTATGGATATGTACCTATGTTAAAAATACTGAAAAATTTATGGATTTCTGGTTTTCTCAATTTTTATAATTCTAAACGATTCTGAAATAAATATTATACAGACTTTAAGATATAGAATTAAAAGACGGCTTGAGATAATTGAAAACTTAATATATTTAAAGAGCGTAAAACTATCGAATTCAACACTTGGAAATAATCTTAAAATGTTAAAAAAATGACTCCAGCGAGTAACAAACTTAAAAGAAATCCAAAGAATCCAGAAAAAAATCTAAAGAGAATCCCATAAAGCTGAAGAAACTACAGATTTAAAAAAACGGACAAACGAAGAGGAAGAAAAATCTAAACAATTTATAGTTCGAAAAAACACAAAAAATGTAGAACTTGATAATAGAGTCTAATATGCAAATATGCATACTTTTTCCTAAAAATTTTGAATACATAAATCATGTTTTTGTACGCCTTGTTGCATATTTGCTCTATAGTAGATAAGCAAAACTTAATTTCTCAAATTTTAGTCGGAAAACATGAAAACTGTTAATTTCAAATATCTTAAAAAATTATGGTCCAAAGAGCTACAAATCTTCAAACTAGAGAATCCAAATAATTGTGAAGGTTGGGAAACTATGATTTTAATTTTAAGTAAAATCTTTGTAGCAAGTGATTTGAAAATTTATAATTTTAAAACTCAAAAATATACACTCCGAAAAGAAGCAAATTTAAATTTTTTAAGACTAAAACAATTAATTGTAAAGTGTAGCTTATATCTCCAAATGCCAGCCTCTAAAATTTTATAATTTTTTTGTGAATTTTAAGTGTAAAAAATATATATTTAAATTATTGTCATTTTTAGTCATTTTAGTCTCGCTTTTGTAAATTTTCGTACAAAAATTAGAAAACTTAAATATAAAGTACAGACATCAAAATTTTAGGGTTTTTAGAGATTTAAAATCGTTCTTTTTTGTTTTTATATCATCATTAAATTACTTTTTGTTTAGAATGGTAGCTCTTTTTAAAACCTTTAAAATCTTTAAAGAGTTGAATTTTGAGCATACTAAAAGTTTTTCCTTAATTTTGTAGATTTCCAAAAATTTTAAGATAACTAGATTAATTTTTGAATTTTGGATGGTTTTTGAAATTCTATACATATATTCGGAAGATCTTATAAAGTTTTTGATATTTTATGGTAAAGAACGGATATACGAAAATTTCTACAATTGAGCCCCCACTTCAATATTTTATATTTAGAAACTTAGTAAAATCTATTGGAACTAAAAACCATCTCGATATTTAATCAGAGGTAAAAGATATTGAATCAATAGATTAAACAGTGAAAATAAATGGAGAATTCGATTTTAGCAAAAATTGTTTTATATACGGATATTATATCAAACTGGCCTTTAGTATGCAAATTGAAAAAAACACGACAAATCCGCAAGCAAAACAGCGCATAAAGCCCCCAATAAGATTTCAAGTATTTTCCAAATTCCCTTCTTTAAAGTGCGAGGTGCAGAAGTGATGTTTTGGCTCTCCAGACTCTCTTGAGAATTTCGGAAGTGGATAACCATAAAAGTAGCGCTACCCATTCAAATGGGCTCGTAAAATCTCGTCCCAAACATAACCCCGGGCTACTCATGCATATAAATTTGTTCACCTACGTCCCAATCTTGTTTATGACCGAAACTCGTTAAGTTCTGTGTCTGTTTATTTATCGTGCAAGAAGTCAACACCAGTAGCTCTCTCATCTTGTACTGTAATGAAATCTTTTAAAACATTGAAGCAAAATGCGTAGGATCGCAACTGCTCCCGAATTTCTAATGGTAGTGCTATTTTATGATCGAGACAATTTATCCTCATTTGCTGGGAAAGGTGCGCTCGAATGGTTTCACAACATTGCGTGGGTCGATAAATTATATTTGATACAAAAAATTAATAATTATTATGTAAATGGAGTGTTGAGAAAGATTGGATTTCACTTGACATTTCGAAGCTAAAATCAGAAACTATACGAGCTACACTTTGTGTTTGTTCTGAGTATTTTTTCATTGCAATTTTCGCAGAAAGACGGTGGGACAAGCCATAAATTAATAATCTTGTAACAGCAGACTAATGACTTGCTGAAACTGTGACCACAGACGTTCGAACCGGACTAGTTTAAACTTCGGCTCGATAATAGAGGTCGATAATCAAACCTAAATAAATCAAAATAAGAAAATGAAAAAACTAGACGGTAGCTGACGGTGCAGAGGATGAAACCATGCCTTTGGGTTATCACGCAAAGATTGACAAACAATTATAACATGACAGAAGTAAGCCGGTAGCGAGGTTTCTTTATTTATTCCCTGAATTACTAATAACTTGGAATTAATGAGTCGGTCGGCAACACACTAAAGATGCATTATACATATTAAAAAAAACCTTTAGGTAACCGCATTTCAAAATTAATGAGTAAAGGTTGGGAGGTTAAATGCATAGGGGATGGGACTCGCCCTCCGGCTGTCTACGATTTCCAAATTGACTTTTTTGTAACACATCAACAACGAAACTCGCTGGTTGAGACATCGAAGGACCATGCTCGTGGAAATCTTTCAAGTTTTACCAATAGGCACAGGTAGTTGGATTAGAGCCTATTATTTGAAAAAATCCCGTGTTTGTACTCTTGGCTGTCATCAACAACTGTGTAATCCGCTTAGCAGCTTTGTGGAGCACCGGATCGTGTAGTACTCGTGTAATTCGAGAGAGCTTATAATAAATGGCCTGTCCTTGTTTGTTCAACTAAATATAAATAATCGGAATGGATGACAAATGTTCGCCATGCCATATTCAAACATTCATCATGGGGCTATAAAAAGTCCGGAAGGGAACGTGTTGCGGGCCGTAATGCTCCAACGCGGTCGATAAGTGGACAATTTTATTTGGATACGGCGGCCACTAAAGCACCATTCACACTAAAAATGGTTCTAACGTCTTAGAAAAATTACTTTAACAATAAATGCGTAGGAGGCTTCTCTTCCATTAATATAAATCTTAGCGGTCTTTCGGGTCATAATATACTAATTTTTAGTTTTTTTAAATAGCTAAGCATTGTTTTCAAAAATATACTCATATATCACCATCATTTCCATATTTTTCGATACTTCATCATTTCTGATAAATACTCATAACAATTATCCAATATTTCAACGTTAGGCACGATGCCAGAAATTTAATAGTAATGAATTACTTTTTCAGTGGAAAACAGCAGTTTAGTTTATCTTCTCGTTTGATAAATACATTGTCAACATAATTTCTAAATATAATAACTGAGTTTATTGTCTAACAATAAAGAACTTGTTAAATATTAAATGAGCGCTAATCATGGCTGATAAAACGATCAAACTTCCAACAATACTTTGATGTCTTTCCTTTTGTGTCTACTAAGGTAAATCAGGTTTAGTCAGTTTTTTAATAGTTTTCCACATCTTTATGACATGTATTTTTAGCAGAGGCACAGAATGAAGAGTAAAATTCACGTATACCAGAAGGAAAACCAAACATGAATGAAAATTGATATTTTATACTTACATTCAATATAACTTTTGAGATTTAAAATTTGACTGTATCGGCGAATTTCAGGAAAACTTTTTGTTTGAAAAGTCCAGAATCCTATTGCGGTCAATATTATCCAACGACCAATTAGTTTTTATTTTTAAAATATTCAATCGTTCCTAACATCTACACCCAAGGCTAGAATTTAAACACGTCTTCTCATTACTTTTTTGAGTAATTCATGAATAAATCAGTCAGATGTATCAAATTGATGTTTGGATGTTTTGACAGTAATTTTGAAGCTCACTGTACAAAGTTACGTGCCGCAACCATGCACAGATGGCATCATAAAATAATTTATAGAGTGCAGTCGTGTACTTTTATAATCTCAGCTCACGTGAACAGAAAGCATCCAATTTATGTTTAGATAAATTAAACTTTATTAGCATGTTTATGTCATTACGTGTCCTTAATGTGTAATATACGTTATAGTACTGAAACACTGATTGAAAATTATTATCTGTCGTTTTCAAAAGTAAAAGTACGCAGTAAAAAGAGGATCATAATATGATATGTGTAGGAGCAGATTGTCATCAATCTTAATTAAGTCAGTTCACAGACGTTACGTAAACGCAATCAAAGCGAATTAACTGGAGCGGTAATCATGGTGTCGACATGTGAACGAACCTTTAGGTAGGAGTTTTCCCGAAACGTTTTACTTGTAGTTTACCACCATATGCAACGCGGCGTGAATTGGATACCTCCCTCGCCAGCTGCCTTGTTAGCCACCGGCCGTCGACTTCGTATACCAATCAATTCTCCATTACGATTTCAATGTATTTTGTGGTGGTTTATTATGTGCGGGAGCGACCTCATTATTAAAAAGTCATTTTGATACGAGTCATTGTTAACGCAGTGTAACAGAAAATAATTTGTTTACATTATTTTTGTTATTATTTCATGCACCACGTATCTCCGTGTTTGCTATCAACCTTCTATCTACGTCTAGTCCCAAAATCTGACTCTTTTTTAAAATGTGCTTCTTTCGGTCATTGTAACTCTGATTCTTGGAAAAAGTGCATCAACTTTCGTCTCGTACTCCCAAAAGCTGAACAGCATATTTGGTATAAATTGCCGTCAGACCCTTCATCTTTGCGATATTATCTCGCAATAAAAACTCATCTCTGGCTCATGGGCGTGTCTCCCCTACACTAACCAGCAAATTCCAATTTAAGTCTGGTTGAGCAAATTATATTTGCTTTGTTAGCGGCTGATTGTTGATAATACCTAAAGCGTCAACTTCCCGTGGCGCCATCTCCGAAGTGTGACCATCCACAATTGAATTAAATCCGTCCGTTCCAAACAGTCGGATTGAATCAAACCCAACTTCACGGCTATAGCTGCGAACGTGTCGGTGAAGAATAAAAATGGGCATTCGTTCCGACCATTAGTGGTGTGCGGCCGTCGAAGAGACTTCTCTCCTCGTATAATGACGGCCACTCTCTAGTTTTTAATTCTTTTTGTGTAGCTGTGCGTGTCTTGCTAGCGACGAACAGGCGCCAACTTTTCATTATACTGTTGATTAAAGCGGCAGTGTTTGAGGCTCCGACCCCCGGTTTCGCGGGTCCTTTGCCACTTGGTTACGTCACACCATCGCGCAATTAAGGCCTCATCATGATGGCTAATTAGAAAACGCCGCTCTCGGGTTACGGAGTAGGATGACGTGTAATTGAAGAAAACTGACCACCGGCCATATGACTCCTCTCACCCTCCAAAAAGATACATTTCGGGGTGGAAATGGCGAAACTATTAACTTGAGCTTACCAAAAAAGTAATTGTAGACACTACCATCAAAGAAGTTGTAACTTCGAGCTTGATGTCTTCAGCTTTCATTTTTAACCTTTCTTCTTTCCTGTTACATGCATATTTCTTGTTTTTATCTCGACACGTGGGTAATAAATGCGATTATAATTAATGCGACCACCAGCCTCTAGCTTCCATACTACGCCCATGACGAGACAATTCTATTTTTCCAATCAGAGATGCCAGCAGCTTTATTAGTTCTTTACTAATACTCATAACAACGTAGCTATTAGAGATGACTGCTTGTCTAGAAGTTGCAGCCTCCAGCAATCATCTCAAGATTTAAACATTAGTAAAATCCAATCCGTACATGTCTTTGAAAAAAATAATATTTACCATTAGATCCAGCATGTATTTGACAGACATAGGGGTCATTTATATTGATGAAATAGCACATATCGACAAGTTTTTGTGCACGCTATTATTACGGATCTGTATAGTTAATCGCAGGTAGTAGTTAGAGATGATGTATGTTTTCCGCAACCAACGCTATGGACACGATTGCGTATTTTTATGGGTAGATAACACGCTTGCTTACGCATTAGTACTTGCTCCATTAGCTGCCTAATTAAAAGCTCAGCGTGGCAAAATTGGGCACTTTCGCTCCAGGAAAAAACGCTTTGGGGTGGGTGAACTCTTCGGCGGCGTCTTCTTGGGTCGATATCTTGGCCGCCAATCACAGTGCCACTGGGCGTCGCCGACCACGTCTTGCCGCATTGTGTCGGACCATCACTCAAGGGTCTTCTGAAAGCCCTCGGCAATCAAATAATAAAAGCGCATAATGGAAGAAGCTACTACTGGACCCGGCTCTCTCGAAGGTCACCCTCTTGTTAATTACTTCCTAACTGGAACCGCTGTGAGAACATTTCGACCATAATTCAAAATATTAATCGATACCGAGTTATTTAGTGTGATGTTGTGTGGTCGGTCTGTAAATTTTAGATGAATCCCTTCACACATTTCAATTTACATTTAAATCAATCGATACTCGGGGACTAAATTGATACGTATAAACAACTTAAAGTACCTAGTTTATAATTTGTAAATCCACTGAAATCACTGAAAATTTGATATTCAATTGGGTTGTCTTTGTTTCAGGAGCATCCGAGCTTGCGGGGGACACCCCTGGCGATGCTAGCCGCCCAGTGCAACAAACTCTCTAGCAAGTCGCCTCCGCCTCTGGCAGACGCCGCCGTGGGAAAGGGCTTCCATCCATGGAAAAAAAGTCCACAAGGCGCTCCATCACCCGGCAGCACCGGTGTTTCTTCGTCAAGTTCCTTGCCATCTCAAAGAACGTCATCGTCGAACCCAACGTACTCCAGTCGATCAGTGATGACATCTTGCTCAAGCGTACCGACCACGGCTTCTTACGGAAGCGACCTGTACTTTCCGGGAGCAACATCACAACCGGCTGTGGCAGACAACTCTCACGTCCATCATCATCAAAGTTCGTTGTTGGGCAAAGTTGAAGGAGCCGCTACAGCTCATCATTTGGGCTCGGTTTATTCGCGTCATCCGTACGAATCTTGGCCATTCAATACAATGTCGAGTGCCACACACCACGGAGGAATTAAAAGTGATTCTGTGACTTCCGCCAACGCCTGGTGGGACGTGCACTCAACCGCAGGCAGTTGGTTAGATATGAGTGGAGCTGCAGGAATGCACGCTCAAATGGCTGCTAATTACTCAACGGATTACTCTAGTTTGACGCATTCTTTGGCTGCTTCCAATCATCTCTTGTCATCAGGACAGCATTTGCTGCAGGATACCTATAAGAGTATGTTACCGGGGGCTCAATCCGTTGGTGCGTCTTTTGGATTACACGCGACTGGTTCTACCCCATCGCCCACATCAGGAGCCGGAGGTCTTCCTCCGCAAGTACCATCACCAAGATCGCAGCGACGCTACACTGGTCGCGCCACTTGCGACTGTCCAAATTGCCAAGAAGCCGAAAGACTGGGACCTGCAGGTGTTCACCTAAGAAAAAAGAACATCCACAGCTGCCATATACCAGGCTGTGGTAAAGTATACGGAAAAACCTCTCATTTAAAAGCTCATCTTCGATGGCACACTGGTGAAAGGCCCTTCGTCTGTAACTGGTTATTCTGTGGCAAAAGGTTCACAAGATCCGACGAACTACAGCGTCATCTGAGAACACACACTGGCGAAAAAAGGTTCGCATGTCCCGTCTGCAACAAGAGGTTCATGAGATCCGACCACTTAGCTAAACACGTTAAAACTCACAACGGTAACGGGAAGAAAGGCAGTTCAGATTCTTGTAGTGATTCAGAAGAAAATAGTCAAAGTGATATAACAAATAACGTGAATTCACCGGCTTCGATAAACCAAACGCCGCCCCCGTCGGCGCAGATGCCGGGTTTAGATATGGTGACAGGTTTGGACGTTAAACCCCCCGGTTTGGTTTGAGGCCGGTGGGGCCCTGCGCTACTTTATCCAGGCTATCATCGTTAGCGTGCGGCCCCCATGTGATACGAACTTGTTTCTCAATGTTTGTACATAAAGTGAATGGACGGAGCTTTAGTTATCCTTTTGCTAATTATGAAAATTTATTGTATATAATATAAATATTTAAATATTTTACATGTATAAGTGTCGGCAGAATTACGGTGAATGAGAAACGTGTCTACAGTGTGTCCACATATCAACAGTTTTATTTTGACAGCTTTGTGTTATACACCTTAGGATTTTTCTGACTAAATTACTTATGGACTTAATGTTAAGATTTCTATCATGTTTCTCTTTCCGCCAAAGAAGCTGTAATCCTGTAAATTTTATTGTAACTATATCTGTAAATTATTCTATAAGAGCTTTTGTGAACACGTTGACAGTGAATATAATTTTCAGTCTAAATATGCCTTTCATTTCACAAACAGTAAATATATTAAATAAAAAAAAAGATAAGTTCCTGATAAAGTGATAAACGGTAAGTGAATAAATTAGTGTACTACTAAAAATATTTCAAAAAAACACTTTTCTTCTTCTTATAAATCAATTTTCCCATGTTAGTTAAAAAAAATAGTGTCTTATCTTCGGGTTGTTCTAGTTATTATATAAATTACAAGGTTTTTGGTAACAGTCAAAACAAGATGAGAAACCGTCATCGCTGCTAATAATTTTACGAAACACTTTAGGTGAGATGAGAGGTTCCAAAAATTTTTAAGCTTATTTAAATCAATTCTAGTCTATATTTGTATATCAAATCGTTACATTTTGAAATTAACTAACAAAAATTCGAGTAAATTACCCCTAAATAATAATTGAGAAATCAGAAATCAAAACATTATTCTTGGCAATTTTTTTCTAGACTTTCACCTATAAAGAAGCTTTGTTCTATAATTATTACTAATTTAATGTCCATTAATGAATAATAATTAATTAGCTAATGACTGTTAGAACTAGAAGTCATTAATCTATTTTCTATTAAGTTAATAGAGAAACATTTTAATTAACATACCCCCATATTTTAATCATTTATCAAAACTGTTTGTACTTACATGAACACCTTGCAAAAAATTTGCATAGGAAGAATGTTGTTGCAACTTTAAAATGCTTCTGCAATACAGTTTTTTTCAATCTTTATAAAATCTCACCCCGTAAATGTCACTTTTTCTGTCTGACTGGTACTTTAAAATTGACGAGTTATATGAAAAATTCCTTTTTTATTTTTAAGATTTTTAAGTATATGTATTACTACAACTTATTTCCACTTGTTAACCTTGTCGTGTATGAGTTACGATTACATAAATTATTGTTTGAAGTTCAAAGTTTAATAACTGCGTGTTGTTTATCTTTTACGAAGAACCTATCTACATTAAAAAAAAAATGTAACAAAAATAAATATTTTTATGTTGTTTTAAGAAATCATGAAAATTGCAAAAAGCATGTTGAAAAAGTTTCTTATCTGGATATGTTAAAGTTTTAAATTTTATCTCCTACGTTTATAGTTTCTCATAAAAATGTCACTACTTGAATATACTTCCTTAAGACAAAACTAATTAATTTTATTACACCTAGCTACGTATTGATGAAACAAATCCGTCAAAGTGAAGGGTAAACAACACTCTAAATTTTTCCTCATCTGACAAACTTTCATTTTAAAACACATAAATAAACTTTCTCTGATAAATGAAATCGATTCTGTCGATACAAATCTTTCAACCTGCAAACATTAGTAGCAACTTTTAATTAAGCGGCGAGTCTCCAAGTTCTCCAGAAGTCTATAAAAACAGTGATAAAAAGCTCAGTAGTATGAGACAAGGATAAATAGAGATCAACCGCTGAAAGCTCTAAAGTGAATTGTTCCGCTCCCCGGAGTCGGTTTAATCAGGAGACCCCCGGAGTTCGCTTCAATTGAGCTCTGCTTAATGGAAACGAATAGTGCTCGTGTCGCTTTGTTCAAATTATATCTACAATTCAAACCGCACTGCATGATTTCATTATGTGCGCTAATATCGTTTTCCTCAACTGAATTTATCAGATTATCGAGAGGCAAACTGTTATTGTCGTTCGTAATGGAAGATACTCGGTTTAAATTAAGAATGATAGTAATAAGAACGAGGATGGCAAAAAAATTACTCAAATAAAAAAGTGTCTTTTACTATATTCATTAATATTGATAAAATGAAAATCCATAGTCTAGAGGGGAAAAGTTTTGTCAACAAACTGTTTTGTGAAATCAATGGAAATGTTTCTTTAATCAATACCGTTCATATTAATGAAAACAGTTTCATTGAAAATTAAATATTTGCTCCGTCTATTTACGGTTATCTTTTATTTTTGTTACAAATATAAACTATCATTTAATAAACATATTTATTTAATGAATTAGGCATTAACATAGTTGAATAGTATAGCAGAGTTCAAAACTTTTAGAACTGATTGATTTATTGGTTCATGTAACTGAAAAATTTCCAGTAGCAATATTTTATGTAAAAGCATATGATAACGTTGAAAATCAATTAGCGAATTAAACCAAACATGTTTGCTCACAACCCCCACCCCCTCTGCTCCAGGATGGTTAACGACATGACACATAAATTATCCGAGGGTTCTATACAAGCATGAAAATCATGCACTTAATAGAGGGGACCTATGACAAATTTCATCGAATTAGGCATTGATAACAACCCTTAAGATTTATTTAGGGCTGCTGTATCTCGATTTCAACAATTTTAATTGAACGGAAGCTCGTCAAATAAATAACTCAACCCGCGCATAACCGAAACCGATGTCTTTTTTTCATCTTTCAGACGCTGTATTAACTTTCGTATGATATAGTGAGCCTTTGACAACTCTTTCGTGTTAGCACTCTTTTTTTTCAGCAGCTCGTGCAGGAAGCCGACGAAAGTGAAAAAGTGCCGGGATATGACAGACGCGACTTGCCAGAGCATGTCATGTGGATTTTAAAATAAAGAATGAGGTTAGAGTGTCATTTAGTTAGTTTTACAAGGCTCTGCTTGGCTCCCAAATAAATTATTCCATCATCACGTTGGGCTATTTAAATTACTGTGAAAAATTGATGTGATTCTTCACAATTAAGAGGCGTTTACTTTTGGTTTATGTTAACGAGACGAAATTAGACGCAGTCATTTCGATAATGGTTTCTGAAAAACGGATTTAATGGTATTAAAAAACTCGTTAGCGAAGGACCAACTTTGGGATCTAGAGGCTACACTAATAATAGGATGTGGATATGGGAATTTTTGATTGAGCAGATATCACCGATCGTAAAAAGGCGTATTTTTTAATTTCACTCCGCACTGCTGTAATTTCGAGTTCCTAGAAGATAACTTCCTCTGATTACAGCAAAAAGTGCCTGTATTTTAATATTTAAAGAAAAATGTTCTTTCAAGAAATCCAGCATCAATTAATTTCCGTTAGATACCACTTTTTTCATAATCGCTAGCGGTGAAGCATAAAATGCATGTGTTAATTTAATAATTTTTCTTTTTCTGCATTAATAATCATGAGATACAGATAATAATCTTAAATGAAATTAGCGCATGGTAAATAAAGGTGACATTTTCATGACATGGTTTCTCTTAATGATCATCATTAAAAGTAATTTATGCTCCTAATAACGTGCAAAAAGTATTGGCATGCGGTTAAGTATATTAACTGAAAGGTTAGAATAAATTATTTCAGTGACCACACGTAATACCAGAGTCTCCATCTTCCACGAATAATACGAACTAAGGTGAGAGCGTGCATATTTAATAAATAAGCCATGGCCTAAAACATACAATTTTTCTTAAATTTTATATTAAGCAATAACTTGCAGCTGCTAAACTTTTAAAATTTTGAACTTGTCGATTTGATCGCGTCGTAAGTAAAAACAAGAAATACCACCTTTCTACACCTAACCAGTTCTAATGACGTTGTCTAAAATTGCAGCTTGTGCAAATAACACATCACAGTCCGAAACAATAACAATATCGACGCATAGTCCTTAATTGGAGTTGTATACGTTGTTTAATTCATTGTGGAACCTGTGAACACATTCTGTACCCTTTAGCGGCCCGTTTGAAGTTTCGCAAGTCATCGGAGCCACTGTTACATGCATCATCATGATTAATTTACTCGGATTGTAGCCATCATCCCTCTGAAACACCCCCTCCTGCCCTCGCACGACGCCCTCCTCTTTCTAGCTACAATACGATACGATAAAGAGCATCCTCGGATCAAGTTGTAATCATTAGGTTTCTATGGATATTTCACACAACGTGAACAGGAGTCGTCTGCTTGATTAAGTTCGATGTATGGATAAGCTCTTTTAATTTCATTAGCTATACTTGTGTAGATTTTCAATGTGATACCATTATAACAGGGGTGGGTATAATTTGGCGCAATTCAATTCACCAGGTGTAAATTACGATATTGGCTCTGGACCGTCATTAAGTCGCCATTATTATTTCAACACAAGGTATGGTGAGTTGTGCTAATCATGTGAAAAACAAGACTGGGTACAAATGTTAAATTGCAGATTGCTATCTCAGTAACTAGTGACAGATGCGTGTTATACTGCGAAAAATGCCTATTCTACATCATCAGTTTCTAACAAGAATATGAGGAAAAACTAACCTATCCGCCAGTTTAGCTTCTAATACCTGTAAAATAATAATACTCATTACTGAATACTGAAATACTGAAATTATTGTCTGATCAAGTAGTAACTCTCACTATTCTACGTTATAAATCTTCATTCGTAAATACTCTTTGTAATAAACCCAATTGCCAAAACTAATAAATTCTATATTATGATCAACAAAAATAGAAAGTAGAAACAAAAACATCTTTTATCAATAGAAACTTTAGAATGGTAAAAAAAGTACTTACATCGTAAAAACCAGTGAAAATTGTTATTAGAATTTCTAGAAAAACAAAAAAATAATACTTCAAATTATAGTACGTATCACAAAATTTTACGTTTTCATATTTTTAGACTTTCAGGTTCTTAGAACCCAAGACTTAAAACTCTCTTTGGCCTCTTCAGCTCTCAGGTAGCTAAGCTCGCGAACTCTTAGGTCCTCACCTTTAAGATTTCCCATTTTCCCAGAGATTTTAAATTTACTAAACTTCACATTTGTATATTTTTCAGTTGGAAAATTCTTAGACTCTCAAGTTCTCAGGTGTTCAGTTTTTAATTGTCCATTTTCCATTAGGTGTGGTTTCTCTATTTCAAGTTTGCGAATTTTCAAAATTTTAAGCCCTATTTCTCGAATTTTAAGTTTTTCAAGATACGATCTTTTTAAAACTTTTTAAAAATTTCTTAAAGTTCTAACATTTCAGTTTTTAAAATCGTTAGATTTTCAAATTCTCTCTCTTAGAATAAAACGATCCCAGATTTTTGTGCTTTTTTGTCGAATTGTCAGCTCTCCGGGTTTCTAGATTTTTAGGTTCCAAGAGAATTTTTAGATCCTTACGTTTGAACAGAATGTTATTTGGATTCTCAAATTTTTAAAAATCCAAGAATCTAAAATTCCAAAAATCTAAGAACTTAAACATATCAAAACCGAAGTATCAGAAAAATTAATAATCTACAAATCTTAAAAATTAAAAATATGTGATAACCTTAAAAACTGCGAACCTGACACCCTGAGAACCTGAAGATGTAAGAACTGACCTGTAACTGAAAATCTGGAAACTTAGGACCCAAAATGTTTTAAATCTAATAATATAATAGCCTGATAATATCTGATCTTGAGAATTAGACAAATTCAATATAACAAGACCTGATCCAAAAACCTGTAACTTTGCAAATTGAGAATTTAAAATCTTTAGAGCTTGAACACCGCAGAAGTCCAAGAATGAGAGACAAAGACCAAGAATATTTTCTTAACGGATTCAGTGCTGGAATTTTACATTTTAATTGTGAATGGTTTTGTTAATAAAAAAGTGAAAACGTGACGCAAAACTTGTAATGAAAACTTAATTTGAAAGGTTACCATCATCAGATTGCCACATTTACTTTTTTGTACAAAATTTTGAATGTGGTAATTATTATGTAAGAACTTGGAAATCGTGTTAATTTTCTAGTTTTTGTTGTTTTGCGTGAAGAAATGTATGAAGTTCAATTTTAAATTGCAAAAGTAAGAAAACTTTTTTTCTTTTACAAACTCAAATTTCCTTCTTGTATTTTTTTAGAGAATAATTTTTCTTTGATTTTTGTTGAGCCACGTCGA
Source organism: Cynaeus angustus (assembly GCA_030157275.1). NCBI lineage: Eukaryota > Metazoa > Arthropoda > Insecta > Coleoptera > Tenebrionidae > Cynaeus > Cynaeus angustus. The sequence continues at coordinate 18,209,365 of CM058062.1, forward strand.
CGATAATTATTTTCTTTAACTTCCTTTACTACTTTTTTTTTCTTTATGAAATAACGATAGAATATTAATCAGATTTTTTCTGACTTTACGTTATTTATTTTCCCAAAAAATTATATCGTAAGTCGTTTTTGTGACGACTTTTGCAACATCTATAGCCAGAAACTTCTTTATCTCTTACATCCAATGCTTGAGTTACAGGCAAACTGATTGTAGAAGTTTGAGCATTCTTTGGCATAATTTCCTGAAAATTTTAATGTTACTTCTTTTCGAGTGAATTTCCACTTGGTTCTTCTAATTTAGATGTTACGTTTATTAATTTAATTTCCAATTTGAGTACTTCTTTTCTCGTTTTTGATTTCAGCAATTTTATGACTTCCATCTCGTCATGACAGATGACCGTTGTTTTTTAATCGCACGTTATAATTCTCCCTAAATTCATAACATCTTAAATCGAGTACAACAGCGGTGTACTTTGACTCGTAGAACTTAAATATATCATGTCATATTTCATCCACCATAAATACCCCAGATTTGATCCAAGTGTCCACCGTTTACAGCGAGACCGCCCAATTTAAGAAGATAAACTATGTCTTGGTCGCTTTTCCAGTTTCACAGATGGATTGGAAACATTACAGCGGTGTGCGAGCTTACACACATCATTTGTCAACTCGAAATACCTCGCTATAAATATGTGGTGCTACAGTATGACACGACGGAACACTTTGTCATATCGCTATGTGTTGTAGTGAACGGTTGTTTTAGTCGTTCGCACTTATGTTTCATATTTTAACGATCCGTCGAGCCATCTACTATGTTTCTACATGATGAATTACTATGACGGTTAGACGTCGAGTAATAGTAAACAGCTGCTAAACTCACTTTATTGTAGAACTTTTCCGGTAATTAGTTATTTTTAGGTGGCGATAATGCCAGTGACATCTTCATTTACTTTTGTAGGATCAAAATTTGCTTAGGATTGAAATTTTGTTTGAATTATTAATTACTGAGGCGTCAAAGCGCAGGATTTCTCGGATTTCTAAGAATCTTGAGATCAAAGGGACCGTGGTGACCTCACAAGCTCTTAATTTTTGTCCGGAACTCAACGTGTGCTTTACAATAATATACAGGATATATCGGTTACATAGATCAGTTTACAAACTGTCAAACTCGTTATTTTTACTAGCACGTTCCAAGAATACAGCCAATTAACAGTGGGACACAATCTGTAGTAGCTTTTATAGTTAATTGGATCCGAAATCTACAGACGTAAGTATAAAATGCAATTTTCACGGAAATTTACTAAGAATTTCCTTTTTTTGTTTGGTTTTAAAACCGTTCTGAGTATTTGTTTTCAGTTTTGCTTGATTTCAATTTGGTGGATAATAATTAAAACAACAAAAATTGTACTTTCTGAAATACATAAATATATTTTTTAATTTGTCCGTCAAACAAAATAATTGGCAATAAAAGTCGCCCGAAAAGTTTTTTAAGCAGTCAATTTTGCAACTTTCTGAGCAATTAAAAAAAGAATTAGAGGAGAAAAATGATATGTTTCTAAAAATTTGTGAAAGCTTTGCCCTTTACTGTTACAAAATATATTTTTGTACTTCATCATTTGTAAATGTGTAACATATAAATGCATTTCTCCATTATTAAAGTGCTTTTCAAGATTTTAACACCACGTTCGCATGCAACCAGCAATACAGTAAATTACACACCTGAGGCAATCTAAATAACCTTTTATTTCTTGATAAAAATTTTAAAAAAACTGATAAACATGTTATGGGTAAACAAGACGTAAAAAACAAGTTTTTGAATTCATAAAAAGATTATGAAATCCACCGAATAAAAAGACATTTTCAAACTTTAGTTTGAACTTTTAGTGGGTTAGTCATTTTCCAAAATTTTACTACAATTAAGCGTTTTCTTTTATTTTGATTCCGTAAGTACTATAAAGACTATTACTACTATAACTTGGCCGGAAAAATGTTGAGTTATTAATCCAAAACTGTGATTTTAAAAACCTTCGCCCAAGAGTCTCAGATTTAAAAATATAAGATCTAAGAACAGATCCACGCACCATCCAGAGAGTGTAAAGAAGCTAGAAAAAAATCTCAAAATTTAAGGTTTGAGAACCTATAAAAAAATTAGAAAAATACGAAAATTTGGAAATCTCAATTTAATATTTAAACATTTAAGATCCAGATGAAAGTCTTGAATTTAATTGTTGAAGATTTTGCAACTTTAGAATTACAATTAATAGATCAATTATAAAATGTTTCAGTTTCATTTATATGCCAAGCTTTGACGTATTTTAATTCTTACTAGAATTTTTCGGTCTATTTTCTAGTATAGAGAGAATCCAAAAAAAAAATACGCTGATTTAAAGAATCTATAAGATCAACAAATAGCAAAGAATACCTACAAAAAATTTAACGATAATGTAAACAACCTAGAAAAATAGATGAAAAAAACACTAAAAACAGTATAAAAAATATGGAAAGTAATGAAAATTTAGAGAATATAAAAAATTCTAAACATTCGAAAAATCTTAAAAATCTAACAAAAATCATAGAACATAAAGAGAATATCAAAATCAAAAAAAATGTGATTTCTTATTTCAAAGATTAATTGAAACAATCTAAAAATGCCAAAGGTGAAAATCTGAAAACCAAAAATTATAGTAGGCAAAAATTTAAAAATTAGAAATTTAAGATCTGAAAACGAAACTTTTGTCTAATTTAGCTTCTGGGAGCTGGGAACATCAGAGAATGTTTATTATAAGACTATCGGCTATTGATAATTTTAGGATCTTATAATCTTATCTTACTGTAGAGATTAGAATTTCAAAATCCAAGATGTATAAATCCAAACCCTAGGAAAATCAAAATTTGATAAATTATAAATAAAGAAGCAGATAATATAAAAATTTGAGAACAAACTCCAAGAAATCTCAGGACATTTCTATATAATAAAAATGTAGGTTTCATTTGCTTAAAGTCCCAGAATTAAATTTTGAAGTTCCTGTAATTGCGGATTTAAAATTAATAGATTTAGTGAAAAATACTTACAGCTTCAAAATGTTAGTTTTCTTCATCTACCAAATTTCTACGTTTTGAACAATAGATGGATTCCAAACAATCTAATAAATTTAGTAAGGAATCTAGAAAGTAACAAAACTCTAGAAGATTTGCAGAATTTTAGGAACATACTAATTCAAACGGTCTAAAAAGAGATTCTAAAACGTCCCTTTGAAAAATTTTAAAAATGTGAAAAATACGGTACATCTAAACAATGTAAAAATTTTACAAAATGTAGAAATAACAATAAATAAAAAAATTGTGAGTTTTCTGGGAAGTTCATCTTTTGATTTAAAGTTTAAAAATCCAAAATCAATTCCAGAATTTGGAGCATTAAAAAGTCTATTTTTTTTTTTCGAAAATTGACTCAAGTTTTGCTATTTATATAAAATTTGAAGATCTGCCATTACTCGATGCAATCTAAAAATTTTAGAAAATTGAATGCAAATTACAATAAAAATAGAAAAAAAAAGAGTATTCTCAAAATATTGATTTTAATTTTAATAAAGACAAAAGTATTTCGGTCTATTTTAAAAGAAATTGAATACGAAAACTCCAATTTATCATCGATGTGTCGTTATTTCTATTAATCTTCCCTAAAAGGCCCTTTGTTTCGAGTCGTTGAAATCTCGTGCTCAGTGCACAAAAGCACACATCTGTCCCACAGACGTCCTCCGCCTCCCGGATCACTAACGAGTCCCGTATCGGAGGCGGAGAAATCGACCTCCGAACATTCTTTGTTTCCTCAACAGCCTCACATAGCTTTATTAATTAAAAAGACGTCGTCGATAACAACATTCTGTATAATCGAGCAAAGTAATGTCCACAAACAAACACCACCACAGCTGTCAAGCGAATTAATTCCTATTTATCAAAGAGGTGTGTCGTTACTCTCCTAACAAACAACTTCATCGCAATTAATTTACGCATTTATGAACATGTCTTTATGATCTTATCGCTTCACTGGTTTTCGCTTTTTACTAATTTAATGGCATTGTTTTTTAATTACGCGACAAACCGCCGGGAGCTTTTCGAACTTTCGGTGAGCTTTTTAGCGCGGCTTTGACGTCGTCACCATTCAAGTCTTTTATTAAGGAGTGTTTTGTGTGGTTTCCATTATTGGCTTAGTTGGGTTCGAACCGAAACATGCCGGCATTATTAAACTTATCAGATGTTTTGTCGAGGGACAATTTTTCAATTTATCAATAAAGAGGGAATTTAATAAATTCCCACCAAACCTCTCTATTTTCCCTCACCTCATTCATAATTAAAATCATCAGATGTTTATTTCGTAGCAATTTTTCTTTTGTTTGTAATTCATGATAAATACAAGGGACGCAACACCGACTAATGTTTACGGATGAATAGTTTATGAGACTCGTCTGTAATTTCACTATTTTTAAAAGGTTACGCTAATAAAAACTGTCTCCCATTATTCCGTAATGATCTTAACAGCAAACAAAATTGAAATTCATCGAAAGGTCGTCGTTTGATCTTGTCAGTGTGAAAAAGGCGAGCACGCGCCGCGACGACCGTCGTCTCATTGACGACGAACAGCGTCAGGGAGGAATTTACAATGTGATTGCTGCTTTGTAACTAGGCCTATCAAAGCTTCACTGGATCCATTTTATTATTCCTGGATTTCAAATTAACCTTCATTGTGTCTCTGCCACATTAACATTCTGAAATGCTCTTTGCCTGCGGCACTGTAAGGGGAAACGAAAAGGAGATTCTAGTAATATGTACGTAGTCAGTCGTACAATATTTTAATCTTCATCATAAGTAAAAAACACTTAAACATTACTAAATTACTACATCAATTTAAAGATAACAAACACTTTTAAAAAGATACCACCAACTGTAAATAGCAATAATTTCCGAGTTTTAAAAAGTTTAAATAGTTCCTAATCACACATCAAACTAGACTGACAGAATGTCACTTTTCAAAAAAGACTGACAAATTATTATTAACTTTGTAAACACGTATTCTTCGCATATTTGCAATAAATTGGTGATGAATACTATTTTTGAAGTTATAACAACAACCATTTAGATATTTCAGTTGGTATCTCTGACAGTTTTGTGAAAGACAGGTCTCGAAAATCAAGAATAAATTTGCCATAACGTTGTTCAACAACACATTTTTTTAATAATAAATTAATTAGCAATGTAACTATTTGTTAGTAAATTTGGGAGTTAAAAACTAAATAGTATCAGATTTTATGATTCTATAATTGTTCAATTTGTTTCTTTTAAACAACTTTAATAAACTTTTACACAAAATGATTAAAATCTATATTTTTTCGAAGTTTACCACTGTATTAATAAAATGGTAGAGTTATTAAAATAACTTGTTCGGTTATAATTTTTTTTCCTAAAAATTAAGTCAAAGATAGAGAAAACTTTCTTGAACAATTTTAAAACCAAATTCCAAGGCATGTAAAAGATGCAAAAAATTAGAAAAAAATAAATCTACACCATCCAAAGAATAAATTAAATTTAAGCGGAAAATCAAAACTAGAACATCTCAAAAATCCATAAAGAATCCAAACGAATCCAAATTTGTAAATGTACACAATACAGTAATACAGAACCCCGAAGTACCGAAAATCTGGAGATGTCAAAAATTTTGAAAAATTTAAAATCCAAAAATTAAAAAAAAATAAAAAACATTAAAAAATGTTAAATTAATAAAATCAAACTATTCAGAGCATAAATAAAATCTAAGCGGTAAAACAAAACTATAAATTAAAAAAATAATAATAAAAATAAAAAAAAAGACAAAAAATACACCTTTGTTAATATATCTATAGAACTCAAAAAAATAATACTGAAAATTTAAAAATTGGGCATATTTTAAACAATTTATTAAGTACTAAGTATTAAACTTCAAAAAATTTAAACAATCCAAGAAAATTGTTAGAAGCTCAGACTATATGAAAAAGCAGAAAATCTAAAACATCCAAAAAACTCACATTTCAACAAGTCTTCAAATAACGTAAAAAATCTAAAGAAATTAATGGATTTAAAAAATACATAATGTACTCAGAAAATTCACAAAGATGAATAAAATTCAAAAGTTCCAAAAATTTTAAACCGTTCAAAAATAGAAAATAGCCTAACTATTAAAAAAAACAAAGAAATATAGAAATTCTCAAAATTCAAACGATGTAAAACTTATAAGCTATTGAAAATGTTAGAAAGCTAATTTTTCTGAAAAATTTAGAGCATACAGAAAAGATTAAAAATGTAATCTAAAAAATCTAGAAGATCTAAAAAAACTCAAACTCAAAACAAAATTTAAAATAAAAATTCAAAAGATTCAAAAACCGAGTTAAATCTGTATAAAAAATATAAAGAATCCAAAGAATCTAATAATTAAAATTAAGAACATCTATAATTCAAAAAAAATAATAATAAAAATTCATGCATAAACAGGAGAAAATCTACAAAGTCAACAACATTCAAATTATATACAAAATACACAAAATTCAAAGGATTCAAGAAATTGCAAAAATGAAAAAATCAAGAAATTCGAATAATCCAGTGTAATCCAAACAACTCGCAGATTCTAACAATTCAAATACCTACTTTAAATATCTGAAGAAAATGTATAAAATAAAATTTCGAGCCCAGAGCGTTTTGAAAAATTTAGAATAATAGAACAAGAGATTTAAGGATACAAACAATTCAAAAAAATTGAAAAAGAACAAAGTTTGAAAAAAAAGTAAAGAAATTACATGGTATTTGAAAAATATAAAAAATTTAGAAAATTCCATAGAATTTTAAATTCAAAGAATAAAGTCCAAAACTCTAAAAAGATCCAAAAAATTGTAATAATTAAACAAATTAAAAAATGTTCGAACATTTGAAAGAACCTTCTGCATGTGTTTTAAACATTTTTAATTACTTAAAAAAATCATTCTTTAAATTTTGCGCAAATCTATAGTCAATAATAGTAGACGGCTCACTATAACGGATAATTTTTATACATTTAAACACACATACGAAAAAATAAAAAAAATAAACACAAATTGCGCTACTTTAATTAAAATCCCAAGTGTCAAAAACAGTAAATCAATCTCTAGTCTTCCAAGAACCAAACCGAAAATCAATCAAGTCAAGACACATTGACACGAGCCTTAAGGAAGGAAAGTTCATTTCTCGTGAGAACATTCAAAATCATGTAAAATCAATAGATATAATTGAACGACAAATTGCATACAAAGAAGAACAAACTGTAATTTGTTTTAATGTTTTAAATTGCTCAACAAACAACGGTATTATTAGAAATTATTCTAATCTTTAGTTCGATTTGATAATTTCGTGCATTCTATTATACAAGGCCGTTAGACTTAATTATTAATTAGTACAACTGAACTTTATCAGGAGACACTTTTTAATAGCTTTCTAGACGCTCCATATGCTACGAACCTAATTTTTTCAGACTAATTAGAATTCTTGTAAACTGATAGCGTTGTGATTTATTTGTCGCTGACTTACACGTTTCGTTGAAAATTTACTTCAGGGTAATGTGGAAGAATTTTTTAACGTGAGGTGATTAATCATAGTTGGTTTGTTTGTGACGCCCTTGACACTGCAAGATTAAAAAAAGACGTGTCGGTGACAAATTTGCAAAACAGAGTATTGGCTAATTAAATTCGAAACATATGTCAGGTTAAGTGATGCCTTGTGAAGTGACTTAAAGAATTTTTTGATTTAAGATATGTAATGAATTGATAGATGCAATTAACCACATGTTTAGGTACCTAATAACAAGTCCCAAAAGTTGTAGGCAAATTCTCCAGTAAAATTTTTTGGCAAACATTATAATTACACGTTTAAACAAAACGTAACTGATGTTATTATTTCATTATTTCAACTTTCACTTGAAGTGCCTTTTGGTAAGAAATTCTTAAATGCGAGGCCCTCAAGGAAGAGCGTCAGTCATCCACTGTAAAAACTCCAATTCACAATTTCTGTATATATTAAAAAAGGAATCATGAATGTAATAAACGCAACACATTGCGTACGTACACATATCGTAAAATTACATATATTTATTTAAGCTTCCAGCGTCTGGTCTTGTTCATGTCTGTACCGTCTTGAATTCGTGGGGCGCTAAAATAATTTCGTAGATCGAAATTACAGGATTCAAGCAAATTCGTGCTCACGTTTTCAGAAAGTCGTGTTTTTACAACGATTTGTTCAAAAGTAAAACTGAAATTTTCTGCGACAGCTTTCTGTCAAATAATTACCGTGTACGAAAAAAATACCCAGAATTTTTCAGTGGCTATTATTATGTTTCCGAGGGTGGTAAGGCCTCCAAATCTTCTTTTCGTAAATGTCCTGTAATTGAATACTTTTCGTGAACGGTCTAATAAAATTTGGGTCGACTATTATCTCTTCAGTTTCCAGTATTATGGGAACATAAAGGATTGCGGTTTTTGTCGTTTAATAGCCGCATTGTGCATTTAATAGTTGTCAAAAGTTATAATTTAACTCTTCGAACGGTCAGGGGCGTAACCGAAAGGAAACACATTGTACACAATCGAGCGGTCTATTCAATTTAAATTAAGATTTTCTAATGTTGCATTCACAATTTCGACATGTAATACACGCTTTGGGCATTTTATAACATCCGGAATGTTTACGAATTTTCACGAATTACACGAGTTTTAAGTGTGTTCGTATGTCGACGGTTTCCTTAGGATAATAAATTTTAGAAGTGTGAATTGATGAGACAAGAGTTTATTATTAGTTCGCCGGAAGTGTTAACGAGCTCAGGTATAACGAAGCACCAAACTTTGCAAGTTCATGATCAAGTAAAAGTATTTAAAGATGAAAAGAATAAATAAATAAAGCTGAAATACTAAAATTTTTAAATATATCAATAATTCGTTTGCAACAATTTTCTACTTTGGACAATTTGTGATTCAAGCCAATAGAAATAAATTTTACTGATCAACATTTTTTTTAACTTTAGTAAAGTATTTGCAATAAAGAGTATTAATCTTATATTTTTTTAAGCATTGTTAAATATAATATTGTTTAAAAAAATTATTATCGATTCTCGAAATTGTGTAATAACTTTCAAATTACTAAGTTATAAAATTTTCAATCTCTAAGACTTTCAAAACCTTTTTACAATGCTGAAAGAATCCAAGGATATTGAATTTTTCAAATAACAAAAAAACGACAAATTGCCAAAATTAACGAAACTATATAAAATTCCTTACAGGTGTTTCAAATTCTAGTTCTAGTTCTGACTAAAATTTTAAAATTTTTCAGAGTGATTTAAACAAAAAAATTAAATTATTGATGAACAATCGAAAATTTAAAAACTCAAATTCTTTTAAATTTCAAAAAATTATAAAACACACGCAAATTTTGAAACCTTAGCAGCACTGACAATGAGGATTAAAATTCGAAAAATTTTAGGATCCTAATAAATGAAGTAAAAAGACGTAATAAATACATTTAATATAAATTTTGAAACATTTAGACGCTAAAATGTCTGAAAATGTAAAAAGATTAAATTTTTCACAAGTACCTAAATGAAAAGTTCCAAAATAACACAGAAAGTCGCAATTTTAATATTTTAGACATTAAAAAAATGTTTGTTACGAGTTATAAAAATCGACTAATTTCTAATTTGCCGCTGTAACAGATTTATAACTTTTTTTCGGTTGATACTGTCAAATTTTTGTAAATTTAAGATTACAGTTTCATGCCAAATACAGAAAAAAATCATAAACAGCAAAATAACCGTGGCATTTTCTGCAATTTGAATTATCACTTTGAAAAAATGTCATTTCTGTTTAGTCTATTTGATTAGAGTGTAAAAGGTCAACTTAGAAATAAAAGTGTCACTGACCCTAAAAAAATCCCTAAATTACCAAAATTGATTTTATTTATTAAACAATTATATATTTAATATGCAAATTAAAAACTAGCATAAAAATCTACGCCAGTCATGCTGTAAATTTGGACTCGTATCTTAACACAAGTTTAAAAAAAGTTTTTTAGTGTACTATTTCACAATTGACTATAAAAACATCAGTTTGTCACATTGACAAGCAAAATAAATGTGCCTATTAGATTACCAAAACAAATCACGATAAATAATTTCCTTGATTTAAGTTTGATCAAAATTTAAAAAAATCATACATTATATGTTAGGAAAAGCTTTGTTGTTTGATTTTTTAGATACAATCTTTAAAATTTCAAGACCTTGAAATTAGCACAGATCAAAAGAACTTAAGATATATCAAAACTGAAACAATCCAGATCAAGATTAATAAAATCTATGAAAAATTTTAAGAATATAAAGATAATATAGAATATTGTGAGTTTTTTGGAAAGTTTACATCTTTCAAACTTCCATCCCTTAAAAATCAAAAAAAAAAATAAAATAAAAATATTAAGGATCTAAGAGTTTAAATTTTAGAAATCTAAGGCTTGAAATTCTAAAGCTTTGTAATCTAGAAAATATAAACTTTTTACATGAACTGTTCAAATATTCTTGAATTTAAAACCGCAAACTATTATAAATTCTAATAGGTGTAGTATCTTAGAATCCAATTTGGTAAACTAAAAATTTGAAACTGCAAGTTCGACGATTAAAATACAATGGATTATAAAAACTGTTCTACAATTGACTTGAAAGAACCTCACGTTAAAAATTATTCTGGATTCTGAAACTATTGATCTGAGAATCGAAAATCTATAAATGAAATGAGCTTCACAAATATTAGAATTGTATTCAGGCTTATACCTTCAAAATCATTTATTTCCAAATTCACAATTTAATTATAATCTAAGAAAATCAAAATAATATAATCTAAGAATTTTATGAGAATTACGCTAATCATATTTAGGTAATTTTATAAAAGTTAAATATCCGCTGTAACAACGGCTGTTAATAAAATTTGATTTTGTAATTCTTACTCGTTACAAAATATTACTAGGCATTTCGTGTTTTTTTTCTTGAGCATTGACTTGAATAAAAACATAGATAGAAACCTCATTATTACTGCCACAACAAACACCTCTGAAGATTTCCTGGAAAATAACCTTCTATTATTCTTCTTACCCATCATTCATTGTATTTAATTATAAAGTAGTAATTAAACAAACATTTGTCAGCGACCTGCTTTCAGTGACCACTTTTCCATTTATTTCATTGTTTTAAATGTTACGGCTCGTCAATGTCAACCGAAATTAGTAATTTGGCTCGCTGTGTCTTCAAATAGGTTGTCCAATACGCCCGCAGGCGGATTTTGACCGCCGATAGGCGGTAAGGGGTGGAAGAAGGCGGCAGAAATGCGAAACAAACTTCATTCACAATAGCAATGCAGATACTTTCATTACGATCCGTAATTATATACTGGAAGCTTTTACCGTTCTACCCTCCGTAGAATAAAAGATTAGCTACTAAAAGTATAACGTCGTAATAACTTGAATTATTGGCTGCCGTACATTGCTTATATTATATAATATTCAAGTATTAAAATTAGACAGAATCATGTTTTTGGTTCTCAAAATAGTGTTGCGGTCTCAATGGGCGTGATTCTATTCAAATTCATAAGTTTGCAGAAAAATTACACGCAGCCGCCAAAAATTTGTCAACATCAGTCGATTTTATTGTTGTCGCACCTTTGCAGAGGATGGTAAACCCGCCCTTTAACAAATCATCCCCGACAATGCCGCGAACTATTTTGTGTATCAAATCGGGTAATTCCAGAGGCAGGAGGGTAACGCCTATGACACGGGAAAAAACTGGAATTATGGATGGGATTCTGACAAAAAGCAACGGACCAAACACCTGGTTTTATTATAAGGCGAGGAGGACATTCTCTGGGAGGCGTGTGATGACATATAACGCTTTACCATGACCTCCTCCTTCGATGTTCCTGGGAAAGGACAATGAATCCTGTTTTTTATTCACGCCCAAGATGATACAACAGGGTTGGGTTTTGTCTTTAAATTGTTGTTAGGATGACCCATGATTTATCTTCAACGAAATATTTCGGATTTTTGTTATTTACTGTCTCCTCGACTTGTGTAAACTTTACAATGAGCTGCATTATTTGGATGTGAACATATGTCTTCCTATTCACGTACAGGAGCTAACAATTAACTTTATTTGTCAGTTAGAGAGCTTATAAATGGGCCACCAAAGACGATAATGCAGACAAACTACATCATTTCAACAGTAGTGTGTTGTATTGTGTACGATGTTCTATAGAAGTATAGAAGTTTGCTTAGAGATTTACAACTTGAGTTCTACAACGGCACAAATACTGACTGAAATTCCACAGTTCATGACAATGATAAAGCATTATTCATATTTGATTTTTGCGGACTCATTTGTGGGAAAAACTTGAATGAAGTCAAGGTTATGCTAATTTTTAGAAAGAAATCTCTAAAAAAAAAGACGAAAAAATCAACCAAACGCGCTTTATTCTACATAAAATGTCAATGCTGAAATATCATGATTAATTCGGTTAAAACTTTTTCACTGGAGATCAATGCTAATTTGTGCCAAGACGCTAAGATATATATTTTTTTTATTCTACAAATATTTAGACCGTTTTTCACACAAATCTGTAAACAACGACAACAAGACATTATCCGATTAATCTGAATAAAGTTTTGTACAAAAATATAGAATCAATATTTGAAAATCATAGCTTCCGTAATAATCGATTAAACGATAATTTATATTGAATCATCTATAAAATTCCCATGGTCGGTCATGCTTCACATCAATACGTCTTAAACGTAAAAGTAACCTAATGAAAGGTTTCTCATTTAATTTAATAACAGACAATAACATCCTAGCAAAATCGTTTCTTGAGTAAGCAGCATCAACCGTGAAGAGGATTCGATCCAATAATATTAATTTGGTCACATTTTCCGTTGGTGTACCTACAGCGTGTCTCCTCCACGGTACTTATGTGAACCAAACACATGTGTATCCTACTTGCGTTCCACAATAATTATTGATATTAGTCGGTTACTCCTATCATTTTCCGTGCATTGTACAGGAAAAAATAACCAGCAAATTACATACAATTTTTGTGAAACATATGCGATGAACTTAGATGCCTATTGTTACATATCGGTACGGCAACTGCCGTTTTTTATTTAAATTTTTACATCCCGACATGCGATGCTATTATCTCTTTATTTTTTAACTAAGAATTACTTCTTACGTAATTTCATGACAATTTCTTAATTTGTTGCGTTTCAATATTTCAAATGACATACGTGTATGCAAGTCGTATCCTTATGCATTATAGACACATAATGACTATAGATTTAGTTGTTTTCTCAGTATGTAATTATTTAATGACCGTTGCTAGGGATTTAATTATTGAAATGAAATACGAGGTATTCTGGTTGCGACGTATCATATTTTTTATGTTTAAGTGATCATAACGAATCTGAAAAGTGTCATTTGCTCCATAACGAATTAGTTTTGAAAACAGCTGCAACTTGGGGGCCCAAAATGCAACCCGTGACAAATAATGTGCATGGAATGGGGCGTGCATAACATTATTTTTAAAAGAGGCAGAGGTGGGTAGCCAGATCTTAAACAAATAGAAAGCAAGCATTTAATTTTGTTTTAAATTTGAATATTTTAATTTAAAAGTATATTGTCAATATTGAATTGCATGTGTACACAGAACTGACGAAGTTTGATGTTAAAAAATGGGAGGAAAGGATGAAACTAGAATTTTTAGGTAAATGGCAAATTTAAAACATCATATTATTAATAAAGAAAATATATGCAATAGAATATTGGAATTCTTTATTTTGTCTAAATTATTAAATTTTTTGTAGCCCATGAACTCTTGGAAACTTTGGATCCTACAGATTTTTAAAATTATTCAGATTCAATAAATTATTTAGATAGCTGTTACAAACTTGCAGTCCGATAAATAAATTTGATTATTATATTTTTCTGAATTTTTCACAACCTTTTTGTACTTGTATCTTAAGTTTTTCCAATTATTTAAAATTTTTATTAAGTATATCATTTTCCGGATACTCTGTTAGATAGTTAAATACTCTCTGATTTCTCTTATTTTTGTAAATTGCGCTAAATTATTTATTTTATTTACTTCTCCGTCTATCTGCCGTAACGTGTAAGACGTTGTAAACTTGTGTTTATTCCCGTTACTACTTTTTTCTCGAGATCTTTTAATTTTGCGTTAACAACTTTACTTCCTTCCAAGGTACATTTTTTATTTCTTTCAACCATTTTTTGCGTCGCCTTCCTTTTCTATTTTTCCGCAGCACTTTTGTTGCGTACATTTTATCTATGGTTCTATCTTCTGATTTTTTGTAAACGTACCTATCCACACCACGTTCATGATATGGTCTAATATGAGGTTTATTTCCAGTTTATCCTTTATTTTACGCAAGAACATCATTTGCATCGCATTTATTCTCTGTCTATGATTGTTTGTTAAGGTACATGATTTGCTACTGGCGGTCTGTCTTATCACTTTTTTGATAATATCCTAATTTATTTTTTCGAAACTTCTTTATACTCTAAGAATGTTTTTTTAACAGTTTTATTCTTTTCATTTTATTGTCAATTTGCTTGGGTATTCCTCTATTTTTGCTATATTACATTCATTATTCTTGTAACTTTCCGTATCTGTTACGATGATCATTCTCTCTATTATTTATAATTATTCTCATATTTAGTGTTTTGAGGTTTTCATACGAAGTGATTTTTTTTAATTTAATTTTTCAGATTGTTCAAAATTTTCAAAATGTTTTCAAAAATCTTACTTTGAATTCTTTTGCATTGTTTACATCCTTTATATTTGAATTATATTGAATTCTTTACATTGCAAAGTTCGTTGTTTTAAATTAACTTTTAATTCTTAAGTTTTTACTTTTTTTTTTTAATTCTATAGGTATAATTATGTAGTAAAAAAATCACAAAAATAGTTAACATGATAAAAATCTAAATGTTAATCGTCCAAATACCAAGAAATTAATAACTTATTTAAAAATTAGTTCCATGATTTGAATATTTAATAAAAAAAATCAAAAATTAAAAAAACTAAAAGACACCTAAATAATTCATAACTAGGAATACTTTTTACCGTTTTGTAATTAAGAAAATAATAATTAACATCGAAATGTTTAAATTTCTAATGATCTTTGGTATTTAAAAAGTTGAAGCAGACGAATCCCAAAATTTAAATCTTAAATATCAAATTTTTAGAAAAAAAAAATCTTTCCTGTGTGTTTAAAAAACGTTCTAACCATAATCAATTTCTTCGTTGATTTCTGCACTCAATTCGTTTTATACATTCTATGTTTTTGTTATATTTTTTAATTTATAGCGATTATCTTAATTTTTCGCATCAGCTTTAGAATCCTTTTTTCGAAAATATTCTATTTTTTTATATCCTTTAAAATTACATTTTTTTTTAAATATATAGACAATTTATTTATCAGTTCTAAGCAAATTACCAGTTATTTCATTATCTTTCAACTTTTTATATGTGTATTTCTATGGAAATTGCTATAAACTTATTTTAAGGTGGTTTTAAATATTATAGAAATATGTAAAATATGCAACTCATTTATAAAATATGAAAAAAATATCTGCAACATACAAGTGTGCAAAATAAAAGTGGTAAACCAAAAATTACAGTGTATAAGAAAAAATTAAGTATCATATTTTTTGGGTGAATTTTGTTATAAGTCCATTCTGAACATTCTGGATCTATAACTAAGTTCTGATTACAAATCACATATAATTACCGTAAATATTTCTTGCTAAAAGTAAATATAAATAATTGAAGTTAAAACATAGTATTTTCAAGAAGCAACATTTTTTCCGCCAATAATTACAGTTTCTGTTAAATTACATGTAAAAGCTGTTTGCTATTATAAAACAGCTAGAAAAATCTAAAAATGAATGTGCTAGTGTTCGCTATAATATTTTCTTATTAAAAGCTACATAATTTCTCCAATTTGTTGCTCAATACTATATTTATAAAAATATTTTAAGATTTAAAAAAAGCACGTAATAATTTCAATTTTTTTCTGGCGTTTTTTGTAGTTAGAGTGGTTATAATTTACCGTTTAAATAGAATCTAAAGATAAGTCTCATTACTCGGAACGGTGGAATATTATTTCTCTATGAAAAAGTCTCTTCAACATTTCCACCGCCTTCTTACACCCCTAACCGCCTATCGGCGGTCAAAATCCGCCTGCAGGCGTATAATCCAACCTCTATGAAGAGCTCACTGAACCAAATCACTAATTTAGTTGACATTGATGAACAATGAATCTCAAATAAGCGTCCAACCCTAAAATGCAAATTCATGATTAGACGCCAGACTAAATCTACGGAATGCAAACATAATTCAACCTTCCGTCGAAGATAATTGCAGAAAAGAATTTAATAGTGCTTTTGTCTGGACGATCAATCTGAATAAATTTCGAATAGGCCGGATAAACAATAATTATGACAATAACAAATGTCATTATGTAAAAAAATAATGTCCTTTATACCCGCTTATTAGGTATTATTATAATGAATTTGAGAGAATCAACCCAATTATTGCCGTGGAATTACGTTTCGATTCACAATACTGATTTCCTAGTCGGTTAAAAAAAACATGTGTACATCATGTGTTTCATTACCTGACCAAAATATATCATTATATTACTAACCAAAGGCTTAATTATTATAATCCACGGACTTACATCGGAAGGTCTCCTGTTGGGTCTTCCTTGTCTTGTGGGGTTTCACAATTTACCGCTAGGTGTCAGGTGTTGAGGAACTGCGGTTTTCCGAAGTGCTTGTGGTGAGAAATAGGGTTCAGATGATATGTAGGTCGGTTGATAACAATGAAAATGTCGTTTTAACTGTCATTCATTTAACCGCAATATGACAGTATTTTTTGAGCTGAGCGTTAAGTGCAATATCAGATAAAATGCAGTGGTTTTTCGAAGGTATCCCGAGGCCTTCCTAGTTTTATCGGATATTTGCATTAGTAGTTTTTTGAAAAATTTTGCTTGAAAAATAGTTGAGACTAAATAACGACAAAAAAATCCTGCGGTCTCAGGATTTTCTCTTCGAGTTATTATGTCGAAACCATTTACCTAGAAGCCACCTTTTATTAGAGCAAATTTTACGTGATAAAACATAAAGATCGCGAAGTATATGTTAACATTATTTCTTAAAAAAAAGTATATTTTCTAATATTTTATTTAAAAAAAAAGGGCCCGGTTTTATCACTGTAAAATTTTAGCAAAAGCTGAGAGCTGTTTGATCAGTGTAATACCGATGTAATTGGTTGAGCTTCACATTTTGTAAAATTTGATTGGATGTTAGAATATAGCGCAAAAGAATCACAAGTTTTTTAGGTTTTCCATAAAATTTCACTTAGTCAGATTTACCTATAGTTCTTAGAACATGCAAAATAAAATTTTAAGAACAGAAGAGGAAGGTTAAAGAACATGTAAAAAAATAAAAAATATCTCAAAAATAAAATTTGAGAAATGGAGCAGGAATTCACTGAAACAATCCAAAAAAATTCACGGAAAAATTAAAGGAATGGTAAAAAATCCAACAATGAAAAAATGGCAACTATAGTTAACAAATGCAAATATGAAAATAGTAGAGAAGCAAATGTGATTTAAACAAAAAGGAAAGTTGAAAACGCGCTGACAACAAACCAAAAAAAAAACAGCGATTAGTGGAAGTGGCAGAAGAAGTAAACTTAAAGATAAACGACGAATATCACAGTATATGATAATGAGTTCACATCACAGAAGAACAGCTAGAAACAGAATACAAAGAAGAAAAAAAAAAGATAATTATCGTGGTAAATAGAGATGAATATAGTGAAACAAATATAAGATTGTTAAAGAAAAATGGAAAAAACCTGATAAAATTTAAACTATAACTAAACAGCTAGAAAAGTGACTAGACCTATACTTCTGTGCAAAGAAACAAAGTTAGATATATAAAAAAGAACAATGTTAAGAAAAATCTTTGAAAAAAACATTACCTAGGTGATCAAAGAGGGAAGAATAAAATGATTGGGACACTCAGAAAAGACCACAACACAAAAAATCTGAGAAAAAGATGATACGATGAAATGCTAAAGATGACGCAAAAACCAATTTTGAAAGTTCCAATTTGTGACTGTTTTCAGATGCCGTTTTACGGTTTCCTGATTTTCTGGTAATAAATAACGTACCTACATTTAAAGCTTGCGCCAATTTTTAGGTCTTAAAAATTTTTGAATTTATTAATTTTTCTCGTCCAAAAGCCAAAAGCCAAAAGTTTTTTTTTGTCGAAATTGAGAGTGTCTTTTTATTTCTGATACTATAATTTTTATCATTTATGATTACCTATAACAATCATGCAAGCCCAGATTTTATCTGAACAGTTAGAAACTATGTGGAAATCTTGCCCAACAACCTATTTAATTCCCAACCAACCCATGGTCCTACCAACCAAACCCAGCTGCATCGTCTTAAGAAATTGCGCAAATCCCACAAATTCGATTCAAAAAACCGCAAAACTTTCGTCTCGTAAGCAAATGAAGTTTTAATTTTCCCCTAAACTAATTAAACAAGACATTAACCACAGGAAGTGGTTGCCCATCTGGCCAGTGCACGTAATTTTATACAAAACATCAATTACATAAAAACTCTCACTAAAATTACCCCATTTTCCTTTAATTTACAACAACGCATGAGTAAAATTAGTCATATGTGTACTCTCACTGTGAAAAATTTGTGCCACGCATGTGTCTGATGCGTCTTCTTATACGACATAGTTTATTGCGGCCTCCAGATCCCCTTTTGTGTGCAAAGTGACAGACATAATAAATTACAAACATATTGGGATCCATTGTCGCCAATGTAACTTAACCTCAAAGCGTTTTCGGCATTGACTTTACATTCGAGAGCATGAATGGCGAGTTCCTTCTCCCTGCTAGTTAGTAATAGCCTCTAATGGACCCATTGCCATGAAATATGGATCGCAACCCCCCAGGGTACTGTTCGGTCTCACACAATACCACGATGCTCTCTCCAACCCTGTATAATTTGGACACTCTTGCGCTTTATCCAATATTCATTTTATGGCGTAATAGGCTGAGCAAACATTACGTCGGATTTAAGATTTGTAGGCTGCTCAAAGTAGGTAACTTTGCTTCAAGAGACAGTTTTTCTCTATCATACAGGCAATACACCTTGCATTAGATTGCATTATAAAAACCAATACGAGAAAAAGAGCAAATAGCTTTCCTGCAGTTGTTGACATTTTGCATATAAAATTGAATTTACTTTACACTTATGTTCTTTCAATGATCAAAACAGTTTCACCGACATTCTTTTTAGTGGAATTGTGTTTTCACATGAAAGAGTACAGCTTGAAAGAATCGATATGTTTTTTTCAGTAAACGGAAATGATTGATGTATTCTTTATTGAATAAAAAACATAAAGAATACAATGGCTATGGACAACATATACGTGACAAACATTCAACTGCCTTGCTGTCAAAGGCAACCCCTATGAACAATAGCAAGTTACCCTAACAACTGGTGCAAATTATACGCCACTCGGCTTTATAACCGTTTAGCAGGGATTAGCTACTGACAAGTTAGGGTGTTTAGAGCTTATGCTTATGTTCACATTGTTGTTATAAAAGTTTGTAGGTGTTGGATAGTGAGAAAAATGTAAGTAGTTAAGTTGTGTGAAAATTTATAAAAATAACAGATGTTCGTATTGTTGACTGATACATAAGCGACTTTTAGATGTCTATTTAGCACAATGATCTAAGACAGACGAAAATACTAGACCTAGAAAAAAAAGAATAAAAACTAGGCAGTATCTAAGTCAAAACTAAAATAAGAAATAAGAAATGTGTGAAAAAATAACGACAGTTACATAAACCAAAAGCTTATAAGTTGTTAGTTTTATTTATTTTCTAATCGATACAAGGCCATGGGTGCTACAAAATGGGTTTTAAGTAACGGATAAACTCACTGAATCTTAAATATATTAAACAGTTTTCGAAACTAAAAATCTAAGAAATGAAATGTAAACATTAAAAAGTTTTTTATACTGTTTTTCCTCTTTCACGAACAAATATGCCAAGCAACTTTTCTTAATATTTTTAATTCACAACCATGAAATTTTCTCATTGATGAGAGAAATTTTACATATTCGTGTGAAACATGAAGTACTTAAAACAATACGTCGAAAATTTTTAGATTTCCAGATTTCCAACGTCTTATGTTTTCAGGTGTGTGTCATTTTAGGCTCTCCCGTTTCAAGTCGCAGAATCTTTAAGTTATAAGTTAACTAAATTTTATTAATTTATTTATTTTTTAAAACTGAATTCTGCCAAACTCTTCATTCTCATGTTTCTAATCCATGAAATTTCCAAGTTTTCCACTTTTGTGATTCCTAGGCCGCCCAAGTTTCAACTTTTCAGTTCTAAATTTTTTGATTTTTATATATATTTTTTAATAGTTCCATATTTGAGAACATCTTAAGTTTTTATTTGCAAAACTTCAAAAATCTGAGCTGTAAGCTTCTCAGTTCGTCAAATTCAAAATAAAATTTGTCGATTTGTTGTAGTTTACGTCTCAATACTCTCAATAATTGAAATTTTTATATTCTAAAATCTCGGATGTACAGAATCTCAGATTTCTGTTTTTTAATTTTTATTTCCTTCTGATAATCTAGCAAGCTGAAAATTTGGTAAGTAATAAGTTAAAAACTTGAAAGCCTAAGAAATTTAAAAGCTCAGATCCTGAGAAACTAGGAAGAAATAAAATTCTGAGAATTTGAAAACTCAACATAAAAACCTGAGATTCTTCAATTCAATTTGTAAAAATCTGACACTCTGAAATCTAACATTTTGAATTATTTCACCACCTGTACTTTTCCGTTTAATAATTCAACTCAATTTTGAGCATTTGAAATCACACATTTTTGCATTAAAATTATACAATCTTTTGTTTTTAGATTTCAATTTTCACGAGTCTAAAATTTTCATGTTTCTAAAATCTCAGTTTTCCAAATCATAAATTATTGATTTTTCAGCATGTAGATTGTAGAACCTTGTTAGACTTTTTATCTTATAAACTTGAGAACTTAAGAACATGGAAGAACAGAATTTCAAAAATGAAGAAAAAAAAATGCAACCACCAGTTTTTAAATTACGAGAGCTACAGAGATTTCAAATTTAAGATCTTTTACTTGAAACCTACTTTCTGAGATTTAAATATTTCTAATGACAAATCTTCTACTACATTCAAGTGAAAATGGGTTTTTCAATTAAGAAACCTTTTTAAGAATTTCCTTAAAGATAAATATAAAGTTCAGATTTTAAGAGAGTTTTCAAATGTACAAAAATGCAGAAGAACTGATAGAGCCACTAGTTTTAGTGGTACTCAATTTTATGATTTTCATCGAAATGGATTTAGAAGATCCAAAATCGTATATTAAAAAGATGGGCCTTCCTTTGGCTGTGCCTTCCTTCGATAGTAAATTTTATGTTGGTTTTATTAACATAATACTGTCTGCGTTACGAGTTGCCATAAAGTCAGTTCATAAAGTGATTTTTATTGATCACATTTCGTTGCAAGAATGTGGTGTAAATACTGTTCCCAACTCATGAATCAATCAGATCTAATAAATTTCGATTTTTGTCTACGTCATCTCCCTATAAATAAATTTCTTCTTCATTACAGTTTTTACTCAAAGTAATGATATATTTAGTACGTAACTTAATTTAAGAAAATGCGAAGAGAAATCTACAATCTCTTTATAGTTACACGCAAGGTTTCTTACAAAAATTTAAGAAAGTGTAGGTACACGAAAATGTACGACTTCCCTGTACTTCTTGTGAAAGTTATCCAAATTCGTTTTTCCCAGAGAATGACAAAGCCTTGATGACTTGAATAAATTTTCCGTTCATTGCTCGCTAAATAGCCCTGCCGTCGAAATCCCGTCCGATGTGGTGTCATATCCCCTAGATGCGTTATGCCAATATTTCCAGCAGAATGATTTCAAATGGTGGCCCGAGCCGCCCCTGGCTAATTGACATTTCTCACCCTGGTCCGATATTTGCCAACTTTGATTGTTTGAAATTCTGTTTTTTATGTTGGGAATGACTAACACACCGTTCTTACGTTCACCAGTGGTAAAATTAATGTTTCATGATAATGATGGTAATTGTTCTTACTACATTAAATGTTTGAAACCACATCCTGGCTGGTTACCGGCTGCAAGTCAGAGTATTCCACTGGCTCATTACGCTAATTTCAGTAACAATCGGTTATAATGTGTACGTAGTTTGCTTTTATTGGGGCCACATCCCGCCTTAATAAGTACCCGACGATTTGCTTCCTCGTTGCAGTAAGGAATGCATAACAATACGGAATTTACTGTTACTTGTCTTCGAACTAGAACTGCATAGGTGTAATTGATAATACCAGAAGGAAAACATGAATGACCACACAATGACTTAATGCCATAACAATCGGTTATGTGGAATAGTTACTAGAATTGCTAGGAAACCAAGTATGTACAAAGTTACAGTTTTGTAACACGGATGTTTGCTTAAAATTCGTGTATGTGGCAACCCCTTAATTAAACTAATTAGCGCATTAATTTGTACGATTCCAAATATAAATAAATGGGCGTTTCTGCTCTGGAGTTTAAACCGGAAAAAATCATTAAAACTTAATTGCAGCATTGGTTTAATTGTGTCACTCCTACTTTTGATCAATGATTTGTTCTGTTAATATTCTTAAATTGATTTTTTTATTGATATTAATATTGTTTGCAATTTGTTTTTAGGGCGGTGGGTGTTTACCTATCTCGGATTCGGCGTCTGCTCTGTGGCATCATAGACCCCGTTAACGTTATCAACGAAGCATCAAAAAGAAGTAATGATGCAGCAAATAAAATGGTTGTTGTAATATATGAATATGTAATGCAGCCTGTGTAATGATACATTTTGCTCCGCCTTTCGTAGAGGATTGGTTCTTTCGTGGTTGACCTCAGGTGGGGAGCTGCCGTGTTGTTATCTGGCACGCGAACCTACAACGTGCACGTAGATACTAGCTACAAGTTTCATTTTTTATTGGCAACATAAATAAGGAGCATTGGAAAAAATCTATAATGCAAAAATTCTGTTAATAATTAAGGAGAAGAACAAAGCCATGCCCATCGGGAGTAGTAATTATGCATGTATCTATAGGAGTTATCGACAAGGAATCGAACTTATTGTCGAACTATATTATTCATGCAAATGAATAAAGCACATGAACGATCTTTATAGGTGACAAACGGTACGGTTTAAGTGGGGTAATCGTGTTTCTTGGTAATTTATTTGTAATAAATAAACGTATTGTTGGATTAAAAGTAATATTTGCAGTTTACAGGTTTAAAATAGTAATTAGTACGATCGTAAAATGACATTTTAGTGTCGAACATTATCTTACATACTACATGCATACTTACACATTAATGTGTGACCTACAACTACACTTTGTTTTCATATCATCATTTTTGTTTTTACCTTTACGTGTACATGCATTAACATTTTATTGTCTACTTGACTATGTATCTTTAAGGTGAAACGATGTAATAATATTTTAAAGTATTCTAGATAACGATTCATGGTCAGTGATTATAATTATTTTATGTAAGTGCACCACAAATTTTTACTGTATTCCTGTTCAACATAATGTAAAAAAAATATTTTAAATATGGAATGATTCAATGAATTCACGTGTGAGAAGAATAAAAAGATTCATTTTTGCTAAATGGTTGACAGCTTCTTAACAAAATAAAAATTGTAACAGATTTACAATGGTTTTTTTTTATAGCCAGTGTAGAAAATGATTTTGATTTGTTAGCTTATTATATGTATTTGAAATCATATAATAACAAAAAATAAAAAATAGATATTTGTAGTCCAGGTATTCTTAAAGAAATATTGATTTTAAATTAAAATAACACTTTCCGAAGAAGAAGTTGCTTGAACTAATTAGCCGATTTTAAAGTAAATTTTATTAAAATAATAAACTTAAACTTAATAAATTAAAATTAATAAAATTTTGAGTACTAATTAAAATCGTTTTGTTAAAACGTTATGACACGAATTTTCAGCAGGCATTTATGACATTATGACAAAATCCCATGAAAAGTCATTTGATTTGATATATTTTTATGTAGGATCAATCAATCAATGATCATTTTTCCATTTTTCAATTTTATTTGACTTGACTTATTTTTAACGGCAACGGGATAAATATTTTTATTTTATTTTCGAAGGACTTTTCGAGAAATTTACCAGACATGATCCTAAAAATTTTAGACAATTATTACTTCTTTTAAAAATCTTTCATTTCATACATTGTCAAGAATTTAATAAAAATCAACAATTTTGTTTTCGGTAGTCTAATCGATCAAGAGCTGACAATATGCAATAAAATTTACGAAAATATGCTCGTAATGTAGGCACGAATTGTTTGTGCTACTGAAAACACAAAAAGTGGTAAATAATAGTGTCACTTTTACCAATATTGCATATTACATACAACACAATTATCATTGGCAATAAACTGGCTTTAGAAATTTTTAATTTTCTTGAAATTATGAAATTCAAATTTTTAGATTTTTGATTCTCTGTAGATTCTTTATTAATAGTTATTTACATAAGAATCAGGAAAATGTACGGTTACTGCCGAAGAGATGTTAAAAGACGAGGTACTTTGTGCCAAATCTTTTAAGACTCTGAGGCAAGTTTCAACATTTTCCTGACGAAAAATATATTAATTTTTTTCTAAAACCGTTAATTTTTATAAAAAATTACTAATTTTTAATTTAAGAAATAATTTTCACAAATATCAAGTACGTCAATTTTCTTCGTTAAATTATTGAAATCATATTTTTCCTTGACGACGGCAGGGGAATGGACTTTCCCTGCCGCAGTTTTCGTAGGGAAATGATCAGAAAGCTCCGGTTTCAGAAAAAGGTTTTTTACAGCTTTTCTGACACTCCATTTTGTTTTTGTTTTCAAATTCTTTGTTTTCTTAAATTGTTTAGATTTTCGGGTTTCATTTTAGAATTTTTAGATTTTTTTCTTAGATTACATTTTTTTTTTAATTTCCTGCCTCCCTTAGGTTCTTTCGATCTTTATGGTTTCAACAGTCATTAGGTTTCTCAATTTTTGAAAATTGTCTAACTCTTGTCGATTACAAGTTCTAAAAAATTTTCAAAATTCTTAGATCTTTTAAATTGTCCCTTAAATCTGTTTGTGATCCGTTTGATACTTTGCAAAAAAACTGAGGTTTTAGTTTATATCAATTAAAAAAACAATGTATCCAAAAATATACCAATTACGTATATTCGAAAAATAGTGATATTTTGCATCACTTTTACCGGTGGTAAATATTTTATTTAAAACATGTAACATTATTCTGATAAGTCGCACTAAATGCATATCTTTTATAATCATTAATTTCTTAATTTTCCAAATTTTTTTAGATATTTCAATGCTCTAGACTAGATATTATTTGCTATCCTTTAGATACTTTTAGATTTTTTGCGTCTTTCCATGATTAATGCCGTACATTCTTCTATGTTTCTGAATTTATCAGATTTTCTAGATTTTCTAGAGTTTATTTACCTTATTTTAATTTTTTAAATTGCTCTGTCTTTCATATTTTTTTACCATTAATTTATATATTAATTAAATTTATATACCATGAATTCTTGTGACCTCTGTGATTCGTATTTCCGTTCTAGATTTTCTTGATAATCCATATTCTCTATATTCTCAATTTTTTTATTCTCGGATTGTCTAAATTATTTACATTTTTTGAATTTTTTAGATTAATTGAATACACCTAAATTCTTTATTTTCTCTGGACTTTTTAGACTTTTAGTTTATTTCAATTATTATTTTGATTCACTAAATCATTTAAAAAGATTTAAATTTTTCAATTTTTCTTTACGTTAGATTCTTAGAACTGTAACATTCTTCTGATTCTTTACATCTTTTGACCTGTTCGAGGTTTTGAATATATTGTTTTATTTTATTCTTCTTATACATACTTTGAATTTAGATTAGGATGTTCAAAATGTCTTTGTATCCTCTAAAGTGATCTTTTATTTTCTCTAGACGTCTCCATAAAAATTTAGCTAAACTTTACATTGCTTGACTTTTTCAAATTTTAAATAGACTCCACGCATTACAAACTTTCTTGATTACTTTTAATAATATTCAATATATATGCAATATGCTTCCCACTTTTTTAGTCATTTGTCAACACTATTTTATTTCTACCCGAATGGCATAAAATTTCCAAAAATACCTTTTTAGATTCAAAATGTAAACCTCATTTAATAAGTATAAAGACAATATGTACAGCAAATGTGCAAAATAAAACTATGCAAGCAGCATAAGCAGGAAGGAATTATATTGTTAGATTAATAAAGATGTAATTTGGTAAATGATGTAAAAATGTGTGCCACCTATGATGTGACATTTCTCTGTAATAAAAGTCCACGAGCCTTGAGAAATACCCCACAGTACTGTACAACAAACATTTAATTGTTTCATACAATACAATAATAATTACATTGTATCCGCATTTATGGGTACAGTAGCACGTTTTCATTTCCTTACGGATAATATTACAGTAACATGAAACTTGTTTTTTGGAGGTTCCCGAGCTTAATATAATAACTTTCGAGAACGTGGGACCATAGCTCATAAAATTAGCAAAAACGTAATTAGAAATGGAACCATAAGACAAAAGCGCCGCATTATGAACCGGTGGCGCCAGGGAAAAAAAAATACCGGCAAGATATTAAAAGAACCAACAAATTGCAACATCGACCTGATGAGGTTTCTCAGGTAGACCTAGAAATACTATTAACCATAAGAGGGTGGATGATAGATTTATTACAACGTTAGTCATAATTTCATTAACGGTGAAGACAGTGCGGAAGAAATAATAAAATCTAAATATTAACATATTAAATTAGATACTTAAGAATTAATAACAAAGCCATCAACTGTCCGTGTATATTATGGTTATTTATAATACGGGTGTGCTTCTTCTAGTAGCATTTATGTAAAATAAACACATATCCTGCTTCCCGCTATCATGGCTAGAGGTGCATGTTGTCATGGCACATTGTTACGTTACAAAACGGCAGTAACATATGTCTAAGTAAGGGTTGAAAGTAACTAAAAGCCTTTGAACAATCATAATTATACATTCTATAAAACATTGGTTTGGAAAAAATCTATCATAAACGAACAGATGTTCCTTTTCGTACGTAACCGTCGGCCACGCGAGATCCTGGAGCGGTAATAGCATCACACGCGTCAGTCCGAACGAACTCCTGGAGTGTCCTAAATGCTTCTTAAGACGAAGAATAGCCCATGTAATTGCTACGTATTAATTCAATTTACTAACACTTCCGGTGGTTACAAAAGAAACCCCTTTGCAACGTCCGGATCCTGGCTCCTACAGGGACCAGAATTACAGGTCTTAACCCTGCAATTTGGACCACAAAAGATAAAACGTTGACGTATGTGACAAGAGGCGGAACGGATAAAAGAGGTGAAATACCGGTGAGGGTGTACCAAACGGTTGCTTTGTTGCGAATGTAAGGACAATATATCCACATAAAACATACGTTAACTAAAAATTTATCTATCTGAAGCAAATTATTATTATTAGTGTAGCGACAATTAAAATTTGCAAATTATTGTAACCGACCATCCTTTTCGTAGTTTCTCCAGTAAACGCCAACCAAAGCCTGTTTTAGATTTAGAAACTTATAAACGATACTTGAAAATACTGACATATGGTTCTATCTGTGTGGTCTTTGTGCTAAGCCGGCCACATCGAGAAGGCGTGTGCTGGATTTTACATTCTCCATTTTTCCATAATCTCTTCCACTTTATCCTTGGAGCAAATCCGAGCCGTATTTTGCTCGTTGATGACAGCAAAACACAGATTACATCAATAGATAAACCCTACACGAAAATTTACAAGCAGCTGGCCTTTCTTTTGCCAACATAAATACGGCTGTTGGTGTTTAAGAGGTGCATAGTGTGATTTTTCCATTATCGCTGGAAGGCATAATCAGTGGTCTGGATGCTTCCAGTTAAACGCAAATGACATTTTGATAGTCGTCTTAACCGTTGCACTGAGCAAGACTGGGCTAACGAGAAGGGACTCACGATATCGCTCACTTATGTCAAAACTTTTATTTTATTTAAAAGGTCTAATGATTGCCACGTAATTGGTGTAATTTAAAGCTAATTGCAAAGAAATAGCCACGAAGAAGTAAATTTATATTTCATTTATGAATCTCTAAATTGCTCTAATCAGAGCCTTCTCCAGTGTCTAAAAAGTCTCGTAAAATATTATAGACAGTTAATGCAAAAATAACAATCAGGGAATATTATTGTGTTCAATTATATTAATTAGTCTCATCTAAATTTCCTCTAAAAAAGAACACTAACTAGAGTGTTCTCCTGAGCATTAAGTCTCTTTTTAGCTTTATAATAAGTCAGCTAATTAAAATCCTCCCTCATCTCAAGTTACATCGAAATTTATGGTTCGGTTTTTATAGAACATGAATGAATCTTCCATTTTTTTCTCCTGTAAGTAGGCAGTTACTTGTCATGCACAGTTTACAGAAATAAATATGCTAAATTATAGTACAAAAATTAACAATAGAAGTATAAAATGGCAATTGCATGACAATTTGTAACTATACGGAGGAAACATGCACATCTAGGTAGCATTATTTTAGCCGTGTAATTTTAGTTCCGATTCTCATAAATGTTTCAAAACTAATTATAAACAATTACACTAATTAAGGAATGTACATAATATTTATCTAAACCACATGGGTCTCGGTCGGGCGATTTTTTACATAAATATAGTGTTTATTATTCATTTAGAAAATTAACTTAAATGAACCGTGAACTTTTGTCGGCTTACCTTACGTAAAACTGTCATAATTTTTTCGACATTAGTACTAATTATTTGTTATTTTGGGGTTAAGAACGCTCGTAAAAATGTTGAGATCAAAAGAAATTTAGTCAGTATAAATTTCCTCCACTTATTCTAATCAATGAGATTCAATTATTTTAATGATTTGTTGGCTTCCATGGTTAACTTCCACTATAAATAAATTTCCAATGTCGGTAAGCTTCGAAGTAGTTTCTTCAGAAAATGAAAATTCACTAGAACGGAACGGAAAGTTTGGAAAACCACTGAATAAAATATAGGCAGATCGCGTGTTTTGAGATGACACATAGCGACATCTTGACCCTCTGTTCCTGAAAAAGGAATAAATCCAAATAAAGGGAGGGCCAGCCAATGATATCATAAATAAAATAGCCGTAAGTTATTTCTCTACGAATACAGTTCGCGAATAATTCAAAACTTTATTGAATGATTTATTTCACACGAAGAGTTTATGAATTGTCGGACACATTTATATTTCACCGTTTTATTTTTATAGTGTATAATTTACGTATCATGACTAAATGTCGTTCGACAAAACAATCTTTTAAATTCCACGTTAGAAAGACACGATTCATTAATTAAACGACTAATTTTCTAACTAAATTACCATTAAGACTTTACTCGAAAATATTTACTATCGTTCGTTGCTTATTACGTGGATGATTAGGAAGAAAATTGTTCCATTTGATATTTTAGCATTGCAAATGCGTAACTGCGCGGAATTTAAGAGAATACTTTAAAGTATAATTATCTGCCATTACAACCACATCACGCAAAGTTTTTGGATCAAATCCGAGTTATTAATGTTAAAATTTTAATATGCAATGGCGCCGACACTTTCCTGTAATTACAAGTGCGTATGATATTAACAATTATTGACGGTTAAATGCTTCTTACCATTCATGAAATTACCTCAGAATATCAGTTAATCGACTTTGACTGTTTCATTTTGAGAATAAATTGGATGTTACGTACACACATAATTAGTTTTTTCTACTAAATCAAAATGCGCATTATAGTTTCTAGTTTTAATTACTTGATGAGTTAAGAAAATATTGTAGTGATGTCCAAGTGCTTTTAATTGATGTTATCATTACATTTACAAAACTTTACTTTAATATCTGTTACGCAAATACAGATAAAATTTGCATTTGCCTATCTAAACATAAACATATTTATATAAAAAAAATAAAGGTATATAGTTATTTAAAATTTTCCGCACATTCTTTGATCAATAAATTCTAAAATGTCATTAAATTAAGCATGTTGCCGACTAGAATTAAACAACTCAGAACAACATCCGCAATCCACCTCCAGCCCGTTACCATTTTTCGGTACGCGAGCTTTTTAGCCAACGTATTAATTTTTTTACATCTGGCGACCACAATTTACTGCTTGAATATTTCATAAAATTAATTAATAATACACATTCCACTGAATCCACTTTCCATTATAACAGGTTAACTTCCGTTATCAAGCTTCAAATTAATAATTGCACACTTGCAGACTGGTGTCTTAAGCATACCAAGGTTCATTTTTGTGTGTGTATTGTTTGTACATATCGTATGTTTACTAGCCTCTAGACAAGTTTTTGGCAACAGATATTCCAACTTTAACAAAAGTTCTTCTTTGAGTTCATCTTGACCGATGCATTAATGATGGTGTTCATTAAAAACTAAGACATTTAAATTTTGATAGCGTAAGGGCAGACGTGTATCATTCAACATTGACTTCAAAGGCAGTGTCAGTTTATAGTCTAATATTATAAAAAATAAGCTACAACTAAACAGTTGTCAAAAAGCAGTTATCAAAGTCCGGCTGCATGAAGAATTGAGCATACAAGCAATTTTCGTACTATGGTGCGTCGAAACTTTTACATCATCTTTTTTTTAAACTAACGTAACTATGACATTTTGCTACCTTAGTTTTCTATGAATGTGATAATACATCGTATCTACCAGTTCCAAAAATAATAATAATAAGATTTTGCGCAAATCGCCACATTTTCTTATGATAAATCGTCACGAAATTTCCAAAAAATTTACTGTATTACTGTTTGAAACTACTAGAAAATGATTTCGGGTTAAAGCTTCTTCTTCTTCTTCTGAAGGCTTCAACTTCTTCAAAGAACGTCTGTAGAACTTTTTCTCTTGGTGTAAGTTCTACAAATCTTAAATATTTTCATTCCTGTTCGAAACACATTGTGTCAACTGTTTTCTTCGTTCTAAACCCAAAGAACACTGCCCATCCATGGTCCATCTGAGCTTGCTTTTTGACAACAGGTACTGATGGGTTATCCGAATTTCTAACTTTTATTAAAATTGTCAATAAGTGAATGTAATCCATTTAGTGGCTGACGTTTCCAATGAATGACAGAAGTGTTTGTCGATCCAAAATTCCCCATTTCTAATAAACCCAAGATTTATGACTTCTCTGTTTGTTATAAGTAAGTTCACCATGAAATGTCGTCACTAAAATTTCTTCTGGCTCATTTTCACTTAAATTTTGTTCATATCGTTGATTCTTCTATTATTCAATTTTCCTTTTTAAACATGATTTACATCTTTACCTCACTTTTCAATTTCGATTTTATTGCGTCTTTCTTTCTGTTAAATTCTGTTCTGATTCGTCCTCTTCGGAGTCTTCGGCTATTAAATCCTGTACCTACGATATTTTCAATATGGGTCAATTATCACTTCAACTTCTCTTCGATAACCGTCTTTTAGTACAAGACTTTTTTCCTCAACTAACTAATTTTTTTCTGTCAACAACAGTACTTAATTATTTATAAAATTGTAATTGATTCAGTGAATCCGCTACAAACCGCATTAATTTTCAAAATTAATTTTTATTAACTAGATAATCTTTGGCAAACTGACATTTTTTATGAGAAATAGATATTTGCTTCTAATACCAAGATAATTCACCAGTAATTTAATCAATGTTCAATAATAATTAATGTAACGCAAATTACCAGTTTTATGTTGCAACTAAGTATTTCAGCTATAATTAAAATTTTCTTTCAGCCATTCGACATTTTCTCCCACAAATTAATTTTTCAATAAATCGTGCAGATATAATCCGACGCATCATTAAATGACTAAATTAAATACCTGCGGCACGTAATACAAAATTCCAAAGCGTGCATGGGCGTACAAACAAATATGAGTACTAATGCAAAGCAATTTCTTGATCAGTCCCACAGAACGCCATTGCACATAATAATTAAATTTTCCTTTTATGTGCTGACAATTAGATTTTTCTGCTCCAAAGATACGGTAATAGCATATAAATAATCGTGCTTCAACCTGCACATTACAAGCAATTATATGGGAAGGATGCTTTGATCACTGAATTAACTAAATTAAAACCTTTTTTGTAATTAACGTTTGTATACTCGTATGAAACGAATTATTATGTCTGGTCTGCCGTGAATTAATTGAATAGCATTCTTTGTCGTACCGGAATAATCCGATTTGCGCTGCTTAAATAAACCGGAGACTTTTTCGGCTCATCGAAGAAGGAAGTTTCAAAGGAGCCGTCAAAAGTCGGTCAAAGTTGCCGCATTGGCGCCTCTAGATCTCATTTTTTAAGTGTAACTAACTAACCAGACAAAGGTTCAGACCTCCTACTGAGTTCTGTTGACACACGTCGAGTTTAACTGCCCCTCTAACACACAGGAATTATTGTAATCTGTAATAAAAGGCGTGTTTTTACGATAAAATAGGATAACAGCCTTGTTCGGACATGGTTCCGACAGTTGAGGAAGGTGTTTCATATCAACCGCTCATCAATATGGGACTCAAAGGGAAATTTTGACCTTTTTCTAAAAGTAACCAGCAAAACGCGCATTCTCCCAATTATTTTTGTTTTTCTTTCAAAACTTCTTATTGTTATTTTATTTTGTATACAGTTAGCCCTCAGAAAAAGCGATAACAAAAATTTAACATCAAGCCATTCAAAGTGTCGATAATCAAACTAAAACAATTTAAACTTGAATTAGTTTTTTTGCACGCATATTTTTTCTTATTACTTCATGTGACAATGTTTGTTAATCCGAATGACGTGCCCTTCCTCATCGGGGGTCTGTTTAGGGCAAACAAGGGCGCGTGGCCGCCCTTGATGCCGATCAAATGAGTAGGCAGAACATCTCCGATAATACATTTATAGATACAGAATAAGCAGCAGAACCCATAGCATTGTGACTCGACCATGTGTTAGAGGAGGTGTAGCTGACGACGTCCTCTCCGGCGGGTCGCGTTACGCCCTCCACAGCTGCAGACACCGCCGCTACAATTGTCACCCAGAAACAGTTACCAGGAAGGCGGAACTCAAATGTCGTACTTTTGCGACCCGTGCCAAAATAATAGAGACAACAGGACAGGAAACGACCCCCCGGAAGTCGAGCTTTTTAGATTTTCTTATAGTTTATAAACAAGGCAAATTCGATTTGTAACCAGTCGTTATGAGTCATTTTGGGGAATGAGTTGAGAAAAGGCGTAATGTGACGATTAACGTGTGAATTGATGAAGGAAGGTAAAGTATCTTGAAGTGTCTTAACAAGATGCTTAAATGAAACACGTAGTATGTTGCAAATAAATGATCTGAAGGAGTTGGGTGTAAAGGATTGACAGAAGGTTTTCAGATCCATTAATTATTAAGAAAGCCTACATCAAAATGATTCCAGTGTTCTATAAAATCAAGACAATTACCATTTTTGGAAAATAATGATGATGTGTTTATAAGAATCCGCTGGAATTAGGTAAGCATGTGTCTAAAAAATGGGGTCAGTGATTTGGGTCCCAATATATCTCAAGATGTTATTTTCTAATCCACGTCTCACACTTCATTAGTAAATTAACCTTTCAATTAAGTACATAAGTAATGTGAAATTAGTTTTCATTATACATGTACTCATAAAACCATGAAGGTACTTTAATTTCCACGATCGTAAAAAAACTGTTCAACTTAAGCTGTTATAAAAATAAGGAAAAAGACTGCACATTTTTATCATAATACTTCTTATACCACATACGAGTTAATTATGTAGCATTTTCAACAAAGCGGTTGTAAAAAGTTATGCATACACCTCCAGAGCAAAATGTCATTTCCTTTCTTATTACATCGGTAGCTAATTACTGCCCTCACCTTTATGTCGTATATCAAACCACTGAATAGCTGGAGGAAATAATACTTACTTTTATAGGTATATACCACTAGAAGTTTAATCGCCTTAATTAAAAAAAAAAACTGCAATTAAATTAAATTGCCTTTGAGAGTCAAAGTAGCATTCCAATGGTTAGAAATGTCCTTAATAATATTTAGGATTTTTTCTATTCAGGATACCCGTATTTGTAACGCATGTACACATGCAGGTACATTTGATAGACATCTCTTCTGGATTATTGAGTTGTAAATGAAATACTAGGTAGAGTTACACTACCGAAGGTATGAAGACATCAAAGCTCAGTATCGGAAAGCTCGGGTCATTCAGGAAACCGCAATTGTTGCATCTGAAGTGTACAAAGGCAAGATCGACAATAGCCTTTGCCACATCCGGAGTGCACAACTTTCGTCCGCTGTCGTCGCAAGGAACTACATAAAGGACAACAATGACGTATTGCGTTACTCTTAAGACATGCCGACAGGAAATTGCGAACGTTAGAATGTCATCATACATTGTAACATTTTACGATCGCACATTTTAAAAGCGGCATTGGAAGGAGTGGAAAAATGGGCGCGATTTTGTCCCATCAACGCGTAAATATGTCCATTTTGTGGCGTTTTTGTGTACATTTCGCTTAGACTAACAGTCGACGACGAACACATCCCCTTGGGCTT
Organism: Cynaeus angustus; assembly: GCA_030157275.1. Taxonomy (NCBI): domain Eukaryota; kingdom Metazoa; phylum Arthropoda; class Insecta; order Coleoptera; family Tenebrionidae; genus Cynaeus; species Cynaeus angustus. The sequence goes on from CM058062.1 coordinate 18,244,374, forward strand.
CTTCCAACGCTAATTTAACATAAAAGTAATGAGGAGTTGGCGCAGCTTTGAAATAATCCGAATCGTCGGTTAATAACGATACACATTGTCAAAGAAATAAAAGTCGTTGCCGCGGGTAGCAAATCAAGGACCGTCTGTAGTTTTATCACTATAATCAGTCCGGCCAGCAGCTTTGCAGATTACCAAGATGGCGGCCATCATCTTGAGAATAGCTATGGAAATTATCAAGCACTATAATACAGATAAATGCTTTGCGAATCCATAAAATGCATTAAAAAAACTCGAACCCTCTCATTGGAAATATTTAAATAAGGCGTGGATCCGCTGCTGGCTCGGGATGGGCTCTCCAAGCCCCTTTTGATCCACTATTTTTATCTGATTGTTCAGCCAGTGCTTGCATGAAATAACTGCAGAAATTAATAACATTTCGGTTTTAAAGCGGAAGCTCTGAATTATTTTAAGATACTTCTAGATAACTACAAACAACTACCGCGAACTTAAGCATTCGAACAGTGAAAATACGAGTATAACGCATTTGAGTGCTAAAGTATAAAATATTATAACAAAATAACATGTTAATCGCCTTCAAAATTGTAAAAAAATTATTTTGATAGAGAACACTAAAGTCAACTTTAGGAACGAGAAATATTTACTGTCACCAAAATATGTAAACTGCTATAGGTACTAACAATGAAAGAATGGTCCAATCCACCCGAAAGTAGTAAATTCTAAAACTAATGGTGTTTTTGTACTAAAGAGTTGGAGGCCAATACAAAAATCCGAGTACGATAGGTATACAGCAACCTTTAAACTGTAAAAATATGTTGGTAACTCTCTTACTTAAATCAAACTGTTTATTTGCTAAGTTAAAAAATTATGACACGCATTAAGTTAAGTTTTAAAAAGAAAAAATAGCAGAACTATCAAAATTCAACAAAAAATGCACGCCGTCAATAAAAATTCTATAAATATACCTATTCCTGGTCATCTATTATCAAGCAGTTAAGAATTAAAACTGCAAGAACCTATCAACGCCGACGTCATAAATCGATTATTTGCAAAAATAGCATGTTCACAACTGTGTTTATCTCCTAGGTAAGAAATTTTAATAATACCTTACAAAGTAGTGAGATTTCGAATACGGCTGCTTAGCATTCAATTTAGCCTTTCATTATAGTGGCATATAATATTCTGTTTCCAGCAAAATGAGGAATTACGAAGTCACGTATTTGTACATCAAACGTCACCTATTATTTAATATTGACGAAGAAATCTTTTTATTATTATCACTACATTTATTAGTATTTTGTGCATTCAATACATATTTTTTTTTTATTACAACCATTCTTGGTCTTATTCTTTTTTTTCTCCTATCAATTGGTGCTGTGCTAAATGACATTATTTAATATCTCTCTATGTTTATCTTCTCTACATGTCCCAACAATCTGAGTTCCTATAGTTTAACAAACGTGCTTATGCTTAGTTCTATGTATCAAGCTTCTAGTACTTTATTCGAACTCTCCATTCCCATTTTCTTTCCAATCATTTTAAATTCCCTCCTTTTTTTAGCATCCAAGTTCCACTTACAAGTTCTACTAAATAATTGTCTTGTGGATCCTGACCTCTGATAAAAGCAGTTGTGTCTTATTGGTTTCGTAAAATCCATTAATAAAAAAGCAGTCCTTCAGACTTTGTACAATTTTGCCACAATTAAAGAGTCCAGAAGAATAATCATCAAAATCTACTTTTGGTTGAAACTGAGCTGATAATGTCATCATTGGTAAAATAGGAAAAATTTCTAGTGTTCCAGTGTTTCAGTTTAAAAAAAAATAGAAATAATGAAAAATATTTAAAATGCGACAGGCTAAACTCATAAAAGCTATAATCTACACAAAATAATGAAAATAACGAAGAAAGTATTATAATAGACATTGATGATTTCCTGATAGAAAGACAATTAAAACGAAATTTTTTGTTTTATTCCTACACAATGTAATCAATGGAAAATTTATACTACCAAAATTTTGTATTTTTTAGTGCTTGAAGTTCTTGCAAATCATATTTTCAACTTGACATTATAAATGAGCCTGAATAAGTAGTCCATCAAATTGGCTTTTCGTTTTTCTCAAAATCATTGTTAGTGGACATTGATGATTATTGCCCTAGACCCTTCAATTGATTTTATCACTTTGCTAAAACTACACCGTGAAACATGACACATCCGTCAACAAAATTATTTTTGCATCAGACAATATTATAAAATTTTGATATAACATAAAAGTTAAGTTGATCAACTTTTCCTTCATCAAATTTTCGAATAACTACACTAGCTATCAATAAATTTGCTTATACCTTAACAATCAATTAAGAGTTTTATTTTTTTTTAACTACGTAAATATAACTTTCCCCCATTTAGATTAAATCAAACTGACAGAAACTCCTACTGCATGGCCATTTTTAAATTAGTTTTTGAATCTTTTAAGGCTTAGATAAAGGTCAACTTAATTTGGAAAAAAAAAAATAGGTGTACCCGGATAATTACTGATTTGACAGTTGTTATTAAACTGCTGTTTTTTATGACGGCTCCCAGCAAGAGGTTGAAAAGCACCGGAAATAAATCTCCCTGCCTAAGATATCTAATTACGAACTCCTCCTCAGATTTACATATATCCAAATTATTTCATTCCTTGGTATGCAATTCCGAGCAACTCAAAAGTAAGTAAGACATAATTTTTACTTTCATAACTCACTTGATAGAAAGAATTTGGGACCGCTCGGTACTAGTAACTTTAAAAAATCAAATTATCAGTCATGGAGTGTCCTAGCTTATCGTCTAGTGGATTAAGTATTTTTTTGTACACTAAGTCTGACCCTTTAAAAATGTCGTTAAAAATATAGGAACATTGATGTAACTGCTTATCAATCAATATTTATCCGTCAAAGAGACTTTCAAAGATAGACAGGTAGAGCGACCAACACATTCATTATCCGTAAGGACTCACACATTAGGATCTATATCTCATTTTGAGATGAAAAGATTTATGATTGTTGGACCTGCTGCTACCATACTATATGAGTTCTCACTATTTTTATAAATACAAGTAGTTGACATTTTGATACTTTTTGATACCAGTGTTGCAGTTTAGCACCCTGAAAATGACCGAGATCCGGCTGACACTGTTGTCAAATCGTTTAAATTTGAAAACAACACTACATACCGTATAATAGGTTACCTCAATTGAATATAATATAATAAACACACTTAATGGAAGTAAGTATCTATATTTATTATGAAATGCTGTAATATACTTCTACTTGCCATTTAACGTAAGCCTTGTTTCTATTACAATGCACTTCACTGATCCAACAGGAAAATATTTGTATTGTGTGTCATACTTAGTAGTACCAGTGGTAGGCTGTTCTATTAGCACTCAAGGGCTAATAAAATAGCTATAACTATATAAAAGTTTGGTTTGATCGAGGGTCAAATTTGATGTTCAAACAACAGTGTGAACCATTCGCCCTAATTTACTGCCAGTTTACGCATGTGCACTTTTCAGAGTGCTAAACTGCAACATGCTTCTAATATTTACAACCTTTCATTGCTACTAGAAGTTTTCCTGATACAATAATCACTCACTTGATAGGCTATGACACTCTTTCCTGAAGTAAAGGACGAAAATCAACAAATTTTTACAAATCCAGCCCAAGAAAACAATCTTGGCATCCGTTATACACAATTTTTGTTGCAATGGTTAATGTTGTAGAAGTAATGTTCAACATTTTGCATTGACAAATCATTTGATGGTACCCAAGAACTGTTTTATTGTTTATGCCATTGCAAACTACTCTAGGCCCGAATAAATAAAAAAAGAACCAAATGCATTTTACTTGAAAAAAATCTGGCCCTATTGACAAAACTGAAGAATGATAAAAAATGATGTGGGTACTGTACTTACCCGATGTAATCTTGATTAAACACAACTTAATAGTTACTGTTCAATGCAAAAATTCAATTCTCCAAAAAACACTTGCACTTATATGTCACCTGTCAATTATAATAATTTAGACAGCTACTTGATTAACATTAAATTATAAAAAAAAACAGGTGTGCTAACCTGACAATATAAAAAAAGTAAAAACTCGAAGATAATTAATTAATTTTCTGAGAAAGTTTTGATTATTGGTGTATGTATTTTTTTACCAATGAATAATTAAATTTTCTACAGGAATTAGTTGAGGAAAAAATAATAATACGATCAGTTTTACCTTTTTTAAATAAAATTATGTTTGTTAGCGACAACGCTAGTTTTCGATATTGCTTATTTTTAATTGCAACAATTTTTTTATATACCAAATGGTTTATTTTTAAATTTTATTTAGCCGGGTTATGAACCTTTCTATAAAAAGATCGCTCAACTGTCAAATATCGGTTACCGGCGGTGATTTGTGTTGTGTTAAATCGCTATTTTGCTGCCTTTCCGTTATTAAAATTGATTGAGACTTTGTCCACGTAAGTAGCTAGAGTGAACAAACCACCTGTACATAACAAATGTGTCAGAACCTATGTAAATAATTAAATTTTCTCGACATATTGATCTTTTGAGGTTAAGTAACTTTCACGTGTTACTTTACATTTATATGTCACCTGTGGTAAACTATGATGTCATTTCATGAATTATGTGAGTTGAAACTTTGAGTGTGTGATAATAGAAAGTCTGTAATTGAATTTTTTATGTGTTTTGTAATGTGCCGAGAATTGTGGCAATAATAGAAATCCCGTTTTATGTCAACCGTCGCCCTCTATCGGTACCCCACTTCCCCACAACTTGCGGTATATTTAAATATGAACCGATTTATAGTATTGGCATTTTCTGCCCGCATTATTGATTAAATCAGCAAATTTTGAAATTATAACGGAGAATTTATAAGCCCGAGGCCGTTGTGAGGTAAATTACATTAATATGAAAGTTGGAATTGATGGTAAATTCGAAATTGCAGCCTATGCAACAGTGAACTTATTATTATGTTGCGCTTTTTTAAAAATGGTGAACGCTCTGCAAAATCCCTAAGTTACAATTTCGGTATCAGATTGAAAATTGCTATTTTGTGCAAATTAAGTTGCAGTCTGTGATGTGTGTTATTATTTGAACGCATAAGCGCCCATTTGCATATCGGAAAATGGTTTGTTCGACCAAACAAAAAAGCGCAAAATTCACTCGTGAACTTATCGTGAAAATAATTCTGCTTTGTTGCAATTTTGCAGATCATGCCACCAAAAAAAGTGCAAGAACCGGAGAAGAAGCCCCTAATAGGCAGAGTTGGCACCAATTTGAGGGTGGGCATCGTCGGAATACCTAATGTGGGGAAATCGACGTTTTTCAATGTTCTCACCAAGAGCTCCGCGGCGGCTGAAAACTTTCCATTCTGCACCATTGATCCCAATGAAAATAAGTATTTTTTATTATAGTCTAACTTTCCATATTCGTAGTATCAATGAACAGTGTTTGAGGAATATCGGGTTAAATTGTCTAGAAGGAATGAGTATCACGGGAGGGTATTAGAACATTTTTGAAAATTCATTGTATTCGTCATTTTATGTTTGAGGTAATTTTTCGTTTTCTTCAGGAAATTCGTAGGAAAAATCAAAAAATGTTTCGTTACAATCTTGCTGAATTTTTTCATTTGAAAATGTCTCATGCTGAATAACACAAGACCAAAATTGCCTATAATAAAATGTTTTTTTTTTTCGTATGAACCTACTTTTTAAAAATCAAATCATTTTTGAATTAATTTATTGACAAATATTTTATTAGTATGTCAATAATGGCAGGACAAGAATATGTGTACAAAGAAAGCCCCGAACTGAATGCTGCCGCAATTCAAACTGTGATAATAAAAGAACATTTAGTTCACCATTTGATCCAAAAAAAAGAAACTCCATCGTCAGGTCAGTCGTTGCCTGTTACCTCAGAAGACTGTGAAGATTTCTACCCTTCAGCGAACTCTTACTACACTTTCTCAGAAGATGTTGATGCTTTTGCTAGAGTCCATCACCTTCTGGAAACCAAACAATCCACGGATCTTTTAGAAAAAGAAGAAACCAATTTATTCATCAACGAGTATTCTTCAAAAAAAGCGTTTTATCAATTTCTCCACTCCAAACCGGTATCCTTTTTCGTTTTAGGGAAGCCAGGTCTAGGTGAAGAAGAAGTGGCAAAACGATTAGCAAATCATTGGAAATGTGTCTATATTGATCCGTTGACACTTTTACAAGACGAAATTGCTAGTGACAGACGTCCTGGATTATGTATCGAGTTTAATTTGAGATGTGGGCGTTCGATTGGAATTGATATTTTGCTAAGGCTTTTAGTGCAGAGAATTCAGCGTCCTGATGTGTTGCACCGAGGTTTTGTTTGTTGTGGTTTTCCTCTTATACCGAATGATCTTTATGAGGAAGATCCGCTTTCTTCAGAGTCTGCTATTTTTACTGTCCGCGAAATTTTTGAAGAGGTACTCGATCATTCCGTGATGATGACTGACGTTTCTGCTAGAGTTGCTGTGTCAATCGCAGACTCAACTAAACAGGAATCTTCAGATAAGAAGTCGGAAACTGCGGAATCTGATCACCGTTCTACAACGAGTGGTTACAATATTTTCTTGCAATGGAGTTCAGATAATGCTGTTTGTGGACCAGCAGAAATAGACACAGATTTAGAGAAGCAGTTGAATTTTATATTTGGACTTTTTCGGGACCCGTTTATGATCATCTATATATACTCTAGAGACTCCGATGTTGTCACGAAAAGGAGTAACTATTATTTTGACTCTTATACGAACAACGTAATCGATATGCAAAAAGTGGCGATGTTTTACGAAGAAGGTCCTTCAAACGAAGCACTGGTAGATGATCTCTTTTATAGTGGCTCGAATCCGTTCGCGGAAAATCCGACTCTCAAGCATATAGTCAAAGTTCCAGAGAATTTTCCAGCGAATGTAAACACACAACTTGGTCGGTACCACAACGAAATCGTAAACTTATTAGACTGTCGGATTTTACAACATGACCAACAGCATTACATCAAGGTAGACGGAAGATCTTACATTTCACAGATGATGAAAGTCATTAAACTGCGCCTTCAAATTTTACCGCTACAACCTGTGGTGCTACCACATGGATTTGTCAACTTTTACGAAGACATCGGTGAAGATACTCAACCGAGAGATATTGACGAACTATCTTTGAATGAAGCTTTTCTTAAATTCTCAATGCAGGACATTGCGAGTTCTATGTATCCCTGGCGATGGTCTAATTGGAGCACTTTTTGTCCAGTATCTATGTTCAATGGAGAGTACCAACAAGGTTTGCCAAAATTTGCGGTACGGTTTTCTGATAAAATCTACTTTTTGGCCAACGAATCGTATTACAATGAATTCATGAAAAACCCACGGATCTACCTTTTACCTCCATTTCCTAAGCCTGGATCTAATGGATTTGTTTTTGGGCCTCCCATATCCGGGAAATCAGTCGTGTCGAAGTGCTTGGGTTACATTTTGAATTCTAAAGTACTAACTCCGGGCGAAATGCACAAGGAATATTTCAACGAAGTTATTGTGGAGTACCGCGAGAAAGTAAAGCAGAGTGCCCTTGCCGAAGCCTTGGAAATACTAAAACACGAGCGTTTGGAGACGATTGAAGAACAACAGAAGAATATTATGCAATGGAAACAAGACTCACTTGATTGGTTAAGCAAACTAGACACGATTTTAGATGAAACAAAAATCTCAATGTCTTCATTTCCTTTGAAAATGGAAACAGAAACTCAAAGTGACACTATGAATGAAGTAAACGTGTGCCGACAAAATCTCATCGAACTTAATTTCCCCATAGATATTGATTCATACACAATTAAAAAACTCTTGGAAAATAACTATCTCTTACATGAGTACCTACCGCACCACTTAACAGAAGAACCACCAGAACCTTCAGTTCACGACCCTTTTGTTTTCGAATATGTAAACAAGAAATTAGATGAAATAGACTTGGAAGAATTAAAAAAGTTAGCACAGGAAAATGTGTACGAAATATACAGTCGCAACATTAGAGCAGCCGAAACTCTTGCCGAACACCAAGGTTGGCTAATCGATGGAATGACTACTGACGTGAATTTGATAAAGCAAGTCATCGACGAATTTCCTGTCTTTGAAGTTATCGTTCTTACAACATCAGATAATGATTATCTCATCAAAAGATTTCAACAAGGAAACAATGAAGTGTTCAAAGACTTCCGAAAGTTTTTACTTAAAATGGATGAACGCGATGCTGCTTGGCGTGCACCTTCATTATTATCAACCAGTTCTGAAACTTTTTGTGCAGAAATTGTCTCGGAATTGGTAGATGCTTGTTGTAATAAAGAATTTTCAGAAAACTACTCTGAAACTCTACTGCAAGAATATACAAAAGCTCTTGAGGTGTACAACCAGGAAATTACCTCCACGATTAATTTTCTCAAGGAAAATAACATTCTTCCGGTGATTGTAGATGTGAAAAATCAAACAACCGAACAGCTCCTAGAAGATGTGATATACAAGATACATGATAAATATAGACTACTAGCCTCCGAATTTACAGAAGTCGATAGAGCAGATGAAATGCAGCGATTTCTGACTTTGGCAGCTACGACGGAAGATGAAGGTGAAGGTGGAGTTATAATCGACGACCAGTTTATAGCCCGAAACAGGAGGTACGGGGACACTTACTATTACTGTCCCGTTACTTTCCACACCAAATTCGTACTTTGGCGTGGTAAAGAAGAATTTGCGGCTAAATTTAAAGATAAGATTTACTTGTGTGCCAACGAAACAAACCTGAATAAATTTCTCAAATTCCATAGAAAATATCTCCCGCAGACTGCTCCTCCAGGGCGGTTTCCTCCACCAAGAATCTGCATAGTTGGTCCAAATCCAGAAACAACATCTATGATAGCTAAACGTTTGGCAAGAAACCTCGGAGTGCGCTACATCAATTTTAAAGACAACTACAAAGACGCTGTAGATAATCTGAGTAAAGTAAGTCTTTTGGTTGATCCTAAAGGCACAGAAATACCAGAGATTCTAATATTTAATTGGTTAGATGTGTGGTTATCCAAGATTTGGTTTGAAGAACCGTCTAAATATATAGGTTTTGTTGTTGACGGTTTTCCTGATAAATCTAATACTCTGAAGTTTATGGTTTCACGGGAAGCAATACCAGACGTTATTTTGCACGTAGCGATGTCTTCAGAAGAAAATTTGGCAAGAATGCTGAACAAGACTTTAAATGAATGGAGGAAAAATATGGAGGAACAACACAAGAAAGAGGAAGCGATGGATTTAATAGTACGAGAACAAAGGGAAGAGTCCAGGAAGTTGCGTTACAACGAATTGATTGAAATAAAACGACAAGAACGTTACGCAAAGAAAGTTCAAGAGAATATGGAAGACACCCCTCAAGACAACCTAGATGTCACAGAGTTTAAATCTGACACACAAATAAGTATTGATTCTATTGTGGAGCAACAAGAACATGAAGAAGTCATGCGGATTCTTGATATGGAATTTCCTGAACCAAGCCTTCAAGGCGACCAAGAAACGGAAGAAGAAGTTATAGAGGCGTGGACAACTGAAATAGAAAAGAATTATGATGAGTTCATGGATTGTGTTGAAGAAATAAAAGCAATATGTGATACGGAGCTCATTTCTTTTGTAGAAATCAACGGTGGTCAAGAAGAGGAAAAGATAATTAGACAGGCATTCATCATAGGAAACGATATTAAATTTCGCGGACCATCGTTTTTCGAACGGTGTTATGAGGTGCCGTTCAAGACTGCTGAAAAACTGATAGAGAGTGGTTTCCATCTTCTAAGTTCCTTTGGAAAACACTGTCCAGTTCAGTATTATGATGGAAATGCATCTGTGCACGGATACTTGATAGGCAGAGAAAAGAATGATATATATCCGGTGTTGCATAGAAAATACGTTTACTTTCTCAATGGCAAAAGAAACTTGGCGAGATTCGTTAAAAATCCTTTAAAATACACTAATCAAGTAAATGTTAATTACCCACTAATACTACATCGTGTTGCTGTAATCGGACCTCCTAAGAGTGGCAAAACTACATTAGCCAAGCGCTTCGAGCGTGATTTCGGCTTCAAAGTACTGACTCGGGGAGAAGCTATCCGTTACGTCGTCTCAAATCCATTGTACACAAATTTAAGAAAAGCTGTAGAAGAGGTTTTAAGAAAAGGTGAAACATTATCTGACGAACTCGTTATGAATTGCCTCCAAGCTGCTTCGTTCTGTGACGACTCTCTTGCTCAAGGATTGTTTTTTGACGGTTTTCCAAACACTATATCGGAAATGACTCAGTTATCCCGATTAGGACTTGTGCCTCATTTAATTTTTGACTTGGAAATAACTGAAGAACAATTATATAAACAGGTTTCAATTCCAATTGATAGGGACCCGCAATACAGTCGGCGATTTATTGCGTATAAAATAAACGAATGGTGTTCTACTCAGAAACAGTTCCGAGACTGGTGCGATAGAGAATATCAAAATATTTACAAGTTACCGGTTGATCGCAGCATTTGGGGAATCGGCGAACATGCTAAAGAAGTGACTTTGTGCGTAGTATTTGAACGTAAACATTATTATAAGCATGTGAAGTTGAACTGGCCGTTGCGACTGGCTAACATGCTTGTGACACCTTTAGAGTTTCTTGAACGACAAAGTTCTTACAAGTGTTATTGTCCAGGTTGTTTGTATTTTTCTCGAAGGTTGAATAACGGAGGTGATATACCAGATCGCACAGGTTTAATCCACTACCAGAAATACTTTTATTGGTTGTGCGACGAACATATTGAACCTTTTTTGCGAGATCCTGATAAATTTCTTCCACCAAGTAATGTGTTGTTACCTCAAGAATTACCGCAAAAAGTTACTCCAGGAGAGGAAAAAGGAGTGCTTGTAGAAGATGGGTACTGTCTCTCTTGTTACATCAAAAATTTTCCTTACAAAGTCTTAAACAAGGGATGCTTAGATTACAGCGTTAACTACAAAGGTCGACTGTACATTTTCGATAGCGTTCAATGCATGACAGATTTTATGCATAATCCAGATCAGTTTTGTGGAGTGGTTATTAATTTTAGAAAAGATGACGAGGGCTTCAGTTTAGATTATAAAAATCTTCCAATACTTGGAATGTTAGAACAATACTTAGCTGAGACTCTTGTTAGAGCTGTAAACCATACCAACGTACAGAGACCGATTATTCCTGGTTTGAGTATTTCACAAGCTGCTGCTATTTTTATTGGTTTGAATCTGAAAGTTCACAATCCGAAAACTCAGCATCTGCAGATGTATGAGCAAGCGTTAAAGACCTTCCACGGAAAGATGTCAGATTTGGTGAAGTATCTGGAATTTATGAAAAAATATTTAAATCCACATGTGTATTATGAAGAACCAGATACTGTTTCATCTACTGAAGTTGACGAAGATGATGAATTCGAACGAAGTCAATATTCTTCGATTATGTAGAACGTTTTGTACTTAGCTTGAAATAAAATGAAAAAAAATGTGTATAAAAAGGGCGAAGGAGTGTCTAATCATTGCCTTCAGCTGAATTTTTGTAGGGCATCAATTGATTTTCTTAGTTTCTAGTTAAACTCAAAGATTTCAGGGTACGTTTCTCGAGGTCATAAGAAACAGTTGCCGTACATAAAACTTTGTTCAGCTGTTTAGTGAAAAAATAAAAATGAGCTAGCTTTGCGGAAAAAATCAAACTCTAGGTTCTAGAGTTTGCTTTCATTTTTTTTCACTTCTTAGATTCTAAACTGTTTAGATTCTTACATTCTCAAATGTTTTATGTATTAGATTTTTAAGTTTCTATGTTTTCCAGCTCTTAGACTCTTGTCGGGTTCAATTTTTCAAAATTCAATTTTTTTCCCTAAATTTTATGTTTTTACTTCCTTGGACATTTCGAAGATTTAATTTTCATAAAATTTTTACTTCAGTAATTTATAAGATTTTTATATGCTTATATTCTCAGGTTTTTGGATATTTTTGCTCTTTCTTGATTTCTCTGATTTTCAGGTTTTCAAGTTTTTAAACTTTGTGCTTCTCAGATTTTAACTTTTTAAAATTAGTCAAATATGCAAGATGTACCTTATATTTCTACGTTTTTATATTTTCTGTTTTTTTTTTTAAGTTTATATCAAAGTTCTTTAAAGATCTTTAAGTTTCCAGGTCTTCAAGTTTTTAGGTTGCTCACATTTTTAGTTTTTCTGGTTACGACTTTCAATTTCCCAGTCTTCAAGGTCCTCTAAAAATTTTTAAATTTTTAGTTTTTTAAGGTTTTCAGATTTGTAAGTTATAAAGCACCGAAAATTTTGACAACCTGAGAGTCCAAAAACCTTAATCAGCAACAACCTGAGAACTTTTAGACCCTAAATGTGCAGAATCTAAGGATGTAATAAATTGAGAAACTAAATAACTGCAGATATTTGGAGCCTGGGCACCTGAAAATCGGCAATCTTGAAAAACCAACAGTTTAAAGATTTTAGAACATGAGAAACTTAGATAATAAGAGTCTTAATCTTATAATCTAGAAAAATGAAAATCTGGTCACAGGACTTCTGAATCAAAGAATTTTAAAAACTTTGAAATATAAAAATTTTGTTTAATAAGCTCAAAATTGAAAAAGAAAAACTTAGAACTTTCATATCTGAAAAATGCATGAATCTTGGATCTGAAAGAACCTGAGATCTTAATTATATGAATAACTGAAAACATGAAAATCTAAAAATTTGAAAACAAATTCTTGGAGCTTTGTTACTAGTTTTAAGTATTTAATTTGGAAGGTGCCAATGCTGGTCATCACCACTTTTCAACATTTAGATTTGGTACGATTTTTTTTTTTTTTATCGGGTAGTTAAAATAATTTCTAGTTGAAGAACATCGTAGGCATCGTACATTTTACCCCAGATTAAGTCATAATCAGTAGTTTGCAATGTAATTTATTGAACGAGGTGTTTATTATAGCCAATATTATATTAGTCTTGTGATATTCTCATTGTTTATTTTTCAGCACGTCGCGTACCTGTCCCGGATGAGAGATTCGATTATCTATGTGAATACTTCAAGCCATTGAGGTGAGTCGTTCGCTAATGACCCCAAGATTGAAATTGATACTTTGAAAGTGAATTTATTGTAAAATCATAGATGACGGCGACGGCACTCCGTCAATTTAGGTTAAATGGATAAGTGATTGCCTAACGGTAGTTTAAAATTTTCGGAATATTTTTGACGGTGTGTCCTAATATTTGTGTAGAGTTCCCACCGTCGTTTCGGCGCCGTTAAATTGGCGGCACCCTTATTAGAGGAGACTACCGCAATTACCTCGATGGACAATACGAACCGAGTTGGTCTCGACCATTTGAATATCGTCCCGAATTAGAATAATATACATGGTTACTCGTCCATTAGGCATTTCGGAGAAATGCAAATTGAGTTAGAGCTGTCGTGGTGTGAAACGCCTTTCATTTATCAATAAATCCAAAATATGAGAACATTAAAGCCAATTACGACACATCTTTCGTGCATAACCGATGTAATCGCGTGTCAAAGGCCATAGACCATGGACTAAATGCGGTGCGATTGGATGGAACATTATACGGCAGTTGACGGACCGTCAGTCGACACGAGAAGGATAATACCGCCGATTACCTTACTCACTCATAAGGACTCGCCTTGTTTCCATTATTTGCTAAAACGACTGTTTCACTAAATTGCTGGGTGCAATTGACCTGAACGCGATACTTTTCTACCAAAAATTCAATCGCTGCTTGATTATAGGTCATTAAAGGCGTCTCCGGCTTCTGTTATTCCTGGTTCGACAATAGTCTAGACTCGATTATTTAACGTTCTGACGATTTAAATTACATTTTAGTTAACTGACTACACGCCAGGTCAAAATTTTTCGGCTCGGAATCGACAGTCAAGAAAAGAATTAAAAACTAATTTACGTTGTCTTTTGATTTTTCGCATTCCACTTCGGCCTAATCGTATTTTAATTGAGTTAATAAAATATGAACATAATTGAGGATTAATATGCGGGCGTGGTGGACGCTAAATAAATAAAACTCTAGTAATGACTCGAGACTAGAACATTACTGCATTTGTATGAAAATTATGTCATTATATGACTTCATTTCGGATTGTAACGTCAAGTTTTGAGGCTAATCTAAACAAATCTACATCAGCTGTACATTATCCTGTTGCTGTACAGCTATTCACAAATGATAATGAGCCTGACTGATTTAAGAATGCCGTGGATGCCTTCTTAATTCAGAAACATTAAACACTGCCAGTCCATATCAACTTATTTTAATGTTTGTAATAAATGGAAAAACCCATCCGTGAATTTTTTAAAACGTATTTTGGACTGCGTTTGGGAATTAGTCACGCCTATTATCATGCATTACAATTTCCACTTTCGAAGCAATCATTTTTGCTATTGTTACTTAGAATAAGTGCGGGTTTTTGCGATATGCTTAAGTACTATATCTGTGTATATGATGCATGTTGCACATGTAAATGAAGCAGTGATAAATGCGGTGGAAACCTCCAAAGACTGCTTCTGCGCTTCATCACAAGATAGCCCACGTTAAATTTAAATTGTAAATAGCCTCCACCCGTAACAACAACCCCTAAAATTGAATTGATAAAAGAAATATTTTAAGTTGTCGTGACAAATGTGCGTTGACAAAAGCCATATTTCCTCTAAAAGTTACCCCGTTTTATGTAATAATCACGTAAATTAAATGCGGTTTCAAAGGCGGAGCGTCGTCGGGGTTACAATGATGGCGCCGACGGCGACGTCGCATTCCATTTTGTGAATAATTTTAAATAAACACTATTTGGAAAATTCATTTAAAACCCCCTTGATTAAAAAGTTTTTGTCGATAATAATAAAGGTAGATCAATCGGCTCGTTTCACCCGTAGGCGTTCGATTCGGTTTTTCTTTATGTGAAAATAAATTGCTAAATCGCGACAAATTATAGACTAAAACTCACTATTACCACAGTGAAGTGGTCCAATTTGTCCTATTTTCTCGAATTTCTATGATTACGGATCGTTTTCATTTCAGTGGTCGAGCTTTGAGCACAATTACACGCTGGATGGACGCAACTTTTAATTTGCCGTGTCCATTAATCCATTTGTTTTTAATTTAAGAGTAGACGACGGTAGAATTTGCCGTCCTGAATTATTGTATCTGGCATTTAATGAATGGAGGAACATACAATGTACGACATTATTTATGAGGCCCCCATTAAAGGAGCATATTCTGTAAGTATGTCGGAGGCCAAACATGAAAGCCAATAATCGTTATTTATCCGTCGAGAGCGCAATAAAATTATTGTGATTCAGCCAGAATTGCCCCGAATGAGCGCGATTTCGTTCAACATTTGAATATCTGACGTCTTTTTACGGCAGATTGCTCTGCGCCCGGTCCCCATAAAATAAAATTGGGGAGAAAACGTCAGTAAAACGCCGTGTAGAAAAGCGTCTCTTTCCAGGCCAATCTGCAAGTCTGATGAGGTCAGCAGAGCGGGACACAAAGGATCTTCATTAAGTTCAGATCAAAGGGTGCTGATGTAGACCGTTGTGTGCGAACTCTAAACATAAAGCAATAATGTGCTCCACAAACACAAACCATTAACAATACAAATTTATCTGGAACAAACAGTTTTTTTCTGAGGTTCTTGAATACACTGGTTTCCTTTTTAGCAAAGTTCCGGCTTTTCTCAACGTTGTGGACATCGCCGGCTTGGTCAAGGGTGCCTCAGAGGGCCAAGGATTGGGAAACGCTTTCTTGAGTCACATAAGCGCCTGCGACGCCATCTTCCATCTTTGCCGTAAGACCTTCTTTTGTTATATTCCTTCATTGTTATTTATTTTCTAGGAGCTTTCGAAGACGACGACGTCACCCACGTAGAAGGCGACATTAACCCTGTCAGAGATTTAGACATCATCTCCGAAGAGTTGAGACTGAAAGACGAAGACACCTTAATGAAAAATCTAGAAAAATTAGAGAGAACAGTTTTAAGAGGCGGCGACAAGAAGTTAAAACCCGAATATGTGAGTTTAATGTCTACTTAATCATTTCTATGGCCCGGCAACGATGACGTGTTTAATAAAAATAAAACATCAGCAACAATGAGTGTAACGTCAAGAATGTTGGAGACGCCAACACCTCCGTTTATATGATTACAATACAATGTTAAAGACGGGATAACATCACTGATTTCGTCCCGCTGTGCTCTGGCGGTCGGTATTCAATCGTAATGAAATCTTAGACCACACAAGACCCTTGCGCCATTCATTTCCATAATATCGTATCCATTTCTTGTACTTTCCATATCGTAAGTGTAAAGTCATCTCTTCTGGTACTTGTTTCTCTGACACGCATCCGCTGTTTTAACATGCCGTTTGATTTTGCTGGAGACGTGTAAAATGCAAATTAGGGCTAGGGACTTCTGCCGATTCATCTTCCTTTTTGTTGCCATGAATTGTCGACGAAAATAGAAAATTCATTTTCACATGTAGTTCAATTCAATTCATTCTTGAAATTTTTATTAGGCTGTTACTTATCTTAAAATTTTATTCAAATATAGAGATTCTAAAAAGTTTTAGAATTCTGCAAATGATGCGATTTTTGTTTTCTTTTCTAGATTTGAAAAACTAATTTTATGGAATTTGACAATTATTCTCATATTGGAAAACTATCGAAAATAATCTTTGATTTTATAGTATATACAAAATTTTTTAAGTAGAGACTTTTAGACAGTTTAACCGTCGATGAGATGTAAATGTCAAATTAGAAATTGTATTTTCGGGGCTTTTTTTAACAAAAAATATTTTTTAAACCGTTTCAACGAGTTGAAGTTTTTTCCAAAACTGATTTCAAAATGTTAAAATTGCTTATAAAGTATTAATTTTCGAGGATATTTTTTGTCATACAAGTTGTTCATTTTTCGACGAGTTTTTTGTCTTTAAAATTTTTACAAAAGCTTAAAGCACTGATTTCAAATTTACAATTTTTTAAATGTTGGTAAACAGACAATAAAAACATCTGAGAATCTTTGGAACGTTGCAAAGTGTTTCAATATTACTAAAATTCTGAGTTTTGAGAATTTTTAGAATTCCTTTAATAATTTTTTTTAATTCTGAATTTATTTTTAAATGATGAGTTGTAGATGTGTTTAAAGAGCAAAACGAAAAAAAAATCTCTAATGTCTACTTTTACCCATACACTTTTTCTTGCTCACAGTTTAAATCTTTTCCTTTAGACTAACAAACTTTTTCAACTTTGTATTTTTAAGCTTACAGTTTTTTGGTCATTTAATTTCACTTTAAAATATAAATAATATTTTCTTTCACTACGAACAAGAAACAAATTTCTGAATATTTAAAAAGTCACAAAAATTTAAATTTTTCGAATTTTTAGAAAATTGAGGTATTGGTTTGCTGTTAAAAAAAAGAAAAGCAAGTTTTTTTTAGTTATTATTATTATAATTTTTATTGTGGATGGACATACAACAAAAAACTCTCATAATCTTAAATAAATCTCATAATCTTAAATAAAGTCACTTTTCTAATATTTCGGGAATTTTATATTTCTAGAATTCAAATCTGTACCTAAAAAGTTAAGTTGTGAATTTTTTCAGGTTCTTAAAAATTCAAATTGTTGGGATCTAAAATCTCAATTTTTGTGAATTTTTGGAGAACAAAATTAAAATGAAATGAAAAAACAATATTTCAATTTGAAATTTTGCCACACATTTTTTTGTACTTGCAATTTAATTTTTTTTTCTAAGGTAACTAGAAGTTTTAAAATACGATTAATATTTTTCTTTACTGCAAATAAAACAAAAAAGTACATTAAACTTTTGAGAAATCACAATTTTTTTCCCAACAAGTTTTTTGTCTTTCAAATTTTTGGACAACTCTAAGAGCACTAATTTGTGGCCAAAAATTAAAAAGAACAATTTTTCCACAAACAGTAAAAATATTTCAAAATCTTCTGTCACTAAATTTCTAATATTGCTGAAATTTTTTGTACTAAAAATTTTGATTTTTCGCTAGAAAGTAGCAAATTTTTCTTTTTGGTCTGAAAAGATTAAAATTTTTTTAGAACGTTACTAACATTTTTATTACTGCTCGATTTCTTAGTCTTCAGGATTGATAGAATCTTTATTGGAACAATAATCGAAGAAGAGGTGATTATTTCCTCCAGTTTTTGAATTCTGAATTATGAAGCAAAGACAAAATAAAAATATTCTTCAATTTTCGTATATTTCACACTACGTCCTTGAACATGTAGTAACTTTTTTCATGTCTTGTTTGATAAACATTTTCCAATTTGATGAACCAAAGATAAGTCTTATCGACGTATCAACCACCGCGTGCTGCTTTCTTTCCAAATTACTGTCTATTTTTTGTATCAACTCCACCGCAATGACTATGCAGAACAGTCCACACACAAGGGCTTAATTGATTTCGGAGCTATAAACCTCGTAATTCGATTACGAGGTACAAATGTTTGACAGGTTGCCTCTTGCTGGGCACGGGCCTCGATAAGGTGGGGTGCCTCCTGCTGTGAAGCATCTCGCCGCGAAAGACGGCGGGCGGTCGCCACCCCACAGGTGTTGCCTTATTAGTTTCATCGGCCGTTTGAGGTCAGAGGTTGAAGGCGCTAATCTTTCATTTTTCACTTGTTACAGGACGCCCTAGCTAAAGTTAAAGCTGTACTAGTCGACGAAAAGAAACACATACGATTTGGCGACTGGGACGCCAAGGATGTGAGTATGGAATTCACTTTTTCTTATTAAAATCAAACAACGATTCATCTGTCATTTGTTACGTTAAAAAGTTGATAAATCGACTGGTGGGGAATGTGCTCGTCATTTTCGACCTGTTAGATGTCTTGCCAACACTGTAAGTGATTCCTGCTGTGTTAAAGAACCCTATCCGAGTGTCAATGCCAGTCGACAAAAAGAAAAGCACCAGGTGGTGATAATATTATACCACATTAGCATTGTAGAGAGTCATCCTGTTTGTCGCATGACATGCCCAAATAATCGGAATTCAAAGTTAAACGATCGGTGATTATGTAATTCATTCGGCGGCGACGCTTGGAGATGTCAGTGATCATCACTCATTTTTATTTTACCTTACTTTTCGTTGGATTTTTTATCGAAACCGCCACTATAATAGATTAATTAGTAAAACCCATTTGGTTCAAAATTAAGATTCTAAGTAGCTGAAACCGCGATGGGAGGATCTCAGATCAAAGTGACAATACTTCGCAGCAGGAATCTTTAAAAATTTATCATTCACACAAGTGGAGACAGAATCCCGTTATAATTACAAAGTTTGGGTCACGGAACTGACAAATCCTTTATAACTTCCTTTGCATTAAAAATAAAGAGCTTTCTTACAAGATTTATTCAGACCATTAGTTATTAATTACGAAGGAGGGAAAAGTTGCGATTTAGTTAAATAAAGGGTTAGCGCTCAAGCTCAAAGGAGTGTCTATAATAATTTCAAATCGATCCGGTTTTTTTTAGATTGAAGTTCTGAACCGCTACTTATTTCTCACATCCAAGCCAACTATATATTTAGTGAACCTAGCTGAGAAGGACTACATCAAGAAAAAGAACAAATGGTGAGTGCGTTGTTTCCCTTACAATTAAATAATAAAACTCTCATACAATATTCAGGCAACAAAATCAATACTTTGTGACAGTTAAATCGCTCTAAAACACTTTCTATGCGAGTTTGTCGGACTTTTTCAATCGCTTTCCGATTGCCGTCATTCAAACTATCTCTTGTTGTTAAACGCAACATCATCCACGGTAATGGCGACCAAAGTATCTCTCCACTTCAGACAATAGTTCGGCGGCAACATTGGCTTAATTACCGACAATACAGGAGTGCTGAGTATTCGTACTACTCTTGGTCCTATAATGGTCGTTGATTGCTTTGATCTTCACCGCGGAAACTATCAATCGCGCTTAATTCACTATTCAACACCGGTAACCCGTGTGTCACAGGCCGGAGAGAACTTAATTACTCGGGAATATTGATTTACATCGATAAGAAGTATCAATGTCAACTACGAGGTGTTTTTTCACAAGTTCAAAAGTCTCTCCTATCACAATATGACATTCGTTACCCTACGTCTGTCGATACTTTATTGATAAGTTTTATTAATTTAAAATCGTGAGAAGACGCCACCCCTTACTGTTATAAATAATATCGTACCGGCTGCATTATTGAAACGCTAAAGAAGCGACTATATTTATATTATTTCCAAGAGCACATGTTCCTTTCATGCTTCTCCATTGTCCGTCACGTAACTTTTACAGCTTTTTTTATTCTCTTCGACAGGTTAATAAAGATCAAAGAATGGGTTGACAAAAATGATCCTGGGGCACTAATTATCCCATTTTCCGGAGCTTTCGAGCACAAGCTGATCGAAGAATACGAAGATCCAGCTCTTCGAAAAAAATTTCTAGAGGAAAACAACGCCACCAGGTGAGCATTGAACTAATTGTAGATCTTGTCTTATTAGTGGTGATGTATGGCTTTGTTATAGTTGCGATTATCGCCACGCGATGTCGAATCCTTTTCAAAAATTGAAGTGTATAGAATAAAACAATAATTGATCATTGAAAATAACGAATGTTGATTGAAAGCTGCCTCGGAAATTACGTATAATTTAATCGAAATTTCGTGTTATCGCCCCAAGTGTTGCCCGTCTAAATTATCCTCCTCTTCCATTAAAAATAACGATCAAATGACATATTCATCTAGATCCTGACCACGTCTGTCGGTATCTCTGATATAATGATAGGTTTAGAGACCGAACGATGTATACGTCTGGTCCTCTTGTGAATCATTCACAAAAACTAAAGGCACAAGTTCGTACTGCCATATTATCATCATCATCATAATGTTTTTTTACGTTGTTGTACGTGACGAGCCCCGATTTCGGGGTGGTGCCATTTTCAAACAATGAAATTACCCTCAACGATAATATCGTCTGATGCTAATGAATGGCAGCGAACAGTTTCGCAGAGATTGCTGCTTTGCTATGCTAAAATTGATCGAATCTCGTTAATAGTAACACTAATAATAATTAGATCGTTAGTTCTTTTTCACCTTTGTAAAAAACTTCATTTTTCGATATCACATAATTTGCAGGAGAACACAATTCTAAACAAAATCTGAAATACAGAATTCGACGTTTCATTTTTCTGATAGTCTTATCTGGCTAATAAAACATCTAACTTGTTTGGAACTAAAGATTGTTGATGAAAAATAATTTTATTCAAAAACCAAAATGAAAAAAATTACAATTTCAGCGTCTATCAGACTAAAATCTCAAATAATAATATTTGTCTCTAAATTTCATAACGTTTGCGTCCTGTTTTTCAATTAATGTGTATTTAACAAACAGGGAATTTAAAATTTACTGAGAGGTTTGTGCATTTAGGGTTCTAAGAATATAATTGTAAGAACTTAGAAACCTGTAGTTAATAAATCTGATAATAATAATCTGCGGATCAGAGAACCTAGTGTATAAAAAAACGAACTGAAACCTGTTGGAATGTGAAGGTTCCAAAAATTTAAAAACTTAATTACAATAGCCCAAAGTTGGAATTGTCAAATGGTTAAAATTTTTCTTGGAATAACTTTAATTTCTTGTCTTTTGTGTCCGATTAATGCACAGATAAGTAAAAAATTTACTCAGGTTCGTAAAACTTAACACTTAAGAATTTAGAAGATTGAGCGCCTAAGGATCTCAAAATTTAGGAACTGAGAAGAGCTTGAAAACATGCCACGAACCAAAGAATTTTATAATCTGAAAAGCTGTAAAATTGAGAAATGTAGAAACTAAAATCGTTAGAATTTGTTAAAATAAAAATCAAAGAATCTATAGTTTGAAGCACTGAGAATTCCAGTTTTTAAGAATCGGAAAAATTTTACATTCTGAGAATCTGAAAACCGAAAAATTTGGTAATCTTTGGATCAGAGAGCTTGACAGTATGAAAAACTAAAGAACTTAGGAGCTAAAACGATCAGAATTTGAATCTAAAATTTAAAGAATGTGAGAATTTGAAAAGCAAAAAGAATTAAAAAGCTTAATTATTTGGGAAGCCGCGGATGAGTAAAACTGAGAATCTGGGAACTTTGAGAGTCGGAAAGAATTGAGAACCTAACAATCTCAAAAGCCACATGCCAAAGAAGTTGGCTATCTAAGAACCTAAAAATTTGACAATCTGCGTACTTAATAATCTGGAGAACTGAAAAACTTAGGGTTTCAAAACTGCTAAAATGTGCGAATTTTGACACCTAAGAATTCAAAAATCTGGAAATTTGCATACTTTAGAACCTGACGTTCTGTAAAATGAGCATTTAAAAATTTATAATTTTAAGAATCTGAAAATGTAACAATTTGAATAGATGCGAACCTAAAAATCTGAATCTTGAACATTCTGGAAAACTAAGAAACATGAGCTGTAAAAATCGTCAGAATTGAAGAATTAAAAAACCAAAAATCGAGAAAGTCAATGAGATGAGAATCCAGGAACCTAAAAAACTGGGAAACTGGGGAACTTGGATCGTAAATTAATTATTTAAAACTTGGATCTCATGATTCGAGAACTCAAAAATGTGCAAATCTTAGAGAATGTGACAGCATAAGAGACTAACCGTTGGAATCCGAGATTTTTAAAAGTCAAACTTAAACAATTTTTTTTACATTTTTTTTTGCTATATATTTTTTTATAGCTTGAATTAACGGTTTTCTGATTTTTGACGTAAATAAGCAAACACGCCATGTAGAGCCTAAAAATTTGAAAATATAAGAATATCGTAGGGCAAACAAAAAAGAAGAGAACATCTAAAGACTGTAAAATTCAAACATTCGAATTTACTTTATAATTTCTTTCTAAAAGATTAAGAATATGTAAGCTTTTGTTGTTTCTAGATCGCGAATAATGTATATGTATAAAAAAAAAAACGCTTATAACTTGAAAACTTAAAAATATAAAAGCTCCAAAGTCTAAGCATGTAAGAATAATAATTTAAGATTTTGAATATTTGAGAATCTAAGAGAATTAAGAAGCACGGGCCACAAACGTTAAAAATTTGATTATTTTTACTACAATAGCTCAACGTTTTTACCACCAAATTATCTAAAAATTTTGACACAATTGTGGAGCCTCAGATATCTCTAAGAATAGCTTTAAGTTGTTGATTTTTAGTTTCAAATTCATGTGTGTATAAGCTAAAATTATAAGAATCTGATAATCTAAGCAACTAAGGATCTACAAATATATGAATCTGAGAGCTTAGAAACCTGAGAACTCAAAATTGTGTAAATCTACTAAGAACCTGATAAACTGAAAATTGAGAAAATTGAAAGTCCAAAAACCAAAAGAACTCAAGAATCAAGAAAATTTTGTTAATACTTGGAATACTAAAAATGGTAAATTTTTACTAAGACTGCACAAAATGGTTTATTTCTTGTTCCCAGTTATTAAAACTGTGTGATATTTCTGTTAAATTTGTAAAGTCAAACTTAGGATGAACGGTTTATAGCGAACTAATGCGTTTATTTTTCCAGAATGCAAAAAATTCACCTGATAAACCACAATATTTGCCAACATTTTATATACCTCCCATTATTTTGTCGTTTTCAAGCAGTTGTGTCTTTTAATGCTTTTTTATTTGTCATTTCTATTTTTTCAGTGCGCTGGACAAAATCATCGTCCAAGGCTACAAAGCCCTCCAATTAGAATACTTCTTCACGGCAGGCCCCGACGAAGTAAAAGCTTGGACGATTCAGGTTGGTATTCTTTAATATATTCACAGAAGCATATTCGAATTATTCTCCCCAAATGTCTCTTTATCCCTGCATTGAAAAGTTAACTCGGTCGTTGGGTTCTGAATGCGACGGGAACTACGACAAGTGAAAATAAAAGGCCCATTAAATGACTGGCAAAGCAAACTAAATAAATTACCCATACCCTAAAATTGTCTTTCGACGATTTGCATAAGAATGCCGACGTCGAACAGGCAAAAACGAAAACTGGAGAACGAATTGAAATTTTCTAGCGATTTCACGTCGGGGATGTTCAGTCGTGCCACACATATGGAATAGCATTCGTGGAGCGTTTTTCTTTGAAGTTTTTATGTATGAAACTTGAAGAAGACTTTAGAGAAAACTCGTTTATTCACAGATCGTCTAATTAATATTTGTTTGATTGATGGGAATTTACCACAAATTTTATAGATTTGAATCAACTTCCGTCCACGTGGCTCCCTCTACAGTCATTTACTGTTACAGAAAGGCACCAAAGCGCCACAGGCGGCAGGTCGCATCCATACCGACTTCGAGAAAGGTTTCATCATGGCCGAAGTCATGAAGTTCGCCGACTTCAAAGAAGAGGGCTCCGAAGCAGCGTGTAAAGCAGCAGGAAAATATCGGCAACAAGGACGCAATTATGTTGTAGAAGACGGAGATATAATCTTCTTCAAATTCAATGCTGGTGCTGGTCTCAAGGATGCTAAGAAGAAATGATTAACAATGACAGTGACCATTTGCGTCATGGTTTATTTATATGTAAACATGATTTTTTTCTACTCAAGCTTGAACTGTTAATATTTGCATTTTAACATCAATGTCATATATTAAATGGATGTACAGTCTTTGGTTCGTTTCTTTTTATAGCATTGGCATTCAGTGCGACTGATGATCACCATAGAGCATTTGTAATTGTTTAAATAGGCGTCGTTTGACCCAGTTGTAGAATTCGTACTCCTTTGCCAAGATTCGTTGGAAGTGCTTCCGGATTTTTGGCCGCACTTGCGGGCGTTTGTTACTAATGAAGCGCTCTGAAACAAAGTTAGTAGAATTTAAACTAAAGAAAAAAAATACACGAACCAATCATCTTCTCTTTGTACACGTTCTGCACACCTTTAAAAAAATAGGGCACTTCGTGTTCTAAAACTTCAAGAGTTGCATTCATTTCTTCTAGAACTCCAATCACTGGATAGTATTTTTCCACGTTTCTTTTTGCAGTCTGTAGAGCCCATTCGTTATCAAGTCTAAAAAAAGAGCTCAAGAACAAGCCTTCCGGAAACAACAACAAGCTTACAAACATTTCGGGTCATGTCCACAGAAATACGGAATGGTCAGTTGCCGTCTGTTTGTTTGCACATCTGTACAATTATTTGCACCTTTCACGATACATTTGATAATCTCATTTTTTTCTTTTTGGTTTTTTAAATAAAAAGATCTAGAAAATTAGAACACGTGGTTGGTAATCAAATCCCACAGTCATAATAATAATAACCTTGATATGGCTTTATCAGCTGGCTCTCGAATTAAATTGATATATGTAGGTGACTGCTTGTCAAACTGAGTAAAGTTGATAAAAAACAGTTGTCGATCAAAACTTAATGGAACAGCCTCTTCTCTCATAACTTTGTATAATTCATCCACAAACTCCTCCTGCAAAAAACCACAGCCACATTTTAAATCATGAATATTAATGAAGTTTCACCTAAAAATGTGTCACCGGCTGCAGAATCGTGCTCATTTATATCAAGTTCATGGTCGCTCTTAAACTAAAATCGAATTTTGGTAACTGTTTAAAAATTGAAGCTGAGTGGCCTCGAATATTCGTTATACAAACAGAATGGTTCAAGTATTGATTATTGTTTGTGATCTATTTTTAAAACAATAAATTATTGTTTACAAACGCGGAGTCTAATCACGTTTTAGACAGCCGTGCCTTGACGTAGGTACGTTCCAAAATTTTGTTTGAGCATCTGTGATAAAAATATTTACATTTGTTGTTGAAATTTTCAGTAGACTTGTAAACCATAAAGAACAAAATTAAGCATCTTACATTATTGCGCAATGTTGTACAAAGATTTCACATTATTTCAGTCTTATCTGTTTTTAAATTCTCTAATCCAAGCGTGAGTTGCATTGTATTTTAAAATTAAACGATTTTTTTAACTATTTTATTTATATATATATATAAATTTATATTTTTAACTAAAAAAATCGCCCTACTTTTCCTTTTGCAAAAATAAGAAAAACACGAAGCGTAGAAGATAAACTATTATCTATATTTGCTATGTGTAAAGTTTGTTTTTAAACCTAATAAGAAATATTTATTGTGAAACACTTATCTTAGTAATTATTTTTATAAGAATGATACTATTTTTCTACTATATGAGATAATGTTTCTTCAACTACCTGTAATTTATTACTTAATATTAAACAATAGTCATAAAATTGTTCCAGTAATGTTTTGCGCTAGCCGTAGAAATAAATGAATAAAATTGCAAGTTTTCGTTATTTTTAAAAGTCAAATGGAGTCTTAGTCATCTACAAATTTATTTAAATAATATTTACAACAGAATAAATTTTGTGTTATATCTATGCTTTGCTTGTTTTCTAGTTATTCTTGGATCATACTTTTATGCTTCTTTTTATTAGCTTCCATTTGTTTTGTTCGCTCGCTCTATATAATCATTAAACGTTTTTTGACTACATAAGATGTCTGATTCTAATTAAGTTAAAATAAAATCATAACAGAATGAGATCTAATTTTTATTTTACAGTTATAACTATTTATCTGCTTATGTAAAAACCGTCATGTATTTTATTATTCAAAAATAAGTACAAAGATTGTTGTAAAACAAATTGTTTATTTTATGTTTGGTGCATTATAAAGAACTCTTTATGATATGATTTCACAGCCATTATGCAGCATTTTATGGCCTAGACTAAAATGGTAGAGTGGAGCAACCGGCTGTTCGTGTCAGTATTAATTAATGCTGAGTTGTTACTGACAGACAGATAATTTTGTACTTGTCATTTTTGGGGACAATGAAATATAAAATTTTGTAAGCAATTTGCAATGCAAGTCTATAAAGTCTGCTTCAGGAGGGTTTTTACATCTGACAGAAACATCTTAAAATAATGTAAATTTTAATTATGTATTTTGAATTAGTTTTTAACTTCTCAATTTTATTAAACTTTTAGATTTTTAGTTTTTTTAACATTAGATTAGATTAGAATTTGAATAGTATTTATCATATATTCTAACTTCGTTCAGATAACCAACTTTCAGAATTTTAATACGTAGAGTCACACTTCTGTCATTTAGTGTTTAAACTCTTCAAGTTTTTAAAACGAATTTTGAATTCTTGAGTAAATACCAACTTACTCGCTTTAAAATTTAAGTTTTTCTTTAGTTCTTCGTGTTTTTTTTTTTATTTTAGATACCTTTTTTTTGTTCGTAATTGTCATTTTTATTAGAGGTCGTCAGAGTCGTCTCAGATCTTGTGTTTAATCTCAGTAATTTTACTTTTGAGTTCTCATTTCTTTTCTAACTTTGTTTTTTTTTTTTGGTTTTGTTTACTTTTATAATGTTTTCAATGCATAGATGATGTTAGATTTTAGCATGTCCATCGAATGTCAGTTTAATTCTTATACTTTTTTTTTAATTGCAAGTGGGATTTGCTAACTGTTATTTGACTTTACACAAATTATAATTTTTTTCCTTTTTTTCTAAATTAGGTTGATGAAACTGTCTCGGATCTTTTAACTTACTATTTTTTGCTTAGTTTGTTCCTCTTTTCACATGCCTTAACTTTACTCAGTCTATAATTAGTGCAGTGTTCTATACATAAAATATTATAAAATTATTTCATACATTCTTTTTCAAACAAAAAATCTAATTTTGGCTCACTGGTATTATTTTTAGTACTGTTGTATTCACGATTTAAATAACATGTCAGACATCAAAATCTTGTCTCTAGCGCTGTTATAAAAAACAGAATTTCTAAATCCTAAAATAAACAACTCTTCAATATTACGACTTACTACAGCTAACATTTGCAAAATTAGCATTTTGGCACGAAAAACATAAATAAACCGGTAATGATGGAGATCTCCAGACAAGAAATTTGGCAAACTACCTTCCATTTATCAAACGCGTCCAAATTATTTTAAGAACACAATTGAATTGTGCGCTGACAGCGCCTATAAAATTATTATAATGCACATAACGTTTACATAAGTATGCAATCAGGTGTGTCTTTTCCACTTAATTAAACAGAAGAGTTTATTGTCCCGAAAACAATAAATGACAATAAGCAATCACTGATTTTTATTGAGAGAAACAAGGAATAAACCCAGAGCAAATGCCACATCCGCATTAGATTTGGTCGTAGTCGTTGAAAAACGACCATCAAGAAAATTTCTCAAGAACCATCCAAGAAGATTTAGACTTTCATAAAGTTGCTTAACGAGGTCTAATTAACTTAACCAAAAAACGGTAAAGTGTACAAATCGTGTTTGTTACGAATAATTTATGACTGATCTACTTTCGATGAAAGTGGTGATGAATGATGAAGACTTTTCGAAATGTCATTTTTTTACAACTTGGGTTCTAAGGTCACGTTACAGGGTCGGCTTAAGAAACCTGATGGCCTGAGGCAAATAGGTGATGCGCATAAAAAGAATCTGAGATTTTTTTCAACTTTCTAAAAAATTAATCAATGTTTGGTCACTTTATCAGCTCAAATATTTATGCTACAACTTGGTGAAACCGCTGGTAATCCGGCTCTGACGACAAGAATGTTAAATAGAAGAAATAGTTATTGGATAACATCACCCATTAATGCATTCACTGCGATGTAACGAAAAAATCGTTTAATTATTAAATAAATTTATTTTAACAAAACGCGTCCTTGGGAATTTGTTGTCCGAGTAGCTAAATTATTTTATAGTCTGTACATAAATGAAATGAATCAGATTTCTCAGTTCACTCTTTCTGCTTATCTACTTCGCTGCAGTTCTGTCTTTCTCAAAATTGTGATCAAAACCGGTTTACCAAAAATGATGAGATTGTAAGTAGTAGTAAAAACTAGCCGAACCTGCTGAATCCTGCCGAGACTTCCACTTTTCTGGCCTTTGAGTCTCACATGCCTGTAGTTGTTAGGACCTTGCATTTTCTGTAGTAAAAAAATCAACACTTCCGCTCCACAGTTGGGTATTTGATTCAAAAACAAAACGTATTTATTAATCTCATCCATTTTTCCCAACTCTGCCAAAGACTTGGTAACATGTTTCACCGGTGCTACCGAAAACGACGTTTCGGTTGTTCTCACGGTCGTCTTCACGTAATAAACATTAACCGAATGATGATTCTTCATCACAAGAAAGGAGCCACTAAACGTCAACATGATCAAAATCGGCAGTAACAACCACTGCTGTCGCACTTTACGGTACATTTTGTTTACTTAAGATGCGTTAATGTCAGTGGGTCGATTTGTACTGTGGGCATCCTTTAAATAAAGGTGAAAGGTAAATTTAAAGTCTGAAATACTCCCGCCAGAAATCTCTGATATATAATAAATCGTGATCGGTAAACGAAAGTGTTCATGTAATCGGTGAAACAGGATGCTCCCGGCTGGAATGACACAAAATTCGTTTTAATTATGCAATTTACAGAAATTGGAGACGATCGAATTGCTCCATAAATTACCAAATTGCGATAGACAGTTTTATAACTGCTGAAACTGGTATAAATTATTAATTGTGTAATTATTGACGCATTCACCAAATTGTGTGACTTTGTTAATTATTAGCTTAAATTAATTTTGCACATTTAACGGTTCGTTAGATAAACGGTGCAACTATTTCCATATTTCATGAGTGAGATAAATTACATAACTTCCAACCCCTGTACAGGTGAGAAATTTTGAATAGTTTACTGTTCACAGCTAACGAATTATTTGAGTTTGAATCAGAAATTTTTTACAGTAAAAATAACGAAATGTAGTTTCTAATAAACTATGAGCGGAACGCAAGCCGTAATTGTTTATGATACAAGTTCCTGTTAGATTTACAATTTACATATTTTATGGTCGTGATTGTTTAATTGCATACGTAACCCGCAGCTTCCCACGAGCTCAAGTGGCGCCCAATATATCTGAATTTTAAACATTTATTGTCTTCCTACGGAAATGGATCAAATTCGATTCTGTCAGCTCATAAATTGTCAACCATTACAAATGTTAGATCTGTGTTAATTGCCTGCAATGCAATAATGACGAGAAAGTCGGAAAGTATAAGTTTCGCATTAGTTAATAGCTGCATTATTAAAAGGGTTGAATTGTGTTTATTTTCTATGACGTTTACTTTCTCCGTTAATAAATAATTTTCATAGGTGTTTAATGAATGTTAAATTTTTAGCATCTTCGCACTAGCGATAGTGTAATTAAAATGAAACAAACTTTCTCGAAATAACACCAATTTGAGGTTAAAAATAAAAAAAATTAAAGCTAACATAATGACGCTGTCTTAATAGAAAAAAAATGCAAGATGTGCATGCAGTATTTCAAAACTGTGATTTACATTTGCTCTCCTGATTTTTCAGTTGAAAGGTAAAAATGTTTAAATAAATGTAAAACCATAAATAACACTGAGGCAAAATAGAGAAATCCTAGAAAATTGATATATGTGCGAATGGTGATTACCAAAGAATCATTGCAACAGTCAATTTGTGTTTTTCATTTCATTCTGTTATAAATTTGGATCGTGAGAAAACGAGCACCACGCTAAATTTTTATTATGAACTTAAGAATGTGAAAAATGTCGGAAAAATGTTGATTGCATTTCCAAGATAATAAAAAGACCACTTTTGCATTAAAATATCTTATATTAATACTTCGACCAACAAACTAACAAATTTTTTTTGTTTTACGTTTAGAGAGCTACTGCTTTGATTCAGCGCAAACAGAAAGCAAATCCCTTTCAGTTAGTCGTCATGCTTTTTTATATTGATTCACAACTTTTATTAAAAGGTGAGATTCTGATAAAACGTCAAGATTTTTCCGAAAATAGTAAAGATAGTGTACTTTCTTGTAGGCATCAATTTCGGTAACAAGATACTTATTTGCGTCTCTAATTACTCCTAATGAAAGTGTTTTGAAAATTTCTTTTAGTTCCACTTAAGTTAATTATTTAAGTGTTCTCTTTTTCTACTTTTCCTTCTGATTCTTGCTATTGTTTGTCACAGTGAAAAGTCTGAACTATCTCTCTCGGTTTAAATATCTCTAAAGTTCTGTATCTGGAGCAGATCTGACTGTTACGAAATCCACACACAAAAAAGTCTCGTCTGTAAATAAAAAATATAATTTATTATCTTAATTTTTCTTTTGAAAATACCGACTGTATGACAAGAAACAAAATGGGTAATGCTAATTTGCTATTAATATTTTTAACCTTGTAGAGTATGCTGAGACCATGCCAGCATTACATAACGGGGTCATTATTTAATTAATTAAAGGGTCGTCTTGTCAAAGATAAGTTATAATTTGCTCTAAATTATTTGATGTCGAAATCTTATGATAGAACGTTTGAAGATTTGATATCGCTTAATCCTTGAAATATGTAGGAAATAATACTAAATAACACGAGTATTTGTCAACTGTCTCGTCTTTAGATAGTTTTAAGATTTGTGGACCTGTTGATAAAAGCTCTACTAACTAACAGCACTTTTTATAAAACGTTCTGCACCTAGTTCACAGATACAGTTATATTTTATAATTTATTTATTTGTTTGGCAATACTGTGATGGATGCCGGTTTAGTTTTACAGTCGACTGAATCCAATCAATTATTGAGTTGCAATTAATTGAAAAACTACTGTTCATAATTTCATGCAACTTATTTTTGCGCGTGGTGATTTTAGAATACACTAAATTTAAATTCAAATAAAACTGGTTAATAGCAACTTTTATAAAACTAGCTTGATTTTTGATTGGTAACGTTAAAGTGTTACTTAGCTCAGGTTTTAAATAAATTCTAAACGTCGGAAAGAATCTGTATTATTCAAATCTTAAATTTATAATTTCCAACTTTAAATTTCTTTGGATTTTGTCACTCAATTTTTTTTAAAGATGCTTGATTATGAGACTGTGGGGTCTTGAATATGAATGATATCAAAATTTGTAGATCTTAGATCCTCCATATGACAAACTCTCAGATTCAATTTTTCTAAAAACGCTCATTTGTAAAATTTCTAAAAACCAAACTTCAGATTCTATGATTTTCAAATCGTATACTTTTTATCGTGGGATTTCTAAATCTTCCCTTCTTATTGTTAGTACTTAAAATTATTACTTACTTATCCTTAGTACTATAAATACGTACTAGTTTTTTTATACATAATTTTTATATTTTTTTGAAATATACATTTAAATAAACTCTTAAATTGTCTAAATAAGACTGACTAGAAAAAATAGAGAAATTCTCAAAAAAAAATCACTACATTCAAAATTGAGAATTTCTAACTTCGTCAAGCAGTGTTAACAGTTTTTGAAAATTTGACTTGAAAATTTCTACATTTTTTGATATTTCTGCAATTTATCTTTAAAGGCTTCAAGATTTACTGAGAATCCGTAACCTTTTCAAACTATTTTTTTTTTCGAGTTGTTTCCGCACATACGAGTCTAATAGGCATTATAAAGTCTCCAGAAATTTGCATTTTTAAATCTTTAAAATTTATCCCCAGACTTTAAAAAAAGGATCTGAAATCTTATTAGGCAAAGTATCTCAATTTGTAGATTCCCTAAAATTTTGAATCTCTAAAGTTTCTGTTCCAAAAAATTTAATCAAATAAATTTTAAAAATTCTAGTTTTGATAACATTAAATATCTTTAAAGTTTTTGTTTTTTAAAAGTCTCATTTAAATCTTATTGATTTTAGGTAAAGCCAAAGTTCAAAAACCAATTACTATTCTTCAAATCTATGCCATGATCTAAATCTCAAAAATCTTCTAATCTAAAACTAAATCTCTAATTTTGAAAAATTCAGAGTATGGGGGATTATCTTCAAAATGTTTGGAACAAAAATCTATTTTGTAAATTGTAATTGGAAGTTGTAAATTCATTGAGAAATTCATTAAATTTTCGTACTGTGAAAACTTAAAGATTCGTACTTCTCGTAAGTAAATTTCTGATTATCTCATATCTGTAATTTTGAAAACAAACTACAAACTTCGTCTTTGAAAAACTCTGGAAAGTGAAGAAAGTGGAGAAAATCTCTAAAACTTCAAAACTAAAGAAAGAACTATAAAATTCATGTATCAACTACTTGTTTAAAAAAAAAACAATTAATTTGAAAAAGCTTTTAGCACTTAATTGAATTTTGATAATAGCAAAAATCGGTCTAAATCCTCCAAATTTATAATGTATTCAAATTTTCATATTGTAGTAAATTCTAAAATTTATAGACTCACTGTAAATTTTAAAATAATTTATGAACTCGAAAAACTTTCGAAAATGAAAAATAGTGATAATTTACAAAACTCCAAAAGTTTTCATTACGAAAGCCTAAACGTCAAAGAAATCTAAAAAAATCCGCTTTATTTAAAAAATTACTACATTTATGATTTCAAACTTTTCAGCTTATCGAAAACTAAAAATCTGTAACTTCGTTAAGCGCTGCTTGCAGTCTTCAAAAATTAAAGTTTACCAAGCTTCTGCTCACAAAGATTTAAAGCGTCGAAAAATTCTCCTAAAATACACATCCATCTTAAAATGCTTCATAATTCCAACATAATAAAAAAAAATAGTAATCTTGTTAAGTAGTGTTCTCAATTTTTATAAGTTTATTTATATACAAGTCTTATTCTCTAAAATTTATTCTTTAAAATTTATTCTTTAAAATTTATTCTTTAAAATGGGAAGGTTATAAAATTTTATATTTATAAACTAAAAATTTGTAGGCCTCTCAAATGGTGTTTCGGTTTTAAAAAATTACAATTTGAAATTCTTTATCAATAATCTTTAAAATTTAAATTGAATGGCTCCAAAAAAATGGGGATCTGCAACATTGTCAAATAAATTTTAAAAGTTTACAGTTCGATATTTATTGCTGAAAAATATCCAAATTGCAAAAATCTAAAGATTATCAAGAAATTGTACATACTTAAAAATAACCCGCAAAGAATTTTCATCTTAAAATCTGCTAAACAAGATAATTTAATTAGGTCTTTTTTAGTATTTACTGCTGGATCTTCATTTCTTTCTTGGTAAGCGTCCAAATTTTTCCGTGCAGTTTTGAAACTTCTTAATTGTGAAATCCTCAAACAATGGTTATTATCACTCCAACTGTTTATCGTTAAAGATAAAATTATTTATAATTCTTTTGAGAATGCCGACTTTACAAAGAGCAGATTCATGTACTATCACACGTTTTTTCAGTATTTCACGCCAAATGATGACCATTTTTTTTTCAATTCAAGGGACTTGGCAGCACGCCAACAAATTATTACATAATGTGGTAATTAATATCAACCCATCATGTTGAGATAAATTTAATTACGTTCTGTATCACGAATCACGAATCCAAAAATTTTAATAGCAACGTTACATAATTTAATCCATTTGGCTAAAACCGCCAACTTCCTCGTGAACTTCTGCCAAGCTAAAACCATATCGAGGTCAAGATCCTTCAAGGCTTGAATAGTCGTAGAAACAACAAAAAACAACGAAAAACATTGTGGCCTTACAATAAATTTGTTTTGTGTTTAAACGTTTGAAGTTTGTTTTTATTGATAGTGCAAAAACACATTGAATTCTGCCTTTCAAACTTCGCGCCTTTATCGATCGAGCTCCCGGCCGGCTGATTTGTCCACGTGAGCATCGGAATATTCCAGACGCAGTTTGTTTATTTTGGTTTAGGTGCGCACAAAACCGCTCTCGTTCGTGTTTATTGTTAACAATAAACGCAAAATAATCAGTGCTCATAGTTCTGCGATGGCAAGTACATTTCAAAAACTAAAAGATTTAGATTTGTCCCGTGATGAAGTAGAACGAATCGGCGAGGCCCTCAAGAAGGAAGAATTCAGGAAACTCTTGGTGGATTACGTAGAAGAAGTAAGCAACCCGGCAAATCAGAAAATATACCAAGAAGAAATCACGCAATTGGAACGAGAAAGGGGTGTCGACGTCACTTTTATCAACCCCAAACCAGGTTATGTCATCAAGACAAGTGTTGACGGAAGTGGAAAAGGTTTCATTAATGTGTGTGCGAATGAGAACATCCAGAAACCGTCGTCAGCCCCGAAGTGCCAAGAGGGTGCAAAGGGGCTTCAGTGGTCTCTGCCCCATTCCCTGGCACCTCCGAGGGAAGATTTAGATAATAAAGGGGTGCGGTGTGTCGTTTACGATGTCGTTTTCCACCCGGATACCATCGAATTGGCCAAACGAAACAAGTCGTTCCAGAATATGGTTAATAACTCGGCGTGCGAGGCTGTGGAGACCAATTTCGGGGTTGTGTTAGACAAGAAGAACCTCAAGTTTCCTAAGCTGCAGTATAAAGGTATGGCCCATTCTACCGTGATCCGAAAACCTCTCAAAGACTTCGTTCCTACGGAGATGTCTCCTGACGAGAAAGAATTCTACGATAAGATGTACGCCGAAGTAGACGCACAAAAAGCGAAGAAAACGAAAAAAACCTCGCGGAAATTGAGTGAAGATAGGTCCAGTTATACAACACCAACATATGTGATAAAGCACCGCAGTCATGTGGATGTACAGGATTGTCTTGAAGACAAACAAGCCAGGATACATGCAGCGATTCCTAAGGAACTCATCGTTGATATCCATCTCCCGCTGCTTAAATCATCATCAGATATTACTTTGGATGTGACTGAAAAAACAGTACAACTTACCAGTGAGAAACCATCAAAGTACAAATTAAATTTAACTCTACCATATCGCGTCAACCAGGACAATGGAAATGCGAAGTTTGATAAAGACCTGAAAAAATTGATAATCACCCTTCCAGTTAAACGTACCATGGTTGATTACACCCGCGATGACAGTGGGGTTGACAGTGATCACGGATCGCCTATAACCCCTCTGTCAGAAGAGGACTCTTGTGATAAAGTGTTCAGTGATAGTGGCTATAGGACTAACTTCCTCCAAGATCACTGTAATTATGATCTACCTGAATTCACGTGTCATGTATTTGATAACATCCTCGCGTTCACCTTCAACGTTAAAAACGTTGCTGAAAGCTCAATTAGCAAAGTCATCCAATCGTCTTCATTACACATCAAATTCACCAGCGTTAGTACAAGTTATTATGAAGCACAATATGCATTTTACGTCAAATTACCTTCACAAACCATTATAGAAGATAGAGTGCAAGTAGAAACTTGGGATAATAACGTTATTGTCCAGATTCCTCTCAATTGTGATAAAACGTTAGAGTACTATTACTACGGCCTAAACGACCAAGACTTGAAAAAGAAGTACCTTGAAGAACCTTGTATCTTGAATAGCGTGCTCCAAGATCCTATCCCTGAGGAGCCAGAAACTGAAATAATCGAAACTCAGGAAAAGAGCAGTGTTGCAGAAAACAACAAAAGTAGCGCCATCAACATCGCCGGATCGTCCTACGAATCAAGCGGTGATGAACTAAGCGCTAGTTACAGCCCGTCCAAAAGTAGAGGTATCCTCAAACGTTTATCATCGAATAGGCAATTGGTAGGACGTAGCATTTCAGAGTCAAGTCTGGATGAAATAGTGTGTTCGTCGCTGGATTCGGCGATCCCTGAAGATGGCGAAATGTCCACAAGTTTGAAGAAAACTGTACGTTTCAACGATGTGATAATGAGACAACTCTATAGGTAGTAAAACGAGCTTTTTCGAATCGATTTTAACCCTATTTTGATTTCAGATCAAATTCCAGTATTTTGGGACAAAAGAAGAAGAACCAGAGAAAAGCCCGAAATAAAAAGCGCGCTCAAGAAAGACGACATAGTGAGAGTGAAACCTCTGAAGTTGAAGACAAGAAAGACGACACACAAGATAATGAAAACAATGAGACTGGTGATAAAGAAGATGAAAAGAGTGATTATATAAATAGTGATATTTTCGATATGGATATGTCTTTTTAATTTCGTTCTTTTTGTAGTTTTGCAGATTTGCTGTAAGAATTATGTGCTAGGGTTTTTTGATATAACACTAACCAGTCTTCTACACGTACTCTTATAATTTTTAGTTACTAAAGTGTTATACATATGTATGAGCATAGAACGGTCATAAGGGAGTGAAATTGAATCAGTGTGTTTTCAGTTTATGAAGTACAATTTTTATCTTTGATACTTTATTATGTTTTTGTTTTATTATGTAGCATCAACCAGTGATTTGTTGTTCTTTATACTTTTTTTATGTTCTCTTTTAGAATTGTATTACACATAACCGTGATTTATCATCAATAAAAAAATTAACATTTATTGGAATTTTTTCTGGAGCGAGAGTGTAAGTACGTTGATGAGATAAATGTGTTCAATTTTTAAGAATTTACTTGAAGCCTTTAATTTTTATTACGAAGACGAATAATTCTTAAAAAATTATTGACACCTTCAATCAATCAAGAATAATTATTACATCTAGGCAACACACAGTGTCTTGCAAAATTAGGAGTTATCTATCTTCAAGAAATTTTCAGATACTCTTCATTATTTTTACTATTAAGCCAATCAAAATATACATGCATCTTTGGAATAATTCGCGTAGTACTGAAAATTGGTATAGACTTAAACAAACAAACAAACAAATAAAATATTATTAATGTTTTCGACATCACCAAAACGTTGCATTGGTCCAAATCGTTTTATTTACATTGTTAAAGGGCATAGGGTGATAAGAATGCTAAAATTGCCCCCAGAGCGTATCTTAACGATACTTTCAGGATATGTTCGTACTATAGAAGTACTTTGATTTTGAAGTTTTTAGATCTCAAAGTTAACTAGATTTTGAATAATAATAAAAAAAGGCAAAAACAGAAAATATTTTTTTTCTCTTCATAGACTAAACCGATTTAAATAAAAATTTTATGGTAATTTAATATCTATAGAGATACTCTTTTGATAAAAATTTCAACTATATAGCTCTATATTTTCATAGAGAAAAAAATTTTTTTTTCAAGAAAAATTGATTTTTTATTATAAAACTTAAAAGTACAATTTTGAAAATATTTTTTTTGAAGTTCCTAGCAAAAAGTACATAAAATATATTTTTTTCAAATTTTTTGTAATGGACGCCATATTGAAAAAAATTAAAAACTGTCATGTTTCCGAAAAAAATGTTTTTTTTTTTATTTATACTCTCTTTCTCTCTCTCTCTCTCTATATATATATATATATATATACACATCTAAAAAATGAAATTCTGAGAACGCATTAACTGTTTTTTGCTCACTTCATCTCTCAGCCACCCCCGAGCACAAATAACAAAAAGAGCATGACTTAAGTGTATTTACGCTGGAACATTCCTAAGGTGAATATTAATATTAATTTTTCTAAAATAATATAATTTAGATTTAAACAGTGTGTTAAGCAAATAATAAGGAATTTGACGAAAGATAATTTAAACATAATCGCTGTCTTCATTCATTGACGTTCTGTTGCCATTTGCACATTCACAGCAATATCTATTTATTCCGATATACTCTCTACTATTTGGTTTGTAATCAAAACTAAAAATAAAAAGTCTATATTCTATTTTGTTAATATGACGAGTTTAGACTTTAACTTTGACTATATTACTTTCGTCTTACGTATTCAATTTTTATGTTGTTCGATTCATCCATCATTTCAGATAGGTATGACATCGATTGTTTATATTGATTTGAACCAGTGAAGAGGATTTTCAATTTTTTTGTCATTTCTGGAAAATCTGTTAATTCATTAACTAAAATTGTTTGAAAAGAAAGTTTTTTACAAAGCCGACCATTTTTCTTCACTTCGTCAGCCAACGTGTTTTTACATGTTTTAATGAACTTCATTCTCTCTATAATTAAATCAGAAAAATCTGAATCGGAAGTCACCCACTCGTGGTGTTATTCTAGTAATAGCGGTGCGTTTTTCAATAAGATAATAGTCATCTAGCTAAGACGTCAGAATTATGTTATAACAATTTCTCTCCCAAATAATTTTATTTGAGATATTTATTTGATTTATTTTTGTCAAAAATAATTGAAAGACATATACACACACACACACATATATATATATATATATATATATATATATAGAGAGAGAGAGAGAGAGAAAGAGAGTATAAATCGAAAAAAACATTTTTTCGGAAACAGAACAGTTTTTATTTTTTTTCAATATGGCGTACCATTACAAAAAATTTGAAAAAAATATATTTTATGTACTTTTTGCTAGGGAATTCAAAAAAAATATTTTCAAAATTGTACTTTTAAGTTTTATAATAAAAAATCAATTTTTCTTGAAAAAAAAATTTTTTCTCTATGAAAATGTAGAGCTATATAGTTGAAATTTTTATCAAAAGAGTATCTCTATAGATATTAAATTACCATAAAATTTTTCTTTAAATCGGTTGAGTCTATGAAGAGAAAAAAAATATTTTCTGTTTTTGCCTTTTTTTATTATTATTCAAAATCTAGTTAACTTTGAGATCTAAAAACTTCAGAATCAAAGTACTTCTATAGTACGAACATATCCTGAAAGTATCGTTAAGATATGCTCTGGGGGCAATTTTAGCATTCTTATCTCCCTATGCCCTTTAGTCTAATTGGTCTATTAATTATTTCAACTGTCAAACTGACATGCCATTTGTAATAATTTGTTTCATTTAAATTAATTCGGATAGACTTATAGTCAACGTTAATATAAATAACTCATAAATTCTGTCTCGATTATTATAAAGTTCGCTCAAAAAATTAGGTTTGGTTTAACGTGTCTGAAAGTAAAAGTTGGGAGCCGTTTTATCAGTGTAATACCGCTATCATTGGTTGAGTTTCACATTTCTCGAAATTTGATTGGTTGCTAGAATATAGCGGGAAATAATCGAGTTTAAAAACAATAATATTTTAAAATTTCAGCCATTTCAGGAATTTATAGTTTTAGACATGTTTTCTTTTTAAATCATCAATTAATTTAAACTGTAAGATATTTGAGCGAGTTGTAAATTTTTTCTTCAATTTTAGATTTTCGACCAAATTTTAGACATTTAATGATTTTTGAGCCTTTAAGGCATTTTTAGTTTTTAGATATTGAAAACTATTTGATTAAGGAAATTTTTTTAGAAATTTTTGTTTATCTTTTTCCAATGATCAACAACAGAAACAAAAAAACTTTTGCAATTTAGCTTTAGGCTCAATATTTTTTTCAGGAGTTGATTATGATAAAATTCTCTCCATTCTTTTATTTGAGCTAAAAAACTGAGAAATCCTTGAAACATGTTTTACTTTCTTCCGCGGGTGGAATTTCATTTTTTTAACGCATTATCTAAAAATTCTTGGTCAATACGTAATACTAAATAAAAAAAAATAGACATCGAAGGTAGACAAAGAATTCTATTTTAGCATAATGTGCAACTGCCGTCTTCTAAACCTATCAAAATCCAGGTTGCAATTATTTACTTGCCATCTTCTTTATAATACAATAAAAACTAACCTTAGGAATTTGAGCAGAAATTTCTTGGAACAAACTCTGATTTTTGATATCTGTAAGTTGGATTAATATCATAATAGAATTTATAATTTTTTTATCATTTGGTTTCTTTGGATTTCAGATTTTCTATATTTTTTAGATCTTTGTCTTAAGAATCTGTTTATAATTTTCATAATGCTTATAATTATTTTCCGTTAAGCTAGTTGCTTAATTTTTTTGAACGTTTCAGATTCTATAGATTTTTTAGTTTTCGCAATATTTTGATTTTTTGAATTTTTTGTAATTTTTAAATTGCATTATTTAGATTTAGTTTTCACAGTTTTTCTGTTTTCCGTGAAATTTTTGGGTTTTTCAAATTCTCAGTCATTTTTTTTTACTTTTTTGAGACCATAGTCCATTTTTACATTTATCAGTTTCAATCTCTAATTAATAAATTTGTAGATATTTTTGATCTTTTTAATAATTTCTATCTTTAGTTTCTTTATGTTTTTTAGACTCTTTCATCCTAGTGGTTCTATATATTGTTTATATCCGTTAAATTCTTCAGATTGTTTAAATGTTTCATATTGTTTGAAAACTATTGCTGCGCTGTTTCAATCTCAATCAATTTTTGGATTTCTTTAAATTTGTATTTTTTAGATTCATATTTTTAAAAATTTGAGAAAATTAAAAATTTGTCTGTAGAACTTTTGCATGAGCGAACTTTTAACAGTTTAATTTGTTGAGATTATTAATTATTAGATTATTTCGGTTTATCAAATTTTCATATTATTTTTGTTTTTTTAAAATTTTCGATGCACCAAATTCTGTAGATTTTATTTCATTACTTTTTTCCTTAGATTTTTCGATATTCTTAACACTAAATTTTAGATTTTTTTTAAATTCAAAAGTTCGGATTTTCGTAGTTATATAAATTTTTGTTTTTTTAAGTTTTTTTTAAATCTTTCAAATACCACAGATTCTGCTTTAATTTTTTCCATTTTTTTTTTATTTTTTGTATGTTCTAGTTTTTCTAATTAGTTATTCTATAGATGTATATATGAGTATAATTTCTTATTAACATTCGTTGTATTAAAATATTATTTACTTTTGAACAATGTGCGAGTCATTCTATATATTTTGACATTTTTTAGTTATTGATGATTGATAATCGAGTTGTAAGAACGAAGAAGCGTCTATAAGCAATTTAGTATTTTAATAGCGGATAACAGATTACTCTCATCCTAAACAAAAATAATTTAATTACACAAATAAAAACCAAATTTTTCTTATATTTTCATCAATATCTGACATGCATGAAATATGTAGTGTTCTGTTTAATATCTCAATTTTAATCAAAACAAAGTGATTAATAACCGAACTTCCTCTTTGAAGTCAAACAACACTAAACCTTCAGTGAACTGTTCATTTATCAAAATCAGCGTAATGAATTGGATCTGTTCCGTAAATGGACTTCTTAAAACGCTGTTGAATACTGCATAATGTGTAAATAAAAGTAAGAATTTTATTGTTTATTTACCACAAGTTTTAATTAAATTAATATAAATTCGCACTGCTGACAGGTAGACGTGCGAATAAAATTTAATTACTTGAGTTGAACTGCACGTTTCGCGCAGTCGGTGTTTAATATAAAAAAAAATGATTCCATTTAAGCGTTTGAAGAATATGAATTGATGTAGATGCACGGTGTGAATAATTTATTAAATCTCATTGCACAATGCGACGCGTTGCATTAATGACAAGCAGTAAACACTGCAATAAATCACAACAGTTAAGTGATTTATTCAGTTGAATCAACTAGTTTTTGCGAGTCAAACTTATCAAAGTTTTTTCCCTTACTTAGACACATATTTCAAAACTTTTTTCCATGTTCTAGCTTAAAACAACTTTCCAGTCTAGTGCTTCAAAAGTTGTGTCTACAATGTTCCCATCCTTCACATAAATTTATCTTTCCTAGGATTATAAATCGATCGGCAAACACATTGTATTCAAACATTCAATACTTCTGCATAAAAGGCTTTTCGCTTGAGGAATAATACACCCAACATTTTCAATTTCGTCTGGAAAGTTGTCTCAAAAAATGTAAATGAAGGCTGAGAATATATTATAGAAGGATGCGAAGGAAAATTACCACAAGTTCATTATTATTATGCAAAACGGAGAAAATTTCGTGTTCACACAAGAAGCTTGAATCGTGTGCGGGAGGCAGAAAATCTTTGCAAGTTTCAAACAAACTAGGATAACTATAATAATTAGTAGTTTATGATTCACGACGGACATGTTTTATAGTTTGGACTTTCAATTAACGACGGAATATGATGGAAGAGGTAATTAAAATGGGATTATGACAAAACATGTTCGGGGGCGCAAAAACGGGTAAAATTAGCTGGTTACAAGTATTTTTGTTTAATGTTTTCGCATTAAATCTAAAAATAATAAAAAGTAATAAAACGTGTTTTACTCGGGCAATAACACCAATAAAAAATAATGAATAATGCAATTAAAATTAATTTACTCAATATCAGTCAGACTAGATTTCATAGAAAGAATTTTATGGTTTTGTGTTTGCATAGTTATAACAAGTTTATTCATTATTCGGATGCAATATTTATCACCATTAAACATTTTAATAATTAAATAATTTAAAAGTATGCAAATCTGCTAGAAAATTGCCTTTTGAGGCTATTAGAATTTTTGTTATATTTAAAATTACTCACTCCTAATTTTGGTTGCGTTCTGATTTATGAATTCTACTGGAAAATAGCCACATTTCTAGAAATTGGAACTTATTTTACCAAAAATTTTTTTTTTTTTAGAAATTTGTAACGTCCATTTTTTATTCCTTTTAAAAATTCGTAAATATTTGGAAAATCATTTTTTTGTTATTGAAAAAGTATATGATTGTAAAAAAAAACATTTGTTCATAATTCATAAAATTTGATTTGTCCAAATTCTTGTACAGGAAGAAGAGCTGCTTTTGTATTTAGAAAAACCACATCGTCAAAAAAAATTTTAGCTCGATGAAATTGACGCTCTTAACGAAGATTTAAAAACGGAAATAAAAGATTTGGCGTATTTACAATTTTTGTGTTGTTTATACAAATTTAGAATTTTTTAATTTTAGAATTTAAGAGTATTTTTGTCATGTGAAATCTTTTTTTTGCAATAAAAGACTTGGAGCATTAATTTTTGCATTATTTTTAAAAATTCTATAAATATATAGAAATTTAATATTTTGATAGCTTTAGTATTTTAAAAACATCTCTTATTAAAGTTTTTAACAAAAAAAGCAATTGATGCATAGATCTTTTACATATTTTTAAACATTCATACTTTTCTTAATTTTGTAGATTTTGAAAAAATTCTACGTTTTCGTACAAGA
Organism: Cynaeus angustus; assembly: GCA_030157275.1. NCBI lineage: Eukaryota > Metazoa > Arthropoda > Insecta > Coleoptera > Tenebrionidae > Cynaeus > Cynaeus angustus. The sequence goes on from CM058062.1 coordinate 18,288,399, forward strand.
AGAAAAATTTTTTTTTATTCTATTAACTTGGACCCTTTAACTTAAAAAAATGATTTAGTTTATCTATTTTTGCATTATTTTTTAAAACTTTGAAAATTAAAATTAATGAAATAATTATATATTTTTTTTATTATATTTGAAAGGTTAAATTTTTTAAAGAACGTAGTAATTCATTAAATTGAAGCTTTTAGCATCAATTTGTTTTTTTTTTTGAAATAAAAATTTAACATAACAATTTTATATCGAACGATCAAGATAATTTGTAATCGAGTTATTCTTGAATCCGAAAACGTATGTCTACATTATGTTGCCATTGCAACGTCCGTTATTAATGAGGCTCGTTGTTGCTTACAACAGAATGAACAACATTTTCACTGTTTATTATAACTTTCGAATAAAATAAACTTATTTTTTTTGAAAATTCATGTATTCTTCACAATAAATTCTTGTTTTTTAATCGACAGTTTATTTGACATTTATAAGTGTCACTAAATGTAGACATACGTTTTCGGTTTCAAGGATCACTCGATTATGAATTATTTTCATCGCTCCATATTAAAAAAAAAAAAATAATTTCAAGTCCATGGATTTTTATAAAATTTCTCGCTTGTGTAGAAAAGTGCAGTCTTCAAAAAATAGTTGCATTCCATAGAACTGGAGTCTCGAGCAAAAAAAGTGGCTCGTAACTTTTAATTGTTTTTAAATTTTTGCAGAATAAGAAATTTTAATTTAAATTTAAATTTAAAATAAGAAGCGTCCACCGCATCCACCAATTTTTCAGCATTTCATTTTTTTTTGATTGTAGATGTGTGGAAAATTTCTCGTTGGTTTGATAAGATACATAACGTCTGCAAAAAAATGAAGCTTTTTACAAAAATTAAAATATTTATGCAAAAATGGCAGAATTGGTGCTTAAATCTTTACAGTAGTTTCAAAATTTCATAATTTTTTTTATTTTAGAAAAATTACCGTTTCCTTGTTTAAACTGCACGAAAATTTATTTATTAAAAATTCAAAAATTAATCAAATTTGCCCATGTTTTGAATTTTTTTCTATTCAAAAATCGTTAGACATAAGCCAAAATTAAAAGTTTAATTCAAATACTTATTCAGTAGTAATTTTTTTATCTTTTTTCCTAAACCTTAAGATGTCTGAAAGTTTGTCGATTTTATATTTAGACACTAGAATAGTCAAAAAATAAACACATTTTATAAAAATGCTTTTATTAGAAAATTTAAAATTGTTTTAGTCAGCTTCAAAAATGCCCTATTTTTTCCACATTACCATAATTATGACTCGGCGAATCGCTGTAATCAAAATCGGGTTCATAAAAATCACCTAAAACTTTTAGGTGGTGATATTTTATTTAAGCGTCTATCGCCTCTAAAGTGAAGTCTGAAAAATTTTAAAGTGTACTTAACAATTTAAACTAATTTATTTATTAAATTGTTAAAAATGTTGTTAAGCTTCGACAGCCTATAAATATTTAGAAACCTTTTTAATGGTTTTGATCGTATAAAGAACTGCGTTATCGCCAGGATTTCTGAGCTTTTAATGTCTATATTTTGTATTGAAGCAAACATTGCAAAAATTATATATTTATGTTTTATCGTCGATTCACAGAAAATATAGATATTTATAGTGTCGTTTTTCCGATAAGATTAATTCTATTTGTAACGAAAAATTGATTTTTGCTTGGTCACTTTTTTAAATGAGGCAGCACTTCTAAGGTTTTTATTCGAGTAAAGGAGTAAATAAACGAGAAAAATTTAATGTTGATGGAAGTTTTAGAAATCAAAGTAATTTTAAGCTTACGACTGACAGACGTAGTCATTATTGACTACTCATCATTTGACTTTTAATGCGTTTATTCTGCGCGTATTTGTAATATCCATTTAAATACCATGCGAAGACTTTGACCTGTTTTGACCTGTCACCACCGAGCTGAAATGACAGCGATTATTTTTTTCCCACTCTGCGTACAAACCTTCGTTTAATGAGAAACTTTTCCGTCCCTACCTAAATCCTGCGAAGGCATTAAAGTGATTACTGTGATTAATTAGGTAGCAGAGTTTACTAAAACGATTGATTTGAGACGTTCTTTGACGCTCGATTTAATCTAGAAAGACAATGTTCCAAGCGGAGATGAAACTTGGATATTCCTCGCTTTGATAAACAGCTAGTTAATTCTTCTAGTGTCTTTGATCTGTAATCTGCCAGAAACAGACAAAGTATACATGAAAGTGGCAATCTCCACATTACCTACGATAATTTGTATTAAATAGTACGGTAAAATCCGGGAATGGGGACGCTCTGTATCCTTGCGCAAGCGTATCCCACAGGAGATATTCCCGGGAAACGACAGCTTCACTAGACGGGAATTGTAGCCGCACATTCGTATCGGCGTGCAGTTTCACGAGTCGAACTTTCGCGAGTTCAAAAAGTGAAAAAATATTTACTAAAAAATTTTTTAAATAAAAATAAATAAAAGCACGTACAGTTTCAAACCGGATTGTACCCTAAACTCGCTAAAATGAGACTTTTTTAACTAATTGTAAATGCCTAATTAAGTAATGAAGCATATCCGTTAATTGAGGAACAACATCAGTGTAATGTAGTTGTAAAAAAAGAAAAAATTCGACACAAAGTAAGTATTGCGACTTTCAACATTTCCAGACTGCTTACCTGTTGCGCTCCGCTCTTATTATTGTGACCTCCGATCCGAATTTAATCAAACATTTTTTTTGTTTCGTTCGCATTTAAAAAAGGATTTCTTTGAGATAAGAGGGAAAACGTTTGCTCGCTCGATAAACCACCACGTTTCTTAAGAAGATTTAACAACCCTTTAATGTTGCGGGAGGATGAGATTTACAAATCTCGCGTTCGCATTTTGGAGCTAAAGCCCTTTCCAATATTGCTAACCACATTGTTATTAAAAGATCTAAAAAAGATAACGATCAAACGATGAATTTTTTTACGATTTAATCCTCCAGTCTGGCACGGTTTAGAAAATAATTAATCTTTTTTAACACTTTAATTTATTCCTTGGTTTCTCAATAAAATTCAGATGAGGTAATTTCGAATTTAAACCTTTAGTGATGGACGTTTCTGCATAATTTTGAGGAAATGCGTAACTGCACGTCTTCAGTTTATGTTATTTTCTAAAATAGGTTTGACTCTCAGTGCAGACGTCGGAAGTAAACTTGATGAATCGTTTAATTTCATTAAACACTTCGACTATTTATATTTTATCGTGGAAATAGTGACGGAGTTGATACCCAAAGAACGTTTGTGTAATTAGAGGACTTTGTGAATAATTTAACTAATTATGTATCTCCCTGTTTTAGAACACAATTAAAATCGGATCTAGACAAACTTGTTGCTTGTTCCAAATTAAAATTTAAATCAAAAGTCCATTTTTTTTTTAATTCTAAAATGCCAGATTTATTTTGCAAACATTTGAAATTAGCTACCATTGCCAGTGATTTAAAATTAGCAAACCACGGGAATTTGTTGTATTACAGTACAGTGTGCAATTCATTGCTAATTATTTTCGGGCGAAATTTATTATGTAGTTTCAGGTAGCTATAACGTTTGCGTCATACTTATCTAAATCTAAAATTAATGCGGATCACGCAGTATCTCTAAAATATCCACACGGTGAATTTTCTCTGCCATTCTATTTTTATACAATATCATTTGTTAATTGTTAAAAAAATTCGATTTAAAATAAATTGTACCTACGGCAGAGTAAAACAAACATTCGGTTTTTGAGCAAACTTTCATGTTAAAATATTTAATTTAAAAAAGCTTTATTAATTAAAATGGCAAAAAAATTACGTAAACAACTTTCCATGCCTAAATTAAGAAGTTGTGTGGTTTTTTATATTTATTATGTATGAGATATGCGTCACTACGATTATTTCTAAAATATTAATTAGAATTTTAGTGATTTTTTTCTGACCTTTATAATTAGTTGGAATTCAATGGCGTGTTCAAATTTCAGCTATGTCTACCAAAAACCGAGGTATTATTTTTGTATGTATTGAGATAGCAAAAATTTCTACTGTTGGCTTTTTTTGGGATTCAGACATTCGCAAAGTGGGGTAAAAAAAATTTGCTCCAACAATTGGTTATCATTAAGTTATTCTGGAAGTAACATACTGTATTACTTTTAAAGCGTCAAAAAAAAATTGAAATAGAAAAATTTATCAATTTTTGAAATCGGTAACAATATTTATGACCAAAAATTATAGATCAGTTAAAATAGACATTTAAAAAGGAAAAAATAAAAACACAAAGGAATGTGATTTTTTCCTATACTAAAAACCGCAATAATTCAAAAATTTCTACAAATTTTAATTTGTAAACACAAGTATCTATCTAGAGATTTATAAACCATCAGAAATAACAATTTTAAAATAATGGTTAAAATTAAAAAAAGTTTTAAAATTTGTTTTAAACATTTTAAAATAGCTTTTTTATTTTTAGATTATTGAAAATTAGGCACTTGATACAAAAGCTGATGATTGCTAAAAAACTGATTCAATAAATTCATTCATTTTTACAGTAATTTTAAAAATTTGAATTTTTTTCAACTTCATAAACATTTATTTTTTTTCGATGTAAACAGATAACACTTACCTAAAAAATTAAAACATTACAAGTTATTATTATTATTATTATTATTATTATTATTATTATTATTATTATTATTATTATTATTATTATTATTATGTTATTGGAAAAAAAAACAAGATTTTGCTATAAAAATTTTATCGAAATTAGTGGCGCATCCACCATTTTTCATTAATTTTAAATAAATTGTGCAGATTTTTCTTACATTGAAGGACGTTTTTTAGGGTGAAAACTTTGAAAGGCGTCTGTAAATATCATAAATTTATCTTAGTTGTTGAAGATATTTAAATGATTTATGAAAAAAAAATCTATGGTTTTGAGGTTTATTTTTACATTTGTGTAAGTGCATATGTTATATATTAATACAGGCGGTTTCAAAAAGTGACGGGCTAAGTGTGTACCACACGAAAAAGTGGCCCATCGTAAAGACAAGAAAAAAAATTATTGCATGTATTTTTTTGATCTATTTGCCTTTAAAGATGACACTTAAGAAGTTGATAATTTTTTGCTTAAGATTTAACTAAAAATAAAATCTTTTTGCTATAAGGTCTCACAATCAATTATTATTACGTTATTCTGGAAGCAATATATTTAATTACTTTTAAACCAAATCAAATGAAAGCTTAAAGAAACATAAGAAGTTGGAATATAAAAATGTACCTATTTTTAAAATGGGTACCAAAATTTTAATAAAAAATTATACAAGGGGTAAAATGGCCAATAAAAGAACTATATAAAAATTCAAAAAAATATGTTATGGCATAGGAAAATGACATCTTAGACTGGACACACAAATAAAAATCGTATAAATGCAAAAATTTCTGAAAAAAAAAATAATTTTTGGACACTCAAGTTTTATAAACCACTGGAAATTGGGATTCTAGATTATGATCAAAAAATCACGAAATAAAAATTTGTTGTTAAACATCTTTCCTCTTTTAGACATCAAGAAGTGGGCACTCAAAAACATGAGTAAGAAACACTGAAAAATTTTCAAATTATTTAATTTATATTTTTTTAGACAATGCAGAGACACGCTGCAAAATGATAGATGACACATTTTAGAAACAAAAATTCGATTTTTCTTAAATTTGACTATTTGTAAGATGTTTTCGTTTTTTGTGTAGGCTGACCAAAACAATTTTAAGAATAAGCAATTGGAACTTTGGTCAAATATTTGAGAATCTGAAACATGAGAATCCGATATTTGCGATTCTAAAGTGTAAAATCTGTGATTTCAAGTACTAGCATTTAGAATGCAGAATTTCGAAACACTAACGACTGTAAATCTAGGATTTAAAAATTTCAAAGGCAAATTTGTGAATTTAGCCCTACAGAATTCGAAATAGATATTTTAAAAATATTATTTTCTAATCCAAAATTTAAAAGACATCCAAAGTTATAAGATTTGAGATTTAGTAATCTAAATTTGAGATTATAAATGATAACAATCTATAATTTGAAGAACACAGAATATAAAACTTAATAATATATAAAATCGGAAAAAAAAACAAAAAAAATGCTGAAATTTGAATCTCCGTCTGAAAATCTAAAAATTAAATGTGCTTTATTTGTGAGATTTAAGACTCTAGAGTTCTATATTAGAATTAAAAACCCTAGAATATTAAAAAAATTACAAATACTTAATGCAAAAACCGACATTTCCAGCATGGATGTAAGGAAATCAAAATCTGGAAATTCACGATCTGAGAGATTTAAATATAAATCTGGAAATTTAAAACTCCGAACTTTGGAATGTTAGATACTTACTAATTGTGGATTTTTTGAAGGACTGTAGTCTAAGGAAGTTAAGTTTTGAGATTTTTAATTGTGATGATATTTAGAATTGGGTGTCATAGATGTCATAGATACATCTAAGATTTGATAATTCAAATTTTGAGACTCTTAAATAAGAAAATCTAGAACCATGGAATCTAAAATTTTACAATTGGAAGTAAAATAATATAAAAGTAGAATTTATGGAAATATATTTTTTACAATTTGACATGGAAACGCAGAATGTGTAATTTTTTTTATATAAAAACTATTTTTTAAAACTTATGTCTTCTTAATACTGTAAAATAGTAATCAAAATGCGTCATAAAAAAAAGTGCAGGTACAGCTTGCGCCGATGTAAACTTACCTAAAAGTTTATTTCTTGCTTCCTAAAATCATAATTTGCGACGAATATTGCGCTGTTAACATAAAAACACCAGCTGTCAACTGACTTTATTGATAGTAAACTATTTTCTGAAAGCTGTCTTCACCACAATAATTTGTTCTGATGAGGCAAACTTGGGAACAACAATCACTCCGTAAATACAGGTTGCTAAAATTGTACGGTTTTATGACCAACAATAAAAATTTATGGTTCATATAACAGAGTCAATTCGTACTTCCGGTTTTGAGAACTTTTCCTTAACCACTTTAGTATCGTGTAAGTAGCATACGTGTGAAGTGTCTTGCGTGAGAAGACCCCAGTGAGTTTCCGAGCATGAAGTAATATCTATTTGCTTTAAGATTTTAAGTAAAAACTTTATGATCAAAAGTACGTTTTTAGTATTATTTAGCTTGGCAACTTCGGGACGGCAAATACCAATTTTCGCTAATTAAAATTTGTATAATGTTTGAATATCTTGAATTGAAATTAAATGATTAAACGGACGTTAATACTTATTAATTTACCTACATAAAGACGGGATGTTTTAATGTCAGTGGGTGTATCTAAACATGACTAGTGAACTAAAAATGTGTTGTTTTAACTCTGGTTCTTCGAACTTTCTAATTGACAGTTTTTTTTCGGTTCCGTACACAAAGCCTATTTTTCGATAAGAATAGAAGTTCTCGTTTACATATACAGAGTGAGTCAGTAGTGTGATTTTGGTGGATCCTGTCTTTCACATTCAATTAATATAAACGCGAGGCATACGGTATTGACTCACCCTGTACATTTAACCTACTTGCAGGAAAATTAGCAGAATGCTTGTAAAGTAAACTCGTAACCTGTGTCGTTCTTGATATCTTGAATTCGTTTTTTTATCGTAGATGAAGGTTAGTTCGAGTGATCTAAAGTTCTTAGCTCTAAAAATGATTGATTTATCGATAGGATTTGCTGGAAGAGAGTATAATTTCTCAGAGGTCTCTTGTGTGTCGTTTCCAGGATGTCATGCCACCTGGAGCCATTTTCGCACAAGTTAAGTTGCTCCTTTATACCGTTTCTTGTTGGTGCCATTATTATACTCTCGTAACAATAACTGGGTCATAAAACTAATAGATGAGGGGGTTGTGGATGAAAAGTAAACGTTCGGTGGAGGAAGCGAAGTTATGTGTGCTTACATTTTCGCATCTCATGATACTACAATGCTGTAGTTTTCAGAGGGAGGATGATTGAGTTTTTGTGTGAGAGAACAAAGTTTCAGTTGGTGTAGGAAAAAACGCGAAAAGAATAAATGTATATATTTCGCCAGATAAATTAGGTTGTGAATTATTTAATTTAATTTCCTACAAAACGCTGTTATTTTTAGCTTAAAAACACATTTTTTTAGATTTTTGTTACTGAAAAAATTACCGCTTTTTTCTCAGTGCAAATGTTTTGAAAGCTTCAACAAATTGTTTTCAGTGAGTTAGTCTTCTTTAATGCTAGCAAAATACCTGGAAATAATAATTATCAAAATATTTGGAAATTAGCACTGTTTAATGTTTTTCATAACACTAAATAACACCATCTAAATAATTTGATGATATAATTTAAAAATAATTGTCTGCCGTAGTTTCAAGCATGTGCTTTAATTTTCTATTCTATATTACTTGCAAGAGGTGTAAATAATTTTCTTTATGGCAAAAACGTACATCTGGCGTCTTAAAAATGTATTTGTCAAAAAAAAAACATATACGAAAAAAATGTATTGAAATGTAGTTATAGGCACCAAATTATTACAAAATATGCAACAAAATCTTAAAATGGTTTAGATATTTTCAAGATTTTTTTCTTGAGTTATTTAGATTTTTTGGGTTTTTTATTGTGTTCTCTTGGACTCTTTAGATTATTGGGAGCATTTGAATATCTGATACATTGTTTGATTTTTTTTTAAATTGTCTAGAAACCATTCTGTTCGATTTATTTGTTTTAATATAATCAATTTCTTGAATTTTTCCACTCTTTAAATATTTTGAATGCTTTAGTTTATTTTTTCAGATCTTCTGAATTTTCTAGATTTTTTTGTACTGTACAGGTTTTATAAATTAAAAATAAAATATTAGAACTTACCTTTTTTTTCGTAATTTTTTTTAGGTTCTCTACATCTTTTAGATTTGCAATACCTTTTTTATACAATAAATTTAAAATTTTTTTAGATTATTTGAGTTTCGTAATTTTTGTATTTTTTTATTATAAATTATTATCATTTTAATTCTGTTTATGTTTTGAATGATTTGATTTAAATTTTTTGATATCTTGATATTTTCAATTTTGTTAGGTTTTGAATATTTTATAACTTTTTAAAATTTTTGGATTTTGATGTTTTTGATTATATTATAATTTTTTTTTGATATTTTTCAAATTTTTTAGATCTAGATTTTAGTTGAATGTTTTGTCCCATTATTTTTAGAATTTTTCAGAATTTTTAAATTTACTAAATTTTCAACGTTTTTGTTTACTCTGTATTCTCTGTATTTTTTGGAATGTCTTCAGTTGTTTCGATTCACAATTTCTTTAAATTTGAATATTTTGTATTTTTCTTAATTATGTAAATTTTGTGGGTTTTTTTAGACACTTTGGATGAGTCAAATTCTTCGTTTTCTATGTTTTAAAACTTTTATATTAAATTATTTGGTTTTTTATTTAGTACAAATTTTTCATCTTTTTCAAATTCATTAGTTTTGTTGGATTTTTCTGTTAAATAGATTTTTTAAAGAATTCTCGACTTAAATAAATAAGATTATTTCTTATTAGTCGTTAAGTTTATTTTAATATTTTTTCAATATTTTAAATTTTTTGCATTGTTAAATTTTTGTAGTTTTTAAACACTGATATTTTTAAGATTGTTTTCTGTGGATTTACAATGACTTTCGGAATGTTTACATTTACAATTTATTATCATATTTAATTAAAGGATTCTCAGTATCTTTTTATTTATTTATTTATTTTTGATTAAGGACTTTTAGTTTTTTTTTTATCGTTTGGATTCTCCGAAATTTTTCTTAATTTTTTTGATTTCACCACGTTTTTTTAATTCATCAGTTCATCAGTGGTTGATATACTGGATTTTTTTTTCTGTAGATTCTTTACATGTTTACAATTTATAGTTTTTTTTTTAAATGTGTATAAATTTGAGATTTATTACAATTTATTTTTTTGTATTTTTTGAACCAGTTAGATATTTTGGATGTTTTGGATTTTTTAAATTTTATATATTCTTTAGGTTCTTCAGATTTTCTTGAATGTTCCTCCTTAACTTAACATCTGATGCAATTTGTTGCTCTTCTATTGAGATTGCTTATAGTTTTTCTAGAATCTTTCTAAATATTTTTTAAATTTTTTTAGACTCTGTTGTAATTTTTTTGTTTCTAGCAAAATTGGAATATAATAATTGGAGTTTCTAAAATTTATTATAAAGATTGAACTTGATATTAGATATGCAGTTTATATATAAAAATAGAACAAATAAAATATTATTATATGAATCGCACACATCAAAATTTTATTAAAATATTCACTTTTAATCATTGCTCTGATGATGGTAGCTTCGCTACCGAAACGCGCGTCAGCTAATAAAGTGACATTTTGGTGTGTGGGTTTCATATAATAATATTTTGTTTGTTTTTAGAAACACAAAGTTTTGATCTTCCAAAGATAAAAATACAAAATAATAAATTAGTGTTAAGTATCTTTGACTAAAGCAATAGAACCACAAACTAGAAATACGTGCAAAAGCGTATGCATCTTTAATAATTTTTTATCATTTCAGTATTTCCCAGATCTATTTCCTGATGTGGAAATGTGTATACAATTGTTTGTTTTTATCTGTAAAACGTACATAATCGATACCTAAGTTTACTGTAAACTTGGAGTTTTGATAGTTGTTAGTTGATATAGCGATTCGTCTGTCACTCAACTTAAAATTTATTATCCTTCGCCACAATACGAATACTGAACAAACATCATTTCACTTTAATTCTTGGAACGATTCTGTGTGAAATTGGAGTGTCTTCCTCACAACACTGGTCACTTCTTTACTGCCAATAATTGTCACTAAACCCATCAGTTATCTATTTTCCACTCTTGCCCGTCGATTTCCACTTAAACCAATCACAATGTGCTTTTTTGCAACATTTTGTAATTACACTCACAAATGGGTAGAACAAGATTTATTGTTTAAATACTGAAGTTCCAGCTAGAAATAAAATTTGTGTTTTGGTAATAAAAACGAAATTAACTTTACTATGCATGTAGTTGTACTAGTTAAATAAACTATTTCAGGTTCAAGAGAATACCGACGAAAGTATACAGGTAAAGTTTAGAAAATATTTATTTTCTTCTGGAAATTTTAATTTTAAACCTGTTTACTAGGTTTTAATCAGGAAGAGATAAAATTTTGCTCATCCAGTTTTGTGCAGCTGCAGAGCTAAAATTTGTTCGTCATTAATATTTAATTACCGCACCAGGTACGAGAAGAGTAAAATAGAACACCGTCATTCTTAAAAATAAACGCTGACAAGCGTAATTCGGATCAAATTTTGATAGCAATAACAAAAATAATTGGTGAAAACACAAATGCAGGCTTTCAACTCTACACTGCATCATACAATTTACCACCATTTAAATTACGGCTTAATTTATGCCCACTTAAAATTTAATTCCTGCTTTATTTACCAAAATGTTGACGCTTTACTGCCAAAGTTTAATAATAATTTTATAGACAATAAATTCTGCAATAAACTAGTAAGCTATTTTTTCAGTTTCCTCATTTTAAAAATACTTCGTCACAATTTTCCACGGTCGGAATCGAAATTTTCTGTTTAAAATGGGAAAAGATTAGTGGGCGAAGTATCGGAAAACGCGAAGGGGAAAAGCCGTGTCACTTTTGATATCAGACGCTTCCTTTTTACAAATATTAAAGACGATATTATGTTGATTGATTGATTTTTTCAAAGATATGCACAATAATCGTGAAAAAAAAGAAGATTGTTTGAATAAAAGAAAACAGTTGGCAAGTGAAGACGCTGATTAATAGGACGATTACCGAATGAAACGAGGCAAAAATTGATTGAAAATTGGACATAAATTCGACACAATGACCTAAGATCTTTTGATACGGAAAATTTCCAGAGAACTGATTTGATTTAATTCAAAGAAACAGATGTGGTTTATTCATTTTAGTGTCATTTTTTACTCCACTCTCTGAGTGTTCAGTCATAAATAACGACGTGTTGATTTTAGTTTAGTAAAGTCAGCATTAAAATGTGAGCATATTAACGTCCCCTGGGGAAAATTAGAGCCGACCGGACTAGTAACGATATGATATAATTTCTAATTCTACTGAAAAGCGTATAAACTTCTAATTTTAATTAACGCATTAGGGGAGTGCGGAATTTTGGTAAACCCGATGAATTATGCAGTACCTACGTTATAACAGAACCGCACGAGTTGAAACCAGTTATTAAATTAACCTTTATTGTTAACAAAATTTATTACTCGAAGCCTCGGTGTCAGACTTACCAAGTCAAATGAGAATCGAATGCTTTTCGAGACTACAACAGCGTAAAAGTTTTCAAGAGTTTTGTTGTTATGGCGGGAACGCAAACAATGTAAAGTAGCTATCGATATAGTCGGTTTTAACAAACTGTGTGAATGTTTGTTTTTTCTACCTTCATGAAAACGCTATAAGCTCTTATTGCTTGGATCAGAACGATCTTTTACATTTCATCCCAGAACTCTCCGAGGAAATGTTAGCAACATGGAAGAATATCTGAGTCTTCATAATATGGATGCAAATGACAAGAGACGCATTTTAAAGACGGCGATATTAAGTAAACTTCCATTCATGAGTCTAGACTAAGCTACCCCAACTTCGACGATCGCTGAAATCAGAACTTTCAATTTTATTCATGAATCTCAACGTTTTTCAATAATACAAAGGGAGAATGAGAAAATGATAAGATAATATTTTCTCATAACTTTCGGAGCTTACCTAAGTAAGGAGGCTTTATCTGCATTGTTAAAGATTTTATGTTACGTGAGCGTGGATAATGTTTACATTTACATAATTAATGTATTTCCTTTATGAAGCGCTTTTGTTGCAAAAATAGACATCTTTTGGAAGTTGCAAAAAAAACATTTCTTCGAGTTTCCGGAAAAATGTAAGCGCCTTTTGGAATTTGGAAAAGTTTTTCTTAATTGAGATGCGCAAGGATGTCAGTGTTATTGTCGACCTAATTCTGAAATGTCTAACTCAGTAAACAGGTCTACCAACCCGGTTCAAATTCCAAAGCTGTTTTTGTTCGATCGTACACGTACTGTTCGATGTATTGCAACGCATTTTTTACGCACGAGCCTTCTATTTTTAGGAACATATAGATTTTATTATGTGTAAAAAAGATTATTTTTGTAGATTGTAGTAATATAGATACGAAGATAAATGAACCGTGAGCGTATGGAACGTACAAATATTTATAGTGTTGATGTATATGGATAAAAAAAATTCTATCTGTGAAATTAATTATCTCTAAGCACGTTTAATTATACTGTTGCATACCTTTCATTGTTTGTTATTCTCATTCTGTCAATTCCATCATATTCATTTATTTACTCACACTCAAAGTTTTATATTGACTGTAATAATCACTAAAAGTCATTACATTGCGGTGTTGCATATGTCTTAACTTTAGCATATGTAGCTTCGATTTTAATGGTGGGTTTATACCTACTCAAGTAATAGCTGTTAATGTAATATGACTTTATAGGTAACCGATTTGATGACCGAGCGAGATAAAGTCACTAAGAAGAAAAATTCATAACTCCAAGAACTTTAGTTTTTGTATAAATTGCATACATAATTTTGTATCTGATTGCAATCAAGAAGCTTTTTTGCACATCTGACAAATACAAAAATTATTTATCTTTTCACTGTTTTGTTTGAAACTATTAACTAAACTATTTGTATTTTATAGTAACAGTAAAAGAAAGCTACTTTATTTTACTAGTGGTGTAAAGTAGCATTTTATTGCCGCAAATAATATGCTATAAAGAGGACTTTATAACTGAATGGGAAATAAAAATGTAATAAGATTTATTTATTTTGCATATTTTAAATATTGTTTTTCTATTTTGCGTCGTTACTAGAGCCAGTAAAGCACCCGTTTGGGTTCGTCCTTTACTACGGCTGGTGTATTTTAATTTTGTCGCGTTGGCGGCATGGTCGTAAAACGTCAACGTCAAATGTCAAAATGTGAATGTGACTTAACCTCAATTGTTATGATATAAATAATATTAAATCATTGTACCCAACCTTGATAAAATTTCTTAAATTTCAAAATTTTATTTCTTTTATATAAAAAGAAATTAAGTGGTGCAAAATAGAAAAAATAGTATAAAACACGCGTTCAGAAAGCTCCTCCAGCACTTTGCTCGCGACTCATATCGGAATTGCAAACGCGTGCTGGAATCAATGCTTTCTCAAACTTGTATTTTAATATACTATTTTATATTCATAAATTACACATTAAGAATATGCATAAAAGGAATCTAGAAATTTCGAAGAATTCAAATAATATAAATAATCCTTCAAAACAAGAATATTAAAATTGTAGAGAATCCAAAGAATAAAGAAAATATGACCAACTTAAAAAACAAAGAATAAAAATAGTTCAAAATGTATAAAAAGTTTAAACAATAGAAATAATCCACAAAAGCTAGATATTCCAAAAAGAAAAGTCTTCAAACGGGCCAAAAAAGGAGAAAAATCTAGAAATTGAATTAAAAAATCCGGAATTTAAAAATATGTAAAAAGAAAAAACTAAATAATAAAAAACTGCAACAAATATAGTAGAATTTTAAAAAAATATTAAGTTTAGAAAATCTCAAAAGTGTACGGAATTCTAAAGAATTTAAAAAATTCTGAAAATACGAAGAATTCAAAGAATATAAAGAATAAATCTGCAGAAAGAATCTCAGTATCAAAAACGTGGAAAATCTAGGAAATCTAGAATCTAAAATCTAAGAATATATAAAAAGAGAGGATCATTTGATAACTCTAAGGAATGGAAAAACTGAAACAAATATAGAAAAATCTAAAAAAAATATTAAGTTTAGAGAATTTCAAAAGTATGAATTTTGAAGAATTAAAAAAATGTGCAAATTACACAGAATCCAAGTTATCAAAAATATTGAGAATTTAAAAAATAAAGAAATTACAAAGAATTCAAAGAATATAAAGAATACATCTACAAAGAGAATCTTAGTATCAAAAACCTGGAAAATGTAAGAAATGTAGAATCTAGATTCTAAAAATTAATAAAAAGAGAGGATCAACTGAAAACTCTTAAGAATGGAAAAACCGCAACAAATATAGAAAAATCTAAAAAAACCTAATAAGTTTAGAAAATTTTAAAAGTCTACGGAATTTTGAATAATTTAAATAAATGTGCAAACTACACAGAATCCAAGGTATCAAAAATATAGAAAATTTAAAAAATAAAGAAAATACGAAAAATTCAAACAATATAAAGAATAAGTCCGCAGAAAGAATCTTAGTATCAAATCCTTGAGAATCTAGGAAATCTAAATTCGATTTTTTTTAAAATTTTGATAACCTAAAATCTAAGGTGTCAGAGAGACGCAACAAGCAGTCAGTAAATAAAATTTAAAACCACTAAAGGACCGAAAAATTGGATGAAAATAAAGTACCTTAGAAAAACATAAAAATTCTAAAAACAACTAAAAATTCAACGGACTTAGGGAATCTAGTAGTGTGGAAAGTTTGAAATCTTTCAAAGTTTAAAAAATCTAGAAAATAAAGAAAATAATAAAAAACTGAAAAATTTAAGAAATCTAAAAAATCAAAAAAAAAGAATCTAAGAATGCTCTAAAAATAAAGTTAAAAAACATAAAAAATCTAGAAGAATTTGAAAAATTAGAGAATCTAGATGATATAAAAATGTTTGTTTGCAGAATCTAAAATATCATAAAAAAAAATTAAAAACTGGAAATCTAATAGTCTCAAAAATTGAAAAATTTATGTAATTTAAAAACTTGAAAATTCAAAGCATTAGAAAAGTTCAAATATAAAGATCGAACAGCTAAAAGCTTAAATCATGAAGATTAAAAAAACTTAGAAAAAAGGAAATAATTTGGTAAATTATGTATCACATAGTAGTATATTTATAACTTTTATTTATTTTATTTTATTTATCGTGTTTTGTTTTTTTATTAGCAAGTTTTATATTTAAAACGATTTTTTTAATATCAAACAAAGTATTGCTCAACAAAACACATTTTCTAGTTTTCTTTGAAGCTAACTTCGTTAGCGTTTTTCTCCAGCGATCTTTTATTAAAAACAAAG
This sequence comes from Cynaeus angustus, assembly GCA_030157275.1. Classification (NCBI taxonomy): domain Eukaryota; kingdom Metazoa; phylum Arthropoda; class Insecta; order Coleoptera; family Tenebrionidae; genus Cynaeus; species Cynaeus angustus. The sequence goes on from CM058062.1 coordinate 18,304,595, forward strand.
AATCAGATTTGATATGTCACCGGATTTTATTAGATTAAACTGACAAAAGTAGAAGTGGATTGATGACATCTGAGAAATTTTAATTTAACTCCTCTGACAAAGTAAAACAATTAAACTTCTCTTCAAAATTAATTTGTGCATTTAAAACTCTCCCACCAAAAATACGTGCCGAACAAAAATAATCGATAAAAATGTAAGCAATGTATTTTTAGCACGAGATTTTATTAACACTTGCTTTCAATATTATGGTCAATGTTAAGTTTGCTTGCGAGTAATTAAACGCTTCACTGGGCAGAAAGCGCCATTTCCAAAGTGTTTTCGTTCACAGACGTTTGGTAAATTGTCTTGAACAAAAAAGGGATGAACCAAACAGCTATCGATCCCGATTGTTGGACAAAGTTAAGTAGATTATGTGTGAGGACAAAGCGAGGATATATTTCGTCGGTGTTAGTAGACTGAAACAGTCCATTTGATTACATTTTCGCTAAGCTAGTAGTGCAACAGTTAGGGATCTAGACGTGCTAGTTAGACGCACCAAAAGCTCCCTTTCACACTCGTTTCGCCTCGACGTTTAATTGTAGAAAATTTAGAACTTACTTCAAAATGAAATTCCTGACAGAATAAGTTGTAGCTATTGTTCGGTAGTGCAAATAGTGCAGCAACGAAACGGAAGAAATGAGCTTTTTTAACCTGAATTTAGATGAAAACATGTTAAATTTATTTTCCAATATTTCGAACAATTAGCAAAAAATTGTAATAAAGTGAATGATGAAAAATTGGATTATTTTTTTTATGGTGAAATATTACAGGCAAATGCTTTTGTTCACAGTTTCAATGCAGCCAAATTGACTGGTAGTTGAAAATCTATGCGGATTATTGTCTTTTATGTAGCTTTTGTGCCAGAGAAGCTGAAAAGCTCAGTTTTGATTTAATAACAGTTCCGCTAACGTTGAAACAAAGTTGAGATTTCATGTCTCTGCATATTTTTTATAATTCACTGTGCCAGTAGAGTTAACAGTTTAACTAACTAATTTACAGTTGTTGGAAACTTTCCGTTGGAGAATACTGAGAATAACACGCTAACAATGAAAAATATAAGAAGTTAAAAATGGAACTAATTATGTAAATATTTTACGTTAGACAAGATTTTGCAATAGTCCAGAACCGTAGTCATTTTGGTTATTTTAAATGGAACAAAACTGAATTGGAATGCAATATATAATTTTTTACAAAATTTTAAAAATGCTTAATTGCATTATTGCATTATTGTTAGCAACTGATTACTGAAATACATTCAGAGTGTTTACTAGAAACATTTATTTTAGGCAATATTTAAACAGCTATAACTTCGTTTTTTAAATGGAACACTCTATATCTTTTTGTATCCTGGGATTCTTTTTTTCGTGATTTTTTATTTTTGTTGAGTGCAAGGAATACCGAAAACTTATACTTTTTGTGACATAAATATTATATTATTATATTAGAGCGTATTTCTAAATACATCAATTTGGCTCAAAAACTCTATAAAAATATTTTTCTGAAACGTGTAATTTTAGGAATTTTTCTTATACAACGTTTTGCTTATTTTGATTTTGATGTTTTTTTAAATTCTTTGTACTTTTTGAATTTTTATTTTTTTTTATTTTTCAGCTTTTGTGGAATCTTTGGATGCTTCTGATGATTCAGATGTTTCGGAAGTTTCTGATATTTCAGATTTTTTGAAATTTTTAGATGCTTTAGATGCTTGATGTTTCGATGCTTTGGATGCTTTTGTTGCTTTAGATGCTTTGGATGCTTTGGATGCTTTGGATGCTTTGGATGCTTTGGATGCTTTGGATGCTTTAGATGCTTTAGATGCTTTAGATGCTTTAGATGCTTTAGATGCTTTAGATGCTTTAGATGCTTTAGATGCTTTAGATGCTTTAGATGCTTTAGATGCTTTAGATGCTTTAGATGCTTTAGATGCTTTAGATGCTTTAGATGCTTTAGATGCTTTAGATGCTTTAGATGCTTTAGATGCTTTAGATGCTTTAGATGCTTTAGATGCTTTAGATGCTTTAGATGCTTTAGATGCTTTAGATGCTTTAGATGCTTTAGATGCTTTAGATGCTTTAGATGCTTTAGATGCTTTAGATGCTTTAGATGCTTTAGATGCTTTAGATGCTTTAGATGCTTTAGATGCTTTAGATGCTTTGGATGCTTTTACTAGAAGTTTGTATAAAATTAATGGTTTAAAATTCTAGTTTTTTGCGATTTTGGTTTTAATATTTAAATAATAATTTTAATATTTAATATTTGGTTTAAATATTTTGAATTCCTATTTTTTTTTAATTTCCGAAATTTTTTAGAATCTAGTTTCTTCAAATGCTTGTATTATGTGTATGTATATCTTTAGAACTTTTTCAATTCTTTAGATACATTGTAGGTTCTAATTCTTTGAAGTTGATAGATTCTTTAGGGTTCTTGGGCTAACTGTATGCTTGTAGGAATATTTTACCTAATATTTTTCTTTACCTAGATAAACTTTTTTGTTTCTAAAATCTAATCAGAGCTTACTTTTTACGATAATTATAACATTTACGTCCCAAGTTTAAAAAATTATAAGAAGAATCTGATAAGGCAAGAAGATGTCCTATTAAAAAAAAACAGGTTATAGCTGTTTAAATATTGAACACCCTGTACGATTGCATCAACTAATATTAGTGCCATACGAAACAGGAATGATATTTTTAGCTTCATACCAAATTTCAATAATTAATTGGTGATAATAATGCCAATTTAAAAACCAGATATGCATTGAAAGTATTTAATTTAATAAATCAGAATATGTGAAAAAAAATAGTTGAGAACGATTCTGGATTATTGAAATACTCTGTCTAAAATAAAATATTTTCAGATATGCACTTTTTTGCTTTATGCATTGAAAAATCTCATATTATGAATACGAATGGCAAAAAGAATAAAATCGAAATTCAGAAAGCATTTTCACTCGAAATGGATTAGAATTGTTTCGCTGTTTGAAGCGATTTCACATATTTTCATGTGAAATACTACTATCTTGTTATTTGCAGAATTAAAAGAAAAAGTTTCAAATAAACATAAAAATTAATTTCTGAACAAATTTTATTTTATATATATTTTTCGCTAGGACGCAGCATTTTTAAGATACGCCTCAGAATACCAGATAAAGAAATGCATTGAGATCGCTGTAAAATCGCGATTTAAATCGATTTCAGGCATCCGAGCAAAAAATTCAACGTATCTTTGTTGTTTGCAAAGTTATAACGACAGTTTATTAGAATTAATAAACTTTGAACTTTTTTGCTAGCACGCACCGTTTTTCAGATAAGTTTCAAAATTAGAATCCTCGTTTTAAGCGATTTGAGGCTTTTATTTTAAAAACCATCTAGTAAAAAATATTATCAGATAATATCTCACTGTTCATAGTGTTCATTTCCATCAGACTCTCCAATTTATTTTGCTTATTGTTGGCTGTAGTTTACATGACAATAGAATGAACATATGTCATTTACACCAACTTCGCTAGACGATTTGTAATATGTTTGTTAGCTCCTACTTTGCTTCACAACAACGCAAAACTTTTAAAACAACAATGCCCCTCTATGTATTAAAAAAAATAATCCACAGCACATTCTTTTTCATTCGATATCCATTGATTTGTTGCTGATACGATTAAACAGTTGTCTAAGACAGCATTCTGTACGTAAATTCTTATTGTACTGTAAATAACACACTTATTGCTGTCATACTTTACATATTTTATCCTCGACGCTCCTCCACGGCGTATCGTTTAACTTTGTCGGTCTTTAGTCAAATTTCCAATTAATCTAGAACAATATAACACTGAAATGAGCAGTAGAGATTTTATCACATTGATTAAGAAGCGTTTAGAAGCGATTCCAGTCATCCATTGTTAATCTAAAACCATGAAGCACATTCTAGCTATTTCTCTTAAACGGAATTAAGGGGAGTGTCTCAATCAAATCTGAATTGTCCTAATTAAAGTTGTATTTGTGTTGCACCTTGTAAAAGGGTAGGATCAATGATATACCTGAGGGAATTTGTGGTGTTTGCATCATTAGATCTCAATTTTCAACGTTTAATTGGAATAATCGGGAATTGGTTCTTCGGTAAAACCTTTTCAAATCCATTAAATATTACTTACAAACTTTCAAGAGCTTGCGTCAGAATTATGAATAAGATTTGTCATTTGCAATTTGAATCAATTAGAGGATTAGAGAACTTCAGCCACAAAAACTATCATGAAATCAACACTTCCAGATCACTAATTCGAGACTCCTACTAGGTCTGTATCTTTTCAATTTAGAAAAAGATCGAACATCCTCCTATCTATCATTTTTATGGCTCATCCGATAGACATAAAAAGGGTATCCTATATATTACACCCGATCGAAAAGAGCAAAAAATATTCCCTCTAATATTTGCTGTCCATATTTGCTCAGTGACAGCAAGTGATAAATTGTCACGGTCAGACAAAGTGAATTAACACGTATGGGTTAACAAGTTCATTTCATCCAAGCTCATAAATTTAGACAAAGTTTAAGGAGTGGCAGTCCTATTTTGAAAATGTAAATAAAATTAAGTAGATCGTGGGAAAGCTTATTAAGCTGTTAGCTTAGCCTAGCCAATATCCGAGTTTCCTAAAACGGAAAATCTGATTACCTCGGACGAATTATGAGCTGTGATGCATTAAGCTATCGAAATAAAGCTTATCCCTCATGAGTGCATTCCAAATCGAATTATGAATCAGATGTAAATTTACAATGACTTATTATTAATACACCGCAGTGGAAAAAATGTTGGTATTGATTTTGTGTCTTAACTGAATAATTTGGGCTAGGATTACAAAAATTATAATTAAAATTATGAGCACATTTTTCTAGATTCTGTGTTGTGCTTATACTTTTAATTAGATAAGCGGTTTTCCTCTAAGTTTATAATTGGAACTACTAATACAAAAAATTAACATTTAGTTAAATTATGACCATCTATAATCTGTAATTAAATTCTCTAACATATAAGGATTATTACAATTTTTTTGCTGCTAATTATGGTGGATGCGCCGGTTTAGATTTTATATTTTTATAGATTTTATATGTTGTGCTTATGCTTCAGATGAGAGGTTTTTATTTAGATCTAGAATCGAAACTACTAATATAAAAAAATACGATTTAATTAAATTGGGGGATCTATAATCTGTAATTAAAATCTCCGATGTGTAAACGGACCTACGGCTTAATTATTATCCCTTAGCATAAACACAACATCACTAATACGTTTTTCGGTTTTCTTATTTTTTTGGTAGACCCGTGCTTCTTCAACTAGGTTTAATTTAAACTTATCTCGAAAATATTGCGTTATATCAAAAAAAAAAAAATTCCAAGTTTATTAATTTTATTTGACACCGTCTTCACAACTTTGCAAACAACAAAGATACAATAAATTTATCACGGAATACCTAAAATCGATTTAAAACGGTATTTTACAGCAATATCAATGCATTTTTTGCATCTGGACAATAAGAATGGTCTCTGATTGGGATTTTGAGCCAAATCCTAAAAATGGTGTGTTCTAGCGAAAAAAAATATATAAAAGAAAAATTTTCAGGAATGAATTTTAAATAATTTTTATTTGATTTTTTTTCTGCTGATTTCACAAATGACAAATTAAGTGTTTCATACGAAAATACCTAACCAGTTTTAATTTAAACTTCTCTCGAAAATGGTGCGTTCAAGGAAAAAAAGTTCCGAGTTAAATAATTCTATTTGACACTGTCTTCATAAAGTCAAATCAAAGATACAGTAATCCCTTAACATTCGCGGATTTGACATTCGCAAATTTTGATTATTCGCGCTGATTAAGATGCGTAAAAATTCGACATTCCCGAGCTCTGTACTTGTTTATTCGCTCAACAAAAAAAAAAAGTTTCTAGATTTTTAGCATCTTCCATTTGTGCAGTTGTGTAAACATTTCCCGGTAATAATTTTCCCGTGATGGTTTCTTTCTGAAACTCGAAGAATTTAATTTCCAAGAACAACCAACCCTCTTATGCTTCCCCAATCGATTTCCTTAGTAAAATGGCATTGTTATCAAAATATAAGAAAGTAGTAAGCCACTGTCGGAAAGAATTCACGTGCTAGAAAAGGTGCGTCAACTGATTGTTGGCCGTTCAACGTTAACGAGTGCTTAAAAAAATTAAGAGTAAAAAAATAAATAAAAAAACTGTTGCGGCTAGTGCTCCCGTGAGTGCGAAAATCGTTTCGCAAATACGAAACAAAGCTCTGGAAGAGCATTTGGTAGGAGATGTAAAATTGAAAAAAAAATCTTCTCTGGAAAATGGTGTGATTGAGCCAAAAATGTAAAGAGTAGAAGTTGTTCAGAATTTTTTCAGAAGTTTTCTCTAACTCTGCAAATGACAAAGTGGTGTTTCGCACGGAAATTTCTGAAACCTCAAACAACGAGGTCACGGATACATATCGTGTATCTTACCGTCATATTTTATTGTGATTTATTTGCTGCTAATTATGGTGGATGCGCCGGTGTAAATTTTATATTCCTATAGATTTTATGTTGTGCTTATGCTTCAGATAAAGAAATTTATTTATATCTAGAATCAGAACTACTAATATAAAGAATTAAGATTTAGTTAAATTGACATTAACACAATATTGCTAAAAATGTAAACGAAACTAATACGTTTTCAGTCTTTTTTTTTAGTTGGAATCGTGCTTCTTCAACTAGTTTTAATTTAAACTTTTTTCGAAAATGGTGCATTCTGGCAAAAACAGTTCCAAGTTTATTAATTCTATTTGATACCATCTTCATAACTTTGATACTTTGAATTTTGCACGGAATGCTTAAAATCGATTTAAAACGCGATTCTACAGCGATTTGAATGCATTTCTTCATTTGATTTGTGAGAATGATCTTTTCATTTTCTTTTGATTTTGCAAATGACAAAGTTAGGAGTATTTTACATAAAAGTGTCTGATATAGCTTTAAACAGCGTTGCTACAACAGTTCTGAATTCTTATTTTACTCGTCATCTTAAAAATGGTGCCATCAAGCAAAAAATGTGAAGAATAAAATTGAGTATTTTTTAACCGGAACTTATGCTACTGCATATTTATTCCCTCGCGCTAAAAACGTAAACGAAGCTGACACGTTTTCAGACTTCCTTCTTTTATAGTTGGACTCGTGCTTTTTCAACCAGTTTTAATTAAAACTGTAAATTGGTAAAAGTCCAAACATGGTACGTTTCGAGATAATCTCCCATGAAGATAAAAATTTTTATCACGCTATTTCGTTTAGCGTTATAATGCGAAAACGTGAAACTGCCGAAAAGGTCAAAACTGCTACGTTATAGGTGGCACTAACCCAATAAATTGAAGGTGATGCATTAAACCACAATAATGCGGAAACGTAAAAAAAGAATGCAGCAAATATAAACTTTGAAAGTTAACCAGAAGCAACACTAAAAGCTCGGAACACTTGGAACTTGGATAAGGTTAACGAAATAATAACAGTTAAGCAGGAATGGCTCATAAAACGAAAATATAAATTAAAATACGGGATTCTTGACGGAAAAAGACATGAAATATTAATTAAGTTGTATAAAAATGGGAAAAATGAGCTGAATTTTGCTGTTGTTATTTCCAATAAAAATTGTGATTATAAACTTGATCATTTGGAAATGTTTTGTGACCAGGGAAAACTTTAAAGCTCAACTGCGGTGCAATACATCCGTTTAGAGTCTGTGGATGTAGCTCTGGATTTTAAATTTTATATAACAGAAATTTCATATAAGAGAGTTGATTTTTATTAAACTTCATTTAAATGCAAAAATGAATACCCTCTGGTTAGTTCTTGACTAAATAGATGAGTTTACCATATTTTCATTCTTTGTAAAAAAAATTTATGAGTTTTTTAACGAGTTTTTGTTTCTCATTATCTTTATTTTTTAAGTGAATTTTAAATATTGTACGTTTTTTGTATAATTACTAAAACTATATAAATAGAAATTATAACTTAATGTGTGGTAAAATTGATGTGTCATACAAAATAACTTTTTTTTTATTGATAAAACAAGTGTCATGTAGCTTTGCAGTACACATGTGCACATAACTCACAAATCACAAATAAATAATTACATGACATTGCTTCCACATCTTTGATTTATTCATTTTAATTTCTTGTTTAAATTTGTTTTTTCAACCCTGTCTGAATTTACATCGACAAATTAAAAACCGGGCTTCCAGGCAATTTTGTAGTCATGTTACACACTTCGATACACACACATACGCACACATCAGGTGATGGAAAATTCACTTCAATTCGTCGATTTTCATTTTGCTTTGTTGTAGCTATTGTTCAACTGATTGAAATGATGGGGATTTTAAAAATCACACTTTATATATTTCCAAAAAATTTCAGTAAAATTTAAGATTTTTTTTAAAGTTGCATATTTTACAAATTCAAAGATATTCTAAAGATCTCACAGTTTTTAAAGATTTCAGATCAGAAAAATTTTGATGTTTTTAAGATTGCACAAATGAATTTTTTTCTTTTTAGTTTTTTTTTTCGTAGCATCAAAAGGTGTTAAAAATATCAGATATTTTAAAGCTTCTGATTATTCTAAATTTACTAATAGAATAAAACGTGTCACATTCAAAAGTTTCTTAAACATTCTAGATGCTGTAAACATTTTGAATATTTTAATGTTTTTAAGAATCGAAAAATTCCGCACAATTAAAAAAATCCAGTCCATCCGAAAATGTAGATGTTTCCAATATTTAAAAGATCACAAAAAAAGTTGTTTCAAAATGTTTTTAAGATTCTAAAGAAGCTAAAAATTCCAAAAAATTCAAATATTTTATAACTAACAGATCTTAGATTAAAAAAAAGATTTTTTTTTTTTAAATTTCTAATATTTTAAAGATTCAAAAGAATCCACAAATTTCAGAGATTTCAGAAGAATGCAGACATTTTACATGTTTGAAAGATTGATAAAATTTCAATCATTTTGAATATTTCTACATATTATTCGCATTTAAAGGAGTGCTCAAACTCGAGACATTCTATAACTCCACAGAATCCAAGAAGAAATAAAAATATAAAATAAAATAAAAAACTAAAATTTCCAAATGATTTCAAATATTTCAATAAATCAATAATGATTTCAAGTTTCTAGGATTCCAAGAAATTCAAAAGATTTGAATAAATAATCAAAGATTTCACAGAATTCGAAGATAAGGATTTTGAAGGTTTTAAGAGCTAAAAAAATCTAGAGTTCAAATAAAAAAATCTTGATTTTTCAGCAAGATTACAAAAATTTTCAAGATTTTTTAAATTACACAAATTCGATTCTATATAGAAAATCCATATATTTTAAAAATTGCAAATATTACAAAATTTACGAAAAGAAAGGTTCTACACTAGCTTTCAAATATTTTAAACAAAACGATAAATTCAACTTTATGCAACTTGTAGCATATAACTATAAAAACAGCAATCTTTTAGTGATACTAACATTAAAAAAATTATACTAAAAATCCAAAAAATCTTTAGTATTTAAAAACTGGAATGCTTGTAAGTTGAAGTTTTTTTTTAATGTTCCAGGTATAATAAATAAGTTGAGTTAAAAATTTTTGTTAGATTGTTAAATTTCGAAAATTGTGGTTGCTGCAAAATTTCAAAGCAGTTTTTAAAAAATTACAATTATAAGGATACAAAATCATTACATAAGCATATTTGAAGATATATTTATTTTGCTGATCAGATTTTGATTAATTATGTTAAGATACATTTGATCGGGAAAAAGAATACGAATACTCAATTTCTAAACGTTGATTAGAAAAATCTACTTCTAAAAATTGAATTAAAAAGATCTAACGAAGACTATAAAAATAAATTAGAGACAGCAACCGTCCCAGAAACATGAAAATTGAAAATTCCAGCTTAGAGTTCTGGAATTTAGCCCCGACAAATTTTTTTAGTGTTTTAGTGACCCATTTTGTACCTGTGGCTACTAACTAGACCCTGCGGAAACATTTTATTCAAGAATCAAGCCAGTCATGTCTTCTAAATTATTCATTAAATGCGTTAGCCATCTTAACAAGAATTTCCTGCTGTTTCAGGGCTATACTTCGGTGTTGTCCGATGCCGGCACGAAAGGGGCTCCTAGCGCCCCAAAACACCTTTCTCGATACCATAGCAACCAGATTCGATGGAACACGTAAGTTACATTTCCTTACATCAAATTTATGGCAGCTTAGAATCTCATATTTATCATCTTCGAGATTTTGCAACCGATTGTTGGCTTTCCTGCTTACACCAAACATAAAGTACCAACTTTGTCAACACGTCATGTAACGGAAAACATACCATTCGTATTTGTAAAGTTGAAATCACCTGTTGCTCTCTCATTCTGTTGCATTGTTGTCATTTTTCAGTGTTCTGAATCGATTTTCAGCTGGACGCCGGTAATACGGGTTGAAGGAACGGGATGCATTTGTAGGTTGATGATTAATTTAAAGTTGGTTTCCAAGTTGGGGTTATGGGAGGGACAACTTTATTTACTTTCAAAAAGCGTGATGGATTTAATTTTAAAAGGGAGCGGTAGTGGCGACCCACTTTTAATCTCGTGGAGAAATTACCTGGATTTTTATATTAAAAACTTTTCATATTTTCAAAATATGAAAGCTAAACAGTGCAGGGAAATGGATACGGAAAATTGTTAGCTATTCTTCTGCATGATGCGTTTTTGGTTGTGGAAAGCTACATTGTAACGGGCTTTCCAAATAAAGGCAACGCCAACGTACATTTTAAATTTAACTCGTGTTTAATTTGGATAACAAAGCTTATGAGCATATAACTTTATTTTTAACGGAAAGCTGTGTGAATGAGGTACACAGTCCTCTAAATAAAGTACGTAATTTCGTTAATAATTAAAGGAAATGTTTGAAACAAGTACAATTTTAAGTCAGGTTTGTTTCAAAGCTTGCGGTTGACAAAGCCCGGGGACTTACAAAATTAGTCTGAAGACTTTTAAATCGTATTGTTACCTGAATATATTCACATTATGTTATGAAAAACCAACAGAAATAACTTAAATCGCGAACTAGGAAATATCATATTTCAGACAGCTCGTTGGTAAAACAACAAAAAAAATTCCGTCAAACACTGTTCCATCGTCGGAAAAAACTAGAAAAATGGTTTAAGAACAAACATGAATCTGATATTTTATTTCAAAGTCAATTTCCTCGGTCTTAGAGAAGCTTATGCAATTGTTGGTGTCATAGCGTTGTGCGTAGGTAAGATTTACGTCAGAAAATATGAATTACGTATTTGGATACAACTTTATTATCAATTCAATATTCACCAAATCTTACATAATATGATTGTTCAGTTACGTAATATTGGTTTTAATAAAGCCCTGATAAATATTGTCGCACTGAGAACAGAGCCGAAATGTCTTCAATCGGTCGCCAACGAGAATCCGATCTATTTTCGTTTCAGTGCCTCATTTGCTAATTGGCACTTTAAAATTTAATTTGCGGGCGTCACTTTTGCGATTTTTGTTAGAGTAGATTTTTTCTGTACTTTCACTTTTATTTTGCAGTAGGAGTTGGAGTATTGTATAAATATTTGAAATCTCCTTTCAAAAAAATAACTTGCTAACAATCTCTGAAATTCCTAATCCTAAAAGTGCTTTCATCATAATTTCAAAATGTTTTTTTATATATCCTTCATATTTTATTTCCATTGATTTTAGTATAAAAAGTGCATAAATAAACTAATCGGCATAGTTTCTTAATGTACTAAATGTGACGATGATTTAATTGGTTGATTTTAATTGTGTTTTTACTAATCTACAATTAGTCACTTTCGTGCAATTACCTCAAAAGCTGAAAAAACACTAACGTCGAAAGTGTAATTAAAATAGTTAACTTTTTCCACATGCTTAGCTCCGTTACCTGAGAATTCAAGACCCTGCTTAATCTGATTTTTTTAAAATCTTTTAAAAATCCTTTTAAACAGTTTTCCAATAATTGTGTTAATACAAAACTGGATTAAATTAATCTCTACGGAACAGTTGAACCTTAAAAAACAAAAACAATATTTTTTGCGGTTAAAGCCGCCCAAATTGAACCAAGTCTACATTTTATTTGAGAAAATAATGGAAACCGGAGATGGAAAGTAATTAACAAACGAAAATCTCATAACAGATTGTCTGAAAAATGCAATCCTGATAAAAAGTTTAACTAAAACTTTACAAATTTAAGACTGTCTCTTATTTCAACAAGACATTTTGTGTTAATGGTCTAGCCACTGCGGATTAAAGAAGATCGCGGTCTTGCAAAATGTAGGGTAATATTTTTTTAGTCTGTTGTTTAAGTAATGACTCTGGTGTAATATACAAGTTTTCCAAAGGTGCAAAAAGCTTGGTAACGATTTGTCATTTGAGAGAAATGTTGAAATAATAGTTGTGCAGAATAAAATTTTGCAACTTTTTTTGTATGTATAAGTAAAGTTAAGTTAAGTAAATAAATTAAATTTTACAAATAATCAAATCAAATATTTTGTGTAATATAATAATATTAATAATTATATTTGATAATTAAACTTATCAAGATTATTAGTACTAGCGTATATTGTAAGTTTGCAGAGTTCAATACAAGATTTATTGCTATGTTAACTCGTTTTGGAATACCACCAACTCGTTGGTTGGTGTCTAAGACGTATCACCAAGTTCAAAAATAATCTTGAATTTTGAGGCTGGAAATTTGACAGTAACAATGTCAAATTCCTTTTTTTTTAGTTTTTCTCTAGTAACAATGATAGAGCAACAGCTAAAGAACTATTAAATCTACTTTCCTGCAACTAAAATAATGTACTAAAGCATGTTGCTAGAGGAAAGCCTTTTTAATTTTTATTTTGTTCGAAAAAAAAACGTAGTATATTTTTTAGTTCAACCTTGTATCACCTTTCAAATTATTAATCCTGACAAAATCAATTTTTAAAATACTTATAACATTCACTAACAAAATTTGACGTTTTCTGAAGTAGAAATTTCCTTCCATTGCATCTTTTTTCGACTGTATCTCAGTTTCTGTTAAACTTACAAGAAAAGTTTAAATACAAAAAAGTTGCTAAATTTTATCTTTTACAAGTTTTATTTCAATATCATTCTCATATGGCGAACCGTTACCGTGTTATTCTGTGAAATCGTGTTACTATCCCGCCTTGTGTAAGGCACAATTACCCGTTGACTAGACTATAATGTTAGCGATAAATTTGTTAAGCTCAAAAATAGTAAAAACAATAAGTATATACCGTTTAAGATCTATCAATTTCCATCGTTTACCAAAACTGTCCAAATAGTGATGTAGAAGAATTTTCGAATCTTTAGATTTTAATTCCGTTACTTTAAATTCTGTAGACAAAAAGTTATTGCTACTATTTTCTAAATTTCTGAATATTTGAAACAAAGGTTCAGAAAAAATTCGACTTTGACGGCTATATCAAATCTTGAATCTAAAATTTGTGACTGCTTTGAAAAACAATGATTCAAAAACAACAACAACAACAAAAACAACACAACAAAAGTTTTTGATTGCATATCATGTAAAATTTCGGATATTAATATTTAATATTTATCATATTTAAGTCATGGACAAACAGTTATAGAAGAAGTGATAGTTAATCACAAAATACACACATTCTTGGACCAACTTCTACCAAACGCTTTACTTATTTTTTTTACTAAATTTTGTAAATTTCTACATTTTTAGAGTCGTAGTTATAACTTAATAAGAATGTCAATATTAATAAAGTGTTCGATCTTCACCGTGGCTATAATTAATGATTTATGATTTCATTTCAGTTTTTGTAGATAAGACCACACTTTAGTTTGAAAATTTCCTACGGTTCAGAATTTGAATCAATATCTATCTAAACCCATCTAATCAACTTGTTTTTACCTTGTGATCACATCTTATTCGTTGAGATTCTATTTTATCTCATATATTTCTCACTTTTAGCCTATTTTGTATTTATCAGTTAATTTTCATTTATTTTTTAACATTTTTTTGATGCAGTTTTTTGTTTTTCTTTTTGGGAGTATTTTTATTATTTACCAAGAGGTTAACATAATCTGCATGTAGATGTTTTATCTCAATAAGTTTTGTCTTATAAAATATTTGTTACGTGAAAATGATATTAATAAAAGTCACTAATTCGATTTTATACAAAAAACCTGACATTTCTTTCGCGGCCAAAAGAGGAGGTCGAAACTCAAAACTCAGTTTTATACACAACATCAAGCTCTCTAGGGATTCTAAAAGAATTACTGCTTATTCAAAATGCACCATTTCTATAAATTGCGATTATTTTGTACACCACCGCTTAATCTTTATATTTTACGCAAATGGTTTTGTCTCCTACGAATGCGACATATGAGAAGTATACTCACTCCATTGATCTGGAATTTTATCTGTGTGCCACACTTGTAAATTAGTCGGTATAATCTTTCATGTAACCTTTGATATTTCGCTTTCATTGTATCTTTTACTTGCTCCGTTGGTTTTTCTATTTGTTCCGTGTCATTTCCTAACAATCGTTTTTGTGTTATGGGCTCGTCTTTATTTCACAGAAACTTGAAATATTCTGCGTCTGTTGTTTCACCTTTAAAATAATTCTTTTATATTTTTGCAATACGAAGTTTAGGCGAATTTTCTCAGATCTGTCTTGGTGTTTAATCATCGCTGATGATGGTAGCTCCCCTGCCATTTTTTTTTTTTGTATGTGGGAAAAGAAGTATTTTAAGGATTTGATGTTTGTTGTTCCTGAGCCTGTTTCATTTTTTATTTCTTTCTGGGCGATCTTCTGACTTCAAGCTGCTGTACTATTCGTTTTCATTTTCTTTTTCTGTTTACTTGTTTTGCTCTTCTGCAGTTTGGTTTTTAATTTGTTTGTGCCCTTTGGTTGTTAATTCTATTTTTTATATTTTTGCTGCATTTCTTAACAAAGCTTTCTTGCAGTCATCAACGAACCAGTTTTTTTCATTCTGTTTTATAGTATTTCATTATTAATTAGTCTAATCTAACATCAGTGTTTTGTTTTTTTTTTGTATTTTAATTAAATTTTTATACTCATTTTCTGTTAGAATGTGATCTGTTTAATTTTTAACTTTGCTGTCTGATGTGTTCTGTTATTTTATGGGCGTATGTGATCAAATTGCGTGTTGTTAATGTGTTATTATGTTTTCCATTTTTATTACTTTCTGTGTGTAACATTTCGTGACTCTCATCTCTTCCCACTGTTTCATGCTGTTTATTTTGCTTTCTTAGTTTTTTGTATCTCTGTTCCTTGATCTTTCTTTCCTACTTTTTAAGTTATTGCAACCTGTGAAGTCTTCATTTTTGAAAAATTGTGACTATTTTCTCATCTTTTGATAATCTTTGTTTCCCAATAAATGAAGCATTCTCATTATCTCTCATTTTGATCTTTTCTGGGCGTCCTTCTTTCTTCACAGCACGATTTTCAATTTTTAATCTTATTATCACACTTCGACATCTTCTCTTGCCATCACTGTCTTTATCTTCACTTTTTGGCCTGAAGGAACTTATTCGAAATATTTTTTTTCGTCTGCGTATGATTTTTTTTCTATATTTATTACCTAGCCTTCATTATTTTAAGAATTTCAGATAATTTTCGAACTCTTCAAGGATATTTAAAGTACTGTATTGTGCTTCAATTTGTCTTTTTTTTATTTGTAGACGTTCCAATACAATTCAATTATTAATTAACGTTTTGTAATGTTGCATACTAAACTTTTTTTTTGAATCCATTGTAACTCTTCTAGTTCTAGATTTTTCCCAATTTTATTTTTTCTATTGGTATTTTTTTTAAATCGTTAACTAGTATGATTTTCAAAGCCTCCCTTCTTGTTTTTCACTACTGTTTCTTTAATTTTATTATTATTTATTATCACATCTATGGTTAGTGCCCACTTGATATCCTTAATTCTGAAATTGTGGGTATATTCAGCATGTTTTTAATTTGTAAGCAATCAAAGGACTTAATATTTTACATGAAAACATCTAGATAATTTAAAACGATAAGTTTGAAACCTGAAACTTTATACCTCGCTTTAGACCACTTCAAAAGACAATATATTTCATCTTATTGTCTAACTTTGAATATCGTAACATTAATTAAATTGTAGCATTGCTCACTCGGGAAAAATGTAAAAAACATCTTTTTCTCTACTTCACTCCTCTGCATAATGAAATTAAACTGACTTAAAAACACTTTTGAATGTGAACAATGTAATTCCTCGGTGGATGTTGGTCTCGAATAATTTACATGCCTTCTGTCTAGTTTATGAATTTGCTACCAAAGTAATTTTTTTACATAAAACATTGTAATAAGCTTATTCAAACCTAAGCGAAGCTAATTTTATTATCAAGATCGTTAAATGGAATCTTAAACACAATGTGATTAGCTTAATTATCAGAAATGTGATAAAAATGCCATCTAAGAATAAAGAGCACCACGTGTCGAAGCTCACAATGCCGGTGATATTCAAAGGACCATTGAAATCAAGCTTTTGTAAGAGGAACATGTGACGTAAACTGTAATCATAATGCTGCTACCAAAATAAACCGCTAATGCTGTTCACGTGAAAAATCGGAGGATGCCGTGGGTGATATGCATCGAACAGCTGTTTAATTAATTGATAATGAATATTCAATTAATCGGTTTTTACAACATTGATAAAACGTTCGTTAATGTGTTTACTCGGCAAGTTTTATTATCTTCTGACAAAAGTGTGATACGACCTTCATAACGAAACATAAACAGTTGTACCTGTGCTGTTGCTGTAAAAAATTAACAACCCAGCAGTCGAGGAAATATTTTGTTACAATTTACTACATCGTAATTCAGTGAAAGATACACATGGCGGGCTTTTTAAAGGAAATGCACACAATAAAAATATACAGTTTCGATAAAAAAATAGAGTACCGTTAAATTTGTAGAATTGTAGAAATGATAAGAGAATACAATCTAAATATAAAAAGTATGGTTCGTAATTTGAAATAAATACACAAATTTGTTCAATTCGTTGATAGTATGGTAATATTTTTTGTTAATCCGGTTAGTAATTCTTCGATTTTTCAATACTCATTTGGTTGCGAAAAAGTTGAATTTTTCCAAACTAGAATGGAAAAATAAGACAAAAAAGAATCAATGCAAACTTTATTTTTATATATGTTGACTACAAAATTAGAACAATTCCGGCAGAAGGCCCAGAGTCATCACAACACAGTAGTTTGCCACAACCTTGTGAATGCGGCTCCCCAACTATTTTGGAGGCAATTTCTAATTTATTTTGAATGGAGTTCCAACTTCCACGACGCTGTAAAAGAGTGATGTCAGCACCTGTGTCTGGAAGTAGTGTTGCTGAAGTTCTCATGAAGCAATGTCCAATATACGTAGCTTTAAAAACTCCGCAATTTTCTGTGGTATTGCAACAATGGTGGTGATCCTCACAGCTTGTCTTGTACATCTGCCATTACGTTAGCCAATAAAAAACCTGTATTTTCAATTCGTGAAGGTATTTTCTAAATATTTTCAATAAATCTATACCGTCAAAATTTCGTTTTTAGCGTTTTTAGCAAATTCTTTTCTGACATTTGTCTTTGTGTGTAGAATTTCAATCAGAAAAAAATATTTCATATTTTTCACATATTTTAGATCCAGAAATGTTATTTTTTCTCGACGCAATTCTCCTCTAATTCCTACAAGCAACACCACCTAAAAATGGATGAAACTTTTAGTACGTACAGTAGTAGAAACGGAATTTCAAATTTCATACATTCTAAAGCAGTCTTTACTTGCTCATAACCAAACTTTTAATTTTTGGCATATTTGTCTAAGTGACATGAGTAACAAGACGAACTAGATGTCAATTTTTTTTTCATTTCAGATTGAACAATTTGCTCCTGGTATATAACTGTAATAATTTTAAATAATGGAATATAAAAAAGCTTAGTACTTGATGGGGGTCCCATTTGTATTAACTACTTGGCGCAGTCTTCGTGGCATGGACAAACATAGATTTCTGTGGTAACCCTGAGGTAATGCGTGCCATGCGTTGTTGATCGCAGCCACCAGATCCTCTCTTCTGAGGAGTTGCAACCTTTGCTTTTTATATTTCGAGTTAACAAGGCCCACATGTTTTCGATGGGGTTGAGATCGGGACTGCGACTCGGCCAATCAAGGACGTTTATATTGTTATGCTCGAACCATGTTGTTACCTGATGTGACGTGTGGATAGGACAATTATCCTGTTGAACGATAATATTTCTATCTAGAAAGGTCGCCGTTACAGAAGGTATCATCACACGTTCGAGAATATCAATATAAACCTCACTGTTTAGCCGATCTTCTTCTACTGCATACATTACCCCAGGACTACCTTCAGAAATCCATCCCCACATGTTTACCGAAAAACGCCCGCTTTGGTCTCCCTCTTAAACATCCTGAGGTTCATAGCCGCTGTAACAAATGGTCTTCTTTCAATTTCTGTAACCAAAGCCTCATCTTGAGCTAACGTGGAAACTCGACGTCCGCCTGACCCTGGACGTCGCTCGATCGTCTGCTCTTGTCTCCATTTTTGAGCGATACTATATATTGTACCTTTTGATATTGCCATTGTTACAGCCACCTGGCCATAAGACATCCCACTATCAACCAAAGCAATGACCAGCGTTTTGTTAATTAAAAACACTACCGGCATTTTAAAAATGGCTTGAAATGTCGAGGTGACAGCTTTCAAAATTTTTAAAGTATTAATCAAAATGACGGTAAGGTATAGACTACAATGAATTTTTTTGAATGTCAGAAAATTGTCGTTTGAAATTCCGTGTCCCTAACTGTAGCACCAAATGTTGTGGTAAATTTTACCTTCATCAACAAATATTTGTATCATCCGCTTCCTTCAAAAATTTTTCTACCTCCAACTTTGTAAAGACACTAGACTCCTTTGGAGTTAGACCGGTTGACATTTTTAAAGCAATTAATTGCACATTTGCAAAACCTTGAAAACACTGTAATTTTTTTTTGTTTAATTCTCAATTCCATAGCATTGACAGAATCATTACCAAAAGGAACTTGATTATCATATTTACAATGGAAAGCAAAATATTATTAATTATTATGAGTATTTTTTAACGAATTTAAAAAAAATATGTACAATACTTTGGGAAAAGCATGTTTTTCCTTTTAATTAATTAATTTCTGGGTAGTGTAGTTTCTGTTATGTTGAATGTAGGTGAGATACGTTTGTACTTACTTTGTAACAAAGTCTGAAACGAAATGTCTTTGTCAAAGCATTAGAACACGTCTAAGCACCTATAAACTCCAAGCTTTATTTTTCACAATTCTCTATCTTATTATTTCCGCAACAAATCCTACTACAACCAAATAAGTCTTGTAACAAATCATCGTCAACGAGATGAAGTGGAAATTATGAAAGTCCTTGGGGATACGCCAATTTAAATTCAATTGGGAATCGAGTTTAGAGCAGGAATTACGAATCAGGAATTCACCACAAAACTGAAATGAGAACGCATACCTGAAACCAAATTCCGAATTTAATTCAGAATCTTCACTACGTCTCGTCACGTCAGACTACTATAGTACAATAATTTCCTTCCAATGTGAAAGCACGTTCGTTCTATACAATGCAATTGGATGTCTGTCTGGTCTACCGTTTTTATTTCTCTTTGCATTGGAAGAATAAAGTTTACTTGAGATTGAAGAGGGCTAAGAGTTGAGTGGTAACCGATCTCGTTATTGGCAAGTTTCAGGAAGAATTTAGGAATTTAGAATTTTGAGAATGTTTACTCAAAGGTTACGTTAAATTGATTATTACACGGTGAAAACTTCACTCTTCTGTCTAGTCTAATAACGCGAACCAATAACGGTGAAATAGTTGTGATAAATTCTAGAGACTTACAGTTCTAATATACCAAAATCGTAAGTAAGTGTACTTGTACGCCGAGATTTAATTAAAAACAAGACTCTTCTGAGTACTTTAAAATGAAAGTTCGTAACTTAAAGCTACTTAAAAATATATTAAAAATATTTAGGAATTAAGCAAAATTAGTCTTTATCCGTCTTTTATACGCTTATCCTTCATTAAACTTGTACTAAGTCTTTGGAAGTTCAGTGAACCACTAAAGGTGCATCCATAGAAGTAGTTGAACTTTTCGAACGTTAAAGGCACTTCCTGAAAATTTCAACTCCTGAAAGGATTATACGATTGTTGCAGCTTGTGTTATATTTACTGAAGTTTCCTAAGAAACCGTGGAAAACACAATTCTGGGAAAAAGAAGAATCAATCCAACCTCCGCTATATTTCCGATACGAAGCCGTTCACCGAATCTCCTATTATTAAAAGAATCCACAGAATAAAAGAAGCAACTACGTGTCTCAACTTATAAGTATAAAATCTCGCAACTTTTGTATCGAGTATTGAGTAGAATCGCATTACAGTTGACCTACGCTTCATCTCGTGTAATGCAAGAACACATTACAGTGCTGTAATAGATGTATTTAAAAATAGAACTGCAGACATTTAAATAAAAGACTCGTAAAGATGATTCCGGAATTAAAGCAGCAGCCCACGTCAATAGCATCAATCAAGTTTTATTTGCATGGGACCCGACTTGAAATG
Organism: Cynaeus angustus; assembly: GCA_030157275.1. Classification (NCBI taxonomy): domain Eukaryota; kingdom Metazoa; phylum Arthropoda; class Insecta; order Coleoptera; family Tenebrionidae; genus Cynaeus; species Cynaeus angustus. Next base: position 18,325,383 of record CM058062.1, read on the forward strand.
GGATCCCTGTGGAAATTAACCACTAAGAATGAACAATAGCAAACGTAAATATTTGTTCAGCGTTTATGACTTTTTGGAAGCGGCGCTTTAAAAGTCAAAATCTGACCCAAATCTCAATTTATTAAGTGCATAGACTGATTGGGGTGACACCGTCGGTCGACTCTGAGTAGCAAATGTTGTAATCTAAGAGCTTTGGAGAAAATGTAACGAGCGTGACTTGAATTTCAAAGCTTCGTTCAGAGGAAATTTTACACTCGTTAACATTTTTTTATAATTCGCTTTTATGCGAAATCGCCGGTTCGCAAACACATAAGCCATTTTTAAAGTAATTAACTGGCGTTGGTTTTTTTTAAAGAAGGCCAGCCGGCCAACAAAAGTTCAAATTTGTTTGAAATTTGCATGCAAAGTAGTGCTTATTAAGTTTTTGTACGTGTACGTGTACGTGTACCCGCTTATTTCAAAAAAAAGACAAATCTAATAAGCTTAAACACGTGATGGTATTTTCAACGCTTTTGCAACACTAGCTGCAAAAAATTGTTACAGCCTTCAGGTCATTTCTGCACTGTTGACAACTTCAATTCTTATGCGGCAAAATTATGGAGGTAAAAATTTAGTAACTACCATTTTTTCTAAACTTAGTTTATTTAAAAGTGTCAAAAAGGGCATGGGGTTCTGTGTAAAAATTTAAAAATTTAAACTTTAGTGTTTTTTTTTTATTTTGGGAGCTAAAAGCTTTTTTGCTGTTTTTAAAAAAGTAAATATCAAGAGAACGTAAAAAGTGCAGATAAATAAAAATAAAACAGAAGTCAACATATCCAAAAAGTGGATTCAGAAATTTCAAAAAAAATTGGCTGAAAATTCTAAAACAAATTTGAAAAATCTGAAAAATTTGGAGTAGCTTTATGGAAAATGTATTCCATATACCTAGAAATACACAAACTTTGAAAATACGATCCAAACACAACTGTAAGGCATACAAAAAAACTAAAATATTTAAAAGTCTTGGAAGATCAAAAAACTATAATTATTGAATTACTGAAATCTAAAAATTTTTAAAAGCTTAGAAATTAAAACGGGGTTTAAATCTTTAGAAATTCTAAAATATTCAAAGAATATAAAAGATATGTAAAAACAAAAAAAAAGTGACACAAATGCGTCAGAAAATATCCAGAAAATTATTAAAATCTAAAAATTCTGAACATAAAATTTAGAAATTAAAATATCCTAAGGAATTAAAAATCAAAATTTTAAAATAGTGAATAGATGCAAAAAAAATCTCTAAAAATGGGAAATTTTACAGACTAGAAAATTTCTAAAAAAATGTAAGATCCAAATAGTAGAAAAAAATTAAAGATGTAAAAACTAAAAAATCATAAGAAAATGAATAAAAAAACAATGTAAAAATTTTAAACGCAACTTGCTACTAGACTAGACCAATCAAAAAACCTAAAGGATTTAAGGAACTCTCAAAATTGGAAAAAACCAATCTAAAAAATTTAGAAAAATTGAGAATATAGAAAAAATTTTAAAAATCTTAAAATTTAAAAAATAAGAAATTTAAAAGATTAAAATTGCACAGAATCGAAAAACATGAAAAACCAAAAAAAAAATGAGGAAAAACTACAAAAAAGATAAAAAACACCAAAAAGACATCGAAAATGTAGTAGGTACAGACAATCAGCGCAAAGAAAATATAAAAAGAAAAAATAAAGAATTTCAAATCAAGAGATTAAAAGTGTGTAAAAAATTCAAAGAAATAGAATTAGTCGGAAAAAGAAACCTCAGGATGTAGACAGACATTGTATGAAATTTCAAAAATTAACCTAAAGAATATAAATAAACTTAAAAATTCGCAAAAAATAAAAAAAATAGAAAATTGAAAAGAATCCTCACAATTTGAAAAATAAAAACAGTTCAAAAATGTAAAAATTATAAAAAACGTAAGTAGAGTTTTAAATTTCAAGAAAAGAGAATAAGGGAACGCCTAAAATGTAGATGCAATAATTTAAAAAAAAAAATGTAAAAAAATACAAATATGTTCCAAATACCAAAGTATCATAAACGACAATTCTAAGAAGTAAGTAATTTCAAAATCCCAAAAAGAACCAAGAACGTTTAATTTAATTATCTAATTATAAACGGTAAAAAATCTAAAGGTAGTTAGAACTACTTACGATAACAATTTAAATTTTTTTAAACAAATTTAAAATAGTCAAAATCGTGAAATATTAAAAATGTGAGGCATCATGCAAGTGAAAATTTAAAAATTATAAAACAAATCGGAAAAATTTAAAATTGAAGATAAGACTAACGAATGCTAGAGAATAAAGGAATCCAAATAAAAATTTGAAAGATTTAAAAACTAGAAAATCTCTAAAATTTTGAGACTTAGCGAATATAAAAATACTGAAAAATTTGCAGTAAAAGATATAAAATCTCACTGATTGGGTTTCACTTCAATTTGATGCTGTTACATAACGTTATTTTTGTAATTTTCAAAATAATCTCCACTTAAAATTTTCTACTTTAGTTTAATTTGGTTCTTATTGATGCCGTGTTCTTAAATTTACTAAAAACTGAAGCGGAAAGTTCCCAACTATGCAAAATTGATTGTGCCAGCCTCAGTCAATTTATTGAAGCCCATCAACTTAAAAACTTCCTAACAAGTTCCCGATAAAGGGAGTACAAAATTTGCAGCGGCTTTTGCTTAGTCCCTCGGAACAATTAACATATTTACACCTCCGTTCCTGTTTCAAAGATTTGTTCAAACTTTTTTTGAAAACTTGCAAAAGACTTGTAAAGTAGACCTTTGATGTAAACATACAAACTCCGTCTATGTTGATCATTATCGTATAACGAAATTTTCATTAGAAACTTGCATAATTGTAAATTTCTACAGGAAAGCATGACGCTGTGACACATTAATGGTGAGCTTTTACCTAAAGCTTGTACGCTATGTTATTTTTTATTGTGTCTGGTTGCTGAATTTCACTGGAATAAATTACAGTCAGAAAGTTACTGTCGCGACAGATACACAAGTTTCAGATGGCGCATACATCACAAGATTGCTGTATTAGAAATTTTGTACTTTACTAGATCTAGATACATCATACTCACAAAAGGGAGATAAAGTTGAGTAGTTTGTCGCGGTTTTTACCAGATACGACAAGTTAATAATTAGTTTTCAGACGGCTGTGGGAGCAGGAATATATGGCGAAGATTAGCAGGAGGCAGGCTGCCGCTCCAATAAATATTCACTTCATGAAACATTCACAAACAGAAATCTTGATCTAAATTCGAATTTTTTTATTGTTGGCGCCAATACATCCGTCGCTTTTTCACGCAGACATTAATTTCCTTGCATCTTTTCCGCATTTCACTCTTTCCATTCGACTACAAAATTTTCTTCTGTCAGATATATCGTCATTGTGTAGATCCTTTCTTGTTGATCTTTTAAATTCGAAAGTGATGGATCACTTTGTGCCGCGTTTTGCTCCTCGAAGTCGCAGCTTTTTCCGCTACAAAAATACGAATTCAAACAGGTTAAAATTGTTGAAGCTGCAATAATCACGTGTAAAGTTCAACTCGGATTCCAAACTGAGCAAACCAAACATGAGTTTCAACTTCATAATGACAATGTTGCGCCTCATTACGTTGTGTTTGCAACCAGAAAAGATGTTACATGATAGTTTGTCTGATTAATCTGAGGACAGAACGCGACTTATTATGACAGCTACGTTTAGTCCATTAGAGGAACTTCGTTTAAATATTTCGTCTTTCGACAACAAAAAACTTTTATTCAGACAGCATTAGTGGAGAAAGCTTCGTGCTTCAAACTTAATCAAATTTTCGAGTTATAGACAACTTTTCATAAAACGAACGCATGATTTTGTAGAATACAAAAGCGATTCTTTTACTTTCAAGTAGACGATTCCTTCATTTCTGAACAGATTTCGATTGAAGTTAGAATCTTCACAATTCCATGGATTCCACAATGAGTTTTCCAAATAAGCTCAATCCGACCTCACTTCAACTGATTTTTTGATGATGCTGACTCGTAAAAACTTAAACCCTAAAACGGACGATTTATTTGAAATATCAGGGACTATTATTTTTACTACCTCACAAGCGTATATTTCCACTTTGAATTTAAACTCATTTGGTGCTTTGAAAATCAACGGTAATTCAATCAGAACAAATTGTCAGTTATTTAATTTTGTTTCAGGATCAATCAAACAGCATGCGTTTTTTAGACCATTGGGTCATGGACAGCAAAACACGGTTCATCTTTGCACGACTATTTTTACATTCAAAGTACTAAAATTTGAGCAAATAAACAGTCTCGGACGCGGAACAGCGAAACGAAAGTTCCAAAAATTCGAGTACCGGGAACTCTTGTTATTTGGACTCCGATAGTTTATACAGAGAGAACACTCAAAGGAAGTTTTTTTTTTCGATTCATTATTTGTTATTTCTTATTGAGATGTAGCAGGTGTGTTAACACAATGCTCCACCTTTAGAACAGATTCCAGAAAAACTTTAATTCTCCCTGACAAAATATAAAACTGCAACCAAAATGAAAACTAGTTTAATAGAATTTTTCTCGATTTTGGTGACACTTGTGCCAATTTCAAATTTCTGGTATTCCGAAGTTTATTCGAAAACGGAAACTTTACGACGTGTTTTGAAAAAGTTGTTAATTCCACAATAGAATTTTAAGTTCACTCAAGATTTATTTGAACACTGAAACTTTACATTTCTATTTCCACCGACTAGTTCAGCTAGTTTAAAATTTATTGTTTCGCCAAAATTACTTCGCTTGTCAGTTTTGGGTAGTATATTAATATCAGTTTTCGCGATGTATTCGTGCCATTTATCTTTTCTAAATCGATAAATTTGTGTTCCTCGCTTTGAACTGTGTGAGATAATAACGAATTTAAAATTTATAATAAATGCCCACGGCGAGTAGCACAAAATAGCGTTTAGTTTTGTCGGCAGCAATTCTGAAGCCCAACAAATTTAGATCTAATCAACAGTTTAACAACTTTTACAAAACTGGGTTAGTTAAGCGTCACGAGGTGAAAGTACAGCTTCTCTAAATTACGTGGAAAACTTTCCTAGGAAAAATTATTTTATCTGTGCAGATGCTTTTCCTCTTCCCCCATTTTCTAAAATACGAAAATCTAAAAATAACTACACTTACAATGGAAAATGCACACTGCATTAGTGTGTTCTGTTTTTAGAGCGTTAAAAAGTAATCTGCTTCACATGTGATTCCATTAGTTTGCTTTTACACAGCAATAGTGCATATCCTAATAATTTCACAGTTGGCTTCTAGTAACACTTGAGTTTTAATATCGATAATATAATCCACATTATCACAAAGTTGCGTACAAACAACTGCATTAGAAATTTCCTCTGAAATCGCGGCTTTCCGTTCCGAGTATGGATAAAAGCTGCATAAATTTTTCAGAGCTTTAGAATAACTCCAGACAGAAACCGGTTGCTTTTAACATTTTCAACGGCTCGTGCTAATGAATTATTGCTCAATCGTCTGGTGCGGTTTTTAGGGCTGTTTATACTCTGTCAATTGCGTGAATTTCCCAATTATTCTGGCGGAAATTTAATCAAAAAAGTAATTCATTCTGTACTCGAGCGCATGATCGTGTATTTATGGTTTAATAATTTGTGAAGGTGTCAACACAATTTGAGTTTTTAATCAGAAGCAAGCTAACTAGCTTTTTTGCATATAACTTTAAAAAAGTTTGATTATCTAAAACCTAGTTAGCTCTGCGTTCTGTTGTTGTGCATTATTTTAAAATCTAGTTAAAACAAACGACGAGTTTTTTATTTTTAAAAACTCGTAAAAGCTGTAATAAATATTCAGCTAAAGCTTACATTTTAGATTGTCATATGTACTGAAACTTTATAATGAAAATGTAGTCTGGTGTAATACAAACGAAAGCTCGACTTACTACTGTGAAAGCTTTGAAGTATATATCACTCTACAATAAGAGAAGCACAAATCATCTTAAAATACTGAGACGGTATAGCTCTAAAATGGCGCTCAAGAACACAAAAATGTTTTTAAAATTTCAACTATAAAAAACTACCATAGGAAAGATTTAAAATTACAATAAAAATTTTAAAGATGGATTGAATCGTAAAGTCACCAAAATTAACTAAATTAACAATTCCATTTGTTCTATGTATTTGTTCTGTTAAGTTGTTAAATGTTAAACTTGGCAAATAACGCAGTAAATTAAATTTAGGCGGTTTTTATTTAACTAATTTTGAATTTTGCTAGGTTTGTAAGTTTATTATTTTAATGAAAAATACAAACCAATTTGTTATTTCAAATTTGCACATTTTACATGTTCTTTTCGTTTTTTTTTAAATAAGCTGCCCGTTTCGTATTATGTAAATTTTTTAAATTATTTTTTGGAAGCACGATAGAAATGAATAAATGTTGACAAAAAATTGAAACATTTGGAAGGAGAAAAAAACTGGTGATTTATAAAAATAATAAATAACTTTTATATTAAAAAGTTCTTAAATTAATTATGAATCTAAAGCATTTCAAAAACGATTAAAAAAACAAAAATTTTTAAAAATGTTATTTTTAATAAATATCAGTATAATAGTTTATTTATTATTTATGTTTGAAACTTTTCAGGTTTGTAAAGCGCTTAAAACAATTTTTTGTCTTAAAAACAATTATTAAAATTTTAATAATTTTGGATTTTTCAGTTTTCTAAAATTGTTCAGTAATTTCTGGACTTTTCATGGTGTAGCTTTTTTTTATTATTTTGAAATGTTAAAGACTGGAAACAATTTAAAAAAAAAATAGATCATTTTTATAGACTTATAACTGTTGAGAGAATTTTAAAAATTTTAGTGCTTTTTTGTTTTTTTGGGCTTTCAGAACGGATTTGAAAATTTAAAAACGCGATTTTGTGTTTAATAAGACAGATATATAATAAACGAAAGTATATTTTCTATTTTTTTTAAGTTTTTAATATTTACTTGTTATACCCGAACCATTTAAAAATGCGATGAGGTTTTGTCATCAGAGATGTTCAGATTTTGAGATTATTATAGATTGCTTTAAGCTTTTCATTCATATTTGAATTTTTTTTCAGTTTTATATTGTGAGAATTTTTTCAATTTTGGAACCGATAGAAAATTTAGAATTTAATCATAAATTTCAAGTTCTTATTTTTTGCGATTTTTCTAAGTAATATTTATATGTGTGAAATATTAAATTTTTAATTATTTCTTCTCATTGTAAAAATACCGAATCCAGAAATTATGAACAACCCCAAAAAATTGAATAATAGCTTCGAACAGATCGCGCAACGATCACGTTGTAAAGATATAGAAAATCCAAAGCAACAAAAAATTTATAGTATCCGAAAAAAATTAAAATAATTTTGAAAATATAAAAATGTTGACTAAAAGAGAAATTCCAAAAATACAAAATAAATAATCCCAGAGTAATTAAAAACCAATCCAATGTATCCAAAAATCTATTTTTTCGTATTAGAATATTGAGCGTAAACGTTTCTCTGTTTTTTTTTTGCCTTAAAACAAAAAAATTGCTACAATACGTGCATCTACACACATTTTTCGTCACATCGGTTTTTATATTATATAAAATTACACTTTCCACATTTTCTCGCATTTCAATAACGCACCCCTTCTCAATTTTACCACATCGTTCCGGGCTTTTGCGCCGTAAAATTGCAAATTTAAGAGGTCAGAATGCCCATTTTCGATATTGCAACTCACTAAAGCGTATAAAAATCTCATTCGTTTGCTCGCAATTACAACCGAACATGGGAAATGAAAGATTCTGCTTTATTCGATCAAACTTACTTGTCTATTATTCGGCTGTTAAGTAAACTTGGCCTCCAGTATGCAACAATGTGTGGATATCTCGGAAAGCAGAACTAGGAAATTTGTAATGTTCCAAAGCACAAACTACAACAAAAGGAAAATTTCGGTTAAGATTCTCACTGGAAATGGAATAATTAAACACACGGGGAATTAATTCCAAATTTCCTATTGAAGGCGTGTATTTCCGCATACAGGCTCATTTATCAAGAATTACAGGAACGTAACTAAAGTTAATGGTAGGTTGGAGAGTTATTTGCGGGACACATTTATTAAATTTAAGTGTGGTCACCGGAAAGTTTGAAAGGTAACCTTCTAATTGATTATTTACTGTCATCGCAGGAAAATAACGGGAGTTGACATGTGATTTTTTTTGATAGTCCGATAGCTCTTAAAAATTTATGCTGTGGGCTCTCTTTTTGACGTCACCGTACACAAAAGCATTACTAAATTAGAACTAGTTTAATTCCCCACACTTTTCAACTGAGGCAGGAAAATGTCAGTTACGTAGTTGGGATGTCAATATTTCGATCTTCTGAACTTCTTTCGGAGTAAATGGCAACTGCTACTTCTGAAGCTTAAATTATGCAGAGTATGAAAAATTGAATAGGAGGCTTTCAGGACCAAGTGAATAAACTTAGAAATGGTCTCCAGACTAGTTGTAACACGCTAATTTAATTTTACAAGTAAAAATTTTTTGCAAACTTAAACTACATTTCATTAAAATAGCAGTAGTTGCGGGCTGTGACGTTTTAAAACTTCGAATATGGTAATTATAGATAAACAAAGCTGGAAAGCAAACAAGAGCTTTTTGAAAGTGCTTAAATTTATGATCACATTGAAACCACTTTTTAAAACAAGTGATTTTTTTTATCATTAACGGCGGTCTTATCTTTTATGCATTAGTAAACACGTTTAGTAGTAAGAAGACAGGACCGTATCTTTTTTTTACTCGGAACAGATTTCTTAAGCTCAAATAACTTTCCCGCAATCGATTTATTTCAAACTAAGATTTTAACAACTTTATCAAGTTTGTTTTTATTTCTACCGATTATTTATTCGTTACCTGTTGTTGTTGTTGTTTTGTTACTTGTTAAAAAATACAATTAATTTTATTCATTTCTTAAATACGTAAAGCTTCTTGAATTTGGTCGACTATCAGCATGAAATTCTGCGCATTCAGCTAGTGTTGATAAAAATGAGTCTAACTGCTATAAAAACCGGTTTAAATTTTAATGATTATTATTTTAAAATAACAAGAGCTCAGCATTGTCAAAAGTTGGTTTTAGTGGCAGCTATTAAAACACGTAAATTAAAAATTATTACCATTATAAAAATTCTATTTTTGTTGCTTCTGACAGCTCGTTAAATTAAAAACAACCCTCTGTAAAGGTTAGTGAATGAAATAATAAATTTCCCACCCACATGAAAAATGGTTTACTATGACAACTTTCGTTGCAAGCTTGGTAAAATATTTATTGCTGAGAATTCGAAATAGAAATTGCAAGAATATAAGTCCAAAATTGGACATTTAGAAAAATGTGAAATAATACAATTTAATCGCCTGGAATTCCATGGTTCAGCCTCAGTAATAATTAATGGAGTAATTGATAACCGCAGGTCGTAACTTTAATTTTTCAAATGAACTAGTAATTTAAATTTATCGGTTTTTCAGCTCAATTAATTACCCGCCGTCAGCAGAAAATAATCATCTAACTTTTCTGCAGTATTATCTCTGAGAAAATTTAAAGGAATTTTGAAAATTACAAAATTTCAGCGGTTTAAATGAGTATCCTACATGAAATTGCTTTCAGAATGGAAGCCACTGATCCTGTTAGTTAATGCGGGCAAAATTATTTCAAAATACGGTGAACGGTTACAGTGCATCCGTGTGGTTAAAACTATAATAAATTTATTCGTTACTTAAATTGACATAAAGAAGAGGAATTTTATTGTGTCTTGGTGTATTTACAATGTGCTTGTAAAATTAAGGAAGATAAAGGAATGTTATTTATGTCGTGACAAGAGCACAATGAATGATTTAAAAAGTCGGTGGCAAACGGGGATTGATGTGACATGTTCGAGAAGTGAAAACCTGCTGATTATAATTAAGATGGGGTGGTCTTTTGGTTCTTTTATTTATTAGTTCAAAAGAAAATAAAAATAAAATAAAGGCAGAAGTTCAGACAACGTCAATGAAAGAAGGATACGTGAGAAAGAAGAAATAAAAAAAATAGGAAGAAATAATGAAAAGGAGAAGTGGAAAACGCACTGACAAAAAAAGTGTAATAAAAAATTAGTAAGAAAATAATAAAATCAGACAAGAAGAAAAAGAAGACTAGAGTTTGAAAAACTTTAACTACTGAATACTAATTTGACTTTGAAATTCCAACAATTTATTGAAGTTGTGCATGCTATTTTTTTTATTTTTTTTATGAATGGCGACAAAAATATTATTGCTGTTAATCTTTTCTTCATTGCTCATTATGTCTGTTGCTACTTGTTTACGACCAACTGAGTTCTCAATAAAAAAATTTGCCACTCTTCAAGATGTTCTGCATTAGCCAATATCGTGGCAGACGTCTTCCCAGAGCAATACTGCGTGTAATTTAGTCACTTCGAAAACTCTACAATACGATCCCGCCAATATTTGATATTTCGATTCTCCAAAAAAAATTAGTCTTTGGAAATAGTAAATTTTCTTCGCACGTTTGTCTTTGTGATTAGAACTTCAATAAAAACAAAGGATCCATCCAACGTCCTTGATGTTTTGAACTTGAAAAAAATTGGTTCACACTCCACTAATACCAACAACTACATATAATTTAACCAAAAATTGTAGTATTTTAATTTAATTTAAATTTAAAATTTTGCTTTCATCATTAAGAGGTTCTGTCGTCTATTTCTCTTAGGAATGTTCCTATTTGTATTTTTTTTGTAAACTGGAGTTTTTAGAATAATAGCTTATTGACTTTGGCATATAAAAGCTATTGAACTTACAAACATTTTTATATTGATATATTTTTCATGGATGATGTTGTTTTCACTTCACATGCTTTTATAGACTTTGGTTTTTTCACTTTTTTATTGATCACTTTCACTCGTTTTTCTTTAGACCGATTGCCGATAAGCATTTTTATATTTTTCTTTTGATTTTACTGGTAATAGAAACTCAACAGCTAACGCAGCCGATTCTTTAATCTCAGACGATTTACTTATATCAAATATTTTCGTAGAATTTCCTAAAGCGAATAACATAAACCTCTTGACAAACTTTGTTTTCTTTATAAACAAAATTGATTTTCCATAGTGATAAAAGCAGAACACTATTGACTCCACTAGAAAAAAACATGTGTGAAACACGTAGAAACTGAATTTTTTGATTTTTTGCACAAATATCCATGATTTAATCTTTTGAATTTTTATTTTTTCAAAACAATAATAATCTCGAAAAAGATCATGTAAAATATTACATAAAAATTGAAGAACAGCTAATAGTTTACAAGTTTAGATATTTGGGCAACATGATAAGAAAGGATAGAAAATTAGATAATGAAATAAACGAAACTATATTAAACACCGGGGTGGATTCAATAACAGCGATAAGTAGTTATCCAAAAAAAATAGATGTAATCAAAAAAGTAAAGTCAGAAACATTAAAAAAAAAAACGACTGCAACACAAATTACCGAATTACCTAATTAGAAACAAAGTTGGAATTAAAAAAACAAAATTATTAAAACAAATGTAGAAAACGAACAGATTAGATTTTCGGAAATATATTAAGAAGAAATGTCAGTAAAGTAGTAAATAGAAATTTGAAACGTAAAAGATAATAAAAGAGTGAGATCAAAAAATATGTGCATGGAAAAGTGCGGAGAAGGAACAAGATGGGAAGATGTAAAATCGCAAAAGCGCAAAAAAGTAGATATAACTCGGAACCGAAAGGTATTATTCTCTGCTAAAATAAGTAAGGAAATCAATTTTTCTTACTTAATTGTCAGAAATGTGGCCCCGAAATTTATTGCAGCCATCTTAGCTCACAATATTATCCATGAACTTGTGAAGGGCGTTATCGAGATAAAGCTTATTAACAGCAAACATATTGCAACCCCAAAATTTGTCTATTTAACCTGCTCCAGTGATTTATTATGGAAATATGCTTGACATAATTCATAGCGTGCCTTTATCATATTACAACACGTCCCCACGATTAAACGAACTTATCGATTAAACGTCAAATCTCGAACAGATTTTCTGTCTTATTATTGACCACAAATAGCCCTCTTGGTCTTTTGAATTTTTCATAAGCTTTCAGAACAATCGGTCTAAACCGCTTTCTTAAATCAAAATTCTATGGAAATTCGCCGCTTATAACTAATTAGCTGGTGAAATAAGTCGGTCGTAGATTAATTTTAGGACCTCCCTAGGCTCAGATGTTGATTAGAGGTGTATTAAACGACCCAAACGAACGAGATTAAACCGAAGAACTCCTCATGCTACAGAGTTTCCATCAACACCAACATTTTTACGTCGCCAGAGGGTACGCTCGGGTTTTGCTTAATTTTGTTGATTTGGAACAAAAAAAAATTGTTCCTAAACAAGTCGCAATTAATTTTTAACTCGAGTATGGGAAATACATAGAGCCTTTAATTTGAAGTATAATCGAGTCCGCAGGTTAATTAAACGCGGCCAAAGGAAACCTGAAGAAAAGCAGACTCATTAATTCGAAGGACTCCTGTTTTGTTTGGTTTGATTATACTTGTACCTCTTCGTTTTACTCTGCGCCTATTTCGTTGGATTTCTCGAACGAACAGGTTTTTACTGCCCCTTTTATAAGTTTTTTATATCTTCAATGCTCTCTGACCTTATCGAATTTATTCTTCAAACTGTACCGTCTTCAGACATTCTATTTTTTTACATTCCATGTATCACTTTTGTTGCAAACGTTTTCAAGAAGTGGAGCGTCTTTTAAAAGGATTTTAGATGTTCCAATTTGAGAAAATGTTGAACGATCCAACTATCTCCTAATCCAATATTAGTATTATTGTTTTTTACCTTCGCGCTTTGTATCCTTAAAAATCTCATTTAAAGCTCAAGCGAGCATAAACTGACTCAGACCGTCCAAAAAACTTCAAACTTGTTTTCACCACAAAACTTTTGTTATCTCCACAAATAATCTGTCTGCTTTTTATACCGCGCATTATCGCTAGGATGCTCAACTTTATAATACTCCATCAATTTATCAATGTTGGTTTTTACGGAGGCCGTGCGTCGCAGCGCAATTTTTAAATAAAACGCTCGGACTTTTTTCTTTTAAGTCGCACGATATAAGTAGTTTTTAGATTCCTGCAAATGTTAAACGGACGGATGAATAATAAACGTCTACGAAAATGTTATTTATGGTTTCTTAAAGAAACTTGTGAGAGTAGACATTTAATTTTATAGTACGGAGAAAGCATGAGTAATCTCATGGTTTTTGGTTACTCCACAATGAAATCCGTAATTTACAGCGGTCGAGGTAGCAAGAATTCACCACGAATGCAACAACTCAAAAAAAGATTTCATTGACGTTTTTTCTCACTAAAAGTGATTGATTGATGTAAACGTGTAAAATCTGGCGCAATCCAGTTATATTCTCAAATTGTTGTTTTTCTATTTTTACAAAACTGCGTACTTACATCCTTCTGTTAAAATTCTTTTGTTCTTTTTACGTCAACAAACTAAAAACAATATTTTTACATTTATTAATTTCAACTCAAATAAATCTTTAACTTTATTGGTATCTCTGAAATATCCAAGCTATTTTTTTGATTTATTTCCGATGAAATAACCGAACAAATAAACTGAAAAAGACTGAAAACTTCCAGATTTACAGGATATTAAGGTGAAATGACGAAAACTTTTTCAGCAGTAGATTTCAAGAATTTTCGACGAAGTATGAGGATCTATAATAGCTTCATTTCCGAGTTATGTAATTGTATTTACTAATCCTACAAGATAACGATTCTGTATTGTCTTACAGAGGATTAATTCAAATTATAATTGATTGCAGCTGCTGTGCAGAGAGTCATTGCCTGCTAGTACAGGTGTAATTCTATAACGGAGATGAATTCTTAAAAAAAAAAGATATGAGGTCGAAAAAGGTCTAAATTAAATTAAGGAACCACCAAAATTGCTACCAGAATCTATAGAAATCTATTCGTAAACTAAAACGTGAAACTCCAATAATAAATCCACTGCGAAATTGTTCTTGCGTTCTTAGTTTCACGTTTCCAGGATCCCTTGATTCTTAGATAAATTGTTTGCTAGACTCTCTTACTTCTCTTAGATATTTTGGGGCTCTCAGGTTCTCATGTTCTCAATTTTTTATATTTAAAAATTTTATTTTTTTTTCTTTGATTTTTGGGGTCAACTTCAGGTTTATTCATTTTTTATCCAAAAATTTTCAAATTCTAAGTGTTCTGATTTTTATTTTCGTTGATTATTTTCAGATTATTACATTTTTAGATTCTACATATTAGATTTTAAGGTTCACAGGTTTTTCAGGTTTTTCGTTTCTGGGAACCTAAGGCTCTCTCAAGTTGTTGTTGGTTAAGGTTTCAACATTTTCAAGATTTAGACTGTAATGTTACTTAGTTTTTGGTTTATTCAAGTTATTATTTTCTGAATATTTAAGTTGGCACGTTGTTGCATATGTTCTCAAGTTTTTCGTTTTTCCGGTTACATTGTTTTTACATTTTTAGTTCCAACTACTAAAATTTTAAGTTTTTCGGCTTTCCTGAAGAATTTTAACTTCTTAAGCTGTAATGCTACAAGGTTTTCAACTCTTTAGTTTTAAGTGTTATCATCTTCTTAAATTTTTAGTTCTTCGGATTTCAAAATTTTTAGATTGTATTTAACATTTCCAGTTAACAGGTTCCCAATTTTTTTAGTTCTTAGGTTTTTTGGATTCAATTGTTTTTTACCTTTTTTAAATTTTCAGAATTTTAATTTCATAGTATCATAGGATCTAAGGATCTACGGATCTAAAGATCTTAGGATCTAAGGATCTGAAAATCTAAGAGGCTAAGAATCTAAAAACTTAAAGATCCGTGGATCTAAGAATCTAAATATCTATGGATCTAAAGATCTAAAAAGAATCTAAGATATAAAAATATAAAGATATAAAGATATAAAGATCTAAGGATCTAAGCTTCTAAGAATCTAGGAATTTAAAAATCTAAAAATTTGAGAATCTAAGAATCTAAGAATCTAAGAATCTAAGAATCTGAGAATTTAAGGATCTAAGGATCTAAGGATCTAAGGATCTAAGAATCTAAAGATATAAAGATCTAAAGATCTAAAAATCTAAGGATCTAAGCATCTAAGAATCTAAGAATCTAAAATTCTAAGAATCTAAGAATCTAAGAATCTAAAAATCTAAGAATCTAAAAATCTTAGAATCTAAAAATCTGAGAATCTGAAAATCTGAGAATCTGAGAATCTAAGAATCTACGAATTTCCGAAAATAAAAACCTGAAAATCTGGGAACAATTTAAAAATTTCGGATTTTGAAAATCTCTCAAATTGAACGTCTGAAAAAAATTAAAGCGTTATATTTAAAACCCTAACAACCTGAAATTTTTAAAAACTAATCGGTTAAATGTTTTAGATAATAAAATTAAATTGCCTAAAAAATGAAATTATTATAAATTTACAAATTATAAAACAAAACTGAAACTATGAAACCTTAAACATTAAGAATCTAAAGTTCTGATCATGTGAAAATTTTTGAAAACAGAATTTAAGAACCTGGGAATCTAAAAATTTTGAGAATTTTTAAAACTTAAAAAAAGTAAGAAAATTTGAAATCATGGAAACGCGAAAACTTGAGAAAACTAAAAAAATCTTAAAATTTGCAGTATACATTATTAATCCAGTATATAAAAATTTTGTTAACATTATTCTTAATTTGTTAATAAAAAGCTTCAAATGCAACGTAAAATTTAATTTTTATTGCAAGTTCTACAGCATAATATCGGATGATCTGCTTTTCATAAAATTCAATTAATTTTCGTTTGATGAATACATTTTTTTTTTTTTTTTTGTAAAAATTGCTTATATTAAAGAATTTTAGAAATTCTATTGTAATTATACGTGGGATGATGTGATTTATTTAATTTTAGTTTCGTACTTTTACTTTTTACTTTTTCCTTTAAAAGTTTGTCCTGGAAGTGAACTAATTAGATTGTAATCCATTTATTTTTCTCTCCTCTACCCGTGAAATTTAAATTAGCATGTTCGCCTTTCACCAGGTGTTTGATCTACAATTCCGGAATCTTTTTCATGTAAAAGCAACCTCCGGAATCTCCACACAAAAACCTTCGCCTAGTTCATTTCGATGTTAATAACCATACAGACGGCTTAAGTAATTTAATCATCTCTTTTCCGTTCCAGATAGCAACTTCGTATTGGGAAATGCACAAGTTCCCACTCTCTACCCCATTGTCTACTGTTCCGATGGCTTCTGCGAACTCACAGGTTTCACTAGGGCTCAAATTATGCAAAAAGGTTGCGCATGCAAGTTTCTATACGGCCCGGAAACGAAAGACGAACACAAAACGCAGATAGACAAAGCTCTCGAATCAAAAAACGAACTGAAATTAGAAGTCATATTTTATAAAAAGAACGGTAAGGCAAAACGTTTGTTGCGCTTTTACATTCTTGCAGGTGGTCTCTTTAAAAGCTCGTTCTAAGTGTGATTTATGCTTTCCTAGGGACCCCGTTTTGGTGCTTATTGGATATCGTACCTATAAAAAATGAAAAAAGAGAAGTTGTTCTGTTCCTGGCATCCCATAAGGATATCACCAACACGAAAATGGCAGAGATGTCGGAATGCGAATTATACGACAGCGGTAAGCACAATTTATCAATGCATAAAAATTCGTGAAACCACGAAAACCATTACTCGCCTCAAATCAATATTTTATTTGAAAAGAAAAACTCGCAGTCAAAAGAAAGTTAATTAACTTCAAATTTTACACTCTCTTTATGATTTTCCTTCTCGTGTTCACACCGATAACTTTCTAGAACATCAAAATTTTTATTGTTCACTTTTCTTACATTGTAGAAAATTTCAACTGTCAAATGCAAGCTTTCGCTGATAACTTTCCAATACATTCGATTCAAAATGGAAACAGACTGACCCAAATTGTACAAATCTTCCGCAAATATTTCTAGAAAACGCTAGCGAAACATAAACAGTGATTAATATTATTAAAATCGCTCGCTAAATATTTACACGTTCATTAAACACATTTCCATTATTCTCTGATGTAACTTAAAGCAGATTTCACTGAACTAAATCGCGAGGTTAATATTTATCAATTAAAATTCCTTCAAAAATAAACACACCTAATATCATTAAACAAAGAAGAAGTGATTTTTCTACAGTTTATGTAAACATATTTATTAAAGGGAAGATTTTAAACAACGCATTTATGTTAATTTTTTGCATTGTTTATTTTTGATTGTTTATTATTTTAAATTTTTGCATACCTATTATATTATAAATGTTTCCTTTATTTTCATAAATATCCTGTACGTTTGTAGAACTTTGAATACCATTCTTAAAAATGTCTTCAATAGAAATAAAGTTCTGGGAGAGGGCTGAAAAATCAATTTTCAATAAATATCCAATAGTCTAAGAAAGACTTTTTAAACAATTTTAATATTTTTGAAATTTTTTTAAACTATTAACAATTTTCGAGAAACTTAATTGCAGAATATTTTTGCGATTGTGATTATTTCTGTTTTTTATTTTGAGAATGGATTTCAAAAATTTGAATTTTTGGAATTTTCTGAAGAGATTTTGAACTGTTTACAATTTACTTTCATTTTCAGATAACTGTAATTTTAAATTTTTTTCTATAGAAATCTTTAGGCTTTCTAAAATTGTAAAAACAATTCTATTTTAAAATCATTTTTGAATTTTAAGTAATTTTTATATTTGTTTAATTTTTTTTTTTTTTCGTTAAAGGTGCATTTTTGGTTCCTATCATTTCATTTGTGTTAGAACTTTTTTGGCCCATTTTAAAAATTTTACAAAATCTGAAACAAAAAAAATGTAGTTTAAAGAAAACAAAAGCCCTCAAACAATTTAACAAATATTAAAACATGATAGTCTGATCAATTCAAAAAATAAAAAAAAAAAACAAAAGCCATATTTAAAAATACACTTGTAAGTTTACACTTGTAGTTCTTTCAGTCTTTCTAATTTATTGATTTTTTTATGCTTTTCTTATACTTTAAATTTGAGATCTCTTTGGATTGGTTGAATTCTAAACATATTTTAGCGCCTCTAAATTTTCTACACATTTTAACTTTTCAAATTATTTTTATATCTACTAAAATGACATTTTGTTTGTCTCAAATGTTTATTTCTTATATTTTTTTGGATTATCTAGATCTAGGCAATTTACATAATTAGAACACCTAAACATTTCAGATTTTCTACTTGTCTAAAGTATCCAGAATTTATAAAGAATCTTTACAGAAAATCTGAATAAATTAAAGATTTTAAAGAATCCGAGATCAAAGCATTAAAAATTTCGAAACACCCACGGAAAGCAAATAATCAAATCTGGATGAGTTTGCAATATTAATCTGTAAAATCTGTAAAATTTAAAAAATCGAAAGTATTCAAAGATTTGAATTATACAAAAAAAATCGTAAATGATGTTTCGTATATTCCTCTTTTTGATGCATATAAATAAGAGAAAAAAATAAATATAATGATAATATATTTCACATTTTTAAAAAAAATTGACTATTATTAAAAACTAATAAAACAAAAAATTGGTTATTATATGCTTACTGTTTAGAGTTGTATTCGGTATGATGTAAATGCTCGAAGGACCATGTAAATGATGTAAATGCTCGATTTTATGTGCGATGTGATAATGGGTCACTTGTACACTGGTTAGAAAAAGTAATGGGCCTTTTCTGTTGTGTGAACTTATTTATTGTTAATTATACGTAAATATACAAATTTGTAAATTGTCCCGTACTGATAGTACTTGTACTGTTGGAATGTTCAACTGTTACTTTTGAACTGATCACTCAAAACTGAGAACTCCCAAGATTTGGGGATGACACCCCACCCTCAACCCGCAAAGTGGGGGTGTAGGGTCTAAACACTTACAAGTAACAAAAATATAACCTAGATTTACCATTATCACAAAAAATATAGTAGCTTAAATGTAAATTATTGAATAATGGATTGATTGATTTAAAATAATTTCACAAATTTACCGTTTCATTTATTTTCCCGTCTATAATATTAGTAAAAAAATATTTTATTATGTTTTCCTACTCTAGCATGGTGGTGCTAAAAATACTTGTATCTCTATACTATCCTTATCTATATTGTTTTGCATAAGGCGAGAAAATTGTGGGAGATGAATGAAAATGGGACAATAAAGCCACAAAAAATCTGCTGACTTTTTATCGTTTATAACTTTAGCGCCTTATTTAAACTCTAAAGTGCAGTTTCAGTATAAGTTCCCAGAAACGGCATTATAAACTTAATTATTAATTAGTCAATAAAATTATTTTCTCTAAGTGCTCAATGTGTACATAATAGCAATAGTAAAATTTAAACGAGTTTAATAATAGTTTGTTTTAATTTTAAAACAGGATATTTTGTTAAACGTTAAATTGATTATAGATTATGATGTCGTAAATATTACTGCAAACTGTAAATAAAACTTAAAACAAAGATGAATTATTAATTCAAAATAATTCTAAACAGTTCATGCGCAATTCGAAATTTTATTACGACTTTACGGAAGTAGATGAAAATCGATTCAAATTTAAATAGTATCTCCCACACTACATTTCCTATGGGGTAGAGATGTCAAAATTAACTTTCTACATTTTGCATAGAGACCAGAAAATGCTCCTCTCCTACTTATTTGGTTAATCAAGATAATCAGAGAAATCTGCAGCAGACACTCTGCGCCAAAAATCAATAACTAAATCAGCATCGTTAGATAATACAGAGCAGTGCTTCGGTAATAGGGTTTGTTTGGCGTTTAACGTTCGGTTTCTCCATAAATAGCTTCGTTTCACTTTACAAATAATTCCTGAACTAAAACTCAGGAAAATAAACTACACAGAACTAATAAAAAAACAAATAAGTACTCCCAGTTGATGGTAACAGATATAGAGAGAATTTCAAGGCAGTCAAACTCTTCTAACAAAGCTTTATTAAACACCGATTGCTCCGCGAATACGTCTTTTGCAATTAAGCTGCTAGGAAATTTAGATTTTGGTTAATCTTACTTATGAATTTACCCTCGGGTTCTTGGTACTAGCATCAAAACAATTATAGACTTTCATAGTTTGAAACTTCGTCGAAATCATCCGCTAAAAGCTCGTACATTAACCTAAAGAACTGCCACGTTAGTCTTTCAGAAACTGTCAAATATTTGTTCTTCTTAAGGGATCACGCTTTTTAAATCCGGGGGCGTATCTTCGCTGCGGAAGGATAAGTTTACCAAATTATTCACAAGGTAAACTAAGGCGAAGGAAACACGATTGCGTAAGGAATTTTGTGATTTATTAAGAGTCTTAGTTTTCTATTTCACATCGTAATAATAGCGGCTAAGAAAAAGATAAAGGATCTTTCCACTATATATAGACTTGAAATCCCAAGCCGAAGATATTTTTAAAATGATAAAATAAAACTTTTTTTGCAGCCGCAATTATTCGACTTTATTTTAAAATAATTTGTTTCATTTCACGAGAATAAACAACATTATTTTTAGCAACTCAATTTACAAAAGTGGTTCTTTTGAAATATGAGCTTTTCTTTGACCAAGACAAAAATGTTTCCGTCTTTAATCTATTTCCGGATTGTGATCTGAGAGAAACAATACATAAATTACGACCTTTAGTTAAATTTACGATAAGCCCAAGAAATGTAAATTTTAATACAAACGATTTTCGTCTTATTTGTTGTGTCTGACTTCAATTAAAGCTCAGCTTTATTGGTTCGGATAAATTCAGTTTATCGCTGTTTGCATAATTCCAGTCAAGTTAAAAAATAGCCACCCGTTGTACTTATCTGCATGAATAATTATCAAGGTTTACAAAGTGAAATAACGGACTTTTTAACATGGATACTCGTGATTTAACAATTTTTGATTAAATTCAAGAGAAAAATGTGATAAAAATGGAAATGTGCGAAAACAAAAAGCTGAAAGTATAATCCACCTGCATTAGGTTTTATATTAGCCTTAAAATGCTCCACTTTTTGTTGAAAAAAGCAATATTCCAATGGAGGTTAGTTAAATCTGGGGTTGTTTGCAGGAAATTATCCTTTTGTAGGAGGTTTTTGCCTAATTCAGCAGGGAGGTTTAAATTCACAACGGACTGCATACAGCACCCACAATTTTTATTATTTTTAAACCTACATTAGTGAATTTGAGGTTTTAGTTTTGTTCTAATTTTTGTGGCGTTAAAAAAGTGTTGCCCACTGAAAATTGCACTTTTCAATGAATAAAACCCGAAATTTGGTTACGAAATGAACACAGAGAACTTCAGTAACCAAAATTAACAATTTTAATAGCCAGTGCAATAATGCGGTTTCAAATTGGTTGCATTGCCGGTTATTAGCAGTCTTTCTCACAATAGCTGTCTCATTTTCAAAAGGATTTAAATCTGACGGACGCGGCGGCTATTCCATTGCGATCATCTGGTTTATTTAACCACTTTGTTGTACTGAATTGGTGGCGCATTATCTTGCTGAAAAACCAGTAAATTTCAACGATGCTGTTCTAAATGGTATTAATCGACAACTAAAAACTTTTTGGTTGTAGAAAATGCTTAAATCTGCTCTATAATATTTTTTTTTTACTATCAAAGCTTTTTCTTCGCAAATTATGTGAATAGTGGATATTTATTAGGCACTAACTGCTCTATCTTAAAGTAACCTGGAAGTGAAATTGTTACTGAAAAAAGCGTGTGCTTCATGTTTAGACGACAACGAATGTAAATTTTAATTATTCGCCAAAATTAAGTTGTGAGGACAAATTTAGCTCCCTACAAAATTAATTTATGCTTTTTAAAGAATTTGAAATATTTTTGAGGATTAGTGTTTCAGTACGCCTGGGAAGCTTTTGTTTTTGTCCTGTTGTCTTTCGCTTTCCATTTTTTTATTGATTTTGTAGACAATTCAAACAAGGTACAATCTCCTCAAACTTTTCCAATATAGCGTGCTAAGTGACCTGCTCTATTCGGTTCATTAATCCGTTCTTCTTCAAGTTTCTTCAGTTGATTTTCATGAATCATGGTATCATGATTATATCATTTTGGGATAATTAAAAATCGAATTCTGTCTTTGTTTTCGTTTTTATGTAATCTTTTTCGTTATCACAACAATTGTGACAAAACTAAAGCACTGAATGGCCACGAGAATTTAAAAAAATCAACAATAATTGTGCAATTGACTGTTCAACAATGAAATGATTCAATACGCTCGTCGTTTTGTTTTTTCAGTTATTTTTTCGAAATTCGTAAAATCTCACATGATCCAATGCCAGAATCCCGCTAATTCTTAAAAATTTTTTTCAGATTTTTTTGCCGTTATCGGAAATTTCTACTTTTGAAGTGTTCTTAGACCATTTCATTTAAATCATTTTTCATTTTGTTCCATTCTGTTCATTTTGTTAATTTTGTTTTGCTTTCTGCATGTTTTCGGAAATAAATCGACGTCTGTACACAGCGGCCGTTCTTGGAGCTCGCTTCCGAGGTGCTGACTCTTGCCTCCTTGCAGACGCTAACGGTAACCTGGATCCAGAGGCACCACCAGCAAACTACGGAAGAAGACGTTCGAGAGCAGTGCTCTACCAGCTTTCCGGCCATTACAAACCAGACAAGATGAAAACTAAACTCAAACTGAATAACGTAAAGCGTCAGATTTTTTCTGTAAAAGACATTTTAATTATTTTTTCTTTCAGAACTTGTTAAGTTCAACACCAGCGCCTTTGCCTGAGTATAAAACTTCGGCAATAAAAAAAAGTAGGTTCATTATATCACATTATGGAATGTTCAAGAGTGGTTGGGACTGGCTTATATTGATGGCCACGTTTTATGTGGCAGTTGTGGTTCCTTATAATGCCAGTTTCTTAAACTCGGAGAGGCCATCGGTTATCATGGATGTCTTGGTGGAAGCTCTGTTTTTCATAGGTAAGAATGCGAGTTTTGTTACTATCTGTTTAAATTTAAATAGTGCGTATTGATTTTATGTATCGCGTTAGCTCTCGCACAGGTTAATACGTATTTGCCTGGAATTTCGACCACCGTGGATGATAAACCCTAGGATTTGGGTTGCAGAAACAACAAAGCATTTATCTTGAAAGTAAATTTAAGAACAACTTTAAAGTCTGTCGTTGACAGCAAAATAAAATTAATTAAACAATTCATTTAGACAGCAATACCAATGAATTTTTGATTTCGCGTTTTACGTTGTAATTAACTAAAGTAAACAAGTAGAATTCTACTTAAATTTAATGAATTTAAATTCTCTATAATAAAGTACTTAATTTACGTCATAAAAAGTAGTTTAGTTTTGTAGAAAATTGTTTACTAGGTGTATAACTAAATTAAAACAGCTAAAACACTCCACCTCAATTTTCTAAACACATTCTAAGCAGTTTATGCAACCTTGTTATCGAGATTTCAAATTAAGCAACACTGCTTTGATCCTATTAAACATAAAATAACAAGTTTATTGTTTACGAAATTCTAGGAACAGTTTAGAATTTAATTTGCATTGAAAACTTTCCTTGTTGCCATTGCTTGGGACAAATTAATATTACTACTTAATTTCTTGTACAATGAAGCTTCTTACTGTGCCATTTTTACGTTAGTAATAGATAACACTATTCGGGAAAAAAATAGTGTTCGGTTTTAGTTTTTTCAAAGAATTTTAGAAAACACTTCTTGTTAAGAAAACGAGTCTTTGGTGCAGTTTAGTTTTATCAATTTTAACAAGCTCATCTAAGTTTGAGTCTAAGTTTGTCGTGTCATTTTTCCACTAAAAGTTTCAAACTTAAAATTTGAGGATGTAAAGTAATATTAGAATCTAAGTCGCAATTTTTAGTTTTTGGTCGATTACGTTCAACGAAGACGTTTAAGACTAATTTAATGTTAGTTTATTGCCTTAACTAAAATTTTGATAGAAATAAAAAAGCGCCAACAAAAGGATAAAAATTTTAAACTGATTGTACCTATCAGAAAAGTTAAAAAAGAATTTAAAGAAATTTAAAAATATCTATTTGGTTGGAAAATCACAAAGAACTCAAAAGTTTAAATTTTAGCTAAATTAAATTAATAAAAATAATTAATAAAATTAATATTTTTTGTTTAAACTGATTTTGCATTTATTAAGTTGTCATCTCTTATTTTTATTGGATTTAGCGTTTGCGCTTCTAAAATTGCCGAAGAATCTGATGAGATCGGCAAATTTATTAGCACGAAACTAGGTCATAGATGATACGGAAATATTATTAGATGTGAAAGCGGAAATTTGTGAGGCTGATTTTCGATGCATACAATAAAAATTTTAGAAAAAAATTAATAAATTTAAAGGATCAATCTTAAAATAATTTGAGGAAATTTGCAAGTTTTATATAACCAGTATTATAAAAAATACAAGGTATCTACATAGACATCGATAATAAGTAAAAAATTTAAAAATTGAAATGTATTAAAATCCCAAAAACTTTACAAAATCACATTCAGCATAATTTAGATCGAACTTTAGTTCCCTTGAATCTAACGAAATGGAGCAAGAAATTTCGTCTAGTTTAATCTAATTCTGTGTTTTTAATTTTGACGGTACATTTTCTACAATTTAATTAAATTTAGCCTTGTCCAGTATGGGTCTACTTTGTACATTTTAAACTAAACTTGAATTTATTTGAAACCGACAAATTTATCCACATTTCCCATGTTTCAATTAAACTGGGTTAAATTTGGTCTAACTTAGCTCTTTAGTCTATTAAATTATATTATATAGATCGTCCAAGTATCAAACTCTAGTCTACTTAGAGAAAATACACAAACAAAACACCAAAGAATCAAAGATTCAAAAAGCATAGAAAAAAATTGGATTAAAGTAAAAATTCCTAAACCAATCATTTAGCAATTTTTTTTAAATTTTAAACATATTTTACTATAATTTGGTACATATACTGGGAGAAACTTTTGGTGTTCTGGTTTCCTTACTTTTTATCCGATTTTAATAAATGATATATCAACTAAAATTATTTTTACATGTGATCGATTCAGTAATTTTTTCTTGAAATTTTGACACATGACACCCAACTTTTTTTAAATGGCACCATTATTTTTTTTTCTGAAACCGGAGCTTCTTGATCATTTCCCTGCGGCAGAGAAAGTCCACTTCGCCCTGGAAACGAAGGAAATTGACGTACTTGATATTTGTGAAAATTATTTCTTAAATTAAAAATTAGTAATTTTTTATCAAAATCAATGGTTTCAGAAAAATTTTAATACATTTCTCGTCAGGAAAATGTTGAAACTTGCCTCAGAGTCTTAAAATCGCTCAACATCTCTTCGGCAGTAACCGTACATTTTCCTGACTCTTATGTAAATAACTATTACTCGATTTTATAAAGATTTTTATTTAAACCTAAACAACCATACACATGTATGGAAAAAGAACCGAGAAATTAAAGAACTAATGTAAAAAATGACAACAATTGGGCTGGATAGGAACCGGTTTTTCTATTAAAATTTGTATCACTCTAATGTGAACATTCTGTATAACTCATTTCATGTGAATGCATTTTGCCACTAACTGGAATAAGGACTGCATTGACAGTTTTTGCTGCATTGATTGGAAATCGCGCTAAATTCTATGTTTATGCAAATTTCATGAAAAAACTTTTGCAAAATGTTCCTACCATATAAATACGGAAGCAACAAACATTTCCCTGCAATTAAGTTCTAACTTTTTATTTATTACTCTACTTATTGCTTCTTGGAAATATACTCATCAAAAAAATTATATTTTTATAACAAAAACTCTTCTAAAATTGAAAGAATTCCAATACGTTTCCCCAACGTACTGACATGACAAGTAGCCAACATTCAAATCGCAGCATTAACAACTTGTTTATTTTGACTTGAACAAACTTTAGTAGTGATTTACCAAAACTATTCAAATTTACATTTAACAAAGACAAGAACTGAAGTTAGCTACGGATTGTATTGTTACGCTCAAAAGTTTAAATTTTCAATTTCAGTAATAAAATCATTCGTAAAATTGTTTTACTCGTGTTTTTTTTTAATGTCAATACCGCAGATCATTAGGAAATAAATTTTGCAATTAAAGAAAAAATTGAATTAAACTGACGAGATATTTAATGGTTTAACCTAATGACTTTTTGAAATAACCTCTGACATATCTTAGGATGTCTACTGTCAAAGTATCAGAATGCTTCTTTAAAATCTCACGTGTTTACAATTTTTATTTATGTCTTTGAGCCCAGTTTATCGGAAAATTTAACTTAAGCTGCAACTGCCTCATCAATGCACGTTTCGCAACTTACTCAAACAAAACAAAATCTCACCAACAATATTTTCCATTTTACAAACTTTGTTTTTGAAATACATAAACCTAAAACAAGGCAACACGATGCGTGTGTTTAGTTTAAACCAACAAACTAAACACTCGATCATTGTCGACACATCAAACGTCTTTGTGTACGGGACAGGTACAACGTACCTTCCAGGTAATGACGTTCTATTGAACATGTTCTAAAACCGCGATATACTGGTGCTGTTACCGGCAATCAATATTGCATACATAACTGGCGCCGATATGTCAATTGGGAGAGAAACCCTGCCAAATCAAATAAATACTACTAATTCCGTTTTGTTTGTTTGAAAATTTTAGAGGCTCTAAAAATTTATGACTTGATTTTTCTCACAGCTTTGAAAATACGAGAACGTTACAATTCCTTCGTGATGCATTCAAGAAAATTGCATTTATTTTAAGCAAATAAAACGACACAGCTCAGATATTTTCATTACTAGAATTTTGCGTGAAATCTCTCAAGACTCGTGAGAAATGACGAAACTGTCACACTATTTTCATCTCTGCAAATTCCAAACAGACACATGGCTGGAAAATTACCTTAAAACGCTCACGAATATTTACAAAAACACCGTGTATAAGTACAAACCTTTAATTAGACTAAGAGAAACGTAATTTTTTTTGTACAAATATTGACTCTATTTTTTTTTAATTATCGCGAACAAAAGCAAATTACCTCTAAAACGGTAACTAAATAATACCCTCATGAATAAAAAAACAGAGTTAGATCAAAGCGAGATTTTAACAGAAATTTTACCTCGGAACGCTTTAATTCGAATTTTCTATAATCAGATAAAAACGACTACGATGTAAACGGAAAAATATCAGGCTGAAATTGACACGAGCAGACGCTTTCTAGAATTTCTACACTTTATAGCCGAGATAAAGCTACATTGTGCTCAATTGTAACTGAGAAACTCAATTTTGTATCAAATTTGCCACGTGTGCGCTCGCATGGTTGAAAAATGGTGGATGCGCCGGGCACTCATTAACATTTAAAAATCCAATTTTGTTGGAAACAAGAAAAAGAACGTTGATATTGCCAACAATTTACGTTGCATTAAGTGTAGAAATAAAATTAAAACAATAAACGGCATAAAACTGAAAAATGGAATGTTTTATATTGGTTGAGAGAGCAAAAAGTACAATAAATATCAACAAAAAAAATAGTAGCAGCTACCGGGTAATTTATTTTTTGGTGTTTCCACTGTTTTCATCAAAAATTGTAAAAAATGCGGTTAATTGATTTTTGCACTTTAATCAAAATTAGAAATGAAATTTCTATTGCAATATTAATTTCGAGAATTATCAACAAAAACAATTAGGATGTTAATATTTAGATTGTAATTATAATTTTATAATTACAATAATTTGAGCTTTAGGAATGATGGAACGTAACGTGAAATTAAATAATAATACTAACTAATAGCAATGCCGTACTATTTATTTCTCTAAAATTAATTAAATTAGACACAAATGAAATAACTAGTTTTTCGTTTCTATTGCAAATTTGTTTAAAATTTTACATTTTCAAATATTTCATTTCGGTTTCACCGAAGATATTCAAATTTCATCTGCATCCACTATTTGCTGTGATATTGGCGATTAAATTTCGGGCCACGTTTGAGGTTTCATATCTGTACGACAAATATCGAAATATGATAAAATTACCGGATCCTTGCTACAAATAAATAAAACTTTATTAGTCTGTTGAGTAGATTTGTATTGGTATCATGCATAATTATCTATTAATGAAATTCATATCCAAGTAATACTAAACTAATAATTTATTGCCAATCAATTCTCATTATTTTTAATTTTATTATTTCTCGTCGAAATTTCTTTCTGCGTTTAAGGCTTTTTGTATGTTCTTAACATTTTATCGTCTATTTCTCATCTTTGCACAATCGACAGTTAAATCAAAATCTGTTTTGTTGTTTAATAAAATTTCAACACAATATTTTTTGCTTTATTATTTTTTGATTGAAGAAAATATGATGGCAGGCTTCTATTAATAACAGTTCATTTTGGTTTCTCTTTTTCTACTTCTTTCAACTACACTCTTTGTTTCTGTGGACTTTTTTAGTAGCTCATGTTATGTTGAATGCTCTTCAGTTCTCAGAAATACCTGACTGCATGGGGTATGTGTGATTCAGATATTTTATAGTCCAGACGTCGCATAAAACCACGCGAATAGGTTTATTAGGTGGTGTAATAGCAGAAGCTTTGTTAATTTAAAACGGCTCCTGGAAAACCCTTTGGGATTGCAAAACGTTCAGACATCGTAGCTCTACACCGAGAAGGTTTTTCAGTGCGACAAATCGCTGAAAAAATGAGTGTGGAAAAATATGCCTTCCATGTAACAATTCGTCGGGTCCAAGAACGCGGAAATTTTAAGATTTTAAGCGCCCTAGTCCATCTCGGATTACGTCAGCAGCCGACGACCAAAGAATCAAACTAATAAGTAAGCACAATAGGCGTCTTACAGATCCTAAAATTATCACAGACTCTAATCGGGGACTTCAAAGCCAAGTTTCTGTTAGATCTGTAAAAAGGCGCTTATAAGAAGGCAATTTACACGGTCGGTGTGTTGTACAGAAACCATCACTTAGACGAGGAAACAGACCAAACGTCCTCAGTGGGCTAGAGCGAATAAAAATTGGACATAAGAAGACTAGAAAAGCGTCTTCGGCTATAAACGTAGAATTTTCGTTTGAAGAAGCAATGCCGAAAAAATGTTACTATTTTTCTGCGTCGGAGATTTCATGCGAAAAGAAAATGATTTGAAAATTATCCGAATTTTTTAAACCAATGCAGTGCTTTTTGTAGTTCGATTTTACTTTGATGTAGGACAACAACTAAACACACCGAGTGGACTAATATTCAGCAGGAAACACTGACAAAAATTGGTGGCAAAGCTGTCAAAAATAGTGTGCGTGGTAATTTCATCTTGAGGGAAAAACTTTGATGATTTTACATAACTTTTTGCAAAGTACTGTTAGAGATGCATTCGAAATATTTATGTTCTTCCATCCTTGCAATTTTTAAATGCTCTCAGAACCTTATTTTCCTAACTGTTTTAACAGTACACCTACTAACATTTTCTAATATTTCTACTTAAACTTTCTTTTCTATTTTTCCCCACACGTTTTTCATTCGTTTTTTTGCTTTTTGGCAATTTCCGCAGTTAAAAAAATTGCACTCATAGTTTCTAACGTGCTTTTTCGACTGCACGTTATTTACGCGCGTACAACCAACCAGTTTCGTCAAGGTCGAATCACTAGTTTTTTTCACTTTCTTCCGGCCCACGTGCCACCCACCACAGATGTCAGTTCTTGATTCGTGAGTAAACGACCTTTATAGCAAAAAAGCGTGGGAACTGGGCCACTTTCACTAGTTGTAAAACCGGAATGCAGTTGAATAGTGACGTAATGAGGGTTGTGTTTGGAGCATAACTGGTTGCAGCATTGTCTTTCATAATTAATAATCACATAATTATAATAATAATTGTGATTAAATTCAATAAAATTGTGTTGTGGTCTGCAATGCTAATTAACTTATTAGTGGTAGAATACCGCCGAGAAATTAATTAAAATTTTATCTTCTAATAAGATTTATGGTATTGACCGGTAAATCATAAACTACCCCTACAGTAATTTATAACATGCAATAATTTTTCCCTTGAACGTTTAAGCTGTGACCGATATCCAGGGTCGGCATGCCAACTTTTCTTGGCATTGACTGGTATAACTATTACTACCTGCAAAAAAAAAGGTTTTAATGCCGATCCTGGAAATGAGGGTAAAAATAAGTGTTGGCGCACTCTGTATAGTATCTATAATAAGATTGTATTAAATACAATTCCACTAAATGAAAAATCAACAAATTGAATAAAAAAATAAAAAACGGTTATTATTATAATTAGAATTGAACTCTTTGAGAAAATATTGAATCGACGTATCGAGAATGTTTTGCATAAAAAGCTGTTAAAATCTTCAAAAATCAACTATTTTGATTTATGCAAAATGTAATAGAATAGAAACATTAAGTAGATATGTTTCATAAATGCATTTGTAATAATAATAAATTGGAACTAGGCTACAGCATATTGAAAAAAATGTTCCTGATTGATTTTCGCTAAATGAGCATTTTTCCCTGATATTTTGAGACCAAAATGACTATTTTATCATATTAATCAAGTTTTATTAAAGAGACAAAAATTTAATTAATTTTTAATTTTGTTTTTACAAAATGTTAAATTAAATTCTATTTATTTTGATTGGAGATCATTCGAAACCGTTTTAGTTTCAATGTTACTATTTAAATTAATATAACATGTTAACATACCGCATATATCGATTTGCGTGCTAAATTGAAAACCAAATAAAGGCGATAATACCTTTGAATCGTATTCAAGGTAACATTTAGACCATTTGGGACGGTCTAATCCGAGTGAAATTTCATCAATTAGCACTTTACCTTATGAAATACAACCAAATTAAAGTTTGGCTATTGTTCCTTGGGAAGCTCTTATACCTCTCGGTGCCAAGGTATGTTTTGTTTTTTCGGGTTGTCTTTGAATCCTCTTGTGAAATTTTCCAGATTTTTTCCAGGTTATTTTTTCGTCAGCGTTTTCACATCTTTTCGTCATTCTTAGTTTCCCATTTTTCTCTTTTGCTTTCACTAATTTATTTTCGTTTCTTTTTGTTATATATCACTCTATCCATGTTTCAACAAGATCTATTTGTAGCTTTTTTTCTAGTTGTATAGTTTCTAGTTCTGTCTTTCATCAGTTTTCTTTTTGTGTATGGTTTCCATTATTTTTTCTTCTACTATTTATTCGTGTATTATATTGTAATCTGTGTGGCTCTGTTTTATCTTATTCTAACATTTTTTTAAGTATTTCATTCACTTTTTTTTTCTATTAGTACAGTTTCGTCTTCGTCTTTCACATTCTGTAAAATATTTTTTTCACTTTTTCCATATTTTATCCTTGCTGTTTTCTTTCTCTTTTTAGCTTCTGTTCGTTTTTCTTTCAATTCTGATAGTTTTGTCGATTTACTATTTTTTATATTTTTTCTCTCCACAACGCTGTTTTTTTCTGGGTTTATTTTTACTTTTGTAGCACAATTTTTGTATTTTTTTCACATTTTGTTTTTTTTTTAAGTTATAGCTTCTATTTTTTCTTCTTTTATTGACTTGCACTTCATTTTTAAGTAGTTTAAGAACAAGAAAACTGTAGAGACTTTTATAATACAGTAATGTATTTATGATTTATAATTATACAGTATACCCTTTTACTCATTTCATTTTGATCACATTCAGCCATTTCATTAGTTCGTGATTTTTTTTCTTTCTCTTCAATTTTTTTCTTATCTATTTTGACACCATCTTCTTCTAATCAGTGTATTCGAGATCCGTCAGTTATTAAGATAATTCTAAACTATTTTACTTTTCTTCTCTAAGTTTTCCCAGAACATATCAAGGCTTTTATTAAATAAGACCGTTTTCCTGGTTTATTACTTTCTTTTCTACCCGCTGTACATGAGTCTCCTATCCTTTCTTTTTCTATTTTCCACGCCGCATTTTATTTTCTTCTAGCTTGTAATTTTGTTGTACAGTTTGATTTTATCTTAGTCTCTTACGTCCGTAGATCGTTTTTTATTTACATTAAGTGAAACAGAAAGACGTAAAATAATCATATTATTTTTTATATGATTCGATTCGTAGGATACCACAAACCATGTACTCGAATTTAAAAATATCAGAGTTGACTGATAAAACGCAATTTTTATTTCCAAGACAGAGGAAATATCGGAATTGCCATTTTCAACATCTATCATCTTTTCGCTTGAACCTCTCCACATCTCATTCTCTACTCTTCGTGTCCGTTCATCAAATATTAGTAAAGTTCAAAGTTGACTAGCTCCTACTTGTGGTTTTCAAACTAAAAATTAAATGAGCTGTTTCTTTTTCAGATATTTTATTAAATTTTCGAACAACTTATGTCAATAGGAAAGGAGAAGTAGTATCAAACTGGAAAGCAATATCGCTCAACTACTTGAGGACTTGGTTCATCGTCGACATGCTTGCAGCACTGCCATTTGATTTACTTTATGCCCTCTACGGAGAAGAGGTAATTTTGTTTTAATTTAATCCTTCATAAAGGGAAAGCGTGATTACCCGCAGAGTTCCCTAAACATTTTATTTTTCAAATGTGTAGCTTAATTAAATAAATTGTCGGAGAGTAAAACGAGTGACCTACAAACTTTTTTTTTTAATTAAATATAATTTTCTTCATTTCAGAAATCCAGTCCGTTTCAACCTCATCTTATAAAATTGACTCGATTACTTCGTTTGGCAAGACTTCTTCAGAAAATGGACCGTTATTCTCAATACAGCGCCATGATTTTAACTTTGCTTATGTTATCATTCACTTTAGTAGCCCATTGGTTGGCTTGTATCTGGTATGTGATAGCAGAGAAAGAACTGGAAACCGAATTGGGTGAGTAAACTAAATACGATGAGTTTTCATTGTTCTCTCCCGTTCTTCTCCGTCTTTTTTTGTAATTTATCAAAACTTTTCCACTTATTCAAGCTCAAAGGAAAACTAATTACGTTAAAAATTCGACGACTAATGAATGAATTATTTATCGATCAAGCCAATAAGTCGCTCCATTATGAAAACAAGATTCAGATTTTTTTAATGCTTGATTTACGTTTGTTTGCAATCTTTGGAAAGAGAAGTTGTGATTAGTTTGCTTAAGCCGGAAATTCAGTACCTGCATTTTCGCTTATTAGGAATTCAGTGTAAGCTGTTGCACACATAAGACGCTTATTAAATTATCGTTTAATAGTTTTCAAGTTTTTCTTCAAAACTTCTGTCTCCACGAGTTAATTAAATTATTTATTCAAAGGAACGTTTTGTACAGCGAGACAGTCTTTGTACCAAGGAATAATAATGCTTTTATAACACCAACTTCCTTAGTTATAATAAATTTTATAATTGTCGAGTGCTCATTTTTCATTACAATAAGAGTTTTTTTTTTTTTAATTTAAAAAATGTAACAACAAAAATAGAGTGTCAATTTAATTACATTAAAATTTTAATTTACAAATATAACATTGTTTTTTTTTGTGTGTTTCAAGAATTTAGAAATGGTAAATGCGCCGGGCGACGAATTTCAAAAACAAATCAATTCAAAGATTATTTTTAAGCTCATCAATTTTTTTAATTTTGTAGAGGTTAATGTGCGGCAATTTTTACTTTTAAATTTAGAATTTTTAGATTTAAAATTGAGAACTTGCAGATTCACCAAACTAAATTATCAATTATCGAAATTTTTGAAACCTTAGAAATTTATAAATTAAACTTGTAAATTTATAAATGTCTAATCTCAAATTCTAGACAGTTTATCGAAAAAGGTTCTAGAGTTTACATTTTTACACTTTCTATTTTCTGTTTTTATACATCTCCAGAAAATTTTTGAAATCCAAAATCTTGTTTTACGATTCGTATAAATTTCCTGATTTTGATTGATTTTGAAATATTTAATCTTCGAAACTTAAGGCTACGATATTATTAGCATTATTATTTTTATGGTGCAAAAATTAATTACGATTAAGATTCTCTTATTTTATACAATTTATTTAACTTATTATTTACCGATTACTCAAAAATGATACATTGTAGATTTAAGCTTTTAGATTATTACAAAATTTTTAATTTTTAAATATTCAAAAGTTTGATAATTCTGCTCAGATTTTCGAGATTTTGATTTTACACTTAGCGTTCCAATTAATTATTTTGAATATTATTTTATTTCTAAAACTTCAAGTTTTCCGCCTCCAAATATTTTGTTTTTAGATTTTCCAAGACATTTTTGTCAAATTTTCAAAAACCTAATATATTATTTTAAAACTTAGATTTTATAACTGTATTTTCCAAATT
Source organism: Cynaeus angustus (assembly GCA_030157275.1). NCBI lineage: Eukaryota > Metazoa > Arthropoda > Insecta > Coleoptera > Tenebrionidae > Cynaeus > Cynaeus angustus. The sequence goes on from CM058062.1 coordinate 18,359,902, forward strand.
ATTAATTTTTTGGAGAAATTAATAAAACTCAAAATTTTAATAAAATAAAATTTTTACATTTTACAACTAAGCTTTTGAAGCTTGAGTTGGCTAATCTTAAATTTTTTAAATTTTTTATTTAACTGTGTGAAAATTGGAATATCAGCTTAAGAGATCTAATATTAGTTTTATATTCTTAAAGTTTTTATTTTACGTGCTTAGATTTTTAAGCAAATATTTTGATTAAAACAATATTTTTTATTTTGAAATTTCTAGTTTTCAAATTTTGAATTTTCAGACACTCAGGTGTTTCCAACCGTGGTATCCAAAATTTCGATTTTTTTTTCGTAATTTTCTTATTTTTGGTTAATCGGCTAGTTTTTTCAGTTTTTTAAACTCAAAACTTTTAGACAAATTTTTCAAATATTTTTAAGATTTCATATATTTGATGAATTCTTAAACTTTGGTACCACAAACCAATAATTCTTAAATTACACTAAATATATTTTTTTAAGAGAAAATTGAATGTTCTTGCCGTGGACGGTAATTGTATGATCTTACCCTAAAAACAATAAAATTACTAACAAAATACTTTGTTGATTTTGGAAAAACTATAATACACCTCGTCAATAAAGCGTCATTTTCCTGACTTTTAGGTAACAAGTCTCAAAAGCAAAGCAATAAATTCCTAAAACGTTCACTCTACTACCTTTGCTTTAATTACCTATAAACAATGTGAAAACGCTAATTACAAATCGATATCTAGTAATAAGCTATTAATTAATTAGATTTGAAATTATCTCATAATTTGAACGTATTGTTTACTTCTCTAAGACTATGAATAACTTATACGGAGCATTTCATGTGAAGCGGAGAAAATTGAAATTCGTTCTCATTCAGCCTAATTTTACTTCTAGAAGGTGTGAATGGGGATACACATTTTTTTTTTTTGTATAAAGTTTATTTGTCAAATTAAAGGTTTTAAAAAAAAAATGGAATTGAACAAACTTACAACGTGGTGATTCATATAGAAAATTCACTGTTCTTTCCAATTATAAAATCATATTTGAAATTGCATTTTGTTTTCGTGTACAAAACCCCAAGTAAATTTCAAGACAGAATTTTAATAAAATAAATAATTAATTTTTAATTAATTTTAATGACAACATTGTAAGAAAGGAAAAACAATTACATTTTATAATTTATTAGTAGCAGCATATTTTTGTTTGATATGTCCCAGTATCTAGTCGACTACTCACTGACGTAAGACTTTTTAGTGAAGGACATTTGGAACAAGCTCTATATAATTTTTGTCCATTGTCCTTTGTTTAATTCAAAAAATTACTTTTAAAAAATTCGTATTGCAATTAATTCAATTTTTTAAAAAGCCATAACTAGACAAAACAACAATAAAAAATGTGTGTCCACGCTCATACACTCTGGAAATAAAATTTGTTTTGTTTTCAAAGTTTTTAAAGTTTTCAATCGATTGCATTATTATTAATTGGATTATTCACCGAACCGAACACTTAAGTTGAACTAAGGATTATATTCCTAAATGTGGCAAGGGCAGATTGGGGCCATCCCTTGGAATTATTTCATTAAAACAAGTTAACAGTAAACACAGAAATCTAAGTAAATGTAAATTAAGCTCGACGCAGTAGTAGTTCTGAGAAACTTTTCTTGTCTGAATCAATTGGACTTTAACTTTTTTTCATATCTTTCGTAGAAAACGCAACTTTCTAAATTTGTATCTGCTTTACCCGAGAGATAGGGAGAAAATAATGTTGTTTGTACTGTTATAAGACGTATTCAAAGTGATTCAATCTTGCTTTTAAAATACCTAATTGCGAAAGCGTTCGCATTCGTATACAGAGTATAATTTGAGCGAAAATTTAATTTAGAATGAAGGAAGCCTTTCTCCGGTTCTAATCTTCACGATTTCTAGCATTTACCAACGATTTAAAATTCTAACCATTTTAGTTAAAGTGTGAAGATGGACGTAATCCGTCGAAAATAAATCTAATTATGTTTTCTTGTAATTTTTTTTCTTATTATAAGTTGAATTTCTCAAGGCTGGATTCACACACTCGCCGAACGCCTAAAGCTGCCGGACGTCCTTAACGTCTCTAAAACCGACGCCTACGTCACAGCCCTCTACTTTACCTGTTCAAGTTTAACAAGCGTCGGATTTGGGAACGTCAGTGCTACCACCACAAGTGAGAAAATCTTCAGTATATGTGTCATGTTAATCGGTGGTAAGTTATCTTTTACTTTTCTCGATTATTTTTAATATTGAATAGCCCTGATGCACGCCGTGGTCTTCGGAAACGTAACTGCCATCATTCAAAGAATGTACTCAAGACGGTCCCTTTATCAAACAAAGTGGAGAGATTTGAAGGACTTTTTTACTTTACACCAAATTCCCAAAGAACTCAAGCAAAGGATGCAGGACTACTTCCAAACTATCTGGTCGCTTAACCATGGCATCGATATACATGAGGTTAGTGGAATTTCGGGATTCAGGGGCTTGCTTTCGTTTGGTTTAGAAACTTCGAATGTCTTAAATTGTAGTTTGGTATCATGGAATGTTTTTATTGAGAATTGATTTTGCTTGTCAATATTTATTAGAGTGAAGTTTGAAGCAAATATTAATTAGTTCATTACATTAAACGATACTTGTTATTTATACCTGACGTGAATTCAGACTTTGACCGGGATTATTTGCTTTACCAAAATGTAAACATTCACAATTTATAGCAATGTTTCAACGAGAAGTAATTTAATATCTCTACCTATAAAACCGTTAATTAATATAATCTGCTAACCTCGTTTGTTGAAATTGAGGCATTTTTTATGTCTACACTGTCCTCTGAAATTATTAAAAAAGATCAAAAAAATATTGGATGTCCTATAACCGATAAAATTAAAAAACAACTAAAGTTTTTTTCTACACTTCAAAAATTATACAAGAAGAAAAATCTGACAAATTTTATGTGTGTGGGTTTATTAAATTTTATCTATGTGATCTGATGCATATAAAAATGATGCTAAATATAAAAAAAGTTAAAAAAATATGCAATAGCATTAAATATACGTATAATAAATTGTTCCAGGTATTTTGGGATTCTTAAGTTTAATGCGGTTCTCCAGTTTTTAAAATATTTGTCTTTTTATGACTTGTAACGATTCTCTATATTCTTTCTATATGTATTCCATACATTATTAACACCTTTTTTCTCTTATTTTTTATCTTGTGAAATTGTTCATACTTTTTTCAAATTTAATTTTACTAAATATATATAATTTTATTTTTACAACAAGATCTTATAATAATATAATAATTCAAGAGGTAAAATCTGAATATGTAACGTCAAAAAAAAACAATTTAAAAAATTAAAAATCAAATTTTAGACTTTTAAGTTTATAAATTCTGATATTAACAGTTTTCAAAAAATCATGATATATTAATACACGCGGCGATAAAACTACCAGATATGCCCAAAATTGAAAAAATAATCATTGGTTCGTTTCAAAAGCTTAAAAATTTACAAAAAATCTATGGCCATTCAAGCAATAAAAACAATTTTTGAAAATATTTTTATTATAGAAGTACTTTTCTACGCTTGGTAAATTTTCTTTAATCTTTCCTAAACTTTTTAGGCTTTGATTTTATTATTTAATTAATATATTACTGTGTAATTGCACATCCATTTACATAAATACCTAAAACTAATTTATTGTTGTGCACATCTGGATAATCTATAATTAATCATTTCAGAATTTGTTGTTGGAAATGTTTACTATAGTTCCGGTATGAATAAAAAAAGTCGATAAAATGTTTGATAATATTATATTGGTCAAATACTAATAAATAAATTATATTAAGCTTTCACGTACTATTTGAGCACTACTTTTTTTTTATTTTTAAATGAACGTTCAAGTTTTTTACTTGTAGATTAAAAATTCTCCATGTTGCAATCTAACAAATTAGAGATATCGAAAAATCGAAAGAAGTAAAAGGAATCAAAGACACAAACAATCTAAAAATTTGGAAAAACGAAAAGTTTCTAAATTTAGAAAAAACAAAATAAACAAAAAAAATAGAAGAATGTAAACAAAATAAATTGTAGCACAATAATAATAGACTGTAAAGCATCCAAAAAGCGAAATTATTTTAAAAAATAATGTTTTATTGCAATGGATATAAACATTCTAAGGACAATTTGAAAAATTTAAAATTCAAATAATCTAAAAATTTAGAAAATTTAAAACATTTATAAAACCTTCAAGAATTACAAAGAATCTAAGAATCTAAACATTTTAAGTATAAGAATCTAATAATCTACACAAATTAAAATATGAAAATATGCAGAGTACAACAAATGAAGAATTCAAGAATAGATTTTTTGGAAACTGCATATATAAAAATTATAAAATCAAAGGCATTAAAAAGATGCGAAGATTTTAGAAAAACAAACAAAAAGTTAGAAATTTAAATAGATAATCTATATCTAAAAAATCCAAAGAAGGTAAAAAAGTGAAGAGTCAGAAGGTTAGAAAATGAATACAGCCCAAGTAAATTCAAAAAGTTATAAGAAATACAAAAAAACGTAAAAAAAACATTTTTTTACAAAATATTAATTTAAAAAATGTTAAGAATCTAAGAAAACCAGAATTCAAATTAACGAAAAAATGAAAAAAAATAAACAGATTCTAACACGGTTTAAAGAAACTAATGAAATTGACGAATTAAGGCATTTAAATATTCTAAAACACTTTTAAGGATTAATTCTAAGAATACAAAGTAGCTGCATATTTTTCTAAAAGTTTTTAGGTGGGTAAAAACCTACTACCTAAAAACTTTAAAGAAAATATGCAGCTTCTCTTAGGTAATTTTACCTAATTTAAAAAAATGTATCAATTGATAATTAATTATAACCATTAAAACAATTCTGAAAGTGTGTAAAACTCCAAGTCTTTTAAAAATCAAAAAAAGATCTAAAGAAAATTGTAGAAGTAAACTCAAAAATCTTAATCTTCAGAAATATAACTCAAGATGAAGAAATAAAAATTTGGGAAATACCAAACTATTCTGAATATAAAAAATCATATAAGTAGTCAAATACTAAAATAACGTAAAAAGATTCTGATACTGATTTTTTCTCAAAATGTTGCTGGTTGTAAGGTTTTTAAAAATGGCGATATTTTAAAAAATCGTGAAAATGTTAGAAATTAGAAAGTCTAAATATCCTATTTTATTATATTCCTATTATATCCTGTATACAGATTTCTAAAAAAAAAATATTCATTGACTTGTTCAAATTTTTGAATTTTTTTTAAGTGCTTTAGATGTTTGTATCCAGGCTTTTAGATGTTTCGAATTCTTCAATTTTGAGGTTTTTTTTTAGATTATTCTACATTTTTAATGCCTATATTTTTTGTTTTCTATATATTTTTTGAAATCGTCAGATTTTCTACTTCACTTTTTTTCTAATGTTCACGTTATGTCTTCAGAGTGTTCCATTTATTTACATTATCGTTAATTATTGTAGTTGTTGTAAATGTTTCTAAAAAATCTTTTAAAAATTCAACTAATTATAAGAAGTAATAAATTATCTGCAAATATTCATAATTAAATTAAATAACCGAAAACCTTTTACTTATAACATAACTGCTTCAGAAAAAAAGAATTTAAAAAGTTTTGATTACCAATTTAACAGTTTAAAGAAACAGAATTTGTTGTAATAATATTAAATTAAGAAAATTAGACTCGAATGAAAGGAGCATAACACTTGAAAATCTACTCAGATACAAACATTTTTTCAGAAATAATAATTACAATGAATTAAAGAACAAGGTACACACAGAAGTTGCTTGTTAAGATAAATTAATTTAACTACATTTAAATAAATAGAACACGCAGTGTTTTACAGTCGACATATTTTTAAAGTAGGTAATCGATAATTTACGAAGAATTGGAATCAAATTAAAGCTTAGTGTTACACTTGAGGTTGCGATGTACTCTTCTTAATTAAAACTTTTGTAACTGAAAAGACGATACAAAAAGATTAAAGTAATTTCAGCTATCGTACGACAATCGCGAGTTTTAAAGTTAAATATAAACACAAAAGTCAGAAACTAATTATTGCAGATACGACTAAAACTTGAGCATAGACAAATACTAAAAACAGAAACTACAACAAAATTAAGTAAAGAAATTGTGGTAGTTTACATAAAACCTCATTTGAAGTAACCTCAATGAATTTAGTTACATTACAAGATGTTCAAATCCCTAATGTATTTCCCGATTCTGCCTCTAACATTTACATTAAACTTGCGAAATTTCGACAGACTTTAAAAGAATTCCCTGAAGAACTAAGAGGCGACGTTTCCATGCATCTTCACAGAGAGATTCTGCAATTACCAATTTTCGAAGAGGCTTCTCAAGGATGTCTCAAGCTCCTCTCTTTACATATCAGAAATAACTTCTGTGCCCCGGGCGAGTACTTGATTCACAAAGGGGACGCATTAAGTTACATTTACTACATTTGCAATGGGTCCATGGAGGTCGTACAAAATAACATGGTTGTTGCGATTCTTGGTGAGTGTTTTAATGGAATGTTGTTTCACGTACTTGCATGAAATGCCATGGTTACATTTTTTGTGTGCGTGTGAATGATACTTTTTTTTTCTAGACTCATGAAAATTCAAAAACGACATGATTTTATTAACGTGCCATAAAAATTCATATTTTCATATCAACAACTAATTTGGTAACCGATCTCGAGAAAGTGAAACATGCCTCTTTAAACCCTTCAAAAAGCTTTTGTCTCAGTCCCTTTAAACCCTCTTCAACAAGTATTTACTAAAGTAACACTTTGGAAACAGGCAAAGGTGATCTCGTAGGAAGCGACATAAATCTCCACCTCCAACACCCCGCTAATGGTCCTGAATCAAATCGAATGGGCAACTCTCCTGACATCATCGTGAAATCCAGCAGTGACGTACGTGCCCTCACATACTGTGACCTAAAATGCATCCATACTCAAGGACTGGTTGATGTTTTACGGCTGTATCCAGAATACCAAAAACAGTTTGCTAACGATATTCAGCACGATCTGACTTTCAACGTTAGAGAAGGATACGAGGCTGAGGTGAGGAGAACTGTTCTTTAGCACGTTATAAACTAAATATATTCAAGTACACTCCTTCGTCAATATTTACATTAGCAAACTCTGTTCGTAAACAGTGAAGGGGATGAACTGACGGAAAACTTGATGTCTATCTAATTAGATTATTTACAGCAAGAATCGGATGCTAATGGGATGCCATCTTTGACTCTACCCAGTATCAGCGAAGATGATGAAAACTTACACGAAGAAGGGGAAACATCACCCTTGTCCCCGAATAAGTCGCCTTTGCATGGAGTTTCCAACAGTCCTAGGCATGCAAAGTATAACTTAAGGTAAGGGAACGAAGGTCAAAACGCTTGAGGCAAACACCAAAAACGTTTTTCATTTTATTGCATTAAAGTACCTTTATCTTTCACGTTCTCGTTAAAATAAATACAGAAACAGATCCAACAATGCAGACCAAACGTGGTTTTAGGAAACAAAACAATGTTTCGATTTGTTTTCAAAACAATGAAAAAAGGAACCCAAATTAGTAAATCTTTACTCAGCAAGAGACGATTTTTTGTAAAAAAAAATGGTGGATGCGTCCGAACGTTTAGACATACAAAAAATTGTATATAAATTCGCTTTTATAAAAACTAATTATATTTAATAATAATTATATTACTAATTATTATTTTTAATATTAATCGCACACACAAGCTCGGATTCAACTATTTAACATAACTTTAACAAAATACGACATCTAGGAGGCTTGCAGTTTTTACTTTTTGAGAGAACTGCAAATTTTGACATTTTAAGACTAAAATATGAAAATAAATAACACTCACCATTAAAATTTACTTTGTTAGATCCGTTTGGAAATTCTTCGATTTTTCAATACTCAATTGGATGCGGAAATGTTGAATTTCTCCAAACTAGAATGGAAAAATAGAACAAAAAAGAATAAACGCAAACTTTATTTTTATACAGGGCTTTCATAAATGTTTATAGCATCGTAGTTGGCGTTGAAAACAAATAAAAATATGCCGCATTTCGTAGAACAGGATTTGGATTATTTATGAAACGTAAATTCGGTTGCATACTCTAAAGGGGCTAATAATTTATTATTGAACAAATTTACTTATTTTATATTTGAAAAACTAAGATTATAAAAAATGCTGAAAGTGTTCACCATTATTTTCTAAACAATTATTTATATATATATATATATATATATATATATATATATATTAATTAATTATAACCAAATATTCCAAATTGTTTTTGACTACTCACACTTACCTTGTGAAATAACGACACACTTAGCGTTTTGAAAAAAACTGTTTTGTTTACAATAAATGAAGAAGCAGTAACTGAAAAATCGAGCACAGGAAAAAAGAAACGCAACAGGAAAAAAGAAACGCAACGTAAACACAAAAAGCGAGGGTCGTCTCCACTCGGAATGCAACCCTTTGAAATAACTGGTTGAGAGTCTACGTTAGACGACGATTAGTAATTCCGCCAATTTTAAATAGCATTTCTCTGTATTTACATTCGTGCATAATCTCTAATTAAAATATTGTAACCTCATTTTTTTTATTTTCTGACACTTTATGTCATTTAGGACTAAAAACGTTGATATTTGAGGTGAGCGGCAAATTACGACAATGTGGTCAATTCTATTGTTTTTCAAAGCACTGTATATGTTAGCTACAAATTTAGAACAATTTCCAAAAAACCAATTAGATGAATTATTATCAGACTTTTCACTTAGTATGCCATTCTGTTTTTGTGTCTTCTGTCCCAATTTCAATCCAGCAGAAGGTCTGGAGTCATCACAACACAATAGTTTTCCACAACCTTGTGACTACGGTTCATTAACTGTTTTTGAGGCTGTTTCCAATTTCGATGACACTTCAAAACACTGATGTCAGCCTCTGCGTCTGCAAGTAGTGTTGCTGAAGTCCTCTTTAAGCAATATACGTCGAAGAATTTCGTAGCTTTAAAAACTCGGCAATTTTCTATGGTATTGAAGCAAAGGTGTTGATCCCCACAGATTGTCTTGTACATTCGCCATTGCGGTGGCCAATGAAAAACCTTGTATTTTCAGTTCGTGAAGGCCGCACGAAATAGTTCTTTCTAGATTTTTTCAATAAATCTATACCGTCAATATTTCCATGTGTTGTAACAAATTCTTTTCTGACATTTGTCTCTGTGTGTGGAATTTTAATCAGAAAAAATTATTTCATATCTTTCACATATTTTATATCCAGAAATGATATCTCCTCTCTACGCAACCCTCCGCTAATTTCTACAAGCATCACCACCTAAAAATGGATGGAGGTTTTTTTAATAAATGTTTAAAAATTCTTCAAAGATCACATTTTCAAACATCGGTCTTTATTGCCTAAAACTCTAAAAATTTCTATATTTTGGTATTCTAGAAATTTTTAAGTTTTTAAGCGGAGATTCGATTTGTTTAATTTTACGTTTGCAAAAGTTCTATTTTTAGATTTTTTTGGAAATTTATTTAAAAAATTTTTATTTTTCTGAAATATACATATTTTTCTCAATCTTCTAAATTAAAAAATAAGTGCAAACATTCAAAAGCTAAAAATTTCAAAACTTAAGAACCTAATAATTTAGAAAATTGGATAAACAAAAATAAAAATGTAAGAATATGAGAATCTAGTGTTTGAACCAAAAACTCTAAAATTCTAAAAACTTACGAGTGAGTTATTAAAATGTCTTTCAAAATTATGTTTAACAATATAAGATCTGCGAAGGCTAGAATTTAATAATTTGGAGTCGGTTATGTAGAATTATTGAAAATTTATATATGAGCATCTAAAATGAGAGGGTTGCTCAAATTCTTTTATGTCCAGATTTTAAAAACTACAACTGTTAAATCCCGGATTTAAATTTGCAGCGCCCGAGAAACTTAACAAATAATTAATAAATATTATGTAAAGATCGAAGACCTACAGCGTGTGTCTCTGTCTGAGAACGCATCTTATAACATTGCACATCAAATCCCAATCGTTACCCCATTTTTGACAGCTCATTCCTGCAACATCATCTTTAATATGTTTGTATTTCCCCTAGACTCCAAGAATTCCACGATAACGTTTCCCGCAACCGCCCCCGTCTCGGTGGCGTCGCCACAAACCACCTAGCAATGTTACGTGAACGTGTGGAACGCCAAAGAAGCGTAGTTGTACCACATCACAAGACCAGTTCTTTAGAAGACGTAAACTGTGAAATAAAAAGCGACGTAGAAAACACCAGGAACAGCGTAGACCGCTTGGACAACCAAATCACTTCTCTCCATCAAGACGTAGCAACATTAAGCATGGAGGTTTCTATATTTTCTATAGTCGCGTTTCCGCAATTCTGAAGATATCTCTGTTACAGGTCCGAAACGCCATTCAAGCTCTGCAGGAAATGACAACGCCGTCTTCCTGCGGAGGTTCAATGCATTATTCTGTTCATTCTAATCCTAATTTGCACCATAGTGGTTCTGGAAATGCGCTGTTGGCTAGAAGCACATCGCATCCACCGGAAATGTTTTATTGGGAGGAACAGCAGTCGCCGCCACTGGCTTTTAGACCTTTTCCAACGTTCGTGGAAATAGGAACACAAACTGAGGATGATGAGATAATAAGGAGATACGTTACGGAAAATCCAAAGGAAGTGTTGGAGATGTTAGGGTTAGATCCCGATAAGATTTTAAGTAGAGGAAGTCTACGTAAAAGTCACAGTACTCCTGATGAAAAAGGAGTACAACTAAGTGTTCAAAGTAGGAATTGTTTTAAGAAATTCAGCGACGTCGCTGTAGACATCGACGATGAAGAGACTGACGAAGGTAAAGAAGAGGATAGTCCTTTTCTCTGGGATCCAAACCATGAGCAAAGAAACTTTCAAATTTTCGAAGCCATAAATCCCCAAAACTCGTTACTTAAGTTTAAGAAGCCGAATCACGATTTGTAATCGGGCAAGTCCATCCTCAAGTATTGTGTCAGAAGACGGTGATATGTAAATACGTGCATAGTAGCTCTTAATCTCTTAATTACAAACATTTAACAATACTATCCTCCAGCTGCTACATCAGCAACTGCCTCAAAATTAGATCAATAAGTAGTAATTGTAAGAGACGTCAATTAAAAAGCAAGACAAGCGTTTAGCAATTTTGTTAAATGTTTGTATACGCATTTTTTTCTTCGTTTTTAATAAAATCAGCTTTGGTTTTCCGAGGCGTGGAAGCATTTAAAATGTTAAGCAAGCATATCATGTGATCTACAGGTAGTGCCTCTATTGTGATGAATCTCTTTCTGATAAATTGTGTCTAAAATTGTCGAAAACAATCACTCTATTTGCTACGTGTTCTCAATGTTATAACTCTAGCAAGATTTGTTGTTCTACATTTTTGTAAATAATTTTATTGTTTATAAACATTCCATTTTTGCAAATAATATCTCGTGATACAAGTTAAGAATTATATATTTGTATATTTTGGTAGGTTTAAGAGTAATTTATTATACATTTATTATTTCGTAAAAGCAAGTTAAATAAATTTTTTATTTACTGTCTTGTTTTTTTTCTGCTGAAATTGGGAACTCTATAGCACCAAGTAATTTAAAAAAAAACTTTTTTCTCAGCAACAAAGTGTATCAGTTTGACAGTTAAACCTAACCCGCCTGCATGAAGTAATTGGGCTAGATGGACTAAATTTAACTAGATAGATTTAAAGTAAGGAAAAGTGGGGCAAGGTGGAGTAATATTGCTTAATGCTTAATTAAAATTTTATGTGTCTTTTATGCAGCTGACAACATAGAAACACGTCCTAACCAACTTGAGCAGAATGAAAAACTAAACTTAAAAACTCACTCGTTCCTATCTTGCCCCATAGGTGGGGTTAGACGGAGTAAATTTTATATTTTTTTTTATTTAAAAAAATTCTAGCGAATCTAATAAAACGTTCTGACTTTTTTAATTAAAGTGTCTGGTTTACTCAATACGCATTTTTTTGCTCTTTTTTGAAACTTCTTACTACTGTTCTTCACACCTGCAATGCTTTGTCTTCTTTTCCTTCAATATTAATTGCTCAGTAAAACGACGTTGTTGGCATTCTCTCTCTGTTCATCTCATTATGTCCCCACGTCCTAACCATCGTAGTCTTTGTAACTTTACAAACGTGCATATCCTTGATTTCTTGTAGTTATTATTTGCTCTTCTTCTTCGTCTCTCCTCTGTATCAAAATACAAACCTTTGTAGTTTAATTTTTTTTTCTCATTCCTATTACTTATTCTTCTTCTGCTTTATTTCCGGACCAACTCTCTTTGTTTCGTTACATAATTTTTCAATGACCCTTACTAGCACTTATGTAACTATGGCTAAGTCGTTCCCAAACGTTAATAATAACGTGCCAGCTATTTTTTATAAAACTTTCAGCATCAAGCTGAAAAAAGCGTGAACAGGAAAGTTCTCTATTTATTTTATTTCGAACCCTTCAAATTTGTAGCAAGTTGAAAAACATCGTAAATAAGAAAATCCTCTGTTTATTTCGAACTCTCCAAATCATTAGTCAAACCCATTTTTATTAATCTTAGAATACTTAACTTATTCAGTACCTGATACATCTTGCATCTGTCAGCGTTTATAAAGGAGGTATACGAAGTTATTTTAAATTCATAGCTTGTAGTCTAGATTTTGTCTGCTGGAAAATCTAATCCACACACCTGTTGGTTCTAAACCAAACTTACTCTCTCAAAGATTTTTCAGCATAATTTATTTTCTAATATTGTTGTTAGTATTCTACAACCCATATATAGCTAACAATAGTTTTTACAAAATTGAATTCTATTTATTTTTGTATATATCGAAATTATCATTGCTTTGGACCAGCTTTCAGGGATTATTTCCTCCTACCAAACTTTTTCAATAAGCTCTCATCTATTCTGCCTATTAGTTCTCTTGACTTGTCATTTTTAAACTCTTCAAATACACTTTTTATTTGTTTCTTGTTTAAAGATTCTGTTTTCACCCTTCTACTGTAATGACCTAGTTTCCTATCTTTCTATGGTTCTACTGTTTTGTGACAATTTGCTGTTTATTTTTGCTTTCTTGAATTAATTTTCACTCTTTTGCACTTTGTCATTAATCTATTTTTACTCTCATCTCTGTTTTCATTTTTCTCTATATCCATTAGTTTTCAATAAATTTTATTCTATCTATATCTAATTTTCTATTTTTAAATAGCTCCAGGACCGCTGTTTTACCATAGTTCTATGTAGAGCTGTAAGATGGCAGTACATAGTTATAAAGTCGCTCTCTGAGTCACTTTTGTTTGGAACTCCGCTAGTTTGCTATGGAGGGTGTGTGTAGTTAAGTGTTGTAAGTTTTTATGGGTGCAACTATGAAAATAAGATAATTATTGCTTATCTACTCCATCGTTCGAATCAGGTAATTGATTTTTATCATTGAAATTGGTGAAATCACCAAATGTTCATCCCCAGATAAGATAACCAAAATCGACTTTATCTAATCTAATCTACTATTAATAAGTTTCACATAGATAGATTTCAATTTTAACTAGTAATTATCCCAATGTAGTTGTTAATTTTCATAAAATGAAATATAGTACACAGCTGCATTGCTTGTTATTGAGAGTATAACGCTGACCAATTTAGCAATTTATGCATAAATAACCAATGGTTCGAAGGAAATCCTATTACGAAAAGTTATTTTTAGAATAATTAGTCATCCCGAGCCGTTCCCGCATCAGTTAAGTTAAAAATAGGGTGAATTGAAGCAGTTAATCAACCAGATTTCTCCCCAATTGAAACATGTGGGTGGTGGGCGCTTGCGCTAATTAAATCTATCACTTTCATTTATTCAAAAAACCTGTTGTACCCAAAACTCTACCTGCGAATCGCCGCGACGCCCCCCCACTACCACAGTCAGTTTCCAAAAATAAATCTTAACAACAACTGTGTCATATTACTAATAAATCTTAACACAAACAACACTATCTTTATATTAGTAATCGACCATTCGTCTCGAAGAACTCCTGCAATTGCCAATTATGGAATCGATATAGTAGCAAGCAACATAATCGATTTATTCGAAAAACTTGTCACTCAAGCCACTCAAACAGCACGATGCGGTTACTCTAGGTCAAAATCCCGTACGCTCACCCTTCTGCTTTTAGAAAAGAGGGCCATCTGGGTCCCATCAACAGGAAGTGCTGTATGGTGGCGCAATTTTGTAAACAATATGTGACTGCAACGAATCAATTCGGGTCAAACATGGTAAATTCATTGGATTATTTGTTACAGGATGAATTTAATTGTCGCAGTCTTGTGGATCATTGTTGCAGAGGCCCAGTCCCAGATCCTACAACAGTTTACGCAAAATCCATGTGTTTCAAAATCGACTTGTCATGAATGTATAGCTACTCCCACCTGCGCTTGGTGTTACGATACTGTAAGTTGACTTAAGTCAGGCTTAATGTCTCTAAGAAAGTGGGTATTAATGTCATCTATTAACACCTCAGTAAACTACAAGTGTTGCACATAACGTTGTCATGGGTCAAATTGAATGAGATTGTTGACAGTTTTTATCTCCTCTAAATTGTACCTGTTATAATCATCTTTTTTTTATAGTATTTTATATAGTTGTATCTTCTATTTTTCAAGGCTATTTTATGTTCTCAAGCTCGTAGTTTCAGTACTAGTATATTTCAATAATCTATATATATAAAAGAAAGTCGTGTTAGTTACACCACTTATAACTCAAGAACGGCAGAACAGATTTGGCTGAAAATTGGTAGGGAGGTAGCTTAGAGCCAGGAGATGGACATAGGATACTTTTTATCCCGTTCGACAGCGTTCCCGTGTGACTTGACATGAAACGTCAGTCACTATAAAACGTGGTATAACAAAAAAGAATCAGACTTGGAATAACAAAACGCAAATGACAGCTATGTAATTGACGTAAAATGACAGCTATGTAATGACGTTTGGATGACAATTTGATATTTGTAAGAAATCAATATTAAAACTATTTCTGTTAAATAAATAATTAACAATTGGATTGAAGTGAAGTGAAGTCCTTAAAAGTTTGTGGTTTAAATCTAGAACATTCATGTTTTTCCCCATGGTCAATTATACGTGGCATGTTCACGGGCCGGAAGACCATCTGCGTTGTTTGTTTTTGCGCCTGATAATAAAACAAAAAATGTCGTGTATCACAAGGTACTTAAGTGAAGAGCAACCTATGTACTAAAATACAGAAATAATAATGAATGATTAATGTAGTTATTTATTTATTTTTTTTATTTCTTCCAAAAAAAAAACACAATCTGCTTATTTATTGCCATTAAGGCGGAACAAAGTTCGCCGGATCATCTAGTATCTTATAAAAGTAGCTCATACAAAATTAGCAAACATGGAGGCATTTTCTATTTCTTATTGTCTCTAAATCTACAATTATGCTTGCTACTTATTATATTCAAACAAGAATTTTGACCACCCGAAATGCGTCAAGGATATTCAAAAACTGGAACGAATCTCTAAATAAAATATAACATGTCATATTTATAGAAGCTTGAGACACCTGGTACACGTGCAGTCCATATTTAAAGAATCAATAACAAACACTAAAAAAATCAGGTGAAGAGTTATTGATGTAACCAGCCAGAAAATAAGGCACATCAAACAGATTAGTTTCAATACCTTAACGTTAAACTTAGGAACTATAGGAACAGAATTGTATGACTTATAAAACTCATTAAAAAGAAAGCAACGAGGAAAACTGTATTTTTGTACATTTAAATTTGAAATTAAATGATCAAGAAAGGCTATAATAGGCGTGCATTTTTTTACAAGTTGGTGGCATTCTTATTCTTTTAACATTTTATAACTGTCATAAAAGACTTGTCAACAATGACATCATTGCATATCAATTAGTGTTTAACTTCAGACTGTCAACTGACATTTTGAAACAACAGGCAGAGTTACCAACATATTTCTAATTTCTGTTTAACCTGTTTTTTTATTCTGTCGTCTGGTATTTATGTTATACTGCTTTTAAGATACTTTTCTACTTTTTCTTTTAATTTCAGTTAGGAAATGCTATTTTTGCCACTCGGTGAAAAAAAGTAACTTGGCAAAAAAATCATGAACAAAAACAGAATAAATTTCCCTTAAGGACGAAAATTGATAAAATCTTGTTTGCCGCACTCGTGTACTTTTAGAACTAGGCCTCGTCTCGAGTAAGGATTTCTACCACTTTTTGGTAAAATTATTTTTAACTACAATATTTCAGAATTTCAGAATTTTAATCGTCTAGGAGTACATTTTCTGTAGTTTTTTTTTAATTTAGAAAATTATTTTTATTTGAGTAATAAAGTCATTAATGAGGAAATTTTAGAACGAAAAATTTTGAGAAGAATTTAATGGAAATGTTTTACGCAAGTGTTTTATTGCTTTGTGAAGAAAAATTAGCTATTTCTTTGTAGTGTTAAAAAATTAACATTAGATTTTTATGTTTTTGCATCTTGCTGTATTTTCTATTATCGGCGAATAAACAACTTCGAGAACTTGACTGTTAAAAACAAACAATCTTAGAAATTTCAAAACTTCAATTACCATGAAAAGTTTATTAAAACTTCGAAATGGATTATTTAGCTACACGCAAAAAATGTGGTTCAATTGGCTTCCTATAAAAAATTATAATTTTGGATTCGTAGTATTGTGTGGTTTCTTTATTTTTTTAGATTCTTCATACTTTTTTTACTTCAGATTTTTTGAATTAAATAGATTTTTTGGACTTTTTTAACATTTTCACATAAACAACTAAATATCTCCTTTGTTATTTACTGAGTTCGAAAAAACGTCCCAAGTCAAAGTTACCAAAAATAGAATTCTTTCACTTTAACCAAAAAATTCTGGTTAGAAACAGGAAATGCAATAAAATCGCTTTAGAATCTCGATTTAAAGCGATTATTAGCATTTCCGTGCCAAATACAACATAACTTTGCTATTTGCAGACTTAAACTGAAATTAATTCTCATCGAGACTTGTCCCGTTGTAATGCAGTAACAACATTTCTATCAAAGCCTTTAAAATATACTTAATTAATCATAAAGTCTTCTTTTGAAAATTTTCTTGAGCTTGCGCTTAAAAACATGTTCCACCGTTGCGTAATATACGAAAAAGTCGTCAATTTAGTCTATTTTTATATTTCTCTCCCAATTTTTGACATGGTTTGGAACAGATCATCATTACAGAGAGAGGCATTTTTCTTGTCTCCTTTTGAAACAAATGTTTTACTCTAATAAATAGTCCCGACGACATTAGCGTTCTGAAAATAAAATGAGAAATTTTTATACGACTGACATCCGTCGGTTGACCTTGCGCGAATCACTATTGTCGCACTTCACTGCAGAGGTGTGTGTAATTTTGAAGAATAGAATAACTGGTATTGCTTGTTACAAAGTCTACGTCTGTCGGCAAGCTCACTGGAATTTTACGAGTTTATTCTCCTTTTGTTAATTTATTGAAATTACTGAATATTCTTGGCTTCAACAAGTTTAAAAGTTGTTTTGCTTCCTTTTATCAGTGAGCTGGCTTTTATTAGAAATGGGCCAGTATTGTATAGCAGGATGTGTATGAACGTTTAAGATGAGTTATCAATTTATCATCATCGGAATTGTTTACACTGTACCATAGATAAGACGTGCAGTATGCACCGCATGCTGGAAGTAGCGGCGCACTTATCTGAAAATTTGGAGTTTAAAGAAAATAAAAACGTTCAAGGCACTTTATCGTCGAGGATAGATAAAATACTTTAACATTAATTTAACAATTGACATTCCCAGATACATTTCTTTTAGGAACAGAACTCGCACTGCACTTGTGATTTGAAACGCAAGTTTTTTTCGATACAAAATTGTCATTAGAGTTTTCTGCTTCCGAAGATGATTTCGATCTGCTTATTCGTTCAACGATGACAAGCAATGCCCAGTATACGGTTCGGGATGTGACATTTTGTCACTTGATGGTGAAAGTGGTTCTTTATCGTCTTGTACATATAATAAATAACTTACTTTTGCGCTACTGTCGTTGCAACAATATTTTGTCTACTGCTGCCACTTCCAATATTTGTCTGCTTTTATGTCGATACCGTATAATAATCTACGATGTTTAGGTAAACATCTCCACAACCAAACGATGCTTCCAACCAAGCTACCCCCTTCCACCTCTAGATCAATGCGACCCCTCCAAAATATACAACCCCGACAACGAAATGATCATCATCGCCGATCAAGCTCTTTCATCAAGACAAGAGGCTGAAAGTGGCGGCTCTTTTAGTCACGGTTATGAAGAATCAGGATATGGTGGAAGTCAAGGTGGAGGTGGTGGTGGCGGTGGTTTCGGGGGAGGTGCTTGGGGAGCAGGTGGCAGCATCACTCAAGTCAGGCCTCAAAGAATCAAACTGAAGTTGAGAGCGAGTAAGTTTTGGTTGTAGCGACATTAGTAAAAGAGTGATCGATGATTTCCGCAGAACAAACTTATACTATCCAGATGTATTATACCCAAGCCGAGGATTATCCGGTTGATTTGTATTATTTGATGGACTTGAGTAAATCTATGGAGGATGATAAGGAGAAGTTGTCAGCACTGGGTGATCATTTGGCGCAGACTATGAAAAATATGACGTCCAAGTTTACGTTGGGTTTCGGAAGTTTCGTCGATAAGGTCGTGATGCCTTACGTCAGTACAATACCAGAGAAGTAAGTCGAGGTTGAGTCCAAGAGTTTCATCAATTTCCGTGACAAATTCACCGAAATACAATTCACCGGCCTACACCAGAACGAGCTGATTTCAAAAGAGTATTTCGGTGAATTTTTGTTATCCAGTCTAGGTAGAACAAGAATTTTTGTCACAATTTTTGCTCAATTCCTAGACTCCCGTACTAATTTACTCTCAGTTCCAGTCCAGGTTTTTTGATTTTATTGTTTAATAGTTAATTATTGGCCAGGTTACGCCATCCATGCACAGAATGTGTGGCTCCCTACGGATATCGCAATCACATGACCCTGAGCACTAACACGAAAATGTTCTCTGTAAGTCTAAAACACTTGCACTATTTACTAAAACTTTTAATCCTTTCTCCCGTTCCAATCTCCACACTCCTTGGTGACGATTTGACAAGTTGGCATTGTGAATCTATCTCTTTGCTCTTTGTCTAGAGGCATGTCAATGTTCGTGGTCTCGTAGGCGGTGAAATTTACAGGTCTGCAGGAGCATGATGGCATGGTAGCGGAGGCCAGGGAAATTCGTGTACAGTCTCGGTCGTTTTTCTTTTCTTTATTTAAAACTGTACACAAACGTATACTTATTCGATTTTTTTTCGAGTAAATCATACGTTTTTTAACGAATGCTGCATGTAGATGTTAGAATTAGTTTATGGTTATAGCCTGCGTAGTCCGTGTTCAGGATGCGAAGCCCCATACGGTTTCAAGAACGTGATGACTCTGTCAAAAGACACGTGGCAGTTTTCTGTAAGTGTATTGGTTAACCAAAAGCTTTGAAGTGAGTTTTCTAATCGCATCAACAAAATGATACTCACGAGGTCCTCACCATAGACTAAAATGTAACGTACTTACGCATGGTCTAAAAAATGCTCTAACTCTTCAGCAAAAAGTATAATATTATGTTAATGAAATAGTAACGATTAACGGATAACACCACCTTTATGAGTCCTTTCCAGATGTTGTTCTCTCTATTTTTTAGCTTCAGAATCATCACGATTTCTACGCTAGAACACATTCTTCAATTTTATTTTTTGAGCTTAGTTTACGAAAGAACCAAGGTTGAATTGATTGCCCAGAATTCTAAATCTAAATTCAGCTGTTGAATAGAGGGTCTAAAACTCTTTTCATTTTAAGAATTTAAAACAAATGGAAAGTTTTTAAATTGCATAGAATATCAAACAACTTTATCAATTTTTAGTTGCATTAATTAAACAACTCCGAGCTGTTTTCAGCCTTGACAGAAAGTTTCTCTAGTGTGCTCTCTCTGTATTGTGTTCACTTAGTCTTCATCTCATATACTTCCTAGATGGTCTTCTAGTTGTTCTAATCACACTACTTCCTAACTTCCTCTAACTACTAACCTTACCAATAACGCCACGAATTTCCAGTCAACCATCGTTTTTTAGCACATGGTGAAAAGCGCATCCGTTTCTGGTAATCTAGACGCTCCAGAAGGTGGTTTTGATGCAATAATGCAAGCTGTCGTTTGTCGCGACCAAATCGGTTGGAGAGAAAAAGCCAGACGTCTTCTGGTCTTTTCGACCGACGCTGCATTCCATTATGCCGGAGATGGAAAGGTAACAAATCGTTTTTGTAAAATCCAAACCTTCATTAATTGAACTTGTAGTTAGGAGGTATCGTAAAACCAAACGACGGCGAGTGTCATTTAGATTCCAGTGGGTATTATACGATGTCTTCGAAACAGGATTACCCGAGCATATCCCAGATTAACACTTACGTGAAACAGAACGCCATCAATGTAATCTTTGCCGTGACAAAAGACAAAGTTGATATTTACGAGCAGCTGAAACAACATATTGAGGGATCGTCGTGCGGGCAGTTGTCAAGCGATTCTTCTAATGTTGTCGATCTGATAACCGAGCAGTATCAAGCTATTTCTTCGGTGGTAGAAATGAAGCATAACGCGTCCAGCGCTGTCAACGTGCGGTTCTTCTCGAAGTGTCTCGACAGCGATGGGGAGGAAATAGAAACGAACAAGTGTGGTAACATCAAAGTGGGCAGTTTAGTTCAATTCCGAGTGAAGCTAGAAGTCGTGGAATGCCCCGCTGATCCTAAAGACACCAAACAATTGATCCAGATCTATCCGGTCGGTCTCAACGAAAGTTTGATTATTGATCTAACAATGCTTTGCGACTGTCCTTGTGAACACGAAGGTCTCGAGTACTTCTCACCAAAATGTCACAACCATGGTACTTACATGTGCGGTATCTGCGAATGCGTGGAACCAGCTTATGGTCCTTCTTGTGAATGCAACAAAGACGGCACAACAGCCAACGTATCAACTGCCAACTGTATAAACCCGAAAAACGGACTAGAATGTAGCGGAAGAGGAAACTGCATTTGTGGAAAGTGTGAATGCGAACAAAGAAACAACGCGGAAGAAGTAAGTCGGGGTAGTTATCCAACACGAATTATCATTCTCTTTGTAGACCATCAGTGGTGACCAATGTCAGTGTGATAACTTCTCTTGCGAACGTCACAAAGGACAACTTTGCAGTGGTCCAGATCATGGCACTTGTGTTTGTGGCGTTTGTGAATGCGCCGAAGGTTGGATGGGCGATAACTGTGCCTGTAGGAACGACACAAACTCTTGTATTAAACCAGACAGTGAAGATCCCAGCTTGTTGTGTTCAGGGAACGGAGTTTGCGAATGTGGAGAGTGCAAATGCGATAAGACAGACCAAGGGTTTTATTTCGGACGCTTCTGTGAGCACTGCAGTTTTAAGGTACCTATAAAGTGCTGTCTTTTTCATTTAACTAATACAGGAATTGTAGAATTGTTCCGATGATTGTTCCAAATACAAGCTGTGTGTTCAGTGCCAACAATACAAAACGGGAAATTTAACAGAGGAGGAATGCGCGAAGTGTCCATTTACGCCCACATCGGTACCTGTAGTTGAAGGTATGATATTTATTATCGAGATTCCGGGTTCGTTTGAGTGCCAACAAAGAACGCAAACATAAAAATGCAATGTATGAATTGGTGTTTTATCAGTATTATCGTTATCTCAAACTCCTTGCTTACGTCAGACATGTTACACAATGGAATGCATTTGTTAAATAATGATCTAGACGTAACACTATACAAAATATTTCTGTAATAATACGAACGATCTTGAAACCAGTTTCCACAAAATTTTGACAAAATTGATAATTTAATTCAATAATCGGATCGTTGAAATGACACTTCACTGTAAAAGCAAACACTACTTGGTACTTTACTTGCTTCAATTACCTCATTAATTGTCAGAAAAAGTCCGAAAAAAGTCAGAGTCAAGATTTACATAAATATTATTTGGCTAATACTACTAAAATATTTGCTTGAACTAAACTCCGTCAAAAGGACAGCAAATTAAAATTCAGCACTCTATGCTTGCGCGTCCTCTTCGTGACAGAGACTGAACAATTTCACTACCAAATTTCACGCTGCTCTGTACAAGTTAAAAAACATTTAAACCAAAGAAAGTCAAAATGTAGTAACCTGACAAGCTGAAATGTTTCCACCACATTTATATTGACTGATAAAAAAAAATGTGACGTTATGTATCTACAATCTACATAGAAGCCTAAACCTCTGAAAACTTAAAAATCTTGACACTGAAAGTCTAAGAACCTAGAAACATTAAAGCTTACTAAATCTAGTAAACTAACAACCTAAACTTGAAAAAACTAAAAAAATGAAAACCTGGATTCTACAATCTGAAAAGAAGAATTTTAAGGTTGAAACCTGGAAGTATCCTGAAACAGTATTGAAACCTACTTACATAAAGTATAGCTGGATGAAAAACATTAATCTTAAATAATGTGAAAACTGTTAAGCTTAAACTTAGAAATTCTATAAATACCTAACAACCCTAAAATATTGGAATCCTGTGATTGTCTAACAAAATTTGACGCAAATACACAAATTTTCATTAAACTGACAATTTTTTTGTATTTGTTTTTTTAGAAAATCTTAAGGTCACTTTGAATTTTGTTTAATGAAATAAAATAAAGAGATTATTTTTTCTTACAGTAAATTTTACTTTCTCTATCAAATAGTCTTTCTGAGTTTGCACTTACATCTAAAAAAATGTGAGGGCGAAAGCATTTTCTTCCTTTTTCATAATTGCTGTTACTACTAGAACTGCTTTAATTCTAGTGGTTGACAAAAATGGCGAAGTCCTGTGCCCCTTCTACGACGAAGACGACTGTCGCTTTAGCTTCGTCTACTACTTCGACGAAGAAAACAAACTCCAAGTGAGAGCACAAGAAGAACGAGAATGTCCAGCAACTGTCTTCTTATTGGGTATAGTCTTGGGAGTAATAGCCGCCGTCGTCCTCCTAGGAATGGCCATCCTCCTCTTATGGAAATTATTCACAACCGTTCACGACAGACGAGAATTTGCCAAATTCGAAAAAGAAGCGATGATGGCGAGATGGGACACGGTACACAAAACAGTTATTTATTTATAAACTTTGGTACATTTTTCTCATTTTTAGGGCGAAAATCCCATTTACAAACAAGCCACATCGACCTTCAAAAATCCGACGTACGCAGGGAAGAGTTAGATTTTGCTTAATTTATTATTTTTTTTAACTGTAAATATTTCGAATAATATCCCGTAATCATACACCTACTGCCATTTTACTAATGTATTAGATTTTTATCAATGGCGTGCCATCTATTTATACGCATGATTTTTTACTTTAAGTAGACGTACTTAAAATTTAGATTGTGATTCACAAGATTCTGCCTTATCGTCGAAATGCCTTCAAAGATGGGCCTTCTAGTTCTTAAAATACTAATGAAAAAATATTTTATATAATAGTATGCATTTTGTGTATATTAACGGTAGTTGCGTAGTTGTAAGATTGACCTAATGACGACTGTTAATTAATAGATCTGATCGTTTTGATTTTGTATAATATATTTGATTACAACTTTTTGGCTCTGTTTTCCAGTTTTACATCCATTTTTCTATCCATAATTAAGCTTTTTTTTCGCTACAAAGTCGTTTTTGTTCTTGTGATTGGCTTCCCATGGTCCCATCATAATACAGAAAAATTGCACACTTTACCATGTTTAAAGGCTTTAGATTTTTTGTATTTCATGGACAATTTGGGTCCTTAAATTTTTGAGATGTTTTGGATTCCTTGCGTTCTTTACATCCTTCTTTAGATTAACTATTATTTTGCAGTCATTGTATTTTTCGTTTAATTTTTTTTTTTATATTTCAGGTCACCTAGGTTTTTTTGGTACCTTTTTTTCTGTTCTTTGAATAGTTTGGATTAATTTTATTTATCTGTTTTTACACTTTTCAAGTTGTCTTAAAGTCCTAATAATCGATGCAATCTTTCGATTCCTTAGACATTTTTTTTAGATTATTTAGTTTTTTTTAGGAATCCTCGAAGTTTTTTAGATCTTTGTTTAGATTGTTAAAAATGTTTTTAGCTGCTTTGAACTCTTTTTATTACTTGAAACTTTTAGATTTTTATATTCCTATAGAACTTTTAATGACCTTAAGATGCTTTGTACACTGCTTGTTTTTACAATCTTTAAATTCTTTAAATACTGTTAGAATATCTATATTTTTTTCGATTTTTCGGATTTTCAAATAATTTGTATTATCTGTTGTACTTTCTATTCCAGATTTTTTAGTTTTTATATTCTTTCGTTTTTCTTATAAGGTTTTTTGTTGAGGCTTGGACTTTTTCAATTTATGTTTCTTAAGATTTTTTGTATTTTAATTTAAATTTATTTTGGATTTTGTAAGCATTTTCAAATTTTGTAGGTTCTGTAAAAGATCCTTTAAATTTTCCATTCTTTTTTATTGGATTTTTGTTATTCTATTTTTTGGATAAATTGCATGTTTGCATTATTTCTGTTGCAATAGTTCAATAATTCTGAGTTTTTCCCATCTTCAATTCTTTGGTTTTCTTACAAGTGTCTAGATTTTTTGGACTCTGGTTGCTTTTTACTTCTTAGAGTTTCTGGATTTTTTTTTGAGATTATTCGGATTTTTCTAAACTGTCTATACTCTCTTTAAGGACCAGCTATTAAAATTTGTATTTTTCAAAATTTCTTATACTTTATTTTTTCAATTTGGATTTCTTCTTTTTTTTAAATTGTCTACGTTCCCTAGTTCAAAATTTTCGATCTCTTATTTTTACAATTCATATATTCTTTGGATTCCCTCATAGTCTAAATTTTCTAGATTCTTAAAATTATTGAAATAATTATCTTTACAAACTTTACATTCTGTATATTATATTACGATATTTATAATTTTCTATAATGCATTACGTTTATTGTTTTTTAATTTCTGTGTGAAGAGAAGGTAGATAATTGCATGTAATATGCAAAATAAGCGTTTTTGTTTCTATCGCTTTCTCATACAGTACAAATAATCAACAAACAATAAAACAGTATTAAATTTCTCTTAAAATTTTGACGAAATACAAACACTTTCATTACAAAAACTTAACAATAACAGCACTCAGTAAAGAACAAACACCCATGCTGACCAACATGAACAGCAAAATGAGATTCATTGAAAGTTTCTTCTCTTCTGGTTTCGTTGTCCTACAAGAGAAAATTAATTCGTGCGATAATCCGATTTGTACTTACATTGGAACCAATATCACACAAAGATTAACGAGATAACCATTGGTGAAGGCAAAAAGCATGATAAGGATAATGTAAGCGTAATCTTTATCAAATACCACAGGCAAACGAGAGCGAGGTTGGATATTGCAAAGCATCAGCATTGGAACCAAACCTATCCTAAGACAGCTTGCAATTAAAATGATGACCCCATTCTTGGGCTAAAACACGAATTTTGTTCAGATTCATCACAGTTACACCTCACCTTATTCAAGAAAGCTGCGAGTTCTCTTCCGATATAGTCACAAACGAAAAACAGCAAGAATGTGATAACAGGGACGAAAAAAACATCTGTAAAAAAAAATCAGAGCAAATATTGGTTTCTTGTTCCTACCATTCCATTTCGAGCCTTGTCCTTTTCCCATTGAAACCGCCAACGATATGACTCCTGGATGCGTCATAATGGTACATCCCAAGACAATAGCCAACGACGTTATATAAAATTTGATCTTGCCAAGAACAGTGAAAAATTTCTCTTTGGTTAATTTCGTCCGCGCAGTTTCTTCAATTTTTTTATTAAGATGATACTTGAAAAACTCTGAGAAATTCAAAGAAATCAGGAGCCAAGTCAGCGTGAAGAAAATGAAAAACATTCCAATGGAAAAATATATAACACCGGTGGTCGTCGAACTTGCGCCGATGCTTAACGCGAAAATTTGTAGTAAAGCTGAAAAAATTCCACAAATTGAATGACCCGAAAGCATGGTGGCGAGATACCGTGGAGGGAATTTTGCAACCATTTCAAAAAGGGTGGGAACGAAGATTCCAAAGCATCCTGTGATAATAAAGCCGATTGCTAAGGACACACCAAAGAAACCAGCTTGCCCTGGAATTACCATCATTGATGATCACATTCAATTTTATTCTTCCTAACAACTTACACGTGTCTGTGTTAACTAAAACAAAGACGCAAGTAACGGCAAACATGAGTAAAGCACCACAGAGAGCAGCAATTATTCGTTTTGCTGTGGAAAATCTCCTCAAGAAAACGATCGTGACTCCCAAGAAAATCACATTAGTCACGTGTGACACGATAGAAAAATAAGAGAAGAATTGAGCCTGCAATCCCGTTCTTTTTGGGTCGTTTAACTCAACATTTGTATCTCTAAATTTGTACATCCAATACTGAAAATAATCTATTTATGAAGTTTTCGTCAAAAACAACTTACTTACATCGTTGGCTGTTGGAAAAAAATGTTGAGGAATTAAACTGGCTGTACCTAGAGCATAAAATAACACGTATGTTATATAAAACTTGTCTTTAAAGGTTTCTGAAGAATCTTCGTGGATTATCATCTGTTCGGTGGTTTCTAAAAAAACTCATTTTTGGTCAAAACTTTTTAGATATATTATCACCATTGTCTTCAACTTCGCGGGTCATTTTGAAAAATTATTTGTGTTTTACCCTTCGTGGTCGTTGTATAAATAGTACAACGTGAACGAGAAAGCAGAAACTAGTGATAAATTTAGTAAAGATAAGATATCTAAGCCTACATGACATAAGATTTAGGTTTCTAAAAACAACAGTCCGATAGTCAAAAATCCATTTAATTACTGCTGAAATTGTTTAACAATTTTGCAGGACGTTTAAGATATTCTAACTTTTCTTTAAGTTTACAACCAGTTCAGGTTTTAGAACAATTACTGGTTTATAGTAACTAACTATCACCTTTATAATCTTATTCCGATTAAAACTAATCCTATGTGACTAATTCTAGGTAATCCTTGCACATATGATTTATGGTTTCTCAAGTTATCTAGTGGAGTGATGATAAAAGTCATATTAGAAAAATGAAGAGCAGTTGCATAAAAATTGAAATGTTCCAATTTGTATCTCTTTCTATGTATTTTAGTATTTATTTCTGTAGCGGTGTTCAGTTTTCAGATTTTTCTGCCTTTAGTCTAATAATATGTAAGATTAATTTTTTTTTTTTAAATATTTAAATCTCCATTTCAACGAGTCTTTTTTCTAGTTTTGACTGTGTCGACACTTACAATTCTTCAAAAATATAGTTAATGTTATTATCTCCTCAGAAATTAGGATATCTGTTTTCACATTTAATAACAATTACAGTTTTTTTTTTCGTTTTTTGAGAAACATGGGACTCTAATTTCTTCTTTCATTTTGTGCTCTTAGAATTTCTATCTATGTATCTATCTATTAAAATTTCTATCTATCTTCAAAAAATATGTACATCAAGCTTTTTAAATAAATCTGTGTTAACAGTGATTCTTGTTAACATTTCCAGTAGACTAAAAAAAATGTAAGCAACATTTTCAACTTTTAGCATTCGATACTTCAAATTCTAAATTCTTAGATTCTCAGATGCTAAATTCACCTTCATATTTGCTCAGATACGACGTTTTTAGGTGTTTTAGCTTTTTCAATTCGATGGTTGTGTATTCTCATTTTGGAGATATTCTCAGCATCTAGGCTTTTGGATGCTAATCTTTTTAGTTATATTTTTTTTACATTTCATTGTTCGTACATCTTCCCTGATTCTAAGAAATGTAGAACTAGACTAGATTTCCATTTCGTAAATATTTTCTGCTTCAAAGTTTTGGAATTTAAAACTAGTTAACAAAATATTTTTATTCTCATATTTATTTCTTTAATTTTTTTGCATATTTTTTCTAGCTGTTCGTAACATTTCTGCGTCTTTTCGGCGAATACGTAAATTTTTACAATTGGGTAGCCACATCGAGGGGGGTCGACTCTAAGGAGTATAAGTGGGGAATTATTTTTTTTTGTCAAAAAAACCTAACGTCATCAAATGATAAATAAAAAAAATGTATTTTTTTTCTCGTGTATGAAACTGTGCATTCTGTACTTCGAACAAAAATCAAAGCGAGAAGTTGTTAAGAAATACTAAATCAATATTAAACTATTAGACAGAAATGTAAAGAATTTTTTTTGTAGTAGCAAACACTTTGCTTGAATATTAAGGAAACGGCAGCGATTTTATTTTGGTTTGAGCTGCGCGCGTTAGGAATATGATTATTCAGAAATCATTTTTTGTGCAAATAAAAACAAAATTTTGTGAGTATTGGTATTCGCAAATATTTGAAGGACAAATTTTCTCGACGAAGATTCTGCCTTGAGGCATCGAATAGCGTACAAGAAGAGAATTTTTTTCTATTTTTCATTAGAAAAAAAGCGTTTTCATAAAAAATGTATGAAACATATAGAAAAATTAAAATTTTGACTTATGGTTAGTGTAGAAAAACCTAGAGTAATAGTTTTGTTCATTTCATAATAAATTCTGTTCTCTTTTTCAGAAAAAAGTGTCTCATTTTGGACTTTTTTATGTATTTATTTCATATGTACATATTAAAGTAATGAAATGTATTTGCCATATTTTGGGTCTTTTGTTAAACGATACTGATCATTGTTAACACTAAAAACATTTAGAATAAATTTATTACTAATAATAATAAACTGAGTTCTATAAGACAAAGTAAATGAAAATGTCCAATAAAAAAAATAAACTCAAAATTGTCTACTAGCCAAATAGACATATTAATAAACTATTAAGCATAAATATAATAAGCAAATCGAAGACAGCAGACTCTACAGTTTTCATTCCTATCACATTAAAACTGACCGAGTTACAGATATTTTTTTTAAATGTTGAAAATTTTGGGATGATTCTAAAACAATTTTTTTTTTTAAATTTGTCTTTACTGCTTTATAATTGTACAATTTTTCACAGTTAATAACCTACTTGAAAATAGTATACTCCCGAAATATTATTGATATAGCGTTAAAGCACCAGAATTTTATTGATATAACGTTAAAGCTAGCAGAATTAGATTATTTTCTTTTAATGATGAAGATTTCTAGTTCGTTTTAAAAATGAAAATTCCTTTTTTGTTCTATAATTTTGCAATTCGACACAATTAATAAGCAAGACGACAACAGTAGAGTCCACATTAAAACTTATCGAGTTACTCTATTTTTTTCAAATTGTTGAAATTTTTAAGATAATAAAAATTTCTAAAATTTGTCTCTACTGGTTCATAATTTTACAATTTTGCACAGTCAATAAGCTAGTCTAGTAATAGTGTAATATAATATAACAGACCCTTGACCACTAACTATACTTTTAGTTGAAACTGAACATGTCCTTTAATAGCGAATTCCTGTGACAAAATCAACAGTATAAAAAGTTTAGTATGCTATTTGAGGGTCCAAATTTGTGGAAAAATAAAAAAAACACTAATATTGCATTTTGAATTATGCTAATTCTTCAAAATCATTTTTTAAGCTATCACATTCACAATTACGTGCATCGCGCACCCACTAACTCATGCATCCTAAGCGCAACGCAAAAATAAAATCGCTGTCCTATCCTCAATATTACAGTAAATTGTTTAACATTTAAAATTATTTTGAAAAATTGAATCTCGATCATCGGAAAAACAAAAATGAAAATGAGCCAAAATTCTTCGGAAATCTTTTATTAAAAAGTTGTTCGATTTCTCTTCCTTCTTCACTTTGCTCTTCACCTTTTTAAATCTGCTAGGTCAAACATTTGTCATTCATAATCAGTTTGCTTCTTCTTTCTTATTATTTTCAAGTGCAGTAATAAGTTTTTTCTTTCATTTGGTGTTGTATGTTGAGAAGGCCTTGTCTAATACTTTTAAGTTTTCGTCGGCGTTGGACCTTAGACCTGGAAAAGGATATCAAAGCAAAAATAGTTTACATTAGGACAAAACCGGGAGCACTAGAACCAGAAAAAGTAATGAAAAAAGAAAGAGGAAAATTTAAGTAACTACTAAATGGAAAAAAAGAAAAAATTAAGGAGAAAGCAATTTATTTATTCTTTATTGCCAGGTAAGTACAAAAAATAATTTACGAACTATCGGTTTTTCCTAGAATACAAATAAATAGAATTCGTTATACAATATTCTTCTGTAATAAGTATAATTCAAACTAAGTACCCGTAGGAATAAATAAGTTTTTCCTATTATAAAGCCCTGACCATAGCAGCGCTGAAGAAGGAACAAGCACCCAAACTAACGAGCATGAAGACTAAAATTATAATCATTGAAAGCATCTTTTCTTCTTCTTCGGTTACTCTGCAAAAAAATATTACTTCTTATCTCAGCGATCACGATATTTACGTACACCGGAATAAGTACCACACAAAGATTAACCAAAAAACCATTACTAAAGGCAAAAAGTATAATAAAGATAATGTAGGCATAATCTTTATCGAAAACCACAGGTAAGTGAGCGCGTGGTTGGGCATTGCAAAACATCAACATCGGTACCAGGGCTATTCGAACACAGCTTATAATAAGAATTATAACACCATTCCTGGGCTAAAACTGAAACTCATTTTTGTTTCGTAATGATTACACCTTACCTTCTTCAAAAAACCTGCAAGTTCTCTTCCGATGTAGTCAAAAGTAAAATACAGAAAGAAAGAGACAAAAGGAACAAAGAACACGTCTGAAAAAAAAACATGGATTTTAGGGAAACTTAGTTTTCTTTCATACCATTCCATTTAGCACCATTTCCTTTACCCATCGAAACCACCAACGAAAGCACTCCGGGGTGCATCATAATGGTACATCCCAAGACAACGATCATCGACGCTATATAATATTTTAGTTTGTTGAGAACACTTAAAACTTTCTCTTTCGAGAATTTTGTTTGTACAGTTTGGTCAACTTTTTTATTTAGATAAAAATTAAAAAACTCTGAGCGATTCAAAGTGACCAAGAACCAAATCAGTGTAAAGAAGATGAAGAACGTTCCAATTGCGAAATATATGAGACCTGTGGTTGTCGAATCCGCACCTATACTTAAAGAGAAGATTTGTATCAAAGCCGCGAAAATTCCACAGATTGAGTGACCCGAAAGCATTGTAGCAATGTACTCTCCAGGAAATCGTGCGATGATTTCAAAAAGTGTGGCCATGAAGACTCCGCAACACGCTAAGAAGAGAGAATGACGGTTAAAGTTTTAATATTTTGAATAAAGTACCTGTAAGGAGGGACCCTAGAGCTAACGATACGATAAAGAAACCATTTTGCCCTAAAATAACATGAATTTTTAACCGACTTTGATGAATTTTGTTACTTACATGTGTCCGTGTTGACTTGTACAAAAACGCAAGTAACAGCAAACATAAGTAAAGCACCACAAAGAGATCCAATTGTTCGTGTCACCACGGATAATCTTCTCAAAAAGAAGATCGTGACGACCAAAAATGTTAAATTAGTTATATGTGACACAATCGAATAATTCGAAATAAATTCAGCTTGCAATCTTGTTCTGTTTTGGCTATCACTGACGTTAAAGGGAACATTTGGGTTTCTGAATTTGAACATCCAATACTGAAAATAACGTACTACATTCTGTTTTTATTTGCATTAGCATTACTTACGTCAGTGGCAGTGGTGAAAAAATGTTGAGGAACTACACTAGCTGTACCCAGGGCGTAAAATAACACATATGTAAGATAAAAAGTGTCTTTGTGCATAACTGCAGATTTTTGGACTATCATCTGTTCGGTGGTCTCTACAAAACAACTTGTGATTTTGGGTCAAACACGCGTTATATTAGCACCATTGTCTTCAACTCGGCGAGTCATTTTAAATATTTACTTATAGTTTAAGTTTTTACGTGTAATAAAAATAAGAGTGAATTACTAAAACACTAGCAGAAGCTGTTCATATTTTATTGATAAGATATCAAGGTCTAGTGATATAATATGTTTCAAACAATTGTCTGACAAGCATAGTTGGTGTTAATAGATTTATAGTTGTGATGAATTAACAAAATATTGAGATAACGACAACGTATTTAATCATGTCTCCTAGCTCTCCAAGTTTTTTTTTTTTTTTTTTAATAACATTTTAATTTAGTATTAATATGTTGTAGCACAACACAAAGTTTGTTGGATTTGTTGTTTGATTTGGAATATTTTAATGATCATGATCTAAAAAAATGATGAATGATAAATGAACATGACGGTGATGCTCGCTTGATTCATGCAGCTTTGGCAACCGATGAGCCTGCTTTCCAAATTGAAACAAAGACCAGTGCTATGGCCTCATTTCCAGACTTAAACACTTGTGATTTTTTTACGTGGGGGCACAGCTACACTGTTGAGAAATTACCCGAGAGGGTGACCAATGTTGCTGAACAAACACGTCGCGGCCGGGCCTGCATAGACAATAAAAATTGACATTTCGAATAATTTTTCTAAAAACAAGTTACCGTGATTTGTACAAGATAAGCTGTTTCATTTAACGAAAGTGAACGTGGTTTTGCTATAACTTTTTTGACTTGAGATAGCGTTTTGGGGGACGTTCATTCACCTCCAAAATCCTTAGTCTTCACTGGGCAATTTTTTTTCTCGCGCAGTACGTACAATTTACAGAAGCTAGTAGGTAATTTAATAAAAATGCTCAATATTTCTCATTCTTTAGATGCAAAAAAATATTTTGGTGGAAAAAAAATATGAAAAAAAGTGTGAGATGTCTAAGTACGTCTACGTCTTAAGTTTTAAAGAAGTCCTTTAAAAGCAAAATATTTAAACAAACATCACAATTTAAATAAAATCCAAAAAAAAACTGTGTACGTTTATGGAAACTTTTTATTTAATCACGAAAATCATTTGCAAAAAAAAAAAATTTTCGTCGTATAGACCAAAGCGTGAAATGTACTAAATTTTTCAAAACTTTTGCCGGAATATTTTTCCACTTTTTACTATATTCTTATAGTCACTAATTTTAATAGAAAGTCGAAAAAAAGGTTACGTGTAAATAGTTTCTAAAATTGAAGATGGACAACACAACCTCGTAATCGTAGATAAAGTATTACATTCGCGTGTTACTGCTCTTATTCATTCGGATGATTCATTCACATGAATAATAGCCATCATAATATGCTCGTATAATGTACGATTTATAATGTAGTAAATAATACAATCTTTTATTTTAATAAATGCATATCGTATAAATTTTTGTCTCCTCTATAAATATTACAGATTTTTCTTAATTGCGAAAAATAGAGATTGCCGCTTTAAATACCATATGCCTCATATATGTAAAAAAATGCAGATAGTAAATTCAAGAATATAACAAATTTTGAAAGAAGAATGTTAAAAATGAAGAGAATATCAAAGAGATGGAGAATTTAAAACACAGTGAAAATTTGATGAATTGAAGGAATTGAATTTCAAAATCGAAACATGACAAGGATGTAAGGAATACAAAAAAATTGAGAAGAAATGGG
The DNA here is from genome assembly GCA_030157275.1 of Cynaeus angustus. Classification (NCBI taxonomy): domain Eukaryota; kingdom Metazoa; phylum Arthropoda; class Insecta; order Coleoptera; family Tenebrionidae; genus Cynaeus; species Cynaeus angustus. The sequence goes on from CM058062.1 coordinate 18,393,742, forward strand.
AATTCAAGGAATGTAATAACCAAAAATTTTAAGAAAAACTTGTCGAAAAATAATGTGCATAATCTCAAGATTTACAAATCCAAAGCAAAAATGGAAAAAACACCAAAATTTTAAAGAGTTGAAACAATCGAATAATTACAACAAATTCAACCAGCAAAAGAACATGAACAAAAATTTAAATTAAACTCATTAAACATCTGCAGAGTTATTAGAGAGTTTGGAAAATTTAAAGAATAAAAAATCTAATCAGTTTTGAAAAATAAAAGAATTTCAAAATTTCAAGCATAGAAAATATGTAAGGAATGCCAAGAAAAAATTAGATAATTAAATAATTCAGATATTAGGAGATCACAATTATAAAAATTCTGAATGCAGTTGACCAAACCTGAAAACCTTAGAAAATCGAAAGGATGTAAAAACCTTAAGAATCTAAAAAATGTAACTAATTTGAGAAAAAATTAAGAATTATAAGATTTGAAATGCAGGAACTTCTAAAAAAAATTTAAACGCATCAAAAATGTAAACAACATTCTTAGAAGATTTAGAGAGAGATTCTAAAGGCAAAAAATGTGTAGAATCAAATAAAATTCAAAGCAAAAAGGAGGCAGAAATATGAAAAAAAGAACAATAAAAAAATGGATCAAATTTAAAGAGGATTCGAAAAATATAAAGAAAAATCTAAGAATGCAAAAACAGAGATCTGCACTTCTCATTCTTTGTATCACTTTTTACAGAATACTAAAATTTTGATTCTGTATTCACTTACTTCTAATTCTTAAAAGATGTGTAGGATAAAATCCTACATATTTGTTATCATGTGCGTCAAAAACTCGATTACTTGCAGACTTTGCTCTGGGAGCTTCAGCAGAAAAAATGCAAGGAACAATAACTAATTCGATTCTAATATAAAATAAACTATTCTTAAATTCAAATTACAAAAATAAACCTGCGAGGTTTTAAGATTTTTATACTTTTTTTCCATTAATGATGTATATTTCTTGTCTAGTGTTTCCTTCGATATCAATAATAATTTGTCAAATTTATTAGCGTTGAAATCTTTTTGGACATTTGACCAAGCCTGGTAATTCTGAGCAGCGCTACCTTTTTATTTTTACGTCTTACAATTATTAGGTTATATCGTTTATATCAAACAAAGCTACAAGGCAAGGAAACTCTTAAAATACATTTCTAAGAAATCTGATGATTCAATTCCACTTCATTTTAAAAACATGTTTACTTAATTGTCCACAAGTGCCCGACTTTTTCCTAATCAGATTTATTTATTTGTTTTCTGATTAAGTTAATGTACAATTTCTAAGAGCAGTGTCACTCTTATCATATCTAACGTTTCTAAATCAATTTAAAACGTCAGACTGCAGGATTAAAATTTTTGCAAACATGACTTTTACAAAAATGAGCTTAAAGAGCTTAAAATTATGTTAGTATCTAAATACCTGCATTTTTTACTAAAACAGATTTAGATTCTTTCAAAATATAAATGTTGGTTAAAATAAATCAAGTTTTAAAATTTTCATTCGATTTTTTAATTAAATTATTTTTGCGACTTTACAGATCACCGAACAAATTCGTTACTTTTATTTTTTTAATTTTTTTTATATCAACGTCCAAAATTCACAGCAATGTTTTATTAATATATTTAATAGGTACGAAAGGAAAATTAAACTTAATTTTTGCTTTTTTGAAAGTTGAAGTTAATCTACATACACGCACATCACGGATTAGTGGCCTTTGGAATTATGAAACTTTTTTTTAGATTCTTTATTGCTAAACTTGTACAAAAAATTAACGTCCTGTCGTTTCTATATAAAATACAAATAAATAGAGTAAGCTTATTTTACAGTATTTAGCGAGCATATTCTCAAAGGTTCTAACATTTTAATAGAGCAAAAACTGTATGTAAATAAAAAAATGCAGTCGACCATTTTTATAAAATGGCATTATAAAGCCTTGACCATAGCCGCACTCAAGAAAGAACAAGCTCCCAAACTGACCAGCATAAAGACTAAAATAAGTATCATTGACAGATTCTTCTCTTCTTCTTTCGTCACCGTTGGAACCTGTATCACACAAAGATTGACCAAATAGCCGTTAGAAAGAGCAAAGATTATCATGAAAATAATGTAAATGTAATCTTTATCAAAAACCACCGGCAAATGGGAACGTGGTTGAGCATTACAAAGCATCAACATCGGAACGAAGGCTATTCGAAGACAGCTTACGATGAAAATTATAGGACCATTTTTGGGCTAAAACTTAAAAATAATATCAGTCTTGTTTTAGTTAAATCTTACCATTTTGAGGAAAGCTGCAAGTTCTCTTCCTATATAATCACAAAGAAAATACAGTAAGAAAGAAACAACAGGCACAAAAAACACGTCTGAAAAAAATCATGAATAAGCGAATATTTGCTTTGCCTCTTACCATTCCATTTCGCTCCATGTCCTTTTCCCATTGAAACCACCAACGATGTAACTCCTGGATGGATAATAATTGAACATCCTAAGACAATAATCATCGATGTAAGATAATACTTTAGCTTGTTGAGAACGCTCAAAAATTTCTCTTTTGTAAACTCCGTCTGTGCAGCAGGTTCAACTTTCTTATTAAGATGATACTGGAAAAACTCTGAGCGGTTCAAAGTAATCAGGAACCAAGTTAATGTGAAGAAGACAAAGAACATTCCAATTGCAAAATATATTAGACCTGTGGTTGTCGAGCTCGCACCGATACTTAAAGAGAAGATTTGTACCAAGGCCGCAAAAATCCCACAAATTGAGTGACCCGAAAGCATTGTGGCCAGATATTCGGGAGGAAATTTTGCAATCATTTCGAAAAGTGTGGCCATGAAAACAGCGCAACATCCTAAAAAACGAAAAAGAAGATTGTAATTTTGACCCGAATGAAGTACCTGTAAGAACGAATCCGATTGCTAAGGAGATACCGAAGAAACCACTTTGCCCTGAAATTAGATGAATTTAGAGTTGCCACAAAAATTTTGGTTTTCGTTAGCTTACATGAGTCCGTATCAACCTGTACAAAAACGCAGGTCACAGCAAACATGACGATAGCACCACAGAGAGCACTAATTGTCCGTTTTACCATGGTAAATCTCCGCAAAAACGCAATCGTGACTGCCAAAAAAATCAGATTGCTCACATTTGACACAATCGAGTAATTTGAAACGAATTCAGCTTGTAACCCTGTTCTGTTTTGTCCATCAGTGGCATTGAAATGAACATTAGTATCTCTAAATTTGTACATCCAGTACTGAAAAAACGTGTTCGATTTTGTACACAAAATTTACAACTTACGTCGGTGGCAGTAGTAAAAAAATTTTGAGGAACTAAACTGGCAGTACCCAGGGTGTAAAACAACACATACGTCAGGTAAAACTTGTCTTTAGGATTCTGGTGGACTATCATCTCTTCGGTTGTTTCTACAAAACAATACACGATCATTGATCAAAACATTTTTTAATGATTTTAATACCATTGTCTTCAACCTCGCGACTCATTTTAAATATTTATTTGTGTCCTACGCTTAGTGGACGTAACAAAAATTGTACGAAACAGAATGAATCACTAACAGAATCTGGTCGTATTATCTTACTGATAAGATATCAAAATCTACACGACACATTTGAGATTATCATTAGCATCTGGTGATGGTGACAAAAAATAATATTTGCTTTTATTAAAGTTTGTAGAATGATGTTGACGCATTCGCCCTATTGTTAAATTAAAACCAGTCAATAAACGAATGTACTACATCTTTACATCTTTACATCTAAAACAATATCCGCAAATATTTGTTTGAAGTGGAAACCATACTTATTCGTTTCCGGGCTGATTTTTGTGATGGTCTCCTTACTTTACCGAATACAAATCAATCGCAGATCAAAAAAGACAAAAAACTGGTCAGATAAAAGACGATTTACGGACCTGTTTAATTTTTTTAACATTTTGACTAGCTTTAAAACCATTTATCCTTTCTTTAATAAAAACAAACAATAAATAATTATGAATATCGGTAGTCGTGTAACAAGTCTTTACCAGACAAGGCAGTAAATTCAGTTTTGTTGCTCAAATATAAGCAAAGAAACGCCTTTTTTATGTCAGATTAGAGAAACAGAAACACTGAGGACATTTTACAGGTTTCAAGTATTTTACCTTTTCTCTAATTTTTGGGACTGTACACAGATTTTGACAGAACTTATGTATTGGGTTGGACTGCCTAAAAATATTTTTACTCTTTGTATATTGACACGTTATCGACAAATTTACGCTTAATTAAATTCACGTTTATTTTTTATTTTTTAGGTATGCAAATAATTACCATAAAGTTTGATTTGAGTCATGAGTAAGTTTAAATTTTTTAACTTCACTCAAGGAGGCATAGGTATAAATAAACTGGGCTTCATGACTAGTTAGTAGTATACGATAATCCATTATTACTCCCACTTTAATCTTTTATTATCATTTTCAATAGATAAATTTAAAATTCCACAAACTTTAATCATTGTCATGATGTTATCTCTTGTTACTAACACAAATATTTTTTTCAAAGGCTACTTAGTTATCATTTGAAAAAAAAAATTTTTATTGCCTAATATGAGATTAGATTCTCTTAACCTTTCGGTGTTAATACCAATGCGCTCCAATCCTTCATTTTCTTTACATAAAAATTTTTTGCCTTCCTCTGTCATGTAGTGTATTATTTCATTTCTAATTCCACTTCTGACCATCTCCACTGCCTCCTTTTTTTGTTTCTTTCTTCGTTTTCTTGTTTGATTTTATTTCTTATTTTGACCCTCTTTGTGTCTTCTTCCAGCGCGCTATAAAACAATTTAGAGCCTATTTTGCTTTGCCGTTCATATAGCTATACTGTCACCAAAAGTTTTTCGCCAGAAAATTCATGTGTATTCTAAGAATCTTTGATAATTCAGTGTCAAATTGGCTTATTTTATCAAGATCTAATTTGTTTACAAGAAGCCAATTTTCGACTAATGATATTACATTTATTAGAGTCGAATCGCATTGTAGAACAGGTCAAGGAAAAATAGAATTGGACCCAGAATAAATCCCTGAAGTGCACCATGTTTTATTTTGACTCACTAGAGTTCTCTTACTTCAAAATTTTGAATACGATTATTGAGATAGAAATGATTAACAATTTAATATTGAACGGTTTACTGAGCGTTCAAGACATAGTTCTAGAATTACAATATTAGCAACAATTACTATTTATGTAACAGGTGAGAAAAATATGATTTCCTTACACGTTCAAACCTCGTTTTGCATTATCCACACGCGTAACTATTTTCGTCTTAAAAGGATAATACTTGAAACCCGTGGTGTTACATTTTTACGTTTTTTTTTAGAAAAATGTTTGCCCTCAAATTTAGTACGATTTAAAAAAAATACAGCAAAATTAAACATAAAAAATGTTGGTGATTGGAAAAAATCCAAAGTGGAATTAATAGAGCAGTAAACTTTTTCCCGTTAAAGTAGGCATCGCGGTGGAACAAATTTTTCTAAAAGCAAATTGGTAATTCACGCTGTAAAGTTTTTTTTTTCTTCTCCCTTTTTCTATTTTAAATTGTATGTTGTTTTCATTTTGTTCCTCTTTCTCCTAAGCCGCTCTTCCTCATTTCTTTTTCGAGTTTGATTCTTTCTTCTTACTTCTGTATTTGTCTTCATCTTTTTGTTTGCATCCAAGATCAAAAATGTCAACAAAAATTTTATTTTCACAATATAACAGCCTTACAACGCTTTAACTACTGCAGAACTTGTAGGAGCACAAATCGCTAAACTTAGAACCATCAAGAGCATAATCCCTAACACCGCAAAAGGTCTCTCACGTGTATCTGTGACCCTAAAAAAGAAATTAGTATTGTTTAATGATACAAAAACAAGGAACTTACGACGGAACCGTGATAATGTTCAAATTTACTAAATATCCGTTACTAAACGCGAATAGAATTAAAAAAAATATGTAAGCAGAATCATCGTCGAATACCACCGATAAGTGATAACGGGGTTGAGCATTACAGAATATAATCAAAGGAACCAAACTTATTCGACAACAGCTCAAGACCAAGAGAAGCACTCCGTTGGTTGGCTAGAAGAAATTATTAAAAATTTGCTACATCTTTTTGGCTCGAGTTACCTTTTTGAAAAACGCTGCCATTTCTCTTCCAATATAGTCGAAAAGGAAATAAAACAGGAAATTAACAGTAGGTCCGAAAAATTTATCTACAAATCATGGATAACAGTGGGAGTCGCTTATTAAATTAAATTTACCGTTCCACGGTTTTCCGTTGCCTTTTTCGACAGAATCAACCAGCGTTATCACACCTGGATGGAGCATCACTGTGCATCCCAGCACTATAACCATCGAAATCATGTAGAACTTCGATTTATTAAAAGCAGAAAGAATGATTTCTTTGCTAAATTCTATATTTCTCTTCGTTACTGATTTTTTCCTGACATGGTAGCCAAAGTATTCTAGTTTCCAATAAGCCGCCAAAAATCCCACAAATGAAATGAGTACAACGAACATTCCTAAAAGAAAGTACACCAAGCCGGTGAACTGAGGGCCCCCACCAATTCCCAGCGCCAGGATTTGTGCCAGAGCTGCGAAGATACCACAAATCGCCTGTCCTGAGAACAATGTTGGTAAATACGATCTAGGGAACTTGACTGCCATTTCGAAGAGTGTTACCATGAACATTCCGGAGATTCCTAAAAACAAGCCAAAAAATGTGGTGGCTTTGTGGTCGCAACTAACCTGTCAAAAAACATCCTATGATCAAAGAAGTGACGAAAAACCCTTTTTGCCCTAGAAAATTATTTAAAATTATACATATTTAGTTGCATTAGAACTTACAAGAGTCCGTGTCTAGTTCAACGAAAATACAGATTAGGATAAATAAAAAAATGGCAATCGAAAGAGCACCAGCAGTTCGTTGAAACAAATTAAATCGTTTTCTAATAAAATGCATAGTGAAAATTATGGCAACTACATAACCAACATTGGATACTATGGAATAATTGGAGACGAATTGAGCTTGTAGATCTGTTTTATTTTGAACGCTGTAGGTCTCATTGCTCCCGACATCTCGAAATTTGTAGAGCCAGTACTGAAAAAGTTGTTTGCAATTATATGCATCTTAACGCCCACGTGTATTTTTATCTGAAATAGAGATTATTTGACCGCATTTTATGCATCAATGCATCATGGTAAGATAATTTTTAAATTTGATTTGCCTAATTGAATTTTAGATATTTTGTAAAAAAAATTTAGCGCTTACAACTAAATGAAAAATAAAAGTAATAAAATAAATGCTAATGTTTTTAAATATTACTTATATTTACAAAAATTCTCACACAATGTAAGGAACTTTATAAGTGCACAAATAAATTCAAAAAAGAAAATCTAAATGAACGAGGTCAAAACATCCCAAAACTCAAAAATGGATATATGGCAAATAAAAAAAAAGGTTTTATAGAAAAATAAACTCTAGAGACTTCAAACAAATATAAAAAATCCAAAGCAATTTTTTAAATTTACAGAATTTAATTTTGGAAATTTGATAAAAAAAGGTCCTAATAATAATCTTAACCTACTGTAACAATTTTAGAGAATTCTTAAGATTTGTATAACTCCCTTGAAGTTTCAAAATTTTTTCAATATATTTTTTTATTTTGAGAACATCAATTTTCGAAGTGTTTATGTTTTTCCAAATTTGTTTTAATTTTTTACAGTTTTTTAAAAATCCGTTCAGAATTTGTTTAATTTTGAATCAATTATTCAGGCAACTGGTGAGCCTAAATTCTAATTATTTTTGACATAAAATGTGTTTCTAGGTACACGGATTTCAGTTTAATTTAGAAAAATGTTATCAGCAAATAACACAGATAAGCTTATCTTCATCCAAACTTCAAAATGTCTCTTAAATTAAAAAGAAAGAAAAAAACAAGAAACCTAAACAAACTTTCTCAAATTGCAGTTTCGTTACAAATTTCTGCCTTTTGTATATTCCATGATCATGTTAATGATGTTATCATGATTATGTTAATAATGAAGGGTTTATATAACAGTTTAATTCGTTTACTGTTCCCAAATTTAATAAACTAACTACTTTTCACGTGTAGTTAGAAACTATAGCTACGCCACAAATTGAAGTACTTACATCAGTCGCAGTCGTGATAAAATTTGAAGGGACAACTGTTACAACACCCAGAGCATAGAACAAAACGTATGTGAAATAATATTTATCTTTTGAAGGCTCCGCGTTCGTCTGTTCGCTGTCCATGTTGAATGCGTGCTTACCACTAATTTGTAAACTACTGCAACCACACTCGAATGAATAAAAACCGACGTCGAGTCTAGCACGTGGAAAATAATCATTTTTGCAATAAAATAAAGTGGATGAGTAATGAGTAGATGAAGTTCCTGTACCTTCTACGAACTAAAAGTAAGCCGTGATTGTATGATTGACTTATCTGATGAAATGTTTTATGACTAAGAAAACTTTGGGGTTGTATAAAAATTACAATAAAGTGTTTTGACATTCGTTGTGGAGGAGTAATTATCGCTTATCACAAACCATATAAAATTCCAGTTAGACAAATTAATCATGAATTAAATATTATCCATCTGGGAACAAAAAATGAAAAAGGCTTTTATTGAAATTCCGAAATTCCTATGCAACACTACTTGAGAAAATTATCACTCTTAAAACATTTAAAAATAAAACATCTTATTCGTCAGACTCCGAACCATCATTCTTATCGCTTCTGCTCTTCTTCTAGTTCCCATTTTTGTATTGCCGTTGTTTCGAGTGCGTTCTTCCTCTGCCACGATTATAACCACCTCTTTTATTATAATGACCACTCTGATTGTACCCTGGAGCACCAGGATACTGATTTTGATTGTATCCATAATATTGGTTTTGTGGCATTCCACATTGACCATAATAAAGTGGTAGTGGTGGTGGTGGTGGTGGTGTTGATGCTGGCGGATCCCCGTAGTACGGACCGCTTTGATACAGATAAGGACCTAGTAGAGGAGGTGGTGCATAATGAAGAGCCGGGGGTAGTCTTTGATGATTTGAAGCATTCTCAGTCCAATCAACTTCGACAACTATTTTGGAATTTTTTCCAGGTTTTCTATCAGCAGGTGTATGCTGAAACTGCTGTGGAGTCTGCTGATATCGCTGCCGTGGTTGAGTTTGTTGATTATTGTGCTGTTGTTGTCTCTGAAACGATTTCTGTTGATGTTGAGATCGATTTTGATTATATTGTTGTGGTTGAGTTTGCTGTTGTTGTCTCTGAAACGATTTCTGTTGATGTTGAGATCGATTTTGATTATATTGTTGTGGTTGAGTTTGCTGTTGTTGTCTCTGAAACGATTTCTGTTGATGTTGAGATTGATTTTGATTATATTGTTGTGATTGAGTTTGTTGATTCTTCTGCTGTTGTTGTCTCTGAAACGATTTCTGTTGATGTTGAGACTGATTTTGATTATATTGTTGCGGTTGAGTTTGTTGATTATTGTGCTGTTGTTGTCTCTGAAACGATTTCTGTTGATGTTGAGAGTGATTTTGATTATATTGTTGTGGCTGCCGTTTTTCAGGTGATTTCGGCGGGTGATTTTGGAGGCGTTCTTGAGGTGGTTTCGGATTGTGTTGCTGTGTGCTTGGCGGTTGCTGTTTGTTTTGAGGTGCTCTCGGTTTCGGATTGTGTTGTTGAGGTGGTACTTCTTGATTTTGAGGTAATCTCTGGGTACTGTTGTTTCCTTGACTTGGATATTGTGCTTGCTGCCTCAATTCTTGTTCATTTTCATAATTCTCATAATAAAGACGCACTCTTCGCTCAGATGATTCATTTTGTCCCTGGTTACAAAAATAAATTAGTGATACCAGTAGAATGGGTTTTTTTAAGTATGAATTGTTGGGTTTTTCAAGCATTTGATGGATAGATTCTCATTACTTTATGAAGACAATAATAAAGAAAAAAACTTTATTTCTAAAATTGATTCCGTTTTCAAAATTTAACTTAATACAGATATACATAAAAAGGAATGTATGGAACCGAAACAAAAAATCACTTTCTGATCAGCAAAAGCTTAAAAAAAATAAAACACAGAAGAGAAGTAGAAACTGGATGTGAGACAAAGAGACAAATAATACAAAACAAGAAATTTCTAGAAAGTTTTTAGAAAATTTAGAAGTAAAACTAAACTAAAAAATTAAATAAACTAAATAAATAATAATAATAATAATAATAACCTAATTAACTAAATAAACTAAAAAAACTAAACTAGAAAATTTCTAGAAGTACCTGAACAAAATAAAAAAGCAGCAGACGAAATGTAATCTAAATTTCTAAAACTATAAACAGAGACCAAATGCAAAAAATATAAAAATAGGGAGTTGAAAAAAAACAAAAAAACGAAGACCTGAAGAAGATATAATGGGTGAAAAACTTAGTAAAGAACGCTAAAGAAAATTCGGAGATCCACGTCAGAGAAAAGCTAAAAATCGCTTACAACAAACTCTTCTTTGTTTTAAGATGGAAACGTGCTTCACTAGAAAACACAACTCTTAGAAAGCAAATAAAAAAGATTCAAAAAAAAGTAAGTAGAACGAAAGGGACAAGATTGATAAAAAAAGGAGAAATAACCGAAGAAGAATTACAAAAAACAATAAAGGAGATAAAAGTAGACAACGTCTTAGACACGACAAAATAACGGCAGACATGTTTAAAGCGCAAGGAAACAGGCCCAAGAAAGTGAGGCATCAGAAGAATCGACACTCCAATTTATAAAAATCAAGAGAATGCTTCATTCATTCCTCCACATTTCTTTCTATTCACATTTTCTCCACAAAGACCCTCAAGAGAACTCATGACGTTCATCTAAATTCAGAAAAGTAAAATTAGCTCTCTTAAAGCCATAAATAAATTAACCCCTTCGTGATTTAATCGACTTTACATTTACAGCTTACAAAGAAGATATTATGATAACAGAAGTGTTAAGGAAGCATCATTTTATAACACCGTTAATTACAGCAATTATCACTCGAAGCATGTTAAAACAACCATGGGTTTGGAAATTTCAAAAAAATAATTTTATTATCTAATAGCCCAACAATTTAAATACAAACAGAAGATATAAACTGGAGAAAATATCTCCCAAACAAATTTATAATTTCAAATGCTTACAAAAGTAACACAAAACGGCACCATAGATAACAAAAATACGAAAAGAAAAGTACCTGCTTTACGGATTTAACAATACTAACCGATACTAACCACCGCAGGACAGAGACATCTGTTGCAAACAGAAGGAACAAGCATAGTAAGAAATATTAAGAAAAAATACAAGCAGCTGAGAGGATAGACGAGAGAAAAGTATTGAGAGAAGCATGAAAACGCAGAACGCAAAAAACTAATTGCAACTATTTTACCCAGTCCGGCTCACCAATTAAAAAACTGTACAAAAATGTGTAATGTGTTTTATATGACGAGAGACCAAAGGTTGTTAAAAAGAATGTCGCTCACACAAAGCGATAACTTTTTGATCTAAGATATAGAAACCTAAAAGTTATTAAGTGATTTGAAAATACCTTCTGCACTGTTTTCTACTTTTGAATAGTTTTACATTAAGTAATGCAAACTTACCATTACCGATCTTTTTTACACCAACAACAGTAATTTTACATGCACACAAACATTAAATCACTGAAGTCGATATTGTACTGGCCTTGCAACAAGTCATTTCAATGCGATAAAAGCGTACCACGCAAAAGAGACGGACGACAGAGCCGGACTTCCCCGAATTAGAGTAAAATACTTAAGGAATTACGTTTTAATAATATCGTAATGATAATAACTTAGTTGCTTATTATTTTGAACAAGATGGGACGTGAAACTTTGAAACTTTTCAAGTGACCTTTGTTTAGTTTCAACAATGTGAATTCCAGTTCCATTGTTGGCAATCTCAAGTTCGGACTTTAGATTTTTGTAAACAAACCGCAAGATTGTATGAAAACAAAATTGATTTTTCATATTTATTCAAGTTTGTGTAAAGTAATAAGCACTGCTTGTGTAACAAAACTCAAATTTAATTGATTATTGATTCCAGTAGGTACCCTCGAATTTACTGATATAACTAAAAGACATAAAACTCGCAATAGACGATTGATTAAATCATTCTAGTCTGAGGAATCAGAATCAGAAGAACGACTGCTTTTCCCGGTTTTTCCTTTGTTCGATGATCGTGGTTTTGACTGGCCCCGATTCCCACGATTTGTCTTATAACCTCTTCCTCGATTTCCCTGGTTTTGTTGTCTCTGATACTGACCCTGAGGCGGTCCATGATAAGGTGCTCCATAATAAGGACCTTGAGGCGGTCCTTGAAATTGACCCGGAGGTGGTTGGTAGTATTGTCCTGATGGAGGACCATAGTACTGTCCATACTGTCCATAATGTCCTTGGGAAGGACCATAAGGACCCGCTGGAGGACCATAAGAACCCGCTGGAGGGCCATAAGGACCCGCTGGAGAACCATAAGGACCAGGTGGTGGAGGTCCATGATGAGCCCAAGGTGCCTGAGGTCCTTCATAATAAGGACTTTGGGGTGGTCCTTGATAACCTTGCTGATTAGGGTGTGTAACACTACGTGGTTTTTTTTCGGACTGGCTTAGCTCCACTCTTACTGTCACTTTCGGTTCTCCATCGTTAAGTTGTTGGTTGGAAGTTACGCGTTGTTGGCGAGGCTGAAAATTATTGGAAGCCTCGTAAGGTGGAGGTGGTTCATGCCAATGTTGTTGTTGAGGAAGTCGATTTTGTAGCCAGGGTTTTGGTTGATTAAAATTTCTGTTTTGTGGACGTCTTTCATCATCTGTAGCCCTGTCAGTTCTCTTAAACTTGTCTTTCTTCTTTCCTTCGTCGTCGGTTTTGCTACCTTTCTTCTTATCCTTCTTGTTTTTATCTTTCTTTTCTACAGACTGAGAGAATTCCGAATTCCGTGGATGGATGTACTCGCAGTTTTTGTCATATTCTGAATTTCTCGACGCTTTTTGCTTTTTCAACAATTCGTGGATTTTTTTCCCGTTGTGCTTGAGCTGGTAGAGATGGTGAACAGTGTCTAGGACAGTTTTCGCAGTTACAGACATAGCTCCAGCTGTGACAATACCACACTGCTGCTCGATTTGCAAGCTAGTTTCAAAAGCAAACTTAATTTCCTCGTACTGATGCAAAAGTTGCTCCAAATTATGAATCACTTCGGGGTCACCGTTCCGTCCAAGACTCCTCTCACTAAAAAAATCAAAGAATCATCACAAAACAACCATCTCTAGATCTTACCGTGAAATCAAATATTCAATATACACCCTATAAGAATCATTAAAGGGCGTGATGGCATTATGCTGTAAGAAGTGAGCAAACTGAGCCGTACTCTTGATAATAATGAATCTTTCTTCTTCCAATTCTTGCTTCCTTTCATCGATCTGCTTTATCAACCTTTCACTTTCCTTCAAAGCCTCTTCTTTCCGGTTAATGTTGTCTTTAACGACCGTATCTTCGATTTTATCATTAACGGTTTTCGTTAGATAGTACACATGCATGTGCACGGAAAAATCGCAGGTACATTTCATGCATGTTCGTCCGTTCATTGCTGCACAACTCTGCAAATTGACGTCACCGACTATTTCTTTCGTGACATTGGTCAAATAGCATGGATCATGGCATCTCTGTCGGTAGTGCCACTTCTGTACATCTCCGACCTTCAAATTATAAACAATTATATGCACGGAGTTTCGCAATTGCTGATTAGATTTTGTGGAACTGTATTGAGATTAATTTACTGATAACGTGAAAAAATTTAAAAACAAGATTGAAAATTCGTTGTCATAATGCAGGTAATTTTATTTACAGACAAGAGCTGAAATACGTCCACTACAAATAAAAATTTTACCTTCACAATATCTGCACATTTCGTGCTTGTGCAAACAGTAACCGGCTGTGTGAGCTGCGTCACTTCCAATTTAACAATCGGAATGAACAACTTTTTTTTGAGATCACCCAAACTCTGATTCTCCATTCTTAAATTAGCTTTGTGTCTGTCCAAAATTCTTATGTTATCATGAATCAGTTGAGAAATATCTGCCAACGGTTGAGAAAGTTGAACGATGATCCTTCTAGCTTCATTAATACTCATCGTATTGTACAATTGATGAGGTTTCAAACCATCACGGCCTGCATCTCCAACGATATAAGAAATCAACCTAAAAATGATCTTATTTGGGGTAATACAAGTTAGATAAGATACAAACCTCCAACACTCTTTCGCTGAATTGTTCCAACTCTCTACAAATCTTTCCTTAACGTCGTCTTTAAAAGTGATGCCTTTTTTCATTGCAATGAGGTACTTGAAGGCTTCATTATCCAACGAAAATATATTCTCCTCCAGAGGAATGACCACTTTTGGTGGTTTAGTTCTGATGTCATCAATAACAGTTCTCAAACAAGGTAACGTGTCTCCAGGCGTGTAGTTACTACCCCTCGTATTAGTAAAAACAAAGATGATATTCTGAGTCGCAGACTTCTCCAACCTCGACAGAATCTGCTTCATGCAATACTCAAAAAGAATTGTTTTTCTCGTAGTTGTCGGTTTCATCAAGAAGCAAATCGCATGCAGTTCCTTAATCTGCGCCAGAAAAGCTAAGATGTTCTCGCAATTGATATCATCCTGCTCGATTCCTCTAGGATCTCCCATTCCAGGCGAATCAATTAACCGGAGTCTAGTTTTGCCTCCAGCTATTGGAAAAACGTAAGTTTTGACATCTTGAGTTCCAGCAGTACCAATTTCTTGAAATTCATTGTTATCGGAGCCCACCTGGATGGTAACTTGCTCTAAGTTTTCATTGGTTACGGTAATCATAGATGGAATTAAGATAAGTAACTCGTCAGCTTTCGAAGCTTTTTTGAATGATTTGAAATGAAGGTAGTTAGCAATGGCGTTGATGAATGTTGATTTTCCGACGCCTGTTTCGCCCAAGAGTAGGATGTTGATGTCTTGGCTCTCGGAGATTTTAAGATCTTGGATTTTTTTTGAAAAGTCGTCTGATGCCATCTTCAGCAGCTAATCAACGTCCTTAAAACAAAAACAAAGAACACAATTAAAAAGCGAATCGTTTTAAAAAAAATATCTTTTTTATCACCTATCACCTAGCAATACACTTATCTGTCATCATTGTTATCACTACGGATGGTCGGTAACATAAATTGCCTGTTTTGGCATACTTGCGACACACCTCCTGGATAAATCCAAATTTTAATAAACAACAGAGTGGACTAATTTACCTTGCACGGACACTTTCAAGTACCACAATAAGTCAAGGATATAAATATAACGATAAGATACTGATAACGGAAACCGACAACTGCGTTACAGTTTTCAGGTCCACAAAATCTATCAATATTTATTACTCCACTCGTGAAATACAAAACACAATTGTTTCGTGTTTAAGTTGTAAATAATAGTATCGAGCCTCAAGCAACGGATCATTTTTTTTTGGCACTTTTTATTCAATTTTATGGGTTAAGTACACTATTAGACATTTTAACCCAATAATAATATTGTAATTAATCAGGCACACTTACCAACAGAAAAATTCAACGCAATTAAATGCACTTAACGGAGCACGACACTGCACAACGCTTGCTGTCCTTGTGAGCAATCACAACAATGTGTTTAACTTTCGTCCAGTGCCGGACTTCCCCGAATTATGGAAAAATTAATTAAGTACATCTCTTCAAACCGAGCAATAAATGATAAAGTGTGATCGTTTTTAATCCAATATTACAAAGATAAAGACTTGTTTATTTGTTACAGTTTGTTGTTTTACTTTATTTGTCAGTTTCATGTTAGTATACACACGTATTGTGTAATTAAGAACCTGTTGAACAATATATATCGCTGCAGAATGTATAGCGGGAGCTTATCAACTCCTAGTCAGATATAAACTAGTTATTATTCGGCTTGGAATTGACCTTTGACATTTGTGTTTTTGATCATGTTTTTTCAATAACTTGTCAATTTTTATTATTAATAATAAGAGTCTACTCCTGTAGTTACAGAGAGTTAACATAAAAACACCTATTCCTCTTTATAACAAATTAGATGATTATCTAACATTTTCGACAAAGTGTGTAATGTTGTAAACATGTCTAAATCTAACAGTCAAACACTAATCTCTTGTAAAATTTATTTTATAAGTTGTGTTTTAAAGTAAATTTTGCCATATCCACTGCAGTTTTTAGAATCAGACATTTTTACGTTGAATGCAGATTGTATTGTTGGTTGCATATAAGTTATTGCTGCTTTATTATCTACAACTATAGTAATTTCACAAATAAGAAGACTTTTTTTCTTTGTCTGACTATAGAAAAGATGTTAACACAACTTATGTTTTTTTTAAATCGACGTCTCTGGTATTACATCACACAAAAAATAAAAATGTGTTTTCTAGGCATCTTACTATTCAAAAATTCTGCAAAGTAGTTTGCCTATATTAAAACAAATAATTTTTTACTTTAAAATAACATTTTTTGCAGTATAGCACAACTTACATAAGTCAGTCACAATTAACGTTTATTATAAAATTTGCTCAAATTATTAAACGCTTAATTTTAATTAAAATTCCACAAGAATTATTTTTACAATTGAGTAGCTACATTATGAATCGTATTTATTCTTAAATTTTTAAAAACACGAGAGAGATAGAAACTATCGACTTTTTTTTGTTGTTTTCTTAACTATTTTTTATAAGAAAGAATAAAAAAAGGAAATATCCATGAATAAAAAACTGCAAAGAAAATCTAGGAAATTTAAAGAACTCAAAGAATTTTAAAAATAAAAAGGCATTCAAAGTATCCAAGAGGTCAAAGGATACAAAGGCTCTAAAGAATTCAAAAAAATTAGAAGATTTAAAAAATATACAAAATTAAATATTACTGGAAATCTAAAGACTATGGAAAATCTAAAAAATACAAAATGTTAAATATTAAAAAAATCCAACAAGTACGAAAACCGAACAATAATAAGAAAATCGAAAAAATTCAAAATGAATGATTCAAAATGGTGTAAAATTTCAGATCACCAAAAAGTTGGAACCAATCTAAAAAATAAAAATATTTCAAAAAATTTTAGAAATCAAATATTTGCAAAAAATTGAAATTCTAAACAATTTAAAACACTTGGAAGTTTAAAATCAAGAATCACAATTAAATTTTAAATGTTTTTTTAAATAAACCAACGTTTAAAAGACGTAACAAAAAAAACAATTTTTTGGTCGATCGCAAAAAAATAACATAATATAAGATTCAGATAGTATAAAATTGTGGTTTAGTCCGTAAAATACATTTTGACAGATGAGTCCTTGAAATTTAATTTTACGGCAGCAAAAGAGCGGTCACCCAAAAAATAATTTTGAAAAAACCGAAAAACTCAAAAAATTTAGTAAATGGAATGTTTACATAACTTTAAAAGTCTAAAGAATCTATAAAGTAGAAAAAAATCAGAAATGTAACGTATACAGAAAATTCAAAAGATAAAAAAATTGATATAAATAAAATATAAAATCTAAAAAATAATCTGTGGTCTAGGATCCAAAAAATTAAAAAAAAAATATAACGGACTAGAAATAGATACTTATTTTTTCTTAATCTTAATTTATCTAGCAGTTTTATTTTCTCTCTTTAACTTTTCGTTGTTCAGACCATTTAGATTCTAAAACTGTCATTTTTTTAAGTCTGTGTCTTTAATTTAGCCTTTCGAACCATTATGTTTGGTCTTAAAGCGAATTTTCAATAGTATATGAATTTTGATTCCATTTCCGCTTGATTGAGATAATCGCAAAATTTAACCTTTATTTTATTATAGTTTCATTAGTTAGCAATTTTTTTCTTTTTATTCTCTTAATTTTCTGCCTACTTCGAACTGTTTTTTTTTATTTCGACTTTGACTTGGTAGTTTACTTAGAAAAATCACTCATTTTAACAATGATATCCGCAATCTTTTTTTATTGACTTTGTATTACAAAAAATTGTATAATTTTCCACACTTGACATGAAAAAATTTTATATCGACAGAACAACTCAGTGCTAGCCAAGTCGACTATTTGTCACAGATCAAATATAAAAATTCAAATGATACAAAACATTCCATCAACTTAATTTGTAACTAGAAAGTCAGAAAAATAATTTAGTATTCGCTGAAAAATTTATTTTTTCCGGTTAATTTCTTTCACAAAAATACACCCTGCTATTCTAGATGTTATTAATTTAACATGGCCTACAAAAAATACAAAAAGCGCCTCTTTATCATCCTCATTTAGAAGCGTTAATGGACCAGCTGCTCAAAATTGTCAAAGCTGAAATATAAGTATGTATTTTTAAATAGTAAAAAATATATTTCCTTGCTTAACTATGCATGCTCCGTGCACTTCATTTGATGGAGTTTGAATGTAATAAACCTAAATTTAAATCAGTTTGGCGACAATTCAATCACTAAGAGCCTGGAAATTCCCATGACATGGGAAAACGACACGACCTTTTTAAACTGACGTTAAGCCAATGTTGTGAGGAATAATTTATGTAATTTTTATTAAGCATTAATATTGTAGGTATTTTATTCCATTAAGTTAGAACAGTAGCATTTCATATTCATGAGAATCCCGCTGGGAAAATGTCAACTCGGATTCCTGGAAATTTTCAAAAATTGACGGTTTTCACTAATTCGAAGGTTCATAAACGATTTTTAATTAGGCTCACTCTATGATGGTTTGGCTACCTAGGTTAAATTTAAATAAATATCATTAAGTGCGTACCCAAATAAACAGTAATTATCATAAATTAGATCTTTAATGCTTTTGCTATGAATATACTATTTGTGCTTTCATCAGGTTTGGATATTTTTTACAGATTAAATTGATAGTCACATTTCGAGTATTTCAAGCAAGAAAAAATTTGACTTGCAGTAAAGGAAAATGTAGATGTAGATTTGTGTGGTACCAGACATTGCAAATTACTAATACTTTCCAGCAATAACTCTGTTCGAAGAAATCGGCATTTGTTTATTTTTCTCATATTTATTTTGTCTCAGTGCATGTTTTTCTGATGTGCACCGCTCTTTATCCTTGTAAATGTCTGGCCAAACATTTCATTAACAGCATGGTTTTATTTATGAATCGTCGTAGAATATTGATTCCCGCAGTCAAAAAAGTGGTTCGATCCGAATAATTCTTTCGTCGTTTTTTTGTAGCAAGCTTGTCAAAAAGGACTAATAATGACGTCGTAAAAAATGTCGCAGACATTCGTTAAATAGTTAAAGTCTAGTCAGACATAAAATCTAATAGCTGATGTCAGCAACCTAATGAAATTAATTAATTAATCTTAAGTGCATTATATTATTAAAAATTATATTCCCCGGTTACCGCTGACTGTTTCATGATAAATTATCCTGTTATTTAAGGTTAAAACATGCAGAGTGGCGGTGTATTTGCCGAGTGCCTATCTCTTCGGCTGATTTCACAGTGAGGGGTCCGACCAAACCAAACAGACCACTTTATTTCTTTTTGGAGTTCTTTGTTTATAGCCCCGCTTAGCGATGATGAGAGCAAGAACGAGTCCCACAAAGTCTGTTTAATCATCGAGTCACCAGCATACTAAAGAAATATTCATAAAATTGATTCTTTAAAATCCCTATTAAAATCTTCAATAAAATGTAAAAAACGACCGCGGCTATTTTTGATTAAAAATTTCAAATACCCATAATGGCCGATATCGTCAACTTTATCCAAACATTAAAAATCAATTAAGGTAGTATTTTACAGATAAAAAAGAGGTCCTCTTTAAATTGCTTTTATCAACTCGTCGGATTAAAAAAAGTTATTGATGAGTGTGTGTTCTTGTATCATAATAGTAATTATAAACATCTCGGATGCTGTAGTAAAAGCCAGGAGGGACTGCTTTAAAAAACGACCGAGCAGACGTTGCAGCATACCAAACGATACAAGAGTGAGTGGAACTTTATCTCTGTCTTAAGTCTACATCGATGGGTCCCGAGAAGTATGAATAAAGAAGGCCGTACACTT
This sequence comes from Cynaeus angustus, assembly GCA_030157275.1. Taxonomy (NCBI): domain Eukaryota; kingdom Metazoa; phylum Arthropoda; class Insecta; order Coleoptera; family Tenebrionidae; genus Cynaeus; species Cynaeus angustus. The sequence continues at coordinate 18,413,927 of CM058062.1, forward strand.
GATGGTTTAATTAGTCCCAGTGACTTGGCTGAATTGTACCACCATGAAGGAAAATAGAACCAGTGAATCAGTGGCGGACACGGCCATAACAAAGAATTTGTTTTGGTATACGGAATATAAAAAACAACAATAGTGATTCAAAACTATTAGCTTGTAGACATAAATCAGTACATTTTTAAACTGCTTATAACAAAATCCTTTCACTGAGATTGTCATAAATTCACCATTAATTAGAAAATAGTTGAAGTCAATGGAAAACGAATAAACATGCTTGTTGATGTCTCAAGAGAGCAATAATTTAATGGTCTCTCTACGGCGCACGGCAGGAAAAATTGCTAATTTTGCTTCTAGAATTATAAAAAATAACAATCCACGCTAATGTGAAACACATCTACTTCATCTTTACCTATCAAAGTGGAATTAGATTTCACCAGTCAGGTAATTTGCTGCTGGATCTAGTAATTTGCTTGCTAACATTTGGTAAAAAATAACTTCACGCTATTTTCGACCCAAAGGAGCTCAGACTGAACCACTTTGTTATTGTTTGATGACACCTGGTAAACTTTCCGATTATTTGATTTGGGAGACTAAAATTCATCTGCCCCCAGAAGTTACTTCTTTTATTCTGCTTTCTAAACGTACGGCAATAAACCGGTTTTAAAAAATTAAAAGTACCTGAATAATAAACTAAGCATAATTAATAGATTAAAAACGACTCGGACTTGGTTTCCCACAATGGTTTTCTAATTACGATACATGTACATGAGTCAAGTTTTACTGAGTATCGCAGTTTCTTTTATCATTTACTTGCGAGGATAACTATAATTAAAATCTGTAGATAAGTACCTATAAACTTTGGTTGATCTGTGAGGTCTAAATATACAGAATAATTAAAACTAAAGTAATGGATTTGCCTTTGTTCTCGCTCATTTAAAGATCTTAAAACGCGTTTACGGGTTTTGAAGATTCTTTAGCTGTTATTTTCGTAAATTAAGTTACTCATTTGCAGTTTTTATCAATTTTACAGTAGCTATTTGAAACAGCAAAAAAAAGGTAAAAATTAGTTTAGCTGTACGAAACAGAAAACTTTTCGCTTTTGATGGAATACATGTTCAGTGTAACAAGAAGCTAATATAAATTAATAAATATAGCTTAAGATAAAAAAAAAACTAGGAATAAAAAGCATGACCTAAATGACAACGGCGACTTTGAAGTTGATAAACTATTTGAAGATGAAAGCAATGCGAAGATTACTCAGTTTATGGATAGTAGATTTTCAAGAGAGAATAAATGGTTAGATAGGAAATGCGCTCGCTTGTCTTCTTTTGATTTATTTCTAGACCGACTCTTTCTTCTTTTTTCCAAACTCTCGATTAAAACTTTGTAGCTGTTTTTAGATTTTCCAATTATTACTAAATCGTCCGCGAATGCTATCAATAATCGATGCTTGTTGTTTTCACAATACTGCATCAAGCTGAAGAGCCCTTCGGTTCATATTTATTATTGAGACTCATTCTTATTAATTTAATTATCCTTTCTGAGATACTTAATTCACTTAGTCATCTATCATAAGCTCATCAAGGTTTATAAAGTAGCATGCAGTGTTATTTTAAATTGATAGCACGTACTGTCGATTTCTTTTAGGGAAAAGATCTGTGGTGATCACTGATCGGTTGCTTCGAAAACCAGCTTGATAGTTCCCCAGAGTATTTTCAGTGTAGTCGTTCAGTTTATTTCTTAATCATGTTGTTGGTACTTTATAGAACGTGAATGCATGGCAATTTCTTTGTAGTATTCAAAGTGTAGTTTGTATTTTGGATTTACCATCCCATTCGGCCAGTCTTCAGGGATCTTTCTTTCTTCCGTAGTTTCTCGAAAATTCGTGTATTCGTGTATTCCGTCCAATAGTCTTTCCTCCTCCTTCTTCTCATTTGGGCCACAATTATATTTTCTCATTATCCTTATCCTTTCTTTTATTCTGCTCGCTTAAAAAGTTTATTTTTCCATAATTTTTGATGGATCACATATTTAATGTTCTTTTCTCGGTTTAGACGAAATGACTTTATTTCTTTATTGTATATGGAAATATCCATAGCATTGGACCAAGCTTCAGACATGAAGAACCAAAAGGAAGCAGAAAAAGAAGAAAATCTTTGAAACTATTAGGTGACCAGATGGGGATAGATGTTAGAAGAAACATTAATGTGATATATCACTAAAAAACTTTTGAAAAGAAAAGAAAAAAAAACATAAAGACTAAGAAAGCACTCTCAGAACAAGATTAAAGAGTAATTGAAGACCCAAGAAATATCACTACTACTTTAGCTTCCAAGAGTTTTTCGACAAAGGGGAATCATAGGAAAAAAGAATGCAAAGAGAAATGTTACAATTTGATTTTAAGGAAAGGAATACACAAAGTAGAGAAATCTGCCCTACAGAGTGACTGGGAGTATACAGGGTTTGTGCTATACACAATATACAGGGTGAGTCACTCTTACATAATTCTTCAGCTGGGTCTTCAATTAAGTCTTTAATTCTATACAAAAAATGCGCAATTTAAACTTAGTTTCGGTTGTGGAAAGTTTCCTTTTTTGCAAGACCATATTTATTTTTTATGGAAAACGACATAATTTTTCGCAAAAAAGAACAAAAAAAGACTGTCGTTAATCTTGAGGACCTCATAATAAAACTTAGAAAGAATAGAAGGAAGAACATCAAATGATTCAAGATTGAAAGAAGTATGAGACAGAACGGAATACGTAGATGAAGATACTGAGGATAGAATGAGTGATAAAGTGAGGTTATTAGGAAAAGATTAGGGATAGAAAGCGTAACTAGAAAAAGTGGTGAATTAGACTAGAAGAGGAAAAAATAAAATAAAATAATATATGGGAGATGAAAACAACAGAAAAAGGAAGAAGAAGATATAATAATTACTAAATAGAATTAAGTACACAACTTTTCTGAATTTATAAAAATTGTTCAGTCTAAATTTGATCACCATTTGAAGCATTTTAAAAGATTATGATTGATGGTAAATATAGAACAAAAAAATTCATAAATTTTAAATAATTTCCCATAATCAAAATAATCAAGGTTTTTTAGTTAATTCCCTTTATTAATATCCATTTTCGATCTAACTATTAGCAATAAAAGAAAACAAATTAGGTTTATAATTTTCAAATATGGTTTTGCGTTTTTAACACAAATCAGTCTTTTTTTAATTATACACCTTAAGATTTTATCGTTTTATTAAATTATCTATTGAATTAAATTAATAGAATCTTTTAAGGATACAGTCCGATTAAGAAGAAGAGTAGAAACTCTAATCTAAATGGTAACTTGGCAGCCAATAAACGACTTCAAGATTAAAATAATCTAAAGATATTACTTTATTATCCTTTATTTTCTAAAGTAAATAACCCATAAATTTTTGAAAGGGCAATAAATTGACAGAAACGATGTTTAGAGCAACTATAATTGAATAAACTAGTGTGGTTAACCTAGTTCATATACTTTTTTCTATTTTGCATGGAGTCAGTTAAATTTAAATTTTGTAACCACTGATCGAAAATCGGTGGTTTTGCTAGTTCCTTAAATTAACTTAACTCATTTGAAAAATTGGGGCAGAATATGAATAAATTTCTCCCTAGTGTTTTAATTTGTAAAAATATCACTTAAAAGCCGAAAAACTTGATGGATTTAACTTTTATAAATGCTATAAATCGTTGTGTACATGCATTTTCAAGAAATCTTGGTAATAAAAGAACTCGTAAATCACCATTTGTATAAATTTAACTTAAATTTAACTGTTAAATTATAATCTTAATCTTTTTTTTATAAGAATTCTGAAATAGTTATTTACCTAACAAGTTCGGAAACTTAATTTTCCCGCATGAGCACTTTGTTTGCATTTAGTGGGAATGCAGGAAAATTCTTTCCGAAAGAGTTAGGTACAATATTTTTTGTAACGAATATCGAAATAAAAAAAATTAAGTAACTTAGTTTTTTTTTTTTTTTTTTAATGGTGGGTTGGTAACATGAACTTTTTTAAAATTATTAACAAAAATTGTTAAAATAAGTGAGAGCGAAGAATGTATGTGTACCCCTTCCGAAGTACAACAATGTGCCAAAGAGACCGTTTGGCGTCTGCTGCCCGAGAAAAGTCGCGAACGGTATGAACGCACTTATCAAAAATTGATTGACTGATGTCCTCAAAAAGTCGCAATACCAACCGTATAACGCAAATATCCCTAGCCGCCAGCGGAAACTAAAAAACACCGCGGTGCGGGAAAACCGTTTTTCCGTGCATCGGGATTAAGCGGAAAAATTCTGTTTCCGTACGATGAGTACTAAAAAGTAGATTTATGTTGCTATAATCACGATTTCGTGTTGATTATTATCAGTTCATGACTGTTTTAAGTTTTTATTTTAGTAATTTTGTAAAAGATTATTAAATTATTGATTTAGTTACAATTATGCATTTCTATGACTCGGAAGTCGAGGAGAATAACAAATTTTCTAGTACTTTATGAGCGCGAACAATTTTCTGACAACGAAATCAAATACGATCGAAATGTGATTCTTTTAATAGAGTCACCCGACATGTTAATTGATCAATCTTCCTATAAATTCACACTAAAACCCGAAGAAATGAGCTACTCCTGATAAGTAAAAAACTAAATAAACCACAGCACTTGCCATGTTTCTTATGTAATTAATTGCGGTGATACTTGTCAATTTTAATTGTCATTTTAGTCGCAGATAAACCTTGGTTAGGTTTGGAAATGACAATCACGCAAATTTTATTTAAAAAAAATAATCTTACGTTTTATTGCGCGCATTTGCCCCCTGTCCGCAAATAAGTTAAGGTTTTGTTCTTCTTGGTCTGTCATCCTTACCACCGGCAAGATAAAGACGGCGCCTATTTCGTCTTCCATCGGAAAGAGAAAGCGAGACCTCGAAAGCTCACACGCGAACGAAATAAATTTCAGTTTTCAGTTCTTGAGCAGCTGCCTAGTTGGTAGGGCGTTGTTGGTTCAACTCCGACCGCTCGTGTTCAGTGCGTGTTCATCGCAAACCTTCCTTTCGATCGAGTTTTTTTCTTGAACAATAATATTTTTTCCGGTTAAAGCACAGCTGTTATTAAACATGTAATAGGACATAATTTATTTATAATTACATATTTGTTTGATCTAACTGGCGCCGCGGTATGTGCTTCCTAAACACGAGCTTGTTTGAAAAGTTTTAAAATAAACATTCTGAAGGGGTTCGAAAAGACATTACACAGTGTCTTAAAGTGTGTTAAACGAACATGTTTGAGAGTAAAGACAAAAATCCAGTGAACAGGACAATTTTAGCGTGGATTATTGGAAGTTTAACGAGTTCGATGTCTTCCTTTGCATATTCGCTAGAAACAGAAGAACCAATCACCGTAAATAAAGTTAGGACGGCACAGCCTTGGCTTCGCTTTTCCACAGGTAATTTATCAATATTATTGTTTATATTGATTGGGTGATGGTTCGATGAACCGACACGAGTACCGAGTTCCCATCGGCTAAGATAATTAAAAAAAATGTTTATATTCCTACGTGAGTCTCCGCAAGAAATGGCCACAAAAATCATCAAATTTCAAGACAGTTCCACATTCTTGTTCCATAACGGTACAAATTACGTGAAACAAATACATCACTCTCAACAATCACTTGATTATCTGAATCAATGTCGTATTTGAATTATAGCGGTGATTTTTATGCCGGCAATTGACGGCAAGTGGAGAATGAGGAAATGTCATCATTCTCTGAACATATTGTACTCAGTGCCAAATTATGAACGAATAAAATTATCGCTAAATCATCTCGAATGATTGGCAATTGCGGCATGCTTCTTTGAACATGTATTCAAAAGGAGTACTTATGTAACTAATGCGAAGTAGTTTGTGAAAAAATCGAGATAATTAAGGCCAGTTGGAATTTGGTACAATTTGAAATGCATCCATTAGAAATGACGCAAGATGAGATGGTAATGGTTCTGGTTCTATCTACATGGAAGTTTGCAACTTGCAAGCCATGGACTACCGTTAAATAAAAATGTAACGTGTGAAAATTATAGACAGTTACTTGGATTGTGTTAATAACTATATAATTTTGTTGGAAAAGTAAACACAAGAAAGCTAACGTAAATGTTCAATTAGTTTTGTTTCATGTTACTAATTCCCAGTGCTTTTATGAGAAGAAAGTATAATTTGTCATTCTTGGTAATTGCTGTCCGATAAACTTGGATTCACTTGTAAAAACTCGCCAAGTTCTGCTTTCAAAGCAAAACGACACGAAAAAATCGAATCAGAGGTTTAAAATTTTCAAAAAAATATTTTAAATAAATTAGAATAGTTCCTTCAAAAAAAAATATTTTTTTTTACCAAAAAATTGCACCTATAACACGAGCCTAGATATTTATATTTAAAAATTTGAGGACCAGTATCTAAAAAAATGAATTCTCTAAGAATTTAATGATCTAGAATTTTAACAATTTTAACTCAAAACCTGGGATTTGAAAAAAATAAAATCTAGGTCTAGAATGTGAGAACTAAAAGAGTATGGTTCTAGATCTGCTATGGATCTAAAATGTGCAGACCTTGAAAATAAATGTGAAAATTTAGAATGTGATATTTTTAATCAGAATCTTAGAATCAGCATTTCTGGTATGAGAATCCAGAAACCTAAAAATTTAAGATCTTAGAATCAAAATATGCATAATTTAAATTTACCTGAATTAGAGTATACATTTCAAAAAAAAAGTAACTTGTAGAATCTGAAAATCTTGAGATAAACATGAGATTTAAGAACCAGATATGTGATACTTTGATAATAAAATTCTCAAATTTAGAATTTAAAGAGCCAAAATTTAATATTGGGAATGTATCGAATTTGAAAGTGCTCAATCTAAAAACACAAAATTCTAGAAAATAATTATAATTTGAAGTAACAGTATCCAGAATTCAGAATTTTAGAGTCATGTAAAATGTCAATATAACATTTAGAACCTTTAATTCTAGAATTTTAAAAAACTATCTGAAAATGTGAAAATCATGATTTTAGGATTCTAAAATATAAAAATCTAGAATTTGAAGGCATAGCATCTAAAAATTGTCCAATCGAGGCATCCAACAATCTAGAATTTAAAGCACTAAAACTTTAAAAGTTATCCCAGAAAAATCAAAATTTTGGTGCTTTCAAATCTAATTTAAAAAAAAAATCAAGCACAGATTTGAAATCACAATAGAATGGAATTCAAGTAAAAAATAAAAAAAAGTAGTTAACCAAAAAGCTGTTAATTATTATTCAATTATCAACTTTGGTGTGCGGGTTAAATATTTTTTTTAAATTTTTTTAGAAACGCCAAGTTTTGGATCTAAGAAATTTTCATTGGGAATTCAAGTATGTATTATAACAAAACACGACACAATTTGTAAATTGTTGTGTAAATAAGTCTAATGGTATAGAATTACAGTTCACACTAATTTACTCACTAATTTCCCACTTTAACTTCAGTTGATTCCATATGAATGGTTAAAACCATAATCAATTAGAAATAAATTAATCAGCAATTACCGCAATGAAACACACTTCAGAGATATCACATCCCAGTTTGTATTAATTATCGTAAATTAATTCCTCGTCTTGACTTCTCTCGAAACATTTTTAGAATTTTTAACATTGTAATTTTCCAGGAATTGTTATTCTGATTACAACTTGCTTGCAATTATTATCAAGACAAAAATAATGCACCGACAAAGCATTTCCGTCGTGACTAATGTTTTGAAAGTTTGGCTGACATTATTGAACTTTTTAACATTTCCGAAGGCTGTCTGGTGCCAGACAAAAGTATTTAGGCGCCGCTACGGCGTTATTTGCACGTCTGCAATGCGTCACCAATTTCCTTCTCTATTTAAAAGAAACGCTTTGTTTTGATTGAGATTAGAGACACATTTTTAATAGATAGCCTGTTGAAATAGGATCAATGTCTTCTGGCTATTTACATTTACAATAACAGTAGTAATAATTGGTATCAAATTCCATAGAAACTGGAATGATAACGATTGGTATTCCTTTCTAATAAATTATTCGATAAGAAATCTATGACAAGTTATTCCAGTTGGTGTCTTGTGCAGTTTTTAATAAAAGTTATGTGGTAATAGCTAGTTTGAGTTTGATTTTTATCTGATTGCACAAAAATGTAAAGCGAAACCGAAATCAATCAATCGGTATAGGAAATATATTTATTACTATTAAGTATTAGTTCTATTAAGTAGTACAAAATGCAATGTTAACGCTATCGTAATTGATTATTCGCTTTTAAACATTAACCACAAGCAGACACAACATGTTAGTTAACGTCTGTAAAAATACTCATTTTATTATTCTCTGTAGTCAGTGTGCAAGTCTAAATTACTTCCACGTTTTGCGTCATAAATAAAAACTAATTTGGCTGAAGCAATTTTTCTTTCACATATCAAGTCGCGTCGCTTTTAGACGCCTATATTTTTAATCTTCTCTGAAAGCAAAGCGTCTTAAACCGCTTAGAAATTGCAGTCATTATTGCAAAACAACAGGTGATTAAAATCAATCCAAATTTTGTTTACGTCATTATTATTATTAGAGTTTGTGCTAATAACCACTCATTTTATTTATTTTCTTGTTTTTTATGGTTTACATAACAGGCCTAGCGTTTGTTAAGCCAACAAGTTGGTATTATTGCCTATTAAAATTTTATAGTAATAACACTTGCAATATCCTTTTACCTTAAGAGGAATTTGAAGATCTCCTTAAAACGATAGTGTTTATAAAAAATGTCATTACCTTTCTTCTGTCTCTATGATAGAGCTTGTTAATTATGGTTGAAAAATTAATAATAACCCGTTTCTGTAATTACCGGTGTAGTGGACTATTAGAAGCTTAAATCTTGTTTATCTGGATATGCAAATCTGACATTGTTGGCTCAACACAAATCTTTAAGATAATCTCCAGTTTGAGGTCTTTCAGCTGCTAAGTTTTTTTAATTTCTATAGTTACGCAATGAAAATTAAAATCCAGGTGGTTGGTAACACAGCAATAGTTAATCTAATTAGGATTAATTTGAATCTACCCAAATCATTAATTAGTGTGTAATTATTTATTTTTAAGACCTGTTTTAGTGTTTGTTGGAACTCGAAGTTTTGTCCGATTTTGCAATTTCAGGAATTTCTTATCTTAATTTTTTGTTCTGGATGTAAATCCCAAAAAAAAATCTATAAAATTATTTGAAAAAAAATTCGGCGTCAGGTTTTTTATATAAAATTCAAAAATGTTGATTCCGGTTTTAATTTTGGAGGAAAAAGTGAATAAATCATCGAGCTTGAATTGCAAAGAGTAATCAGGAGCCTTTCAGTCAAAAGTTGGTACGTTTTGTTAAAATAAAAAAAAATTGAGTCTTTTTCAATAAAACTCCAATTTGGGAGTTTCTTCAAAAAAATCAGTTTATGAAGTTGCTGGAACACAAACGCAAAAAATTAAAAAAGGAAATTTTTAAGAGAAATTTTTGACACGAAATTTGAAATAATGAAACTCGAACTTTTTCAGGAGACATTTTTTTTTACTCTGTTACATTCGATGCATTTTCAATAAACACAAAACTAAAGTCAAACAAATTTTGAAATTAAATTGGTAACTTAATTAAAACTGAAAATTTGCAGGAAAATTATAATTATTAAAAAATGGAAATAGATCACACATAGAAAATAAAAATAAACCATCACCATTACAGGTGAATTTTAGTTAACATAAGTCAATCAAAATAGCGTTATAAAGCAGATTTGGTGAATTGAACAAATTCAAACACGACTGAAACTTTTTCTTTCAAAAACTTTTCAGAAGCTTGCAGTCCTCGTCCATTGGTTTGTTTAAAAAAAGCTGCAAAATTGCTGTGACACCAACAAGCACCAACCCAACAATTATAAAACTTTAAAAAAAAATTAATCAATAATTTATTTGTGCCCATAAAATGCAATTTTTATCAGTATAAAAACCCATAGATGGTGCACATCATAAATTCGATCAGTTTCGGTCATTTTCCTCACTACAAGTGGATTTTTTATTACAATCTTCCCAGAAGTGTTTTTGGCTCCGACGCAACAGTAAAACCCAGTTACTCACTTTCTAAAATATTGTTCGTTGCTGCCATTAAGATAAAGAAACTGCCCAATTAAATTATTATTAGACAAAACCTCGTAAAATCGCATGAGAGGTGGTCTTAAGTCATTATAAAATTTAAGAATCTCGAGTACGTAAAACGTAACATCGTCATTATGACGAAGTTAAAGTGTACATCAACAAATTAACATGTTCGTGTTACATTGCACGCCATTACCAGACTTCGTTTAGAATGTTTACTTAAAAAGAAAGACTACACACTGTTATTAAAACGAAAAAACAAACTTTGAAACGTTTTAGAAGGATGTTTAGCAACACCGTTTAACAAACAAAAAATGGGTAGTCAATAAGATAGGTGTTCTACCTTATTTGTCCCATTGTGGTAAGAGCTAAATATCTTTGACAACAGGAGGAAAGTTGTCTGGGACATGATCCATTACTGAATTAAAGCTGTTTAGTCTGTTAACTGGAGGTTATTTATGGATATCTAGATGAAAGCGCCCGCAAAAAGGTTTCATATCTGAAGCTTGGGCCTAAGTAGATATTCCACTTAGAAGTAAAGTGTGTTTTGTGTTGCGATAAACGAAATGCTTAATAAAACAGGAATCCAGAGACTAATTATAAAAGACGAACTTCACCGGATACACTAGACTCAGATAAAGTCACCGGCACCACTTAAGCTGACACACAGAAGTACTTCGTGGCAGACGTTTCATTTTTGACTCTGGCGCCACTAGTCCGCTCTCTTTCTAACTTTCAAGGAAGTTGTAACTGTGTAAGTGAGCCGACATGCTATTTTATGGTTGGGTGCACACTTTTCCGTTTTTTCCGCCTCCTGCATTGTGGCTGCGTAAATTCCCATGCTTCGCACAAAATTTGTAAAAACAATTAATCTTTATATAGCAGAATAATTGATCAGTATTATTAGCGAACTCTTTGTCTCTGTCTCTGTGTAATTTGGCATGCTAATCATGGACATTTATATGCAATCACAGTTAGTTGCATGCCTTTATTATTGATGAATTTTTATTAGCTACGATTCCTACATACTATATTTTCCCATCCCATGTTTTAAACATTTTTCGAATGTGAAAATATGCAAGTGGGTCGTTACAGCTTACCACTCACGTGTGGGTTTTTCATTTGCATTAATTTATTTTTACAGGAAGTTGGTTCCTGCTGGAAAAATAATAAAAGGGGTGACTGTGCAATTTTGGTTCTTAACGAGTTTTTGATAATGTACGGGGACCCCCCATGAAGACAAGAGCATGATGGGTAATTTTCATGCGACCATCAGCTTCATTAATCTTGCGCCGGTAATAATAATAATTATAAATTTACTTTGTTTTTCATCATCGCGATTTCGTGGGTTAATTTTTCCATCTGTTGCTACAGCGACAAAGATGATGTTTACTTTTTAATTTTATGATTTATTAGTCTTAGCCCTGTGTTAATTAATTATTGTTATTTATTGCTGATAGTGATACCCTGTGACATTATAGGCCTTTGTTCTCCCATGTCATAATAATGTTGTGACTATAAATGTCAGGCTACATATTGAATTTGATTCAGGATATAATTCAAATTCTGTTCCTTCTCACATTAATGATATTCTTCGCTGGCTCTGGCCTTCGGAGTTCTCTAAAAGGAAGAAACATTCATAACAATTTTATTGATATTATCTATCCATACTTTATTATAACAGCAAAAACATTTAATTACATTATGGTGGATTAATAGGAGAATTTTATTTTTATTTCTACATGCTTTCAGGAATTGTTCATGCTTTAATGACTGTATTGTCCACGGGTTGCTTGTCAAGGAATTGAAAATATGTCTATACTAACAAATAATTGTCTGCAAACATGTTTCTTCAATTTTATTTACAGCCGTCCAAAATCGATCGATTTAAAAGAATCAAAAATTTTACTTTCTGATATCAACAGCAGACTTTTTATGATGAAATATCTAGAAATTTTCTTATAACCAAAAAAATAAAGCGTTTTCGTCTTTGGATTTTGCATTTACAAGGAATAAAAAATAAACTAAAGAATTTTAAAAAGTGCAAAAATTTATAGAAAAACTCCAAAAATCGATAGATGCAAACCATGCAAAAAAGTTTGCAACCTGTACAGAGATTTAAAGTTATGTAGACGAATTTTAAATTTTTCTTTACCTTCATAATTTGAAGAATTCAATGAATTTAAAAATTTCGAGGGATTATTAAATGATTTTTTATTTCTTTCATAATTACGTTTTGGATTTTTAAGCTTTCTAGAATTCCTCTTCAGTCTATAAGAATTTTTAAAATTTCCAAATACAAAGTTAACTTTTTAAAAGAATTTATCTGTGCTTAAAGAATATAATATGATTTTCAGTTTGAAAATAGTTTTCAAAAATTTCAAGAACTTTTTTACCAATTTTTAAAATTTTTGTGATTAATATAAAATTATTGGATTATGTGCTTCTTTAAGGTTTTTAAGTTACCTACATTTATACTCATTACTATTATTTGGAATTTTTGTGTTTTTATTATGGGTAAAAAGTTTAAAAAATGAAATTTTTAAACATTTGTTGGCGTTTTAGATGTTTAAATTATGTGATATCAGTGGGATGGTTAATTTTTTTAGACAATTAACATTGTCTAATAATATTTAAAACATTTTTGAATTGTAATATATTTAGAACCGTAAAAATATAGATATTTTTTAACATTTATGAATTTAAAAGAAAAAAAAAGTATACTTATATTTCTTCTACGCGATTGTCTCAAATGAAACTTTGGATACCTTTGCTTCAAGTTTATTGAATTTTTTGGATTTTTTGAATACTTCTGTGCTTTTCGATTCTTTGGATGTATTACATTATTTTGTTTTTTTTTATATATTTTTGGAATTATTTAGAATTTTTAAATTGCTTTACATTTCTAAATTTTTGTATTCGTTTGAAATTGTTAATTTATTTGTACTCTGGATTTTTGGGATCTTGCAATTTAAAATTGCACCTTTTTAATGCTTGAACTTTCTAATTTGTAGGTTTGTTTTTCAAATTTTTATAATTTTCTGACAGATTTTCTTAAATTATTCAGATGCTTTAGACGCTTAAACCAAAATTAATAGAAAATTTAATCTATGTAGATTTTCTGATCCAAATCCAAATAATATACAAAAGTCAAAAAATCTAAATAATTAATTTAGCAGAGAGTATCCAAATTCTAAAGGATGTGGAGAATACAGAAAATCTGCAAATTTAAAAAATTACGAAAATTCGGGTGATAATTTGTAAAATCTAAATTCAAAGATCAAAACGAACTAAAATTTTAAATAGCGCAATGTTTCTAAGAAATCCAGAGATATTTAGCACTAATTTAGTACGTGTGATCATTTTTTCGTTGCATATATTTCGTTCTTTATTTATAACTGTTAGTTTTTTGTAAATTTAGTATATTTAAAACGGACTTATTCTCGATTTTAAAACGAGAAAATAAGGCTAAATTTCTCCTAAAGCGCAAGATGACCAATTATTTAATAAATTAATTGGCAAATCAATAACACAAAGTTCAATCAAATATTTTAAAAAGTCATGGTGGTTGCTTCAAAAGTTGAGCAATAAAATGCACATTAACTGTATGCTCATAAACATAAATTACGTGAAAAAATGACCGTACATTTACTGCATGAAACTTTGGCAGAGTGAAAAATGAGTGTTACCACTTGTTAAAAAAAGATATATAACGGCTCAACTAACACATTAAAGTTGTCAAAACAAGTGATGCATATACTATCCACGTGGGTGGAATTTAAAAACCGTCTTGGCATAATAAACTGAAATAATTGAAATATTTGCCTTATCGGAATAATTGTGATTTGTTCAATGCGTTAGAAAACCTGCTTGTAACTCGAAGAATCCAGTCAGTCTCGTTTTCGTGCAAAATTTTTAAAGACGTGGTATTTGAATCCAATTAGATCCCATTACTCAACAAGAGATTTTTCGTGGTCATTATTAGTAAGGAAAGTAGGATCTCGGTTGATTGGCTGCATGCATTCCAAACGTTAATTAAATTTGTCCTTTCGAAAAAGTAAATATGGATATTTAGATTCCACGGTCGTTTTTCGATCTCTATTGATTATAATAATGACCTCATTAACGATGAGGTAATTGCATGAGTGTATTTTACGGGAGCGACGCAATTAATTTGGGAGCTTTGTAATGGCTATGGAAAAAAGCCGCAATCGCTCAAACAGGTTGTATTGAAAAAACCACTTTCTACAGTGACTTCATAAAGAGACACGTACCGCTGCCTTACAACAGCCATAAATTATTTGTCTTTATATCATTATCTACGGTTCTTCATTCTTAAAAAGCATCCATTATTTGAGTTACCTGTCTAAGTGCTTTACCTTGTTGGAGATAACTGTGGTTTTTGCTTATCTTGGGTCTCATGGGCGCTCCATCGATGCATACCTTCGATCTGGTTCGTCTGCGTTGGTTCTCTTTTTCGTTTTGTTTCACCAAATTAAACTTTAGGTACATAACTGAAATAACAGCGGAATTCTCGAAATAAATCGCCAATAGCACATCTAATTATCTCAGAACAATTCCCACAGAAAAGAAGCAATTTCACCTAATTCGAAGAGGAAAAAATTACACATATGAACGCACAATAACAATCTAAACGAAAGGAACCGCGTGGATGCTGGATTATTATTAACTAATTATAATTTAGTTTAATTATGTTTAACGAGTAACCTAAGGGAGACCGGTCCAAACATGCTTTTACGTCCAGGTAAATAATAGCATAGGTAGAACGCTGTACCTTTGTTCAGGTATGGCTGCGAAATTACAGGGGAGCCACCCGCCTCGAACTCCGGCTCAAAGTAAACACGACCGACTGAGAAAAAACTGTCTCGAAATCGAAATTCCTAAAACAATGATCGATTATTGTTAATGAACAGGCGGTGACGAAGCGACTTTTAAACAAGCCATTATAAACACTCGAGAGGGTAAATTGGATATTCTTAGGCACACATCTTGAATATACATGATGGTGCAGAAAAAAATAATTAAGCGAGTGTCACAAACGGAAAAAATATCTAATTCTTTCAATACCTTTTGCTTCATTGAGATATTTCATACAGCAGTTGCCCCGTCACATGTTGCAATCCAGCAGTTATTCCTCTTGAAAACAGTTTTTTCTTCTTCAACAATTGTCGAGACAAAAAGAAAAGTGTAAACCGATGTAAGTTCGTTTCCGTTTTTTATGCATGGAAACTGTTTTTAAAAACTTACGATGTGTATTTTTAGTTTTAAATAATTAAAGTGTTAACGATGAGATTATAACATTTTTTAGTGTTTTAATTATTTTAGAGTTTATCCTAAATGGGTTTAGGCTACTATTAAAGAGCGAGTTATTGCGTGTCTAACATCATTAAATGAGAATGTTTAATGTAAAATGCTTGACACATTTGGTCCAAACGGGATTGGAAATATTTCCTGATTTTCTACAGGGCCGGCTTAAGACACGACCGGTGCAATCAAACAGCTCGTTCGGTTGATATATTTTCCATTTTTTAGTCAGAAGTTGAGACATTTTGGAAGGAAAGTTGTATTTTAAAGAATTACTGAATTTCACAAATTTTGTTTAAAAATTTTGGATCTATAATCTTGGATTAACTGATTTTTTTTATTTAAAGACACAAAGAACCACATTAGGAGAGATTCTTGTTTTTTGTATGACAGATTCTCAAATTTTGAGAATTCAAGTGGTATTTTTTTAAACATGAATTTCTCAAGTGCAAAATTTTATTTTAATATTTTTTTAAACATTTTTTCAAGACTAACTTTTTGTATTTTTAGTGTTAAAATTCGTTCTTTACCTAATATAGAATTTTTAAGTTTTTAAATTCTTAAAATTTGGTTTTTAAGATTTTGTATTGTAAGAAGCTAAATCAAAAATTACAAAATTATCAGTTTTAGACTGTTTAGAATAGTGAAATCTTGGGAGTTTTTTGATATCTTGCTTTTCATATATTTATAAGTTTTTTACAATATTTTAATATTTCCTCTACTATACTTAACGTTTCCTATCCTTTATTATTGAATAATTTAAATAAATTTGAAGATGATTTTCAAAATGTTTAAGATTTTTGAATTTTAGCTATTTAGAGCCTCTTAAATCTTTTTAATTTAAAAAATTAGGGTTTTTATAATTTTTGCCTTCTCAATTCTTGAGGGTTAGTATTTAGTAAATTCCAAAGAATTCTAAAAGACAAAATAACAGACCAAGTGATCCGAGGAATAGAAAGTATTCAGATGATAGGTAATAGAAAAAAGTCAGGGGGATCCAAAGAATCTAGTTAATGCAAAAAACACCAAGAACTCTACGAAGAAGATGTATGTTACATTTTTTATTTAATTTTTCTTTTTGTAAAGCGCTTTACATTTTTCGTTTCATCTATTGGTTTTCTGTTACCGTAATCCATTCTTGGCGCAAGTTACCATCACCTTACACTGCCTGAACCTACAAAAGTCTTACAGTTTCTTTGTTCTCTTGAGTTATATGACATCTAGAAGAAAAATCTAGAGGATCTATAGAAAGTTTAGAATTTAAAGAGTCATTTCGAGTTTTCAAATAATAAAAAAACTAGACAGAATTTAAACCATCAAGATGATCTAAGACAGTAAAGAAATCCAAAGAAACTAGATGATCCAAGAGAATCTCTCTGAAAAAACGTGTAGAAAATTTTGAGCATTGTGGGAATCCTGAGTAAAGTCTTATTAAAAACTCAAAACTCAATAAATCAAAAGAATTTAAAAATTGCGTCTAAGAGATACAATTTGTCTAGATAACATAAAAAAATTGTTTATCTACCTAACTTCTAATTTTTATAAAAAATCGAAATATTAGAACGAATTTTATTTTAAAATTATTTTTTTAATTGTGATATTAAGATAGCTTTTATTAGAAACCTTAAATTTTTTAATATTTTTGTATATATTCACTGCTCAAAATCACATTTCCACGAAATTTTGGATTCTTTTTTTTAGATACATCTAATATTTTAGTAAGTTAGAAAGTGGAAATTGCTAATTCTTTTTATCTTATAGTAGTTGTGTCCCTTCAAAAGCTTAAACATTATTATCAAAACAAAACATGTAGCTTAATAAATTTTATAGCCTCAATAATAAATCACGATTTTAATAATTTTTTGTTATTGTTTCAAGATCATTAAAATCTGAATTTATTTTAACAACTTCTGTTTTTTGGTCAAGTCTCAATTTTATAATAAAAAAATAAGCAAAGAAAATACGAACAGAAATATTGCAGCATTGTCTGAACAGGTGCACAAAAATTAATTTGGGATAGAGTACTCAATTTTCTAAGACAGTTGCGATACGGTTGATAAAAGAATCATTTCAGATAGCCGAATATTATATATTGCTTTAATAAAATCGGACATGCTTCTTGTATTGTGAACACATTAAGACAATAGCCGTTCATTTTATGGCACGCAAATTTCTTATCTTTTTATAAATCAACTTAGTTTAATTATTATTATTCCACAATTAGAATTTGAATGGCATTTAAATAGAAGACATTTGTTTACATGAAATTACTGTAGAAATAAAAGCCGTTTGCATTTTCAACTGGTAATGGCGTAACTTAAAATAGTCCAAGTGTTTACGATTGGTCTACGTGCAGTTGGAGGATTTGTGATGTTATTACTGAGGTAAATTGGTTGAAAACGCTATGGTCAGATATAATTGGACTATGAATTATGCATTGACATTTGGAAAGGCTTGTAAGAGTTGTCAATACAGCAATCTTGATCCGACAGTTTGCAGTTCACTAAGACTTTATTCCCCAGTCTTAGATACCAAAGTTTTAAAAATACTTGCTCGGCTACAACTTCTTCAACCACCGATTTGTTGACATGCATTCTCAAGCTTGTATTGTCAAAATCAACTACCATTTCCACTTAAAAACCGCCCAATTAGTCTCGTCATTCCGTTTGCCTCCTCAATAATTCATCGGTAAACTTAGGGTGAACAAACTACGACAACTTACCTGTCCTACCCTTGTTTTTCCGTTTACATTATTTGAATTTATTGCAGTCCGGTCTACTTGAGGACCAACCCTAGTTTTACCATCAGACTCGGCGCCACTTAACCATTATGTGCAATCAAAGTTGGTCTGCTGTGCAATTACCTTACCTGCACGCAAAGTCATCAGAGCAAAACTATAATTTACGATTGTTAAATTACGTCCGGAATGTCCTTCCTCTGTCAATGAATTTAGGACGTTTTTTAAGATGGGACCGACGAAATACCTACATTCCGCTGATTTATTGCGGCCATTTGGCGGTATTCTGTAATTTTACAGGTGGTCGTCGGGATTGTCTGGAGACATTCTTTTCAGACTTGGAATTTGGGAGGTTATTTTCACTGTTTTTATTTGCAAATTGAGTTGTGCGCATTTTTCAAAAACTTTGGTTCAGTGTAGACTTTGCAATTTTTTGCTATAATAAAAAATATGCTATTTTATTACGTTAGATAGAATCGAGTTCTGACACGGTGTCATTAAGTGTATTTTTATAATGGCTAATTGAGGTCGTTTTTGCGTAGACTACGCATTAAATGAGGCATTCAGAAGATCATGACAATTATTTCAACAAATTGCGTCGTGAAAAATGTCCTAAAAACTCATTCGTTTAATGGAAATTGTCAGTCCCGCAATTAATGATAATCTCACACAAATTATCTTAATCCCTTGTAGCTCAATAAAACGCTAATGAGGGGTTGACATTTTTTGATTACTTGAAGAAAGAAGCTCCACTATCTAAACCTGTTTCAACGACGCGTAGCGATACAAACTCTGATCTAGAGGTAAATTTGTGACTTAACAGAAACATTTTATTTATGAAAATTTTAATATTATAATAACCTGAAACCACTGTTAATTGTGATTCAGTTCTGAAAATATGATTGCGGTAATGTCTACGGTGTTTATTAAATACCGTTGTATGATGTAACTGAAACAGTGAAATATTTTTAGAATTAAAAAGACAGAAGGTCAGAACAATCTCTCTCTTCTGATGGAAGTGCGAATCAAAGACCGGTGGAATCTCGTTTTGTAACAAATCTTTAACAACGTTGTAATGTGTTTGTTTTTAAAAATTTATTATGACATTTAAACCAAACTTTTTTTTTCCAAATAATGCACATTATTATAAAAAAAATTAATTCAAAAAATGTAATTAAATTTGAATATTATCATGCAAGGTTAAACAATACAAACGAAAATTATTGGACCGTCACAATTTTCATTTTGTGAAGAATTTTGAGAATTACGAATAAATCGTAAAATTTATAGAATTTCTTGGGAGTATAAAGCATTTGAAATATCTCAAAAATTTTCAAACTAAAAAATCCTCGTATTTTTCAAGGTGCTTTGAGGACCCTTTCGTTTTGCGATTCAAGAAAAAATTCAAAAATCTGTAATCGTTTGACAGTGATCCTAGCTTCCAAAGAACCTTAGAAAACCGCCAAAGATATTAAAATTTGTCAAGATTTTCAGCTTCTCAAATATGGCAGACTTCTTGAAAATCATCAAAGCCACAATATTCGTAAAATTAAAAGAAGCTAAATTTGTTCTTTTCTTGAGAACATTGATTTTTGCAACAGCATTAAAATTTCTAAAAATTCCCTAAAACTGGTCCAAAATTTTAAATATTCAAAAATGTTATACTTCGGTGCTTCCAAAAAGGAAAATTTTCTCGTCAGTTGTAGTGAAATTGCATATTTCTAAATTTGTAGATTCCCCAAAACTTCTGGAATTCTCAAGTTTCCCTTTCTAAAAATTTAAATTTTTAGACAACCTTAAATAAAATATTTCTCAATGTTTTTGAAGCTTTATTGAAATTTAATTGATTTTAGGAAATGCCATCTATCGAAATGAAAAACCGATCTATATTATAAAAGTTTTCTAATCTAACTCTTTAATTTTGAAAAAAAATTACGTTGAAAAATTGGCTTCAGGATTTCAAAATCAAAGGGCTCTAAAATGGGAACAATTTTCTGGAATCTTTCTGTCACCTCAAACATTTTAAAAATCTCCATATTCTCTTCAATAATCTTAAAAAATCGAGCTGAAATCGAATCGAATTTAAATATGGAATGCCATAGATCTATAAAAATTAGAAATATTTCTGAAATCGATAATGGACGTCTTTAAAATCCCTGAAAGTCATAGAACTTTCAATATTTTTGTATTATAATGAATTTTAAGAATCGTAGTTCTCGTAAACAAATCATCAAATTTATTGAATTTTTGTAATTCTGAAAATAATCCTAAAGGTCTCCAAAACTTCAAAAAATCCGTATCGTTTGCAAATTTTCCAGACCTTTTGGAGCTCTTAAAAATCATTTTAAATATTTAAAGAAAATAAAATTTCGCAATCATTTCAATAATTTCCAAAATGTTTTGAATTCTAGAGAATTTTGATAATGCCGATAATTTGTCAAAATATTTTGTATTTTAGAAATTGCGAAGCAAAATGGTAAATTTATATTTTTGAAATATTTTTTAATATTTTTTGAAATTTTTTAAGACTCATTAAAATCTAATTGATTTTAGATAATGCCAAAAATCTGTCAAAATTAAAAAGCCAATTCAATGTCTTTCAAATGTATCTATGCCTTCAAAATCTTCCGATTGAAATTTCTAATTTAAAAAAAAATCCACATTATGAAAAATTATCTTTAAGATTTTTAAATCAAAGGGAAAAGGAGGATAGTTTTCTAAAATTTTTCAGTTACTTCAAACATTTAAAAAATTTCCACATTCACCTCGATAACCTTGAAATCAAGCTGAAATTAAATCGAATTTAAATATGAAATGCCAAAGATCTATAAAAATCAGAAACTTCCAAAATCTCTCTTAAATCTACAATCGGATGCCCTAAGTCGTTAAAATCTTTGAAAATCATGGAATTTTCGATATTTTTGTAGTATGATGGATTTTAATTCTAACTTTTAAATAATTCATTCATTAAATTTATTAAATTTTTGTAATTCTGAAAATAATCCCAATGGCCTCCAAACTGTTTGGAGCTCAAAATTATTAGAAATATTTAAAGAGAAAAAATTCGTAATCGGTTCAATAATTTCCAAAATGTTTTGAATTCTAGTGAATTTTGATAATGTCGAAAATCTGTCAAAATCTTTTGTATTTTGGAAATTACGAATAAATCGAAAAATTTTTGAACCTTCAACAATATTTAAAGTGATCTGTGATCTCTTGGCTTTCAAAAATTAACGACTGCAGCATCTAAAAATCTACAGAATGCTTAAAATCAATTGTGAATTAAAGACCAGTGGAATCTCGTTTTGTCGTTACAAAATCTTTAACAACGTCGTAATGTTTTTTTTCCTAAAAATTTATTGTGACATTTAAACCTACCTTTTTCCCCAATTATTGCACAACATTATTAATTACTAATTAAGCTGGCCAACTAGTAATTTATTACACCGAGTTGGATTTATGGGAACAAAAAATGTCGATGTGTTTTTCTAAATATTTGCATTTTTCTCCCACAAATAAATCACAAGATTGAAATATCACGGTGATTACTAATAATTCCATATAAGTATTTTACGAGCAATGCCGCATAAATTTCAAATACGCTCCGCAATCAAAGTTTATATTCAAAAAGCAGAGACTGTAAAATCCAATTTATCAGCGATTATAAAACTGCGATTTTGTTAATCCGATTGGATACACTATTATACGAACAATTCAATGAAAACGATAACTACACAGAATCTATTATACCTTTTCTTAAAATACCTCGCCGCCCAGAACAAACGCATTTTGACATTTCAATTCATCATCGTAGATGGGTCGAGCCGGATCTCTTCAAAATTTTAGTCTGAAACGAGTTTCGAGTATTTTTAGATGTTATTAATTCCGCCCTAGAGCCATGTCACTACTTCTCGTCAATGCATGTAATTAAAATGTAACCGCGTAAGTATCTAAGTAAGATTTGCAATTTATTGCATTCATTAATGCATTTCCATGGCTGCTTATAGCGGTGAGAAAGGGGGAACTCACATGAGGTCTCCCACAGCGAGTGCACCAAACAAGATTATATTTTACGAGGATATAATGTGATTTTTTATTCCAGATAATGTGCGATGTTTCTGCAACCTGCCACAATGCGTGAGTACGGGGTATATGTGTATGTCCAGTGGAGGGGCTTGCTTCTCCAATATTTCGGACCATGTTGGGTACCATTCCAAGGATTATAGGGGACGACATGGATGTGTGGAACTTCTTAGAGACAAGTAAGTGACTTAAACACCCAGGAAAGGGGCGTTATTAATTTATTTTGAAAGAAATCTTATGCTTGGTCGTGCATGCTTACCTGGCGAACAAACATATAAAAAAAATGAAATGAAAATTGTAATCAAATAGTTCGTAAATAAATAAAAAAAAAGTACCTACAAATCAGTTTTTTGAGCAATTTTTTCACGGAATTTTGATAAAAATGTTTCTATGATCCTTAGATTCGCCAAAATGAAAATCTTTCAGGTCAGATAAAAATATTTTTTAAAGATATAAATTTCTCAAATCTGGAAACTTTTAAAATTATTTTTGAACTCACAAAATATCTAGGATCTCTGAATCTCTGAAAAATCTTCAAAATCTCTCTGAATGTAGGTGAAATGGCTAAAATCTTTAGATCCCCACTATTTAAAAGATATAGAAAACTTTTATTGGTAATTTCGAAAACGCTTTAAAATCTAATTGATTTTAGGTAATACCAAAGATGTATCAAAATAAAAATGACGAATTCAATATCTTTCCATGTTCTAAACTTCAAAATTTTATAATCTGAATCTAAATCTCTAATTTTGAAAAACTCTAAAAGATAGAGAACTCCGTCCAGGATTTCAAAATGAAGAGCTCTCCATAAACTGACAAATTTCTGGAATCTATAAAATTTCAAACTTATCCAAAATATCCCCCACATTCATTTGTTATGATTTCAAAAATCGAATTAAATTTAGATATTATTATTATACAAGATCACAATTAGAAAAACTTTCAAAACTTTACTCAAACCTTCTAAAATTTCAGAAATTTATAGGATGTTCCAGATTTTCATATTGTAAAGAATTTTGAGAATTAGAAGTAAATCGTAAAATTTATCGAATTTTTGTGATTCTGAAAGTAATTTGTAAGTTTTGACTTGGGAGACATCTCAAATTTCTCCAAAATTTTCAAACTAAAAAATCTTCGTATTTTTCTCAAAAATCTATGAAAGTTTGACCGTGATCAATAAACTTTTAGTTTTAGGGAAAATGTAAATTTTACAGAATCTGTGGAATGTTTACAAATTTTCAAAAACTTACAAAACTCTCTAAATATATCAAAATTTCTTAAAAATCATCAAAACCTGCAATATAACTACTGAAAGTAGCTTAATCTGTAATTTTCTTGAGAACATCTAAATTCCTAAATTATGAACATTTTTCATAATTTTGTACCTTGTCAGCTTCCAGACGGCAAGATTTGCTCACCAATTTTTAAACCAAAAATCTAAAAACAGTCTTGAAAATTCCTTTTAGTAAATAAAATAATTCTCAACGTTTTTGAAGTCTTCAAATCAATTGATTTTTAGGTAATGCCAAAGATATATCAAAATTAAAAGGCCAATTCAATATGTTTAAAAATCTCTCAAATTCAAGAATCTATAAAATTTTCAAAGTTATCTCAAATATTCTCTTAAAGAGCTGCACATTTACCTTGATAACTTTGAAATAATGCAAAAATCAAATCGAGTTCGATAATGAAATGCCAAAAATGTATCAAAATCAGAAAAACTTCGTTCTTGAATCAATGAGTGTTTAATATTTCTGAAAGCAGTAGAATTTTCAATATTTTCGTATAGTGAAGAATTTCTGTAATTCTGAAAATGATTAGGGTACCTATTTACTTTTTCTTTAAGGATTTTTAAGAACTCCTGGAAATGCTTTAAACTTTTTAATAACTTCACTTTGAAAAATGTTTGGAATTCTCGTAAGAAAATTCTAAAATTAGATCAATTTCTGTACTTCTAAAACAAAGCCAAAAAACTGCAAAAAAAACTTTAGAATCATCGTGTCGTCTGCAAATTTTCCAGACTTTTGGAACTTCTCAAATTTAGTTCAAATATTTGCACTCTAATGAATTTTGATAATGCCAAAAATCTGTCAAAATTTCTTGTATTGTGGAATTAACGGATAAATTCAAAAATCGGCAAAGGTTCAACAATATATAAAGTGATCTGTAATCTGTTAGCTTTCATAAAATCTGAGACTTTGCAGCATCTAAAAATCTTGAGAATGTTTCACAATGGCACTAAAAATTTTGGATGTTAAATTTTGTCAGTGCCTCTAGAAAATTTTGTTTTTAGATTTCTTGGACAACAACACAAAGTAGCATTTGTGGCCTTCTGGAGCATCCCAATATTTAGATTTCTTTAAAGAAAATTTATCTCGTAATTTAGAAATTTTCGTTTAAATAATTTGGCTTATTTCTGAAATGTCTCACACATGAATATTGCACTCTATAATTAAATTAAAAATCAAAAAAAGAAAAATTAAATGGTCCAAATTGTCTTCTACTAAATTAACTTTACTGCAACGATCACGTGCTCGAAGGCGTGGTCATCCTCCTTTGTTTTGAGTACTATATACCCTCTTAGATTTATGACCCCATCTAAAGAATATATGAGCGTTCCAAGTATTTTTCACCCGAATATAAATATTTAGTGATCACACATTATCCGAAGAACATCTGGAATAAAATTCAAAGAATTCATCAGTAATCTTAGATGAACTCTTATTTTTAACCAAACTTGTATAAATTTCCATGGGAATTTCATTATAAAATTATCCCGATACCGACCGTCAGTTACGTAACGTAAAGAAAATATCTCTTTACAAATCGATGTCCCAGTTCGCGACAGGTTTCTCCGTGCACCTGTATCAATGTACGCAAACAAAAACCTCAGAATGCCGGACAGTTATCACGCCTCGATTATGTCTCCCTCTACAGATATAATCGAAGTTGATTTAAACGCCACAAGAAGTGCGTTAAAAATTCTTTCGTTCCTGTAATTTAATTGAGTCATAAACTCAAAATAAATTTTAGAAGTTTCATAAGCGATTTGCCAAAATTGTTGGGCCGATCAGAAATCCCGGTCACGTGTACTAATTATTTAATTATTCTAGTTTTTACGCGTGTGTTTAAACTGAAAGGAACGTCGGCACCGACGGCAAATTCATGACTTCTTAAGAGATTGCCTGTTCCACAGCTTGTTGTTTGACCTTATATCTAAATATAACCGTACTTTGCCTTCAATCCGGCGATTTCCTTCAGGAATTTATTAGTGCATCGCGGAGATTATTTCTGCGAGTGCCACTCTTCAGATTAACATAATTTATTTTTATTATTGTTTATTACGGTTACGTGTGTCATTTTATTCGTTTTGTTATAACAGCGCAGTGCATGTGTGTTATTAATGAGATCACTCTAATTTAATGCATTCCTCTTTTTTACAATAATCCACGTACTTACTTCCTACTGTTGCTAAAAGACGCTGCTAATTACATTCTTTCTTCGTACAGTTTACGTGTTTATGTGGTTATTAATACAGGAATTATTAATATAAACGTGTTTTTGTATAACAATTTACTGTTATTTCCTTCGTCACTTATTTTGTAAGTATAATGTGCTTATGCTGGATTAATTGCAAAGTACAGTAACGCGGATTCATACCAGGCACAAAAAACTTGATAATGTCTTATTTGTAGAGGAAATGAAAAACTCCTTGATTCTGTCTTTTCCGTTTTTTCGTTCATTTCGTCCTAAATTTATTCAACGCATTCTTATAGGAAATGCCCTATTATTTTGTAATCATCCACGTCCTTCAGGTGCTTATTACTTTGGCTCAACCCACTAAAATCATGAGGTAAATTTTGCAGATTAAATCAACAAGGATAACCGCCCTTGAAGATAATTTAAAACTTACTTCAGACCATTGTTGCATTAATTGGAAAATCGAGTGACTCAAAACTACATTAAAATTATTCTTTTTTTCTCTAATAATAATCAAGAAATGACATTGCTTTATCGATTTCAATTTATGGAAGTGTGAGTCAGAATACCAAGTTTCCATCCTAAGTGCAAAACCACGACACTTTTCTGAGTAGCGCTTAAAATTGCAGTTGATACGGTGGAATAATAGAACGACTTATTTCACGCTTTGGTTTTATTATTTAATATTAACTCATGTCTAATTAAAAACCTAATCAAACTTGTTGTGTATGTTGATATTGGGCGTATTGGGAAACTGTTAAACTTTTTATGCACTTTCAATTCTTGTGGTGGATTTCTGACCGCAAGGGAAGATTACCGGAAGGATAAAACAAAGAATAATAATATGGGTTAGTATGGGCGTGATTCGTTTGAATTGAAGCATGTTTTTTAAAGAGACTACAGTTACTTAGAAAAAATAATAAATAGTTTGTATTCAAATGCATTATAAAACATTTAATGGAAAAATTCTTCCGATGAAATTAAAGTTTTGATAAAAACGAATTTAAAAAAAAAAATACCTGGCTAGAGGTGTTTTAAAGTTCGCAGATCCGTTCAATGGCATCTTACCAAGAAATCATCACGGAACTTAAAAAAATCTAAAAAATTCTGTCTATCCTAAATTCGATTTTGGTATTTTTCTAAGCGTAAAGTTGGCAACGGATCACATTTTTTCCAGCTACACCTTTTTTTTATCCACTTTTAGGTAAAATTAAATTAAATGAATTTGTTTGAAATTCTTGCTAGTAAAATATAAATAATTTATGTTAAAAGTACAGCGTTAACATTTTTTTACTCAAAGCCATAGAAGTTTTCTACCTAGAGAAATTAAATATGAATTCTAAAAGTGGTTCAAAAAAATGCAAAAATCGAGGTACAAAAAAATATTAAGAATTCAAAAAACTAGATTCAAACTATTGAACAGGTCTAAAAGATGCAAACAACCTAAAAAATTCGAAATCAAATCAAAAGTGTGGCTGACCTAAAAAATTGGAAGCTTTAGAATGTCAAGTATAAAAACTTACAAATGATCTAGACAATCTAAAAATTCTATAGATGCAGCATACAAAGTCAAGAGGATCTAGAGTATATAAAAAAGTATACAAATATCTAAAGAAAAGAAGAATCTCAAAAAAACGAAAAAGAATGAATCTAAAGACTCTGGAAGGTCTAGAAAACTGCACAAAACCTGGAAGAGATATCGAAAATACAAAAAGACACAGGATCCATCGAGTCCTAGGCACCTAAACAATTCAAGAAATTCCAAAGTTAACAATTCTAAAAAGTATACTGTAGAAAATATAGAGGATTCACAGACTGTAAAAACTACAAAAAAATTCAAAACTTTCAAGATTTTGATTATCAGATTATGGAAAATTGTTCTTCAAAAATGAAGCTTTCCAAATTTGCCTTTCCCTGCTTCGTTTTAATTAAAAATGAGGGTCACTATGTAAATTTAGACTGTTTTAAACATGGGATCATTTTAATATGCATACAAAAATTCAGTAACGGATACTAACTATTGAAAAGTATTAAATTCACAAACTTGGCATGAAACCTAAGGATTCAAAATTCAAATCAAACCCAAAAAAAACCTTAGGAATTTCAAAAATTTTAAAGATCTGGCGAAACCCAAGAATTCAAAGTAAACCTGTAGAGTTTTTCTAATGGCCCAGACATTTAGCAAGTTGTAACCAAAATCTAAGGAATTTAGTCTCTAGATCTAGAAAATCTGAAACATACAAATCATTGCGTATAAAATCTACACCTTATAAATCAATATATAAAACCTTTCAACACCCTAAAAAAAAAAAAGAAAATCGATAGAATTTACAGACAATTGAAACTTTAGAGGATATACAAAACGTAGAAATTTATGTTTAAAAAAATTGATTATTTTTGAATAACCGAAAATTCGCTTCAATCAAATTTGGGATTTTTCCTTGGCAGTAATTTAAAAACGAAAAAAATTTTTTGCGACAAATCGAGAAAATTGAAATCAAAGTCTAAGGATCTGTTCAAGAAAAATTCAAACTGAAATTTTAAAGAAAAACAAAATATTCGAAAAATCCAACAAGACCTAAAACAAATTATAAAAACAATTTAAACAGTTTAAAAAATTTGTATGTTTTTAAAGCTTTAGAAAATCTGAAATATTGAAAAAAAATGTAGAAATAAAGACATTTATTGGGTCTAAAGGTTAAAAGATCTAAAGAAAAGAACAACTCAAAGAAAACAAAACTAACGAATCTGAACCAAATAAAACTAATAAAAAGGAAGCAAAACATCTAAAAAATCCAAGAAGATCCATAAAAGTACACAAAATATCAACATTATAAGAATTTGCAAAAGCATAGAAGCTTGAGGGTATTAAATAATTAGATGTAGCAAATCAGAAAAAATGAAAGAAATATTAAGATTACAAAGAATCTAATAATGTAAACAATTCAAGAAATCCAGAAGTTCTAAAAAAATAGTTTAGAAAATGTGAAGGACACAAAGAGAATCCAAAACTTTGTGTTATGAATAATCAACAATTTTTGTACAAACAAAACTTTCAATTTTCCTTGACAAAAACAAAAAATATAATATGTAACGAAACTTTTTTGACTCGTTCGCGCTTTCAATGTTGGCGGAAACAAAGCGAACCCACAACACAACCAGATTTCTTTACAGATTTAATTAAGATATAAAATAAACAAGATAACTCACGTCCATGACTTGGCACCATTTTTTACATTTAAGTAAATTCCTATTAGTACACATAATTATACCGTCTTTTTTTTGCAGAGACAGCCGAGCCCTCTGTGAAGTGAGCCACGACCTCGACACAAAACTCCACAAGAAAAAGTCTCTTGTTTGCTGCTACCATGACATGTGTAACCACGTGGACAGCCCCCTCACTAAAGATTTGATTAATAACACATTATTAGGTACGAGGATCTTCATTCTCTTAAAAAGTTTCTTCACTTTTAGTTTTTAGGGGAATCTCTGGATAGTGCGGAACATCATCCCAATATTGGCAATCTTCAGCAACCAATCGATTACACCAACTCTCAAGTTTGGTTCCGTGCTGCCACGATCGCAGTTCCGGTTTGCGGGGCTGTCATTCTTTTCATTTTGATCGCTTTGGCGGTCAAGATTCTGCGGAATGAGAATCAAAATTCCACTAGCCATAAGTTAGGGTAAGTTTAGTTGGAAGTGTGAGAATTGTGGGTTTGAAGATGTTTTTTAGGTCACCATTCGAGCACCATATGCCTTCTCAAAGCAAACATGGCTGTGACAAAGTAGACAATATTCTGCGAAAACCACATCAGAAATTGTTGTATAACTACCAAGCTGAAGACTTGCAAAGAATCCAAGTGCCTTTGCTTATACAAAATGAGATCGTGACCCATCAGAGCGGCAACAAAAACGAAACTAACGCTAAATTAAATTTAATGCAAGGAGAGAGTATGAACGGGAAATCAGCCGTGGTCCTAGACATTGAGAAAATCGCTCCGAAATGTTCCAAGAACTACTTAACTAATCATGTAAACAACGACAAGTGTATAGATATTAAGTTTACGAACGATGATAAATTGTTTATTAATTCAATTAATCATTAGATACCAACCGCTGAGTAACGCTTGATTAAATTGTTGGAGCGACGAGAATTTACATGTAAGATTTAGTAACACGGAACCAAAGCATTTACACAGTAAACATCAGTTTTGATACTTTCACGTCGTTCAAAAAATCAACCTCAAGGTTGATCCGTAAAAAGTAAATTTGTGGGAAACCAACCTTGAGATGATTTTTGGCAAGATGAGAATCAAGACTTTAGGCTGTGATAATTTGGACTTTTGACTGATCCAGCCCATTATTTGAGAGGTATGATGAACCAATTATACAAAAATGACGACTCTCCGTTGGCGTGATGTTTACTAACTCGACAATAATGACTGCTCAACTCTAACTAAAAACGTAGATTTAAGATGTACATATCTTATGGCTTATTTTGTATAAATTTAAGTAAACGCTTATTTATTATAGATTTTTTGACGTTTTATATGCTACTATAAATAAACAATAATTATAATAAGTCTCTTAATACCCCCCGACCATGGATGGGTCCGATTAACAAGTTTTTTTTTCAAATAAATAATTTATTGAGACCTTTAAAGAGACAAAATGACACTGAAACAAATTCAGCATAAATTACTAAACCGTTTCAGTATTCAGGCTCACTGTAAGATGACCAAGTAATAAAAGATGTAGAATGAACCTGCTGTACATGCGGTTACAATAATTTTATATGTTGGCTTAAAAATATACATTTATGTTGAGGATCAAAATGTCAGTTTTGCTATGAATATAGTTCCACTACTCGCGAATACAAACTAAAGTCTTTTCTGCTTTGAGACGGGTTAAAACCGGCGAATGACTAGAAGAGTACCAAAACAAACTGTAACACAAAAAACCGTGAAACTGAAGATTTTTTCTAGACAAGCTTTCGGAGTTAACTATATTAATAGCAAATCCCTATTTGAATCGTTAAATTCTAAACATGTATGTCTATGTATCACAATTATTATGTAACTGTATATACGTTACATCAATACAACGGTTTAATCTAAGTATCAATGATATTCTATCTAACTGTTCTGTTCTGAAATTCCAAGTTTGTAAATTTTACATACGAAGTATGTCTCTTAGAAACGAAACAATATATACAAAACATGAAAGAATCCGTCGCTCAAAACCTGAATAAAAATGTAATATAAAACTACAGTTTTCAGTCAAACAATGAAAAATGTAAACTTGCTATTAAAATCTAATAATTTAAGGCATTGGATCGAGGATAAGCTTGAATCCATCAAGGTCTTGTCCAGAGTTAAAAACTAAAACTGTTTCAAATTCATTTAAATCAGGGAATTACTATTACAATTCACCCTTTCCATGATCGAGCTGACATAAGCCTCATGAATTTGTCTCGTGAAATTAGAATTTGTCTTCAACAAATGGATAAGTGCTTGTGCCAGCTGCTTTTCAGTCAATAAATCGATCCCATCGGTTTTATGAGTGTTATCCAATTTTTCCGCAGTTGTTGAACTAGTAAACATCATGGGTGTCATCAACTGTGGTTTTTGGGCGTTATCAAGAAACTGCGCGAATGGCGATGACCTGGTATCTGTGGATTCTTCCGGTTGGAGCTGATTCGGGCCTTGCAGAAGAAACGCTAATGGTGATGACCCTTGAAACGACTGATTCTGAGGAGAAACTCTCATGAAATTCGGTTCTTTTCGTTCATTTGGGTTGCTTGTGCTTGGAAAGGAAATTGGCACGCTGCGCCGGTCTGAATTTATTTTATGGTGCAAAGAAACCTGCGGGAAATAATTGAATGAGTTATTGGGACTTGTTTATCACACCGTTATATGAATGCGCCAGTTTGTTATGTAACAAAAGTGTAAACCAGTAGCGACATTTACATTGTTGTAAACAAGAGTTACTAACGGCAAAACTGACGTTTATTGCATATAATGCAAAAAGTAAGGGTGTGTTGCATTTCGTAGTAATAAAAGGTACTAAAACCTGCGTAATAAGTAGAATTTCGTGTCAAACGAATAATACTTTATATTGCTATAATTAAAGTCATAGAGAACAGTGTGATCGAAGTCGAAAACAATGAACAATGTAGCAAAAGATGTAATAAAGTCGATGCGGTCGATGTAGCAAAAGATGTGATAAAGTTGATGCGGTCGATGCTTCATTTAACGAATTAAAAAACATTTTTAAATCTTTCTCAGTTACGTTTAAAAGTAATTCTTGCAAGTGGGCGTTACTGCAGGAAGCAGAAAATTCCTTTGTTTGCAAATTTCATTAATACAGAGTGTGTTACCTTTCCAATTTTCTCTACTTCTGTTAAAATGTTACCATGACACTACGAATTTTGAAACCAACAACTTAATCCTTATTTTGTTAACAAAGTATGTAACGAAGACCAATCTTGTGGTTGTGGTTTTTAAATGTTTATTGCACAACGAACTGTTCTTCTCGTTACTAACTTAAAATTATGATAGAAAAATGCACCCCTACCAATGGGGTTGGGTGGACTAAAATGGCGGTAAATAGTAAGCGTCTAAACTAAATACCTAAACCTACACCTAACCAACAGAGAAAAAAATTAAATTCTGTGAGGTCTTGAAAAAAATGGGTATTATATATTATAAGCATTTGATTGGTCAGTACGAGCTTTTCATTTCATAAAAAGCGGTCAACAAAACTTTAAAAATAGAAGAGATCAATGATTAAACGTGAAAATGAATTTTTTGCACATTTGTTGTAAACCATTGCGAATATAAATAAATCTGGAGAAAGAAAAAAAAACCTTAAATGTAAGACTACAAGCGTGTCTGTTTTTTTCTTAAAATAATGACTATAATTATATACTAATTTCACATGAACCATTTCGGTAACTTTGTATTATGGACTAGCCTGAAAATTTACTACAAATGTTCGAGAGTAAAAAAACTATATGACAGAAATTATTTCTTTAAGTGTAACAATAAAGCCAAAATTAGAATATTTAAAGATGACTGCTGGAGAAAAAATATAAAATAATTAACTAAAACTAGATACTATCTGTCATTTGAACAATTCGAAGAACAATTTGAACACTTCTGCTAGGACAGATGTTTTTGCGAGTACGAAAATGTAGAACAATTGTTTTAGATGGATCAATAAAGTCAAAACTGCAATATTTAAAGATGATCATGGAGGCAGTGTTAAATGATTAGACAACTAAAATCATTCCATTTTTCATATTAACAATATCATTCAGTAATTTGTTAAATATAACTGAAAATAGGAAATTATAGAAAATTGTAAAACTTATTTTTTAACATTTAAACAAAAGTAACATTTAAAGTTTCTGCAAGAAAAAAAAACACTATTATTTTGAAATAATTGCCGTGATTTCTGCAGACTTTTGTTTTATGATATTTAATTATCAGAAAAAGGATTTTTGTGCCCAGAATCGGGAAACCCCTGAATTGTTAAAGAATTAATAAGTCAAACAAAAGAATGATCCAAAGCACTAAACTACATGAAATTTGTTCAAAGATGCCAACATTTTTGTCATTAAGAATGTCGAAGGAATGAAAAACAAAAATTAAGAACTGTTTAAAACTATTGAAAAATAAGTAGGTATCTTTCTGGCTTTATTCAAACCTTATGCTGATAAACTGAATTTTCGTTTTCTCCTTGGGTGAATAATAATACCCTGAGCGCTAGCAAAGGTAGTAACAATTGAAGAGATGCGACTGCCAATTTGACATTTAACATCTGGATACCAAATTCTATCTATAATGTTGTCTAGAAAGGAAAGAAAAAACTGAGTTTTAATCATTTAATTAAACCGATTGCTTTCCTTTTTTTGTTTGGGAAAGATTCGGAAAGTTGCTTTCAACTGCATGTCATATTTATTAATACGTTCTCTGTAAGTTTCCAGAAAAAATCGCATAAACCTGATATTTTAATTTTATGATCCAAAGTTTACTTAGATGCTATGGTCAACGTCAATCTGTTTTATATAGTGTAATTTCTGTAGATTTCAACATAAAATATATAAGTTACAACATTAAAGCCTACAATTAATTTGCAAAAACCAAACTACTTTACGTTCTTAATTACATGTTTGTTGTTATAATATAAATTTACTACGTGTTAAATAATAATATTGCAATAATTAATAACAGCCACAATATTACATATTTTTTTAATGAATGTGTTTTTAATGTTGAATGGCAAGTTCCTAGCTGGAATAAATAAAATATCTGTGGTGTAATTATTTAGTCATACATTCTCTTCGCCGATTATCTGTGGAAATTAATTCTTGTCTGTTAATATAAAAAACAAGCATGTGTACAAAACGTGAGTAATAGTTCAAATACACACAAAACAGGCATAACGGTCCGATCGATAAGTATGAAATCTTTCAGGTGCCTCTGACAGAAATTGAATTAGAAGTGAAGTTGAAGATTGTGACAAAAAGCAGTATACAGCCGTTTTTTTTTTAATTTTTGAGCGATACTCGCACCAAGTTTTTATTTAGGATACTACAAGATCTACTATTAAATGAAATTCATAATTTTGGATATTGAAAAGTGTCAAATTTATTTCCAATTACTTAAAGTTCTCCTAAAACATAAAAATTAACACAATTTTCGGTTAAGTAAAATGAACGGCTGTTCTGGCAATTTAGAATTTTTCCCACATTTCCGTGAAATATTTATAAAACGCCAATTTTATTAAAGCGTCTTCCTACCTGTTCTTGTGGTGTGATTGACCTCTGCTGCTTTTCAATGTGTTCAACAGTGTGAGCAGGGTTGGACATTAACCTTTGCAACACATTTTCTCCATCACCCCCGGAGACCATCGGAATGGGTTTCTGTGTCGATTTCGTGCTAGCTTTAGCAAAAAAGTCCATAACACTTTTTGAAGTACAATCTCTAGGTGTTGAGAACGCCGCTGGAGGCACTGACTCTTGTTTGGTTGGAGTTTTGTTGAAATCCTCTTGGGCCTTAGAGAGAAGACTAAAGATATCAACTCCATTCTCCTGTTTCTTTGACTTTTCGTTAGATTTATCTTTGAGGCTCTCCATAACGTTTTCAATCAAATACGTTATCTGGACGCACTCTTCACGGTTAAAAAACCAGATGCCGAAGATTTTACTTTTGGAATTCCTGTATAGAAGGAATGGTATTTGCATCTGATAGTCAAAGTCTTTCACGATGGGTTCTATCACATTATTTGTGTTCAGACGGTTCATAACCATAATACTGTGAAACGGTTCTCCATTTCGGCTGTAGATAAACAACGCACCTTCAGTATCTGTTTTTTCCCATTCGTTGGTGGAAGTGTTGAATTTGTACAAAGCAACGTGGGTAGCAGTCGCTAAAATATCTTTCACATATGGATCAACTCTTCTGATAGACGTAACACTCATACGCAATTCGATAGAATCGGCCATGATTTGAAACTGCAAAAATGACGGCAATGTAGGTCGCGGCCGGTAACTCAACAACCGCTATTTTTAAACCCGCCAAATTTTCACCTGCAAAATAAAAAAGAACCTCAAATTGTTTTTAAACCGCTCCTCTTAAAAAGTTCAATGGAAAGCTAACATATTTTAAAATTAAAATATGTATATAAAATATTGTTTACCCACCGCTCATAAAGAGGGCAGCACTATGTTTAACGGATCTCGAAACGCAAAACGCGAAGTTTTTAATTTCAAGCAATTAAAAAATGCTTCTAAAAGAAGTGAGGAAAGATGTGTGATCACTGCTTAAGCAATTAACAATAAGTTGATTTTAAATCCATGATTCAATGATTCGTAGTTACAATGCATACCTGTCAGACTACGACAGTAGGTTTATTTTCTTTCAATTCTTACATAAATTAATTTTCCATTTAAAGGGTGATTCAAATGGAGAAAATATTTTTGTTTAATGTTTTCCACTGCCTTAAACTACAACCGGGTGATCTGTCGTTTAAAATTTGAAACTAGTAGTTCATGCCGTAGTTAAAAGTTACTGAGAGTAGCTCATCTGATCCTACTCATTTTAAAAATCTATGTAAAAAATAAATTCCTCGTAAGCCTTAAAAAGAAGCGACTCGTTTTAAATTTACTTAAATGACTATTACCCCATTTATTTACAAATCAAACAAATTCCCCATTGATCTGCTATCAAATGTCAAAAGCGACCTACCGAAAACCCACGAACCCACTTTTGGTCCGATCGTTATCAGTCTATCTTTGTCATACAATGCCCTATCAACTCGGTTTTGGTCTACGTTTTTTTCTGCTTTAGAAACTCGGCACTTTCTGCTAGAATTTGAGTTTGAATTTATTGCAATTATTGACTGTGAATTCTAATTTTAAAATGTCCCGGTCAATTCGTGCTGAAACTCGAAGTCGTGCCAAAGATGATGTTAAGAAGGTTATGAATGTTATAGACCGTGTAAGACACTGGTAAGTTCATCATTTAAAAATTGTTTAGTGTTATTGTACGAGATGGGTATGTGCCGAAATGGAGCCTCTCCGCTGTATTTTTGTACGTTTTTCTTGGGTTCATGATGATCGTAAAATTAGAGCAGGGGCTTGGCATCAACGTCATAGTAATTAAAAGGAAACGTAGAAAAAATTAAGTTTGCAACTTATAATCAAAGGGGGCAACATTGGATAATATGTAGGTGGAGTTCGACTTATTTGGACTACGTGACGTAATTGGGGTGGAGCTCCAACCCAATTCCCCTGGAAACTTTTTAGTGCCTATCATAAATGATGTAAATAGAGAAGATTCAATATTTATTGCATTCTTTGAAAAAATCAGATAAAGGCTTCAATCCAATTTTATCAGCTTTATTTTTGTTTAATAGTACTCTATGTTTAAAAATCGCCCTACTGGTACATTCCAAAACGATACCCACTGCCTATTCTTCCTTTCTATGTCTGATTTTAGACCTAGAATATCAACAAATTCAGATTCTTGCCAATATTGATGTTGTTTTAGTTTTGCTGTGTTATTTCCTCATTCCATTTACATTTTGGGTCTTTCTATTTTCCACATTTTCTTTGTTATCCTTGATGGAAATGGATCATCCCACAAAGTGACCAGCGTAGCAAATTTTTTTGTATCCTCTGTTTCTTTGTTATTAATATTTCTGAACCGCATGTTAACCTGAGGAGGGATTTGTTGACAGTTCTCTTCTGATGATTAGATCTTTACTCAGTAATCTTGTAGCTGCAATTCGGTCCTCCACTCCCGTTTCAATGTTTCTATATTTGAAGATCATAATTCATAGATACTTAATTTTATTAAATTATTATTTAACTGGCTTTGATTTCTGTTCTTCGTTATTATAATTGCTTTTGGTTTCAAGATGTTAATGTATAATTCACTCTTCCTTAGTTCATCACTCTATATCCTTAAGTTACATGCAAGATTTTGACCATTCTTTATCATCATTACAAAATCGTGTTGTTGCTTTTAATTCGCTCAAGATTTCTTTCATTTCCTGGAATAGTTTATCTATTTCATTATTGAACAACTGTTGGATCTTTTCGAATTCTTTCCACTTTTGTGTATTTCTTGTTGCTTACCCTCGACCATGTTCCTATCCATGTTAATAGTTACAAGAATAAAATTACCCTTTGGTCCATTCAGGGAGAAAAAATGGGTCACAATCGGCGACACAACAATGAAAATCTACAAATGGGTGCCGATAGCCGAATCCAAGAAAGGCATGAAGCACCATAAGGAAGCCAACAAGGAAAATCTAACCCGTAAAAGCGGCGTCGATAGTTCTAATTCCAATTCAAATTTTAGTCTAGCTGAAGACTCGAATACTTGTGAGTATGCCCCCGAATTTCAATTTGTATTAACATCTTCACGTAGGTTTTTCAACCGTAAGTGATTCACAAGGTCCAACTGATTTTTCTTCGTCTCACATGACGTTCTCGGAAGATTCCAATTCGCAAGGAAGTGAAATCGCTGTGAAAAGACTGAAGACAGACTGAGCGATTTATTTCGTATGAATTCACAGCCATTTCACTTTCTTACATACTCGAGTGGAAGAAAGTGAAATAGTGGTGAAATGACTGAAGAGAAGCGACTTATTTGAATGTACAATTCAAGTCAGTTACTTCGCTCGTTTCTTGTAATTGAACTGATATCCAGTTACAAGTTTTTTTATTTTATTTTAAAGATGAAGTTATTGCAACTAAGCCAAGAACGCATTAAAAATACTCAACAAACACGGATAAAAAAAACTAAGAAACAAGTTTGAAGAACCTTGATTTAGTTGCAGGGGCTGAAGAGCTTCAAAATCTTCTTATGTGTTTAATTTTCTCTCCAAGTGCTGTATATAATTACTGAAATATTCAATCAACATTAGGACTCTAATTTATTTTTTAAATATGTTTTGTATTCGTGTAATAGGTCATAATTTAAAATATAAAGATATATGAAAAATTTATTGTATTTCGCTAAACAACTATAATACATAGTATTGACAAGACAATATGGAAGATATACAAACAGACCGTTAAAATAGTAATACTTGTTTCACTAAATATTTTATAAATACAAATAACATAATTGAACTTCCAAACATCTGATGGACGGTCATCACATTTTTACAGTGGTAGATATTGCAACGCAAACTGGATATGTCAATACACACATTTGGTTCAAATGCGAATTACTGATTTTCAAAACTACATCACAATTTAAAGATGCTTAGTTTTGAGAAGTAGTAATTCGGTCCAAAACAATAAATTTCAAACACAAACTCACTCCAACATTAAAATATTATAAATGCAAAAATAAGCTTCTCAGATAATGCCAAAATAAATTGGTTTTATTGAAGGTCTTACGCTGCTTTTTGCATTATCACAATATACAATCAAATTGTTGGAAATTTCAAGGATTTGTAAAACGAAATGAATTGGCAACTTTTCCCATAAAATACCCATCTATTGACGAGTTTCAAAATACAATATTTACAGCTTACTCTAACCGGGACACTAGCAATAATCAGAGAATGAATATTGCTTGAAATATCAAACGTCACATTAGTCTTATACCAAAAAGTGAAAAATAGACTTTAAGTTCAAACATCTTAAATGTTTCACTTAGGCCTCCAACCATCAAAAATTTTAATACATATCTGACTAGAGAAGAAAAAAAGGAAGACTGGCCTACTTCTTATCAAAAAGAGGCAACTTTGACCTGACCGCACCTTCACAAACGACAATTCTCGTACATTTGTGTCTTTGCGGTGTTAAATGTGAATTAGAATTGGAAGCTCCGGAAGCTCCCTGTTTTTCTAAAGATCTACGTAAAGCTGCTATCCTTGAACTAAGCTGCAACCCACCCCTAACTCCACCCGGATGCCTTAAAGTTGCCCCTTTTCTTTCAAAGTAGTCAACCATTGAGGAAATATTTTTTGGTTTTAAATCTTGTACCCATTCAGAACCAGTCAAGCTTGAAATATCTTCGCTGCTATCAGTACAAATCGAGGACGCCCTCTTGTGGAATAGCTGCAACTCGCAGGGTTCTAGCTCGTCTAAAGATCGTAAAGAACTTACAGCAGTCCCACTATCCCATAAACTACTAGGTGATAGACATTCTCCCACGCTGGAGTAAAACCCCGATTCGCAAGATCCCCGCCTTCTCAGACTTGTATTTGCAGTCTCGCTACTCCCTAATTCCAACAGATTAGTACTAGATCCGCCCTTAAAAAAGGGATGTACAAACAAAGGTGATCTCGAAGTGGCCGCTTTTCGCGTCGCTGTTGGCGACCCAGGCAACGATTTTGGTGATTCTGTGGATTCGATGAAAGGTGATGGCAATTCACAACAAGAGGAGAAATTGCCGAGGAACTTTTTCACGCCGCGGAATTGAGTAAGAGCCGCGAAGGGATTGCTGGTCCTTGGTTTGTAGTGAGGATCTTGTCGACACATGGTCAGGGCGTGACGACGAGCTTTCTCGCTGGGAGTCGCATGGAGCATAATGACTGACACATCTTCGGACATCGATCGCCGGTGAACAACTAGAAAATTTCACATTAGGATCATTGGGTTAACACAATGAGTCGAGGGGGTAAGAACTTACCCGAGTATAGGCCGCCATCTTGGAAAATGACGGGCATAAATGAGAAGAAGTGCAGTTTAAAGAAAAAAGATTACATATTGTGCAAAAGCTACCCAAACTGTTTAATTAATTTAAAGGTATGAAAATTCTGAACATTAGAAATCAACTACCCTTTTGGTAAAGTGTAGATGAACTAAATCGGGCTTAACTTTAGGTGTACCACGAACCAAGAGAGTGGTTGACTTTTCGCTTGGAGTCAACAGTCATACAATAACATCCGGTATCCTAGATCGGGAATTACTTGCCGTTTATTTTACATATTAAAATCTGTTTAACTTTCAAGCAAAGTAAGTAGAAAATACCACAAGTTGAAATCAAGAAACACTAGATGATAAGTTGGACATTGAGGAAGACAAAGAGAGGCGAGAAAAATTCAAAATGCAATTCTAACAGTTGCCGAACAAATCCTTGGGAGGTCCAAAATAGTATCTAGAATTGTCAGAAGAACACACTAGTGGTACAAAAATACGAAAAAACTAATATACCTTAAAGAATATAAATAAGAAAGGAATAAAGTTAAGAGAATAATAACAAGCAAAGACAGATGCAAACCGACTTTGGAGAAAAAATGGCTCAATTATATGGAGAGAATAAAGCTATTTTTAACTCATAAAAAGCCTGAATAACAAAAAAAAAGCCAAAGGAGAGCTAGACCGAAGAAAAAAGAATCATGGCAAGAGTGTTGAAAAGAGTTCCAAGGTAAAGCAACACAGGCCTGGAAAAGATGACAAGGATAATGAAATAAAAATAAACAGAAGAAAGGACATAATAAGAAAAGAAACACTGAAAGCAATAAAGAAAAAGCCATAGACCATCCGAAAGAAATAATAAACACGGCAGTAGTAGAAGGGATTATTCCGTAAGACCGACTTATCGGAATTACTACCTTAAAATTATGGAAGTACAACAATATTGACACCAAGAAAAAAGCGTTGAAAGACAGGAACAGTAGAAACGCGAAACAAAAGATAATTATGTAAAATTACGATACGAGACCTCGAAATAAATACAGGAGGGAGACAAGCCCCTGTTGTTCTCGTTAGTATCCGATAAAGCCATAAAAAAGACAGTATAAAATAGGAAGCAAAAGATAAAAAAAAAACACAAAATATACGGAGAAGTCAGAAGAGTATCAAATAAAGCTAAGTAAAGCTAGGTACAGAATGATAAATAAAAGGCTTCAAATATCTTAAAGTAAACATTAAAATTGGAAAACTAGGACAAGGCGATGAAGGAGACAGAATCAGTAGCAGGGAGACTATTTTATGGCATAAAAAATACATTCCTTGAAAAAAAAATACCAAAAATATAAGTGTAGAAATATTTGATCGTCACGTCTACAAAATCATGGAACTGTAGGAAAAACTACAAAAAAAAATAGAGACAATGGCGGTGAGCTATTAAAGGAAAATAGAAGACAAAACGAAAGTCACAGGAGGAATATGAAAACAAAAGCAATACAAATTTTAATGGAACGACAAGTGAGTGAGTAACAAAAAAAGAAAAGCGAAATTAGACCGAGAAGTGAGAGAAGCAGTGAAAAACGGAACGAGCAAACAGTAGAAGCACTGCGAATCATTAGGCAGAAAGAAATGGAGGACATTTTGGGAACATGAACTAAGAAGAGTCTCAACTCCATCAGCTTCGGACCCGTAAGGGTACAAAGGGCCTCGAAGATTAGTGAGTAAGTAAATTACAAGACTTGCTTTACATAATCGTTTAAAGTCGCCTACATATCCACTTTAAATGGCTTCATTTGAACTAAAAGTTTTACAAGAACGAAAAAGAAAATTCAAGAATAGATTTTCTTAAGATCTGTGTAATTACCAATGAGTCGGTTTATAAGTAAATCCATTAAATTTACGTATGTATTCCATAATTACCGTAAAAAGCTGACGCATACTTTATTATTGAACGCTAGCTTTCAATTATCGCTCATGCAAATGACAATCAAAATTACTGCCAATTTTCCAAGAGAAATTAATATATTTAATGTTTCCTGCTTTTAATTGTAATTGGCAAAATGTCCATTAACGCTTTATTGATTAAAATTGACTGTCAACTTAGACGTTGAAATATAAAAAATTAGCTTAACCGACCATTTATCACGGATAATGAAGGTCATTTTACCTTGATAAGCGAAAAATGTCTCATTACCATGAATAGCTTTTCGCACAATAGGCAAATAAAAACACCATAAAAAAAAAAATCAAGAAACGTACTTTTCCTGTGTTGTGGAGCTGACGCCTGCACGACCAAAGCAGGTAACTGCTCTTCGCTTTTGGCAGCACAAGTGGCCATACTAGCTTCTTCCCGATTGGTTGCACTTCGTAAATCGGCTAAAATATCGGTCAATATGGAGACGATATCGTCGAATGTCGGTCGACTTTTTGGATTTATGGTGCAGCAGCGAAAGGCTAACTTCAAAAATTCAGGTACAACGTTGTGTTCGCACATTTCGGAAAATGCTAGGTAATCGAGACCGAAATTATCAGTCCTGGGTAACTGATCGGGATCAGCTTCTACACGTGCTATCAGTTCGCATAATACTATTCCGTAGCTAAATACATCACTTTGTTGGTCGTAATATTGACCTTTCAGGCACTCGGGGGACATCCAATATGGGGATCCTACTGTACAAAGCTTCGTTTTGCCGTCAGGAATCGTACTCGCCAGGCCGAAGTCGCCGACAACTGCTTGCAAGTCACCAGATTCCAAGCGCTTTATCAGGACGTTCTGGAAAGTAAAAACAAAAGGATAAATGGCGAAAATTTTCATTAAAATAAAAGAGTGACTTCTACGTCGGGGATGCCGGGAACGTTATAATAATGTGATTCACTAAAAAAAATGTTGGTATGCAGTTAAATCAGTTGACTTGAAATTTGTATACAGCTACATAAACAATCATTTCTCATAATTTTATTGCTGTTTATTAATAGGTGCATAGCAGATGATTTTTATCACCTATTTTTAGATACACCACTATTCAAGACACTGCATTATTGCTCGAAGTTTTTTGAATGAAAATAAAGGGCAACGCACAGAATTTTCATAAAAAGAAGAAAGTAGAAGATCTCCATCTTCTAGTCTGCTTTGATTAAGCAAATCTAAGAAGGTATTTAAAGTCAGAATCATTCAATAGAGTTAATCATTTCATATGATCGTATTCTTAACGCTTTTCTGGGTGCATTAGCATTGGAGCATTTCCAACAATTTCAGGGTAGAATTCCCTCAACTGTAATTTAAAAATCTAGCACCATAAATCTTATTTGTTTTCATTATCAGGTAAATTGCTCTGAATTATCCTTTGTTCCAACTAACGTTCATAAAAATAATTAATTTCAATCACAGCTGGAATTCTCGTTGCTTTTGCAGTGGACTCCATTATCGAACGTTAATTATATCGCTCAGCGAGCGTTCGGGTGAAATAACAGGATGAAAAAACCGTTCTTAATTTATCTTGAAAACGGTAGAGTTTAAAGAACCGTTTGTACTTACTTTACTTGTTAAGTCCCTGTGAAAAACGCCCTTGGAATGAAGGTAACTCATGCCGTACGACATGTCCCTGGCGAGTGAAACCCTCGTCGGTTGTGGTAAATCAACACTCCGATTTTGGATGAGTTGTTCCAAGGAGCCACCATTGATGTACTCAGTGAGGGCATGTAATTGACCTTCATGAACGCACACTCCCATCAAATTCAGGATGTTCGGATGGGATAATTTGTTCATTAATTGCACCTCCTTCAACATGTTGCGCCGATTAGAACGCAACAAGTTCATCTTTAGCACCATCACTTGGCCTGTTACTCGGTGGGTCACCTGCAAAATGAAACAATGTCAATGCAAACTGCTGTTTTGCATACAAATTTCCGTGGAAGTTTTTGATCGGCGATCATTATGATTACAGTACACTGCCCTTTTCTTCCCACGAATTTTATCAACGGGAACTCGAAGATAGTCTGAGGGAGTTAAATTATCATCTCTTCGTCCGAGTTATTTAGAACATGAGAGTTCATAAAACGCTAAATTTATTATCACTCCGTTTAAAATGTTTGTTTCGGCTCATAATAACTTGTACCATTTGTTGCA
The DNA here is from genome assembly GCA_030157275.1 of Cynaeus angustus. Taxonomy (NCBI): domain Eukaryota; kingdom Metazoa; phylum Arthropoda; class Insecta; order Coleoptera; family Tenebrionidae; genus Cynaeus; species Cynaeus angustus. The sequence continues at coordinate 18,458,050 of CM058062.1, forward strand.
CTGCCAAAAATATATTTAAGTCCCATACTACTGGCAGTCATATTATTCAAAACAATTTCTTGTACTTACATTGTTTCATTACATAAAAATGAAATTATTCAATCATCCTCTGTAATAAAGATGAATTCTGATTTAATCGACGATTTCACTTATTTGCAAATTTTTTATTATCGTTATAAAATTATTAACTGTAGTGATGTAATTTAATTAAAATTAGACTTTCCTTGTTGAATGGCTTAAAACTGACGAAACTGGGTAAGTGAACGTGAGCATAGATAAGTGATAAAAATATTAAGAGGTCGGTTTTAATTGGAAATTTAATTAGATTTAATTGAGGTTTTTGTCTGTAAAGAATGAAAAAATTTCTAGTAATTAGATCTGTAACAATCGTACCGTCGACGACAAGAATATTTGAAAGTTGTAGTTTTTCTTTGCCAATTTTCTGGACTATGACCAAATAAAATATGATAAAATCAAGTTTCTGAGCGGTTAAACCAAATATTGACAATGCTTTTTTTAATTTTTAATTTTTTGAAGAAATGCAGGTTTTAAATTTTTTGCCACTTTTGGATTTTTCAAAAGATTCAATTTTCATCTCGGTGTGTAATGTATATCCTATTATTTTGATTGTTTTGTATATTTCAAGGATTTACAAAAATAGAAAATTGAAATTACAGGAAGCCTAAAAAAATTTTATCAAAAAAATTAATTAATTAAATTTCGAGCTAACTTTTTTTTTAATTTTTGAAGAGAAGTTTGGAAGATATTATAGATTCTTAAGAGTCTAAAATTAAGAATCAAAATATTTCTAAAGAGAATTGAAAGCTTTGTGTGTAAAAATTTTTACCATCGCTAGAGTCTAAAATACTCATCCTTTTAAAAATCCAAAAATTTTAAATAATCTGAATGAATCTAAAAAATATTATGCCATAAATGTTTAAATGCCTTAAGTACGTTTTTGTGAATTTTTTTGATTTTTTCGCTCTTTACTAAAAAGTAGTAAATTGAGAGCTCAAAAATTTGAAAAAAAAAATTGCAAGCCACGAATGTGGTAAAAAAAACTTGAAAACTGCCAATTCCAAATATTTGTAAAACTTATAGCTCAAGAAGCTAGAATTTTGTAAACCTGTGGATTCAAATATTTCAAAAAGTTGCGTCAGTCAACATTATTTGAAGCCTGAACGATAAGGGTGAATTTTGCGTAATTTGAATTTTGTAAAATTATCGATATTTTAAAAAAAATATATCAAAATGTATCAAGCAGCAAAGCTAAATTTTTTGACACTAACAGGAGCAAAAATTTTAAAAACCGGATTTCTTGCGTGCACTATAAAATTATGGTGTATTAATCAACGTAACTTGTTTTTTTTTAAGTTTTTCCTCAAACTTCTTAAAAGAAGGATTTCTGGAGAGTATTGGCTCCTTATAACGTTTAAAAATTAGGCATGATTTTGGATTTAATAAAACGTTCATCCTTTTCGTTCAATTTTAACGATTCCTTAAGAATTTTTGTAGTTTTGTTATAAATGAACAAAAGCAGAGGTTCAAAAATGTCTGAAACTCAGCCCCAACTCAACATTCAAAATATCTCGGTATTGTATCTGGGCGAAAAGACATTGAGGAATCCGTGAAAAATAAATAAGAGAAAACGCAATCAATAAAATAAAGGCCGAAGATAAGTGAAGAACTCTATTTAAGCAAATTCGAATTTAATTAAAAAAGTTCTTGCTCTCTTGTTACGCACTTTAATTTCCTTCACATCTAAGGCTCAAAATTAACATCTTAAAAAAAAACTCACAGCCTTCAACTGAGGTCAAACAGTTCAAATTAAGTGAGTTTGCAAAAAATATAATTTACACAAATAAACAATTCCACCAATTTTTTGGAGTTCGATTTAGTTTGTTGACATTTTACTACATTATAAATTATTGTAGGCGTTTTCTGATTCTTTTGTTCAAAATCGTTGGGAATCGATTTGGGTGTCGCTCAATTTATTCCTTCAGGTCAGGGTTATCATTTAATTTAAAATCTAAACAAAACACTTTAAATGTTTCTTATCTATAACAATATCCTCACGTAACAAAAACCTTGAATATTTAGTGCAGTTGTGACGTTAACTTTGAAATTAGCATATTTGTTTTTTATCATATTTATTTAAATAAAACCATTTCACACAGTGTCGTTTTACATGAGGCTAACGCGTTTATGGGAAAAATTGAAGGGACAAACATTAACATCTTATATTTCGCAGACGTAAAAAAAATAACGGCGATAAGAATCTTTTAATGAGTCACTTCATGGATTATTCACTGAAAAGAACCCTAATAAATAAGGGCTTTGCAATCAGAAAAATCTATCTCAACGAATGTTTGCTGCAACTCATGGTTCTAAAATAAGTATTACAAAAATAACTCCGAGAGATAAATAGGATATTAAATAAAAAGAGACAAGACTATTAACATTAAATTTTACAAAAGCAGGAAATAACGTATCGTCGCTTATTGATGAGCTCTAGATCCGTCTGAGGAATTTAATAAAAGAGAGAGAAATAATAGAAAAAATACGACCAAGATTGTGATGAAGAAACTCTGCGGGTATTAACAGATAAACCTGCAATCATCTACATACGAATTAGCATATACGTAACAAGTTCTTCATCGGTGCGTTGGAATGCATCAAAAATACTTTCCAATATGAACTCTTTTGAACCTATTAATTATTCTCATTAGCCACAATCATCGAAATTCCTGGATGACGTAAAGATACAATTGTTCGGTGTCATTAAATGATATGATAAGAACTACAATTTCTATAATTGTTAAAATTAGCACCTATTCTCGCCTCACGCTTACAAAATTGAGGATACTTATAAGGATGTGAATGTATCGGAAATGGTGCAACTGCTGTTCTTAAACAAAAAAAATAAACAATACATTTCGTGGATATGTGTGCTCCTTTCCATTACAAGAAAAATAATACCTTCAACAAGCCACAAAATCAGCTTTTCCCGATCGTATCAGCAATTAATTGGGCAATTAGTCACGAGATGATTTGCTCATTTCGGTGATGGTCCAGCACATGCACGGTCTACATATCACAGAAATCCGAGACTTTCTCCGCTTTCCTCTGGGACCTCATCCTACGCACCCCAAAATAGCGAGAAATTGTGTCGAGCGATAAACATTTCAGTATGAGTCACCACGACTTTTCCAATGAAAAACTTTGTTCTCTGTGTGTTTTGGAGCATCTCAATTTAACAATACAACATCCTGAGCTAAAACATCCCTGAACAATGTAATTATTGATTTTTTAGCTGAAAATACCGGTGCAAATGCACCGATTGGCAGTTTTCCAACTGTGTGGGCAAAAAATTTGCAAATTCGTTTGTAGGTAACTGAAACTATTTCAATTGCTTCTGGCTCTCTACCAGCTGCTTTGACTTTTAAATGACATTTAACCCTACTGAAAATGTGGCGGCAGGGGTGAAATTAAAATTATCACTTGTACGTAATTGCTGGTTTGTAATTGCAATGTTTATCAGCCAGACGCAAACAACTTTGAGTAAACATAAAAAGCAGTAGGTGCCAGAGCGAGTTAAACTTATTTACTACAGTTTTAAATTTGGTGACTTAACATAATTATTTACTTTTGTGGAGCTTAAAATGGAACATTTGCCAAAAATTTTGTTGGTGCTCCAACAGGAAAAACCTTCAAATGATACAAACATCAATATAAAAATTATTGGAGTTTAGCTTATCGCTCATAAAATTTTACACTGATTACACACATAAAACTAAATTATTTTATCCTTCCAGTCGAGTATTCCTCGCCTTTATCGCACGTCCGACAATATTTGCAAAAATTATTACATCCTTATGACGTCATATTTGTCATTCACGTATCACAAGTTCAATGATCGTAATTTCATTAATATTTCCCTAGCACGATCCTTCAATTTGGAAGACGTACAAATTATGGTCCATTTTCTTATACAAATTATGGAGACCGTATGGTCACAGGATGTTTGCTGGCTTTTGAATTATTTATTTCTTCCTACTTCTCGCCAACAGCTGTCAAATGTAGATAGAAATCACGCGTTTCCATTACCTGATCAAAATATCAGATACTGCCAAAACAATGACACTCTTTTATTCATAAGTCGATCAATCGTAACAGTTTTTTCTTATTGGACTAACTTTCCAGCTCGCCATACGTGATGGTACTTTGCAAGTAATTAGCCTTGTTTTTGTCTTATAATTGCAAGGTCTGAAATTAAGCACACAGACAGATAATATCGAGTACCAAGATATTCCTTTTTCAATCGTTCATACAGAAAGTATGAAACTGCAGATTCACTGTGTCGAGAAATATGACCATGATTTATTTTATATCGGCACTGATTCAGTGAAGACAAGTGCTGAATTTAAATTTAATCCTTGGCAGCCAAGAATATCAAACAAAAACCTAAATGGCGTCATTGGTGTGTCATACACTGACGTTCATTCAAGATGCGAAAAAACAAGATCTTTATAAACGTGCTGCACCACATAAACGTATCTATTTGAACGGTTTATTGATTTAATATAATCATTTTATTGCAAAAATCAACATCGGAACTTTTTACGCTGCTTCTTAACAGAAAATTAGACTAATACGGAGACGATACTGATAATGAAAATAAATTTGCAAAGTATGCCTCACGATTTGGATAACGATTTATTTTTAACTTCGTGTGGATTATGTGTCCATTGTTATTGTGCATGATATTTATTGCTAAAATCAAGGATTACGTCGTCTTAGCATGGTCATTAGTAATGCCTATAAATTTTTCCAACCTTAAAGAATAATTATCCTCAATTAAAGAAAAAAATAATAAAGACTGGATTTTGGGGTAAAATCGTAAAATTATTGGGAAATTTAAAAACACACCTTGCTCCAGTTTTTTTATGTAAAACTGACTAGCAACAACAATGGCGTGATTATTATAATTATGTCTATTGATGGATTACACTTACGGTTTATGGTGCAATAATGCAATGTGTGTGAGACTTACTATTGTAACGTGTAATACAGTTTCATTTAAAAAAACAAGAGGTTAAGAACATTATTCCAAATTAGCTTAACTAAAGATTCTAGGCTGATTAAACAAAAATTGCATTAATTTACAAAAGAAAATTGAATATTGTGTGAATTTTAAATTTTCTCAAAACCTAAAACTCTGTTTAATTCTACTTCAAAAAGATTAAGCGTTCTTAAGAAATTTTAGGGATCTGACAGCAATTATATAGGGTAGTCCAAATTTTCAAACAATGATGCAGAGAAAGCTTAAAATATTTTTATGAGAACTACTAATGCCCCTTTTGTAAAACGATATCCGTGAAGATTTATTTTTAACCCAGAAAAAAATTACCATGCCAACGAACAATTCTAAAATTATTGTTCTCTTTCTGCTCAATAAATTTATTATTGAATTATTCATTACCAAATCAAACGTAATACCCACTACCAGAATTGCAGGTTTTATTAAATAATGTGGGAAATTTTTGGTTAGTCCTCAAAATAAAAATTTGTCATTTCTGTTCTACTATTTAGAAATTTGGCACCGCTAATAAGCAAGTCAAAAATAGTAACCTCCCCCAATGTCACTGCTATAGAGTTAAAAGTATCAACGATCCCGGTTTGTTTTTGTACACTTTTGTGCAGCTAATAAAAATTCAATATGAAAGCGTTCAAACTACAAGAATTGAAAGGTTTTAATAAAAATGGTCTGACTCATCCCAAAAATAAATATTTCGAAAAAATTTTTGCTCTACAATGTTTACAATTTAGCACCGCTCATAAGCAATCAAAATTAATAACGTTCCAAAATTTCATACTATACCGATAGATAAATAAGAGTCCTAGAATTTAATAATTAAAAATGTACATTTTGGTTCACCCGAAAATTAACATTTTTTAAATTCATCTTTAATTTTGTAATTTGGTACATTTAAAGAGAAAGTCAGAACAGTAACCTCGGAAATTTCATTATGTTAGCGTTAAAAGTATAGGCTACAAAATTACAGGTTTGAATGAAAAATGTCGAAAATGTTTGGTTCGTACTAAAAATTTTAGAAGTGGTCTTTTCCGCACCACAATTTTGTAATTTTGCACAGTTATAAATAAGACTGTCAAAAATAGTAACCTCCACAGATTTTATTGCAATAATTTTGTAATTTGGCACAGTTCTTAAGCAAGTTAACATTAGTAATATTCTTAGATTTTACCGGATTGAATCCATCAAACTATGAAATCTATAGTTCGGCCTAAAAACAACGAAATTTTCTAAAGCTTGCTCTACAATTTAATAGTTTGGAAGAAAAGTAAAAAACTGCAAAAACCTCTCAATATTATTGAACTCTTGTTATTCTTGGAAAAACTTTAAAAACTCAATCAGTTTACAATAACATATTCAAAATGTGAAAAAATTCAAAGGCTCATGAAATAAACAATATAATAATATTTTTCTAAATTCACTCCAAATTTTAAATTAGTCAACAAGTTATCATTTCTACTTTTTTTTTTAGATAGAACAAATCATCGCCCCGACAAAAAAATATAATTTCAAATGGACACAAATGATTAATCTGCTCAGTAACAGTTTCAGTAACAATTTTGAAAAACAATTTATTACCACGATCATGGACGTTAGAACACATCCATAACTGCTGATTTAGAATGCTTTTTTAGCACCATGTGTGGTACCAGTTTTTACTTTTACTTTAAGAGCGTTATCTGAGTTCATTAAACATTAATAAACACACTTCATCGATCAGATTCTGCGCTACTTGGAAACTACGGAATTTTATAAACTATGGAAATGCACCGATTTTTATCTTTTAGTACCGATACAAATCACACTATTAATCAAAGCTTGTAACACGTTATCTCGTCGAAGTTACCAATTTATCATGCGCTAGAAAAATGATTAGTTTTAAACCATAAACATCAACATTTGTCGATTAAAAAACTTCGTTTTGTAGATTCACATTTTTCACCGCACCCAAAAAGTCACACCCGTGAAAATCATAAATCGGCGACATGACGCGATATAAAAATATGTAAATGACGTAATTTTGGAAAGATTACTCATAATTTGCATTAATCTGAATGATATTTGTAGAGTCTCAAGCTTTATGAAATGCCCACAGAGCAAACAATTTTGATTTACCGTCGCGAATTGAGAATGTCTTACGAAATTTGAAAGAAAGTAAATTTTTGGTCAACTATCATTTTATCATTTCAATTTCACGCTTGGTTATTTGCTAATTCGTCTTTTCCTTGCAAATTCATATACTTGAACAGTCAATGAGAACAGAACCATCGTGAGAACGAAGACTTTTAAATTCATTTGGCGTGGTTATAAAACACAAAAACGAACCGCAAAAGTTGATTTAATTCAATTCCACGCAATCTTCAATGCACACGTTAAGCTTTCATTGAAACACGCGAAATGTTCCAAATGCAATAAATCGAGTTTATGGGAGATATAAGCAACATTTTCATTACATTCTGATTTGTTTACCGCTAAATATTTGCGCAGAACAGATGAGACCATCTCGATCCAGATATACACTATTATACATTAATTATACCGTAAAAATCTCACGTACATGCAATTATTACAGTAAATAATATTAACTTATTTTATTCGAAAGTAACGTTTTCTACACTGCCAGATTGTTATTGGTGTCGTAGAAAATCCTAATTGTTTGCACATGAAATTAATTCGGAACGACTTTTTCTAAACATTGTAGACATCCTACTCCACCAAGAATAGAACGAAAAAAACATCCTAGAAAACCTTGATTAGCGCTCGGTTTTCGAGTTATAAATATTTTTGAAATTTCCGCCCGACTTAAAAATATACCAAGGGGTTGTCCCAAAAACAATGTGTGACATCGTTTACCTCGTATTTAAATGTAACGACACGTAGCGCATTTGAAAAATACGTCCAGCAAAACTCCTCGTTCTCAACATGACTTAACAGTTGCTGACTTAAACTGGGTAGCAATTATTATCCAATTACGAATCAAATGTCCTATGAAAGTTTGTCACGATAAGCTATTTTCGTACAATTTAAGCAGATAGAAAGTGCAATTTAATTAGTTGCGTAAGTTGCAAATTAAGTTCTTTCCACAAAATTCTAAATATTAGGGTGACTGTGACAGATAAATTAAGATGTTAAATGGCAAAGTAATGCTACTAACTTCAGGCAAGAATTCGAAACATGATTGTAATGCCATAGAAGAAATATGTTTCTTTTCTGTTATAATTTCTTCTCGCATCGTAGATATACACATACCAATGAAACAAATAAGTGTTTGGAATTTGAATTCGACTTGACAAATTTGAAATGTTTTTTTTTATAAGCTCAATGGCCTTTTTATGGTAATTTTTCCACACCTTAGAACTAGATATTATTACTTTATAGCCGAATTTGTGCCTTGTAGGACTAAAAAATCGTTTCAAAGATACGAAGGTAATTATAATAAACGTCCACATAAAAGTGGTTTATTGCTATTAAGATTCAATTTGTGAAGTGAAAAAAAAGTCTCATTTTCGATATTATTTTCATTATCTCCAGAAGAGTAGATATAATTTATGCCTAAGTTATAACTTTCGGCTTTTATCTAACAAAAAATTGTACATTCCTAGCGAATATTGATATTTACATTCCAAACATAAAAATCAAAAATGAAGCCGAACTGGTTCAACAAAATTTAGTCGATTGTTTAACAACACGATTTTAAGAAGATAAAAGTTATTTCTGTGAATACAAATACCTGTGCTGACAATAACTTGCGTGGATATCAAATAATATGAAAATGTGACGGTTAACATCACAAAATTATGCTGAAAACCTTACAAGATTTGCTGATCGAATGTAATAACTTGTGCCCTTAAGCTCATAGCGGTATTTATCTGACTGAACATGTAAATGTCGTGCTTGAAGACATTTTTGGATTTTATTCAAATTCATCAAGAGATGAGGAATTCAGCTAGGTACGCCCAATATTGATGCGCACGGCAGTGTGCACAGCCCAAAAAAAAGCAACTTTGTTGTAAACAACTTTTTCACAACACAGAATTATCACTGATTAACAATTTGATGCATTCATGACTGTGGGATTAAAAATCTTTACGTTATAACCTGTCAGGCAGTATGGAAAATTTTAACCACAAAAATTCTTATTAGAAAATGGAAAGTTGTTTTCTTACAGCTTTTAGAGTCTAAATTTTTTACCTCAAACACAATACACTTATTTACCATTTTTACGACCTTTCGTTCACCTCGAACTAAGTACACAACACGTAAATAATGATAATAACATTTAAGCGAAACGTAATCAACAATTATGCCACTTTGCACAAGATATATAAAAAAATATGCGCCATAATGTGTGTGATTACGACACAATAAATGTCATAAACATAAAGAATTTATTCCCATTTTTAAGCAGTTTTAGAGATTTATGTGAACACTAAATGACGTATACCGTATAGAACAAGTTATATATCAAATGAACCATTTTCATGACAGTCGTAACACAATAAAAACAACGAAGCAAATCTAATTGTTGATAAATAGTTCAAATGAAATTATCCGTTATTTGTTCTTCGCCAAATCGCAAAAAAACGGAATTATTTTGAATCGTATGACTTAAATGCAGCGTATCTAAACCATGGTCATGTCGGTTTAAGTGTAAACTGTTTATTTACTTTTTAAATTTATTAATTATAATTTATGACAAAGCATTCATTAGCGAGATGCTTTTTCATTTATCGTTAAAAAACTAGGAAGTGAAAAATTCAAATTTACTTGTTTACAAATTAAAAGTTTTGATAATGACTGTAAAAATAAACTAACTTGACCTAGGTCTTTTCACTCAGAAAAGCTTCAATCCTCTATAATTAACCTAACTTAATTACGAACGCAAGTATCTCTCCGAGCACTATTACTGTTATTAGCAATATCAAAAGATAGGCTTTGACTACTTAAACTTTCAAAATAACTGCCATATCGTAAACGGTTGCGGTGGGCACCACCTTCAATTTATTCAAAGATTGTCTATACTATAATAGATCATAAGAATATTTATTTATAACACAAAAAAAATATAATTTATGTTTAAACTTAGTTATCGTTTAATTTGCAAACATTTCTTTAGTTTAGAATAAAAATCAAACTCTTGCAATAGATGTTCAAATCGTAGTCTTCTTGACTGATAATTTAAAAATGTGTGACCTAGGTACCAATTGCGATATTTAAAGTTTTTCGAATCAGAATCAAGATGACGCCAATTCCAACACCAAATTCTTTGTTTTTTTTCTCTTAGGCAACATACTGCACTCAGCTAAAATTTTTATAAAAATATTTTTATGAGTTTTTCTTATTATATTTTGGGAGACGAGCAAAAAACTTGATACTAATCTAAATACTGTGGTGATATTTTTCCGTTAATAGCGGTTATTGCTTCCGCCATCGATCGAGACAATTTCATCCACTTATAAGAAAAAGACCCAATTTAGTTCCTTGATTATTAACCATTTACCCTCCTATTATCTTTTCTAACGATTCAAATGTTCTTGAAACGTAATTGTGATTGGTAATTTGACAAATTTCTGTTATAAAAAATCTTGAACACAACCTACCAGAATAAATAAAGTTCAAAATTGAATTTATTCGTAACAAATGAGATATTATCAAAATGGCAGTAAGACTTATATCGAATTTTGAGAGGTAAGAGAAAATCGATGTAAACTTTTTGAAGATAGAAAAACGAAAAAAATAAAATCGAAATCAACTATAAAGTAAAGTAATATACAGGTGTTCCAAAATTCCACTAATTGAGGAAAGATTAAGAACCCAAGATTTTCTTTTTAATGTAAATATTGAGCATTGAATAAGCATTGAGCGGGTCTCTGAATTTTGGAGTATAAGATAAAGATAAATTTACTCTTAACCGTTTTAGATCGAAATATAGAGATATATTTTTTGACAATATTACATTATTTGATCACTTGTGTCAATTGTCCAAACGATTCATCAATCAAAAGAATGTAACTAATAATAATCTTTATTTTAATTTTTAGTTGCCAAACTTTATGTAATTAGGGCGAATCTCCATTGTAATCAACTTGTTTATACCAACGTAAAAAAGATAAAATATTAATCGCGTTTGCGATAGAAAATCGCAAAAATTAAGATTATCATCATTCTTTCCAGATGTCAGATTTACTCTTGATAAGACATTATTAAAAAAAGCAACAAACACAAAAAAAATAAAACCTCCAACGACAAATCTTGGTAGTGCTTAAACGAGATTTTATGGTTTTTCCTCAATCAAAGATCTAATTAATTAGAAACAAAATAGCACGAAATCGCCGTATAATCCACGTAGGCTTCAAGAATTTCATTTGTTTTGCAACGACAACAAAATTCAACAATGTCAAAGATGATGTCTTACTGAAAAAATCATTTATAGAAGTTCTATTTTGAGATTTGGCAATGCAATGTTAAGCCAAAGTTCACCAAATTTTTTAACAATGAGCGAAAAAATCAAGTATAAAGGGTAAAAGTACACACTGTTGTTATACGACAATGTTAAATAAACTTTGCATGAAATTACTCTCGAAATCTTGCCGTGTAGTAGGCCTTAGACTTTTTCCACATGTTGATAGCACTGGTATATTTCAGAACTATCATGACACATAGGGTCGGTTTTTCAATCCTTCCAATTATAGATTAGTAACCATAACACTTAATTTCATAATTTTTGCCAACTGTGGAATAAAAAACCGACCCAGGCTGCCAACACTTGAAATTCCGAAACCTACATAAAAATTTCGTGAATTATAATTTCTCATGTATCTTTTAATCTGGCACCTTCAGAACTTATTATACCAGCACACGTTTAAAGATTTAAAGAAAATTCATGAGCAAAAAACAGCACTAAAACCACGTTTGGTTGTCTTAAACTAGTGAACAGGAAGCCAGACTTTCCAACATAAAAACACTCCAACATCCCTTCAATTATATTCAAGATATGTATGAAATTCTATGTAGATTTTTCTAGTACTGGCACAGGTGGCTAAGAATAATGTTGCCAAGTCATGACAACTTGAGTTGTCAATAGAATTTTCCAGCTCTGGCAAGTGGTGTTTTGAAGTCTAATTGGAATTGTGTAATCCTATTTAGTTACAAAATCTCATTTTTGCTCAATTAGGTGAGTTAATGAGAACCAATGTCTCTAGCCATGTGTTCCCAATGCCAATTTTTAATCCGTGATTTACCGTCTACCCGTTAATGAAGTGGCAAAGGTAAGTAGGTAGGTTACAGTTTTTATCCTGTCATATATGGAATACCCGAGGTTAAAGCAAGAATTTTGACCTAGTTTCGAGCCAAATGATTTATTTCAGAGGTTAAATTATACCTTGAAAACTTCAGAGAAGAATCCAGACCCAATTTTCTCCTTGTGGAAGTCATCCATACGGTGTAGAGATGCCACAGCATGTTTCAAAGCTTGACAGGAAGATCCAGTTTTGAGTCTATCACAGCGTGATTTGGGGGGCTCCGAAAGTTCATTATTTGGACAGAACAGCTTCTCATAATCACCATCCTTGGGGTCACAAGGGATATCATATATACACGCCGAAATTTTTGCAGTGCAGGGCTCATTTTTGTTGCTCGAGTGCATTGTATTATAGAATCAAAATTTATGTTATATTAACCAATATCGTACATGTTTTTGCACGAATTAGCTGAGTTAAAGTCTTGAAATCACACATAATTTTTTAATTACTGATTCACTGAGAATTCTGGAACACTGTCAGGTAACGCAAATTCACATCTTTCAATCAAAACAATGGAAAATTTCAAAAAATCATTAGACATTATCCAGGTAGATATACCGCGCAAGTGGATTTCTGCAAGTTTTATAATTAAATTTAGAAATTATGTGCACTGCTGCAACTTTACATAAATACACTTTTTCACTTAGAATGTTCACTGCTTATCTTTAATCAGTCCATGCGTAACGTCGCACTTTTAGGCACTGAAATTGGTTTAATACTCTTTGAGCTAACAATTTGAAGTTTCACACGTAAATAAAAAGTTTGTAATGACAGTGTAAGCTTTCACCCGTCCATGTAACCAGCAACTGCTGCCATATTGTGAGATCTGTCACTATTAAATGTTGCCATCTCATTTTTACTCACCACCAAGACAAGGCTAGAGCCATGTCACGTTTGCCATAATTAAACACCAGAACGCATGCGCACATCTTTCACGCGCGACTTTCAAAATTTGATTTTAACAAAATCACGTGAATGCACCTTTCAAATATTACGAAATTTTATTATTGTTGCAACAAAAAGAGAATTCAAAAAAAAGGTTTTCAAAAAAGTGAAATGCTCCCATGCAGGAAATGTAATTCACATACTTTCTTTTCTTTTCCACAGTTGTACGATTGTTTCCACAATAGACATAATTACCATAATGAAAGTAGCAGATTCAGTCGATTTAATTAACAAAATTATTTTAAATTTCGTTGTAATATCAATTAAGAATTTCAAAACAATGCATTTTATTATGTTTATTAAAAGGTTCACACTACATATTATTTAATTTATTTTTTTAAATATTTTATGTATTTATTCGCATCGAAACTGTCTTCAATGTCGTCTACGAATTTCACCTTTTTCTTTGGTTTTCGGGCTTCTAATCGAGCTTTTCGGTCGGCTTCGCTAAGAGTCCACACATTTAAAGGCAACTGGAAAACAACTATAGGAAAATAAACTCAAAAAAACAAAACTATACCTTTATTATGTGTCTGGGTTCGTGGTATTTAATAGTAATCGATGATCCATCCGGATTTACAAGAACAGTAGGATATAAACGTTTATAAGTCAGTCTATGGGGTTTTGTAATACTTGCTGAGTGACAGTTTAAAAACCTCACTTGACATAAAATTCCAAGCGTGCTTTTTAACAACATTGATAAGGCTTTTTTAGGGTATTCCAAAAAAGCATGAAAAAAGACCTTTAAATAGTATTTTTAGGTTAATTATAAACGTCAAACGGTTGTCAGTTGTCTACGGTGGTTGCAAGCTGTCACATGCATCAAAATTGATTGTTGGTAAAATAAAAAACTGTAATTTAAGGAAATTACTAGAGGTCAGCACTTGCTTTAAAAGTTTTTTTATTGAATAAATTTAATTATAGTTTTCCCTATTGATTACATAACTTAATTAGGCTCCGCATTAGTTTGACCTACTAAAATGCCACGTTGTTATAATGTGAGTTGTATAGTTGGTTGCCTATATTGCTAAAACGCGTTTTTTAGTAAAAATTGACACTTTAGTTTAATAACGCAGAATTATTTTACTTAAAGAACTATAACGGATTTGTAAAACTTAATTAATTATAACTATAAAATTGTAAATAATTAATATTTGGTAAATAATTTTATTACAACTCTAGTGTATAGTTAGTTGCATATGCGTAAAAACTTTTTTTTTTTAAATCTTAAATTAGTGATTTATAAAAACAAAATAATTAAAAGTATTACCATTTTCACTGGGCCATTTTTATTAAACTATAAATATTGAATTTGCTAGAAATTTTCACCAATATAGATGTTTGATATTTCTTAATCACTTTTTTATAACAAACTATAAAATAGTTATTTATGTATTAAAGGCATAATGATACTGCTGTATCAACTTTGTAAGTTGTCAATTATGCCCGCGGTACATACAATATTTTATTTTTCATTTTAATACAATTTATTGCTGAAAATTTTAAATTTACTTGTATAAAGCAAAGGCAAGACTGCGTAGTCTGGCCCCTTTAGTCGCAGTGTAATTAGTTTATTTATTTTGCAATACGTTTTTGTGCAGTACATCTTGCGCAATGGAACAAGAAATTCCGCAATCCGTAATGGAAAGAGCTTTAAAAGCGGATGAAGAGTTGCTTCCTAAGACATCACAAACGTTGTAAAAAAGAGAATTTCAAAAGTTTGAATGCTAGAAAGAGAAAAAATTATTCGGTTCCAAAAAAAAAATTCTCTCACGCGAAAATGTCATAAATGATAATAATGAATGACATTTATCTATGTTTCTTGTGTGGAGGCTGTGGTAATGGTCGTTTTTGGAGGGTTAAGAAGAGACAGATTGGTGAAGTTATGTGTGGATGACATAGATGATAGAGAAGCAGTTGTTGTAAGATGCTGATATGTTAACATTAAAAATGGAAGAGTGATAAAGTTGCTTAAAGATATATTAAAGATAAGTATGCAGTCCAAGAACAAAATATCTCGGATCATTGCTGGAGTAGAGGCGACCAAATATGTCTTCTTTCAAAGAAAATGTAGAGCCTAGGAATTTATTACTTGGAAGTGGAAGTGGTATTGGTTTCAGTGAGACCTTTACTAATTATGTGTTTTTAAAGATTCCAAATAATATTCTGATATTAGTAGTTATTATTAAAGATTTATCAAATCAGCGAACCTTTTATTTTTAATAATCTTACATCTTGTATAAAGATGTAAAGAGCTAATTATAATAAATAATAATAAATAATAATTAAATAATATATTATTTGCATTTTGGTTATTTAAATATAAGATTGTACCTAATCAAATAAACCTTCCAGATATGTAAATTCGGTAAGGCAACATTGCTTTTGTTTGTTGATTGATTACCCGTACTACAAAGTTAGGAAAGATGTCGTTGCAGTTGGAAAAAGTTTATTAAAATCTTTGACTCAGCGAATCCATCATAAATACTGAAATTTCTTAGACATAAAGTTAAATTTTATATCTTGACAAAATCTTAACTAAACCAAACTTTTGAAACAATTAATATTTATATTTATCTGTATAATTTTACGAAAAAAAATTATGACGATTTATAATATTTTTTTATAAAAGTTTTTGTATTTCTCAAGATTGGTAACTAAATGAGACAATATATCAGTAACATTTCAAATGGTTTTTTTCTACTTTATTTTAAAATGCAGTTGTTTTTTGTTATCAACAATTTTTAAATATGTAAATCATTTGAATATTATTAAAAGCTACCTGGAAAATACCTATCTATCTTTTTAAATATGTATGTACTTCTAGATCAAAGCAAAAACCAAAAGCAACATAGAAAGTTTGTAGCCCTTTTTGTATGATTTTTAAAGAGTCTAGCAAGGTAGGCATGATGAAATGGCTCTATAATGTAAAACTGTATGGATTCCAATGCCACAATATGTCACGTACAAATACGATTTGTGCGTTTTTTCTCTCCAGATTTTGACGAAATCCTGAGTTTTTGTGCACAGGATAACTAATCAAAATAGAAAAATAAAATCAAAGCAATTTTCTATGTAAAGTTTAAAAATACACTATATGTAATTTTCATAATTTTTGGTTTAACAAAGGTTTAACATCTTCGTCTGGTTCATTTGACAAATTTTGAGAAATCCATAAACTATTTTTTTTTAAATATAAATTCAGTTAACTATTAAAACTGGTGTATCTCATAAAAAGATTTTGGGATTATAATAGGAGAGAAGTTTTCTGGAATAGTTTTTATATTTTTCAGAAACTCTTTGAAAAAGTATTGTTCAATTAAGAATGTCCATGGTTATAATGTTCCAAATTTTTTGGAACATTATATGTCAGAGAAAGTAAGACTTAATTTTTTATTACAAAATGACAGAAACTGAATAAAAGAACACTTTAACAATGTAAGCAGTAATAAAATACATGAAATGTTTAGAAGATTGTATAATCGTTTTTCAAAACTTTTTCATACAATGTTAATTATACTTTGCAGTTTTGGCTTGGCTTGATGGAATATTTTCAAATAAAATAATTAGAACAAGTACACGAAACTCCTAAAGATGCAGTATACAAAAAATTACTAGGTCACCAACAAGAGGTCGACCAAAAAATTAGCGAAATTCAGGAAACATATGTTTATTTAAATTCAGTGCTGAAAACTGGTTCCTTTATACTTCAGTAGGCAGCATTACTACCTGTGAAGCGAAAGTACAGTAGTAAATTCTACAAATTGCATGTTTGCGAATAGCAGCTGATAAAAACAGTAGTTTCCTTAACATCAACATGACAACATCATCGCTAATTTTCCTGTTCGGTATTCACACCTGGTAAGAATTTCAGTTCACTATTTCCTAATTATATTACAGTTTTATAGTTTGAGTATTCATTTATATCAAGTAACGCCTCCAGTTGACCACGCTGAAGGACCCACGTGGGATAGCCGCAAGGGTCTTTTATATTTCGTTGACATCCACGCGGGAGACATCTATTCATACGAGCAAACAACCGGAAGAATTCGTCATATTCACTTAAATGGCGAAGTAACACCTGTAGTACCATCAAAATATGACCCCGATTTACTGATTGCTGGTCTAAACAGAACGCTTGTTGCTGTAGACTGGAACGGTAAAAGTAAATTTTATAAAAGCAAATCTTTAACAACTGTAGCGAAACAGTTTCCCACAAGTCGCTTCAATGACGGTAAAGCGGATAAACAAGGTCGCTTGTGGTTTGGTAATAAAATTAATATAAGTATGACAATTGCGTGACGATATATTTATAGGAACCATGGGTTTTGAGGACTCTAAAGGTCTTACACCTAATCAAGGCCTATTGTACAAATTCACACGTGAAAATTTAAATAATCCAGCTGTCATGATAGCACCAGTCAACATAAGTAATGGCCTTGCATGGAATAAAAAAAACAATATATTTTACTATATCGATACTCCAACTAGGAAAATAGTTGCATACGATTATGACGATACACATGGCGATATTTCAAATCGTCGCGTGGCTTTTGACCTTCAATCATACCCTTCGGTTAAAGGCAATCCTGATGGTATGACTATAGACCGAGATGATAATCTGTGGGTTGCTCTTTATGGTGGAGGAGCCATCATCAAAGTGGACCCTAAAACAGGTCACCTCTTGGAAATTATAGCTATTCCTGCTGACGCTGTCACATCAGCAATGTGGGGAGGTCCTAACTTAGACATACTTTACGTAACAACCTCAAGATTTAATCTGTCTCCTGAGCAAAGAAAGAAGCAACCGTACGCTGGAAGCGTCTTTGCTCTGACAGATTTGGGCACAAGCGGACTTGAAGTGTTCGATGCTGATATTGTAGATACAGTTTTATAAATAAACATGTTACCAGTGTCAAAATTATTGCTAAAAGAAATATGCATAATATGACCTATTTGTTTATCACCTACCGCAGTTTTTGTTGTCTTATCATTATCAGCTTTTGGCAAAATGGTTATTTAAAATGTCATTGTTATAAATTCAAATACTTGTCAATATCTCAATATTTGATACTTAAGTGTTTACAATGGTGTTCTTTCTGTTATATTTAGAACATACTTTAGACAAGAAATCAGTCAAGATATGTTTCTCAAAATGACAACAACTTTAACACTTTTGGGAATTTTTGTGCAAATTTGCGCGATAAGCGCTCAGTAATATTTGTAAATACGAAATTGACTCTCTCTAATTGTGTGATTTTAGACAAGCTAATTTTCCCGGTGTTTATCAACTCACGGAGCCCGTGGATCACTCAGAGTGCCCGAGTTGGGACTCAAGAAACAACGTCTTATATTTTGTTAACATCCACGAAGGACAAGTGTTTAGATACGAATATGAGACACAAGAACTCACTCATATAACACTGTCTGGTGAAGTTGCCCCGGTTATTCCTTCTAAGCGTGATCCAAATCTTCTAGTCGTTGGGCTAGACCGATCTGTGGCCGCTGTTGAATGGGACGGCAAATCTGAACCTAGTGCTACCAGAATTTTAACAACAGTTTCAGAACAGTATCCTACAAGTCGATTCAATGATGGAAAGGCCGACAAACAAGGAAGACTTTGGATTGGTATTAAACTTATAGTTCTATTATTCACCTTGTCACAATAATTTACAGGCAGCATGGGCTTCGAAGGTCCTAACGGTCTCTCTACAGACGAAGGACTGTTCTACAAAGTCACCTGCGAGAACCTCAAATCCCCAGAAGTAGAAATAGCTCCTGTTAACATAAGCAACGGCTTTGCGTGGAACGCTGCTAACGACAAGCTTTATTACATCGACACCCCATCCGGGCAAATAGTAGAATATTCCTATGACGACAAAGAAGGCGAAATAACTAATCCTCGAGTATTGTTTGATATGAAAGATCATATAGGTGTTATCACTGGTGGTCCCGATGGTATGACTATCGACGAGGATGAAAATCTATGGGTGGCTCTTTATGGTGGCGGTGCTGTCATTAAAGTTAGTACGGTTGATGGTGAGCTCTTACAAATTGTACCACTGCCTGCGTTGGATGTGACTTCAACGATGTGGGGTGGTCCAAATTTGGATATCTTGTATGTAACAACGTCCAGAGTAAGTCTTACTGAAAAACAAAAGCAAGAACAACCAACAGCAGGAGCAGTTTTTGCTGTGGTGGGATTGGGAACAAAAGGACTGCCGATGTTTGAAGTTGATATTTTGGGATCGATTGATGATGAGGTAAATAATGATTCAAAGTTAATTTACAATGTTTTTAATTAATTTTGCAGAGTTGTTCCTAATCCTAAAAACAAGAAGAGTAGTAAGAAAAGATTATGTGTAATAATGTAATACAAAGCAGTTTATTTTTGGACAAAAATAAAATTATTATTAAAACAATGAGTATAATTATTTTGATAGCGACGTGGTGTTAAACAAAACCAAATCAATTATAACGTAGTTTAACTATTATTAATTAACTCAATTTATAATTAATTTAAATTGCTGTATTAACTAACAGATGTTGTTCGTGTTCTATAAAGTGATTGAAATCCTCCAATACCTTAATTGATAAACGCATTTATCCAGACATTTAATAATAATCGCTATTTCTTATTTATAAACCATAACATAAAAAAATATAGTTTTATAGCCATTGCTTAAATTCTTGATTAGTACAATTAAATTTAATTTTTTAATTCTTTTATTGGTTAAAATGTTCCATCATTCTAAGATTTATCTCTCATAAATACACCTGTCAAAGTAGTTAATTCATTTTTACCTATTGTCTACAATATTCCAATTAAGTAATTTTAGTCTATTTTAATTTCAGACGTTTTAAACAAAATATAAAAAATATAATTAAAAATTTACATTTATTTGTTAATTTGCGTTTTTAAAAATCTGTTAACTTAACCAGCGGAAGAAGTATTTTAAAAAATGATTAAATTGTGCTCACAAATGAATGGCAAAATTGAAGACGCAGTTCTAGAAAAAAACAAAAAAAAAAGTTATAAGTGATATAATCAATTTTTTCAATAAATAAACAAAAAATAATAAAATAATATTGTATAGTACTTTTCTTGTTCGTTACTTGATTTTTCAATTTTCAATTTATTTTAAGTCTACGAATAGAATGATATTTAAGGATTTTTTTTTTAAATTACCATTTAGATAATTTATAGTGTGTATTGCTTTAAATGAGAAATAAAAAATTAGTACTAAAAATTAATTCAATTAATGGCTCTATTATATTAATATTTTTCAATATTCGGAGCTCTAATTTCAACAATAAAATCAAACTTTAAATTGCAAACATTTATTAACTAATTAACAATTTTTAGTTTATAAGACTTATACATTACAATTATACAATATACAAACTACATTGGTTGAGGTTTGATTCCTGGTACAATTGGAACTGGGTCAATTTCAATTTCAGGACTTTCTACTCCTGGGATTGGTTGGGGTTTGATTCCTGGGACAATTGGGACTGGATCAATTTCAATTTCTGGGCTTTCTACTCCTGGGATTGGTTGGGGTTTAATTCCTGGTACAATTGGAACTGGTTGAGGTTTGATTCCTGGTACAATTGGGACTGGATCAATTTCAATTTCGGGACTTTCTACTCCTGGAATTGGTTCAGGTTTGATTCCTGGTACGATTGGAACAGGTTGGGGTTTGATGCCTGGTACAATTGGAACTGGGTCGATTTCAAGTTCCGGACTTTCTACTCCTGGAACTGGTTGGGGTTTGATTCCTGGTACGATTGGGACTGCGTCAATTTCAATTTCGGGACTTTCTACTCCTGGAATTGGTTGAGGTTTGATTCCTGGTACGATTGGGACAGGTTGAGGTTTGATTCCTGGTACAATTGGGACTGGATCAATTTCAATTTCGGGACTTTCTACTCCTGGAATTGGTTGAGGTTTGATTCCTGGTACGATTGGAACTGGTTGGGGTTTGATTCCTGGTACAATTGGGACTGGATCGATTTCAATTTCGGGACTTTCTACTCCTGGAATTGGTTGAGGTTTGATTCCTGGTACGATTGGGACTGGGTCAACTTCAAGTTCTGGAAGTTCAAGTTCTGGAACTGGTTGGGGTTTGATTCCTGGTACAATTGGAACTGGATCGATTTCAATTTCGGGACTTTCTACTCCTGGAATTGGTTGAGGTTTGATTCCTGGTACGATTGGAACTGGTTGGGGTTTGATTCCTGGTACAATTGGGACTGGGTCAACTTCAAGTTCTGGAAGTTCAAGTTCTGGAACTGGTTGTGGTTTGATTCCTGGGACAATTGGGACTGGGTCAATTTCAATTTCTGGGCTTTCTACTCCTGGAATTGGTTGGGGTTTAATTCCTGGTACAATTGGGACAGGTTGAGGTTTGATTCCTGGTACAATTGGGACTGGATCAATTTCAATTTCGGGACTTTCTACTCCTGGAATTGGTTGAGGTTTGATTCCTGGTACGATTGGAACTGGTTGGGGTTTGATTCCTGGCACAATTGGGACTGGGTCAATTTCAAGTTCCGGACTTTCTACTTCTGGAATTGGTTGAGGTTTAATTCCTGGTACGATTGGAACTGGTTGGGGTTTGATTCCTGGTACAATTGGGACTGGGTCAACTTCAAGTTCTGGAAGTTCAAGTTCTGGAACTGGTTGTGGTTTGATTCCTGGGACAATTGGAACTGGATCAATTTCAATTTCTGGGCTTTCTACTCCTGGAATTGGTTGGGGTTTAATTCCTGGTACAATTGGGACAGGTTGAGGTTTGATTCCTGGTACAATTGGGACTGGATCAATTTCAATTTCGGGACTTTCTACTCCTGGAATTGGTTGAGGTTTGATTCCTGGTACGATTGGAACTGGTTGGGGTTTGATTCCTGGCACAATTGGGACTGGGTCAATTTCAAGTTCCGGACTTTCTACTTCTGGAATTGGTTGAGGTTTAATTCCTGGTACAATTGGAACTGGTTGGGGTTTGATTCCTGGTACAATTGGGACTGGGTCAACTTCAAGTTCTGGAAGTTCAAGTTCTGGAACTGGTTGTGGCTTGATTCCTGGCACAATTGGGACTGGGTCAATTTCAATTTCTGGGCTTTCTACTCCTGGAATTGGTTGAGGTTTAATTCCTGGTACGATTGGAACTGGTTGGGGTTTGATTCCTGGTACAATTGGAACTGGATCAATTTCAATTTCTGGACTTTCTACTTCTGGAATTGGTTGAGGTTTGATTCCTGGAACAATTCCTATTGTGCGGAAATACCTCGCTTCAAGAGCTGTGGGTATAAATATTTACCATTAGAATTATCATTATCAAAACATATAAATAAATAAAAAAGTCTTTATAGTGTACACAATTTCTAGAATGCAAAAATACCTTGCTTTAAGAGATAAGGATATAAATAATTACGATTAGAACTTTTATTATTAAAAAAACAAAATAATAATAACAAAAATTGTCTCACCGGGTATGAGTGCCAAAGCAATGGCAAAAAGTACAACTTTCATTTCAAGTTATCTGCTTCTTATTTTATTATCGAACACAGCAAAAACTTTTCTAATTTCTCGGCTCTAGCAGCCGTCTTATATACCTACAAAATTTGAGATTCCGTACACCGTGATGACTATAAATTATAGGATTGTAGAATTTGACAGATATATGAACCTGATATTTGAGACAATAATTAATCGATAATCTAATAAAAAATTACCTCTAATATTTAGTACTACTATAATTTTTTGTTATTATTTTTATACATTCAAGTTTCTAGAGAATTAATTCTACGATATAAGTTCTAAGTTCTATCAAATGGACACAAAATCATCAAAAACTATTAATAAAAACCGTAAATTAAAAAAATACATATCGTAAATTGTAAACAAAAATAAAGTAAAAGAAATGAAAGAGATGACCTATCTCAAGAATAAAGAAAGTAAAATTTCGTTATTTCTTAAAATGAATATTTTTGACATTATGGCAATGAAAATTGTAGTACCTACTTAATATAAAAATGTTCTTTTGTCTAAGTGCTAATCATGCACGTATTCTTTAGTAGTAAAATTTAATGTATGTTTCAAATTCTTTTCTTAAATTCATAACTGCTGTGACATTTTAATCTTGTCAATCGTTGATTGCAATTAATTACGTCGCTATTAAAATTTGTTGGAAATACTAAGTTTATTATTTGAACAGATAATAATTTATCGTTTAATCTCCATCATTGTTCTATTTGATTACAATAGATCAATCACTACTTATATGGATGAACAATTTTTAATATAATTTATAAGCAGAATATACTGAACTGACAATGAGTTTTTTAGGTGACTATTCCCGCCACATTATTCAAGCCAATAACAATTGTTTCTGTTGTTTTTATTTGATAGGATGTGGTACGAAAATTTGATTATTATTATGTGTCCAGTAATATTTTTATTTTGCTTTACATTCTCGCAATTCGCAAAATAGTCTTTCGAATACCCCTTGTGCATATCAACTTGCCTCCACACCCTGTATTGTATTTGCAAAACAAGGCCATCATTAACTGCAGTTTGATTAAGATCTTTTGACAGGTTGCGAAATGCAACATCTTTTTTAGTACACATAAAATACTTAATATAATACTTTTAATGGTTTTTTAATCCATCAATGTTCCCAATGCCAAAACGATTTACAACTATTTACAAATAAAGTGCTATATTGTTTACTTTTTGTACGTAATGCAACTTGTGAAATCAAGCTAATCCACAGAGAATGGAATTAAGAATGTTCTGGAATTAGAAAAAAAAAGATAACAACACAGATGTAGGATGCTGCCAAATAATGAATTTATTGATAAATAATTGGTAGCAAAAAATGAATGAGATACTTTTGTAAAAGTCGTAAAGTAAATAAATAATAATAAAATAAATAACTGTCCCATAATAAAAGTTTTAAACAAAGCTATCACAGTAAATGTCAATGATAATATACTACAAAATTTAGACACTGTAAAAAATATGTTATAACCTATAAATCTCGCAAAATATAGGATTAAGGAAAAGTTTTAGACTTTATATTGACACGCATTAAACTATGACAACAAATTCAAGAACTAAATTCATTCACTTTTCAGTACTCAACTGAGTTTGAACTAGAATTGAAAAATAAAACAAAAACATTGTCATTTTTTTAACAGACAAATTTATATTGCGTTGTACAATTGCAATTGTACAAAATCGTGTGCACAGCTCGTCATTTATAGCATTTTATGAAGCAAAGACGCAAAATAACGTTTTAACAGACTTAAGTAGATGTTCACGCAGCCCAAAATTAAAACATCACTCACAACAAAAATATTTTTCTAATAAAAAGCACTAAAATATATTTTTTGACGAACTAACTTTCGTTTATTTATGTCCACATAATTTTTTGATACCAATAAATCGCTTAATCAAAATGGTTTTCCCTTTTCTGAAAACAATACTCCAAAAACTGTCATTTTTTTATACACCAAAGTAGATAAGTTTGTATTATTGCATAATTATTTACGTAAATTTTAGTTAATAGCTACACCGGTTTTCAATAAATTTGCCTACACCTATTTCGTATTAGACCATCAATTTGATATAACTTAATTCTAGGAAATTCACAATTACATAATCAAAAAATTAAACAAACAATTCTTTACAATGTTGCTAAGTTTGCATTCCGACGTCTAAAACTTCCAATTACAATTTACAGTAGAAATGTGAATGAAACATCTTTTAGAAAACATATAATATTTAAAATGAATATCGTAGTCACTTTTTTAATTAAATTTAAAAATAATGCTTATAAGCTTTTTAAATTGCCAAGTAATACCCATTTTTTTATAAAACCCTTGTCTCCGGCTATTGTAAATTATTTTATAGTGTAGTGAGGCAAAATTAAGTACATCTAAATCATATCTTTATCTTATCGTAGCCACAAGAATGTTAATCGTTTTTGCTCTTAGCAACTGTGCAAACATTTCTTGATTTTTTCAGTTGTAGCTAAACGTTGTTTTTAGTGTCCCTAACAGAAAATAGAAAATTTGTTTTCCTTCATTGACATTTACACACTATTTTAATAAAATTAAAATCTTTTTACCCGAATTTCTGTCTATAAAAGGATTAACAAATAACCGCTATAAACTGGATTAATTTATTGGTCGCACTAACCGTGTAAGTACATACTTTGATAAGATCACCAACTTATCTTTGTCCAAAAGTGATATTTGTTGATAAATAATTAAGAACAAAATACTGACAGTAACGAATAAAACGAACTAGAAAAAAAGGCTTCTGAGTTACATGGATTTTGGTATCATCTCTTGAAACAGCCAAAGCGAAATATTAGTTATCACATGAAAATTTTTCAGGCTTTGCGTGAGTATAGTATGTCTAGATAAATAGCTTGAAAAGTCGCAAATGCGTGTCTGATTCTTGCAAAAACACAGAAAATCTAAATTTTCGAATAAAAATACCATTACGTGTTTAAAACAGAATTAATCAAAGCGCAACATTTGATACAGCATTAGTTTCACATTACCACGAAGACAAAACAAACACTTTACAGTGCACAATATCATTTTCTTTGCAATAGTTAAGACAATTAATATGTTATGAGTGGTTGTTCAAAATTGTTATTTTATTTTTAATGTTTTAGAAATGCTGGACATCGATCATCCTGCATCCATCTGGAATGAGCCCACAGGTCCGTTGGACACGTGGAAATACAAACATAGGAGGAGGTACATTCCCTACAGCCTTTACTGCAAAAGTAGTATAACTAAAGTACCTCGTCCAGCTGATGTTACTGAGCCAATTTGCTTTGTTTCTCGTTTAGCTACAACAATGTCAAGTTTCTGGACGATCGTTACCCCGGTTTCATCGACATTAAATATGTCTTGAGGCTTAAAGTGGTATCTACTTGCAGAAGGTTGTAGAATGCATCTACGTTTGTTCTAATGAAGCTAGTGGATCTTGACGACAAACTTGTGGCTTGAGACAGCTTTGGATTTTTACCTATAAAAGCTGTAAACTAATCATCACCAGCTAATTTATTTTTGTCCCAATATCTTGGTCTCTTGAGGTTATATTCTTTGGTCAATTCAAAGACCAGACGAGAGAGTTTAAATTCTAAAAGCTGAAATCGTAAACTCAGTGTAAAAATTATTTGGCAGAATCTAATCATTGAATGTATAATCTAGTAGCTATTTAATTACTCCAAAAGTTTAAACCAAGTGGTACTCTTTTTTACGAGTTTAGCTTCTATCTGTCTTAACAAAGTATCAGTGATTGATTAAGTATTTTTAAAGTAAGGGTAATATCCAATCAAATCCAAATTAATCGGACCCGGCACCTCCCCGAAGTTATTCTAAAATTACCAAAAACGTTTTCATTTCCAAAATTTAAAAGTCAAAATTTCATAAACTACTAAAAATGAAAATTATAGATTACTTCCAAGGTAAACAACAAAGTGGTAAAATAATCAGGAGCTGACGCAAATCAAGACAACACCATAAATTTAAGACGTAAGTCTATTATAATTTAAATAGGTACAATACAAAAAAATTTGACAGTCTTTAATAATCACACAGGCACACTTATTTACAACTCGTCATGTTCTGAATCTTCATCTTTAATTTCTTCATTTTCTTCTTCTGGAATGCCGTCCTCTGGGAGATCTTCCTCTTCCTCTACTCCTTCATCTAAAGGAACTCCCAATGTTTTCCTCATCATTGCTTCAATAGATTGTGCAAAATCAGCGGTCTCTCTCAACATAAACCCTGACCTCAACGTGGCAGTTCTAAACAACATCAACGCCATATCTTTCGCAGTAGGATCTGAAGGATCATCATTCACACGTTTTAGTAATTCGCGCATCAAAGGATGTCGTGGGTTGATCTCCAGTGTCTTCTTTTGGTTCAAATAGTATGATCGTTGAGGGTCATCGGATTTCTGGTGAGCGTTGGATACCGCTAATCGTTCCATGTTTCCGGTCCATCCAAACATGCTGGCAACAAGAGCGCAGGGGGAATCGCTTAGTCTTTCAGAGACAGTTGCTTTAGCGATTTGATCTTTAAGGGCGTCGTCGCTCAACCATTTGGTCAACGGTTCAAATGTTGATTGGAGTTGTTCTAGCTGCTCTTTACCACCTTCACTTTCTGTTAGACTGAAGCCTTCTTTAGCAACGTTCTGGAATTTTTTACCTTCGAATTCAGGGATGGCAGAAATTGCATATTCATCGACTGCTTCGACTAAATACAAGACTTCGTAACCTTTACGCAAGAGTCTTTCAACGAAGGGGGATTTTTGTACTTCATCTCTAGAGGAACCGGCCATGTAGAAGATGCGTTCTTGTTTCGGTTTCATGCGTTTAACGTAATCAGCCAGTGAAGTCATCTTATCGCTGTTAGAAGAGTGGAATTGAAGAAGTTTAGCCAAGCGGGTACGGTTTGCGGGGTCTTCAATGGTTCCCAATTTAATATTAGTAGAGTATTCTTTCCAGAACTTCTCGTAGTCCTCATCTGAGATCTTCTTCAGCATATCCAGAACTTTACGCACCAACTTCTTTTTAATTACTTTGATCAGCTTGTGTTGTTGAAGAGTTTCACGAGAAACATTCAAAGGTAAATCATCTGAATCAACAACTCCTCTAACGAAGCTCAAATACGATGGGATCATATCATTGAATTCATCAGTAATGAAGACTCGTCTAACGTAGAGTTTAATATTGTCAGTCTTGGTACCATATCTGTTGAAACTTTCAGAGGGCTGTACTTGCGGAACATACAAAAGAGCCTTGAAGGTGACTTCTCCTTCGGCGACAAAATGAACCTTAGTCAAAGGCTCCTTCGAATCTTTCGTTAAAGACTTGTAGAACTCGTCGTACTCTTTATCTTCAACTTCAGAAGGCTTCTTCGTCCAGATGGGTTTGCTATCATTGAGAAGTTCCCAATCCCACACGGTCTTATCAACTTTTTTAGTTTTAGGTTTTTCCTCCTCCTTCTCTTCTTCAACCGCCACATCATCTTCACTCTCGGTCTTCTCTTTCTCTGCAGGTTTTTCTTCATCATCTTCAATGGGTTCTTCAACTTGTTCAGTATGACTAGTCCACATGTAGATGGGGAAATTAATGAACTGTGAGTACTTCTTAACTAGGTTACGAATAGTGTCATGTTCCAAGAAATCTTTAGCTTCAGGTTTCAACTGCAAGCTAACTGTAGTTCCTCTCTTTAATGAATCACCACGAGGATCATCAACAATCGAATAACTGGACGAATCAGATTCCCAGATGTATTGTTTATCATCGTTGTGTTTCGTGGTAACAACTACTTTATCAGCGACCAAAAAGGCAGAGTAGAATCCAACACCGAACTGACCAATCATATCATTCATGTCTTGAGCTGAAGAAGCATCTTGCATTTTACTCAAAAATTCTGCAGTTCCTGACTTCGCGATGGTACCCAAATTATTCACCAAATCTTGTTTCGTCATACCAATACCAGTATCGGTAATATGAAGCATCCCACCCTCTTTATCAGCTTTGATACGTATATTTAATTCGGCGGTGGCATGTAAAGCATCTTTGTCTGTTAACGACAACATACGTATTTTATCTAAGGCGTCTGAAGCGTTTGAGATCAATTCTCTCAAGAAAATCTGAAAAAAAAAAAACGTGTTAAATGCAGGAGATTTACATCGAATTTTAACTTACTTCTTTATTTCTGTAAAGAGAATTAATAATAAGTTTCATCATACGATTGACTTCGGTCTGGAAAGTGAACTTTTCCGCCTTGTCTCGTAGTTCTTTCAATTGGGCGACATTAAGACCATCCAATTTTATGGCTTCTTCCTCGCGTTGAACCACTTCATCGTCTGAAAATATTGATCAAACATGAGCGCACAAGAAAAGAAAGAACAAGAATGTGATACAAAGAAGAAAAAACCGTTTAAACTATGTTTTGCTCCACAAAATTTAGTCGGGAGATCTGATGTCCAAATAGGAAAACCGCTAAAATTGCGTGAGTATTTTCTGTGGTTTAAAGAGGGTGAAATATAATAGTTTGCCTAATCAATAGAACTACCAAAAATATGTTCGCTTCTTCAACTTTTTCAATCATAAGCTTATTTCTTTACGTAAGATACACACTTTAATTTGCTTTTTCACTGGAGTCCCGAGAATGAGATTTAAAGGAGCAAAAAACGCGTTGTAGCATAAAAGTGAAACCAAAGATGTGTCAAGGAACCAAGTCTACTGTTCCTGCCCGTAAATTGATATTACTGTCCCAAACGCTAGCAACATTTAGCCTAATTCCAACTAGATCTACTACGATGTTGTCTAGAATTTCTTTTATTTTCAAAAGAAAAATGCCATTTTAGTCTT
This sequence comes from Cynaeus angustus, assembly GCA_030157275.1. Lineage (NCBI taxonomy): Eukaryota > Metazoa > Arthropoda > Insecta > Coleoptera > Tenebrionidae > Cynaeus > Cynaeus angustus. The sequence goes on from CM058062.1 coordinate 18,487,812, forward strand.
TATTTTGAAGAATTAAAGTAGATGGGACTAGCCAAAAACTAGGCTGGACTAGATTAGATTAGGTGGAGTACAAAGGACTCTGTCGACTGAAATGGTGGCCTAAAGGGGTTACTAGGTGAACTACATAAGGCTAGGTCCGACTGGGTAGGACTCATTTGACTAACAGATCTAAATAAGATCGAGTAGATTATGTGTACAAAACTTAATGTGTATAATGAACAAAGAGTGCGGGTGGACCTCTCGAAACTATTAATTATTTATATCAAATGGGAATTGATAATTAAAATGAGAAATTGAACAATTAGTGCTCCTTATTAATCTATTTTAGTGAAATTTTTACGACTTACGTCGGTGTACAATTTCTTAGACTCATATTAATACAAAACGTCTTGTTTTAGCAAACATGATAACTCCAAAATTTTACTGCATTGATAAAATACAAAATAATGCGAGCAAAGAAGATTTAAAACCGCAATTGGAATATTTAGATGTAAGAGGACCTAGAGAGAAATATCAAGAACCAATTACTGAAAATCAAAAGTAAATACCTGCTCTAATCTATATTATTAATCTTTGTAGCAGTAAGTAAATTATTGGCGGATTAAAAGATCAATTTGCTTATTTTGAAGTCAATAATAGCCTTGATCGGCCGCAAAAGTCTAAAAGTATAAAGATAAGAATTACTCAACATTTAATCTCTTTCTAGGCAAGTTTTTGAATACAAATTAGAACTGCTTGAACATGCAATTTTCGGGTGTAAAACTTGCTTATCATAATCACAATATGTTCCAGGTATGGATGGTATCAAATCCAATTTAGTGATTTGGATAGATCTGACAGGAGGCTCCATCATGCAAAACAAACAAACCCCATAGTACAAGAACATCTAATGAACTATGCAAATATACGTTAACGATGAATAAAACTAACCTGTTCGAGATCCTTCCCTGCTTGCTCCCAAGTCTATATCAACGGTTTCCACTGTTCCTTCCCCAAATGACTCGTCTGCTCGTGTGTGCCCTAAAATTCAGGGTTAACTTCGAAAATCATAGTATATATAATACCTTTTACCCAGTAAAACAAATAAACCGACTAAAACTACAAATAACTGCTTCATTTTCTCTACTGTCTGTGGAATTTAATTCATTCAAGAACGCCGGCACAACGCACGACTAAACCAACTCGTACTTATTAAATGATGACAACACCGTGATTCCAGAACAGTTTAGAGTGACAGGTGGCCAATCACAAAGCACCACGCTGGATGACGTAATAGTTTACTGTAATAACTACCAATGAAAAAATGCAGAATCAGCACGTCTACAAATGGCCAACTTTCATTGGGTATAGTCAAATGCACGAAAATTGCGCAAAATTCAAATACTTTATTTTTAAAATTACATCATGTATTTGTCTTTGTTGTCGGATAATATTCTAGCGGAAGATTTAGCATCGAGGAATAAAGAGCTGACTTCATCAACATCGGGTTTGGTGATGTTATCTCGGCCGTTGGTTTTGGCTGTTAATGACGCCGGTGTTAACAGCTGAACTGCATATCTAAGAGTAGCTCTAGATCCAACGTCACCTAACGCTGACAATGCCTCAGCTTCGATTTCCAACCCTTCTGTATTCGCTCTTAGTTTCAGAATTTGCTCCAACTCAGATCTTGAATATGGTAAAGTTCTAATGATAACTAAACGATCCAGAAGATCTAGAGGAATACCATGTGGGGCTACGATATCATCAGTGCCTCTTATTACACAACGCCCCCTGTTTGTTGCAAAGATAACGATGGGAGCAATTGCGCTCTCTAGAGCCCTATGTAAATACGTAAAAGTTTCAATATCTAGCATGTGAATTTCATCAATAAACAACACTCCTGGAACCAACTCTGCAATGCCTTGATCAATATACTTGTCAACAACTTTGTTAATTTCGCGGCGAAGTTTATCAGTGATCTCTGTTTTCTTTGGTTTTAGTAGCTGACCCATCATTGATAGAACGTCTTGACCACCTTGGGGTTTAGCGTTTGCTGCATCCAGATCGTGGAGAGTCACATCCTAAAACCTTTCCGGTAGGAAAAAAAAAAAAAAGATCGTATCAAACAAACCTGAACCACTTCTTTCTTCTTATGAACTTCTCCTTTTGGTAAAGGAACATATTCTTCAGCTTCCAGATCAAATTCTGTAGCATAACCATCAGATCTACCTTGACGCTTTACAGCACCACTGTTGGCTTCAATATAAATAACATCTCCAACTTCAACTTTTTCTTTTTGGAGGGCTTCATATATGCTGGGGTCTAGCTTCAACTGTTTGCTGCCTTTTGCTGTTTTTAGGCCAATTATTACATGACTGACGGTTTTTCCGTAACCTGAATAAAGATAGCGAGGGAGTTAATTTATCGCAGCAAAAGTATGGAACAAGATAATTTTCAAGGAAAACGCGTGCATTGTTTATTTTTAACAATACAACCAATTTAAATACGATAAAAAACAATTGTCACAAAAAAAAAAGAAAATTCAAACTTTGCCTTACGTTTACCCTTGATAAAATCTGTTTATGAAGTCAGTTTAAAAAAATGTAATTCGTGACAAATAAAATAGCTAGATTAAAATATGTATTATTTCTTTTACAGTACCTGATTACTGATTAATATAAGCAATGAAACAACTTTCTGATGTAAAAAATGTTAAGCATGGTTAATCGTTTTACACTGATAACAATTTTTGCAGCTTCTAAATAAAACACCGCAAAAAATCTGGAGGGACAATAAATCCAAAAAAACAAAGTGTTTAAAAATGTCTACGAAAAAAAAATTGATAAAATCTGAGAACATTAAAACAGGATTAAATGAATGAATAGACTTGGAATTCTAAATTAAAAAAAAAAAAACAGAATAGAATTCTCATAAATTCTGAAGGATCTAAAAAATCTAAAAACCTAACAAATCTAGAAGAAGAATTTAAGGAATTTGAAGAAATAAAGTCTGAAGGGTAACAAAATCAAAATTTCACTCCATTTAAAATTGAGTTAGTACTGGCCAAGCCCTTAAAAGTCCTACCTATAATTTAATTTAATAACGCATCTAAACATCTTTTTATATGAAGTTAAATCCATTACCTCCAGCAGGATTCTCAGTTTCTACAGGTGTCAACTCTGTAACTTCCCCTTCATAAACCTCCTTAGTTTCTCTAATTCTCAATCCAATAGCCCTTCTAAAGTTTTCCATAAGCACTTCTGTTTTTTTAATTTCTGAACTGTAGACCTCTGAGCCAACCATAGGACAAAAGGGCACTTTGTTGCCGAGTTCCTGTGCAATAGCTAATGCGATTGCAGTTTTCCCAGTTCCAGGAGGTCCTGCTAATAATACAGCTCTGCCTGCCATTTTCTTACTTCTTATCATATCAACGACAATTCCTGCAGCCTACAAATAGTTTAATAAACTTCAGCAAGAAAAAGTCACACCTAACCTCTCTCGCTTGTTCTTGCCCGACCAAGCCGGCTGCTGTTGGTATCGCGAAACCATTTTCATCAAGGCCCAAACCTTTGATGTGACTATGGGCACTAATTCTCTGAGTTTTCACCGTACTTTTTACTTCTTCTATCTTCATTTTACAAACACGCTTATTACACTATTTTTGTTTAATCAATTTGATTTTTATTGTTATGATGTTGGTATGGTAACTTAAAATGGCGCTTGGTTACTTTTAGTGATTTTAGTGGCGAGAGGTTGAACAGTGATGAATGACAGCGGCACAACTTTTAAAATATAAATGAAATTTGTCATTTTAAAAATTTCAGAGCAATTTCATCAATAATATTTTTATTATTAGTTAGAAACAAAAAACCAATGTAGTGGTAGAGTTTTTGTTCGAAGAATATGCGATTTCATAGCCTTGAAAATAAATATCTCAGTAACGACTCCAAGAATTCCGGAAGTAGAAACCCCCGAAGGTGAATTTTCTCAAGCAAAAACTTTCTAATTTCTTCCTAAGTGATCGTAAGCAGCAATTATTTTGTAATTCTCGCAGGTGTATTTTGCCCTCTCTATCTTCGAGACTTTGTATCTCTCTTCTACCCACTGACAAAGAATGGACATCATGTGATTCGCTCAGTAGTCCTAAACTCCAATGAAACGTCAGAATAGCGATAGTTACTCAGTTAATTGTTGTTGCCTTGGTTAAGTACACCAATTTTATCGTGCTCTGTGCATGCATGAACAAGTGACAACGTTCAACACAAAAACTGCTTGGTCACGATAAGTGTAGTATCCAGTAGTCTTCCTCAACGGATTTAGTGCAAAAACAGCGAAAAATGATATAACATGGCACCCAATTTTAGTAAGATTGTTACACGAAATAACGCTCTCGCAGCTGCCGGAGCAACAACAGCAGCCCTATGGATCCTTCTGGTAAAAAGAAGAAAGAACAACTACAATCTAAACAGGTATTTTGATAGTGAACATAAGAAAATATGTGATTATCCCATTTTAGCAGGAGGAAAGTTAAGAAGAATGTAGATGAAGAAGTGAAGTACTTCATCTCTGAAAAGAAAGAAAACAAAGTTAAGGCTCAAGTTGACAGACAATTTCTTAAACAACTTGGACATCTACTTAGAATTATTATACCAGGATGGACTTCACCTGAAGCTGGATATCTTCTTCTTGTTGCTGTTAGTTTAGTGTCTAGATCAGTCTGTGACTTGTGGATGATAGATAATGGAACAAAAATAGAAAGGTAACATCGTGATCCTCTTCATATCGGTTCCGTATAGGTTATGTGATCAGTCACGTCCAATCTAATTTCAATTATTCAATATTGTTTATTGTAATCCAACAAAGCTATTGTCAAAAAAATTAATGCAATAATAACAATAGGATTGGAATTATTTACAGTTATTTTGTTACAAGTTTTATTTAATTGATTCATCTAGCTTAGTGGTGTAGAGCTTGATTTGACAAATTAAAAAGATGATTCAATTATGAATAGGATCAAGTTGTAAAATTAGAATCATTTAGAATGAACTTCAAAGTTTAACTCATTTTTGAGTAGTTTTTGTCATGCAAAAGCCTAAGTGGTGTCAAGTTACTCATTCTTTACCAATCTGGAAAAAAGCAGTTTACGAGCATACGATGGGAAAATGTGCATATAATGCGTTTAAACCATCAAATGTTATTTATATGCTATCTTATTTTTTCAGATGTATTTTTTATTGTTGAGGATCTTTACCAATAACCCAGATGGTCTTTTTTAAGGGCATACATAAAATCCAAATTATCACTTCAAGTGGTCAAACAATTTTTCTTATCAATTCTATAACTGTTTAATTTATGTAGATTAGCATAATTTTTAGTATCAGTGATTCAGCTAAAATGTTAACGAATACAGAAGAAAAAATGACTTAATATAATTTGTAACTCTCATTACTTAAAAAATTATGGACGTTATTTTTATATTACTACATTGTTATCACCGTTTTGTAATTATTGTTTAAATGACTGTATTTAAATATCATTAGATATTAATGATTAGACACGGTGCGTTATATAAATTTGATCAGAACTCAAATTTCAAGGTTTAACCAATCAAGTTGATAATTTTACTAATACTTTCTGGAAAAGTTTTCAAGCAATTTTGATAGTCAAAATAGAAACATTTCCATATTTTTTGCTAATTTCATATCGACGGTAATTTTCATTAAGTAATTATCGTGATAGTTTCATTTTTAGACACTGTTTCAACTGCTGTCATTAGAAAATAGAAATTTTTTGTTATCGGTACTATATTAACGAAGAACAAATTTGTACAAAACAATCATTCGACTCGAGTGCCCACTCAATTTTACTAAAATACATCATTTTTACGATTTAAGGCTTAAGCAAAGACGAAAAAAGGTGATACGGTTGAGAGATATTACAGCTAGATTACATAGTAACAAATCTTTTTGAACTTTGTACTTTGGTTCTGATTTACTCACTTTATTTCATAATATAAAAGTTGCATTGCTAATAAAATATTCAATATCAGATAAATAATATGCACAAGTAATAGTCTTGTGTGAATGTTAAACATTTAAAATGCGTTTGTTTTAAGTTCGTACAAAGCAAATATATAAAAAAAGGAAAATATTTGAATGAATTAATTTTACGTAAGCATGCAATAGTCAGACAGTAGTGTGGGGGAGTAAAAACAAACCTAAAAACTGTATTTGCATTCTGAATATTAAAAAATATATACTATATGAGAAAGTCAAAACTAGCCACTATTTTGACCTTAATTTTTAACTGCTGGAACTGGTCATAGGATCTCAAGCCATGCAGTGATTTTAATTAAAAATAACAATATCTTCCTACTTTGGTTTTAACGGTTAAATGAGTGATTAGTTTTTCCAAATGTATAGTAAATTTCACAGTTCGTTGTCTTTACATTATTATCGATTTTCAGCGCTATCGTGGCCATGGATAAGCAGCTCTTCAAGAAACGTCTTCTAAACTTCGTCGTTGCTCTTCCTCTAATTTCTGTAGTGAACAACACGTTGAAATATTCAATAGGAGAACTTAAAATAAGACTACGCACCAACATGACAAGGCGTCTTTATGAAGACTATCTCAAGAATTTTACCTATTATCGCATGTCGAATCTTGACAATCGAATTGCAAACGCCGATCAGTTATTAACTACGGACGTGGATAAGTTCTGCGAAAGTGTTGCAGATCTTTATTGTAACACAGCCAAGCCCATTCTTGACATTGGCATATACGTTTATAAACTGTCCACGACTTTAGGTGGAGGAACACCTACTTTAATGTTAGGATATTTGATCGTATCGGGTGCCTTATTGACTCATTTAAGACGGCCAACTGCGAGGTTAACGGCAGGAGAACAGAAATTGGAAGGAGAATTCAGACATATAAACTCACGGTTGATAACACATTCAGAAGAAATCGCTTTTTACAACGGTAACCTACGTGAGAAGGCTACACTTTTATCAAGTTATAACAAGTTACTCAACCATTTGAAGAAGTTTTTACGATTTAGAATTTTAATGGGAATTGTAGATAACTTAGTCGCGAAATATTTCGCTAGTGTTGTAGGTTTCTGGGCTGTGTCGCTGCCGTTCATGTCGAAATCTCATTCAATATCAGCTTCTCATCACGTAGAAAGGTCCCGGTTGTACTACACTTACGGACGAATGTTGGTAAAACTGGCGGAAGCGATAGGAAGACTGGTCCTCGCTGGTCGAGAACTCACCAGACTTGCTGGCTTCACAGCTCGCGTTACACAACTAAGAGTAGTTCTAGACGAGCTTAACCAAGGAAAATATGAACGCACTATGGTTGCCGGGGCGGAAAATCTACAACCCAACGGTGGGAAATTCATCTTCCAAAACAATATCATTAAGTTTGATCGCGTCCCGTTGATTACACCAAACGGCGATGTTCTCATCAAAGAAATTTCTTTCGAAATCAAATCCGGAATGAACGTTCTAGTTTGTGGTCCTAACGGTGCAGGTAAATCGTCCCTGTTCAGAGTGCTTGGAGAACTCTGGCCCTTGTTTGGTGGCGAATTAACCAAACCACCACGAGGGAAATTGTTCTACATCCCTCAAAGACCTTACATGACTTTGGGATCGTTAAGAGACCAACTAACGTACCCCCATTCAGGATCCGAAGCTTTGAGACGAGGGGCAACAGATAGTCAGTTAATAGAACACCTTGAAAGAGTACAGTTATCGTATTTGTTGGAACGTGAAGGTGGTTTGGATGCTGTTGCTGATTGGCTTGATGTTTTAAGTGGTGGAGAAAAACAAAGAGTAGCTATGGCTCGACTTTTCTACCATAAACCACAATTTGCGATCTTGGATGAATGTACCAGCGCTGTGTCCGTGGATGTTGAGGGCAGCATGTACAAGTATTGCAGGGAAGTTGGTATCACTTTGTTGACAGTTTCGCACAGAAAATCGTTGTGGCAACATCACGAATATGTTCTACATTTGGATGGCAGGGGAGCATACACTTTCCGTCCTATAGAAGATGTCACCGAACAATTTGGGTCTTAACATTTATTAGTTTAGGAGGAATGTTTAGGTCAAAAAGTGCTTTTATATTTCACATTTTTATTGCCTTGACGGAAAATACCAAGCTGTATTTGAAGATTTTTATGTGTTTTATAAAATGTGATAAAGAGTAACTAGGTAGTAAAACCTCTCACTACCATGTTGAGTTTTTGCATTTTTATAAAATTTAGCCTTTTTGTTATTATAAATTTAACATCTTTAGCAACAGATGATTTATAAGTTGTATTTTTTATGTGTATATTTATGAGGTTATCTCATTAACATTTATATGAGGTCATGGTCTGCCTTTTACATTTTAGGTCATTTTGTTTTATGCGACTTTTCATTGTTAGCCCAATATGGTTGTCGCTAATTAGTTCTTCCAATTGTGAAATTTCTGAAATCAAAGCGACAATAGTTAAAATGAATAAAAGGATCTAGTCTTGACGCTTTTATTTTAAAGTTTTACGGTGATCGGTGGGGAAGACTCCATAATTGTAAACTGTTGTGATCGAGTTTTATTTTTAATGTCAATGTTATAACAAACCACTACTTAATTGTTTTGTGTTATGTTTACTATTAGATTACATTACAAATGTTCAATCAAATGCATGCCCATGTGATTTCTTGGTGATGGAAGTGAAAACGTTATAATTAAATGGTTTTGTTTGTTTATTTTTACAACAAAATTGTTTATTTATCTCTACCTTAAAAAACAAACCCGTGAAAAGAAAGTCTGAATTTTACGGTCGTCGTAACAGGTTTGAATCAAGTAAAGGTAATTTTTTTTAAGAATTTTATTTGAACGTGCATAATAAAATCAAACAGCTATGTATTTAAAGCAAAATGGAAGTGAATAAATATCCACCGGAGAAAATTAATAGCAGTAGATTGTTTAATAAATAAATTACCAATTCGTTAGTCCGGCAACAATTTGAGAATTTATTTACAACAAACCTCTGGTAACGTACTATAAAATAAATATTTCTGTTATAACACCATATTTCTACTCTGCGTTGCTAAATTGTTATCTTACTATTACAAATACTATTTAGGAACAGCGAAATCTTAAAGCTAAATTAAGCTAATTCACTATGAATACTGTTTGTAAATCATTTGAGTAAGCTAAGAAAGCATCTAAATAATCACAAACAGGTCACAAAATCAACTCAAGTGTGTCCCCATCCTTTTGTAAGTCTTTTCCATAAACTAGGTTTGTCAATGTTGGCAGGCGGCGGTTGGTCATTTTTGAGTTGTTCCAAAAATGCAGCATTCTGTGACTGCGAATTCGGTTCGACGGCAGCATCTCCAATTTCCCTCAAGTCTCTCATCATCTTCTTCCTTATGGTTTTCTTCATACTTAAGTGTCTTTCTAAAGTCTTGTATTTATGTTTGGTCCGATTATCTACATTATTTTCGACGACGGGAACACGCGGATTTTCCTTCTCGACTTCTTTGTTGCAGCTCCAAATATCACGCACATCTCTTATTTTTCTATCGTTAACTGAAGACATTTTTCATAGTCTCTACAAAAACACACAAATTAAAATGAAAGTAGAACCGAAACGTACAAAAACACAAAGTACACAGCACCGTTCTAAACATCTCGATGCAAATTCGCCAAATGCTTTTCACCAAAACGTACATAATTTAGAAAGTTATATACTTGTCTAGTTTTATATTACCTTATTCATGTCATTTTAATAAAAAATGAGCATGATATTGAAGAAAATGATAGATAAAAGGTGAAATTGCACGTACTTTCAAGCCGTTCAACATCTTGACGATTTTTTGCAATTTTAATAATGATTGTGAAAACGATGAGTGAAAAACACAATTTCGGGCTATTTTTAAAACTTACCTCATATTTTTGTCTATAAATATAGTAAGAGATCAATGGAAGGTAACATGACTTAAGTTACTGTAACTCACTTCTTTATGTCTTTGCTAGTTCAAGGTAAACGACTTTAGCACAATTTTTTTCACTTAAAGCTCAGAGCATTGTGAGTTTTTACACCAAATGTACTGAATATATGTAAAAATTTTAAGTACTTACCCTTGTCCGGACGCTTTTACATGTTGTTTCTTGGAGGAACGTACTTCGCCTGTGTTAAATGCACTCTACTGAACTTTTACTTTCAAATGTAGGCGATCAAGTTTATTTCTTTGTTTTCAAAGTTGATCTTTTTACTTTCCTTGTGTACAGAAGCGGTAGATTTGAAACTACGATATGAAATGAAGTAATCCGTCATTTTCTGGTGAATAATCGATGGTTTTAAGGCGAGTATTGAGAAATTGTAGATAATGACGCCCATGTAATTGTTAACTAAAGTCGTAAATTGCAAATTTCTACGTTTCGACACATATTTATCGATAAATTTTAATTGCAGATTTATAGATTTCTTATCAGCGGCCGTATGTGATCATGATATTTCGAGTATTAAATACTAAAATCAGAAAATCAAAATTTCGCAATTCTATTTTCTGTGAAACGAATTTCTAGAAAAGAATGTCGACACATATAGATAACAATTTAAAACAATCAAGAGATTAGGATTAAGATTAAAATTGAAACAATTCAAATTGTTTGAATGAGCGCCACATGTTCCAACAACTTGAAAACAGCCAATCAAAAGTCTCCAACTGGACAATGTAACATCAAAAGGAAAGTACACGTTAGCTCTCACGCAATTGGCTGTCGCTAAAGTTAGAAAAAGATAAGTGTGCGACGTTTACGACAGTGAAAATCCACGATTTCGCTGCTCGACCAATCACAACCTTCCATCTGTCGAATTAACGTCAAAGTTCAGACGAACTTTCTTCTACTTTCTCTTTTTACTAATGGAGAGAGAAAAAGACAGAACTACGTGAGATAGGCAAATTCTTCCTGTTTGTATACATCCCTCTCACTATTTTACTGGCATTTGCGGTAGAGTCGTGGCGAGTATTTGACGTCGGCGAACACAATATTTTTAGTAAGTTTAAAAAATGAAGTCGCAGTTTTTAGTGCTTGTGCTAAGTGCATATTTTTATGCATTAAATGCTGAAGTCTATCTTGAAGAAAAATTCCAAGATGGTAAGTGAATATTGAGCGAAATTCGGCCAGTGCACGCCGGTTCAGGAAGTCGCTTTCCTTGTCAAGAATTGCTTTAATTTTCCACGTTTTCAGATTCCTGGGAGAAAAATTGGGTGTACAGCAAACATCCAGGAAAAGAATTCGGGAAATTCGTACTGACAGCCGGGAAATTCTTCAATAATGCTGAAGACGACAAAGGTAATGGATGGTTGTAGGAAATCTTGTTTTGGGACTGAAACTGTAAAAACGGGAAAATCAAGTGGTGAAGGATTTTTTATCATAGACGTGGGTTGATAATGCTGATAGTGAGGGTCACCATAAATAAAGTATAGATTGAATTTGAAAATTACATAACTCCAAACATGGAAAGTGAAGAGCTAACGTTGTCGTACAATTTAGACTTGTAAATGTTCAAAGTAGGTTTAATTTTTTGTACCTTATTGATCTTGGAGATAAAACGTGTTCTAGTTGATTAACGGAGTACATAAATTTCAAATTAGTTAAATGATACTTAAGCTTCTTATAATTACATAATGAGAATTTTATGAAACGAAATCTTAATGATACTTCATAACAAATAGATAAAGGGTTAATTATCCCCAACATTAAACCGAAGTAACCATGTCTCTAAAAATATTCAAATAAATTCAGGGCTATATAAATATTCAAAAAAAACTACACCGTGCTGTCAAAATTATCATTTTTGTAAAATATTAAAGTTGCTACACCATTTTTCTATTATAGGTTTAAGGCTTTGAAATTTACACGTCTACAAAATTTTATTACATCCATATATGTACATAAATAACATGATAAAAATACGGATATTTATCTAATTTAAAGTTATCATGATAGATAAGGTCTAATCAGTATGGCTACTATTTGAGAAATAACAGCCAAAAGTGGTATTTTAACTTTTTTTATCAGCAATATTTTTGATTATTCATAAAATGGCGCCTTTTGATGATTATGTAACATATGCGATTCTGCTGTAAATAAACGTGTTCTGTACAGCATGATGTCGATCAAAAATAGTTTTGCCAAAATACACCAATTCTCGTATTGTTTATTCTAACAAGAAACCAATTGAAATATTTTTTGACCATGACAAACAATGTAGCGATTTTTACTAATCGTAAAAAATAAAGAGAAATTTTATTAAATTAAGGTAATTTTAGTTGCAAAAAACACTAGTATTTTTTCAGACATTAAAACTGTTAATGTTAAAGTTGGTAAAATTAAAGCAGTTTTAAGAAACGGTCAAGGGCAATCTAAAATATTCATTTCTTAATTTTTTGATTTCGATTTTACCATTCGATTTTATTGTTGAGAAAATTTTGCTCTTTTTTCCTCGAGGATAACTCTAACTAGCTCACTAGCTAATTTTTTGGGTCTAACAGGAATTCAGACGTCGCAAGATGCCCGTTTCTACGCCCTAAGCAGGAAATTCAAACCTTTCTCAACCGAAGGCAAAGATTTGGTAGTCCAATTTACCGTAAAACACGAACAGAACATTGACTGCGGAGGTGGTTACGTAAAAGTCTTCGACTGTTCGCTCAACCAAGAAGACATGCATGGTGAATCACCATATCGTCTCATGTTCGGTCCTGATATTTGCGGACCTGGTACAAAGAAAGTTCACGTAATCCTCAACTACAAAGACAAGAACGTACTAATCAACAAAGACATCCGTTGCAAAGATGATGTTTACACTCATGCCTACACTCTGATCATCCGACCCGACAACACATACGAAGTCCAAATCGATGGTGAAAAAGTAGAAAGTGGCGAATTGGAAGCTGATTGGGATTTACTCCCTCCCAAGAGGATCAAGGATCCCGAAGCTAAGAAGCCAGAAGATTGGGATGACCGCGCTACCATCCCCGATCCCGATGATACCAAACCTGAAGATTGGGACAAGCCTGAACACATTCCCGATCCTGAAGCCACCAAACCTGATGATTGGGATGATGAGATGGACGGAGAATGGGAACCACCGATGATTGATAATCCTGAATACAAAGGAGAATGGCAGCCTAAACAAATCGACAACCCTGCGTACAAAGGTCCATGGGTCCATCCAGAAATCGATAATCCCGAATATACTCCTGATTCCGAATTGTACAAACAGAAAGAAATTTGCGCTGTTGGTTTCGATTTGTGGCAAGTCAAATCTGGTACTATCTTCGATAACGTCCTTGTTACTGATGATGTTCAGTACGCCAAAGATGCTATTTCTGAACTAAAAGACAGACAAGAAGGTGAAAAGAAAGCAAAGGAAGAACTAGATAAGGCCGAGAAAGAATCTGCTGCAGCTGAAGAAAAGAAGGATGATGCCGATGATGATGATGACGACGAAGATAGTGATGATGATAATGAAGAGCATGTGCCACAAGTAGAGGTATGTTCTTTATTTCATTATGTTTTTCTCTTATAACTGTTAATTTGTTTCAGGAGAACGATCATGACGAGTTGTGAGTGTAATAAGAGACATTTTTTATATCTTACTGTGTGCAGTGTTTTGTTCCATAGTGTGTACTATTTCTTTGACTGATTTTTGTTAATATTGAGCGTATTACTTCTAATAAAACACAAAATCATACAAGAAGTTGTTTTTGTATTCACATTTTATTTGTACAAAATTAATAAATTATTATCTTTAGTAATTTGAATTTTATTTTACTTCTAGTCATCTCTCTCACTATTTTCAGGGCAATGACGCATTTATTATTTATTTTTGCTTTACTGACTCATTGTGAGTTTTGTATCCAGAATTTTAACTGCTACACCTACCAATTTGAAATTTCAAGCAGCGAACGTCAGTGAACTCTTATCATTATTACCCCACACCTAGAAATCAACAAATGTAACTATATTTAGAGATTACAACATGTACTTAAATTAAATAAGATTTTTTTTTTGACATTGCTCAAAGTTGTGACATTTTCAACGACAAACCCAAGCCCCTCAATTTTTCCTTCCACGTAAACCCGTGACAGCAACTAGTGAGGTTATGTCACTTTGTGGTTATGTTGTGTCATCAAGACAAAAGTATTGATTTTCCAAGCTTTTCACTGAAACCTGCATTGCAGCTAGGGCAAACAGAGTTTTCCTTCTAGTATTTTCAAAAAAACACAACCATGGTAAATAAATTTGCAATTTATGTTTATATTGTTTCGTTCATTTTCTGTTGCCTTTGTTAAAGTGAATGTCATTTGTTGTAGCTGTTCAAAGTGACTAAATGCCCCTCAGACGAACTGTCATTGACAAACTGTGCAGTTGTAAACGACGGAGATTTCCCACCGTCCACTGAGTAAGTTAAGGTAGAAATTTTTAGTGTGATTCTAAAGGATTTTTTAACAGACACATTGAGGTGCTCACTGGGGGCAATCAGAGATTTGTTTTTTCCATAAAGAAAGATCCAAGGGTTCAGAGACATGAAGTGGGCTTTAGTTTGCCACAAAGAAAATGGGCTGTATTGTCCATCAATCAAGAAATTGAAGTTAACCCTTATAAAGAAGAAGATTATATCACTTCTATTGTTCTTGAGGCAGACTACATGCAGAAGAAAATGTGAGCTGGTGTCAGTTTTGATTCATAAGATAATAGAGTTGTTGCAGTACCTCACAGGAGCAATATGACACTGATGAAATGGCCAAGGAGTTTCTATACTCTTTTCCAAACCAAATGTTTAGTGTTGAACAACAATTAGCTTTTGCTTTCAAAGACAAGAAATTACTTGTTCTTCTAGTTAAAGAAGTAGAAGGTAATATGAGTTAGTGTAAAAATTATTCATCCTCACACATTTTTTTTTTTTTAGTTGTGAATATTAATTCGTTGAAGGCAGGAGGCGAGGCTAAACCAAGAAAAGGAAAACTGGGCAAACTAACTCCAAACACTGTAATTCAGTTTGAGAAAGCAGACACATCCTCTCTTAATTTAGTCGGGAAAGCTAAAGGGTACTCTTAAATATCACTCCAATTTAACCTACCCATCTTTTAATTACAGGAAAGTAGTGCGTCAATCTATCATCAACCCAGACTGGGACTTCCAGAAAATGGGCATTGGGGGCTTAGGCAAAGAGTTCAACGCCATCTTCAGAAGAGCATTTGCATCCAGAGTGTTTCCCCCTGAAATAGTTGAGCAACTGGGATGCAAACACGTTAAAGGTATACTTCTCTATGGTCCCCCTGGAACTGGTAAAACTCTAATGGCTAGACAAATTGGAAAAATGTTAAATGCCAGAGAACCGAAAATCGTCAATGGTCCACAAATTCTAGACAAATATGTCGGCGAGTCTGAAGCAAACATCAGGAGATTGTTTGCAGAGGCTGAAGAAGAAGAAAAACGCGTATGTTTGAGAATCGGTTTTGAAATAAAATAATTTGAGAATTGTAGGCTGGACCCAATAGTGGCCTGCATATTATCATCTTTGACGAAATTGATGCTATTTGTAAGCAAAGAGGATCGGTAGCCGGGAACACGGGAGTTCATGATACTGTTGTAAATCAGCTCTTGTCAAAGATCGACGGCGTGGAACAGCTTAATAATATTCTTGTCATAGGTAAGTATTTGGATGGTTGTGATACTAGCTTTTATGTATTATTGACAGGAATGACCAATAGAAAAGATATGATTGACGATGCTTTGATGAGGCCCGGTAGATTAGAAGTACAAGTTGAAATCAGTTTACCAGATGAAGATGGTAGATTTGAAATTCTTAACATTCACACTAGTAGAATGAGGCAGTATAAAAAGATTAGTTCAGATGTAGATAACAGGGTAAGTTTTGCAGATATCAAATATTGCCAAAATCTTCTATTATGTCTCTTTTTTGATTTTACTTATAGATTTTTTTTTCTGCGAAAATTTATGTGTATAATGTTGTGATGTCTTTTTGTCTCTGTCAATGCAATAGCGCCTAAACTATTGACCTACAGTTCTAAATTTTGGTCATTTTTTTGTTCCTCTTTTTTTAAGACACCAATGAGAAGCTAAATCAGAATATTTTAAACATTTTACTTATACTTATACATTGGAGATGTAAGGTGTGTTGAGTTACTCTAGGTTGGAGACTGCCTTCCATTTATTTTTATTTTGTGTAAATTATTGTGTTTCCTCCCACGTTACTCCTCTCTTGGCCATCACACATCTTGTGTCCTCTTATCATGTTTGTCCTGATCGTTTTGTTTTCTTCGTAGTTATTTTTCTCTCAGGCATTCTTTATACGTGTCCTTACCACCCCAATTGTGGTTCCTCAGTTTTCTCTACTACTATTAACTTTCCATGTTTTATATCTGTTCTATAAAAAGTATTAGTGTTGCTACTTGCTGAAACACTTGAATTCCAAGTATTTCGGAATCTCTTTCTTTCCCAGACATGTATTTTTGTGCTGTTAAATAATCTCCTTCCTGCTATTGTTTTTCCTCTTTAGTCATTTCGTATTATACTAGTATTGATCTCAAATATTTAATTTTCTTTTATTGCTTTTATTCCTACCCTACCTCATAAATATTTTGCACCTGATACGAGTTTAAACTCTTTTTATTGTAGTGTATGTATTATACATATAATCCTTGTTGTCCCATTTCTTGGTGCCATCGGATATTATTTTATTCATTACATTTTAAGTTCCTGTATTTGTGTTCACTTCCCTCAGTTGTATTTTTTCTTAGCTTTCCATTTTTTTTATCTTTTTTTCTCATTCTCTGCTTCAGTTTATTTTTGGTTTGGCTTCAATTGATTGTTTTATTGCGGGTTTTTCTTTTTTGTTTTTAAATTTTATCACCTTAATAGTTGCGTTCTTAAGTTGGTTTTTGCATATTGTTTCCCCCCTTTTTAATCTGAATGATGGTGCCCTCTTTCCTCTCTATAAACTCTATTTCTTAGTCACAAGATGTACAATGTCCAATTTCTTTAAATAGTAGGTAGTCCAAAAATCGATTTGTAATAAATTTTCGAATGATTGTGACAAAAATCTAAGATTACCTTCTTTCAGGAACTTGCTACATTGACGAAAAACTTCTCAGGAGCTGAGCTTGAAGGTTTAGTAAGAGCCGCCCAGTCAACAGCCATGAACCGCTTAATCAAAGCTTCCAACAAAGTTCAAGTCGATCCTGAGGCAATTTCTAAGCTGCTGGTGGACAGGTCTGACTTCCTAAACGCTTTAGAAAACGATATCAAACCAGTAAGTATCGTGAAATCTAAAAAGCAAAAACTACTTTTTTCTTTAGGCTTTCGGCACATCACTAGAAATTTTAGAA
This sequence comes from Cynaeus angustus, assembly GCA_030157275.1. Taxonomy (NCBI): domain Eukaryota; kingdom Metazoa; phylum Arthropoda; class Insecta; order Coleoptera; family Tenebrionidae; genus Cynaeus; species Cynaeus angustus. The sequence goes on from CM058062.1 coordinate 18,505,208, forward strand.
CAGTATTTGTCCCGCGGAATTATCGTGTGGGGTTCTCCCGTTAGTAGTATTTTAGAAGACGGTCGTCTATTTATTCAGCAAGCAAAAGCTACAGATACTTCAGGTAAAATACTAAAAATGAAGAAAAGAGGTCGGTGATAATTTTAATTTAGGTTTGGTTTCCGTTTTAATTGAGGGACCCCCTAATTCTGGGAAAACAGCTTTAGCCTCGAAACTCGCCAAAGAATCCGACTTTCCATTCGTTAAAGTGTGCTCACCTGAAGAAATGGTGGGCTTTACAGAAACTGCCAAATGTTTACATATCAAAAAGGTAAGAACAAGTAAAGTGTATTTTGTCCTTACTTTTTTTTTAAACAGGTGTTTGAGGATGCTTACCGTTCAACTTTAAGTTGCATTTTAGTTGATAACATTGAAAGGTTGTTGGACTACGGTCCTATTGGTCCAAGATACTCTAACTTAACTCTCCAAGCACTCTTAGTCTTACTGAAGAAGCAACCACCACCTGGCAAGAAATTATTGATCTTGTGCACCAGCAGCAGGCGACAAGTGCTAGAAGACATGGAAATGTTGTCAGCGTTTACTGGAATCTTGCATTTACCTAATCTTTCAAAAGCTGATCACTTATTGACAGTTTTAGAAGCGTCAGAATTATTTAACACTCAGGATCTGAAAAAGATCAGTCAACAAATTCACGGAAAACGGTACGTCTTAGTTTGTTCCTGACCCTGTTTTATTTCTGGTTTTCTAGTATCTTTATCGGTATTAAGAAACTCCTAGCCTTAATCGACATGACCCGCCAAAGCGATGAAAAATTCAGAGTGATGAAATTAATCACCAAATTGGAGGAGGACGGTGCACTGGAGGATCCTGGTATGGCCTAAAAGTAGCGGTTAATGTTAGATCATTCTTATAGCATAATATTGTGTGCACATTCCAAATATTTAGCAATATTTCCAGGAATAGTCAATTTTTAAAAGTGGATTTAGACACAACCAAAATTGAGATATTAACCTGAAACGATAGTGCAATTACTAGTAACAAATAAATAATTTTGGCCGTTTAGTACACTAAATTGATATGTATTAACATGTAAGTAATGCCGATTTCTAGTTCAATAAGTGAATTGATGTGCAAATATACTAAAGATCTATTCACCATCACCAACTGTTGGCTGAAGTGTGTATTGTGATATCGTTTGTATTTTTTCGTTGTAATTATCTTGTGTATCATAGAACTATATTATATAGATTAGCGCTTAGCATGTCAATAATGTTATATACTAGAGTATTACATTTTAAAAGAAACAATAAAGAAACGTTGATTCAACTTTGGATTTGGCATTAAATGTGCGTCACTGTTTTGATTGTTACGAAAACGTAAGTTTTTAAATGGCGATAATGTCATTTTAAAATTTATCACCAACCGTTGGTATTGTAAAGCCAAATTGTGGCGTTGTTGTTATGTATCTATACAGGATGTTCCAAGCATTTACTTCACACAATATGGATTCGCAGGATTTTGAAGACACCAATACCAAACGTAACTCCATATTGGACTATAATGGTGCTTGCATGTTTCCTTGTACATGAAACATCCTATATAGCATTGTTGTCAGTGATTATGTATAATAGAATATTTACTAATATAAATCAGTCAATAAGTTTCCGATTTTTATTTCGTTAAACACAAATATAGCAGTACAATTCTCGAGCCACCGTTTTTTCATTCACTCTGTATTTATTTTTCTTGTATAACATCTGATGTTTTTTTGATTTTAATAATATATTTATTTGCGTCTGGGAATTCTTTAAGAGGCTCAAAAAGACACCCATTACACGCATTTAAAAAAATAATTTGTTTGATATCAGTATAATCTAAGAAAACAAGTAATCTACTTTTATAAGTAAGCCGCGGGATGGAATACAATCAAATTACAATATTGACCTACGAATATTGATAAAATTAGAATTGTGGGATTATCAAATTACCCGATAATAGAACTGCACGTGGTTTATTTACACTGTTAATGGATATGATTAATATGATCAATGTTTATTCAATTATTATCTAATTCTGAAAGTTTCGTAGATCTGCGCTAAATTTCACCAGTGGTTGCCAGACAATAAGGAAACGACAATTTGCCAAGGCAAAAAATTGAAATTGGTTTCTAACTGCCTTAGCCAAGCAAAAATTAAAAACTTTGTTGTTACAACTAAAAATGAAAGTGAAGTTTTCGACAAGAATTCGAATTTATTATCGGTACTTTAGGAATTAACCTACAAACATTGAATTGTTAATAAATATCGAAAATGGTGAATATTGTGTTGAATTATCGGAAGATTTACTAATTTATAGGAGTGTTGTTTAAATAAGATAAATGAAAAATTCCGCGAAATTGCACACCTAATAAAGTTTTGTTCACTTGTCAGCTACCAGTAATATTTTGCTCTTCAACCATCATAATTTTGAAAAACGAGAAATACTTGACCATAAATAAAATTTGGAAACTGGTTATAAAATTTTAACATACTTGTATTTCTACCTGCTTTCTAAAGAAATGTAAATTTTAGATAACGGGTGGTCCAAAAATAAATTGTTAAATATACATCGCAGTTTTATAGTGCCTACGTTATATATAATTTTTTTTCTTTAATTTTTATATTATATATATATTTATTTTTTTACAATTTTGGTAAAGAAGAATCAATATTGAATCTCGAAACATCGAACATTTTCACATTTTTGTCCTTCGAGGTTTTAGGTGTTCTAAAAATAAAAAATGTACACTTAGACGAAAAACATACATATCAATTCTATCTGGGATTCTTAGTTTCTGTTTCTAAAAGATGTCGGAGGTTAGTTTACACGCAGACATTTATTAAATTTTCCAAAATTACCTTTTTTATTCTGCTTCTGTTTTCTGGGCAGTTAAAAAGATCACAAAGAAGAAATGATCAGTGAAAAGAAGATAATTGTATATTATTTCTTAATTAACTTGTAATGTTGTAATTTATTAACCACGACTTGTTTTTTTTAAACAGAAAGAGAATAAAAAAAGAAAACACTAAAAGCTGAAAGAAAAGAATGCGAAAAAAATATTAACAGTTTTATAAAAGATCTAAAACAAGTTACTACGACATAAAAGAAAGGTGGAGAGAAAAAGGAGAAGTAATAAAAGAGAAGAAACAATTGTGAAAAAAAATATTAGGCAAACAGAAATCAAGAAAATTAGAGGAAAAATTAGATAGCAAAGGTAAGTGGCTATATACCTAATAGCATTCAGAGTAATTTTCTGAACAAAAAAGAAAACGCAAAGAAGTAAAGTTAGGAGTAATAAGAAAATGGAGGTACCAAGAAGAAAGTGCGAGCAGCACAGAGAAAGAAACAAAATTGAAAAATGTAAAAGCGTTTGCACAAAAAAGGAGTGGAAATAAATATGAAAAACCAGAGAAAGACATACTCCTTAAGTAAGTAAGTAAACGTAGACCTTGATAATATTTCTATTTAATTATATATCTCAAATTCTATTGTTTCCCAACACATTTTAAAAAATTAATTTAAAAACAGCTCTTTATATAACAAGACTAAGTCAAACCGAGTTATCGAGGTAATCAAGTCCACAGAGGCTGTTTAAGTACGAATTAAATACAAAGTTTTATGTTTGATTGTCCTAGAGATTTTTTTTCATCTAACAACAAAATTTATTTAACATTTTTATATTATGCTCTTTTGTAGAATTTTTTTCTTCTGCTAATTAGTACTATAAAGTACCACTTTATTGCCGTAACACTGTCAATATAATCGAATATAAAAATTAATAAAAAAAATTCTTAATTTCTTAATTTTTTGTTCTTGGTTTCAAACAAATCAATAAAGATACAAAGTTAGCTTTGTATATGATTTTTTTGTTCTAATGATTCAAATCAAAAGTCAGAGAGACAGATAATCATTTAAGATAGAGGCTAGTTTCCCTAAATGGCAAGACCCGTTTACTTGCAATTGCTACTTGACATTTCAAAAATGGAAGGTTGAAGGGATGAAAACTTTGAGGGGTGGTTAGATTCAGATTTGCCAATTGCAACACTTGTTGTAAACCTAAAACCGACCCTGTATTTAGCAATTTAATGTAAATTAACGATGACTTCTAAAATTTTTAGTCCGTACTTGTTACGCCCCTGATTTCGTAGTCACCTTTCCATAGATTTCCGCTCCACGCGCATTTATGATTTTGTTGACGGTGCGAGCCGGTGAAAGTGGGAGCAAAATCGGAATCTCGAATAAACGATAACAAAGGTTGAAGTATCAATCAAAAAAAAAGAACGAAAAGGTGTCTCACCTGCAACTACGCATTTCGACAGTTCAGTGTAAAGTCAGCGTTAACGGAAACGCTCGTCTCATTGCCGCCAGTTTTATTTTAATTATCGGTTCATTCAAAAGTGTTGCAAGAAGCGCTCGGCGACAGGTGTGGCCCGGCCATCTCGCTACCGTTTTGTCTAAACCCGGCCCTGATTGAAAATCTCTAAATAACAAACGATTCAATTACGGACGCATAATTAACGGACGCAGCAAAGGCGTAAACAAAATTAAAAGATAAATAGTTGATCGGGTCCGATCCTGAGCGTGCGCAGCAGCAGCCACCCTGCCGCAACACGGATAAAACCAAACCGATTCCGTGGTCGGAACTACGCTCGTTGGTGCACAAGTGCGTGAAAAGTCCGCTCCGATTTTCCGAAGAAACACGCGACGGACAACGCCGGAAACCGCCCCGAAAATTCCAGGAAAACCCGGCGGAAATCTGCTGCATCGAAGAGGTAAATCCGTCGAGTTATTTGCATGCTTAAGCGCGCAGCGTGGGCTCCGAAGAGGGCTCACAACTAGGAAAAGCTCAACAGCGCCGTTTTTTTTCACTTTTTGCGAATTGTTGCGCTCGCTCAATAAACGCATTTTGAAGTTATCTGATATCTGATTGTGAGTAGAATGAATCCGATAAAGAACAGAGACCGCATTCTTGAGGCAATTGACCAGTTGCGGCGGCGAAAAGCGCGGCCTGACATCCAGCGGATATGCAACTATCTCTTTCGCCGGTTTTCCATAAGCTCAGTTGAAGCAAGGTCTGATTTACAATGGTGCGTGGAAAACGACATCGTACTCAAAGTCGAGTACAAAGGCAGCATCAGTTACAGAAACGCTGCGAAAAAGTACTCGCACGTCAAACGTGACAATCAGAGCGATCATCTCGCAGACAACAAAGCCAACAGGAAATTCGCACAACTTTTAACCAACGCTTTCGGCGAACTTGTCGTACAAGAACCCGACTATCTAGAGTACGGAGTACCATCAGAAGAAATCATCAACAACATCCTCTCCAAAGACAGCGTGCGATACACCAAGAAGTACATCTCCATCTTGATAGAAAAAGAAGTAGAAAACGGAGGTCTCATCAAGATGGAAAACGACAAATACCTCATGGGACCTACGAAAGAGGAAGAGCGCAAACCAGACGATGGTGATATCAATAAGGGTGTAACTGAAATAATAAAGGACAGCGATAGTCATGCCCAGGAGTTGATAATCCACGTCAAACCCCGAAAAAAACCTGGACCCAAACCTGGGCTCAAAAAAGAAAAATTCGCCGAAAATATGGATTCCGACGAAAAAAAATCTGACGGCGGAACACTGCGAGTAGGGGGAAGGAGAAAGGTTAGTTCCTAGATGCATTTCATTGTTGTCACATCAAACTGTCATCGAACCCAAAACCTCACAAATGAAGACCGCCAAACCTAAAATGGTACCGTTTAATCAACTACATAAACCACCTAACTTCCAATAAAAAAAACTAACGTCCAAAAATGACACTTTCAAAAAACATAACCTCAATCTTGACACATCATCACAAATAAAACAATCACTCTCACTAATTCTGCTGTATTTTAGAGAGCTAAAAAAGTGTTTGATCCTTCTGATACTCATGTTCCAAAGAAACGGGGACGTCCAGCTGGGTCTTTGAATAAGTCCACAATTGAGAAACAATTGGCAAAATTGAGTGATGAGTCCAGACCTAATTCACGGACCTCAAACAGTGGAAGAGAGCAAGGAGGAGTTTGTTCAGTTTGTCACATTCAAAATAAAAGGGGGCCCAATGACCGGATGGTGGCGTGTCGAGAATGCAGCAATAAAGGTTTGTGGGGCTACTATTTTTGCTGCTTTATTAAACATTTTTATTGTAGCTCATTATAGTTGTCTTAATGGAGAAGACATGATGTTGAGAATGTATCCTGATAATACATGGCAGTGCCCCCATTGTAAAACTTGCGTGGTGTGCTTTGAGACAGCAGATGCTGTAAGTATCATGACCTGTAAAGTTTTTTACGTGAAAAATTAACTCTCTTGGATCTAATTTAATTGAATTTTTCCTTGTTTATTTTAGATCCTAATATTTTATCCGCACTTGTTCTTATTAACTGTGTTAATGTACTAAAATTGATACATTTGACAATTTGCTTGGGAGTAAATGTCAAAGTCACTGTCAATACTGCCATGTCTAGTGGCAAATGTTAGTAATTCCAATTGTGCCACCCGAACAACCCAGGCGCCAAATATAAATTTTTACTTAAAAAAAAACAATATATGACTATATACAAGAAAGCAGGAAAATATAATATAAATTACCATAATTACCATTGGACGACCTTGTTATTCAAATAACGCAAGAATGTCAGTATAATTAACCAGCTAAGTTTCTTTTTTTTTATCACTGGAATTGGTTCTAATAAGATTTTGATTATTCTTTTCTTATATCAAGTATTTCGACGTGTAACAACTGAGATCTTTAAAACAGAAAGCATACAAAGGAAAGAATCTTAAGAATTATTTTATGTGGCTTTTGCTGGGTCAACATAATGCGCAAATCTTGGTGTAATTTTAGAAGAGCTCATTTTGAATTGATCAAACTTTCTTAATTGCAACCACTTGAACTTTCAGCAAACGAAGAATGCAAATTTAAATAAAATACATAAATGTCTACGAGACACTGGTTAATAATTGTAGGAATAGTGTTTCTTTTTTTTTATTTTGGTCTGTAACGTATAAATGACGGATCAATAAAAACAGGCTTCCAGTGGTGTATCGAGAAGGAGAGTATTTTTGTATGTTACAAATATTGTTCTGCAAATCCTTGTAATTAATTGTTATGTATCTGTTTATCAAACTTAATCGATTCAGCGGCTGAAAAAAATTTCTTCGTTTATTGAAATTGAAGACATTGAGGACAGACGACAAATAATTCCGTGAATTTGCTTTCAAGTCAGTACAAAAATGTGAGACTTTACTATTGTTAATGGAGACTAATCAGTTAGGTATTTTGCACGTTCTTTTAAATAATGACCTATTTTAATCCCTTAAAGGCAAGCATCACTTTTTTCTCACACAAAATTGTAATAGATCCAGGTAAATTCACTTGTAAAATATCAATTTTTCGAGCAATTAAAATATTTCACGTTTGATTAACATAAAGTACTCTTTCTGTTATAGAACTAGTAAAATAAATTGATTTATTAGTTTACTTATTAAAGCCAAAAAAATTATTTTGAGGCTGCAGATGTAAAAAACAATTTTTGAAGGCAATGAAAAATAAAAACAAGAAGAAATATTTGAAATAATTAGATAAAATGATAAAAAAAATATTTAATACTCCTTTTGCTCCAAAATAAGTGTCTACTTCGAATATTTTCATTACATTAGGAGTAAAAGTTAATTGATTCTTCAATGTTGCAGAAGTGTATGGCATAAACGTTGTTCCAAATGAAAGAAACGACGATAAAATACCACTAATAGCCAAAAATTTATTACGTGCCCATTAGGCAGTACCAAAAAATGTAATTTGCAGTGAGAAAGCGATTACAACTGCTCTACCGGTCCTTAATAATTTTATTTAAAGTTGATTGTATGTAATATGTTTATATTTCTAAAGTTAGTAACTTCAAATATATAGTAAGCAAAAAATTTAACAGCAAAAGTTTATTTTTGTTGAAACTTTTATATTATGGAACTGATGAGGTCTCTCCGCGTTTTTTTTTTAATCGCATCATACAAATTAAATTGTAATTGTCATTCTTTATAACCAGTTGTCACAAATGGGATCCATTAGTTCGGGTGGCCCTCAGGACTCGCATTTTAGAACCTGCTCTTTCTTATTTATTGCCAATTTTTAATTATAATGCTAATTCTTAGTATTACATCCACAGACTCATTTTGTGAAACTCAGATTTACTTTACTTTATTATAAGTACTTGTACTCAATTTATTATCTGTGAAAATGTACTTAGTGAAATTCGAGAAATTCTTTCAAAATGAGAGTTCGATATAACTTTTTGTAGCAGTTCCTCTTATTAAAGCGTTACCCATAAAGCGTCACGGGTATTGCTTTTATATCTCAGTTTAACAGTGCTGCCGCACTATTCATAATGGTCATTAACGAATCATTTTAATTAGAAATTGCGTTTGTTTGTAAATCTCGAAAGCCATCTTGTGTAGTCATTAATTTTAAAGGAAAACTTGCTAGTTTTGTTTCCAATTAATAATTAGATCAGTTACTGGTTAGTTCTACAAATGATGGAATAAAGTCAGAGTTTTTTTTGTCGCATTTTATGTCAAGATTTGGCACGAAAAGTGACTATGAGTTATAGACAAAATGAAGGTAAATATTTATTTTATACTGAATTTTAAAATTTCAGAGGTCAAGGAAGTTACAATGAAATTGAAAGTTTTAATTACGTCACATTTTTAAGTATAAAACTTACTACTTACTATGTAAGAGCACAAATTAAAAAAAAAACACTAAATATTATAATCATATAATTCTTCCTTTTCGTTTGCTTTAGTACTTGACTTTGTTTTTCTTTTTGGATCCTCTTTTCTTTAACCTTCTTCTTGTTCTTAAGTTTTTTTACCTTTTTTACTTTTTTTACTTTTTTTTTCTGGACTGCCCAGAAATTTTTGGGCGAAACCTATAACCCTATCGTAAATTTAAAATATTTATAACAATTATTGAAATATGAAAGAGCTAGAGATAGGTCTAATAAAATTCGACCAGTTTTGTGCCTTTTAATGTAATATCTAAACAAGCCTTTGTGTTTTCTCACGCAGATATCGCTCTTACACAATTTCCTGGTGCGATTTTATTACAGGGGTACTTGGCGGTCTGCGCCGTGTGTGCCGACGCTTACCACCCCGGATGTCACCAACCCCGAATTCCCGAAAAAGTAAAACCGAGCTCTCGATGGTTATGCATCAATTGTGAAATGCCCGAGGAACTAAAAATCAATGAAATCGAATCCAATTTGAGTCACTCATTCACAAATAAATTACCCAACGGAAATGGTACCTATTCGTAGCTTTCTCTTCTTTTTACAATTACATTTAGTTACTATTTCAGAAACAAACGTTTCATCATCACCTTCGATATCAGGAAACACAACACCTAATTATCAGTCTCCTCCTTTATCACCCACGCCGCCGCAATTAAGTCCACAAAACGAAGTACAACAAAATGGCGATGGAACGTTGTCTGATTCTCTCAGTAACCAAAGTAACAATGACAACAATGATAATAAAGATAATAAAGATTCTGATGATGATGATAATATAGATCCATCAATACCGGATGCTACAAACTGGACAGCGGATGAAGTGTATCAGTATTTTGCTCAGTATTTTCCAGAAGAAGCAAAGATCTTCAAAGAGCAGGTTTGTTCAAGTTTAAAAAAAGAGAGTTCGTTTTAATTGTGTGATTTAGGAAATCGATGGACGCTCGTTGCTTCTTATGAGAAGAATTGATGTTTTAACAAACCTAAATCTTAAGTTGGGACCTGCACTAAAAATTTATAGACATGTTGTGAAACTACAAGTAAGAAGAGATGATCCGAAATTGTATTGGTTGTAATTGTCATGTGATACTTGAATTTATCTTGGAGGATTTAAGTCGAATTGTTAGGTTTCTTTGTATATTAAGACTTATTCCATAATTAAATTATATTTATATAAAGCCTGAATAAATAGAGTTGTTAATATGCTTTTTATTTTTTAAGGTCATAACTCACTCAAATTGTAGTTAATGAAGTACATTTTGTATATATAGAAACATCGTCTTATTTTCTGGGAGTTGATGAAACAAGGAAAAGTTTGTTAGTTTAGATTGTTTATGATTAGCAGAAAAGTTAAAGATTTTTGCGCTTGTTAGAAATGGTGGATGCGCCAGTAGCTAACTGCATAAAATTAGAGTTTAAATTTAAGGCTCGATGATTTAGTTTATTCATATTGCTTAAAGGAGGTGTCTAGGAGTACTGTCCAGTTCCCTAAAATTTGTAAGTTACATGAAAGACCTAAAACTATGAATTTTGAAATTCTTACGATTCCTCACATTCCAAAATCTCTAAAATGTATCTAGAATTGTTAAACGTATTTATGTTGCAGTTTTTAATTCAAATTGAGAGAAACTTGTGTCTTCACAGCAGATTTTGGTATGAAATATTTTCTATGATATTGTATAACACGTCGACTTTTCAGACTTACATGGAACTTCGAAAATCAGATTTTTGATTTTAGTTTTTGGTGCTGGATGAGATTAGCTTAAAAATTCCATGAAAGGAAATCGGGAGATTGTTATGATTGTGCGTGAACAGTGAAAATTTGAAAAACGTTTGAAGCTTAGCCATAGAATCGCTTTAATATAAGTAGATTATACCTTTATATCAATCTGTTAAACTTTAATTTTACGCGAGAGTTTAGAGCGTAATATTAGAAGTCGAGATTTTCGTGACAGATTTCGACTAGAGAAATCTTAAACTTTTCTTGCACGTCTAGCGATTTTAGATTATTCAATTACTGAAATAGTTCTCGTTGTCACATTGCACTGTTTTTTTTTTTTTTTTGATGAACCTGTTCGTTCGTTTAATTGATCTTAATCAAACTAGTACTACTGTCATTTTAATTTGTTTTTTCGATACCGTCCAACTTTCGAATACTCCATCTTTAAGCTAATAGCCTTTCTTTGCATGTTTTTATAATAACACGCCACCGATTTGATCAGGCGTTCTAGTCATATTTCACCTTTTACCAAAAGCTACGATAAGATATTCTAAAAAACGGTTTAAATTAGCATAAAATCATATTTAATCAACATGAATATATTTATCAAAAATAATACAAATCAAAGAATCATCATGTTCTCAGCCACAGCTAAATTGAATAAAAAATTCTCCAAATTCGGGTGAAATTTTTTCGATTTTAGATCACTAAGAGTAATCATTTTTCTATTATTGTCAGTAATGGAAGCAATGTTTTGCAGCAAGTTTACGAGCTCTTTGGTCTTTTCTAGAATTTGTTGTTTGACTTCTTGTTCAGAGAACTCGCTTGAGGAGAGCTTGACCAGAAAGCTTGCAATCTCTTTGTGGGTTTTTGTCATTGCCATTATTTCTGAAACAAAGTTGTTGTGTGCGTTTCGATTTGCTTTATTTACTGTTACCTTCAGCTTTTGGTGAAATTTTAATCTCCAAAGAGTCCATATCGACGAAGAGGTCATACAAATGATCGTATTTGATTGAATCACGATCGGTGGTCCCCACGACAAAAAATGAGAGGCCTTTTAACTGACCTGGACTTTCTATAATAGAATATAGGTAATCATTGACTTTTCTAGACGGGACTAGATGAGTTATGGCCCACAAATCCTGAAAAATTTTTCGTTAGTATTCTGCTTTCTTAGTTTGGATTCATACGTTTAAAAGTGTAGTGGTACTGGTACTAAACATTACTATTCTCCTTTTCAACAATATTGCTGTGTACAATAATATAATCTCTAGATCAAAGGTACGGATAAAATCTAAAATTTGAATTAAGCGCCGGTGAAATTCCACGATTAATATCACCTTTTATGTTGGTAACAGATTCAAAATTTTTGAAATTGTAGGAGTATAAAGTTCCGTTCTCGTGAAAGGAGCAGTCCCCAGATGTGCACACACTCAAATATAGATTAACTAGATCCACTGGGTTTTGCGACTTCTCATACTTCCTCGCTAAAATATCACATAACGCTTTGTACTTATTTGGTTCAAATTCTTTAGACAATATGACGACGGCAAAAGACTTTTCAGCGCTGGTTTCGTAAATGTGAAGCCACACATTGTTATTACGTCTGCAAGTGTATTGATCCCGTTTCGTCGAGAAACATTTTTGCAGGATGTAGTTCTTTTGTTCATCTGTTATTGTAGGAAAAGTCCAACTTAGAAAGTTGATGTTGTTTTCTCTTTCTACAAAACGTAGTAAAACAGTGAAAAGGAAAATAAGGAGCTCACCAATAATATGAAACGACAGTAATTTTTCTGTGGAAAACATTGTTGTTAGCTGAAAAATAAACACACATTGTAGGGGTCATGAGACCAATAAAAATTCTTAGATAAGTAGGTATGTAGTTGAAGGCCATTTGAATGAGTAATTGGACAAGGTGGTGACATCTATTTAATCAACGTGTTGCAGGAATCTACTTTGTGCTCCTGGTAGTCATTCTAAGAGGTGTACCTCTGGTATAGTGTCCTGGTAGGAAAAATTACAAGCATCTTTCATGATGGAATTTGCTCGGAGTATCACTTGACTTCTTCGTTTTTCTGTAATCCTCATGAAGGAAATGTAAAATATCTAACACACGATTGTGAATTTATTAATTATTATTATTGTGATACCGGCGCGTTCCACCTTGCATCTACTTTTCTGTTTACTTGGGTTTGACATAGGATGAAGGCAAACAAGCATATAATTTTAAACTGTATTTAAATAGAAACATTAAATTAAAGACTACATCACAAATATTCAACCTTTCTTGAACTTGAGCAAAAGAATACTAATAGTTAAAAACACTACAATCCAAATAAGGGTAGCAATGAACCCTTCGTAGACTTCTGGGACATCTATGCCCCATCCCCTGGCCATTATACAACGTAAACTTTCCGTTGATTTGGTCAATGGCAAGATATAAGAAACTATTTTTAAAATATAATGCATGCCCTCGATGGGCCAAATAACACCACATAACATAACGATGGGCAAGAAACTTCCCATGGCCATGTACGTTGCTGACCTTTCGTTCTCACAACTACACGCAACAACGAAACCTGAAAAAGTTGTTATAAAGAATGAAATAAATTTTTTTGCTTAGTTACCGAAGCACATGCCACAGAGTCCTGTCATTATTATTAGGACTGATACCCAAAGTAGACTTCCATTTTGGGTAATACCGAAGATTACGAAAGAGAAGAAGATGACCAAGACGGATTGCCCCAACATTACCAGGAATTGGGTGATGACATGTGAGAAAAGAAGTTCAGTGCCGCTGATGCCGTTTACTAAGGAACGTTCCAGGATTCCCTCGTTTCGTTCCAGTAACATGGCACCGGAAGTCAAAGCGACAGCCAGGAAAAATATGATGCTGTAAAAGATAATTCAAAATTTTTGGTTTATTAGGAAAACGAAGATGGGACTCAAAAATTAGGTAAAAATGGAAAGTTAAAATCATCGTCTTGTCTTTTTTACAGCGACCGTCTTTCGAATAGAAAAGAAAATTGAATTAACTCAATTTCCTAAATGCTTCATTGTTTTTTTTTGTGATCCTAAAAATCATATGATAGTCAGAATTTTGAAATGTTTAGGTTGATTTTTGACTTCATCTGTACTAAATTTTTTGAAAATTTCTCAAAATTTCTGAGTAGTTATAATTATCAATACAAAAGAACAAATCAAACTTTCTGTAAAAAAATACTTATTAAAATCATTAAATTCTACAACTTTTGTTTATTTGGAACAATCTTTTTACGAATTTTACTCAGTTTTCTTTTAATTTAAGCTCTTATTTTTTAGTTATTTTTTAATATTTATTGTAAACGTATTTAATTTTTTATTTTCCCAAATTTTACAAAAACTAGTTTACCCAATTTTTATTCTACAAAATCATAATTTGACCAAATAAACGTTTCATTCGAAGGAAGTTTTGAGAAAAACTTAAATGAGTTATCATGATCTTCAAAGTTTTCAGGTTTTAATTCTTTATTATTAATTAAAAATTTATTTAATAAAGTGCCAACATTTGAAGAATTTTAGGCTGTTTTAAATTTTAAAAATTTAAGGTTTGTGCACTTTTTTGAATTCCTAATGATTTGATCTTCAGACACAGAATTTCGTTTTATTATCACACGTTAACTCTTTTCAATTTAAAATCCACATATTTTTATTGTTATTAGGTTGTATAAAATAAAAAAAAATAGGTTCAAAATGAGATTACATTACCAGATAACAAAAAAAAAAAAAAATTCTAATCGCAATCGATTCTAATCGAAAATTCACATTGTGTTCGTCTAAAAGCTAAAAAGTTTTAAAAGAATTTTTGACTGTTATAGACTTTTAGGTTTGCGCATTTTTGAAATTTGAAAAAGGACGAGTGATCCAAAAGATTTTCTATCAAGTGGGGCATGAAAGTAAAAACGCTTAGAATGTCAGAGTTAAATTGCTATTCCCAGCGATCAAGATAATTTGTAATCGAGTCATTCTTGAAACCAAATACGTATGTCGTAGATAAAACGTAGATAGACAAAGGCCTCTTTTGTGTTTAAAACAAAATGGAGTACTTATTATAATTCACATAATTTTACAATAAAATCCCGTTTTATAAATGACATTGCATTTGACATTTATAAATGTCGTTCAAGTATGGACATACGTTTTCGGTTTCAAGGATGACTCGATTACAAATTATATTGATCGCTCGATAAAATATATATCTAAACTCAGTTTTAAATTTGAGAGTGAAAGTATGCATGATTTGCAGAGATCATTTCAGGAGTGTAAGTTTTCTGAACTACACAGTTTTGAAAAGTTCACCTTAAAAACCACTACCACGCGCTTCTTAAATTTATTAAAGACGATTTCAGAATCCATAGACTTTCATAGACCGTAGTTTTTTGTTTTTTTTTGAGTGGTTATATTTTTTTTCAATTTATTTTTAAAGTTTTTGAAATTCAGTATTCACAGTGTTGTAACTTACGTGAGCATAACGCCTGGTGCCGCAAAATCCGTAAAATCTGGACTATCATACCCATAAACTGGTTTCTCCCATCTAATAGGGATCGTCCCAATTTTACTATCTATGCTGCAAGATACAAGATAGTCTTTGAAAAACTTCTCAAATGCAAAATATAAATCTCTCTGAATATAAGAGCCGATATTTTCATCTGAAATCAACAGGTTTGTAAAATTTCAAACTCGCCTAAACCTCTTACTTGATTTATCTTGATACACTTCCACTGAAGACGAAACTATATCCCAATCTGGCACATTTCGACCCTCGACTATTCTTGATCTTATAGCTTCTGAGAAATTATAAGGGAAGACTAAGGCTGCCCAGGAGTCTCCAAGTCTAACAGGTTCCTTTGCCTCCTCTTCCGTATCGTAATAGCTCTAGAAAAAAAACTTTACCTCTATTTTTACCACCCAAAATCTTACCAGTATCAAAGTCCGTTTTTCAAGGTAGTCCAAAAAGTTACAACTCAGTCTCGTGCTGTTACATCCTGGACTTATTTTACACACTTCCGATTTGTCTAGTTCATGATTCACAACGGAAAGAGGTAGTCCTGTGGGATCGTGGCCTATCGATAGACAAAACAGGATAGTCTGTAACATTGGTAGTCCGATAATAAACGCCATAACTGGGATGTTCCTCCACATCCATAGAAAGTTTTTCCACATCAACGCTTGCATGTGAGTGATGTTGACAATTTTGAAAAACTCTGCAAGTGTCATAGGAGTTTCTTCGTCAGGAGGTAAATCCGGCGGAGCGTTTTCTGTTGGTTCTGGCGCAATAGACACTCTTCCTCTACTCGACATGGATACATTATCTCCAAACTCTCCGGTAATTTCTGAAACTTCATCATCCAAAACTGCAGCTTCGTTAATAGAACCGGACGGTACTTGGATGGTTTCGGTGACTCTTTGGGCGATACTGGCACGACGGGTTTTGCCCATATTTTGAATAACGCTGAGTTTGAGGAACACATCTTCAAGGTTATCGCAGCCGAATTGGGTGATTAATCTTTCTGGGGATTCTTCAGCGAGGAAGTATCCTCCGCGCATTAGACCAATCTAGATATGAAGAAAGAATGGTTTTGAAATTGTTAAAATTTCCTAGCAATTAGTGGTTTCCGTTGGGCGCCCTCGTGTTTTGGGTGATGGTTGAGTAATTGCATAAGTTGTTTTGGTAGGTACGAAAACTTTGCAGATCAAGGTGAACAAGGTGCCGTCATTGACACAGGAAGAACGGAAAAGTCGGAATTCTATTATCATTAACATTGTAAGGCGAAGCAAATGTATTTTCCTATTATCTATTATTTTCAAACAATAACAATTAGACGGTGAATTATGACTGAGTTTTGAGGTGTAATTTTATATATGTTGTTGACGACCATGATTCTGTTACGTAAGAACATGAGCATTTATTAAAAGGGGGCAGTGTGGGCACAGATTTGTAGATAAATTACAAACGAGGTTGTTAGAGAAAAAAAGTGGAGACATCAAGTCTATGATTTTTCACTCTTAATAATTAACCCTGAATTTCTAAAATTTGTCTAATCTATTTCAAAAGCAGATTTTCCTTTTTTTAGATGATCCAACATTATCTTCCTTGTTCAATTTAGAAATGATAAGTTAATTTCTTTGATCTCTAAATCTTATGACCTTTCGGCCTTCTTAACTCTTTATTCTAACTGATTTGCATTTCTTGTAATATTTTAATGATACCAATAATTTTGAACTAAAAAAATGTATATACAAAAAGTAGACTTGTTAAATTATAGGCACTTTTTGAACGTTGACTGTTAAACTTAAGTTTTAATCTCAAAAAAAAAATGCTAGAATAAAATATGTATTGATATTCCTGTTGCTTTTTAATATATGTTTATTGCCAATTGTTGTCATTCCAGTTTTATGTTCACAACAAAAACACATAATTTACAACTCATTGGATTGGACATGTTTGATGAATGTTATAATTTCTCCGCCTTTGTTTTAATAGTACAACAGTTACTCTTATACGATTCATTACAAATAAAGCATATACGCAATTATTGCCCAATATCATATGGAATATAGTCAAGCAATTATGTAATTGTAAACTAAATAACCATTACTTCTGCGTAGATAACATAATAATTACACAAACTACTCTTTTGATAAAAGTGCTAATGGTGACAATTAAAGACACCAACAACCTTGGACACTTGCATAAAAATTCCACGTTTTTTCAAAGTTCTACGTTTTATTTGTTTCTTTCAAAGCAAAGATATTCGTTACCCACGCTGAGTGTACATGCTTACTTTTCATGCTTCCATAAAAACTTACTAGAGAAGCTTGTCGAGTTTCGTCGATATAATGAGTGGTGATGATCACAGTTGTCCTCCCAGTTTTTGTAATTTCGACCAAATGGTTCCATATGTTCTGTCTCAACAAAGGATCAACACCCACTGTAGGTTCGTCAAGGATTAGTAATTCTGGTTCGTGGAGTAAAGTCGCAGCTAAAGAAACACGACGTTGTTGGCCACCACTGAGATTTTTCACGAAACTGTCAGCATTAGGTAACATTAGGAAATTGACTAGAAAGCCGAGCTTCTCTTCTACTTGGTCCATGGTCATGCCAGAGATCCAGCCGAAGTATTTTAGAGTTTCACGGATGGTAAATTCGCCGTAGAGAGCGATTTCCTAAACACAAAATACAAAGGTTCTTAAATTACCATCATTGACAATTAAGTAAGTGCGTCAGTGGTAATTATGGATTTCGGGTAAGAAACTAATTGCCTATTTTTTTCAACTTTGCTCATAACTTGGACTTCGTCATGGATTTTTCCAAGCGGGCGCCAATATTTTATTGGTTTACTAACGGATATTGTTAAAACTGGAATGTAGCAATGAACTTTTAAAACAGCTTGGAAATTCCTGATGATGCGAAAACCGTATCAGCATACTGGATGGGTTTATCGCTGGAAGACATGAATCTGTAATTATTTTTCAGCAAGGAAATAATTTTTTGAGGTGTCTTCGAGTTTCAACTTTTACTATTCACGGAAATCGACAAGGTTTCATTCATTCATTCTTAAAGAATTGTGTTTAAAACTTACTTGTGGCATGTATCCAACTCGCGGTCCAGGAACTCCACTTCCTCTCGATCCCGGTGTACCTCCCAACACCCAGAGTTCCCCAGAATTGAGTCTTTTTCTACCAACGATGCAGTTTAAAAGAGTAGTTTTACCACAACCACTAGCTCCCAATAATCCATATCTTTAAACAAAAGGGTCATTGGAAGAAAACCAGCAGAATCCTCATACTTACATTGTGCCCTTTGGCACTGTCATATTCAATCCATTTAAAATAACAAATGGGTTGCTTTTAGAACCATATCTTTTGTAGGCTCGTCGAACACAGACAGCTTGTTGTCGACGAGTTTGTACTGTGGACATTTGAGGCTTGAATTGCCTCCTTCGCATTTCCAGGTCGCCTGGACCTTCTGGCATCGTGATGGGCTTTGTTCTAGTGAAGAATATTTAGCAAGTATGAGATTTTTTAAAGTGTACAGGATTTCTTAGTATATTTAAAGAACTAACAATATTTAGAGCTAAGAATGTGTTGGCGTACACAGACGTTTAAAATTCAACCCAATAAATATTTTTTTCCGATTTCTTAAGATATTTTAATTTTAATAAAATATTGAGATGGTTTTCAGTTGGTGTATTTTAGGAATTTACCTCAATTAATCGCTCGAAAAGAAAATATAAAATTTAAAGATAAATAAAAAAAAAACATATATTAATTAAATAAATCATAAATTATTGACAACAAATCAACAAAAATCCGTGAAAAAAAACATGTAAAAATCATAGTTGTCTCAATATTTTTGTAATTTTAAAAACAGTTGAAATTCCTAAAAGACATTTCTAAAAGTAGTCAAAAAATATAATATAATATAAGTATAATATTTTATATTGATATAAAAACAAATAAAAAAACCGTCAAAAATCGTAAAATTTTAGTAGTTTAAGTATCTTAATACTTTTTAACTTTTAAAGTGTCCGAATTTAAAATAATTAAAATTAAAATATTAAATCTCAATATAATTATAAATAAAACTAAATAAATAAATAAAATAAAACTGTCTAAAATTACAATATTTTTTTTCAGTTTTTTAAACTTTGAAGAAAACACCTCAAATTTTCAAAATTTCAAAAAAATATAAAAATTTAAAAATTATAATTGGGTTTAATATCTGTTCTCAGGATTCACAGTCACAATTTCTTAAGTTAAAATTAATTTTTAAATTCTTTAAAATTAATTTTGGAACACTAATTTCTATTCAAAAATCCAAAGGTGTTTCTTGCTTTTTTCTAATTCTAAATTCCAAACTTTTGTATAAATTAATTGTGAATGTTTTTAAAGAGCAAAATGAAAAAATATTCAATTCTAACTATTCATACATAATTTTTTTTAAAAAGTTTTTTTTTGTGCCCTCAATTTGTAGCTTAAATTTTTATGAGTCTTAAACAAGAAAAACATAAAACAAGAAAAAAGCCCAAAACCTTAAAAAATTATACAAATTTATAGTTTATATATTTTATTTTTATTAAATTTATATTTTAGTTTCTTTTTTGAAAAGAAGTTTGTTCCTAAAATCAAATAACTAATTTTTCCATCGATGTCGATAAAAAGACAACAAAAATATTTTAGTCATCAAAATTTTAATATTCCTTGAGTTTTTAGTCAATAATTGTCCTGTTTTTTGGCGATAAAGTAGAGCTGTTTTTTTTTTTCTTATGAAATATTCCATTTTTATCAAAAACAAAAAAAAATCTCAATTTTTTCAGGAAAATGTAATTTTTAATAATGCTTAAATATCTAGTTTTTAGATGTTTTGGATTTTGGATTCAGAGATTTCATTTTTTTTAAATTTAGATTTAAAATTTATGTGAACGTTAATAGTTGTGAAGGTTTATTGGTTTTAATTTAGATTGAGTTTAATTTTTTCGATGAAAACGAAAGAAAAGTTCAAAAAGTCACATATTTTTTTCTTTTTTTTTTAAATCTTTTAAATTTTTCTTATGGGTAAACAGGCAATAGTAGTCATGATTAGCCTTGGTAAATTACGCAATCATCAAATTACGTGTAATTGTTTGAAATTTTTATAACAAACTCTTTTTATTGAATTTTACTTGATTATCGATGCTATTTTTTTGTCACGAATTCAAACGTGTCCTAATCCTTCCATGTTTTTATATTTTCTCTAATAATATTTAAAATTTGTTGAAATTCTAAACAAACAAAACTAAATAAATTTTTATTTGTCTCGATTTAAATACATGATTACCTTATTTGCCATGGAAATCAGTAATTATAATAACTTCTAATTTATTGAAGTGATTTGATATAAAAAAATACTGAAAAAAACGAACTAAAAATAGAATACTTATCATACTATTAAAAAAAAAAAGTAATTAAAAGAATTTAAAAAAAATGAACTGTCGTTTTTAAAAATCCTTAAGATGTGCTGAAATTGCATAATTTAACTTTGATCCTTGACAAATCCGCACTAAAAAGTTATTTGTTAGAGAAGATAGTAGTTATGTTTTCTAATGGCGGTATTTAAGTTTTTTGCTATATCCTACACAAAATTATCTGTTTAAACAGGTTTCAAATAAAATTCATTTACTGAAATATCCTCGAATAAATGAAATGCGTCATTTTTTTAGTAAATACAAAAGTTAGATAACTGTGTGATGTCATTTACTTTTTGGCTAAAAAAAGATATTTTTTTTATTTTTGACGCATTTCATACAACAGTAGGTACATAGAAAAAACTGGAGACAATGATGATGAGAAAATGAATTTCTATTTATTATACCGCGTAGATAGCCAGTTTATGATTCAAAAGAAAACAGATAAAATTTTCTAGATAAGTTATATCTGGAAGAATAGGCGTAAGTGGTTTCAGTATTTTGAATTACGAGAGCAATACATTCCAATCGTTTTGTACGATCTATTTATATATCTATAATTAAAATATTGATCATTTATAGCCACAAATTCCTGGAATAATAGTGTATTAATGTTATGTTTAAATTTGCAAGTTTATCACCAATTTTCGTATAAAATCTCATGTAAATTTTCAGTGTCAGCGAGTGTTAATTATTTCCAATTACGCGCTTAATGAAGTTGGTAAAATAGAAATAAATTTATGCTAACATTTTTATGACGATTCTTGCATACATTAAGACGTTACTAACGAAAACGCTGTTCTCGGCGATAAAAAGGCTTGTAAATGAAGTTCAATACTCCCGGAGTTGTTCACTCACTAATTTACCTAAACGAGAGTAGTTTCGGTAATTTGTAAATAAAACAAGGCAACGACTAGGCTGACATTTCAATGATTTCCTTTTATATCATCTAAATAACAAATTCTTTGCGCTAAAAATAATGTTTCAAACCTGAATACAAACAAAACAAATACAAAAACTGGAAGGCAACTTTATCTCGACCGGTCTCAGACGATTTTATGGGTTGCTTGGTTTGATTTTCATAGTACCAAGATGATTTTTACCATAGAAATGTTGTTAATTCGAGGTGATAAATTATCAGGATTTACTATTTATAAACGCACAACTTAGAGGAGCTTAATTTGTCATAAACTGACATCATCATCAAAAAGAGTCATAAAAAAAGAAAAAAAAATTCCGTGGGTAACATTTAAAAAATTTTTTTTTTCCATCATTATCTGGAGTTGTTTACTTTGGAACTGGAACTCGTTAGTCCAAGTAACATTTGCTTTAAATTTGGAGGCCTTGAAATTTGACCAGTTACACGTCTGTAATTAATAGGGTATTGTTGACTGTGTTATGTACACATTCGGTAATTCTCTTTATTGTATAATGTTGATTGTTATGTTTATTGCTTCATCTTATAAGTCTAAGCAATAGACGTACTACGGCCAAACAAAACACGTTATAAATTGAACGAAGCAAAGGACCACAAAACAGAGAAGAAAGAACGATTTCCTAATCGTCTGTCAGGCGTATTAGATTATTGTTATGATTATAATTACGTAATAAAGCTTCTTATTGGGCGTAAAATCAACAACCTGAACTCACCAAGTGGGTCATATAAATTTTACACAACAATTAATTGCTCATCGTTCACGTAATGGAAACAACTGGTGCAACGAAATTTCCATCGATTTCGGGAATTGCCCAGCATCTGGTATCTAGACCACGGTCAAAACTTACGAATTCTTCTGTATAATTAATGTGTTTCTTATTGATTTCATTTTCAAGGTAAAGTTATTGATGAAATTTCTCGTCTCGTGTGTGTCAAATTTATACGGTTCTAAGCAATTTTCGCAAATTCTGGTTCTTGCACATATCGACTTTGTGTTCGAAAATTTTTCCATGATTTTGTAAGAATTTAATTTGAATTATTACATGAATTATAAAAGATTGCCCAATTTTACATTGTTTACGCAAGAAATAAAATATTTCATGTGGTTAACAACGTGATGTTATTTTTAGACGCTTGGACACTAATAGTTGTTAGTTTTTTGCTATGTGTTACATGTCAATAGACAATGTGAGTTTCTAAGAAATTTGCAGTGTCAACAAATTTCATATACAAATCTGTACTTGTTGCGACATTGATCCGACACGAAACATTTAAAAATCGTTAGTGACTTTCCAAATTACTTCACTGGAATTCTGACAAAAGTTCATGCGGAATAAATCTTCCTACACTACGCGTCCAGTGATTGCTGAAGCAGCACTGTGAATGATTTTCGCAATATTTTAAGGTAATTAGCACACGCACAAAATTAATAACGAAGTTACACAAACTATTTAGAAATAGAATTAGCGGACCAAATAAATGAGTGACTTTTACCTCTTCCTTCCAATAAAAAAAAAATCAACTTAAGTCACTACGTGCACTCACGACACCACCTAACGAATGTTTTGTTTTTGATCATTTGAAGACTTACGAATGACCGCCAAGTTCAGTATAGTGGGGAAGTCCATGGTTACCTCAAGTCACATGGTTGCTTGGTAGCGAATACTTGATCGGTGATATGTTTTGATCAGCCAATAGAACTGCGAGTAACGCATGGAATTAAAGACCCAAAAAAAGAATTCCACACTGACTGGTATTAGTTTTTTTGAAACGGATTGACGTCATAGTCTTCCTTTGAAAGCAACTAAGAAATTATTTCCGTTGGGTTATTTTGGCACGGTGGAAAAAATGTTTCAGGGCCAGCTCTAAAGGTAAACGCAATTTTGATGGTAATGATAAATTATGTATTGACATATTAAACGCATTAACTAGTCTTTTTTTTATCACTTATCTATTAATAATTGTTTCTTTTGGACTTTGACGTTTTGATACGAGAAGCATAATTCAATTAACTCCATTAATGTAAAATATGTGTATCTATTAACTGCTATGAGTTAATAATAAAATAAAAACTTATGCTGTTATATTATATGACTTTAAAAATAATACAGGGGTCATGAACTCTCAAATGTAACAGTGACCGACATTTTGCTCCAATCGGTCAACAAATCACAATATCTGAAAAGCTTTTATGTGGCAGTTTAGAACTTAATAAAGATCTATTAGTTTTAGAAAGCCTCTTCATCTAGAATGTGCGTTTGAGAGCCACTGGTTTTAATCATCGATCTAATCTATTCCTTCTTCACTTTTTGCTTACAAAATAACTGTGGGACACTCGTGACGAACAATTGTTTAGATCTTTTTACACAATTGGGTATTGAAATCCAGACTAAGAAAGCTTTTTGATGAAAAAAATCAATTAAAATGACAAAAACTCTAAGATAAACGTTTTGTTACAAAATGCTGTAATTAAAAAAAAATGTCGAAAAAATTATGGTTTCAGTAAATTTCTGTTGTGAAAAATTAGTCAGTCCAGGTAATTTATAGGTTTTATTGATTAGGTTTTATTTGTTATATTTTTTTTGTTTATTGATTACGTGTATTAATACTTCTCTGTGTCTAGGATTAAATTAATTTTTTTTGATTATATGTTAAAAAGTATAAAATATATATAACAAAAATGCTATAACCTTATTTTTATAGTTATTATATTATTATTAAAAAAAATTTGGAAGTTTGAATGTATTCTTAATTATTCCCTTTAATTTATATCTATTTTCACGTAATTCAATAATACAACAAAAAATTGGTATCTCTATCTACGTTGTTCTTAATTAAAATTATTATTAAAATTGCTACAGGCTACGTGAACCTAGAAAGTGAATATAAGTAATTATCCTTTTTTCTATAGCAGATTTTAATGTGTGCTTCATTCATCTCAAAATACAAGGCTAACTTGTTACATAATTGATTAAATAAAATAATTTAAGTTTTAGTTAACTTTAGTATATTATTAATTTGGATTAAGTGTAACTTTAATGGTACAACTGACGTTCCCAGAAATAGTTATTTTACGAACTCGTATTGGTATTTTCATAGCTTAATTGCACTGTACTAGCAACCAAATTTTTGCAAAGAATCTGATTTGAAACGGTAATTATTCTTGTTACAGAATGTTTAATATAATTTTCTGCTACCTAGAATAATTTCCATCCGCTTGTTCATTCAACGGTGACAAGATCAGCAACTGTGTTTGCCAATATTGTGGCGGCAGAACGGCTATGGACACCTATTTCTCATATTCTTTTTTGTTATTAAACACACAAGTCTTAAATGCGTATGTTGCAGCTAGTCTTACCGCCGTTTTTTTATTACTTTCGTTCCATTTACTTTTAGCTTGTCTGTGTATTCTTTCTGTACTCTCCATCACCATAATTTTTTTGTTTTTTTTTTGATAAATTTTGTGCTTCACAGACTATCCAGCACCAACAACGAATTAATGCAACAGAATGGTAAACGGTAAAAACAGTTCAGAACGGAGGATAACAAAACAGCTGCTAATGGGGAACATGCAGGGTGTTGACGAAAGGGAGATGGGGAACCAAGTGTTTAGAGGTTATAGAGATATTGTCATTTTGACATTGGGAACTGGGAACAATTGTCAAAAAACAGCTTTTGCAACCTGCAGACTGATAATTTATGAATTTAAGATTTCCGAAAACTTAATTTTAGCGAATATGATTTCACACGATTTCAGGATTTGAAAACTTTAAGTTTTTTGAGATTCTATTACCTCTATTCTGTTATTACTAAATTATTATTAGTACGTTAATTCCTTCATAGCACGCAACAAATCTTTTGTAAAACAGAAGTTGCTGTTCTGAGTCAAAATTAAAGTCATTTTGAAATACCACATAACTTTACTGTATAAAAATTTAATGGAAAAGAAGTGGCATAATTTATGTCAAAAAGAGAATAAGTACATCCTAAATTTAAATATTTTTACTGAATATAAGTTAAAATCCACCATTACCTGAGTTCTTTTACCTGAATGTTTGGGAAACTTGAAGCTACACAGGAAATAACATCTCTTATATTGTTGGTATGTATAGAACTATTGAACTGCTAAGAAAATTTGTAGATTGTTCATTGAATTGAAAAACTATAAAAAATATTATATATTTAGTTTTAATATTAATTGGTTACAGGCAATTACAGTTTTTATATTGATGGGTATTATTACAGCTATTTATTGCTTATTTATAGTCTTGTTTGTATTACGTATTTATGAATTATTTTAGATTAACGAGGAGACGCTTACAAGTATCATAATACAAGTTCACTAGATAAAATTTTTGATACTTATACGTATTAAAAAAACGTGCGAAAATCCCGTAACATCTTGTTTGCTTTCTATATCTACAAAATTCTGGTACAATATTTGTAAACTTGTTCAAAAAAAAAAAACACTGGAATTACATGATTTTCAACAAATTTTTATAGTAATAAATAAAATAACTTAATTTTGTATGATTCAGACTGCCAAAACTTAGTTTTTTAAACCTGTCTTCTAAAAAAAATGCCAAGAGCTAGCATAAATTAATCATTTAATTTTAATTAATTATTTTGCATTTTTGTAAGGTTTACGTATCAGCTCTAAGGTGTTTTGTTAAAATTCAGGTCAGTGTATTTTCGTTGCAAGTTTAGCAGACTATTACAAAATAATGTTATATAAGTATATTTAGGAAAACTTGAAGAATAAAACTTAACCAGATTGACATATTTTTTATTAGCTTAAATTCCGAGACGTAAAAAAGAACTGAGGTCCGAATCACCATGTGTTCGGCATTTATACTGAAAAAAATATTTAGGTTTCTATGAATCACAATCAAAGAACGAATTCAACTTTTAATTTCAAATTAAAATAAAAAGAACGTTCCTGAAAACACGATTCGTTTCAATCTCCACATCAAAAATTTCGCTTGAATTCCATAGCTTAATGCAAGACTTTCAACTACCAAGAACATTTTAAAATAGTTTTTGACGAGTTTTTAATTTGAAATTCCACCACTTTGATCCTGCTCTCCTGCTCAGCCCCTCCTAAAATTTTCTACCTGCGTCGATTTAAAGGGATTGCAGGACCTGTGAACAACTGCGTCCTCTACCGTCTAGTAGTAAAACTAATCTCTAGCACCAACTCAGTCGGTATAAATCAATGATTGGGATCACGTGGAGGCTACATCCGAGAATTTGGTGAAATTTGCGGTATGGTTAGCTGCTCACGTGTATGGATTTGAGCAATTTCTCTAAAAATTTCTAAAAGTGTGTTCTAACCGGTGGAAGTGTTAGTCGCCAAACGTGTAGAAATAAACCGTGAATCAATCAAGGTATAATTCATCAAAGTGTACTGTTAAAAACAAAAGATGTAAATAAAAATATG
Source organism: Cynaeus angustus (assembly GCA_030157275.1). Taxonomy (NCBI): domain Eukaryota; kingdom Metazoa; phylum Arthropoda; class Insecta; order Coleoptera; family Tenebrionidae; genus Cynaeus; species Cynaeus angustus. The sequence continues at coordinate 18,532,155 of CM058062.1, forward strand.
TAAGCTGGTGTTCATAACCTACAAATTTCGCGAGCTATTAAAAGCTTAATATTACATAAATTAAATAAACAATTTGAAGTTGTGTTATTTAAAAGGAGTTTTTATGACGAGTATTTGATGTAGGCTGTAAATAATTGATGGTATTTATTTTAAATTCAATTCTGTGAAGTGGCAGTGTTATTGACCGCAAATATGGATACGAGTTTATTAAATTCAGAAGAACATTTTTCCACATATTATGTGTATGAAGAGGTGAGTATTAATTAGTGCTATCAATTTTCGAAGTTTATATCAAAATTTGGGTTCTAGCCTGATGATCCTTCCAACTCAGGCGACAACTTTAGAAATTTTTTCAATGAGTGGGACGACGAGAGAGAGTAAGCAAAATTCGCATTTTTGGAGTCTTTTTTGTAATATTTGTGTAACTAGGTTGAATGGGGACATTGGTTTGATACCAGAATCCAGCAATTTCAATGAATCATTAAAAGACATCACCGAATTCACAAATCCGCCTTCTGTGCTGTTTCAGAAGATGATAGATTGGTCTGCTTATGTTTATGTAAGTACTGTTTACATATTTTCTTGGTTAATTTCACTATTGTTGTGTGATTCATTGTTGATTTTTTGTCAAATTAATTTCCCGTGACTCATAATAAATTGCATTCTTTAAGTCCTTGAAACTAAGACTTTTTACCTGGGGGATAATCTCAGGGACGAGAAATTACAAAGGGACGTAAAACCTGGCCAACTTTAGGTACAATAACAGTGACTTTTAGTCTGAAATTACCTGCTAAATGTTGTTAGGTGAGGACTTGAGCACCTGGAAGTAATAAAAAAGCAATTAAGGTTCACAAAATGAGTCGTAGTGATTTGAACGATAATGTGAAAATTATTGGGACGTAGTCCGCAGAGTAGTTTTGATGAGTTGTGTTTTAAATAAGACTAATGCTAAATCAAAATTTTAAATTCGAGATCGTATTATATTTGTATATACAGACTGATTCGCATAACTTTCTGACCCTGACGATCCTTAAATGCAACTTGTAATACGTTTTTCCCGTGTAACTTGATCATAAGTATTAAGAAATCTAATTGTTATATAGTTTCGCCATTCCTCAAGAAAATCAACTAAAGTCAATAAATATCTGACATGGACAAACATTTTCTTCTAGTAAAGAAACAGATAAAAGGTCCACGGTGAAATAAAACTAAACCAACCATGCAACTGTTGCCAATACTCGTTTTTGTCGTTTTTGGAACACATTTGATACATCATCAATATTTCGAAACTTTAAAATTTGTCAAATGATTGTCATTGCTGTCAGGGGTGTTCAAATTTCATGCTAAATAAAGGTCACTAAAGGCCTCAAGTATCTTATAAAAATTGTATGGTGGGTTGCATTTAAAGTTCGTCAGGGCCGGAAAGTTATGTGAAGCGGTATATTATATTAACCAATTACAAAGTCCGATCCGCGGAATAGTAGAAAGCAATTGAGTTTTCACAGATTTTCTATAAATGTAGATAAGATAAAAGATAAAAAAATCATATATTGATATTTTATAGTTTCAACATTGTAATATATGACTGCACCAACAGCTGTTGAATATTTGTATATAAAATTGTTATTATTGTGTGAACTTTAATTTGAGTTTTATTTATAGGTGCCATATACATTTTTGAGTTCCATTGAAAAAATATATTAGATACAATAAAAGACATCATCTATAATATACTTTTTAATTATATTTTAATGGAAAGAAACTAGTTTTAAAATAGTTTTTTGCGTTTTTATACGCCTATAATACTTGTTTCAGCCCATCATCTATGACCAAATTTTAATTCAAATTAAAATAGAGTTGTTGTTTATATTTCTCTTTTTCATTTAAACTGCAACAATTTTAGCATTTTTATTACATAAATTTCACCGTGTATTGCACATTCTACCAAGTCGTAAATCAAAAAAAATAATTATAAAGTAAAGTAAAGTATCTCTTAATCTACATTAAAATTTGAAACTTAAATTTGATAGATGTCTAAGGCGTCGTAAGTTTTGATTTCTTCGATGTCTTTAAGAAATTTGCTTCAAGAAAACTAAAGTGTTGTTTATCAAACCACGTCAGGATAGACCAGATGTAAAAAATCTTACGAGGACAATCGAACATAAAGTCTTGTATGCAACTCGTACATAAACAGACTATAAAGTTTTATGCACTTCGATTAATATTTCTAGGTTTTTACTGTTTTGTTTAGACTTATACGAATTATTCTCATAGTTTAATACATTAATTAGATGTTTTCAACCTTGTTTTAATCAACTAAAATTTCACCGTCTTCCTGATACAAATTGATCAATTCATTGGGGACTTTCTACTTGATTAGATATTTCCATAAACTGCGCTGATAAGAAGTAGAATTAAAGATTTAGCATGCTTTTTTAATGTTTTTTTTTGTCATGCACTCTGTTTGTTATTAATTTTATTTTTTTAATTTGAGAATACGGAAGACTACATTTTTACACACATGCATCTTATTGCCGATTAAATTTTTTAATGAATGTTTTATTTGCAAATTAAATTATTTACAAACACTTATCTTTAAAATATAGGCGAGGCCTTGTTTTTTAAACTGACCACATCCAATGCTCGTTAGTTGTGGTTTTCACTCAATAAACCCACGACCTCCAAAACATTGGAATATAATCTGATGCAGTACATCAAAATTTCAAAATAAAAACTGAAGTTATGGTACTCATCGTACAGATTTATAAAGGTGTCTTCGTCTAATCTTTCGGAGCGCCAGTGGATACAATCTATTTGTTAGAAGTTAATATTGTTGTTTTATAGGTGGATGGTGTGGACACTTTTCCACATGATTCAATTCCACCTCCATTACAAGATCAAGTCGTTGAGCCCGCCGTCCCGAACGATTTAAACAGTAGTTTCGACGATAAGGATTTGAAAAATTTTGATTTGGCTACGTATATCGGTGAACCGACGTCAGATTTGATCGATAGTAAGCCAAAAGTGAAATCGGTAGGAAAACGAATCGACAAAGAAGCGCAAAGATATATCATAGATGAGAAAGATGATAACTTAGACACAAGCGATGAAATTGATGTTGAAACTGTGCCCGAAAGCGCCAGTTTACCAGTATTGGAAGCAAACGATGCTTTTAGTCTTTTGGAGCAATTCGAAGCATCCGAAAAACCAGTCTTGCCAAACGGGAAAACCAAAAATGTAAATCACGCGGAATCCTACGAATTCGAAGTTAGTAATTTCGACATGACAGTTAATTCGATTCCCACCAGTCCTATTGAGATGTTCGATAGAATACCACAGGCACCGATAGATATTTTCGAGGATGATGATAAAAGTGTGGATCAAACGCCACCAATCGTACAGAATGATACAGATGTAAAAATCGAGAAGACGGAAACCAAACAAGAAACAATAAAATCTAAATCTCAAACTTCCGACTCCAACTTTACTAAAAACAAACACATCTTGGAAGCTTTACCTCAGGAACTAATAGCACGTATCAACGAATCAGGGAAACGTAAAACCATAACTGTGATACCACCTATTCCAAATAAAAAACGTAGTGCTTTACGTTCTGTCGATAGTGTTGCTCAGCATCGCAATAAAATCCAGAAAACTTCCAACAACGATCAAATACAACTAGAACATGATTACTGTGCTGCCACAACTCCATATCCTAAAGATCCACATAAAGACTCCGGATTTCAATCGGAAGAAGATGATCGTTCAGTAATTAGGAATCAACCAACTGTGAAAACTGCCGACGGTAAACTTATGGTCTCTCTACTCAAAGTTAACACAATTCGTAATAATCCTTATCAAAAAAAGAAGCTTAATTTAGAGGAGTATAAAAAGAGGAGGTTTATTCATTCAAACACGACGTCACAGAGCAACTCTCCCATCAGTAGCACTTGTAGCTCGCCTCTACCTGAAGATGAAAATCTGAAACGCATCAAGCACCAAGAGAAGCTTATGAAAATGGCTGCAGATCTTTTGAATACGCCAGCGAAATCATCGTCGAAGCAATCAGAGAACTGTGTTCCCCCCCGTCCTATGTCTGTGGTTGAACCTCCAAAAGTTGATGAAATTCCTCCAACTTCCAACAAAATTGTGCCTCCTCCAGAGTTAGAAGTAAAAACATACGTCAGTATTGGCACCAACACGGACATTTCAAGCATCAATTGTACCAAAACTCTCATAGCATCAACCAAACAACTTGAGGAGATTAAGCCATTATTGAAGAAAGTCAGCGATAAAATTAACAGCAATTCATTCATAACTTCACTTATTGAAAACATACCGAAAACCAAAACTAAAATCAATCCATACGTTAAGTCTGAGAATCAGGAAGTAGTTAGGGAAGATAAGATTATTCACTATTTGGAGAAAGATCGAGTTCCTGTAAAAACGAGAAATACATGCTCGCAAACAGACTTTGATGAAGATGTAAATCGAGATAGCGATACGGAATCTAGATATAGAAGAAGGTTAGATGGAAGTAGAAGTCCTAGCTCGTCTTCAAGTGGGAGCAGCATTCGCTCAGGACGCCGCAGGTAACTATTTTTTTCTACGGCTCCATAGAATAATCTTGTGTGTTGTACTATTTTTTTTCGAATAACTTTTCTTTACTTTTGTCTAATTTTAATCTTTTTCGTTCCTCGTAGAAGACGTAGTAGTTCCAAATCTTCCCACCGCTCTCGTAGTACACGTAGTTCAGACTCATCTTCCTCCAATTCTTCCAGGTAAGTTATAGGAATTCTTGCCAGAATGAATTAAATCATTTTGGTTTAGATCGTCTCGTTCACGATCAAGGTCCATTTCTCCGAGACGTTCGCGCCAAAGTAGCGCTGAACATGTAAGAGAAGTCGAAGAACGTAGAGTTGTTTTTGTGGGAAGATTAGTGGATGGAACCACTAAAGAGGATTTACGCAGACGTTTCATACGTTTCGGGCCGATCACCAATGTCAGTTTACATTTCAGAGAATATGGGTACATCCGTGTCGTTAGTTGCGAGATTAGTTTTATATCTATTATTTTAGTGATAATTATGGTTTCGTTACTTTCGCTAACAAAGAAGATGCTTATGAAGCGAAAGAGCATGGGAACGACCACGCGTATCCCAAGTATGACCTGAGTTTTGGAGGGCGAAGAATATTTTGCAAGACAACTTATTCTGATTTAGGTGAGGTGAGAATTTTGTGTCGGTTTGTTACTTAATTTGTTTTATAGATAATGTGCGCGATGATGACTACAGAGCATACCCAGTAAGGGCACACGAAAATTCTTTTGATGCCCTGTTAAGAGCAGCTCAAGAGAAAATACGTAAACGGAAGCCTTGACAAAATTTGCATTGTAGTCTCAAAATTATATCTAAGTTAAGTAGTTTGATACCTTTTTATTTTTATTTGAAGTATTTTTTTATTTTATGTAGGTAATCTTGAATATTTATTTTGTTAGAGATACGTGAGAACTTGCGGTGTTTTTTGCCCATATTAGTAATAAATTATTGTTTCGAGTACCACAAGCAAAACGTCTCTCTTTTTTCATTTAAGTTCATATTTGGGATTGATAATCGCATGAACAAACATAAAAGGATGTGCTCTACTGAGTAATCACTTTTAATCAGTTTATGGATTAAAGGACTGATATTTTTAAGTAAAGTTACGCAATTTTTGGTTGTACATTTCTTATTTTATTTATAGTAGGTAAAATGTAAGTTAATTAGGATGAATGATCTGCATTGATTGCTCTATGATTAAAACTGATTATTCAGTTGATGAATGTGTTTCCCATGGGGCTGTGTATTTTGTATTTGTACATATTTTGTTATTTTTAAATAAATGTTAACTAAGCGTATCTGTGTTTGATTTCTTCCAGTATTTTTCATCACAGGATTTATCCAAACTAAAAGTGAAAGTGAAAGTAAGTTGTTACTATTAAAAAAATAATTTTTGACGTCACAATTTTTTAAGTCAGAAGATAATCACTTAAATAATGTCATTATCATACTTTGTTTAATATTTTAATTTAGAACCTATAAACTTTGATAAATTCATATCCAACTTTTGTTTTTAGTGACGTTTAGCGTTTCCCCAAGTTTGGGTTGGCAACAGTGCGACGAAAATTGGCGCTGTCAGTTAACAGCTGTGTATTGTTGAAATTTGTTGTTAGTGTTAATAGTTGTTTGTTGTGTTTTTATTAAGTGTTAAATGCCGCAACTGTGATTTTTTAAATAAAGTTTGTTTATCTATCGTCGTGCCATTTACGGTAAAGAAATTTTCATTTATGTTTATGTTTTTTTTTGAAATCTTAAACCTTTAATTTTATTTAATAGTTTTAAACGCTTAATGAACCTGACAGTTGCGTCATAATTACAATTAAATAATCACAAGTTTGCTAATATTGACTTAGTTTTAAAGGATGTGAAAACAGCCTTTGTTTATATAAAAGTGAGGTTATTTCTACAACAGGTAGCTGACCTTATAAGGACTTTGTAAATAAACCTACTGGTGTTCCAATTTTCAGGTCATTAAATTTGACATCACTTCCTGAAAACAATTACAATAAGCAGGAAATCTGTCGATGATCGACAGGAAATCCGTGCTGCAGACATTACAATCAGATGATTCATTCAATTTCTTAAAAGTCTGATCTGTAAGAATGTTTGTTTCATTTTTAAAGTCTAAACTCAAAGTGTCCCTGGCATCAATTTTCGCATCATTTCTTATTACGGTACAGAATTTAATTGAGCTGTTACTCATCTGATTGCTTTTCATTGGTGATTTATAGCAGTACCGCCATAAAACGGCATTCAAGTAAAGCGCTTTTAGTTTTTTATTCCAAACGATTGGTACAGTTTGTTTTTACTGAAATTTTCTTTATTTGGATTCTGTCCAAGTGTATTTCGTGCTGTATTATTAATAATCTTGGTGTTTTCCACGTGATAATAGTGAAAAAATGTGAGTAAAAAGGGCGTTGAGTGTTTAATCATTGTCATTTATTTTTAAACTCCTTTAATTCGTGTTGGTATTTTTTACGCAGTTCTTACTTTGGAAATAAATCGGATTTCATAACCCTGATTGGGATATTTTTGTAGCTCTTTCACGTATTTGCGAAAGTTTAATGCATGGGCTTTGTTTATGCGATACAGTTTCACCAGAATTTTGTTTGATAATTTTCACATTCATGCCCCAGAGGAATTTCTTTTGACAGGGCTACAATGTGGCGTAGGTAAATAACAGTTACATATTACATATTTATCATTTAAACAACGCATTTAGCTGAGCACAAGTAGAGCAATGAGCATTAAGAATTTAAATTTGACGTAGAAAGTTGCGGGAACCGCGCAAGTGTTGTATATTATTGGTTGCATAACTAACGCACTAAAAATTGGCCGCTGTCGCAATGCTATCAAAAGGATTAAAAATGGATTGATTATTTCAACTTAATACGTTTTTTATATAGTCGTGTAAAATTGAGACATGTGCATTTCAAAGATTAGATTAAGTCAGTTGTGTAAATTTCTTGTATTGAAAAGACGGATCTTGAATGTGAGTATTCTATTCTGTGATTAAGATTCATTGTTTTTTTGCTACGATTTAATAACCAGAAAAATTGCTTTAGAGGCTGCTTATGGTTTAACAGACAATACCATAAATCTTGTTAGGAAATGAAATATTAATTAATTTTTTGGTAGTAGATCTTTAAATGCATGTTGTGGTTTCATTTTTTCTTTTATTATAAAAACAACAACGAAAGTTAAGTTTACTTCCATTTTTTGCTTGTGATTTTTGAAATAGAGTCAGTTTATAGCGCTACATTGGTTCTAAATCGATTTTGATCGAACGCCCCACGAAAGTAAGATAATACAAAACAAAGAATCTAAGGACCGAAACAATCGATGAAGTATACATAATCGGTGCCCTAAGTGAGAAAGAGAAACAAATGTAAAAAATAGGTTCAGCAGGTAGAAGATCAGCAGTGGAGTTGGAACAAGATGACGAAAAAAATCGAGTAATCAAAAAATTATTTAAAAATAGATGTTAACAATTAAAGAAATCCAGGCCACGTTCTATGAACTAAAAATTACATTGTACGCTTGCCTTTTAGATTTCAGACAAGCTTATGATAAAACTGACAAAGCAGGATGTATTCTAGCAAAGATAGCAAAATTAATAATAATGAACTTGATAATGCAAAATAAGTAATAATCGTGAAGGGATATAAGTCTGAAAAGTAAGCAAAGAGCCTTATTTTGAAGTATTTCTTCTCTACAGTGCCCTTCAACCTGATACTGGAAGCGGTGGTAAAAAACAGCTAAAAAACACCAAAAAATTGCGGTAGCACTAGCAGTAATTGCCAAATGTCAAAAGACGCTGCAAAGAAACATTCTAACATTAAAAATAAAATGGGAAAAGTTGGTCAGAAAATAAATTAAAAGAAGACAAAGTAAAGAAAAAAATACAGGAGGAATCCATTAAAATCATCTGGGGCTAACGTCTGTAGTCGGGAAAAAAAAATGAAAGGCTTGAAAAAATGTGTATGTAAGAGTACTTTTAGAAGAAAGTGGAAAAGACTACTTGGAAATAAAAATTAGAATATACAGAGGAAATCAATAGTATGGAACCACGTTAATGAAGGTATAATATTCTTCAACAGGACAGTTATGAGAAGAGAATGTAGACAGGCGGAAAAGGGAAAAGGAACATTTATGGGAGGAAAATGGAATCAAGACATAAACATGTTTGTTAACCTACAGAGACTAAAATAGAAAGTAGAGAGGATGAAAAGAAAGAGAATGCGAAGAAAGTCACTTTATAAAAAAGACCAAGAACTCAGAAGTAGAAGTGTAAAATTAAAAGAGAGGAGAAAAGCGTTGGATAGACAGCTGTGCGGGTTAGTGCGCGGTGTCAAAAAGCAACAAGTACAAGAATGATAATAATGAAGGATTTTTTTTTGCTTTGATGCATGAACTAATTACTAATTACCGCTTTGCTGATTACTGATCAGTGCTATCATTGAACTATTCAATAATCATCACTGCGATTTGCTACAGAAACCCGCGTCAATGAAAAATCTGACAATCTCTTGCTGTGTGGGTAAACAAATGTTTTTGTAAAGATAATGAAGGAATTTAATTTAATTATGCATTGTAAATATTATTGTATTCAAACCTAATATATTATCATCATAAACACGATGTAAAATTGTTGGGTTGACAACTGGCGGTTTATATTATTCAACGATTTCAGGCTATTAAAAGCTTATTAACAAACACGAAGTTTGCCTCGTCTCTCATGTCATAAACAAAACTGTAAATTTGGCAATTAAGTCAAATTGTGTGTAATAATAATCGATGTCGTTTTCACTAACACGACTTGGTTCAGTTTTTATCTAACTCCTGAAAACCGAACAAACCTCAGAAATTACGGAATAGCTTTGGATGTCTTAAAATCTTCGCTCGCTGTGCTTTCTCGCTGTTCACACTGACATCTACCACTGCTATGATATCCATATTAGATATTAGTTTCGTAATAATTGCTGAGGTTTTTAATAATATTAATTAATTTACACTTAATTCTTTAATCTTATTTTGAACACTCATATCACCTGATGTTCTGAGGAAAAGTGCGAAAACGGAGTTAAGAACGCGTGAGTCAAAAAAATATTTTTTTTTTATCAAATAAGTAATTATTGCCTGGGATAAGTCAGTTTAGAACGTCGACACTCTGATAAAACAATTGTTTGAAAAATATCTTTCGTTATTATTATTAAACAATGCATTGAACAATTATTTAGTGACAATGTTAATTATTGACAGTAATAATTTAAGGAATCCGAACAATGAATAATGAACACAAATCTGATTGTGATATGATCCAACGTACTATTTGATTCGTCAAGTTAACTGTTTTCACTCTAATAAAAAAATTATAACTGGAGTGGGTACTGGAATCATCAAGCTGTATATGTCTGTGCTTGTTTCTGGTTGGTAGCTAGTTGTTAGAATTTTAAACAGCTGCATAGAAATTTATCAACTAGGTCTTAACTTAAAGTAAATGACTTCGTTAGTCCACACCTACATTACTACAATTACAAATTATTTCGATTAAATTTTAAAACTGATTTTAAATAAAAAGCTTGTAACGGTTTTGGATAAATCGGGTTGATTAATAATTAAACTGTAACAATTTAGAATTGTACATAATTTAAGAGCTTATAGTGTATAACACGGAGGCCGTTTTTAATGATTACATTTTTCATTTAAAATGCAGTACCTTTCAATTTACTGTTGGACCGAAAAATTGGAAATGTGATACGGATGATTTACAGATAACTATACAGTTATACGTTAAATCTCATTTCTTTATCTCGGTTTATTTTATGTATTGTTGGATAGAAATTATCGGCATATTGTTTATGTTTGTAAGGATTTTATACATTTCGTTAATATGTCAGATTTATTTAATAAGGTCACAGCGCTGCTGTCAGTGACGTAGCGAAATTGGGAGATTATACGCTAATTATTTCTTCAAATAACCAAGTACCCACCTAGATAATTTTATTATATTTTTTTGTGCTATATTAATTTAGTATGTTTCCACTCTACATTCTATATGCATGTAGGCATGTATATCAGATTGGATACCCACGTAAATAAATGTAGGTTTAGTTTCCCGCTACAAGTAAAAATTTTTAAATTCTGGAGTTACCAAATTAGACTATTGTTTTATCTTAGCATTAATTAAATTAATATAGTAATTAGATAATCTGGGTGGTGCAAAATACCAATCATGTATTGAATAATGCAAGATAATACACATAAATATTTAATGGTTCTTTTGACTTATATAATACCACCGGTTAATATTTAAAACGTCACCATTAGATTAATTCAGTAGCGTATATCAATTATATTTTGCCATATTGAGCGAACTTAGCCTCATGTTTGGAATAAATTACAACCCATTTTGATTGGTAGTCTGCTATTGTTGCGGTTAAATTCAATTAATTTCATTTCCATAATAGCCATCAATACTTCTGGAAGCTGTACACCAGGTGTTAACAATGATATGTTTGTAACAATGCCGGAAATGAGCGATGTGGGAATAAACATTTAACAAAGCGATTTTCTCCGTTTTCTTGTGATAATTTCAACACCTGGTACTTGTTTCAGCAACTGTACCATCATCACCGAGTTTGAATGTCCTAAGTAACGAAAAAAAGCTTAAATATGAGTGAGCCTAATTTGACTGAAAAAATTGATAATAACAACGAAACACCGAGTGACAATTCTAATAATAATGTAGAAGTTAACCAAAATATAACAGTGCCTAAAGATGAAACGACGGACGTTTCATCCGTGACTAGTGCATCTTCACTGCCAAAACAATCAGGAATTCGACCACCGTCACGTATTGGGAGACCTTGTGGAGGAATTCAGAAACCAGCTATTCCAGCGACACCCACGAAAAGTGAGTAATTTTATTATTATTTTTATTTCGGTCTTGCTGCGTATTTATCGTTTGTTACGTCATACCGGTAACGCATAATTCCTTATAATCTGAGTTGTAAAGTTTAGTTTTTGTGTACAGCGATAAATATTAATAGTGACAACTGAGTAGTCTTTTACGTGACAATTCCTTGGTAATTGGGTTGTCGAGGTAGGTATAAAGCTGTCAGCTCTAATAACATGTTTTTTGTTTTTTTTTTAAAAAATGATTTATTTAAATTTAATTTTTCAATGGCGGAATGTAGTCACTGTAATTTTATTGTGAAATAAGTCAAACCCATTGTAAGCCCTGAAAAAACATTTTGAGCAAATGACACCTTAGAAATGATTATTTTAACGAGATTCTAGATTCTTGAATTCTCAGATTCTAATATCCCAGAACTATATTTTTTCTATATTTTCTCATATTTAAAATTTTGAGTTCTTATGTTTTCGGCTTCTAGGCTTTTAGATACTAATTACTACAGATTCAGGAAACAAATCTAGATTTTTAGAATCCGTAGCTCTCAATTCTCAGGTTTTGAACCTTCATCTTTGAAAATCTCAGGTTTTATACAGGGTGATTTCCGAAATTATGCAAAAAATTTAACAGGTAGTCCTTAGTATACGAAGTCAAGAAAAAAATTCTTACTGCCAAAAAAGCCCATACCTTTAAAGTTTTCGTCAAAACCATTTGAGTAGGGATGACAAATCAAACAAACATTTTTTAGTAAAAAGTTCAGGACCGGAGCGATAAACACAAATACTATATTTCTGGTCAAACGGTAGTCTTTTTTTCAAATGTGGAATACTTTTTATATTAGCATTTTGAGTAGTCTTGTTAGTTTCTAATTAGAAGAAACACGGTGTTAGGACTTTTGGGTTTGTTGTTGCACGGATTGTTGTGAAATTGATAAATTCAATGTTATGTCTGTTTAATATTGTGTTATAATTTATTTATTTATTTTGTCAAATTAGAATATCTTCAAATATCTGCAAAAGTGGAAAGAAAGAATAAGCATCTATTATATTTTAAATCTTTGCATAACTTCGTGAATCACTTTGTATATCTGAAATACATTTTCTTTTTTGTAGCTTATAATAAAATTGAAAATGTTTTATACTCGGATAATCGGTAAAAACGCAGTTAATAATTTAGTAGGTGTTGTTTTTAATTACTTGTTTCGTAAAGACGCAAAACTTGTTAACCGTTTTATTAGTTCTTTAATCAGTTAATGAACATTCCAATTTTTAATTTTGATTGTTTTGCTCAAATTAACATTTACGTTGCCTGTTTCTTTATTTTGCCATCTGTTGTAGATTGTAACGTTAAAATTTAGCTCAAGTTTTTTGCTTTGTGAAAAAAAAATTATAATGTCTGATTTTGCAGTCATTAATTTTATGACCAAATCGATATAATCTGATATTTTATTTTCGCTATAAATGCAGGTTTTTAATTGCGTCTTTACGCCCAGTAAAATTTAATCTTGCAGTTTGATATCCAGAAAATTATATTCCCTGGGGAAATTAGTTTCATATAAAACTTCCAGAAAACTATCTAAAATAGGTATTTAAACAGCGAGTATGTAACGTGAGGTTTTTTGTACAAAAGAAGTGATCAAAAAAAGACTTTCCAACAACAAGTTTTATTGTTGTCACAACTTTGTGTTATTTCCTTGACGATTTTTAAATTAGATGTGAGTACATAGTTGTATTGGACAGTCATTTGCGATGACTATCAAAAACGCAACGATTTTATAATTAGATTTCAAAATTGGAATCGAAAAGAAGCTTGTTGGAGAATTATTGTATAAAATCTTTAAACCAGACTATTTTTGCTTGTTTTTCTTCTCAAAACTGGAATTGTAATCTCATTAATTCCGCGCCGATGTCTTTTTTTTACATCATACCTACATTTTTGCATTTTTGGAACTACGTGGGAATATTTTTAAATTGAAATAGTGGGTCGCAATAAGTGCTTCGTCGAGTTCATTATTATGTCGAAGGATAAGAAATAGACAGGAGTTGTTTATTAATTTGTAAATAATTGTAGGTTACATTTCTTTATGATGTAAATTAATTGACTTCTTAGCTGCGTAGCTATGATAAATGATTCGCTGACGATTCTGGAATATACGGTCAATTGACATGTTTTCAGCTAATAAAGTAAGTTTTTTCTAGAAATAAATCTCCATTTTCCTACGCTTTTTGTACCCACACGTATGAGGTGTCTTCTTTGATGATGACTTATAATTAAATCCTAATGTATTTAAATCAGACGTAAGGAAGATTTATTTATTTGCGCGACATCATGATGTCAACTTATTTTTATACTTTTTGTTATGTTAAAATGACACAATTGTGAGAAGTAGGTAAGTATTCAGGTAGTTCATAAATATTTAACTTTGGTAGTTTGGGAAGCGCTTAAGTATTTGAAAAACTTTATAAGTCTGAAAAATTAAAACTTGTTTGTGTTGAATTTTTTAGAATGGCAAGTTCCAAAGAATAAGTAAATATTGTTTGATTATGTAATTTTTTGAATATAAAGTGTTTTTCAAAGTTTAGCACTAACTGCAAAAAATAATATTTGTTATGGGTGCCATGTTTTCAGTTTCTTAGAAAAATTAACTTTTACTGATGTGATATCTGTAAATATTTTAAAAAAATATTATGCAGATTTTTTTTTTGACATTGTATTTATTATAGAAAAATAATTAGCAAATTTCTAAATTTAATTTCCAAATAAATTTGTTAGTTAAAACAAAAAAACCACTTCATAAAAACTTTTTTCTATTTTGCGTCGTTACTAGAGCTAGTAAAGCACCCGTTTGGGTTCGTTACTGACAATGAGAATTTGGATGCTTTACTACGGCTGGTGTATTTTAGTTTTGTCGCGTTGGCGTAAAACGTCAACGTCAAATGTCAAAATGTGAATGTGAGCAATGTGTTTAATAACTTAACCTCAATTGTTATTAAATAAACAATATTAAATCATCGTACCAACCTTGATAAAATTCCCTAAATTTCAAAATTTTATTTCTTTTATATAAAAACGAATTAAGTGGGGCAAAATAGAAAAAATAGTATAAAACACGCGTTCAGAAAGCTCTTCCAGCACTTGTCGCCGCTACGCGGCTCGTATCGGAATTGCAAACGCGTTGCTTCCAGCAATGCTTTCTAAAATTTGTATTTTAATATACTATTTAAACATTGCATAATTTGTAGTAATTCCATTATTAAACAGTAAACTAAACATTGATATTCAATGTTGATTTAATAATTTAAAAATAGGTACCAAAATATAATTTAGCGTGTTGATAGCAGACATGTAGTCTAAATTTTGACTGTTTAATCATTTATTCACAGGTAGAGGTGTCATTGTTGACATGATGGTTTCGAAATGTCAGACTTTAAATAGGTAAAGTACAGAGCTACAAAACTGTGGAACGACTGTACGTTATTTTTATAATCATATTGAATTTTTCGTCTATTGATATTCTGTTTGCTTATGCTTCTTTTAATATTCATTTATTATTTTCTAAGTTTGTTCAGGTTCGATTGTATTAGAAAGTACTCTTTATATTATGAGTTTGCGGCCGTAATGTGACACTTTATTTGTAGTACTAATAAAGTGCCTTCCAATAAATACATTTAGTTAATAAAAAAGTATAAATAGCTATTATTTTGAAATTTTTAGATATCTATAAATTCTTAATTCATCAAAATCTTTATAATTTTTTATCTGTTCTTGTAATGTTTCTTTCCAGAAACGATCACTTTTCTTTGCTACGTTACCGGTAATCATTAAATTTGTTCCGTGTTTCTTAAAAACTATTACAGGCGTTTTGAATTTCATTTACAAATAACTTATTTTGACATTTTACTCCGCATGGCTTCTTTGCGATACTTAGAATAGTGAGTATTTTATTTATTACACGTTCATTTTATTTTAAACAATAATACGAAGGTGTTAACAAAAAATCAATCACAGGGGAATTTTTCCGGTGTGCGATGTCTATTTTGCTTGGACTATTTAAATTGAATTAAAAAAAAATGTTGTAAAAAAGTTGATTATCATTCAAGAAAAATTCTAGACGTTGAAACTGAATAGTTTGACACGTCTAAACTACCATGACATCAACTAAATATTGATTTGCTGAGTTTAATTTGACTTTACAAGTAGCTAATTTGGTTTAAAACTAATCTCTTTGTCATTACCCTTTTAGAATATCCCTGAAAATACTTGTGTTAATTATTATTAGGATTAGAACAGAGATTCGCTCTTCAAGGTCGTTATAAATTAGTGTGTCGACGTCAGTGGGAAGAATAAAACTAAATTAGGACACGAGAAAATCCCCGTAATATTTATTTTGATTTTTATAAGAAGGCGTAATTAATGTTAAGGTAATAAAATTTTGTCCAATTCATAGAATGTTAATGAAATTAATTGTGATTAAGCTGGCAAATAAAAATGCAAAACCGTAAAATTAGTGAATTTAAAATTTCATGGCAATTGATGGATTTAACTTCTTTTTGAAACATTGTTTCAGCTGACCGTTACAAATCTAGTTGATTTATATCAGCATTAATAACTATAAAGTCGCACATTTTATTGGCTTTTTAAAAGTTATTTCACGCACTCGTTTGCCGTTTATAATAATAATAATCATAGTATATTTGTGTTAAAATAAAACATAATATTTGGACGCGTCCAGAGTCATTACCAGCTTACTCAAAATAAATAAATATGTAAATAATGGAAAAAATGAATCACAAATACAGTAAGCAGAAATTCCACCAAGTTATAAAATGGTTTTTGTATTAAACAAGTCTTTATATGTGTCAAAAACAGAAAAATCTAGAAATTTTATGCTAAAATCAATCGACATCGTTTTGTTTCGAAGGTCATTTTTTTTTTTAGTTTTTTTTTTAGATGATATCCTGAGACGTGCATAATTTCTGATATGATTTTAAATTATTAATAATGTAATTAACTTCTCGGCAGCACATGTTTTAATTTCATTTTTTAACTGTAATAAGAGCAATCAATGTAGGTTAAATTTGTTTCCATTTTATCACTTTTGATTTTTTGAAAAAGTTTTTTTTTTTTTATACAAGAGAGAAAATTTTATTGCTTGTATATCTAAAGAAAATCGTATTTATAACTTAATAATTAACCGGGGTTATGGGGGGGCATAAGTGTTGGCGGCCTCTGTATATACCTTGTATATTCTAGACGTCTTATCAGTATCTGAATGTACATTATTAGTACCATTAATACTTAGAGTTCAAAACATGCGTACATTGTTACATGGTAAATAAAATAAAATGAAAAGTATCGGGCTTAGTACAGAACTCTGTGACACACTTTAAATAAATCTTTTGTCTCTTTTGATAGTTTTCAAGGAGCTTGAGACTGGTATTACTTAAATGTGATTTGCAGCTGCAAAAATTAATTTAATTTAAAAATCTTTCGGGTCGAACTGATTGATATTGGCCTATATTCACATTACCGGCACCTTTTTTATAGACTAGGATTTTTTCATTTAAAAAGTAATTAATGAATTTAGTAAATGGAGGGATGATTACACTTTTTGCTCGTTTTATAACCGCAACTGACAACTTATACATATGCATGTGTGCTTCTATATTAGACACTTGATTAAACGTAAAAAATATTACTTTGCTCTTCATCATTCATTACAGTTTTTGAAAGGTTTTTATGAAATTTTGAGGATTGGTAGCAAAATTAATTACAGCGGTTCAATTTCACATTTATTTTTATTACTGGTTCTAGGTTATTTTTATATTTTTAAAATAAATTCATTATTGCCATCAATCTTCACTGCGTTGTACGGTATTTTAAATTGAACTAAGAGCTACTTGCATTCTTGAATTTTGTTTAAATTGTGAGCAGTTATTAAACCTAAATTCTCTTTCATTCTTTGAACTACTGGACTAAACCAGTGGATGCTAGTTGATTTTAGATTTGGATTTATTACGACAGTTTTTAATGTAAAGGATTATTCAAAACATTGCGAGATGATGTCTTAAAAAGTTGCAAATTTCGCATTAGTTTCGTATTTTATTACAGACTAAGTAGGCTAAAAGTTTATTTTTATCACAAGTTTAGTGCTTCTAAATTCCTATTTCGTGTGACTAACATTAATACGCCAAAATGATTTATAGACGTTTCTTTTGTTTACTAGCAATGTTGGATGTAGATCTGGTGAAAAAATTGACCATCGGGTACACATTGTAATAATTATAACGAGCATGTTTATCATTTGAATAAATTGATAATTGAAGTCACAGTCAATTATTTTTGTAGGCTAATCAGTGACTCCCATTGAATCAATAATAGCTTTAACAAAAGCTTCAAAACCACTACTAATTGAGGAAGAGTATTTTTGAGGAAGTTCCAGTCATTTCGCACGTAGATTGTAAGATGTTTCTGATTTAAGCATATGAGAAATAACTTCGTGGAGCTGGATCTGTTTAGAAAAATGTGAACACTTGATGTTTCTCACGGAGTCACTCAACATTTTGAATTCATGTAAAAAAGTGCTAGAGATAATTGGGAGTATCAATTTCATTTCTCAGTTTTATAATCAAAAGAGGAATGCATAAGATCCTGTTGCAAATTTTGAATCAATGATTTTAACACAGTTTAGGTAGACTGGATAATTTTTAGCATAATCATTGTTTTTTAGGGTTATTTTACTTGTTTTTTAACCCCTTCTGGAATTTCAGCAGCTTTAATTTAATTTTTTGTTGGTTTAGGGTCACTTGTGGCAAAATTTTTGCTTAAAGTTTTCTGGTTTCTGTTTCTCATTCGATACTTCTTTTTTTTCTTTGAAAACCCATCGTGACTGCACTATTTTTCAAACTATCACTTCTGACACAGATTTCCATGTAGGATGGATTTTTTTTCTTCAGAATTTAAATTGTAGCTTCACAGCCTTGGGCATTTTTATGTTTGAAAAACCAACGTTTCTTTCCTTTACGTTTTCTGAAGATCACTGTATGATAAAGGACTAGGACGTTCAGTTGGCTCATCCTTCGGTAATTGACAAATACAGTTCTGGTTTATTTGCGGATTGTTTTGTATAATCTTATGTTCCTATGTTAATCCTTAACTCTGGCGATTCTTATAATGATGCTATAACACTTTTTCAGTGCTGCTAATGCTAAATTTAAACCAAAAGTGCATTCTCTAATTGCAAAAGATGATGGTCGTCAAAAAATGTGTGCATTTCAGCCGAAGGCCACAAATTTGAGATCGGTCAAAAAAGCCACTTTATTCTCTTTATATACAAATTGCTATTTAGGTGGGAGGTATGTCCGTAATGTGTTTTCAAGTTTTTGATTGATCAATTATATTAGATATTATTTTGCAAATTATTTTTTCATTTGATTAAGTTCGTTTGATTTCACCCACAGCTTCGGAGTTCTTCTGTTTTATGAACGACTTTTTTGAATTCACGCAAAATTTTGTGACCACGTCTTTTTTGTGATTTAAATTAGCAATCTACGTGGATATAAATGCAAAGAGCAATATTTCAATTTAAAGACATTAGTCACTAGTAGATGTCAAATAAATAGTATTTCACCTTTTGTATATATCATGTATATGTTATGTGAGTTAACATAATTTACAGCTTGGTTATTCCTGATTTTAAATACCTATCTAGCTGTTTTTCTCACTCCTACAACTTTTATTTACTACGCAGTTGTGCAAACATTAAAACGCTGATTTGTTTTTTTTTATGCAAAAACCACAACGGAAAAATTAGGTCGAATTTTCTGTGTTTGTACTGGTGGAAAGCTAGTGCAATTTTTATTACTGTATTAAAAATTATCATAAATAGTTTTTAGGAGCATCGTTCTACTTCAAGTTTGCGTTTAAGGAAGGAACAGCGATGTTCCTGTTTTACTGTTTTTAGTGGGCTTTTAATTAGTATATTTATATTCTCAAGTGTGGAACTTGTCCGTAAGTTAAGTTCCCCCATTTGTCGCGAGACCGGAGCAAACATCTTTCATTTGCTTTCAGTCATTTGTGAAGTAGACTTAAGTAGCAGGTGCGTGCTTATCTAAACATTGAAAGTAAGAGTGGGTTAAATGCCATCCATTGCATTCATGAAACCGGATATGATATGTCAGGGTGAGATTTTAAATTTGTTTTTTTAAAAATGAAATTTCTTTGAAGTATTTTCAATTATCTCAATCCAATAAAAATTTCATTGTAGCAATTGTACGCCACTTGAATTACAAATGAAACGGGCAATTGGGGTGGAATTGGTTGCTTTGATAGAATAATGGTGAAAATAGATTGAGTCCACGAATGTAATTTTCTTTGTAATCACCATGAAATAAAAAAGTTAAATCGATTGTTCTAAAGTGATAGTGTAAAAATACAACCATGCAAATTTTCATTTTAATCCCAATTTTTTATTGACGTATTTATTATTCCTGTAATTGCAAATTCGGAATGAGCAAGATAAGTTTTTTTTAAACATACGTAATTCGCACTTTAGTGTTTTTTTCAAATTAGTAATGTAAACAGCAATTTATTCAATTCCACTTTATGTAAAAACTACAAAGTGTTAATTTAATTTTCCTTTTATTTTCCTGCAACAATGGAAAAATAAGGAGAGCGTTCAAGGTGACTCGTAGTGCAACCAATTGTTTATGTGTAAATACCAGCTAATTCCCATAGAGCTACGAGAAGCTTAAGGAGCAGTGTCGTTACGTAATTTGTCAGTAATTTAATTGTTTACTAAAAATAAGTCAAAGTCATTCGCTATAATTTATTTCTTTTTTATTTGCCCCACCTTCAAAAAGTTCCTTTATTACACAATTAATTGCATCCGCACTGGCGCTACTGATAAAAATGAACCCTTAACCAATTTACGCCCACAACTTCTTTATTATTATAAGTATTATCTTGTTGTGAGGCGGAACAAAATGGACTTTCCGTAAATTATGATTTGCGTCATGTTACGTCTGAGAGAATCATATAAAAATAAACGGCGTCGAAAATGTAAACATAACAAAAAATGATTTGATAAATAAAGGATTTTTTTTGTAGAAAGAAAAGAATGTATCTTATCTTACCTTGAATATTTAAATTTTGATATTCCCTTAAAAAATTGAGTTTTTTTTAATAAAGTTTATTTTTAAAGTAACTCCTAACCTGACTTGATGATTAGCATAGAATTACTTGACATAGTTCCGAAAAAAAAAACTCATTACGATTCAGGAACACCCAAACTGAATAATTGAGTTTATGTAGATGCTGAAATTGTTATGCAAAAAAATCGACATCGTAAGCCCTCGTTTTGTAAAATGGTTAGATTTGAGACATCTCCGATTATATCTTGAAAGATCGATTCTTAATCTTTGTTAATAAGAAGCGCTCCGAAGATTAGTATGCCTTATTCCGAGTTTTAAAAATCAATTATTTAAGTTTACACATTCAAAATTAAGAGTTAGCACGCTTGATTACCATGGTTACCATGACATAACGATAGTTTTAGTGGACTGTGCTGTTAAAGTTCACATTATCGGACTAGGCTGCTGAAGGTTCTCATTTCGTTCAATCTATGCTAGCATAAACAAGTTATTAACTACGTGGTATGCAATAAAAGTTATTTATTTAATATTTTTAAAAACCTTCAATTTATTTTTTTGTTGTGGTCTTTTTTTCAGTTTATTTCTATTCTGATTTCCACTGGATTTTTAGGCGGGGCTTTAGTACGCTCTGCTTTTCAAACGAGACAATTTTGCTCGAATAATTCTCAGGCAAAAACTAAGGAGCAAAACATTTTTTAAAAATGTTTTTTTTTTTTATGAATGATGCAAATACTGGCATTTAATCAGTTTATGGGTTTTACAAAACAAAGAAGGTCTATAAATCAAGAAATTTGTGTATAAAGCAGATCTTTTATTTCTGATTAAATTAAAAAAATTAAAATTAATTAAAACACGATCTATTTAAATTGCAAATTTAATAAAGGCAAGATTAATTTATTAGAGAAATTTGTCACATTTTAGCGTCAAACAGGTAATTTATTTTTTGTAGATTTTAAATAAAAAGTCTGCTGAGGCTAAATTTAATCGACAGTTTTTATAGTACGGTTTGCGTAAACTAGATTTCGAACAATCTATAAACATCTTGAAAATTCCATTAAAACTACTAGAATTTTCAAAAATTGTAAATGGAAATTTTTAATTTAAATTTTTATTAAAACTACTAAACTATGATACATAAATGAAATTACAGTTCACATTGTTTTACTTTGCTGTTTACATCTTGCTAGTTGTTAGTTATATATTTTGCTGCTTAATTACCTATTTTGCCGCTCATTCATCTAAGATTTATCTTTTATCTATTAAATTTTGATTTTTTTGTGCCTTTATAAATGTGACCTTAGGCTTTTCAGCTTTAACATCACTTTTAACACAAAAAGGTCAATTTTTATTGTTTTAAAAGTTTTTAGTGATAAAATCAACTAAATTTAAGAGATCTAGAATAGTATAATAAACAAAAATTTCAAAAACGACTATTAAAATTCTTGATAATTTGAGCAACTCAAAAAATATGAACATAGAATCTAAAGCTTCCAAAACGGATAATGTAAGAAATTTACAATGGGTACAAGAATTTTAATAACATTTTGAAAGTTTTAGAAAATTACAAAATTTGTGTAATTTAAAGGGTTCAAAGAATTTATCACATATCTAGTGAAAAAATGATTATTAATTGTTTTTTAAATGCCATAATAAATTATGGTAAACTTCTAAGGATTCTCTCTAAATAAATTAAAAAAATTAAATATTAAAATAATATATATATTCTCATTCATTATCGGTAATTTTTCAGGGTCCTGGGATCTTATTAATGAAAATTTACGAAAATATGCGTCATTTAAATGTTATTATATTCATAACAAAATAGTCAAGCAATGTCAAACAATGTCTGTCAGTTTTTGTTAGATAAATTTTGATGTACTTACTTTGTAAAAAAAAATATCTTAACAGATAATCGAGTATTGTTAATGTACTCGTCAATTTACATGTCATTTTTATTAAAGCATGACGCTAGTTTTTTGCCAACATTTTATCTTTGAATTCACTTTTCGTTTATTCAATTCACTCGAGTTTAAGGTTAAGCATCAAGAACACCTTGAAATTACCATTTCTCTCAAATTTTAGATATTGTGTCGCCTAGTAGGTAGATAAATCATAATTACTGAACATCCGCGAAATCCGATTTTTCACGTTCATTAATCCTTGACACAAAGACAAAATTTTCAATTATTCATTGAGATGATAGTACAAACTTTATTAGCGTGAAATAATTTCATTTTTATTTTGATGCATGAGTCATTAATCTGACCCCTACAGTGCCCTCAGAATTAACATTAATGACACGTTCTCGAATAAATAAAATGTTACTATATTGTGACGTGAATAATGAAATGTAGGTGTCTTGAGAATAGGTTCATTAGTTCTTTGGTACTAATTCACGCTTTCTTAAAGGAAAAGCAAAATTGTTACGTTAAACTCACTCAATGTCACTTCAAACCATTTGGAAAGTTGACAGTTCTGGAGTAGTAACCTGTTGTTGTTTTCATTGTAAAAGTTCCGTGTCAATGTTATTTTTTTCGTAGTCATGAATATTAAATGAGCGGGGTTTGCAGTGTCGACTATCATCGGAATCTCCGCTTCCTTGACACTACAATCCTCCACCTTCGTTAAGGCTAACCTACATGTGACCGAGAAGAATGTTGTAGGCGTTTAGTGCTTTCAAGTCTATAATTCTTAGAAATTAATAATAATTTGTAGAGTGAGGAAAATTGCAAAAATATGTAAAAATCGCGCACTTATGTAACAGTGATCCTTGGAAAGTTTAGCGATTACTCATTAACCACCAAACGATTTTGTTAATTGAGTCTTTTCTGAAAATATCGGTATGTTTACATAAAGTATGAAGTCATTTTACGGGAGTGTTCAAAACAAGCGTCACCTGCTATATTTTAACTATTAAGTTTATAATAAATTCGTGATATATTACTCATTTTGTAATATTTGGGCTAGAATCTAATTCTTCAACTGGAGTCTTCTGTAATCACCATAAATCAAAGTAACATATATTTACAGTTGACACGTCATGAAAAGTACCGATAAAGTGGGTTGCTTGTGGGTAGATTTAGATTTTTAACTCTCAACGTGTTTCGAAATGTTTAATCAAGGTCTTTTCATTTGCTCTTAGCAACAAAAAAGGGCTACATTCAATCCATTCAAAGAAATTTCAAAAATAACTAGCTTCAGTTTTTTTATTTTTGTGTGTGGCTTCGTAGATAGCTCAGATGATTCCGTAAGAAGACTCACCGATGAATATGGAAGACACAGATTAACAGGTATGTAAACTGTAAACTTCTTGAATATTGCCTCTTGCTCTTTTGTTTATGTGTTTACAAAAGTGCATGTTACAGTACTACCGGTGCTAATTAAAAACATGTTTTCATGTAAATTCATACAACGAAATGACGTAGTACTTTAATATGTTCTAATTAAGCTTATTGTTTTTGTGCATGTCGTTGCTGTCCTTAATTGCACTTGGTGTTAGATCTTTTGGAAGCTGATGAAAGTGAGGAAGACTGTCTGGATTATTATTTAAAGTCTTCAGCACGACGTAATAGATACACTTCTTGTAAGTTTCTCCATTGTTATTGTTTGTTGGCACTTGCATGTAATTTTGTGTTGCTTTTGTGTTGCTTGCATAGTTAGTAGTACTGCTTCATCTATGGATGGTCTGTGGGAATTGCATCCTCGACGTCTGAGCGAAGCTGGACTCAGTCGTCATTCAGGTAGATATTACTTTAAGCGTTGTTCTTCAGTAGGGCGATTTTGTACGAAATTTGGTATTTTTTAAGACTATAATGTTCACCTTTGTTTTAATTAACAACATTTTGAAAAACTACAAGAAATCTTTGCAAAACGTCGTGTTTTTTTTGCTTTCAGTGTACTGAAAATTACATTTGGTTCAACATTACTGTTAGTGTCATACAAACAATTTAGGTTGTCAGATCATTAAGATTATCATTTTTAATTACTAATTTAGATTGCTTTTGTTCTAGGCAGTCGTCATAACCTACATAATTGAAATATAGATGAACCATAGATATTGCACAATGGCTTCGTAAATATCATTCCACTTTCTGTACAGTTTGTCTAATTGGCACTTTATCTAGCGTATTGTTACTCGCATTTCGTTGGGATAAAAGATAAAAAATACTTTTTCAAAAACAGTTAATATAACAAGGTTTACAATCAATTATAGCAAATTCTTAGTTTTCTGGAATCTCCATTTTTTTAAGGAGCAGATGGATTTTTTGAAAGTTCGTTCTTCAATATTCTAGTAATTTTTCAAGATTAAGATTTTTCGAATTTTTAAAAATTTTACTTTTTATTAAGGTTTTGTTTAAAGTTGAGAAAACTGCAATTTGTAGAAAATTTAAGAATTGAAGTAAGCTGAAGAAGAAAAAAAATCTGTTATAATAAAAAAAAAACAAAAATTTAGGAGAAAAATCATTTTTTTAAATCTAATCTGAGTCCGAAGCAATCAGAGTACTGTTTTTTTTTACATTCTTTTGAGTTTTCCATAGTTTTTGGTCTCATATTTTTCGATTCTTTGGATAATTTGAGCGGTTCAGATTTATTGGATTTTTAGAATTTTTGACTCTATACCTTTTCAAGGCTTTCGATTTCAAGAATTCCGATATTTAAAAGTTTAGATTTTTAGTTTTTTCAGTTTTTTTTTTAACATTTCTAGCTACTGTTGATGTATTAAATAAATTTGAATTTTGCATATAGATATTTTGAATTATCTGTATTTTTTGGATCAGTTTGATTTTCTCTTTATTCTCTATATCTGTGCAATTATTGTCAACTTCTAAGACTATTTGAATGTCAAAACTCTAATTTTCTAAAATTATAGAAAACTTAAATAATTCAGCCAATTTTCAAAAATTCAAAAAATCTAAAATCTTAAGGATCTAAAGAATATAGAAAGTCTGACATATACAAAGATCTTATAAACAATTTGAAAACTCCAAAGAATCTGAAGAATTAAAAAGTACATCAATTCAAAACATTTAAAAAAAATCGTGGGATACAGAAAATAAACAAATTAAATTATTCTAGAGTTTTTTTTGGCAATCTCAAGAATCCAATGAATCCAGTGATTCTATTCCATATTTTTGCATATATTTTAAAATCTGTTGCAATACTTTGCTGCATATGTATGATCATATTTCTTGAAACTTTTTAGCTATGATCACAGAGCGAATTAAAAACCTTGATCTTTTTTTTAGATTTATTTTGTATTTGATTGAGTAATTTGCACTGAATCGGCCCCATTTGAAGAATAACCCTTGAATTTTCACGTTGATTCTTTCTGACTGTACCTTTCTGTAGATTCGAGTGCGGTTTTGACCGAAGACACTGATAGTTTTATGATCGGACAGAGAGTATGGGTTGGAGGCACTAAACCTGGTACTATAGCATACATCGGGGAAACTCAGTTTGCCCCTGGAGACTGGGCTGGTATTGCATTAGATGAACCCATAGGTACCCCTTTTCCTTAACTCCAGTTCAAACTAACAAAAACATTGTAGGAAAAAACGATGGTTCTGTTGGCGGAATCAAATATTTCCAATGCGAGAGCAAAAAAGGTGTCTTTTCAAGACTCACCCGGTTAACAAGAGTACCATTAGAACAACCAGGAATGGGCTCAAATGAAACTTTCGTATCTCCCAATAATGGTGTTCGAAAAAGTCCTATTTCTCCCACTGGTAGTACTAGAAGTCTTCTAAGATCAGCAGCATCCTTAAGTACGCGTGGTACTGTAGACTAGTCAGAATGACCAATTTTATTTTTAAAGGTAATTCCAACACGAGTTTGAACTCGAGCGCTACACATGTCGATTTTAAAATCGGTGACCGCGTCATCATCAAAAGTACCCAAGGTTCTAAAGTTGGTACCGTGAGATACATGGGACTTACCGATTTCGCTCCTGGAGAATGGGTCGGTGTGGAACTAGATGATCCTAGAGGAAAAAACGATGGTTCAGTCGAAGGAAAAAGGTTGTTAAGAATCTAAACCAATGGTTCTTTTCAACGTAGTATTATAGGTACTTCGAGTGTCGTCCAAATTTTGGGCTTTTTGCCCCAATCGCTAAAGTGAGCAAATCGCCCTCTAAATATAAGCCAAGTGCTTGTGTCGTTCACTCCGGACCAGGACTCCCACCTTCTGGTTTAAAACGAGCTAATTCCAAGGAGTCTATGACATCAATGACGTCGAAAACCAGTGTTGCTTCGAGTGTTAGGAGGGTAAGACTTGGAGTCACATCCTTAACTCCAAAGGTAGGTTTGGTTGAGTGTTGGTTCTCATTTTCTCAATCGTTATCACGAATCCTTGAGACAACACCAACCAACCACAGATAAGTCGAATTTAAATTTTTATATTAGTTGCATGTGGGACTCAATTCAGTCGTTTATTTGTCACCTCAATTACATAACTGCTAATTATAACGTTTGACAATTCCTAATTTATTTTTTGTTGGTTTGTGATTGTTTATTTTTATTAATGAATTAACGGATCTAATTCTGTAACCAAGTTTGCACTGTGTGATTTTGGTTTGTTTGTCAGAAGGTCTCGCCTAAAACATCAACGCCTTTACCAACAAGGACAGCTCTTCAGGTAACTTACTAAATCCGATGTTCTACATCAAGTACCAGTAAAACCGTTGCCTTTTCGCTTTTGTTATGCATCTGATTAATTATTAACTTGATTAAATACCGCTGTAGTTATAGCCGTTGATTGGTTTTATAGTTATATCTGTTATAATTACGTTATTATTTTTGTAGTAAAAATTAGATTTGGGCATGTAGATAGATAGTGTTTTTAATAAAAGTTACTGACCCTTTGCCACAGTTCCTTTCCATTCCTACAAATAAAGGTAAATTTTTATTTAACGTTGGTTTTTGTTATCAAAGTGTGAAACCTAAGGTATAGCAATTGGAAATGCAAATAGAGCAAATTAAAGGTCAACAAATACTAATTTTGTTGTTGAAGCTACCGAAATAAATTACACAAAATTATTGTAAAACTTTATTTTTATAAAACCCACATTTTATGGAGTTCAGATTGATTTAACTACAATTTGTGGTTTTTACGTATAATGTACGATCTTTATTTTTTTTAGGACCAAACGCACATCGTACTCTCAGTAGGACTATAATTTATGAAAGCAGGCAATATAATGTCAATTTTTTTTGTGAGCATTATTATAGTAGATATGGATAGATTTATGTCCTCTTCCATTCTTTAGTCTTCTGATAGTTTTGTCCTCAAACTTTTTATACTTGATCGCGTTTTGCTTTATTTATCTCTATTCGGTGTTGTTATTGAGTCCTCCTTATTATCATACTCTTTGTATTTTTTTTTTTTTATAAATCCGTCTTGTACGGTTTCCTTACCTGAAGTTGTTTCAAATAATTAAGATCTGTTTTGTATTGTTCTTGATGGTACAGCTCTTGTTCATTTGTGTGGTATTTTTGATTTGTTTTCCCCATATATCTGCTCATTTGGTGTTGTCGAAAATCTTCTTCAAGTCTATAAAACAAAAACTGCCTTTTTTTTCTGCTTTTCTTCGTAACTGCATGTATAATTTACATCTTTACTTGATCGAAATTTGTACTGTGCTTTTTCTAGCACATGAACTAAGTAGTTTTGTTGTTTGTTTTTTCTAATATTCTACAGTATATTTTTAATATCGTACTGCATAGGATTATTTTTGTATAGTTTTGACAGTTTTTGATTTATTCTTCTTTAAAATTTTGGTCTTATATTCCTTGTTGTCAAATATGTTGGTGTGGCGATTTCTATTTCCATTTTTCATTGTTGTCATTCTCTTCTAATAATTCTTTATAATATTCCCTCTATCTTTTGATGATTTTGTTTTCGTCTCTTATTTCGTCTCGGTATTTGTTGCTTTTTCTACTGCTATTTTTAGTTTATCTATCTACCAGGTTGTCTTTTTGATATTTATGTTTACTTTCTTTGAACCACAGGTAGTTTCATCTACGTTAACGTTAACTTTCAATTTTTTCATTTTTTTGTTTCTCAGTCTTTCCTCGCATCTTCTTCGGACTTCTTTTTATCTCGATTTCTCCGACTTTTTCTCATATATCTTCATATTTCAAAAAGAGGTCTATAATTATGGTTACAATAGGTATTTTATGTGTTAAGTTTCTAATCACTATCATTATTTGAACGAGAGATTAATTTGTTCAATAAAGTTACTAAAAGACTGCCATAAAGTAGTCCATTATATTTTTATTTGATTATGATTTATCACTTATTAATTTTTTAATCGACTTATTAAGGATTCATTTAGAAGCAATTTCACACAACCTACAAACGACACATGCTAAATAAAGATAGTTTCCAGTCATTTTTTTGTTTCGCATTTTTGCATTTTTAGCTATTCACATTAAAATATACAGGGTGAACCACAAAAATACGTTCCAACGCTTCATGAATTCTTTGTAACAGTTACAAAGTATTTCCATTCATTTTGTTTGTTTAAACAGTATTTTGGCTAAGAGGCAGTATGAAAAATTTAAGGCGAAAATGAAATTATTCGCATGCATAAAAAAGTACCAATACTGGTAAATTTATTCAAATAATTCCGTTTATTTTAATTTTGGCACTAGAGTTTTATAAATCGTGTAGATAAATAATGGTAAAAAAAACTTTGTGTGTAACATTCCACAATAAGCGAGGTACTGTCAAAAAGGCGAATGTTTAATTTTGACAGATTAGTAAACTTTACTTTGACAGATAAATTAATTATATGCTTTTTTATTTACAGCTAGTTTTATTTTAAATATAATTTTATTTTAAATAGGCTAAAATTTTACTGACAGTTTTAACAGTGACAATTAGCTCTTTACGAAATTTTAAAAAAGTCAAATAATGTCAATATGACAGTTACAATTCTGGGGGTCACTTATTGTATAACTGTCCAAATTTTAATTCCTTATTTAAAGTATTTTGCTCTAGCATTGCTCAGTTTGAATAATGTAGTTTTAATTAATTTATATTTTATCACCTTTGCCATTAAACTTTCACATAAAACGCAATTATGCGTCAAATTAAAAACACGAAAATCATTAAATTTTCTTTTATTTCGTTTCAAAAAACAGCTTAATTTGTCGTCATAAAAACAATTTCTACATTTCATATAATATCTTACAGTATTACTGTTGATCTGGTAATTACAGATGAAAACTTTAACCATTTTAATTACAAAAAAAAAGGTTTGATTTTGTGATGATGACTCAAGAATTAGTAAAATAATCACCTTTTTCACCAGGAATTTGCATCAGACCATTCCTAAAACGTTGAACATATTTTAGTAAAAATAACTTTGAATAAAGAAATAACGACATGCCCACATGGCCGTTTCTTTCTTTTCCATTCATGCGGAAACCTACACTTCAATTACAAATTGAAAAACTTTGATAACAGAACACCTACATTTAAATGAAAATGTTACAATAACTCACCCTAATGATACGATTCAGTTTTACTTCAACGCTTGTTAATAACAGGTCTCCTAGTTTGAATTATACTGTGTTTCTTTTTTTTTATTGATACAATCGCGATATTAGAAATACTGTGTTTGAGGACGAATGTCTTCAATTGTAGCAACGGTTTTACTGTGAAATGAGGACTTCTGGCGAAATAGTGTTTAGAGTATGTATGCTTTTTTTGGGACAGGATGTGCTACGGGAAAAGCAGCAACACATAGAACAACTTTTGAAAGAAAGGGATTTAGAACGTGCTGAAATCACGCGAGCAGCGAGTCAGGCGGATGAGGCGGAACAACGGTTTTATACCCTAAAACAGGAATATGAACAGGTGAGTGTTTTTAAGTTCTTTTATTGAAATATAAAGTGGGAAAACTAGTTTCTATGTGAATTAGATTAGTTTCGTCATAAATAAAGGCGTGCAAATAAAATTTATCATTTTAAAAATTCAATTAAAATACGTGTTGATGAAAAAGTATGAAAAATTATAAAGGATTCCATGCTAATTTAAAACGCGGTGGTCAAACTGCCCTACACTATGTTTCCTACTTGATTAATCTACAATCATATTTGCTATAATTTTTTCATTACACACTGTATATGAAAAACCAAGGCCAAAATAAATTGGTAGAAATGTAGAATGATACCCACATGAAAGTTACTTAATTTATTTCCATAATTCTGAGATTTCAAGTGTCATAATTAAAATCGACAATAAATTATAAAAAAATAATAGCTTTAAAATTAATTTATCGAAATAATCGCACAATGAAGGCATTCGATTGTTGTAATAAGATTTTTTTTTCTGATTTAGAAAGAGTAGTTCTTCAAAGGGATTTTTCTAAATTGTGAACTTGAGCAATTTTAAATTTTTCAAGTTTGAAAAGTTCAGTTAGAGCTGTTAGACAGTATTTTGTTACATAAAATAGTCAGGAAACTAGAGGTGAATTATTTGATTTATTGATCTCGTTTGAAAGGTTATGGAGAGTAGAATTTGTGAAAAAAAATGTAAAAATGTTGATATGCTTATGCAAAGTAGAAATATGAATGTAGTTTATAGCAATGACATTTTTTGTTTTTCAAAACGAGTTTTTTATGGTATTTAAAAAAAATTAATTTGCATATAAAATATGTTTTTTGCAAATTAAATCAAATTTGATAATTTAGGGAATTTTGACTGTTGTTGATACTTTTATTTCCACGTTGACATTTTATATATATATTTAACATAATTGTTCTTTTTCTCAAGTAAAATTGAAAAATTAGTGTTCCAAGATGAATTTCGAAATTAGCCGCCCTGCGTTAGAAATACAGCAAATGGCAGAAAATGCCAGTCTTAATTTCCTGTCGATGAGAATTTTCCACATCTGAATTGAAACTGTAACCTTAAACTCACACTGACATTTGACATTTTGTCCAATGTGTGTTACCAACCGAAAAACAGTTCCTAGATTTTGGGTTGGGTAAAGGCTTATTAACGCATTCGAAAAGCTTTGTTACAACAGATTAGAAAAATATCTTTTCGGCTTCTTTCTTCTTGCTTTTTTACGTATTTTGCAAAGAAAGTTTAGAAATAAAATCACTTTATTGTATGCAGTACCATTTCTCTGCAAGTTTATTTTTAATGAGGTGAAAATAACCAAAAGCGGATATTTTTTCTGTTACCGGATTTTTTAAATAGGGATACAACAGATCCAGTCACAATTTTCAGAAATTTAAAACTCAGTTCATTTTACTAACTTTGAAGAATCTCTTTGCATTACTTCTCTACTTTCCTACTCTTTCTTAAGAAAAAAGAAATGTTGAAGATTGGAATAAAATCTAACAAAACGCATAAATTTCCAAATGATGGACTTGTTAACTTAACCGCGGACGAAATAAAGGAAATACAACAACAAGTATAACAGAGAGAAGACATGAAAATGCTAAACAAAGAAATCAAAGAGCAGAAGAAATACAGGAAAATGTAAAGGAAATGGAACATATTAATTCAAAAGCGTTGCACACCTACGGCGAATGGGAGTTTGAAAAAAAATACAAGAAAGCGAAAAGAACAGAAAAAAAAGTTTACAAAGGTTATCAATGGATACGGATGAACAAAGTATGTTAGTAAAAGCAAAAGTAAAACTAGGAGATAAAACGTACCTTGTAGAACTCGATAGCACCTCAAAAAGCTTAATTTTAAAAATAAGCAAGACACGGAAGTTTGGAAATGAATCAAACAAACTGTTCAAATGGAAGAGATAAAAAACAACATGCAAAAAAACTAGAATAACACGGATAACGACGTTGTAAGGAAAACGAAAAGACACGGAACAGGATTTCTAAATAGAGAGTTTTTTGTTAAATTCCACGTGCTGAATTCGAAAATGATTAAGAAAGAGACATAGCACGCAAGATTTTTAAGTTCTGAATTATCAGTAATACTATTACAACCGTCTACAAAAAACTAAATGTAAGCACGTATCAGTGTCGATCGCAAATATCCTTCCAAATATGTTGGTTTTAATAAGAAATGACTAAGTGAGCTGTAAACAAAAACAAAAATCATTAATTTTTGTTGTTGAAAATCGCAATAACGGCAAATTAATTCCACGATTAAGCTTTGTAATAAAAAAAAATGGATTTTTTTTTACTAAAATATAAAAAATAAATAACTCAAAATATATACGTGATAGAGAATTTTCTTTATCAAATATGTAATAATTCATACACTGCAATGCACCTAACGCCTTACCAGTCACAAAACAATTTTCAATTTGTTGGCTAGTGTAATCTTTGCAGGAGCTTTAAGTGCTAATAAGAATTCTGATAGTTAAATTTCCCATTAACCACATTGTGTGGAAATAAAACGAAAAATTTTGTTTTAGATGCAGGGAATAAACATCAACGTCCACTATAGTGTTTTATTTATCAATTTGTCTATATTGTGTAGGTCCGAGTTTTTGGCTTTTTTTAAAACATCCTTACTCTGTTTCTGTTTTTTTTTCTGGCTGTTTTTCATTGTTTGTATTTTTTTTAAGTTACTTTTAATAATGTTATCTCAAAACATGGAGGGAACCACTGATTTTATTAAGAATCAGGATTATTAAAAAAAAACATTTACTATATAATTTACAGTGTGTATAATAATACTATTAATTAACGAAATGAAACAAACAGATAAAACTTAGCATGTTTAAAGCTACTATCACTAAAAACACAAAAATTAGCACGAAAAATTGAAAAAATAAATAAAAAAATTAACACTGAACGTTTATAAAACTGAAAGCTCCTGTTTTGTCAAGATGTGATATTGTTAGCTCATGTGGACTTTGATGGTTACTCTTCTGGACCCTCATATAGAATATGAGAGTATTCCTAAATACGATTTTAAAATAATTTGAGGTGATGCTAATGTAAATTGGCAGAGAATTTTTTATTTCTCACCAACAACAGGAAAACAATATACACACCACAACAAACGAAAATGGGCACTTCCTAAATGATTTTGCCGAAGAGAAAGCTTTGATAATCAAAAGCATGTACTTTCAACAGAAGGAAATTGACAAAGGCGGACATAAGGATGGACATTAATAAGATCAAATTCTAATGTATCATGAACATGAGATGATGTACGTAACCAAATTGCAGATAACATGAAAGCAAATTAAATACGAAGAAGCAATTAATAGAGAACTGGAGAGTATGGGGATAGTGAAGGCATGGAACAGACGTGGGAGACAACAACAATCATGATAAACGCAGCAAAAAGTATCAACAAGGGTATTAACAAAGAACAAAAAACATGTTTTGGCGACCAATGTAAAGAAGAACTAGAGAAACTAATAAATCACAGTCTTTAACTACAGGAAGAAACGAAGAGCTAAATGCACTATTCAATGCACTCAACGTAGTGTCAATAATAAACGCCCAAAGAGGCAGAGAATGTCACAACACTGAAAACCAAAGACGCTGTTATCTTGCACAATAGAAGGGAAAAAAGGCCTAACGGCTACATGAAGAAGAATAGTCACTCAAACCAAGGGCCTACAATTTTTTCTATCCCAGAAGAGCAATTCCATGTTACAAAACCTTTCTGCACTGTTATATGTAGATCAAAACCAGCAAATTATTTATCAGACCTCAAGGGGATATTTTACAATATTCCGTATAGATAGATATCAATTTAATTTTTATTGAGTGATGAAATGATTGCAAACAATTAATCCCTGGAGAAAAAGGCTTGTAATGAATTTTTTATCTTCTTGAAATATCGTCGTTGTGGCCACTTGATAAGTCAAAAATTACTAACAATAATTATCGTTGGCTAAAGTTAGTAGAATATCCTGATTTTTCAAAATTTTTTAATTTATCGTTTTAATGATAAAAAATATCGGTAATTCGGTAATCGGTAAAAATATCGGTAATTAGTTACCGGTAAAAAGAAAGGCTGTTTTAGACGTTCGGACTTGGACACCAGATTTGTTGCTCTCAGCTGTGAATGTTGTTAGTGTATTTTCTATTTACCTCTGTTGTACTATTAAATAAACAAAGCGACCAAAAAGTGATTAATGCAATTAACTCATATCTAATTTGTTTCAGAAGTGATTAATTAACTTATGACAGTGATGAAGTTTTGATTTTTGAACCTTATATTTAAATTTTGTGCTAGAATTTTCATTTGTATGTCAATAGAAATAGTTTAAAGATTTATTGAAATTTAATTTATTTAAAAAAAAATATTGCATTATTTTTTATTACAAAAATAAAGTCTAAGAACGTTCTAATGTTCTACAGAATCCAAATTAAACCACACGGCATCTTGCTGGTACAGCATTTTTTACATAGTAATAATTCTAATTTTGGCGTTTTAGAATTCCATGACAGTGATGTAAATAATGGTCACTTGTATACTGAATGACATTATAAATGCAACACCTTGAAATAACATCTTTTTAAGTTGGTTTTATTGTCAATATCTCATTAAAATTTCAACCCCAAGAACTAGCAAACACGAAAAACAAACTTAATAATGTGTTTGACGATCCCCATTCCTAGTGCACCCATTGACATGCCTAGGCATCGATTCAATTAGGCGATCGATTTCCCCGTGAGGTAGTTCATCTCAAGCAAGTTGAATTTTGTGTCTGTGGACTGTTCTATAAAGTCGTCAGTCATATCCTAAACGTGCTCAGTTGGATTTAAGTCGGGAGATCTGGGGGGCTAAGGCAAAACATTCAGTCCTACGCCTTCAAAGAAGTCTCTGGTTTGTTGTGCTATGTGAGGACGTGCGTTGTCTTGCTGGAACAAGATGTTTTGGAGTCTATCTAAGTATGGGAGAAGGTACGGTTGGATGATATCCTGAACTTAACGAGCTGCTGCATGTTGTCTCTGATAAACACCAAAGGTGACCGGCTACCACGGGCAATCGGTTCCCAAACCAGTATTCCTACAGTACGGTGGGATGTACAGGATGTACAGTACGGTGGGATGTTTCAACAGCAAACTCAATATTAGACCTTTCTCTACGATGCCTTCTCACTCGTCTACGGCTATCGGTGTGCAGGAGTTAGAGGCAAGACCAACTGCGGACGATATGAATATAGCCCAAAAGACCTGGTGCTCCGATATAAAGTTCGCAGACTAACCGGTCAACTCTCTTCAGAAAACTGTTGGTCTCCCAACTGCCGACTCCTGGCAAATCGGTCTCTTAGGGCCATGAGTCTTAGCCGACGATCCTGGCGTTCTGTGATTCGTCTAGGTTACCCATGGGGTCTAATTCTTGTTTCTCTGCCATTTTCATTCCATGAAACTCGTACACAAAATATTATCAAGTAGGAATTGTTATTTCTAGGTGTTGCATTTTTAATGTCATTCAGTATATATCAATTAATGTTTAACCTCAAACGCTTTGAGAGCACAAACGTAGCTACCAATGGATTTTAAATTTCAAAGATCTCATTTTTAAACGATCGTATAATGATAAAATTAATCGATTTATTTTTTATTATTTTTTTCCATGTTATGGTCCATGTTATTTTATTTTATAATCTTCTGCATTTATTATCTGTTAGTGAAGAGATTGAAGGCGTTCCAATTATGTCCCATTATTTTTTTGTTTTTTTAGCAGGTGTATTATAATTATGTGATTACAAGATATTATATTGTACTATAATGAAACTGACAACATCAAAATCGTCCCACTCTATTTATTGTCAATAAAAATCTTGGAAGATGAAAATCATGTTGTTTTTTTACATCATGCTGCAGTATTATAGTATTTTTATGCGTCCTCGAATTCATTTTTGTCTTTTTTAATTTGTACAGCTCTAAATATCACATCTCTACATTTGTGGGACGTGAATTATAACATATTTTAA
Organism: Cynaeus angustus; assembly: GCA_030157275.1. NCBI lineage: Eukaryota > Metazoa > Arthropoda > Insecta > Coleoptera > Tenebrionidae > Cynaeus > Cynaeus angustus. Next base: position 18,568,712 of record CM058062.1, read on the forward strand.
TATATATAATATATTATTCATATCTAACTACGGCGAAAATTACAAAATCTTGGGACTAAACATGACAAATTTGTAACAAATTTTGTTGTTTACATAGTTTCCAACGCCTTTTTTTCCAAGTAGAGTAAGACAATAGAAAACTCGTGTAAATGAAAGACTATTGTTTTAAATTCCATATTTTGAAACGGAATTAGAATTTCATTATCAGAGTGTAAATTTAATATACAAGTTGAATCAATAATGCGATATCGGTCGAGCGTGCCTTTCGCATTTTAACATATTTGTTCGGTTCAGTAAAAAAAGAGACTATCTAATTAATAGTTATTAATGGAATAATAATTGTTAGCTACCTTTAATTATATTTTGGATGAGCACTTTCGATTTGCTAATTAAATTATAATTATTATTAGGACATTTATAACTGATTCTGACACCATGAAAGATAACTTTATTATTCCTTGGAGAGCTCTTTCAATTTTGCTTAAATACGTAAAACAATGCTTAATTAATAATTATTTAACAGTATTTATGTTTGAATAACACAGTTCTTGTTTTATTTTTTAGTACCGAGCAGAATGTGAAGCAAAAGTACGGGAAAACGGCGAACTTTTGGCCGAAATGAAACTTGATAAAGCCAAAATTTTAAGTCAGTTGGAAGACGAGAGACGGCGAAATGAAGATCTTGATTTCAAGTTTGAGGAAGCCGCCATTGCTAACAGAGACGTTGAGGTAAAAAGAAACACGTTTTACTTTATCTTTTATTTTTTTAAAAATTTTTTATAGGCAAATATTATTTCACAAAAAGTAAGTTGAAGCATGCAATGATAGTTTAGATGTTGTGCTGCATGTATCAGCTACAGTTGTTGTAGTTTAGTCTACCATGTTTTTTTTCTGTAGGCTATCAATGAGAATAACGTCAAGAAAATCGAAGAACTGCAACGAAGCCTGGCAGAAGAGCGCCACAAAGCAGAAGCTTCGGAGTTAATCTCAAACAAACTTTTTGAGGCAGAGGAAAACTTGATAAAAGCCCGCGAAGAAGTTGAGAATCTCAAGAGTGAGTTAGCTGATATCAGACAGAAGAAAACGGCCACAGACGAGGAAAAAATTGTAACTTCAAACCTCGTTGAGTCTTTGCAGAAACAAGTTGAAGAAAAGACGAATTCTATAAAACAACTAACCGAAGAAATCTTCAAGATTAAGTCCGAACATGAACTCTTCATACATGAAATACAAGAGTCTAAGAAAAAATCCGATGAGGGCTGCCAGGAAAAAGACAAAATCATTGAACAACTTAAGATGGAGCTTAGTAGTAAATCCCACGATCTCGAACTAGCGAACGAACAACTTGTTGCAAAGGACGACGAAATAAAGTCCTTGCGCACAGAGCTAGAGACAACACGGAAAGTGAAAGACGAAGAAATAGACCAGCTAAAACGCTTCAAGTCTACTTTGCTTGAAACCGAAGAAACTTTAAGAAAGAAACTTTCTAAAATTCGCGAAGAGCTGAAGAATAAGGTTGCAGAAATTGAAGAACTAAAGAAAGACTCTCATGTTCAGATCAGTCAAAAGGATCAAGAACTTGAAGAGAAACATGCGACGATCACGAAGCGCAGCGTAGAAATCAGCAAGTTAGCCGAAGAGTTGAGCATTGTCAAAAACAGTTTCGAGGAAAACAAAAAAGAAATACACGAACGACATCAGCGTCAAATTCAATCACAAGAGTCACAGTTAATGGCGTTGTCTGCAGAACTCCAACAAAAGAACGAAGAAATTTCAAAGTCTGCAATTGTAATCAGCAAACTAGAAGACGATCTGTGCACCAAGAACGGAATTATCGAACGATTACGCATAGAGTTAGAGAACTACGAAACTCAAGAAGCTAATCAGTCGCAATCGACATCTGCTTTAGCTGCTCAACAAAAAGAGTTGGCTATGAGAAATGGCGATCTAGAGAGACAGCTGGATCTGGCACAGAAACGTTCACAAGAGTTAATTAGCATAAACGAACGTCTTCAGAGGGAAGTTCAAAGTTTGTTGCAACGATGCGAAAATTCAGAACAGTTGGAAAACTTAAGAAGAGAAATTGCACAAAGAGAAGCAGTATTGCTTTCTGTAAGAAGCGAATTCGAGCAAAAGCTTCTTCAGTCTGAACAACAGCGGCAGTCGCTTCAAATAGAGCACAACACCAAGATTTCCGAGTTTGAACAAATCAGAAACGAACTACAACAGAAGTTGCATATGAGTGTACAATTAGAACAGACGCTAAAACAACGTTGTGATAACACAATTGGTGAATTAGCCAAAACTAGGGATGAGTACCAGGTGAAGTTGAATCAATTACAACAATCTCTGCAGGAAAAAGAGATTGCATTGACCACACTTAATGTTCAGAAAACAGAAAGACAGAGCTACTACGAAGAGCAAATTAAATTAGTCACTGAAGAAATGAATCGAAATCTACAAACCTCTCAGCAAACTGTTAACCAGCTTATCGAGGAAACGATGCAACTGAAACAACAACTTTCTGAGAAGGCTGAAGAGTTAATCGTTGCCAAATCTGAAGTTAGCCGTGCAGTGGCACATTGTCAGCAAATAGAAAGTGAGGAACAACAGAAATTCGGTGATGAGATTCGACGTTTGGAGTTCGAATTAAACGAAAGGACTATCAAATTAGAAAAGTCTACCAAAGAACTGGAATTAATAAAACAAGATTGTCATACTTCCAACACTGATTTGGAGGCTAAAAACCACGAAATTGCCGAACTGTCGGGCAAATTGCAAGAATCGCAAAACATTGTTACTCATTTACAGGAACAACTGACGGTTCTCCAAAGCTCACAAGTAAAAACTACTAAAGAATTCGAAACGGTTCAAAATCAGTGTCAAGGTTTAGTGGAACAGGTAGCTTCTTTGACTTCCCAAGTCCAGCTAAGTGAAGAGGTTTCTAGTAACTTGCAAGTTGAATATAACAACGCTATGATGTTAGTGAATAGGTTGAGAATAACGGAGCAGCAGAAGCAGGAGTGTTTGCAGCAGTTGCAACAAGAAGCATCGTTAGTCGCCGAGAAGCAGAACTGCAATCACATAATGCAAATTTTGGATCAGTTAAAAGTAGAAAACAATTCTGAACACCAGCAGATTGTCATCAATCTTCAGAGGCAAGTGGATGTTCTGAAAAACCAGCTCGCACAACAGAATTATCAGTTCGATGCGCAGAAGACTGAATTGCTGCGGTTGCAGGAGGAACTATTGAGGGTGAGTGCCATTTTTTAGTTGTTTATATGATTAAATAATATTTTATTTTAATCGATATTATAAAGGCTTGTAGCCGGGCAGTAACTTTTATTTTCCTTCCAATTTTGATTATCATTTTCTGTAAATTCCTTCTGCCTTTCATCTTATTTTTGCTGCTTTGAGTACCTACGTAATGTTTGGTTTCTCAAATACAGCGTAGTTTCTTAATTTGTTCTTCTGACTAAAAAATCTGAGTTCTTGTTTTTTTCGTCTATTTCTTTTAATATCTTCCTCTTTCAGATCTCTAAATTTCGTTTTTTTTAGCTGTGTTAAAATTCATGTTTCACTTCCGTACAGAACTCTGGGTCTAATTACCACTTTATACGAATGAACTTTTGGATTTTCTCAAGGCTAGTTTGAGTTTTTTGAAAGTCGGATTTTTCTCTTTCTTTTAGTAGGCTTAAATCTATTTTCTTGTTATTCTCCATTTTCTCTGATTAACTCGATCTTTCTCAAGTTCGTTTATTTTTCTATTCAATCTGTACCCCATCTACGTTTTTTCTTCTTTCCTAATATGCGCCCTTTGTAATATGTTTCTCCGTTTATCCTTGATTTTACTTCTGCTAATTTCTGAAGTTTTTCCTTCAAATCATGCTTTGTTCTCGTTAGCAAGATCATATTAGCAGTTTATGCAAGTAGCTGGTGGTTCTTTCTTCTTAGCGTTTTCTTTCTGTTCAATTTACTTGTCCTTATTATCCTCTTCAGTATCAAGTTTTGACTAATTTTATCGCGTTCGTTAATAGTGTTACTATTTCTTTTGATTTCTTTTTAATAATCTGTTTACCACTTTTCATTAAATTTCTATGATTTTATTTCCGACATATTGTCTCTTGTTTCTCTATAAATTCTTTTTACTTTTCTTCTCTAAACTTCAAATTTTCTCCTGTCTTAGTGCTTTTATTTTGCTTGGTTATTTTCTTAACTCCTATTTATTCTCTTCGTTTATTTTTTTCTTGGTAAGATTTTATTGGCAGCTGTTTCTAACACATTTCCTGTTTGTTACTATGTCTCGTTTAGACGTTTTTTAATTCTTTGCTTTTTTATTGTTATAAGCGAATATTTCCAACGGTAGTTTTTCTTTACCTCTTTTTGCTCTTTATCTTTTTGATGTATCAGCACATAATCCGTTTGGAGCGACCCACGTCTCTTTTTTAAAATTTGGCACTCGTGATTAGTGTGTTTTTGTATCTTATGATGATGATGGGACATATTTTTGTCTTTTCTCTTCCAATTTTGATGTTGGAATCATCTATCACTGTTTAACTTTCCTATTTTGGGGGCTTATCAAACTTTTCCTATAATTGTCTGTAAAAACTGTATTTTCGTATTTGAATTTTTTCATTGTTTAGAACTTGTTGGTGTTAAGTTACTTCTTGTAGTTGGAATTTGTTCTGCTTTACCATTTTATGTTCTCCAATGCTTTCCAATTCAGTTAAGCATTTGCACAAAATGTTTAAAACGTATTTCTGACTGCTTATAAATAATAATAATAATTATAGGAAAATTATCATGGACTTAAATTTATTTTTTCTCTTTAGGTTCAAGACGCCGAGGGAGTTTCTGTCAACACAAAGGAGGATTCAGTAAGCTCAGACAATACACATGACACAACACACATAACAACAAACACTTTCCCTACACAACTTCAGGTACAGTTGACGATAGTAAAAAATTCATTTTTGGAGTTAAAACAAAAGTTTGACTCATTACGCGAAGAAAACAATTACTTACTAGCACAACTGAAAAACGCGGTGAATACAAATAATCCAAATGCCATTGATGCGGCAATGAGTCGTTGGTCAGAGGTTATCGGCCATTATGAAATACTAAAAAATACTTTACAAAAAGATAATTTCTATCTTCAAAACTACATTCATAAAACTGTGTTACAAATGCGCCAAAAAGATACAACTATAAATCAACAACGGGTCCAGATTGAAAATCTTTTGCACGTGCTGCGGAATGTACCAGCTCAATGTCGATCGTTCACTGCCGATGTTGGGCTAAACATTATTAGAACGGAATGCACGAATGTGTCGCTTGAGAATAAAAAACTTACTAGTATAATTCATGTAAAGGAAGAGTATATATCAGAGTTAAAGAAAGAACTGAGTGTGTTATTAAGTAGGTGCATGCAACAATCTGCGCAAACTGTTAGTTGTGAGCGGGCTGTGAAAATTGAGTATGTACCAAGTCCTCCAAAAATAATTCGCGTTACAGTTCCAGTCGTACAACTGAGACCTATTATTAAACATGTACCAGTCCAGATCTCTAATACTCAAAAATGTTTCCCTCCCGAGATTCAGATCGTCAGAGTTCCACATGTTGTTATTCAAAAAGTACCGGTTGAGGTATCGGTTCCTTCAGTGTGCCATTTACCGGATTTAACATCCTTATATTCTTGCAGTTCGGTGGAACAGTCTGTTGACGCGCTTCGGATAACCGGATACACACCCGAAGACGTTTTTAACTTTAAACGTAATCTTGTATCTTTGATAGGGCAGCAGAGGAACTGTATGGCTTCGAGCATATCCAGTCATGAATGTAGGCAGTTGCCACAAATTGTGGTACCACAACAGTGCGTAGCGCCGTCTGTTGTTCTAGAAAGTTTAGATCTGGCAGGTGGTCCTCATGTTTCCGCGGATGCGTTTAAACAATCACTTTTCAGTTTATTAAACTATATGAAAGATTGTAGTGTTTCCACCACTAAAATTCAAATTCAGAAGCTGCAAACTGAAATTAATCAACAAACCACCGTTATTCATAATATGGAACAAAAAATTGAAAATTGTCAAATTTCACTTCCAAAGATAACAGTTCCACAACAGTGCGTTGAGTCCAATCTTATTTTAGAAAATTTGGACTTTTCAGGTAGTACTCCGGTTTCTTTAGAGATGTTTAAAAATTCATTTTTAACTTTAATAAACCATATACAACAATGTGGTAATTTTGCAAGCCAGGTAAATGTACAGGAACTGCATAAAGAGGTTAGCCAACAAACTAATCTCATTATTAATTTGAAACAACAGATAGAAAATTGTCGAGTTTCACTGTCAAAAATGCACTTACCTCGATTTGTTATACCAGACAAATGTGTTGTTCCTTCGATTTTACTAAACAGCTGGGGCCCTAAGAATTGCGAATTAAATGGTATTGACTCGTTTAAAGAGTCGCTTTTAGAACTTTTTGAGTACATTAAAAGGTGTTCGGTACCAGAGATACCAGAGTTTGTAATACCACCTCAGTGTGTCTCGCCAAACATGATTATAGAAGAGTGGCAACGTAACATTGCGGTTAGTAACCCATTTAAACAATCGCTTGTCAATCTTTTGAATTATGTTGAAAGTTGTTCGATTTCTATAGGCCAGACTGAAATCCACAGATTGCAAAGTGCCATCAACAAACAAACAACTATCATAAATAATTTAGAACACAAGACATGTCCGGATTTGCCTCCAATGCCTGTGCAATCGCCACCATCATTGCCAGTTTTGGACGTACCTGTAGAGTGTTTGTCACCCCAAAAGTACATTGAGCATTTGACAATGCCAGGTTTTGAATCATCCAATGTCGCAGTTTATAAACAGTCACTGTTGAGCCTTATAACTACTCTTCTCAACTGTGGGTCTGAAAATGTCAAGAGTACAAACGTTTCCATCTGTACAAATCTACCGAAATTCCCGCTGATACAGGATTGTCTTTCACCCGAAGAAATAATTAACAAAATTAGTCTTAACAGTTTCCCCGATTGGGAGTCAGAGCTGTTCCGAAAAACGTTGCTCGATTTGTTCAGATTACAACAAAAATGTTGTGCTCAGAACGTTAAAGTTGTTGAAAAACCGGTTATCGTACGTGTGCCCGTGCCCAAAATTATAGAACGAGTACGTGAAGTACCTGTAAGGATACCAGTTTTACAGCCTCCTGAAATTATTGTTAAAGAGATTCCTGTGCCGCAACCTCCACGAATATTAATAAAACAAGTACCGGTACCTGTACTTCAACCCCCAAAAGTTATAATTAAACAAGTTCCGGTACCACAAATCAAAGAATGTAATGCGACGGTACAGCAAGTACCCGTACCGATTCGTGTGCCTGTCACAATGAAGGTATCGGTGCCGGTTCCTGTCCCGGTCATAAAACGGTGTAAATTACCAAAAATGAATATCTTCAGTTGTGATGCTCCGCTGAATGCTATTAATTATCTTGACTTATCTTGTTACGATGAGAAAGAGGCGACCGAGTTCAAGCAGGCGCTTTTGTTGCTAATCAACAACCAAAGAGATTGTAGACCACGAATTATAACGCAATCGGTTCCAGTTCCCGTACGTGTGGAGACTAAAGTACCCGTTTATATTCCACAGAAATGTGAAAAGACATTGTGTCCGTGTATTTTACCAAACTTGTCTCTCTTAAAGGGTTGCCTGACTCCAAGCAGCATAGAGGCAATGTCTATATCAAATACTTGCAGTTCCGTCGAAGTAATTTCATTTAAGGAATCTTTGTGGAACATTTTCGAAAATCAGAAAAAATGTTCTGTAAAAGTCTGTCCACCGCCCCGTGTAATCACTAAGGAAATACCCGTTCCAGTATTTCAACGACCTAAAGTTATAAAGGTTCAAGTACCAGTCTCTGTTCCCTCCGAAAAAAATACAAAGGTTATTATCAAAGAAAAACCAGTATACATACCGTCGCCACCTCGCGTTTTAATAAAACAGATTCCAATACGAGTTCCGGTTGAAATAAAAATTCCTATTAGGGTACCTGTGATACAAAAACAAATTGTTGAGGTACCAAAAGTTATTGTGAAACAAATCAAAGTACCTGTTAAAGTACCCATATCGGTGTCCGTCCCACAACCTCCAAAAATTTTAATAAAACAAGTACCCATTCCGGTTCTCCAACCACCTAAAATAATTGTGAAACATGTACCATTTGTGATAAACAAAACCGTAGCACGCCCCGTAATTGTTTACAGGGATCGACCAGTTATAGTACCATCACCACCGCGTGTTATTGTGAAACAAGTACCGGTTCGAATCACAGTTCCTGTAAAAGTTCCACAACCTGTAGAAATCAAGGTACCTGTTAAAGTTCCTGAATACGTTAAAGTTCCTGGAAAATGTCAACTGCCGAATATCGATATAAAGAGCTGTTTGGATTTGGCCCATCAACTTGATACTTTATCTTTAGCAGATTATGATATAGCGGAAGTAAACAGATTCAAACAAAATTTGTACGCGACTCTCATGCAGCAAAGGGATTGTGTCCAGTGTCATTTGCCGAAAGTGACTGTAGAAGGTTGTGTGATGTTGGAACAACAAATTGGCAACTTGAACATCCCAGGTCACAATTATTGGGATGTTCAAAATTTCAAACAAAATTTGATATCAATACTGTTACAACAACAAAATTGTGCGCCTAAGGTGGTATGTCGTTTACCGGATATCAAAGGAGGCTCCTGTTCGGAAATTGAACAACAAATTAAATTATTAGATATTCCAGGATATGATCTTCAAGCTGTCCAGTTATTTAAAGAACAACTCTTGCGTCTTCTTCTTTCGCAACGAGAGTGTTGCGAACAACACATTTCTGAACCAAAGGAAGTTATTAAAAAGATCTATGTGAAAGTTCCAATCAGAGTACCTTATCCAGTTAAAGAGATCAAAGAAGTTGTCAAGGAGATAAAAGTACCTGTTCTACAACCGCCTAAAATTATCGTCAAGGAAATTAAAATACCTGTTAAAATACCTGTACCAGTGCCTATTCCTTCGCCACCGAGAATTATAGTGAAACAAGTACCCGTTCCGGTTCCACAACCGCCCAAAGTGATTATCAAGCAAGTACCTATCGTCATCAACAAGACAATGCCAAGACCTGTATTTATTTATAAGGATCGACCGGTACCAGTACCATCACCACCTCGTATAATTGTGAAACAAGTACCGGTTCGAGTCACAATTCCTGTGAAAGTTCCACAACCTGTGGAAGTTAAAGTTCCCATTAAAATACCAGTGCCAATACAAGTACCACCACGCATCATACTACAACGAGTTCCAGTCCAAATACCGTCAAAGTGTCATTTGCCTATAGTGAAAATAGAAGGTTGTGAGAATATTCGAGATGACGTTGCCGCAATTAATATCCAAGGATACGATTTGGAAGAAGTACAATCGTTCAAACAGTATCTCTTGAATTCGTTTTTGGCACAAAAGAATTGCCTGATACCGAGCCAGAACCAGGTTATTCAAAAAGTATGTCGTTTGCCTGATATTGAAGTACTCAGCTGCGACAACCTGGAAAATCAGATTGCCACCTTAAATTTCCCGGGTCATAATTCATTTGAAACAAGTCAGTTTAAACAAAAGCTTTTACAGTTACTTTTATCTCAAAGAAAGTGTGTTTTACCGCAGCCGCCGAAAGTTATAGTGAAACAAGTACCCGTTCCGGTTCCGCAACCACCCAAAGTGATTGTGAAACAGGTACCTATTGTGATAAACAAGACAACACCTAGTCCGGTGATTATTTATAAGGATCGACCGGTGCCAGTACCATCACCACCTCGTGTGATCGTGAAACAAGTACCACTTCGAATCACAGTCCCGGTGAAAGTTCCACAGCCGGTAGAAGTTAAAGTTCCCGTTAAAATACCAGTGCCAGGACCAACACGCATTGTAGTGCAACGAGTTCCAGTTCAAATACCAGCAAAATGCCATTTGCCCAGGTTGAAAATAGATGATTGCATGAGTGTTCGAGATGACGTTGCCGCATTAAATTTCCAAGGGTTTGAGTGGTCAGATGTGCAGTCGTTCAAACAATCGCTTCTGGAGTCGTTTTTGATACAAAGGAAATGTGCTCCACAAGTTGGTGTAAAGGTCTGTCGTCTGCCTAATATTCAGCTGTACGGCTGCGACAACTTGGAGAACCAAATTTACGCTTTAGATGTCTCAGGTCATAATCAGTTGGACATAAATCGGTTTAAACAAACACTCTTACAGTTACTTTTATCTCAAAGAAATTGTGTTTCACAGCAGCCGCCAAAAGTTATGGTGAAGCAAGTTCCCGTTCCGATTCCCCAACCGCCCAAAGTGATTGTAAAGCAGGTACCTATTATAATCAACAAGACAATGCCAAGACCGGTAATTATATATAAGGATCGACCAGTGCCAGTACCTTCACCACCTCGTGTAATCGTGAAACAAGTGCCGGTTCGAATCCCGATCCGAATAGAAGTTAAAGTTCCCGTTAAAGTACCTGTGCCTGTACCGACACCACCTCGTGTTATTTTGAAACAAGTGCCTGTTCCAGTTAAAGTTCCTATGTACACTAAGGGGCCAGGAGAATGCCAGTTACCCAATATTGATATAAAAGGTTGTTTTGAACTGTCAAATCAGCTCAATTCCCTATCATTAAACGGTTATGAAACCGCGGAAATAAACAGATTTAAGCAGAATCTGTACACGACTCTCATGCAGCAAAGAGATTGTGTTCAGTGTCATTTACCGAAAGTGACTGTGCAAGGTTGTGATACGCTGGAACAACAAATAGGCAATTTAAATATTCCAGGCCACAGCTATGGGGATGTTCAAAACTTCAAACAAAATTTGATATCGTTACTCTTGCAACAACGGAATTGTGCGCCTAAGGTGGTATGTCGCTTACCTAATATTGAAATATCCAGCTGTTTGGAAATTGAAAGGCAGATAAGTCAGATAGACATTCCAGGCTACGATCTTTCAGCTGTCCAGTTATTTAAAGACCAACTTTTACGCCTTCACCGTTTACAACAGCAATGTTTTGATAGAGCAGTTCCTGAACCAAAAGAAGTTATTAAAAAAATCTATGTGAAAGTTCCTATCAGAGTACCTTATCCAGTTAAAGAGATCAAAGAAGTTGTCAAGGAGATAAAAGTACCTGTTCCACAACCGCCTAAAATTATCGTCAAAGAAGTTAAAATACCCATTAAAGTACCCGTACCAGTACCTGTTCCTTCGCCACCGAGAATTATAGTGAAACAAGTACCCGTTCCGGTTCCACAACCGCCCAAAGTGATTGTCAAGCAAGTACCTATCGTGATCAACAAGACAATGCCAAGACCAGTATTTATTTATAAAGATCGACCGGTACCGGTACCGTCACCACCCCGTATAATTGTGAAACAAGTTCCGGTTAGAGTCACAATCCCGGTGAAAGTTCCACAACCAGTGGAAGTAAAAATTCCCGTTAAAATACCAGTGCCAATACAAGTACCACCACGCATTATCGTACAACGAGTTCCAGTTCAAATACCGACGAAGTGTCATTTGCCGCAGGTGAAAATAAACAGCTGCATGAATGTTCAAAACGTCATTGCAGCATTAAATATACAAGGGTATGATTGGGAAGAGATACAGTGGTTTAAACAATCTCTATTAGATTCATTTTTGGCACAAAGGAACTGTGCAATACCGAGCCAAAACCAGGTTATTCAGAAAGTATGTCGTTTGCCAAATATTGAGCTGTATGGCTGCAACAACTTAGAAAATCAAATTTCCGCCCTAACTTTTGCGGGTCATAACTCGTTCGAAACAATGCAGTTTAAACAAAAACTTTTACAGTTACTTTTATCCCAAAGAAATTGTGTTTTACCTCAACCGCCAAAAGTTATAGTGAAACAAGTTCCCGTTTCGATTCCACAACCACCCAAAGTAATTATTAAGCAAGTACCTATCGTAATTAACAAGACAATGCCAAGACCGGTAATTATATATAAGGATCGACCGGTGCCAGTACAGTCACCACCTCGTGTAATTGTGAAACAAGTACCTGTTCGAATTCCGATCCGAATAGAAGTTAAAGTTCCCGTTAAAGTACCTGTGCCAGTTCAAATGCCACCTCGCGTCGTAATACAACGGGTTCCAGTCCAAATACCAACAAAATGTCATTTGCCTCAAATCAGAATAAACAGTTGCATAGATGTTCGAAACGTCATTGCAACCTTAAATATTCAAGGCTATGATGGGCAAGAAACACAGTGGTTCAAACAGTCTCTTTTGGATTCGCTGTTGGCTCAAAGGAACTGTGCGATACAGAAAGAATGCCCGACGTGTCGACTTCCTAGCATTCAATTATATGGCTGTGACAATTTAGAAAATCAAATTTACGCTTTAGATGTCTCAGGTCAGAATCAGTTCGAGGCTAATCAGTTTAAACAAACACTCTTGCAGTTACTTTTATCGCAAAGACGTTGTGTTTCACAGCAGCCTCCAAAAGTTATAGTGAAACAAGTACCTGTTCCGGTTCCTCAACCACCCAAAGTAATTATTAAGCAGGTACCTATCGTGGTCAACAAGACAACGCCAAAACCCGTAATTGTTTATAAGGACCGGCCGGTGCCAGTACAGTCACCACCTCGTGTAATCGTGAAACAAGTACCGGTTCGAATCCCGATCCGAGTAGAAGTTAAAGTTCCCGTTAAAGTACCTGTGCCTGTACCGACACCACCTCGTGTTATTGTGAAACAAGTGCCCGTTCCGATTCCCCAACCACCTAAAATAATTATTAAACAGGTTCCTGTCGTGATCAACAAGACAATGCCAAGACCGGTAATTATTTACAAGGATCGACCGGTGCCAGTACAGTCACCACCTCGTGTAATCGTGAAACAAGTACCGGTTCGAATCCCGATCCGAATAGAAGTTAAAGTTCCCGTTAAAGTACCTGTGCCAGTACCTGTTCCTTCGCCACCGAGAATTATAGTGAAACAAGTACCCGTTCCGGTTCCGCAACCGCCCAAAGTGATTGTCAAGCAAGTACCTATCGTCATCAACAAGACAATGCCAAGACCTGTATTTATTTATAAGGATCGACCGGTACCAGTACCATCACCACCTCGTATAATTGTGAAACAAGTTCCGGTTCGAGTCACAATCCCGGTGAAAGTTCCACAACCAGTGGAAGTTAAAGTTCCCGTTAAAATACCAGTGCCTATACAAGTACCACCACGCATCATAGTGCAACGAGTTCCAGTCCAAATACCGTCAAAGTGTCATTTGCCTATAGTGAAAATAGAAGGTTGTGAGAATATTCGAGAAGACGTTGCCGCAATTAATATTCATGGATATGATTTGGAAGAAGTACAATCGTTCAAACAGTATCTCTTGAATTCGTTTTTGGCACAAAAGAATTGCCTGATACCGAGCCAGAACCAGGTTATTCAAAAAGTATGTCGTTTGCCTGATATTGAAGTACTCAGCTGCGACAACCTGGAAAATCAGATTGCCACCTTAAATTTCCCGGGTCATAATTCATTTGAAACAAGTCAGTTTAAACAAAAGCTTTTACAGTTACTTTTATCTCAAAGAAAGTGTGTTTTACCGCAGCCGCCGAAAGTTATAGTGAAACAAGTACTCGTTCCGGTTCCGCAACCACCCAAAGTGATTGTGAAACAGGTACCTATTGTGATAAACAAGACAACGCCTAGTCCAGTTATTATTTATAAGGATCGACCAGTGCCAGTACAGTCACCACCTCGTGTAATCGTGAAACAAGTACCGGTTCGAATCCCGATCCGAATAGAAGTTAAAGTTCCCGTTAAAATACCTGTGCCTGTACCGACACCACCTCGTGTTATTGTGAAACAAGTGCCCGTTCCGGTTCCCCAACCACCTAAAATAATTATTAAACAGGTTCCTGTCGTGATCAATAAGACAATGTCAAGACCGGTAATTATTTACAAGGATCGACCGGTGCCAGTACAGTCACCACCTCGTGTAATCGTGAAACAAGTACCGGTTCGAATCCCGATCCGAATAGAAGTTAAAGTTCCCGTTAAAGTACCTGTGCCTGTACCGACACCACCTCGTGTTATTGTGAAACAAGTGCCCGTTCCGATTCCCCAACCACCTAAAATAATTATTAAACAGGTTCCTGTCGTGGTCAACAAGACAACGCCAAAACCAGTAATTATTTACAAGGACCGGCCGGTGCCAGTACAGTCACCACCTCGTGTAATCGTGAAACAAGTACCGGTTCGAATCCCGATCCGAATAGAAGTTAAAGTTCCCGTTAAAGTACCTGTGCCAGTTCAAATGCCACCTCGCGTCGTAGTACAACGGGTTCCAGTCCAAATACCAACAAAATGTCATTTGCCTCAAATCAGAATAAACAGTTGCATAGATGTTCGAAACGTCATTGCAACCTTAAATATTCAAGGCTATGATGGGCAAGAAACACAGTGGTTCAAACAATCTCTTTTGGATTCGTTGTTGGCTCAAAGGAATTGTGCGATACAGAAAGAATGCCAGACGTGTCGACTTCCTAGCATTCAATTATATGGCTGTGACAATTTAGAAAATCAAATTTACGCTTTAGATGTCTCAGGTCAGAATCAGTTCGAGACTAATCAGTTTAAACAAACACTCTTGCAGTTACTTTTATCGCAAAGACGTTGTGTTTCACAGCAGCCTCCAAAAGTTATAGTGAAACAAGTACCTGTTCCGGTTCCTCAACCACCCAAAGTAATTATTAAGCAGGTACCTATCGTGGTCAACAAGACAACGCCAAAACCAGTAATTATATATAAGGACCGGCCGGTGCCAGTACAGTCACCACCTCGTGTAATCGTGAAACAAGTACCGGTTCGAATCCCGATCCGAATAGAAGTTAAAGTTCCTGTTAAGGTACCAGTGCCTGTACCGACACCACCTCGTGTTGTTTTGAAACAAGTTCCTGTTCCAGTTAAAGTGCCTGTGTACATTAAGAGACCAGGTGAGTGCCTGTTGCCCAGTATTAATATAAAGGGCTGTTTCGAATTGATGCCTCAGCTTGATTCTATATCTTTAAGCGGTTATGAAACCGCGGAAATAAACAAATTTAAGCAGAATCTGTACACGACTCTAATGCAGCAAAGAGATTGTGTTCAGTGTCATTTACCGAAAGTGACTGTGCAAGGTTGTGATACTCTGGAACAACAAATAGGCAATTTAAATATTCCAGGCCACAGCTATGGGGATGTTCAAAACTTCAAACAAAATTTGATATCGTTACTCTTGCAACAACGGAATTGTGCGCCTAAGGTGGTATGTCGCTTACCTAATATTGAAATATCCAGCTGTTTGGAAATTGAAAGGCAGATAAGTCAGATAGACATTCCAGGCTACGATATTTCAGCTGTCCAGTTATTTAAAGACCAACTTTTACGCCTTCACCGTTTACAACAGCAATGTTTTGATAGAGCAGTTTCTGAACCAAAAGAAGTTATTAAAAAAATCTATGTGAAAGTTCCTATCAGAGTACCTTATCCAGTTAAAGAGATCAAAGAAGTTGTCAAAGAGATAAAAGTACCTGTTCCACAACCGCCTAAAATTATCGTCAAAGAAATTAAAATACCCGTTAAAGTACCCGTACCAGTACCTGTTCCTTCGCCACCGAGAATTATAGTGAAACAAGTACCCGTTCCGGTTCCGCAACCGCCCAAAGTGATTGTCAAGCAAGTACCTATCGTGATCAACAAGACAATGCCGAGACCTGTATTTATTTATAAAGATCGACCGGTACCAGTACCGTCACCACCTCGTATAATTGTGAAACAAGTTCCGGTTCGAGTCACAATCCCGGTGAAAGTTCCACAACCAGTGGAGGTTAAAGTTCCCGTTAAAATACCAGTGCCTATACAAGTACCACCACGCATCATAGTACAACGAGTTCCAGTTCAAATTCCGACAAAGTGTCATTTGCCTGAGGTGAAAATAAACAGTTGCATGAATATTCAAAACGTCATTGCAGCATTAAATATCCAAGGGTATGATTGGGAAGAGATACGGTGGTTTAAACAATCTCTTTTAGATTCATTTTTGGCACAAAGGAACTGTGCAATACCGAGCCAAAACCAGGTTATTCAGAAAGAATGTCGTTTGCCAAATATTGAGCTGTACGGCTGCAACAACTTAGAAAATCAAATTTCTGCTCTAACTTTTGCGGGCCATAACTCGTTCGAAACAATGCAGTTTAAACAAAAACTTTTACAGTTACTTTTATCCCAAAGAAATTGTGTTTTACCTCAACCGCCAAAAGTTATAGTGAAACAAGTTCCCGTTCCAATTCCACAACCACCCAAAGTAATTATTAAGCAGGTACCTATCGTAATTAACAAGACGATGCCAAAACCGGTAATAATTTATAAGGATCGACCGGTGCCAGTACCGTCACAACCTCGTGTGATCGTAAAACAAATACCAGTTCGAATCACAGTCCCTGTGAAAGTTCTACAACCTGTAGAAGTTAAAGTTCCCGTTAGAATACCAGTGCCAGTAAAAGTACCACCGCGCATCATAGTGCAACGGGTTCCAGTCCAAATACCATCAAAATGTCATTTGCCTCAAGTCAGGATAAGCAGTTGCTTGGATGTTCGAAACGTCATTGCATCCTTAAATATCCAGGGGTATGATTCGCAGGAAATACAGTGGTACAAAGAGTCTCTTTTGCATTCGTTGTTGGCACAAAGGAACTGTGCGATACAGCGAGAAATTCGGACGTGTCGACTTCCTAATATTCAAATGTACGGTTGTGACAACTTAGAAAATCAAATTTACGCTTTAGATATCTCAGGTCATAATCGGTTCGAGACCAATCAGTTTAAACAAACACTATTGCAGTTACTTTTATCGCAAAGACGTTGTGTTTCTCAGCAGCCTCCAAAAGTTATAGTGAAGCAAGTACCTGTTCCGGTTCCTCAACCACCCAAAGTAATTATTAAGCAGGTACCTATCGTGGTCAACAAGACAACGCCAAAACCCGTAATTGTTTATAAGGACCGGCCGGTGCCAGTGCAGTCACCACCTCGTGTAATCGTGAAACAAGTACCGGTTCGAATCCCGATCCGAGTAGAAGTTAAAGTTCCCGTTAAAGTACCTGTGCCTGTACCGACACCACCTCGTGTTATTGTGAAACAAGTGCCCGTTCCGATTCCCCAACCACCTAAAATAATTATTAAACAGGTTCCTGTCGTGATCAACAAGACAATGCCAAGACCGGTAATTATTTACAAGGATCGACCGGTGCCAGTACAGTCACCACCTCGTGTAATCGTGAAACAAGTACCGGTTCGAATCCCGATCCGAATAGAAGTTAAAGTTCCCGTTAAAGTACCTGTGCCTGTACCGACACCACCTCGTGTTATTGTGAAACAAGTGCCCGTTCCGATTCCCCAACCACCTAAAATAATTATTAAACAGGTTCCTGTCGTGATCAACAAGACAATGCCAAAACCAGTAATTATTTATAAGGACCGGCCGGTGCCAGTACAGTCACCACCTCGTGTAATCGTGAAACAAGTACCGGTTCGAATCCCGATCCGAATAGAAGTTAAAGTTCCCGTTAAAGTACCTGTGCCAGTTCAAATGCCACCTCGCGTCGTAGTACAACGGGTTCCAATCCAAATACCGACAAAATGTCATTTGCCTCAAGTCAGAATTAACAGTTGCATGGATGTTCGAAGCGTCATTGCAACCTTAAATATTCAAGGCTATGATGGGCAAGAAACACAGTGGTTCAAACAGTCTCTTTTGGATTCGTTGTTGGCTCAAAGGAACTGTGCGATACAGAAAGAATGCCAGACGTGTCGACTTCCTAGCATTCAATTATATGGCTGTGACAATTTAGAAAATCAAATTTACGCTTTAGATGTCTCAGGTCAGAATCAGTTGGAAACTAATCAGTTTAAACAAACACTCTTGCAGTTACTTTTATCGCAAAGACGTTGTGTTTCACAGCAGCCTCCAAAAGTTATAGTGAAACAAGTACCTGTTCCGGTTCCTCAACCACCCAAAGTAATTATTAAGCAGGTACCTATCGTGGTCAACAAGACAACGCCAAAACCAGTAATTATATATAAGGACCGGCCGGTGCCAGTACAGTCACCACCTCGTGTAATCGTGAAACAAGTACCGGTTCGAATCCCGATCCGAATAGAAGTTAAAGTTCCTGTTAAGGTACCAGTGCCTGTACCGACACCACCTCGTGTTGTTTTGAAACAAGTTCCTGTTCCAGTTAAAGTGCCTGTGTACATTAAGAGACCAGGGGAGTGCCTGTTGCCCAGTATTAATATAAAGGGCTGTTTCGAATTGATGCCTCAGCTTGATTCTATATCTTTAAGCGGTTATGAAACCGCGGAAATAAACAAATTTAAACAGAATCTGTACACTACTCTCATGCAGCAAAGAGATTGTGTTCAATGTCATTTACCGAAAGTGACAGTGCAAGGTTGTGATACGCTGGAACAACAAATAGGCAATTTAAATATTCCAGGCCACACCAATGTGGATGTTCAAAACTTCAAACAAAATTTGATATCATTACTATTGCAACAACGGAATTGTGCGCCTAAGGTGGTATGTCGCTTACCTAATATTGAAATTTCCAGCTGTTTGGAAATTGATCGGCAGATAAATCAGTTAGACATTCCAGGCTACGATCTTTCAGTTGTCCAGTTATTTAAAAACCAACTTTCACGCCTTCTCCGTATACAACAGCAATGTTTTGATAGAGCAGTTTCTGTACCAAAGGAAGTTATTAAGAAAATCTATGTGAAAGTTCCCATCAGAATACCATATCCAGTTAAAGAGATCAAAGAAGTTGTCAAGGAGATAAAAGTACCTGTTCCACAACCGCCTAAAATTATCGTGAAAGAAATTAAAGTACCTGTTAAAGTACCAATACCAGTACCTGTTCCTTCGCCACCGAGAATTATAGTGAAACAAGTACCCGTTCCGGTTCCGCAACCGCCCAAAGTGATTGTAAAGCAGGTACCTATCGTGATCAACAAGACAATGCCAAGACCTGTATTTATTTATAAAGATCGACCAGTACCAGTACCGTCACCACCTCGTATAATTGTGAAACAAGTTCCGGTTCGAGTCACAATCCCGGTGAAAGTTCCACAACCTGTGGAAGTTAAAGTCCCTATTAAAATACCAGTACCAATGCAAGGACCACCACGCATCATAATACAACGGGTTCCAATCCAAATACCAGCAAAATGTCATTTGCCAATGGTGAAAATAGATAGTTGCATGAACATTCGAAATGACGTTGCCGCAATAAATGTCCAAGGTTATGACTGGCAAGAAGTACAATCGTTCAAGCAGTATCTCTTGAATTCGTTTTTGGTACAAAGAAACTGTGCGATACCGAGTCGAAACCAGATTATTCAGAAAGAATGTCGTTTTCCAAATATTGAGCTTTACGGCTGTAACAACTTGGAAAATCAAATTTCCACCTTAAATTTTCCGGGTCATAGCTCGTTCGAAACAACACAGTTTAAACAAAATCTTTTACGGTTGCTTTTATCTCAAAGAAATTGTGTTTTACCGCAGCCGCCAAAGGTTATAGTAAAACAAGTACCTGTTCCTGTTCCGCAACCACCTAAAGTAATTGTTAAGCAGATACCTATTGTGATAAACAAGACAATGCCGAGACCGGTAATAATTTATAAGGATCGACCGGTGCCTGTGCCGTCACCACCTCGTGTGATCGTAAAACAAATACCGGTTCGGATCTCAGTTCCTGTGCAAGTTAAAGTTCCTGTTAAAATACCAATACAAGTACCACCGCGTATCGTTGTGCAACGGGTTCCAGTCCAATTACCAGTAAAATGTCATTTGCCCCAAGTCAGAATAAACAGTTGCATGGATATTCGAAGCGTTATTGAAACCTTAAATATCCAAGGGTATGATTTGCAAGAAACACAATTTTTCAAACAGTCTCTTTTGGATTCGTTGTTGGCTCAAAGGAACTGTGCGATGCGGAGCGAATGCCGGACTTGTCGACTTCCTAATATTCAAATGTACGGTTGCGACAACTTGGAGAACCAAATTTACGCTTTAGATGTCTCAGGTCATAATCAGTTGGACATAAATCGGTTTAAACAAACACTCTTACAGTTACTTTTATCGCAACGAAGATGTGTTTTACCACAACCGCCAAAAGTTATAATAAAACAAGTGCCCGTTCCGGTTCCGCAACCGCCCAAAGTGATTGTAAAGCAGGTACCAATTGTGATAAACAAGACAATGCCGAGACCGGTAATAATTTATAAGGATCGACCGGTGCCAGTACCGTCACCACCTCGTGTAATCGTAAAACAAGTACCTGTTCGGATCACGGTTCCTGTGAGAGTTCCACAACCCGTAGAAGTAAAAGTTCCTGTTAAAATTCCAGTCCCAGTACAAGTACCACCGCGCATCATACTACAACGAGTTCCAGTCCAAATACCGTCAAAGTGTCATTTGCCTATGGTGAAAATAGATGGTTGCGTGAATATTCGAGAAGGCGTTGCTGCAATGAATGTCCAAGGGTATGACTCGCAAGAAGTACGATCGTTTAAACAGTATCTCTTGAATTCTTTCTTGACACAAAGGAACTGTGCCATACAGAACCAAAACCAGGTTGTTCAAAAAGTATGTCATCTCCCTAATATTGATGTTTACGGCTGTACCAACTTGGAGAACCAAATTTTCGGCTTAAATTTTCCGGGTCATAATTCACTTGAAATATCTCAGTTTAAACAAAATCTTTTACAGGTACTTTTATCCCAAAGAAATTGTGTTTTATCACAGCCTCCAAAAGTCATAGTAAAACAAGTCCCCGTTCCTATTTCGCAACCACCTAAAATTATTATTAAGCAGGTTCCCATCGAAATCAACAAGACGATTCCAAAACCGGTAATTATATATAAGGATCGACCGGTGCCAGTACCGTCACCACCTCGTGTAATCGTGAAACAAGTACCGGTTCGAATCCCGATCCGAACAGAAGTTAAAGTTCCCGTTAAAATCCTTGTGCCTGTACCGACAGCACCTCGTGTTATTGTGAAACAAGTGCCCATTCCCATTCCCCAACCACCCAAAGTAATTATTAAGCAGGTTCCTATCATAATCAACAAGACGATTCCAAGACCTCTAATTATATATAAGGATCGACCGGTGCCAGTACCATCACCACCTCGTGTAATCGTAAAACAAGTACCGGTTCGAATCCCGATCCGAATAGAAGTTAAAATACCTGTGCCTGTACCGACACCACCTCGTGTTATTGTGAAACAAGTCCCCGTTCCTATTTCGCAACCACCTAAAATTATTATTAAGCAGGTTCCCATCGTAATCAACAAGACGATACCAAAACCGGTAATTATATATAAGGATCGACCGGTGCCAGTACCGTCACCACCTCGTGTAATCGTGAAACAAGTACCAGTTCGAATACCGACGCGAATAGAAGTTAAAGTTCCCGTTAAAGTCCCAGTGCCGGTCCAAGTACCACCTCGCATCATAGTGCAACGAGTTCCAGTCCAGATACCGGCTAAATGTCATTTGCCTCAAATCAGAATAAACAGTTGCTTAGATGTTAGAAACGCTATTACAGCCTTAAATATTCAAGGCTATGATGGGCAAGAAACACAGTGGTTCAAACAGTCTCTTTTGGATTCGCTGTTGGCTCAAAGGAACTGCGCCAAACAGAGCGAATGCCAAACGTGTCGACTTCCTAATATTCAGTTATACGGCTGTGACAACTTGGAGAACCAAATTTACGCTTTAGATGTACCAAGTCAGAATCAGTTCGAGATAAATCAGTTCAAACAAACACTTTTACAGTTGCTTTTATCGCAAAGAAAATGTGTTTTACCGCAATCGCCAAAAGTTATAGTAAAACAAGTGCCCGTTCCGGTTCCGCAACCGCCCAAAGTGATTGTAAAGCAGGTACCGATTGTAATCAACAAGACAATGCCAAGACCTGTAATTATATATAAGGATCGGCCGGTGCCAGTACCGTCACCACCTCGTATAATTGTAAAACAAGTGCCAGTTCGAATCACAGTCCCTGTGAAAGTTCCACAACCTGTGGAAATTAAAGTTCCCTTGAAGGTACCTGTCCCTGTACAAGTACCACCGCGCATCATAGTACAACGAGTTCCTGTTCAAATACCGACGAGATGTCATTTGCCTATTGTAAAAATAGATGGTTGCGTGAATATTGCGGAAGACGTTGCCGCAATAAAAATCCAAGGATATAACTGGCAAGAAATACAAACTTTCAAACAATATCTCTTGAATTCCTTTTTAGCACAAAGGAACTGTGTGATACCGAGCCAAAAACAGGATATTCAAAAGGTATGTCGTCTGCCTAACATTGAGCTGTACGGCTGTGACAATTTGGAGAATCAAATTTCTACTATAACTTTCCCGGGTCATAATTCGTTTGAATCAACTCAGTTTAAACAAAATCTTCTACAGTTACTTTTGTCCCAAAGAAAGTGTGCTCTACCCCAGTCGCCAAAGGTTATAGTAAAACAAGTACCCGTTCCGGTTCCACAACCACCCAGAGTGATTGTAAAACAGATACCAATCGTGATCAACAAGACAATGCCAAAGCCGGTAATTATTTATAAGGATCGACCAGTACCAGTACCGTCACCACCTCGTGTAATCGTGAAACAAGTACCGGTTCGAATCCCGATCCGAGTAGAAGTTAAAGTTCCCGTTAAAGTACCTGTGCCTGTACCGACACCACCTCGTGTTATTGTGAAACAAGTGCCCGTTCCGATTCCCCAACCACCTAAAATAATTATTAAACAGGTTCCTGTCGTGATCAACAAGACAATGCCAAGACCGGTAATTATTTACAAGGATCGACCGGTGCCAGTACAGTCACCACCTCGTGTAATCGTGAAACAAGTACCGGTTCGAATCCCGATCCGAATAGAAGTTAAAGTTCCCGTTAAAGTACCTGTGCCTGTACCGACACCACCTCGTGTTATTGTGAAACAAGTGCCCGTTCCGATTCCCCAACCACCTAAAATAATTATTAAACAGGTTCCTGTCGTGGTCAACAAGACAACGCCAAAACCAGTAATTGTTTATAAGGACCGGCCGGTGCCAGTACAGTCACCACCTCGTGTAATCGTGAAACAAGTACCGGTTCGAATCCCGATCCGAATAGAAGTTAAAGTTCCTGTTAAAGTACCTGTGCCTGTACCGACACCACCTCGTGTTGTTTTGAAACAAGTTCCTGTTCCAGTTAGAGTGCCTGTGTACATTAAGAGACCAGGGGAGTGCCTGTTACCTAGTATTAATATAAAGGGCTGTTTCGAATTGATGCCTCAGCTTGATTCTATATCTTTAAGCGGTTATGAAACCGCGGAAATAAACAAATTTAAGCAGAATCTGTACACGACTCTCATGCAGCAAAGAGATTGTGTTCAGTGTCATTTACCGAAAGTGACTGTGCAAGGTTGTGAGACGCTGGAACAACAAATAGGCAATTTAAACATTCAAGGCCACAGCTATGGGGATGTTCAAAGCTTTAAACAAAATTTGATATCGTTACTGTTGCAACAACGGAATTGTGCGCCTAAGGTAGTATGTCGCTTACCTAATATTGAAGTATCTAGCTGTTCAGAAATTGAAAGGCAGGTAAGACAGTTAGAAATTCCAGGGTACGATCTTTCAACTGTCCAGTTATTTAAAGACCAACTTTTACGCATTCTCCGTTTACAACAGCAATGTTTTGATAGAGCAGTTTCTGTACCAAAGGAAGTTATTAAAAAAATCTATGTGAAAGTTCCTATCAGAGTACCATATCCAGTTAGAGAGATCAAAGAAGTTGTCAAGGAGATAAAAGTACCTGTTCCCCAACCGCCTAAAATTATCGTCAAAGAAATTAAAATACCCGTTAAAGTACCCGTACCAGTACCTGTTCCTTCGCCACCGAGGATTATAGTGAAACAAGTACCCGTTCCGGTTCCGCAACCGCCCAAAGTGATTGTCAAGCAAGTACCTATCGTGATCAACAAGACAATGCCGAGACCTGTATTTATTTATAAAGATCGACCGGTACCAGTACCGTCACCACCTCGTATAATTGTGAAACAAGTTCCGGTTCGAGTCACAATCCCGGTGAAAGTTCCACAACCAGTGGAAGTTAAAGTTCCCGTTAAAATACCAGTGCCTATACAAGTACCACCACGCATAATAGTACAACGAGTTCCAGTTCAAATTCCGACAAAGTGTCATTTGCCTCAGGTGAAAATAAACAGTTGCATGAATGTTCAAAACGTCATTGCAACATTAAAAATAGAAGGGTATGACGGGGAAGAGATACAGTGGTTTAAACAATCTCTTTTAGATTCATTTTTGGCACAAAGGAACTGTGCAATATCGAGCCAAAACCAGGTTATTCAGAAAGAATGTCGTTTGCCAAATATTGAGCTGTACGGCTGCAACAACTTAGAAAATCAAATTTCTGCTCTAACTTTTGCGGGTCATAACTCGGTCGAAACAATGCAGTTTAAACAAAATCTTTTACAGTTACTTTTATCACAAAGAAATTGTGTTTTACCGCCGGCGCCAAAAGTTATAGTGAAACAAATTCCCATCCCGATTCCGCAACCTCCCAAGGTAATTATTAAACAGATACCTATTATAATCAACAAGACCATGCCAAAACCGGTAATTATATATAAGGATCGACCGGTACCCGTACCGTCACCACCTCGTGTAATCGTGAAACAAGTACCGGTTCGAATCCCGATCCGAATAGAAGTTAAAGTTCCCGTTAAAGTACCTGTGCCAGTTCAAATGCCACCTCGCGTCGTAGTACAACGGGTTCCAGTCCAAATACCGACAAAATGTCATTTGCCTCAAGTCAGAATAGACAATTGCATGGATGTTCGAAACGTCATTGAAACCTTAAATATTCAAGGCTATGATGGGCAAGAAACACAGTGGTTCAAACAGTCTCTTTTGGATTCGCTGTTGGCTCAAAGGAATTGTGCGATACAGAAAGAATGCCAGACGTGTCGACTTCCTAGCATTCAAATATATGGCTGTGACAATTTAGAAAATCAAATTTACACTTTAGATGTCTCAGGTCAGAATCAGTTCGAGACTAATCAGTTTAAACAAAATCTTCTACAGTTACTTTTGTCTCAAAGAAAGTGTGTTTTACCCCAGTCGCCAAAGGTTATAGTAAAACAAGTACCCGTTCCGGTTCCACAACCACCCAAAGTAATTATTAAGCAGGTACCTATGGTGGTCAACAAGACAACGCCAAAACCAGTAATTGTTTATAAGGACCGGCCGGTGCCAGTACAGTCACCACCTCGTGTAATCGTGAAACAAGTACCGGTTCGAATCCCGATCCGAATAGAAGTTAAAGTTCCCGTTAAAGTACCTGTGCCTGTACCGACACCACCTCGTGTTATTGTGAAACAAGTGCCCGTTCCGATTCCCCAACCACCTAAAGTAATTATTAAACAGGTTCCTGTCGTGATCAACAAGACAATGCCAAGACCGGTAATTATTTACAAGGATCGACCGGTGCCAATACCCTCGCCACCTCGTATTATTGTGAAACAAATACCGGTTCGAATTACAGTTCCTGTGAGAGTTCCACAACCTGTGGAAGTTAAAGTTCCCGTGAAAATACCAGTGCCAATGCAGGTACCACCGCGCATCATAGTTCAACGGGTTCCAGTCCAAATACCAGCAAAATGCCATTTACCTATGGTGAAAATAGAAGGTTGCTTGAATATTCAAGATGACGTTGCCGCAATTAATGTCCATGGATATAACGGGCAAGAAGTACAATCGTTTAAACAATATCTCTTGAATTCGTTTTTGGCACAAAGGAACTGTGCGACAGCGAGCCAACAGCAGGTTGTACAAAAAGTATGTCATCCACCTAATATTCAGTTGTACGGTTGCAATAATTTGGAGAATCAAATTTCGGCTTTAAGTTTTCCTAGTTATAATTCATATGAAACAACTCAATTTAAACAAAATCTTTTACAGTTACTTTTATCCCAAAGAAATTGTGTTTTACCGCAGCCGCCGAAAGTTATTGTGAAACAAGTGCCCGTTCCGATTCCGCAACCACCCAAAGTAATTATTAAGCAGGTTCCTATCGTGATCAACAAGACAATGCCAAGACCGGTAATTATTTATAAGGATCGACCGGTGCCAGTACCGTCACCACCTCGTATAATTGTAAAACAGGTACCGGTTCGAATCACAGTCCCTGTGAAGGTTCCACAACCTGTAGAAGTTAAAATTCCCGTTAAAGTACCAGTGCCAATACAAGTACCACCACGCGTCATAGTACAGCGAGTACCAGTTCAAATTCCGACAAAGTGTCATTTGCCTCAGGTGAAAATAAACAGTTGCATGAATATTCAAAACGTCATTGCAACATTAAAAATAGAAGGGTATGACGGGGAAGAGATACAGTGGTTTAAACAATCTCTTTTAGATTCATTTTTGGCACAAAGGAACTGTGCAATATCGAGCCAAAATCAGGTTATTCAGAAAGAATGTCGTTTGCCAAATATTGAGCTGTACGGCTGCAACAACTTAGAAAATCAAATTTCTGCCCTAACTTTTGCGGGTCATAACTCGGTCGAAACAATGCAGTTTAAACAAAATCTTTTACAGTTACTTTTATCACAAAGAAATTGTGTTTTACCGCCGGCGCCAAAAGTTATAGTGAAACAAGTACCCGTTCCGGTTTCACAACCAGCCAAAGTAATTGTAAAGCAGGTACCCATTCTGATAAACAAACCAACGCCAAGACCGGTAATTGTTTATAAGGATCGACCGGTGCCAGTACCGACACCACCTCGTGTAATCGTAAAACAAGTGCCTGTTCATATCAGGGTACCGATAAAGGTTCCTGAGTACATCAGAGTACCAGGAAAATGTCATTTGCCCACTATTAATATAAACAGTTGCGAGGATTTAGGAAATCAGCTCAATTTGATAACTTTGAGTAATTATGATACAACGGAAATAGCAGCATTCAAGCACGGGCTCCACATGTCACTAATGCAACAAAGAAATTGTGCGATTTGTAAACCAAAGATAGTTGTAAAAGAAGTTATCAAAGCAGTCCGTGTTCCTGTAAGGCAAGTTGTAAAAGTCCCTATCAAAGTACCATATCCAGTTACACAGATCAAAGAAGTTATCAAAAGGATACCAGTGCCTGTTAGAGTTGTTGTTCCACAACCTCCTAAGATTATCGTACAGAAAGTACCGGTACCTGTACCCCAACCTCCCCGAATAATTATCAGACCCGTTCCACACGTTATAACTAAACATGAAAAACCACAAGTCATTGTGCAAAAAGTACCAGTTCGTATACCGGCGCCCCCGAGAGTTATTGTTAAAGAAGTACCGATTAAAGTACCAGTACCTGTTAGAATTCCGGTTCCTTTCGAAAAACCATGTACATGTCGATTGCCTTCTATAAACATTGGCGACTGTAACAGTCTACAATCTCAAGTGGCGTCGATAGATTTGTCGAATTATAACAGTGCGGATGTTCAGTCATTCAAAAGTGCTTTATTAGGTGCACTTTTGAACCAACGAAATTGTATACCACCTAAAATAGTGGTAGAACGAGTACCGGTGAAGGTACCGGTCCCGACAAAAGTACCAGTGTACGTTCCTAAAGAGGTGGTCACTCCGTGTACTCCAAAAATAATTAGGGTACCTCAAGTTCCTAAAGTTGTAGTTCAACAAGTACCCATAGTCATTTCCAAGTGTCACGGGAAACCAAGAGTCATTGTAAAGGAGGTACCAGTACCAGTTCCACAACCACCTCGCGTTGTATTGAAGCCAGTCCCAGTTCCTGGAAACTGTCACTTACCTCAAGTGAATATAGGTGGTTGTTCTGTTGAAGCGGAAGTAGGCGCGTTAAATCTCGAAGGCTACGATTTGCGAGAAATACAATTTTTCAAACAAAGCCTTTTGAACTCACTATTTGCACAAAGAAAATGTGTGATACAAAGCGACAACGTAATTTCCAACCAAGTTATTTCTAGACAATGCCATCTGCCTAGAATTCGACTCTACACTTGTACAGACTTAGCGAAACAAATTTCCGATACATATTTCCCGGGTTACCAACCGCTAGATGTAAATCAGTTCAAACAAAATCTTTTGCAGTTGCTTTTATCGCAAAGACAGTGTCACGCACCTGTTGTGGTACCCCAGCCCCCACCCTCTCAACATAATTCTATGGAAGTAAACTCTTATCGTTGTCAAAAATGTCAAAGACAAGTAAAGAACCTCTCATCGCAGTTATGCATTCAGAAACATTTTGTTCGCCGTCTAAAACTAAGAATTCAAAATTTGTTAGCTCCAAATTCAAATATGCGTGTACCGTCAACTCAGCGACCTGCAGTTCCACTTCCACTAATGCGTGTTATAAGACCGTTTACCCCTAAAATGCCTATGGTTCCTTTCAACCCGCTTCCTCTACGTCCTCTTAATGCTGTGACGTTCATCAAAAGCCTGCATGAAGTATACAGAAGTACACAAGAATCACTCAAACACTGCATGGATGCCATCTTGGCTCAAAAATTATTACAGTCACAGATGCAATTTCAATGTAGTAATTGCCAGCAGCTCATCCAAGACAAAGAACTTGCGGAGAATCAAATACGGTTCCTAAATTCTATTATTGTGGATATTCAAAAGAAAAACGAAGAACAACGAGCGAGGATAGAAATTCTAGAAGCAGGCTACAGTCCTGCAATGGCTGACGACATGAAAATGTAAACTCATCTAGTCTCTAAATTATTGATTTCTAAGAGAAACTTTTTTAGGCTTGGACCGTCAGGACGTCAAGTTCCGCCGAGAATGTACTGTGACATCTGCGAAGAGTTTGATTTACACGAAACAGAAGACTGTCCTCAACAAAATTCAGACGCGGGACTAGATGATGATAGTGAATATCACTAAAGTTAGCTGAGGTGAGAAAGAAATTGTGGAAATTAATACTAATTACATTTATTGCAGAAAGTAGCACTGTGTCTTAAATTGGTTGATTGGAGAGCTGATTCTTCTGTTATAGTAAATTATAGCAAATTAATAAATATCTTGTAAAATTGACTAGGTACTATTTATTTGAAGGAACAGTAGAATTTAAGTAACAAGTGAGGTATTTGTAAATAAACGAATGCAAAACTAATTTGTGAATATTGTAATAAAATATTTTCTTTTATTTGGCAGTTCTGTTACATTTTTTGTCTGATGATTTGTATGGTAACAAAAGAATTTATAAGTACAAAAAAATGGCGAAAACAGGAATAAAGTTCCGTGAAAAATCAGGAAAGGAAGCGCAATGCTTTTTAACTGTGACAATGGACACCTAAAAAAAATTGTAACAATTTAAAGAAATAGTTCTAACAGCCAAGGAACTTTGTGGAATTATCGTTGTGGGCAAGATAATGGCATCATTAATACGAAAAGATTGAAAGAATATCTTGAAGCAATTGGTCTAGTTCGCAAAGAAAGAATAAAAAAAAATGGAAATTTCCGGTGTATTGAGTTAACCTTGAATTTTCTGGTGATGTTTTTCGCACATTTCTTTATATTTTTTGCAACCGTTTTTCCATCTTGTTCCTGTTTTTTTTTTGGCAGTACCCGCATTTTTGTCTTTCTTGGTCTTTCTTTCCTGTTTCTAACTTCCTCTGCTTCAAATATCTTTTTTTTTAGTGCATCTACGGGACATTAAACTATTCTTGTTTTATGGTTGTTTCAGTAGGACCTATCTCTAGCTTCTCTTCGATTTTTATGCTCTTTTCGAAAATATTTTGGTAAGCGCCAATCTCCTTTCTTATAGTTTGCTTGATTTTTGTTTGTCTAGTATTTTCTCCACAGTTGTGTTGGGAATCTCTCCACTTTTCGTCTATACCGCTATAGTTTACTTCTATATTTCTCCAAATTTCGTTGTCATTTTTTATTTTCTTTATGTGAACATATGTTTATATGTAACTGTCATGTGTTATTCTCACTTTTGAGACAATTTGACGTTTAATAGAGGGCGAACATTATAGGAGGTTCTACTACATATCAAGTATATCACTATAACAATTCAGATTAATAGAAGAAATCAGAATATGATCATTGAAGTAAGAACTTGAACAAAGACCACTTAAAGAAAAAATATTTATTTGTAATTCTTACATAAATAATTGTGTCTGGGAAAAAATACTACTAACTAGAGATATCCTTAATCTAGCCCTTCCTTCTTCTCTTTAATTGCCTCCTAAAATTCTCTGCATTAGTAACAATATAATTTTTGAGAAATTTACAAACCTTGAATCTTTCCTCAAATAGTGATAACTCTGAAATTAAATCTGTAATTGAATTCATCAGAGCCTCCTGAGGAGAGTAATCAGAAGTAGTTTGGATTCTGAGCACAAATTTATGCTCCAAAGGGTGAGGCACCTTGTAGCCAGCAAAAAGTACATTTGGGTCTTTTAGTAACTGACTAGAAAAGAAACGTAACTCAGGCTTAGTGTCTTAAGGAATATTGTTTCCACTCACTTTCTGATCATATTTCCAAGAGTGTGGTCTTCTTTGTTTATTGTAAAAATAGCCGCATTGGGCACTTTGGTATCCTGCTCTCTGATGATTCTATGGACAAATTTATAAGACAAATTCAACATACATACAAAACTTACTTCTTTTCTCCATCGTACAACAAAAATGACTCAAAAGTAGGTGGCGCATTCATTGTACGTTCGTTTCAATTTCTTGTGTTCAAACTTCGAGAAAAAAGTTAGGTTAGTGTAAACGTCACTTGTCAATGGCAAACTGACGCAGCCTTGCCAACAGCAATTGTCGTATATAACGATAAATAATAACGCTTTTAATAATCGTTCAAATTTCACTTTTGATCACTTCTTTATAATGAAATCTGCATTAAATAACATCAGGCCCAATTTGGAGTGGCTTGAGTAAATTAGATTTAAATGATAGATGCAAAAAGCGCTCTGTAGGTGGCGCTAGCTGTCACAATATTTTTGGATCTTTGCTCAAAATCAAAAACTTTACGGCGAATTGAATGCGTTATTTCAGTTTTTGATAGTACAGAAAGTTTATTTTTGTTTTTAACAAAGAAAAAAATGCGCCTCTTGTGCGATTTCGTGTATATATACTTTCATCTCCCACTGGTGAAAATGTAGAGGTTCGCCTTCATTTTTTGCTTCAGTGTGCGCGAGTGTGGCGTGGAAGAAGGTTGTCCATCAGTATTCGGTAAAAATGGCGGAAGCCACAGGTGTATCAAATGTAAATCCGAATGCTGAAGTTGTAAGAGGTCAACTATTCGAAGTGGGGCCCCGCTATACAAATTTAGCTTACATCGGAGAAGGCGCCTATGGAATGGTCGTGTAAGTAAACTTCACTCCTTATCTTGGTTATGCGTAAATTTCTAACTTACACGCCCTAATATTGCGGATAATGTTCCGGTTTTAATAATCTCCGACTTTTTTCATCTTTCCGAACGCTAGATAACAACACAAAACAAAGTTGGCGGTTTTGCCATTTGTTTTTTAGTTGAAGTTTGAGGTTATGTATACATAACTTCCTGTCATTAGTTTTTAAGAAATCGATGCTTCCGAAGGGCATAGAATTGGATGTGATTTATGTTAAGTTATGTATGATGTACTGTTATTCTCGTGGTAAGTTTTTTTTTACGTGTTATTTTTAACAAACAAGACAATAACGTCAAATTACTTATTTTTAGAAGATGAACGACACGATTTGTAACTTTGATAGGTATTGTCGCCCAAATTATTACATAAATAATGTTTCAACAGCTCACGTATGAAATTGAAATCGTGGGCTTTTCACCGCGAATGTTGCATTTTTTTTACATTAATCAAAATTATGGAGACAGTGCGTGACAACGTTGTTTATTTATATTTTATAACAGAAATGCTGCAGCTGTAATAAACATCAATTTTGAGCGGATTCTACATTATAATGTCGGAAACTCTATTCCTAGTTGATGTTTACATATTTAAAGTTGTACATTTAGGTCTCTAATTTGTAATTAAACAGTTTAAACTTTTGGAAGTAATTAGTAGATTTGAACCTCGGAATATTAACATCCTAAGTAAGATATTAATTTTGCGAGACGCAATCGGGAGATGTAGTGGAGTCTTATTGGAACTTAGTTGAACTAGTATTCAAATTTTTTAAGAAAGTTGCATAACTTTAACTATCAATCTCTTAAAATTTATCAAAAAAAAAACAAACTGCTTTCCGTATTTCCACAAGATTTTTACACGAGCAGAGACGTAAATAATTACTAAAAATGTACAAGTGATAAATTCGTTTCACTATTTATATCGCTGTCTTTGCGTCCGACTTTTTCTTACATTTGTATTGTATAGGTAGGTGTGTTCTTGGAAACTGTTCAAAATTAACGCAAACAATTATTGGTATTTATTTTGTTTTGTAATGGCGGTAAATATACGTTTTCCTCTAGAGATAAAACATGTTTTATTTATAATTATGACTTATGATGAACGAATCCATTATGATTTCGTTATCTTCATTATGCTTTTTGTTGAATGTGCGTTAAGTTATTAAAGGTGTTATCATTAATGTAATGTAGGTTTTTTCATTTTTGTATGAAACGAGCTCAACTTGTTTATTATTATTCCGCTTGTACAAACTTTCTCTAAAAACATTTAATTTCTGAATACCGATTTTATAAAAACGGTTCCTGCTTTGTCGTGATTTTTGTTTTATTAAAAGGATTTTCTGCAGATTGTAAACAGTTCTAAACTTTTACTGATTTTACCAGTTGCCATAATTAAATTGTTGCCTAAAATGTAATAATCAGGGAGTAAAGAGCGTAAAGATAGGGGTTGGGAAACGTGCAGAGAAATGAACTTGTAATTTTTTCAATAATTACGCTAATTGTGAAATTAAACACGTTAATGTTTTTCTACGACTACGTCAGAACATAAACACGTTAAAGAATGTTTTTCTACGACTACGTCAGAACATCATTCTCATTGTCAGATTATTGAATACATGATTATGTCAATTTCAATTTATTTCATAGCATCGTGTTATCACTTACATTCTATTAAAGTAATAAATTTACTAGGAATTTACGTAAAATGGTTATAGTGCGAGCTTTTCGAAAAAGAAAACCGAACGTCTGTAGGGAGAAAAAGTCAAATACAATGCAGAAGAAATTAGAAAATTTATTGGTGATTTATCTCGGAACAAAATTCTCATAGCTTTTACTTGCGTTTTACATAGCATTTATCGTTGGCATAATAGGTGCATGTAGAAAAATAGAATTAAATAACATCGAGCCTTATTAGACGTGAGGCATTTTAAAGAAACAATAAAAATAAAAAAATATCAATGCAAATACACTTGTTGGTCAAGGAAATGAAAATTCAGATTTAATAAACTTCATATTTAGTAAGTCAAATAATAAAATAACCTTTTAATATTTACAACAATATTGTAGAATAATAAAAATGTTGCACTGGAAAAAGTATAGTTTGTAACGTTGGAAATGTCAATTTTTTTTCAGTTGCTGTTTTCTAAAAAAAATCGAAATTATTTGTTCTTGATTATTAAAGTTTGTTTTAATCGGATGGATGTTTAGTTTTTATATTATTACTAGAATTTTACTAAATCTACAGACATTTTAGAGTAAAGAGTAAAATGTTGCAATTTTAATTTCTTTTTTCATAAAACCATCCTGAACTTAACATTTTCTGTTTAGAGCGTGAAATGTAAATATTAAATTTTGTTGCCCAAATGTTTATAGAATTGTTGTTTATAGAATTTATAACACTTGGGAGTTTGGTCAGTTTATGAAGATATCTGCAATTCCCAGTTTTTTATGTAATTGTAGAGACTTTAGGAGAATTTATTGAAACTGAAGAACTTTGAAGTATTTGAGAATTTTAGTTTTGTCGACAATTTAAACTTTAAGCTTTTATTCGTTTTTGAAGCAATCATAGAATGAGCAGAATGTCTGAATTTAAATTGTAATTTTTTTTAAGGCATCGAATTCGTAGCATTTGGTATTTATTGATTTTATTATAAAGATTTTGTAGCTAAGAAAAGTGTTTTTTTTAAGAATTTGTGGTAAGTTTAAATCTTTGAAAGGTTAAATCACTATCGAAAATTTCAGGATTTTGGTTTTATAGTTTTTTGGGGAATATGTACATAGAATTTGTAGAGACGGAGACTTTAATGACATTAAAGAACATGTGAAAATTTATGGTTCCAATGAGTTGGAATTTAGAACTTCTAAATTCTGTCTGGATTCCCAGGATGTAGATCACGGATCACTATAGCACGTTTGGAGAATTTTTTGAAATTTAAGAATTTTGGACATTGTGAAATTTGATCTCAAGAACTTGTACTTGTGATGGAGATTTAAAGTTTTCGACATTTATATTGTTGAACATACCAAGAAACAAAAGGAAAAAATGCATTTAGATTGTTCTATATTTAGCAATTCCAAGAACATCTGATACATTTTGTATGGTATTTTTCCATATATTCATTAAGGTTTTTATCAGTTTTACATATTTACACATTCAAGAGAGGAATGCAAATTTTGTAATTTTGTCAAACAACTTGAAAGTGGCTCACATTTGTCTGAAAATCTTTTCCGGCAGGAATTTAGTTTTAGCATTTTTACTCGTTTTGTGTGCCTAAATTCGTTATCTCTAATTAAAATTAACTAGTAGTTAAACTTTATAATGACCATTATCTTGACAATTTTATTACAAGAACTTAACAAAAATTTCATGAGCGGTGCAAAAGAAACAAGAAATGTTTATTTCTCGAGTTTTTATTACGTTTTAATTATGATTAATTGTGCGTAATTTAATATTACACTATATCATGTAATCTTGTGTTCAGCAAACTGAAAACCATGTTCGCACTTCGCGTAGCTTTATAATATTTATGATTTATGATAGATTTAAATTTTATTTTTACTGGATTCGCTCGTAATGCATTTAACGCGACTAACTTGACCAATGAATGAATTCAACCCTACCAAAATGTATCTCCATTAGTTTAGAACGATTAATTGTCTCTGCTTGTAGAGTTCCCGAGCACCCACAAAGGATGTTAAATTGAAATTGTCACTTGATAAGGGTAATGCATGTATGCGCCGTTTATTTCCATCAGGTTCTGCTAATTAACATTATTGATTTATGTTAACATTGTTGCATTACTTGTTGTGCAATTTTTGCACTTCTTTTCACATATCTGACCTTAAATCACGGGGAAATGAAATTAACTTGAGTTGCTCAACGAACACAGTTCTTATAGAGCAAATTGTTTCTTGACTCAAAAAATTAACTTTATTGGTTGTTGGGAAGATTCATTGAATTGATTGGTCAGCTTATAAAATAACAGTCAACTGACCACGCAAATGTCATTACAATTTCAAAAGAATTTCTTGCTTTCGAGAGTTAAATTTGTTTAAAAAATTCATGAGCGACAAGTTAATTAATTAAATTAACCTAGATGGAATTTTAAACAGGATTACTTTCTGAGTTTCTGTTTCAAATGAACATTTTACTCGAGATAATTCGTGTACTTGGTTTGCGTGAACTCAGAACAAATTTTAAGCAGTGTTATCAGAAAGTAAATAAAAAACGGGAGTGGAATGTTTTCGTTGTCCCAATGTCGATTGACGTATGTAAATAACATTTTTAACAATCGGGCTAAGATTGGAAAAATTGTAACCACCGTTAAGCATAGTTAAGTTTAAAATTTTTACATTCATGAAGTTAAGCAATCAAGCTTGAATATCACAGAAATAGCGTTTCTAAAATTCACATATTCGCCAAAAGTGAATTCTGTAGTTCGCCTCAAATTGATTTATGATTTAGTAAGCAGTAGCTTTTCCGGACTCAGTTTTGTCTTATTTAGAAAATGGATACACCTTTTAGTTATTAAAAATGAAACTTTAATCCGGAAAAGCGCAACGAATTTATTTTCGTAGCTGATGTCTATTGTGTAAGAAATTGTGCAATTTACCCCCAACTGGGCACGGATACATTTTTTTTTTCAACTCTTGTCATCAATTAACGCACAAAAGACACTGATAATTTCCCATTTAAATTCTCGTCACGTTTCTTTGACGCAAACAAAATTACTTGAAAAAATTATAGATCGGAATAATCTTTTGGTAGTTTTAAAAAGTTTTTAAATTTGAATAGACTATAAAAGTTTTATTATTGAGTTACTTCACTTGTCGAAGTGTGCAACAAGTTTAGAATCCTCAAAGGAGACTTGTCGATTTCATTGATTTGTGTGAAGGAAACTTGTGATTAGTTGTTTTACCATAATTCAATTTTTACATGGATTGAATGATCCCTCGGGATAATTCACGGATTGCGAGCAATGCGGAAGCTTTGGTCACAGGAATTTGGATTATTTCTCGGCGATGCTAAAAACCGAAGAAACTTCAAAAAATGTTTATTAGGTTTGAAAGAAATTCAATATTGAGCTCATTTAAAAGTGCAACAATGCTGTGCTTACTGGTGTGAAGACAAGAGACGAGACATTTTTATCCGAGATCAAGTTTGGATTTCTCCTGAGGATAAGCCTTAAATTATATGGATTTATTTCGGATTTCAGGCAGGTATTAATAAGTTTTAAAACTTACCCAAACGTAAGCGACGATAAACTCGAACCAACGAGCATAATGAAAAGGCGGATGGAAACTTTATTCTTTAGGATTTTATGAAGAAGTGACAAGTGATGTATTAGTCGATTGAATTTTCTTGCTGGTAGAAGAAAATTTTTAGGCGAAATACAATTTCCAGAACAACTATTTTCACTTTGTGTGAAGTTGTGCCACGGGAAATGATATTCGCGTGTCTTTTGTTTAGAAACCTTTACATGAAAACTAACGCTATGCTAAAAACTATTTTGTTTCTTATCAAGTATATACATTTTATCCTCTCTGGGATATGAGATATTTTTTAATTGGGTTAATCATAAAACTAGTTTCAGCTCAAGTTTGTGCGTTATAACCATGTCTTGGGATTCCATTACTCGTTTATGACCAAAAACCAATTTGCTTTTATGTGTAAAGCCGCCTGTACTCAAATTAACGTGCAATAATTTCCAGCATATTCTATGACCAAAAATAGAACGAAATGGATATAAATAAGCGTGGTCTACTCCAAAATTGGACGATTATTTTTGTTGGCTTTTCTTCAAGTGCTTACAGTCTTCATTTGGAAACTTACATTTTTGGCTCAGTAGATCTAAAATGACAACAGCTGTATTGATTTTAGGTATCAGAACAAATTTAAATTGAAATTGCAGTTACCCATGCTGTAAATCGATGGAAACTAATCGGTAGTTAAAAGTTAATACACTTGGAGTAAAAGCTAACGAAAAAATTAAGTAAAATCTTTCTGGACTTTCTGTTTAGAATTGGTTCGGCTTATAGTGCCACCAATTTTCAAACGATATTTCGGAAAAATAGCGAGCATTACTCGCCGAAAACTCTCCTTTCACTACTCGTAGAAGTTAAGTTTCTGTTCTCGCTCTGTAATATTGCTTGAAGTTGTTGCAGTGTAAAAAATTTGTTTAAATAAGTTGGTAATATTGATAAGATTAGATGAAAAGTTCCGTGTAAATATTTGTGGAAAATTCAAGGTTTTTTTGGAGTGATAATCTGCAGACACATCACTGAATTGCCTTTTTCACCTCCACCTTGTTTACTCTGTTTAGTCAAACGGAATGTACAATTTAGTTCTTACTCGAATGTAGTTCGGTGTATTACTGTTCATTTCTAATCTAATTGAGTTTAGAATGTAGTCTGAGTCATTCCGTTTTGGTAAATTTTAATCCAATTTGATTCGAATTATTCGAATTGTTTATTACTTTGATTGAAGAGCACCTCCCGCCTCCAATTGAAATTTCTGTTTTCGTAAATATGCAATCCATCTTGCCAACGATCTGTCACATGTCAATCGTCAATAAATCCATTCGTAAAAATTCGTTTATTCTGCATCTTATTATCAGCAGTAAAAAGTAATAAGGCGGGCAGACGGTTCAAAGTTTCAAAGTCTGATCGTCTTTGCGATGCCTGTATTTGAGACCGAATGGAAGGTAATAATTATGAATACATGATATTTCATGGTGACAAAGCTAGAAAAGCGAAGCAATAGTTGTAGTTCCTTCCAAAAATGGACTTTCGTTTGGAAACATTTTTTAATATAAAAATTCATTTTTTCAAAAATTGGATTTGTAGCTTTAAATTTGGATATTTGGATTCTGGATTTACATTATACTCTTAAAATAATTGTATCTAATTTATTCTGTTTTGGTTAAATTTGGTCTGACTTAACTTGAGCTGATCTACCACCAACGAAAAAATGTTTAGTTA
Source organism: Cynaeus angustus (assembly GCA_030157275.1). Classification (NCBI taxonomy): domain Eukaryota; kingdom Metazoa; phylum Arthropoda; class Insecta; order Coleoptera; family Tenebrionidae; genus Cynaeus; species Cynaeus angustus. The sequence goes on from CM058062.1 coordinate 18,607,235, forward strand.
AATTGAGTTTGACTTAATTCAATTAATTTAGATTTAGTACATTTCAGTTTAATTTATTACTTAGCTGTATAATTTAATTAAGTTAATATAATGAAGTCCTAATTAAAAATGACAAGTATAAACTTGCGATTTATAGTTTTCCTTCTAATTAGAAACTTTATCCTTCTATTGCTGAAACTGCATCTTGGAGCATTCTATCAATTTTCAATAGTGTGCATTACAGTAAATTTATCCACGTAATATTCTGACGCCGCTAGTTGAGTTTTTTTAAATTTTAATAATATAGGATTCAATTGACAAACTTGGTATTTTTCAGTAAAATCGATATGGAAAAACATGTACTACAGACATAAAGTATTATTTATTATTGAATTTATTCTTCTATAAAGTGAGGTGGAAGTTGGAAATTTTAAGTTCTAGTGATCATAGTTTCGAAATATTCCCTTGTAAAAATAAAATCTATGGATTTTAGAAGTATTAGCTATAGTGTGCTTATTATTTATACAGTCTTTGATGTTCAGAAGGACTGAATTTTGTTTGTTGTGTTTGCCAAAGCGTTCAGTTAATTAGTAATGTTAAGTGCAGTTCAGTTTAAGTTAAATTTTCTAGACTGTATGATTCTTAGTTAAGTCAAAGCACAATTAAGAAAGCTACTTGTTTAGCTACAATTGCTCTACTTTGCTTAATATCCTTAGTTTTGCTACTGAATTAACTTGGAATATTGATTCCTAAAGATTTCGATTGCGAGGAAAATTCCACATTTTCAGATGAAAAGTGAGCAGAACTACCATTCACATAAAGGTTCTTGAACCGTTCAAGACAGGCAACCACAAGGACACTTTTTTTTTGTTCGCATTTGGCGACATGTGTCAAACAGGACATTGAAATGCGAGATTTATCAACATTCAGGAAAATTTGTATCGCTGAAAATTGACCCATTACAGTAGATTACTAAGCGCAATTTTCCAAATTTTAAGGATTAACTTCACAAAAAGCAATCGTTTCATCATAATAAATCATCTTGAGCTCTTTGGCTAATATATGTGTGTGCATCATTAATGTACGGGTCAACGAGTCGTGACTGAGTAGTGTGTGAAATCATAAATCAGGCTCTATTTTTAATTAGTTAGATATACAGTTTCTCCCTGGATAAGGTTTAGAAACAGCAATTTGTCTTGGTTGATTGCTATTAAAGTGTGATTATTCCGTACATTTTATGTCGTGAGTGTAATTCGAGCTTTAGTCTCATATGAGTACGTCATGTTGCTATGACTACTATTGACCTAAAGAGAATTTTTCCCAACTTTTTTTGATTGATCTAAAAGCTTATCATTTTCCCTTAAGGAAGCAGATTAAAGGGAATGTTCTCTAAAGTTGTGTGGATTTAATAATAAAACATAATTAATTTTAATGCCTAAACAGAACATTCCGTAGTAATGTACAGCGCCTTTCGTACAAGGGCAAAGGAAACATAAAACTCGTTGCAATAATAATTAGGTTTTGTGGATTTTCAAATGCTGCAAAAGAGGGAGTCCAATCTAAATTTGATTTGATTTTTGAGCGTGAGGACGCGCAGATTTATCTCCTGGTACACAAGGGAAATTGTAATTTATATCTTCGGCGCATAACGACGACCGCTTATTACTAATACCTTTTGAAATATGGTTTTTACAAGACAAGGATTTGATGAAATTTGTGCGCACAAACATTTTTCATTAACCGAGCATATTTTATCGATTTTTGTTTATAACGCAATAATGTCACAATAATTTACAATGGAAATCCATCGAAAAAATATTTGGCCTTTTTTGTGGATTTAACTAAAACCACTGACGTCACAATTATTTTTGCATATGGTTCTAAAGTAATTTATTTCAACAACCTGTCACTCAAGGCTTTTAACAGAATTACGTCAAGCGATAGCATCGTTCCATCGGCAAAAAATCGCGAGTTAAAAATAGCCAGTCGTCTTTGTTGAATTCTCCATTTTCGGCTCATTTAACGCCAATCCGACAACAATATTGAGTTTCAAAGAAGTAAATTTGTTGATTTGTGTGCGAAGACAATTTTGACGACAGCAATTTTCTAATTTTAATGTGATTACAACAAATTTTATCGAAATATTGGCAAAATATCCCACCACATGAGCGATCGTAATTTTCTGGCCCGGCGCCTCCACCAAATCTGCACACAGTTTCAATTTGGCCCAAGGAAATTGCTTGTAAAATTAATATTTGGAATAAAAATTTTCTTTGAGTGTGGAGAATTGTTAACAATATATGTTGCCATTGTTGGGGTAACATCACTTTGACATCCAAAGTGCGCAGAGTGGAATAAAATGAAACGGAAACGGAAGAAAATACATTTTTACCCAAATTGACCGATTTATTTATTTTGAAATTTTTATACATTAAAATATCTTTACCGGGAGGCTTCGAACTTAATTTCATTTTAAGATACCTATTTCCAAATCTTGGGAGATTCCAGCCTTGTCGTTTGCATATCTCGTTTGTCAAATTCTCCGACAGAAAGTCTGTTTCAAACCTCGCTGCACCGTTTCACCTATTTTACTTTTCTTTCTGAATTTTCTGCTGTGATTCACATCAAAATTCGTGTCACTGCTTTGTGAGTCTGATAAATTTTAAGTTCTCTCAGGAACAATTCCGGTTTCTTGTGACAAACCTAATATAGTGAGAAGGTTTATTTTTACGTCCATTAAAATATTTACGTTCTGTTGCTTTAGGACGTCGTAAGGTGTGTTCTGACACACAAATTTAATTATATCGTGAAACGACGATCAGTTATTACGTGAGATAATCTCGTCTTCCGTTTTAATAAGATTGTTTGCTGTTGAGTAAAGTGTATCGGAATCAAGCAGTGAAAGCAATTCTGCGATTTCATTTCTTTGTGAAAAAAGTAGTAATAAAGTTGGAATAAAATGGAGAGACAATGTAATAAGTTTGTACGTTTGGCGGACAGAAATGTACTTCAAAAATGCCGGCGCAGTTTTACGATTTTTCAGTTTATTAAAGTTTATAAAAAAGGAGTTACGCACTTTGAAATTAAGTTTTTTTAGTCTTTTATGAAAGAAATCCAGGTTTAGAGCCTCGCTAATTTTAACAATATTGGGTACAATAAGAAAAGTTTTCGTTTTAAAAGCGAGTTGCTAATGGAGCTGAAAATTTACATTCATTGGAATTGTTGCTAAAACAATGTTTCAAATAGCTAGCTTCGAGCGTCTATGGAATTTATAAACTAGCAATTTATTCGTGTCATTAATAATGTTGCACAGGCATTGGAAACAAGATTTCATGAATTTCAAGATTATGGGATTTTTTCGATCAATCTTCCAAGGTTGTTGTTGGGTGTATAATAATAAGTTTGTTAAGTGGAGAGAGAAGAATGAGAACTATTTGCAATAAAATCAGCAAAATTCATGAAACTTTGCCGAAATATAGCGCCTAATATTTGCAAATATGCTATTTGAAAATGTGCAAAGATGTGAGATACTTCAAATGGTTTAGTCATTTTTTGATTTCTTAAATAATTCCAATTTTTTACGTTCTTTAGATAATTTGTATTTTTTTTATCACATTTCGCAGTTTGGCTGATTTGTTTATATTATTTTATATTTATTTGATATATTTATACTCTTTAAATTTTTGAAATCTAAATTTTTTACATTAAAGTATTGAAAATTATATTTTTGAATTATATATAACGAGTGTTTTTTAAAAATCCGCGTCATAGTTGGCGGCGCCTATGAATTTGTGTGAAAGGACCATTAATTTTTAAAACAATTGCTTCAAATGTCAAAATAAATAAATAATTACCAAATTTGTCAATTTGATTTTATTTTTGAATTTAAAATGGTTTTCTCAAAACAGCAGAATTTTTCAATAAAAATTTTTTTTTTTCATTTGCTTTAACACAACAACTGCTTTCAATCGCATTAACGTGTTGAACTGTTGATTAATTAAATTAAAAGTCAGGTTAGTTCAGCGGCGCGGAGATGTCAAATTATGTCACTTCGATTCGATGGTAATGGTACGTTCACACTTATTTCATGGCAATCTTCGACGCGGAATTTTAAAAAGCACTCGTTATATATATCACTCGTTATATATATATATATATAACGAGTGATATATATAACGAGTGATATATATAACGAGTGCTTTTTAAAATTCCGCCGCTGAACTAACCTGACTTTTAATTTAATTTAATAAATTCAAAACATCCAAAAAGATCTAAAAAAATCTTTGAACTACTTATTACTTCTTGAATGTTTTAGGTTTTCTAGATTTTGTGTATTTTTGAAGCGTACAAATTTTCGACTTTGTTTTGATCATTTCTATTCTATTTATTCTTTAAATGGTTTGGTTACTTTTATTTATTATATTTGAACTTCTTAAATTTTCTAGATTTTAGGTATGTTGTAGATTTTATACATTCTTAAGATACCTTTGCTTTGGATGCTTTATACTTTTTTTGTATATTTTGAATTTCTTCTAGTCATTATATTCTTTGAATTTTTTAGATAGTTTTGATTCTAGAGATTCTTCCTAGAATTTTTATATTATTTGTATCAGTCACATACTCTAGAACATTTGAATGACTTGGACACTTGAATTCTTTAATTTCTCTAGAGTACTTATATGTATTATTTAAAATTCTTAAATTTTTTACATGTTATTTTGAATTTTTTAGATTTTTTGCATCTTGTTAGTAATTTGAATTGTTTAGATCTTGTAGATTTTTTGCTTCATTTAAAACTTACATATTCTTTATGCCGTATAGATGTAGTTTTTATTATTTGAAAAAATCGATATGAGATGCACAATGTGCAGTTTTTTTGAGTATTAAGGTAAATGTAAAATATGCAAGTATGCAAAATAATAACTTGACTTAAACATCTGTGATTAAAATAATTGACCCACAAACTAAAAAGAAAGTTCGTGCGAATACATTATTTTTTTTATAGAAACCGTTATTTATTTCACTTTTTTTTTATTTTTAATATAATGTGGAAGGTGAAAAGTGATGAATAACTGAATTTGCACTTACTTTAATTAATTTTGCATCTCTCATTTGTACTCAAATTAACTTATTCTGTGTAAAGGAGCTATGTTTGTTTAATGTCCTCTGGCTCACCGCAATATAAATTAGCGTCATTCAGTTAAATTTTACTACATTTGGTGTATCTTAGTTGAATTTTTAGTCTATCACACTTGTTTATGTCTAGTGTTGATTAATTTAGTCTAATGTGGGACACGATCTAGTCTAGACTTTTCAGTTTAGTTCCAGAGTAGTTTCAACGGAAAAATTTTCAAAATTTGTTTGTGGAAGATTTCTTCCTCAGTTGTTTTAAAAAGAAATTTCCAGCCGTTTAACTATTAAATCCGTTCTTGATTTTTAAGTATCTTTGCCATAAATATTTATCGATGTTACGAGATTCTACTTGGAAGCAAAATTGTTTTATAACAGTTCCAGCTTGTATAAATTTGAAATGTTTATTTTCCGCGCTTAATTTATGGTAAATTACGTTAATTGATTATTCTTAACAAAATTATAATAGAGGTGAAAGGTGAACTTTTTATTTTATCATTTCAAAAAGACGTAGCTTTCTCGTAAGATCTTTAGTTTCAGTGTTCACTTTATTTCAAAATTCTAAATTTTATGTTTGTGTAATTTGGTTCAATCAGTTTTTATTACTAATGGAATGAGGAAATTCCGTTTTGTTTAAGTTATTATGTGTTTTTATTGTTCCGAGAGAAATATTCTCTTTGAGCATCGAAAAAGTTGATTAAATTTCTTTGAACTTCGAATCACCGTCGGATACGTTTTATATTTATTGCATTGTTCATAATGTAGAGCATCAAAGATAAGAGACCATTATTTAACTTTATTTTTGGTTTAATGAAGAATCTTTACCCTTGTCCCTTTTAACGCTTTGATTTTTGCTGACACGTTAGTCACTCATAATTACAGGCGAACATGCGAATAAAGTAGGAACGCCGAGTACAATGTCATTTTAACGTGATCTTGTTCCAAGTCAGTGATGAGGAAATCACACGAAAAACAGTTTTCGTTGTATTTGAATTGCGTTTTTATGCAGTTTTTCTCAAATCACGACATTAATCATTCAGGGTTCATTTCAGAGCTTTAAAGAAAAGCGTCAATGTGTCCAGTGAGCGTATGAAGCGGAATGTTCCGTTGATGTTCAAGCGAGGGTAATTTCCCCGTGTTATTCTAGACCTGCCCTTGACCCGTCGCATTGCGGATTCGTTCAATATAGAAACATCTATTGTCGCCTAAATTCAATTCACTTGCATGAAACAATAAAAATATGTTGTTTTAACGTTTTTTTTAAAAGTTAGTTTCGTATTTCGAGGTGTGTACCAATTGAAATATTAGCTTGCGGTGTTCAGGACCTCAGTAAACTTTTGCTTCTGAATAGAGGCAATATGGAAATTCTGTGGTGTTTATTCCTTCGAAGTTTTAATTAACGATTCACAACCACAAGAATAGGGTTTAATTTCGGACTCCACAAATGTGCAAAGTGAAGATTAAAAAATGACTTTTGAATCCGATATCAAAGGTCCTTTAAAACAAAGAAGGAAAGCATGGGCTAATTGGTTGGCGGTTTGAATTCCGACCGAGTTACTTATTTCAGGAAGCTACTTGTAACGTATGGCTCTAAACAGGTCGGGAAAATTACACATTTTTTAATAAAATGACGGGGAAATAAAAATGTTTGGTTTCTTATTAAGATATGGTTTATGAAGCGACGTGGTTTTCCATAGTCCTAAAAGAAAAATGCTCTGTTTGAAATTTTTTACATTTATTAATGTAACGACGTCATTAACGTAGATCTTTTTAATTAGAAGTGTGTAGTAATAATTTCATTAAACAAGGGACAGCTAACAACTAATGATGAATAAGCGATACGCAAAAATAAAATTTGCGTTATTGTTCTCATTTTATGTCAGAAATTAATTAAACTGAACGTTTACTGTCTACGGTAATAAAAAGTATTTTTGGGTTTACACTTCAAAATTGAAACAATTTCACACAAAAACTTCGCAGGCAATAAAAAATGCTAATAGAAATCGTATTCATGCATTCAACCTGTTTTAATTGCTTTTTTGCTGATATATTTTTAAAAGATCTTTTTTTTTAGTACTGGATTTTCCACAGTATTACAAGTGAAGGATTTTTTTCTGAATTTTATTAAATTTTTACACATTGTAAGCTTTAATATTTCTGAGGCAATACTTTTGTTGAAGATGTTAGAACTAGTTATTTGGTTTGCAATTTTGCATATTGGAGATGTTGCCTCCATATTTTCTGAACAAGCTGCTTATTTTAAAAAGCAGATAAAATGAGTGGTGATTAGGGAAAAATCTAAAAAAATAAATAAAAATTTTAGACAAACCGAACTTTAAAAATAAATATAAAGAATACAGACAATATATGGCCAAAAAAGAATACGGCGGAAAAAAAACTAAAAGTATTTTTTAGAATTTGCAACAGATACAAACGTTAAAAAGGAAAAAGAATTAAAAATTGAGAGAAGTTGAAGGATTTAGACATTTAATAAAAATTTGGATCTTGGAATTTTCAGCTCTTAAGGATTTTTCAGAGAAGGTACCTATAGCACTTTTTATCATTTTGGAATTGTTAAAAACGATTCAGTTTTTTTAAAAATTTATTTTGGAAACTTCTTAGTTTTACTTTTAAGGTACCTACTTAAAAAGGTATAGAAGTGTCCCAAAATTTGCGGAATTGTCATTGATTGAGAAAAATATGAAAGGTTAAAATCTGATTTTTTTTCATTTCAAAAATCATTTTCAGAATCTAAATATTTAAGGTTTTTAGAATTTCTCAATTTTTCAAAATTTTTGTATTCCGGAATAGAAATTTTCCAATTTTTTGGAACATTTTTTTTAGATTTTTAGACTTTTAGACTTTTAGAAAACTTTTGTAATATTTATTACTTTTCAAACTGTTCTACTAACTAATACTCTTTTTATTTTAGAATTATCCGATCATTTAATTTGTTGTAACTGTAAATAGCCTGTATATTTTTTTGTATTTCAAAAATTATTTTAAGACACCTAAAATCTTTTAGTGTTTTTGGAGTTCACTCAATTTTTCAAATTTGTATCTTCAAAAATTTCAGAAATTTTTCAAAATTACATTGTCATTAAGAATATCATCTTTGTATTTTTTTTAAACTTTTTAACATATTAATTAATTAATTATATAACATATTAACATTTTATTTCTACTTTTTCCTCTTTAAATGATTTTGGAATTTTAAGAAATATTGCTATTTTGTACTTTTTTATTTTTCTGAATTTTTGTATTATGTAAAATTTGAAACTTTGATTTTAATTCACGTTGGTGGTACTTTAACGAAGCATTCTAGAACAATAATGTAAAACAATTTAAAAGTAATTGGAAAAAAAAAATTTTAAAGAATAATATATAGTCGAAAAGTTTTAAGGGTTTTCTGCAATTTTTAATTTTTTAAATTTTTTGTCCACTACAGTTTTTCGATTGTTAAGGGAGTTTAAGTTTTTCGAATCCTTCAAATGCTTGCAGTTTTTAAATCTTTGAATTTTAAAGCTTTTAGAATTTAAATATTTTTAAAATTTGCAGTTTTTTTTTTTTAAATTTTATAGATATTTACTATTGTGTAGACTTTTTTGTTTTTCTTATCAAAAGCGTTAGATAAGAAAAATCTCAAAACATATATCCATCAAGTTTAAAAATATGTAATGTTTTTTTCAATTGTTGGTATTCTTATTTGAGTCCTTCAATAATAATTTGAATGTTCCAAACGTATTGAACTAGATTCGTCTTTTTGATGTTTTGAACTCTTAATTTTTTTTTTCTAAATTTTCTACACTTTCTAGCTAATTGTATGTTTTTTCAAATAATTTTTACTATTTCTGAAATTACAGATTTTTTCTATTTTGTACTTCCATGGTTGGATTTCAAATTATCTTTAGAATTTTTATATCCAAAGCATTTGTTCGTTTCTTTGAAAACTTGAATTTTAGAGTAGTCAGGTTCCCCGAATTCTTAAAATTTCTAAAGTTTCTAGTTTTTTTTTGTAAGTTTTTAGACAAATTTTGTTGGATTGTGCTGATCTGAATAGTTTGTATTCTTTGAACGCTTCAAAACGTTTTTTGTAGAATCCAAAGAATTTTTAACATTTAAAAAAATTAAATATGTCAAAGAAATTTCAACAACAATAAAAAAGAAAGTATCTAAAATCAAAATCGAAATAATTCAGATTCAATCTTTGAAAGTTTGCAAAAATGAAGAATCTGAAAATTTTAAAAACTTAAAGAATCCAAAGCATTCATGAGTTTAGTGTAACATAGTAAAGTCACAAACAGTTTTATGATATTTATGTTTCGATCCAGTTCTGTCTAGTCTTTTTCGTGTATTTTGTCCAGTTTAGCCCAAAAGCTGATGTAATTTACCTCGGTTTAGTGCAATGTGATTCTTAATAATTTGGCTGAAATTGTATTTTGGTGAGGGGCTTTGTGGCTATTTATTTTTGTTGACAATTCACGTTGACTCGTTTCAGTCAAATCAAAATTAAATTGCGTGAAAAGCGAAACCTTCTATTTTTCAACCAATTTGACACTCTAAATTATCTCATTAAAAATCTGTTTAAATTATGATGAAGTTTTCCATTCAAAACGCATTTGACGAGTTTCGATTCGTTGCAAACTGAATAACGTTCCGTTTAGATCCAGCGAACATTTATTAAACGTTTCATCATCCCTTAAATTTAATTACCGAAACCGTCATTTACCCCATCATAATCGATTTTCGGAAAGTTCCAGCTTTGGTTTACGTGACATGTAAGAATTTTACACGAAACTCAAAGAGAATTGTTTTTGTAATCGTATTAGGCAGTATTTGGAAAAATCCCAATGTCCACCGAAAAAGGTCAGAGGTGTCGACGCAAAAAATTCAAACGAGGTATGAAGCCCAGTTTGACATTTATTTATCTCTTAAACCCTTCAAACGTGTAACACGGCGATGAAAGGACGAATCGATTTGAATTGGTAATTGAAAAGAGTGGCAAGGACTATTTCAGGAACACCGACAAAATATTTAAACCAAACAATTTTCACGCTATATAATCAAACGTTATCAACGTCATCTCTGGAAAATGTCGAAGGGGCCCAACATTTGCTACATTAAATAATTACATCTTATCAGAACGGCGATATGGCGTTGGAGCACACTTTCAACTTTAATGGGTCGCTTGAATTTTGTATACACTGAATCGAGTAAATTATTAGATAAATCCGGTACCGAAGTGTTTTCGACTTCCTCAACAGCAAAAATTGAACGAACGCGTTAAAGGAAACGGAAATCTAAGTCAATAAAATGTTAAATGTTAGCACTAAATATCGTCGAAAAAAAAAAATAAACTGACACGAATTTGATATAATAGTAATTAAGTTGGAGGCGGTTTCACAGCTTGGTATTAATGGATGATAGGAAAATAGTGGATCAAATGTAACATAAAATTGCATTTAACGATTCTGGTCGATTAAATAACGTTACTTTACTGTTATAAGAGCGACGAAAATTTACCGCAGAAACAAGATTTCTCGGAATTTTTTCTTGGCAATTTTAAATTTATTGACTCGTGGTGGTGGATTTATTTATAGCCGCGGTGAATTACGTTTAAAATAGGAAGTTTGAATTTGTTCCAAATTGGTGGATGCGCGGGTGAACTCTTATTAAGCCATTGTGTTATTTTATTGTGATCGTTGCATACATTTCCTCGTATGGCTGCTATTATTTTTCGAACCATTCACAAAAAAATCGATTTACACAGATCGATAAAAATAATGACATATCGCATATGTATGTAAATGTAATTATATTTCCAACTAGTGAACGGTAATATTTATAAAATGATCATTCCTTGAATTTTTGTTTCGTTAGAAGCATATTGCGATCATACAATTCTAATTCAAACGGTTCTTGGGTATTGGTTTTAATATGAGTCAGCGTGGTCGCCCTTTGGCGATCGATTATTTTAATTAAAAAGTTAAAACCTAGCAATACAATACAGAATTTTTATTATTCATTGTTGGCTTTAGTAACGTGCCGCTGGTTAAATAACTTAAATAATCTTCAATTTCCAAACTGTAGATGTAAATATCGTAGTTTCCAAGGATGTGAAATCTCGTGAATCATCTTTGCAGCATTATAGACTAGTGCAGATGTAGGTCTAACCAAGCGAAATTGCTCGCATTTAAACATAAATTTGGAAGAAAATGTTAATATTTTATGTGAAGTAAAAGCTCTCAAGCAAAGTTCGAATTTACCATCAAATATGTCTTTGATTTCGTATTTCTACAAAATTTCGGGACTATTAAAAAAGCTTTATTGCAGAAGGGAAGTAGACGGAAAGAAAACGTGGATTTATATTTCAAACTTGAAAAGTTACAAGACGCCTTTCAATATTCTAATACAACTTTGTGTAACTGGGGAGTGGATCTTACGAAAAATTCATGTAATTTTCGCATGTGCTCCAATTTTGAGTTTCCGGATTAAAGTTGCAAATTCATATTTTGCATATAAAATATTCGGAACCATTTTTTAAAATCGTTTAGTTTTGATGAAAAGAAAAAGCGACGACAAAGGGGTGAAATAACTGGTGATTTGCGAAGAACTGGTAAATAAATCGTCTTTGTTACTGGAAACCCTTATGTTTACAAAGGATCAAAAGAAGTCGAACTTACGGGAAGTATAAAAAAATCTAAAGAATTTAGAAAGTGTGGAGAATTACAAATATAAAAAAAAAACTGTGAATGTGTGGCATGAGCAGTGTAAAAATCTAAAGAAAAATCCTAAAAATCTACGGATTTAGACACTTGAAATTTAAACCTAGAACATGTAAATTCTTCAGGAATGTATGACATTAGAAGAGTAGAACAATCAGTTAAAAAAACTTAACGATCTAAGAATCCGAGGCATCAAGAAATTCGAAATTTCGAACGCAGGTAATTCGAGACTTCAAATTATCAAGATATGAAAAAGCTTTTGTTTATATTTCACAATTGGAAATCTGGTTTAAAAAATATTTAAGATTTATATTTGTAAGAGAATTTTTTTCAGGCTGAAAAAAGATTAATTTTTAAAATTACTGTAATTTTGAACTCTTTCGAGCAAGTGTAACAATTTTTGATTCTTTTAAAAAGTTACGTTTTTTTTTTTTTAATTTTGAAGAGATTGGTACGAGTTTCATAACTCAAATTTCAAAAATTTTGGGCTACTAAGAGGGTACAATATAGTTTTATATATTCAAAGTAGTGTTCAGATTCTTCGACTTTTTTTAAATTTTAAATATTTTTGATTTTAATAAGAAATTTATAGGGTTTCTAAAAGAATTATAATATTTGTAGTTTGTATTAAACTGTGTCGGATTTTAAAACTATGATTTTAGTTTTTTAATTTTAAGTTGTCGATATCTTGATAACGCATATTAAGATTTTGATTTTTTGAAATAACCTACAGAATCTAAAAAAGCTGACTCATACGAATTATCCAAAGAATTTTAAAACAAATATTAAAGAGATTGCAGTTACATAATATAAAAGGATCTAAAAAATAGAAAAATTTTAAATAGAAGAACACTACGTCTAAAAAATAAGTTGAAAATTTTAAAATAAATAGTTTGAAAATTGTGGTGAATTCAGGTAATCTTAACAAGAATCTCTTAAATTAAAGAAAATCTATGTAATTTAACAAAATCCAAAATTAAGAAAAATAACTAAAATAATTAGAATCTTCATTTCATATAATTCTTATTCAGAAAGTAAGGTACTATATATATAAAAAATTAAAATATATATAAATAAAAAATAAAGACAAATAATTATAACATACTAAAAATATTGGAAAATTCTAATCCTATATAAAATCAATAAAAAATAATTTTAAAAATTTTTATAACAAGATGTCTAAAAGACAGTTATCTTGGTCTTAATAAACCTCCAAAGAACATTAGAGAGTAATTACTGCTGACTACATTCAGTTCATTACGAAATTGTAAAAAAAGCATATCTAACATGTGAAAGTCATATGACAAAATAATAAATAAAGTTTCAAAACTTATGATATAAAACAGAAATACGTAATAGTTATTTATCTAACAAGTTCGGAAAATTAATTTTCCCGCATGAGCACTTTGTTTGCAGTGCGGATGTGGGAAAATTAAGTTTCCGAAAGTGTTAGGTACAATGTTTTTTGTAACGAATATCGAAATAAAAAAATAAGTAACTTAGTTTTTTTTTTAATGGTGGGTTGGTAACATGATCTATCTACTGTAACTACCTACTAGATTTTGAAAATTTAAATCATCTGTCATATTTTTTTAATTATTAACAAAGAATGTTAAAATGAGTGACAGCGAAGAATGTATGAGTACCCCTCCCGAAGTACAACAAAGTGCCAAAAAGGCCGTTTCGCGTCTGCTGCCCAAGAAAAGTCGCGACCGGTATGAACACACTTATCATAAATTGATTGATTTGTGTTGTCAAAAAGTCGCGATACCAACCGTATAACACAAATATCCCTTGCCGCTAACGGAAACTAAAAACACCGGGGTGCGGGAAAACCGTTTTTCCGTGCATAGGGATTAAGCGGAAAAATTCTCTTTCCGTACAATCAATACATAAATACAATTTTACTGACTTTTTATGTAATACTTCGATTATTTAAATACTATGCGTTAAAACCAACCTAACAAATTCAGAAATCACTTTGAGCTCGGCTTAGGATATATAGACGTTGAGTTAATGGTTAGAAAACCAATGTTCACTGTTCATAACTCATCCTAATATTGCTTCACTGTGCGGCATGCGCTCAAGACAAGAAATCACTTTATTTAGTAATACTTTCTGTTTTTATCTTCTATACTTTGTTTTTATATTATTTTTCGTTTACGTTCAGAACTTTTCATTTTTATTTCGTCTTAAACTAATCGACTTTTCCCTTTTTTTTATTGAATACTCAAATTCCTCAAGCCTTCTCTCCCTCGTCGATAAACCTCGTTCTCTCATTTTTGCATTTACTTTTAATCATCTTGTTAGTTTGCTCTTACAACATCTCATTGTTTGCAATAATTTGATTACTTCGTGCTAACGAGTTATTTGAATCAAGATGCTCTAAGTGTAAGCGGATTACTTTTCTCTTTTTTATAATTACGGTCGTTTTACGATAATTTGCTGTTCGGGACGCTTCACAGTGTTTTTGTCGATCGATAATTCTAAAATGTATTAAATTCCTTAACTTCGCAATTGACAAACTTTTCTAGTTTTTGTTGTAATTAAAAATGTCTTTAAAAGCGGGTAATTTCCGCTGTTACTTTCGTAATTATCTAGGATAATTACCGTACATGCGAAGTTTTAATGCTGTTATTAAATGGTTGCATGAATATCACACCCCTGGCGTTTTTTAAAATGTATGGGTTGAAGTGCTGTAATTTTGTTATTATGGTGGTCGTTGAGCGGCTATTCGAAGGGGAATAAAGCGTAGAAGATTTTTTTGTTATTTTATTTTTCACTAGCGATTTGTTGCTATTACCAATCATATAAAATATATAATTAGGTTCATAACAACCGAAGCGTTATGATCATAATTCTCGCTTATTATTAACTTTAGTTAAACATAATTACAGCAACACAACATTAAATAAAAATGACTCAACAGTTTCAGCTTCCAGTTGTCGAAACTCAAATTCTTTTATATAATTTCTTCTCAATTTTAGAGCTCTGTTTTGCTTGAATCGAAATATTTTACAGAATATCTTCGTTCATGTAGTTTGAACTTGACATTTCACGCGAAATAAAAATGCATAATCCAGGGTTGCTATTTTTGCCATTACAGTTTTTATACATGAAAACAGATTTTTGCAAATTATAGTGAAATATAAAATATTGTGTGCACCATGGGCATTACTTGATGTTTATGCCCTCGGACTCGCAATCTGGTCGCTTTCGTAGAGGGCATAAAAATCTTCATAACGCTCTGGCACATAAATATCTATAATAATTTAATCCGCTTTTTTTTTATGCGGGGTAATAAAACTTGGTGAAAAGCATCCATTCAGAGGATCAAGAGTTTAAATAAAAATGTTAATAATTTTGTGAGTAAGAGTTTTTTCGTGAGTATTTTATATTTGTAAAAAACTTTACCCAATATTACCTTGGTAGCCCACAACCGAGATTTAATAATAAATCTAACTTGTAGCTGTGAGCGGTTAAATTCGGTTTTGAGTATAATTTATGAATTTGGAAGTGCAAAGTTGTTAGGGGATGGTTTTGTTCTATTTTGCTTGTTGCTGCTTGCCGTAACAGTTTATTTTTCTAGTTTTAAGTAGTACGTTTGAATGATGTTTAGAAAATATTCAGACTTTTCTCCTTGTTTACTTCTACTTTAATAAGTTCATATAAATTTGAACAAAAATATCATGGGACTTGTAATATAAAAGGCGCTTAACGTATATTGTGACATAATGGAGATGGATAAAGGATGAGTGGCAAAAGATAATATTAACAATTGATTGAGCTTATCATGTTTTATTTTGTATAATACAACTCGGCATTTTTCGCTTAATTTATGTGTTTAATTTGCTAAATTATTACAGCTATTAATTTTGTGTACAAAACTTCAAGTTGTTTTTTTATTGCACTATGTGAGTGTTCGCTACTAACAAGCACGAAAGGCTTTCCGGCTTGTGTTTGTTTAACTCGAGTTATGTGGTATTAGCTTTGAAAAATCACTAAAGAGAACGTTTTTGTGCAACTAATACAAAGACTTCCTCGAAACCTGGGATCAAAGTGTTTCGAAATACGTTGAGATTCCAACGATTAGAAGCACGTTCAATTTTTTTGTATTTTTTGGTGGTAAGGTCGATAGTTGGATGATTTTTTTTTAATTTATGATTATAAATAAACTGACTCGAACTTTTTAAAACTTGGGATATAATCCAAGTTACTCTTACAATTTACATTCTCCAACTCACTAAACTCAGTAAAACAGAAGTTGAAATTGTTTACATTACTTGTGACCTTTCTTAAGAGGGCTTTAGGCAATAAACTGGTGAGTTCTCTGGATGTAGATTTTGCGTGTAATTCTACCTGTTACTTTCTCTAGCATGAATTGGCGAACTTAGGTTTACTCAAGCTGAAAGTTGACTGATTTTTAAACTTTGTTTGTTTTAGTTGTATAAACTCAAAATGACTAACAATTAAGTATTTTGCAGTATGTTGGAAAATATTACTTACACGCTAGTTTTGCATCTTGTAGAGTTAAAGAAGAAAATACAAAATATGTAGGTATATAACACAACTATTTTCAAATAAAATTTTCACTTATCGTGACAGCTTCAGCTTAATGAAATTCTGCTAATTTCTTTCATATTTACTGAAAAAAAAATGCAGACTTATAAATAAAATACTTATAAAAATACTTAGATTTGCTGAAAAACATGATTGATATGTTTAAATGACATTTTGATTGTTCTTAAAGCTTTGATTTTTTGAGGCGCAACTATTTTCGTAAATAGTTTATTTTAAAAATTACTTAAAAATGTGTAATTTTAATAATTATGAAATGCATACACTTTCTTATAGAATTCTTCTGCCATAACACAGAAATGATCTTTTTTTAGATAGCTAAAGAGTTTGGAAAAATATGAATTTTTGAAGCTGACCCAAAAATGCACCAAATAGGTCTCTTTTTAATTTCTAATTGACCGAACTTTTTTGTTTTTTTGCAGATTTGGTGTATTTTTATGCAGAAACGGCAAATTTTTACGGAGTTAAAAAAATACGAATTTTTTGTTAATTTTAAAACTAGTATTTAGCTTACTAAAAAGTTCGTGAAAGACCTCAATTTTATTTTTTCGTTTTACCCATTGAAATACAGGAACGAGAAATTTTCACCCAATTAAGATAATAGAGAATCTTGTTAAAAAATGTGTGAAAAAATAGATGCGTTTTTTGCATTTTCAAAAAAATTAAATATTACATAGAACAATATTTAACTTCTAATTTTATTTTCAGTCTTATCTTTTTCTACATTGGGTAGATCGTGTAGATTCTTTATGTTCTAGTTTTCATATTTTTTTCCGAACCTCTAACATACTCAAATTTAGGATTCGATTTTCAAGTTTATATCTTGTAGTTTTCAAATTCTTTACAACTTTCGTATCAATTACAATTTTTGTGTTCTTCAGATTTTTTGTGTTCTTTGGTTTCTTTGCATCTTTGTTAGGCCTTGAATATCTTTTAAAATTTTAGTTCCAAGAAAACTTTGTCAAGGCTTTAGAATGTTTTGGATTCTTTGGATTATTTGATTTATTTAATGATTTAATTATGAATTTTTTAGATCTTTTTAATTTCATTTTTTTTTTAATCTTTCGATATGTTACAATTTTAATACTTTGAATGGTTCAGATATGTGAGCGTTAGTCACCTTTGGTTTAAGAAGTTATTTGTTTTTTCTAATAGGGAAAATAACCTGTTTAGTGACAAGTTTGTTATCAATTGGATAATTTGTATTGGTGATAATAAAACTTGAAAATAAAACGCTCTAGAGGTAAACTACTTAGTTTCTCGGCAGAAATCAAGCATTTTACCTCTAAGTATGTAATATACTTTTTTTTCATTTCCGTTGAAATGAAATTGTCTAGATCAAGATATCCGTATGGATCGCTTTAAATTCGCTTTTCTACACTTAACTTTTGTACGAGGTTTCTAATATTTTATTCAAATTTTCGAATGTTTCAGTGTTATTTTTCGTTAAAATTTAATGGAGAGCTTTTTTACCACCGACAATTTGAGTTTAATTAGAGTTTTTCCAGTCAGTGTAGTATACTTTACTCAAAGTTTAATTAACAGCATTTATGTTGCCTATGGTTTCCCTTGGGCGCACAAGACCTATAACCGGCTCTGCTTCACCCTTGCTTCTTTGTGACGTATTGTTTACACAGTTTCACCCAAATGCAGTTCTTGCATGTATAATGTATGATCAATATTATCACTTCCGGCTGACGGCAGTTCGGGGAAAATTATAACTACCTGTTACATAAAAATCAAAACATTAAAGTTAATATTTCAAGATACTTTTAAAATTCTTTAATGAACACGAAGCGTTTGAATAATTGAGAAGGGGCTGTTTCTAGAGTAAATCCGCTTTAAATATTTGATATTACTCTTCAGTAAGAAATTGTCATGTTTCTTAAATTACCAACGAACCAGGCTTGTGTGCAATGTCGTTGCTCGCAAAACCACAGTCTTCCTATTTTGGTTAAATTTTCCGATAACGAGTATTAAAACCATGAAGCTAGGATCTGTGCGTGCTAAAACCATGATTAATTCACCTTCCTTGTAAATGCAAAACAAAATATCGATCTTATTGTCGATTTCTCGATATCGAAGCAACCTCAATGGAGGACGTATCGAAACAAAACTCTAAGTAGCATTCCGACAATTATTTAATTTATTTAATTCGAAAATTCCACTGATGTAAGTTGCGCTACTACCGCGAATACCTCATATCTCACAAATCCTTGTCACGGTTATCTAACCAATGAGAAAATCGCAGATAGCTGAAACAATCTACACGAAATTTGGTAATTAACAGCGATGATAGGCAGATTTTCCGATAGAATCATCCCCTTCATGACGTGTAAGGGTTAAATGGTCAAGGTCGCCGACAAAAATACTCGGACAGCTTTTTGGGTTTGCTGAAGCGAGCTTTTTTGCGCAAACACGATGTTTACTTTGTTGCTAAACTCTTTCAGTGTGTTAATCATTAATTATCACAGTCGGTAGTACATATTTGTACGGAATAATTGAATGTGTTTATAATTCATTACGAATATTTGACATAGGGATGCTGAGGGTGTGGTCGTTGGGGGCAACGTACTCGGCGTCCAGACGCAACCTCGTGCAGGTACTCGGCGTCGTTTGTGACCTCACGTACATGTTGATTCTCTTTTATGTCTCGACGATGTTCATATACATATTGCATAAGCAATATAGCAGATTGACTCCTCGTGCGTAAACTATGACATTTTTCTTATCTTATAAGCATTACAGTTTTTATGACGTTTTATCCATTATTAAAAAGTTATGTTTTTGTTTGTTTAAGTCGTACCGTGCTCATGCATTTTTATTACTTTTTCAACCGCGATATAAAATCAGGCGACGTTGTTTTGATAGGAAAATGCAACTATGTTTTTTCACAGCTTAGGGTCTTATAATTCAGCGATATAAGCAACAAGTACATAATTTTAAAGTTATCACACTTGAAAGTTGATTGAATTTAGAGTATGCGATATGTCCTTCGTTGACAACACTGATCCAAAGAGCCCCCTAAGCCTGTGGCTGCAACGTTGTTGCAACAAACTCCATGCATCTCATTGAAATCTAAAAAAAAATATATCAAAGCTTGAAATTTATGTGCGATTTTATTGCGCTATTAACGTACTCCTACGCGTGTATAAATACACAGATAATAATTAAACAGTCAAAAGTGTTGAACTTGTAAAACACTTCAGCGAAGTAGTTACAACTAGCCATAAAATAAAATCGACACGCGAATTGATTCGAATTTGAGTTGAATACCGTCGTTAAAGTTTCAGTGATTTTCTTTAATACTTTACAATGGGAAAATGTGGTTCAGGGAGTTCCTCCATACGAGAGTGTAAAAGGGTTTAAATCCGATTAGGTGTCGGCGTTTCTGTGAATAGATTATTCATTTTAAATCGTTAAGGTCTGTCGGAGAAAACTATATTTGAGACGAATTTAAGGTTCTTTCTTGCTACTGCTTTTGACAACAATAGAACAACATGCAAAGGTCGTTTCATTTCTGGTTGTGAATGTCAGTATTGAAACTGTGTAATGTGATTGAATTGTCGAAATACAAGTAAGTACGTACTTGTTATTGTAAACTTGCATTTAAAGTTTGCTGTGTTTGATACTGCACTAACAAACTAAGTTATTTGAAATCTTAACTTAAAATAAATATTGTTTTTTTTTAATAATTAAAATTAAAAATTCTAAATTTCCAAAATTCTAATTTTAGTTCTCTATACAAAAAGGAAAAAAAACAAAGTTGTAAAAAATTGCAAATTGGACACGAGTTCATCTACATTTTAATAATTAATTTTAATAAATCTTTAGATTTTTGTTTTTTTTTAATTTGTTGAATTCTTTTTATCTTTTGAACCTTTTTAGTTGCTTTAGATTCTTTGTTAATTTTAAGATTGTTTGATTTAGGTCTGTGTAAAATGTGGAAGATTTATAAACAAGTTTTTTTTTCGAGCAAAAAATATGTAATAAATTTTCATATATTGCGCTTAATACGTTAATATGTTGAGAAACATATTGCAAAATAAAGAAATTTATAATTGCAAAATAAAATCATGTAAATTAAATATATGGAAGAGAATTTTTAAATGGTTTAAATATTTTTGGGTTACTGTTTAATTATTTATATATCATCTTTAGATCTGTTGTATTTTTTTACTTTTTAAATTCTTTGGACTGTATACATAGAAAAGAAAAGAAAAATCTAAAGTATATATATAAGATTTTTCTGACTTTTCTGTTTTTTGGAGAATTTAAATTCTCTAGAATTTCTGGAATTTAACTGATTTCTTGAATTTCTTGAATCTTTTAGAATTCTTTGGATAGTAGTATTTTTTTTTTAAATTTTCTTGTTTTTTTTTAAAAATTTTTTAAAATTCCCTCTATCTTTTAGATTTCTTTGGATAGTAGTATTTTTATATTCTTTGAATTTTTAGTGTTTTTTTTAATTTTTTTTTTTGAATAAATACTTTTGTAAGTATTCTTGTGCTCGTACTATTTATTATTTGTATTTTTTTAGATTATTTGGATTCTCTAGATCATAAGCACAATCTGGATTCTACACATTTATGTATATTTTTTAAATGCTGAGGTTTGTATATTCTTTTGGATTTTCTCAAGTTATTTGGAACAGTTTCTCTTTATCACTTGGATCCTATTTATATATCGGATATTTTATAGTACATGGGTTTAGTGGAGTATGTTTTTTTTTTATCCTTCGATAATATAACGATATTTTTTTTGATGTCATCTCAGTTCTCAAAATCTTAGTTTTTTGCTATTCTTTAAGTTTTTATTTTTTTTTAATTGTTATATTTTTAGATTTTTTTTTTACTCTTATCTTCTAGAATCTTGCAGATTTTGTAGTATTTTTTTATCACTTAGATCCGGTTTATATTTTGAGTAGATTAAAATCTTTCTTTTCTTTAAATTCTCTGAATTTTTTGGCTATAATATTTTCAATGTTTTATAGTTTTTTTTTTACATGCTTTGGTTGTTTTTTATTTTTTCTATCTAAAGTTTTTGAATTTATAGTTTTAAAAATTTTTGAAATTGAATCAATCGTTTGAAACTTTTAGATATAGTTCCGTATAGTATCTACACTGTCTAGATTCTTTTGAGTTCTCAATTTTTTTAGGCCGTTTAAATTTATTCTGTGCGTTCTAGAAATATTTTGGATAGTATGATTTTTTTACTTGTTTTTTAATTTTTCAAATTTTTTGTACATTTCTTTTATTTTTTGAACTTTTTATTGTATTCTGTATACTTTTTAATCGTTTTATTTTGTTGATCCTACATTTAGAAGAAGTAGGAAGAAGAACTTTATTTTTTTCTATTTTTTTTTTAAATTTTCTATGATTTTTAATTTCTCTAGTCTCGCAATTTTATTTTTATAGGTACTTTTAGTTCGCAAATGTTTTTAGTTACTTTTTACATGCATTTAGCCCGTTGTCGGCATTTTTTTATTTTTGGGAATTGTTTGTTTTCTTTATTTATGTGATGTACGCAAATAAGGAAAATAATAAATTTAAGCATCTTTCAAAGCAAGCAAAATTCTTTGTTTTGACAAAAAGTAACATTTTTTTGTTGTGACCTAGAAGTGCCGGATTGTAATTATTATTTCTTAGTAAAACACACAAAACATAAAATTCGTAATTTTCGATTTTGCTTCATATTGCTTTGAGTTTCCTCTAGATTATACAAGCAAATAAAAGCACGATTATAACGTAGACAGCATTAATGGAAATTCTAAAAAGCTCTCACAATTTTTGTTATAACTTTTTAGACGTTTTGATTTAAATATTTTATCGACTCTTTTATGAGAATTTAATACTGAGAAACATCAGAATAGAAGAAAAAAGTATCTAAACAGGCCTTCGAATTCGAAAACTGTTGTGTTGGGAGCTTTGCGGGTTATGTAATAGTATATTAATATACAAGTTTGAGAAAGCATTGATTCCAGTGCTGGAAGAGCTTTCTGAACGCGTGTTTTATTCTATTTTTTCTATTTTGCACCTCTTAATTTCTGTTTATATAAAAGAAATAAAATTTTGAAATTTAGGGAATTTTGTCAAGGTTGGATACAATGATTTAATATTATTTATTTTATAACAATTGAGGTTAAGTTATTAAACACATTACGACCATGCCGCCAACGCGACAAAACTGATATACACCAGCCGTAGTAAAGCATCCAAATTCTCAGTAACGAACCCAAACGGGTGCTTTACTGGCTCTAGTAACGACGCGAAATAGAAAAAGCTTTTTGCCAGTTTAAGTTTAAATATTAATTGATATGTTGATATCACACGTTCTTGTGACATTTTTGGTTAAACTTTTAACATTTTTGTTATTATAGTGAGGAACAATAACAGTGATTACGGTTGAATTTTATGTCATCAACATTTTATGATCGCACATAAATTGTTACAGTTTGGTTTTCTTTATAATATGCTCGAGTTTAGGAAAAAACTTAATTGGTTTTAAATATCGAATGCAAATTGCGTTTAACTTTATCCCAAAGTCAACACATTGCTAATCAATATGTAAGAAACTTTAGTTGCGCACTGATTGGAGATCACGAGCCATATTGGAACTCTAAGACTATTTTGCATAACAAAATTGCTTTTAGCCACAATTAGACAGTGTAGTTTTGTTAAAATACACAGCTCTTTACGAATCGCGATGCTTCTAGCGAAGTAATTTAAACCTACTGTTTTTTTTTTTGTCAAGTAGGAAAACAACGATATCCTTTTAATACGTTTTCTGAAGTTGAAACTGTTTCTTTTGAACAATAATAGAATTAGAATTAGCTCTGAACATTTAGTTAAGACTTCGGCAAATATTGATCTCTAGAGATAATTTTTATTGTGAGCATTAGCGACTGCAAAATCGGTTTATTCTAGGGGGTACAAGGAAAACAATTTATTTTTGTTCCTCGAAACGAGACACTTACGACACTTTGACAACATTTCTGTAATTCCACGTTCCCTTTATGTTCCGATATCTCGTTTTCTTTCCTGAGTAAAATGGTATTGTGTGACTGAAAGAACTTCGAACAAATACGATTTGGACAATTTAACTTAAAATATAGCAATTTTAAAACAGTAATGGCTATATTTGACAATGACTGATGATCCCATTATAACTACAATTACAGTAATCGGGTTAGGTAATTTCAATTAATTTTTTTACGACGAGAGTATCGATCGCACTTTATTATTTTGAAAGATGGTCGTTTTTAAGGTGAATAACTAATTACGTTTTTTTGTTAGCGGCAGCGTACTTTCGGTCTTGTTTCCTTTCGTTTTGTTTCGAAAAAATAAAAGTTTCAGCTTTTAAAGGGTACAACGAAACAAAGACTTGTTGCTTGCACCTCATAATAAAATTTTAATTGTACCGAAGTTGTGTTCCAGGGGGTTTTCTGGAAATCACCCCGTTGCTAAAGTTACTCTTAATTAGTGGCTGTTAATTTAGGTCATTTTTATAACAGAAAACTAGTAATAATTTTAGCTGATCCGGGTAATTTTCTCGGATTAACGTATTACCGAATTTTCCGTTGCTTTGGAAGGAGATTTATGAGAACTGTGCAAGATTTACTTCTCCTTTCGTGTTTCCTAAAATTGCATTATCATAATCTCAGAAGATAATCAAGATTTTCTTTTTCAGATCAGCGTTGGATACAGTAACGAATACAAAAGTCGCGATTAAGAAAATTTCACCTTTCGAACATCAAACTTATTGCCAGAGGACACTCAGAGAAATTAAAATACTCACAAGGTTCAAACACGAAAACGTGAGTATATTGCTCAATAACACAATTTGTTGTATGTGGATAATTTGAAGCAGGTGCATGTCATTTTCTAGAGTAACATAAAAAACACATTCGTCATTTTCACCGACAATTTTATTTTTTTTATTTTGATTATTCTCTCACTTTTATTGTCGCATTTGGGAAGTCATAAAAAACGTTTTTCGTCTCACAAATATGTCAAACTTTCAGGGCGCTTTGTGAAATTGAAATTTTCTTGTGTTGTTTTTTACGTATTTTCAATATTCAAGAGACGGGTAAGTTTGTGTATTAGACCGAAATCGAAAGCTTTTTGTCAGAGTTCTCGGAATTTTCAAGTAGTTTGTTAATGAATAATTATCAGAACAAGGTGGAGAAGCTCATTGTTTATTAACGAATTCTTCGCTAACAAATTTGAGCACATTCAGCAACTTATTTACTTCTGTCAGCAAGAGTAAGTTAAAAGCTCTTGATTTATTAACAAGTGGAAGCTATATACTCTTACTTTTTTAAATAAACTTACGCAAAAAATCTTACTGCTGGAAAATAATTTGTGGAAGTGGAAGATAAAGCTTTGTTCTTTATAAAAAATAAACCAAGGAAATGTCTGCCGGGACCAGTTTTGTGTGATTCTTGCGGCCTTTGAAATTCGGATCACGCAATAATTTCTGCAGCGCACATTAGATGGTCAACAAAATTCGTGCTTGGGGTAGGCTTCGATTCATGGTAGTTTCTTATTTTATTTTCCACGAGGAGCAAAGAAAACTCTCAGTCTACACTTTGAATTTTAACGAAATTTAATTTGTAAGAGAAATCGTTTGAAAGGTCAATACTTCTTGAACCAATTTTCGCATAAAATTGGAAGTTTCTCATGCCTTTTTTTTTCAACAAAGTACTAAGAACAGAATTTCAAGAATTGTGTCTGGAGAAATTGTTTCTGAAAGAAGTGTTTTTGATATTTTAAGGATTCACGTTAAAGTAGAAGGAAGTAGAAAAACATACAAAAAACTAATTATAATTAACAAAGGCAAAAGCGAAAGTTGGGATACTTTTAGGTTTTTAATTATAATTATTAATTTCAAGCTTGAACATTAAAACTTTAGGAACAAATAGAATTATTGATGATTTAAGCTTTTAAGATTTGAAATAAATTGATAAACTGAAGAAACATCTGCTTTTGGAATAAATTAAATATTTTATTTGTTAGGCGCATCCACCATTTTCGCATTTAAAAATCCGTATTTTTTTTTAAATTTGGGAAAAATGTTTTGATGCAATTAAATAAAATCTACAATAAAGTTGATATTATAAATTTGCAGTTTTTATCAACAAGAAATTAGAAAGCTTTTTCAAAAGCAACTCATTTGGCGCATCCACCATTTTTATATCAAGTTTAATAATTTGTATTTGTGAGCGCTTGGAAAGTTCCCCTTTTTTTCTTAACATGTAAATAAAAAATATTTTAAGAAATTGCTGTATTAGAATATTTAGTGTTCCCATGTTATTTAATTTCCTTAACTTTGGATTCTTAATCTACAATTTTTGGATTTCTTTTTTTTTTGTTGTTTTTGAATATGTAAAATAGTTGAGCTTCTAAAA
The DNA here is from genome assembly GCA_030157275.1 of Cynaeus angustus. Taxonomy (NCBI): domain Eukaryota; kingdom Metazoa; phylum Arthropoda; class Insecta; order Coleoptera; family Tenebrionidae; genus Cynaeus; species Cynaeus angustus. The sequence continues at coordinate 18,633,056 of CM058062.1, forward strand.
TCTTTTGGACTTTTTTGCATCCATTTAAAGCTTTCCACTTTTTACTTTCTTAGAAATATCCAAGCTTTTATACTCTCTAAATCTTCCACAAAATTAAATAAATAATAAATTTATAATAATTTTGTAAAAATATTGGATTTGAATTCCAAATAAAATTTCTAATTATTGCTTGAATTTCATAAAACGCGACTATTTTCTTGAACATCTCATTTGCCAAAATAACTAATAAAATATTTTTTTTTAAGAATTTTGAAGTGTTTTTTTTTAAATACAAAATTTAATGTACATAGATTATTTTTTTAATATTTTAAATTAAACACTTTTAAATTTAATTAAAAAATTACCACATTTTATTAAACTGAAGTTTTTAGGAAAGATCAAATTTTATTTCAAAATAATTTTAGTTTCATCGTTTTTGTGTGACGAACTTAAAAAAGTTGTCTCGTAAATTTAAAAAAAATATAGCCTGTTTGTAGTAAGTTGTAGCCATTTACAAGTTAATATTCATATTTCAACAAATAAAAGTTTTTGATGGCAGTATTTTTTTTTGGAAAATTAAAAAGGGAATGTTTTTTTTGGTTTTATGGATGATGGTAGACGTAAGAAAATTTCAAGAAAATTGTCGCATTTGTATTAGTTAGCAAAATTAGCAATTTTTTCTGGAATAGCAACTTTGATGCAGTGAACATTTTCTTAATTTTAGAGTACCAATAATTTTTTTGGCAAATTTAAAAACCTGTATTTTTTCTATTTTATGGGTACTTGGAAAACATTTTGTTTAAATTTGATTTCATAATATTCTGATCCACTACACATTCGGTCGTGTTTTGTGAAATTGAAATTTGGAATCGTTTCAAATTAAGGGGTAAATACTCCAATCTAGATATTTTGTTAATACCTCAGTTGATGCTTTACACAATAAATCTATTAAAAATTATAAATAAATTTCGTAAATATTGTTTCCGAAGGACACTAAATAAATTTCTGGTTATATGTCAGTGTCTTAATTTAATAGACAAGTTAAATATTTAACACTTTGGTAATGCATTTATTAATGTAATTTTTTTTTATTTTGTTTGTAAAAACATTTGTGAAATTTATATCCTAAAATATTTATTGCTACATCAAATATTGACCACAACTTGATGAATATTTATTATCACGAGGAACAGTTCGCTTTTCGAAGTCTATTTGTACAAATTTTGTATCGATCTCTAATTAACAAATATTTCGATATAGTGCCTTCAAATTGAATGCAATTGTTAGGGTATTCAAACGTGTTGTTTTACCCGTTAAACATGCACATGTTTTTGATTTCGAACAATTTAATAAACATCGGAGTCCTGAAATTGTGTTATTGTTACATAGAAACTGCAGTGACGAATTTTCCATCTGAAATTTTCATCATTAGCGTAGCTTATGATGGTAATTTTAGTTCTGACGCAATTTAACCCCGAAACTTTCTAAATTAATTTTGATGGATTTTCTTTTTCATAGAATCTTTGTAATTTAGCATCTCCTACAGAATTTAAAGGAAGTTATTATGTTAAGTTTTGGCGACGAAATAAGGGCATCAAATTTTAGCTTTGGCCTGAAGTTTTTGTCACATTCAACTGATGAAAATTAGTTTGAGGAAATCAGCGGGAAACTGAAATCAATTATTTTGCACAAGGCGTTTATGATACAAATCTTGTTAAATAAGGATAAACCACGCTCCGAGTACAAGTTGTGTTGAGAGTTTATTTTTTATCTTCAGATTGTGGAAATGAAAATGTTATTAATAGTTGCGTAAGACAAAATATTCAAAATAAAATCTCTTTTGTATTGTTGATTGTTATGCTATGTTTAATGTGTTTGTATAATATCGTCTAATAATGTTTTGACTGCATTAAACATTTCGTAAAATATTCAAATTCAGAATTCAGAGTGTAGCGATGCAGTTAACTCGAGGCAGCTTTGAAAATACTGTATTACCTTTCATAAAAAAACCTACAGACAGTTTAAAACACAGACGAAATAACTTGAGAAATTCACCTTTTCTCATTTAATTATTTTACTTTTTTTACGAGAAAATTAATGAAAGAGCTGATTTCATCGATTAGGCGAGACGTCTCGCTAAGAATGAAATAAATATAACTGCAGAGCGCAGTACGAGATTAAAATTGCCAAGGTTTTCCTGAATTCGAGTCTTCAATTTGTGTAGAATTATTTAAGGTTTGAATATCTGATTAAATTATTGTTGTTTTCTTCAACATCGGACATAATGATTCAAAATTTATTAATTTTGCAGATAAAGACTTTATAACAAAAAGAAAAAAACTATTTCTATAAACACACAAATTTCCATATTTTTCGTCTCTCTCAAATGAAAAATAGCATTTCCCTCTTTTGAGTTTCTAAATTTATTAGTTGCTGAGTTAAAAAGAAGATAAATTTATTTCACTTTAGTGTGAACAAATTCCTAAACAAATACGTTTGTTTTTATCCAAGTTGTACGTAAAATTTTTAGACAGGGAAAATTTTATTTAAAAGAAACGTAGTTTTTATGAAAAGGACCAGTTAAGCTACCAAAATATAACATCCAAAAGACTAACTTACAAGATAAGTTTTACCTCTGGCAGTCACCGTGAAGTGGGCGAAGGACATCTTTTAAACAATGATTACTTATTAATTTTGGTTTTATTACTTTTGATCAAATCAATGAATTAATATGACTATAGGAACGACGTATTAAAACAGTTCATTTAATTAATGTATGCCAAATTTATTAAACATAACAAATAAACGTGTCAATATTCAGAACTATCAAAAAGTTAACCTCCATTTTCCTGTATAAGTTCTTCATTTTTTCATTTTCTACAAAAATGAGTTTTCTTCGAGTAATCCAAGTTTATCCGTAAATTAAAGTGAAATGAAACAAATTTTTTACTTGTTAAGCCAACCCGCATGAAAATAATTGCGACTCTCTCTTAAGTTTGGAAACTTAACACTGTCGGTCACTTAACTGAAGCGTGCAACTATTCAAACCGTTATCACTGCATTTGTGTTGTTTAGCGCCACAACTAAAACAATTAATCTGCAGTTAAACGTAGGCCTTTTATGTGAGAACAATGGATTTTCACATCAAGCTGATAACGTTAGTGAAATTAGGCAGCAAGTTTAATCACATCCTCTGTATTTATGTCACATATTTGTGTTTGTTCTCTGGCATTAAACGCAGTCTAATAATGAAATAGAGGCTTAAACAAGCCATCGCGTCCAAAATCACCGAGATTACAGGTGTAATCTCATTAGAAAACACACCGTTGCTTTTTGTATGTGTTTATCTTTTCGTTGGAACTAAATTTGGGATTTTCGTTGCAGATTATCGACATAAGGGACATTTTAAGGGCAGTCACGATAGATCAAATGAGGGATGTATACATAGTACAGTGTTTAATGGAAACAGACCTTTATAAACTTCTTAAAACACAGGTAAGATTTTTTTTCTTCATAAATAAACAACTTTTTTACAAAAAGTTAAATCTTCCGATTACATATTAGAATCAAAACCAAAGTTTTATTATTGTTCTTAAATAATTATTAGTACGTCGAATGAACACGTTAATTGATTAATATTTTTATGAGAGTTGCGTCAAGTATCTCCTGTGGCGCCGTACATTAGCGTAAATTGAAAATAAACAATAAATATTGGACGAGGGTTGAGTAAATTTACCCGAGACATCAAATATGATCGACTCATCGGGAACGGGGTATGATAGTAAAACTACATTAATTACACGTGATGGTGGTCATGAATTTCCTTCCAAACGGGTTTCGAGCAGTGATTTACCGACCCACATCAGTTGAAGTTTTCCCGTCAATTTTGCGATTTTCCGACGCGTTTCGAAATTCGTAAAAGTGCAGGACGATCACAGGAGTCCAAAAGTATTACAATTATGGTTAGTTGTTAATATCTACAGTATCTTAAATATTTTTATAGTAAATTGTGTTCTTTCAACGAGTTGTGGCGTATTTTACGAGATTGTGCAGTTTCCATACAGTGACTGACGCAAAAACGCGAAATATATTTCATTTGCTTCGTTGCTTTGCTTTTGCTATTTTACAGCTGCACAATGGAAATAAGAGAAAGAAGACGGGCAGGATGGATTGAAAAATTTGCATATTTAGAGAAGTTTGTTGATGCGGGAACAGATTATATTGCTTAAGATGGAAAGAAAAGATGTAGTTAATGGTAAGAAACAAGACAAAGAAAAGTGTAAAATACAAAGCAACAAGCAAAAGCAAAATTCCCAAGGACAAAACCAAAATGCTACACGTAAAAGCTTCCAGCAACTTGAATATATGTAAAGCAATGCAGAATATGGACAAAAAAGTGAAGAATATCAAAATACAATAGGGGTAAAGGAAGACGAACTGAAACCGATACCAAAAGAAGAGATAAACGACGCAATAGCTAAAGTAAGAACGTGAAAAGCGTGTGGTGAGGTTAAGATAAATCCTGAACCAAAAGAACGCTTGGAAGATAAGGAGGTGGAATATTTTCACACACAAAGAAAATGTCTAAAGACTGGAAAACAAGCCTGATTGATAATACTAATTTATAAAGAAAGAAGAACTATTGAGACAAAGACGTGGAAGCAATCTTTGGAAAAAATAGGAACACAACAGATATTATCTTCATACAAAAAATAATAACAAAAAAATCTCTTGAACAGTAGCAGAAGAGCCTTAAAAGCAGTAGTTTCCAAGGGAATTCAAGACGGAGAAACTATTTCTTTAGAATTTCTATAAAAAGGACTCTATTGTAGTTCTCTATACAATTTGTCGGACTTTTCATCTTTCACATGGGAATTTTTTTGTGAATTTTTTCTAACCAATTGCCCTGCAGTTTGCAAGGAAATTCAAACTGGAGAATTTTTTCCTATTGGATTTTCTTTCGTTGAGTTAGAGAAACAATTTTTATCGCGAGAGTGAGAGTGAGAGGAGTACAAAAAAAATAGAAGAAACAGTAAAGAAAACTGAAAGAGAAAAATGAACAGGAATTAGATGTCTACGAACAGGGCAATTAACATAATACAAAAAAAGAAAGTAATAACAAAGAAGAGAAAAAAGACTAAAAAAACACAAACTGGTTAAACAATAAAATTGGATATTTTGTGAATACTTTCAATAGAAGACCACCGTAACTTGAAATAACCTAAAACCAGGAAAACGGCATTTTAGTTTTTCATTTGGTAAAAACGTCAAATCAACTTACACACTACAGCCGCAAAAACTAAAACATTTTTTTTTATTATGCGGTCTTGCATTACGAATTCATTATCTACTGAGGAATTTGGAAAGTAAAGTGAAGAAACTACCACAAAATTTATGGGAGAATGAGAAGTAAGAGGAGTAGCACGATTGATTAAAGCAGAACATCGTATCCTAATGACGGAGTTTTACAGTATGCTGTAAGCTCAAGGGCAAAAACGAATTAGAAAGATACAAAAGACAGGCCATATAGACGAGAGTTGACGTATGCGATAACACTGGTCAACAAAAAAATCTAGCATCTAGCATATAGAATTGGTTTTTGATGTGCACTACACTTATTGTTGATTCCAATAAGTCTTACTGGTTTTTCTCCAATCACAAACTCATAATTTGGTGAGTTCAGCTCAGGTCAAATTAAATTTCTTTTTCTACAAATATATCAGTTCTCTTTTTGGTTCTGAAATGATTCATTTTGTAACGAAATTTTGTATGTTATATTCGTGCGTTCCGAAAACCAAAATTTATTTTTAGGAGTAGAAAGTAATCTTTTGTGTTGAATCCAGACACTTATAGCCGAGGCAACGCAATCTGTATTATGAAATACAAAAAGCGATTCTACTGCAAGTAATGTATACTATTTTTTCTTCTAGCGTTAAATGCTTTTTCCATACCAAAAGTTGTAGTATTGATTTTAATGAAACCGAATATTAGTTCTCTTTTTAGTGTCACTATTAAATGTGTTGCATTTGCCGTTTGTTTGTGGTTGGTTATAGATTTTTCTATGTATGTAACTACTTCAGCAACAGTGGCAGAATATTGCGCCCAGAGAGACGAACTCTCCATTTTTACTGCCTAATGCATAAAATACGCCAACATAAAGTTGAGTAATAATTCACTGTGTTTTCTTTTTCAGTCCAAGCGACGAACTTATTATAGAGGCATTCATAAATTTTTTTGTGATTTCGTTGGAATTAAATTTTGCATTGACGAATAAGTTATTTGGGCGAATTCTGGTGGTATACATTGTGTTTCGTCACACATTTTTAAGTAGCTGATCACCTTTATGCCTTTGTGCTTGAAATAATCGGCAATAATAAAACACTGACGAATTGAAGTGTCAAACATGCAGTAGTGGCGGTGTGGCAAAATTAGGTACTAACGTTATTGTACTAGTAATATAATGTGAACATTTTGTTACCCTTTAAACATATAATTTGAATAATTTAGGATATATAAAATATATAAAACTATTTTTTTTTTCATAAGCTTCTTCACATTTATATTACACTTATTTCTGCTAATAATCTACTAACTATACTTTTTCTAATAATTTCGTGTGTTAACCAGTTATTTAGCCTTAAGAACAAACTATGATTGTTTTATTTTTCTTTCCTTTCCAAGTTTTTATTTTTAAGACAATAATAGTCAAATATATTGCAAAATCGATGTTGGGCTGAGCAATCAATTACTGGTTAATTATCCAAAAATGGAATTACAGTAGAATGAGATGATGTGGCACCAACACCAACAATTCAAGATAATTAAAAAAAGTGCAGAAGAATATATGAAAGGCAGAAAAAGTACCGAAAGAGACAGATAGACAACAGAAGGAGGACAAATGACTAAGCAGGAAAATTCTGGAAAGGAATGAAAAGAGATCGGAAAAATTGGAACAAGATAACAGAAAAACTACCCAGAAATGAAGAGAACAAATAAATCCTGGATTGTGACGTGACCGACCGTGTAAAGATCTAAAATTGAAGGAAAAAGAGAGAGAATTTCCGAATGAGGACAAACGGAAGTCATTGATGGAGAAAATTCGGAAACAACAAAAAGAAGAGAAAAAGTAAAGCGATAAAAAATAGCACGTGTTTTTTCAATTAGTTAAGCAGAAATATTCAAGAATTATATTCGGGGCAAGCTTGCTGTGATTTTTTTTCGAAATCAATTGATTGACTCCTGATGTGTTGCTATGGTAACAGAACTAACTGCTGCTCTTAAGCGGAATTAAAATAATTTTAGTGCGTTGATTTTTTATCCTGTTATCTTCTGCTTTATCCTCAGAATGTCCGTGGACAAGTTTCGTTGTTTAAATATAAGTGTACATTACGATAATTGGTATGTTTTCTTACAGTTTCGGTAATGTTGCAGCAACCGATGGATTATGATGTTAAAATTCTATTTGCTGCTTTTAACAACATTCAACCAAAACCTCTAAAGAGCACAATTTTGTAGAATAAACCATTTTAGAAAACGCTGCTAAAGTACCATTATAATAGCGCGAGGTCGTTAAGCCGGCTTTATCTAGTAAATACCATATTATACCGTCAAAATAAACTTTATTCTCCCAGACTCCATGTAAACCCGGTTAGTTTACGCTGCAATTTATTGATAAAGTTTCTTTGATTTAACGAAATATGCAATTTAACATGTATAAAACACTTTTTTTTTCAGAGACTGAGTAACGACCACATATGTTACTTCCTATACCAAATCCTGCGAGGGTTGAAATATATACACTCGGCGAATGTACTTCATAGGGATTTAAAACCTAGCAACCTTCTCTTAAACACAACCTGCGATCTTAAAGTAAGTTGAAAGAAATTTTATATTTAGATACATTGTGAGAGGTGAAATAAAGTTTTTAATGACATGAAAATGACGACCCCACCTGTAATGGATACACCGTTAAATATTTTATATTTTTTCTAACCAGTTTTTTGACAATTGTGATATATTCGAGTAAGAAAAACCGCCCTAGATCGTGAATATAAATTCTAATTCTAATTCTGGAGGTATCTTTTATATGCACTGGAGCTATAGTTTTTTTAAGGAAACACAAAGGGGCTGTCAACTCCCAAAAAATGAACAAGGAGTATTAAGCGTTAAATGAAATTTCTAACAGTCTCGTGAGGTGTCGTACTTACTAAACAACTTCAGTCTTCCAAAATTGATTAATTAGTTCTCCAGAGACGGAAACTGTACAAATCACTTTACTATGTGCTTTAATATAATTTGATTAAAAGGAACACGATTTTTACCCATCAAACAAGTGGTTTGTGGCCTGCGTAAATTTGCCCACTCTATTATCGCACAATTAAAACACACAGCAATTGATTAACATGTGAAATGTTCAGCAGAATGTTACGTATGAATAAGCATGTAGATTCTAACCGCTGTACACCAGAGACTTGTTTCAAATCAAACTGGGTGGCCGGCCATTGTTGAAACCAATTAATTTGGTTAATTAACGTTTTATTTGAGATAACAAAAATTATGGCGTAATTTATTAAATTAAAAGTAAGTAAGGTTAAGAGCAATGCTGATTTTTTCCACAACGATTTTTACTGTTTTTGATTCAAAGGTATTTTAGTTGTAACCTTTACGAAAATAGCCGTTAACTACATTTACAAAAAAACCTTCAATTATAGTACAAAGGCACAGCGCTCTATTTATTGATTTCAGTTCTATTTTAATGTTCAACAAAATACCTTAGACACAATGTGTAAAGCGATTATGGTCTTGCGTCGCTCAAAATTATCCTTTTTTTTCCAAGAGAAGAGTTTAAATAAACAAGAACGAACTTTTATACATGTTCAGTTGCTTTTCGCTCTGGGCTACTTTTTAATTCAATTGAAAGTGTGTTTGTCGCTTTTAGATAAGTTAATTCTCAGTTGTGACAAAAATGTAAACAGTAAAATAATATTTAATTACGTTTCCGCCGACATTTACGTCCGGAATTAAAGGAATTACAGAAAAGAAAACAAAATTATGTTAACGTTGCTGTTTGGAACAGATGTTAAAAGATTTTGAAGATATATAAGGTCACATTTTTTTTAATAAATCATAACTGCAAAAATCTTTGGTTTTAAAAATTGATAGCATTGATAACAATTGCTCGGCTACCGTTGTTATTTTGTAAAAGTTTTTCTGTGCCGTTCTATTCTTCGTTTTACGTTTAGCACCCTGAAAAGTGCGCGTGCGCAAACTGGCAGCGTTTTGGTCCAAGTGGCTCACATTGTTGCCAGGTTGTTTAAACATCAAAACTAAAGTTTTAAGATTAGATATGGACAAAGATTGTAAAATGAGCTTTAAAAAAAACAGTTATTTAGAAAAAAAATTCTAACGTATGTCGTTGACTTCAATTCAATCAATTAAACATAACTAATTGTGTTCTTAACTTCGAAATTTCCCACTTTATTTACAGACTTTAAGACTTTAAGACTTAAAAAATAAGTCAAATTTAATTTTTTTAAAAATGTTTATTATATACTATGTACAAAACATGTTGAAAAGTGCTATTACTGTCACTGTCACTTCCAATAGAGTTAAAATAAACTTCTAAAAGATACCAAATGTTTGGCTAAGCCAGCTTCTTTAAAAAGAAAAAAACTTAATACTATAAATGAAATCAAATTTTCGTCTTAATCTGTCGCTTTAACCATTGTTGTCACATGGTTTAATCAAAACAAAACAAAGGCGATCAAAATGAGAATGTTGGAATTTGTTGTTTGATTATTGTGTTTGGTTTTGGTATCAAACAAATATTGAATTCAGGCAACCTACCATGCAGTAAGTCCTGTTGTCAAATTCAAACTATTTGGCAACAGTGTGAGCCGGATTTCTCCGAACGCCTAGCAAAAATGTCAACTGTCATTTTCAGAGTGTCAACTGCACTATTCCCGTTTACTTTCATTTTTATGGCTCTGTTGTTTTTGGTCTTTTTAAAAAAAAGATGTTCTTTGTGCATAGCTCATTCTAGATGAATTTGTCAGTCTGTTATCTGTATCGCACTCAATAAAGATCCCAAATATTTCAATAAATAAAGAGGTCAACTTGTAGAACCACTGAGATTTCTAATTTGTTAAAATATTTAAAAACTTGTGTGTTAATTAAAATTTCCCGTTTGCTTGGAGCTTTACAATTTCAATTATTGATTTTTCGAAGTGTTAAATATCCAAAGCTTTAGAATAAAAGACTCCAATTTTGCATAAAATAATAAACGTTATATTGGTCAAAAAAAATTAATTAATTAAAATTTCAAAAGCGATTGGAATGATAAGAGTAAAAAAAAATCAGAAAAAATCTCAGCTATTTGTGAACGAGGACGTAAAGACGCAGATTTTTTTAAAAGCTCGACATTTTTAGAACAAGCACAAATCGGTCTATCCAAAAGGTCGTCTTTACAGCCGAAGTGCAAACAAAACGATTATAAAAAACTAATAAAATGTAACAAATTGAGATCCAATTCGTATGTGCTGACAGATAAGTCCATAAAACTCATATTTACGGACGCAGAAAAATACGTAAAGTTAAGCTTTATTGAGTGGTCGTTGTACAATCATAATCTGTTTAAAGGGCCTAGGAGGATAAGAATGCTAAAATTGTCCCCAGAGTACATACATCTGACCGATACTGACACTGTGTGTTTGTACTATAACAGTATTTTGATTCTGAAGTTTCAATGAAAAACGGCAGAAACAAGAAAAAAGTTTTTTTAATAGACTGTACCGGTTTCAATAAAAATTGTATGGCAGTCGATATCTGCAGAGACACGCTTTTGATAAAAAATTTCAACTGTATAGCGCTGCGTTTTTATAGATTTTTTTTTTATTGGAAAAATGTAAAAATGGATTTTTTTTCTAATGTTACGCCATAAAAAAACTCTTGCAAAAAAAATTCTACGTTCTTTTTCTTAAAATTATTTTGATTGCTTGTTATAAATATTTATACATAATGTTTATATTTTTTATAATTATAATTTTATAGTTATAATTTTTCAAAATTAACTTAATGTAATAAATAATTCTTATTTAGAAAATGAAAATTTGAGTGAAAAAAATAGTATATTTGGGTCCCAAAGGAGTATAGATAGTTTTACCTAACCGTGTATGAAATATTCACTTTTGCTCCTTAGTCAAATACAGCTATACATATATACTACATATACTATACAGAGCTTTACATTTTTTTTTTCAAATCGATGCAGCCTACTAATTTTTTTTTCTGTTTTTGCTTTCTTTCGTTGTTATTCAAAATCTATTTGACCTTGAGATTTAAAAACTATTTACAATTTTAGAATTCTTATTCTTCTGTGCCTTTCGATTGAATCTGCAGAATCACAAAAAATTTTTCTTCTTCAAATCTAAATATTTTTTTACGATTGGTGCCTTCCAAAGTTTATAAAGTACGGGGAGCGATAGATTCTCCAAAGTACGATTTATTCCGTATTTTATTTTTATTTGATTTGATTTTCAATGGAAACATGAACTAGGAGGTATTCTTTCTCATTGTTATGACAAAAAACACTCTGTAGATAACTCCCCCTGCGTTTTATCAACATTAGGCAATCAACTGAATTATTTGGTTAAAAACCAAATTTTAACATTATAATATATTCCCGAGAGAAATTAAATTTTTGTGAATATTGAATTATTTATAATGTTCACGGGGAATTAAATTATTGAGAGAGCAAAGTTTTTCGTTGAATGTAAAACCAAAACCACACGTTTTGATTGTGACATTTTTTTTGTTTACAGATATGTGATTTTGGATTAGCTCGAGTGGCTGATCCTGAACATGATCATACAGGGTTCCTTACAGAATACGTAGCGACAAGATGGTACAGGGCGCCGGAAATAATGTTAAATTCAAAAGGCTACACAAAATCCATTGATATATGGTCAGTGGGTTGTATTTTAGCAGAAATGTTGTCAAACAGACCGATCTTCCCAGGGAAACATTACCTTGATCAGTTAAATCACATTCTTGGAGTTCTGGGTTCGCCGTCAGAAGAAGATCTCAATTGTATCATAAATGAAAAAGTAAGCCCGAAGCGGTGATTTTGTTTTGTAAATTAAGAGTAATTTTCAGGCGCGGAGTTACATCCAGTCTTTGCCATACAAACCGAAAGTTCCTTGGTCGAAACTATTCCCCAATGCTGATCCAAAAGCTTTAGACCTCTTGGATAAAATGTTGACTTTTAATCCACACAAAAGAATAGGTGTAGAGGGATCGTTGGCACATCCTTATTTAGAACAGTATTATGATCCAGCAGACGAGGTGAGTTTTCTTCACTTTGAATAAACAGGAATTCAATTTTGTTTGTAGCCGGTGGCTGAAACTCCATTCCGATTTGACACAGAACTGGACGACTTACCAAAAGACCAATTAAAGAGATTAATATTTGAGGAGACGTTAATTTTTAAACAGAAACAACAACAGGAGCAGCAGCAAGCGATGGCTGCTTCATAGTCATTTGAGATAAGTGTTTAATTTATTTTAGGGTTTTGTTGAGAAGTTGTTCTGTTAGGTGAAGGCAAAAGTTATCTTTTGATGGTTCTTTTACTTTAGAGCATGAAAACTGTATAGTATTGCTTTTTATATTACATATTATGTATTTTATTTTGTATTTGTTGTAAATTTATAAGTCGTGAAATTGAAAGAGAAGTGTTACAGTATACAATAGTGTAGACAGTAAGTAACTCAAAATACAAATATATATTTTTGAAATATTAGTTTTTGTAAAGTAAATACATCGTGGTTGTGTCAAAAAAAAGCACTTATATTACTTGTTACACACAACATTTTGTTGTTATCCAGTTGATCTTACAGTGCCATTCCAACAAATTCAAGTTTCAATCTAAGTGTATTTTAAACATTGTTCTATCAGTGGTTCTTATTCCTTCAAGTATTCACCACGTCATTGTCATTTACGATTTTCATCGTCCATTTCACGGCTAGAACAGTGAGACTGGTATTCGAAACTTTTAATTTGATCACGAGAAAGTTGAAATTGTTCGCGAAGATGTTGTTACATTACCATCGGAATCACGCACACAATAAATATCAAAAAATGTTTTGAATTGATGCTTTTAATAATACTTTTTAAATAGGTGTATAATAATTAGGTGAATAACCATAATATTTTGTCTGTGATTTGACTTCATTTTATGGTAAATGTGTATCTATTTGTAAGTAGTGATAGGATAGATTTAACTGAATTATTTACTGAGTGTCTTGTCTTTACCAACAGTTAAGAAGTTCTTCATGTTAATGTATCTGTCAATAATGTGTCAGTTATTGAACTATTTTTATTGCATTTGTAACGGTTTGTAGTACAAGTTACAATGTCAATTTGAGAAATTATTCACAGTTTGCTTGCAATAAATCGCTGGTAGGCAAAACATATTCTTCCATTTTTTAAGGATTTTCAAACATTTCGGATCATCAAGCAAAGAGTATTTTCATAAAACATACATCAACAGGAACGTGGATGCAAGGCATATTAGACGTTGTTTTTTTCAAGACAATTGTAAGTTACCAATGGCTAATTTTCATTGTTACAGAAACTAGTACAAGTATATTTTGGTATTGGAACTAACATTTTTTAAACATATCTCGAAGTAATGTTTTGTACGTTTTTAATTGAAATTTCAATTATGTTGGATGTGAAGATTGTGTGGAAATGGTTGTTATAAAGGCCTAAATCGTTTCTTTCTATAAATGTTGTTATTAAAATAGTACTGTTATAGTGTGTTGCATTCTTATAGGCGTCTCAATTATGTAGTTCTATAGATGTATAATAAAAAAATGAATATGATTCCGTTCTGTTTTTTTTTTTTTAAGAAAAATGGTAGACATGTTGTGTATTTTTAAAAATTTAAATGGTGGATTAACATTTTTTTTCTTAAAAACAGAATATCTGAATAATTATGTAAAAGATGACGTCCAACGTACGTTCTTTCTTACTTACTTAATCCGTCGTCTTTGCATCGTAAAATGTAAGACGATATGGAGTCGGATTTATTTCAGTTGACACTTCCCTCCAGGTCTTTTGATATTACGTCCCCAGCTTTATATCTTTTCTTTCACCTCGTTCAATCGTATTTTGCGCAGCTTTTCTTTTCTATTTTTGTGGTCTATCACTAATCTCCAGTTTCTCACAGGAATTTTCACATTTTATCTCTCCTTATTTTAGCCTTCAAAACTCCATTTCTACCGCATTTAATCTTGTTTCCTGATATTCCATGATCCTCCAATGTAGGTCATGATTGTTTTATTATATCTGACTTTACTCTTTTATTGTTTTTCATGTTTTTCACATTTCATCGTCAATTCCCCTTCGAGTAGTTTACCATTTCTTTCAATTGAGGTCAGATATTTGAAACCCTATTTCATCTTGGGACATATTTACCCTTCCGCGTTTTTTATTTGCAACTTTATGCAAAAGAAAAGAGACACATAAGACATCCCGCTAATCAATCAGCCAAATGCTAAACTTAGCGAAAATCAACGAAAATCGGAAACTCACTAAGAAGCGCTTTAAAAGATAAAACTGCCACGCTTAAAAATGTGAAAATGAAAATAGAGATGAATAGAAGATTATAGAAAGATGGAATGATGAAAAATACAACACAAAAAATCTAGATATTTTGCCATAACCTTCCAAATTCATCTGACCTTCTCTTTTCTTCTTCTGTTGTTTTCGCCTCATAGACGTTTTGCCTGTTTTTACTTTCTTGCATTCTTGCCAGGTGACCAAATCATCTTTATTTTTTTTTTTTCAATTTTTTTCCGCTGCAGGTGTTGTTAGTGTCTTAGAAATCTATTTTTTGCGTTTGAGTTATTTTGCTAAATTTAGCACTTAGAGTTATGAAAATCATAGAGGATTTATTACTCAAGGTATACTTTACCGCTATCTATAAATTTATCGTTAAATCAATATTGAATGACAAATCAATGTCCACAGTTATCACAATTTATGTATTTATGAGCACTTACTTGCTACTTTACTTTACTTTATTTTTGCAAAGTTACAAAACCATACTAGCTGTCTATGTTCTATTTTTTTGTGAGATATATTAATTTCTTGATTCGTTCCTGTCTTGTTGACTATTTATCTCAATAAAATGATGTTGGTACCACTTTTAGAAAAAAATATTTTTGACGTTTAGTCAAATTTATTTTTGACTTTTTGATGATGTTCACCTTGATCAAACGGAAAAATTCGAATTTCTGTCAATTCTGTCACTTTTTCAAGCGACATTGACGACCAAAATTTATTGCTATTTATTATTATTTATTTATTAATACCAACTAATCTCAAAAACTTATTTCACACGCTAATACGATTTTTGGCCGTACATTTATAAAAGATTGCCAGTGTATTTTCTATTTACGCTACGCCACTGGTTTATCATCAGCCGCGCCACTGGACTGGGGTTGTCACTTAAGATGGCGTTACAGGTAAATTGCAATGACAGATCGATAACAACCTAACCTATAAAATTGCAACTCAGGATAAAAATAGGCAAATGTGCCGGTGATAAAGAAATTCTAAACTTTTGCCACGTTTATGATTAGTGCAATAACGCGCTCTACTATTTGCCCATGATCATGAAATTGTGGTTATGTTTACTACTGAATGTGCTCTGTTACATTCCAAAAATAGAATGTTTAGGACAAATTATTTATGCGGTAAATTGTGGGGGTGAAGCTCATACGGATGTTAATGGAATACGTTATGAAAAAGACCCATTACATGGTAAAATTGGAATAGCGTCGGATTATGGCAAACGTTTGTTAATTGGGCGAGTACCAACAAATGACCACATTTTATACCAGACGGAAAGGTATCATACGAGTACGTTTGGCTACGACCTTCCTGCCAACGCCGATGGAGAATATGTGTTGGTTTTGAAGTTTTCAGAAGTTTATTTTAATTCACCAAATCAGAAAGTTTTTGATGTAGTCCTGAATGGGGACCATACTATCATTTCTGAATTGGATATTTATGACAAAGTTGGACGTGGAGTTGCCCATGATGAGTATATTCCATTTAAAATATCTAAAGGTAAAGTTCCACCTATCTGAGAATTTAATTTTTATTTATTTTTGTTGTAGGACGCCTGATTTATGGTTCAGAAGAATCAGAAATTAGAGGATCTAAAATTAGAGTTGAATTTATTAAAGGATATAAAGATAATCCTAAAATCAACGCAATGTATGTGATGAGAGGTAAACTAGATGAGGTACCTCAATTAGCTCCACTTCCAGTAGAACCAGATCCTATTGATGAGTACAAAGAAGAACCAGAAGTAATTCCAAAAAATCTTAGACCTAGTGGACCTAAACAACCTGATCCATATGCTATGGATGATTCTTCTATTATGTTACCAGTATTTATAGCCATAGGAGCTTTTATACCTTTATTATTTTGCCTATGTAAATTGTGATCATTTGTTATTTTTAACAATTTTCAAATTAGGAAAATACATGTATATGTAATAGATTTGAGTTGGTGGTTGAAGGGTTTTCAAAGTATTGTCCAGAAGTTACTCTGCTGGTTACTTACACTGGTTTGTTTAATTTTTTGTTGCAAGCAGAGATATAGTAATACATAAAAGACTTTATAGACTTTTAATAAAGATTTTATTAAGTTTTAAGATTTTTTGTACATACATTAATTTTTCATTTAAATTGATGGCACTTTCTGCTTACAGAAGTTTTTTATTTACTTACCTAAAAATATCTATGTTGGTGTTCATAGGAGAATATGAAAAAGAAGATTAAAAAGCTTACATGGGAGAAATTCCAAGAAAATAAATCTAAAGCATCATCACAGAAGAAACGAGATTTCAAGAAATCAAGAATAAGTTTAAATATCAAGTAAAAACCTAAACATAGAACGATGGAAACGGTACTTTCTAGAATTACAAATGAGAAATTTAAACAAAGTAACAGGAAATATTAAAAACCCCAAGAAATGAAAAAAAACAAATTGAAATGAAGATAGATCAAGACGTGATTTCCACGATGAGGCAAATGGGAAAAAGAATGGCAGGCGTGGGTGAATTATTGCTCTAATTTTTCTTTACATAGTTTCGATCTTGTGCCTGTCTTCATATTTTATTCTACTTGATGTCTTTTTCTTCTGCTACTATTGTAACATTTCCCCCCACAATTTTCTCGGTTTTCCTTTCTCTGTTTTATTCGTGATTTAATCTTTGTATTAGCTTCTCTTACGTTATTTTTATCACAGTCTTATACGTGTCAGTTGTCCGTTTATTAGTTGACGAGTTTCGCCTATTTTCATATGCACGATAATCGTTTTTTCATTTTTTCAGTATGCCTTAGTATTCTTATAGTTATTTGATTTTTATGACTAAAATCAAAAAGAACTAATATTAGAGGAAAGATAAAACAGCGGATAAAAAAATAATAATGAAGATATTCCGAGGAAAAGTAAAAAATTAAGGTCGAGGTAGTTGCAGATAAGAAAAATCTTAATAACATTACAGGAATAATTGTCCCCATATACAAAAAAGCTGGAACTGTAATTGTGACGACTACTAGGGAATATCAATCATTCTGTCTGGAAAATTATGTGAAAGAAGAGGTTCAAGGAACGGGTAGATTAATCAATGAAAGAACCACAGTGCGGCTTTAGAAAATAAATAGGAACGCAAGACTTTATTTTCACGTAGAAATTGATTAGAGACGTGGAGAAGACCTTTGATATGTTCGAGCGAAAAGAAATATGAAATAGCTTAGGCAAAAAAGGAATCCCGCAGCAAATAGTCTTAGCTGTGAAAAATGTTTACGGCAATAGCAATTTCTGCAGTCAGAAATAAAACTTCGGATAAATTCACAACATGGAACGGTGTGAAACAAGGCTCTTAACTTAGTCCGCTGCTGTTTGCCGCAATGATAGATGACATAATAAAAAAAGTTAAACTAAGATTAACAGATTTTCACGTAGGATACAGAAAGTTACAATCACTGAAGTCAACGAGCCGGCATCTGTTGTTGTTGAAGTCTGAACAGTTTTGCAAAACAATTTGATCAAACAAATCAAGGAAGTGAAAAAGACAGTAATGAGTCTGAACGTAAAATAAAATTATATTTTTAACGAAATGAAGAAGAAACCACCAATTGTTTGCTGGAACAAGTGGACAAAGTTGTAGAAGAAACAAATTAAAGAACGGCTACAGGAGGTATAATTTTCAGAGAAATAAGAACAGCGTTTATGCTAAAATAGAAATTTCACAGTGTTAAAAAAGTACAGACGCTAAAACTGGAGTGTGATTATTAAAACAAAGAGTAAAGTAAACGTTGCAGAAATGAGATTTCTGAAATAAATAATCAACATTACAGGAAGAAATGAGGAAATTAGAAGACATCTAGAGTAAATAAAATATAACAGGGACAGCTAGAATAGTTCGGAAACAAGAAGAAAGAATATGTAAAGTAGCGAGTAAGTGTTCATAAATACATAAATTGAACGACGATAAATTATCAATAATCAATTTTATCGATATTATCGCCCATTTTTCCAGCAAACAAGCATCTAGAGCATCCAAAAATCAGAACGTCAGCAAGTCAAAAAAAAAGTGTAAAACAGTATTGAAAAATTACAATTAACAGAGGGCAAAAAATAGAAAGAATAGTAGGAAAATTCAAAAAATCTACAGCAAATTCTAAATTTTACTCAATTTAAAAAGATCTAAAATAAATTTAAAATCTAAGAACTATAAAATTAGGCACGGAAATCGAGAGAATGAAAATAGTTTGAGACATTTAATGGAAAAAAATCAAGAAATACAAAGAATACAGGAATTCTGAAAATGTGTAACAAAAATTCAAGACAATATAAAATAATTCATTAAATTCAAAGAATTTAAAAGTGAAAAAAAAAATAAATAAATAAAAATTGTAAAACACAAATTAAATAATGAGCCCAAATATTTTCTTAAACCAATTGCATATTTTTGAAAATTTTCTTTCATTGATTCGTACAAGATCAACGTATAATTTAATTTTGCTCGTATATACCTTTTTTACAATTTTAATCGAAAATAGGCTCACAGGAAATTCACAATTCTATAATAAAAAAATTCTCATTACTCGGCAAATTTTTAAAGTTTACGTCTGATCAAACTAATCTTTAGTTTGGATACATAATAAATATCAAAAAACATCGTTTTATTACCACAATTTATGCGTTTAGAGTTTGATGCGAAAACCGGAATACCTCTGAAATAATTTTGTGATAACAAATATTCAAATATGATATAAATATATTAATTTTGACAATTAAACTTGTTTTTTAGTAATTTTGACATAATCCTAATAACAATGTGACGATAATTAAATTTTAATCAGTTCATGAGTATTTACTCATATTTTTAAATTGTGATTATTTCAATGTCGATGTTTATGAAAAGTCAATTTTGTTAATCTTTTTTTTTTGTTGTTGGGTCAAATTTTAATCTAAATTACATGATTAATTGTTTAAAAATACTTAGCGTCGCTTTTATCTTGAATTATTTTTATTTATATTTAATGTTTAATTTTTTAAAATATTTTATTATTTATTATTCATTTTGATTTTGCAATGAAAATATATTAAGAATTTTTAAAGGTCATTCCCGACTTACGACGCTCCTCTGTAATAATCAATATATTGAATGGTTTTTACCAGTCCTCTTTTATTTACAGTTTTGTGAAACCTGTCATAAGAAACCAATATTTTTTATAGAGAGTGTGTGCGTCTTACGGAAAGTAAAGACAATGTTTAAGTTAAGAAAAATGAACTGCTTTTGATCGATTGCTATTTGTAATAGCTTTTGGATGTAGCTCACAAACACATAAAAAAACTCTTTTTCACTTTAACTGCAATATTTTTATATTTGTCATAGTACATACAAAATACATTTACATAGATAATTTTTAAAGCACATTAAGAAACCACATTTCATTTACAAAACAGTTCTTTGGAATGTCTCGTACAAGTAACGAACAAGATGAGTGATATTTAAAGCGTATCCCCTGTTGAAAATTTTGCCTACATGGCAAAATGTGAAAATGAATTCAGTCAACATCTGCGCAATAAATAGACAATAAATTACGTTCACCACAAAGTTTTCACACTCAAATTAGCTACCACAAGAACTCCGAACTACCGTTCCATTCGATTTCCTCGTAATCGATTCGTTGGAAGTTGTACCCTCGTCACTCAAACTTCTTCCAAGCTTCGGTCTGTTGAACATCCCAACCATTTTAAATGGGCTGTTTTTGGGTGTCCTCTTCAAACTGTGGGTGTTGAGACCGTTTTCAGCACAACTAAAGCTCCTTATAAACGGTGGTCTGGCGATTTTCGCGTCATTCTCAACGAAAAATAGACTTCTTGAAAGCTGAGGTGAGGAGTTTGATAAAGGCTGAGCTGGTACGATTTCAACTTTCTTGATTTTTTCCGTGAGATTCGTTTCTAAACTATTATCATACTTGAACTCACTGAAAGGGAAAGTATCGTCAATAAACACATCGTCACTTTCTTCATCAATGCTTGAACTTTCGATGTAAGCTTGATTGACTTGGCTGATATCGTTCGTGGGATGTGGTCTGTAGGGAGTTCCAGGACGAACGATCGAAATTTTCTCGTTGTGTTTCAACGAATCACTCGAATCAGAAGATCCTTCAGGAATGTTCCACATCTCTCGATTTGTTTCGACGACTTTTGCAGCAACTTTGGGACTGCTCGCTACAGATTTTTTCCGATAATATATTTTGGAATTGTACGATCTATCGGAATTTTTTCTTTGGTAGTCGTTATTGAACGAGGGCAACGTCCGAGTGTTTCCTTGTTGAGGATCGCTGTATCCGAATAAATTACAAAAGAAGTTCTTGAGAGCAGCACGGAAATCGCGCAAATGGTAAGCGTACAAAATCGGATTTCCTGCAGAATTGAGATGAGAGAGGATGATGCAGGAAAACATGAATGTAGAGTCGATCAGACAGTCATTACAAAAGGCTAAAACGCAGTTGATTGTGTACAAAGGAATCCAACAGATCATGAAAAATAATACTATTATGGCTAGGTTTTGTGTGGCTTTGACTTCGCGTTTTTGAGCGGCTCCAAGCATTCGCAGCATTGTGCCTCCAGATGAGCAAGATCTGCTTGAATTGCCGTTTTCGGGGTTCATTGTTACTATCCTTCGGAGCTGCAAAAAATTGTATAAATAAATATAGTAAAGAATTTGTTTTCATATTTTCAATATTTAAAGATTGCTTTCAATAATCGAAAGTATTGTGTGGAATTATTAGAAATAAAGAACAAGAAATTAATTTTCTGAATTATTACTACATTTATTATTCTATATTTTCTCTCTTTTTAAAACTATTCAGAAGAACTTAAGATTAAAAAAAAACAAAGGAATTGCTTATCTAGAGAAACTTGTTTTAAAGAACTTTTATCATGTGAATGATTTTGAAACTGGCTCCAAACTCCAAAAGCTCACTATTTTCAAACAAGAAGTAACTTCCCCAAAGTTTTGATATACAAAGTATTCAAAGAGCTTAAAAAAGTTGCATTAAAGAGTCAAGGTTTTCTCGGAATCTTGGAAATCGCAAAGACTCACTGAAATCGAGATCAAAAGCTCGGAAACTTCGAATTTTCTATATCTCGGTCCTTTTTTTGTCCTGTTTCTAAATCTTGGTCATTTTCGCTCCAAATTTAGGTACTTTTTTATTCCTAAGATTCTGAAACTTTTCCAAAATCTCGAAAAAATATGTTTGACATTTTTTTAACATTATGAAATTTTCTATATTTAAATCAAAATAAACTGAACATTTCAAATACGTCCCAAATTTCGAAGATCTTATTTATAAAGCCTAAAAAACAACTATAACATCACACGAGTTTTAAATCTGGAAAAATGTATTAGAAATCTATTAACTCATGATTACAAAACTAATTTCTAAAATGGGTACCCAAATTTTTGAAAACTTACAGAATCAGATTTTTCTTTTGATTCTAAAGGCTTTAAAGCTTTTCCAGAATTTCTTGTATTTTTTTCCCAGTATCTAAATTAATCACAATATCGAAAACATCCACATAATGTCCAAATACTGAAAATTTTGAGTTTTTAAGCATTCAAATCGCACGTCTTAAAAATCCATAAATTTATAATAACAAAAGTTAGAAAGTTCTGGAATTTCTAAAAAGGCTACCAAAAATTTTAAATAACTATAGTATCGCGATATTTCCATCGATTCCAAAAATTTTGCAACTTCTTTAGAAACTAAAATGGTTTTAGTTTCTTGACAATTTTCTAAAATATTGTAAAATATTTCCAGACTTTAATCATAATCCAGAAAATTCAAAATTTTGATTCATAAAGCAATCAAGTAGTATTTAGTATAGTATATAATTTTTCTCATTTCAAATGATCTACAACGTTTGAAGAATTTTTAGAATAATATAAAAAAATTGCCTTTTTTTAATATGTTATGAAAGTTATTGAGACTCTAAAATACGATAGATAAAAATCAAAAAAAACTCATAAGTTTCATTAAAAAGAAACTTTTTGAGAATTTTTAACACCATTGTAATCCTCGAAATGTCCAAGATTTAAAGACTTTAAAAATTTCAAATTTTTTGAATAATTTTTGTGATATGCAATATCATACCCAACACCTCAAAATGACAAAAATGTAAGGAAATTCTCAAAACTTAGATTTTGTTTGAATATTCGAGGAAGTTAAAATTCTATGTAATCCTAAAATCTAATACAAATTCTGAATTATCTGGGCCAATTTTTAAAAACTAAAGCATCTTGATGATTTCTTTGAAACTTAAAGATCCAAAATATTATTTTATAATTTGGTATTTTGGTTTCAAATCTATTTTAATAAATAGTTTTTTTTTATTTAAATTTAAGTATCTCAAAAATCCGCATAATCTGAAAAATTGCTGAGTGTGCAATTTCAGGCTTTTAAAATCTAAAGTTAAAAAAAACTAGTCTTATCTGGGGAATAAAAATATATATATATAAGGGAAATATTTTGGGCCTTTCCAAGTTCCTTCAATTATTAAATTTTTTTTACCTAGATTCCTAAAAACACAAAAAACTCAAAATATTGGTTAAAATGTTGAAAGCATTATTAAATTAAATTAAATTTCTGGCATCATTTTTGAAATACTTGTCAAATTCAACATTCTTGGAAAATAGAAAAATAGAATAAATAAAATGACTGAACTACCAAATTAAAAAAAAATTACTCTACGATCAGAAAATGTAAAATAGCGTGCATTAGTAATAAAATTCCACTCACTTGCTTCAAAACAACCTGGTAAATATGAGCGTAAAACGCCGCCAGCAGAAGCGCAGGAGTGATGATCGTACCGAAATACAAAAACACCAAATAATTATAATCCATGACATCCAAAAAGAAGCACCTTCCATCGGAACGAGCATTCTTGTGCCAACCCATCAAAGGTAAAAATCCAACAATGCTTCCAGTCACCCAGCAAACGGAAATAATCACTGTAACAAAATACGTATAAAAATTGGTGGAGGCGCCGGGCCACTATTTCGATAAGTTATTGTCAAATTTGATTAGATTGTCAAAATTCTTGTAAAATAACAAAATGCGTGAAATTGTGCATCTTCAAATTGGCCAAGCGGGAAATAATATTGGATCGAAAGTGAGTGTGCTCATTTCTAATTATTTTGCATTAGCACTTTTTTAATCAATCATAATTATTCTTGATGATGGATAGTCGTTATGAGCGACGGAAATTATTTTGTAATTCTGGAAAGTTTGTCTTTTAATTGCATCTAAAAGTAGCAACATTATTCAAATTAGACGTCGAGCACGTATGTAATTTAAAAATGTGTATTCTCTATAAACTTGCTTTAACGGAAGTTGAAATCTAAGAAAATGTTAACAAATTTAACAGTTCGCAACAGAATAACAAGAATAATAATTACGTGCCAAGTTTGTAGTAACATTGTTTATTTATGACGTTAATTAAAAATTAAGAGTAAAATTAAAAATGTGTGTCATCTCTCTCGTCTTTGTAAACATTGTAGAAAGGAAGACCTCGAACTCGAGAAAATATCAATAAAGTGCGTTCACTGCGAGTACATTTGAAAAGCTATAAGAAAGATATGAGAATGTAAATTCATTTGGTGACAGTTATCTGACATTATTTTACAACAAATTTTAAATAGAAAAGCTAAAGGACGATCGTTGAAGGCAGATGTCATGCAGTTGACAGCAATCAAAATTTCGTATTTCAATTCTCTGAAACGAACGGTGCAAAATTTAATAGGTTCACTAGTGCTAAATGAAATTGGGGGATATATAATGGGGATTTCCATTTTACATGCAAATGTGAAATTAAGTTTACAGTCATGATACAATAACGTGCTAATGAGAACAAGTTGTTAATTTCTTGTTAAAAGTTAAAAATTCTACAAATTCTACAGAAAACGACGGCGGTGTATGAATTGTGAAATGTACCGAACTTAGTTTTTTAATTAGTTTTTCTCAAAATGTTTGCTATCCAGCACTTAAAACCACACAGCCAGAAAATAAAAACAGGCTTCAGATTTTCACAGTTTTAGGGTGGCAGATTTTGACGTTTCTAAGCTCACAAATCCTCGGCTACTTAATTTTTCAGATTTAAAAATTCTAAGCTTTCCGTTTTCCTAAATCCTAAGCGAGTGAAATTTCAGATATTTGTATTTTTTAATTCTAAATATCTTCACATTCTAAATTTATTTTAATTTGATTTTTTTTCAGTTGATTTCAAAGTTGTATTTTTTGATTTTTGTAAACTGGCAATTTCTCAAGATTTTAGCTTTTTTAAGTTTTTAGGTTATCATTTCTAAATTGCAGAGATTATAATTTATGTTTTAGAATTCGGAATTTGATATTCTTAGTTTCTACGTTCGTAGTGCTTTATATTTCCAAATTTACAGATTCTCGATTTCTTATGATCTAAGGATCTAAGGATCAGGATTTTTAAATTTTCAAGTTTTTAGGTTTTGTGCATTCCAAAGTTAAAATTTTTCTAGATTTGCAATTTATTACTATTTTCAGATCTTAGATCATTTTTTTCCTTTATAGATTTTTCAGCTTCCCATTTATTTAGAGCAGTTTCTCATAATCTCATGAACATTTTAGTTTTTAGTTTCTCCTTTTTCCATTTTTGGTTTATCAGTTGTCTTGTTTGACATTTTTTTAATGTCTTAGTTTTTTAATTTCTTTTGCTTTTTAATTTTGGATTTTTTTTCTTTTTCGTTTAGTTGTTTTTTCTAATAATCTGTAAGTGGTTAATTTGCATTAATTTATAGAACTTTAATTCTAAAAACTACTAAGATTTGATAAGCACTGAACTTCTAATTTTACCAGTTTTGAAATCTTCTGTAAATTCTGTAAATGACGGGAAAACATTAAGTGTAATCTGAGAATTTGGGATTCCAAAAAACTGGACAATAGAAAAGCTCCTTTGTAGCAGATTCTAAAATCTAAAAAATCTAGTAACAATGCCACCTTAGTAGAAAAACCTTTGTACGTGACAAACTTAAATGTCTCAGAAACCGAAAACTTGAAATACGCAACCTGAAAAATTAAAAAAAGTATTACTAGAAAATATAGAAACTTGGGTAAGTAAAAATTTAAAGAAGATAAAACTTAGAAACCTTAAATTTTGGAGCTAGAAAAAGAGAATCTGGGAACACGAAGAGCTTAAAATCTGAAAACCAATAATTTATTATTTAGAGAATTATATTGTGAAAAGTTATAATTTTTGAAAAACATAAAATGTGTCGAACGGACAACCTAGAAATTTAAAAATCTACGCATTAAATCTTGAGTTCTTTGCATGTCGAATTTTATCATATCTTTGTCAAACATGATATAAGTTGTCAGAAAGATCGAAAATTGGATAACCCCAAAAACGTAAAATTTGAGAGGCATAGAGCCTAGGTACCCAAAGAACTGAGAATCTAGAAGCATTAAAAGCTAAAATCTTGAAAAAAAATCTAATTGAATACTAATAGAAAAATTTAAAAAACTGAAAAAAGGTAAATCTAAAAAATTGAGAAAAGGAAAATCTAAGAAATTTTGAATTTTGATGACCCAAAATGTAACCAAAACTAAAGCTTAAAGTAAAGTGAGTAAAGTAAATTAAGTGAAGAATTATTATATTTAAAAAACTGGGGACTGAGGGGCTGTAATTTTGAGAACCTGGGATCCTAAAACATGCGGTACTTAAAAAATCGTAAATTCTAAAACAAAATTTAGAAATGTCGATAACCCTAGAAGTCTAAAAATCTAAAAATTTCATGCTCAAAAATCTGTGAATTTGAGAAACTGTAAACCGGAAGACCTGAAAAACAATTTTTGATATCTCTGAATTTAGTTTGAAAGATGCTAAATTATAAAACATTTTTACGTTTCGTGCAAAATTTTATACATTAAATTTTAATAAAAATTTCATAAAACAAAAATCTTTACCTTTATAAAATAATACGAAGCACCAATAAGTGATTTGAATATGTTTTATAAGCTCAAATTACGTAGTAATTATTGAATGATTTGTGTAACCAAATTACAATATTACAATAGGTAATAGGTAATAAAATTCTAATAGGTAATTACAAAAAAAAATCAAAATGAAATAAAGTTTAAAATTTAGCGCAAAAGTAAAATTTTACGAAGGAGAAAATTAATTCACTTGAACTAAAAGTGGTTAAATTTACAAATGAACTCAATTTTTGTTAACTTTCTTTCACAATCCACTCCCAAATTAACCGCAAAAATGTTTCTCCCCATTTAAACTCCCATTAACCTCCCTCTTTTCCAGTTCTGGGAGGTAATATCCGACGAACACGGAATCGACCCAACCGGCAGATTTCATGGCGATACAGACTTACAACTTGAGCGAATAAATGTCTATTTCAATGAAGCATCAGGTGGCAGATACGTCCCCCGCGCTGTTCTTGTTGATTTAGAAGCGGGCACAATGGATACGGTCAGATCAGGCCCTTTCGGCCAATTATTCGCACCCGATAATTTCATTTTCGGACACGAAGGAGCGGGAAATAATTGGGCAAAAGGTCATTACACGGAAGGCGCGGAAATAGCAGACCATGTTCTCGATGTCACACGTAAAGAAGCTGAGGGTTGCGACTGCTTACAAGGATTTCAAATTGTTCACTCTCTAGGAGGAGGAACAGGATCTGGGTTGGGATGTTTATTACTGGGAAAAATACGGGAGGAGTATCCAGACAGGATTATTAGTTCTTTTTCCGTAATTCCGAGCCCGAAAGTGTCGGATACCGTCGTGGAACCTTATAATACCGTCATGTCGATTCATCATTTAGTGGAGAACACTGATGAGACTTACATTATTGATAACGAAGCGTTGCATGATATTTGTTATAGGACTTTGAAATTAGCGGCTCCTTCTTTGGCTGATATGAATCATCTTATTTCGGCAGCGATGGCCGGGATCACTGCTTGTATACGATTTCCGGGACAGTTAAATGCAGATTTGAGGAAAATTATGGTTAATATGGTTCCTTTTCCAAGGTTACATTTTTTTATGCCGGGGTTTGCCCCCTTGATTTCTCGAGGTGCTCAACAATACAAAGCTATAACGGTTCCGGAATTAGTCCATCAAATTTTTGACGCGAAAAATATGATGTGTGCTTGTGATCCGAGACACGGAAAATATCTTACTGCTGCGTCGATTTTCAGAGGTCGGATGTCTACTAAAGAAGTCGACGAGCAAATGTACAACATCCAAGATAAGAACAGCACTTATTTTATAGAGTGGATTCCTAATAATTTGAAATCAGCGATTTGTGATATACCACCAAGAGGTTTGAAAATTTGTGCTACTTTCATTGGGAATACCACAGCTATCCAAGAGTTATTTAAAAGAGTCGGGGAGCAATTCATGGCTATGTTTAGAAGAAAAGCGTTTTTGCATTGGTACACTGGTGAAGGAATGGAAGAGATGGAGTTTACCGAAGCGGAATCTAACATGAATGATTTAATTGCGGAATATCAGCAGTATCAAGAGTCGTCGGCGGAGTATGAACAAGAAGATGTCGAAGGATCTAACGAAGACGATGAATATTAGAAAAAATATTTATTTTATTTTAACTTGTAAAACTAAGCGGATGGTTGCAAACAAGCTACTTTTATTGATCTGAAGTGCAATTTCTGAACTCGTAGAACACAATTACACCAGGCAAACTTTTGTAGAAAGTATAAATGAAATTTAGCCACATTGTTACTACAATTTATACCCATTCACAGCTAAAACTTGAAACCGCAGCAATAAATCTACTAACAAATTGTTGTGTTGTTATTTTTAATTGCCTAAGTTTTTCGGTTCTTAATTATTATTTTTTTTAATTCTTGATTTTTTAAACTCCCAACTTTTGAGATTTTTAAGTTCTAAATTTGCAGGCTCTTAAATTTCTAGATTCTTTGTTTCTCAGATCCTGAAATTTTCTTTTTATAGATTTTTAGATATCTTCGATCTTAGGTTTGAGACTCTGATTTTCAGGCTCTTAGGTTTTATCATACTCAAACTCTCAAACACTTCTCAGGAATTCAGGTTCCCTAACTTACAAACTCACACGTCTTCAGTTTTTCATTTTGAGGTCTTTTCTTTAATTTTAAGCTCAGGTTTTTGACATTTTTTTTCTCAATTTCTCAGGTTTTGAAATTTCGATTTTCCTAAATTTTCGAATTTTTATTTTAGATTTTTAAATTTTTGAAATTTTCAGTTTCTCAAGATTTTAGGTTTTGAATTTACAGGTTATCCAAATTCAAGCTTTCAGATTATTACAGTCTAAAATTTTAGGTTTAAGTTTGCTAAGCTTTTTGGATTTTCTGTCTTTTAGTTTTTGAGCTTGTCAATTTACAGGATTTTTACATTTCGAAGACTCCATTTTCCTAAACTTTCCAGTTTATCATTCTTTTAGAATTTTAGATACTTACTCGTATGTTTAGCCTTTCAGGTTTATAGATCTAATTTTCCAAACTTCTCATTTCTTCAGGTTTCCTAATTTGTAGGCTTTTGCTTCTTAGCTTTTATTTTCTTTTAAGTTTACAGGTTGTGAGATTCTCTGATTTTCCAACTATTTGATTCTAAAATATTCAATATCCTAAATAATATTCCTAGATTTTCGGATTTTCAAGTTTTAGAATTTCTGATCTTCGGAGTCTTTCTAGTAGTCAGTTTCTAAAAGACAAAATATAGTTACGTAGGTTCTTGGGACTTCTGAGATTTTCACATTTCCAGTTTTCTGGGTTTCTATCAATATGAATTTTAAGGTCTTTGGGCTCTCAGACTCTTAGTTTCTCATAAAAACTTTAATTGTAGATTGCTAAATCCTCAGATTCTACTTAATGTTACCAGTTTTACAGTATGTGTCTGTTTTCCACATTAAAGATTCCTCCAATTTTCTAAAATTCCAACTTAAAAAAAATTAATTCCCGAGCTTTAAGTGGTGGTTCTCAAATTTTAAGATCATTGTTTCTACAAATTTTAAATTCTAGGGTTCCAAGTTTTTAAATTTTCAGTTTCTCAAATTAATTTTCAGCTTCTCAATTTGATGTTTTTAAAGTTTTAAGTCTTCAGGTTTCTAGGTTTGATTTTTCTCAAATTATATTTTTCTCGGGTTTCCAGATTTTCACCTTTTAAGAGAATTTTCAGAGTTTTAGTTTTTTAGGTCCGTAGGTTTAAATGTTATGTGCTCTTAAATTTTCAGGTTTTTAACTTCTCATATTTTAAAGATGTTTAAATTCCAAAAACTAAGAAATTGAGAAACTAAAGATAATTAGAAAACTGGGTAAGACTGTGAAAGTAACAGATAGACAATCGAGACAGACCGACAAAGAACATAAAAGCACGAGAATCTGATAAAGAAGAAGTGGGAAAACTAAAAAAATGAGAAAAAAAACTCACTGTAAAAATTAAATCATTTTAGAATACGATACTTTGGGTAAATAAAAATTAGTACTAAAAAATACAAAACTCTGAAATAAGTCAAAAGTTTAGAAAAAAAAGAAAGCTCTAAATTTTTCAATCTGAAAAGTTTGGGAGTTTAGGAACCTGAGAACCCGAAAAGTAAGCACTTGATAGCATAATAGCATTAAAATTCCAAGATATAGAAAAATTAGATACACAAATCTGAGTAGAAATTTCAGAACCTACAAACTTTGAAAAATGAGAATTTTCATATTTCAGAAATCTAAAAATTTGAAATATAAAAAAATGTGAATTTAAGAAAACTTGAAAACCTAAAAACTTAAGAACAATTTCTTAGAAGTGTCATTGCCGCATTTTTGTCTTACGAATGATTTTCCACGTTTTCAGTACCAATTTTCCTTGTTTTCTCCGACTATGAAACTTGGGAATCGCACCCTTAATCGTCAAATCAAATTAGTCCTTGTCAGCTCTCATTATCACGTACTAAAACTATTACACTCTTGATACCCGATAGCCAAACAATGCAATTACTGGACGTCATAAGCGAGTAGATTTGAAGTGCAGTTTGAACCCAAACAAAATAATTTAAAATGGAAATGGATTAAAATACAAAACGTTCTCAAATTATAAATATAATTTAACTACGACCGTTTCCTCTTTCCCAAATACTCTTCTTTGATTAAAATCTATGCATGGTCCACAACGCTAAAATTAATTTGTTTGGGTGTGTTCAACAAAATTAATTTTTCTGGATCTGTGATTTCTAACAATAATAATTAATGAATTTCATTTCGTTCGTTCATGCGGGAAACCGTAAAATTGTGCGGAAAATGGTTTTTTCTTGATCTGCGTTGAAAAACATCTCGAAGTAAGTTTACGACTGCATGCACTGTAATCCAGGAAATGGAAGAGTTTTTAAGTGATCCATGTAACAACTTTTTAATGCTCTGCAGTCATAAATTATTGTTTGGATACACATTGTCACGTACGGTCATAATGAGATTTACTACTTCATCGATTCTAAACTTGAGAGTTGTCTGGTCGATTTTCAAAGTCTTGCATTCTCTGAAATTAGAAGCGTACAAAGCTGCCAGTGTCTAAATGTTCTCACAATATTTTTATTCAAAGAGATCCTTTATCGTCGTGTATAATACACTATTTTTTTCAAAAACAGATTTTAAAAAGAAACTATAACAAAAATTCCATAACAACCAATGAATTTGATTTTAATTCAATAATTTGATAATATTAAATTTAATAAACACTCATTCACCTGATACCCAAAATTAGTTTTATTTTCGAAAATAGAATGTGCGAGAATGAATTTGGAACTGCCTGCAGACGTAGAGGACGTTCCTCACAATAAATTCTTTGTCAACTACAGGCATAAGAATGTATCATTCTGCCTGTAGGAATGAATACAAGTGCGAAACGGATACTGAGCATCGCTTTCGCCGCTCTGCAGCTACGATGTTGGCAAGCACGGTGCTGATCCTGTCACCGTTGAATGATTAGGAAAATGCCATAAATTATTTTGACATTTGTGCCTCAAAAGTAATTTAAAAAGTGGTAAAATCGAAGAAGACTCTAAGATAAAGAAAAACTAATCGTAGACTATGAAATCGGTGCTCAGAAATGAAGATCCTGATTGTTTGTTCTGTTTGGGTGAGTTAAGGTTTAGACTAAGACTTGTTTACGAATTTCCGTCAAAAGTAAGAGGAGTTAGCGGATAAGTTTGCTCACATCTGCTGGAGCAAGTAATTGCAGGAAAAAGTAAACCATAAAAGTTTGCCAATAAGTCACAGACATGTAACACTTCTTACAATTTATTTTGGTAATTCTGAAAATAGGCAAGTGCTTCTTACTTCTTTCATTATTATGTACTACTGATTAGTTCCATAATGAAAGTACACATTTTTGTACACTTACAACATCACCGAACTTCCAGTTGCATCCACAGTAAATTGAGCACATATTCAATAAAATACGTGTTCGGAATTAAAACAAAGCAAATATTTGTTCGCGATGGATAGTGTCAGACTTCAAACAGCTTGCTATTACGCAAATACATATTTGGTCTTCACATTTTGACAATAAAATCAATTTCACTAATTCTTAAAACACCTTCAAGTTTAAATATTTAAATAAGCGATCATTAATGATAACCATGACGTGAAAGCACATTATTTTCACATTTTATTCAAATTTAGTCAGATTAAATCTTGTTTAACAGCTTTAGTGCATTTCTAGAATATTGTTAGAAATAATGGGAAGTCCCATGAAGCCAAACAACTGAAAGTAAAATATTTATTTCCACGCATTGCTAAAGTTCCAATATCCAATAAACAGACGTCTCGAGGTCAAATCGTGAAACGACATTGACGATAAAATGAAAATTTGTTTAGACGTGTACGAACAAGATAAGTTGTTACGTTAAAATATTAACTGATAGTAATATCAATAGATTATAATGAGAAAAAATTAATTGGGTCTTTTGGGCTTTATAGCCGCTCGCCAAACAATATCTGTAAGCGTCGTGATAAGGACGAACAATGAACTTGAGTCTGAGCAAACGTTGCGTGACAGTTTTTTCTATGAGAGCTGATTAATTGAGAAAGAAAATCCTATCTGTCTTAGTAAAAAAATCATACTTTTGTTAAAAATCTAGACGTTTCTAGAAAAATGATTTTAAAGTTTCTTTCAACCCAAATCTAATAATTTCTTGGGTGTTTAAAAATGTTTTTCACGTGCTCATACAAATTAGTATATAGGATGTAAAAAAGTCGTTAAAACCTTCTTGGAAGGTAGTTGCAAACGATGTCATTCATATTATCATGACGACGATGAAATGTGTGGCCCTGCACGTATACACAAATATTGCGCCAATTTTAATTACAAAACAACAATTAAAAATTAATTAAATGTGTGATTTTATTAAATATACCATCTCTATGTTTCAGCTGTAATTAATTGTATTTCAATTAAATGAAAACAATGTCTATATAAAAAAAAAATTAAACCGATGGTTATTACCATTGCTGCGTTGAATTTTACAAATTTTAATCCAACAGACGCAACAAAACAGAGTGACAAATTGATTGATAAGAATTAAACTCTAAGGTTGATGGACGTATTAAACTGATCTAATTTAAAAAAGTACGAACAGCCTGTTTGAGTAATAAACGGTTTTTGAGTATTATTCGCAACTGTAACGTGGAGGCTATTGTGATCACAATGAAAATGAATTTGTTGCCTAGGTCAATCAATACGACCAAAAATAGATTAATATGTATTTCTTTATGTTGAGAAATAAATAAAAGCGTCTACTTTTACGAATAAAGCTAAAAGGAAGGCCGATATGCACAATCCTTGAGAACGAGTTGTAACGTGTCCAAAAGCACAAAAAAAGTGTACTAAATTTTTTTCGCCACATTACTGTTAAGTAATTAATGCTCAGTTTTTCCGATTCGTATTGATCTCGTTTTTTAAGTAATTGTCTTTTATATGCACACTCATTAACAGGTGGTTATTCAATTAGGCTCTAATCTACTAGCAATATAAACAGGATAATTTTAGAGCAGTAATTAATTGCATGTACGATCTTGACCTTACACTTAATTATTTATTGGTTCCTCTACGCTTAGATATATCGTCTCTACAGTTATAAAGTGTTTAATTCATTTTTCAACTGCTGGATGAAATTAAAGTAATTAAATATACAGAAAAGTCTCCGAATGTTATTTTTTGTCTTTTATAAAGAAGCAAAAGAAAAGGATCTAAAATAATTGCAGTGTGAATAATTTTATATCGTCACACTTAACTCCGCAAACAAATCGTGCGAAAATAGAATTCTTCATGTATCTTCGTGTTTATTCCATTTATTCATTACTTTTGACCCGTATGTCATTTTTAAAAATTATTACAGAATGCGTTTGACTCTAGTCAAATTAACAGATTTTTTCTAATTTGATGTTGTAACACAGCTGTTAACGCACTTATTTTGCATGCGTTAATAAGCCATTACTAAACCCAAAAACTAGGAACTTTTTTCGGTGGGTAACATTGGACGAATCTACTTGATTCTAATTTGAAATTTCAGTTGTCAAATGAAGGTTTCACCAACTTTCGCCAAATTCCCTAAATTATAAAATGTTATTTTATTAGTAAAAACATGTATTTAGTATACAAATTAGAAAAAATAGCATACAAAACTCGTTATATAAAACTTAGGAGCACTCCTGGCTATACTCGTGCTTCAAACTTGAACTGGTGTCTTAATATGAGTTTTATAAAAAAATATTTCAATATCCTTTTTAACCTGAGTAACTCTTAAAAATAATGTTAAATGTAGGTACTTATTGTAGAAATCTGTTTCAATTGATTAACAATAAATCAAGAAAAAAATTATTTTACTTTTTAAATCCTCAAAATTTTTTTAGATCTCTTTATATTCTTTTAAAGATGCTAAAACACCTGATGCATTTTTTTAAAATTAAATCTTTCTAAAATTTTGACCAAAAAATTCTGTACATTCTGTCATTAAAATCTTATTATTTATCAAAACCTATAGCTATCTGAGTTTCAAAAAAGAGTCTTAAAATTGAATTTTAAACACTTTGCACTCTGAAAAAGAATGTTCAATAATTAGTACCTACCGATATGAAAAAAAAAAATTAACAGTTCAGGCTAAATTATCATCTGATGATAATTCATGCTGCCTAATGATCTTTAACTACAATGATGAAACTTTAAATGCACCTTTATTGATTATATTAAGTGACCGTTAATTGCAATTCGTGCAGTCTTCATCGGTTTATGAACATGATCAATTCACTTTTCAAAGAGTGGTCACGAAAAGGTAACCAAACTCTAAATCTCTAAAACCTGTCAATTTTCATTTTAGATGACCATCTCTGGTTTCTGCGCATTCTGTGCGTCGATTTATTCCAAAATCCTTTGATGAAAGTCATTCCAAAAATCATTTCCACGAGTTTGTTTTTTTTGATGGTGTTTCAGACAGTTCTCTTCTTGCAGAAGTTCGACGCAATTTACTTTATTAAGTACTTGGCGTTCTATGGAGCTTCTTTTTTTGTAAGTACTAAAAAGAAGTGTCAGATTTGAATAAGTGTTGTAGGTCGTGGCTGCACTTTATGCGGCTACTAGATTGTCGAATATTTGTCGAGAAACAATTAACAAAAATTTCTTGGTTTGGACGTTAAGCAATGCGAGTTTGACGACTGAGAAAAAAATTCTCTTGGAGGTTCTTTTGACTCACATTGTTGTTGTTGGTAATGGAATTGTAGCAATCGCTTCTGGAGTCACACATATGTTGCTTCTTCCGGATGATGTTGATCTTTTTTTTCCCTTGGCACTTTTCGAAGAGTTTTTTCCGCAGTGGGAAAGCTTCCTGTCGTGGGTTTTTAGACTCTCTTTTATTCCGATATTTCTTCTGATTCCAGTTGTCTTTTACACTGTCGTTTATTTGGCGACTTTTCTGCGTTTCCAGTTTTACTTGTTAATTGACTTCTTGGAAACTATGGACGAAGAGTATAATCCAAAAATGGAGAAACAATACCAAGAGATCATTCAAAGGAAGCTCAAAATCGGGATTAGAAGACATGCTTATCTCTGCGAGTAAGTTAGAACCCGATGAAACTTTTGATCCTTTTTTCAGATTCATTCAAAAGCCCTGGGCTAAACTCAGTTCGCTCATATTCATTTTCAACATCACAGGCGCCATTCTCGGCATCAGCATCTTCGTTTTTTATTTTTCGGTAAGCTAATTTTTCTGCCAACTTGCTTAAATTTTCTCAGTTTCAAGAAACATTTGATGGACGGTATCCTCGCATCGTCACTTTGATTCTCATAGTTTTAATCACGTTTTTTCATACCATCTTATCAGGACAAATGTGGGAAGATGCGGTAAAACCTCTTTACATTGTTACCCATTTTTGCCATTGACATTTCTAGTCGGACGAGCTTATCGAAGTTTTGAAAAGAAACAATTGGTACAACTGGAACCAAAAAAATAGAAAATCGTATTTAATCTTTTTGACCAATCAAAAAACACTGAAGCTAAAATTCTCTGAAAATATAGCTATTAACTACAATTTGGGCGTTGCGGTGAGTGAAAATTTCAGAACGCAGAAAAAATGATTTTTGTTTTTAGATTGCTAAGTCGATTTACTCGGCGGTTTCTGTAATGAGCCGACTTAAACATTTGGATTATTCACAGTGAAGATTTTGCATAATTCATTTTTTTGCACCAAAAAACACAATTTTACACGTTCGTTCTGCAATAAATGGTGTGGCACTTTGAAGTTTTCAGTCAACATAAATTCCCCAATTTTTAAACCCGCAAAAATTCCAAAAATACCACAAACTATAGAAGTGCTTGCAACAGTTAAAAAGTTTGATATTGTGATGGTTCCCAGGCCCCAATTTTTACGGTCAGGCCGAAATATTTGGTTTTTATTTTTTTACTTCGGAGAAGACCCAAACGGATGGTTTATTGCGGGAGCGGTCCTTTAAGCTAAAGCGTCAGATGGATTTTCCCAGCGGGTACTTCAAAGCGAATTGCTTCCAGATGTCGTCCCTCCGAGAATGGTCAAATTCCAGAGTTTGGGCAGGGTCAGATTTCTTAGAAAACTTGCATTTTGTCACGTACGCACAAACCCTTGTCTCAAATTGATAATTTTGTGATATCAAACCGATCGAACGTACTCTACGGTTTGAGCAAAACGCGGACACATCGGAAGCATCGTTTTGAATCGGACTTAGATTAAGTTAGAGTAAGATTAGGGAAGACCCGAGTTGTACCTGTTCCTATCACTCGGGGAAGATGCTTAATTAAGTTAGTATCATTTGTTGTTGTAATTTGGGTACCGGCCGTTCCTTAATTAGCTTTGCAATTTGGCAAATTAGCAGAACCCACCGAGTAGGGGTAAGACGACTTACGGGGGTAGTTGCGGACCAATAGGGTGAGCGCTTCCGATTAAGCTCGTCGAAGAAAGGGAAAGACGTTAGAGGGGGAGTACCACCCCAAGGGAGTTGATAAAAGTTCGCGACAGATAGCAGTAGGGATCTTTTTCCGATTATCTTTTCGAGAGTCTTTTTCGAGAATTTTCGGGAGTCTGTTTTAGACCTTTTTGATAATTTTGCGAGAGTCCTTTTCGCGATTCAAACCGTCTTTGAGAGACGATCAATTAATCTTTGGAAAGTCAAATCGCGACCAGAATAAGTGTTTAGTGTCCAACGCCCAGGAAAAAGCGTAAGTCTTTTAATCTCTTATTACTTATTTGAGTAAAATAAAATTTCGGCACAATTCGGGCACAAAAGGTTGGAGTTATTGTGTGTTAACCGTGTAATATTCGGAATTCTAAATTGATTTTAATTTAACTATCTTATTAAATTCCACGTGCAGTCGCAACGTTCATTCTACGCACTTTTGACTTGATTATCCAATCAAGTACCACCGACGATTATTTCCAAATCTAGAAATAATACTCCGAGTTTAATCGTCTCACGCCGTTTCATTATTTTCTAACTTTTCCTCACTTTGAGACGATCATTAATGTCACTGAGATCATTTTTTTATTTTGATTATTAATTTCTCATCTATCTAGCACCATTGTATTTCTTTGAACGCTAGTGCGACCATTATGCGTTTGTTGCATAAAGAGTTATCCAGATTTTACTAAAATCCATCAACTACAATAGAGGATTAGAGATGAACACTATGATCAAAACCTGCCACCTAAATTTCGAGCGAGTAGCTCCAACAAAATTTTGTTATGTTGATAATGTCATCAACACCATTTATTACTACAGATTTACGCCAGGTACTGGCCACCGCAATTAGAACACCACTGCCGAAAATGGCCATCTTTAACAGTATGACAAATTTAAATTAATTAATTGGTCCGACAAAGAAGTGGCAATGCATATTGGATCCTTTAACCAAACATTCCGCCTATGCCTCCTAACGTGCCCATCTTTCCGTGTGGTCTGAGCTTGGCATATTTTGCCCCAGCGCTCACCCACGGCGGTAGTAAACCGAGTCTCTGACTGGCGATAAGCCCACCGAACAATACATTTATCTCGTGCCGCCGTCGCGAGGGTCTATCGTACCAAATATCAAAACCTTAGTGTTATCAGTGAAAGGGGTAACTCCTATGCGAACCGCCAAATATGCAACCCTTCTGGCTGCTCTATTGTAGAATACCGTTCCGCAAAGAAAATTTATCGTAAACAGATTTTATAGTTTCTGTCATTGAAATTTTCTTAGAAAGAAAAAATTAGAACATTTTCTTCTCGACTGCACGAACACCAAATATCTGAAATATTTCCAAACAATTCTAAAGTTTCGCTATCATTCGTTTGATCCGCGCTTAGTCTAGATTTTCCTTTCTTCGTCCGGATCAAACACAAATCGTGAATTCACGTGTGACATCCACCAACACCAGATTCCGGTAACGTTATCCATCGACAAAATTTGAGTCACGAATTTCATCCAAAGTGACAATTCGCTACAAAATGAGTCGTTGATAGTCATAATCTTGCAACAATCAAATTCTTTCCGACTCATAATTAATTTCTGTGAAAACAACACTCAGCAAATCGCGTACAAATAGAACACCGGAAATCACACAATGCTCTGACAAAATGCCAACTAATCAACACTTAGAAGCAAAAGTTTTGACCAAAATCTTAGAAATCACAAAATTTAAGGGGATAAATTTTGAATCTTATTAGAGAACAAGGAACGCATTTTAAATTAATCAAAATCAGTTAGGGACTTTGACGGTCGTACCCATAATCAATGATTGAAAATTTGTTAATAAAGTATAAGTGAAGTGTGCCCATCTGTTTTATTACACATTCCTTTCACAAGACGGCCTCACTAGAATTTGGATACTACGATAAGTTTTTTTCTTTAACACAACGAAACACAACGTAGAAATTTGGGTCCATAATCTTTTATAAAATTCTTCATCTTCCAGATGAAGTTAAGTTAAGAAAGTTTCAGTGCCATAAGGTCACTGCTCAGTCACACCGAATATTAATTAGCGATATTTCGCGTGTGTTACAACAGGGTTAGTAAATTTTGGTGGTGGCGCCAATCGTAAGTATTAAACGCCAACCCCAAACGAACGCCGTCTCCAAAGGACCAAAGGATTGCGTAGTCGATCAGGACAATCGAAATCCAGGATTATCAAACCTTTACATCTGGTGCCGTGACCAGGATTATCAAACCTTTACAATATTAAATGTCAAAAATTAAAAAAACAAAAAATACGCTAAATCTACACTCTTTAATATTTAAATGATTTTGAAAAATCCTGAACAATTTTGAATTTTTTCAGAGTAAGAATTTATTTGGCATTCCAAGAGTCTTAAAAACTATACAGCGTGTGCCAAAATTTGCGACGATACGATAAGCGGCTCAGAAATCAATGCTCGAAAAAAAACCCAAATTTTTCCAAGGTATATCATTTTTTGCTAATTATTGCTATTTGTTTCAATATTTGCAATCAATAACAGAAATTTTTGGCAATGCTGTAAACTGAAATGAGTTGTACCCACTTTGTTAATTAATGTTCCAATGGTTTGTAAAAAAAGTTAATAAAAATTATATTGAAAGTGTAACTTCAGGTTTTATTTTTCTTTTATCCAAAGACATTTTTTAAGCTGCTCTTTTGTTGTTACTTGTGGCATCTCCCAGCTTTTTTCTATTCTTCGCATTCATTATCTATTAATATTCCCAGAATAATTCCGCAAATTTTCAAATTTCATATATGTTTGGTATATTACTAAAACTTTATCTTCACAAAAAGAATTTTTCACTTCATATATTATTAATATATCTTTACTTCATCACATCACCCGAAGTCACAAAACAAATTACTTCCTAAAGCTAAGCTTTGTTGTTGGCAGCATTTTGTGCAAAATTAACAAGCTCATGAGCTCCGTTCTAACTAATTAATATCAAACATGATTTTATTAATTTTTCAGTGAAAAAATATGCCACGAAATATGGTTTTTTTTTTAAAATCTTATTTCCAATTACCATAAAAATGAATAGAGGGTCATTTATAAGTCTCGTACAACGATTTATGTGTCTGCTGAGAAAACCTGCTACAATTTTTTCCTAGCAAATACGAGGGTGAGCTAGCAAAGTCTCTCTTAATTTATTAGTTTTTTATTTTATTTCTCTAGGTCATGTTCTTGTTAGAACGAACACATCAATTTCCAATTCCTCTTTTTCATGAGATTTTCGAAATATTTGCAACAGCAATAAGTGCCCTTGAATTTTGTCTTAATATCAGAAAAAGCAGTGACTTCAAGAATAACTCGCGGAAATTTTTCACTTTGAACTCCAAGTTTTTTAAGAAAACAAAAACAAACTTGGGTGTTTCTTTAAATGAATTTATGAACCACTAGTAAAACTTCACAAGCAGAAAGATAGAAACTGTCTCATTAATTACAACTAAATGAAATTGTAGTACTCTCGCCAACAATAAATTCGCTCGCTGCTTGACTCAGAACCTCTCAGGTATTAATTTGAAAGGTGACAAACATCTTATATTCTGAATTTGTACGTTTGTTAAGCTTTTTATTAATCTGAAAACATTTAACGAACGCCGGTCGTTTTAAAATGAAACCGAAATAAATTTCTCGAACGTTTCAGTTTCTTATTAGAACTCGAGAACTGTGTAACCAAATTTATCTTGCGAAGCCGCTACGTAGTTCTTGAGGTTCAAGTGAAATTAATTATTTGTGGAAGATGTAATCTGAATAAAGATTCATCGGTTTTACAATTATCTTGATTGTAACGGAACGTGAAGAGTACAAGCGTCCGAAATTACTATGTCTACTTTATTTTTGGAGACTTGATTAGATAATAATAAATGAATATTTATGCACGACGATCTCTAGTGGATTAATAATAACTCAATGTCGCTTTGTCGTCATGAAATCGCGTACTATCGAAATAATTAATAATTGAGAGATGTTTATCTATTCAATTGCAGTCATAAAATTGAATGAAATATCAGGATACAAATCAAATGACTAATTTTATAACATGTGACGAGTGAAGTTTAGTGAATCGAGAGTAAATAGTAACAATAAATTAACTGTTTAATATGGTACTAAAAAGGATTAAATCCGACTTGATACGGTATCTAAATAATTTTAATATCCAATTAAATTTTATTGATTCGATTAGAAGTAACTAGTTACGTGACTTCTGATATAAATTGATATTATAATTAACGGTAGCTATAATCTATGGCAGTTTAATTTGACTTCTGTAGTACGAATTAATTTCATTGGTCGTAATTTCTTGTGACATTGTTTTATTTATGGCTCAACATAAGTTATATGTGCTCGTGACCTATACAAATTTAGGTGGTTTAAAATGTTTTTGGCGTTATTTTTAGAATTATGGCTAAAAAATATTATTGGAATTATTAATTATATTTTGATTACAATCCGAAATGTACTAGAGATTTGAAGAATTTCAACAATCTATAAATAGAATTAACGAAAAGATTTTATGAATTCTAGAGATTTCAAAGATCATACAAATCTTGATTGATTCTACAATTTCCACACATAGTAAAAAAAAAAAACAGAAATAAAATTCGGGAATCTCAACAATTCCCAAGTAGCTTCAAAATCAAATATTAACAAAATTCTAAACA
Organism: Cynaeus angustus; assembly: GCA_030157275.1. Classification (NCBI taxonomy): domain Eukaryota; kingdom Metazoa; phylum Arthropoda; class Insecta; order Coleoptera; family Tenebrionidae; genus Cynaeus; species Cynaeus angustus. Next base: position 18,674,831 of record CM058062.1, read on the forward strand.
CCTTAACGGATTTAACAAATCCTAGAAATTTTCCGTATTTTAGTGGTGATGTAAATTTTGGAAAATTTCCAATATCTAACAATTGTAAAATTCTAGAAGTCAACAGCTTCCAAAGGTCTTAAAAAATATAATTTAAATTTTAAGTAAAAAGATTGATTTAAAATTGTCATTTTTACGTAAAATACGTTAAAAAACAATTTTATGAAATTTTTGGAATTTATAGTTACGTTAATTTTAGAAATTTTAGAATTTTAATAATTTTGTGATTACTTTTTTACTTTAAAATTTCAAAAGTGATCCTGTTTAAGAATAATTAACTAAAATTTATTTTTTTAGACGAGTCTATTCCGCAGTTTTTTAAATTCATTTAGGGTGTTAAAATTTAGGTGGTTTAAAATGTTTTTGGCGTTATTTTTTGAATTATGGCTAAAAATATTATTGGAATTATTTATTATATTTTGATTACAATCCGAAATGTAGTAGAGATTTGAAGAATTTCAACAATCTAAAAGTAGAATTAACGAAAACATTTTATGAATTCTAGAGATTTCAAAGATCATACAAATCTTGATTGATTCTACAATTTCCACACAGTAAAAAAGTACAGAAATAAAATTCGGGAATCTCAACAATTCCCAAGTAGCTTCAAAATGAAACATTAACAAAATTCTAAACACCTAGAAATTTTCCGTATTTTAGTGGTGATGTAAATTTTGGAAAATTTCCGATATCTAACAATTGTAGGATTCTAGAAGTCAACAGCTTCCAAAGATCTTAAAAAATATAATTTAAATTTTAAGTAAAAAGATCGATTTAAAATTGGCATTTTTACGTAAAATACGTTAAAAAACAATTTTATGAAATTTTTGGAATTTATAGTTACGCTAATTTTAGAAATTTTAGAATTTTAATAATTTTGTGATTACTTTTTTACTTTACAATTTCGAAAGTGATCCTGTTTAAGAATAATTAACTAAAATTAATTTTTTTAGACGAGTCTATTCTGCAGTTTTTTAAATTCATTTAGGGTGTTAAAATTGTTTGAATATTATATGACTTTTGCAAATTGTAAAAGCTTTGTACTAGTAGCTTATAGGAAAATAAGAAGAAACTCATTTAGAACATTAAAAATGTTTTTAATTTTAAGTTGACTCTTTTCATAAGATTGTTATAATATTTGACATTTTTCAAGTCTTTGAATTTTTTTTAAATTCCTAAACGCTCCAAATTTTAAATTTTTTAATTTGTTGTTTATATTTTTAACATCTCAAAAAAATAAAGTTTTTCAACGGGTGAACAGTTTAGTAACTTTCTTTGTTTATTTTTAATAAAATTGTCATAATAAAGACAACGATTGGATATTAATTTATGATCAAACAAGTGTTCAAATAACTTTAATATTTCAAGTTTTGTAAAGTTGTCTTCTCAGCGATATTACCACAAGGGTTAATCTCTATAAAACAATTCAACGAACTTCTCATTAATAGGTGTCCAACTTTCTGTTAGCTAGAAACTTTACTTGAAGGGCTGAACCCGATAGATTAGATATCCCTCATCTGATCCCATCAAGGGCACGAGAGGTGATGCAAAATTCTGAACTTTTTTCATGACATTTGCCAAAATTTTAGTCTACCAAACAGTAGAATAGTAAATAAATGGTTTCTTATTTACCCAGCCTTGATTTGAACTAATAATTTGAATTTGATAATATTCAAAATTATTCCAACGTGTGCTCGTGAAATTTTGTGTCAATTTATATAACTAGTCCCGTAGCAAACACCTTAATCTAAAATCATAATATTTTATTCAGATCATATAAAAATAAAGCCAAGCTGTGCTCCACATTTTTGACGATCACTGCACGTAATTACCGTAAGTTTTCATTTATTTTCCTTCAGTACGAGAAATTCTTTGTAAAGCTTTTATCTCCGATAAGAATTTGCTTGGGACACGACGCTCTTAAATGGAGCACTCGTTTTCATTCATTTTCAGCTGTTTCTGTTATCTCGAATAGAAAACAGGCTAACGCTTGAAATGGTGCGTTTAAAACTGGATTTTTTACGTTTTTTTTCGTAAACCTAACATATCAGTCGTAACTCGTTTGAGAAAATTAAATTATATTTGTACTGCTACCGAGCTCCCTGCAGTGGATAATCTTTTCAAAGAATGTCTTTCTGGAAATCTTGTTATGTTCGTACCTAATAAAATTTTATTGTATTTTTAAACTTGGGAGTTCAAACTTTTTATAAATCACTATAAATCACTGAAAGACTAAGCCGATTTCTCCATTTAATTTTTAAACAATTTACTTTATCGTGTATAATAAAGCACACAGATTTAGAGTAAAAAGCGGTTTTTTTGGAAAATGCATATTCCTTCGTCCATTTTGCACTTTACAGATGTTTTCTTCATATTTTATGATTTTTTGTCATATTCGAGAAAAATAAAAAAAGTCAAAGAATAAATGGGACTATTCTAGTGTACATTTCATGTCTAAATTCAAAAGCAAAATTTTTTTCATATACTTAACCATAGAAATAAAATACAAATTTGTATAAAAATGTTGAATAATTCAAACATAATTTCTTGTCTTCTTGTAGATTCTGTTTAACTTTAAATATCCACACAAGTAACCAAATTAATTTAATATTTTTTACAAAAACTGGAAAGAAATATTTTTTAGTTTCATTTTTTAATTAATTCAATAGAATTTAATTTTTTTTCCAAATGCTTTAATTTGATGAAATGAGGCCATTTTCATGTAGTTCATTTAACTCAACACAGAAATCGTAGAAACACCAAATATGTTAATTCCAAAAAAAAATTTTTTGATTTTTCTCTTGTAAATTTTAGTTCCCTGAACACCGAGATTAAAAAAAATTAAATACCCACGCAAATAAGAAAATATGATTTTATATTAAAACTATGCGATGGTATTTTTAAATAACGTTTTCAATTTTCTCCAAAAGCTTCATTTGCATGCGGTGCTGACATTTTCTTGTAAGTTACATCCAACTGAATAAAGAAACGAATAATTTTTCAAGAAATTGTAACTGCGCTAAATGTGTCATTTCTAAACATTTAAATAAACAAACAGTTCAGGGACGGATTCAAAATTTTGTACAATTTTCTAGCTTTAACAAAGTAAAATCTGAAGCATCCAGGAACTGAGTTTGTACAGAAATAATAATTTTAAGTAAAATCTGAAAAGTCTAAAATATTAACAGAATTTGAATAATTTAAAAATCTAAAGAATCTTACTCATTCAATGACACGATGAGATATAAAGAATATAAAAAAAATTAAACTGTGATCTAAACAATCCCAGAGAATTGAAAGCAATCCAATTTATTCAGAGAATCTAATGTTTTTATTATTTTTCAAACCTGTTGCACATTCTTCAATAATTTGTTTCATATTTTGTCGCTCTGTAATTTTGTGTATTTATTATTCAAACAGTTAATTTAGCTGACCACCAAAAATTAGCTAATTAATCTCGCTGTCCTAATCAACCCAAAAATAGACTTTCCTTGTCAATAAAAAAATTCAACACGGAATGGCAAAGAAAGAAGAAAACTTAAGATAATTAAATCATTTTTCTCCTCACGCGAGGAAAAGCTATTGCGTGTTAGCGTCAAGGACGAAATCATTTATTATCCTTTTCAGAACAAATGTGTCGTTTAATAAGTGAAAGAAGCACATTAGAAACCAAACCGAGCACATTTGTTAGTAAATCACGAATGTTTTACGAGATTACTGAAGTGCAAACTTTCAAGCTTTAACTCTTTGACTTGTTTATAGTCCAGGTTCAAGGCCTGTAATAAACCGAACGAAATATTTGAACGCGCTTGTACTAAACTTTTATTTTAATCTCGTTTTATTTTACCTATGGCAGTTTTCGTCCTGACGTTCCTGGAATATCCCATCGGATGTAAAATGGCCCAGTACCTGTCCACAGAGACGGCGACGAGACAAAAAATCGATATAGTACACAAAACCACCAATAATGACACTGTAAACAAACATGCGTGCAAATTTTTCGGCAATCCTATCGACGACAAAATCGCGAAGGGGATTCCCAACAATCCTACCAACAAATCGGCCACCGCCAAGGACACGATATAGTAGTTCGTCCTTCGCCGTAATCTACGTTCCTTTCGAAACACGAAAATCACGAGAGCGTTACCGATCACGGCAAACACTGCCACCAAAACTTCACAAATTACATAATACAAGTTTATTTCGTCCTTTTGATAGTCGAGGAGTGTGGAGTTCGTAGAGTCCATTCTTGAAGTGGAAACGAAATCGGTCGAATTTATTCAGATTGGTCACAAGTTTCTCTTTGTTAAGGAATAACGGGATTATCCGACACCCATCTCTTTCAGGATTCCTCGCTTGCCTTTCGTCATTTCCATCTGAAAAAAGGAAAAACTTTGAGTACAAATTTATTATAGTGCGCCGGAGGATTAAGGGTGAAGGTCAAAGGATATAAAAACGATAATAAAAAAGGGAGTTGTGGTAGGTTTTATTACCACAGTTCTCTCACGTTTTTCTAGAATCAAAATAAATTCTGTGAAATACGGAACTCGCGTCTAGCCCCTGGAATTCAACTAATGATTAGTAGCGGAGAAACTGAATTTCTCCGTGGTAATGTTTTAAGCTTTGAATTAACTTTTACACTATACTTTTACTTTTACTTTACTATACTGAGTGACAAAAATAAAAGGACACCAAAAAAAAAATTCTGTATGAGTTGTGGGTGACCAAAATAAAGATTACTAAAATTTTATCTCCATTTCGTCAGTAGTTCCAGCAAAAAAAATCTTTATGCCAAAGAAGAAGTCGTCACGGTATGTGAGTAGATCACCCTTGGGGTTCGTTATGGGTACACAACCTACCAAACCTAGTTTTTCAACAAGATAATGCGCGGCCACATATTCCCAAGGTTACTCTATCTTATGTTGAAGAAGCTGAAGTCGCTCTTCCTCCTTGGCCTCGAAGATCTCCTGACCTATCCCCTATCGAACAAGTTTGAAATATTATTTTTCGGCAGACGACTGGGCAATTTACTTTGTCTTCCACAGACGCTCGAAGATTTCCAACACCAACTACAGATGGCATGTGATGAAAGATCCCAGGAGGAAATTGATAACCTCATCAACAATACCACGACGGAGCAACGCATTATTAATGTTAACTGTATAGTGAATGGCTACTTCTTGGTGTTCTATTACTTCACTCAGTATATATTTGCCTTTATGATTTTTATTTCTGTTTACGCCGTTAACAATAATTTCTTTGTTTGTACTTATATATGTTAATTGGTTTAAGAGAATTGACGAAAAGATAATAATAATTGAATTCTTGTAAAAAAAACATTTTTTTTAACTTACAATCAATGGCGCATTAAAAACTTTTTACATTAATTATTCATGATGTGGAAAAGTTGGAGTTAAAGTTATTGCAACATTTTCTGAGATTTTTGAAGTTTTCAAACTTAATTTATCCAGCTTTTTTTTATTTTTCTTAGTAGACGCAAGTCTCATTTGCTCAAAAATGTTTTTATTATGTGAAATGGAAGTTTTAACACAGGATTATGCTTCCAGAATTACCAAGAGCCGCTAACGTTGGTTCAATTAGTGCGATACATTTATTCACTACTGCTCTCAAAGTCATCAACGACACTTTGTGTGACAATTTTGCCAGCTTTTCTAATTTTACATTCCTCAAAATTCCACGGTTTTCCTGAAGAATTTGAAGAAAGCTCCTTTAATATGACGTCAGATTAATCGTGATTAGGATTTTCTAAAACTCCACGGGAACCCTTGTCTAATATCATCCCCAGCTTACAACGTAGTTAGTTCAAAATCGTAACTATTGCCTCCTACATGTATGCAGTTTGAACCACATTTTCGCAGAATCTCGCACTGAGCCCCCGTCATTATAATTAGAACAAAATCGGTTTCTTTTCCTGCAGTTATAACTCGTTGAGGTTTTCTCTGTCCCGCATATCATTTACCCAAGATGTCCCGGATGAACTAAGATTGTAACATTTTTCGATATTATAAAGATCTTTCTTTGTGAGTAAATGTAAATGTCCAACGCATGTCACAAATTGAATCGCGTACTTTATCGAAAATTTCATGAAAAGGAATCTTTGGAGCGATCTTTTTAACTAATTTTTCTCTTTCCGGTTGCGTCGTTATCATTGAAAAAGTCCTTTACATTTTTGCTTGCGGGGCACATTGCTTCAATTTTATTACTTCCGTGAGTTTTCAAGTGGCATAAACCTTTTCCCTCGGCGATATAGTGTCAAAAACGATAACATATGAAACTTACTGATTTATAGTTTTTACATAATTTTAAGGATGACTCCTTCAAAAACTTTGAATTGAATTCTTGTTCATGACTTTTATTGTTCAATATTTTTGCATACAATTTGCTTTTATTAAAATTAAAAATGATATTTTTTAATGGCTTATAACACAAATTTTGTCTCCACAAGAGTTCTTGCACAAGCTGCAGTTACTGTTTTTTTTTTATTGATTTTTATGTTTGAGCAACTTGCTGTTGCTTGATCTTCGTTATGAGTTTTTATATGAAATCTCAAATTCTTTTGACGCACAAAACCTTTCTAACAAAAATTACACGGACTTTCCCCCGGACTGAACTTTTTAACGTGCATTTATAGATTCGAATTATTACTCACACAAATGCAATTGGAAAATATCACTAATTTTTGATAATCGCTGATAACACGAGATGGGACAAGTAACAGCGACAAGTGACAAATAATTCAACTAAAAATCATTAGTTGCATCCAGGGGCTTAAAGCTAGTAAGCACGGAAGCTGGTTTTGGCATGTCGATTTATTTTTATAGAGCTATAAATTGCAGAAACAAAGATTTCAAGCGAAATTCATTTTTGCAGCTCCGAGTATATCTCACGATCTTGAAATGTCTTATTTATCCTTCCGTAAGCAGGACTTGTTCGTCAACTTCCTGCTACAGCAAATACAAGAAATAAACGACTCTTGTTTTCTCCATCCTTATTCTATTTGCGTAATCTTATTCCGTGCTTTCATTCAAATGCAGTGAATTATAATTTTCATTCTACCTCATATTTTTCCCGCTTTATTCCTTTTAGGGCATGCGGACAATGATGTGAAGCCTTGGAAGTAATTAACTCCGTCATAATTTTTAACTAGAAGAAAACAACTTTTCTCATTTTAATAATATGAAAACATTTTCCACTCTTGATAATCCGAGCGAAAACGAATAAAATCGTGTTGACATTTTAAATCCTAATTCAACTTCTTTTAGTCCGTAACTATTGATCTTCAACATGTTGGAAACAGGATAAAAACGTCCTACTAGACAGCTGTTTTCGGTCATTATCAGTTTCTTCCAAGCAAAATTTTCACATTTATCTTAAGCCAGCTGAGATATTTCGCTATAAAAGCAGGCGAGGTCATAAATTCCGTTCATAAATCATGAAGTGTTACTGAATGCAAAAAAGTATCATATGATTATAAAAGTGGGTCTAATTAAATCATCGATTCAGTGAATACTGAATAGGTTTCTGTAAAAAGCACTTTTTTCATAATTTATCACTTTGTTGCTCTTATAAACACAAATTTTGAAATTTTTAATCTTTAAAGTGTCCGTTAATAATAATTTTATTTTTAAATTTAATAAGTTTACTAATTAAATTATCGATTTACTACTTGAACTACTTGATATTAGAAAATTATGACTAAAGTTGGTAATGAAATAAATAAATCTGAGTATTTTAAGAGCAAAGCTATCAACTGTTATTTATAACTGAAGTACATGAAAAAAATATTTATAGTTTGCGTAAAATATCACAAGTGAGTCGAAACATTTTGTTGCCGTCAGTTCAAGGTGCTTCTGGAAAGAAACATTTTCCTCTTTCCACGCAAACTGAAGAGAATTAACAACATTTGAGGACATAAAATACGTTTTTTCTATTCAAAATTATGTAAGTGGGTGTTTTATAAATATTGTTCCTTTTTGAATTAATTCAGATGTTTTTACAATGGTTTTTCATTTTTCAATATCGATTGGTCGCTCCGAACTTAGCGAACGTGCCCACAACTATCCGAGCAGACCATGAAGTGTAAACATTGTTAGACCAACGACTTTTCCGCAGGAAATGTGCCTGTGTTGGACAATTTTGGTTACATCAATGATCAATGATAAAATGTCTCCACGGCCGTTTTGTTTTGTTTAATGCGCTATTAAGTTATTTAGAGTCGGAATTTCTATGGCCGCTCCTGTACCGTCCAATCAAACTAATTATTTCCGAACTAAAGATACAAACAAAAACGGTTCCAATCTCTTTTTGTTTTTTGTTAAAGCTTGAATTAGATCTAAATATTCGAATAAACAATATTTTATTCAGTAGTGGAATAATTTCTCATTATTTATGATATAAGCTTTTAACATTAATTAAAATGGAAACATTCAGAACAATGTTTTTTTAACGCTCTTTGTTCCGCTATAATTTAGTTATTAAAGTGGAAAATATGAGCTCAAAAAATTTATTTATTTTTATTTTGGGCATCTTTGGATCAAATGTTTGATTATCCAAACTTTTAGACTTTGCTATTCTTTTGATCTTTTGTCTTTTTTGAAATTACAGTAAGCTAAAATTTATATTTGGAATTTTAGAGATAACAGAAAAACGATGTCCACATTTGATTATTTTTATCTATATCTGTTGTTTATACATATATATTCTTTAAAATCTTGAAATTTACTAAATTCTTTAGATTTTCGAAAACTGTAGATACATTTTTTTCTGTATTTTTTATACGACTCGAAAAATTCTGCGAATGACTTTAATTCTTTAAATTTTTCGTATTCTGTGTATATTTAGATTTGGTCCTTTTAAAATGGTTAGAACCTTGGGATTCATTGTATCACTTGAATTCTTTGGAAATTTATAATGGTTTTAATTTTGTCTTTCTTACATTTTTTGAAATCATCATTTCTGCCTAGATTCCTCAGACTTTTATGATTTAATATATTTGCATCTCTTCCAATCTTTGGGCACTCTGAGTGATTGATTTTTTGAAATCTTCAGATTTTTTGATTCTTCGTTTTCGTTTTCTTTTATAATTCTCGAATTCTTCATCTTCTTTTCTGGAAACTCTAGATTTTTGTCTTTGAATTACGTTTTTTTGTACCCATTAAATTATTTCATCCTTTGGAGATTTGTTTCTTTGAATTCTTAAGATTTTTAGTTTTTTTAGATCCACTAGAGTTTTGATTTAGGAACCCTAGATTTTTTTTTTAAATTCTTTTTACAATTTTTAGGTTTCTTCTTTTTATACACCTTTAAAACTTCCTTTTCTATTTTAGCTGGTAATGGAAGGTAAAACCCTAGAAAATTTAAAAAGCAAATGTGCCAGCTTTAGAAATGCACAAATTTAAAAACCACCGAAATCTAAAAATGAGTTTCCCGGTTTAGAAGTTGCCACAAATATTCCGATAGCCTGTTCGCTATTAATATCATAAAGATAAAAATAGAAACTAGAAAATGTGGAAATAAATTAAGAAAAAAAATCCAAGACCTGTTAAATAACATGTTTTGTAACATTTTATACTTTTTAGTGTTTCAGATTCTTTGAATTCTTTGTATTCTTTCATGTTTTAATTAATTATTTAGATTTTTTTGATTTCTTTAATTCTTTGAGTTCTTTGAGTTTTTTTAGGTTCTTCTGAACCTTGTTTTTATTAATTACTTAGTTATTTTTTTTGGATTCTTTGGAAGTTTTGGGTTTTTTGGATTTTTGGAATCACTGAATTTTTCCAGTGGATTTTTTGGATTTTTAAATTCTTTGCATTTTTTAAATTTTTGGATTTTTTAAACTCTGAATTCGTTAGATTTTTTCAATTTAGATTTTTTTTTATTTTTGTTTTTTTTTTATTATTTATTCTTCAGTTTATTTGGATTCATTAGATTTTTCAAATTATTTTAATTTTATAATTTTTTTATTTTCCTTTTAATTTTTCGATTCACTAGATTATTTATTATTATTAATTATTTCGGTGCTTTAATTTTATAGAATTTTTGAATTTTTATAGAATTTGTTCAAATTTTCTAGATTCTGTAAATTTTTAATACACAAAATAATTTAGAATTAAAAAAACATGCATCAAACAGAATCATCGCTCTGATGATGGCAGCTTCGCAACCGAAATGCGTGTCAGCTAACAAACTGACATTTTGGTGTGTGGGCTTCATATAATAATATTTTGTTTGTTAACTGAAATGAATTTTAGTGGATCTTTAGCATCTTTCAATTTTTCGGATTCGTTAAATTCTTTGTATTCTTTAAGTTTTTTGAATTCCTTAGATTTTCTAAATTTCTTAGAATGATTCTTCGGATTGTTCTGACTTTGGATTCTTTGGATTGTTTGATTTCCTTGGAACCGCAAATTTTTTTTTCTTTTGGTTTTTTAATTCTCTTGATTTAATTTGGCTTTTTAAAATCACTTTGATTTTTACGTTAACTAAAATTTTTACATTTTTTAATTTTCGCCCCTGCTACAATTTTTTATCATAGATTTTAAATTTATTATATTCTCTGAATTATAGAATATAGATTCAATTTCAATGTACTTTAAAAAAATGGAAAATAGTTATCATAATAATTATATTATAATATTATTACTTCACAATAATAAATATATTTCAAATATGCGATGAAACTATCAAAAATGGCAAAATTCAATTTTTTTTTTTTGGAAACTGCAGGCAACATTTAAAATGCGCAAATATGTAAAATATGAATCAAAAATCTATATCAAAGTTTCTATCATTTTTCGCTACATTTTAAAAATCCACAAAATCAACACAATTTTTCATTAGGTTGGAAACAGAATCCGACTTTGGTAAACTTCTCCAAATACTTCGACATTAAGATTCTGGCGGCACTATAAATCTGGTCCCAATGTTAATTATTAGCTTGTTTACATGAAACTTCTAGTAAACAAATAATTGTTGCGTTGAAAGCGCATTTTCATTTACCCTATACATAAAATTACATACGAAACATTGCTGAGTTAAGTAAATACTCAAATCTAACGTGATTTGTGTATGATACAAGATATCGTCGTTTTTTATTAGTTAATTATTATTTCCCGCGCATACAACATTGCAAGTCAATAATTATGAATCATAAAAGTTGCGGTAAAAGTAAGCGGTTTACTTTTGTGTGAAAAAACGACATAAATTTACAGAATCTGCATTAAAAATATTTTCATTGCATAACTGTCTGAAACATTTTTCTTAGAACAATTATTGCATTTAAATTATCAAAATCAAAATCTCACCATACTCCCACTCGTCGTATTTCATTAAATACGATTTTATCTCAATTAAACGGCTTCAGTAACAAGGTTGACATCTTTATCGTATTAGGTCATGAATCACAGTTTAAGTAATAAATTGCACAAAAACACACAATGAGCATTTGTATTATATTTGAATGACAAAAGCGCACACTATGAAAAGGTTATTACAATTAATTTTAAACTATAATTTCTAATTTAACAGCCTATTACTGCCTTCCTCGGAACCAGTTTAAGACAGGATGTTGACGATATTGTCTGTTATCCTTTTGAAATTAAAACTTTATTACACCTTTCAGTTGTTATTACGTCATTTTGTAAATTGAACTCCTGGACAAAATTACGAGCGAAAGCCATAATTGTAATTACAGTCGCGAGCTTTATCATTTTTGCGACCGCATATTCTTGCTCTAATCAATCGATGAATGGGAACTAATTAAAAAAATTAATTTCGATTCAGTAACGCGAGTTCAAGGAATGTTGGAAAAAACTGAATAATTTTAGATCGAAATAAAATATAAGTGCACATCTCAATTTATTTCGAGAAAGTGTGAAACGGTAAGGAATTCGATTGTCCTTGGGATACGCAGTTTGCATTTATGTCGCTTCTTTAATTAAACACCTTCGTGAGGCAAATGCCATTAATGGTAATACCGCGTTTACAAAAATGAGATGAGAGTGATAAACCCTTCACTATAAATATACACGTGGAGAAAATTACAACACGGTAGGCACAAAACAGAAATTAAAAAGCCGTCACGCTAAAATCTCAAATTTTCTCAAATTGATTATAATTGTTCTTTGGGTAATAAAAAGTGGCGATGTACTTACTTTTCAGTCGATTTCAGTCAATTTAACCCCTTTTTTTTTCAGTGAAAACTCACGACTCTGTTATCACGCACTGATTTTCAGCACGGTTTATTTTCGTATTAGGTTAACTCTTTCATTGCTGATACTGTTATCACCTTAAAAATGGTCTGGACGCTATCAAAACGCTAACCACGACACGCATAAGAGAACTGTTGCGTTCAAAACTAGTGTTTGTGCGACCCGCCAAAATGCGATTGCGCAACTTAATTGTTGCTTTCTTAGCGAAAAATTACAGAATTTACATTCATAACTCCAATCGTGTATGTATTATTGTAACAGGAAAATGGTAAAATATTCATGTATTCTAGAGAGTCTTTCCGCCGAACGCTCAACTTCTGATTTGTTTTCTCCGGGAAATTGAATCAACGCAAATTTGTAATGCCGCTTCAGAAATTTTGGTTTGTGTTCATCGATCCGGTGGCTATATTAAGAAGGCTTCGCACCCTATTCTTGACCAAATTATCAATTAGTAAGATGATGGGGGGTTGTCGTCGAATTTTCAAGCCAATAACATCAATAAATACCTTCACGATGATGATTAGTAGCATCGTTTTCGTTTGCAGCTATTTTTAATTAAAGTTTGTGTATCTTTTTTGTTCCTCCAATTGATTTCATTCTTCGCGACGTTCTCTTCTCGTAAAATAACAAGTCTGAGTTCCGGGAAAAATCGGGGAAAATTGATCATTTTCATGCGACCATTTCCTTACTATTAAACAGGAAACGGAGAGCGAAAAGGAAACTTTCAATAGCATTGTTTCTACTATTCAAATAAAAATTATTTATTATTAAATTTTGGTAGTCAAGTCACGCATAACTCATACGACTTTAAATTACGTCACCATTTAGAAAAATGTTTATGCCATCGTTATCACTTAACCGCATCATAACATATTTACAATTTTACATCCAGTAAGTTTCGTCAGAATTATATAAAAATAATTATTATCACAAAATATTTTGTAGCATTCACTAAGCAGTCAAGAATGAATTTTGTGGCACAGTTTAAAATATAAAATGATCTTCGGATTAAAAAAAAAATGATACAAAAATTGCTTCACGATTATTTTTAAAAGAAAGCAATAATTTTGATGGGAATATAATTCTTGTGTCACAAAACTCATGTTCGGCTCTTTTATTGGTCGAGTGTGGTTGAGAAAAAACAAATTAAATCACCTTATTATGGTCTGTTGCGAACAAATTAGTGAACCAGCAGCCGAAAAAGTCTGCTTGGAACATTGAGGAAACGTGAATGAAGGCAAAACTTAATGAGGTTGTCTAAACTATGTATTATTTATACCAATCAAAATTAGTAATTGGTTTTTTAAGTCTTCTACGTTCATTACATTCTCTGGTTAAATATAGTTCGTGATGTGATTTGTTCGCGTAGATTGAATTTCATACTTTGCTGCAAAATAATTAGAAAAAATGCAAAAATATGCATAGAATTAGCGGATGTCTTTTTCTGAAATTATTTAGTTTTTTCTCATATCTCAGATTTTTTAATTTAACCATGAACTTTTTAATATATAAATATATAAATAATATAATTACCCATTTTTTATAGTTTATAAATTATTTTTTAAATTCTCACATCTGCTGCAAACTTGATTTCTTGGGCGAGTATATCGGATTCTTTCAATTTTTTATAATCTATAAATGCTGAGATCATATACTCTTAAATCCTTGTGATCATTTAATAATCCAGTCAGTTATTAAATTATTATAATTATTAAATTTTTGTTTATGTGAATTTTATTAATTTTTTTTGTTTTTTTTCCAAATGTTTTAATTTTTTGAATTTTATAGATTCTTTGTATTCTTTATCTAATTGTAAATTATCTTTAAAATTCGCTGTAAATTTTTAAAATATCCCCATTTTAGAGATTTTTTTTAGTAGTCTAGTTCAAAAAAAAAAAATTTAATTTTTTGTATTGTTCAAGTACTGTGACTTTTTTGGGTTCTTTGGTTAATATTTATATGGTTTAAGTTATTCAGATTATCATAAATTTTAAATTTCTTTATTAAATTGATTTTATTAACTTTTATCCGTTGCAAATCCTCAATCTACGAATTCTTAAAAATTGACCATAATTTCTAAATTTTGTAAATGTTTAAAACACAAAATAATGCAGGACTTAATGCATCAAATTGTTAAAAATACGTGCAAAGATATGCAATAGAATTTAAAATTGCTTGGACTATAAAAAATTTGATGAATCTTTAATGTTTATTTTTTTTTTTGAATTCGTTGAATTTTTTATTTATTTCGTGTGATTCTTACAATTGTTTGTATGTTTCGGATTTCTCAGATTCTTTTGATTATTTAAAATTTCACAATTTATCGCCTCCGTTAGATCGCTCTAAGGATACAAAAAAATTATTTCAATTTATTCGATTCTTCGGATCTTTTACATTGTGTAGACTTTTCGGATTCTTCACATTTATTACCAGAAGAGTTCTAAAAATGACAAAAAACGACAAAAAAGAATTTTGCAAAAGTTTAAATAAATTGAAAATCTCGAAAAATTGTAACTTAAACTACTACTTATAAAAGTTTAGATACAAAATTCCTTAAATTTCGAAAATTATTCTCAGCATAATTAATCTTTAAACGCTTAAAAACCTCACATAAAAAAAATTAAATTAAAAATAAATGTAAATCCTAAAAATTCTTTATATTCTGAATTCTTCAAATATCTAAATTTTGGAAGATTCCTAGATTATTTATTGAATTTTTGTATCTTTTTTTGATGTCTGATTCTAGACTTTTTCTTTGACTTCCTCAATTTTTAAATGTCATGTATCATCTGTACACTTTGTTTTTTTTTGAAAGCTCAAGATTTTGACTTTTGGTCATTAGAAGCTATTTTGTCTACAAAATGTTTGATTGGCTTTTTCCCAAAGACAATATTTATACTAGTTCTACACAAATTAACGGCTATTTTGTATCTTTGCTCATTTTTAGCGCTGTAAAATAGTAAATTTTAGCTCTTAACATGTTTAAAATAAATCAAGTGTATATAATCTTACTGAAAAACCCATCAATTTTTTCAACAATTAGTTTTATTTTCAGGTAAATTTTATTTTGTTGGCACTAAATTTATTCTTCCTTATTTCGTAATTTTTAGTAAAAAAAAAAAACCATTATAGAATGATTCGTCTTTTTTTCTTTCCTTGGGTCTTTATTCCTCGTACCCATCTCTACTCGTTCGTTTATTTCTTTCCTTGCTTCTCTTTGATTTCCTCTAATACCCCTCACATTCGAATTTTAATTTAGGTAATTTTCCCTTGTTATTTATTTTGGCTATTCAAATTTGTCTTTTATTCAAACATGATTGATAGACGCACAGAAAACTGCAATACAAGAATAGCGAGAATAATAAACAAAATACAGAAAGAAACAAAACAACAGACAAAAAAATAATCACAAAATGCACAAAAATCGATCATGGGCACAAAAATTCTTTGTTCTCTTTGTGCACAAGATAGACATTTGTTCATTTAATAGTGAGAGTCTTCAAACTCCTGTCACATTCTCTTTTATTACTGAATAAAGTAAAATTTATGTTCGGGTTACTAAAAAAATTATTAGCTTTTTTTATTACCGAAGAATCCCTACCAATTTGCGGGTTATTATACTTTAAAGTTACTTTTAATATCGGTAATAAGCGTCAGCAAAAGAAGCTGGTAGCAATAAAATTATTTCAGTGTCGTTCGTGTCCAGTAAGCTAAAAATAACTTTCGAATATTATATCTCGACGTACCAAAAATGCACTGAAAAAAATTATCGTAATTTTGTAAATAAATATTTTTTTCCCATTTCTCAAGCAAATCTCTATTATATTTATAAGGGAAAAAAATCTAAAACTTGTTTGCGTTAATATTTGAGTTGGAAAAGTTGGTACCATGATCCGATTCCGTTAGTATTTTGCTGTAAATTGCTTCATCATGCTTTTAGAACGTCCTGAAACGAATCTGAAGGTGTCTAAAAGGGTAAACAGAACGTCTTCTTTTTAAATGGGCTGCCAAATAATTCAATAACTTATTTATAAAACTAATGTCCGGAGAACTAAATTGGTAGTCTAAAAATAACACGGGGCCATGGAAAAAGAAGTGTTATAACATTCTGATTTATGATCATCATCTTCGAAACATTTCGTATTAAGTTGGACCATGTTCTTCTAGGACAAAATATACGCAACTTTAATTTCATCATTCTAAGATGAAACGAAGCATATCGAATGTTTCCCAACCATTACCGTTGACCCAATTATTTACAGAAAGTGCACAGAACAGCTCTCGTTTCATAGATAACATAAATGGGTCGGAGTCTGACTTTTCACTCGCGATTTATTTCATGATGCTTTAAAATCAACATATCAAGACTTTTGACACTGACAGTAGCTAAAATGGACGACGCACGCTCCCCTAGAACACTTACCACGATAAAAGAATCCTGCTCTACAGAAGTCCTCCATAATATCATCCTCATGGTGGAAATCGGAATCGACCTAAACGAACGTTGCAACATCGCCGAAAAAAACATGAATCATTTAAAAGTTCTCTTCTCACAAACCGCACGATCTGTGGAAACTTTACAGTTAACATCAAAATATTTACTACAACAAGCAAAAAAACTCGTAAATGGAACAGCTCTGTTGACAGCCAACCCAAATACACGAAACGATTACGAAAAATTGTTGGGTGTGATTGATAGACAACTCAGTGATTCTGATGAATTGAAAAATGTGGATTCTGAGATGGACTGCAACAATTTGACGTATCTCACGGAGAAAATTAAACTTTTAGAGTCCAGACAGAAGTTATCGGATAATTTACCACCAAGTGGAAGCAGTAAAAGTGTAAAGTGTGACGTTGATGAAAAATATCCGGAAAACTGGTCGCGGGATTCGTCTATTGACTTAAACTCAGTGGTGAATTTACCACCAGTTCCTGAAGATGTTTTCTCGAGTTTCAGCTCGGGACAGAAACCGAAGAGGTCGTCGAGTTTGTCGTCTTTGAAGAGTATGAGGAAAGTTAAGTTGTTCTTGCAGAGAGCTGAAACGTCGGATGATGAGGAACTTAGTTCGGACGATGATCACGAATTGGGGCAGAAAGGAGACAGTGATGAGTGGAACTCTCTTTCACCTAAGAAATTCTTGGGAAATATCAAAGAGGAATCGCAAGACTAGAGTGCATATGATGGTATAAGTTTGGATTTAAGAATAGTTGGAAGAATTTCCTACAATGAATAATAAAAAGCAAGTTCATTTTATTCAATACTTTATTTAATATGCAAAGAACAGAGAACTTTAAAACTATGAAATGGAATTCTGAAAACTGCCGTTGGCACCTTTTCTGATTAAACTGAATTTTTACCATCCTTTTATGACAACTTAACTAAAAGTTAAAAAATATTTTCCCCCATTCCAATAAACTTTACTTTTGTTGAAAAAAACTACGCATTCTAATTTTAGATTCGTTCTCGTTTCATTTTAGATTGTTTGCTCTTCGAAGTGTTATTTTATAAACGCACTAAGCACATTCAAAAATAATCGATTTGAACAAAGAACAAAGTTTATTTACAAACTTAATGTCTTGTCTCCTAAACTATAACGTCCCTACATAAATTCGATTAGTCAAAAACACGACATTCATTTTAGGCTCGAGAAGCGAGCAGGATTAACAATAAACTTTCTAAAAAGAATTCAAAAAATTGGGATAAGTAGCAGGTATCTCTATCCGGAGGAAAAATGCCTTAAGTGTAAGTGTAAAAATAATTTCATTACAGGAAAAACAAACAAATCTCTTGATTTTAATATCTGGAAGCTCTTGAGAGTAGAAATTATCTCAGCAATCTTTAAGAAACGGAATAATTGTGATAACTCAACGACAGATTAAATGAGTTAATTTCAAATAAAAAAGAGCGAGATGATGATAGAAAGAAACTTGAAATTTTGGATGAAATAAAATTATGTAAAATTAAGAGTTTTTGTTTCACCCGGACCTGAAAAATTAAAACCGAAATTCGAATTTGGGAGATGATTGAGAGTTATAAAAGTGGAATTCTTACCTAGTACAACAAGGATAATAACAGTGGCGCACCACGAAGATGCGTCAAAGAATGGTAAAGATAAATTTGATGATAATATACTACTTATCATCGAAAATGCAATACCCAGAAATAGTGAATATATTTTGAAGAAATTTGGTACAGTAATTGGGTGTTGATTAAAAATAAAATAATGAGAATTTGAAAGAAATATCTGAAGAAAGTACCCGTATCTTTTAGATTATTTCGTATTCGAACATGCATTTCTTTTTATTCTTGACGATCAGTTATCATCAATAACTTGAGTATATCGCAGTATTTAAAGTTAATTAGTGCTACACTATGACTCCAATACGAAGACGGGCCCATTATCACCACGTAACTCAATTTGAAAGGAATGCGAGAAGCAGGTCTTCGCTCACCATATGGGACGAAATGTGGCCACTGTGTTACGGTGTTGTCGTGCCTGGTTTGAAGAAGGAAGACACCAGCGTGTTATAGGTATTGGTCTAAGAAGGAGGACTATAGATCGACAAGATCGCTATCTTCGATTTTTGATCCTTAGAGATCGATTTTCGGTAGCAAATGCTTGGTACGGTGCGGTAGGAAGACCAACTGCAATGTCATTAATTTACGGGCGAATAAGCCAATTTGGGATATGATCCTATCGTCCACATTTAGTATTGCCTTTAATTTTCATCATTTCATGTTTAATTATAACCTAATTACTGTACCAAATTTCTTCAAAATATATTCACTATTTCTGGGTGTTGGAAAGCAATGGAAAGCCACATAGCGTCTTAATGCTTAGAGATTTAAAAGAAAGAATAGATAAAGATGATGACAATGAACGTTCGAATTAAGCTTTAAAACGTGGTAATTATTTTTAAAAACTACATCTATTCAAAATGCGACATCTACTTTGTAAACAGTCACGATATTTTCAGATTTCATTCAGTGATAAAGGTCCACAAACAGCGATTAAAAGTGACTAAATATGTTTTCATTAAGACTGTAAATTATTTCCAGTTGATTTTGGCAGTTTATTGAAAAACACTTCAAAATAATTCTAAGTTTGATCTTCAAAGTTCATTCTTTAAGATCGAAAATAAGTGAGTTTTACAACGGAAAACTTACCTTTCAAAAAAGCACTCGAGCTAAATCAGAGGTTCACTTGGTGTCAGCTGACGTGCTAAAACTTAGTTGCATGTTACAGAGCCGTCCTTCTTTCTTTTCACAATCACCAACACGTTTTTCTCATGAACTAATTCGTTCTGAGATAAGCGTTCGAACCTAGCCGGTCATTTATGATAACCTTTTACTTACTGGAAAAAAAAATCAGAGTAGTTTTCCCGGTGTCATTCATAATTATTCTGGTGACATGAGCGCGTGTCCACGGGCATAAAATCTTGATTATAAAAGTAATAATGACAATTTTTGTCCTCAAGCAGCGAAAACGATTTTTCCTTTGTTTGTTTATTTCATTTTTGCGGGAACAACTGGAAAGAAGTGAGGTAATAAATTTTTAGGTTTAGATTAGAAACTTAAAAGTATACAAGTATTGTATTCAGTACAAAAGTTAAAACGAATCATCGAAACTAATATTCCCGAATCCTTGAGTGGGATATCCGTGTCTTACAGGATTACTGGCAATAGCTCTAACGCATTTATACAAAAAAACAAACACCATTAAAAATAATAAATACACTGGCAAACTATAACCTAGAACCACTGCGATAATCCAGCCGATCATTAGATAAGTCCAAAAACTGTATCCTGCGAAATACCGCAAGCTAATACGTGGGGGCAACTCCGAGCTCACTCTTGGTGACCCACGTCTGGTTTTATCATATCTGTAGATCGTGATCGGGGGAGATAGAAACTGCCTCGATAATCTCCCCCAGTATCTTTGGTCGTAGTACAACTGATAGAACTTCTGTCGGAACTAAAAAAAAAATTCCTCCTTCATTACGAAAAATATAAAACAAAACCTTACATTCTCGTTGATCTGTTGCGACAGTTGATAAAACATCCTCACTAAAAATGTTATTTCTGTCGATCGGATTGGATGCAAATCAGGATCGCCTTCATATTTAATCTTTTTCATTCTTTCTCTCACTTTTTCTGGTGTTAAGAATTTGAAATCGTTGGAGATTTCCAGCCCGCTGGAACCGGAATTTGATGAAATTGTGTTGTCGAGGTCAACTTCAGGCAACTGGAAATTTATAGCGTGAGTTTGAGAAAGTGTTGTAAAAGATAAGTACTTCTGGAATTTGGAAAAGTTGATTGAGATGGTCCAGTGATTTATCCAAGTATTCTGGAACTTTTAAGCGTTCGTTTAGGCTAAATTCATCGGTGGTTCTTGGTGGCTCCCACAGGAGTTTAAACAGACCAAAAAAGCTGGCGTGGAGTTCTTGCTCTTCCTGTTTTTTGATTGTGACGAGTTCTTCGGCGACTCTTACGGACTTTTTTATCTGCATGATTAGCTCGAAAACCTGCAAAGTGATTTTTTTAATTACAGTTGAAGCAGGAAAATGAAGGATATTGAATTCTGAACAACTTTTATTCCAGACATTTTTGCGTTTGGTAACATTATTTTTGAGATAAGCCAAAAATAGGAATTCGGACTTTCCTTATCACTACGGAAAAATACGAAATGCATTGAAATCGCCTAGAATTGCGACTTCAACCTGTTGTAGGCATTTTTGCGCAAAATACTACATAATTTTATTACTTGCGGAGTTAGAAGACAGATCAAACGAAAGTTACGCAAAATTAAGTTCTGAACAACTTTTATTCCAGGCATTTTTGCGCTAGGCGATATCATTTTAGAGGGAGGAATTAAGACCTTCGTTATCACCGTGAAAAAACACGAAATGCATTAATATCGCCTTGAAGCTGTTTAAGGCATATTTTACAGCTAAAAATAGAAACCCAGAAAGTATTCTTGCCGTAGAATTACTATTCCAAGCAAGTTTATCCATTTCCATGCGAAATACGACGTACTTAGAAAAAATAAATCTTATTCAAAATTAAATTTTGAATTTTTACTGCTGAATCTTTTTCCTTGGATCTAAGGTACAAAATCGGAACTTGATGAACATTCCATTGGTAAAATACACGAAATACATTAA
The DNA here is from genome assembly GCA_030157275.1 of Cynaeus angustus. Taxonomy (NCBI): domain Eukaryota; kingdom Metazoa; phylum Arthropoda; class Insecta; order Coleoptera; family Tenebrionidae; genus Cynaeus; species Cynaeus angustus. The sequence continues at coordinate 18,696,268 of CM058062.1, forward strand.
GATCGATGAACAATACATTTCCTCTCCCTTCTCGGATGTAATAAATAAGAAACTAAAGATAACACAGTTCAGCGCTTTCGATAATGGGTTACCAAAAACGGTAAGTCGTGCAAAAACATATTCTTCACCCTACGTCTTTATTTATTTTTCAGCTTACCTCCGGCGCTGGTGGTGTAGAAAATAAAGGCTTATAACAAAAGTTTGGTCCTTCCAGTTCATAAATTCTCTGTTTAACAATAGCGGACCACTTTTTATCGCCCAATAAACTGTTCATAAAGGTCGAATTCGATTCGGGCGTGAAAGATGGGCTTTTAGGAGAACTGAAAGCTGTTGGATTATTCATTGAAGTACTTCCAGGCCATTGATATGAAGAATTCAAGCTGGTGTTTGTACACCAATTAGAAGTCGGATTAAGCGGTGGTAAACTCGACAACCAGTGGCTGTTGTAAGAGTGGGAAGGTGAATGATTATTTTCAATAGACTGTTCGATTTCTTTTAGAAGTTTCGCTAAGTTTGGTTGATTGAAGACCTGAAAGAAATTATCAGTCTTGAACACCAAAAAGTTGACGTTAGTACTTTACTGATCCTATACAACATGACTGACATTTTTGGACTGACTAAATCCACTCGTGAGAATCTTGGGAGAAGCTGTTGAAAGATAACGACGTAAATCAACAAGTTTTGGGCAATGAACGGTAGATATTCTCTTTCTACGCTTTTTGGAACTGCTATATTTTCATCAGAGTCCAGATTTTGCTTCTTTCTGAAACACAAACACCTTAAAGGCTCAATATTTCACTCAAAATTTATACATACAAATCTAATTGTGCCATATCAGGAGGGTACCTCCAAGGCTGGATATATGTGAGCCACAGCTCCAAAAGAAGACGAAAAGACCCATCCAGAGGCCACCGATGGATCAAATTTCGTACAAAAATATAGAATTTACTCTCAACCATTGGGATGGCAATCTTCTTCAATTCCGTCATGTGAGTGTCATCAATACTAGCACTAGCGGAAAACGCATGCAACTGTTTGATGAGGACCCTCACTATTCGCATGTATTCAGACGATGGTAATTCGTTGTACTGAAGAAATCCCTACATTATATAAAGGTGATAGTGTAACTGACAAAATGTTTTCTTACCGGTACTGAAGTTACATTAAACGAGCTGTTAATCTGATTGGGTGATTGATTAATTTGATCGTTATTCAACCACATATCGATGAAGATCGTCAGGACTGTTTCAGTCCTCCAAATCTGATTCCTGGGGTGTCGTCCAAAGTTTTGATGAAATGAGTATTCTTCAACTGACTTATTTAGAACATTCGCGGTGATTAACTTGGATCCAGCTGGTGATCTAAGGAGAAACTAGTCAGGGGTTCAAAAGGAATAGGAATCATACTTAGTTATTTGTTGCAGGGGGTGAAGAGGATTTTTTCCGTTATAGTATATAACAGGTAAAACTGACGCCCCTGGAGCAGTCGGTAAAAAATGCAACATATAGTCACAACACAAAACATAATAAACAGTATTCCAAGGCGCTTGTTGCTGCGTCGGAGATAAAACAGCCCCCGTCCGTTGATGCCATGGATTTATTAAATGATAAGCAAAATGAAACATGTAGTAATCAAAAGGATCTAAAAATCAAAATTTACAAACCCAACAAACACAGTTAGTTACTCTTACTCAACAACAATGATATAACACGTTTTGTTTGTGGGTTAACATGTACTAAATCCGCATAAAAAGGATGTGAATGAGCATTTTCTAGAATCATCTGGACTTTAAGCTGAAAACATTAACTCATCACAGAATTCACTATTTTTGTCTACTTACTGGTAGATACATGATTGGGAAATCATATTTAGCTGAAGGATCTTTAAGCAACGTATAAATTAGCTTAAAAACCGGCCCACATGGCGATAAAAAATGTTCAAGTTGCCGGAAATCTTCGTTAACATCCCTAGCTACACGTAACCCCCAACTCACGGTCCCCTGGGGGCCAAATATGTTGTCTATGAGTAAAGGGAAGAAGTTCTGTAAATCGAGGGTGCTCCCACGATCTAAGAGGACGGTTAATTCAGCACATCGGGTTCGAATTGGCAGTGTTAGAGCTCGCCGGACTCGATTCTAAACGTAGACAATTATTGTTTTGAATCTATAAATCAAGCTGACCTTACCAAAAAACTGTCGGCTTCTTTGTTCAACATATTTATTTACTCAGTTGCGAGCAGAAACATTTAAATACTTGCTCAACTGACAATTGACATAACCTCAATTTGTGTTTACTCAAAGGTGTGTTTAGTTTTAGAAGGTTGGCAATGTTAGCATTCAAAACTACAAAAAACTATTTTTTTGTATAACGTTTATTACTTAAATTGGATCTATATATTTAGAAAATGGACAGTCGAGTTTAAGTATAAGAATTTCAAGCAGATGGATGTATTTTTTGAGGTCCTTTTTAAGCTTTGTAACATCTACGTCCTGCAAAACGCAATTAGTGGATAAAAATAATAAATAAAAAGCAAATTACAGAATAATCAATTGGGTCCAGTTCAAATTCAGGTGGTTCTGAAATATTCAATTTATTTTCATATTCGTCTAAATCTTTTAACCTTCTTTTAACCATTCCTTTACATTTAAGTTCAAGATAAGAAATGTAAGCTCCCCGAACAGCCTTTAATTTTTCTTGAAGGTCTCGAATTTCCATCGTAATGTTCACATTGTCGTCAGCTACAAAACCAAACACTTAAATGTGCACTTATTAGCATTTAATAACTCACCCATTGTAACGTTACATCAAAATAACATAAACAATCAGACTTCTCGGTAGAAAAGTTGGGTTAGTTTTTTAAACTGACAGCTGTCAGTTGTAGTACTCCACAATTATGAACTTCTTGTTTTACCTACAATAAAAGTACCTGACTAGGCACAATTAACAGTCAAATGTAAAAATTGATATAGTAATAAATTTGTAACAAATTTGGTTGTAACCGCTTTTATTTTAAAAATCGATAACAGCGCCCTTCGCGGTAGCTTGTATAATGTGACCGATTTTGATTTGAAAAACACCGCCAACAATATTTTGCATATCTATTTTAACAAAAGAAACTTAACTGTGCGAAAAACATAAAAGAATACAGAAGAAAGCTGAGAAACTTAAGAAAAAGGTGGAGCGAGATGTCCAGATAACAGAAAGAAAATGGAAAATTATAAGAACTACTTAACACTGTCGTTATTGATATAACGGCTCAAAAATGCTGTGGAAAACTTTATGAAAGAGCAGATGATTGTACAGATAAAAAAAGCAATTTAGCTTGGACGTGCACCATATTTAATCAAACTACGACATAAAGAAAGAAAAAGAATTGGTGATAAAAAAAAATGTGAAAATTGTGAAAAATAAACACAAATATAATAAGTTTTCATTAATAACAATCGAACAAAGACATATAAAATAAATGAAGAGAGAAAGAAAAAAAATAAAAATAAAAAAAAAAAAAGAAAATAAAAGAATAGATGGAAGTACAAGTAAGAGCCACGGGGAAAAGGAAAAGAAGCAGACCCCAATAAACTTAAATAGAGAATATTGTTAAACCAAGCGAAATCAGAGACAATTCTATAGATGAAATGAGACAAATGCTAAGAGATAAGTGGCTGTAAATGAAAAAAAAGCCACATATTGTCTTATTTAAAGCTGAAGATGATCATTATTTGAAAAATTGAATCAATATCCACTTTTATTACAGTCTATTTTTTCACTTTATTGAATGCATCGGCTTTTTCTAAAATCGAACTATTTATTTAAAATTTTTGTATAAAATTATAAAAAATCTCATTTTATTACTAAAGACCAGCAAATTTAGCCCCTACGGCGCTCGCCGTTGCCGACAACTTATTCGTCAGCTGCTGCACATATTCAAAAGGTACCTGAAACAAACCATGTTCAACAATTCGAATCGTTAAAAAACGGAATCATACTTCAACTGCTGCATTTATCAAATTTGAAAATCCTTCCACTCCTGCTATTACTGCAATCGATGCACCTCTTATTTTTCCACCATCATTTCCATACTTTTCATGTTCTTTTATGGTATCCACTATAGGTCTAGGATGGTAAAGTCCTGCCACAAACTGCTGTAAATTACTATAAGCTGTGTCTGCTTTACTAAGAGGAGATGATTCATATTCTAACACTGCATGTTGTCTTCCAGAATCAGGGAAAGCAGGGACTATGGCAAAAGGCTGAAATGTGGTTTAATAAGATTTTATTTTAACACAGTTTTTACTTACTTTAGAGTTGATAAGTTTTGATACTTTCTTTTTAGTAACATCGTGTAAGTTGTTAAGAGGTGCTACAACTACAGGCGTTAAGTCTACGGAAGTTTGGTGACCCACTGGAAATGAATATGCGAAGACGAAGTATGTTGATATGACGAAGAAAAAGAGGTGGCTCATTTTACTGAAATGAATAATTTATGGAGTTAAAGTGTCGTAAATGCGCTTTCTCTAGTACTCAAACAATTGAAATGACCAATGAATGTAAAATAAAGGGAGAACTTGTGGAACTGTAGCTGACCTATTGTTTTTGGTTTTATTCAGTGATAGCGTGCAGTGGACACATTTTTTATTTTCTAAGAAATTTTTAGAAAGGTTTAATTTACACCCAAGTGACCTATAAACAAGGACCTAAACTACTTTTTTTCTGTAAATGTAGTTTTGCCTAAAATGTAACTTTCTAAAGTTATTGGCCAATTTTGAATGCCAAACTTACCTATTATTATTGGGTTAATGATGCTTTGATTGCTTCACATGAAATTATGAATTTATAAAGGACAGTTTTGTAAAAGTAAAACCTGAACTAATAATTTATTATGTATATTTTTCAGTTTTCTGAGAACTGGAGTGAGTTATCAAATTCTAGGATATTTCTTAAACAACAATAAAAATGTTAAAACCACGTCCTATTCTAGAACAAAATCTGGCTCCAAGATGTGAAAAACTGCCTAAATGTTTAAATAAATAATAATTGTTTTTAGACCGAACGCAAATACGCACAAATTATATTTTTAGTCCTTGGTGCAGATAAAGATCCTTCAATTGAATTAATTTAAACATATTGTCACCGTTTTTTGAGTGGATTAAAACCAAATACCGTTAGTGGTTGCGCTTACTTTCTTTTATAAAAAAACTGCAATCTTTTCCGTTCACTTTTTTTCAAAGAAAAATATTATTTGTGTTTTGTTTTAATACAAATAAGATTTTACCACCCATGACAACAAATAAAAATTTCTATTAATCAAGTGTTTAACACATTTACAACATCGATTAAAATTGCGCAAACAATAATCAACTCAATTGATGTTAAACATGCAATACACCAGCGATACTTACATAAATTAATCACTTAAAATTAGTTCAAATAAAGAAAATTATCAGCAGATTAAGGTCGATAATTTGTTCACAACTACAGAAATCTCTTCAAACCTACTTTTTACCGCCTTGAACTCAACTCACGCCGAATTACTAATACTGACGCGACTTTTAACATGCACGTAACAAAACTACTATATTTACAAATACCTCTTCCACCATGTGGGGCATTTACTTTCACTTTTCTGTTCCAGTCGTTCGTACTTCGTGTTGCAGCTACTTCTGTTGAAATCAAAAATAAATTTGCTTGTTGCGCTCTTATTATTTTCTGATATGAGATTAATGACAACGATGTGTTCCAAAGTTTTTTTAAGTGCGGTTTTAGAGAGAGGATGTGGTTGAAATGTTCGAACTCGACCAAGATAGCTAATGAGGTGGAGAGCATTTCTCCAAGCTGAAGTTGTGGTTTTATCTTTTTGAAATGTAAATATTCAAAAAGGAATTACTGCTTGGTATAATTTGTAGTGAAGCTGCATTGATCAACCTACTTTATATTCGTAATGGATTTTTTTATGAATGTGAATGTGTATTTCGCAAAAAGTTTGTTAAATTTAGTACTTGTCTCATTTTAAATAAATACAGAAGACACATTAATTTTAGAAAAAAAAACACTTGTGTAAACTTTCAAATGTTTATCGAAAATCATTTTTATTAATCAATTTTTAGTCATCAATATCTAGTTTCTTGGAGATACTTAATTTAAATCTCAAAAAGGATAATTTGAAAAGTTAGAATTATTAATACGTTACGTTGGTAAAACAATGTTGGTACTTTAAAGTAACCAAAGCAACCAAAGCACGTGGTGAACTGTCATCCGGTTGGAATGTGTGAATTGTGATAATTTTATTATTTATTATATTTTGTCATAATATAAAGATATAATACTTTTATTCAGAACTTCCTCGGTTTCTTGTAAGGTAAGACTTGATTTGAAGTTTATCATTGCTTTCATTTCTTGAAAATTTGACTTCAAATCGTTGATTGAGGTTATGTTTTCATTTATTAATTTTTGTTGAATTTCCGTTTTTTGTTAAATGTAGATCACGACATACGTAAAAATCTTAAAAAAACGCAATGTTTCATTCAGCATGGATTCAAGATAATTGCAATGTTGCTAACTGTTTCTCCCATCTGCTTTTGAATTCCAGCCATGGGAAAATTTCGCACGAAACTCAAAGGACAAACCAAAGGCAAACGCTGGCCCAAAGGCCAAAGTTCCAGTTCGAATCCAGAGACTCACAAACACAGAGATTTAGCAAAATCGCGCTTTTTCCAAGAAAACCTAGGAGGCAGTAGCCTGACATCAGAAGCTTTGCGTAAACATGACGTTGTACAAGCATTTAAACCTCGTCCACAACAAGAACCAGAATCAATGGGAGTAGATGAAGATGTAGAATCCATGGGAACTTATTCTTCCTACAAAACGATGGAATCGTTCGCGTCAGGTTGGTCGAGTTACAGTAACATGTCTTTCAACAGATTTTTAAAAGTATTCAGAGCTGATTCAGCTCTTCATAAAGAAATGTTGGCGATGCTCGCTGCTATTAGTGAAGTTATTAAAGAAAATGGGGGGTCTGAAAGCGCAACGGAGTATTATGCAGCTTTGGTAAGATTGTAACGTAGCGGGAGAATTCTTAATAAATATGTTGTAGATTACGACTTTGGAACGGGTGCACGATTCCGAAGAGCAGAGCGAAGATCAATTAACAGCCGCGTTGTCATTGATAAACATGGGAATTAAAACAGTTCCTGAAGGAGTTTTGAGGAGGACTTTTGAAGATGTGACCGCAAAGATGTTGCATATTTTGAACGAATACGTGGAATCGGAAAACAACACAATTATTAAGGCTGTATTTGGTATTCTAGCCACTTTACTAAGGAAACAAGAACTCATAGTCTGGACAAATGAATCCACAGTTAAGATTTTCACAACGATATTGAACCCGTTTTGTATCCACACTAAACCAAAAGTATGGACGCCAAACTTGTTTTTTTGATAATGTTGACTTGCTTTTTCTAGTGGCGAAAAGCGGCTCAACAAGCGGTAACTCTAATAGTAAAATCTGATTGCTTTGGTAGTGGTAATACCAACGTAGCCGCGGATAAAGTAGCAGAGTTTTGCGAACAAACATTAGAAACCTGCATGGGTGGCAACACAGGGACTGTTTTAGTTTCTTCAATTCAGGCTGGGCAAACAACCATTTTACACACCCTTGGGCTAATGAAAGAAGTTATTTGTAGCTTCTCAAAGTTGCACATGAAGGTATTTCATCGCCGATCAACTACTTAATTCTATAAATCTTTTCCAGAAATCCTGTGAAATAATTTTGAGACTCATGACTCTAAATTATCCCATCGTGACTTCATGTGGTCTCCAAGTTTTGCATGCTCTTTTTTCCGCGCAGACTGCGGTAGTACCAACTAAATTAAACGGTCAGTTGATTTCCGCCCTTTATGATTATCAACCGGCTGCTGGTGATGTGCAACCGACTTTGGCATGGTTGGCAGTAATGCAACAAGCTCACGTTCACTTAGCCGAGTACGTTATTTATATTTTGATACTCTTAGCACTGATTGCGAAATTGTAGCGTCGACATGTCTACAGCGTGTGCCGCTTTACCGCAAATTTTTTCTACCTTGACTCAAATGTGGCTCTCAGAAAAGACTGAAATAATGACTGGGGCTACTCATGCTCTGGAAACTTTACTGAGGGATGCCGTTGGACCCGCCTGTGCTACAAAAGAACAAGTTGAACAGTACAGTTCTAAACTGGGCAAATGTTTCGGGAGCATTGAAGTCGGGCTTGGATATCAATATCACAACGTTTGGCACCAAGTTCTCCACTTGATTGCTGTCATGTTTGAAGTAAGTTAGTAAGTCGTTCGATGTTTAAGTTCTTGTTGTTTTTAGGTTGCAGGTCAAAATTGCAGCCACATGTTTATGGGTTGTCTGAAAAGTTTAACAGAACTAAGAGATTCGTACAAGTTTAGTTATAACAGCGAGTTGGAGCACGCGGTCGGGGCGGCTATTCGTTCTATGGGTCCTGAAGTTGTGTTGAGTGTTATTAGCTTGAAGGTATTCTTCATTCTTTTTGTGCATTTACTTAAGAATGACGTTTACAGAAAGACAACGGAGATCTTAATTTAGACAGATCGTGGATGCTACCAGTTCTAAAAGAAAACATTAAATCTTCCACGATTGATTATTTTTTGAAAGGAATAATGCCGCTGGCTCTTTATTGCCAGAAGAGGTCGACTCAATTGGCTGAGGTTAATGATGGCATTGGGGCCCACAGTTGCGAGCTTCTGTATATGCAGCTGTGGAACTTATTGCCGTGTTTTTGTAATCATCCAACTGACATCAAGGATAGTTTTAAGGTAGAGTTCCAAGAGACACTTACAGTTATATTCAGTATGTTTTTTTTGTCTACAGAGCATCGCGAAAGTTTTGGGCACTGCAATTTCCGACCGCAAGGAACTAAGACTATCAGTGATGGCCTCGTTGCGTAAACTGATATCAAGCGCTAAAGAATCAGAAAACCAAGACGACATTGCGGAAATAGCCCGTTTCGATAAAAACTACCTACCAATATTGTTCAATGTCTACACCACTAAACCCATCGGAAGTGACGAAGAAGGTCAACGACTAGCTGCTCTGGATACCATAAAGGTAGATTCCAAAAAAAACTCAAGACAGTTTAATGTGTTTTGTAGGTGTTTTTATCCATAGCTAAACCTGAGCTAACTCAGCAACTTTTCACTCACGCAATCGAGCGCTTGAATAGTTCTTCGGAAGATCCCGAAGATTCCTTTATCAAAGAGAGTATATTGGATTTGATAAGAGCTCTAGTTCCGTACCAAAATGTCGATAACATCAAGATTTTGTACGAACAGTGCGTTAAACCTTTACCGGAAATCAAAAACAACAAAGAACAGAAAAAAGCGTACCGATTATTGGAAGAAATTTGCGGAAGCCAATCCGAAAGTTGTAAACAGTTCATTAAGAACAACAGAAAGGAAGTGCAAAGTTTGTTATGGAAGACTTTAGAGACGGCAGCGGTGTCAAGTAAAGGAGCTAGATTAAGATGTTTGAACTATTTAATCAAAGCTCAGCCTCAATTGGATTCTGATAGTAAATTAATAAAGAGGGTCGTACCAGAAGCTGTGTTGTCATGTAAAGATATTAATGAAAAGACCCGGTATATTTCCTACGAAGTTTTGAATACTGTGGGAGAGCTGCTACAACAACACAATCAGATGGATAAGTTTATTAATTTAGTCAGTGGCGGGTTGTTTGGGAACGTGAATCTTATCAGTTGCACTGTGTTAGCGTTAGCGTCCATCCTCCATAATTTTTCAGGTAGGATATAAGGTTTAGTGTTTTTAGACTACAGTGGAAAAATCTTTTAGGAAGCTTAGGTCAGAGCACGATTCAGTGGATTTTAGAGAAAATAATGGAGCTAATGGCGTCCTCCACACGAGAGGTGGTCGGTGCTTGTCTTAGTTTCACCAAAGTATACCTGAAAGCTCTTCCAAGTCCAATGGTCGCAGCATCGCTTCCTCTTATTGTAGGTTTTAAGTTATAACAAACAGACTTAATATTTGGAGTTTCAGATCAAATCTTTGTGCGCAATGACCGAGGATTGTAGCAGACATTTTCGTTTGAAAATCCGTGACATTTTAAACAAACTGGTACGGAAATATGGTAGTGAAAGTGTGGCGCCTTATATACCAGCGTCCAACACCGTCATGTACAAGAGATTAAGGAATATCCGGAAATTTAACGCGCGGAAGAAGAAACAAAAAGAGGGGCAAAAAGAGGAGGATAGTGACGATGAACAGTTTTTGGTCAAGGCCAAGCCAAAGAGGTAGGAAAATTAGAAATTAGAAGGTGAATTCTTATAGTAAATGTTTAGTGTCGAGGAAATTTTGGCCGACTCCGACTCGGACTTCGACGACATGGAAACCGACCAACCTAAACCCGTTAAGAGGAAGCAACCAAATACTTGGATTGAAGAGGATCCTGAAAGTATCGTGGACTTCACCGATCCGAACGTGGTCAGCAAAATCACAGGTTTTATTCATCAGATTGTTTCCCTGTTTGCTTACGTTACTTTCTAGCTACCAAACCGGGAGCTAGTGCCCCCTTTCAACAAACCACCAAAAAACAAGAAAAGGATCGAGGATTCAAGACAGCGTCCGATGGTCGCCTTATCATCACAGACGATTCTTCCGACAGCGATACTGATAAGAAAAATAAAATCAGTTTTGAATCAGAATCCGATTCTGAAGGCGACAATAAAAGTGTCGCTGAAACTTTGGTTTTGAGCGACAGAAAAAGAAAAAGAACTGCGAGTGTTAAAAGTGGAGTTAGTTCATTGGGACAACCTAAAGCTAAGTATAAATCTGGAGGTGTAGGCATTCATAGGCCTCTGAGTGGTGCTTCTTCGGTTCGAAGTGGAGCTAGTAGCGCAATAGGAAGCGAGTATAGAAGTAAAAAAGCTAAAGGTGATGTTAAAAGAAAGGGAAAGCCGGATCCGTATGCGTACGTTCCTCTTAGTCGCTCCGCTATCAATAAAAGGTAAGTTTTTTGGGCAGTCTACAAAATCTGATGTTGAAATTGCAGAAAAAAATCCAAAGCAGCAGGACAGTTTAAAAATATCATAAAAGGCGCAAAATCGGGAGCACTGAAAGGAGCGAAAGCGAAGAGAAATAAAAACAGGAATTAATACGTGTTAGTTATCTATAATCTTGTTTGTGCTTTGTTATAGCTGATAACCCGGTCAATACGTGGGTGTCAATAAAGTGTGAGTAGTTTGTACAGTTTTTATTTGAGACCTAGAATTTCTACAGTAAAATGAGAAAATAATAGATCCTTTATCATCGTGTATATATTCAACTGAACCTTCGTAAAATACTCACAGAAATATTTTAAAAGTACATTTAAAAACTATGTAAAAAAATCTCACTTTGTACAAGAAATTATAATACATAAACCTATCAGATTTTAATTATCTTAATTCCACAGGTTGTTAGCTATGAAAGCAAGTCATTTAGACTAGTAATTTTTGTGGAGGAGCCAACCTTCTAACAATTATAGAAAAAATCCAGCGTGTATTACTGTATTATGGTAACTTACATCTATTCCATTCTTTATAGCAAGTGATTAACCTATTGATATAAATTTCTATTTTAAATTTCAAATGAGTTCAGTCCATCACTTATCAAGATCTAACAAAATAAAAGAGAACGTGTAAATGGTCCACAGACTTTTTGAAATACAAAATAGAAATTCTTCCATCAAAGTAAGCATATTTTTTCAAGATCCATTCAGAGGAATTTGAGAGCGTGGTGTTCATGCACAGCCAACAATGAAGAACTAAATTAAATTGCACCATGTATAAAATTGTTCGCTAAGGGAAATTTTGGCCTACACAAACTTTAAGTCTGTTGAAAATATGATTACTCTGATTTGAAATAACAGGGTTTAAATTAACGCATTCCTGATTTTGAATGTGCAATCAACCATTGCAGTGTGATGTCAATGTTATCTTTTTCTTTGCAAGAGATGGAATAACAACAGATCTCGCGGTCTTGGATAGCTGACAAATTCCTGATAACACCAGTGTCAAGTTTGTTAATGGAAAATTATTACTTACATTCTTTCAATAAGGCCATTTTCATCTAAAGCTTGTGGCATGTCTCTTTTATTTCCCAACACTAAAACTGGAATACCTGCTAATTGTGGCTTGTCAAGTAAATTATGAAGTTCATTTCTGGATGCTTCAATTTTGTCAGGATCTGCAGCATCAACCATATACCTACACAATCAAATGAGTCATCAAATTTGATCTGAGATGTTACACTTACACAATAGCATTGACTCCTCGACAATAACGTTCCCACATTGATCTAAACCTAGGTTGACCGCCGATGTCCCAAACTTTTATTGTTACATTACCTTTTGTTATTTTTCTCATATTAAAACCAACTGTGGGGATCATATCTTCACTGAATTGACCAGACTGGAATTCAAACACACTTACAATGTAAAACGTCACAAATCAAAAAGCAGACATACCGCAATAACGTTGACAAAAGTTGTTTTTCCTGAATACTGGAGCCCCACCAATGTTAATTCCATTTCTTCCTTCCAAAACAAGCTCCTAAACCAGTCCAAAATTCTGTTCATTAACGCTAACATTTTCGCGGCTTCTACTGCGAATTTCAAGAGAAATTTAAGAAAATAGATTTATATTTTATTAATAAATTAAATGTCATTTACTACCCAACCCGATCTGTCACCACTTGTCAAATATGTGGAAACTGAACACAAATAGTAGACAGGTGGCGCTTACGGCGTTATTTGTGATAACAGCATAGATATATTATAACTAGATAAACTCATCCTATTAGAAACGTACTTCTGCTCTTAAAAAACATATCAAAAAAAATTGGTACATCTCTCTATCTCTTTCTAACTTCAACCATGCCTATTGTCTATTTCTTTTTATCACAGTAGCGTGTGTCGTAACGTAACATTTGAATAATTGTTAATTTTACAATTATTTGGTAATGTTTCGTACTAAATACTTCGAATAAGCTATACAGCGATGCCCGCAGTTGTTTTTTCCACATTTCACGATACTTCGAGGAGATTTTGTATCATTAGTGGAAGCCGTCAAATTTTAGCCAACAACGTTAAAATGAAGTTAAAACTACCATGCAATTAGTAAGAAAATGAATAAAAACTTACAAATTTCAACAAATTCGTTTGACAGTACCTCTCTAAAGGATAGCGCTATACAAAATGTACGTATTGATAGAGACAGCGATAGAATGGACGTCTTGCTGAACCTTTTGCCGTATGGCTGTATCTGGTAATAATAAATCTATGGATAACAGCAAAAGGTGCGACATCTAACGGAGCGTTTCTGAACGCATGGAATAAGGAAAAGAATCGTTTTCTATAAGAATATGTGGGTCCTTTATCCTCTTTGGTAACAACGACGTGGTGCAAAAGATATTTTGCATCTTTCTTAATGTGTTTAAAATTAAAAAAATAAAACTTTATTGAAGTTATTAAAACTCATTTTTTTTCACTTTTGACCTCGAATTTTTCATTGTTGCTAAGATTAGGGGGAAGTCGGTGAATTGTGCGCACCTAGGCAAAAAAATAAATTATTTATTAAAATATAATATATAGTACTCTAAAATTTGATATAGGTGTACTCTGTCGTATAGGTTATAGCCCAAAATAATCAAATATTCTTAAAAAAAATACATTCTAAACCTAGGAACAAAATAAGATAAAAAGTGACACTGTCACCGCACCATAATTGTACGTAAGCAGAAAACGATCAAAAACTGTAAGATAGAAAGAGTAAAAAAAACATATTATATTAAAAAAAAAATGGAGGAAAATAACCCAACTTAATTGGCGCAAAAGTCGCATACTTAGCTTTTGGAAAAGTTAGCACCTCTGCCAAGCTTAAATCATCTTCGGATCTGCGACCATGTCATCAAGTTCATCGTCATCGCATAACTTGCCCTAAGAAAAATTTTATATATATATTTTAACATTGGAGGACAAGTCTATAAAGTGGATCTCAAAAAAAAAATCGGAATTAAACAACAAATGTGCAAAAAAACTTAAATTTTAAACAAGGCCTTGAGTAGACCAATCATAGTGCTTTATGATAGAAACGCGCGAAAACGAGTTGTGACGGGGCAGTTTGATCCAAATCATCACTCCGTTCAGTCCTGTTGTCAATAATCTGTGAATGTTGCTATTAACATTTTTCTTGCAATAGTGTGTTAGTGGTGATGATAAGTTGATGACTTTAATAAAACTTTGGTGGAGCACGTATTATAAGGTAAGTCTAAAAAAATCTTTTTTCAAAAATCACCAGTATTTATTTTAAAAGAAAGAAGTAACAATTTGTGTCGATTTAATTTTGATGGCGTTTATACCCAAGTGTGTATTTTTGAAAAATGAATATAAGCAAAGTCTATTTGGGGTCTAATTTTGTACGTCCAATTTTCCACTAAATGGAGAAAAGTTATACGTCTTCACTTGTTGCTTTGTGTTAAAATCGCACGTATGCTGGCCACGTAACGAGCAAAAAGAGTTCCGTTTTTTTCTTCGGATTAACTTGGTTGTTTAGGTTAGGCTATTGTTTCGACGCAGTACAGTTAATTTTGATATTACCAATTGTATTATTGAATAAAACTCATTTTCACTTTTGACGTCGAATATTTTATTGTCTAACGTAATCTCAATGAGGAGTTTCGAAGAGTTCTTTAAGATGCCAAAATTACATTTTTCGTCTTTCTAAAGCGGCAAAATGGTGAATGCGCCGGGCAGAAATTCTACGTTATTTTAACCTAAATTTTCACTGTACTGCACTATTCAAAAGATAAGTTTTAAAGCTGAGAAATACACTTCTGAAAGTCGTCCAACAAGCGACAAGCTGACTGCCACTAGGAAAATTTGATGATTTTTAAAAAATTTCCAAAGTTTAGTGACAGATTTCACCATTATTGGAAAATTTTGATTTATTAACAGTGTTTAGTTATTTTAAGGAGCATTTTGACTTTTAAGCAACAAACGTGCAGAAAAACTTAAAATTTAAGCGAGGCCTTGAGCAGACCAATCATAATGCTTCATGATAGAAACGCGCGAAAACGAGTTGTGACGGGGCAGTTTGATCCAAATCGTCACTCCGTTCAGTCCTGTTGTCAATAATTTGTGAATGTGGCTTTTAACATTGTTCTTGCAATAGTGTGTTAGTGGTGATGATGAGTTGATGAATTTAATGAAACTTTGGTGGAAGACCTTTTATAAAGTAAGTCTAAAAAAATCCATTTTGAAAAATCATTAGTTACAGACGCCAATCTTTGTTTCAAAAAAAAACGAAGTAGAAATTTGTGTTAATTGAATTTTGACGGTATTTGTAACCAAGCGTGTATTTTCGAAAAATAGAAATAAGTAAAGTATTTTTGGGTAGGACTTTGAAAGTACAATTTTCCACTAAATGCAAAAAAAAGTTATACGTTTTCGTTTGTTGCTTTGTGGTGAGATCGCATGATGTTGGCCACGTAACAAGCAAAAAAGTTCCGTTTTTTTTTCTTTTTCTTATTATTAAAGGAATTAATTAAATACCGACAGGCTGGATTCTTGAATTAAGTATGTTATATTTTATTAGGGCCTATTTTAATAATGACGCAAGATTTTAGTGTTGGTTCTACGAGTCACACTTTTGTTTCGCGGAACAACCACAAAAAGTGGCTGCATCCGGAAATTCTCCAAGTAAATTAATTTCAATTAGATATAGTTCTTGAATTTTTGTGTATACCAAACGGCTTAAATGTACATCACATAATTTTGAGTGTTAAATATTTTTTTAACAAATAGTTTTGTCAGTCACTAACTAAAGTAACTTAATAAGAATACTAAATGTATTTTCTGGCAGTGAAAAAAAAATGAACAAACATAGCCTTCACCAGAACGACAATCGAATAATTTTTTTACGGGAGTAAAAAATTGTTGCATAATTATCTTTAACTTACTGAGTTTTAAGGCGGATTTTCATTAGTCCGCTTCATTGATTGATATCGTTGAATCTATACCATTGAATTTTTAATATTTTATTTGATTGAATATAATCAAAGTAATTTAATAATGAAGTCAAATTTAATATCAAGCTTTGAAAAACAAAAGTGTAAATCATTTGTGTATAAATTTTGGGCGTAGTTAAATTTCTTACTTCATAAATTTTTTTTATATATTTTTTTAATTACCAAAAAACTTTTTTAAGCTAACGTAAATTGATTCTCTAACTTCTGACAGAAATTGTGACATAATATTTTAGGGCACTCTGTATAGCGCACTCGGAGATATATAAATATATTAAAATTACTTGTAATTTTAGTCTTATTGGAAGAGAATTCCTCCGTAAAATATTTTTCTTGTTCGATACGAACACCAACGCGCATAATTCCGATTTATATCGTTTGTTCATTGGTAAAGAAAAAGTCTGGTGCTACAAAAATGGAATTATGAATTTCAATGGATATTTTTTGTAAATTAGAATATTGACTTGCGTTCATTCGAATTTGTAGAAAAATATTCCAAGGTCATTTTGTCAAAAATTCAATTTTTTTCTCTCAAACGTAGGTACATTTTCAAAATCTCTAATTTGGAAATGATTAGTGATTCTAATGGTGTTTTTTTTATAGATGGTCCCATAAAAAACAGATTTGACGAACAAAATCTCCAGCTACTTGAAATTTTGGGTATTTTGGGGCGTTCAGGACACATCGAGATGTAGAAATGTGGGTAATGCTATTTCTGGTTTCTCTCAAGTTGTGCAGGTAAATTTTAGGTTATCACATTTTTAAGATGTAGTTAATTTCTTTATGAACCAGCATAAGTTTTGTTCATCTTCTGTGGACGTCGCGTCGTGGTGGTCTTTCGATAAACCATTTTCCAATTGATGATGGATGCTGCTAGACGATAGGGCGAGTGGCCTGGATTTAAAGGGTAAGTTATCCGTCAATGGTAAAGTTTCTAGGAATAATATTTTTTCTTTGATTGCAGTAGGTCCGCTTTTGAAGAAGATGGCATCATGGAAGCCCTAAAGGTAGGATCTGGGATTGTCGGGCATTTTTCGAAATCGTTCATCGTCGTTCAGTATTGTTCATTTTCCCTTGACTTCTCTTTCAGGGCTCTAGATAACAGATTAAAAGTAGAATTTCATTTATAACAAGCCATTCCACTTTTAGCTAATTTTTGTTCAATCAGTTGAGGAGTCTCGAAAATACTTGTTAACTAATTAATTAATTGTGATGTATACTTACAAATGATTTCCATTTTTAGCTTATTTCGAGTTTCGCAAAAAACGCCGATTAGTTTTTAGTGCGCGAGATCACTTAATTGTAACAGTGCAGCAGCCAGGGTCTTAAAAATAAAAACTAGAATCGTTTTAAAATTAAGTGAGTGGTCCATGGAGATTGCAGAGGTTCCAGCCTGACGACACAACGCTTGATTAGGAGTTTAAGGGTGAGTTATTGAGAATTTCCAAATGTACAAATTTCTAAAATAAAATTTTTGTTCCAGCGAGTCTTTGGGTTGATAAAAAATTGTGGTGTTGGATCGGAAAAGGTATATATATATTTTTTTTTTGTGTTGGGAATTGAACGACGATGAACCTCGCGGTGGATGCTTTTTCTTTCAGCTATAATTTATAATTACCTACGTCAGTTTAAGCATGCAATCCAAAAACTGATCGAGAGATAAACGAAGAAAAACTGGAAACCTAAAGAGAGAGAACGGAGAGTTCTCGTGCGGTCCTAAGATGGAACTCGCGTGCGTGTTAATATCAATAAATAAAAAAGTTGAAGGCGAAAATTTGTTTAGCATAAAATAAAGAATATTGAATTCTGAAGGATATTGGATATAAAAGTTTCTGAAAGTTGCATTTTATGGCAAACGACCAGAAGTGGTGTCTAAATATTTTTATGGCCATGAGTGGATTAATTTATGTTATATCTTGATTTTGGACTTTTTCTCAGGTTTAATATTCACGGAACAACCGTTGACATTGTTTTTTAGGTTTTTAATATAAAGAATTCGACCCTCGAACAGTTCACTTAGAAAATTTAATTTTTAAGTACTTCGAGATATAGAAGTGGTTTGCGTTTTGTGAGTAGGTATGTGTTAGTTCTGTTTTTTTTTTGTTTTTGTTTTTGTTACTTATTGGAAATATTTTTCGTAGATGTTCACATTTTTACAAAGAATTCGTTAATTTCTTCATGAACCAGCATAAGTTTTGTTCATCTTTTGTGGACGTCGCGTCGTGGTGGTCTTGGACGCCCTGGACAAACCATTTTCCATTTGATGATGGATGCTGCTAGACGATAGGGCGAGTGGTCTGGATTTAAAGGGTAAGTTATCCGTCAGTGGCAAAGTTTCTAGAAATAATATTTTTTCTTTGATTGCAGTAGGTCCGCTTTTGAAGAAGATGGCATCATGGAAGCCCTAAAGGAAGGATCTGGGATTGTCGGGCATTTTTCGAAATCGTTCATGGTCGTTCAGCATTGTTCATTTTTCCTTGACTTCTTTTTCAGGGTTCTTCATAATTTCAGGAAATTTGCGTTCGCGTCGCGTAACGGGAGTGTAACAGATTAAAAGTAGAATTTCATTTACAACAGGCCATTCCACTTTTAGCTAATTTTTGTTGAATCAGTTGAGGAGTCTCGAAAACACTTGGTAACTAATTGATTAATTGTGATGCATATTTACAATTAATTTTCATTTTTAACTTTCGAGTTTCGCAAAAAGTGCCGATTAGTTTTTAGTGCGCGAGATCACTTAATTGTAACAGTGCACCAGCCAGGGTCTTAAAAATAAAAACTAGCATCGTTTTAAGAATAAAGTGAGTAGTCCATGGAGATTGCAGAGGTTCCAGCCTGACGACACTATGCTTGATTAGAAGTTTAAGGGTGAGTTATTGAGAATTTTCAAATGTACAAATTTCTAGAATAAAATTTTGTTGCAGCTAGACCTTTTGTTGGAAAAAAATGGTGGTGTTGATCTGACAAGGTAAGATTTTTTAGTTTTTGGTGTTGGGAATTAAACGATGATAAACCTCGCGGTGGATGTTTTTTCTTCCAGCTTTAATTTTTAATTCAGTACGTCAGTTGAAGGTGCGGAGATTGGGTATCTATTAATTGCAATTGAAAAATAATTTAATCTGAAAATCAATTTCAACTAGACAATTGAGCATAAGTTAAACACTGTAAACCCAAATTTGGAACATAGTGTTATGTAGGTAAATCGTTATTTTTTTAATGATTTTAAGGGTGGGAGCTGAAGTAGTCCTTACACAAAATCAAATATACAAACCAGTTATTTTTAACAATATACTCTAAAGAAGACTCTGATGCACTAGAAGATACGGATTGATTACGATTTAACTCTTTCGTCTTAGATTTTATTTTATTCCGTGCGAAAAACTGTTTCCTGTGAACGATAGAATTAAAAAAAATACTTCTTGAGATATCTGAGATTGAGATTGAGATATCTTGATGTTGTATGTGTAATGATAAAGTTATGAAGACAGATTAACTCCACATCCTACAGATTAGTTTGATAATTTTTTTATCGAGAAAATTCTCGATTTTTGTTTAATACACTTGGCATTTGCACGTGAACTGGTTATTAAAGTTTACAATTGAAGAAAAGATAAACAATTACTGTTATATTCGTTTTTAGATAATTTCATTTTCAGTTTACTATTTAAAATTTTGTATTTATTTTGTATTTTTTTAAATAATGCGACGCAAAGATTTTAAAGACAAATTGGTATTTCATAATTGCTTCTTTTTTTCACGACGTTGACTTGAAGGTAAAAGTAGAATATTTTTATTTTGTATTATTTTGCGCAAAAATGGAATGAAACTTGATAAATGACGCAGTTTGGGCGAGTAAGTAAGCGAGTTAAAGTAATAGTCATTCATCATAGACATGCAATCAAAAAATCAAAAATACGCAACGGATTGGGATAAAACTCTATTTAATTATAGATTTAGATGTGCTCTTTTGACTAACACTTAGAAGTTTTAATTTATTTCAAAGCTTAAACAGTTAAATATGTAGCATATTTTTTTACAATTATATTAGTTCCTATTTGAAGAAATTTTCACCATTGAACCAAAAATAAAAAGAATCTCAATTCAAATGGTTGAAAGAGATATTTTGAAACTGGTTATTAACTGAAAAGAAAGTTCTCGTAGAAAAAGAGATTGAGATCTATCAACATTTTAAAGTTATCTCTTCATCCTTTACCGATTTTGGAAGAATCGTTTTTAATGTAATTCAGTCTCTCTGAAGCATTGTTTGTCGAAAACAATAAATATTTTTTACTGGAAAGAAGACTTCCCGAGATGTTTCACATTTTTCGTGAAATACTATAGCTATTAATATGGGAAAGATGTAATAATAATTAGCGTGTATACTACAAACCTATGGAATGGGAATAGTCGTCTGTCGAAAAAATTGTCGATTTGTGTTTGGTATACTTGGTATTTTCTCAAGTAAAATTGATTTTAGAAGCTTATAATTTGAGGAAAGGCAGATTGATACGGGGTAAAATGTTCATCCAAAATAGGCGTTGGCTAATCTTTGCAATTTAGGACTCTAGGGCAGTTCACTTAGTTTAGCTTGATAGGTGGATGGACATGATTTAGGGCGGGGGGGATTAGTGCCAGGCGGAAGCAAGACGCTTCTCAATAGAGCAGGCCGCCACCGAACGCCCCACACTGGGCTTGATTCTCCAAATACAACTTTACCAACAGTCCAGGAATGCTGTCCTGCACAGGTTAGGTTCAGTTTTATTTGTGAATTTATCCAAGTGGAAAAACATAAATGATGATGATTATTCGATAAAACAAATGAAGCTAGAAGAATATGCAAAAAGGCGAAGAATTTATACCCAACACAAGACGCCTAAGCACCAGTGGTTACACTAGACATAAAGAAAGAAAAGTTTGACTGCAATATTTACAGTTTTTTTGGATTCGTTTTTGAGAATATTTGCAATGTGAAAAATGTGTTTTGTGTTTAGTGATTTAGAATAAAACCATTGACTTTCAAAGAAATATGAAGACCACAATGTTTGTCATCAGGAATACTAAAATGGACGTGAGAATTATTATGCAACTAACTCTCTTTAGACCGAAACAATTATCGATTTGTATTTAGCATCTTTTGCACTTTTGTGAATAGAATTGAACAACATAGTTGTAGGAAATAGAAGCAGATGTGGAGCTGGAATATTATGTTCATTCAAAGTATCTTCAGGTAAAACTTAAGACACAGATATCTTAGCTTAGTAGGAAACATAAATGGATGAACCTTAGGGCCGGGGGGTTATGTAGGTGGGAGAGAAACTTTCCTAATTAGAGCAGGCTGCCTGCGAGGGTCCCTGTAAGAACGTCAAACAAACAAGACCCAGTTGGTCGGCTTTCGAAATTCGGTTCATGGGGTCTCCCTGGGCACGTTTGTCCCTGACTGCTTCTGCAAACTTAACCGTAACGTAGACCTGCTGCAGGTTAGGAAATTAGAAAATTAGAAAATATTTTGATTGTTGTTTCAGATTTATTCACGACATTGCAAAAGGAAAAAATACAAGTGATGATGATTATTCGATGTGAAAAATGAGAGAAATGTTTTCGTGAAAAAATAAAAAAAAGCGACTTGGTTTTCGCATCTTTAAGAAGATGCTTGAATTGTTTGTTGGTTAGCTGGAGATGAAGATGTTTTATAGAAAAGAAGGGAGAATTTATAGATTCAGATATCAAGATCTACTGCTTCATAGATAAATGAAGTAAAAGCAGAAACAAAAGGCAATGTCTCTTAAATATGGAATGATCTACTATCGAAATACTTGTCGACTTGTGTTTGACATGCTCTGCAGTTTCGCCATTAAGTTTGAATCATTTAATTTTAGAAATGATGCGGAAGGTATGACGTATTGTGTTCATCCAAAATATCTGTTATAAAATATTTTTCACAATTAGGGCACAGATATCTTAGCTTAGTAAGAAAGATGAGCGGATGAACCTTAGGGCCGGGGGGATAGGTAGGTGGGAGAGAAACTTTCCTAATTAGAGCAGGCTGCCTGCGAGGGTCCCTGTAAGAACGTCAAACTAACAAGACCCAGTTGGTCGGCTTTCGAACTTCGGTTCATGGGGTCTCCCTGGGCACGTTTCTCCCTGACTGCTTCTGCAAACTTAACCGCAACGTAGACCTGCTGTAGGTTAGGGAATTAGAAAACATATCACTATCTCTGATTCAACCTTAATTTCGATAATGTAAAAGCTGAAAACACAAGTGATGACGATGATCGATGGCGAAGATGTGGAAACAATGAATTTAGATTTTTCTCAACCACTTGTTAATTAACAAGGAATAAAAAAAATGAAAAACCAACAATTATAACAGAAAAGAAGATTAATTACTTTTTAGAAGAGGACATTATCAATATTATCAATTTATTAGTGTTTGTGTTTTGTGTTCGGTGGTGCTATTTGTGCATTACAATAATTTCTAATTTCTATCGTCCGTATTTGTGTTTAATGACTTAGCGTTTTCGTTTTTAAAACTGATTTTAGGAGCTGGTAATGTGAGGGCATACAGACAGATGTGGGGTAAAATGTTCATCCAAAATAGGCGTTAGCTAACATTTGCATTTTAAGAATCTAAGGCAATACGCTTAGTTTAGCTTGATAGGTGGTTGGACAAATTAGGGCGGGGGGTTTAGTGTTAGGTGGAAGCGAGACGCTTTGTGATAGAGCAGGCCGCCAACGAGCGCCCCAGACTGGGCTTGATTCTTCAAAGTCAACTCTTCTTATACCCAGGAACGCTGTCCTGCACGGGTTAGGTTCAGTTTTATTTGCGATCATGCCTAAGTAAGAAAACACCAATAATGGGCGATTATTTCATTGAAAAACTGTGATTAAATTTCAGTGTTGACATTATCAACAAAGAAGAATGCCAATTTGTTCGAAGAATTTTTGTCCACTTGTGCTCGATGTATTGTTTATTTTTGGAAATGAAATTGAAAAAAAAGAACACAGACATAGAGCGACGAAAGGCGATTATCATGCCCAAACAAGAAACAAACAAACAGAATTCCATTTTGTATAATTCAAGTGTACTACTGTTGAAAGTTAACATACCAAAATTTGACTAAAAAGTCTTTCCATTGTGCGAGGGAGTAAAGTGATAGTGTGTGTTCAATTTGTAAAAAATGATCTTTACCTATCAATTGGGGTTACATTAGACAAGAAGTTCTTCATTGCTTCTATTTGAGTTTAGCTGTGTAAACACTTTCGATTACTGGTTTATTTTGAATATAGTCTTGAGTGGTCAGCGTGTAATATAATTTTGACGCGAAGTGATACTTTTAGAGACATGTTCGGACCTCATATATAGATTAGTTTTTTCACGACAAACACGTGGTGAAATATATTGAGTATGGCGCCATTCCAAAGAACAAGTGTTAGTTGAAGTCAAGTCAATCTATATCTATAATTAAGCGTAGAAATTGTAGTCAGGCGAGGTCAAGCGTGGGTAGGCGTAGTCAAGCGAGGTTAAGAGAAGTCAGGCGAAATCAAGCGATAAAAATTTGTTGATTTTTAGAATTATGTTCATATTTTCTAAACCGGTCCACGTACAGGAATGTAATTTTACATCCTTATAGATGTTGCTTTAGGCTGTAGATGGACGTCAAACCGCGATAAATTAGTATTGCTTCAATAATTATAAATTTAATCTTAAATTACGTAGAATTTTAAAAGGAATTCAACGATATTCTTAAAATTGAGGAACGAGTTAAGGTTTCGGAGGTCATGCGGAATGAGGGAGGGGTCGATGCATATGCGAAAAAAAAGGTAAATGGAAGGTTCTCCCCCTTAGAAAAGCGAAAGAACGAGAGGTGGGAATTTTTGTGAGGTCGTTGGACGCATCGACGTCGGGGCCGTAAATAATGAAGTTAAAAAGGAAATTTTATTTTTCATACATAATACTAGTTTTGGAAATTTCATGCAAAATTTTAGAAAATTACATTTTGAATCAAGCGGCCAAATTTGAACGCTTCCTTTTGCGTGGTGACGAGTGGATTAATTTATGCTCAATTGCTGTAAATTAGATGTCATCGAGCTAAGCATATCACGAAAATTTCAATATTTCGCGCGAAGTTTTCTTAACAATACGATCTTTAGTTCTGATAAAATTTGCACATAACATTTTACGTCGAAGCTACAAAGATAGAATTATAAATTTCAATGGATATTTTTTTTTTTTTTGTAAATTAGAGAGTTTACTTGCGTTCGTTTCAATTCGTTCATTCATTCATTCGTTCGTTCGTTCATTCGTTCAAATCGTGGTGTTGATCTGACCAGGTAGGATTTTTTAGTTTTTGGTGTTGGGAATTAAACGATGATAAACCTCGCGGTGGATGTTTTTTCTTCCAGCTTTTATTTTTAATTCAGTACGTCAGTTGAAGGTGCGGAGATTCGGTATCTATTGATTGCAATTGAAAAATAATTTAATCTGAAAATCAATTTCAACTAGACAATTGAGCATAAGTTAAACACTGTAAACCCAAATTTGGAACATGGTGTTATGTAGGTAAATCGTTATTTCTTTAATGATTTTAAGGTTGGGAGCTGAAGTAGTCCTTACACAAAATCAAATATACAAACCAGTTATTTTTAACAATATACTCTAAAGAAGACTCTGATGCACTAGAAGATACGGATTGATCACGATTTAACTCTTTCGTCTTAGATTATATTTTATTCTGTGCGAAAAACTGTTTCCTGAGAACGATAGAATTTAAAAAAATACTTCTTGAGATATCTGATGTTGTATGTGCATTGATAAAGTTATGAAGACAGATTATCTCCTTATCCTACAAATTAGTTTGATAATTTTTTTTATCGAAAAAATTGTCGATTTTTGTTTAATACACTTGGCATTTTTGCATGTGAACTTGTTATTAAAGTTTACAATTGAAGAAAAGATAAACAATTACTGTTATTATCATTTTTAGATAATTTCATTTTCAGTTTACTATTTAAAATTTTGTATTTATTTTGTATTT
Source organism: Cynaeus angustus (assembly GCA_030157275.1). Lineage (NCBI taxonomy): Eukaryota > Metazoa > Arthropoda > Insecta > Coleoptera > Tenebrionidae > Cynaeus > Cynaeus angustus. The sequence continues at coordinate 18,721,377 of CM058062.1, forward strand.
TTTTTTAAATAATCCGACGCAAAGATTTTAAAGTTTCACGAGGTTGACTTGAAGGTAAAAGTGAAATATTTTTATTTTGTATTATTTTGCGCAAAAATGGAATGAAACTTGATAAATGACGCAGTTTGGGCGAGTAAGTAAGCGAGTTAAAGTAATAGTCATTCATCATAGGCATGCAATCAAAAAATCAAAAATACGCAACGGATTGGGATAAAACTCTATTTAATTATAGATTTAGATGTGCTCTTTTGACTAACACTTAGAAGGTTTAATTTATTTCAAAGCATGCACAGTTAAATATGTAGCATATTTTTTTACAATGATATTAGTTCCTATTTGAAGAAATTTTCACCATTGAACCAAAAATAAAAAGAATCTCAATTCAAATAGTTGAAAGAGATATTTTGAAAATGGTTATTAACTGAAATGAAAATTCTCGTAGAAAAAGAGATTGAGATCTATCAACATTTTGAAAGTTACCTCTCCATCATTTACCTATTTCGGTAGAAGAGTTTTTAATGTAATTCAGTCTCTCTGAAGCATTGTTTGTCGAAAACAATAAATATTTTTTATTGAAAAGAAGACTTCCCGAGATGTTCCACATTTTTCGTAAAATACTGTAGTTATTAATATGGAAGAGACATAATAATTATCAGCGTATACCACACACTTTCTGAATGGGAAGAGTTGTCTGTCGCAAAAATTGTCGATTTGTGTTTGGTACACTTGGTATTTTCTCAAGTAAAATTGATTTTAGAAGCTTATAATTTGAGGAAAGGCAGATTGATACGGGGTAAAATGTTCATCCAAAATAGGCGTTGGCTAATCTTTGCATTTTAGGACTCTAGGGTAGTTCACTTAGTTTAGCTTGATAGGTGGATGGACATATTTTAGGGCGGGGGGGATTAGTGCCAGGCGGAAGCAAGACGCTTCTCAATAGAGCAGGCCGCCACCGAACGCCCCACACTGGGCTTGATTCTCCAAATACAACTTTACCAACAGACCAGGAATGCTGTCCTGCACAGGTTAGGTTCAGTTTTATTTGTGAATTTATTCAAGTGGAAAAACATAAATGATGATGATTATTCGATAAAACAAATGAAGTTAGAAGAATGTGCAAAAAGGCGAAGAATTTGTACCCAACACAGGACGCCTAAGCACCAGTTGTTTACACTAGACATAAAGAAAGAAAAGTTTGACTGCAATATTTACAGTTTTTGTGGATTCGTTTTTGAGAATATTTGCAATGTGAAAAATGTGTTTTGTGTTTAGTGACTTAGAATAAAACCATTGACTTTTAAAGAAATTACGAAGACCACAATATTTGTCATCAGGAAAACTAAAATAATTTTGCAACTAACTCTTTTTAGACCGAAACAATTATCGATTTGAATTTAGCATCTTTTGCACTTTGGTGAATAGAACTGAACAACATAGTTGTAGGAAATACAAGCAGATTTGGAGCTGGAATATTATGTTCATCCAAAGTATCTTCAGGTAAAACTTAGGGCACAGATATCTTAGCTTAGTAGGAAACATAAATGGATGAACCTTAGGGCCGGGGGGTTATGTAGGTGGGAGAGAAACTTTCCTAATTAGAGCAGGCTGCCTGCGAGGGTCCCTGTAAGAACGTCAAACAAACAAGACTCAGTTGGTCGGCTTTCGAACTTCGGTTCATGGGGTCTCCCTGGGCACGTTTCTCCCTGACTGCTTCTGCAAACTTAACCGCAACGTAGACCTGCTGCAGGTTAGGGAATTAGAAAATTAGAAAATATTTTGATTGTTGTCTCAGATTTATTCATGACATTGTAAAAGGGAAGAATACAAGTGATGATGATTATTCGATATGAAAAATGGGAGAAAAGTTTTCGTGAAAAAATAAAAAAAACCGACTTGGTTTTTGCATCTTTTAGAAGATGCTTGAATTGTTTGTTGGTTAGCAGGAGATGAAGATGTTTTATAGAAAAGAAGGGAGAATTTATAGATTCAGATATCAAGATCTACTGCTTCATAGATAAATGAAGTAAAAGCAGAAACAAAAGGCAATGTCTCTTAAGTATGGAATGATCTACTATCGAAATACTTGTCGACTTGAGTTTGACATGCTCTGCAGTTTCGCCATTAAGTTTGAATCATTTAATTTTAGAATTGATGCGGAAGGTATGACGTATTGTGTTCATCCAAAATATCTGTTATAAAATATTTTTGACAATTAGGGCACAGATATCTTAGCTTAGTAGGAAAGATAAATGGATGAACCTTAGGGCCGGGGGGTTATGTAGGTGGGAGAGAAACTTTCCTAATTAGAGCAGGCTGCCTGCGAGGGTCCCTGTAAGAACGTCAAACAAACAAGACCCAGTTGGTCGGCTTTCGAACTTCGGTTCATGGGGTCTCCCTGGGCACGTTTGTCCCTGACTGCTTCTGCAAACTTAACCGCAACGTAGACCTGCTGTAGGTTAGGGAATTAGAAAACATGTCACAATCTCTGGTTCAAACTTAATTTCGATAATGTGAAAGCTGAAAACACAAGTGATGACGATGATCGATGGCGAAGATGTGGAAATAATGAATTTAGATTTTGTCGACCATTTGTTAATTAACAAGGAATAAAAAAAATGAAAAACCAACAATTATAACAGAAAAGAAGATTAATTACTTTTTAGAAGAGGACATTATCAATATTATCAATTTATTAGTGTTTGTGTTTTGTGTTCGGTGGTGCTATTTGTGCATTACAATAATTTCTAATTTCTATTCGTCCGTATTTGTGTTTGATGACTTAGCGTTTTCACTTTTAAAACTGATTTTAGGAGCTTGTAATGTGAGGGCAAACAGACAGATGTGGGGTAAAATGTTCATCCAAAATAGACGTTAGCTAACATTTGCATTTTAGGAATCTAATGCAATTCGCTTAGTTCAGCTTGATAGGTGGATGGACAAATTAGGGCGGAGGGTTTAGTGTCAGGTGGAAGCGAGACGCTTTGTGATAGAGCAGGCCGCCAACGAGCGCCCCAGACTGGGCTTGATTCTTCAAAGTCAACTCTGCTTATACCCAGGAACGCTGTCCTGCACGGGTTAGGTTCAGTTTTATTTGCGATCATGCCTAAGTAAGAAAACACCAATAATGGGCGTTTATTTCATTGAAAAACTGTGATTAAATTTCAGTGTTGAAGGTATCAACAAAGAAGAATGCCAAATTGTTTGAAGAATTTTTGTCCACTTGTGCTCGATGTATTGTTTATTTTTGGAAATGAAATTGAAAAAAAAAAGAAAACAGATATAGAGCGACGAAAGGCGATTATCATGCCCAAACAAGAAACAGACAAACAGAATTCCATTTTGCATAATTCAAGTGTACTACTGTTGAAAGTTAACATACCAAAATTTGACTAAAAAGTCTTTCCATTGTGCGAGTGAGTGAAGTGATAGTGTGTGTACAATTTGTAAAAAATGATCTTTACCTATCAATTGGGGTTACATTAGACAAGAAGTTCTTCATTGCTTCTATTTGATTTTAGCTGTGTAAACACTTTCGATTACTGGTTTATTTTGAATTTAGTCTTGAGTGGTCAGCTTGTAATTTAATTTTATCTGCGAAGTGTTAATTTTAGAGACATGTTCGGACCTCATATTTAGATTATTTTTTTCACAACAAAACGTGGTCAAATATATTGAATATGGTGCCATTCGAAAGAGCAAGTGTTAGTCGAAGGCAAGTCAATCTAAATCTATAATTAAGCGTAAAAACGGTTGCAAGCTCGCCAAATTGCGGAGTCAGGCTGGATCAAGCGTGGTTAGGCGTGCTCAAGCGAGGTTAGGAGAAGTCAGGCGACATCAGGGGATGAACATTTGTTGATTTTTAGAAATTTGTTCATATTTTTTAAACCGGTCCACGTTCAGGAATGTAATTTTGTACTCCTCTAGATCTTGCTCCAAACTGTCGATTGGCCGTCAAGGTTATGAAATTCTATCGCGTTATTATAAAGAAAAAATTGGTCAAAGTATGGGTAAAAAATCGTAAATATATAACAACCGCGATAAGCCGTTTAATATTACTTCAATTGTTATGAGTTTAGTGTTAAACCACATAAAATTTCACGAGGAATTGAACGATATCCTTCAAATTTACGTATGAGCTCGAGTTTAGGATTTATCCCGATTTGAAGTACATGCGAGGTTATGCGAAGTCACAGGAGATCGTGAGAGCTTACTCGAGGTAATGCAGGGCCACGTGAGGACAGCAGACGAGGTCAAGGTAGGTCAGGCATGGTCAAGCGTGGTCGGGTGAGGTTATGAGAAGTCAGGCGTGGTCAGGTGAAGTTAGGACAGGTCATGCGAGGTCATGCGAGGTCATGCCAGGTCAGGCTAGATCAAGCGAGGTCAAGCGAGGTCAGACGTGGTCAGGCAAAGTCAGGAGAAAAAAATCATATCTTTAAACCGGTCTACGTGCAGGAATTAGCTTTGCACGCTTATACTATAGATCTTACTCCAAGCTATAGGTTACCAAATGTTATCTCGTCATCATCAAGAAAAAAATTGTCAAAATATGGGTAAAAATCGTAAATGCATAACAACCGCGTTAAGACGTTTAATATTACCTCAATCGTTATGAATTTATTATTAAAGTGCGTAGAATTTCACTAGGAATTCAACGATATCCTCAAAATTGAGGTACGAATTCTGGATTCAGATTTATCCCAATTTGAAATACATGCGAGGTCACACGAGATTATGAGGGGTTGTTCAAGGTCATTCGGGGTTACATTGAAAGGTTTTCCCCATTAAAAAAGCGAAAGAACGAGAGGTGGGAATTTTTGTGAGGTTGTTGAACGCATCGACGTCGTGGCCGTAAACAATGAAGTTAAAAAGGAAATTTTATTTTTCATACATAATACTAGTTTTGGAAATTTCACATAAAATTTTAGAAAATAGCATTTTGACTCAAGCGGCCAAATTTGAACGCTTCCTTTTGCGTGGTGACGAGTGGATTAATTTATGCTCAATTGCTGAAAATTAGGTGTCATCGAGCTCAGCATATCACGAAAATTTCAATATTTCGCGCGAAGTTTTCTTAACAATACGATCTTTAGTTATGTTAAATTTGCACATAACATTTTACGTTGAAGCTACAAAGATAGAATTATAAATTTCAATGGATATTTTTTTTTTATAAATTAGAGAGTTTACTTGCGTTCGTTTGAATTCGTTCATTCATACATTCGTTCGTTCGTTCATTCTATCGTTTGTCTGGTACGTAATAGTTTAGTTAGTTAGTTAGATTAGTAGAGTTAGTTTTTTTCCCAAACGTAGGTTTATTTTGAATTTAGTCAATTTGGAAATAATTACGTGATTCTCATTGTGTTTTCATATTTTATGGATGGTCCCATCAAAACAACCACATTCACAGATAAAAAACACCAGCGTTTGTAAGTAATCGAACCACAAATTTTGCTCATTTCCGGACGGCCAGGACTTCGACATGTAGAAGTGGTTTACGTTTTGTGAGTATATGTTAGTTTTGTTCTTCTTCGAATTTTTGTTTTTATCACTTATTGGAAATATTTTTCTTAGATGATCACGTTTTTACAAACAAGTCGTTAATTTCTTTACGAACCAGCATAAGTTTTGTTCATCCTTTGTGGACGTCGCGTCGTGGTGGTCTTGGGCGCTTTCGATTAACCATTTTCCAATTGATGATGGATGCTGCCAGACAATAGGGCGAGTGGTCTGGATTTAAAAAGTAAGTTATCCGTCAATGGTAAAGTTTCTAGGAATAATATTTTTTCTTTGATTGCAGTAGGTCCGCTTTTGAAGAAGATGGCATCATGGAAGACCTAAAGGTAGGATCTGGAATTGTCGGGCATTTTTCGAAATCGTTCATCGTCGTTCAGCATTGTTCATTTTCCCTTGACTTCTGTTTCAGGGCTCTAGATAACAGATTAAAAGTAGAATTTCATTTAAAATAAGCCATTCCACTTTTAGCTAATTTTTGTTCAATCAGTTGAGGAGTCTCGAAAATACTTGTTAACTAATTAATTAATTGTGATGTATATTTACAAATGATTTCCATTTTTAGCTTATTTCGAGTTTCGCAAAAAACGCCGATTAGTTTTTAGTGCGCGAGATCACTTAATTGTAACAGTGCAGCTGCCAGTGTTTTAAATAATAAGTTTTAAGAATAAAGTGAGTGGTCCATGGAGATTGCAGAGGTTCCAGCCTGACGACACAACGCTTGATTAGGAGTTTAAGGGTGAGTTATTGAGAATTTCCAAATGTACAAATTTCTAAAATAAAATTTTTGTTCCAGCGAGTCTTTGGGTTGATAAAAAATTGTGGTGTTGGATCGGAAAAGGTATATATTTTTTTTTTTTTGTGTTGGGAATTGAACGACGATGAACCTCGCGGTGGATGCTTTTTCTTTCAGCTATAATTTATAATTACCTACGTCAGTTTAAGCATGCAATCCAAAAACTGATCGAGAGATAAACGAAGAAAAACTGGAAACCTAAAGAGAGAGAACGGAGAGTTCTCGTGCGGTCCTAAGATGGAACTCGCATGCGTGTTAATATCAATAAATAAAAAAGTTGAAGGCGAAAATTTGTTTAGCATAAAATAAAGAATGTTGAATTCTGAAGGATATTGGATATAAAATTTCTGAAAGTTGCATTTTATGGCAAACGGCCAGAAGTGGTGTCTAAATATTTTTATGGCCATGAGTGGATTAATTTATGTTATATCTTGATTTTGGACTTTTTCTCAGGTTTAATATTCACGGAGCAATCGTTGACATTGTTTTTTAGGTTTTTAATATAAAGAATTCGACCCTCGAACAGTTCACTTAGAAAATTTAATTTTTAAGTACTTCGAGATATAGAAGTGGTTTGCGTTTTGTGAGTAGGTATGTGTTAGTTCTGTTTTTTTTTTGTTTTTGTTTTTATTACTTATTGGAAATATTTCTCGTAGATGTTCACATTTTTACAAAGAATTCGTTAATTTCTTCATGAACCAGCATAAGTTTTGTTCATCTTTTGTGGACGTCGCGTCGTGGTGGTCTTGGACGCCCTGGACAAACCATTTTCCAATTGATGATGGATGCTGCTAGACGATAGGGCGAGAGGTCTGGATTTAAAGGGTAAGTTATCCGTGAATAGAAAAATTTCTAGAAATAATATTTTTTCTTTGATTGCAGTAGGTCCGCTTTTGAAGAAGATGGCATCATGGAAGCCCTAAAGGAAGGATCTGAGATTGTCGGGCATTTTTCGAAATCGTTCATCGTCGTTCAGCATTGTTCATTTTTCCTTGACTTTTTTTTCAGGGCTCTTCATAATTTCGGGAAATTTGCGTTCGCGTCGCGTAACGGGAGTGTAACAGATTAAAAGTAGAATTTCATTTACAACAGGCCATTCCACTTTTAGCTAATTTTTGTTGAATCAGTTGAGGAGTCTCGAAAACACTTGGTAACTAATTGATTAATTGTGATGCATATTTACAATTAATTTTCATTTTTAACTTTCGAGTTTGGCAAAAAGTGCCGATTAGTTTTTAGTGCGCGAGATCACTTAATTGTAACAGTGCAGCAGCCAGGGTCTTAAAAATAAAAACTTGCATCGTTTTAAGAATAAAGTGAGTGATCCATGGAGATTGCAGAGGTTCCAGCCTGACGACACTATGCTTGATTAGGAGTTTAAGGGTGAGTTATTGAGAATTTTCAAATGTACAAATTTCTAGAATAAAATTTTGTTGCAGCTAGACCTTTTGTTGGAAAAAAATGGTGGTGTTGATCTGACGAGGTAAGATTTTTTAGTTTTTGGTGTTGGGAATTAAACGATGATAAACCTCGCGGTGGATGTTTTTTCTTCCAGCTCTTATTTATAATTTAGTACGTCAGTTGAAGGTGCGGAGATTCGGTATCTATTAATTGCAATTGAAAAATAATTTAATCTGAAAATCAATTTCAACTAGACAATTGAGCATAAGTTAAACACTGTAAACCCAAATTTTGAACATAGTGTAATGTAGGTAAATCGTCATTTTTTTAATGATATTAAGGGTGGGAGCTGAAGTAGTCTTTACATAAAATCAAATATACAAACCAGTTATTTTTAACAATATACTCTAAAGAAGACTCTGATGCACTAGAAGATACGGATTGATCACGATTTAACTCTTTAAAATTAAACGTTTTATAGCGGCTTATATAAATCTGAACCATAACCTAGCACTACATCGGATATACGTCCTCTGACCTCGCCTGGCTTTCCCAGACCTAGCCTGACCTCGTCTGGCCACGTCTTACCTCACCTGACCCCGCCAGACCTAGCCCAACTTCGCATGACTTCGCTTCACCCCGGCCGATGACCTCGAGTAACCCCGCCGCATGACCTCGAGTAACCCCTATCTACTGACCATGACCTAGGTTAACATAGCATCTAATTCTAACAGGAATAACTCGGAACCCCGAACTCCTACGTCAATTTTGAGTATACCGTTAAATTCCTTGTAAAATTCTGCGTAATTTGGGACCACATCTATAAAGATTAAGACAAAGTTAAACGTTTTATGGCGACTTATATAAATCTAAACCATGACCTATCACAACATCGGATATATTTCAAACCGAGATAAATCGGAACCCCGAACTCCTCCGACAATTTTGAGTATACCGTTGGATTCCTTGTAAAATTCTACGTAATTTGGGACCACATCTATAAAGAGTCAGACAAAGTTAAACGTTTTATGGCGGCTTATATAAATTTGAACCATGACCTACCACAACATCGGATATACTTCAAACCGAGATAACTCGGAACCCCGATCTCCTACGTTAATTTTGAGTATACCGTTGGATTTCTTGTAAAATTCTGCGTAATTTGGGACCACATCTATAAAGATTCAGACAAAGTTAAACGTTTTGTGGCGGTTTATATAAATCGGAACCATGACCTAGCACAACATCAGATATATTTCAAACCGGGATAACTCGGAACCCTGAACTCCACCGTCAATTTTGAGTATACCGTTAGTTTCCTTGTAAAATTCTGCGTAATTTAAGACCACATCTATAAGGTTTCAGACAGAGTTAAACGTTGTATGGCGGCTTATATAAATCTAAACCATGACCTACCACAACGTCGGATATACTTCAAACCGAGATAACTCGGAACCCGGAACCTCTACGTCAATTTTGAGTATACCGTTGGATTCCTTGTAAAATTCTACGTAATTTGGGGCCACATCTATAAAGATTCAGAGAAAGTTAAACGTTTTATGGCAGCTTATATAAATCTGAACCATGACCTAGCACTACATCGGATATACGTTCTCTGACTTCGCCTGGCTTCCCAAGATCTAGCCTGACCTCGTCTAGCCACGCCTTACCTCACCTGACCCCGCCAGACCTAGCCCAACTTCGCATGACCCCGCTCGACCCCGGCCGATGACCTCGAGTAACCCCGCCGCATGACCTCGAGTAACCCCTATTTACTTACCATGACCTAGGTTAACATCGCATCTACTTCAAACCAGAATAACTCGGAACCCCGAACTCCTAAGTCAATTTTGAGTATACCGTTGGATTCCTTGTAAAATTCTGCGTAATTTGGGACCACATCTATAAAGATTCAGCCAAAGTTAAACGTTTTGTGGCGGTTTATATAAATCGGAACCATGACCTAGCACTACATCGGATATACGTTCTCTGACTTCGCGTGGCTTTCCCTGACCTAGCCTGACCTCGTCTGGCCACGCCTTACCTCACCTGACCCCGCCAGACCTAACCCAACTTCGCATGACCCCGCTTGACCCCGGCCGATGACCTCGAGTAACCCCGCCGCATGACCTCGAGTAACCCCTATCTACTTACCATGACCTAGGTTAACATCGCATCTACTTCAAACCAGAATAACTCGGAACCCCGAACTCCTACGTCAATTTTGAGTATACCGTTGGATTCCTTGTAAAATTCTGCGTAATTTGGGACCACATCTATAAAGATTCAGACAAAGTTAAACGTTTTGTGGCGATTATATAAATCGGAACCATGACCTAGCACAATATCGGATTTATTTCAAACCGAGATAACTCGGAACCCCGAACTCCCCCGTCAATTTTGAGTATACCGTTGGATTCCTTGTAAAATTCTGCGTAATTTGGGACCACATCTATAAAGATTCAGACAAAGTTAAACGTTTTATGGCGGCTTATATAAATCTGAACCATGACCTAGCACTACATCGGATATACGTTCTCTGACTTCGCCTGGCTTCCCCTGACATAGCCTGACCTCGTCTCGCCACGCCTTACCTCACCTGACCCCGCCAGACCTAGCCCAACTTCGCATGACCCCGCTTGACCCCGGCCGATGACCTCGAGTAACCCCGCCGCATGACCTCGAGTGACCCCTATCTACTAACCATGGCCTAGGTTAACATCGCATCTACTTCAAACCAGAATAACTCGGAACCCCGAACTCCTACGTCAATTTTGAGTATACCGTTGGATTCCCTGTAAAATTCTGCGTCATTTGGGACCATATCTATAAAGATTCAGACAAAGTTAAACGTTTTATGGCGGCTTATATAAATCGGAACCATGACCTAGCACAACATCGGATATATTTCAAACCGGGATAACTCGGAACCCCGAACTCCTCCGTCAATTTTGAGTATACCGTTGGATTCCTTGTAAAATTCCGCGTAATTTGGGATATCATCTATAAAGATTCAGACAAAGTTAAACGTTTTATGGCGGCTTATATAAATCGGAACCATGACCTAGCACTACATGGGATATACGTTCTCTGACTGCGCCTGGCTTTCCCTGACATAGCCTGACCTCGTCTAGCCACGCCTTACCTCACCTGACCCCGCCAGACCTAGCCCAACTTCGCATGACCCCGCTTGACCCCGGCCGATGACCTCGAGTAACCCCGCCGCATGACCTCGAGTAACCCCTATCTACTTACCATGGCCTAGGTTAACATCGCATCTACTTCAAATCAGAATAACTCGGAGCCCCGAACTCCTACGTCAATTTTGAGTATACCGTTGGATTCCTTGTAAAATTCTGCGTAATTTGGGACCACATCTATAAAGATTATGACAAAGTTAAACGTTTTATGGCGACTTATATAAATCGGAACCATGACCTACCACAACATCGGATATATTTCAAACCGAGATAAATCGGAACCCCGAACTCCTCCGTCAATTTTGAGTATACCGTTGGATTCCTTGTAAAATTCTGCGTAATTTGGGACCACATCTATAAAGATTCAGACAAAGTTAAACGTTTTGTGGCGGTTTATATAAATCGGAACCATGACCTACCACAACATCGGATATATTTCAAACCGGGATAACTCGGAACCCCGAACTCCTCCGTCAATTTTGAGTATACCGTTGGATTCCTTGTAAAATTCCGCGTAATTTGGGATATCATCTATAAAGATTCAGACAAAGTTAAACGTTTTATGGCGGCTTATATAAATCTGAACCATGACCTAGCACAACATCGGATATATTTCAAACCGGGATAACTCGGAACCCCGAACTCCTCGGTCAATTTTGAGTATAGCGTTGGATTCCTTGTAAAATTCTGCGTAATTTGGGACCATATCTATAAAGATTCAGACAAAGTTAAACGTTTTATGGCGACTTATATAAATCGGAACCATGACCTAGCACAACATAGGATATACGTTCTCTGACTTCGCCTGGCTTCCCCTGATCTAGCCTGACCTCGTCTAGCCACGCCTTACCTCACCTGACCCCGCCAGACCTAGCCCAACTTCGCATGACCCTGCTTGACCCCGGCCGATGACCTCGAGTAACCCCGCCGCATGACCTCGAGTAACCCCTATCTACTTACCATGGCCTAGGTTAACATCGCATCTACTTCAAACCAGAATAACTCGGAACCCCGAACTCCTACGTCAATTTTGAGTATACCGTTGGATTCCTTGTAAAATTCTGCGTAATTTGGGACCACATCTATAAAGATTCAGACAAAGTTAAACGTTTTATGGCGGCTTATATAAATCGGAACCATGACCTAGCACAACATCGGATATATTTCAAACCGGGATAACTCGGAACCCCGAACTCCTCCGTCAATTTTGAATATACCGTTGGATTCCTTGTAAAATTCTGCGTAATTTGGGACCACATCTATAAAGATTCAGACAAAGTTAAACGTTTTATGGCGGCTTATATAAATCTGAACCATGACCTACCCCAACATCGGATATATTTCAAACCGAGATAAATCGGAACCCCGAACTCCTCCGTCAATTTTGAATATACCGTTGGATTCCTTGTAAAATTCTGCGTAATTTGGGACCACATCTATAAAGATTCAGACAAAGTTAAACGTTTTATGGCGGCTTATATAAATCTGAACCATGACCTAGCACTACATCGGATATACGTTCTCTGACTTCGCCTGGCTTTCCCTGACCTAGCCTGACCTCGTCTGGCCACGCCTTACCTCACCTGACCCCGCCAGACCTAGCCCAACTTCGCATGACCCCGCTTGACCCCGGCCGATGACCTCGAGTAACCCCGTCGCATGACCTCGAGTAACCCCTATCTTCTTACCATGACCTAGGTTAACATCGCTTCTACTTCAAACCAGAATAACTCGGAACCCCGAACTCCTACGTCAATTTTGAGTATACCGTTGGATTCCTTGTAAAATTCTGCGTAATTTGGGACCACATCTATAAAGATTATGACAAAGTTAAACGTTTTATGGCGACTTATATAAATCGGAACCATGACCTAGCACAACATAGGATATACGTTCTCTGACTTCGCCTGGCTTCCCCTGATCTAGCCTGACCTCGTCTAGCCACGCCTTACCTCACCTGACCCCGCCAGACCTAGCCCAACTTCGCATGACCCTGCTTGACCCCGGCCGATGACCTCGAGTAACCCCGCCGCATGACCTCGAGTAACCCCTATCTACTTACCATGGCCTAGGTTAACATCGCATCTACTTCAAATCAGAATAACTCGGAGCCCCGAACTCCTACGTCAATTTTGAGTATACCGTTGGATTCCTTGTAAAATTCTGCGTAATTTGGGACCACATCTATAAAGATTCAGACAAAGTTAAACGCTTTATGGCGACTTATATAAATCGGAACCATGACCTAGGTTAACATCGCATCTACTTCAAATCAGAATAACTCGGAACCCCGAACTCCTACGTCAATTTTGAGTATACCGTTGGATTCCTTGTAAAATTCTGCGTAATTTGGGACCATATCTATAAAGATTTAGACAAAGTTAAACGTTTTATATCGACTTATATAAATCTGAACCATGACCTACCCCAACATCGGATATATTTCAAACCGAGATAAATCGGAACCCCGAACTCCTCCGTAAATTTTGAATATACCGTTAGATTCCTTGTAAAATTCTGCGTAATTTGGGACCACATCTATAAAGATTCAGACAAAGTTAAACGTTTTATGGCGGCTTATATAAATCTGAACCATGACCTAGCACAACATCGGATATATTTCAAACCGGGATAACTCGGAACCCCGAACTCCTCCGTCAATTTTGAATATACCGTTGGATTCCTTGTAAAATTCTGCGTAATTTGGGACCACATCTAAAAAGATTCAGACAAAGTTAAACGTTTTATGGCGGCTTATATAAATCGGAACCATGACCTAGCACAATATCGGATTTATTTCAAACCGAGATAACTCGGAACCCCGAACTCCCCCGTCAATTTTGAATATACCGTTGGATTCCTTGTAGAATTCTGCGTAATTTGGGACCACATCTATAAAGATTCAGACAAAGTTAAACGTTTTATGGCGGTTTATATAAATCGGAACCATGACCTAGCACTACATCGGATTTACGTTCTCTGACTGCGCCTGGCTTCCCCTGACATAGCCTGACCTCGTCTAGCCACGCCTTACCTCACCTGACCCCGCCAGACCTAGCCCAACTTCGCATGACTTCGCTTGACCCCGGCCGATGACCTCGAGTAACCCCGCCGCATGACCTCGAGTAACCCCTATCTACTTACCATGGCCTAGGTTAACATCGCATCTACTTCAAACCAGAATAACTCGGAACCCCGAACTCCTACGTCAATTTTGAGTATACCGTTGGATTCCTTGTAAAATTCTGCGTCATTTGGGACATCACCTATAAAGATTCAGACAAAGTTAAACGTTTTATGGCGACTTATTTAAATCTGAACCATGACCTACTACAACATCGGATATATTTCAAACCGTGATAAATCGGAACCCCGAACTCCTCCGTCAATTCTGAGTATACCGTTGGATTCTTTGTAAAATTCCGCGTAATTTGGGACATCATCTATAAAGATTCAGACAAAGTTAAACGTTTTATGGCAGCTTATATAAATCGGAACCATGACCTAGCACAACATCGGATATATTTCAAACCGGGATAACTCGGAACCCCGAACTCCTCCGTCAAGTTTGAGTATACCGTTGGATTCTTTGTAAAATTCCGCGTAATTTGGGACATCATCTATAAAGATTCAGACAAAGTTAAACGTTTTATGGCAGCTTATATAAATCGGAACCATGACCTAGCACAACATCGGATATATTTCAAACCGGGATAACTCGGAACCCCGAACTCCTCCGTCAATTTTGAGTATAGCGTTAGATTCCTTGTAAAATTCTGCGTAACTTGGGACCACATCTATAAAGATTCATACAAAGTTAAACGTTTTATGGCGGCTTATATAAATCGGAACCATGACCTAGCACAACATCGGTTATATTTCAAACCGGGATAACTCGGAACCCCGAACACCTCCGTCAATTTTGAGTACAGCGTTGGATTCCTTGTAAAATTCTGCGTAATTTGGGACCATATCTATAAAGATTCAGACAAAGTTAAACGTTTTGTGGCGGCTTATATAAATCTGAACCATGACCTAGCACTACATCGGATATACGTTCTCTGACTTCGCCTGGCTTCCCCTGACATAGCCTGACCTCGTCTAGCCACGCCTTACCTCACCTGACCCCGCCAGACCTAGCCGAACTTCGCATGACCCCGCTTGACCCCGGCCGATGACCTCGAGTAACCCCGCCGCATGACCTCGAGTAACCCCTATCTACTTACCATGGCCTAGGTTAACATCGCATCTACTTCAAACCAGAATAACTCGGAACCCCGAACTCCTCCGTCAATTCTGAGTATACCGTTGGATTCTTTGTAAAATTCCGCGTAATTTGGGACATCATCTATAAAGATTCAGACAAAGTTAAACGTTTTATGGCAGCTTATATAAATCGGAACCATGACCTAGCACAACATCGGATATATTTCAAACCGGGATAACTCGGAACCCCGAACTCCTCCGTCAAGTTTGAGTATACCGTTGGATTCTTTGTAAAATTCCGCGTAATTTGGGACATCATCTATAAAGATTCAGACAAAGTTAAACGTTTTATGGCAGCTTATATAAATCGGAACCATGACCTAGCACAACATCGGATATATTTCAAACCGGGATAACTCGGAACCCCGAACTCCTCCGTCAATTTTGAGTATAGCGTTAGATTCCTTGTAAAATTCTGCGTAACTTGGGACCACATCTATAAAGATTCATACAAAGTTAAACGTTTTATGGCGGCTTATATAAATCGGAACCATGACCTAGCACAACATCGGTTATATTTCAAACCGGGATAACTCGGAACCCCGAACACCTCCGTCAATTTTGAGTACAGCGTTGGATTCCTTGTAAAATTCTGCGTAATTTGGGACCATATCTATAAAGATTCAGACAAAGTTAAACGTTTTGTGGCGGCTTATATAAATCTGAACCATGACCTAGCACTACATCGGATATACGTTCTCTGACTTCGCCTGGCTTCCCCTGACATAGCCTGACCTCGTCTAGCCACGCCTTACCTCACCTGACCCCGCCAGACCTAGCCGAACTTCGCATGACCCCGCTTGACCCCGGCCGATGACCTCGAGTAACCCCGCCGCATGACCTCGAGTAACCCCTATCTACTTACCATGGCCTAGGTTAACATCGCATCTACTTCAAACCAGAATAACTCGGAACCCCGAACTCCTACGTCAATTTTGAGTATACCGTTGGATTCCTTGTAAAATTCTGCGTAATTTGGGACCACATCTAAAAAGATTCAGACAAAGTTAAACGTTTTATGGCGGCTTATATAAATCGGAACCATGACCTAGCACAACATCGGTTATATTTCAAACCGGGATAACTCGGAACCCCGAACACCTCCGTCAATTTTGAGTACAGCGTTGGATTCCTTGTAAAATTCTGCGTAATTTGGGACCATATCTATAAAGATTCAGACAAAGTTAAACGTTTTATGGCGGTTTATATAAATCGGAACCATGACCTAGCACTACATCGGATTTACGTTCTCTGACTGCGCCTGGCTTCCCCTGACATAGCCTGACCTCGTCTAGCCACGCCTTACCTCACCTGACCCCGCCAGACCTAGCCCAACTTCGCATGACCCCGCTTGACCCCGGCCGATGACCTCGAGTAACCCCGCCGCATGACCTCGAGTAACCCCTATCTACTTACCATGGCCTAGGTTAACATCGCATCTACTTCAAACCAGAATAACTCGGAACCCCGAACTCCTACGTCAATTTTGAGTATACCGTTGGATTCCTTGTAAAATTCTGCGTCATTTGGGACATCACCTATAAAGATTCAGACAAAGTTAAACGTTTTATGGCGACTTATTTAAATCTGAACCATGACCTACTACAACATCGGATATATTTCAAACCGTGATAAATCGGAACCCCGAACTCCTCCGTTAATTTTGAGTATACCGTTGGATTCCTTGTAAAATTCTGCGTAATTTGGGACCACATCTATAAAGATTCAGACAAAGTTAAACGATTTATGGCGGCTTATAGAAATCTGAACCATGACCTAGCACAACATCGGATATATTTCAAACCGGGATAACTCGGAACCCCGAACTCCTCCGTCAATTTTGAGTATACCGTTGGATTCCTTGTAAAATTCTGCGTAATTTGGGACCACATCTAAAAAGATTCAGACAAAGTTAAACGTTTTATGGCGGCTTATATAAATCGGAACCATGACCTAGCACAACATCGGTTATATTTCAAACCGGGATAACTCGGAACCCCGAACACCTCCGTCAATTTTGAGTACAGCGTTGGATTCCTTGTAAAATTCTGCGTAATTTGGGACCATATCTATAAAGATTCAGACAAAGTTAAACGTTTTATGGCGGTTTATATAAATCGGAACCATGACCTAGCACTACATCGGATTTACGTTCTCTGACTGCGCCTGGCTTCCCCTGACATAGCCTGACCTCGTCTAGCCACGCCTTACCTCACCTGACCCCGCCAGACCTAGCCCAACTTCGCATGACCCCGCTTGACCCCGACCGATGACCTCGAGTAACCCCTATCTGTTAAACGTTTTATGGCGGCTTATATAAATCAAAACCATGACCTAGCACTACATCGGATATACGTTCTCTGACTTCGCCTGGCTTCCCCTGACCTAGCCTGACCTCGTCTGGCCACGCCTCACCTCACCTGACCCCGCCAGACCTAGCCCAACTTCGCATGACCCCGCTTGACCCCGGCCGATGACCTCGAGTAACCCCGTCGCATGACCTCGAGTAACCCCTATCTACTTACCATGACCTAGGTTAACATCGCATCTACTTCAAACCAGAATAACTCGGAACCCCGAACTCCTACGTCAATTTTGAGTATACCGTTGGATTCCTTGTAAAATTCTGCGTAATTTGGGACCACATCTGTAAAGATTCAGACAAAGTTAAACGTTTTATGGCGACTTATATAAATCGGAACCATGACCTACCACAACATCGGATATATTTCAAACCGAGATAAATCGGAACCCCGAACTCCTCCGTTAATTTTGAGTATACCGTTGGATTCCTTGTAAAATTCTGCGTAATTTGGGACCACATCTATAAAGATTCAGACAAAGTTAAACGATTTATGGCGGCTTATAGAAATCTGAACCATGACCTAGCACAACATCGGATATATTTCAAACCGGGATAACTCGGAACCCCGAACTCCTCCGTCAATTTTGAGTATACCGTTGGATTCCTTGTAAAATTCTGCGTAATTTGGGACCACATCTATAAAGATTCAGACAAAGTTAAACGTTTTATGGCGGCTTATATAAATCGGAACCATGACCTAGCACAACATCGGTTATATTTCAAACCGGGATAACTCGGAACCCCGAACACCTCCGTCAATTTTGAGTATACCATTGGATTCCTTGTAAAATTCTGCGTAATTTGGGACCACATCTATAAAGATTCAGACAAAGTTAAACGTTTTATGGCGACTTATATAAATCGGAACCATGACCTACCACAACATCGGATATATTTCAAACCGAGATAAATCGGAACCCCGAACTCCTCCGTTAATTTTGAGTATACCGTTGGATTCCTTGTAAAATTCTGCGTAATTTGGGACCACATCTATAAAGATTCAGACAAAGTTAAACGATTTATGGCGGCTTATAGAAATCTGAACCATGACCTAGCACAACATCGGATATATTTCAAACCGGGATAACTCGGAACCCCGAACTCCTCCGTCAATTTTGAGTATAGCGTTAGATTCCTTGTAAAATTCTGCGTAATTTGGGACCATATCTATAAAGATTCAGACAAAGTTAAACGTTTTGTGGCGGCTTATATAAATCTGAACCATGAACCAGCACTACATCGGATATACGTTCTCTGACTTCGCCTGGCTTCCCCTGACATAGCCTGACCTCATCTAGCCACGCCTTACCTCACCTGACCCCGCCAGACCTAGCCCAACTTCGCATGACCCCGCTTGACCCCGGCCGATGACCTCGAGTAACCCCGCCGCATGACCTCGAGTAACCCCTATCTGTTAAACGTTTTATGGCGGCTTATATAAATCTGAACCATGACCTAGCACTACAACGGATATACGTTCTCTGACTTCGCCTGGCTTCCCCTGACATAGCCTGACCTCGTCTAGCCACGCCTTACCTCACCTGACCCCGCCAGACCTAGCCCAACTTCGCATGACCCCGCTTGACCCCGGCCGATGACCTCGAGTAACCCCTATCTACTTACCATGGCCTAGGTTAACATCGCATCTACTTCAAACCAGAATAACTCGGAACCCCGAACTCCTACGTCAATTTTGAGTATACCGTTGGATTCATTGTAAAATTCTGCGTAATTTGGGACCACATCTAAAAAGATTCAGACAAAGTTAAACGTTTTATGGCGGCTTATATAAATCGGAACCATGACCTAGCACAACATCGGTTATATTTCAAACCGGGATAACTCGGAACCCCGAACACCTCCGTCAATTTTGAGTATACCATTGGATTCCTTGTAAAATTCTGCGTAATTTGGGACCACATCTATAAAGATTCAGACAAAGTTAAACGTTTTATGGCGGCTTATATAAATCGGAACCATGACCTAGCACAACATCGGTTATATTTCAAACCGGGATAACTCGGAACCCCGAACTCCTCCGTCAATTTTGAGTATAGCGTTGGATTCCTTGTAAAATTCTGCGTAATTTGGGACCACATCTATAAAGATTCAGACAAAGTTAAACGTTTTATGGCGACTTATATAAATCGGAACCATGACCTAGGTTAACATCGCATCTACTTCAAACCAGAATAACTCGGAACCCCGAACTCCTACGTCAATTTTGAGTATACCGTTGGATTCCTTGTAAAATTCTGCGTAATTTGGGACCACATCTATAAAGATTCAGACAAAGTTAAACGTTTTATAGCGGCTTATATAAATCGGAACCATGACCTAGCACAACATCGGATATATTTCAAACCGGGATAACTCGGAACCCTGAACTCCTCGGTCAATTTTGAGTATAGCGTTGGATTCCTTGTAAAATTCCGCGTAATTTGGGATATCATCTATAAAGATTCAGACAAAGTTAAACGTTTTATGGCGGCTTATATAAATCGGAACCATGACCTAGCACAACATCGGTTATATTTCAAACCGGGATAACTCGGAACCCCGAACTCCTCCGTCAATTTTGAGTATAGCGTTGGATTCCTTGTAAAATTCTGCGTAATTTGGGACCACATCTATAAAGATTCAGACAAAGTTAAACGTTTTATGGCGACTTATATAAATCGGAACCATGACCTAGCACAACATCGGATATATTTCAAACCGGGATAACTCGGAACCCTGAACTCCTCGGTCAATTTTGAGTATAGCGTTGGATTCCTTGTAAAATTCCGCGTAATTTGGGATATCATCTATAAAGATTCATACAAAGTTAAACGTTTTATGGCGGCTTATATAAATCGGAACCATGACCTAGCACAACATCGGATATATTTCAAACCGGGATAACTCGGAACCCCGAACTCCTCCGTCAATTTTGAGTATAGCGTTGGATTCCTTGTAAAATTCTGCGTAATTTGGGACCACATCTATAAAGATTCAGACAAAGTTAAACGTTTTATGGCGGCTTATATAAATCGGAACCATGACCTAGCACAACATCGGATATATTTCAAACCGGGATAACTCGGAACCCCGAACTCCTCCGTCAATTTTGAGTATACCGTTGGATTCCTTGTAAAATTCCGCGTAATTTGGGATATCATCTATAAAGATTCATACAAAGTTAAACGTTTTATGGCGGCTTATATAAATCGGAACCATGACCTAGCACAACATCGGATATATTTCAAACCGGGATAACTCGGAACCCCGAACTCCTCCGTCAATTTTGAGTATAGCGTTGGATTCCTTGTAAAATTCTGCGTAATTTGGGACATCATCTATAAAGATTCAGACAAAATTAAACGTTTTATGGCAGCTTATATAAATCGGAACCATGACCTAGCACAACATCGGATATATATTAAAACCGGGATAACTCGGAACCCTGAACTCCTCCGTCAATTTTAAGTATACCGTTGGATTCCTTGTAAAATTCTGCGTAATTTGGGACCACATCTATAAAGATTCAGACAAAGTTAAACGTTTTATGGCGGCTTATATAAATCGGAACCATGACCTACCACAACATCGGATATACGTTCTCTGACTTCGCCTGGCTTTCCCTGACCTAGCCTGACCTCGTCTGGCCACGCCTTACCTCACCTGACCCCGCCAGACCTAGCCCAACTTCGCATGACCCCGCTTGACCCCGGCCGATGACCTCGAGTAACCCCGCCGCATGACCTCGAGTAACCCCTATCTACTTACCATGACCTAGGTTAACATCGCATCTACTTCAAACCAGAATAACTCGGAACCCCGAACTCCTACGTCAATTTTGAGTATACCGTTGGATTTCTTGTAAAATTCTGCGTAATTTGGGACATCATCTATAAAGATTCAGACAAAGTTAAACGTTTTATGGCGGCTTATATAAACCGGAACCATGACCTAGCACAACATCGGATATATTTCAAACCGGGATAACTCGGAACCCCAAACTCCTCCGTCAAGTTTGAGTATAGCGTTGGATTCCTTGTAAAATTCTGCGTAATTTGGGACCACATCTATAAAGATTCAGACAAAGTTAAACGTTTTATGGCGGCTTATATAAATCGGAACCATGATCTAGCACTACATCGGATATACGTTCTCTGACTTCGCCTGGCTTCCCCTGACATAGCCTGAGCTCGTCTAGCCACGCCTTACCTCACCTGACCCCGCCAGACCTAGTCCAACTTCGCATGACCCCGCTTGACCCCGGCCGATGACCTCGAGTAACTCCGCCGCATGACCTCGAGTAACCCCTATCTACTTACCATGGCCTAGGTTAACATCGCATCTACTTCAAACCAGAATAACTCGGAACCCCGAACTCCTACGTCAATTTTGAGTATACCGTTGGATTCCTTGTAAAATTCTGCGTCATTTGGGACCATATCTATAAAGATTCTGACAAAGTTAAACATTTTGTGGCGGCTTATATAAATCGGAACCATGACCTAGCACTACATAGGATATACGTTCTCTGACTTCGCCTGGCTTCCTTTGATCTAGCCTGACCTCGTCTAGCCACGCCTTACCTCACCTGACCCCGCCAGACCTAGCCCAACTTCGCATGACCCCGCTTGACCCCGGCCGATGACCTCGAGTAACCCCGCCGCATGACCTCGAGTAACCCCTATCTACTTACCATGACCTAGGTTAACATCGCATCTACTTCAAACCAGAATAACTCGGAACCCCGAACTCCTACGTCAATTTTGAGTATACCGTTGGATTCCTTGTAAAATTCTGCGTAATTTGGGACATCATCTATAAAGATTCAGACAAAGTTAAACGTTTTATGGCGGCTTATATAAACCGGAACCATGACCTAGCACAACATCGGATATATTTCAAACCGGGATAACTCGGAACCCCGAACTCCTCCGTCAAGTTTGAGTATACCGTTGGATTCCTTGTAAAATTCTGCGTAATTTGGGACCACATCTATAAAGATTCAGACAAAGTTAAACGTTATATGGCGGTTTATATAAATCTGAACCATGACCTAGCACTACAACGGATATACGTTCTCTGACTTCGCCTGGCTTCCCCTGACATAGCCTGACCTCGTCTAGAAACGCCTTACCTCATCTGACCCCGCCAGACCTAGCCCAACTTCGCATGACCCCGCTTGACCCCGGCCGATGACCTCGAGTAACCCCGCCGCATGACGTCGAGTAACCCCTATCTGTTAAACGTTTTATGGCGGCTTATATAAATCTGAACCATGACCTAGCACTACATCGGATATACGTTCTCTGACTTCGCCTGGCTTCCCCTGACATAGCCTGACCTCGTCTAGCCACGCCTTACCTCACCTGACCCCGCTAGACCTAGCCCAACTTCGCATGACCCCGCTTGACCCCGGCCGATGACCTCGAGTAACCCCGCCGCATGACCTCGAGTAACCCCTATCTACTTACCATGGCCTAGGTTAACATCGCATCTACTTCAAACCAGAATAACTCGGAACCCCGAACTCCTACGTCAATTTTGAGTATACCGTTGGATTCCTTGTAAAATTCTGCGTAATTTGGGAGCACATCTATAAAGATTCAGACAAAGTTAAACGTTTTATGGCGGTTTATATAAATCTGAACCATGACCTAGCACTACATCAGATATACGTTCTCTGACTTCGCCTGGCTTTCCCTGACCTAGCCTGACCTCGTCTGGCCACGCCTTACCTCACCTGACCCCGCCAGACCTAGCCCAACTTCGCATGACCCCGCTTGACCCCGGCCGATGACCTCGAGTAACCCCGCCGCATGACCTCGAGTAACCCCTATCTACTTACCATGGCCTAGGTTAACATCGCATCTACTTCAAACCAGAATAACTCGGAACCCCGAACTCCTACGTCAATTTTGAGTATACCGTTGGATTCCTTGTAAAATTCTGCGTCATTTGGGACATCACCTATAAAGATTCAGACAAAGTTAAACGTTTTATGGCGACTTATTTAAATCTGAACCATGACCTACTACAACATCGGATATATTTCAAACCGTGATAAATCGGAACCCCGAACTCCTCCGTTAATTTTGAGTATACCGTTGGATTCCTTGTAAAATTCTGCGTAATTTGGGACCACATCTATAAAGATTCAGACAAAGTTAAACGATTTATGGCGGCTTATAGAAATCTGAACCATGACCTAGCACAACATCGGATATATTTCAAACCGGGATAACTCGGAACCCCGAACTCCTCCGTCAATTTTGAGTATACCGTTGGATTCCTTGTAAAATTCTGCGTAATTTGGGACCACATCTAAAAAGATTCAGACAAAGTTAAACGTTTTATGGCGGCTTATATAAATCGGAACCATGACCTAGCACAACATCGGTTATATTTCAAACCGGGATAACTCGGAACCCCGAACACCTCCGTCAATTTTGAGTACAGCGTTGGATTCCTTGTAAAATTCTGCGTAATTTGGGACCATATCTATAAAGATTCAGACAAAGTTAAACGTTTTATGGCGGTTTATATAAATCGGAACCATGACCTAGCACTACATCGGATTTACGTTCTCTGACTGCGCCTGGCTTCCCCTGACATAGCCTGACCTCGTCTAGCCACGCCTTACCTCACCTGACCCCGCCAGACCTAGCCCAACTTCGCATGACCCCGCTTGACCCCGACCGATGACCTCGAGTAACCCCTATCTGTTAAACGTTTTATGGCGGCTTATATAAATCAAAACCATGACCTAGCACTACATCGGATATACGTTCTCTGACTTCGCCTGGCTTCCCCTGACCTAGCCTGACCTCGTCTGGCCACGCCTCACCTCACCTGACCCCGCCAGACCTAGCCCAACTTCGCATGACCCCGCTTGACCCCGGCCGATGACCTCGAGTAACCCCGTCGCATGACCTCGAGTAACCCCTATCTACTTACCATGACCTAGGTTAACATCGCATCTACTTCAAACCAGAATAACTCGGAACCCCGAACTCCTACGTCAATTTTGAGTATACCGTTGGATTCCTTGTAAAATTCTGCGTAATTTGGGACCACATCTGTAAAGATTCAGACAAAGTTAAACGTTTTATGGCGACTTATATAAATCGGAACCATGACCTACCACAACATCGGATATATTTCAAACCGAGATAAATCGGAACCCCGAACTCCTCCGTTAATTTTGAGTATACCGTTGGATTCCTTGTAAAATTCTGCGTAATTTGGGACCACATCTATAAAGATTCAGACAAAGTTAAACGATTTATGGCGGCTTATAGAAATCTGAACCATGACCTAGCACAACATCGGATATATTTCAAACCGGGATAACTCGGAACCCCGAACTCCTCCGTCAATTTTGAGTATACCGTTGGATTCCTTGTAAAATTCTGCGTAATTTGGGACCACATCTATAAAGATTCAGACAAAGTTAAACGTTTTATGGCGGCTTATATAAATCGGAACCATGACCTAGCACAACATCGGTTATATTTCAAACCGGGATAACTCGGAACCCCGAACACCTCCGTCAATTTTGAGTATACCATTGGATTCCTTGTAAAATTCTGCGTAATTTGGGACCACATCTATAAAGATTCAGACAAAGTTAAACGTTTTATGGCGACTTATATAAATCGGAACCATGACCTACCACAACATCGGATATATTTCAAACCGAGATAAATCGGAACCCCGAACTCCTCCGTTAATTTTGAGTATACCGTTGGATTCCTTGTAAAATTCTGCGTAATTTGGGACCACATCTATAAAGATTCAGACAAAGTTAAACGATTTATGGCGGCTTATAGAAATCTGAACCATGACCTAGCACAACATCGGATATATTTCAAACCGGGATAACTCGGAACCCCGAACTCCTCCGTCAATTTTGAGTATAGCGTTAGATTCCTTGTAAAATTCTGCGTAATTTGGGACCATATCTATAAAGATTCAGACAAAGTTAAACGTTTTGTGGCGGCTTATATAAATCTGAACCATGAACCAGCACTACATCGGATATACGTTCTCTGACTTCGCCTGGCTTCCCCTGACATAGCCTGACCTCATCTAGCCACGCCTTACCTCACCTGACCCCGCCAGACCTAGCCCAACTTCGCATGACCCCGCTTGACCCCGGCCGATGACCTCGAGTAACCCCGCCGCATGACCTCGAGTAACCCCTATCTGTTAAACGTTTTATGGCGGCTTATATAAATCTGAACCATGACCTAGCACTACAACGGATATACGTTCTCTGACTTCGCCTGGCTTCCCCTGACATAGCCTGACCTCGTCTAGCCACGCCTTACCTCACCTGACCCCGCCAGACCTAGCCCAACTTCGCATGACCCCGCTTGACCCCGGCCGATGACCTCGAGTAACCCCTATCTACTTACCATGGCCTAGGTTAACATCGCATCTACTTCAAACCAGAATAACTCGGAACCCCGAACTCCTACGTCAATTTTGAGTATACCGTTGGATTCATTGTAAAATTCTGCGTAATTTGGGACCACATCTAAAAAGATTCAGACAAAGTTAAACGTTTTATGGCGGCTTATATAAATCGGAACCATGACCTAGCACAACATCGGTTATATTTCAAACCGGGATAACTCGGAACCCCGAACACCTCCGTCAATTTTGAGTATACCATTGGATTCCTTGTAAAATTCTGCGTAATTTGGGACCACATCTATAAAGATTCAGACAAAGTTAAACGTTTTATGGCGGCTTATATAAATCGGAACCATGACCTAGCACAACATCGGTTATATTTCAAACCGGGATAACTCGGAACCCCGAACTCCTCCGTCAATTTTGAGTATAGCGTTGGATTCCTTGTAAAATTCTGCGTAATTTGGGACCACATCTATAAAGATTCAGACAAAGTTAAACGTTTTATGGCGACTTATATAAATCGGAACCATGACCTAGGTTAACATCGCATCTACTTCAAACCAGAATAACTCGGAACCCCGAACTCCTACGTCAATTTTGAGTATACCGTTGGATTCCTTGTAAAATTCTGCGTAATTTGGGACCACATCTATAAAGATTCAGACAAAGTTAAACGTTTTATAGCGGCTTATATAAATCGGAACCATGACCTAGCACAACATCGGATATATTTCAAACCGGGATAACTCGGAACCCTGAACTCCTCGGTCAATTTTGAGTATAGCGTTGGATTCCTTGTAAAATTCCGCGTAATTTGGGATATCATCTATAAAGATTCAGACAAAGTTAAACGTTTTATGGCGGCTTATATAAATCGGAACCATGACCTAGCACAACATCGGTTATATTTCAAACCGGGATAACTCGGAACCCCGAACTCCTCCGTCAATTTTGAGTATAGCGTTGGATTCCTTGTAAAATTCTGCGTAATTTGGGACCACATCTATAAAGATTCAGACAAAGTTAAACGTTTTATGGCGACTTATATAAATCGGAACCATGACCTAGCACAACATCGGATATATTTCAAACCGGGATAACTCGGAACCCTGAACTCCTCGGTCAATTTTGAGTATAGCGTTGGATTCCTTGTAAAATTCCGCGTAATTTGGGATATCATCTATAAAGATTCATACAAAGTTAAACGTTTTATGGCGGCTTATATAAATCGGAACCATGACCTAGCACAACATCGGATATATTTCAAACCGGGATAACTCGGAACCCCGAACTCCTCCGTCAATTTTGAGTATAGCGTTGGATTCCTTGTAAAATTCTGCGTAATTTGGGACCACATCTATAAAGATTCAGACAAAGTTAAACGTTTTATGGCGGCTTATATAAATCGGAACCATGACCTAGCACAACATCGGATATATTTCAAACCGGGATAACTCGGAACCCCGAACTCCTCCGTCAATTTTGAGTATACCGTTGGATTCCTTGTAAAATTCCGCGTAATTTGGGATATCATCTATAAAGATTCATACAAAGTTAAACGTTTTATGGCGGCTTATATAAATCGGAACCATGACCTAGCACAACATCGGATATATTTCAAACCGGGATAACTCGGAACCCCGAACTCCTCCGTCAATTTTGAGTATAGCGTTGGATTCCTTGTAAAATTCTGCGTAATTTGGGACATCATCTATAAAGATTCAGACAAAATTAAACGTTTTATGGCAGCTTATATAAATCGGAACCATGACCTAGCACAACATCGGATATATATTAAAACCGGGATAACTCGGAACCCTGAACTCCTCCGTCAATTTTAAGTATACCGTTGGATTCCTTGTAAAATTCTGCGTAATTTGGGACCACATCTATAAAGATTCAGACAAAGTTAAACGTTTTATGGCGGCTTATATAAATCGGAACCATGACCTACCACAACATCGGATATACGTTCTCTGACTTCGCCTGGCTTTCCCTGACCTAGCCTGACCTCGTCTGGCCACGCCTTACCTCACCTGACCCCGCCAGACCTAGCCCAACTTCGCATGACCCCGCTTGACCCCGGCCGATGACCTCGAGTAACCCCGCCGCATGACCTCGAGTAACCCCTATCTACTTACCATGACCTAGGTTAACATCGCATCTACTTCAAACCAGAATAACTCGGAACCCCGAACTCCTACGTCAATTTTGAGTATACCGTTGGATTTCTTGTAAAATTCTGCGTAATTTGGGACATCATCTATAAAGATTCAGACAAAGTTAAACGTTTTATGGCGGCTTATATAAACCGGAACCATGACCTAGCACAACATCGGATATATTTCAAACCGGGATAACTCGGAACCCCAAACTCCTCCGTCAAGTTTGAGTATAGCGTTGGATTCCTTGTAAAATTCTGCGTAATTTGGGACCACATCTATAAAGATTCAGACAAAGTTAAACGTTTTATGGCGGCTTATATAAATCGGAACCATGATCTAGCACTACATCGGATATACGTTCTCTGACTTCGCCTGGCTTCCCCTGACATAGCCTGAGCTCGTCTAGCCACGCCTTACCTCACCTGACCCCGCCAGACCTAGTCCAACTTCGCATGACCCCGCTTGACCCCGGCCGATGACCTCGAGTAACTCCGCCGCATGACCTCGAGTAACCCCTATCTACTTACCATGGCCTAGGTTAACATCGCATCTACTTCAAACCAGAATAACTCGGAACCCCGAACTCCTACGTCAATTTTGAGTATACCGTTGGATTCCTTGTAAAATTCTGCGTCATTTGGGACCATATCTATAAAGATTCTGACAAAGTTAAACATTTTGTGGCGGCTTATATAAATCGGAACCATGACCTAGCACTACATAGGATATACGTTCTCTGACTTCGCCTGGCTTCCTTTGATCTAGCCTGACCTCGTCTAGCCACGCCTTACCTCACCTGACCCCGCCAGACCTAGCCCAACTTCGCATGACCCCGCTTGACCCCGGCCGATGACCTCGAGTAACCCCGCCGCATGACCTCGAGTAACCCCTATCTACTTACCATGACCTAGGTTAACATCGCATCTACTTCAAACCAGAATAACTCGGAACCCCGAACTCCTACGTCAATTTTGAGTATACCGTTGGATTCCTTGTAAAATTCTGCGTAATTTGGGACATCATCTATAAAGATTCAGACAAAGTTAAACGTTTTATGGCGGCTTATATAAACCGGAACCATGACCTAGCACAACATCGGATATATTTCAAACCGGGATAACTCGGAACCCCGAACTCCTCCGTCAAGTTTGAGTATACCGTTGGATTCCTTGTAAAATTCTGCGTAATTTGGGACCACATCTATAAAGATTCAGACAAAGTTAAACGTTATATGGCGGTTTATATAAATCTGAACCATGACCTAGCACTACAACGGATATACGTTCTCTGACTTCGCCTGGCTTCCCCTGACATAGCCTGACCTCGTCTAGAAACGCCTTACCTCATCTGACCCCGCCAGACCTAGCCCAACTTCGCATGACCCCGCTTGACCCCGGCCGATGACCTCGAGTAACCCCGCCGCATGACGTCGAGTAACCCCTATCTGTTAAACGTTTTATGGCGGCTTATATAAATCTGAACCATGACCTAGCACTACATCGGATATACGTTCTCTGACTTCGCCTGGCTTCCCCTGACATAGCCTGACCTCGTCTAGCCACGCCTTACCTCACCTGACCCCGCTAGACCTAGCCCAACTTCGCATGACCCCGCTTGACCCCGGCCGATGACCTCGAGTAACCCCGCCGCATGACCTCGAGTAACCCCTATCTACTTACCATGGCCTAGGTTAACATCGCATCTACTTCAAACCAGAATAACTCGGAACCCCGAACTCCTACGTCAATTTTGAGTATACCGTTGGATTCCTTGTAAAATTCTGCGTAATTTGGGAGCACATCTATAAAGATTCAGACAAAGTTAAACGTTTTATGGCGGTTTATATAAATCTGAACCATGACCTAGCACTACATCAGATATACGTTCTCTGACTTCGCCTGGCTTTCCCTGACCTAGCCTGACCTCGTCTGGCCACGCCTTACCTCACCTGACCCCGCCAGACCTAGCCCAACTTCGCATGACCCCGCTTGACCCCGGCCGATGACCTCGAGTAACCCCGCCGCATGACCTCGAGTAACCCCTATCTACTTACCATGGCCTAGGTTAACATCGCATCTACTTCAAACCAGAATAACTCGGAACCCCGAACTCCTCCGTCAATTTTGAGTATACCGTTGGATTCCTTGTAAAATTCCGCGTAATTTGGGATATCATCTATAAAGATTCATACAAAGTTAAACGTTTTATGGCGGCTTATATAAATCGGAACCATGACCTAGCACAACATCGGATATATTTCAAACCGGGATAACTCGGAACCCCGAACTCCTCCGTCAATTTTGAGTATAGCGTTGGATTCCTTGTAAAATTCTGCGTAACTTGGGACATCATCTATAAAGATTCAGACAAAGTTAAACGTTATATGGCGGTTTATATAAATCTGAACCATGACCTAGCACTACATCGGATATACGTTCTCTGACTTCGCCTGGCTTCCCCTGACATAGCCTGACCTCGTCTAGAAACGCCTTACCTCATCTGACCCCGCCAGACCTAGCCCAACTTCGCATGACCCCGCTTGACCCCGGCCGATGACCTCGAGTAACCCCGCCGCATGACGTCGAGTAACCCCTATCTGTTAAACGTTTTATGGCGGCTTATATAAATCTGAACCATGACCTAGCACTACATCGGATATACGTTCTCTGACTTCGCCTGGCTTCCCCTGACATAGCCTGACCTCGTCTAGCCACGCCTTACCTCACCTGACCCCGCTAGACCTAGCCCAACTTCGCATGACCCCGCTTGACCCCGGCCGATGACCTCGAGTAACCTCGCCGCATGACCTCGAGTAACCCCTATCTACTTACCATGGCCTAGGTTAACATCGCATCTACTTCAAACCAGAATAACTCGGAACCCCGAACTCCTACGTCAATTTTGAGTATACCGTTGGATTCCTTGTAAAATTCTGCGTAATTTGGGACCACATCTATAAAG
Source organism: Cynaeus angustus (assembly GCA_030157275.1). Classification (NCBI taxonomy): domain Eukaryota; kingdom Metazoa; phylum Arthropoda; class Insecta; order Coleoptera; family Tenebrionidae; genus Cynaeus; species Cynaeus angustus. The sequence goes on from CM058062.1 coordinate 18,752,463, forward strand.
ATTCAGACAAAGTTAAACGTTTTATGGCGGTTTATATAAATTTGAACCATGACCTAGCACTACATCAGATATACGTTCTCTGACTTCGCCTGGCTTTCCCTGACCTAGCCTGACCTCGTCTGGCCACGCCTTACCTCACCTGACCCCGCCAGACCTAGCCCAACTTCGCATGACCCCGCTTGACCCCGGCCGATGACCTCGAGTAACCCCGCCGCATGACCTCGAGTAACCCCTATCTACTTACCATGGCCTAGGTTAACATCGCATCTACTTCAAACCAGAATAACTCGGAACCCCGAACTCCTCCGTCAATTTTGAGTATACCGTTGGATTCCTTGTAAAATTCCGCGTAATTTGGGACATCATCTATAAAGATTCAGACAAAGTTAAACGTTTTATGGCAGCTTATATAAATCGGAACCATGACCTAGCACAACATCGGATATATATTGAAACCGGGATAACTCGGAACCCTGAACTCCTCCGTCAATTTTAAGTATACCGTTGGATTCCTTGTAAAATTCTGCGTAATTTGGGACCACATCTATAAAGATTCAGACAAAGTTAAATGTTTTATGGCGGTTTATATAAATCTGAACCATGACCTAGCACTACATCAGATATACGTTCTCTGACTTCGCCTGGCTTTCCCTGACCTAGCCTGACCTCGTCTGGCCACGCCTTACCTCACCTGACCCCGCCAGACCTAGCCCAACTTCGCATGACCCCGCTTGACCCCGGCCGATGACCTCGAGTAACCCCGCCGCATGACCTCGAGTAACCCCTATCTACTTACCATGGCCTAGGTTAACATCGCATCTACTTCAAACCAGAATAACTCGGAACCCCGAACTCCTCCGTCAATTTTGAGTATACCGTTGGATTCCGTGTAAAATTCTGCGTAATTTGGGACCACATCTATAAAGATTCAGACAAAATTAAACGTTTTATGGCGACTTATGTAAATCGGAACCATGACCTAGCACTACATCGGATATACGTTCTCTGACTGCGCCTGGCTTCCCCTGACATAGCCTGACCTCGTCTGGCCACGCCTTACCTCACCTGACCCCGCCAGACCTAGCCCAACTTCGCATGACCCCGCTTGACCCCGGCCGATGACCTCGAGTAACCCCGCCGCATGACCTCGAGTAACCCCTATCTACTTACCATGACCTAGGTTAACATCGCATCTACTTCAAACCAGAATAACTCGGAACCCCGAACTCCTCCGTCAAGTTTGAGTATAGCGTTGGATTCCTTGTAAAATTCTGCGTCATTTGGGACCATATCTATAAAGATTCTGACAAAGTTAAACCTTTTGTGGCGGCTTATATAAATCGGAACCATGACCTAGCACAACATCGGATATATTTCAAACCAGAATAACTCGGAACCCCGAACTCCTACGTCAATTTTGAGTATACCGTTGGATTCCTTGTAAAATTCTGCGTAATTTGGGACCACATCTATAAAGATTAAGACAAAGTTAAACGTTTTATGGCGACTTATATAAATCGGAACCATGACCTACCACAACATCGGATATATTTCAAACCGAGATAAATCGGAACCCCGAACTCCTCCGTTAATTTTGAGTATACCGTTGGATTCCTTGTAAAATTCCGCGTAATTTGGGATATCATCTATAAAGATTCATACAAAGTTAAACGTTTTATGGCGGCTTATATAAATCGGAACCATGACCTAGCACAACATCGGATATATTTCAAACCAGAATAACTCGGAACCCCGAACTCCTACGTCAATTTTGAGTATACCGTTGGATTCCTTGTAAAATTCTGCGTAATTTGGGACCACATCTATAAAGATTCAGACAAAGTTAAACGTTTTATGGCGGTTTATATAAATCTGAACCATGATCTAGCACTACATCGGATATACGTTCTCTGACTTCGCCTGGCTTTTCCTGACCTAGACTGACCTCGTCTGGCCACGCCTTACCTCACCTGACCCCGCCAGACCTAGCCCAACTTCGCATGACCCCGCTTGACCCCGGCCGATGACCTCGAGTAACCCCGCCGCATGACCTCGAGTAACCCCTATCTACTTACCATGGCCTAGGTTAACATCGCATCTACTTCAAACCAGATTAACTCGGAACCCCGAACTCCTACGTCAATTTTGAGTATACCGTTGGATTCCTTGTAAAATTCTGCGTCATTTGGGACCATATCTATAAAGATTCTGACAAAGCTAAACATTTTGTGGCGGCTTATATAAATCGGAACCATGACCTAGCACAACATCGGATATATTTCAAACCAGAATAAATCGGAACCCCGAACTCCTACGTCAATTTTGAGTATACCGTTGGATTCCTTGTAAAATTCTGCGTAATTTGGGACCATATCTATAAAGATTTAGACAAAGTTAAACGTTTTATATCGACTTATATAAATCTGAGCCATGACCTACCCCAACATCGGATATATTTCAAACCGAGATAAATCGGAACCCCGAACTCCTCCGTCAATTTTGAGTATACCGTTGGATTCCTTGTAAAATTCGGTGTAATTTGGGACCATATCTATAAAGATTCAGACAAAGTTAAACGTTTTATGGCGGCTTATATAAATCGGAACCATGATCTAGCACTACATCGGATATACGTTCTCTGACTTCGCCTGGCTTTCCCTGACCTAGCCTGACCTCGTCTGGCCACGCCTTACCTCACCTGACCCCGCCAGACCTAGCCCAACTTCGCATGACCCCGCTTGACCCCGGCCGATGACCTCGAGTAACCCCGTCGCATGACCTCGAGTAACCCCTATCTACTTACCATGGCCTAGGTTAACATCGCATCTACTTCAAACCAGATTAACTCGGAACCCCGAACTCCTACGTCAATTTTGAGTATATCGTTGGATTCCTTGTAAAATTCTGCGTCATTTGGGACCATATCTATAAAGATTCTGACAAAGCTAAACATTTTGTGGCGGCTTATATAAATCGGAACCATGACCTAGCACAACATCGGATATATTTCAAACCAGAATAACTCGGAACCCCGAACTCCTACGTCAATTTTGAGTATACCGTTGGATTCCTTGTAAAATTCTGCGTAATTTGGAACCATATCTATAAAGATTTAGACAAAGTTAAACGTTTTATATCGACTTATATAAATCTGAACCATGACCTACCCCAACATCGGATATATTTCAAACCGAGATAAATCGGAACCCCGAACTCCTCCGTCAATTTTGAGTATACCGTTAGATTCCTTGTAAAATTCGGTGTAATTTGGGACCATATCTATGAAGATTCAGACAAAGTTAAACGTTTTATGGCGGCTTATATAAATCGGAACCATGATCTAGCACTACATCGGATATACGTTCTCTGACTTCGCCTGGCTTTCCCTGACCTAGCCTGACCTCGTCTGGCCACGCCTTACCTCACCTGACCCCGCCAGACCTAGCCCAACTTCGCATGACCCCGCTTGACCCCGGCCGATGACCTCGAGTAACCCCGCCGCATGACCTCGAGTAACCCCTATCTACTTACCATGACCTAGGTTAACATCGCATCTACTTCAAACCAGAATAACTCGGAACCCCGAACTCCTACGTCAATTTTGAGTATACCGTTGGATTCCTTGTAAAATTCTGTGTAATTTGGGACCATATCTATAAAGATTCAGACAAAGTTAAACGTTTTATGGCGGCTTATATAAATCGGAACCATGATCTAGCACTACATCGGATATACGTTCTCTGACTTCGCCTGGCTTTCCCTGACCTAGCCTGACCTCGTCTGGCCACGCCTTACCTCACCTGACCCCGCCAGACCTAGCCCAACTTCGCATGACCCCGCTTGACCCCGGCCGATGACCTCGAGTAACCCCGCCGCATGACCTCGAGTAACCCCTATCTACTTACCATGACCTAGGTTAACATCGCATCTACTTCAAACCAGAATAACTCGGAACCCCGAACTCCTACGTCAATTTTGAGTATACCGTTGGATTCCTTGTAAAATTCTGTGTAATTTGGGACCATATCTATGAAGATTCAGACAAAGTTAAACGTTTTATGGCGGCTTATATAAATCGGAACCATGATCTAGCACTACATCGGATATACGTTCTCTGACTTCGCCTGGCTTTCCCTGACCTAGCCTGACCTCGTCTGGCCACGCCTTACCTCACCTGACCCCGCCAGACCTAGCCCAACTTCGCATGACCCCGCTTGACCCCGGCCGATGACCTCGAGTAACCCCGCCGCATGACCTCGAGTAACCCCTATCTACTTACCATGACCTAGGTTAACATCGCATCTACTTCAAACCAGAATAACTCGGAACCCCGAACTCCTACGTCAATTTTGAGTATACCGTTGGATTCCTTGTAAAATTCTGTGTAATTTGGGACCATATCTATAAAGATTCAGACAAAGTTAAACGTTTTATGGCGGCTTATATAAATCGGAACCATGATCTAGCACTACATCGGATATACGTTCTCTGACTTCGCCTGGCTTTCCCTGACCTAGCCTGACCTCGTCTGGCCACGCCTTACCTCACCTGACCCCGCCAGACCTAGCCCAACTTCGCATGACCCCGCTTGACCCCGGCCGATGACCTCGAGTAACCCCGCCGCATGACCTCGAGTAACCCCTATCTACTTACCATGACCTAGGTTAACATCGCATCTACTTCAAACCAGAATAACTCGGAACCCCGAACTCCTACGTCAATTTTGAGTATACCGTTGGATTCCTTGTAAAATTCTGTGTAATTTGGGACCATATCTATAAAGATTCAGTCAAAGTTAAACGTTTTATGGCGGCTTATATAAATCTGAACCATGACCTAGCACTACATAGGATATACGTTCTCTGACTTCGCCTGGCTTCCTTTGATCTAGCCTGACCTCGTCTAGCCACGCCTTACCTCACCTGACCCCGCCAGACCTAGCCCAACTTCGCATGACCCCGCTTGACCCCGGCCGATGACCTCGAGTAACCCCGTCGCATGACCTCGAGTAACCCCTATCTACTTACCATGGCCTAGGTTAACATCGCATCTACTTCAAACCAGATTAACTCGGAACCCCGAACTCCTACGTCAATTTTGAGTATACCGTTGGATTCCTTGTAAAATTCCGCGTAATTTGGGATATCATCTATAAAGATTCATACAAAGTTAAACGTTTTATGGCGGCTTATATAAATCGGAACCATGACCTAGCACAACATCGGATATATTTCAAACCAGAATAACTCGGAACCCCGAACTCCTACGTCAATTTTGAGTATACCGTTGGATTCCTTGTAAAATTCTGCGTAATTTGGGACCACATCTATAAAGATTCAGACAAAGTTAAACGTTTTATGGCGGTTTATATAAATCTGAACCATGATCTAGCACTACATCGGATATACGTTCTCTGACTTCGCCTGGCTTTTCCTGACCTAGACTGACCTCGTCTGGCCACGCCTTACCTCACCTGACCCCGCCAGACCTAGCCCAACTTCGCATGACCCCGCTTGACCCCGGCCGATGACCTCGAGTAACCCCGCCGCATGACCTCGAGTAACCCCTATCTACTTACCATGGCCTAGGTTAACATCGCATCTACTTCAAACCAGATTAACTCGGAACCCCGAACTCCTACGTCAATTTTGAGTATACCGTTGGATTCCTTGTAAAATTCTGCGTCATTTGGGACCATATCTATAAAGATTCTGACAAAGCTAAACATTTTGTGGCGGCTTATATAAATCGGAACCATGACCTAGCACAACATCGGATATATTTCAAACCAGAATAAATCGGAACCCCGAACTCCTACGTCAATTTTGAGTATACCGTTGGATTCCTTGTAAAATTCTGCGTAATTTGGGACCATATCTATAAAGATTTAGACAAAGTTAAACGTTTTATATCGACTTATATAAATCTGAGCCATGACCTACCCCAACATCGGATATATTTCAAACCGAGATAAATCGGAACCCCGAACTCCTCCGTCAATTTTGAGTATACCGTTGGATTCCTTGTAAAATTCGGTGTAATTTGGGACCATATCTATAAAGATTCAGACAAAGTTAAACGTTTTATGGCGGCTTATATAAATCGGAACCATGATCTAGCACTACATCGGATATACGTTCTCTGACTTCGCCTGGCTTTCCCTGACCTAGCCTGACCTCGTCTGGCCACGCCTTACCTCACCTGACCCCGCCAGACCTAGCCCAACTTCGCATGACCCCGCTTGACCCCGGCCGATGACCTCGAGTAACCCCGCCGCATGACCTCGAGTAACCCCTATCTACTTACCATGACCTAGGTTAACATCGCATCTACTTCAAACCAGAATAACTCGGAACCCCGAACTCCTCCGTCAATTTTGAGTATAGCGTTGGATTCCTTGTAAAATTTTGCGTAGTTTGGGACCATATCTATAAAGATTCAGACAAAGTTAAACGTTTTATGGCGGCTTATATAAATCTGAACCATGACCTAGCACTACATAGGATATACGTTCTCTGACTTCGCCTGGCTTCCCCTGATCTAGCCTGACCTCGTCTAGCCACGCCTTACCTCACCTGACCCCGCCAGACCTAGCCCAACTTCGCATGACCCCGCTTGACCCCGGCCGATGATCTCGAGTAACCCCGCCGCATGACCTCGAGTAACCCCTATCTACTTACCATGGCCTAGGTTAACATCGCATCTACTTCAAACCAGAATAACTCGGAACCCCGAACTCCTACGTCAATTTTGAGTATACCGTTGGATTCCTTGTAGATTTCTGCGTAATTTGGGACCTTATCTGTAAAGATTCAGACAAAGTTAAACGTTTTGTGGCGGCTTATATAAATCGGAACCATGACCTAGCACAATATCGGATTTACTTCAAACCGAGATAACTCGGAACCCCGAACTCCCCCGTCAATTTTGAGTATACCGTTGGATTCCTTGTAAAATTCTGCGTAATTTGGGACGACATCTATAAAGATTCAGACAAAGTTAAACGTTTTATGTCGGCTTATATTAATCTGAACCATGACCTAGCACTACATCGGATATACGTTCTCTGACTTCGCCTGGCTTCCCCTGACCTAGCCTGACCTCGTCTAGCCACGCCTTACCTCACCTGACCCCGCCAGACTTAGCCTAACTTCAAATGACCCCGCTTGACCCGGGCCGATGACCTCGAGTAACCCCGCCGCATGACCTCGAGTAACCCCTATCTACTTACCATGGCCTAGGTTAACATCGCATCTACTTTAAACCAGAATAACTCGGAACCCCGAACTCCTACGTCAATTTTGATTTTACCGTTGGATTCCTCGTAAAATTCTGCGTAATTTGGGACCATATCTATAAAGATTCAGACAGAGTTAAACGTTGTATGGCGGCTTATATAAATCTGACCCATGACCTACCACAACGTCGGATATACTTCAAACCGAGATAAATCGGAACCCCGAACTCCTCCGTCAATTTAGAGTATACCGTTGGATTCCTCGTAAAACAAAAAATTGTCAAAATATGGGTAAAACTCGTAAATATATAACAACCGCGATAAGACGTTTAATATTGTCTCAATCGTTATGAATTTATAATTGAAATGCGTAGAATTTCACCAGGAATTCAACAATATCCTCAAAATTGAAGTACATAATCTGGTTTCAGATTCATCTCAATTTGAAACACATGCGAGGTTATGCAAGGTCACAGGAGATTATGAGAGGTTATTCGAGGTCATGTGGGGTTACATAAGGTCATCAGGCCGGGTCATGCTAGGTCAGGTGAGGTCAGGCTTGGTCAGGCGATTTGTTGATTTTTAGAAAATTGTTTATATATTCTAAACCGGTTTACGTACAGGAATGTAGTTTTACATCCTTATAGATGTTGCTTCAGGCTGTAGATGGACGTCAAACTTACTGAATTCTATAGCGTCGTCATCAAGAAAAAAAAATGACAAAATATCGTAAATATACACCAACCGCGATAAATTAGTATTGCTTCTATAATTAGAAATTTAATCTTAAATGACGTAGAATTTTAGGAAGAATTCAACGATATTATTAAAATTGAGGAACGAGTTAAGGTTTCGGAGGTCATGGGGTATCATGAAGGGTCGATACATATGCGAAGAAAAGGTAAATGGAAGGTTCTCCCCCTTAGAAAAGGGAAAGAACGAGAAGTGGGAATTTTTGTGAGGTCGTTGAACACATCGAAGTAGGAACCGTAAATAATGAAGTTAAAAAGGAAATTTTATTTTTCATACATAATACGAGTTTTGGAAATTTCATGCAAAATTTTAAAAAATTACATTTTGACTCAAGCGGCCAAATTTGAACGCTTCCTTTTGGATGGTGACGAATGGATTAATTTATGCTCAATTGATGTAAATTAGGTGTCATCGAGCTCACGAAAATTTCAATATTTCGCGCGAAGTTTTCTTAACAATACGATCTTTAGTTCTGATAAAATTTGCACATAACATTTTACGTCGAAGCTACAAAGATAGAATTATAAATTTCAATGTTTTTTTTTTTTTTTGTAAATTAGAGAGTTTACTTGCGTTCGTTTGAATTCGTTCATTCATTCATTCGTTCGTTCGTTCGTTGATTCGTTTGGGTGGTACGTATTAGTTTAGTTAGTTAGTTAGTTAGTATTAGTAGAGTTAGTTTTTTTTTTTCAAACGTAGGTTTATTTTGAAATTCGTCAATTTTGAAATAATTACGTGATTCTCATTGTGTTTTCATATTTGATGGATGGTCCCATAAAACAACTAAATTCACAGATAAAAAAAACACCAGCGTTTGTAAGTAATCGAACCACAAATTTTGCTCATTTCCGGACGGCCAAAACTTCGAGATGTAGAAGTGGTTTACGTTTTGTGAGTATGTGTTAGTTTTGTTCTTCTTTGAATTTTTGTTTTTATTACTTATTGAAAATATTTTTCTTAGATGATCACATTTTTACAAAGAAGTCGTGAATTTCTTTATGAACTAGCATAAGTTTTGTTCATCTTTTGTGGACGTCGAGTCGTGGTGGTCTTGGGCGCTTTCGATTAACCATTTTCCAATTGATGATGGATGCTGCTAGACGATAGGGCGAGTGGTCTGGATTTAAAGGGCAAGTTATCCGTCAATGGTAAAGTTTCTAGGAATAATATTTTTTCTTTGATTACAGTAGGTCCGCTTTTGAAGATGATGGCATCATGGAAGCCCTAAAGGTAGGATCTGGGATTGTCCAGCATTTTTCGAAATCGTTCATTGTCGTACAACATTGTTCATTTTCCCTTGACTTCTCTTTCAGGGCTCTTCATAACTTCGGGAAATTTGCGTTCGTGTCGCGTAACGGGAGTGTAAAAGTAGAATTTCATTTACAACAGGCCATTCCACTTTTAGCTAATTTAGCAATCAGTTGAGGAATCTCGAAAACACTTGATAACTAATTAATTAATTGTGATGCATATTTACAAATGATTTCCATTTTTAGCTTATTTCGAGTTTCGCAAAAAGTGCCGATTAGTTTTTAGTGCGCGAGATTACTTAATTGTAACAGTGCAGCTGCCAGTGTTTTAAATAATAAGTTTTAAGAATAAAGTGAGTGGTCCATGGAGATTGCAGAGGTTCCAGCCTGACGACACTATACTCGATTAGGAGTTTAAGGGTGAGTTATTGAGAATTTCCAAATGTACAAAATTCTAAAATAAAATTTTGTTGCAGTGAGCCTTTGGGTTGGAAAAAATAGTGGTGTTGGATGCAGAAGGGTATAATTTTTAGTTTTTGGTGTTAGGAATTGAACGATGATGAATCTCGCGGTGGATGTTTCTTCTTCCAATTTTTTTTTTATATAATTCAGTGTAAAACATATCGAAATGCAGAAGTGATTTGCGTTTTGTGGGACTGTGTTATCATTACAAAGACATCTTTATTGAAAGCTGAATTACCATAGTTGGTGAAATAAAAATGCGATTTAAATGCGGATTTAAATGTTGTGCAATATTTTAATTTAGAAAATATAGAAAACTCGGAAACTTTTTCAAAAGCGTCACTGAAAAATGAATTACGACTATACTACAATGACTACAATCTCCCTAGAGGATTAAAATCTCTTCAGAAAATGTTAACATTCATTTATAATTTTATTCTCTAATTATGTTATTACCATTAATATTATTATATCACACATGGGAAAATAGGGCTACTGGCGAACCACCCACAAAAATAAAAAGGTAACGCACCATTGCGCTACCTCAATTATAAGGTGGTGTGGAAATGCGCATACATATAGATATCATATTACGTATTTTTGTATAAGTATGTAACACTTGCCTCCTCTTCTAAGAATGTCACGAGCCCCCACTGAAATTGATTCTGTTTTCATCAAACCTTGTGCTTGACATTATTGTCAATTACAATGATTGAATGTTATTTAAAATAATATAAGTGATCTAATAAAAATTAAACCCTCCGGAGTTTATATATAAAGTATCTTCAGTGTTGGAGTGAGTGATATGAACTTTGTGTAAAATGTTGTTATGAACTATGGTAACAAATGCTTTTAACACGGATAAAAAGTTGATATGATATTTTCAATTATTATATAATTTTATTCAAAATAATTCGTTTTTGAGTTTTCATGTATTTTCTACAAATATTCAGCACATTAACAGAAAATCTTTATTTCGTAATCGTAAAGCTGGGTGAAACATTTGTTTTTGTATCTGGTACAGATACCAACATATAAGATCCTTTGTCTTTGAGACACGCCTATAACTTGTTGTTAACTTTAACACATTATTATTTTAGATATAGAACTCACATTGTAGTTTTGTCGGTTAATTTTCATCAATTTTTCTCAATACAGAATCTTTAATAACCAAGCTTAATCTCCATCCTTTTATTCGCTTCATGATAAGATCAGCAGCCGTATTTGCCAACATCGTAGCAAAGTGTGAATCAAATATGGACATACAAGGCTTTTTCGCAGATACAACCGAGTAATACAGTTAGTCTGAAATAATAGGAATGGCAAATAAATGGAATGGCGGGTAAAATACGTTATTCAAGCAATGATTGAAAAATCCTCACATTGAAAATTTATTATCCAAAAGTTATGAAGAAACATGGATTAATAATATACAATAATAAATATTCACATATAAAATAACATCAATAAGTAAAATGTGGAACATTATTACTAATAATTCCTCAAAGATTTGTCACTGAAAAATGGAAGAATTTTTGTTGTAGAATAATTATAAAGTTAAATTCAATAGGAATGTTAGAAAATTGTGAACGTAGTGATACACTGACTTATGTAATAACACAAATTGATCAGCACGTCCATCGAACTTCTTAATTTAAAAATGAAATATTAACAACATTCATTATATAGGTTCTCATTATTACTGTCTAACAGTAAATAAACATTTTATATTCCTATATCAAACATTTTCAACCATGACTAAGCCTAAATGGCGAAGTTATTAAGAAAATGTCTAATCCCTACAACTAATGACTGGATTCCTTTGCATTTAATTAATCACTACGAAGTTAATCTATTTTATAATCTGTCATGAAAATATATACCTCATTTAACATTTATACGTACGTACAATAATTTCTCTATTGGATAACAATATACAATTTAACAATGTTATTACAAATCCAACAAGGACTTACAGATGTGTATAATTATGGCAAGATTATTCCTACATGCATGGAAAAATAAATAAAATATGGCACTGAAACTTTTACAAAATGTTCCACATACAGGGCGACTACAACAATAAGAGTGACTAATCTGGAATTATTAAAACTAACATTTAGGCCAAGAATGCTATTTTTAATAATCGGCATTTTAGACGTCCCTCTGTATACTTTAGTACTTATGATTCCTGAAACATTTCGTAACATCGTAGATTAATTACTATATTTAAAATACATATATTTCGATATGCATTACAATTTGTAAATTCTCAGAATTCAGTAATAAAGTAGGAAATAATAAGAAATTGTGCCCTTTAATAGCAATTAACGTTATTAAGTAGGTTGTATAAAATACGAATTTATAAATATAAATACACATTATATTTATTTGCAGGCTGCCCAACAGTCTTTTCTAAGAAAATCAACATTTCCGTCGTTACTATTTACAAAAACTAAAAATAACCGATTTCCAGGATTGTTTTCTAAGTTCCTTCCGAATGTTCACTACAGCGTGTTTGTCGATCGAAAAAGATGGAAAAATGTGCTCTATAATACTGGCGATAAATTTCTACCTTTTGGCTATTCTACCATTATTATGGAGTGTCAAAAGAAGTGTTAGAAGGACGTTTTAAAACTCAAGACCATATGACCATTCAAGGAATAAGACACGAATGAATGGTAAAGGGAGGATGACAGTAACACTACAGGTCCCAGACCCGCTCAGATAAATTAAAAGTGCCACTGAGACCCCCCCTTGCTGTCTCATTCATTGGGTGTGCTCGAAGCCCATCTATCGAACTCTATTCCTGAATCTGGACTGACGCCGATTTGTGCCAATGGACTGAGAAAATCCATATGCTGTCGACATTTACAGTTTTCTGTTAGACCGCAATTCTGGCAGGCTCCTCTTGGCCTGGTTTGTTCCGGTTTGTTGCTTCGACTTTTCTGTTCTTGCTCTAGTTTTTCCATGAGGGCAACCGGACTTTGGGAAGACACGTTTAACTTTAGTTCGCGTTCAAAGTTGTAAAGTTGCTCCATGAAATGGAAATTTGGAGCGATGTTGGATTTACGTGAACGAACAACGTTGAAGGCATCGTTCAGGTTCAGAGAACATTTGTACATTAGATACGCCACTGTTATGGTGACGGAACGGGAGACACCGGCTAGGCAGTGCACGAGGATGCCTTTCTGGTTGGACCTGGCCTCATCTGCAAAAAAAAGAATCTATTATTATCGCGTTTAGTGTTCAAACTTCCATCAGTGAAGTAATTATAAAGTAATCGATACTCGGAATAAAAAACTAGAATGAAAAACTGTATATTTCTATTTCAGATTACATTTTCTTCTTTTTCCAGCATGTTCAAATCTCTCATTATAAAATGAACAAACATTTCCACAGTCAATCCTAGTCCAATGAGGACCAAACCCCAACTTGTTTGATACAGGATTCTGTCAGTTATCCCTTTTTTTAACCACACGGGTACTCCATCGTCGGTGCAAAATTTCTTTTGGGTTTCTTTAAGTCTTGCAAAATTCGGGTGAACTTTAACTTTTTGGGGCTCGGCGGCTAAATTTCTGCTCAAAAGACGGAAAACTGGCACAGTTTTGCGTGCTAAACTCATTTCGAATAACGCTTTGCAAAGAGACGTCAAAATTTATATAATCAGCCAACTTATTTCGAGTTGTGGTAGCTATGATTTCAAGATGTAAACAATTTTAGAATTTGAATGATCTTTTCAATTTAAGAACCGTAAAAGCTAGTGCTAGTTTCCTTTCAAATTTTTGGAAAATTTGAAACCTTGTGAGAAATTTGTAGTCTTAGTTAATTTTGTATTTTTTTGCTTATTTGGAATTCTTTAGAATTTGTGTGGTTTTTGAAAATATTAAAAACGTTTAACATCTTCAAACCTTTTGTAAACTTTAGATTTTTTGTAAAATTTGTAATTTTTAGAACATCTGGAATCTTTAGAATTTAGAGATTCCTTTGAAAAATTCAAACCTTTAGAATGTAGGCGACTTTGAATCTTTAAAATTTGTTCATCATCAATCATCTTCAAAAATTTTTGAGCTTCGTGGAAACCTTTAGAATTCTCGTATTTTTTTGAATCTTGAAACTTAAAACTGTTTGAAACCAGTAGAAACTTTAGAATCGTTAAGATCACTAGATTCTTTAGAATCTTTGGAAAACTTATTAATTTCTTTAAAACTTTTTATTTAGATAAGATTTGTCGATTTTGTGGTATTTTCTGCATCTAGCTTTCTTCACTTTCTACACTTTGTAATTTTTGGAATATGGAGATTTTTTTGTTTTTCGGATATTTAGAGAATTTGCGTAAAACATCAGAATTCTTCAAAATCTTGAAATTCTTTGGAATCTTTTAGATCTTTGGAATTCCGATTTGCTCAAAAACTTTTGATTGATATCTTTGGATTCTGGAATCTTTAGAATAATTGAAATTTGTAGAATGTTTAAAATTTAATTCAAAAACATTTCGAAATTTTACATTCCTTGGAGTATACTGAAACTTGGAATCTTTCGGAGTAATGTAACTTGAGATCTTTAAAATGCTTGGAAAATTTAAAGTCACTGAAATATCTGAATTCTGTTGATTAATTCCAAATTCATACATTCCTCGAAAGCTCAAGATTGATCGAAATACCTGCAATGTGTAGTTTTTTTTGAAAACTTTGGAATTTTGGAAATAATTAAGTTTCCAAAATAGAAAAAATATAAGAATTCAACTATTCTATAAAATTCAACAAGATAGACAAGAAAGAGAAAAGATCTCAAAATCAAAATAATTCAAGATCCAAACAAGATTTTAAAAAAATAGAGAAGAAAAAAAATTCAAAACCAAAATAATTCAAGATCCAGATATTGAAAGGTTGCAAATAAACCCACAGAAAACGAAGAATCAATCTGACCCAACAGATTTACGGTTTGTGACAGTTAAACATGGTGAAAATAAAACAAAAAATCCAAAAAAGGTACTGATGTAATAGAAAACTGAAAATTTAAGAATATAAACAACTGATCTCAAAAAAATTAAAACAATCCAATAATTATATTTCATATTTTTACATGTTTTGCTTATGTGTGAAAATATTTTCAAAAATATTGTTGCATAGATTCCGCTTTTCGTTCATGATCCTCAGGTTCATACTTCTAATCTCTTGGAGATTTACATTGGAGTTATTTGTGGTATTCTTCAAACATGTATTTTCAGTGTGAACTTACATACATAAAAACATTATTTCATTATGCTATAAATAACTTCACACTTGCTGTTATCGCCACGTCTTTTAAAATAAGCTGACGTTGGTCACGAACGATAAATTTTAATTGTTAATATCATAACAGTGTATTTATGGGTTAAAAAATCGCCTTGAAATGGTAAAATGGTAGAAATATTTAACCATTTCCGTTATTCTGTCGTTGTACCACTTTCTTTGCCGTAGAAATATGTTTGCTTGTCAAAGACAAAAAAACTAATTTATTCTTGCATTTCAGTGTCAACTTTGTAAAATCGTGAAGTATTTATTCGAACAGGAAACAAATTTCAATTATGTGTACGCTGTCATAATAAAATTCCCCTAGTAGTTTTTTTATTTGCCGATTATATAAAATAACATTTACAAAGATGGTTCTAAATGGATATTTAATAAAAAGAGTGGCGCAAAATACAAACAGGTCTAGTCGACATTTACAAAACGATACAAAGATTTTCATTGGATTTCATGCAGGATTAACTTCACACAAAGGGTCTAATAATGTGCCTGAAGCTACAGAGCTGTCTCTCATGTCCAATGTTTATCATTTAGAAGTAACCGAGTCTGACTTCATTGTCTTCTTTGTTTGTATCGTTGTATTCGTCAGGCACAACATGGCACGTTCATGCAATAAACAGAATTTCTTTGCAAAGTTTCAAGGAAAGAAGAATAACAAAACGGGGTCGGAAAAGTTTGATTCTAATTGTGATAGTTTTGAATCTTTGGATATCCTACCAGAAGTTCCTTTTTGGGTTAAATGTGGAAGTAGTTGTCTGTTTATAATGCTACAAATGGATTTTTGCATAAAGGGTACCAAATTTCAATCGTAGTTTGTTTGGAGGGCGCACTTTCGATTACAGTGAAGATAATTTTCGTGGTAATTGAAAGATTAAAAAATTTTTTTTTCAATGAATCTGCTTCTCTTGTTCAATGAAATTTTTAATTAATGAAATGCGTTTAATCCATTCAGAATTTTTGGTGGAAGTAAAACTGCAGTGAATTTTTTTCCAATAATGCACCCTGTTAACTTTTGTTATATAAACAAGCAGCTCCCCGGTAAACCCTGCTACACACGTGCATGAACTCAGCTCCGTCTGCACTGTAATTCCTCATGACCTCCACAAAATATGAATCGTCCTTGTCGTCCCTGAATGAAACTCTCTCCAATTCACAATTTCCCTTCACTCCTAAAACTAACCATTTCCAACTCCTTCAATAACAACATAACCCTATAAAAATCGCATCTAAAGCCAGTCGGTGTGCTCAAGATTTGCATAGAATCTGTGCGAGCAGCTCCCGGAGCGACGTGAATGGAAGCGGCGCTCCCTCGGTGACCTAGATCGGAGCGCCATTCATGTCTCTGTGAATGAAAGGTGAGGGTGGAAAACGGAGACAGAAACTCGCTTAGTCAGCCGGTCTATCGTCGGCACAACATAATAATATCTTTGCGTATTGTATCTATCTCACTTCCTCTTTGCTCTGGCCCTATTGATTTTCGAGTATGTGTGCGTGGGCGTCGCGTTCGGTGCCGCCGCCGGTGAATTTTCAACACGACACCAACGCCTACACAGACCCGAAATAAATACCCACGTATATGTGGAATAAACGACCGTAAGATTTGACAGCGATAGGCGGCGGCGGCGGCGGCCTTTGGCTTGACCTCGCCCGGGGACGGCACACGCGAGATGAAAAAGAGGGATTGTTTGCAAATTGGGGAGTGAGAGCTCGGGGGCGGAAAAAAGTCTTGCCGATTGTGAACTGATAAGAATTCCATTGTCACCTATGAAAACTCGTGCTTTGTAGGCAACCAATAATACAAAGATCTCGATTCTTTTCCTCTGATTTCACCACTGAGTAAAAACTGTTTGCTTTGACTTGTATCATCAAAAATAACGAGAATTAAGTCTAAATTAAACAATGATCTAACGCAATTGGGTGTTTTAGTTTGTAAAAATTTATTACCAGATTAAAAAACGAACAAAAAGTTCTGTTGAATATTATCTAGTTGTGTTAATTTGCTTAATTTGCACCAGTCGGTGTTAAACGTTTTGCCAACGACCCTGTATATTTTTACATAATTCCAAAAAACACAACGGTACTGATTTGTTTTTGGTCTTTTGGTACTTTTAGATTTTTTAGAACTTTTAACAGCTAGGTTCAGTAAAAAAATTCGTAACAATTTCTGGGTATTTAAAACTATCCATTTTACATTTTAGACGTTCTTGAGGTTCTCTAATCGTACCAATGATTAAAATGTATTTTTTCTATTTTGCGTCGTTACTAGAGCCAGTAAAGCCCCCTGAGAATTTGGATGCTTTACTACGGCTGGTGTATTGTAGTTTTGTCGCGTTGGCGGCATGGTCGTAAAACGTCAACGTCAAATGTCAAAATGTGAATGTGAGCAATGTGTTTAATTACTTAACCTCAATTATTATGAAATAAATAATATTAAATCATTGTACCCAACCTTGATAAAATTCCCCAAATTTCAAAATTTTATTTCTTTTATATAAAAATAAATTAAGTGGTGCAAAATAGAAAAAATAGTATAAAACACGCGTTCAGAAAGTTCTTCCAGCACTTGTTTGTTGGAAACGCGTGCTGGCATCCATGCTTTCTCAAACTTTTACAAAATTTTACAGAATTTTCGAAAATTTGAAACCTTTCGAGGAGAACTTCAACTTAAAGATGCATGGTATTCTAACTATTCCAAAGAAGTCTCAAAAAAATAATTTGGTGTGATAGTTTTGAATATCCGAACTTTTCAATCCACAAAGTCACCTTGCAAACTTCCATCGTTACTATTCTCTTTACGGTTACTATTCATTCTGCAAATCGTCCTTTACGGCTTATTCACGAAAACCTGGAACGAGTGGGTTGAAACAAGCCGTTTCGGAATGAAGGGGAAGTAAACAACAGCGACTAACACACTGAAATGTTCATTCAAGATGAAATTGGGATGTTATGAATGTTGCAAAGGTCGTAAAGTTATATTATGTCGGTTCTTCTTTTATAGTTTCATGTTAGCTGGCGTTCATGGCACAATTTAATGCAGTCCGAATACATAAAACGCGAAAAAGAGGCGACCTGTTGTGCTAAAAAGTTATGAACGTGATGCAAGACTGCACAAAGAATAATTCGAAGTAGCGGCTTCAAAAAACTGAAAGAAAGATGTGTCAATAGTAATTTCTTGGGCCATTTATAAGAGCCTTAAGCTAGATTGTAAAACGAAGCCCACGCGTTGACCATGTTGGTAATTCTTACTTGTCCATTTCATTCTATTCTTTTATCCCACATTCACCCCGATTATTGATCACTGTCCCGAAATAGAAGTCTTAGAAAGTAAAATGATTCCGAAGATTTATTTACACTTCGTTTTTTACGACTGGAAGATGACTAACACAGCGTTTATTTCTATTTCGGTGCAGTTTTTCTCGCGACACTTCTAATGAAACTTACCTATAAACTCTATAGCCTTTGGAAAATGACTCGCTAAGTTCTGGGACCAATGATCCGTGATTGGAATTTGCATATACTTGTAATTTCCACAATCTTCAAAGACATTAGGCAAATCAGGGGTGACGTTTAGTATATACTGCAATAATGAAATTTTTATTACACCTGCGGATACAGCGAGAACCATAAAATCTCAATAATAAGATGCTGTAAAGACGCCAAGGAAGTCGATCCTGCAATAAATCATTTTGTTTGGAAGTGGACTAATTTACAGCAGATCATTATTAAAGATTTTATGACAACAGTTATCATGATGTCTTACCTGAATGCCGTGTCTTTCCAACGATTGGCTATCTTCACTATTGGCGGCATTACCGAGAAACAAGTGGGGAAGAATTTCGACAGGAAACTCCCTATCGTCCTCCAAACCTGAAAGAACTTGAACGCTTTACTCTTAAAGATCGCTGTAAAACGAGTAATACGTGCCAACAATAATAACAATTTGATAATCCTTGAATTATATTTATCAATGACTGGCACTTGAATGGCATTGGAAAAACCATAATTTCATTGATACATCGATAACTTTTAAAATTCGCCTACCTAAAGAACTATCACATCGGTCATCAGTGTCCGAACTGTCGGTGGAACTGTTGGCAGTAGACGACAAACTGTCGCAGCTTCGGTGGGGTCTATGCAATGGCGGTGCTGAAATACGAAGAGACCGAAGTCCCATCAATGGTAAAGGATCCGGTCCTGCAGCTGATGGCATGGTTCCACCAGAATTGTCCAACAGTTCTGAGCAACTGTCACACCATTCAGGGTAGGAATTTCGGAATGTTGGAAACCCATCTGAAAAAAAGCCATTGAATGTAAATACAACAATTTTTGTTATCGCTTTGAGTGAATGGGGACTTACGAAAATAAATTTAGAACGGATATCGCGTCCACAAGGTTAGAAAATGCAAAATTAGATCGCCTTTACTTTCAGTTTGGCGGTTCTTCGAGTGAGAAATGATTAGTAGTTTTAACCACGCGGAACATTTCCTTTCGTTGGTAAGGAAAGATGAATTGTTATTTATGGGAGAGGTTACACTACGACTACTGATGCTTTTCTATGAATTTACACCACCCGGAAATCCAGACAATGAACTGTTTGATTGGTAATTCGGCGAGTACGATAGCACATTCCATTCGGAAACGACCGCCAAATTAACAATGCAATAAATCGTTCATTGAGCAATTGGCTATTATCGAGACTATAATGGAGATTGTAAACAAAAAAAGTTTCAATAAAATGTAACGTATTTCTATTTTTATCGGAGATCTATAAAGGTATTTCAATATTTTGCGTCAAACTATCATAAAAAGTATAAACGTGGTCGTTCCATTTCACGAGATAGGTACGTGATTTTGCCATTTTCGCTAAAATAGAATTCTTCATATATTTTCGGCGTTTACAAAACACTTGATTCTTCACAGATTTCTCAACATCTCTTAGCTCTAATAAAGATTTAAATAGTTTTTGCCTGCAACATTTTACGCTAATCAGCACCTAGAAAATACTAATTTGTGGTTGAATTACCGAAATCTGAGTAAAATGTATGGAATTGAAAAATATAAGAAGTCAAAAATTGAAAAAACTTGCTCAAAATTCTTTTATTTAAATTTTTTTTTCTTCTTCAAAATTCATTTTGTTTAAACTCTTCAAATATTTAAAAGCGTGAGCATTTCTAAAATTAGACAAAAGTTAGTGCTATTAAAATTCTCAAAAACGTAAAAATATCACTTTCAAGAAGTAGGACGTCTCAAAGTTTATCAAAAATATTTAACTGTCCAAATCCAGCAAAAACAATAAAATAATTTAAACCATTTAAACTCAAAAATATTTAAAATATAGTAAATCTAAAATCTATAGAAGTATATTTTTTTTAAATGGTCTAAAACCCAATAATCTTAATATTTTTCGTAAACAAAATAATTAAAATCAATTCTTATACCAAAGATTTCCAAAAATTTAAATTCAAATTGGTATCATTTTGATGAACAAAACTGTAAATGCCATAATTTCAAAATTTCGTGTTTTTCTTAAATAAACAGACACATTCTTAAGCTTGTTGCTTTACAAAAAATAATTACTGTTTATACATTTAGAATTTTTGTAATAATTTCTAAAAATTTGTAGGCAATGAAAACTGACAAATTTTGATAGATACGTTTATGAAATATAAAAAAAAATATTTTGACGTCGTTAAACGAAAAAAAGATACAAAATTTTGAGAAACTCAAAAACCGATATAACCTCAAAAAAAAACTAAGAAAAAGTTTACTCTGAAAGTTATTGATATCCAAAATTAAGACAAATATATTTATTAATGGAATGTTTAAAATTCTGACAACATATGCACCATGTGAAATACCAAAAATCTCCTAATCAATGCAAAACAAAACTAAAAATTCTTGCAATTTAATTGTCTAAAATTCGGGTAACTTAATAACACGCTACCGATTTTTGAAATTCTGGACCAAAATGTCCAAAATTTTGACACCAAATCCTTTAAATGTGTTTAATTTGAAAATGTCTAGAATTTTTTAATGGATTTAATGGGAAGTTTTTTTTTAGTTTTTGCCCCAACTGCCTTGAATTCAACATATGCTATCCCACTTGAAAACAAAAATAGCATACTACATCTTCGATTGAAAGAACCTGCTCATTTTTACCCGAACAATAAATTTATGTTTATTGTGCTGTTGAAACATAAAATACGTCTGGGCCAAATAAAAATATTGCGTCAAACAAACGCGATACCTACGTTGCCTACAAGAACATCATCATAAATATAAATTTATTTATGAAATCTTACAGCTAAGAAAAGCAATTAGAAGGTCGGCGTCAGCTTTGAGACGTTAAGAAAAAAACGAGGGAAATCGGTTTTAAAGAGGAAAATAAGTGAAAGCCATAGAGGATTAGATTCAGTGACTGCAATTTTTTTCTGGCGGCTAGTGATAAAATTGAACAATTAGAAGATTAAACGAGATAATTCTGGGGTAAACCGGAGATGGTATCTATTGTTTTCGGTTTCTACAATAATTGGTTAAGTGGCTTGAGTGTGATAATGAACACTTGTTTACTATCAGTGTTTACCTTAATTAACTCTAATCGGAGTTTTAAATTAGGTGCAAACTTTGAGATAGCGCTTAAAATTCAAAATTTAACAAAGTCCTAACTTTTTTACTAAACAAGATTTTTTAATCCTCCAAAATAAATTTTATTCAACATCAATATTAATTCCTGGAAGTTGGGTCGATCACAAACGGTTAGTGTGAAAGCAAATTCCAATTGGCAACAGCTAGCAATTTCACAATGAAACGAAATCGTTCATTGAGTAAAGCGCTGTATCGATTTGCGGAACCTAGAGGGTCACTAGGGCAAACCCAAAGTCCCCAACAAGTCTCCTGTTTACACTCCCGTGTGTTGGAGCTCACACGGGTGGGCCGTTTTGATAATCTCTAATAACATAAATCTGGGGGTGGTGGCGTCGGTGAGGCGTAGCAGACTCGCCGCCTGCACATGGACCTACTTTCCCTCTAATGCACCGTTGCTAGGAAACGGAATGAACCACAATGAAGGGTAAGTACCTGTTGGACTGGATGCCGATTCCACTCGAGTTATGAATGAATGTTTTTCATTTTCGAAAAACCAAGAATTCCATCGCATTTCTACAATCGCCTTCGAGTTTATTTGCTTCTCAAGTGAAGTGGAAACTAAATAAGTGCCCCACAGATGTGAGCGTCTCCCCTTTTAGATGCATATCAGGTTCTTAGAAATTCCTAACGAGCAGACAAGTGGTACGGGTTTTGATTTTTTATTTCTCCGACGATGATGGTAGTGGTACCTTGACAGGAAGCGATTAATAAAATTGAGGTATTTTATTAGCTGCTTTCAGTCGTTTTTTCTTTCGGATCAGCTACTGCTGTATAGCTTCATTATGGTAATAAAATGAGTTGAAATGGTTGTAGTTAAAAAAAAAAAATTGACATCGGGACCGACTAAAAATATCAGGTTTAAAAATAACATTTTTCGATTTGGATAATGGACAGACAAGTAAAGTTTCGTTGTCGCCCTCTATTATTAGATTCATCAATGATAATCAGAATAAATAATTACAGGTATTTGCTAACAATAGAAAATCTGGGTTGCCAGAAATATCTCTAAATCTGTCCCGGATTTCTATTAAATTATGTCAAACGAGTAAAGTAGTGAAATACGCAAATGTAAATTTATGTCGTATTTACGTCATGCAAATTGTAAGCTACCTACCGTAACACAACGTCACATTTTTCATAAAATAAATTGTTTTTGATTTGAACAAGGGTTTAATTAAAAACCGCCTACCGGGATTTAAGTTTTACGTCAAGCGCTTTTTTTCGAATTATGCCATTATCGGGAACATTGTAAATATTAATGACACGTGGAAAACAAAAACAAAATCTGAATTTTCAGGAACGATGTAATTAGGAGCAGCAAACACGTGGGGTTTTCGATACCCTCTTAAGGGATTTAGAGGGCAAGATTATTTATTTTTGCTAATCAATAGTTGCATCAAATTCCACTATTCCTAATGAATAGATTCAGTTTGGAAAAAAACGTAAAAATTAATAACAAATTTTGAAAGAATTCATTGTTTACTACATTAGTTATATAAATTCAAAGGACTGTGATTACCTTAAACTTCCATAAAAAAATATAAGATCCACAAGTCCAAATATGATATAATCAACTTTAAATCTCGAATTCTACAAACTCATAAGCGTAACAGAAATAATGTTTAAAAAAATTCTAATTCTGATAACTCTGGCGGTCCTCAAACGTTTTCAAGAAATATTCAAATTTATTTTGTAGCCAAACGATATCATTTTGACCAACCTATTTTTTTTACAAAGTGGATTCGTGTGTCTATTACATATCTGGAAGAATGTAGATCTTTGTGAAACACCCTGTATGTATTTAAAAGTTTAGAGAACTTAAATTATTTCTTGATTCTCAGAAATCTTAGAAATTTGGAAACGGTAAAAAATATCAAAATTTTAGCAAATTTTTAAAGATTCACGATAGGGTTAAATCTTTTCTGATTTTAAATTTTAGAGTTTTCATTTAGTTGCTTAGTTGCTGACTTTTCTCTTTAACTTTTCCATGTTGCTCGACTTCGTCTCAAATTCATAAAATCGTGTAAATTTTTTAGATCAATTATTTCAAAATTTCTTCATATTTTTTAGACGTACTAAAATATTCAAATTTTCTTGATTTTTTAGGATTTATAAATTTTAAATACATCAAAAACATTGGACATGTTCTTTGTCTAAACCCCAAAACAATTTTTTAATATTGTAAATTAAGGAAAATTGAATATTTTGAAGCTATTTCAAAAATGGTGCATGCACCGAATCTGCCCTTCAAACCAAAAATTCCACGAAATGTATATTTTATTTTTATCTGTATCATTTATTGCTTTTTATGCAACGAAAGAGATCCCATATTTTAGAAATAAAGAAATTTTTCCAAAATTATTTTGTCTAAAATTGTTGGATCCTTATCACGTTTAAAAATTTGACATATTTTTGGTATCCTTAGAGAATTTCGCTGTATATCAAATGGTTTTAGGTTACCAAGGAATTCCCCAACGATTAACATTTCAAGAGCTTTTGTGATTTTGGGCAGTTATGTTTAAGGTATCTAACACCGAATATTTTAAGCCGATATTTGGATGTTTTATTCTCAATTAAAAAAAATATACGATTTTATTTATGCTACCAAAGTTTTAGTGTTTGTAGAGATTTTGCAGTTTTTTTTATAAATTCTAGAAACACTAAGTTAAAAAAAACAGGATTTCATTTTTAGATTTAAATAATTTTTTGAATTTTGAATTATCACTCAATTTACAGAAAGCTCAAAATGCGATACATGCATCATAAAAATGCTTTCTACTCCAATAAATAACAAGAGTTTATGTAAAAAGAAAAATACTGCAGATTTTTATATTTGAAAGTAGATACAAACAAGTCGCCGGATTAGTGAGTTCTCGTGTTTTGCAACGACCTATCAATACTCTTGTATCGCAAGCCCTCGATCTGATTCATGAATGAGAAAATTGCATCAACGGAAGCTGAAACAGTTTCAAATTAGATAACTCGAAGCGTGTGAAACTTGGTAAAATTATTGCAGGTGAAGAGTAGTACACCGTTATCACCGTCGGTAGTAATCATTGACAAATCGATTATAATTCTATGACAGTTTGTTTAACTTGAACGATACACTATCATCACTGGGTAAACAATTTGCACAATTTTAATGGTTTACGATAAAGATATTTTCGATTTGATTCGAGCACCGGATTTCCTGTAGTTATATAAATATACACTCTTTAAATACATTTTCAATCAGACATTTGCGTATGGATAAAGCAAATTATTTGTATTTGCAGCATGCAACCTTTTCAAATTAGAATATCCTGCAAATAACACGTAGATTGTGATAACGTGTAAAAATAACCGACACGATTATCATTCTCGGTTTAAGCGTTGTACTTTTCAGTTTTAATTGCAAAATTAACTCTTTATCTAACCAATTAAAAATGTTGACCACAATAATTAAGTCATTTAGATGATAAAAGATATGAATCATTCATTCAACACCAAGTGTTGGTCTTCACCGACTTAGCAGCGGTGTTATTCTTTTGACATTTCACCTTTTAATCCACTGAGGAATGCTCCATCGCATACCAAAAACTTTAATAATGGATGATTCCATCGCTTTGAAAAAGCACTCACACAAAAAGGTTAATAATGTACCAGAGGAACGCTGAAAAATCAATTACTCCTAGACAAAAATTGTGGATTTATGCCAAATATACTCTCGGGAAGCAAACCAGAAAGTATCGACGGCACTAATGGGGCTTCGAATATGATAAATTTCCGTTACAACAGAAGATGACTGGTCTCGGAGGACTCGGGTAAGAGTTGGTCGTCCCGGATTTTCCCTTCAAATATTTTATTTACATTGGAAATTGTTCGCATGTTTGTGATGGATTAATTCGGAAACATGAACATATCAGTGTCTTTCGAGGATTCGAGAAAGTGGGGAAAATTCCT
Source organism: Cynaeus angustus (assembly GCA_030157275.1). Taxonomy (NCBI): domain Eukaryota; kingdom Metazoa; phylum Arthropoda; class Insecta; order Coleoptera; family Tenebrionidae; genus Cynaeus; species Cynaeus angustus. The sequence continues at coordinate 18,778,043 of CM058062.1, forward strand.
CCTTAATCACTCTGCGAACTCATGAAAATCTGAAACAGATGACTGATAACAAAATCCACTTGTAGATAAAATAAGATTGAAGCTGTCAGTCGTGAAGAAAAACTTATTTATAAATTGATAGCTATAGAGGCCAAGGCAAGGTAAAGTAAGGTGCAGCGGAAATCGTGATGGATGGATACGACTTCCGGCCGGATGGGCGACATTCACGGGAGACGGAGAAGGCATGGTACAGTGATTGCTATACGGAGTGCGTGGGAATCTACCACAGAACCTATCGCTTTTAATGACTGCATACTTTCGAACCGAAAAACTATAAAAAATAATTGCCTAATCACACAACCTGCAGACTGAAATTTAAAAACATGGCTATTATGGACAAAACCTGCATTCATTCGGGCATTTTCGCACGATTTTATACAAAGTAATATGGTGTGGGCTGAGACATTCAAGTTTGGTTCGTTTGATGTTGAGGTAGCAATTTTAATTGTTGTGTTTACGAGCTTCGTGTTTGCTTCTTCAAGACAAATAACAATAAAATCGAAAAAAAAAAAAAAAACAGAAGTGAGACCAAGTTCACAAATTAACAAATAGTTGAGATCTTTTTAATGTCCATCTGGGTGTTAATACAACTAGAAGAGTAGCCACCATAATAAACCATAATATTTTGTATTTGCTGAGCAAACACGCCAAAAATCCAACAAACAGTTTTCATTCTGATTGTTTTTTGTTTTAAGTATGGCTTACGTACACTTGAACCTTCAAGTGTTATTACAAGAAACTAAAGTGGTATTTTGTTTTTTCAATAAACACACGAAGCACTCGATGATATACGATACTATTTTTGCTATGCAAAATTATGGAAATTCTGAAGAAAAGATGGTTGTCGATGTGCGAAACTTCCCGCCACTGTACTTCTGTTTTATAATTCAAACATACAGTAAAATGTTGATAATGCTGCAAAAAGAAAAAGAACAAACGATCGCTTTAGATATGCAGGGGAAAATAAGAAGAAGGTTTCTGTTCTGACACAATTATAGCAGTTTTCAAGAGGGTGGAAAAAATGGTCAAAGAATGCATGTAATTCCAAAAAAACTTGTCTGACAGCCCACCTGCATGTGGATACTAAATGGAACTCTAATCATCAATCTGGGACTTTAAATTCCTTCGTGTCGCAGCATTGTGAAGTACGTGATTGTCATTTTTGGAAAGGATTTTTTCTAAACCTGCGTAAAACGTGAAAAAATCGCTGTCTTTGGTTATTAACATGTAAAAACGACGAAAAAAGCAACGAATATAAATGCATTTTGTTTAATGATGTTGCGTCTTTGAAGGGATTAAATCTTTTGAAATTGTGGACATTTTCTCATGTTTTTTTTTCCATTTTTATTTTTCTATGCATTCAGGAAAGTCTTTAGCACATTTGGTGATGTGTTAAATTCAAAAAGTCGTGACACATCCCGTAATAACTTTAAAAAGACATTTAAGCCAACAACTAATGATAACGAAAGAGAAAAAAACACCGAAAAATTTAAATTTTATTTCTGCATTTAGCAAAAACACTCGAATCAAACTTTAAAATTTCTGACTTCATTTAGAACTAATTATTTCAGAATATTTCTACAAATGTCACTGATCACATTGAAACCACTTAATATTGAGTTTCCTAAATTTCCAAAAATTTAATGACTAATATTCCAAAGATTTAAATCTCAAGTTAAAGGTTCTAAAGCTTCAGTGTATTCTAAAAAATAGTTTCAATTTGTTAAATGTTCCATAAATTCCCAAATTTTAATTATTTTTAAAATCTTACAAAATATAAAGATGTCAAATTAATCAATGAATTATGAACAATTTGAAGACTTCTGATGTTTTCACAGATTACACACAATCTCGTAATCACCCCAAAAACAAAAATTCTAAATATTCCAGAAATGGTAAAATGGAAGAGATTTTAATAATAAATCTAAAACCTCAAAAATCTCATAAAATCGAATTTCCAAGAGCTGTTAGATATTCCAAAGACTCTGAACGACTTCAAAACAATTCCAAAAAGATCCAAAAAAAACGAAATTCAAAATTTTTCAAAAAATTCAAACTCTTAAAAATTGTATTTCAAAGACAAATAAATCTCTTGAATATTCAATATTCACTCTTCAATATTTTTACTTCATTTAGAACTAACTACTCTAGAACAATATTCTAGAATATTTCTGTAATTATTATAGAAAAAGTTCAATCAACATTGAAAAACGCTAATTTAGCATCACATCTTTCGAATAGCCTTTGTTATCAGACATTTTATCCTATGACGTATTATCATTGTTGAGTTATCTTGGACTCTTGTTAAAAATATAATATCTATATAAAATATGATATAAGTATTTTTCGTTGAAATAGTTTCGAGCAAAGTATCTACCGTGTGCGCAACATTATCGTTCTTTCCTGTTTTTTGTCTCCTTTTTCTAAAACTGTACAAATATGTGAAAAAATTTTTCATTGTGTCGAATTTTCATAACCGCCCATGTTATTGTAAGATTAAAAATATCCCAGTATAAACAAACCCCGCATATCCACCCCCGCAGAGTCGGCGCCTCTGGCTCCTTCTGTTTCCAAACATGTATCAACGGTATTTATTTATCAACAACCGCCCGCAAATATCCATAGGGTCGAAAAATCGATTTTGTTCCAACGGAAGCAGTGAAAGCTTGTATTTTCATTTCGAGATGTAGGACATCCCCCGAATTGTGACGAACAAAAAGCGTGGGTTTCCAGGAGTCAGGGAGCTAAAATTGTGACGGATGGTGGTGGCCCTTTCAAGGACGTCCTTGAGGCTGTGTGTGTTTTAAAGGAGGGTGAGAATGAACGTGGGCGGCCGACATCGCGCTCGACCCACGCATTCTAGCCGCCCACGCTTTCCCGGTTCTGCTGAGCGTGGGCAGCACCGAATCAAGCTGAAGACCGCCGCCGTCGATGTCCGCCGTTTGACGACCATGATTTAACATGGAAATTCATGCCGCCCCTCACCTCATCGATGGTGTTTAGTCATGATAGTTTTGCGGTTACTTGAATTATTTATGTCTGAGACGATGATTATTCCGGAGGAAAAGCGAAATTAACTTTGATTTACTGGATACTTGCACGGAGGAGGCACGGCGTGGTTGCTGTTACCAAAGATTTATACAACGCACAGTAGGAGCAAAATCGTTAAATAAGATGGATTTCTCGCGACAATAAAGATGGAAAATCGCTTCAAAATAGAACTTACAATAGCAGAAAAAAGGTTTTTTCTGATACGATTTTTAACCATGTAGAAATGTCAAGTTGGTCGTTGAATCTTATCAAATTTTCGCTTAAAATAAAAATAATTTTTCCAAAATCCTTTCTTTAAATTCAAATTTCAAGATAATTTTTTTTTAGTCTAATTTTTCTTACAATTATAGAAAATATTCAAATACACCAATTTTTGCAACATCTTCACAATTTCTTATTTTTCTTAATTCTGTGAATGTACTAAAAAAACTATTTCTATAATTAATTCTTTATACATTTCGAAAAATTGTTTTTTCAGCTTTCAGAGATAAAATCTGCAAAAAATGACTATATTTACCAAAAATTCAAGTTTTTAGTCAAGAATTGTAATTAAATTTAGTATACCTACTTTTTGAGTAACATAAGCGGTGAATTCAATTAAAAAAAATCGTATTTTCCTTAAGCCCATAATATTTGGAGAATTCACCATTTCTTTATACAGACAATATATTTCATAAAATTATTGCTTCTTCAAAAAATTAAATAACTCCAAATACTTTCTAAAATTTGTAATTATTTTTCAAGAGAAAAAACATGATGAATGAAGAATGAAGATTCGAACTTGAATCTATGAAAATTGGAAATTTTGTTTACAAAAAGTCCTTTTAAACCTTGAAATTATTTCATTAATAGAAAATCTAAAATCTAAACTTCTAAATTTGGAACTAAATTGGCAAAACCGTTAAAATTCTTAATTTGACCTTTTTAAAGCCCAAAAATCGCAAAATTGGCTAGAATTCATTTTATTCTTCCTTATAGTAATTTTAAATTTTACTTATTAAAGTTTCGAAGGAAAAATTAGAAAAAAAATGCGTACACTAAAGCTTGAACTTTTCAACTATTTCACACTTTTTAAAACAGTTCAATTTTCAAGATTTTTATCTTAAAACAAATCGTATATTGTGGAAATGTTTGCACAACGTCTTTACTTACTAATTTTAAATTTAAATTCATAAAATTTTGACTTCTTAGACTCGTTAATTATGTCAAATTTAGCGACTTTTGTGGGGTTCAAAAGTTTTTGAATTTGTATTGTTAAGTTCTCGTAATTCAAACAACTTTTTATTGAACTTTTGTATTTTTTTTTATTACAGGTACTCTCAAATTAAAAAAACATATATATTAGAAATATCTCCAATTTTCAAAGATTACAAGAACTCAAAAATTCCCATAAATCCACTAACATCCAAAAAAAAAATGTAAATTGTTTGGCTCACCTCTTAAAAGACCCAAAAATAGAAAAATTCAGAAATTCGTTTTTCTCTGTGTATGAAAGTGTGTGAAAAAAACTTGTAAAAAAATTGATGGAAAGACATCATTTTTACTTTCTCTCAGGTAGTCTTGGTAACACAGCTATTGTTAAAATTTTAGGAAATGTTTAAAAAAAAAAAACAGTCATTCAGTGCACTGGAAAAAATCGTGTGGGAAACAACGTTCGACGTTTTATGAAATGAAAAAAATTGATTTAACTGACTTCGCTCCTAATTCACGTCGGGTGCCTTTGTTAGTATTTTCTAATTGCTCATACTTTCAGGTACCGTTCGTTTGATAAAATAATACATAAAATTCTTACCAAATCTTTTAACCCATATTAATAAATGTGTAAATTCTTATCACCATTTCCCAACTTATTGATGATAAAACCAGCTGTTACGTGAGTGCTTTCATGTGAGCGTTCTCGTTCCATTCATTTTATCAAAATATTTAAAAATACAATTTAGTACATTTATTGCGTTGCTTTCTGATCCGTGAACTCACTTTTAATTGCAAAACAAAACCTTTCTACAATTTTACAACCAGTTATTCCGCCTAAATAATTATTTGACAAGGGTCAAGTGTCCTAAGTTGATTTGTACATTTACATAATTGCCCCATTGTAGGTGGTATTTATCCAGCTATAAATAACTTGATCTGGATGGGTTTTGTTGTACCTATATTCCCATCCAGGATGTGCTCGTCGTCGCCGAATTCTTTCTTAAAGATAGTGAAATGTAAAAATAAATCACTACGAACTATTTCGTGCAATCTGAGTCAAGCAAGTATGAGTTATCTCGTATTATGCCATTAAAGCTATTAATAATAATGAATGAATAATGTGTCCAGGAACAAAAAACATTGTCGGCATCCAAGAGGAATAATACCGCGTGGAAATAAAAAACCGCACTTTATTTATTTACTGTGATGAAAGACTATTTACAAGACTTCATTAGTAAACATTCCATAAAGTGTGTCAACAACCTAATCTGACTCACGTCTCATTCTAGTAAAAACCAATCATGGAATTTCAGCCGCTTAACTTACTAACTGTTGAGGATGACCACAAAAAGGACAATTTCATGCGCCGCGCTCAACTTCCTACTCAAACAATCATTTCCTTTAAATTCGGTAATTTATTCTAGTGGATAACGTTTCGGCGTCGCCCGAAAGGAATTAAGATGTAATTAAAGTAACAAATTAAAATTCAACATCGCATTTGAAGCATCGAAACCAGCGAAGGAAACGTGAGCCTATTGTGTTGATTCTCCATAATAAAAGTAATAATTGTCGCGTAAAGAGGATATCCTTTACAGGATAACATCAGAAAGACGTTGTTTAGTACGGCGGATACTACGAATTACCCGCACCGGAAACGGGAATATCCCCTTTTCAGGTGTCGAACCGAAATAGCAAGGAAGGAACTCTGTCTGAAGGAACTTCATAATCAATTCATTAAAGGAAGAAAACTTCACGCTTGTAAAACGATTTTACCGTTTATTGCACCCATCACGTTGAAGACAGGAAATGTGTGGTATTTTTAAATTTCGTTTTCCTACGTAATTTTCCCATCATGCGAACCACGATGTTTGTTGATCGTTTATCGGGTACAATTATTGAATCGGTGGCATTTAAAACTGCTTTTATAGTCTTTGGCAAATAAACAACGCCAGATTTTAATGTTGTTCTACAATAAACCAAGGCATTCCTAAACTTGATTCAATTAAGATTATTTATTTCAATTCAGAATTTTCGGTTCGTATTTTTCCTGCAAAATTATCATGGACTGTGCTAAATTTAATAAAGTTAATTAATTAAAATTAAAACATTAATTAGGTACTTTCCTTATACGAAATCTTGACCTTTTATTTTTGTTTTATTAAATTTGGTTTCATTTAAAAAAAACTTATTTTGGAGTTGCAGCTTTAGGATTTTAAACTTTGTAAACTGAGGGTCAAGAACAAATTAAAAAAATTGTAATCTGGTAATTTGGTATTGCATTTAAAATTTTTACTTTCATTGATCACATTGAAACCACTTTATATCGCAAGTCTCACAAATGTCTAAAGATTGAACAATTTGAAATAGCCAAAAGATTTTAGATCTAAAAGATTCAAGGTTTCAGTTTATTCTAAGAATTCTGAAGTTTAAATACTTTGTAATTCACAAATTTCAATTATTCTAAAGATCTCACAGAATCCAAAGTTATTAAAACCAACAAATATTCTAGGATTTTTTTAAAAGATTTCTAATGTTTCCCATAGATTACGTATATTCTCCCTCATCAGGAGCCGTTTAATATTCCAAAAACTCTAAAAACTTCTTAAGATTTTAAAGAATTCAAACAATTCCACACGATCGAAAAAAGCAAGAATTCAAAATTTTCCGAAGAATCTATAAATTTCAAGAATTTGAAAAATCCAAAGATTTCACACGAATAAAAGATTGCAATCTTCTTTCTTCAAGTATTTCAAATTCTACATTTAAAAAAAAAAAATGTATAGGACTGAAAAACTGTAAAGATTTGAAGATTCAACAAATTCGAAAAATCCTAGAAGATTCATAGAAATAAAAAAATAAAGATTCAAAAATTCCAAAGATTCTAGACATCTCAAATCACAGAACTTACAAAAACTCGGATTTTTAAAGAAATCTGTAAATTCTAAAGATTCCAGATGTTTCAAAAATTTAAAAATTTTTAGTTTTACATATCCTAAAAATTCCAAAAATTTCCAAAAAATCAAAAAAGTCTACTTTCCGTAGTTTAAAAGAATCCAAGGTTTCCATAGATTTGAAAGTTTTTAAAAATTATTAATATTTTTTATCCTTTTTAGGTTTAAATGTTTGACATCAAAGAAATAATCCTTTTTACTGCTCAACATTGAAAAAATTAAAAAAAATCTGAAATTAATTCAGCGTCAAAAAATCTTAAGTGTAAAACGTTTTATAAATCAGTTTTAAAATTCTACTGCAGATTTTTATCTATTAAATTTTATTTCGTGGTCTGTTAAACTGTTCTCGACTTGGAGAAAATAAAATCAATACAAGTCCAAAAATCATTAAATGTTTTAATGGTTAAAAAATTTTAGTATAACCAATGCCTTAGAAATCCTGTAATCATCGAAAAATCAAAAACGGCCTAAATTTTTGGAAAATTATAAAAGTTCGGAAGGATCACGTAAAATATATAAATATACAAAAAAAAGAATAATTTGTAAAATAATAAATACTAGTTTACAAATTAAAGAAAAATTTAAAATGCCACAGTCCCAGTCCATGGGACTCTGAAAATACCCTGAAAATTTTGAAAAAACTAGAATCGTAATATTTTTTTTTTATATCGCTTTGAAATTTTTAAACAGTTAAATAAACGCTTTAAAAATTAAAAAAAAATATATTCACTTAAAAAACGAATTTTTGAGTTTTTTGATATTCGTGAAATTAATTTAAATTCTCTCGACTCTTCGAACTTTCAAATCTATTGCAACTTTCCGAATTGCTGGATGCTTCGAATTAAAGGTTTAAACGGGCAAAAAAATAGAATTTTAACGAGTTTTAACTCTAATTATGAGAAAAATCATCATTTATCTATTTATATTACAAATATTCCTATGTGTGACTAGCGATTTATTTTAAAAGTACATTTTATGGCACTCTAAAAAATGAATGGAAATATTTATTTGTAAAGGTGACACGTCTAACCAAGCAGTAGTATTGTAAACAGTGAACAAAACAATGGAAAAATTTATAAAAAACAAATCCTTACAAACATTGTCGTCGTTGTGCTTGCTCGTCTCACTCCTAGTATAGTCTACTCAAATTATTTTATGACTAATTTAATTTAATAGCGAGCACAATTTATACCCAAAAGACTGCAAATCGACCATTTTTTACGAAATGGGAACAGTAATTTCAATAAAAGTAGGTGTGTTTGGGTTGGGCAAAATACTTTAAAAAATGTCTTCTTTTGAAAACGAGGGCCGTAGAATTATTTTCTCCAACAGCTTGTATATGGACACAGAAAATGTTGAATCGTTCAACCTTGCGAAAGCAGGAGAAGGCTGAATACTCGATCGCCCTCAGATCTTTAATCTTTGATTACATGAACGCGAGTCATATACGGTAACGGCAGATTATAGTAAGTGACGTGGGAGGTGCTCCCAATCACCTGAAACAACACAACTGCGTTTCTAGACATCGAAATTTATGGGAATTGGGGCCAAATTTTGTTTTCTCCAACTGTCGTGTACAATAACTAGACTAATTTTTGTGTACGCAGGTATCCATGAATATTCAATTGGGTTCAGGTCCAAGGTCTCTAGTGGTCGAGTCAAAATCCTTTGTAGACATATTCATGATTTGACTCATCATAGTTGTAACACTCCATTCTTAAATCGTTGCGTGATCGAGCTTTCTGACTGCAGCTTTGTATGAATTAGTCATTGTATGATGCAGTTTGTTCACCGTTACACCGTCACATTACCCGCGGTATTTCGTTCATGGAAGTTAAACCGTTTCATTGAAAAATCCTCTGATTATTTGTCTTCGTTTCAGAGTAAACTTACAAGTTGGGTGTTTATTTTCGCTGTTAAAATTTGAAATTAGCGCGAACTAAAGATAAAATGTAATAACTGCTCTATTTTGAACTCATTGTTTACAGAAAGTTGGAAATTAATAGATTCAAGCAGCGGTTCAGGAAATGGTTCCTTGTGCACGTGGACGTAAATCTGCAAAGTCTGGATGAATAATCCGACTTGTTTGGACAAGTTTCTACAGGACAAGCGGATTCAATGGTTTTGTTGGACTTCAAGACACGTGTTTACCAGCGTCTACACCAGCAATGTATTGGGATTAAATTTTAGATTTTATGTGAAGCGATAAAACTGCGATCCGGTTTTCAAAGAACTGATAAAATAAAACCACACTTTATGTGTGCAATTTTCAATCTTCATATACATAATTTCACTTTTAGATTGGTTGAGGCTCTGCGTTTAGTACCAATTAAATCATCCCGTATCTACTAATGACCTTGCTTCTGTGTAAATATCAGATAAGGTTATCCATGTTTGTCATTTTACGAACTCAAATCTTTAAATTTATTTAATTAGTTTTTACAAAAAGTGCAAGTAATGCCGCACTTCAGTTTATCGCTTCCGGTGGATTTAGACTACAAAAATAAAACTCATAAATAACGTTTTTGTAATCAGATGAATCAAAATATAAATATTAAGGATTCAAGTCTAAAGTTAGTTATTTTTCTGGAATTTTTATTCCGCTCCCGTCATGTCTGCAGAAGCATCTTGATCGTGGTTAGTGGTCAATAATACAATACCTAGTTTCATTGTTCCACCACAAGAGTAGTCACTTACTGAATATGCACATATTTAATTACCGTTGTCTGCGTTTATTTGCACATTCTTAAGAGCTAGTTTACTTTAGAATTTTCGCATTTATGAATGTTAGTGGCTACATTTTTAAAAGAAATTTTCCATAATTACTTGCGAAATCAGCTATAAAATTTACATTAAGTTGCATCAGGCTGAATATTCAAGACGTGATAATTTCCATCTTTATCGTCTTTGCGGTCAATAGTCCGTTCATTACCAATTCGATGTTTTTTTATGATATTGTTTTTCGCGCAATTGCGAGATAAGACTATCAACATCCGCTCATTCATGAGCTAAATCTCTCATTTCTGCGGTGGAGTTGTTTCTAGGATTATCGAGGAGAAGGGAGGTCGTTGGGGAAAAATTTTTCGTCGTGGTCTGGTCGAAAAACAGTATTGAGCACTGTTTTGACTTCAATTGTCTCAAAGTAGGTCTAAGTTGGACCAAATGGAACTAAACTACTAAACTGAGACCAATAAGAATTTTTTATCATTCTCTGGATTTAAATCTTGATTTTTTCAGATTCCTTAGAATTTTTATTTCGAGGCTCCTACATAATATCAGGTCAATAAATGTTTCCATATCATTCGATCTTAAATTTTTAGTTTCTGAGACTTCAAAACTAAAGTTAAAAGCATTAAATTGTGTAAAGAATCCACAAAACCAAGAAACAGAAATCGTACAAGCATCAAAGGCTTTCAAAAAAATTCAAGATTTTTTTATTTTCGTCGTTTTTTTTTGACTGTTAGAAACCCTTAATTAAAAAAAAACTATTGAAACAAATATGTTCTGGCACGAAAAAAAAAAATTAAATTTGATCTGATTGTGAGATATCTTTCATTTTAACAATGTATGTATTTTTTTTAATTTGCAGTCGATTTTGAGTTGTATTCTACATAAAAAAAAGTTACAATTATGGAGTGTAAAATAGGCACCAACATTATCGATAACGTACATTGTGCAAGTATGCATCAATTTTTACAAAAACTAAGAAAGTGAAAGAAATGTGAAAATATGCAATAAAATTTTTGGAATACGAAGATACCATAAGTAACATTTTTATTTTCTTGCACTATATCTTTAAAAATTTTTTCATTGTTTTAACACTCTTCTTTGCTTCTTTAAATTGTCTAGATTCTCCTAATTTGCACAATTTTCGCTTTTGTTAGAGCCGCACTAAAATTTTGGAAATAAAAGTATCCACTAAGTACGACTAATCAAAATTTTTAATATAGTTTTTAGGCCCTAAAAGAAGTTGATAACAAGAGCGCAAAAAATCTAAACGTGATTTTGTATTTTCGTTTGATTTTTCAAACCTTGAATTTTTTGGAAAAATTGGATTTGGGCTATGCACCGAATCTCAACTTGGATCAAAATTATCAGCTAGCTATCCTAAAAAACTAGAGACTGAGATAAATATGATCACGTATATGGTGTAAAATTTATGAAAATCTAGATAGGAGTCTTAAAAGGTTTAAGGTACCATATATAATTTTCTGGCATGCGTGATATGATAATTTTCATACTCGTTTTAGAATAAATCGATTTATTTGTTGCTTCGGATCTTTGATTTTTTTAAATTCCATTTCTTTGGATTCTTTTTTAAGTTTTGGGTATCTTAGATTTTTTAAATTTTCTGCATTCTCTAGATTTTATCTTTAAAGAATTCTTATAAAATCCTAGTCCTTTTTTTATTTTTATTTTAGTGTTTTGGATTTGGATTTTGGATTCTAGATGCTGTTGCTCTAGATGCGCATTCTTTGTTTTTTTTTTATTCTTCAATTTCTCCACATTGTTTTTACTTTTTAGTGCTTTAGATGTTAAATTCTTCAAATTCAAATTATTTCCACTATCTCTAGAGTCTTTCGATTTTTAGATCCTTGGAACGCTGCAGACACTTCAGATTCCTTAGATTCTATGAATTCTCTGTTCTCTTAGATCTAAAATTTTAGAGCCCAATCACACCAAGATGACAAAAACTAAATATAGTAATAAATTAGGCACTTTCGTTCGGTAAATTTTATTTGTAGATAAAATAGTGACTGTACTATAGTACTTTTGATTATTAAAGTAATCTCCACCGGAAGTGATAATCCATTGACAGTAAGACACTAATTCGAAACCATTTTGTTAGTAATTTCAGAAAAACGGTTCGAACGTTAATTATGGTATAGATTTTTGTCGAGGCGATGCGATGGGAGCAACTGAAATAATGCATTTTGCATGTACAATCTCCAAAAACACATGATAAATTTGTCTTCTTTTGCAATGTAGATACGGACAATGTCAAGACGCTTTTAGTTCTACAAAGATAAAGTGGTCGAGCCGACACGAAAACAGTTTCTGTCAACTGACATATGGTACAGGGTTATTAAAAATGAATATATAAGCGGTCGACAGAAGTTTTCTTTGCAGGACTATATCAGTGATTGTTCCCCCTCCCGTGTAGTTTATGACTTCCTGTCTACTACCGATTTTTTGTTTCAATTTTGCGTATTCTATTGTGGTAAATTCACGCGATTTCCATAGAATTGTTCGAATTTTGCCCGATTCGTCCTTTTATCTCATACCTATGCAATCTACATTGTATGTGGACGGTTGTTCGTATGTCCGTTGCGGCTCCAGTTTCCGGCATATCATTTGTTTCTATTAGCTGTATTAAAACAATCATAATTATCCTCGTACACATTTCCTTCTCGAATGGTTGCTCTTCCTAGCATTTATTCCATTGTATCATATTAAGTAACAATAAAAATTCGCACGGCGGAAACAATCACGTTCTTTTTAGAATAATGAATGAAATCAAACCTCTCACAAAATTCATTGCGAACATAATTATAAAAATATTCAATGAGTTAAAATACAATTTGAGCGGGTCACGCATGCGAACAGCGGCAACATGGCGACGATTCACTTGATCGACTATACCTGTGGATCAAAACAATGGAAACAAGCATGGTACCGACGCCTAGTGCGATTCGTGAATGATCACCGGAATTTCCGGGGACTACTGGAGGATTAAAGGACGTGATTGAATAAGGAAAACTAACCTTTAAGACAGACGACACGGCAACCATCTTGCGTCAGCCTTCGCAATAAAACATTGAGTACGGAGTCGGCTTGGTGTTGTTGAACTCCTGACAGGTCGTTGTAGAGAACGAAGAGGTTCTCGTTGTAGGTGCTGCAGATCTTCTGCTTCAATTCCCTGCATTTGATGGTGGAAGCCAAGTCGATTTTGCCTGCGGCTAGACGACGCAACATTATCGAAGGAATGGAGAAATTCACTGCTTCTCGTATATGAGACTCCCCATATTCTATCGAACTTCGACAATCTAGAATAACAATTTTCTTGGATTCGTTGCGCAGCAACGAAAGTAACCCTTCGTTGGAGACGATGTCGTAGTCGCATTCTGGAGTAGTAGGCATTGTGACAAAACACACGCGAAAAAGCTACAACTACGCAAACGAAACCATTAATGAGCACAAAACGCGGTTCTTATGTCAAAAAACTACAACTAAATAAGCTGCACGCAACTAAACGTGCAACTCGAGCACTGTTGGAACTCAGAATGATCTATACACTGTTGCCGTTTTTCAACTTTATTGTGTGAGGGCGTGCGGGTGAAAATCGACATGAAACCACAAACATGATTGGTTGACGATCACGTGGGCTCCCCTCCAACAACCAATCGGGATACGGTTACGTCATTTCATTGATGAAGCCACCCGACAAAGTTTGTTTTCAATCGAGTTAAGCTGCACGTTTACTTTCCATCTCGTTTGGTCTATATCTATGTCGTTCTAATGAGAAGTACGTCCATTTTCCGCGACTTTCGAATAAGTGCGTGGGCGAGTGACGGCTCAACAAAAACGAGATATTTTGCGATTAGGAATGACGTCATTGCGGGCCCGTCATTGCAAATTGATTGTTCGCATGATAATACTTTGGCCTTTTGCGTGAAAACTATGCCGACACCTTTGCAATCGATTTCGCGACGACCTTAACACCCCCGCAATAATCTATCGAGTTTTGCTTGTTTTATTTTGACGAGCTTCGTCAACAAACGCTTGCTTAAAGTCGGCACGTATTTGTTTTAAATACAACTAAATCAATAATTAATTATTTAATAACGTTCCTAATAATTACTGATCTCATTTTGTTTACAGCATTTCAGCTTTCAACAATATTTACTTTTTCATTTTCAACTATTGATAAGTTGGCCAAATTAACCAACATCAAATTCAATAAGCAAGTAGCAATTTAATTATCGTTTATGATGTTAAATTCGATTAAATTTTAGTTATTAAAGCACTCCATTAATTTTAACTGCCAACAATTATCGATTGTTTGCTGAAAAACGACAGACCATTAGTTAGTCGTGGTATGCAACCAACAATACACGTAAAAGCTCTCCACGTGCATGAACTGGTTATTTTAATGAAATGTTTAATAAGCACAATATTCATAGTTTGAACAAAAAGTTGTTTGTTTTGTATGAAGCATTTTCTTTGTATCATTATTATTCCTGTGCTAGAAGCGTGTTCGAGTTTTACGTGTTTAAATATGAAATGAAAAACAAAATCGGATTTCTGAGTACACTTTCAAATGGAGTGTCATGGAAATAATTAATCAGGTCGATATATTTTGCCTTTTGACTTTTATAAAGAATTGCAAACTTGGGGAAAAGTGCAAACGTAATTTTTTATGAGGATGTTCTATGTTCGTTGGGATATTTAAACTGACGCAATAATGACAATAATAATAAATTAGCGTTCATTGATTGTTCGTCTTCATTCGTTTATGCTCATTGCTTTTCTTGCTCAAGCGTAGGTCTCTTTATGTCTTCTTGTACCTCTGTTCTCCGTTAGTTTTAGGTTCCAGGTATTTTGTTTTCGTCACGTTTATCCATTAATTATTTTAGTTTTGTTGCTCATCCATCAGCAAATTATTTGGCACTGTTGTTTTTTCTGATAGATTCAGTTCTCTCTGCTGCCTTCTGCATGGTCTTCTCTAGAACTGTATTAAATAATTACGATCGCCTCTGACATTCATCTTCCAATTTTTCAGTCAACAAGAATTTCTTCGTTTCTATCTTTGTAACAAACAATTTATTTTTTGCACTATTAGGAGCTTCAGAATTTAAAAAAAAAATAGCCAAGTAAGATTTAGATTTTTTTTATGCTTTTCTGAAAAAATGGAGATCAAGACATGCCAAATTTGAATTTTTAGTTTATTAATAGATTATATTTAAAAAAAAATATGTGTGCGTATGTGTAATAGAACCTTTAGATGTTAAAGTACGAAATACTTACCGTTTTGGATTTGCCGTCGCTGGATTCTTTTTTTTTTTGTTTTTTTTTGTCTCTTAAACTGTCTGATTTTCTTGATTTCTTAGAATTGTTTAGAAATTTGAATTTTTTACATTTTTAGAGACTTTCTACTATTTTGAACACTTAAGATTTGTTTATGACGGTTTTTTATGTTTTTGGATTTTTTGCACTTTAAGTTGTGGAATGTTTCAATGCTTTAAAATTTTATTATTTTCTATTTGTTACACATTTTTTCTATTATCTTTAATAATTACTTAATAATTTAATAATTTTTCCATTTTCTAGACTTTCTCAATTGATATTATATTTATTATTGGGTTTTTATTTTTAATTCCTTAGATTACTAAATTTTTAAATATTATTTAGACTTGTACAGTATTCCATATTTTTTAGATTTTCTATTTAAATTTTTGAAGATTTACATTAAAAATTTAAAAAAAGAATTAAATTACAGAAACGTTTAGACTTTTTCAAGATTTTAAAAATTACCAACTGAAACATTTTCCTTTTGTATGTTAGATGTAGACCTCAATTTTTTTACTGAGTTTGAGTATGTATAATGCATTAGTTGTAGCAAATGTAAGCAGAAAATTATGTGCAATAAAGAATTTAGATGCTCAGGACATGGTAATATTTTTTTTTTGCTTTATTTGAATTTTTTAGACCATTAAATTTTTTGTGTTCTTTATCTATATAGATTCTTATTTTTTTTTAAATTCTTTAGTTTCTCTACGTTATTTGTATTTTCTATTTTCTTTTGAAACTAGATTTTCGTCAGATTTGCGATTTTTTTTGTATTTTCTCAGTCTTGTGAAATTTTTAAATTCTAATTGTTTTCCATTTTTTCAACTATTGTAGCTATCCCTTGTATTTATTATTCTCTAGATGCTATGGATCGTTCGAATTTTTGCATTGTTTTTTTTTTCAATTTGTTCTTCCGTTTTAAAGCGTTTAAACTTAAGTTGTTCTTCGACTGTGTTGGATTTTCCAATTTTTTGAATTTTTATTTTTTGCGTTATTTAGTTTTTTCATTTTTAATTTTGTTTTCAATTTCTTAAATCTTCTAATTTTTAAAATTTTGGGTTTTCTTAGTTTTCATTTTTTTTAAATTTTATTACCTGCAGAACTTTTTCAACTATTTGACTTTTTTAAATTCTTTGGTTTGTTCTTTGTAATCTTTTAATTTTTGTTTTAAATTCAAAAATGTTAAGTTTTCTTATATTCTACAGATTATGTACTTTTAATTAAAAAAAAAACGTTAATTTTGAAAATTTTCTGAACCATTTGGTTGTTTTAATTATTTTCCACGGTTCCAAAACTTTAACTTTTAATTGCTTCAATTTTTTTCATTTTTCACCTTCGTTAGATTTAATAACAGGCAATCGATTTTATAGATTCTTATCCAAAAAAATGGTTTTACATACTTTCACTTAATTTTTTGTTTTGAATTTTTATCCCAGAATTCTATGAATTTTCCATAATATGGTTCAAAATTATTTTTTATCCATTAATTTTTTAAACTGTTCTATTTAAAAAAGTTTTGATTTTAATAGATTTTAATTGTCATTATTTTGAGTAATTGTTTTTTTTGAGCTTTACAGACACAATAAAACAAAAAAAAAACTCTCTCTAGACGTTTATTCCAACTTTGACTAATTCCACTCATTTTACATCGACTTGAGACGTTGACAGTCAGGGACACACGACGTAGTAGACCGAGCTTTCTCATATAAATCCCCATAAAATTTTTGTAGACCACGATAAATATCTGCTCTTGAGTTCGTCCGAGGACATTCACAACAATCACATCTACAAGACAGCACATTATTGTTTATCACTCTCATTCCTAACAGTAATAATTTACTCGTAGTCGTAATCATAGCATGACCACTCAACCGAACGAGGAATCGAACTAAGCGTTTTTGTGAGCTTCGCGTGTAGTTTTTCCGCCAAACTTGGTTTTTTATCTGTACAAAAACAAATTACTCTTTTATCCCGTTCCGTGTCAGAGCCATTCGAATCGGGAGAATCTGATTTTTCATCGGTTGTGGTAAAAGCCATGGGACGACAATGACAGTATTGTCTTCTTTTTGGTTTGGTTGGTTCATTGAACAAGGCGGTTCTAGTTTGTGTAGTTTCCTGAAAACTAAAGTGAAGTCGCTGGTGTCAAAGAAAAAAAGTGGTACTTTTTTTTTCACTCGAGGAGAAAGTGTGGCAGGAATTACGTTGAAGTAGCCTTTATATTTGGAGCAAACTGGGCAGAAGTTTTCTTTGTGGCCGCTACCACAAGAGCACAACCGAACTGGAACTACAACAAAAATTTTGTTATGACATTTTCACAATTGTTTTTTGTACCTGGACAAGGTAAACTTTTTCGTTTAGAAAGAGCACTAAGTCCCTGTTTTCTGGGAACCAACGGTTTTCGTTCTAGACTCTTGGATTCTCGACAGGTGCAGTACTTGCCCTCCAAGTCGTACTGAGGTTTTCTTAATATCAAATCATCTTCAGCTCTTCGGTAACAAAACGGGGGCTTTGTTTTGCTGGTTTTGAACTTTGGTCGTTGCCTACATAAACCGAGGAACGTAACCAACATCAAAAAACTACCAAAAATAGTACCTGCTGTAATCTACAGAATGGCAAACTTTTCTACATAGATTTCTTCGAGATTTATCTTGAGATGAAGTTAATACTTTCGGGTTTACTATGATGGTACTTGAGCTAGGTTTAACGCACGAGCATAAAATCTCTTCAATTGTTGTCTTTGTACTAACTTCAATTTTAGGCGCGATTGTTCCCTGAAAAATGAATTTCGGATCACAAAAGCTGTTGCTCTTTCATTTACCGGAAATGTTTTAGAAGGTTCCATTAGCAAGTCTAAATCAACACCTGCGATGGATCCGTGAATTGTCGAGGGATACAACAACTCGTCCAACGTCGTTTGAAACGAAGCTAAAACATTTCCGAGTTCACAATTTTGCCACTGAACCAGTTCAATATACAGCCATTGATCACCTGCAATAAAAACTGTGAAAAAATTCACAATAACACCGCCAAATTACGTAAATCTTTCTGGAGCTCATCGAGTTGGTGCTTTGAGTAAAAAGTTTTATAAAAAACAAACTTTTCGTTGCAATGGATCGGAAAGCTAGGCTTGTAACCACCAGTTTGAACACATGAGTCTAACATGTAAATCTGAAGAGATACTTTTCCGTTTGAACACAACCAAACTCCAGGACACGTCACCTTAAAACGAATAAAGAGTGAAAATAGGTCAGGAGTGAAACTTACGGCTTGGACGTCTAGCTCCACTTCCACGAAAAAAGCCTTCCTTGACATTCTCACACGGGGCAATATAAATAAAATATCACATTTTTTTAACTAAAGGTGTACAATATATATCAAGAAATAAAAAAAATGACGTGTAAAAGTGTATATTGACATTAGGAATTTTGGATAAATTTGTGTCAAAAGTACGCTCGGTTGCTGGGAAACCATTGATTTAAGAGTGGCGGAGGTGCTGGGCTTGCGTCAAAGTTGGTTTCTACAAGAAAAATTGAATGGTCGGATGACGTTTTCGCCTCTTTGTGTGCGTTAGAATTGTTTTATTTGGCATTTATTGAAGGTGTATTTATTTTGTTGTGGGTTAAATATGACAGTCAGGTGAATTATGTCATACTTTTATATTACTGGATTACTTTTCTTGAACAAAAATAGTACATTATTCAAAAGGATAAACTTATGGCTATTTTAAGAAACAAAGCTCTGGCAATTTCTAGAAAAAATCTTTAACGGTGTTTTATAGTACCAAATATAAAAGGAATAAAAAAAAAACGTTTAATCAAAGACGGAAGTAATTTTAACCTAATTAGTAATTATTACCCAAATTTGGAAAAATATTTTTTTTTGTTACTTCAAGGGCAGACTATGAAAAATGTATGTTTCTTCATTTTTATTTTGGGGCTTAATTATTTAATTAACATAGTAAATAAAACATTTTTCATTATTTTGCATATTATGTAAAATTTTAACTAATAAAAAAATACAAAGATTTAAAAAAACGGAAAGCATGTTGCATAGCTATTGCACTTACAAAAAAAAAAACAAAAAAATCTGGTTGATATAAAATATCAAAAAAAAAAAATGAAAATAACAAATTTAGAGAATCCAAATTTTAAAAAATCTAAGATCAATATAATTTAATAATTTGAAGAATTTATAAAATCTAGAAGATTAAAAAAAAACAAAAACACAAATTATTCAAATAGTCTAAAGAACAGAATAAAATCCACAAAATTAAAAAAAATATTTGAAAACAATAAATTTAAAAGTTAAAAAAAATCTTAAAATGTAAAATTATGAGAATACAGAAAATCTAAAGAATAAATGAAATTTAAAATTGAAAAAAAAGAAAACTCAAAGCTTTAAATCGGTGTAATTAATAATTCAAAAAATAAAAAGACGGTAGAAATCACGAAACTTGGAAAATTTAAATATTGTATACGGAATACATAAAAATCTGAGAAATGTAGAAACTACAATTTAAAAAATTTAGAAAATGCAGAGATTTCAAAAACATCTAAGAATTTGACGAATTTAAAGATCAAAACATCTAATATTTGACAAATACAACGATTCTAAAAAATGCGAAAAATAAAAAATCAAGACAAAAAAAAAACCTAGGGTCTAAAAAGTAAATTGAAAGAAAATTGTCATAATAGTATAACAATTTAAAATAAAAGTTAAGTTAAATAATTTTAAAAATTTATAAAGTTAATAGATTATGATTAATAATAATTAATCTGAAGAATTCAAAAAAGACAAAAAATTCAAAGATAATATACAAAATTTAATGAGCCTAAAAATTGAAGATATAGATGAATCTGAAGAGCATTATCCAAAGCTTTAAGTCAAAAAAAAATTGAAGCAAATATTGCTTTTCATGTATTAATCAAAATTCTAGTTATCAAATTTTTGAACATTTCAATGTTGAAAATCGAATCAATTTAATTTAATCTCTTAATTTTCAGACTTTTAAATGTCAATTATTTCACGTTTGTTTCAAATTTCTGGCGTTTTATGTCGATAATAAAGAATACTAAGTTTGAAAAATCCAAGAAATTTAATAATTCTAAAAAAAATTGGG
The DNA here is from genome assembly GCA_030157275.1 of Cynaeus angustus. Lineage (NCBI taxonomy): Eukaryota > Metazoa > Arthropoda > Insecta > Coleoptera > Tenebrionidae > Cynaeus > Cynaeus angustus. The sequence goes on from CM058062.1 coordinate 18,798,467, forward strand.
AATGTTCGTGGTAAAGAGAGTCCAAAAAATTAAAGAAACCTAGAACATAAAGAAATTACATTAGTGCGTCTAAAGAATACTAAAAATGTAAAAGCAATTTGAAAAATGTAAAAAATAAAAAATTATAAAAGCAGTGTGCAAAAACTTTAAAAGATCAAAAGATCTAAAACATCTACAAAACCAAAAAAAAAAACTAAGAAAACTACAAATATTAAGAATAAAAAAGTATTAAAAATATAAAAAAATCAATATTTTTTATTTTTATAAGAAAATCTAAAAACTCAAAATCTTGTTAATATTGTTAATATTTCTAAAAATATGTTTTGATAACATATGATCAGATTTTAGTAAACGTTAAATATGCTCCCTTAGTTTTATTGATTTTTATCGTCTAATTTTTTTTTTAAATTTGAAATAAATGTCACAATATTACACAATGTTAGCTTTTAGACCATTTTTGTTTGGTGGCCGTTTTGGTGTTTTATCTTTTCAATGAAAATACGTCCTTAGTAGGTATTCAAATTAAATAAATTTTGTTGTTTTTTTTATTGCAGCAACAATTGTTCACCATTTATTGAAATTATAAAAAAAAACAACAAAAAGTTTCAGATGTCTAAAAAGGTCAAAAGTGCATCTGTACGACAACGTCAAATAAATAAGTCAAAGGACTTTCTAAAAGTATAGTCTGGGTGTCTAAAGGATTTAGAAATGAAAAATATTTTATGACGCGCAGCGCTTTTTCACATGAAATATTAATAAAAATTTGCTTCAAATTTCAATTTGAGTATCAAATTTAACTTCATTATTCATTTGTTTGTCGATTTTACTTATCTATTATACTGTGACGTTTGTCATTATATTCGTTTTGTTTTTTAAATTGTTGGAATTTTTTCCAATTATCTCTACGTTTTTAAGCCTATTTTAAACTTTAAAAAATATTTTTTTTACGTATTTAGTTAGTAAAATTGTGAATGTTGCAAATATATCAATATTTCAGTTTGTCGACCTCATTTTATTTTCATCATCAGAACTGTTTTTATTTTAACTGTCTGCCAGAAAAATAAGTTCCTTTTCAATTGCATGAAGAAGTATTGATTTGTTCTGTTTTTGAAGTTAGGAGGCAATCAAATTTTGTACGAATTATAAATGAAGTATGCAGTGGGTTAATAAAACAACTGAAAATGTTCGATAGAAAGTTGCAATTCAGAAACCAATAAGAACCATTTAAATGTTTTACAAAATTATTTTGTTTGAAAATTTAACATGTTTCTGTAGGATGGCGCCCTCTTCCGTCGACGAATTTTACCTCGAACCTTCCAATGCCCCACCTGTTGGATCCTTTCCAATACACTTTTTCCGTTCTTCACTTCACCACACTGCCATCAAAGCTCTATCGACAGCTTCAGCTAACTTCCAGACCATCACCAGCAGATGTCTCTTCTGCGCTTTTAAAGCCGAAATGAATTCTTTAGTAAACGTGGGTACATGCAACTCCCGTAAAAAGCGAAATTATTTAATAACTTTTTTATAGTTCATTACATTACCAACGTTACTGGGTTCGTAGTCCACTGGTTCAAGGTCAAACTATTTGGGTTACATGCAAGATTCATACATTGGTTTTAGAAAACCATCCAAGCTGCATGAACTCCTAAAAAATGTAGGTCGCTTCTAAATTGGAAAGATTAGATCTTTGCTATCACAATCTGAAATCTTTGGACGAAAGTCGATGGGCTTAATTGCAGCCAATAATTGAAGTTAACCCTCAATAAAGTTGGAAGGAGAGAGCAAAAAAACGGACGTTTAATCAATCACGTTCAATGACACCTTCATTAAGTTGGAATGATTTTCAATTATCAGATTTGTGAGCCGAATAAATTTTCGCGAGGAAAATGTTTACGAAATCGGTGATTTGTTAGATATAGGAAATGCATTCCCGACCCTTGTACGAGATTATTTCGTGAAAAATTGAGCTTTTATGAAAAATAATATGCACTCCGCTGTTGAGATTCTTGTTACTGATTTAATGTTTTTTTAGGTTTCGGGAGAGAGAAAATAGATTTTTCAGTTTAAGCTGGAAATCTCGGAAATGTACACAACGAGGACATTCTGTAAGTTGACCTAAGAATATTTTTCTGCCTGAGGTAGCAACCTACTACTAAGTGGTGAAACCGACTTTTATAATGAACGTGCTAATTTCCTATTTTAATTAGTCCCAACGAAATGAACAGTGACCACAACAGACACGACTGTCTCGTGTGAAGAGAATTAACAGCTTTGGAATTAAAAAAACACAATACTGGAAATTTTTAAGCCTAAAATAATAGAAAAGAACTCAGATTCGATTTAAGAGCTAAATAATTTTAATTTGCGATCTCTCTCGTAGCATAAAGTGCTTTTTGTGATACGAATTTGCACAGTATTTTTGTAGCTCGCTAAATTTGTGCAAACAATTTAAATTTCTGCCAACGCAAATAAACATTGTTAAATTTCGAAGATCAAGTCGTGCAAATTACTCATTCGTATTATCAATATTTAATATAGCAAACATTTGATTAAAAATAAATAAATGGAATGATGGCAGACCAAATTTCACGTACAACAAACTGAGGTAAATACGTTGGAGATAACAGATAATAATAAAATAAATTAGTATCGTCAGACTTAGAATACAAAAAGAACGTTTTGGGTTATTTGGATTATCAAAATTTTTAGAAAGCTTCAGATATTTTTGGGATATTTTATGATTTTCTACAAATTTTTCTTATTTTTAGCTGGTTCTTTAACTTTGGATTTTTATGATTCTTCAAATTATGCTATTTTGTTGCATTTCATAATTTTTTTATTTTGTATGTTCCGTAAATTGTTTAGATTTTGATAATTTGGATCTCAGGTTTTGTTTTTTTAATCATTATTTTAAAGATTTTTTTAATTGTAAAATTATTTATTTTCTAAGCTAAGTTCAGAATTTCTTAGACTTTTTAAAGTCTTTATTTTTTTACGATTGTTTAATGTTTTATACCTTTTGAATTGTTTATAGAATGTGCATCAATTATTATATCAATTCTTCGGACTATTAGAAATACGATTTTTTTAATCAGTTTCGTACTTTTATATAATTTATAATTTTCAATTTTTTAAAATATTTTTTTGTTGATTTTTAAATTTTTAACATTTTTTAAATTGAGATTTTTTTCAGTTTTTTTAGAATCTTTATCTTCCTGGAACTTTTAATACTTAAGGTATTTGATTTTCTAGTTTTTCAGATTTTTAGAAATATTGTAATCTTTGGATTTTAAAAATTTTTATACTTTTTTTTGATTTGTTTACTTTTTCTACTGTTCTATATATTGTACAGGTTTTTCAATATTCTATTGCTTATGAAGATTGTTTTTTTTTTATTATTTTTATTTATTTTTGGTAGAATTTCATAACTTGATTTTACTATTTAAAATATTTCTATTTGTACAATTTTTTTTTCACATTTTTTGAATTTCCACAAAATTTCTGAATTCTCTCAATTTTTATTTTATTTTTTGTCTCTAAAATTTCATATATTTTTTGAGTCGTCTTGTGCTTATGTCAATTACAATTTTTCGTAATTGAAAAATTTAAGCATTTTGATGCTATAGTATTTTCCAATATTTTTTTAAGATTTTTTTTCTAGATCACCTAAATTTTTGATATCTTGATTTCATAGATTTTACATTCGTGGCAACTTTTGGAAGCTATTGTCGTTAAAATTTGAATTTAATTTTTTTTTTACATTTTTTGAATTTGCACAAAATTGCTAAATTTTCTCACTTTTTATTTTATTTTGAGTCTCTAAAATTTCATATATACTTTCAGTCGTTTTGTGCTTATATTAATTACAGTTTGAGGTAATTGAAAAATGTAAACATTTTGATTTTGTAGAATTTGTAATATTTTTTTTAAGATTTTTTTTCTAGATCATCTAGATTTTTGATATCTTTTAGATTTCTCAGATTTTACGTTCGTGGCAACTTTTGGAAGCTATTGTCGTTAAAATTTGAATTTAAAAATGTTTATTTAAGTAATAAATTAGACTATAAAAAAGTAGTTAACTACCGTAAAATTTGTTTACAAGCATTAAAAAAATTATATATTGCGCTTAATATTTAATGAATTATTGCAAACTAAACATGTTTAAAATTATGCAAATGTGTGGAAAGGAACCGTAAAATAGTTTACATATTTCAGAAGTGTTATTTATTTATTTATTTATTTGTTTGTTTATAATGTCTTTAGATCTGTTAGATTTTTTATTTCTTTAAAATTAACTACTACAATTTCTTGATTTTTGTGTGGATTTTTTAAATATTTTTTCTGCATTTTTTAGACTGTGGATTCTTTACATCCTTTGATTCCTTTTAGCAATTTTTCTTAATTTTTAGATTTATTACATCATCCAAATTTTGTAAATTCTACATATTTGTGTATTTTTGTACTTTTCAGCTTATTTAAATTTTTAAGTTTTATTGTATGGCTTGGATTCTTTGTTATTTTAATCTTATTTGAACTTTTCAAGCGTTTTAGATTTTTTGCTTGTACTAATTTTTTATTTTTTTTTAGTTTTAGACAATGTTAGATAATGTTAATAGATTTTTGTATTTAGTATAATTTTTGTGTTTTCTCGAATATCTATTTTGTTAATTTTATTTTTTTCGAACTCTTGATATCATGAATTGTTTAAATGTTTGCATAATATGTTTTTTTTTATTCTATTGGATTCCTCGTATCATTTTTAGACTTTTAGATCTTTTTGTGTCTATTTATATTTGTGTTTCTAATTTATTAAATTTTATAGATTTTTTTTGACTTTTGGTATAGGTACTCGTAATTGTTTCGATTTAACTGGATTATGCAATTTTTTAAAAATATTTTATATCTTTTGATTTTTTAGAGTTTTTAATTTTTCTTATAATTTTTATATTGCTACGATTTTTGAATTTTTTCTATTTTTAGACTCTTGAGTTTTAAAGTGTTTTGAATTCTTTATGCATTAAATTTTTTTTGTCGAGATTTTTAACAACTTCTGAATTCAACTGTTTTTCGAGTTCTAAATTTCTGGTAATTTTTTGGAGATTCTTGTATTGTTTAGTTTAGTCAGTTTCTAGTTTTCTTTTGTGGCTTTAAAACTTACTTTTAAACTTACTTACTTAACTTAAATTAGAAATTAAATTATCGCAATACATTCAGTAAAAAGATTATTTTTTGTCTCCAAAATGTTGAAGATTCATTACTAAACAAAAAAGTGTAGTAAAATAAATATTAAAAAATGTGGCTGAAAAGTTGTGAGATAATCATCGTTTTTAGTGTTACTAAAAGCTAACGCAATGAGTATTATATTACCTCGTTTGCTATACTTTGATATGTTTATTAACATAAAGTTTTACCAACATCGTAAAACATCTCATTTTATTAGAGAATACATGTATCGTCTGATTAGAAAACACATTTTTTTTGAAAAAGTTTGTTCTTGTTGCATGCAAAATCCGCCATTACTCAGGTAAAAGTCCGTTAAAGAAAATAAAAGCCTCGAAGGGAAACCATAAAACATTGCATTCCGAAGCAAAAGCACATTTTTATCTTTTGTTGGTTATGAAAGAGTCAACGCTCTTTTAACAAGATCTGCACCGGTTGTATCAAACTTTTCCATTTTTGTGGGGTGAATTTGATATGTAAATTTCCTTTAAATAAGCCTCAAAGTTTAACATCAAAACACGCAAACAACAGTTGCAGTATAAAAACAGGAAACAGTTGAGTAAATGAAAAATTCTTCGCCTCGATTAAGATCTTATCCTCTCCTACTTGACCGTTCACCAGTTAAACGCTTTTTGTGAACTATCCAGAAATTTGATTTTATTTTCCAATAATAGAACACAAGTCCTTTTGTAGCAAAAATTATGCGGCTCCTAAATGTGCCGAAGCGAGCTTTTCACGAGATAATTGCACGTAGGAGGATGATTATGTAACTATTGGGGTTGGTTCGGAACTCGTGAGCACATTGAAGAGTTGTAATGACGACATCTTCCGAATGACGTCATACACCCACGCACAAAATTTTACGTTACTGAATCGATAACTTCTCTATCTCTGTTCTTCCTCTACACGGGCACCAAAACTTCATTTAAATATACTTTTATTGCATACTGAAATAAATCGCAAAAATCACCAGGACGGGTCTTGTTCTTCAATGCGTGTTCGGTTTTAGCAATTTAAATTGGATAAATTGCGTGTTAAGAAGTATGAAATAACTGTTGTAGCTACAGGTTAATATATACCCTACAACTCGCAACCCTGATCTAGCCTTTTTATAACTCGGTGTTGTATGGTCTACATGAATTTATGAGTGTCAAAATTACAGGAAAGAAATATCGATTTTTTTAATTATGATTGTTGGAAATTAGAGTTGTGTTAAAGTCTAGAGCATGTTTCAAATCTGGCAGAATTTCCTGGTATTTATTTTCCTACTGATATGATCAAATAAATGGAAACTTAGGTTATGGGAGATAAATAACAGTTTTCACCAAAAAGAAGAATAAGATGTTTATAATAAATGGAAAGAAAGATATTATGAACTGAGCTTTCAAAAAATCTAGGTTTTCTACATTAGTCATAATAAAAGCGGAAATGCCAGGGGATTATTTGTGCTTATTTCGATTTGGATGGTGGCAGATGACGCAAGCTGTAAACTGCTGTAGTGGTATAAAACTTAGTTTTTTCCGAGATACTTAGGTATAACTCCGGTTTAAAATTTCCCTAGTCATAATTGTGTGATAATGTAAACAAACCATTTTAGGTTTAATGACTAAATATATGAGGTGGCTCATGTTAAGCTCTCATTAATATTTTATAGAAAGTAAATACGAATAAAGATGGAATCTGATATTTTGGTTGAATGCAACTTATAAGCTTAATAAACAAAGCAAATCTGCTAAAGCTTCAAAATTATATATTTAGGTAGACATACAAATTAAGTTTTTCAGCAGCCAGTTAATTTCATATTTTGCAAGCTTATTGCAGATTACAATTGTGGAATCTTCTATATTTTGTTGTTGTTTTAAATAGCACTAAGCAGCTAAATTGTGAGTTAGCTTTAAATGAAGCTAAACAAAAAAATGTACTCTACTTTATCAGTTTTTTTTCTCAAATACAATTTTGAGAAGATTTTTATGCTGGCTTGAATTGCTCAGGTTCTATTAAGATTTAAGATTTTAAAATTTGGAATTGAAGAGTTGTGGTATTAAGGTCGAGTCCTAGATGCTTGATAAATTTTCAGGTAACAGATTCTAAATTATTTGGAATTTAAATTCCCACATATTTGAAATTTCAGGTCTTATATTTTTAAGCTAAAGATTTTCAAGTGGGTACACAGTTTTTCTTAGTTTTTTAGACCTTAAATCACTACATCCAAAAATTTTAAGCACCTAGTTTGTATTACTTTAATTTTGGACTCGTTTATCTAGTTTTGATTTTTTGACGATTTAAGTTTCTAGATTTTGAAATTCTATATTTAATGCTGAGGTTTAAAATTATAAAATTTTGAATCTGATAATTATTGAGAAACTCATTTAAAATATTCTTGTAACTAAATGATCATCTTATGACCAATTGTCAGCTTTATATTTCTAAATTCTCAGAAGCTCTTGAATTCCCAAATCTTATATTTTTAAACATGGAATCCTAAGAAACAAGTTTTAAAATTTACAGTTTTCATATTCTTGCGATTTTTGATTTAAAAAAAAAACAGAATTTTGAGTTTCTACAATTTTTAAATTTTTAGTTTTTAGATTTGTAGTTTATTTATATTATATTTCTCAGATTCTAGATTTTTAGATTTAGATTCTGAAATTTTTTATTCTATGTTGCTAGATTATGAAAATATTATATCCCGAGCTTATTATCATTTAAGAAGTCTATTTCAAAGGTTCTTAGATTTTAGTACTCATAAGATAAATTCTAAACTTTTTGATTATAAATTGCCACAAACCAAATTTTTACCTCTTAGTGTTCTTAAAATCAGATCTTATATTTTTAAGCTAATTACTTTGATTTACTTAAAATTTGATATTTTCAGTTTTTCAATTCAAAAAATGCAAAATTTTGAAAATATAAGCTTCTATCAAATTCAATAATATTTGTGAAAGCCTTATCAAAACTTCTCAGATTTGAAGCTTCTCAGATCTTATGTTTCATGCTCATATAACAAATTCGCAGATTTGTTTGTTTGGAAATTCCTAGATACAGAATTTAGAATTTTGAATTTCTAGGGTTCTCAGATCATATACTTCTAAACCTGGAAATTCTAGAAGTAACTTTTAAAATATATAAATTTTATACCCTACATTTTTGCATTTTTTGTACTATGATTTTATAAAATTTTTAAGTTCTGAAATCTATTTCTGTATTTTATAAGCCATGTCAAATATGTTTTAGATGCTCATGACAATTATTTAGAATATTTTTGAATCTTATGTTTTTAATTCTGATAATTCTATTAATTTTTTATTTTTGGGACGTTTAAATACTCAAATGCAAAATTTTAAGGTTTTTAAATTTTCATATATCCCGTTTTTGCTTTTTTTGTAAGCTTTATAAAGTTAGCGTTAGAATTATTTTACTTCCTAAGAAATTGAAAATCGTCGTCGAAAATATTTCTAATTCTTTTTCCAGAATATTAGAAAAAAAATGGATAATTTTATCAAGCAAGTTTTATTAATATAAAATAAACAAGTCGAGGTGAAGCATTAATAACTATCCAAAACGTAATTATGACTGCTGTTTCGTGACAATTGTTAAAAGTTATATTTGTTTCATTTTTCTAATTATAAAGATAATTCAAAATAAATTACAAAATATTATATTGTGCGGTATTCATATAACAAAAGTTTTATTTTAATTTCATATTTTATTTCAATTTAATAAAGTTTTAATAAATAAAAATTCCAAATTTTTAATCAATTATTTATTATATTTATTAGATAAATACGACATGTTTAGCAGGTGTAGAATGTGCGATATTAAACACAATTAACATAAATGGCAATGACAGCGTAATAACATTTAGTGAATGTGTAGTTATTAATAAATAATTTTAATATGTGTTAAATTTGGCTTGATCTAAATCGGGGAAAGCATATTGCCACAGTTCTTCGACAACGATATTTTGTTATAAATGTACAAGTTATTATTATTATTATTTTAACACTTTAATTAACAATTTTTTTAGTGAAAATTAATCAACTAATAAATACGAATCCAAAGCAAATTCTAGAAAAATAAATTTCTGACACAAATTTACATTTTTTTTCATGAAAATCTTGTTGTACTTTCAACGTGAGGAAACAAATTTATTTTCAAAACTCCCATATAAACGTTCCCAAACAAAACGACAATTATAAACCTCAGTAATGATTCAAATATCCTATTGATTGGAAACGATTATTTTTTGTTCAATTTGACTTATTCATGAAAGCTGTGAAAAGCGGTCACTTTGCTCCGCGTTGAATCCAATAACTTGACTTTTTTCTCCATTAAAACCTGAGTAACACTTTGACAAAAAATATCGATGCTTTTCAGCAAGGTTGCAAACATATTTATTTCTCCTTAATTACTAGAATCTAATCTGTTGCATAAAGTTAAGATAGATCTTTCAAAGCTACATTTAACTCCTAGTAAACAAGTGAAGTGAATCGTGAATAGTTTATGTAAAGCTTCAATGAGTAGAATTCGAACTGATTTAATCTTTAACGTGCAATTAAAGTAGAAATATGACACAAACTCTGCAGACTCATACCACTGAATTGAATATAAACACAGGTCATATCTGTCTTTGTTCAAAACTTTAGAACTTTGAAAATTAATGAACCTGAACTGGGCAATTGTTGTATAAACACAGCGAGAAAATGTAAGAATAACAATTAACTATAATAATTACATCTTGTACAATAATTATAAAAGTTGAAACACCTTGTTAGGGATTTTTTGCACAGTTCGTCTAGACGTATTTTTACATTTAAAGATATTTTCTGGAGTTACCATTAAATGTGAACACCACTTTCATCATTAAATCAGCGTACACAGTCTGTTGCAGAAATAAAATTTTACGAGCATATTTCGCAACAATTTCTACATAAGACACGCTGCCGAGAATGATAACATATTTAAAGTAAAATATGCGCATATTGTGTTACATGAGGTAGTTAAGATTTTATATTTTTGGTAGTTATGCAATAGATAATAGTTATTTATTATAAAAGACGATTAACCATCAATTGAAAATTAAATTAATGCATGAAATAGTTTAAGATCTTTTATCGTTGTGTATAATACACTGTTTTTTCTACAGCAAAGTGGTTGTTATGGAAATTTTGTTATAATAGTAATTATACACCAAGGTGCAGAAGCAATTTTTATTATGATCCCGAAATGCCCAGCATCGAGAGGAATATCTTGTGAGGCTAAGAAAAAGCTTCTGTACCGTGGTTTATATATTATTTTTTTTGCAAATTGTAAAAATGGTAAAACAGATAAAGACGGTGATTGTATTGTGAAATTCGAAAGGAAGCTGGGCAAATCCAGTATGACAATTTTATAAGTTATGTTTATGGTACAGATTGTTGACCCATCAATAGCCCCTACACTTCCTGCTTAAAAATTATTGTACTCTTTTACTAAATTATTAAATTTTGTAGCTGTCATCAATGTTAAATTGTACCAAGAAAATGTCACTATCGTCAATTGTGTTTATTACACTAGTACGAGCTAATGGAAAATTATCTCCTTCTACGAGAGAAGTTCATTTTCTTAACTCGAAAACAATGATATCTTCTAACACTAGTAGTGGAAAAACAAACTCTTTATCTTCGAAGGCGTCGAAAATACAATGTGTAAAAAAATTGTATATTCATCTTGGTTGAGACGACTAACTCGTGGGCAAAATTTTAAAACCGAGGTGGGAGCCGCGAGGGTTGATAAAATACTGTTATCTATCCTTGAGGTCAAGTGGAAGTTAGCTTAGCATTTTGAGACAAATAGAGCACACTTTAAAATCTGCTACAAAAAAAAACCAATTTTTTAATTAAAAGTAACGTACGGTGGTGTAAACTTGATGGAAATGTTACCCTTCGGACGAATTTGCGTAGGTTTACAGGAGATTGTTTTATTATTGTAGTTAATGTAAACATCAACATTTCTACCCATTGTAACATCATCAACCCTGCAGTAGTTGGTAGTTGACGTTAGAAGAATTAATTAAAAGTTATATCGGATGGTTAAAAATGGTGGATGCGCCGGGCGCAGAGACTCTAAAAATTGTGGAGAAACGATACTTTACGGTCTCTATTTCCCTAAAAAATGAGTTTTAGTTTATGAAAGGTGAAAAGTTTGCACTAAGAAGACATATTTAAAACCGCTTTTAGCTACACAACAAAAACCAGTCTGGTGATACAGCGTGCTAAATTATAAACTATTGAGAGCAAAGTTCGGACTAGATCGAGTTATTAACCCAAAAATATCTTATAGAGACAACTTGAAGTTGAGTCTGAGTTGCTATAACATTTAATAGGGTGTAAGCTAAATGCGCTATTAAATGCCAGCCAATGTCTTGCATAAATAATAGATAACGATTTAAGAACCAGTGTCCAGACTTTAATGGACTTTATCGATTAAAGTCCGATGAGCGAACCTTACACTTGACGTTATAAAATTCATTTCGTAAAAGTGTATAATTTTTCTTAAAGCATCATTTTTTATAGAGAGCTTGAATGCCAATTTTAATTACGTTCTGAAATAATGGAATGATGAATGTGGTGCCACATCGGGGGAACCAGTATCATTTATAGGAAAACGACTGAAAAATTGCACTTTACAAAGTTAAAAGTTTTTCCATTCTTCATCGACTCGGTGACAAATTAGTTAGCTAGGGCAGTCATCAATAATTATCGAGAAAGTTTCTACGCTAGTACAAAAAAACAAAACAAGATGGGTATTATGTCGCAGTGCCCTAAGAGAGTAAGTTAGTCTCTTTGCAATCAATCCCGACCCCATTTATTGTTCGTCAACAGTCGTAAATGGAATTTGTTTGTTCAAGCCAATTAAAACGGACGGACGGTCATTTGTTTAATTGTTAATAGTCCCAGAAAAATGCCATTTATTCACATCATGAATTGTAAATGAAGCATTTTTTTAAGGTAATTTAACACAGTCTAGATATCAGAGAGATAAATTTTTGATCGTAAACAAAGTTGCCAGTTTTCTTGGATGTTTTGTTTTCAATTTTCAAGCTTGTAATAAAATTTAATTGAGACGTCAGCCAATAAAACTGAAACATTTTCAGAACTCTGTCGTTAAAATTAACGAAACCCATCGGGAACGAACTAGCGCAGCTCTAAACGAGAGATTATCCTCTATTGGGAGTTTGCTCGAAGATTTCATTCTACGATTTTTACTCAGGTTAATTTCGGGGTAAACCCGCTTGGTGCAAAGTTTATTTTATCATTTACATCTTACGGATATAGGTAAATCCCACCGACTCGGTATTGATCGTTTAAAATGCAGCAACTATTAATTGAATTGTGGTTAGATTCCAGTTTATGTTTATGTCAGTCTGCTGCTTAATAAATTGCTCACAAACACGTTGAAGCTGAACAGGATCAACAAAAAAGTCCTTTTTTATCGATTAAGAAAGACCTTGGTGAGGTGCTATCATTTTTAATCTTGGAGGAAATCGTGATGACAGAACACGTTTTCGTTGCGTTTCCCTCCAGACTGATAATTCGTCATTTCGCAGATTTGTCTGAATTTCACAAATATTGATTAAATTCTGTCTGGGTTTTTTGTAGCTCTATAAACCTCTTATCCCGATTATTCTTCGTCCAAGGAAGCCTCTTAGAGAGGCTAGAAAGCGAACACGTACGAATTCGAATATTTAACTTTGATTTTCTTGGGAGGCATAAAGAGTGAATATGACTGTATAATTCTCACTTTTTTATTAAATGTGACTCCAATTCCACAAACACATGTTTTCTCGGCTTCCACCCGAAATTTCTCGTTTCTTGAAAATTTCATTTTCTTGGCATTTATCTTAATTTTCATTCACTTTACATTCTCACCAATTTTTACATTTATTTACGCGTTTGTATCTTTTCTACCTAAAAAATAACATGTCTAAATAAATAAAAACAAGGTGACCTCACCCTTGTCTTAAACCCTGATTTATTGCGACGGCTGATTCACTTTCTTTTCCATTTACACGTTACGGCTATTTCGCACCATATTCGTGGGACACTGCGTTTTCTTCGGGGAAATAGTCATAAAATTCAAATAATTTTTTTTGTCAGAAAAAGTTGATTGATTCAATGTAAACAGAGCAACCCACGGTGGAATAAAGGAAAATGAATGTTTTTTCACCATCTTTCAAACTAAAAAAATATTAATTATCGGTGGCCTTGTAAATATTTACGAGAAGCAGGATTTATTAAAAATTCATTTAAATTACCATAAATTTTAATTTAAAGGTGAAGTTCGACGAAAGCTACTATTTGTGTGATTGCTCCAACTGTGATGTTCTATTTTTATTTACCACTCTCGGTTATTGTCACAAACTGTGCAGAATGAAAAAGCAATTTACGTAGGTGCCAGAGTGGAATTTGCATATTGATTAGAAAAAATGTTGTAACTGGAGTTTTCTTGTGAATCCTTGAAATTGCGTACGTTGATGCTTGTTCGAGCAAATTTCAAAATATTGACATTCTTTAATTAAAATTATATAAAGTTAAATAAAGATAAACTGAAGTTTTGTTTAATTTTTAATCGAAATAAATATTCACGTAATAAAGTAGGTCAAAATATTCTTTCTTCTATTCCTTTAACATCAGTTTTATCTATTGTCTAATTAGAAATTAATCGATAAACTAAATATAAATACGTAGTCAACAAAAAATAATGTTAGGTTTACTTTTGTTTTGAAATATAGTTGTTTGAATTGAAAAAGGTAATGAGGGTTATTTATTTTAACGTGTGACTAAATATTGTAGTGATTTCAATAGAAATGTTTATTAATCATTTATTATACTTAAGATAATAATACTTAAGATGTTAGTTTATTTCAAACTTTAATTAAATAACTTGATTAAACGGTTAATTTATTTAAAGAACTTGTAACAAAGTTATAAGTTGTCAGCACCTCAAAAAAAAACACAGGATCAAAGAAGAAACATATTCATGTTTACCTATAAACAACTTTCTGTTTGTGTTTTTTTTTCAGAAACTGCAATCAAATGCAGTTGCATAATTCATTTCGTTTAGAAAAAAAAACTCTACGTCTCTGCGTACATGTGAATTTGAAATATAAAATCCTCTAGAGGCATTCTCTTTAATCAACTGTAAATTTTGAACTTTTATTGTGTTCTGTCACGTTCTACAACATGCAGCGGTTTGAAAACTAGTAATTTATGTATTTATTTTAGCAACCAGTGCAAATGCACGTGTGTACGTTTAGAAAACAAATAATTAAAAGGCGAGTTGTATACAGGGTGCGCCAACAACTTAAGTCTCACCTTATAAATTCATTTAAGTATTTTTATTTGTTTTTAATTGTAAATTATATGTGAGATATATGTACAAATTTCCTTTTTTTTTTAAAATTAAAACTCTAATCTCTAATCTACCTTATCTATAATCTTAATCCACCTTGCTCTTTTTATAGTAAAAAATAAATAAATAAATTGAAACATGGATTACAATGTGCGAGAATTTAATTTAGATGTCATTTTCTACTAAAATTCATGGTATTGACATAAATAATCTGTATATTTAAATTATTAAATGATTTAAAATTGTATTTTTGCTGAAAAATTAGGAAAAGTTATTAAGTGAGTTCTTTAGATTGAAGATTTTTTTTAAATCTAAAGAATTTAGAAATTAATAAAATATTTTAAGAATATAACCAATCAATGGTTTAAAAAAATGTAAAATTTAAATAGAATGGAATGAGAATTTAAGGAGGTTAGCGAATTTAGAAGTTAAAAATAAATTCAAGAAGAAAGACTTTTAATATAAAAAAAATCTAAACCACTTAGAATTTTTTTTTTCAAATATCTTTTTTTTCAATTTTTTTTTTAAATTTGTGATATTTTCACATTGTTAGCTTTGTTATCATAAATCTTTAGAATATAAAAGCTTTTAGAGTTTTCCATATTTGAAATTGAGTAATTGTTTGTTTAATTTTTTAAGCATGGTTTTTTGGAAATTTATTTGCTGTTTCAAAGTTTAAACACAGTAAAATAGTTTATTACTATCAACTTCTAGATTCTTAAAAATGTTAAGATTTTTGGTTTTTGTGCAATTAGGTTTTTCTTTCTTTTGCAAAATCTTGTTTATTTTTAGCATATTAAGACTAAAATTTGTAACTATTTTTAAAACTTTTCAGAGAAAGAGAGATTTGAAATGACAATGCAATGTTTAAACGTTTTTTTTATTTTATTGTATTTATTTGCTGCATTTTAAAATTATACAATATTTTTTAAATCTTTAAAAATAAAAAAATATAGATTTCTTGTTATACTTTTTTTAATTGTTTTAAGTCGATTGAATTTTTTAAATTATATATTTTTTTTTAAATTTCTATGGTTATCTTATTTTTCGAAGACTTGAATAAATCTAGATAATCTGAAAAATTAAATACAAACTTTTTATTAAACTAATTAAAGACGTAAAATGAAAAGCATACAATTTTAATTTTTTTTAAGGATTTTAACATGAAAAATCTAGAATTTAAAGAAATAAAACAGTGCAAAAATCTTAAGAATACCAAAAAAAAAAACAAACAAATAACCTGAAGCACTTAAAAAAAAATAAAATTCTAAAAAAAATAAGTGCTTCAAAATTGTAAGAAATGACAAAATTAAAGTAAATTTAGATAACGTAAAGATGTACTTAACACAAAAAAATACCATTTACCATAGAAAAATCTATAAAATTTGAAGAGTTCAATGAGCTTAAAGCATTTACAATGGTACATTTTCCTTACTTGTTAATTAATTTTTTAATCGATTTTTTCAACTTTGCTCAGGTTGAAACCTAAAAAAAATTTTTGCTGAAAATTTAATTTTTTTGACGTCTAGTGAAAATAGCAAAAAATAATAAACATCTATCTTTTCGAAGAATTGATGAAATCCAATTAAATTCAAAAGTAGTAACAAATTCTGAAGGTGCTAAAATTCAAAAAACGTAAAAAAATAAAAAATCTAAGAAAATTTTAAGAGCTTTTGTAATCCTAAGAAAATGCATGCATAAAAAAATCGTTAATTTAAAGAATTTAATGGAATCAAATTGGTATTTTTACAGTGAAATATTTAAGTTATTTGAGTTAATCTGTTAAGTTTTTTTTTTTGTAAATCAATTTTGAGTTAAAGATTATTTCATTTTGTCATGTCCATCCAGTAACTGAAATGTAGATGCATATTAAAATTGTTTCAATTTCATAAAGGTTTGAGCAAAATTATTTGCTATTCGTTAAATTTAGATATTGTAGATACTATTTAAAAACTTAAAAGAGATCGTTTACTTTAATTTGCACTAATGTCACAAATTATTACGAGTCTTTAATATCACTTGCATTGAAACATCTTCCTAGAAATATATAATGATGGATCTATTAAATCTATCTATCTATTAAATAATGGCACCTCATAAGTACTCTAATAAATATTTAATCCGACATCTATCAGTCTTAGTAATTCGTTTCAATCCGACCTTACTTCGAATGCCTGCCCTTTTATTCAATGTAATGACGACATTATCCTATAATTAAATGTTATAGGAGTAGAGTAGAAGATGTCATGTAATTTCGCTTTTTTGTGTTTCAAGTTGGTAATAAAAGGTAAACGTGACGTTAACGATAGAACAAACAAAAGGAATGTCATTATAATTGTCGCTTTTGAGAAAAATGACAGCGAAATAACAGCAAATTAACTGGGAAATCGATGATGATTGAACACAGTGAAAACAAAAACAATCAAAATAATATGCTGTGTTTGCCGCCCCCGTCATTCATATCGCGATATTAGAGAAATTGTTTCCGCTCTTTTCCGAAGTTGCTGTCATACTGAAAATTATCGCATCGATTAAGCAAAAATATAAGCATTTTCCTGTTTGCAGCGGCGGTCCATCAACAACGCCTATTTAAACATACAAGTGTTTGTGTAAAACATGGGTTTAAGAAGCAGTAAATTTTCATAGCAAACGACGCTTAACCTCTCCTTGAAAGGGTGGGAACTTCGTGATGTCCAATTAAAACTAAGCGAGCACTACATAGATTTTTACGTGATTATTAGGAACAAAGGGGGCGGCCATTCTTTCTAATTTATTTCTGTATTATTATTCTTGTTTTCGCACTGTTATTTATTGTGGTGAATAACGATGCCTCGTTATTTTATTTTTCGAAATGTATCGTTGTTCCTAACATGCTGAGGTTTGCTGATAAATAAATTGGATATTTATTTACAATAGACTCGTTCCAGAATTTCGATATGAATATTGTTTAGACACAGCATAACTTAAATTGCGGAACACTGGAAAACCGCGACAGTTTTACTTAAGAAAATGGAAACTAAAATACGATTATTAGAGCTTTGGTCTTGACTCGACATATTTTAGTTGGGTTAACCAGAGTTGTTCCCCAGTACGACACTCTAAGGGAATGTGCTACAATAGAAAGCCAGCAACAGAAACGACACGATTTTTTTTTTGTAAAAATATTTGTTTTTCTTCTTGGGATTCTCATCACGGAGCGGCTGAAATTGTGTAATTATTCCCATTTTGCCATTTCCAGTATTAGGAAAGGGTCAGTTACCTTTTGAGGACCTTGAATACTTAATAATAAGTGGGAATTTATTACGTTTGCTGATAACTTACAAATTAAGTTGCGTGTCCGAAAGTTAGGAATGTAAATTCAAATCTACTGTTCAAAAGTAATAACGACCATAATTTATAGGACATTACATGTTCTGAGATATCCCACCTGTGCGATAGCTCCTTAGTGCGATTCATTAATAAAAATAAGAAATGGCATGAATGTAACTACATTCTGAAAAAAAAATTGAAATAATACTAATAGCGGTAAGGAAAAACACCGAAGAAAAATAAATAGAGAATTATTAAAGAGTATGCATAAAACGACGAGATAATGGAAGAAAACAAAGCGAAAGCAACGAAACGAAAAATTAGGAATGCAGATCAAACAAGCACAAGAAAGAATAAAGCAGCTAGGAAAAGATAACAAAAAGAACTTATTGATAAAAAATACCAATAACTAATAACAGAAAAAAAAGAACAAGAAGTTCAAAAACGACTAAAGTACTTAA
This sequence comes from Cynaeus angustus, assembly GCA_030157275.1. Classification (NCBI taxonomy): domain Eukaryota; kingdom Metazoa; phylum Arthropoda; class Insecta; order Coleoptera; family Tenebrionidae; genus Cynaeus; species Cynaeus angustus. The sequence goes on from CM058062.1 coordinate 18,816,853, forward strand.
CATGTTCATAAAATCAGTAAACAAAGATAAATTTAGAAAAAAATGAGAACGTTGGAAAAGAAAAATAAAAGCCTAGAAAATTATAATAAAAACTGAAAAAATGGAACGAAATGAGTACAAGAAAGTTTCCAAAACAAACAAAAAAATGCTAACAATCCAAAAAAAATATTTAATTAATGCGAAGAAAAACTTTTTTAGCTTTTTAATTTAAATTTTCAAACGAACAACAGGTATTGAGAAACAGTTGGGATACTCAGTGTTTCATAATTAATTACAATTTGGAAGATTTTTTTGAATAATTTAAATAAAAAAAATATTAACTTATTAGACAAAAGGGTTAAATGAATAAATGATATGAAGTTGAATGTGATCTTTATTTTGTTCGGCTATTTTGTGTAATTTTTGTATTTTACTCCGTTTTTAATTGAACCATTCTCTCAATTAATTTTATTACTTTTTTATTTTGTTTATGTAAATGCACTGATTGTTGACATTGTAAATATATTTACAAATAACTGCGAACCAGCCAATAAACATTTTAAATTTGTGATACAATTTTATTTTTGAGCATTTTTATGTGCCTGATCAGACAAAAACTAAATGATTCGAAGCATCATTTTTCATTTTTTTATTTTGTTTCCACGTCAACTTTAACAAACTTTTAACAACTTCCAAGTTTCTAAATGTCAATTTTTTTGCCTCTTTGTAAACAATTTGCAATTTTCCAGATTTCATGTTCTCAATGCGAAAAAGTTCAATTTTAGTTTAAAACTTCTCTCACATATCAAAATTGTGATTTTAAGATTTTAAAAGCATAAATATAAAAGATGTTTGAAGCTGGTATTTTTTTAGGTTTTAGGCTTCTATGGGTTTTCCAGTTTTTAGTAATTTGCAGGTTTTTAAATGAAATTTTTGCTGTTTTGAAAAAAAAACATACAGTCTGTTAGATTTGATATTAAAAAAATTCTAAAAAAATAAATAAATAATGAAAGAATATTAATTCGAAAGAAAACCAAACACAATTTTACGAACAGAATGTAGGTAATTAAACATAAAAACTATAATAAAAGCAAAAGATTCTAATTTAAAAATCTAACGAATTTAGAAAAGCTATGAAATATAAATACAAAATAAACCAAGCGAATCCAAAAATCCAAAACATATAAACAAACAAAATATTGCAATGCACTTTCTGCACCTGTCGTAAATTATACAAGAAAAATACGTTTCTAAATTTCGTTGCTAGTGTTCTGCCCTTTAAAACTGGTCCACTAAATACTACACTTTCTCATGTTGGTAGCACGGTCATCATTAATTTTAACATTTTAGAACTGTCAACAATATTTTCATATGAGTTAACGTTTAACCTAACGCTTTGAGACAACAGACAGTGCTACCAACACAGTTCAAGTTCCAGAGCCTGCTTCGAAAACGTTTTATTTGACCGTATAGTACAGCGGGGAGCAATAAATTTTGGACAGTAATTGAGAGAAAGTCTACAACAGCTTTTGTTGATAGTTTTGATTTAGATTGATGATAAATGTTAATTAAAATGGTAGCAAGGCTTAATTTGTATTTGTTTGTGCTTATTTTTTTTTAAACTGAATTACACTGCAAATGTTATAGAAAAACTAAAAAAGTTTGAATATTTCAAAATGGAGCTAAATATTTCAGTTATTGTCGAAAATATGGTTCTAAGTAAATAAAAAGTCAATTTGGGGATAACAGTCGTAAAGCGGTCAATTTCTTAAGATTTTTTTTTCCAAAAATTGGGATTTGAGAATTTTGGAATGTAGCAAAAATACGGACAAAAAATTGTTGTAGTGGCTTTTGTGTATTTATTTTTGAAGCTTTCATTGGTACACATACATGGCGAAGTGTAATTTTTTATAAATGTTTAATAACGAGGTGAAGTTTTGAATATTATAGCTTCCGTTTTTACACTTACAAATACTAGAAAATTGTTGTCAAAATTTTATCATCTAAAACTGTGCGTGCTTTTTCGTAATCTCAAATTCTAGATTTTAATTACAGTTTTAAGGTGTAGTGGAATTTTTTGTAAAGATAAAACTGTAACATACATTCAAATTTTGAGTTAATCTAGAGCTTACAAATATTTATTACTCATCAAAACCGATTGATGGAGGAACGTAAATAAATAATAAAAATGTGTTTATGGCTGAAGATTAGTAGCTTTAATAGTTAAAAATTTGATTTATGGTGTGATCGAAGCAATGAACTTTACAATCATTGATCTTAATTCTACCGTCTGTGGCGTGAAAACTAAATTCTTTTTGGCGCAACTCGTTTAGAAAATAAGGAAATGAAATTGGAAAAACAGATGCTGTCATTTAAGCGCTATTTTTAGTCTTGTAAAATTCTCAGTAGTATCGACATAATTTCGCCTACAAACCGTTGCGTGTAATCCCGGAAATTTTGTCATTAATTTTACTAATAATCCGACACAATGCTAATAGGAAACACATGAACATGTTGACTTTCAGATAATAACCTAAAGTCTAGTTGTACACAAACAATGTTGAATTAACCACTCTCTTCATTTACTACATTAAACGCATCAAATTGATGTGTTGTGTGGAAATTTAATAGCAGAGAAAAGTACTGGGAAAATATAGACTTCATTATGGTACATTCCACACAAAAATGACGAACGAAAATAATTTTCTGGGATCGAATCAACGTTAAGTGTAATAAATCATTTTTATAAAAGAGCGTTTTGTCACTGACAGATTTATTTAGAATGCAATTTAACTTTTAAAACAAAACCTACAAGCATTTGTTTTTGTCGACGTTCAGATGCAAATTTTTTCCAAACGCCAAACTTTCACAGTTTATATTGTGGCCATGAAAGTTACAACAGGACGCACTTTGAAACAGTTAATTTTTATTTAACTGCTCTGACAATTTAGAAAAATTATTTTGGCTATTCGAAGTAGGAAACTCCACTTAAATTGTAATTTAGTGGCGCACGCAATTCGTCAATTTTTCGATTTAAACACTAATTTTAAGTCAACTTCACACTTTACGTGAAGCACTTTATGCATATTAAAAAAATAGCTGCACAAAAACGAAACGACAAGAGCTGTTGCTTTGTGTGAGCTTTTAGCTCTAGTTCCTTTGTTCTTTGTCAGCTAAAGAGAAATTACTAACAATTACAATTTTTTCCGTTTGCTTTTCACAATTTGTTGCTTTCAGTAAAAAGTGTGGTATGCTCACTTGGAAAGATGCGTTCCAAGAGAAACAGTGTCATGTCATTACATTTGGTTAATTTGTTTGAGTTACATTAATGTAATTGGTGGAACACCTACTCAGAGCGTTGGTGTTAAATTAAATTTGTTGCAATACTAGGTGGGTGCAAATGATTTCCTCGAAGAAATGGACGCACTTTAGACGAAATGGAAAAAATCCTGGGAATTGCCCACGGTGATGATAAGTCGAAGATACGCGCATTTTTTTTGTGCTTATCAGGGAAATGATGGGAAGTTGAAGGTCATGTTTTAGAGTTAAAAGTGACAATGTACTTGAACTATTTTGTTCAGTTTAGAAGCTAATGTTGATAAACTAATATTAATAAGTGTCATTGATAATTTCCGATAAATATTGAGCATTTGGGTAAGTACTTTCAATCGAAATGTAACTAATTTAAGTTTGTCGTTAAAGGTAAAAATTGAATGAAATGACATTGTTTACTGCAGTTGCATGAAATCTATTTTGTATTATTTTTTATTTTTTGGGCTAGTTATAATATAGACGTCTATATTACAGTACAAGCTTACCAACTTTCGTGTTCAACGTTATAATTACATGACGACTCGTTTATGTGAACACATTGCACGTTATAATAAAAATATTGCGCTCTGTCTGAATTAAGTTCGTTATATGTGGTGTTAAAATGTTTGTCAAAATTTGTATATCTGAACTAATGTTATCAAAATAATAATTCGTCGTCAAACGGTGATAATCTTTTCCTCTTTATGATGTAATTTGAATTTTTTAAAAATTTAATGTAGTTTGTCGACGTTCAGGTAGAACTGAATTGTTAAAATCAACAACAACAAGTCGACGGAAACATATTTTGAGATGATTGAAATGCACAGAGTTATTCACCGTGTTATGCATTTTGATCAGATTTGTTAAAATTGTTGTAGCACCGTTCAATAAATAAATTAAGTTCTGATTATTTCAAGGATTTATAAATTGAGAGCAAAGTTCATAGAAAATGTCACTGTTGTTTACTCTCTTAAATTTGTGAATAATTTAGTTCCCAAATTGTTAGAAATCAATAACGATTTTTAAGTTGTTTCAATAGTTCGATATTTATGCTGAAATGTTTGATGACAGGATTCATTCTTAAAATAATCAAAATTTTATGAGGTAAACACGTCAAATTGTTTTATTATTTTTGAATTCCCAAACCGGAAAAGAAAAAGTGATCGAATGAAAGTTTATAAAAAACTGAGGTTCTAAACTTCAACTTTTTGCAGCTTAGGAAATGGATAACTTTCAATTTTTCAGGTTTTATATTTACAAGCAAGGAAATATCAGATTGAACGTGTAAACCCAACATCTTACAGGTTGTTGAATGTATTTTTTATATTATTCCGAAATAAAATTTTATAGATTTATAGAACACGAAGCTCAAAAAGATTGAAAAAATCCCAATACAAAATTTAATTCAAAAGGGAATAAAAAGTTAACAATTTTAGAAGAAACAAGATAATTTAAAAAATGTAAAACAAAAAAAAAATTAAATTCTAATTTGGTAATAAATATTCAAAGCATAGGAAAAAAAGGCACATTTGTAAACAATTAAATTAAATAAAAAATATTTGTAATTAATAATTTTAGTTTTTTTTTCGTGGTAAGACTCACATTCTTTGATTTCGGCATTTTAGAAGAAGAAAATTTTACATGTAATAAACCTAATTGGTCTAAAAATGCATTCATATAATCACATAAATTTTAACAATATAAAAAAGATAAAGTCTACAAAAAGTTAAAAATAATTTGGAACATCTCGATTGAAGTTAAAAAAACGTACAAATTACAAAAAACAGTTTTAAAAGATTTAAAACATTTTACTGATAATCAAACAAATTGAAACAATTACATATTTAAAAAAAAATGATTAATTCAAAAAAAATAAAAATCTAAAATAAAAAAACTATAAAAATTTACATGAATATTTAATGTTCTGAAACAAGTGAATACAAGAATTTAGAGCAACGATTCTAAGAGAAACTAAATATCACAAGTAAACCCAAAAATGTAAATTTTTTAGGAAAACTCAATCAAATTGAAACAATTACATATTTAAAAAAAAACTTAAAAATGATTAATTTGAAAAAATTATAAATCTAAAATAAAAAAACTATAAAAATTTACATGAAGATTTAATGTTCTGAAACAAGTGAATACAAGAATTTAGAGCAACGATTCTAAGAGAAACTAAATATCACAAGTAAACCCAAAAATGTAATTTTTTTAGGAAAACTCAATCAAATTGAAACAATTACATATTTAAAAAAAAAATTAAAAATGATTAATTTGAAAAAATTATAAATCTAAAATAAAAAAACTATAAAAATTTGCATGAAGATTCAATGTTCTGAAACAAGTGAATACAAGAATTTAGAGCAACGATTCTAAGAGAAACTAAATATCACAAGTAAACCCAAAAATGTAAATTTTTTAGGAAAACAAAATCGTTTTTCTTAACTTAAAATTGATGAAACTTTCATACGAATTTTTGTTTCTTACCCTCCTTCGAGTTGATTTTTTTTAAAAACGGTTTAAAATCGAATTTTCGAGTCTCAAGTTTTCAAACCACAGATTTTTACCGCTTTGACTTTTCAAAAATTGGTTTTTAAAAAAATAATAATTTTATGACTTTAACTTAAAAACGAATGTGACTTACATGCAAGCGGTCATTTCGTTTTTTTTTTCAGTTAATTTTCTAAAAATGTTAAAACACCTTTTTACTTATTTCTAGTGTGTCATGACAAATTTTCAAGCTTCTATTTTCAAAGAAACCAAATTTCCATCCAACAGTTTTTTACTCCTTTTAAGCTTTTACCGGTAGATTTTTTAAAAACGCTAAAAACGGCTTTTATAGTAGTAAAAAGCCTTAAAACCAAATTTTATATTTTTAAATTAAAAAAATGATGGAACTTCTATAACTTGGCTAATTTTGAAAAATGTTGAAATATTTAATTAATTTCTAATAACATTTTTTTTAAATCTCTGAATCTCAAAGATATCGTTTACATAACAAATTTTTAACTTTTTAGGTGTAAACTTTTTTAAATCGGCAAACTAAACATCGAATTTCAAGTCTCTAACATAGAAAAACTGTCTAATAATGCAGCTTCGAGCATGGGCGGACACTTCGTACATATCTATAGAATGATTAGTAATTATTAATAAATGATTGTTGAGTCTATAACAGTATAAAATTTTATGTAGGACAAAGGCGGTGTGCTTTTGACAGAGTTTGAAGCCGGAAAATGTGTATCATTGGGTCATCATCCCATTCAACGAGTTAATTCGCTGAAACCCGAAAAACTATAAATTACCATTTTTTATTCTAACAACCCCAAAAACGGCTATAGATAATTCTTTTCTCCACATCTGTCATCCCATTGTGTCGTCTCTTTATTTTCATTTTCGTACGAAGCCGTTAATAGCCAATGTCGTCGATTAGATTCTAGCGTTATGTAGCAGAAAGATGCGCCAATATGAACATATCTTGTAGTAAGTTGGAGTTTTCGGGGATTCCGGTGCGGGATGCGTGGTGGGCAGAATATCGATCGTGTTGGCGGCGGCGCCGTCGCCACGCCGAGACGCAGCAGCAGTATAGAAAGCAGCGTTATTTGACAGATTCGGACAGAGTGCGGCGCGACCACCATGGAACTACAACGGTAGTGAAGTGCTGTTTTTGACTGCTTAAGTTGCACACGAGCTGGAACAACAGTGTTGTTGTCTGGGAGCGACATCGCTCGGGGATAAGCCGCCAAGTAAGCAATGTTTGTTGTCTTTACGGATATTGAGAGCTTTCACATTTGTTTTCGCGAGCTTTAGATCATCGGAAAACACCGCACGCAATTTTAGAAGGTAGTGAAAAATTGTTTGTTTTACACGCTATGTTGGATTTATGAAAGATGTGCGCTGTATACCCGGATTTGTTTTGGCGGGAAAATTGTTAAGATGTTGTTGAGGATAACACGGAAAGTATTTAGTTACTGGAAGATTCAGACAGTTCGGTGTTTACGAATACGCCAGCTTTTATTTTAGACACAAATAACACTCAATTTATTGACGGAATCACGTTTAGCTAAATTGCTGTTTGCACGAATTTGTCACCTTCTCAACCACCTCTTTTAATTAACATTCTTCTTTCTTTACGAGCTTCTAGCTAAGTTGAACAACTTTTCAACACCAACCAACCGTTGCCAAATGCTAAAAAATGTTTTTCGGTTCTTCACTAACATAATTCCCTGAAAAATTGTGAAGTCTTTCGTTGGAAATTTCAAAGACTGCAATCTCTCTGTTCGAATCTTTCTTCCCTGACAAGCTAATATGTGTTAAATTTCCGAACAAATTTACCCAAGGGTATGCGAAAACATCAACTAAAGCACACGGTTAACCCGGAAACACCAACACAGCCATCTTTCATAATTTTACATAATGGAACCATTTACGGCACAAAATATCTCTCTAACAGCATTCGCAGATTTTTGGAATTTGCGATTTTAGTTTGCTTGTCTGTTTTTTGATAAAACAAATTTGATTTGGATTAAATTTTGACGCGATTAAAGAGTTTGTTACAGTACACAATTTATTTTTTATTAGTGATCGATATTATGACCGAAAATTTTTAGTTTGAAAAAAAGTGCTCACTGTAGAAAAAAAAATCACATCTTTTGTACTATTCCTATAAGTCTTCTAACCTCGAAGTCACAAACGTGATCTGAAATGTTGTTTTATGTAAAGGTTCGATCAAGCGAGCATTAAAAGTGGAATTAATCTCTGCTTTGTTGAAATATTCCATTTTGCATTGTTGTTTATGAAACTTTATTCTTGCTGTTGCTTCGCAAAAAATATAATTTAACAAATCACAACGTAATAAAAGCAAAATCAGTAACTTTATTACCGGTGGCACATTCGCTTTGTATCAAAGGTTTGACTCTGTAAATTACAGAATTGTTGGCTGCAATCGGTTGCGCTGTATTTAAATTAATCTTAGCCTAAAGTCCTTCCCTAGTTGGTGCACCCATTTGAGGGAATATTTTGTGACAATAACTTCTGGTGGAATATGTTAACCACGTCAAGGTTAACATTCTGCTAATTAACTTGTGGGATTTAGTTATTTTAGCTTCACTTTAAGGGTGTTTAATTTTGTCCACTAAGATTTCGGTCATGCATAATTTGCAGTGGATATTATATCATTCTGCCAATATTTTCCGCTTAATTGGCGATCGAAGGTTTCACTAAATCTGAGTTGCTGGAAGACTATGCATTATTAATGAAAAAGCTTAACATGAGTCGTATCTTAGAATTTATCATTGATATCCGCTTAGATTCGATCCATTAAAATAACTTAACTCAAATTAGAGAAGTTTGTTTTTTCATATCAATTTCAAAGCTGTGAAAGCTTCGAGAAAACAGATACTTTTGGAAGTTGATGGAACGTTATCATCGTCCATGTAATCAATAAACAGAGAATAAAAAACGCACACCTTTACGTTAATTTTTAAATATTATTTCTTTATTTTTAGATTGTGGATCTTTTTTTATTAAAAATGTTTGGGACTAATTTATTATTTTGCACGTTTTAATGCTTTTTTTGTTATTTATATACGAGCATGCTTTGCATATTTTTTATCTTAGGTACACATATTTCTGTTTTTATGTTTTAACTTTTAAAAAGTGACGCAAAATTAAACTATCGAAATTTTTGTTATACAATTTTTTTAGTTTTTTAATTTTATAACATTTTTTATCTTAACTGCAAGATTTATACTTCAAAGATTTTTCTTTTAAATTTGGAGATTCTAAAATTTTGCTATAAAAATTTCTTCACTTCAAATTTTTAGAAATCTGACAAATTTTATTGTTTCAATTGTGGAAGCGTAAAAAGTAATCGTAATTTTAGATTAATCTACAAAAGTAGCAAGTTAGTTTTTTTTAGTTGTGAAATATATGAATCTGTAAATTTTTTTGATCTTAAACTTTGTACTTTTTGTATAAATAAAATCTTTGAAAAATAAAATTTTTACATTTTTTTGCAATATTGATTTAGATTTATTGGAAATTTGGAAATTTTTAATATTTTTTGATTGTGTGAAATTTTTGTAATTTTGAAAATTATTGTCTTTATTTTGGAATTGAATTGATTTTAACTTTTCAGATAGTTTTTCAGTCTCGAAAATATATAGTCTGAGAGTTTAACAATATTTGGTCTTTATTCATTTTTAGATTATGTAGTATCTTTAGGATGAATTCCAAAACCTCAAAATTTAAAAATATTAAAAATCTTGAAAATTTTTGCAATTTTTATATTTTTGAAACCTTTGGAAACCTTTAATTTTTTTAAGTTTTTAGTACACCCAATTTTGTATTAAATTGATAGATTTTTCTACACTCTTGAATCTTTGAAATTTGTGAAAACTTTGATTTTAAAATTTTTTTTACTATAAATTCTGGAAGCGGAATCTGTATTCAAATATCTCCGAAGTTTGAAGTTTTTTCAAAATTGTGTAACGTAAATGAAGCAAATTTTGGATCTCAATTTTTGAAACGTTGAAAATTTTTTAAGTGACATTTTTGAGATTTAATCTGACAAAATTATGGAACTATTTAATTTTTTTAAAATGACTGCAACATTAAATTGTGTGTAGAAATTTTCGGTTTTCACATGAAGCTTTGAGATTTGTGAAATAATTAAAATCTTTCTAAATTTTGTAGTTATTAGAATTTAAGTAAGCTGTGAAATCTTGAACGCACCGGAAATTTAAATGATTTGTAGGATAATGGAAATCTGAAAATTTGAGGAATATTTAAAACATCTCAAAATTTTAAAATCTTCAAATTATTGTTAAACTTCTAATTTTTCAGAATTACCTAATTTGAGATCTCAGCAAACTCAAAAAATAATTTTTGTTAAATTCTGTTGAATGTTTAACCTACAAGTTTTTGATTTATATAAATAATTAAGAGAGTAAATGTGAGAAATATAAGTTCTTACATTTTTTCAAGCGACAAAAAAATAAAGACTTAATTTTAAAAAAAATTGCTTAATCTCAAAAAAAGGTAACAAGATTATCTAAAATCAAAGCAATCAGAAGAATATAGAGTAACTGAAAAATCTCAAAAATCCAACATTCAAGTATTAGAAGATTCCAAAAAAATCTTAAGATTCGCACAACAAATCAAAGCTTTGCGCCAGATACAAATGTTGGAAAATTAATGTGAAAGATATAATAAAGCGATTATTTAGTATAATCCCAGAAAATTAAAAACGAACCCAGTTGTACATTTTTACATATTTTTGAAATTTTTCGTAAATATTGTTGCTCCCTTTAACCACCACCAAGTTTTTGTGAAAGAATTTTCAACTTACTACCAAAATCCAAAAGTAGACTCGTTTATCGCCGAAACTTACTCGGTTTTACCATTAACTTTGCATGAAATCAGTTTTCGATAACGAAAAGAATATTGCTGTTATAATTTGTAATTTTGTGTCGGGAAGATAAAAGACATTTTGAGGGTGGTTACTCCCACATATACGAGCTTTGTTCGCAAAGCTATCAACTTTTGATTCCAAAGAAAAACGCTGTGATATTAGATATCTCGTTGTTACCATTGTGCGAAATAAAAAGCGTCTTGTCTTTTAGTGTTTCATTTTTTGCCATAATCACAAACTAGTTTTCTACGGACGCAATTTAATTTACCAAACTTAATTATATAAAATTCTATTCTGAAACTTTTAGGTTGTAACATTTTAGTTGCGAGGGCGAAACATCGTTTTTATTGAAATGTTGGTATTAAAAGTTGTAATAAAACAATGACTAAATGAAACAACCTACAGAAATGCGAGTAGGTGGGAAAGCACCTACGCTTTCCGCGGTGGCGGTAATTTGTCATAAAACCCCGTTGATGATGTAAGTCCAGAAAGGATAAATAGTATAATTACTTTATGGTAATTGTAGTTAGTTTTCACTAAAAGTTACACTAAACTCCTGTCTAAACAAATATCGTTTGAGCTCCATTTGTTTATCTTCGCGTGGATGTCTAAACTATATAATAACAGACTTAATTGAGTTTGTTATCGCTATTGTTTAAATGAATAATAATGAAAGTGCAGTTGGGTTCGGTTGTTATTGCAAGGGCGCTTTAAAAAAGCTCGAATTTCTAACATTCTATTTTAGCATTTATTGACTCCCACACACAAACCGTTAATTAAATTTGTATAGAAACTTCCCACTACAAAGAAAATATTTGTGCATTAATGGCTAACACTTGATTACGATTTAATTAACAAACTAACAAAACACAATTATGTCAGTACATAATTACACAATTGTAAAAATGCTTTTATGTGAAACAGTAGAGCGGATTAAATTTGAGTCGTTTCCTCTAACAATCATTAATAATAAAAGTGTATACCACTTTGTGCTTTTAATTGAATAAGCTGCTAATGCGGTACATGAAATTTGGTTTCGTTCAATTGGCGTTTTATGCATTTGAATTCAATTTTAATCATTCGAGTGAAACAGCAAGAACTCGTTTTTCGTTTCGATAGATGAGCGAAGAAAATTGTTAAAGTAATTATTCAGGTGGGAGCACCTGATGTCTTTTTGCTAGCTGAACTAATTATAGAACAGTAACTACATTTAAATGAAAAGCAAACACGTTTATTTCGACGAGTCACTGTTGGAGAGCTGTGAATTTTTCTTGTTGGAAAACGAATTAAGAGCTTCATTTTATATTCAGTTATTAAAGTGCAAGCGGATCAAAGGATGAAACGAAATGTTATTAATAATTATGAAAAATAAATATATCGGTTCTTAAAGGAGGTCATTTCTCCATTGTAAAACCGCAGATTAGGTTATCTTATATCCAACAACCTTGTGGTTTTTATTACCACGTTTGTAAATAATATTCGCAGGCAGTTAAATATTAATAGTGCTGAAAGCGTTAATCACTAAATAACTAAACTAATTTAATAAAAGCACAGGCGGTGAGTTAATGTTATTTTACCATGTTTTTGTTGGTGTGTTAAAAATAATTTAATTGATAGGTATCAAAAACTAGCAACTAAAATTTTAACTTGTAGCCAACATTCAGCATAACTAATTAGGTGATCAAAAATGTTAGAGTCAATCTGATTCGTTTTATTTCATTCAAATAATGTTACCACCGGAATTTACAAATTTCCTAAAACTTTTTGTTTTGTACTCATATTTTCGTAGCTCCATTTGCAGCTTAGTAAGGCGTTACTTTTTATGTTGGGAAGTATTTTATGAACATGTCAAATGCTGTTGCAATCGGAGCAATTTCGTACAGAATTTTGTATTATGGTGAATGCGTCGGGTGCAGATGCTAATTTGAAACTTTAATATTTAAAAATAGATTTAGCTTCGAATTTTTGTTTCATAGACAAGAATATACAAAGTGAGAAAAAATCAATTTTATAGATTTTCGAGATTTTAGATCTTTCTGAATTTTGAGTGTTTTACCAGTTTTTAAATTCACAAAAAAATGTAATTTTTCAGTTTTACAACGTTTCAATAAAATGCGTGTTTTTTTGTTTCTATCAGTATTAGATGTTAGAAACAGCAAATTCTTCACTATTTTTAATAGTTTTTCTTAATATGAAGATTTATATAGCTTGATTCTTTCAGCATTTTAAGATTTTAGAATTCTGCGCCTTATTACAAAATCTTTAAAAAAATTATTTTTATGACGTCGTAAGCACTTTGATTTTGAATAGTTTTTATTATCTTTCAAAATGAAGATTTATGAAGTTTGAGTCTTTCAGCATTTTAGGATTTTAGAATTTTGAGCGTTTTTACGGGATCTTTAGTTTCTATATTTTTGTGACTCACTTTGTAGTGAGCTGACCATTTTTTTTTTTCATTTTTAGAAGTATTCATGGTTCTTATATTTTCAATGTTTTTGGAATTTTGGGTGATGGATTGTTGAGGCCAGACATCTACTGGAAGTTGAGCAGTTGAACTACAGAGATTAGTTCGTGTTCAAAAAAAGTTCCAACCAAAGAGCGAAATATATGCAAGAATATTCACAAATATTTATATTCATTCATAATAATACCGCAATTATAGTAAATGTATGCAAAAATCATTTTTTAAATAACTTAGATTTTTTTTCACCTTTTTTCATTTTTCGTATTCCATTAACATTTTATCTGCTTTGTTTTGAGTGTAAAAATCATAAGAATTTTCAGAAACTGGCTCTAGTTTGTGATGTACTAAAATTATCAATAATTTCTAATTTATAAAAGCTCCTTAAAATCAAAATTAAGCGGTCTATATGAAATTTATTACAATTTTTTTTTATAAAACACTAAAAGTTATTTTTTTAAATTATTCATCTAAATTTTTATTCTATAAAATATTTTAAAATAATTTCTTTTGGGTCGATTTTCAGATCTCTAAAATATGCAAAATATTCAGAATTCTTAAGTCATTAAATTAAAAAAAAATATATTTCTATGTTCAAATGTTTATAATTTTAGATACTTTAACAACAGTTTTAAAATCGCTTGATGATTTTTTAGTTTCTAGAATTTAATAAATTTTTATTATTTAGAAAATTGCACAACTGTACTCAAAAATGTTTGTTTTTTTCAAAAAGTACAGCTTAAAAGTTTCCTTTTTTGTATTTTGAATTTTTAAAACACCAGAATCGTTTTTATTTTCAAAATTGTTACTAAAAAAGTAACTTAAAATAAAAATTGTTATAGCACTTTTTTTTTCATTTTTAGAACATCCAGGAAACTATTACAATTTATGAATTTTAAGATCTAAAATACGAAGGTAGTTTTAAAATGAGCAAAATATCTAAAAGGTCTCAATTTTTTCAAAACGGTTAAATATTAAAAAAAATTGTTAGAGTTCTCTTTTTTACTTTTAAAATTGTTCAAATATTTAGACGTAATTTTGTTTGTTTGCAGAATTCAAACGCTAGATTTCGTCTTCGAATATTGTACTCGTTCTAGATGTTTTGGAGTTTCTCAGTTTTTTATTAAAGCTATATATTATTTGTATTTTCTGTATGTAATAAATTTTCGAGTTTATCTAATTTTATTTTAACCTAGAGAATTCTCATGTTTATTTCCGATGGTACAGCTAATGAAGAATGCAAAAATATTAATTGATAGGCAAATGAGTCATAATATTTCAGCTGATTATTAACAAAACTATGTTTCTGTGACCATAAAACGTCGTAGAGAATTTACGTTATCTTATTCACAATTTTAACAATTTTGTTTCCCACCGAATTCCATCTACCTCCTTTAAGAAAATTGTATTTATAGTTTCAATTTCTCTTTAACAGTAAATGAAAATATTTCACCCACTTTATCACATTTACATATTCAAAATCTAAAGAAGTAGCTCCTTAACTTGAAGGAACCAGAACTTTGTAACGAAATGCTTCCGGACATTTTGCTTCCACTGTTTTTACTGTTTTTCTTTCCCGAATCCTTCCCTGAAGATTTAAAAACCATAACCATGAAAGCAAGAGCAGCGAATGGTATCCGACGAACAATCGTAATATCTAAAAGACATAAAGCAAAACTAGAGAAAATGTACACATTATGTTATTTTAAATTCCTGTTGAGTGGCGTCGTTTTCCTGCATCTTTCAAATAATTACAGTGTTTCAGCTCTAAAATCCGGGCAAAATCTTTTAATAGAATTCGGTGCACGTACTGCGAAAGGGCAACAAATATGCCCTCACAATAAACATACGTATACTACGGTTAATAGACTTTTGGAAGGTTTGCTCATCCATTCCAATTTTGTTGGTTTTTACGATCCTCTTTCTAAAGTATTAACCTCATGCTTATTACATTAGTGTGGAGAGAAAAGCGTCACAGGTCGTGTAGCAACGACTCTTAACAAACCATGAAGAAGCATAAAACACTCTGTATATAATTCACGTGTCAGAATATTTGAAATAAAACATTATACATACATTGTATTATAATGCCGCCATGGAAGAAGCAACGGGTTTACACTCCAACTCTTGGCGTTATCTTTAAAGTTTTATAACAACACCTGAGAACGTGGTTTTCGTTAATAATATGCGTTATTTATAAAACTACTTTGGAGTTTTATGGGAATTCTAAACGTGGCGCCCAACAAAGAAGCTCCTGATTTCCTTTGACTTTGTCTTTTTTGTCTGATAATTCAAAAGTGTCTTTGGCGAAAAGCTCTTTTATTAATTGCCTTGGTTCGAGTTGATTACCGAGCTAAATTGATTAAAACGGTGTCTTCCCATTTATTGTGTTGTAAACCGATTATTTACAATTTTCTCAATTGAAAGCACGTTTTAGAACCAATTACTGTTAATTTTTTCCAGAGCCTCCCTATTTTCCACAACTTAGGTACATTTAACATCCATGGGAATAACATCTCCGGCAAGTCGAAAATGTAATTAAAAGAAAAGCCGAGTGAAAATAACATACAATTTTAAAATTCATGTCGGTAGGCGGAACCTGCAAAATTGTAAATGAAAGCGGGGGCGGCGCCGAATAATACAAAGTTCAACAAAATCGTGCGTGGGTTGTAATAAACCTCAAAACTTGTATTTTTCGGTACAAAGAAGATGTTTTTTGTGGTTGGGATTGAAACTTTGATCCGAGTTTATAATTCAGTATTAAAATCCATAAATCAAGAGAATTGGAGCTTTAAGAAGAGATCTAACTTTCAATTGAATAAGTATTCGAGTTATTTATATAAAGTTTTGTTGTTTTGACTTTATACGCTTGGAAGGAAAGGATCATTGGAATTGGCATTCAAACGAATAAATTTTACCCGAATTATTTTTCAAATAAAATTACTTCGTCCCTCTCTGCGATTATTAATTAGATTTTGGTTAACCGGTTTCGGTATTTATCAACCTTAGGGTTGTGTGGAATAATAATTAACTTATTCCGGTAATTTGGATGTTCGCTTCGGTGATCTGGGTAGGTTTGTAAACTGAAAAATGAGATAAAGCGGATTTTTATTTAACAGGAGTTATTTTTATTAATTCGATGTTTTCGTATTTTTCGTTATAAAAGGATTTATTAAACATTCAGTTTTGTTTAAGTACTAGTAGGGTAAACAGCTAGAACTGTAAATACTACAAAAGGCAATAAAGTATAAATAAAAAAAATATTAGATTTTAGTAGACATAATTTACTGTTTTTTTTAAGGTTTAGTCAATAGGTTATAAAATTATAATATTGTCAATATGTAAAAGCTCTGAAATTGTACCCAAAATCCAAATAAAAATTAGCTGAGCAGGAAAAGATATAAAAATAATATATAAAAAAAATAAAAAAGTGAGAAAAAATCTCATATGGTATGATACTGATATGCCCAAAATTAAAGTTATGTAGGAACTTAAACGCTTAAGAAAGTGAGAATGTGGAAATATTAATGCGTCAAAAAACACTAAAAAAAAATAAAGCAAAAAAAGATTTCAAACAATTTTAATTTCTAGAGCTCTTTTTCAAAAATTTTGAGAGATGAGAACCTGAGTCAGTTTTTTCAAAGTATATTGAAAAATATCAAAAAGTCAATAAATATGAAAAAGTTGAAAATTGACAACGACGACAATGTAAAAAGAACTGTTCTCAGGAGCCTCATGATTTTGAACAAAATAATGAGAAAAATCTAAGATCAATAAAAAATTCTCTGAAGTATTAAAAATTTAAATTTTGAAGTTGAAAAAGTGAGATCATAAAAGGAAAGTAAGAATATCAAAAAGCCAACTCGGAAATTTGAAAAAGCGAAAAGTGGTAATAATAATTCTAAAGAAAAAACAGGGAAAAAGTTAGAACCAGAATCTGAGATTAAAAAAAGTTAAAAATATTAAAGAAAATATGAAACCTGGAAATGATAACTGTAATAACTGTGAAAGGAAAAAACTGGTTATGGTAAAATGAGAACCTGAATCTGAAATCGTTAAAGATAACTTTGCAACATCGAAAATCTAAAAAAAAAATCAAAAACTTGATAATCTCATAATTTTGAAGTAAGTAAAATCAGTTTAAAAAAAATGATTGTGTGAATTAAGAGCTCAAAAAATTTATAAAACCCTTAGTTATTGCAACCAGTTACTTTAGGCTTTAATTAAAAAAATTTAATTTAAAAAAACACTTCAAAGTAGCAATAACCCAATAAATAGAAAGAAAAAAATGTCAAGAATTTTTATCTTTACAGATCTCATCATTTCTCCAACTGGAAAAAGTTCAAAGAAAAATTTCGAGAATTATAAACCTGGCTCCATTTTTTCAGAGTAATTCTAAACCAATTCTAAAGTTTGAAAAGATATAAAACTGGCAATACTGACATTGTATAATTTAGAAAAATAAAATGTAGTTAAAATGAGAAAATAAATCTAAAATTATTAAAACACACTAAAATTTGGAAAACTAAAATAGTGAATGATGCCTGAGAAAAAAATATAAAAATAATTTTAGTGTGAAAGAATTTTTTGATCAAACAAAAAAGTGGTCATATTTTTTTTATCAAATTATGAGACTGTCCCAAGATCTTTCAATAAGTCTAAAATGTAGTTAGAAATGCCGAAAATTAAAAAAAAATTACTAAATATTTTTCAATTTTGTACTAGAGGCACAAAAGAGTACCAAAAGACGAAAAGTAAATTTTAAAAGCTAAAAATTTGACAAAGTAAAAGCTCATAAAAGTGACACTATAGAAAATTAAGGATCTAATTCTAGAATCGACAAAGTACTTTAAGGTAATTAAATATTAATTAGAAAACTTGAGTAAAATTGACAAGAAGAAGTCACTGCAATTAATCATCAAAATTAAAATTCATTTAAGTTGAAATTAAGAATTTCGTAATTTATTACTAAAAAAATAAAATTTTGACGAGAACAAGAAATTAGAAAACGTTAAGACACACAAAAAATCGAAAGAGAAAAATCTATGAAATCAACTAATGAATAATTTTAAGAATTTAAATTTTTACTTCGCGCATCTACCATTTTTATAAAATTTACATAAATTTCTCGGAAGTGTTAAAAAATGCAAGAGAATTTTCAGCGGAACTAATTTTTTCCGTTAAAATCTTTTGTGAAAATAAAGTTCATTTAGCTTTGAACTGAATATTTAAAACATTCTATTTCTACATATTTAATAATTGATAAAATAAAATGAAATAAATTTCTGTTCAAAGAAAAATTTCAAGCTATTTTACATTTAAAGTCACTTTGAGTTAAAAATTAGTAAAAGTAGCTAAAAATTTGAAGTGTTGTTATGTTACGATAGTTAATTTTAATTCTTTATACTCGTAACTTTTATTAATTGGAAAATTTCCGTCTGCCCCGGAAATGATTGATTTCCAACAAATGGTTAATCTCATCAAATAGCGAACCACGTTTTTCCTCGTTCGCCAGCAGGTTTTTCTAGGTGTAATGTTGGCCTTTTTTCGACAAATGTAATTTATTCGGTAGACGAAAACTGATCAAAGCTTCATGTTTGTAGTTTCCTTTAAAAATACGATTCTCTATAAGAGGAAAACAAAATTGGTAGCGCGCAGTCGGCGAAAAGCGAAGGAAAAACAGCGACAAAAAGTTGTGCCAGAAAACCCATTTCTCCCTCATCAACGCGCCGCAATGTCCGGAGAGTTCCATTGTATAACTCGTCTGCTCCTTGGGCCATAAGCTAAAAGGGATCTTTGCCCAATAGCACAAACGATGAACTTTTACAGTCAATTCTTGCTTTATGGCCACCACTATCTAGGTTCAAACTAGATTAGACTTAGTCTCATTCTATTGGATCTGATGGCTAAATAATCACCTTTATTGCCTATACTGAGCGCCTATTATCCTAGGGCCGTACTTGGAGTACAACAAACCCGCATAAATTACTCAAGGCTGAATCATGGGATTGCTGGAGGGAAAATACGGCTAATCTGGATTAACGGAGATGGCAGAGTCAAATATCGGGGAAAAAATCAAAATTCAATTATAGGGTTTTTGCCGCACGGTGCTTTAAACCTTTTAAAAGTTGGAAGTGAGCACATCTACTTCTAATCCGAAAAAACGAAATAAATAACAAGAGACAAAATTCTCCGAAGCGTATTGCAACTTTGAAAGAATTGCGGACAAACGTGTTTCGAAAAAATATAATGTTTAGGAGTTAATAAATAGAAGAATTGTAAAAAAATTATCATCTTAAAAAAAATATGTAATAAATATGACAAATTTGATTTTGAAATTATCTTTGGACGAGTAACCGACGTGTAAAATTATCTGTATTGCTTACATTTTAAAGCTATTTGAAACTTTTTCCAGATTTTAATTATGTTAAATTTTTAAATATTCCATCGTTCCAAGAACTCTTGTTTAAATGATCTTAAATATTTAAACAATTATAAATAATTGTATTATAAACTTCAAGTTACAGCAAAATATAAAAATTTTCGATGTGACTTAAATATTTTACAAATGTAGGTACAAATTTTACTTATACTAAAAATCTCATAAAATCTTAAATTATGAACTAATTAAAAACCCAAAATTTTTTATTTTTTTTAAGAAATCTAAGTTTCTAAAAAATTTTAAAACTACGACTATTTTGAAAATTTCTAATGACTTATCGATTTTACACATTAAGTGCGCAAGCTTTCTTCTTTCAAAAATCAAAGATTTTAAATATTCGTTATTTCTACAAATTTTCAATTTTAGAAAATAAAAATTGCAAAATCGACAGATATCGCACAACTGAAAGATGTTGAAAATGTTAAATTTATGGAATTTTTGTTTTTTAAAGAAATTTGAGGACTGTAAACATTTCAGATATTTCAAAGAATTAAAAAATCTAAAAAAAAACAAAAAAATTTAAAGATTTCGTAAACTTAATCGAAATTTTTGAAAAAAAAACAAATAAATAAATCCATAAAGCAAAAATTTTAAAAATTGCAAAAATTCTAAAAAATGTAAGTATATCCAACGTTTATGAAATTACAGAAACCGATCACTAAAGTTTCCAAAGGTTTTAAATATTCTTTAAATTTAGAAGTATCTAAAAATTCTAAAAATTACAGCAATTTGCAATATTTGTACTTTTAACAAAGATTTAATTTTGGTAATCCTCAAAAAGTGTCTATATTGAATTTTGAAAATTTTAAATTTTTGATTTCTAAAATGCATGCCATAATTTTAACCAATTTAGTTTTTCTTAAAGAAATTTTGATTATTTTAGAGTCAATTAATTGAAGATGTTGTGGTAACCAAAGATTTAAATAGTTCAAAATTTAAAATTTTTGATTTTCCAAAAATTCGAAAAATTTACAATTGCGATGTTTGAAACATAAAAAATTAACAGGTTACAAAGTTTTTTAAAATGTTGCCGTTTTAAAATATTTTTGTTTATGACAAATTTAACAAATTTTTAAAAATTTCAAAAATGAAGATAAAAGGAGTGCGAAATGAATGAAGATTTCAAATATTTCAAATTTTTTAAGTTATATGGATATTTTTGAAAAATTTAAAAATTATCTTATAACACCATATATTCATAATTTATTAAATCAAAAAATTTCAAAATTCCAAAAATTGCACAGAATCAATTTTTTTTATTTTTAAAAAATAAGGAATCTAAAAATTTGAAAAAATTAAATTTGAAGACTGCGAGGATTTTAGATGTTATCATTTAAAATTTAAAAAAAAATGTTCAAAATCTTAAATGTAATGTAATGTAAATGTGATATTTTCAAATATAACAGTTATTTTTAAGAATTTTATCTAAGAATTAATAATTTTACATAGGTAGGTTCTCAATATTTCAAAGATTCCAGTTAATCGATAAATTTTAAAAATTCCAAAAATTACTTTGAATTTAATAATAATTTCCAAAATATACAGAATTAAAAAAATTGAAAGAATTCCGATTATTTACAAAAAATTTAAAGGTCTTAAATTTTTCTGATACTGTAGCTACATCTGAATTTTCTGTTAGAAACTTAAAATGATAATTAGGATTATTTAGATTTAAAAAAATCTAAAAGCAGTTTATTTTTTTTTAAATACAAGTAAGTAAAAAAAATGTTTAGGAAAGTAAAATTAAAAAAATATTAATCTGTTTAATAAAATATGCAAAATATGTAATTTACTGATAAAATTAGTAAAGCATAACTCTAATTTGCAAATATGCAAAATAATAATAACTATTCTTAACTATCTTTTATAAAAATAATTAACCCACAACTTGAACATAAACAAAAATTAGCGTAAACACTTACAAATAAACACTTACAAAATGCATGAAAACTCTCACAGCAGGAGGAAAATGATCTCGACCATGATAAGCCAGTTATCCTCCTCCATCCGTTCCAACTTCATCGAGTTCTCAAAATAAGATACTTTTTGTCCATCTTTGTGAATTAAAGCTTGTATTAACCATTGATATATAGCACTCCACGTGCCTCGACTGCTATTTTCTCTCGCGATGAGAAATGTTCCTTCACGTATAAAAATTAGTTTCTTTTCGTATTTCTCCGTCCATTTATCGTCATAATTACGAAATGAAATTCTGCGGTGGTGTGTTGGAATTACTCAAAACAATCGATATTTCTCTCACCTAAAAAACGGAAAAAACGTACTTTTCACAGTATAAAGTGCGACGGCTCAAGTGGCCCTCGAAGCTAGTGTTAACAGAATATTGTCGATCCTCGCTTTGTCGACGTTTCGATGAATATTGATTGGATTGGGGGCGAAGCTCGCATATTCAGGGACATCGACACAATGCAAAGATCTTGGTAGAATTTTTTTTAATTTTAATCGATATTGAAAGCTGTGTTTGATATTATCTTACTTTGCCTTTTAGATGTTGTGAGAAAAATAATTATGATGATTACAAGCAGCGGCAGCGCTTTTGCTGAAAATTTACAGAGTGTAAGTAATTATATAGCTAACGATATGTTCAAAACTTCAAAGTTGCAAGTTTATTATTAGTGGTAGTAGAAAAATTATTTTCCTGTTTGTCTGAAAATGAGTAGTTTTGTGTAATACAAGCTTTGTTGTCGTTAGTGTAATTACGCGGTTTTCAGATTCGAGAATTTAAAATGAGTTTTAACAACATGATGGTTGTTACGACGGAAATTTGATATTTTTTTTTGTCTTAAAACTTTATATTTTCATCATCATATAAAAAATTACTATTTTTACTATAACCTTAGCTTGGTATTTTAGTTCCGGCAGGTATTATTGACTATTTTATTATTAGGTATTCAGTATAATTCAAGCTTTTACTTTTGCATATTTTATACAAATTGGTTTTTACGTCATGATAATTTTTATATAAAAGTATTTTTTATAATAAATCTATTTATATTTTCTCAAAAGTTTCTTCTACAACGATGAAAATTGTTTCCTGACCAATAAAGGGTAGGTAATGAGTTTTTTAAAATGAAAGTTTTTTCCATAAGAAATATTTTGACTAAAGATCATAGAGGCGCTAAAAGAGCAACTGTACCCCTCATTGGTAGATATTTTTATTAGCAAATATTTCTGTCTCGTAAAGAGGACTTCGGTTTTTCTTCAATTTTTTGTTCAGTTCAGTCTTTTTCTTTTTTTTCAGTTCAGTTCAGGACTTTTATTGACGAGATTTTTTTAGTTTGAATTTCAGCACTACTTTCTGGTACGATCGCGAGTTTCAGGTAATGATTTTTAATAGGTACATTTCAATATTCTCAAAAAGTCTAATAAGAAATAATGGACTTACACAACTATCAATATGCATGATTGAAAAACGAATAGAAAAATAGAAAAAAATGTAAACTGAGAATAAAAAATCTTGCAACATTCAAGCTGGAAAATGTTTTTGAATTTTTAAACATTTAAAGTTTTATAATTTGTGCAACATTAAGACCAAAAATCTTTAGGCTATAAAAGTTTTATATTAAAATTAAAAATTAAAAAAAAAATGAAAAATCAGATTAATATCTGATATTGATACTAATAACTATTTTAAATTTTTAAGAACATATGTGTATAAAAGATTATAAAATTTCTAATGCAGCAAAAATATTTAAAATATATTGTAAATAATCTAAGAAAATTTGTCAAAGTTTTAGAACACCAAGAAAATTTGAAGAAATGTAAGTAAGTAAAGAATTCAAAAAAATCTAAAACATTAAAAATACTCAAAGACTAAAACATATATTTGAAAAAGTTCAATCAAAAACTTTGAACTAAAAATGTTAAAACTTTAAAAAAAATCGAAAATTCAAAAAAAATTTAAATGTTCAAGTATGTGCGATTATCATGATTTCAATTAATAAAATTTAGCAAACTGGGAAGTTTAAGAGTTGAAATCTGCAAAATACAAAGAATTTAAGGCATTCACGTAGCCCAAAAAATAGAAAAATACCAAAATTTTTCAAGAATAAATTATAACAAAATAAGAATTAAAAATATATAAATAGAAGAATCTACCAAGTTCAGACAATTTAGGTAATTTAACAAATACAGTAAGTTTGAAGAATTACAAGAATTTTATTGATTTAAAATTAACTAAGATGAAGATGAATTCATTTTTTTATTCAAATCATTAAAGATACAGATAATATGCGTCCTAATTTTTTTTTAGAAATTATTGAACATCTAGAATTTTAAACATTTTAATTTTTTATACAAAACGTTAAATATCTGGAGATTGCAAAAGATAAAGAAAATTTAAAAGCAACTTGAAAAGTCAAAAGACAATGCAGAAACTCCAGAGACAATGAAAACAATTTGCATATCAAATACGAAATAGAAAACATCCAAACATTTAAGAAGTTCAAACAATCTAAAAAATTTAAGAATTTAATAACCAAATGCATCAACAAGTTAAGCGTTTCTTAAAAATCAAGAAAACCGTTGTCCTAAGAATTATACTGTAGAGTATAAAAATCTAAATATGTAAAATCTGTCTCAAAATGAAAAAAAAACATTAAAAAGAATAAAAATATACAGGAACAATTAAAAAAAGTTAGAATACAAAAAATCCAACACATTTAAAAAATCAACAACATTTTTTTTAAAACTTTGATAAAAATATTGAAAAACAAGCATAAGAATTTAAAATACTATTTGAAAAGTTGAGGGAATTTTAAGGATGTACAAGAATAGACAATATCTGAGAAACAAACAGAATTTGTACCCGCCACAACTATTTTTAAACAGAAAGAGAAAGTTAAGAAAATAAGATCTACAAAAAAATTTACAAAAAATTTGAAATTCTGATATATCTAGAATAGACTAAAAATCGAAAAAAATCACAGTCCAAAATTTATGTTATTATTGTAAAGAATCTAAACAAAACAAAAAATCGAAAGAATACAATCCAGAAGTTGAAAAATCAAAAAAAAATTTAAATTCATGGCAATTAAATAAACCAATGACACTAAAAATGCAGAAAATACAAAAAATTCTAACAATCTAAAGAATTTAAATAATTGCCAATAACTTTTATTGGACATTTTAAACACTTTGAAATTTCTAAATTTTTATTTTTAAAGGTGTTAAAAAATTTATAAAGTTACTGAAAAAAAATTTTAATCTTCAGGAATGAAACCGAAAAGTCTCAATAATTTTGTAATTATACATATTTTTCAGAAACTTTAAAATCGATTTTAATTACATTTTTTGTGTGCAATCGATTTGAAAAAAAAATTTGTTAATTTTGGTATACCAAATAATATTTCTGTTATACTAAATTAACAGAATTAGATTGAAATTTTCACTGGGTACAAAGTGCGCCAACACTTATGTCCAGTCTATAAATCCATTTAGTTTTCAAATTATAAACACGATTTTTTTACATGCAGAAGCAACGTAACGCTACAAACTGACCCAATCACATTTTCTTTATTGTTAATCATATGTGAAAATTCCCTAAAATGGAGACAAACCTTGTTCTTTTAATAGTGAAAAGCATAAAAATTTAATTATGACATGAATTAAAACATGTGCTGTCGAGAAATTAATTAATATTAATTTACTTTTACATTAATATGGATGTATTTTTGGAAACCGCCGCAAACTTCAAGAAAGTAAGAAAACTGTTTATTCCCGACGATATGTAATTTTAACTTGTAATTTACACATTGTACTATGCAGGTACATTACACAAATTCTCGATTCATCAATTATAAATTACATTGGTTCCAGTTGAAATGTATCCGTTAATTTTACATGGTACGTGTGTAATATTTATCGAGATAACTCACCTTGTGCCATTAATAGTATATTAAGTTCAGAAAATCGCCATTACGAAGCGCTGTTTTTTCTCTCATTTTGTACTATATTAACATTTGTTAACTCTGCGTTTGATGAACCTCATATTTCATACAAATTGAGCATAAATCACATTAAACATCTTCTTGTAAAGTTTTCCAGCCATATAATCATGACATCATTTTTGTTTCATGTTTCGGTTTTCACATGTGCCTATCATGCATGAGTGATTGACAGGAAATTAAAATTTAAATGCATTTTTTACGTATCACATTTATGTATGGAATTTTTAGTTTTTAGTGAAGACCCAAATTGGTTTAGGTTGTAACACAATTGAGAAAAAACTTGGAAATGTAGGACACATTAGAATTAGGCGCTTTCATGTCGTGGTTGCTTTTAGCAAACGTCAAAATAATATTTATTACCTGTAATAAGTTCCTGTTCTCATTGATTTTGTAATTTTGGATTGTAAATCATGTACAACGTGTGGACTTATTACGTCGCATGAAACCATCGCTTTGGATACATCAAAATAAAATTCGGTCGCTTCATTTGTAAATTTGGTAGGAAAACTTCATGAAAAAGTAAGTACACAGCCGGTTCATCAGTAAACCATTGTCATGAGCGCCGGTGGTTGTTATCACCCTCTACTGTACATTTAAACGATTTGCCACCGTCTGGCAAATTACATGTTTATAAAATTTCCTTCTCACTCGTTCTAATGAGATTAACCTCGCAGAACCTTATTTGCTACAACTTGTTCGTTGTTGTAATTTGTACAGAGTGCAATACAAGTAGGTGCCAGAACTTGAGAAGCATAAATACACGTTTTTATGGGTAGAAAAGTTTGAGAAAAGTTAGCCGATTTCGTGCTCGTTTTATCCAGACTAAAATTTGTTACAATGTTAGCCGGGCGCATCCACAATATTGCGGTTAAATTTAGTTAAATTAGAATTCTGACGGTTAAATTGAAAAATCAAGATTGGTAAAATGCCGAAAAGGACCTTGACTCCTACTGTAACTTTCCCTGGGAACTCAAGGGAGCAAAGTTGAGTCCTTAAGGAACTCACCTCTCAGAAGTGCAAATTCCGTTTTTATTGTGCGCCCCTTTTCTACAATCGTCGCAAATTTTCTATTCCACTTGCCATCTAATAACTTTGCAAATTTTCACAATAAATAGCTTTGATTTAAATTCTACACTTCTTATCTTTGTGAATTATTTATAAAATGAAACCGTCCACGAAGATAGAATTCGCGCTGGTGGTGTAGTTTATGTGAAGGAATTAAATTTGACGTACAATTTGTAAGGGCAGAATTCGGTGGGAGAAAGGTGAACGAGATTTCGTCTCGATAACGGCTTTCGCCTAAGAAACTTTGACACGGTAGATCTCTCCTTAAAAATGCATGTCCTCAAGATGCGATAACTCTGGTGCTTTTATGCCGCAAACTTTGACACCGAAAGACTTGGAATTTCATCCGGGATTGACACCACTTTTATTTATGATTTAGGACGATCTCGGAATTATGCTGAAGGCAGTTGTGCTGAATTTATAAAACTAATTTTAATAATTAAACGAACGGAATTAAAAAAAAAAACGTATAAACGTCAAACATCTTCTGTTTTTTTTTTTGTTAATGGATTACATCAAACGACGTTTACAAACAAAAATTGTTTTATTTCTGCTAATACGTTTCTTTGGCGAGGTTTTAAACTTAATTGTTTAGCTTTAGTTAAAAAATCCACCGGAGTAGATTCTATAAATAAAACAGCATGGATTTCAAAACCGTTTTTGAGTCATAAATTCTGACAATAACCGGTATTTTTGCCATGAGCATTGTTTGAAAAAATACGTGAAAAAACAGAGATTTAAATATTATTGTAAAGTCAACATATTTTCGGCTGAAATTGGTGTTGTGAGTTATTGGTAAATCAATAAGTTATATGTGATCTTTTGTAAGTTAATGATTCACTTGCAATGAGAGTTTGATAGCATTTGAAAAAATTTAAAAAAGTGAAATTGTAGAATTAATTCTAAAACTTTAATAAATTGATATTTTTTAAACCCACTTACTAAAAATGCTGACAAAGTGACCAAAAAAATTTCATCGTTAAAGGCAGAAAAATATTGAACAATATTTTTTGTTTAGTTTTTTAGGTATTCCGATTTCCACAAACACATTGAATGCTGCGGATTATTTTTTATTTTATAAACATAATTTCTAGAGATTTTGAGATTTTGAAGTTTTTAAAATCTGAAATTTTAATTACCTTAAAAATCTAGAAGGTTTCAAAACTTTCTTAAGATTTAGAACAAATCTAATTTTTAAAGGCGTAAATTTTTTAAAGAATTTCAAAACTGCGTATAATTCTAACGCAAATGTGGCACAGATTAACCAAAATTTCTAAAAAAAAAATTAAATAAGTGGACACACATTTTAAGAATGATGTTTAAAATGTTAAATATTTCACAAATTTTCAAAACTAAAGATTTCAAATTTGATAACTTCGAGAAACTTGAGAGTTTTAATAATTTCTAAATAATTTAAGAAATTCTGTTTTGGAAGGGTTTCAAAAACACCATCTCTCCTAAAGATTTAAAACGTCCCAAATTTGAAAAAAGTTAAATTTCTATACGTTCTGAAAAAATCACATAATTCAAATATTTCAAAGATTTTAAATGAAATATTTCTATTATACTCAAATTTTGAAAAAAATGAAAGATTATAAATAAATAAACAAATATTTCAAAAAAGAAGTTCATAAAATTTAAAAGATTTTAGAAAATTCAAAAATTTGAAAGATCTCAAGCCAATAATTTAAAAATATTCGAATTTTTAAAAATAATCTACAAACTCTAATAAACTTAGAAATTCTAAAAATCTAAAAATGTCAAAACAAAGTTTCCAAAGATTTCAAAAATTTTAAATACTCTAAAAATTTAAAAAATGGCCAAAAAATTTACAGAATCTATCAATATTAGTACTTAAAAGAATCTAAAGATTACAATCTGAATTTTGTGTTTTTTTATATTTTAAGGTTTTAGAGTTTAAAACAAATTATTATTTTTAGGAGTTTATGAAGTTGAGATATTTCAAAGAATTTAATAAATCATATATCATCAATTATTTTAGGGATACCACAAATTACGTAGAATCTAAAAATTAAAAGATTTTCAAAATTTTTGAAAAAATTTAATAATTTTGCAGAATTGTAGGATTGTAAATATTTTAATGGTTCCAAACACTCATAAAAATCAAGGAGTTTAGAGATTTTATTTATTCAAAATGTTTACATAGGTTTCCCAGATATATTTTTTTTTCATACACCTCAAATTATTTAAAATTCTCACATATTTTATGTGTACTTAATGAAGATCAAAAAAAAACAGAAGGTGCGTATTATTTCAAAATTTTGTTAAATTTGCAAATTTTTACGGCAGTTTTAAAAACTTTAAATAAGTGGCAAGATACTTTTTTTAAAATTTTTTTTTATTTGTCAAAAAAATACATAAAATATATACATGTAGGTAAAATTTAAAGTGTGGAAAATAAGCAGCTTGTTTATAAAACATGAAGAAAACATCTATAATATGTGAAATATACAAAATAATTATTTTTAAAATACTTTCATAAAACTCCCCGAGAGACATATAATTGGATTGTATATAAAAATCAGTTTATAAATTTTTCCTTCTTTCTATATGGAATCGTCACAATTTTACAAAAAGTTTTCCGATTCTAAAGAGTTACTAAAAATTGTAACGTTTGCTTCTAATCCTGAAAACTTTTGAGTTTTGGAAAAAAAGTAGCAAATTTTTTGGTGAAATAGCGGCACCCACCCGGCTACAAATATTCTATTAGCGAAAACTTTGTGCACATTTTCTCAAATATTTTAACTCTTCTAAAAGCTCTAAGCTGTAACGATCTCTAGCACGCTCTATCTTACAAGTTAACCCAAATCTAGTGCAAAGACCTCACAAAGCTTCCAATTTTGGTTTTCCCACAAAAAAACCTGCTGCCATTTCCTCGCTTAAAATCATAAAGTCAAGAACTTACGGTCGCAATAAGTCTTTGGGGATTTTTATCCGTCGTTTTCGATAGCTGTGTCTTTGTCCGCATTTTTTCCGTTTTTATAGATAGAACTCTGCAAATCTCCAATCAATAATTCATCTTTAACTTATATTTTTAATTTAGAGTACACCTGGTGCTCCTACATTTTTTATAAGTCTAGTTCCGAGAAAGTGTAAAGAAGTCCATGTTTAATTAAGTCGTCTTTGTTGCATGAAGTTTTTTATTTTTGCCAGACGACATGTTCTTGTGAACATTATTTGAAATGGGAGAAAAGGAGGTAGATTTTATTTAACTTCCTTGGGGGAATTACAGCATTTCTAGCGTAAGTTTTTAAGCACGTTGGTAAAACATTCAAATGGTTTAGTCTGGTACCTAGAAAATAGCAAATCTATGTTTAACTTATGTAAGATTTGTCAAGTTTAATTAATACGCTTAGTTAGGATAACAGCGTATATTTTGCAGGACCAGTCATGCAGAAAATGAACTGTCGTAGTACCGTTGCATAATTTGCAGTCATATTACACAATCACATTTGATTATTCAAACTGTATCGTGCTAAAATTCGCTTCTATAATGTACCTATAAAACACAGAGTATAATTCCCAGCCAGCTATAAACGCAACTTAAGACGGGACTGTGATTTTGTAAAAAGTTTAGCAATCATTTAGACTTTTACACGGCTACGTCCATAAACAACAATAAAAAGCGTGTAACGTTATTGCATTTTTTACATGTTATTGAAACTAAGCTGTATTTGCCACAGAGGATACACAAAATATCGACAAGTTTTTGTAAGCACATCATTCTGTATTATACGCAGGTGAACAGCTCTTCGAAAGGAGTTTTGTAAAGATATTGATTTGATTAATGGAACTGAATTAATAGAATACCACGTCAACATATTGATTCTCTTCAAGATTGAATGATTTGCATAAATACAGTACTGGTCATAATTGACTGGCGTCGCTGGAATTGACCACACTCTTATTATCGCTCACAAAAGCTTATATTGTTCTCTATTTTTTTTTATTTCAACAATATCAACTTTGTTACTTTTATAAATCGTAATGAAAGAATGTTGTTACTTTTATTTAAATTACTAACATTTTACTTCGCTCTGCATACGAATTAGGAAAAGTTAGTGCCGAATTCTTTTAAATTTCATGTTGGTTCTGTGAAAAAATTCTAACGTGGAAATTGTTGATTAAATTATGAAAAAGCTCAAAGTTTTACGAATTTTTTACAACGGGGGTAATAAAAGGGAAAAAATGCAGTTCATTAGTTAAACGAGTTTAACTTCGTTTTAAGTTGCATGCTTTTTGAAATAGAATTTCCCTTAAAGCTATTTTAGATGTTAGATAACTGTGTTAGATTTTATATTTTATTTATATTTTTAGTAAGATGTAAACATCACGTTCCATATTAAAAAATATTTTAATTAAAACCAAAATCATCGCTCTCAGTTTCGCCCGGCGCATTCACCATTTTTATATATTTTTTAATTATATTTTACACCGCTAAATGCTAGAAAAATTCAAAAATTAATTTTAAGACGCAGCCTGAAAAAAAAAATAAAGAAAATAAATAGAACAATTATCATTACAGCTTATTCATATTCAATAAATCGATGGAATGGGTATCTAGAAACTGTTATTCTATTTTTGTTCCTTCAATGAGAAAGTTTGTCCATTATTTCCATCAAGTTACTAAATTTATTAGCTTTATTTTTAGCGTCAGAAATTAAACAAGGAAAAAATTAAATTGACAAAAATGCAGCACATATATTGTCGTAAAAATATAATAAATGAAACTTTTATGACCAGCTATTAAAAGGTTTTATAACAAATTAAGAGATAAATTGTTACATCGTTGAATTTAAAGAGAATGTTTACTTTAAAAAAGGACTATTTTGTTTTTATCCTTTTTTAATATAAAAGGCGGAAAAGTGCATGCGCGGAGCCATATACAGGGCTTTCATAAATGATTCATAAATCCACGTAGACAATTATTTTATTTAGTTTTTTGTTATTGTACTATTGTGTTTTAATCTGCCATTTTATGTATCTTTTTTAATTTGTAGCTTAAGAGTAACCAATTATTATATTGAATATTCGAGTTTAATGTTTATTAATAATAATGCTTGTTACAAAAAATTTCTAAAATAGTTCTTGATTTAACAGAAAAATTTAAAGTTTAGTTCTATTGACTTTTGAGTACTTCCAAAATGATTTTTATTTTAATGTCGAATGTCAGTTGACGAATACAATTAAATCTATATTAGGATGAAATAACAAAGGCATGTAAATTTCGATAAAAATTTAGACCGAGTTAGTCATTCTTTGCTAAATTTGATCGAGCTGAAATTGTCAGTATACAAAACCTAACCTCAATTCAATAAAATTATTATCTAAAGCTTGTCGACCAAAAAATATTATACAAATCTTATGCGTTATCCAACTTATAAGGCACTCGCCCTATAGACTCGTGCCTCAAATATAGTTATCGCACTGTAAAATTCAACTTACCGCGTTCGAATGTAAATAATTATTGATTAATTTCGAATTGCATTATCTAAAGGATACAAACCTTGTAAAAAAAAGTTGAATTGAAGAGATTTAAATTTAAAGAAATTAAAACGCATAAAAAAAGAGATATTCAAACGTTCCAAAGTGTTCAACGAATCGAAAGAAAGGATGAGAAAGGTATCTGAAACATGAACTTTTAAGCAGTGAACGAATTGGAACTTGAAAAATATACAAAATAAAGATAAATAAAAAATATATAATAATAATATTCCAAAAATTTTAAAAATTCTACGTACTACGTATATATAGCAATCAAAAGATGTACTAGCTGTGGTCAAGGTATCAAAAGAATTGAGAGTTTGCAATGCGTGTAAAAATTTTAATGTTATGAAGAATTTGAGAGATAGAAAAAATTAAAACACTCAAAGCACAAATAAATTTTAAATGCAAACAATACAACGAATCTAAACAATCTAAAGAATATAGAAAGTATGAAGACTTGAAAAAATTTAAAAAACTCACATTTAAAAAAAATATGGATAAAATACAATAAAACCAATGCGCCTAAAGAGACAAAAAGAAGAAAAAAATTAAATTACAAGAATCCAAGAAACGAAGATACAAAAATAGTTTAATTTAATCTCGAAAAATTAAAACCGAGGAAATAATCTAAAATTAATTAAATAATTTTAAAAAATTCTAAAGAATTGTATGAGCTAGGAGATTGCAGCGAATACCAAGATTCTAAAAGCAATTTACAAATCTAAAAAATACAGAAACTCTAGAGAATGAAGAAAAATCTGAAAAATTCAAAGAATGTGGAAAAAAAGCTAAAGCATTTTGAGTCTTAAAAATAGGAAAAATTAACATTTTAAAGTAGAACTTGAAAAGCCTGTAAAAGTAAAAAAAAAGCGAATTAGAAATTTATATGGAATCTTTTACAAATCTAAAGAAGTTTCTGAGGAGAAAATCAAAGCAACTTGAAAAATCTAAAATAAAGGTTAATACAGAAAGTTTCAAAATTGCTAACCTGGAAAAACTAGAAAATTTAAAAAATGGAAAAATTTAGAAATTTTAAAGAAATTTGAAAAATGTAAACAAAAATTTTTTGAAACATTAAATAGAAATAATATCAAAAATCTGAAAAATTGGGATCTTTAATAGAAAAAATTTACCAGATCTGAATAAAAAAATATATATATTAAAAAATTTGAAGAATTCTGAATCTGAAAAATTTCTTACATTGGATAACCTGCAGATTTGTTATTAAACTTGTTGGATATTTTGCAAAAAACTCACATATTTATACTCACAATTTTTAGATATCTCAAACTACAACTAAAAATGTTAAGATTTAAGAATAAAACTACGTCTAAATGCTTCAATATTTTCCATAATAAAGTTATCTTACCAAAGCTGTGCTCGATGATATCGTATATGATCAATGCGACTAGTTAAGAAAAGATTTATGTTGGTTTAGCAAGGTCTCGGGAAATTATTGATTATGCTTCTCTGAGAAGTTTCCAATGTACGAACTTACCAGTTGGAGGAACAAAGATTTCTTTTGTAACAAGAAGTGACAAAGGAATAAATGATCACATGCTGTTCTTCGGTGTTGTTAGTGTTGTTTTGAAACTATTTTTATTCATTCTGTCGTGTTATTATTCACTTACTTTGACACTAGTGACATCAATAAAGTAAAGTTTTGCGTAATAATAATTTATTGACTGTAACAATTATAAGGAAGGAGGGATTAAAAATTTGTTAATTAAAAATGATAGGTTGGATAAACTTTCTGTTAAATTACAAAAAAATACCAACTTAGAGCCAGCAGCTTCATTATTCTGTATCATCAAAATTATTCCACTTTACTTAGTTACTTTGGGATTTCATTTATCTGCGAATTTTACACTTTCTCGTTATTTATTTATCAGTTAAACAGATTGCAAAAAACTATATTTTTTAGAGCCACAGGTGTAGCAGACGCCTAAAAAACTGCCTTTCCCAAGCCTCTTCGTCATTATTAAACGTGATCGATAGAAGATGGCTGCCGCTTTTCATGTTTAAATGCTATTAAAGTCTCTTGTATGTGATTACGAAACTTTGTTGAAATTTCATGTACTATAGCTTTGCGCGATTGAAATCCACATCGGTATGTAAAAACGACTCAAAGCTTGGCAGACGGTGGATTATTGTAGAAATTTAACAGGGCGTTGGCATTGTTTTTTGTTCTTTACCGATGTTGAGTTAGTTGGGAGCTCTGAGCATTTTTCACTTTGTGCAACAATAAAGGGACGGAGTAAGCCAAGCTTCAACTTGTTTACCTAATTGTAACACAAAAACTGGAAGGTTTTATGCGCTGGATAAACATCTACCACAGAGCTATCGGCTTTTAATTTTACGATGAGGATATAACACCCTTTGTAATCTAATCGAACCTGCAGGCAACACTCAGTTTTGAAAAACGAGCTCCAACAAAGAAAATTTTTGTATACATTATTAATTATTTTTGACAACTTTTAGAAATCAAAAAAATCTAGATAATTTAAACAAGACATAAGCGAGCCCGATAAATCCCAAATAAAAAGGAAAGTTATGTTCCGTATTTACACTTTCGACACTTCGATGAGGGTCTCTGAACCTTTTCAAACTTTCAAAACGTCTCCGTATATCCTCTTTGACACTTCACCATCCGCCGACAAATTCTAAAAATCATCCCATCATGTTAAATCCTCATATATTAAGAAAATGCATATTTTCTCGGCAATTTATGACTGCGGCACGTTGTTACATCCATATTTCATTCTTTTAAAATCGCATAAATCATACTGACACATTCGGTGTGCCGTGTGCGCCCTTGTACATCTCCTCTATTTATTACAGGGTTAATTTGTGAAATCAAAGTTAGTCCCAAACGCAAAATTTAGTAAAGGATCATCAACGACTTTGCTAGAAGTAATCTATGGCCGCTTCCCACGTGGAAACCCTTCTAATTCTACTTTTCAATGAATATTCCGTTGATTAACATCCGCCTGTTTCCGGTTTCCGGAACGGAAATTAAGAAAAAAATTGTAAAAGCTACCGAAGAATTTTATTTTAATTTGAAACAAGATAGGGGTAATTTAATTACTTATAACTAATTTTATTATGGAAATTTAAATTTTCATAGCGGATCGTTAGCAAGTTTGCGAGACGCTACTGATGCTTTTTAATAAAACAAATTGAGGCAACACATTACTTTTTTATTAGGGAAGTTGTTTCTAAGGGCTGAGCAAATACGTTATTTCAGTCGTATATAAATGAAGTCATTTTTTTTGTTAAGCAGTCTGACTTTTACATAAAACTTCTAGAAAATTAATAGTTGCAATAGACAAAATTTTTAGATCTTAAATTTTTATATTTGTTTGAAAGCTATTTGCATCTTTAAACTTGCTAAGATTTCTGTTTGATAATTTTGGAATTTCTATTACTAGAAGTATTTTTTTTAAATTCATAGCGATTTTTATAACTCTTCTATAATTTCAAAATTTTTAGAGTATTTTAATAAAATTTTATTTAAATGATTTTTATAATCTCAAAAATTCAAAGGATTTTCTCATTTTTGTACCATATTTTTCAAAGTTTCATTGGAACTTTACAAATTTTTGAAATTTTTGCAATTTTCTTTTGCTTTTAAAAAACTTTTGTCTTTTATAATTTTTACTAGATTTGTAATTTATACTACTTAATTAAAATTTTAAATTAATAAACCATTCAATTTCTTTTTCGTTGTTGGGTTATCTACCAATATAGTTTTGAATTATAAAAACTATTTTAAGGTTCCTAACATTTTTCAAAATTTTTAGAATTGCAAAAATTTCTTGATTTTGTACCCTAAATATTTTGCATATCACAGGATACTTTCAAAAATTGACTGGAAATTTGTAATATTTAATTTTTTACATTTAAAATATTTTTAGATTTTAATTAACATTTAGACTTGTTTACATTTTTGCTTTTTTTTCTGGAAGTTTTTATCAAGAAAGATAAAAAAACCTGATTTTAATTTTTGAATTAACAAAATTTTATTAAAAATCTGCGGAATTTAAAATTATGAGAAAATGAAAGATCTTAAATTGGCAGCGAGCAAATGTTGAAAGTATTTTAATTCGAAGAACCCAAAAATTTTAAAATCTAAAATATTAAATCATTCAAAGTGTTAAAAAATTTAAGCAATTAAAAAAAATTAAAAAACTGAAATAATGATAAAATTTTTGAAAAAAATAAAACTTGCAACATTTAATGCTTATGTTCAGTCGCTTATCTTTTTAAATACAATTTTTATTTTTCAGATCGAATGCTTTGAATTTAAGATCGTTTGAAATTTTAGTAGTTTTTTTTAATTTTACATATTTTTTACATCTCCAAGATAATTTTATTTTTTTCAAATTATTATGGATGCTCTAAGTTTTTTAATTCCTCGAATTTTCAGATACTTCAAATTCTACGACTTTCTCATAGACAATAATTGAGAGATCTATAAACACAGATTTAATTTTATGACAATATGCATACATTTGCAACATGCAATTCTTTTCTCTTACTTTCTGTATTCAAAATATTAAATATTTTTGATTTCTTATTTATTTAAAAAAATGTATATCTTTGAAAGAATCTAAAGTATCCTTCTAACACAAAGATCAAAGCAATTGAAGGTTGTGAAAAAACTAGAAAAAATAAAAAAAACTGTTTAGAAATTTGGAGACTAAAAAATCTCAAAAATTTTAAAAATCTAAAAAATAAAAATATTTAAAATTTGGCATAGAAACAATTTTTTAAATATTCTAATATTTTTATTTTTGCTTCTTGGTTCTCATGACATCGTCACGAGCTTGTTGAAGATTTTCTTTATTTTTAGAGTACGTTTTGTCTAGAATTAAATTAACAAAGTGCCACACTCGACAGTTCAATTACCAAAATTTTCAAATTTTCTTTTGTGATTTTTTTCAAATCTCAAAATCTTTAAAAGCTATTGCTTGTTTTGAACTTCCTTTGTTTTTTTCGAAGATTTTTTTGAATAAAATACTTTCATATTCTTCGTCTTTGCTTCTCTTTATTGGTCTGAAATTCATTGAATTCTTACATAAATATTTTATGATAAATGTTCATACTGAAAAATCAAGCTCATTCTTAAATTAGAACTGTTATATTCTTAATATTTGTGAATAGTGGAAAGCTGAAATTTATTAGAGGCACATTTATTATTCAAATTAATCTATTTTAGAAACTGTCGAAATATATTAAATAGCTATAAATCAATGCAAACTATTAAAATGGAATTTTTAATCCCAGAATTTCTTCCCTTTCTCCTTTCTTTTCCTGTTTACTATTTTTGTGACCCACTTCCGTTCCGCCACTTTTTGAGCCTCCTTTTAATAACGACGTTATTTTCGCATGCGTTTTCTCTATTCATGTGCTTTATTTTTATTATAAACTGTCATGCAACTTTTGCTTTTAATGACCACCAGCATAATTTTCAAGGCTCTCTTGTAAAATTTGTTGAATCCGTGTTGTGGCTTAATTTAGTTTCTAAATTAAATTGAACATGTAGGAAAACTGAAATATTGGAACTAGTGACGCGAAAGTAACACGACGCAGTGAAGTTTGTGACAATCGTTGGAATGAGATTCAATGTAAGCAGATCTGATGTTGATAAAACGTGTTCAATTAAAGGAGTGGAAATATGTAATTTTGCACACTTGTTTTCTTAGAGGAATATTTTTTTCCAGACGGAAATAATATTGACTCTACTCTTTCAAATTAAGCATGTAAACGACGTCGCCACGAATATTTCAGCCGTTCTTACTGTTCTTGAAATATCAGCTAGGGTAATTTTGGAATTCAGACTTTGTCAATGGACTAAATTT
This sequence comes from Cynaeus angustus, assembly GCA_030157275.1. NCBI lineage: Eukaryota > Metazoa > Arthropoda > Insecta > Coleoptera > Tenebrionidae > Cynaeus > Cynaeus angustus. The sequence continues at coordinate 18,854,864 of CM058062.1, forward strand.
ATGGCAATAAGCACGTAACAGGTATTCTATCCTTGTTGGCATGCCAGCCGTAACTCTCATTTCTTGGTTGTTGGCTTGAAGTCAAATCTACAACAGGTTGCGAATTCGAACGTTATTATTCCATGGCTCTGTCCGAAATTGTTTAAATTCTCCAGATGTTTCCACAAGTGAGCTCCTAAAGTAGATATATAGTAAAATCCAACAGCACATAAATCCCCAAAATTGAATACAGAATTCCATAAATACGGTAGACGAAAACACACAATGCCAAGCAAATAATTTTTCTTCTGTAAATCCCTCTTCCGTTATTATCCTGCCGTTATTCTAACAAACATTCACTCGGGCAAATATTGCACTGGAATCAATATTGACACTTTACACAGTTCGCGTACGCAGTCTCATGCTTATGTTATCATTTATCTTATTGACCTTCGACAGTGTTAAATACTTTCTCGTTGCCATCATAGAAATTTTACGAGCTCACAACGGATTCCCAAGTCTTGTCGTGCTTTGAAAACTGAGTGCGTGCCTGAAATTTGAATATCATGCAGACTTTGGGACTGTTCTAAGGACTCGGATTTTATTCGATTTATTTACCACCCATAAAATGTTATTAAGCAAAAATATCAGGTACCGAAATAGACCGCAATTTACTCGCATACATAGTAAATTATTTCGTAAGGTCACGATTTCTGTGTCAAGGGAATCCATTCTGCTAAAGGTCCCCATCTTCCAACGGGAATTATCGGGGAACATCTTTAATTCGTTTTAATTATGGTGGAGGCGTATAGATAGTCCACAGAGGTTTTCATATCGGGTCACCAAGTCGTTAGTATTCATTGAGGAAACCATTGCTTTAATATCTCTTCGAATGGCCTATATACTTTGAATTATTTCTGAACATTAACATGTGTTACTTTCATGTACGGATAAAAACTATTCACATCACAAATGAAAAGTCGGTGTCGGTTCCATGTTTTAATTCAAGCTATTCTGTTTTTTTGTTTGTTGCATTTCTAGCGATAATTATGATGATTATTGAATATTTCTAAAATTAATATTCTATATTTTAAATTTTATGTAAAAATAAAATTGATATATTTGACAGCTAATTAATACTACTAAAAAATAACAGCGTGTTTTTCCTCATACACAAAAAGAATTTTTATATAGTTTAATTTTTTGTAGACATGATAACTTCTATGATTACTTCATTCATATTTATATGGAAAGTTTTCAACTTCTACCATTACATTTTATATTTTTTTATTATGTTATTTACGGTGTTGTTGTAACTATGGCCTATTTCTAAAAAATAACAAATTTTTACAATAAATAAATTGAGATCTATTATTGTATTTCCATAAATCAAATTAAAAAAAATGCAAAAAGTCACAAATATTTTGATAAACTTATCACATATCAATATTTTAAAAATGTAAACGACTGCATAAAGCGCAGTTATTACTAAAATGAAAAGTGACTCGATTTTCGTAAACTTTTATTTAGAAATTCAATACACTGGTAAATTTTTAATCAAATTTTCAATGTAATCACTAGAACATGTAGATTTTTTTCCAAAACTTACTTGGCACTAGATGGAAAAATAGCTTTCGCCCAACAATTTGAATAATATTAATCAATTTCAAAAATTTTTTTAAATCTAAAATTCTAAAAAAAGTAGAAAATCCATGCTTCAAAAAATCCACAAGTTTAAAAATTGGAATGAATCTAATAGTTCCATATATTTAAAAAATTGCAATAATGCTCAAAAGTTTTAATATTTCTAATTGTTCAAAAATTTGGGAAATTAAACAAACCTAATAAATTTCAGTATTCCAAAGACGCCAAAATTACGCTTACAAAGATTTTAGGAATTCGACAAATTCCAAATGCAAAGATTTTAAATATTTTTAGTATTTGTATTACCATAATAATAATTTATTCTTAGAAAAGTCTTATAAATTTTACAACTTTAATAAATGCAAAAATTTTACAGATTTTAAACATTTCCCAGATAACAAAAAATATGGAAATTCTAAATGGTCAAAATCTTGACATTGAGTACAATTAATAAACTTTGCAACGAGCTAATGTTGAAAAATATTTTAATACGGAGAATTCAAAAAATCTCAGTGTTTAAAAATTTAAGCAACTCAAGGAAATTAAAAAAAATAAAATTAAATTAAAATTTAATAAAAAATAAGACGTTCAATGCTTCTCTCAACATTTTTGTTTTTTTTTTTCAAATTATGTTCAGTCGCTTATTTTTTTTACTGCAATTTTTTATTTTTTAGATTCTATAAACGAATTTTTTGCAAGTTTTGTTACATTTATATATGCCTTCAATTTAAGAGCGTTTAGAAATTTAGTAGTTTTTTTAATTTTACAGATTTTTAACATCTCTAAGATGTTTTTTTTTTAATTATTATGGATGCTTTACATTTTTTAGTTCTTCAGATTTTTAGATAATAACAACAATAACAATAGAGAAATTATATGCACAAATTTAAATATACGCACATTTACAATAACAATTTTTATCTACTACTTTCTGTTTTTAAAATATTAAATATTTTTAATTTTTTAGTTATTTATAAAGTTATTGTCTTTTCGAATTTCAAAAGAATCTAAATTATCAACACCAAAATTAAAGCAATTAAAGGTTGTTGAGAAAACTCGAAGAAATTAAAAAAGAGTTTAAAAATTTGGAGAAAATCTCAAGAATTTGAAAAATCTAAAAAAACGAAAGTATTTAAAATTTGCCATAGAAACTATTTTTTTTAACATTCTGATATTTTTGCTCCTTCGTTTTCACTGCTATCGTCTTGCTTCATTTCTGTTTATATTTCATCCTCACCAGCTTGTTGAATGTTTTTGTTCTTTAGAATATGTTTTGTCTAGAACTAAATTAACAATGTGCCACACACCACAATTAAATCACCAAAATTTTTCAATTTTTCTTTTATGTTAAACATTCAGACTGAAAAATTCTTAAATTAAAACAGTTTTATTCTAAATATTTGTAAATAGTGGAAAGCTGAAATTTATTAGAGGCACATTTATTATTATAACAATCTAAAAATTCCTCAAATGTTTTCATAAACTTATCACATATAAATTTTGTTAAAAATGTGAACGACTGCATAAAGCGCAGTTATTACTATAATAAAAAATACCTCGCTTCTCGTAAACTTTTATTTAAAAATCCAAAACACTGGTAAATTTTTAATCAAATTTTTAATGCAATTGCTAGAATGTGTAGAAAAATTTGCCAAAACTAACGTAGCACTAGATGGAAAAATAAGTTTCGCACAACAACTTTAATAATATTAATCAATTTCAAAAGTTTTAAAAAATCTAAAATTTTAGAAAAAGTTGAAAATCCTTGCTTACAAAAATTTACAAGTTTAAAAATTTGAATGAATCTAATAGTTCTATACAATTATAAAATTGCAATAATTCTCACAAATTTTAATATTCCAAATTTTTTTAAATCCGAAAATTACATTTACCAAGATTTTATGAATTTGACAAATTCCAAATGCAAAGATTTTAAATATTTTTAGTATTTGTATTACTATAATAATAATTTATTGTTATTATTACATTTGTTAGATTTTAAAAATGGTTCAACACCGAAACGTCTTAAAAATTTCACAACTTCAATAAATCCAAAAATCCCCAAAAATACAAAGGTTTGAAACTATTCAAAAATTTCTCAGAATCGCAAGAGTGGAAGTAAAAAATTTTTAAAAATCGGTTTATTTCTTTTTACCTTACGTTGATTTTCCACAGGTTTTACTAAAAATTTCAAATATTTTTATATTAAAATTCTGCGCAGACTGCTGCTTTTTTAAAATCCATTTTTATTCTTTTCTTTGTTTTACCTACATTCTTATTCCTGCCAGTTTTTCACTTTTTTTTCCAAGCTCTTTGCTTACTTCTTCCTCGTTTTTACTGCATGAACATTACATTACAACTCTATAACCACACTGCCAAGTCCTTTCTAAAGCTCGTTACTTGTTTCGCTCTATTTTTTTTCTGTACATTTCCAATCGCAAATTTTAATAACATAATAATGTCACTTTCAGCTATATCTCTAATTTTTCACTTTTCTTTAACTCGTTATCTTTACCATCGTGCATCTTGGTTATCGGTTAATTTTTTGCTCCAGTTTTTGATTTTCGTATTTTTTGTGGTCTTTGATTTCTGTTCTCGGGAGCTTCAAGGTTTCTTTGCTCAGCAACTTTATTTTTTTTTATTAAACATGTTATGGCAAGCGACAAAACTTCGTACTACTTCCTTGGTTCCACATGTTGTTAATTTTTCAGTTTTTTGTTTTTTCACATTCCAGCTTTGTAGAAAAGTGTAAAACTTTCAGCATTGCAACTAGTTACGTTGTTCATTTAATATAACTATGTCGATCTAGATTAATTGAAAATTTAATACTCATTTAAGAAGACAATCAATAAACTCGACAATTATTTTAAATTGAAATTTAACTATGCATATTGGAGCAAGTATTTTGGTAATTGCTGGACCAAATATCGATTATAACTTTTCAACAAAATTATAGTTCAAGGACGAAACAAAACTTTTAGGGTCCTATTTTAATGAAGTCGTTCTACTAGTTTCACTTTTTATTTATTTCAAGTAAATTTTCACGTGGAGTAAATAATTTATATTGAGAAAAAATTCCATTAAACTCAAGAAAAATAAATGAGCCAAGAGTAGTAGGTTACCACTTGAATTCCTCTCACGATGATTTTTGTTGAAAAAATCTTAATGCCTATAATTTAGGCAAATATGTCTCGGTTTGGCAGATTTTGCCGGAACGTTCCACGTGTTATGTTTATTTAATATTTTTAATGTTATTATTTATGTACCTGCTTCTTTCCATATATTCATGTAATATTAACCTTCTATCCCACACTTTATTTACATGTGGAACACAAATCAAATAATCAATATAAATAACAATCATTTTATTCCCGATTTGTTAATATTTGGTGATTTTTGACACTTTCTTATTTTGTTTATATAAAAAAGTAAGTTCTTATAGTTAATCAGATTTTTTTTGTTATATAAATATACCAACACAGTCTTTGATTTCCTTGATAGCGAATTTGTTTTTGGCGTTAGCTGAATTGGCTGGTGACTTATTTTTAGCAACGCTTTTAACGTTTTTATACGTTACCGTATTTTTATTAGAAATTCGAAGCTAAACGTGACCTTATTTATTGAACCATAATAGATTTTTTTATAAAAAAAATAATTAACAATTCTTTCGAACACCCACGCATCTTTTAATTCATTTTTAATAATGGTGGAGGCGTCGGGCCGCCCTTTAGCAAAAATTTTCCATAATAGTAAGTTGCCGTGCTTAAATTTATACAAGAATGCGAAAATAACTCAATATTTCGTCTGATTGCTATGAAGGTTAATTATTCTTTCTGAAACACGCATCCCGCTTTTTTGTGGATAGATTGCTAATTCATTTTTAGTGTGTGCGACCTACTTTATTAAATTTACCGGTTTGTTCCATCGACTCTTGGTTAAAGCTTGAAGATTTCATGAGATTAGGATAATTCAGAATCGCTCACGTCAGGTTAGTTCGGTGGAAGGTCAAAGTTCATATTGATTATTTTCTATAATGAAAAAGTCGACGATTTCATGTTTTGAGGGGAACAAAAGCGTCATTCGAATGACCAGTCAACGACCTAAAAATTCAGTTAATATTCTTGTTTGTTTAATAAACGGTAGACTTAACAGGCAAAGGAGTAGAAAAATGACGAGGGTCAGTTCAGGGGAAATTATCGATTTTATTGATCAAGTGAATGAAGTGAAAGCATAATGAAGAATAGTTTTTATGAAGAAGCTTTACGTGGTTTACTGCTATAAATAGATAATTAAAGCGCACAATCTTGCAATAAGTATTTAACATGTTTGAAGAAATACCATTTTTTTTATTATTTTTATAAACTGCATTTGTTCCAAATATTTGCCCTGTTAATTAATTTAAATTCTTAATTTTACTTAATTTTTTAAATGGATTCTTCAGTTGTTGGTTAAACCTTTTCATTTAGAAATCCAATTTTCTTGTATTCAAAAATCGACAATCTCAAATATTCGAAAAATTTCTGTTTTCAAAAAATTTCAGACATAAAACAACAGAATACAAATATTTCAGCTCAAGATTTTTCCATCAAAAAAATCAGTTTAGATAAATTAAAAAGATTTAATCAGTTTAGTTTTAAGATTGTTAAATTTGGATTTAAATTTTAAATTTAAATAAATTTTAATTAAATTTAAATTTTAATTGTTCTCAATTGTTCGCAAAATCTAAAGATAGCAAAGAAATGAAATATTCTTAAATTAATAAAAATTTTGAATAGTATACGATTTAAAAAAAAATGTTTTAAAGATTCAACAAATGTTCCGAATCGTTAAAAAACCTCTCAAATTTTTAAATAACCTGCAAAGCTCTCATAAACTGAAAAACTTTGATAATTCTAAAAACTTCTAAACTAAAACAAATGATAAAAATTTACAAAATTTAGAGATTACATTCCAAAAACCAAATTTTTCAATGTTTGAAATATTTAAAATGTTCCACACAAACTGAAATATTGCAATATTCCAAATTTTTAACTATTTTTAATATTCTAAAGTTTTAGGTTAAACAGATTCCAAAAACTATTATAAAAATTTCTAAAATTTTTAAATATTTTGAAGATACGAAAAAAAATCTAAAAATTCAAAACAATAATAAATAAATCTATAAATTCCAGAGATTTTAAGAAAAAAGTGGTCAAATTTAAGAATTAAGATTTTTTTTAACATTATTATTACAAAGTTTCACAATTTATGAGAATTTTTTTATAATTTTTCTATAAAATCAAGATATTTTAAATGAGTAAAAATTATAAATATTTTGAGCCATTCAAAACATCTATTTTAATTTTTGAAATATTTGAAAGAAACAATAAAACCCTAAAATTTCAAACGATCACAAAATTCTAATAAATCAACAAATTTTAAAGATTTCAAAAAAAGACCTAGAATTCAAAAATTTTTACAAAATTATCATGTTAAAAAATTCCAAGATTCTAAGAAGTTCATTATATCAACAAATTTCAAAATAACCTAAAAACAAAAACCATTAAAATTTTAAAAAGTGAGATGAAAAAATTTTCGGTTTCAAAAAGTACAAAAATTTGTTTTTTACATTATTGCAACATTGCATGGTTTTCGGAGATTCTAAAAACTCTGAGTCATTTAAAAAGTCGAAGAATTCTGAAGGCTACATTTATTCTAAAAATTGCAAAATTTTAAAAACTTTTAAAATTAAAGAAATTACAAGAGTTGCAAATGTGTTAAAAGTTTTCAATATTTTCAAAAATTTTTCATAGATTCTATAGAATGCTATACATTTTTAAAATGCTTAAAACGATTTTTAAAACGCTTGTGTTTTTGAAAGTCAGCTTTTATAAAAGCGTTCATTAAAAGTTTTAGTTAAAAATAAATTTTTAATGAAAGACTCACAAAAATTGAGCTTAGAAACTAAACCTGCATGCACTGCATGGAGACGAACTTAATAGTTTTTAGCTTGATTAAATTTTATGCATGTTGAGTAAAATTATTTCAAATATTAGAAAATTATTTTACTGATAAGTTTTTAAGGCGGAATTGCCATAAAATAGTTCGAACAATTACTCGACGACAATGTGCCATTAAAATGATAAAAACTCGCTCATTACAACAAATGTTTCCAATCTACGAAACCTAACAAAATGAACCGGTGCAAATTCCATCAGAGAAATGAAATTGTTCTGAATGGGATTCCATTTATATTGTCATAAACAGAGTAATAATGGGAATAAATTAAATTTACTCTCGAATGGAGCATTCGATGAAATTAAAATTCGAAATCTGAATATCGCGATTAGAAATATATGAAAAAACACATGATTTGGTGGCGTCCCATGATCGTGCTCAAGTCTTAATTTGTACAAAGCATAATTTATTCCGCAACTTTTAAACTTAATTCACGGAAATTGCCATTGTTGGGAAGTTTGTGTAAAGCTTGATGGGGAGTTTTGGCGATAAGTATTGTCATTATAAAGTTTAAGCAACATCATCATGTATTCAGCATCTAACCTATAATTTCTCCCCCGAAAATCCATCCATCGATCTTTAATTCTTCCAATTATTCAGTTCCTATCTAAAAATAAGTTATTTATGTTAACCGTGAACTTTATCCATTTATGTGGATATAAAAAAATTCACGCAAGACTAAGCACGCACAAATCCGTAATTAGTAGAAAATCTATGTTTTCCCTCGATAAATTTCACATTGGAGGCGGTTTTAATGTCATCCTGCACTGTCTAAGTCCGTGCATTGCATGGTTGCCGAGGCCGAGGTCAGGTCGATTCGGAAACCTTGACTTACAATAGTCGCACCTCTTGCGTCTCGACGCTATTACGTCATAGGTTCAATTCTGTGCGGTTTGCCAGGAAACACCATTCTTTCTAAAACGTGACCTAATTTTTTTTATCTTTTTTTTATGAAGGTTTTTTCGACCGTTATTTACACTGAAACACTTCATTGTGAAAGCTCACAAAACCAAAAGCTTAATTACCTGGAATATTTATATAGATAAACAAACCAATTTGGAGTTGGATTTTATGACTTTGGGTGTATTAAGCTTGTTTGTGAGGCTTCAGACGAGGTTTTTGCTCTTTAAAAACATTTGCTTGATATCTATTGATTTTGACAGACAACTGTACGCTATTTTTATCGTGGTTTCTTTATCCATAATAATCGTATTATTTTTGTCGATAACTGATGCTATTTAAAAAACTGTGAGCTAATTCATGGAAGTGTTTTAACTTAATACTCTTGTTACACACAGAATTTTGCTTCCTCTAAATCTTGAAATCCAATTTCAAATTGATATCGCATATTGCGAATAAAGTAAGCATTTGATGTAACATTTTACCTTTGACTTCTATAAAAGTAGTGTTTACTTTATCGGAAGATTCGAGATATGCTGACTTTCAAATGGCGTCTCTCTCCGTTGACATCTCTTTACTTTATTATGTATTGTCTGTGTAAAAAGCACTTTCTTGGAAGATGAATAGACAAATAACGAAGATATATGCATGTGGTTTTTAAAGCTAATCAAGATGAGAAATTCTTGAGATGTTTATTACTAAAGTTGGCAAAAAAAGTTAATGGAATATAGTGTGATTCAAGCAAAAATAACCTGGGACGCACTGATTTAAGACAATTTTAAACTAAATCAAAATACTCTTTTGGACTAGTTAGCTCTTATGGCTAACTTTTGACTCTCAAAGTCAAACTAACCAACCACTTTATCTCTCATTTTTTTTCTTTAGACTTTTGTGAGTGGAGCAAACTAATTTCTTTAACTTTAGCTTTCAAGATTTAAAAAAATTATAAGCGAAACAACGCAAATTTTCCAAAATTCTTCTACTGTCTTTTGTGAACAAAGCGAGCTAAGTTCTCTAAAGTCTTTGACTGTCAATGTTGAAATTTAACTCTGAATTTTTTAAAAACTTGTTTGTTGTCTTTTGCGAGTGAAGCGATTTTTTTTATTTACGCCTCAACAAGAATTCCTGCACTTTTTAAATTGTAAAGTTTAACTTTCATTCCCCCACTGTCCTTGAAAACGAAGTAAGGTTAATACTTTAATTCTAACTCTCAAGTTTCCAAAAACTCTCTGATTTTCTATTTGGATCGGAACAGGTTAATTTCTACTAAGTTTTACTACTAAGTTCTTTTGTAAGAGATGCAAGGTAATTTTTAATTTATAAATTCTAATTTCACACAAAATTTTTATTTTTTTTGTGAGAGAAATTGCTTCAAATTTGGTCAAAGGATTTTATGAGCAGAGAGAGCTAATTCTTTTAGGTGTAACTCTCAAATTGTCTCTTTAAACAATGTGAGGTTTTTCATTCAACATTAAATTTCAAGTTTTCAAAATTTTCTGACTGTTTCTAGTTGGCTTACATTTTTTGTAAGAGCAACCTAATTTCGCAATTTTTTTCTAAGATTGAGAATAAAATGTCTGATTGTTTTTCATAAGTAAAGCAACCTGATTTTTGCAAAAGAAAATAACACAATTTTGAAAATTTGAACCCTTAAATTAAAAAAAAAAGTTATATTGAGTGCTGGAGGTGAGGTAGTTTCTATAATTTTAACTGTTCATTTTTTTTGAACAAAATGAATCAGTTTTATTAAGTTTAACTAAGGAATTTAATTATTTGAAGACTTTCAATTTTTTGCAAGCAGAAAGAATTTTTTTCCGACTTTTTGCAAATAGAGCAAAGCAAATTTTCAATTTAATTTTCTTGTTTTTTTAATTCTTCTTTGACCATTTTCTACAAGTGAAGAATAGCAATTTCTTTAATTTTCACTCTTTTAAACAGAACGAGTTCATTCCTTCAATTTTAACTCCCAAAATATTTTTGTGTGGGAGAGGCAAACTTATTGTTTCAGTTTTAACTCTCAAATTTTAAGAATTAAAATTAAAATTAAAAGCTTTTCTGGTTTTACCTTATGAATAGAGCAAACTGACATATTTAAGATCAACTCGCAAGTTTTTAAAAATCATGAATAAAATGTATGAATTCAGAAATTTTTCTACTACTTTTTGTCAAAAGAGCGAGGTAATTTTTTCAATTCTTACTCTTAAGTTTAATTTTTTTAACTGTTATAAAGTAAATTTTTATAAAAATTTTAGAAGTCTGGGCTCTAAAAATTAAAATGTATAATTTAATCTAATGGCTAGTTTATATCGATATCAAATTTTGGGTTGGCGCATCCACCATTTTTGCAAAACTGCCATACAGCATCCAGGCATACGCATCCACAACAATAAAAAAAAACAAATTTTTGCAAAACTGTCACTATCATTTAAGTAAAAAAGTTGTGCTTTTTTTAAAAAAAAAACAAGATTTAAATTTGTTTTTTCTAAATTATAATAATAACACTGAAAAAAAAATGACGTATTTATGTCATAAAATAAGTATTTTTTGAGCTCTTACAATTTCTAGACAGTTAACAGTTTTAAAAATAAGCTCAGCTAAAAATTATTATTTCTAATTTTAACTCTTGAAACGGAATAAGGTTAACTCTCAATTTTCCAAGAACTTGAACTAGGAACGAAGCAGGGTTAGATTTTTTTAATTTTACTACCAAGTGTTAAAAAATTTTTCGACTGTCTTTTGTAAGGAGAAAGAGTAAATTTTAAAATTTTAACTCATAATTACACACAAATTTCCAATTGTTTTTGTGAAAGAAACAAGGTAGTTGATTTAATTTTTCAAATCTTAGTTTTTGAACAGGTTTTCAACTGTAAAATTCTAAAAATGTTGTAAAAGGTTTTTCATAAGCACAGAGTGCTAATTTATTTTACAGTATTTTACGATCCATTTAAAAAAAAAAATAGAAGAAGAGAAGTATTTTTTTTATTTTTTTTTCGACGTTTGTGAAAAAAATATCTGATTTGATTCTTGTGAAATAAATAACTTTTAAAAGTGTGAACTTTTAAATTTAAAGAAATTCTCGTCATATCTGTGATAGAAGTGAGGTAGTTTCTATGTGTTTTTTTTTGAGCAAAATGAGTTAGTTTTATTTAGTTTAAGTAGGAAATATTATTATTTGAACACTGTCAATTTTTTACAAGTAGAAAGAACTTATTTTCTTAGTTTTTCAACTTTATACAAACAGAGCAAAGCAATTTTTTAATTTATATATTTTTTTATTTTACATTTGTTTATTATCAAGGCACCGAGCTAATTCTTAACACTTTACTCTGAATGTTAACAAAAAATTTGACTGTTTTTTCCAAGCAAAGAACAGGAATTTCGTCAATTTTCTCTTTTTTAAACGAAGCGAATTAATTCCTTTAGTTTTACTATTAATTTCATTTTTTGTGTGAAAAAGGCAAGTTTATTGTATAAATGTTTACTGTCAAGTATTTAAAAAATTCCGATTTTTTAATAAGGGAAGCGAGCTAATTTTTTCAGTTTTCTCAGCTTTTTAGAAGCTTTTCTAGTTTACATTATAAATAGTCTATATTTAAAATCAACCCGCAAGCTTTTAAAATTCATAAAAATGTATAAATTTAAAAATTTCCTTGTACTTTTTGTCGATAGGTAATAGGTAATTTTTTCAAATCTAACTCTTAAGTTTAAATTTAAGTTAGTTTTTTTTAACTGTTACAAACAAGGCAAAATTTTACACAAAGTTTGAAAAGTTTGGGCTCTAAAATTAATAATAATAATTTTCAATGGTTAATTTAATTTTGACCCGGCGCATCCACCATTTCCATTTTTTAAAAGGCTAAATAAAAATATGTGCTTTTAACAAAATTTTAAGAAATTTTAACATATTAATACTACAAAATAAGTATTTTTTGAGCTTTTCTATTTCTAGACAGTTAACAGTTCTATAAAAATAAGCTCAACTGACAAACATTACTTCTAATTATAAAGTTCAAATAGCGAACACGGATGTTCGATTATAAACACTGTATTTTTTTTAAATGCGTTGGAAATAGCACCTAGATAATTGGTAATTTGACCCGACGAACCTGAACAAAAGTTCTCTCAAATATCACTGCATTTCATTTAATCAGTTGGAAAAAATATTGATTACAAAATTTTTCGTTGCCTTAAATTTTCCTAGAAGCAAAAGCATAGTGCATGTGAATATACGTAATAATAAATAACTAATACAATACAACACGGTAGCTGCATTATTAGCCAGCCATTTCGTGTGCAACAGAAAATGTCATCTTACACTTAGTTCCTGCCGTGTCATACAAGCAGTATATACTACTAAAAACATTACTTATGTATAACCACGTCTCATATTTTATTTATTTCTTAGGTTTAGAGCGTACCAACATTGCATCAAATCCAGAAAACAATTTATTAAACGCTTAAACCAAAATTTATGGTTGAAGAAATAATTTATATCTCGTGTGGAGATTAATTCCGATGACTTAACATTTTTTGATTTGTTGTGTTTCAATTCTGTGAGTTGCCTTTTTGAATAAACATCGCAACGGCATTAGCAGTAAAACTAGAACTAAAGTAAGCACAGAAAAATTGAGCATAACGCACGAGTTTTATTTATTTGAAACCGCAATGCAGTTGTAGTTTTGAATTTCGATAAATATAATTCTCCGCCATGTTCGAATAAATTCAGTTCCTTTAAACGCCCGGCTCTGACAAAATGTTAAATCGAGTCCATAGATTGTATATTAGACATTTTCAGACTGGAACTAAATTAGACACTGACATTAAACATTTCGTTATTTAGAGCTTTAGACAAAAGCTCAGAACAAAAGGTAACTTGGTATTAAACGACAATTAAATCCAGTCAAGGATAGATGTCCTAAATAATCCAACAAGCTGAAGTCGTCTGTTATTTATTTAATTTAAGCCTATATCCTCGCATGTCAAAGTGATAAAACACATTACATAGTGTTAAAGGATTAGTCTGCTTCGTGACAGAAAACCAGATTTATTCTGCTTTGCTTTCCCTCGTTCTGATACTATTTAAATTCAACTATTCCATCGGACATGGTTGTCGTTTCGACAATTGCAATTTATTTAAGGGGTTTTCTAAGGTTCAATGTTCCTCGCGGGAAGGATTATTGTCTTTTCCGTTTTGTTTTCGGAAAAGTGTAATGGAATACATATGATTGGAATTTGAAGTAATGGAGCGAAAAATTTAATTGATGTATGTATTCATTCTCATTAGCTCATTTGCTTAATTGTTTGGGAAAGCATCATTAATTTAATACACGAGCCTGAAAATTAGGGTAATGGCTTTTATCTTCTTTTTTTTCAACAGGTTAATGAAATATGTAACAATATGTTGACTTTATTTACATATGAATGAAGCGCAAAGCGAATAATTTCAGATCAAATGATTTTTTTAACACGGTACTAATTACAGCGTTTTGGGAAAATAAGTCAAATTACACAACGATTTCATGACGTGCTTTACTTACAAAAAACGCAAAGATCTATATTTTATATATAATAAATTTTTAGTTAGAAAATCGATAAGCACGTTAAGTATCAGGACAAACTAGGGCGCCAATCAAACCAACAATTATCTGTCCAAGGCTCTCGTTTATGTATTTTTGGAACAGTGAAACTAGATAACATAATATAAATAATGTGTTGTAATTTTAAATGCGCAGTAGTTTTTCTGGATTTATAAATCTCTGGTGCTATGTCTAACAAAGATTGCGATGAGCTTTTCGTTTTGTTATCTGGAAAATGTCAGACATCTCTGGAAAACAAGAGAGTTTTCTCGAATTTTACGAAGCCGACAAACTACGTTTATTTAGCTGGGACGTTTAAAAGCTGATTTAAATTTCCACAGTAATACTGTACTTAGAAATTTACAATTTTTTGCAGTATTTGTGTATGCTTAACATAAAACTGACTCTCGGCAAAATATACAAGCAGCCAATTTTAATGGTTTACATTTTGGGTTTTTTATGTCTTTGTATCTATTGTATAATTTTGATGTTTGAATAAATTTTGAGTTGTTTAATTTTTTGGGTTTTTAATATTCTTGAGATTATTCAGATATATATTTTTTTTTTACTTTGAGTTTCTTTAAATTTTACATAATAGGTTTTATGAATTGTATAGATCTTCTTTTCTTTGTAGATTTTCTACATTATTAATGCATTTTAAATAACCGGTTTTTTTTTCCAATTTTAAATTTTTTTGAATTTCCTTTACCGCTTTAAACTTTTTAATTTCAAGTTTATTTGAATAATTTAATTTTTTATGCTTTCTATATTACTTAGGATTCATAGTTTCTCTATAATTTTAAGATTCAAAAAATGTTTGTGGTTTTTTGTTAAATCCCTTATTTATTTTTATTTTAACGTTACTTCTTTCACATTTTCTGTTTAAAGAGTATGAGAAAAATTTCAGCAGAAAGATTAATTCTTATAATTTAAATTTTTAACGTTCTGTTAGTTTCTTGAAGTTTCCATCTTTCAAAAAATAACTAGACTTTTTTTAAGTTGTGAGCTCTTGGTTAAATTATAACAATTTTGAAATTTTGACACACTTAAGGGTGCGATCCTGGACTAAAAGAGGCGGGAAAAAGTCCATGTAAACGGGGAGTGGCATCACGATTTTGCAAGACTATTTTTCAGAGCCAAACATGGGCAAGATATTTGATAAAATGACAAAAGTTGGGTACTGTTGGAAAGCTAAATAATGTGTGCAGGGCGTCTGCTATTTTTTATTGCAAAATAATGAGTCTAATAGTAAAAAAAACATTGTTACATTTTGGTTAGTCTAGAGGTTTAAATTGTGTACATTTCAATGTTTTTTTAACGCATAAAATAGAAGTAAATCAAAAAACTGAGATATACAAGCCCTTTTCCCAAGTTTCTGCAACATTTTGCTGTAACGTTTTAAGTGATTAATCTAAAGGTTTTGCCATGTTTGGCTCTGAAAAATTCTCTAACATTTTTTTCGCATAGAATTGCGTGGAGTGGCGTCCGTGGTCGAAATGGTACTAATATTGTTCAGCTACCGTCTAAAAGAGGGCGCGCAAGCATGGGGTGCCAAATTTTGAATTTACGCTTTAACTGACTGAATTTAGTTCAAATAGATACATATTATATTAGCCAAATAATATTTGGTACGAAAACCTTACCTGGCTTTTTGAGACTTTTCAGAAGATTAATGTGGTACTTGAAGCGATTCAAACGATGCTTCCGATGTGTCCGCGTTTTGCTCAAACCGTAGAGTACGTTCGATCGGTTTGATATCACAAAATTATCAATTTGAGACAAGGGTTTGTGTGTACGTAACAAAATGCGAGTTTTCTAAGAAATCTGACCTTGCCAAAACTCTGGAATTTGACCATTATCGGAGGGACGACATCTGGAAGCAATTCGCCTTGCAGTACCCGCTGGGAAAAATCTATCGGACGTTTCTCCGATGTAAAAAAATAAAATTCAAATATTTCGGACTGACCGTAAAATTGGGGCCTGGGTTTTATTTTATCATCAAAGAATATTTCTAAAACATTTATTTATTACTGTTAGTATTTATGGACCCAAATGGATTATTTTATTTTTTTATTTATTTATTTTATAAAGGAGCTTTTGTTTGCAGTAGTTTTTTTAGAACATGTATACAGGTTGTTATAGAAATATATGTAGAACTCTGGCTGCTAAGAGAACTTGTCAAAAGAATAATCACTTTTTTTACGATAATGTGTCATTTTAGAGTTAATATTAAAAATGGATAGTACCCTAAATATTTTACACGCGTATGGTTGCGGTTTGCACGTTTTTCCAAGGTAAAGAACAAAAAAGGTCACACAAATAAACATAAAATAGGTTCGATCAAAATTAACCAGTAGAGTAGTCTATGTAAGTAACTAATTACTAGGCGATAGGTGATGAAAAAATAATAATTTGTTTGATTCAGTTAAATAAAAACAATTTAAGAATTTTCAAAAACTCCCAAACCGACATCAAAATAAGGTTTGCTCAAGTTTCATTATGGTAATAAATGCCTAACCAATGTGCAACTCAAAAGTCCACTCAGATTTTGACTAAGAATTCACCAATAAAATTTAGTGCGATCCTTTGGGACACCATGTATAAACTTTTAGATTATTACTTTCTTTTGTGCGAGGAATAGTGTTTGTACCTAGTAATTTTTGTATCAAAATGTTAAAAAAAGGGTTGACCAATGCTACATTTTCTCTCATAAAAAATTGCTTAAAAAAATACCACTGCTAGAAACATTAAAACAAAAAATAATTTTTTTTTCAATCATTTATAAATTTGGATTTAATAGATTCATAATATCTGTAAAATGCAAAAATTAAAGAATTACATTTTAAAGCAAATAGTGTCCGAGACCTCTAAAGGTTTATGGCTTTATTTATGGGTGCAGCTGGGGTATTTCTCACTTGGAGGGTTAAAATTTGTGTTAAAAAAGAAAACTATTGGCATAGGCAGGTACATAAAAGCGTCCTCTGTTACAAAATAGCAAAAAAACTATTTAATTTATTTTAGGGACGACAGTGGGCAGCACTTCCCAAAGGCATATTCAGTGAGTCGAAATTTATCTCGGGATCGCAGCCTTAATTAACTCAAAAAATTCAAAAATTCCAGAAACACTGAAGAATTTAGTAGTATAATAAAACACTAGTTTTTTTTAAAGATTTATTGAGACACGAGTTCAAGTTTGTACCACAACTGCCGTAAAAATGAGTTTTTTATAAAAAAAATTTCTAATTTGCATATTAAATACTTTTTTTTTACAAAAAAATATTTTGATAATTTATGGAATTTTGTGACAGTTGGATACCTTTGTTTTAAAATCGACTTTGTAACTTTGAATCAAGTAGATTAAAATTAATTTTAATTTTTTTCGACTGAAATTGAACAATTAGCGTTTCAAGATAAATTCAGAAATTGCCTGCACTTCGAATTGCAGAAAATGCTACGTCTAAAATACTACGTCTAAATTCAACGTCTACCAAAATTTTCTATATTTAGCCTAAACCTTAGCCTCTAACCTTAAACTCACACTGACATTTGTAGTTGTAGAAATCTATAGAATGAAATTTAAAGATTAAACAATAAATGAGAAATATAATTAAGAACTATCTAACAAAAAACTTAAAATTTGAAGAATATAGAAAATAGAAAAGATTTTAAAAATCAAGTATATCTTAAAAGTAAAAAAAAAACAACAAAATTTAAAATCTAAATAATTTCAAAAATATTGAAAATTTAATAATCAGAAACTCTTGCAAAGAAATAATAGGAAAACTACAACGGATTCAGAGTTGTTAGAAAAAACTTGAAAAATCTAAAAAGTACAGAGACTGGCTAAAAAATTGAAGATCTATAAAATCTAAGAAATTGGAAACATATATGCAACAAAAATATCAAGAACAGAAAAAAAAATTAAAAAATTTTCTAGTTTTACAAAAAATATTATTACGGTTTAAATTTGTTTATAGATTTCAAATTATTTAAGTTTATTACTTATTTTTTTGAATTAATTGTTTTTCCGAATTTTTAAAACGTACTTTCTCTAAAATATCTAAATCTACCAAGCTCTTTAAATTTCTTGTATTTTGTATATTTTTTTATCTTAAAATGATACACAATTCTGAGAAACTTAATTTTTTATTGTTCTTGTTCTTTTTGACACTCTTTTTTATTATATGCATTATAACAGACGTTAAAAAATAAAGTCAAAATTTACAATGATAAATTATACAAAAACGAATGAATCTTGGTCCTTTAAATTCTAAATGTCGGCTTTCGTTTTTGCAATTTTTAAACAATAACATAAAAAGGACGCAAAATTAGAATAAAATTTTCACACTAAGAAAAGCATTTACGAGACTTAGTGAATTTAATTACAAAAAAATACTAATTTAATTGCGTCTACTAAAGTTTCGTACGATAGAAAAAGCAGAAGATTTACGCATTAAGAATTGATTGTACGAAGATTGCAAAAGGAATAGAATGTGATTTTCGAGATGAAATCTTAGTTTTCAAGGCACAAGTTAAAACCTTTCAGTGTAGAACTTTTCAGCAAACAATTACCGAGGGAGCATCTTTGACAAAAAAAAGACGCGTCGTGTTGAAATATTTATTAACTCTTTTCTCATTATTATGTGACCTTTGATAAAATCGGGCAATATTCATTTATTGCCAAGCGGTAATACGGCGTAATAATTTTAATAACAACTTCATCACCAGACAATTTAATTATAGAAGTAAAGCCAATTAAATTACGGCGTCGAGACGCGCTCTTACCGAAACTAATCTTTTTACAATTCTAATTTCTCATGAATTTTTTTCTATGCTCCACGAAGTCAAGGTTAATTTCGGCATTTCTATTAAAATTTAATTTATTCGAGTCGTTTACAGAGAAAATACGTCACGTACAGAATGCTATTTCAATTTCACAAATGAAATTTAAATAATATTAATATTCTCTTTACTGCTTCGGGTTTTATGGCCGTATTTTAAAAGCACCTAAGTTTTATGCTGCAGAAATTCAATATTGTGATTGAGATCTTGTGGGCTGTAAAAACTCATCTTTTCCACAAATATTTTTTTACGGTGGAAGATAAGTAAATATTCTCATTTATAAAATATTGTCGCCACAAATGCAGCCAAATGGATGCGTTAATGAAGATTAACGAGATCAAGCTCGATGGGTTAATAAAATGGTGTTATGGATTCTAAAAGCGTTGTTTATTGTGTCTTAAAAGAAACAGGAAAACTTAATCAAATAAAATCTACAAGAACCTATTTGTTATGGTTTCCGCTCTGGAATTCAGGATGGTAAAAAATTCCACCGTTGCTTCCGTTCCTAGTAAGAGCGGAAAAAATCCTTAAACTGGTTCTTAATTCAGCAGCAAACAAGTGAAATATTGCCGACCTTGATAAGGACCCCCATTCAACGTGCTCATGAAATTACCGAAAAAATTTATGCGTCGGTGCGAGCTGACGTAATCTCTAATATTAATGCAAATTTTGACAGGAACGCGGAAACACGTGAACTCCGAGAGTCGAATTTATATTTAATTTTCTGGGAATTGTTTCGCGTGATTAGGAAAGACCCTATCGGTAACATCAGGTAAACTAACTCCAGTTTACATAACCCGGTGGAAGTCATGCAGTGAGATTATCATTTCAGACCGGGTCGATAAAGTAGAGTACTACAGACGCCGACTGTGACCCTGAAAATGACGTCATTCCACGACGATAAATTTCGATCGTCCGACGAACCGGAAAGTACGCGAAAAGCGCAACTTTTTCAGGAAATTTTCAGGGCTGCACTCCATCTGTTTCCCGTAATAACTGTCTTTTTTGACGTTTGTTTATTACGACGCTTGCGGCAACTCGAGTTGAACCGAGACGTGACTTCAAAGTGTGATGGCTTATAAAAGTCCGAACGTTGTTTTGTCCTTTAAAAAAAACTTTTAATTTGTTTCTTTGTTGTGATGTGTGTTGATTTCGCACGGATAAAACTCCTTAGTATGTTGATTGGTCGTTGGTTCGTTCGCAACGTGTGTCCATCGATTTAAAAGAGAATGGATGAAGCAATTTTCACAAAACGTGACACGTGTTTCCATACATTATTGTTGCCACTCAAAAGGGCGCGAAAGCATATCAGGAGGATACAGCTTCTCGTTAATTTATAATACAAAACTGCTCCTGAACTCTGCATTTTATAAACAGGAAATTATTCGTGGTTAGTTTCGATAACATCGCTAGGGAAGTTATTAAATGCAAGATAAAATTGCGCTTTAATTAGTAAAGAGCGGAAACTATTCTACAAGGTTTACGAAAATTTGTTCATACAAATGCAGTAATAAGTTTAAATATTTATAAGATTTTCAGGTTTCTAAACGACTTTAAATATTTTAAAAAATTTAAAAATTTCAAGTTTGAGATGTTTTAAATATCCCATAACCTCTCAATTTTTAGTTCCACTAAAAATGTCACAGAAATAAATATACAGTTTTCAGATTTTTTTTAATATTTCAAGCTAAATTTACCATCTACAATTATACAAAAAATTCTAAAATTACAAATATTTTCAAAAAAATTACATATAATTTGCTAAATCTGCCAAAATTTATAAAATAGACAAATTTTCAGGATTCTACAAATGGCAGGTTTATTTTTTTTATTTCGAATATTTCAAAGCTTTAAAAAGTTTTTCAAGAATTCCGAATACATATTTCAAAATTAAATTCATAAATTCTAAAAATTTCAAACAATCTAAAAAATTTAAAAAAATTAAAGAATTTAAACATTCTACAAAACTTTAAACTTGGAAAAATTATAAAAATTGTACAACGTTTAGAATAATTTCAAGAATTTTTTAAATATCACAAAAAATTAAAAAATTTAATTATCGTAAACATTTTAAAGATCTTAAATCATGTAATTGTTATGAATTTAATTTTATTTAAAATTATAAAAATTTTAAAGACTCGTGATGTTACCAAAATTTTATAGAATTCAAGTTTTTTAAAAGCTGCCACAGAAATTGAATTTTAGAATATAAAGCAATTCAAAAAATTCCACGATTCCTAAAATTTTAAAAAATCTAAAAAAAATAAAATTTTTACAAAGCTGTAGAACAATTTCAAGAATTCAACAATTCTAAAAATGTTATAAAATCAGAAATTTTAAAAAAATCTATACATCTATAATATCTTAAAGATCTCAAATAATAGATTCAATTTTATTCACTAAGTGTATAAATTTTAAAGATTCGTGATGTTTCCAAAATTTGACAGAATTCCAATTTTTCAAAAGCTGTCAGAAATCAAAAATTTCATAATAAAAAAAAATTAAACAATTTGAAATTTTGGATCTGAAATAAATCAAAAGCTTCCAAGCTTCCTAAAATTTTCAAAAAATCCAAAAATGAACCAAATTTTTGAAATCTTTTAAAAATTACAAAGATAAAAGTTCAAACAAAATTTATGTATTCTCAAGATTATAAACAGTCTAAAAGACTTGGAATAACGGAAGATTTTGAAATTTCTATAAATTTCAAAACTTTTAGAAATATTTCAAGAAATCAATAAATTTAAAAAATCTTAAAAACGTCACAATATTTTAAAGAACTCAAGTCATATAATTTTTGATGATTCATCAAACTTTAACAAAAACTTAACTTTAAAGTTTAAAAAGTGTATAAATATTAGATTCGTTATGTTTCCAAAATTTCACAAAATTCAAATTTTTCAAAAGATGTCATAAAAATGTAAAAAATTTAAATTTTTAAAAACCTAAACGAATTAAAATTTAGAACTTAAAATAATTAAAAAAAGTTCCAAGATTTCTAAGTCTACAAAAAAAAACAAATTTTCGAAATTTTCTAAAAATTACAAAGAACAGAGATAAATGTTAAAATTCATAAAAATTGGATTTTTTTAAAATCTTGTAGAATCGTAATTTTGAAAATATCAAATACACTTATATAGACTTATAATTATGATTTTAAGAATTCCAATAATTTCACAAAATTAAAAACTGAAAATACTTAGATTGTACAGATTGCAAAACTTGCAACGTTTAGAAGAAGTTCAATGATTCAATAACTCTCAAAGGCACCACGGAATAGGAAAAAAAATCCCAAAGATTGAAGATTTCTAGCCATTAAATTTCTGATACAAATTTTTTAAAAAACTTTAAATTCTAAATTCTCGATGTTTTAAAAACTTCACAAAATCTAAAAAAAATTAAAATTATCAATTTTATAAACTGAAGAATTAAAAGAATCTCACTATTTAAAAAATGTAAAAAAATCTAAAAATTGTAATAGTTTGAAAGAAACTAAAAATGTCAAGTTTTCTTTCAAAAATTCTTATATTTTAAACATTTCTAAAATTCAAACGAAACAAGAATCTAAAGATTTCGCAGAATTGTCAGATTGCAAACATTGCAAACATACAAAATTGTAAGTTATTCAAATATTGCATTTATTTTAAAAATTACAAAATATGGTAAAAAATCCTAAAGAATGTGCAAAATTAATACGAAAATTTTGAAGACTTTAATATTTTTTACCATTATAGAAATTTCAAAAATATTTCATAAACACCAAAAATCACAAATTTTAAAAGCATAAATTTTGCATGCATATCATTGTATAAATAGCAATAGTATTTCAATACAGTCTAGATATTTAAAAATTCTTTACCCACTTTTAAAATATAAACCTAAAAAATTTTGAATGACCAGAAAATGTATCGCGGATAAATAAATCTTTACCATTTCGAACTGTCTTATTACCCAACTATCTCGAATTCCGCAAGACTTTCGTATTGTTAAAGATAAACTTCTCTCATCCGTGGGGAAACTCACCATCGAGCCACGATGTAATTCCGAGAGAAGAGGCCACTAATATTCTGCATTCTAAGTTAGTTTAAATGTCACTCGGGACACAAGTTCTTGTATTGCATTGTTGGTCTAGTTTGAACATAGTACAAACTTTAGGTAGAATTAACTACATTCAATTAATACCAGCAATTGCAATTACGAGATCTCAAAATGTCATCATTGTGTGCTTGTATGAAGAATCACTTCGATATAGAATGAAAACTCTCAGTAAATTGATGGGTCATTTGAATATCAGCAGCATTTGAACTGAATGCAAACAAAAGCTTAATATCGCAATATCCACTCTCAAAAGATGCATTTGCAAAGAAATATTAATACAGAAGCCGTAAAAGTTTGTGGTTTTTGAATTAGAGAGATAAAGCTGGGAGAGGTCATTTCTTTGATAAATTAAATTCTAGTTTTCAAATTTATTTTAATGTTTATGACAAATTTTCAGGAGGGGTGTGAGGCGAAAACGCAAAGTTGACATTTGGTAAAAATCTCTTAGATTTTTTTTCCAGAATTTAAGCGTGTGGGGAAATTTTTTAGAAATCAGAAAACTAAGTACCTTTTACTTTAATAATTAATTTTTGTGCCAGACATTTTAATTTTACCTATTTAAGGGGGGAATTTTATGAAAAATGTGCACACATCTTCCTTACTTTGCGGCTCATATTTTGCATATTTAATAAAATTTTCAAAACATTTTTAACAATTTGAATACAAATAAAAAATCTAAAAAACTAATTATTTAGTTTAGGATTTAATGAGTAGAATTTTTAAAGGATTTAATGAGTAGAAAAAATCGAAAAGGAGATTTTTGATTTTTAGTATTTGAAATTCAAAGATTTTGTTTTAAAATCTCAGCATTGTAGGATTTTTTAGCCTGTCAAAGTTCTCAAAAAAGTTAGTTTCTGAAAATTCTTACGATTTATATTTCTTCTGTAATTTTAAAATTTTCAGACAAACTACTACTACCACTACTACTGGCAAATTCAGAAAATACCGAAAAATCTTTGATAATTTTGAATTTTTTAAGTTTTTGTGAATTTTTAAAACATCTGGAATTTGAAATTTTAAGTTTTTTGAAAAACTTTAATCTTTAGAAATTTAATGACGAATCTTCAGTCTTTAGGATATTTAAATCTTTTTTTGGTTTTCTCTAAAATCTTTGCAATATTTAAATTTTTGTGTATATTTTGTAAAATTTGTAATTTTTTATCATACTTTGCATTTTTATAAATAAATGCAATATTTGAATAATTTACAATCTTGTATGACTCCAAAATGCTTTCAATCTAACAATTCTGTGAAATCTTTAGATTTTTTCGAATATCTGGTTTTGTTTTAATTTTGAAAATATTTAAAATTAAGAATTTTGTGAGATTTTTAAAATTTTAGACACCTGATATTTTTGGATTCTTTCAAACTTTT
The DNA here is from genome assembly GCA_030157275.1 of Cynaeus angustus. NCBI lineage: Eukaryota > Metazoa > Arthropoda > Insecta > Coleoptera > Tenebrionidae > Cynaeus > Cynaeus angustus. Next base: position 18,879,274 of record CM058062.1, read on the forward strand.
GCAATTTTTAGATTTTCTTACATTTTTTGAACAGTTGGATTCTTTCAAATCTTCAGTTTATAAAATCTGTAAAATCTTTGATAATTTTGACTTTTTAGATTTTGTTTAGTTTTTAATTGGAATTTAAAGATTTAAAAAAAAAATAGATATTAAATGTTCAATAGATATTAAATTTTTATTTTGATTCTGTGGCGTCTTTGAGGTTTTTGAAATTTGTTGAATCTTTGAAATCCTTCTCAAGTTTTAAAATCTGTAGTATTGAAAATTTTTCCAGGTTTAAAGTTTTGTGAAATTTTTGAATAGTTTTAAATCTTTAGACTTTTTAGATTATTTAAAATCATTATAAAATATTTGGAATCTTTTAAATTTCTGGAATTATTAGAATTCTTAACATCATAACTAGATTTATAAATTATAAAATTTTGAGTTTTTGATGTACTTATTTGATATATTTGATATACTTATTTATCTTCAAAACTTCGATTCTGAGATTTTAAAAATTTCTAGATTTTGTGATTTTTTTAAAATCTCTGTACTTTACAATTTTTCGAACATTTAGAAAATTTAAATTATTAGTGGAATTTTTCAAAATTAAAAATTTTGATACTCCTGGAATACTTAGAAATTATTTAAGAACCCAAAATTTAAATTTGCCTGAAATTAGAAATTAGATTTTTGAAATTTGTACAAATGTTGAAACATTTAGTAATTTAAAGTTTTATGGAATCTTCAAATTCTTTTAAATCTTTGTAATTTTTTGAAGATTTCAAAAATTTGATTCTTTTGTAGTTTTTTTGAAATTTCAGGAATATTGGAACTCTTTAGATCCTAAATTTTAAATTGTTAAAATTTTTAAATTTTCAATTTCTGTGGTATCTTTTGAAAATTTGAATTCTGAAAAATTTTGGAAACATCACGGCTCTTTAAAATTTATACAATTTTAAATAAAATTAAATTATTCACGATAATTAATTTTTCGAAAAAAATAGAAAAAAATTCTTACGACTTATATTTCTTATTATTAACTTATTATTTCTGGAATTCTAAAATTTACAGACAAGATTTTTCAGTTTCTACAATTTCGAACTTCTAGAAATTTTGGTGTTTTCTTAATTTGCCAGTCGTTTCAATTTAATTAATGAATTAATAAATCTAAGAGAAATAAAAAAATAAAGCTTAAATTAATTTTTTAATTTGTTGGATTGTTATGTTTGTTACTGTTTAGCTAAATTTTGTAATTAATAAAGAATATATAAAATAGAAAAAAATTATAATCTTAAAAAATTGTAATGCACATAAGAATATAAATTCACTTTCAAAAAAATCTACATAATCCAGTTTTTTAAATCTTTAGTGTTTTCAAAAATTCTAATCTGTTTCAAAATCCTTCACTTTATTATATTCTGAAATTTTTAGTCTTTTAATCTCATTGTTTTGGATTTTAAAATCTAAGTAAACTTTTACATTAATTCTTGTAAAAAAATTTAGATTATTTTATTTTTAGTTTTATAAAAAAAACTGTTTCTGAAGCATCTTTTTAAAATTTTCTGGGTTTCTCAATATTTTAAACTTTTAAGTACCCCGTTTTATTATTAGATGTTAGCTTCTCTGATCTATAATTGTTTTGTTTATTCAACTTCTCAATTTTTTAACATTTCAAATATTTATTTCCCCTTACCAGTTCCCAGTTTTCTAAATTTTGAACATTTTTTTTAAACAGGTTCATAAATGATTTGACACTTTTAGAAATTTATAATTATTATCAGATTCTAAATTTCGAATTGAATTGATTGACGTTTAAACTTGACAAGCTCAAAATATCTAAAAATTTAAAGGAAAAATTCGAAATAATTCTTTTTCTAAAGAATTTAGTAAATTTTATTTCATATTCATATTTGTGTAATTGTTGTTGCATATATTCCGCTCAATATTTAATTGCGAATATAAATTAAATTTTTAATTAATTTAACGAACTTAAATATCCACATCAGCAATTTCACAGCAGGTTATTTTTTCTTCCCCATCTTTTATTCATCTGCAGCCATTAAAGTTGCAACTAAAATGCACAGTTTTTTCACTACAACTTTACCCTTCAACGTCTAACTTTACATTGTAAATACGCAAACTTTAGTCGTATTATTTACGATATAATTTAAAAATTTAACCAGTTCTAAATTAATTAAAGACCACCACCACCAAACTGTTCCCATAAATTTGCCTGCTGCGGTAATTGCATGAAAAAATGAAAAAAGCTCATTTTTGACATAAATAGATAAAAAAAATTGACTTGAATTGATGGTGGTATTTTGACTGGGCCATGTTATGCAAATCAGCAAAACTCAGCTTGTTGTGCATATAAATTGGTTTTGTGGCGTAATTAGATTGTGTTTTTATTTTCATCTCGACGTGGAAATCTATTGCTAGATATCATAGAAACGCGGTGACGGCGATTTTTTATTGATCACTTAAAACCTCGCATTTTTCAAATCCCCGTTTCTTGAAGATGCTAAATGCTTTTATAATCCGTACGTTTCCAGGCGCCTTCTTATTTTAATGTCGGATTCAGTTATCGTCAGAATACTGTCAATCAAATCTCCGAAGATTGCTTTCCGAAAAAAATCGAGACGACATTTGAATTTCTCGCATGGTCTTAAAGTTTTGAATTATTCATTGTAGTCCAAAAAGGCTATTTAAAGGTACATTAATTAATTAAAATTAATTCGTTCTAATGAAAGGTAAAAGTGGCAAACCAGAAACAGTTTTCGTTTTATTCAATTACTTGTTTGTATAGCAAACTAGTTGTTGCCAAAGTACAACGAAAAAAAGTCTGGGAGGTCAACACGCAACGCTGTAATTTTTTCTTGTCTTCATTTATTCAATTGGAAAACACTTATCGCGGTGGAATAAATACAAGCGAAAAGTGGAAAATTATTCATAGCTAATGTTATTTTTGCAGATATCGTTATCAATAATGTTCAATGCAAAAATTTCATTTTCCTGATCATATATGGTAATCAAGAAGTTTGTATAAATTAATAAACATTATTCGAGGTTAATCGTGACTTTAATATAAAATTAATATGCGCAGTAGTTTTATACTTTTTTTATGGCATAATTTACAGTAATGTTTGTTCGAGCAGCTAAACTTTAGATTATGCTAGATTGTTAGATTGCTCCGTTGAACTGCAAACTAAAATCACAAACGAGAAATTCTAAACAATCTAAGAAGGCTTCTAAAGATCTAAAAAAATTCTAAAATTGTAAAAAATGATGTAAAAAAAACATGTAAAAAATGAAAAATATATACTAACAGCTAAATAATGTAAGAATAATATTAAGAAACTGAACAAGAACCGAAAAGTCATTAAAAAAGTGAAACTAATCTAAAGAAATTAAAGAATCTTAAAAACGCAACGAATCTGAAGCGATTAATCAAAAGATTGCTCTAGATCTAGAAATTATAGGAAATTGGAAAAAAAATTAATGCAAAAAAAGCATCTTAAATGATTAAAAAATTTAGAAAAAATTCACAAAATTTAAAGAGAATAAAAAAACAAAGTCTGCAGTGAACATCAAGATTTTTAAAAAATCTTACTTTTTTTTAAATAAAAAATTAAAAGAATTGAGAAACCTTTAAGAATTTAAAGAATACAGATTATAAAAATTTCAAGTATCAAAATGAAAATGAAACCTGAATAAAAATTTAAAGAATAGATTTAGATTTAAAGGAGCAAAAACTCTGAAAAACTAAGAAAACAATGAAAGAATTTAAATTAAATCAGAAAATCAAAAAAAAATAGAGTTTGCAATAAACAAAGTTTTTTATCAAATTAACAACTTTTTAGAAACTGTAACATTTAGACTAGTAAAAATTCCAAAAAAAAAGAAAAGAAAGAAGAAAAGAAAAAATGATTTAAATTTAAATAATTTATAAAATATAGGAAAGGTATATAATTTTAAGCATCGGATAATTTATCTAAGCATCTAGATTTTTTTTATTGTGTAAGTTAAAAATGTAAAATATCTAAAAAAAAACAATTTAAAATTTATATTTAATTTAAAACAGTAAATAAGTCTAAAGTTGAAGAATTTCAAGATTTCAAGAGATATAAACAAATCAAAAAAAAAAACTGCCTACGAATCCACAAAAACTAAGATTAAGAAATCTAAAAAATTCAGTAAATTCAGAAAGAAATTGGATAGTTTGAACAATGTAGACAATATTTTCTTTGATAATATTAAATATCCAAACAAATCAAATTGTTAAATAATAATCCAAAGCATTAGTAGTGCTAAATTTTAAAATTTAAAGATGAAATGAATGAATACAAAGTAGAATACAAAATTTGAAAAATTCAACAAATCTCATTAATTTAACACATGGATGCAATTTGAGAAAATTAAATAACACATATTTTCAGTGCATCCAAAGAAACGAAAAGGATCAAAAAAACAAAAAAAAGTGCTAAATGTGCGTGTAAAAGAATAAATGGACGCAAAAAAAACGGTGAATTCAAAATAAATCTAAAAAGTTTAAAAAAAATTAAACAATCTAGAAATAAGAAAAATTTAAACAATATTCAGCGTCTAAGGTATTCTAAGATTCGACAAATTGTAAAGAATACAGAGGATTAAAAGAAATTAAATATATATTTTTTTAAATTTACACGTTAAGAATCTTCCGAATCTGTGCAATCGGATGATTAGTAAGAATATAGAATACAACGAATCTAAAAACATCAAAAAAAAGAGTAGATAAAAATAAATATTTTTTATTTAAGATTTCAAACAAGAATTTCAAAAATTAAGGTCTAAAGTAAAATAAAAAAGTGAAAACAATTAAATGCAATAAAATTAAACGGATAAAATACTTAATCAATAAAAAAAAATAATATAAAATTTTTGACGATTTGAGCTTTAAAAGAATCTAAAGAGTAACCAAAAATTTATATAATAAAAATGAAATGTTTGTTTGTAAGCGCATTGCTTGAGAACGACTGAACGGATTTGCCTATTTTTTTTTTAACCTTTGTAATAGATTTTGAGGAAGAAAAATTCGAAAAGTTAATCTAAAAATATGAAAATACGTAAAAATGAAAGTGCTTTAGTGAGCTTATCACTTGAGAACCAATTTGGCAAATTTTGTTTCAATGTTCGTAACAGCTCAAGTAAACTTTTTGAAAAAAAAAATTAAAAATGTTGCCCGAAAAATTGGAAAATTCGTGAAAAAACGAAAATGTTTTGGTAATGGCATCACTTGAGAACGGCTGGACCGATTTCGCTATTTCGTGTTCTAGGGAGAAAAAATGGGAAAAGTTGCCCGGAAAATTGGAAAATCCGGTGCTTTTTTCTATGAAATTTTTGAATGAACTCACTATTTGTACAATGGATTTGCATATTTTTTTGTTTTGTTTTTTAGAGTCCTGGAAGTTTTCGAAAAAACGGAATTCAAAAAAATCTAAATAAATTCCAAAAATCATTTAATTTGTATGTATTCTTAATCATAACTGACGATAGAAACGACATATTTGGTTGATTATTTTTTTATTTTGTTCGTGGTGCTCCCGGAATAAAAATCACTCGCTTCAATGTTTTTATTTAAAAAAAAATAATGAACTCTTTTGTGCTGTTTTGCAATCTGTTCAATAAATGTAGTTATTCTATTTCGATTCCAATCAATTTTGCTACGTGCGCAAATGTCGCAAACGTCTGTCGTGTCAGCTAGTATATAATAAATAAATAATCAAAAATTATTGTGTCTTGAGAATATAAAACTGCAAATGTATATCTCCATGACATTTAATTTTTCTGTTTTTAATTGTCAGCGTGGAACGAAACGCCAATTACTTAAAAGCCTAACATTCTTGTCAAGGAAGTTTGAGTTAATTTTAATTTTTAATTGGAGAATTCTCCTTTCATGTTTTCTGTCAGTTTTAAATTTTCTCTCAAAAATCGTATCTATAGCAAACTACAGATCTCTAAAACTCAACTTAAAAAATACGAGCTCCAAGTGACTGTTCCAACAAAAAAAACTCAGTTTCAGGAGCAATTAGGAAGTGGCTGTAGTCGGAATTTCTTTTCATGAGCACTCCACCGTAGAATGCGACCAGTTGTTAGTATTTTCACTCCAATAATTAGTAAAGAGGATACGACTAAAAGAATAAGTGGTGCATTAGGAAATGCTGGAAATATCTACAAAAACGTAGAAAATATTTATCGAGAATTATTAAAAGTAAAGTGATCGCTATGCTTCTCTTAAGCCTTTTTTGCACTTTTAAACTCTAATCATACATTATTGCACGTCCATCTGCTCAAAAGGTTTTTCCACATTTTAAAAATTTATTAGATAAAAAATGGTGTAAGTACGCCAGGGAGCTAGTCACTTGAATAATTCCTTCACTTACGAATCGACATCAAGCCAACCCTTTGAAGTTATCCACTTCAAATCTAGCGGAAATTAGGGGGAAAATGCTTGTAAAATGTATAGGCAAGTCCGTTCATCAAGTCCGTTGTGCATCTCAAAATATCATTTTAAATTTGAAATATATTTTACATGTTTTCAGATTTTCCCGGGGTCATCTTCGTAAAGTTTTAATTAAAACGATGCAGATAAGCCAACATTTATTAACGAAAATTGCCGCAAGAAAAGAACATTAAAATAAGTGCTTTTGCGTATTTGTTTCATGGGATTAGGAGATAACACTTTGATGTAAATATTAATTAAAGTAAAGACACTAATTTTCTTAATTGTTGCAGAAATCTTGGAAAATCAAGAGCAAGATGTTTTCCTTAAAATGAGTCCGTCGAAAACTGATTCCAGAAGAGGATGTGTGCGGCCGCCGCACTTCGATATCCTGTGAGTAATTTTATCGGTTATACATATGAAAAGGTTTGCACGAAAGAGCGGATTTTGGAAAAAATACATATTCGTTCGTTCTTTTTTGCAAATATATGATTTTTATTAATAGTAATAAAATAACTAAATTTAATAATAATAATAATAATAATAATAATAATAATAATAATAATAATAATAATAATAATAATAATAATAACTGAAGTTTTTCTTAGAATTAGAAAATCATTTTCGATTCTAAAAAAAATTAGTTTTCTGAAAAAAGATACATATCGAATGCTTCAAAAACAAAAAAATATATTAAAAAATTTATAAAATTAAAAAAAATTAGATAATCTAGTTAAAAAAATGAGAAAACTAGAATATGTAAAGAATTTTGAAAATTCAATAAAAATGAAAAAATTAACAAAGTTTTTAAGATTTACAGAATTTGCACATATTTTTAAATTTGTTTGTAATATTTGAAATTTTCATCGGTTTGAAACGGTTTAAATTTACCTTAGAAATAATTTTAGAAAATTAGAATCGTTAACTTTTCTGAAAATTTTAGTAATTCTAAAATTCTAGACAAAAAATGATGAAGGTGTGAGATATACCAAATTTTCAAAAATTAATTTCAAAAAAATTGAAATTAAAAATTTCGTAATTTCGAAACATTTCAAAATTTCAAGTTTTAAAAACTCCAAAAAATCTAATATTTTTTTTAAACCGGGTATTGCGAAAACTTCACAAATTTCAATTATTTGAAAAATATAAAGATTAAACACAATTAAAAAGTTGCAAAATTTTTGAAGATTTCGAGTTATTCTAATATTTTCAAAATTTTTAAATCTAAATATTTTATGATTTTAGTCTACATATAAAATTAGAGACGAATTGTAGACAATTAATAAGTTAAAAGTTTAACAAATTTGAGAAATTTCAAAAATTTTACAGAATCAATAAATTTTGAAGATTCAAATATTTTAAAAATTTTTTTTTAAAAAAATCTAAATTTAAAAAAAAATGATAAAAGCCAAATTCCGAAGAAATAAAAGATGTTAAAGTAGTCACAGATTTCAAAAATTAAATAGGTTTCAAATAGTTCATAAATTCCAAAAAAGTCTCGTATTCGAAAAAAGGAGGTCTACAAATTTTAGAAGTTTAAAAAACCTAAGACCTCACAAATTTAAAAAATTGCAAAGATTAAAAAAAAAGTGATATTAGTTATTCACACTTCAAAATGTACACATAAATAAAACATTCCAAGAATTATAAATTTTATAAAAAAATAAATAAATCTTTAAAATATTTCGACGATTTTAAGCATCTCAAGTTTAGCCACAATTAATCAAAAAATTCGAAAGATTATTTCCAGAATCCCAAAGATGACAAAAATTCCTAAAATTTAAAAAATTATAAGGATTTGGAATAATTTAAAGAAATTATTTAATTTAGTAGAAATTCCATAAAAGTTATAATTGGAAAAAAAATTCTAGTTACATTACAAAAATTTTGAATATTTTAGTTTTATCTTAATAGAATACTCAAATTCCAAAAATTACAAGTCCAAGTAGATTTCAGTAATTCAAAAGTTTAAAAAAAAAATAAAGATTCATCTTAATGCAACTTGTATAACTGACCAAAAAAGTAACAAAATTTTACAGTTCCAAAATTGAAAAATAATAACAATTCTAAAATTGTTCGACCTTGAAACCTTGATTCCTTGAAAAGTTAATTGCATTCTGAATATCTAACAATCCAAAATTTTAACAGGTATCATGACTTGGAACCTTTTAGGGTTAATATGACGTAAAATAAACTCAGAAAGTGTGAAAAAATATTCAAATCCTATGAATTTTGCAATTTAGATGATAAAAATTGGAGAATATTATTTAAAGAAATTCCATTTTTGTCAAAAAATTGCTAAAAATTTTAAGAATACGAAATATAAAAATATAAAAAAGTAAAAGTTCTTTGGTATCTTAAAATACGAAATGAAAATTAGATATAATATATGCAAAATATACAATTTATTTATGAAATAAAAGCAACATCTACGATATGAAAAAATGTAAAATAATAAATGAATTTAAAAAATTTTAATTAAAGTAAGAGTAAATTCACAATATACAAAATAGAACAAATATGCAGTTTTCACAAAATCCACGAATCTGTTAGCATAAGTGATTTTTCATTGTTAACAGAAATGTAACAAATTATCCATTGTTTAACTCTACACCATAACTAACAACGCGTATTCAGCAGACTGAAAATAAAATATGACTTCTATTGTTCCAAAATAACAACAAATACACAGCACGCAAAATTTCGCAGTAATTATTAATTCAACCTACTAATTTTATTGTAGAAAAAAGTTTTCTACAATTTTGACCAGTAATCGTATATTACAAAAAAAGATAAAGAACAAAAATTTTACGGGTCCTGACGCCTTTCATTTTAGTCGTAAGATGTTATCTTCTTTAATCCACTCTTAAGATAAAATTCTCTAAAACAAAAACAAGCCCCCATTTAATATTCCGGTAAATTTCCTTCATTTAGAATGCCAAGGTACTCCTGCGGTAACAACCTGTGTCCTATTATTAAATTTAATTCAAACATACGCAAACCAGCCATTTAGAATAATCATCGCGTCTCATTTGTACATTTCGGTCTTATCTTGAGCCGTAATAAATTTTTCGGTTCCAGATGGTTGCCTCGCGCGGCAATGAGGTCCGTGGAGGGCGATCCGTCAGACTGCGTCCTCGTCGTGGGGGTCTCCCGACCGAAAATGGCGTTGGCCATCTTAACCGTCATGCTAATTTCTCTCTTCTTGACATTTCACCTGATCTACGATAGTGCTTTAAACAGCTTACAAACCAACAACCAAGAGCATACTCGACCACCTCTTCTTCTTTTATCTAGGAGATTATATCCGGCCGCCGCTAGAAGATTACCGCAAGCTATTATTATGGGTGTGAGAAAATGCGGGACGAGAGCACTTTTAGAAATGTTGTATTTGCATCCGATGGTGCAGAAAGCTTCCGGAGAGGTGCATTTCTTCGACAGAGATGAGAATTATAATAAGGGATTGGAGTGGTACAGGATGCAGATGCCGCACTCGTACTATGGTCAAATCACCATCGAGAAAAGTCCCAGCTATTTCGTCACGCCTGAAGTAAGTAACGCGTCGCTGTCTCAAATACTTAAAAAATATTCAATACTTCCATTTATGATTAATGAGCAAACTTTTCTCTCTTAGATAATTTTTCACAAAATCTGATCCTTCTTTATTAATCTAAAGTTTTGCAATACTGACTTGTAACTCAATTAGCAATTTCTGGTTGTAGGAAAATGAATTTTTAAGCTTTGTGTGAAAACCATTTTTACTTTACCCAGCCCGAGTGGTTAATCGAAACCGCAAAAACTTCCGAGATGTATCTTCATGAATTATTTAAAACAACTTTATCCTCAACATGCTACCGTAATACAACCACGGAACACACATAGATGTGGCAGATATAGCATGAAATTAGTATGCGTTATGAGGCATAAATATAAAAAATGTAATCACCGAATCGATAGAAATTTTCCTACCATGAAACTAGATGTTTAGCGACAAGCTACTCGATAAATAATTAATGTCAATTAGGAGTGTATTTAGTAGCGCAAAAGTTTACAATTCAATTTAAATGAAGTCATTAGGGCGTCTTTTACCGCCTCGACGTAACAATTTTCACACTCTTCACATTAATTGCAATTTAATTGAACCTGTTTTCCAACAGAATCATTCCAATTCAACATTAATCCGATTAGGTGTTGTGAAAAATTGCTTCGGCTAAAATTAGATACCGATTAGATTACGAAAGGAAAAAAGGTGTTTTTCTGTTTAATAATTCTAGGTGGAAGTTGCATAAACAACTTTTAGACGACTGCATTTAGTAAGTGTAAAATTAAAAATTTAATAAGAAAACGTAATTGAATAATAAGCAACCACCGCAATCTAGCGACAAGAATATAACCACGTCATATTTATAAAATAATAATAGCTTGCAACAAGGGTAGGTCTTATGCAAATTAAATACTGCATGCATATTTTGCGTCTTTCTTACTCATTTCAACTTCTTTTACTTTAGTTTAAAGACGAATAAAATAAATGGAGGACTCCGGTACTCGAGGCTAAAAAATAATTTATCATTTATTTGAAGATTGTTTATCACTCTAGGTTAACACAGGATCACGATAATTTTTTTTTACAAGAGGAAAATACGAGGAAGCATTTTCAACAAATATGGGCCTCAGTTAAAATTTATAAGCAAATGATCTAAAAATAGCCTATTGATTACTGTTAATTACTTGCTAGACATGGATATTTTGTTACATCCAGCGATTCATTTTATCTAAAACAACCAAGTCATTATTTATAACTTTATTGACGTAAAAATTATTACGGTTGAAAAAATGTTCCACAAAGCTTTTAGTAGAACGTAGATATGCTGTAAAACGAGAGTGTTGAAACCATTCTAAATAAAAATTCTCGGCAAACCTTTGAACTTTCTTTTGAATTATCAATGCATTTTTTTACATGTCAGGTTAATGCTTGATTGGATTTATTAAATGAACTTTGCGATGTTATGAATATTGAGAGACCGAACGAGTTTCAAAATTAATAATAGTTTCAAGATATTTTTGTATTTAAAATAAATGCACGGAATTTTAGGCTTAGTTTTTGTTTTTTGCAATTTTTACTGGTCAAAAACATGATTTTTATTTTTTTTATTTTTTAGGTTTTCTGTATAAGTACTTTAGATCAGGATTATTTTTGATTCTAGTATTTCTATTTTGTTGAATTGTTGAGATTTTTTGAATTTGTTGGGATTTAATATCAAGGCATTCAAAATTCTTAGATTTTGTTGTATTTTAAAATTTTTTACAATTTTAAATATTACAAATTTTTTTGAATTTTTGTAACCTATTAAAAAATTAAACATAATACATAAAACATCTTCAGTGTTAAGATTTCTTGATAATAGAACATAATTTTTAGCTTCCTTTCTTCCAGATGTTTCAATTTTACAAAATTTTTAAAATTTAAATAAACTGTCAGAAACTAAAAGTTCTGAATATGTAGTAGAAATAGTGAAAGTTTTCCAAATTTTCGCAATCTTTGGATTTTTTTGTATCTCTAGAATATGTGGATTTGCCTAAATCATTTTAATATTTTTTTTTAGATTTTAAGATTTGGCAAATCATTCTAATTTTGAATCTGTTGAAATTTTGGTAACATCTGCAATATTTAATTTTTAAATTTTTTTTTGAAGAGCTCATACCTTTTTTTATTATGTAGCTTGGGATATTTAGAATGATTTAGATAGAACCTTTGTCTATTGCCGACTTGTCAGAATCTTTTTTTTAATGCTTTGTATTTTAGATTTTTCTAATAATTTTTTTTCTTATTTGATATTATTAAAATTGTAAAGTGTTTAGATTCTTTGAATTGTACAAATATTTTAGATTCTCCAACTGTTGCCTATTTTCTACACTCTCTGCCTTTTTTTTTAAATTATGTTATTTTTTGAATTTTTGTAATTGTCGCAATTTTTTCATTCTTCAGATTCTCTGAATTCTTCTGTTTCTTCAGATTTCCCACGTACATATTTTTTTTTATATTTTCTAGATTTTTCAAATTAAAACGATTTAAATCGTTATAAACTAATCATTTTCTCGATTTTTACACGTGCACTGCTTTAATTTATTTGTTTTCAGCATTTTTAGTTTGTTTTGCATCTTCTTATACTTTCAATTTTTGAATGTTTTAATTGAAATCATTAGTTATTTTATTATCTTAGTCGGTCACAATTTTAAATTAAAAATCAAAAGTGTACTATATTATTCTGTAAAGTTCATATGAAATCTATTGTTCGATACGTTCTGAAAATTAACTTTTATCAGACCTTCAGAATTTCCAAATGACTTTTAGTTTTCTTCCCAGTAGGAAAAGTTTTAGGTCCTGGCAACAAACAAAAGTCTAAGAAAGCCAAGTAAAGTTTGGTGAACAATTTCCTAGGTGAACTATCAAATTTCCGCATGAGCTGGTGCACTATCGTGCTAAAACTGCACTTTTTTAGTCAATTGCGACAATCGTTTCATCCGAAACTATTTTCAAATAGCAAATATTGATAATCTTGACAATAACCTTCTAGCATTTCCATCATATCAATACCAACCATATTAATACAATCGACCCAATAATTATCATGATTATCGTACTGCCAATTACCAGTCTGCTCCTGAAAGCAATTCCCAAAGCCCTTAGCTTAGCTTCTCTTGCAACATTAACTGATTTGTCACAAGATATTTATTTTGAATAAATACATGATTTAGTAAAATACACTGACAAAGCTCTCTCTCCTCGAATCGGCCTGTATTTTAATTATTAACAAAACTTTCGTACAAATAACTAAAACCGTGCACTCAAGGGCGTAGTAATAAAAATTATAATAATACTCGAAGTTCCAAGCTACCGCTTTCTCGAGCCAGTAACATGATTTTCTAAGTTTATGACTTCAATTGACAACCCGTCGTGTGTCTGATAAAAATTGGAATTTAAACGGTAAAAGGTTAATAAGTTATAACTTGCAGAATGTGTGCATTGCAGACATATTATATTGTTACTAGTTTATGTTCTTTGTTAAATTCTACAGTTCGTGAGATATTTAAACTGATCTTTTAATTTCATTTAGGAATAATCAAACTTTTAGTACCAAAAAAATCCAAGAAGCAAGAGACAAATTCGGTGTCTTTGGACTACACTGTTGGTGCAGTAGTTGGAAACTTACATGCAGTTTCTCTAATTGAATTGCAATTTTCATTACATTAGAAATTCTAGTTCTAGACAATTAGGGAATTCAAAAATACTAAAAAAATACCAAAAACATATAACACTAAAAGCGGTAAAATAAAATGAAAGATTAGATAATTTGAAAAAATTTTTAATCTAAATAATTTAAACAAACTTTAAAAGATATTTTTTTAAATTTATATTTGAAATTTAGTTTTACGTTCTGTTGTTAATAAATTTTTAGACTTCCTGAAAAATTTAACGATTTCAAGATTCTGCTGATGACGTAAATTTTTTATAGTTTTTGAAATTTCTAGGGTTTCTAGAAACTTAACTGACTATAAATATATCATATTCCACATTTAAATCTCTAAGAATTGTTAGAAAGTGTAAAAATTTTGAACATGCAAAAAACAAAATTTTCGATTATTTTGAGCTGAGAGAGATTTGCCATGCTAAAAACGCGAAAAAACCTTAAAAAGTCATTTTTTTAAATACTGAAAATTTCAACCGTTCATTATATTTGTAAAATTTTAATTTTTAATTTAAAAATCAAATTAATTTTGATTTTATTTTTGTTTAAAATTACTGAGTCTATTTGAAAAAGTTAGAGAATTTTACAGATTCCAGACAGTTTTATAAATTTTAAGTGCGTTCGAATGAGTCCATGAAAAGTTTTATTCAAAAAAATCATTTTTTTAAGATTTTCAGAGTTTGATACGATACTAGAAGTCTAGAATTGTTTGAAGTTATTGAAATTTTTTCATTTTGTTTTTTAATTTCAGAACTGTAGGATAATTGATATGCTGCATATTTTTTTGGTATTTTAAAAATCATTTCAAAGTATGTACCTAAAATTCTCTAATATCCGAAATGTGTTGACATTTTTTTTAAGTTTTTCAAAAACTACAGGGTTTCTATACAAATCGTAACAATAATATATGTATATTTTTTTTAATTTTGGAACTTTTGGAACAAATCTTTTTAAAACCTAAATCGTATAAATTTTCTATTTCAGTTGCAACACTTGTGTTTTTAATATATTATATATTTTTATACTTTTATGTTTTTGAAGAAATACTGCGAAAAAAATTGTTTAGGATGTGTATTTTTTTTTAAATTCAAACTTAATAAAAATTTTTTTTTTGTTCAAATTTAAAACCATAATATTTTTAAAATATATGTGTCAGAAAACTACTTTTTGCATTGTTATATTTTTATCATTCAAATTATTTAATTTTTTTGTCATATTTTAAAAGTAATAAAAGTTTAAGAATTTGAAGCAATAAAAATTGAAAGTTTGCAGTGTAAACAACGACTCAAAAACTGTCAAAAATCAAATACCTGAATTATTCTGAAGTATTTATAAAAAAATTTAACTCTCTAAACTAGCAAAAAATTGAGATACTTTATAAAAGTTTCAATAATATGAAAAAAAATAGATAAAAAACTCAAAAATATCAATGAATCAAAATCATCTTACAAATCGAAGGTCCACAACAAAAACAAAAATTCTGAAGAAAAAAAAGTGTAAATTGAAATAAAACAAACAAAAAATCTCAGAAAACTCAGAAACTTAATTTTTGCTTAGAAAAGTCATTTAATCTACTTAAAAATTAATAAATTATCATCATTTTTAATTAAAAAATTAAATTAAATCTATTTATCTAAGCTATAAGCTACACCAAAGCAACAAAGAACAACTTTTTGATTGAAACAGGATTGAACATTTTGTTTACACCGAAGCGACCACAATAATCGTGTTTCAGTTTTGTTCCTGTAGCGCGAGTAGAAAAAAAAGTGTCTCCACTGAGGCAACAAAAGTTTTGCAATATTGACTTATGAAGTGTCTTTCAGTAGCAGTAGCAGCATCTTATATCATTGTAAGTAAAAAGAAGAAAAACTGTAAATATTGGGTCTTTGAGAGAGAAACCAGTATGGTGGATTACAAATATTCAATATTTTAAAAACGGTGACGTATTATTATCAGAATGTGATCATGTACAAAAGATAAAGATTTAAAATTTTACTGTTTCTTTTTTTTGATGTGCTCATAGTGGAAACGTGGAATACAGAGCAACATCAAATATTCGTTGCGACAGCAAGAAAGAATTCGATGGAATTTTCAAAAACATTTTGACAAAGACACAACAGTAACACAAAAGTTGCTCGATGTTGCTTTGAGTGTGTTGATAGATAGAAAAGTTGTCCACAGTACAATAGCAAAAAACGGACGCTCAGACTTCGTTAAGTCTGGATCTTTTGATACGTTAACGTCATCAGTTTTGTTAATCTAGAAGCTTTCCTAGAGTGTACTCTACTCTTGAATCTTACTTGCCACAGTACGTTTAGTTTGAAAAACTTTCCGCCACTTTGTATGTACATACATTACAAAACAAATTATATTGTGTTTAATGGGTTTCTTAGACGAAGTTGACAACCGTCTGAAGTGAATTAAGAGAAACCACATTTTCTCTGTCTTAGATCCAAACAAAGAGTTTCTGTCTTTTAGCAAAATTGCCGTGTGAAATTCAAACAATGTGCATTGTACGTATAAAACCCCAAATAATTAAAGGATTGGAATAAAACCCGAAATAATGCATGATTTACATTGTGGTATGATTTTGCAGGTCCCGGAACGAATCCGAGCGATGAACGCCAGCGTAAAGCTCTTACTAATAGTTCGTGAGCCCGTGACCAGAGCCATATCGGATTACACCCAACTCCGAGCCAACGCAGCGACGGCATCCCCAACGTTAGCAACTCCGCCTCCTAAATCCTTCGAGAGCCTATCACTCTTTCCCAACGGCTCCATCAACGAGGCGTACCGACCTCTGGCTATTTCCGTTTACCATAACTACTTACACAGGTGGCTGGAAGTGTTCCCTCGTGAACAAATACTCGTAGTCAACGGAGACCTCCTTATTGAAGATCCAGTGCCCCAAATCCAGAAAATAGAACGCTTCCTGAAGTTAGAACCCAGGATAGGCACACATAATTTTTATTTCAATGAGACCAAAGGATTTTACTGTCTTAGGAACGAAACGTCCGACAGATGTTTAAGAGAAACCAAAGGCAGGAAACATCCGAGAGTCGATCCTAACGTCGTCTCCAAACTGAGGAGGTACTTTGGGGAGCACAATCAAAAGTTCTATGAGCTGATCGGGGAGGATCTCGGATGGCCAGAAGAATAATGGAAAATTTTCAATTGTTTTGTTGTATATATCGTTCAATACCGGGGTCGGGGGGGAAGTTTCGACTCTGAAGATGAGAAATTTCTTACACATTTGTATATACTAGGTGCTCTTAAAGATAGTGCGAGGTTTTTACGATAAGATGCCTAAGTTGGCGCCTTTTTACAGAGGCGCTTAGAAAACGCAGCGGTCCAGTAATTATTCGCTTTATAAAACCCACCTAGGTATACGGAAAAATGTAGAGCGAACATGAGGCGCCGTTTTGAAAAAAAGAGGTGACGAATTTTGATTTCAGCTCAATTAACTGAACTTTCCCATACAATTCAAACATTTTTTTTTTGGCATGTCTTGGTAATTTAAGTCAGTTAAGTAACAAACACGCTATATTTCGTGCTCTCTAATTTTGCGAAAACGTTAAATATTAAAGTGACAATAATTACACAGACCTGCTAAAGTTTAATCAATTCAAGGCTGAATCTAATACTGAAACCGGTTTTTCTATGTTACGATCGATGTTTGTTAATTTTCACCAATTTCATTTTGTTTTATTTGGAAAATTTTGTTGACTGCCGATTTACTGTGAAAGTTACTATTTTGCTAATATTATTACATTGATTTTAAATATGAGGCTATCCAATATTTCGATAACCAAACAAATTGACAAGCTATTGGAATTTCGCAGCCATTCCTGCTGCCGATAACAGTAGGTTTATTCAAATAATGTAAAATTAGCTTTAATCGAATTTAATGATATTAAAATTCAAAATATCTCTCATTTCTTTTTTATTTCGTTATAGTTATTGATAAATTATAAACGTAAATTCAATTTAACGTTATTGAGACTTTTTAATTTTTAAATGATAAATGAAAAAACATTTTAAAATTTATACCATCATATTATTGATGATTATCATAACAGTAAACTGCACAAAGACATTTTATTGCTCGTCCACAATTTTTTAAAATTCTAAGAAACCTGAAAATAATAAAAGACGTATCTCAATTTATTAAAAAAAAATATAAAGGTTAACGTAAAGAGCTAAATACACGGAGCAATATTTATGAAAATATAATCATTCAAATACATATTTTAAAATATGCAAGAAATTCAAAATAATATGCAAACAAAATTGATAAACCCACTGATTTTTTTTATAGAAAACTTTTTTTATATTTTCTGAGATCATTTAGTCAGTTTTTACATTTTTAGAAACCTTAGAATTCAAACTTTTTATATTCTTTACTACTTTTAGATTTTTTTTGTCAAAAACTGAAAATAAAAAAAGTTATTCATGAAAATTTAAAGAAAAAAATGCATTTTTTAACCTTGCTGTTCATATGCTCTTATTTTTCGAGTTTAATTCATGCACACAATAAGAATTCAAGAAATATGGTTATTGAACAATTCTCAGAATCACAAAAAAATTCAAAATTCAAAAGGTTTTAAAAAGTCTGGAATATCTAAAAGTTCTCTTAGAATATTAAAAATCTGTGTAATTCAAGATTTTAAAGATTCCAATATTCAAAATATTTTTAGTTTGTGAAGAATGGAATCGGTTTCAACATCATGAAGAATTTAAAGCACCAAAAAAATCGACAAATTATGGAGAAAAAAACTAAGATGCTGAAAACAATTTGAAAAAAAAAATTCTGGAAAATTTAATTTTTTGATTGTTGGACAAGTCTTATTTTGCTTAAATTAAATTGGTAGCACTTCAAAAGTTTTGATGCTTTTTGATGTTTAAATTCTTCAGAAGAATCTTGAAACTACTCAAGTTATAGATTTTTTAAAATTTTTAAGTGCTTTGAACTTTTTGAAATTTTAGGATTCGGTAGATTTTTGGATTTTTTTGGATTTTTACGTTCTTTGAATTTTTTGAATTCTTTGGATTCTTTGAATCTATTGCAAACGATCAATCTTTTTCGTTCTTCTTCTAATTTTTCTATGCTTTTAAATCATAGTTTTTTCATCATCTCTAATGGCGAATAGAAAAAACAACGAAAAATATACGAAAACTAAAAAAAAAAAATCTTGGTTGAAAAATTTGAGAGATACGAAAAATACAAAGCTTGAAAAATCCCAGGTCTGGAAATGTCTAAAACTATTTTCAAAATTAAAAATTATAATCTACAAGCACCTTGAAATTTTAACAAGATAGTCCAAATTTTCTGAAACTGAGTTTTTCTAAAATTGGTAATAATCAATCACTTTTCATATCAACTTTTTACTCATAAGAGTACTAAATGTCAAAATTAACGCTAATACTAATCTATAAATAAGATGCATTTTTCCAATATGCTGCTGCTTTTGGATCGTATGAAATTGAATAATTTTTTTTTTCGTATTTTGCGCTTAAGTTTTAGACAGTTATCTGCAAACACAAAATTTCCATTATCTACTTAAAAAAAAACGTCTCAATTATCTCCCGTCCAGTACAGAATCCTGTTGAAATTAAGTTTTAATCCAAGATTAATGTCCATTTACAATCGTCTAAAATTCAAAAGTCAAGATGAGCAATCAGCAAGACCGGTTTGCAATCAGCAACAAAAACACCATAGATGATAAATAAATATAAATAAAAATTTGGTAGATAGCAACAAAAATAACTTTGTTTTTTTAAGTAACATTATTTAGAAAAATAAAATTATTAGAAAAATTATATAATTATTATTTATAAATATTTAAAAAAAAAATTACGAAAACCATGCCAAAGTTTGGTATGCAATGAATTTAAAAGAAGTACAAAAATAAATAAAATACTCTCTAAATTGTCCACAGTTAAGTTGATTCAGAACGAAAAAATCAACGATAATTTCACAAAAATAAAAATTTGGGATGAAATTTGAATTACTTTTGGACTTGTTACATATTTTATAGATTCAACCAAACTACGGCTGTGCACAGTTTCTCACAGCAATGATTATTAATAAAAATCAATAAACAATGAGAAAATTAGTAAACATCAAATTTCATAGTACATGCACTAGTTTTTCCAACACTTGAAGAATTTGTTAGTAACTGTACTAATTTTCCCATTGTACAGTAAAGAAACTCAAGTTGTGAAAAACTTGTTATCCAGTGCACATCTAATGAAAATTATAAGCCGTGTCTATTTTCACTTTCCTCCTCCGTTGAAATTAACCGTAATATAACAACAGACTTTCCACATCTAAAACTGCAATTTTTTCTCGTTACTTTTATTTAACCTTTTCTGAGTGCATATTTTTCCAAAACGGTGTCTCATATTTCTGCTCTAATGAGCACAACTCAAAGTTTTGTGAGATAAAACGCGGCCTTAATGTGTATTGAATTATAAATCATCCAACAAGGTGGAGCTTTTCTCCGCGTGAAAGTTTGTTAGGAAGAGGTTGATAGTATTTAAAAGTAGTCGACTTCCTGCTTGTCTACAGGAGTTTAGGTAACTTATTGCAACCATTCTCGCTCTATAGTCTAACAACCAAGGCATTATCTAGCCGACAGGAGCACAAAGTGTGCACAATGTTTGCTCAATTATTGTACAATTTATATTAGTTATGACACAAGTACGTGTCAAACCCAAAGAAAAACAACACATATCACTAAACATATCATACTTATAAGTACCAGTTATTTTTGAAGGGAATATGCTTATTGTGGACCCGGTTTTTTCGTTGGATCATATTGATCAGTGCCTTATTTACTTTTACAATTTTGTAGTCCACATTGGAACTTGTTAACTGAGGTATTTTCATATTCACACTTTTATCCTGGAATGATTTGATGCTGCTGCTACAGTATCCTCTGTTATTTATTCAAATTTATACAGTGCGAATAAAATTCGCATTACTGCACACCACACAATGTTAACAGTTGCTCTCACGAGTGTAAATATGAAAATATCAAGAGAATTTAGTTGAGTTCAATTTACACAACTGTTTTCACCCGAAATAACTCTTCTGGAAAGTTATGCTGTTTTGTCATATTTAACGTATTCTACAAGTTGTGTATCTTCTTTAATTAAATTTAGAACGACGTTGATTAACTGAAACAGTTTTGGAGCAACAGATGGGGAGTGGGCTAAGGGGCACAAAAATTAGAAATCAATAAGAGTAGTTATGAAATGATAAACACCAGAAAAAACAAGACAGGGTCAAAAATTATATTTAATAGTTCTTAATTTAATGACGAAATAAGTCCTAATTAGCTGACTTTCATATTTTTCCGTACTACTAGGATTTCATAACCTCAGTGACAGCATCTATAAAAATAAATTATTTCCAATTATTTGTTATTCAATTTATAGCATTCATGATAATGAAAAAAAATTATTAATGTTCTATTCCTCAGGCACTTGACTTTATGTTACAATAACCATGTAATTAACTAATTGTCAATTTTGTTTTACAATTTCAAAACTCAACAATTTAACATAATTTTTTAATTTAATAATTATGATTTTACCCATTACTAGTTTTATACTCTTCAAGTACGTTAATTTTTAACAGCTTTTCGGTCATCTTTTTAATTTACTGTGTAAAATCTGAAAATTATAACTATTTTACTTAACAACTTTGTTAAATTGTTGTTGGAAATTTTCTGACTTAATTTTTAAATAATTGCGGGCTTTGATACTCAACTCTTCAATTTACAATAAAAAAAAATGTTTGTTTTTCTTGTTTTAGATTTTTTAGTTTTTATTAATTTATATTATAATTTTTTTTAAATCAACAGCTTATACAAACATAGAACATTAGAAATTTTTAAAAAATTTCAGTTTCTAGATTTCCGATATTTTCTATTTCTTTAATTTCTTTTAAAGTCTTGTATTTTTTGTAAATTTGTACTGTTGATTGCTATAGACCTTTTAAAATCTGTAAATTTCTAAAATTCGC
Organism: Cynaeus angustus; assembly: GCA_030157275.1. NCBI lineage: Eukaryota > Metazoa > Arthropoda > Insecta > Coleoptera > Tenebrionidae > Cynaeus > Cynaeus angustus. The sequence goes on from CM058062.1 coordinate 18,901,016, forward strand.
TATATTTTTGCAAATTGTATTTTTTGCAAACTTTGCAATTTTAATTCTCTTTCATTTCTCAATGTCTATGGATTTTAAAATTTCAAATTTCTTTCAATTCTATGGATTTTCCATACTTTTAGGAGTTTAAAATTTTTGAATTTTTCAAAATTGTAGATTTTGTTAAATTCTTTGCATCTTTCTATTACCCTAATTTTAATATTTTTCGATTCTATTACATATTAAATGAACATCTAAGAATCCTATAAATCTGCTACTTTCTCTACATAATTAAATTATTTAAATTTGCAAAATTTTTTAGATTTGTTAAAGTTTTCTTGCATTTATTTACTTGTTTCGAATTCTTTTTACTTAAATTCACTCATTCTAGATTTGCTATTTATTATTATCTATTTCTTTAAAATTTACTTTATCATTTTTGTTCAAAATTCAGGATTCTGTTTTTTTTTTGCAATTGTAATCTTTCCACTCTGAATGCTCTAGTTTTTTTGGTACTTTAAAATTTATGAGATTTGCAAGATTTTTTCGCCATTCTTTTCCAGCTGTCTCTTCTCCGAATTCTTCGATTTATATGAATTTATTTGCAATCTTTTAGATACTTTCCACTTTCTCAATTGTACAGATTTTTGCCATGATTTTTTTCATAATTTGATAATTTAGATTTTTTAACTATCTACAATAGAAAAATGTTTTAGGTTTTAAATTTTTTATAGTTTGACTGAAACGTAAAGAAAGTTGACATGTAGATGCTGAAACCTAAAAGAGTAATTTTTTTAATAGTTCTGAGTCTGATAACTGAAACCTGAAAGCTGAAAAATATTACACTTTAACACCCAAAACTCTAGAAGTTTGGTGGTTAAAAATTTAAATAACACCTATTTAAGTTCCCAGTTTAAGAATATGAAACCTGAAAAACTCAGTTATTTTAAAATAGATAAAAAAATTATGTTAATAATCCTGAAAATAATTAAATCATGAATGTTTTACAAAAGTTGTAAATTAAGTTAGAAAAGTTCTAAAAAAAATATTTTTTTTATCGAAATATATTGGAATTTTGGAACCATTTACCTTTCGTACACAAAACGGTAAAAATATTTTTAGCTTCTTACTTCTTCTAGCAAAAACTTATCTTATCCTTATTAGAAAACAGTTAGTAGACAGCAACGCATAGAAACACCAAAACTAGCATTATAAAATTGCTCCAAATATGTGAGTTGATGAACGTCATGAATCGCACACATTCTGTACATTTAGCATTTACATCAAATAATGCCATAACAACTTAGGGTACAAAACTAGTTTAAATTTTAAGAAAAAGAAGAGGCTGCTATAAACATATCAAATATAAGAAACTACCACACATATCAAAAATGTGATGAAATTTATCGATTTTATGTACATATTGTACACCGTTATGGTTATGAGTTTGGAAAAGCGGAAGCACTCTGTAAGCGAATTCTAGTTCAGTAATTACCCGTTGATTTTATATATCTTTTGATGTGAATGATTTTTAGACTAATTTTAGAGTTAGTGTAAGATACTATAGTTGATTTTTGCTGCAAATTGCTTTTACGAAAAATCCCTGTCATCACGTCCTTGTAACTTTTCATATCTGTCGATCTGCTATCTCGTATCCTATATCTAATACTCTATAGTCTGTCACTTTTTAAATGTCGTAGTGTAGTCTTAAAAAATTATTTTAAAAGGTGTTAACATGTATAGATATCTATGCGGGTAGTATTTTTAATCCGTTATTGGGAGGCTACTGCCTACACTAAACAGTATTTAAAGAGATTTTATGAAGATGTTGAATTTTATGTAAACGATAAATTATGTATACAAATTTTGATCAAAGACTGTTACCGAAACTTGTATATTTATGGACGTTAGCGACATCTTCATGGAACTACCTGACCTATAGTTTATGCTTTAACTAGGAAATTGTTAATTTCTTTGAATTTTTAAATGTAATAGAAAATACACTGTTAAATATACGCACTACCGATGGGGGTATAATTGACAAGTTTCGTTTTTATATAAAATTGAGATTTAGCTAATGAAATTTTATATGTGAACATCTCACACTTATTTGAACCAATTCTTTAGTTAAGTAGGTCATACCAAATGCAATAATAATTTCGTTCAAATTTGTGTGCGATGGCTATTTTTAAATTATTTCTACCTAAAATCCATGTATTTGTGGGTAAATAAATGTGATGAGAGCAGTCAGAGGCTCATTCTCTAGTTTTTAGTTATTAACGCAGGAAATGACTCAGCTTAAAGTGGCTTAATTAGTAATTCTTCTAGCTCTAATATTTTATTAAAATTTATAAAATTTTCACCCTTCAAAATGTCAATTTAAATTACTAAGCTATTATAAGTTTATTGCAAGCGTTCAAAGAACAAATAAATAAATTATTTAAATAATCGAGACACTAGAAAAAAAGAAAAATAAATACGTGAAATGAACAAAGCCACTGCACCAAAATCCTTTGAGCTATCAAGTTTTCTTCTATTTTTTGAGGCACATTTTTTTTAACATTTTAATTTCTTTTAAATCCTCTAGGTTCCTAAAGTTTTTTAAATTTCGTTAGGACCTTTTTATTTATCGGATAAATTTGATTCTCGTTTTTTCTACAGCATGTTCGTGTCTAAATCTTAGATTATTTAGATTTTCTATATTCTCTAGATTTTTAAATATCAGTTCAAATCTATAAAATCTGATTTTATTTCCTGGAAGATATAAGGTAAATATTAAAGAAAAATGCTTATAAATTCTAACAAAAATAAGGAAAAAAAAATCTTGATAAAGTAACTAGTTGTCAAAAGCTAGAAAATTCAAAAAATCCCAAAAAAAACATTGCAATTGATACAAAAATTTTAGAAATGATCTGAGAACCAAAAATTCTAGAAATTTTTAATAATTTCATAAATATAAAGATCCAAAAAACCCAAAAATTCGATGGATATTCTTATTAAAAAAAATTTAAAAATAATTTTTAAAACCCAAAAAAATTGTTTTGGAACCTTTGTATTCATTGCAAACTTTCACTTTTTCCGATTCTTTGTTTTCTAAATGATGCAAATGGAAAAAATTTAAATGTGCATTGTTGAAATATTGGTAATGTAAACATTTATACAAAAATGTGAACAAATGTAAAAGTTACTTGGATTTCAAATTTTTTTTTAAAATCGTAAATTTTTTTGTAAAATTGACAAAATTCTTGAATTCTTAAAATGTTTAAACCTCATAAAATTTCCTATATTTGAATTGTATTAAACATTTTTTAATAATCCCGGAATTGTCAAATGACAAAAAAAAATTAAAAATTTTATGATACGAAATCAAAAAATTTTGAGAATTCTAACAGTGCTAAAAAATTTTGAACATAATATTATAATTATTAAACTACGAAAAGGTTCACAGTAGGTAACCATAGCTTTTTTGCTAGAACAGATCAACAAATGTTAAACTGTCCAAAATTTTCTAAAATCTAAAGAAAATTGAGAAAATTAAAACATTTAAATACTAACCTTCAAAAATGTCAAAATTATTATTATTAAGTAAAATTCGAAAAAGTCTTACAATCCGAACTCCAAAATCTTCAAGTTTTTAATGTGATAAAAACAATTCTCAACTCTAAACATTTTGAGATTCCATTAAAGTTATGAAAATCATAAGAATATTATAAAAATGTGTATTTTGTTTAATACTAGCTCGAAGAACTTCCAAAATCAAAAACTGATATGCTCTAAAGGAGTTAGAAATTTTAAATGTTTCAAATTTTAAAAAATTCTGTTAAAATATTTTAAATATCTATTTTTTATTGTGTTCATTTCTTAAATTATCTACATTCTCTAGGTTTTCTTTTTTAAGGGCCTTTGAACCGTTCTATCTCTTGCAAATTAAAAGGCATGAATTTGTGGATTAATAAATATGATAGAATCCTTACGAGGTTCATCCTTTATTATCTAGTTTTTAAAACAAGTATGGGAATTTTAAAAATACTACAATAAAAAATAAATAAAGTAACATTAAAATACAACGTGAGATTTCCTAACGTACTGTTAGATCGTCGGGTACTAAATAAAATAAATATTAGAGGTACGTCTTATCTGCATACGAACTTACATAGATAATGGAAATAGGTACATATTCTTAGGGTGCTACATTTCACCGAACATTTACAAGATAAATACACATTTGACATCAATTGGGACCATCCATTGACCAACAGTGGCAAGTTGAAAGAAGCAGAGTACATAAAACATTTAGGAACAATTTTTACATTACACTTATATTACACAGAGGAGATCTTTAAATATAGAATACTAAAACGTATATACAAACAATTGTTTAAAACAAAACAATTCTAAAATAAGAGATTCAAGCAATACATAACTCTCTTTGGTACAGAATATTAAGTTAATTTGCAATGTCTATTGCTGCAAACAATGATAATGTAACTTGACAAAAATCCATTCTTGAATTAATTAGAATAATACTCAAAAAATATGTACAGTGACGTTAGCTACAAGCGCCGGCAAATACTGAAGTTGACTAGCTGACTCTACTTCGAATCCTTATTGTATCAAAGGAGGTCTCGTTCTGTTAAAATTTTTGTGTTTTATGATTCTCTCGAAATCTGAAGGTATTAAAAGCCTGTTGAATGATTTTGGTCGTTTTATAACACGCTCATCACAAAGACTTTTTGTTTTCCAATCATCTGGAATGTTCACCCCCAATTTCTCACATTCTCTAGCATAAGCCATCAGGCTATCACAGTAACACCTCCCACTTGGACACTTGCACATGTCCATCTTGCACGTCTTGTAATACTTCAAATAATTCAATTTAGAAACACATTCTCCAAACAATTCCGAGTTACCCAAATATTTGCACCGATTTTTCTTCTCCACTCGTTGACTGTTACAAACGAAAGAACGTGCTTTCTGTCTATTACTCTTATTCGAAGCAGCACACGTAGCCTTGGAGCCCACACACCAAGAGCCACCAAAACTTAAAATTTCATTATCTTTAACCAAATGACCTCTCTTTGTCTTCAAGTCATCTTGGACGTTTCCGTTGAAATTACCACAAAGACCACACAATTTGTTCTTGTAAATTGCCGGCACGGTTACTTCCAAGAAGCTTTTTCCGCTCCACACTACTTTTATTCCGTTTTGGATGTAAACTTCAACGTTTCCATTCTTCCATTCGATGCGAAGCTTATCATCTTTTTTATAAGGAAGGGTTATCTTCCTGTGGTTGAGCTTGACACGGCCTTTTTGTTGAAGGTTTAGACGGTCATCTCCGTAACGGATAGCTACTCGTTTTGTTAAGATAAAGGATCTAGAGGTTTTGTTGGGGTAGTCGTTAGCGACGCGGATCGAAAAACTTTGGGTTTTGCATTCGGAAATTAGCATGTATTTGCCCAAGCCTTGGAACGTGTAGATTTTACCGTCGAAGGTTTTGTAATGAGGGTCTCCGAAGACCATGCAGACGCCCTCCACTGAAAATGTTTTAAATTAGAAAACAAACACAATTTCGTTTCATTTTACCAAATTTCCAGTTTGAACTACAAATGTTAAATAGTTAGTTCACACGCAAGAAATAAAATTCTGCTCCAAAAGAATTTGAAGTGCGAAGTGGCCTAAAAAGTCTTAAACTTTTTGTCATGGATATTAGTTGAATTTTTAATAAATATGATATTTTAATCACCATAAATTTTCTAAATGTCTCTAAAATTCTAAGAAATTTAAAAATGGTCAACATCCCAACTATTTGCAGCTGCTGAAAGCTCAACATCATTAAAATTTTAGGATATTCTATGAAGTTCTATAAGATTCTAAGAATTTGACTTTAACTTTGAATATTTTCGGATTCAATTCTTAAGTTCCAGTTTCTTTACATTTTCTAGTCTTTCCACAAAATTTGTTTTTTCAGAAAGTTAAGATTTTTCTGTTTCTTCTTAGATTGTTTACAATTATAAATAATTTGAATATGTTATTTCTCGTATATTTTTTTATATTTTTGAAATTTCTTCCACCATATTACTTCCTCAGATTCCTTTTTTGGTCTTCTGATTTTTTTTAATTATCATGAATTTTTTGGACTTCAATATGTTTTTAGATTGTTTATATCCTCTAGATTTAGTTCTAAAAAATTTTTCTCTGTAAAAATTCTGCATTTTTTAGAAGGTTTAGATATTTTAAATTCTACAAATTAATTCTGATTCTGATTTCAATTTCCTCAAAATATTTAACTTTTAAATTTTTTGTTTTTTTTTTGTATCTTTTGTAGTCTTTCACTTGTTTATAATCATTGAATTCTAAAGATTTTAACAACAATTCAAATTCTAATTATAATTTTTAGATTCATTGTAATTTGTCGATCTTTTAGCTTCTCAAAATTTTACCTGTACTTTTTTACATTCCACAGATTTTGATGGATTTCAGGCTTTGAAAAGACATTAAAGACATTAAATAATTATTTCGAGAATCTGAAGATCGTAAAATACAAAAAATTGTCCATCAGGGAAAATTTTTATACAGTACGGAGCGACAAAAAAAACTAGAAATCAGGCATTTCAAAGAACACGCAGCGCAGAGTGCAAGTGAAAGATTACAAAATTATGAAGACAGTTTAAATAATTTTAGGAATCTATACATCAAGAAAATCTGAAAAATTCTAACAATCGGAAGCACAAAACTCCAAAAAGTTCAATTTCAAGAGATAGAAAAATTCCAAATGATTTAGAAAACATCAAAAAAAAATCATAACGTATATCTTAAAAATTTAAAGATTCTAAGTTGCATATCTCTTGTTAAACTTATTGCAAATTTTGCAAAACTTATATACATACAATATATATAATACAAAAAAAAGTTTTACTACTAAACTAAAGAAACTCGTTAAAATGTTTAATGAGAAACATGTCAACAACAAATCGGTTCTTGAACTGGAAATTTTTATAAATATTTCATTAGAATATTTAAACCAAAACAAAAACAGTGGAAAAACCCAACACTTGTTATTTCATTACCTTCAACGCATCTCTGGCAACACTCTCCAGGCATATGCACCAACTTGGTCCCCGGAGCACAGGGCAACGTGACATTGCACTTCGTCATAGCACACATCGACCTTCCCTTCTGACATTTACAAGACCTGCAAGCATCCAACTTCCACGACTGGCCATCCTACCTAGCAAAAAGTAATTTAAAATTTTGTCCTTTACCACCACCGAAAAATCTTGCCTCGTAAGACACTCCTGAATGACTACATTTCATTCTGACTTCTTCCGGCATGATACACTGTTTACAGCAACTTCCTGGGACCGTCTTTTGTAGATCTGGAGCACAGTCCAAGACTGGACAAGCTGATCGTTGACAAATTGAAGTTTCGTCGCGACAAATACAGGTGGTACAATTATTGTCTATGCTGAATTTCTGACCATCCCGTTGGAAAGTATCCTGGAGGCGACAACTTTTAGAGACATTGATGACAGCACGTGTACCACGACAAACAGGACAACATTCTCCAGGGGGGTGGTATTGACTGATTGGTTTACATTGCAGGACAGGGCAGGCTTTTTTCGAACAAGTCATTTTTCCGTGGTGACAACGACATTTCAAGCAGGGATCGTCGGAGATGACATCACGGTAGTCGGTGGCTTCTTGACCATTGATTTTGCATTCTAAGGAAAAACGAGGAGTAAAACAAGAGAAAAATGAAACGAATTTAATTAACTGCCTACTTCATATCAAGACACTTCAAGCGGCTACAATTTCAAAACTGTTCATATTTTAAAAATAATAAGCGCGGCTCCGTATTTATTAAGGTGAGATCTTTTTATTTTCATAATTGCTATAGCGAGCTAAATAATGTTTTGAAGAGTAAGAGGTATCATTAATGTCCTTTTATGAACGGCAAATCTTAGGTCTTCAAGGATATAAAAACCAGTAATTATGTTAGATTTAAGTGATCATGAATAATTTGTGATTATTACCTCCATTTAGGAAAAAGAATGTTGATTTATACTGTACTAATAAACATTAAATAATTTTTTTATGAATTTTAAACTCGGTGGTATTTGTTTACGTTATTGTGGTAATAAAATAGAATCTGAAATAGGCAAGAGAAAATGGATCGGGTACAGATTTCTATGTTCAAAAGTATTTTAGCTGTTAACGAGATTTTTAATATCTCAGACGTTAAAAGTCGAATAGGGAGACAGTCTGTGACAGAACAAAAAGAGTAAAAACTAAAAATTTGAAGAGATCTAGTTTACATTCAAGAACTGAAGGAATCTAAAAATGAAATAAAAATTAGAGTCATTGCCTTGAAAAGTGATCTAGTATCATCTGCAACCCATAAACTCATCTTCTAGATCATTTCAGATGCAAGCAAACATAAATATTTTCAACATACTGCCAATTTAAGAAAAATACAGATAAGTTTTTGTAAAACAAAAGGAAGATAACAAGATAACAATGGAGAAGAAAATAGATATAATGATAGAAAAGTGCTTGCTTTTATAAAATCCACTCTCTCCGCTTTTCCTCCTTTTTCCAAGAATTTCACTCCGGCTTTTTCTCGTCTAGCAATATAAAGTCTTTTCTTAGTCTTCAAGCAATCCGTTCTTCTTGGTGATAACTTTTTGCTCGCCTGTTAACATAAAAATGAATCTCTGCTTACTTCTTCTTTTCCTATATTAAAATTCCTTTAACATACTGTAAAATTTTTGCCGGAAAGTTCTTGCCAGCAGTTTTTCTTGCCACACTTTCAACCGTTATTCCTCCGTAATAAGTGCAATCTCTCATATTTTTCCTCTATACACTTTATCCTGTTCAAACTTACAAAGCTTTGACCCACATTTCCTTTATAAATATATTTTCGGTCGGTATTCCAGATGCTTTTCTTTTTGGTTTATCAACTGTGTCTTTTGTTGTCTGTCGATTATCTGTTTGTTTTTTTTTATTTTAATTTTCAAGATTACTTTTTCATATTTTTGGATTAACTGTCAAAAGTTTGTTTCCATAACTGTTTTTTTTTGTCATTTTTCTATCTTTATCTTTAATGTTTTTATTTGTGTCTTTTGACTTAATTTTTTTAGCGAGCAGTACAATAACTTCTGAATATGTGTAGACGTCTCTTAGATTGGTTCCAAGCTCTTACTATGATTTCTTTTATGTTTTTTTTGTTTTTACAAAAGGCCTCAATGATATTCAGCTATCTTTCTTGTTTCCTAAAATTCTTTTATGTTTTTTTTTTTACAAAAGGCCTCAATGATATTCAGCTATCTTTCTTGTTTCCTAAAATTCTTTCTATTCGTATTGGATATTTTTATTGTTCTTCTCCAAAAACTTGTTTTAGCTTAATTAGGTCATCTCTTTCACTTAGTATTAACTGCCCTTGCTTTTTACTTAAATATTTGGTATGTTTATTTATTACGCTCTCCAAGTTTACAGCTTTTTATTTTTCCACCACCAATTGAAGATTCTTTTTCTTTTTTTCTTTGTTAATTTCGTTACAAAAGAAGTAACTGCTTAGTAAAATTTTTCTCAGCGTACTAGGAAATTGTCGATAATTGTCTTCGCATTTGTGTTTGCGATGTCAGTCATTTTCTATAACTTTTTTCGTGTTGTTGTTTCCTTCTTTCCCCATACATCTTTCTATGCCTTCTTTGTCTTTAGCTGTATTCTCATTATTATTGCGTTATGTCTTCAGTTTCATAAATGTTTTGTTTACAATTTTTTTTTAGCTTTTTTGAGCTTTGTTTTTCTTCTTATTGTTGCAGAAATCTCAAGATATTTTTTCCTTTCCTTTCGCTATTCTTTACTGAAATAATTTTTATATTCAAACTTCCTCTTCATCTTTTCCCGTCTGGTTATTCTTAAGTTCCGATTTCATCAATTTATTATTTGAATCAAAAATCATTTTTTGATGTTAGAGCTGCGAAAGAAATGGTCACAGTCAAATCATAACATCGTTCACAAAAATCTCTTGAATGCTTTAAATACAATAATTTTGATCCTAAATCGATTAGATTTTTATCATATGGGAAAAACATAATGCGGCTAATATTAATCAGATCGTATATGCGCCTGAAACGAGGAATTATGCTTAAATATTTCTGAAAAAGATGGAAGGAATTTAGAATTTGGCAAAAAGAGTACATTTAAAATTTAAACCAAGCGTTGAATGGTCAAAAGAGGTTAGATTCAGACTGTGTCTTCACTACAAAAAATCCGTGAAAGAATAGGAAAAAGACGAAATTCTAGAGGCAACCTAGAATTGATAGACTTGGAAGCCAAAGTCATAATAAAATTAAAAATAAGAAGTAAGATTAGCATCCAAGGTGGAGATACTGAATAAAAAAAAAAACAAGACTTAAATCCGAAGTCACAAAACAACGATCTCTGGGTGATTTTTTTTTTAAAGATTCAAAAAATGTTTGGAGGATATTGTAACAATTTGTATACAGTTGGATCGGTTGAGCTTTACAAATTGGGATCAATTTAAAATGAGTAAAACAAGCCCCCAACTTCCATACAACATCGTTAATTAATTAACGTTAAGCAAGGGATCGCATTTTTGTTTATTTCCAATTATTCGTTTGTTCGCTAAAACTACAAATTGTAATTGAATCGTTGAAAGGATTCCAATTATAGCTTATTCAAATATAATTAATGACTCGGTGAGAGTACCCTTTCATAACTTCATTAAAGAACATTGGCTCTAATGTGTAGATAGATTGTACGATCTTGCAAGAAGTAACTAAAAAACGTAAGTAATCTTACCAGGACAAGTTGCACAACATTTCCCGGGTTCTGGTGGCAAAGGGTTGGCGCAAGGGGTGTAACATTGCAAATCTGAGACGGTAACAACCCCAGCTTCACACCGCATTACTTTACAAGGATCTTCAGGATCGGTCCATTCTGTGTGACTCTCATAATGCTTTCCGTTGTACACACATCCTGTGATATAAAAAATCAAAACTGAGAAAAAAAAGTGTTAGTTTCACTACCTTTGCATTTGGGACAACACTCGTCCATGGTTTTTTCCACCAGCATGTGACATCCAGCTTCCCTCACAGGACAGAAGAAGTTGCATTCAACAAAGCCGTGCTGAAATAAAGAAAAAAAGTGCAAGAATCGTTAAGCCTATTCAGACAAAAATGCGTCTAATAAGGATGCTCCGTATGATTCAGAGGCAATTAGCCTCCCAGACATCTTATCGCCCGTTTTATTGACAAAATCCTCGTTAATACCACATAAGGCCGCCTTCCCAGTTATTAGCATCACTTAAGACAGTGATTTTTCTTTAACCGCGTTAATTCTGTTTGTTTTTTTCATAAAAAATAAGTGAGTTTAGTATTTCGTCCGCTAAGTGGCATTTTTCACGTTCGTTAATGCACTTAGTACCACGTAACAATTTCGGCTTCTTATTAGAGCTATTAAGCGACCTCCTAATGAGTACAAACATACGAATGTCAATATTTATAACACAGGTGGAGCAATAAGAAGCAAAGTGTGTCGTTGGCGTCGTCGTCCAAGCGAAAGAAAATTTTTACGCACAATAAGAGCAAGTTATTTAAAAAACGGCACTCGCTTTATCAAAATCGCCGTCTCAAAATATTAAACATTTAAATTAAGATCAAAGAGTAGCTGCGTATTAACGACTTCTCGCACCAGGTGGCACGCGTATAATTTTTACCTGTGCACTTTATATTTCACACGTGTTTATTTGTTCTGCTACATCAAGAACAAGCGGCTTGATATATTGTGTGTTTCAAGAAATCGAGATTTTAAATATATTTTCTGTGTTTATAAGCGAAACTTACAGATTAAGTTGTAGTTTTTCATTCGGCGATCGCTCCAAGTTTAAAATTTTGCTTTTATGTCTTTATTTTAGTAATTCCTCGTTACTAGGATTCTTAAATTTCCTAAAATTAAACTATTTTTAACAACTTGTATAATTAAGAGTAATTGTTTGGATAGTAACTTTAAACCTTTTTTATCTTCTTATTATTACTTCTCGAGGAGTAACCGAGAATTTATTGTTTCCTCGAAAAGTTAGTGTTTCTTAAAAAAACACATTTTCTATTTTCAGTAAGCAGATTTATTTTACTGTAAGTACGGACACATTAAAATCTTTGCCAAGAAACTCCATTAGCGAAAAACATTTTTAATTTCTTTTTGCTTTGGTTGTGCGTTAAAACAAAAGCTTGATAAGAAAATAATTAAACCGTTTCTGTGTGATACATTATCTACATTCATAAAATATTTATTTTTAGTAAAAAGGTTTTTAATTTTCAGACATAGTTTCTATAGTTTTATTCAGCAATTTTTAGCACCTAAATGCATTTGTAAATCAATCAAATTATTGCAAAATATTCCAAAATCGGCAGTATAAACTAAATGTCGTTAAGTATTTTTTAAATTTGTTAAGTTCGCTTGGATTGTTAAGATTCTGTCAATTTTTAGAATCTTTTAATTCCCTTGAAACCTTTGGATATTTATTTAAACCCTTTTCGATTTTTGAATTCTGTAGGTTTTTTTTTGAAATTATTGCAATTTTTTCTAAAGCTCCTAATTTTGGATTCTTTAAATTCTTTAAAATTGTAAGGTTTTCAATATCTACATTTTTAATAACTTATATTTTTTTGATGTAATAATTTTTTTTTATTTTTTTCTGACTTCTTTTCTTAAATTCTTTAGGTTTTTTAGATTCCTTGGATTCCTTGGATTCTTTGGAGTCTTTGGATTCTTTGGATTCTTTAGATTCTTTGGATTTTTTGGAATCTTTGGAGTCTTTAGATTCTTTGGATTCTTTGGACTTTTCGGATTCTTCGGATTCTTCGGATTCTTTAGATTCTTTGGATTTTTTGGAGTCTTTAGATTCTTTGGATTCTTTGGATTCTTCGGATTCTTCGGATTCTTCGGATTCTTCGGATTCTTCGGATTCTTCGGATTCTTCGGAGTCTTCGGATTCCTAGGATTCTTTGGATTCTTTGGATTCTTCGGATTCTTCGGATCCTTCGGATTTTTTGGAGTCTTCGGATTCTTCGGATTCCTAGGATTCTTTGGATTCTTTGGATTCTTTGGATTCTTTGGATTCTTTGGATTCTTTGGATTCTTTGGATTCTTTGGATTCTTTGGATTCTTTGGATTCTTTGGATTCTTTGGATTCTTTGGATTCTTTGGATTCTTTGGATTCTTTGGATTCTTTGGATTCTTTGGATTCTTTGGATTCTGTGGATTCTTTGGATTCTTTGGATTCTTTGGATTCTTTGGATTCTTTGGATTCTTTGGATTCTTTGGATTCTTTGGATTCTTTGGATTCTTTGGATTCTTTGGATTCTTTGGATTCTTTGGATTCTTTGGATTCTTTGGATTCTTTGGATTCTTTGGATTCTTTGGATTCTTTGGATTCTTTGGATTCTTTGGATTCTTTGGATTCTTTAGATTCTTTGGATTCTTTAGATTCTTTAGATTCTTTAGATTCTTTAGATTCTTTAGATTCTTTAGATTCTTTAGATTCTTTAGATTCTTTAGATTCTTTAGATTCTTTAGATTCTTTAGATTCTTTAGATTCTTTAGATTCTTTAGATTTTTTAGATTCTTTAGATTCTTTAGATTCTTTAGATTCTTTAGATTCTTTAGATTCTTTAGATTCTTTAGATTCTTTAGATTCTTTAGATTCTTTAGATTCTTTAGATTCTTTAGATTCTTTAGATTCTTTAAATTCCTTAGATTCTTTGGATTCTTTGGATTCTTAGGAGTCTTTGGAGTCTTTGGATTGTTTGGATTTTTGGATTCTTCAGATCCTTCGAAATCTTTAGATGCTTTGATTTTTTAAATTTTTTGATGCAGATGTGTGGTTTTGCATTAAACGTTTCCAAGATCCAGGTTATTGTACATTTGCATACTAATTCTCAAAATTATAAATTTGAGATTCTACGATTAAATATTTCTCAGTAAATATGTTAAAATGTTGACCAGAGTGAGTCTTATCTAACTAAATCTTAGTTAGTCTAATTTAAGGTATAATTTATTTTAAAATATTTCACTTTAACCTAGTCAAGTTTAAGGCAGCTGTATCAAGCTAAATTTTGACAATTTTGTACTAATTTGGTTTAGATTAATTCACAATTTTCTTATTTTTTGTCAAGTTTGACCAACTTGGAGCCAATTTAGACCTAAACAATCTAATTTAGAACAATCCAGTTTGGTCTAAGTTCCTTCGCTACACTTAAACAAATCTGTTTTAGATTAGTCTGAGTTCGTTGTAACGGTCTGATCTAATTAGTTAATTTTTTAGACTAGTCTCCATTTCAAATAGCCTAATAAACTACAAAAATTGCAAGTCTAATTTGTCTACTTTTGTCAATAGTTCTTGCTATTTTAGAACTGAATTAACAAAGCAAAACTTTGTTTTAGACCAAATCCTTACGTTGTAGCAAATAATAGTAAAAAAATCGTAATGTAATCTAATTAGTTCATATTATTTCAATTTAAATCTTTCCTTATTTATTTTCCTCATACTGTCTACTGTCGATTTAGCTGTACCAACTTTTTTTTTCTAATTAGCTTAATTTTAGCTGTACTTAATTAGAATTTGGTATGACCTTTTTTCACATAATCCTCGTATGATTGAACCGTATGTAGTCAAATTCAATCAGTTTTAATTTTTATTCAAATTAGGCTAATCAACTAACAGTCTAGTTTAATCTAATTAAGTCTAATTAGATTTAACTTAATGGAGTTTGCAATGTTTGATTCAACTTAATTATTAACTAAATTTAGGTTGATTTAAACTATTTAGTTCAGTGTGGGGAGCTACGACCAGATTTCGCTTAATTCAATCAAATTCGATTCAGTTTAGTTAATTTTATTTCAAATTTATGTACATTTAGTGTCTGATTTTAGTTTATTGTTATTATTTATTTTAGTTCGATTTAGTTTAATCTTATCGATGTTAGCTAAATTCAAGTTTTAATCGCCTAAATTCAATGTCAAGTTGGCTGAATTTCGTCGAGTTTATTTCCGTTTATTCCAATTTCTCTGCAAAGCTCCAGCAATTTGAACTTTAATCGAAACTTTTTGTAGCAAAAATAACATTCTTTACCAAACCCCCTAAAATAGTATACTTGAAAAAATTACCGCCATCTGTAAACAATTTATTGATTTTCGCATTCTTCTAAGCGGACATGGGAATAAAAGAATGATAAGAAAACAACAGATTTAGCCTTATCCGTTGAGATTTCGAGACCCATTTTCGCTTGAAAAATTCTTATAATGCCAGGTTTTTAAAAGACAGGATAAAATTCCATTCCGTCAAGCAACTCACATGTCAGTCTTCCTAGAAATGGAAAAAATGATTTAAAAGTGCTTTTGTAAAGTTCGCTCTGGCATGCTTATTATATTGAAATCTCCGTGAGTTTGGAAAGGAAAGCTTTTATTTATCGGAAAATGGCACTTTTGTTTGCATGCTACCCCACCGAGAATGACTAATTTTCGCCTTAAAAAACGGAAATACTTCAAATTTCCTACGTCATTTTGTATTTACATAAAGATAAGGGTGACTAATTTCACTTTAGAGTGGTAAATGCAAATAATTTTCTATCATTCGTTGCAAAACCAGCTCTGACCCTGAATTCTCATTATCATAACCAGCAACCACAAAAATTTCTTCTGATTCATGAAAATATCGTTTCGTCTTGAAGTTCCCGTAATAAATTTGTCTTCCCAAGCCCGCATAAATCACAAAAAACAAAAATAATTTGGCTGACCTCAAAATTATAATAAAAATATTTATACTCGGTGAAATTTAGTGTTTCTGTTGAATGTTAAGAACCTGCTGCGGTTAGCGAGGTTGTGACGCAACGTGATCGAGTATTTCACCTGGGGCGAGACTGCGTCCAAGTCCACCATGAAGAGGCCTTGCCCCGGGCTAAACTTCTTGAAAACTGCCCTATCACTAGCAGGCCATCGAATTCCGCGCGCCGAACGAAAAAAAGTAAACAAATTCCATGTGGAAATATCAACGGGACTCAAAAGTCGACGTCTTCATCAAGGTGAAGGGTAAAACTTTCGGTAACGTCGCTAAAAAGTGCTAAATGCAAGTGTTTGGTACATTAAACCTCAGAGATCGGTGTTGATGACCTGAGCACATATTCTCGGGCATTCCCATCTGCGAATGATCGAAATTTCGTTGATTTTTAACTCAGACACCCGAAATCACATTTTTTAACTTTCCATGTTCTTAGAGAATTTAAAGCAGTCCATAAATCAGAATTTGTTGATAAATAAAACACTCTTTATTTAATAGCTAGACCTAATGGGGCGGCAATAAAAACTACAATAAATAAACCCGTTTGGACATTTAAATAAAACTGACACAAAATAAATAATTGATTGTGAAATGTAATTTGTTTGGTTTGTCTGCAGCGTAAAAAAATGACGTTTTTAACGCTAATTTCGCATTCTTACTGATGTTGGTCCGGACAATTAACACATAGATGTGTGTTTTCTAATTTGAGTGTTCGCCATTTTATGCGCTTTTGGTACTTGCCGAGGTCACTATCGTGAATTCCGGACCAAAAGAGAAAATACAAACAAGAAATTTAAATCACACAAGAAAAATCTCAAGAATGTATACTGTTACTGCGCTCGTTGGAACATTAGAGAATGTCAAACATGACATAATGAACTGGTATAAGCTGTCAGATCCACTAAATAATTCCAATTCTTTATCAGAAATGTCCACTTTTCGATTTGAATATCTTAACTAGCTTGTATTTTTCTACTTTTATCGTGACGTCTAGTTTTCACTCAGAGACGGGCAGAGAGCGGATTGCAGGAATGCTGTAGCCAGTATGCGCTCGAGTTATAAACAAGGTTTTTTCTACGAGCTTTAGGAGTGCAGTTACCGGCAAAAAACGTGACTACTTTTTTTCACATGTTCAAAGTTTCTTTCTTTTGAGTCGGCAGAATTCTGAGAATGAGCATCTTAGACTTCCTTTCGTTCAAAATCATGAATGAAATTCGCCAATCTTGCCTTTGATATCGTCAATTAGGATTTAAACAATCACCACCGGGTGAATCCGGTATGATAAAAATGTTATTAGACACGCGAGTGGTTATCTGAACGTGTTCGCTTCCGGGTATGATAGATTGTAGTTTCCGTTTTAAATTGCGGTTTATTAGAACCGCAGATTGCGCTTTTGAATTCGACGAATAATAGTGAGTTCTAGAAATTGATAAGGAGCCAACCACAAAGCAGAATCTACGATTTCAAAAAGTGTAAGGCAAGTCTGTTCGTTCACCTGTTACTCAAAATTATGTAAGAGGAGATTGGAGTTGCATAATGATTGTGAGAACCGGGAATTTTTCGCACCTGCAGGTGTTGAAAAATAGAGGAAAGACAAGGAAGGAATTATATAGTAAGCAGATTTTCCAAGAAAATATCTGTTGTTATTAAAAAGCGAAATATAGGCAAAAAATGCAATTGTCACTGAACGTATTTTTTTTATTGTTAAGTTTTATTGTTCTTTAAAATTATTCGCAAGATCTTTGTACATGTTGCAACGCTCAAAACGTCTAAAATTTCAGGAGTACTTAAAATTTTTATTTATTTTTGTATTCGATTATATAAAATCCCTGAGTTTAAATAAAAATCTGTCATAAATTTTAAAGCCTTAGAATCCTAGTAAAAATATTGAATATTTTTTCTTAAATCTTTTTAATTTTTAGAATCTTTTAATCCTGTGGAACCTTCAGGGTTTCCGGAATTTTTAAAATTTTTAAAATCTTCATATACATTGTAATTTTTAGAATCTGAGAAGTATTTCAATTTTTGAGTTTGCAGATTTTTTTGAAATCTTCGGAATTCTCAGATTTATAATCTTTCTTGAATTTTTTGAATTTATTAAATTTTGAAAATATTTGAAAGTTTTTACTTTTCTTTTCATGACTGTAGAATTTGTTTAACTCTTTAAAACTTTAATATATTGAACTTCCAATTTTTTTACACGTATTTGTTGGGTATTTTCGAATATGTATTTTGAATTTTTGCATTGGAATATTTGAAATTTTCGTTTTTTGTGAAATTTTTACGATCTGTAAAATCACTGAATTTTCGGGAATTTTTTAAACATTGGTATCTTTGGAGTCTTAGAATTTTAAATTCTTTTCAAATTCTCAAATTTCTCGAAATAAAGAATTTCACTTTTCGAAGCAATGAGATTTGCCAAAATTGGATTTAATATTTTTTTAATCTCTCATTATAATTTTTCTACTCAAGTTCTTGTAGTTTAAAAAATAATCGTCGTAATAAGTCAGAAATCTTTTTTGGAAATTTCTGCTGTTTATACCTTTGTTTTTTGAAATCTTAAATTTGAAATCTCTAATCTTTAGAATCTTTGATACCTTATTTTTGAGATTTGTTAATTAGTGAAATTTTTAAAATTTCATAAATTTTATAATACGTCGAATATTTGCAATACTTGTGTTTCTTTTAGATTCTTTAATTTTTATTTTTTTTTCAAAAAACGTTTTCAAAATTTGCGGATCCTTATATTTTTTAAATATGTCCAAACTTCAAAATTTTTAAATTAAAATAAAACGTATTAATCTTTTGGAATTATGTTACTTATGATCTTTAAAATCTGTTTAATAATTTCTGTTTAATCTTTGCAATTTAGAAGCTTGGGATTTTTTGAGGTTTTTGGATTTTTTTAGAATGGAAATGATCTATGAACCTTAAAATTTTTAAATAATGTTCCGAAATCTAAAAAAATAGAGAAAAAAGAGTCCAAAACTAAAAAATGAAGATAATTTTGAAAACCTGAATAGTTACAAGCGATAAAATAATGCATAGAGTCAAATTTAGGGGGTTTGCAACAAGTTATGTATTTTCAAGAGATTCGGGAGAAAGCTAATCACTGAAGATTCCAAATAGAATTTCACTCTATTGGAACAATTCTTAATAAATAGTAGAATTAATAAAAAAATTAATGCATATTTTTTTTATAAAATCAGCTCTTTCGTCGTTATTCTTCGAAAATTTCAAAAAATTTGTAAACTTAAAAATTGAAATACTTCTCAGATTCTGAAAATTACAACGCATATGAAGATTTAAAAAAATTAGCAAATTCGGGAAACTGAAAGTTTCACAGAACCAAAGATTCTAAAAATTATAAAAATTTTGGATTTTTTTTTAAATATTTACTATTCTAAGATTTTAAAGTTTATAACAGATTCTCATTCAAGCTTAGGGATTTCATATAATCGAACACAAAAATAAACGAGAATTTTAAACATTCCAAAAATTTTAGACATTTCAAGTTATGTATTTTCAAGAGTTTCTAATGTAGATATATTTATTTTTTTATATAATCTGCTCTTTCATCGTTAATCTTGGAGAAAATTAGCTTTGTCAGATTTAAATCTTTTTTCTTACCTGTTGCAAGCGCATAAGCTCGTATTCAAATCTACAAAAAATTGTTTTGACTTTTTATTTATCTTTACCTTGACAAAAGATTTATCGCTCCATTATCTGAAATTTTTACGTCAAAGATTAAAAAATAAAGAAACGATAATACCAGGCAAGCGAAATGTATCAGTTCGCGTGACGAAAATAAAATGCTGAAACTTGAAAAACCATCAATCACCGCGTCGTAGACGACTTTATTTATAGCACCACCTATTATTCTCGATAACAGTTTGAATGGTTATTTTTTTATTATTCGCAGATCGTAGCACAATAATAAACAAGGATGTAAACGGCAAACTTCCGCAGAAGATAAGTGGTGTTTCGTTCATTTTTATCGTTCATTCTGACGGCCACTGATCGACCGCAGCAACCAGAAATTTCAAGTAGCTCCAACGTCAAAAGTTATAAGTTTCTCGAGTCTCACTTTGGTCCAAAGGTCGGAGCTAAGTCGAAATCGGTTAATTGGCAACGGAATGGACGCAATTTCTCGCACGAAGCGTGATATTTAAATTTTGTAATTAATCAAAAAGAAAGTTCAATGTATCTCTCCCATGGTCGTCCACCTGTTAACCCAAAAACAAAAAGGAGCAATCAAGAAATGGTTGGCAGCGACACTCCACGTCAAAGTGTCAATCAAAGCAACAGGTATGTCAACAATATTGTCATCGAGAGATTTACATCGGAATATTTACACAAGAACAGTAAATACTTGAAAAGTTTCGGGTCGAAACAGGTCGCGTAATTATCGGAGATTTGAGTTATAGTCTGTTGTTCGTAAAACCAGTTGCAGAATTCGTAAACAAAATTAATAACTCTTATAAAAACACGCGGTGTAGAATTACAGCGATGATATGTGAGGAATTTGGAGAATGCCTCCGTAAGAATTATGCCCCATCCAATTCTCGACGATTACCTTGCATATACAGGAGAAACAATTGGATTTGGCGATGTGGTCGACTTTTACGGTCGCTCCGTCCACTCCACACTGCGCTCTCCTGCCTTCTGCAAAAGAAACACTGCGTTAGAGTCATCCACAAAAAATTGTTATTAACGTTCCGTCATGCGGGAGCTTTACAGTCTTATTATCGTGATTGCAGAAGCAACTTCAACCTTATCAGGAAATTTACGTTAAATTGATAGTTATTATGTCTTAATGAACACCATAACAGTAAAAGGCACCAATACGCCGTAAGCTCTAACCCTTAGGGAGTTAATTGAAGAAGTTCTTAAAAACACGTACATGGTCAATGAACAAAAAACTCTAAGACTGGTATCTAATAGCCATCCTTGGAAACAACCTGGAGTACCACACACAGCACCAGCTGTAAATTATTGTCAGATAAGGAGGTTAACTATCTCCTCGAATTTATTTTAGCTGAAAGGTCACAACGGACACGCTTTCGATGCAATTATTTCGTTTTAATAAACACCTATTATTACAACGAAGGATAATTAAAGAACTACATTCTGTTATACAAAAAAAATGTGCTTCCGGTCTTTTATATGCTATAACACGAGCTTCAAAGCTTAATTCGATTAAGATACCATTTCGTCTATTCCAAAAAATTAAAATCAGCTGTTTTATATTCCACCAAGACGAAAATAAAAGTTTTTTTTGAATGAAACGACGCATTTGCTTTTCGTGATATTTAAGATGTTTAAGATTAAGCGCAGTAAACAGAAAAAAAGAAAAACACAGCTCAAACAAAAAACATAATTTCATTATTGTTCACTTCAATTTTTGCTCCTTTAAAGTATCACGAATCATTGTTTTATAATTTCCCGAAATAAAGTTTTCGAATGTATTTAAATCATCGAACACAGAATTTCCAAATCTTCCTCTGTGTAGCAAAGATACACGCCAAATTAAACAAAAAGGAATAAAATACTAAATAAAATAAAAATAAAAGTCTAATTAAGTAGGACTAAACTGGACTAGATTATATGAAGTAGAATTCGATTAACTAAAACAGGTGAAATGTACTAATTCCAACTTAGCAGACTAAGTTAGGCTTAGTAGATTAAATTAGACTAAACTGAACGGTGAAATTAAGTGAAATTCAGACAGGCTAAGTCTGAACTGAACAGACTAAGATTAGATAGACTAAGTATGACTTTAGAATTAATTCGAGCTCGATAGACAAAGTCTGATTCAGTAGGACTGGATTAAATCGGACTGGGCAAACTAAGTTGAGCTAGGACTAAACTGGACTAAATCGGACTAGGCAGACTAAGTTGAGCAAGGACTAAGTTGAACTAGATCATATTAAAATAATTTCTTTAACTGAAGCAGATGAAATGTACTAAATCTAACTAAGTAGACTAATTATGAGATTAAGTGAAATTCAGTGGGCTAAATTAGACTAAACGCACTAAATTAAATTGAACAAACTAAGTTGAATTAAGCAGACTAAAAAGGATTCGCGGATTAAGTGGAACTCGATAGACTAAATTAGGCAGACCCAATTTGACTAGGCAGACCAACAGACTAAAGTGGATTGAATAAACTAAGTCAGTCAAGTATTTTTTTAAATTTTCACTGTTCATTTATGAAAATCTAATAACTTAAGTGCCGCATTTTTTTTGAATACTTCGAGATCTCCAAGAGTTTTAATATTTTTAGGCACTTTTAATTTATCTCCAGCATTTTAAATTTTTCAAAATTTCTATGATAAAAAAACTACTAGATTACCCACATCTCTTACAATCTATCGTTTCCAAAATTACATAGCATTAAAATTTTGCATTTTTAGAAATTTTATTTCTATTTTTTTTTCTATTTTTATTTTTTTATTTCAACATTTTTAGAAACTAGATCTTTTTTTCAGTGTTAAAATCTTTATATTTTTTGAAAAGATTGAATTATCTGAAATCTTTGGCTTTTCAGAATTATTAAAAGTTTCTGAGCACTTTAAAGAAAAGCATTTTAAAAAATTGAAACATTTTTTCATTTCGAATTATTTTTAACGCGACTAAAATCTTCATAATTTTATAAATTTTAAAATAGTCTCAAGTTTTTAAAACTTTCTTCATTGCTCTTAATTTTTTTTGCAGATTAAAATATTTTAAATCTCTTGTTTTTTCAGGTTTGCCTAAAGTTTTTGAGTGTGATATTCTAAAATTTTAAAATCTGTCTTTAAAAATATTCAGAAGTTTAAAATAATTACATTCTCTAGAATCGTGAAAATCTTTAAGCATATTAAAAATAGTTTCTTTCTATGTCTATTTATTGATTTTTACATATTTGTTACAAAATGTGCTCAAATCCAATTTATTTTTTATACTTTTGCGTCTTATTTTCCTCGATTTATTTTTTATACGTCATAATTGGAAGAATGAATAATATAATAAACTAAATAAAAAAAAAACTCAAAACGTAGACAACTTTTCTGTCCAAACAAAAAAAGTTCTTCATTTAGTCCGTCAAAACTTTTTTTTTTCATTTTCTTTTAAGTTTTTAAAGCATTTTTGATTTTTCAAGAAAGTGCTTTTCGGATAATATTGCAACTTGATGTTTTGGTGGCATTGTTTCTCAAATTCTTTAGATTTGTTGAGTCATAAAATAACTTTTTCCATTTTTGTTTTTCGTAATGCAAAACCAAAATTAATATTTAAACTTAGCCAGTAAAATCCACAGAATTTTCCAAAATTATAACTACGTTTTGACCTTTTATGTGTAGCATGAATTTTTTTAAAAATGGTGCAACTTTTGGAATTTACCGAGATGTTAGTGTCAACTTTTGACCTTGACATTAATTTTTCTTCCTTACATAAGAGTTGAGAGCAGTCCTAATTACAGTTCTTAAAATGCAAATTCGTTGTTTGAAAATTTTGTCCCCTGGCAGCTTGGGTCTTTCCATGAAATCCGTCATTAC
The DNA here is from genome assembly GCA_030157275.1 of Cynaeus angustus. Classification (NCBI taxonomy): domain Eukaryota; kingdom Metazoa; phylum Arthropoda; class Insecta; order Coleoptera; family Tenebrionidae; genus Cynaeus; species Cynaeus angustus. Next base: position 18,924,395 of record CM058062.1, read on the forward strand.
CATAAAATCACCATAACTTAACAAAACAATAAAAATGCGAACAAATTTCTCATTGATTTAGATATGAATCTCTGGTATTTGCATCGGGATTTAATGCCTGCGTATTCATTACATAATATCAATTTGCGATCTGCATAATGATATGCAATATATCAAATGTGTCAGCGACTTACAATAGTGGAGAGTTGTTCTAGGGAATGTTACATGATTCCCAACAACTTCGTCATTTTCACTGATCGTAAATACTAAAATTTCTAATTTAATGAACGTCATAAACTTGTACCAAAAATCACCTAAGTCTCGATTACCGAAAGCCTACCGGCGCCTTATCAGATAGATTTTATCAAGCTCTTGTGAAAGAAGCAAAGCCACGCCTTGGTGAGGTCGTATCTTCAGCAATTACTCATTTTTTGTAATTTGATCAATGAGTAGTAGCTGGAGGATCCGATTTCATCGACATTTAAAAATTTCGGTACTCGAAGCGAACACTGTAATTTATTTCACCACGAAAAGTGTATATTTCACCAAATTAGAGCTTTTGGGAGCGTGGACGCGAGGTTTTTGCCCTTTGCGAATCTCGGCTAGAACACATTGGAATTAGCGATGCTGATGCTCTTCTCCAACGACCTCATCAGCAGGTGTATACCGTAGCCAGAAATACGTTGGTGTCAGTTAACAGGTGTTGTAGCAGCTACATTAGCATTTTTCAGCCATTTTCAGGATGTTCTTCTTTTTTACAATTTGGGTCAATCAAATTGGTTACGTAACATCGTAGGTGGAAATGTTGGCACTACTCTCAAGGTCTTTTGCGTACGTTCAAGATCATTTGTCCGGCTGGGTCAACTGCCATGGGGCCATTAACCTCGCGGATTCTCGGCCACGGAAAGCACCCATGTCATACATGTCATAAAATAGCGAAAATTATCGGATTATTGATGGACTTTCGGTTTCTCGATGCTTAATTTATTTCCAGCTCTGATAAAGCTTTGTTCCTCTAATCTGATGCTGACAGGTAAACATGGGACTAATAAAGATCGAGCGTGTTGTAACAAATTTCGAAATTTTTACTCTAATTTACAGGGAATTCCAGATATTTAACTTTCGATATTGTCGAGAGGAATTTGTGGAATTCTGGTCAGAATTCTGGTATTTGTGACGCGATCCAGTATTTGGAGAAAATTTCACTAGCTTCGTTTGTCAAATGGAACAATTTTTGACTAAGAAATCATACACTTTATGTAATTACTAACTACATCCTCTTTCTCAACTGGAAGTTTTATTCACACTTACATGCTCGTATCTTCGACACTAATTGTTGCTTCTTGGTTTGTTGTGCCATTAGCAAAGTTATTACCCGCTGTGGCTAAGCATCTATTATTAGAAAATCTCCACGGTTTACAATTTACTTCGTGTTTTCATAATATAGTTATCATAGTTCTATCATATAATTATTCTGTAAAATTATTTGCACTCATTTCCCTTCTCAACGTTTTCTGTGACCCAAGCAACCAACTTAATTTCTGATAAATAATTATAAGCGATCAGCTACGCCGTGCAGAAAAATCAACACATATGCAAATTCAATCTAAAATGGTAATATTAAAAATCATACTTGAAATTCACGGAAAAACATTTTTTTGAATTTTTGTAAATTCAATTAAAATTAAGATTAAATATACACTTCTGATTAGGAAGCGTACAAAATATTTTAAAATTATTAAACAAATATTTACTTATCAGAATATTTAAAGTGAAGGTAAACATACTTTTTTCTACGAAACGTTTTTTTTTAAATTTAATTAGAGGATGTTTAAGCTTGAAGCATCAACAATAAATCAAAATTAGAAAAAAAAAATTCCAAAGTTACACAGAATAGAATTGCTTGATAAGTATTTATGGGACTATTTCTAGAAGATTCCACGGCCTTTTTAGCAGGAACTTTCATGTGGAAACAAATTTCAGACAACCTTAGTAGAATCGCAAACCAAAACACGAAGTTTTAATTAATATAATGAATTTTGTAACTTTCTCCACATTATCAAAGCTCTTATGTAGATAAGGTTACACGGCTAATGATGTAAACAGCTGTTGCAAAAGTTTTGTGGCTTAAAGCTAAAAGAAGCTTTGTACGATGGTAAATTTAAACCAAAAACAACGTTTTGCCTCAGGATTTTTTTTGTTCTTTACTAAACCACAAAACTATGAGCAATTTTATAAAGATGCAGTTGTTTTTTTTAAATGTAAATATTATTTTTTAGGGTTCATAGATTTTTTTTATTTTTTAAATCTATATTCTTTAAATTTTCTAGTTTTTCAATATTTGCTAGTTTCCAAATCTTGTGATCTTTCGATTGACCGCTGCGGATTCTTATTAAAAAAAAACAAGAGATTTTAGAAATTTCGATAGTCTTAATAATATTAACAATGTAACAGTTCTAAGAACACAAAATTTTAATAATTTCTATTGCCAGTTTTTGAGTTTTACCGTTTTAAGAATCAAAAGATCAAAAATTGTAATAGATTCAAAAATTAGTAAACTATTTAAGAAATACAGAGCATCTTTAGAGAGCTGGCTTCAAAAAGTAATAAAACTAAAAAACCCCAAATATCGAACGGGTGGAGAAATTGTGGAGGAATCTGAATAACTCAAAAACAAGTCTGAAAAAATCCGAATTGTAAAGCCTGAGAAGTTAAAAAAAAAATTTAAAATTAAAAGACTTCCAGTATCAAACGTGTTTTAAAAATGAAACAAATCCCAAATATCTCAAAAACAAAGCAAAAAAAGTCTAACTGTTCTCCAGACAATAAAGAATTTTAACTAATTCTGTAAACCTGGCAATCCAAATGACCCAGGCAGTACAAGAAGCTAAAATTCTTTAGAAGTACAATGTAAAAAAATGGAGGCTACAGGAATAATAAAAATCTGAAAACTCCAAGAAGTTTTATAAAAAAAAAAGAAAATATTTAAACCAATGGTCCAAATTTTAAAAAAAAAACATATCCTGAAAACCTTTAAAATCTTGACAAATTCTCATAATCCTGAAACTTACAAACAAATTAAAAAATTAGCAAAATATAAGGACCTTGAGTTAAATTAATGAGAAAAACATTTTATAAATACTGAAAATTGTGAAAAACGTAAGAAAATTTAAAATTTGTGACTAGTCTAAAAAAACTTGGGATTGCAATATTCTGAAAATTACGACCCCTTAATGAGTTTTAAACTTGGAAATTTTACTTTCATATGCCAATTTTAATATTAAAAAAGAACTCAAAAATCGTATACTTAAACTTTAAATTTACAATTACATACAGTATGAATTCTAAAAAATAAAGCATTTTTTAATTATAAAAAAAGCGAAAACCTGAAAAATTAAAAATATTTTTTTTAACACAAAAATTCCATGCAGTATTGTGCAATAAAAAAAATAAAAAATCTAGAAAGACAGTGAAAATCTAAATAATATTTTTTATAAATTGCAGCGAATACACGGAAACCGATAAAATAAATGATTACAAAAAAAAAGATATCTACGGATCCTAACGGGTCTAAAATGTGCAGTCTAATCATGTTAAAAATCAAAAAATTAAAGTGTCCAGCTAAATAATCCACAGAATGTAAAAGATGTAAATAATCCAAATAGTCACTTTTTATGGTTATTTCCAAATAATAAAAAAAAACAAATTTTCAAAAATCATATCTATTGTTAGTAACATCGATAAATCCAAACGCTGTAAAGAAAATCTTGAAAACCTTAACAATTTTGAAAATCTTAATTCAAAAAATATACAAATAACAAAGAATTTAAACGATAAAGAAAGTAAAGAATATAAAAAATAAAAACTAAAAGATCTAGATAATGTAAAATATCTGGAAATATACTATAAAAACTTCAATGCAAAAGTGTTTAATCATCTAAAGCATATGACAGTTTGATAAAAGAGAAAATTTTGCAGAATTTGGTTTATCTATTATTTTAATTATTGCATTAAAATATGTTAAGGAACTTCATTTCAAAAAACGGGAATCCTTGACAAGTTACAATAAAAGCAATAAACAAACAAACAATTTGAAAATTATTTTGACAAAAGAACTAAAAACATACAACACCACACCAACTTAAAATCACTGTTATAATTAAATGAAAATTACCAACTTTACAAAAATAAAAAACGTATAAAATAACTGCGTATCTAGTCATGAAACAATTAAATTATAGCCATATAATTATACACAACAGTGCAGTTAAAGTGAAGTTCGTAATAAAAGCATTTTTACATCTTGAAACCTTGAGATGTACCTACAACTTTCCGCCTTGTACGTTTAACCAACGAAGTGTCCACGATATTTATTTATAAAGTGCAGTCTTAAGATACCAAACATTAAACCGCCAACATATAAAACACAAATAAGCAATAAAATAAAACCCTCATGTCGTAACCCGTTCCACGAACGTGTGAGATTCAAAGTATCAGCAATCAATAAACAATCTCAACGGCAAATTTGCAACAAGTTACGTACCATAAAAGCGACACTATTAAGATCACCAACAATAAAACGTTCCTGCTCCCAACTACCACAGTCCGATTTCGTCACAGATTGTAAACAATTGTGATAGTTTGCGTAAAATGTTTAACAACTCTTAATGATTGATTAATTTAATGTATCCATAAAGTGGCAAGTGCACGGCTGCGTCGTTTTGACATTCGTGCAACGGCACTAACAGGTAACAGCCATACAATCTCTCGTTAAACAGCAGGACGCAGGCCGCGAGGCCAAGGTCGTATGTCCTGCAACTGCAGGTGTGCATCAAGTGAGGTGCACTCCACATGTATTTTACTACAAGAACGCTTCACTGCTGCACTTTCAAAAACAACCACTCACCGGACTATAAACAAAACAGCGAAAACATGGGCGGAGAAGCGAACCGAACGCGAGGGGCCGTTAACGAGGGTTCAGCGGGCTAATTATGGTCATTTAAAAAAAAGGATCTCGGTACTACGCTCAAAAAAATTATGTCTACGTTATATTACCTTGGATTTATTCTTATTTTATATCAATACGTTATAAATTCTTTCATCAACTGAAAACATCTTCAGAATTGCGCGTGACTATACAACAGTACAGCTTATTACTTTGCGGCATTTATGGACAATAACTTGTTACTCGTTCGAGTCTGTATAATAAGAGCGGTGGCGCATTGTTCAAAGGAATCCGGTATAAATCCGGAGAAATAGCTGTCAGTTTGTGTTACAATATAATAGTGATTGGGAAACACATAAATTGTTACGATCGTAGAAAACTCTTCTATGAATCGATTGAGAAATTGAATAATTCAGTATTGACCATTGTTCCATGATTCCTTGCTCAGGATAATTACACGTCTCATACAAACACTAATTAATTGTTTAGGTAGATACACATGCGAGGTGAAACTTGTGCGTATTAAATATTAATAAAAGCAAATCAATGTTTTATAGATCGTAAAACGAGGATTTAATAAAGAACAATAGCGATACCACACACAACGAATAATCCAACTTTCAATATTCTATCGAGACTTTCCCATGATGAGCTGAGCTAGTAATTCGAAAATAGCACGAAATGAGTCAAAGCATTAACGACAGATTAAGCTCTTTCGAAATAACCTAAACTCATGGGGGATTTCTTCCTGTCATCGTCGCCGACGTCTTATTTTTGGAGAAAATTCAATCTCTGATTCTTCTAATTTTAGAAGCGACACTTGGTAACACATACTTTAATTATTGGCAGAAATCGCTTGCATAACGTCATGTTAGAAGATTTTAATTGAAATCAACGGACGAGTTCCCAGTAAAAATAACTAGTGTGACATTGTTACGTATGCAAATGCAATCATGCAGGTGTTATGTTTTGAATTAATTAAGTTTTATTAACAGCAACATTAATGATAATTCATATGTTAAGTGGGTTCTGAGATTTTCAAACTCAACCGTATCTCCTATACAATTATAAATTCTTTATTTATAACCTTTATGTTCGGCATTAAATTATTTAATAATAATGTGACTGCCTTCGTGGTTTATTTTATTTCTAATTGATTTATGGCAATACTGTAATCAATATATTGGAACACACCTAGATTTACTTAAGTCTACACTTTAATTGCGAATCTAAATTCGGACATATTAATTTGATTAACAATAAGCTCTTGGTATGTTGACAGATTTATATAAAAAACTTAATGCTATTATAATTGATCTTATTTTTTCCGTGGCGTTAACGATTTATTTAAATTACAAATTATTTTAATTTTTAATCCTTATCAAAGATATCGTGACAGCTCGGAAACGCCACTTTTAAGAACGTATTTTGACGCCGCAGGCTGCTATAGCGGAAGGCTGCCCATAGGCGCAGATGAATTAAAAACAACCTGAATAACAACACATAACGGATTTTTTTATTAGGCGTCAAACATTTAATGCATTTTTTTTAAATAATACCACTTTTAAAATATTAAAGGTAATAATAAAAAATTATTTGGAAAACTCAAAACTTCGTTTAATCCAGATCTACTGGAAGATTAGTTAGAGCTTAGCATCGACAGAATTCTTGAGCTTAACACTGGGTGCGTTTTTAAAAAGATTAAGATTCTGAATTCTAAAATTCTAAAATAAAGCTTCGGAACAATATTTAGGACCTTAAATCCTAAATGTTTATTCATTCTTAAATTCTAAATTATCTGGTCTAAAGTTAAAAAAATTGACATTCTTAGATCCTTGGCCATATTTTTAAATCTGGCTCACTCACAGAATCAAATTTTAGAACAAGTTTTACAACTCGTCTTAGATTTCTAAGATTTTAAATTTACTACTAATAAATTTCTTACATAACTTTGAATTTCTCAGATTCTGGGCTCTTAAACCATAGAGTTTGACATTCCGAACTCTAAGATTCTATATAAAAAAAGTACAAATTCCTTAATTAAACAGTAGGGAGGACTAGATATCAAAATAACAAATTCCTGAATTCAACAGTAGAAAAGTTCAGAACAAAGATTTTCAAATCCTTTACAAATTCACAATTCTAGATTACAAATTAACAAACTTCCAGAAAATTCTTACACTTCCAGTTAGGGCATTCTTACTTCTTCTAAGTGAAGTTCGAAAAATTAACCAGTAAATAAAATCTAACACAACAATCTAAAAAGTCCAAAAAATTTGATAATCAAAGATATTTCATTGCTTTTAATAGTTACTTGTAATAACTGATTGAGTACTTCAAATTTTTAATGGACAAACGTTTGTTACTTTTAAGGACAAATACTAACCACTTCTAACGCTCCAAAATTTCTACGAACTATATACAACAACCTTCTAAATCAAAAAAAATCTAAAAAACATTGTCTACATTTGCTTAAAGTAGATTTGTATATATTTTTTTAAAGTAGATTTTTAATAATTTTGACAGCCTTTTCATAAAAAGTATTTTTACCAAAAACGATTAATTGCATTTTTTTCATTATTTATTTGAACCGTTCTATTTCTGCCCATTTTTGATAGGAAAATGAGGTTTTTTGGACCAGCAATTTTCCAGGTTTTTAGGCTTTTATTAGTTTTCCAATTCTTTGTGTCTTTTTGATGTTTTAATTCAGATTTTTCATCGATGTCCGTCATTTTCCGTCAGTTCTTCTAAATCTAAAATGTTCCCAAAATACAATTTTTTATGATCTATATGACTTTTTTTTTCATTCAATAACAATTTAATAAAAGCACAAAAAGCACTGTCTAGAAGCTTCTAGGACCAAGTTCATAAAAATTAATTTTTGAAAATGATACATCTGTTCGAATTCTGAAAATGAAGCTACTTCTGTTAAAGCAGTTTAGTTGTTTGATAATATTATTTCTGAGAACCGTTTCATTCTTTCCAATTTTAAGTAAAATTTTCCATTTTTGGATACAAAAGGTTTATAAATTTTCGAAATTTTTATGAAATATTTCAAGAGTGCTTGACATTTAAAATTAATTTATTGAAGCACAGATACACACCACTTAAATACTTTTGAAAAATCAATCCATGTGAAGTAACTTTGCTTTCTTTGCTTCTTTTAAAGTGTTAAAAAGAAAAAGAGAAAATTTTGGACCTAAAATCATAATTTCCCTTCATTGGTAGTCTGTAAAAAGCGTTTTTTAAGCCGGCAAATCTTTGTTCTGACGCTATGAGACGATAACCTTTTTTCGAAAGTGATTTTACGTCCTTAGCAAGGGAAGTAATAAATTCAGCTATTAAAACTAACTATAAAATTTGAGTATTCCACTCAACTTTCAAAAGTCCAGTAATTACACGTTTGTACGTATCTTCACTTTTTGTTTTTAAATCCAGTACTTCGTTGCATGTTTATGAACATTTCAAGACTTACATACTCATAAACGTATAATTAACCTCTGCAGACTAATAAATGACTAAAACTTGTAAATAAACAAGAAAAAATGATAATTCATGTACAAAATTACAATCCACCGCTCGGAAATTTCTTTGTTACGATAATCATACAGTTTTCATCGAAAAAATTCTTGTACTTAACCAGGAGATCCTTCTAGAGTCCCGCTTCATACATCATCGATTTAATGTGCGAGATATATCATAATATATGAAAAATTATGACCATAGTGTGGAATTCTTGCATACCACAATGGCGGATATTCGATATCTTAAATTATTGGAAAATCTCAATAGGTCATAGATTAAAATAAAAATTACAACAATGACTACCGGTAAATTTCAATGCGAACACGTTTCAAGACGCCACAGATTTACGATTTGTCCTTTGTAAATGTCACTTAGCACCACAGCGAAACAATTAAAATCTTCAATCGAGGATGTAATTATAATTTTGTCGAGTGTTTTTGATAAACACTTGCATTTCAAGGATATATTTTTGAACTTTTCGTCGAATCTCTTATCATAAACACCTTTTGGTACCGTATGACGGAACTGGTGATTTATGACCAGTTAAGTGAAATATAAGGTTAACTGATTCGCGATCTGAATCCTCTGAACAATTTATAACAAGTTCGATAAAAATCTTCGATACACAAATCCGTATGGCGCATAATTTAAAACAGTCCGTTTGTATTATTAATGATGCTATATTATTTACATGACAGAAATGGTTATCGTATTTTAGTTAACTGTCTTAGCTTGAATGTATCAGAATTTAATTTGAATAAGCCAACGTGAGTTGTGGATATTAAATTAATTGGTTTATTTTTTCAGACTGTCAACTGGAGGAAATTCCAGCATAATGCGATTCATAAAAATAACTGAAACGTAATTGAAACTTTTTTAAGGAGCTTTAGAGTCTTTCCTCTGCGATTTCGCCAGTTTTTGTCGACTTCCTGTGCAATCACGTGGGGTAATTCAAAAGTTTTCTATCAACTATTTGACTTTGATGGAAAAAGATGCTACTATTTTTCACGGCCGTTTCTGCGAACATCTCGTCATTGTTGCTTTCATCAAATTTGATTCTTGCGTCTGTTGCAACCTTCGCTTTTCATGTAACGAAAACATATTCTCCACGTCTAAACACCGAAAATCTGTAAAAAGTTCTAAACACTCCTCTCAAGTAAACCAGAAGCACGAATGGATCATAATTTATGACGTCTTCATCACCGGGTGGTATCAAATTTAATAATCCCATTTATTTACATTATAATACACTTTTAAATTTACTTAAATCTTCAAGGCTTCATCCTTCGAAATTTATGGCCAGTAGCACTTTTGCTGCCGTCAACGGAACAAAAATACTTCGACTTATAACGATTTAATAATCGAGAAACGCAGTTTCGTAACTGTAATTAAGAAGACGCAAGTGTTGGCGGTAAATTATGTAAAATCATACTAACACGTGCCGTGACCTGTGATAATTCGCGATAGAAAGGAAGAATCAGTATCAATGAACACCGCATTGTAATATAAGACACCGACATTAATTTACTTGAGATAAGAAAATCAAACAGCGGAAGATGTTTTGAAAGCAAGCCAGCGATAACTACTCAAAGTGGCAATTAAAAAATTTCATTGTTTTCGATTTTTCGAGCTCTAATGGATTCTAATTGACTCTTTTCGTTTTGCTAAAAATTCAATTTAATCATTCCTTTCACTTTTCCTCGAAATTTGTTTTCGTCTTGTTATCTATTTTAAGCACTAATTAGGTACACCATTAATTAAATTAATAAAAATACCGCTGATATTTTCTTCAGCTGAGTTATCGTGAGAGATATAAATTGTAAAAATTAGAGCGGAGTTGCGCAATTTATATCATTATCCAAAGTACCAAGAGATTTGTTATTCAATGCGGAGAATACGGTATTCCGTTACGTAAATGACAAAAATAGAGGTAAATTTTGACAGATATTAAGTAATAATCAATGCTTCTACAGAATGTAACGTGCTGAAAGATTTATTTAGAAATTTGTTTTCAAAGTTACATGATAAATGAAGGCGATAATTTAGAAAAATTAGTTGTAAATTAGTTAATGCTAATTCAGTTTTTTGTTCGTGGAAAAAACAACAAAACAACTTTCACTAAGACCTCAAATCTACAGAAAGATTTATTTTTCGGGTAGAAAATAATGGGAAATATTTCTGGGCTCATGAATAAAGTTAAATAAGTTAACTGTTTTAGTGTTCTATTTTTCTGTATGTGAGAGGTATTTTCGATATTTATTTGTTCGTTCCAACAAATAACTGGGTCTCCCAGGACTGGGAAAGTAAAATGAGCCTATTATCCTGATTTTCATGCTATGATTTTTATAGCTTGCGTTCCAGGTTTTCAGGCTTACAAAGCTCTAAAACTTATTTTTAGTTCAGATTACCAAGTGCAAAATTTCAGATTTAACGTTTATAATTTTCAAAATATTTCGGCGTTTTTGATAGTTTTTTAAATCAGATATCAGATTTTATTGTTGAGATTTTGGTAATTTTGCTTATTTTTCAGGATAGTTTTTGCAAGTTTTCAGGAATATTTTTGAAAACGTGTCCACACTAAAAGTTTCAGGTTTTCAGGCTTTATAGAAGATGGGTTTGGAATGTTCTTATTAAAAAACTAAATTTAAGATTTTACGGTTTTCTAGATGTTTGATCCATGATATTTTTTTAGAACATTTGAGAGATTTGCTTGGTAAACTAAAACCCATAATCCAGATTTTCATACCATAATTTCTTCACTTTGCGAGTATTGCAGGAAAAGGTACAGGAAAAGGTAAATTCCCGGTTTTCCAGTTTCGTGCATTGCGAAATCTAGAATTTCAACTTTAAAATTATTAACTTAATTTCAGGTTTGTATTTGTAAAGTAATGGGCATTAGGCTTCAACTTTACAATTTGCGAAATACCTGATTATTTTTCGGGGTTTGTAAGTTTCATGCTCGCTTTCTAACACTGACGAATTAGGTTTAGTGGCTATTCTTCAGAATTTTATATTAAAGCTACTAAGCTTAAATTAAATTAAATTTTCACGTTTTACGTTATCTAAGTTTACAATGCTGACCATTTTAGGCGTAAAATTTTAGTGATAAAATGGGTCTGTTATCTAAATTTTCATATCGTAATTTCTGTGACTTGTGGAAACTGCAGGAAACGACAACATTCCAGTTTTTCAGGTTTCATAGTTTTTTTCCAGGTTTCTCAAAACTGACTTCCAGTTCAAGTTGCAAAGTGTAGAGTTTATAATAATATCTTATTGTTGTGCTAGGTTTCTAATTCAGGTTTATTAAATTTTAAATTTTGCTATTTCTTAGAACTGTATTCGTGTAAACTCATAGGCTTTGGAAAGACTTTGAGTTTCTTTAGACACAAATTTTCAGGTTTGGAAACTGCACAAAGCTCAAGTTTAGCATATATTTATACACAAATCCAAATTTTAAGTTTGAAAATTTACTTCTTATAAACTTTTCATCCTAGAATTTTTTAACTGGTAAAAAGACCCAAAATTTAGAGTTTTTAACTTGAAAAAGCCCGAAATTGCTATTTAATACAAAATACAAAACGTCACAGATACTTAAAAATGTAGTAGCAGTACTTTTCTCTCAAAAATGTCAAAAAATACATATTTAGGTGTCTTTTTTCTAATTTTCTAAATCAAAATTAAATTATACTAATCAAGTACGATTACGTAAACTAAATTTAACTAAATAATCAAAATCCACAACTGAAATTGAATAAGATCCAAATTTATTCCAAACTGACTCAGATCTGAGAAAATTAATTCAAACTTTAAGTAAATAAGACTAGTCACTGACCTAAATCTGCGCTTGGATCTGATTTGCTTCGATATGACTTAGTTAAATTCAATTAAATCTAACTAGTTCAGCTATTCCAGTTTAATACATTTTGTTTCAGATTTACTAGAGTGGTACACATTTGGTCCAATTTAGTTTAAAGCAGTGTCATTCAGCACAATTTAATTTCTTCGGTCAAATTTAGCCGAATTCTGACTAGACCCATTTAAGTCTAGTCACTGCAATTTTCGTTGGAATTAAAGGAGATACAAAATATTCCCGTAGAAATCCATAGATTTTGTCCCATTTGGTCGCTAGTCACATTTAGCTCTTTTTAGTCTGATATTTCGCATACCATATAAAAAAAAATCTAACGTGTGTTTTGGTCGAAACGGATTGGTGGAACTGAATTTAACCAAAAATTTGCAGAGTTTGATATAGAAAACAACACCTATTTCGTTTCAGTTTGAATTTACATTTTCAACACTTTCAACTCGGAAATTATAGAGTATTTAGTATTCCACAACAAGTAGCTTGTTAGCCGCTAATAAATCTCAATTAGAGGCTGTTGAAAAACACTAAAATTATAGTAAACTGTAATACAAAATATTGAAAAAATGTATAATGCAGATAATAGTTGTAACTTTCTAACTGCTATAAATTCGAATTTTTTCCATTTTCCACTAACACTATAATGATCGACTATTAGCAAACGCGGAAAAATGGCGAACAAGTCTCATGTTTTGATACCTCATGATAAGACTTGTATATCAAGGTAGATAAATCAATGTAGCACCTGAGTATGTTATTAGTGTCTGAAAACTAACTCGCATAGAATGGAAGTATGCCAACGTAGCACATAATTATGCAAATATCTCTGCATTTTCTCTTTACCACTTGACAACTATTACTTATAATTCACATGTTACTTGAAAAGCCCATAATATCAGTGCACACCATCTTATGCACTTAATTCTCTAATTTGAAGCTGAAAGCGCCTCAACAAAAAAAAAATTCAGTCCCTTGTCGACTTTGAGTTATGATCGTCCACTCTTTGATTTATATCCCGAAGAAACAAATTGTCACTGACATAAATTTCGTCGTAGATTTGACGTTATGAATATTTATAAAAATAAGAATTAGGCCGGTCCTGTCCTGATTCGGTCCCACGAGAAAGGTAATCACGTCGTGATATAAAACAAACACAAGGTGTGTCCCGGTCGGCAAGCCAGGTATATTAACCGAAAATTAAAATGTAACCCACCTGAGTGGTCAGTAAATCATAAAGGTAATGGGCGGGTTGGTGGACAGAATGACCGCTCGACCACCCGGTTGAGAAGAAGCACCGCCAAAAGCGCCCCCATCTTATGACTTTATTGTTTCTCTTAATGGGCGATATTTTCACCGGTTGGTCTCAAAATTAGAACCTTTAAAAAGAGCTTTTCGAGCTGTTCTGGGAAGTCCAAGCGTGGGCTAAGAGATTTTAAAGAAAAATTCTCAAGAGTAAAGTTTTTGATTACTAACCGCATAATTTTGAGTTGACATTTTCGAAATTGATGGGGAATTCTGAAAAGGAATCTTTAATTAGTAGAACTGTCAGTGGTATTAGCCGTGTGTGGGCTCTACTGATGAATTGTCGGTTTTTGCTACCGACAGTTAATAATAATGAGCGGAGTCCGTGCAACAATATCTACAAAAATGTGAGCGTTTGTAAATTACTGCAAAGTATGCTACAGTTTTCTGAGATTATTTAGGTTATTTAGTTTTTGTACTTCTGTCGCATATCCTAAAGACTTCAAAACATTCAAGAATTATCTCCACACAAAAAATTTCAAATATTTTCAAAATTGCAAAAATTATTTTCAAAAATCTACATAATCAACAAATTTTATAAAATAGAAATGTATTGAAGATATCAAATATTCCAAGGATAGTCAAAATTTCATAATTTCATGCGGTAGAAAGAGTCTAGACAATCCAACGATCTAAAATACCTAATAGAGTTCCACAAATCCATTGATTTCCTATATTTTAAATATTCCAAAAAGACCAAAAAAATCTACCTAGAAATTGCAAATATTTGAAAGAATCTAAAAATTACACACAATTAAAAAGTTTAAGGAATTTACGCAAATTCTAAAGAATATAAGACATCAGAAAATAAAAAAATTCAAGGATCTAGGAAATTCTAACATGTTGGCAAATAAATCAAAGATTCTACAAATTCTATAGGTTTGATAGAATCCAAAAATTCCACAGTTTTGAAAGAGCGTAAAGATTTCTAAAATTTCTACTAAACCAAGGTTTCAGAATTTATGACAAACTGTTCATATTTCAAGCATTTTACAATATTGAAACATTCCATAAAATCAAAAATTAATAAAGATTTCGCACTTTCCATAGATTTTAAATATGTATCTTCAAAAAAGGCCTAAAATTCTAATAGATCAAAAAATTACAAAAATGATTCCATATATTCCAATAATGTCAAAAATTTCCAATATTTTAAAGAAGACAAAGATTTGTAAATAGCACAAATCCCACTGAAATGGAAAATTCTTTTAAGACAGTAAGTGATTTTTTTCCGTTTGTTCCAAAAACCACGTAAGTTGTAGAACAAAATCAAAAAATTCTACAGAAAGATTTAAAAATGTTAAAATATATTTCAAAGTTTACAAGGAACGAACGTTCTACACGAGTTCAAATATTCAAAAATTTCTGAAGAAAACCAGAATTTCAGCTTTATTTAACTTGTAATGTGTACAGAAAATAGCAATTTTTGATCAGTGTTAATACCTAACAAAATGTTTGTCCCAAGATCCTGAAAATTTTGAGGATACGAAATCAAAAAATTATAGGGATTTCAAAAATCTTCAAATTTATTCATTTTGGTCCTTATTTTCGAGTTTTTTTAAAAACGTGTACACTGTACACGAACATTTAAATCATTCCACATGATGCAATGAAAATCTCCCATTCATGCATTTTCCTATTCTTGATTCTTCCAATAAATTTCATCTACTTTACGACCTTTATCTTTATGATATTAATGTTATACAAAACATACAAGGAAATACTACTCGTGCACTTAATTTCATGAATCACCGCTTGCACGACCCGTTTTCCTTCGCTTACTCATTCGCATAATTTTCGCCAAAGTTGGCGGGAAGTTCGAACCGTCCATGGCATTGACTTTTACCAAGTTTTGCATTTAAATTGATGCATACTGGGCAAGTGGGCGAACCCGGGCAAGGTTACACGACATCGAAAAAAAAGTCGAAAATATTTATCAAATATGCGCATAAAAAAATCTATCAAATATTGTATCCCGAAGAAAACTTGTGTTTGAATTTGAATAATATACGGTCGTTTACATATAAGATAAAAGCTTAATTTATGTAGTCGCTTCGGTGTGATTTAATTGTGCCAGATACATTTAGTTGAGTCTTCTGGATTTACAAACAATTGCTTAATTTGAACCGGATCGGTTCTTTCTTCAAAGTGATTTTTCCGCGAATATGTTATCGAATTTACTAACACTTCGGGTTGTGATAAGTGTGATGATTATATTAAAACACGAGGAGAAGTGTTGACTAGCAGAAAACGAACTTTGAAGCGGGGGAAAAATCGTGACGAGTAAATTGGACTCTCTGAATTGTTAATTAACTTTTTTTCAATATAACTATTTATGAGTACTGTAATTTTCATTGTGAGAGTGCGTAAATAACGTCAAAAGAGCTGTGAAAAATTATTTAATTATAAACACGGATTTTTTATCTCTGCATTCTAATTATTGTGAGATGCCGTGTTATGAATAAAAAATTTAAAAGATAATGAGGTTTTGAATTCAGGAATATTGGTAAAGTCTAAATGATAGATTTTTACGTTCTAAATACTTATATGAAAAATCTTGTTTTTTTATAAATTCTCAAATCTGAAGTTTACTGAATCTAAACTCACTTAATTCTACTAAATTTTATTAAAATCAACATGTTTTCAAAATCTTGTCAAATCTGTAGTCACTTTTGATTAATTTTTTCAAATTCAACTTTTTAGAAAAACTAAAAAAATATTAAATGGCCAGAATTCTAAGGTTCTCTTTGTTTTTTTTTTTAAATTTAACATTATTTGTAAATCTATTTTTAAATTGTCATAGACTTTTAACTTATTCAAAATATCAAAAATATAAAATTTTACCATGTTGCTTTTTCATAATTATTTAGGAAATTCAAATTAATTTAGATCTTTGGATTTGGGAATGTATCAGAATGTTTTTTTTGGATCTATAGATTTTTTTTTGCTTATTTTTTAATTTTTCGTATTTTTTACTTTTGTAATATGCAAAATTTTTAAATTTTGAAGAATTGAAAATTTTAAAAATCTTCTAAAATCTGCCGCTTCAAAATTTTATAAATTTTTTTAGACAAAATTTTGAATATTCAAAATTTTCAGTTACAATATAAAAAATTTTTGAATTTTTTTTTAAACAGATATACTCTAAAGAATCTATAACAGAACCTCAAAGTTCCAATAACTTATAGTTTAAAAACAATTTTTGTTTAATTAAAAATAAATACTTCTAAAAGTTCAAGTTATTATACAATTTTCGAATTTTCGTGCATGAAACAAATACAAATAAATCTTTGAAATTTTAATGTTTTTCCAAAATTTCCAGCACTTATTCCTGCATTATCTTAATTTTGAAAGATTTAAAATGTATATTTTTTTGCAATATAAGAAATGGTTTTTAATTTTCAGTTAAAAATAAAATAGATTCAATGACTAGAAACTAATATTAATAAGTAAGAGAACCCAATATCTACAGCATTAAAAGAATTCTAAATAAAAAAATCTAAATAACCAAAACTACCTAGACGAAAAAAGTTCTAAAAAAATGAAATATAAAATCTAAAAAATAAACTCAAAGAATGTGAAGTTCAAAAGATCCAAAAAGTTCAATAACTATAAAAAAATGATCTAAAACTTAAAAAAAAAGATCGGAAGAAGCTGAAGAATTTATAAAATCAATAAGGATCAATAATTTCTTCAATTCAAAGAATCTTAAAAACCGAAAACCAAGCGATAGAAAAATGTAGAAAATCTCAAGAAATCAAAAACTTGCAAATTCTTCTAGATAATTTGCAAGTTTTTGATATGACATAAACAACGAATCTAAAGAATAGATAAACTAAGAAAATCTTGCTGCAAAAAAAAAGTGTATAAAGAATTTTAAAAATCTTAAAGTATTATAAAATCTCAAGAATTAAAAGAAAAATATAAAGAAACCATAAAACATAAAAAATAAGAACTGCCTACATAATTAAAAAAAAATGAAAATGTCTTACGAGGTAAGGCAGTTTGAAAAAAATTTTAAATCGAAAAAAAAAAATTAATCCGAAGGATACGAAAAACGAACAATTGCACAGAATATAAAAAATTCAAAAACGACTCAAGAAATTACAAAATTTCAAAAAAACAAAGAATTAAAAAAAAATATCTATGTCAACGATGCAGAAAAACACCAAACGAACAGAACATGAATAATTCAATAATTTTAAAGAAGTTTAATAATTCCGAAAACGTTCTATAATTGTGGAACATCTAACATATCCAAAGAATCGAACAATTTAAAGTAAATAAAAATTCCAATTCAAGGAATTCTAATTCTGACTTCTTTAAAATCGTTCGAGTAATACTAAAAATAAAAAGTTTTCAAATTAACATTTTTGCAAAATCTGCCAATCCGAAATCATATTCAACTAAAATTCCTACAGTTATAAGCTTCGGGAAAATTCATATAAATAATTTCGTAATTATGTTTTTCGTTTATACTTCCACATCTGAACATTCTAAATATCAGTAAAAAAATTAATAATGATAAACTGAGTAACTTGAGCAATATATCAGAAATTTTACGTCGTTTCTAAAGTTTTCTTTATTAGCAAACTTTCCGTTGTTCAATATTTATAAAATCTTCAGATGATTGATTTTAATACGATAATACTTTTAAAGTATTGACACTTTTGCAGCAAAACTAAGTGAATCTCTCCTTTCCGGTGTCGTCTATACTCTTTCCGGTCGTCGAGCATTATAACTTTGCATCGTAACATCCAATCATGCAGAAAAGGTCAAATTAAATCGCACGTTCAGTTTCCTATTAATCCAAACGAAATTGCTTTTATTTCATAAATTTAATGTCACAGATTCTTCATTCTTGATATTCCGTTTACTGATTGACGCTACTTGAATTTTTCCAGAATTTTTTAAATCTGTAGTTGCTATGGGTCAGAGCAAACGCACGTTACATACCGAATGTAATTTCCAATTTATATTCCATTCAGGTAAAATCATTTGATATCTACCAACTAACAATTCCAAGTACCTAAAGTTCGGGAAAATCAATTAGCAGGAAAATGATTTGTTTGTTTGTTTGGGCAATAACACCATCCGAATATTTCTGTAGACTCATCCATTATAATGAAAATAAGTCCCATCGCTATCTAAATTATTCAAAATTCCCCTGATTAAGAACGAGGCAGTTACAAGTGATTAATATTATAGGCTAGCTTTGTGAGCCAGTTGGCATCAACGAGTCATCATTAGTTCACATCAAACAAATTTTCAATGACCCGTGTTTTCCTTTGACTCGGAAAAGAGACGAAAATGGAACTCGAAGCAACGGTTAATAATCCGAAATGAAGGTAAAACAAAACGAACAGCTATATAAATATGCCACATTATGAAAAAAACGCTGGAGCTGTTTCCAAGCAGTTGGGTCAATTTCTTTTCGTTTTCTTATCGCGTATTCCGGTAGCAGTGTTGAGTGACTTCGAAATTTTGCATAAATTAAACTTGCTCATCTGGTTTTTTATACACATTCGATATTAATCAGCGAAATATAATTATGAAAGAATTTAAACGTCCCATTTTGGAAATATCTTTTAAAGCACCTTTAAATTTAAAAGTGAAATGGCTATAAAAATGCTAATTTTTGGAAATGGACCTGCGGTTGCATCCACGGCATTTTCGCCGTTTCCTGACCTACAAGAAAGAAAAATTGAGCGCCATAAATTTCTTAATGGACCAACACCTGGTACATAATAAAATAAAAACCGTCTTCAAATATGAAAATATTTATAAGCGTCTTCGTTTCTTCAATACAATGCATCAAGTCCTTGAAATAATCGAACGGAGCTCGTACAGGTCCCTAATTAATGCCGTCATTTTATTGTGTTTACGTGAAATTTTTCTGCTCAGAGAGAGAGAAACTCCCATCTGATTTTAATTGGCAAGCAAAAGGAATTTTAAGATTTTTTTTGTGGTTCTCCCAGGTGGTCACCACTTAACATGCTGTCTAATGGGGCACTCAGATAGCCCGAGGTACTCCAGTCCTGCGCTTTTATTTTGACGGTTTTATTACACGGTCCGGCTTTTTTGCCTTTTTATATCCCATTGTGTACTCTAGGGCTATTATTATCAAATCTGTTGATAGTTTTATTGTCTGAGTCCATTTCTTTGGTATTTTAATTCGGTCAGCTACTTCAGCATATTTACACAGGACAGGATGAAGTCTAAGCAAAAAGATGAAATGTCATGTTCTCGATAATTGATTAATTATTCCCAGATGTCACCGGGAAAAAAACTTTGAATGGTGGAATGAAACCAGATAGATAATTATAAATTCAAAAAGGCGTCTACGCTTTGTATTTAGTACTAAATAAATCGCACAGGAGACTTAACGTGTTTTTATTACACATAAATATTGAACACGATCTCCATTTAACTACTTCTTGTAAATCGATTCGTATCTTCGGTTTTTATTTTTTTATTGTTGCTGGCGTTGTTCGTCAGCTTTGCTACAAGATTCACATTTTTAACTCTAGTCAATTTATAAAAATATAACAAATAATACAATGAGCAAATATTTTATTTGTTTTCATGCAATAAATCTCTGCGATATTAGAAGAATGATAAATATTCAATAACATTATCACCATATGCATGCTAATTTGATACCAACATTTATAAAATAAGACTATCTACACGTGTAACATGTAGCAATTAATTTAACTGGTTTAAAGGATATTTTATTCTTAAACAATATTATTTTCTTTAATTAAATTTAATAATATTTTGTAATTACTTCTGTTCAAATTTTTTTTATTCGTTTGTTTAGATCCTTACTATTCTCAAATTCTTTTTTTTTATTTGTTGTACATTTTTGTATGTTGCAAGCCTTCGATGTGTTGTATAAGTTCAATTCGTCAGTTTCTTTGAGTTTTTAAATTTAACAGAATTGAATTTAAGGAATAGATTCTAGGAATTCTATGGATTTTATAGATTTTTTGAATTCTTTGGATTTTTTTGATTCTATGGATTCTTTGGATTCTTTAGGGTCTTTGAAGTCTTTGAAGTCATTGGATTCTTTGGATTTTTTGGATTCTTTGGATTTTTTTAATTCTTTGGATTCTTTGAATTCATTGGATTCTTTGGATTTTTTTGATCCTTGAAATCCTTTAGGTTATTTAGATTCTTTGGATCTTTTAAATTTTTTGGTTTCTTCAATTCTTTAGAGTTTCTGGATTTTTTAGAATATTTGTGCTCTCTAAATTCTTTGCTTCTTTATATTTTTTGAGTTCCTATGATTCTTTGGATTCTTTGGATTCTTTAAATTCTTTGATTTCATTGGATTTTTTGGATTATTTGTATTATTAGTATTCTTTGGATGATTTTGATCCTTGGAATTCTTTAAGTTCTTTAGATTCTTTAGATCCTTCAAATCGTTTAGATCCTTTGGATCCTTCAAAGTTTTTTGTTTCTTTAATTCTTTAGATTTTGTTTTTTTTTTAGAATATTTGTGTTTTCTAAATTCTTTGGTTCTTTAGATTTTTTTGGATTCCTATGATTCTTTAAATTATTTGGATTACTTGTATTCTTTGGATACTTTGGATTCTTTGAATTCTTTGGATTTCTTAAATTCTTTGTTTACTTTGTATTCTTTGGATTTTTTTGATCTTTGAAATCTTTTAGGTTCTTTAGATTCTTTGGATCTTTTGGATCGTTTAGATTCTTTGGATCCTTTTAATTTTTTGGATTCTTATAATTTTTTAAATTCTTTGATTTCTTTGAATTTTTTGGATTCTTTGGATTCTTTGAGTCCTTTGGATACTTTAAAAGCTTTTGATTGATTAGCTGATATATAGTCTATAGATTCTAAATTTTGAGATTTATTTTTTTTACCTTTTGAATTTGATTAAATTATTTAGATTGTGTGAATTGTGTAGATTTCATAAATAATTTAGATCCTCTAAAAATCTAGTTAATCTGAAGGATTTAAACATTCAAAAAATGTAAAGTGTCTAAATTTAACGAATCAACTAAAATCTATCCAAACTTTTAATTAGAAGCTTAAAAAATTTAAACTTTTCAAGAAGTCTAAACAGATCAAAATTTCAAGCACTCTAAAGATTTAAAGAATTAAACACAAAAAAAAAACTAAAACTACAAAAGAACAAAAAATTGCAATAGATACAAAAATTCGATTCAGTTCGACTGAAAAATCTCAAAGAAAAAATAGGAAAATCTATAAAATGTATATATAAGACTTCATAATTCAAAGGATTTAAAGATCGAGAAAAATTTAAAGGAACCGAGAAATCAGAAAAATCTGAAAAACGTGAGAAAACCTTTGAGATTTTTTGCACTTGTTGACTTCTTTAAAATTTTCTTAGTGTGAATTTACGAACGTCAAAATATCGATAATTTAAATAAATCAATTTTGAATTTGAACATATTGATGACACTTTTTCAATTTATAAATCAGTTTTTTTCAAATATTCTCGGGGTTCGTATGTCAAAAGCTTAAATATATTAAAACTAATTTGCTATAATTAAAAAAAATGGACTAAATTTTGCAATTAAGATAAAGGAAATCATATACTAATACATTAAAAAACTTAAATTTTAAGAAATCTAAACTGTAAAAAAAAATTGAAAAATCTTGACTATAGGAAATCAAAACAAAAGACAGTTTGAAAATAACAAATCTTTGAGATTCTGAAAATTATTCTCAAAATTAAAAATTATATTTTAAACTTTTTGAAGTTTTTTAAAATTGTTTCTACGTCTTAAATTTTAGAATTACTAAAAATTGCTGTATTCTGAAGAATCCTAAAATTATCAGAAAAGTTCCGTGACATTTTGGAAACAAGTTTTCAACACATAACGTTGAAAACATCAAATAAAAAAAAATATATATATCTAAATTATCTACAGCCTCTAGATCTTTTAGGTTTCAAAATTAAGTTTTCGGTTTTTTTTAGAATGTTTGCATTCTTTTAGTGCTAAATATTCTCTGTATTTTTTGTTTAAAAAAACCTACGAAATATGAAAAATATACATCCTGGTATAAGAAATTTAACGTATATACAAAAAAATCCGTTCTTTAGATAGCTCTATTTTTATGTCTGGTTACTGGTCCTTGGCAAGGTCACAACAAGCCCGAAGGACATATTTTTTTCCGTTAAGATATCTACGATATTTGTGAAGCCATTAGGCTTCATTTTATGGAACAAGCTCAATTAATAAAAATTAGAAAAAATCCACTAGCATAAATTCACGACGACATTAAACTCTCGCCTGGCAATAAACGTACCATGTGCCTTTTGGTATTTGACTTGTGTAAAATGCAAATCTATGGCGAGCAATTAAATATTTGATTAGGTCATAAATATAAGTCAGATCCTTTTTAATACAATAAAAACGCAAAATACGCATAATATCGCCTATAAATAAGATATATCGCCAGCGGGGCCACCGCTATCAAATAAGAATGCCGTAAAAATCGCCGCGACATCCTATTCTTTCCAAATACACATGTTTTCTCAAGATAATTAAGTCTCAAACGCAACTCAAAAATTCCACCGTATAGCTCGGAGCGCTAAATTTTTTCCCATCGATGGTAAAAACGTCATTTTTATGCTTTAGACGCGTCACGAGCACCCCGAGGACACGATAAACGATTTTCGCTCGTTAAAATGCTCGATTGAATAAATATCAGATGGCAAAACTAATAAAACAATGAGCAAATATTTATGCAGGAACAGGAAGGCATCCCAAGAATTTTAAGTATTCCAATAGCCATGGGTTAAATGTGAAAACCGTGTAATGATTATCCGTTCAGGAACAAAAGTCAAGTGATGATACCTAGAACACTAAAACGACCGACATTTGTCTCTTCCAAGAACACATTCAACGCGATTTAGTGAACCAGGTAATTGCCATTTTTACCTCACTTTTTCGCCTTAATTCCGATCTTCATTAAGGTGTTCAAAAAATCTTGTAACTTTCACTTAACTAGCACGCGCTCAGCTTCGCTGCAGGTGTGCCAACAACCATAAAAATAGTCTGATTTAATTCAATTTAAATTAGAATACGGTGTCGTTCGCATCTGATAATGCTAGGATTGGTCTTATGATTGCATAGTCAATATGCACGTGGTGAAAATTTACAATACAATATCAGCTTCGAAATTAAGACATGCTGCTGACTGAACCAATTATTTTGTGCCACGGGTAATCTCAAAATCTGAGAGACTTACTAAGCTTTTACATATATTATCATTCTGTGAATTCACAGTGGAATATTCTTAAAGCTCCGGAAGCTCTCTTTAGCGGTGACGATCAGTTCTGAGAAGTAATTACTTTGGAATTGAAAGCGACGCAGTTGACATATTTGAGGTTTTTTCTTATTAATGATAGAATAGAATACCTGGTACAGCAAGGTCAAGATTCAATATTTTTATAATTAACAGAGTCAATAATCTCAAGATTCTACAAATCAAAAATATTTATTTTTCTTGTTTGTTATGGAAATATTCTTTCTTGAGTCTTTAACGGTTGCTTTCCAGGTCAGAAACTGTGCAAATAGAACATAAAAAAGAAATTTACAAAAATTTAGAAAAAAAAAGGAAAGATAAAACTCAAATCGTGAAAAAAACCTAACCTGGTACATTGAAATTCAAAAAAGTCTAAAAGTAAAAAACTCCAAAATACAACCCCAAAAACAAAAACAATAATGTAAATTTTTACTAAGTGTAAAAAACTAACGACTAAATGGGGTAAAAAAAACTTATACATTATAAAAATTAGGAATTAACACAAAATTTATACTAAAAAAATCAACAAATTCTAAGAAAAATGTTTTTTAATACAACACAAACTAGAAAATTTGAAAAATAAAAAAATACATAAAAAGAAAAAAACTAAAAACATGAAATGTGTTTTTTTGGTATTTTGAAAAATAACAGCAAAAATTGAATAAATAATAGTGATAAGATACTGATCATATAAATGATAAGTAATATTTTTTTATTTTAAAACAATAAAATTGCTGCTTAAAAAAACAAAATCTTAAAAATCCAAAAATTAAAAGCAAAAAATTACAAAATAAGTTTGTTTCATTTTGAGCTTTAGACAATCTGAAAATTTTCCAATACGCAGTTTAAAAATGTCTACAAAAATGTAAGAAAAACTAAAAAATAAGATTCTCTTTACAGTAAAAAAATCATAAAAGGACAACACAAAACAAGAAAAAAAAACTGGAAACGTAAGGAAAAAATGCAAAATATGCAAAACAATTAAAAATAAGGTATCCAGTTTAAAAAAATTCTAAGAGAATTTAAAAAATATTTAGAAAAATATACAAAAATGTAATAAAAATATTATAACAAAATGTGATATCCTATACAAGTAAAAAAAACGGTATAGAAAAAATATTCAAAGAAAGTTTATATATTAACTTGTACCAAAAACTTGATTTAAAAATCTAAAAAAAAAACTAAACTAAAACGTTCATACCAACGCGGAAAAAGAGCAAAATAATCAAAAACACCAATTTTTTTATTTTAACACTTAAGATATAATAAAAACAAAAAAATATCCCTCAAGTAAAAATACATTTAACGGTATTTTAAGACACAATTTTTCATAAAAACTTCAAAATGTTGTAAAACACGAAAAAAACTGAAAATAAGGAACAATCGTAAAAAATTAGAGCACTTAAATCTTTTTTTTTTAATGACCTTGAAAAATTTTAATATGCAGTTTAAAAAAATATATATAAAATAAACTAAAAATCGTAGTATTCCTTATAAATACTAACACATTTTTAAAACAATTAATACATAAGAAAGTAACTTAAAAGTCAAAATTCATATTAAAATTTCAGACAAAATCTAACAGGGTGAAATCAACTAGAAAAAATTATTACAGCCAAAAACTATAAATTAGGTAATAATAAACCAAAAAGTATTCAAAACTTAAGACACCCTTTTTTTTGTATTTCGGCACTGTAAACAGTTTAATAATTATCTAATATACAATTTAAAAATTAACTACAAAAATGTTAGAAAAACTTAAAAATGTGGTATTTAATTTTTTTATATTTTGTTAAATTTTTTTTATGAAAAAATCTAACAAAAAATGTACCACAAAAATATAAAAATATAATTAAAAAAACTACAAAAATTTTTAAAAATTAAATTCTAAACAAATAAACGATAGGTATATAAAATGCAAAATTTAGTGTCTTGATTATACATATTTTTAATCTTTACGACAAAGAAACAGCTAAAAAAAGGAAAAGTTCATAATATTTCACCACGTCTCTAGCAACATAACTAAAAATGATAAAAAAAAATAAACAAAGAACTTCATTTTTTCAGCTGTTCAAAATTCAATTTTGCTGTCGATTAAATTAAGATATTATAAAAATAAATATTCTGATAGATAAATTTATATTCATTTTAGTTTAACATAATACATAAACATTTTCTGGTTTTTACCAGAGAAAATTAATATCTAAAAATAAAAAAAAATGCATTTATATACAATAAATAATTGATTGTGCAACACCATTTATATTCATTCTTACATAATGAAATACAAGAATTCACGGCAGTTTTAAAACAACAATATAAACAGCTAAAAAGGTAAAAAAATAAAGGTTGCATTTGATCAGTGACATTTTTATTTTAATCAGAAACAGACGATTTATGTACTTGTTCGTAACAGGTGTACGAATGGGTATTTCCAAAACGTTTCGATTGGTGACAAAACCAATCGAAACATTTTAGAAAATTTCTATATCGCTTGTAGACAATTTTACAAGCGGCTAGAAAAATAACCGAATTTGCTGGAGAGATAATTAAACCAGCCCAACTCCTACGACCACGAATGCTTTTTACTCATTCAAATGACAAAGTGTAAGCCAGCTGCTCGCTAAAAACTGCTCTAACGTTTTGACAAATTATGTCATCTAAACCAGTTCCTCATTTACTTTCCACATTGGCAAATACGAATATTCTAATAAATCTCCTTCGAAATATCCCCAGCTGGATAAACTGGACAAGTTCATACCCAATTTTGTCTTGAGACAATCAACCGCATCATTTATTTCCTTTCTTTGATACGAAAGAAAAGCAGAATCGGCGACGACCCAATAAAGATAAACATCGTAAGATATTAGAAGTTATCATCCAAATAGGACGAAATTCACGTAGACGACACGAGATCATTCTATAAATAAAATAAGCGTAATCCGTAAGTTGTGTACATTTTTGTCTGGGACTTGTTGCAACTTGCACCCAAAGTTCACGATTGATATTGTGTCTGACACTTATCACAAAAACAAGACAGAATGTCGGAGAGAAAACTTATCGCAAATATAAGTTTGGAGTTTTCGGAGTTTTTAAGAAATGTCAATCATATGAGCACAATTTGGGATTTCGAAATCGTGATAACCTCGTGAACTTTTGTTTGTCAAATGCACAGAAAAATAGGGGAGCATGAAAAAAAATATTTTTTTAAGATTTATTACTGCTCAAAACACTACAAAATTATTTTTTACTGATAAGAACAAAGCAAAAATTTGTTTGTGGTGCAGGAATGAAAGCACTCAGGCAAAATTCTCTAACAACCCTGCAATTGCGACTACAATTCGAACAATAATAATAACAGGTATTATATTATCTAACAATAATCGTTTCCAACTAAATTTTGGCTAATTTTTCTAAGTATGCAAAAAAACTGCATTTTTTTTTGTCTTTAATTTTAGTCGTGATTCCTCCAGGCTCCCCTACTTTTTCGAGTCACAATATCTTATTATAGAAATTAAAGAACGACATTTACAAAAAAGTAATCAAAATAATCAAAAATAGTGCAAAATATGCAGCTGGTTAAAAAACAATGTAAAAATATGCAATCTAATTATTATTGGTATAGATTTTGTACCATATATGCTTTAGACCTATTGCTTTTTTTTTCATTTCTCATATTATTTTTACAATCTTAATATTTGATGCGAACCTTCGATTTTCTTTGTTCTTTTTACAAACTTTTAATGCTTGAGTATTCATTTCTTAAGATTTTTGAATTATTCTAATTTTCTTTATTTTTTAGATTCTTTAGATTTTGAGTACTATCTATTCTTCTGTTTTTGTTTAGATTTAGATGAATTATTTAGATTTTTGTACTTTGCAGATTGTTAGAATTATTCAAAAAACCTAGATCTTTTAGATTCTTTAAAGTTTTCAAATTTTCTTTATAATACTTGCATCGGTTTCAAAGGCTCTATATTTTTGAAATTCTTTAACAATTTTTTAAAATGGTTCGTTCAAATTCTTTTGGATTGCTTAATGCTGCTCAAGACTTAATACTTACTTTGAATCTCTTAAACTTTTAGAATAATTTTTATTCCTTATATTTTTTAAATTTTTTTGATTGTTCTGGATTTTGACATTTTTTTTGTGTTTTGCACTTTGATAGCCATTACAAGCCTCATCTGCTTTTCAACTGCTACAAATATTTTAATGATTATAAAAAACTCAATTAAGAAGAAGCCTAAAGTGTCGAAATATTTTTAATATTCCATAAATTCACAGTTTTATTTGTTCTAAAAATGTCATAAAATACAAAGATCCCAAAAATTTTAAAAGATTCCAAAGACAATCAAGATTACAAAAGATTTATAATGTTAGATTATTTAAATATTCCAAAAATTTTAAACATCTTTAGTTGCGTACGTATTTTCGGAAGATTTGGAAAAAAATCAAAAACTGAAGATTTTAGAAACCAGAATTCCAAAATTCCCGCTACATCCACAGATGTCAAACATTTCCAAAATTTCAAGAAATTTGAACAATTAAACGCATGCTACGTAGGTCGCACAAAATTTTAAGATTTCCGGAATTTCGAAAGTTTCAAAAATCAAGTCATAAAAAATCAATAAATTCTACGAAAATTTTGAAAATTTCGAATTTTTATGAAGAATTACATTAATTCCAAAAATTACAAAATCACAATGTTTCAAAAACTTTAAAAAATCAACAAATTTAACTTTATACAGCTTGTAAAGGTAGATATAAAAGTTAAAAAAAAAACGTTTTCAAAAATTCAAAAAAAATTAAAGTTAAATGAATTGTATATACCTAACGTCCCAAAATTAGAATGTCACAAAAACAGAAATTATGTTTCTTTTAAAATTGACAAAAACCTGTCAAGTTAAAAAGACATAAATTTCGCAATAAAAAAAATGTTCTAGAATTGAATAACCTTAAAACTAACTATCGGTAAATTGCTGTTTAATACGCTCTGATGATAATAGCTTTGCGGCCGAAACGCGCTTCAGCAATTTTCTGACTAAACAAATGTCATAAACACTTTAGTGTAACCAAAAGTTTAGAAGGTTTTAAATATTAGAAAAAAAATCCTTCTGAAACTCCAGAGGGTTCCATAATTTTGAAAATTTTCAGCGATTCCAAAAGTTTTAAGCATCTCTAGTTGCGAACATATTTTCGAAAAATTTGGAAAAAAATTAGAAACTTTTCAGAAAGCAGAATTTAAAAATTCTCACTAAATCCGTAGATATCAAACATTTCCAAAATTTCAAGAAATTTCAACAATTAAACGCATGCTATATAGAGGTCCCACAAAATTTTTAGATTTCTAGAATTTCGAAAGTTTCAAAAACCAAGTCATAAAAAATCGATACATTCTATAATAGTTTTGAAAATTTCGAATTTTTCTGAAGAATTACATTAATTCCAAAAATTTCAAAATTAGAAGGTTCTAAAAACTCCAAAGTAACAACAAATTTTACTTTATGCAGCTTGTAAAAATTGAAAATATTTTTTTCGGTTTTAAAAATTGAAAATTTGGAAAGTTAAATGAATTGTATATAACTGACTTCCCAAAATAAAATAAAAACCTGAAGTTAAAAAAAACAGATAAACTTTGCAATAAAAAAATATTTTAGAATTTAATAATCGTAAAACTATCATAACTTTTAATTTTTAGCTGAAGTAATCAATTCTCCGCAAATATATGTAATTTTAAAATCCAATTTTTGTTAACTTGGACATTTTTTTAATCCTAAAAATATGTGAAATAATAAATATTTCAATTAATTCTTACAGGATTAAAAATTGCAATTCGCCTTTCGCTTAAATTTTGTAAGATGCAAATAAAAAGATCAAACGGTGCCCAAAATATGTGCCTGAAACAATAGTAGAAAAATTGCTCGCTTCGCTCGCAGCAGCCAGTCAAACATGCTCTCTAAACATCTTTATAATAATTTTTTTTTAAATAATTGTTAAAGTCAAAAATTACACCGGCACGAATATGTTCAGTTAAATTATTAACCAATTCGCTCTCCTCGCTGGCAATAAACGGTCCAAAGCAAATTCAAATAATTGTCAAAGAAAAAATACAAATAATAATAACTCACCAATTCCGGGAACGTATTCTGTCTTGACTCCGCTAATGCCAACAATAAGTACGAAACTAGCTAATCTGATGAACCTCAATCTCTTCTCCATCCTGAAAAGTAAAAGAATTAATTATGTTATTTTACAAGATTTACGACAGCGTATAAAAAGTAGATAAATAAAACATAAAAGAACGAATGTATATAAACACAGATTATTATAAATATCTATTAATCCTTATTTTTCCCAAGTCTGTTACGTTGGGCTTTTTATTGAGTCTAGAGGTAAATATTTGAATTTTCGAACGATGATAACTTTTACGATCTGTTTAAGTGTTATAACTGGGTAACGAGAGCACAATGCAAAAAATAAATTAGCTAAACACAAATTAGTTTCTATCAGTGACCTGGCGCAAGTGAGTATTCAATTATCGGCTCAAATCCGGTACTAATCTGGCTCAGTTGATGGATTAAGCTTGGCCTCCACGAAAAAATCCAGCGAATGAAGGCTCTTTCATAAATCATAACGACTGAGGAGTTGAAAACTACATATCTGGCCAGTGGGTTGCGTAATATGTATCTAACACAAGAGTGATTTATATTACCCGTTTTCATTAGCATTATGTACGTTATTACTGCCAGTTTGCTGGATTCGTCTATCTGTCCATCGCTCTAATTATTCAACCTCAACAAACTACCACAAGAAAATCGCGTTGTTTGAGGATATAAGACGTGTTAATAAAGATGTACAACATGTTTATTGGATTTCTTTGCAGACTAAATTATAGCCTCACGTTACACATACAATTTTGTAACCTTACGCAATTCTAGTCATAACACTCTTCTTCGATAAACACAGCCGACGTGTGATGTTGAAAATTACTAACTGAAGAGCACGAAGAAATTTCTCTAACTACTACACTAATTACTTTCAACTAACTAACCAGAAATGTTGTAAATTCTATGAGAAACTTAGACCTCAAATTATTTTAGAGAATTCAAAAGCCAAGGATAATCGCGCTATTTTAATGATCCTTGTAACTATTTCATATAATCGAATGTCGAAAATGAGCGTGAAAACTGTTGAGATCAAACTACACGGCCACAATCACCTTCAAGTGGTTATCAGATGAAAGTCGAAAATCGTGAAGTGCCTAATAGAAAATTGCTAACGGGAAACCAGTTTGTTGCATCAGAATACGTGCAAAATTCGAGGCAGTTTTTCGACTAGAAAGGACCAAGAAAGTGAAATTCGAGGTTTGGGAATTTTCCGGCGATAAATAACAGACAACAACAAACGGAACATCAATTATAAAGCGTGCAACAAAAATTGTTATTATTTCGATGATTAATAGAAATTGGTTGAAAATCCCATTCTTAATGATTAAGGTTCGATTTTTGCTTTTTTTTGTGTCCCGACTATCTGATTCTTGTACTATATTTAAAATACTATCGAGGAGTTGTTACACCGATTTTTTTTTTTTTTGTAAATTTTCCTTTCCGTTACTTTCTTTGACACCATTTTTGATTTTAATCCTTTCATTAACTCTCCTACACTTCTGCTTCCTCTATTTATTCGCCTGTTCATTTTCTTCATTTTGTTATATGCATTTACTCCCAGACACGTAAAACTCTCTTCTGTTTACTTCTTGTACCGATATTTATAATAAAATTTTCATTTGCTCAAAATGACAAAGGATGTTTAAGGTTCCGAAGAACCTATAAAAATTCTCTGTATTATAGAAATTAGACAAATTTCAATTAAAAAATTCCTAAAGCTACAAATTATGGAAATTTGATACGTTTGAAAGCTTTGCTAACGATTTTACAAGAGTTTGAAAAATTTTAATGTTCACTATAAAAATTTCAACGATTCAATTCGATAGAAACAAAACAAATATAAATCTAAAAAAAATGAGTTTCAAAACTTAAATTTTTTTTTTATAATTTAATATTTTATTATGTCAAAACAAGTTAGTTCAAGAACAACACAAATTTCAAAAATACCGAAAATCCTTGTTTCTCTTAAATGATCAATTTTAGAATATTTTACAAATTTTAATTTTTTGTTAAAAATTAGAGTTTGATCCCCAACGATTTTTAAAGTAGATTTCTCATTTAGTTCCCATTTTATTAAGCTTCAATAAAACTTAAAAAAATATTGTACGAAATAATGACAAAAGTTTGCAAGATTGTAAACTAGAATTAAAAAATTACAATTAACAAGAAATGTTCTAAATGTACTTAGATCTATAAAAAACTCCAATCAATTCTACGAATATGAAGATTTGATATATATATAAAGAATCTAAAAAAAAATGCAAAACTTAGAAAGTGAAAATGACAAGACGAGCGCGTAAAGCTTTTTTCTTTCAGAAAACCTCAGAAATCATCTTAAATTTTTTAAAGATTTATAAAAAACATTTTAATATTTAAAAAAATCTAAAAAAATGATATTGAATACAAAGATCAAAAATTACAATATTCCAATAATAAATTATCCCAAAAAACATAATTTTAAGCATCTAAAACTAAAACTGAAAAAAAAGTAGCACGTTTTAAATTATTGAATATTCGTGAAAAATATTTTTTATTTTCAACAAAATTTTGTCGTATTTCTCCGTTGTCAACAAATTTTTATTACAGTAAAAAAGATAAAAGATATAATAAAAATGAGACCGTAGATACAATAACATCATAGATAGAATATAAAAATTTTGATTGTAGCATAGAAAATAATAAAAAATAATAAAGAAACTAGTCATCTATCTAAAATTAGAATTTTGACAATTTTGCAAAAATTCTACTAATATTGAAGATATAAAAATTATAGTAGTTTTTAAAAAAAATTAAAAAAAATAAAGCTTTCAAAAAGAATAATACTTCGGATGACATATTATTAATTATTATTAAATCTCAAAGATCGTAGTAATTCAAACACAGATATTTTAAGAAATTCAAGACTGTAAATGATCAGAAAACTATCTAACAATTAATAACTGCAAAAAACGATAATTTCTAAATTTGAAAAGTTTCAGAAATATCAAACTTTCAAAGGCAAAATTAAAAAAAAAAGATTATTTAAAAAAAAAAACAAAAAGTTTTAAAAGCATCTACCGACTAAAAACAATGTTAATCAAAATTAGCAAAAAATTCAATAGCATAAGCCAAAACGTGTCTAACAAAAAATTCAGAAAGAAAATTAAAATGTTCAGTTTCTCTTTCAAAATGTTCAATTCGGAGAAAATAAAGCAGAATTTTCCTAAAAATGTCAATTTTTGTTTTGTCGCCCCCATATCGATTGCAGTTTAGTGCTCCTAAAGGATGACTGAAAATTGTTTTTTTTCCAAATTTCAATATCCATTTTTAAACTTTATTTATGCAAGTTTGTCTTGAAATTGATTAACAAAGTGATTATAAAACGCAGCAATGATATATTTTTGCCTTCGAGTGTCACATTCCAGATTTTATATCGCTTTCACTTCAGCTACTTAGATTCTTTTCTACACCCAACATTTTTGAATAAAGAAATATGAAAAGCAAAGGAAAGTGTCTGAAATTTTGACAAAAAAGTACTTATTCAGGTTTCCAAATTTCTTTTATCTTTCCCAATTAGGAATAATTGCGTCATTTCGTCCAGGATGACTGAACAAAATCTTTCTTTGTTCTCATCGAATAAAAATTTCACAAGGCTGATTCATCTCAATCCCTGCAATCTCATTTCGATTAAAAGGTGGCACTTAATAATAGCCGAGGAAGCGGTACAAGTCCGAAACAAGAACTTTTCTGCTTAAATAATTTGTCTGC
Organism: Cynaeus angustus; assembly: GCA_030157275.1. Lineage (NCBI taxonomy): Eukaryota > Metazoa > Arthropoda > Insecta > Coleoptera > Tenebrionidae > Cynaeus > Cynaeus angustus. The sequence goes on from CM058062.1 coordinate 18,958,225, forward strand.
GCTGCCGCCAAATAATTTCATCCCAGGATATGTATTAAACAACGTGAGTTAGCAGTAATGAAGAGCTGCATGAAAATGTAAACAACCTTCTCAGAAAATAACTAATTTTTTCAGCTTCTTTTTTGTTCGAGGGGTTAACTTCCTCTATTATAATCCTCAGCGCCCACTCCATATCAAGAAAGTACCCTCGACAGTTTACGTCAAAACAAATAAGCGATAATCCTGCTTTACCACTCCCCATCGAGTATTTTGTTAAAGGATAATGCATGTGACTTCTCCAAGTTATTTTCGGTCCGATACTATTATTACAGAACTGTATTGTGTAAGTTTGGTTGCAGAACTTTCCAACTTTAATAAAAGAAAAATGAAATTTCTTTTACTTCTTACGAATTATTAGCGGAAAATCCTAATTCGCAAAAAGTACAATCAGACGTGTTTTTACTGAAATCTAGCAACTGTGTGATTTGGATACAAATGTGCTCTGGTTTCTCGAACAGTTAGGTAACGACACATTACTGTTGGTATCACTGCAGGAATTTTGATTGTGAGAATTCAATCTGTGGTCATTAGGATTCATGGACATGAGCTGGCGTAATTACATTTTTCACGGTGAATACGAACCGGTAAACAGAACACGGTTGCGACTTTCTGAAGAAATACGCCGCGATATCTAATCACGATTTAGTACAAAAATTAAGACAGCTACAAAAATTCGATGAGAAATGTGGAGATGCCGCTTTCATAATAATAAAGAGAGTGTTAATAAGAATCCTGTTACAAAAATTTACCGATTTGCATGTCAAAATATTTCAGCAAAATTATGTAAATGTAGAAAAAATGGTTTTAATCACTTCATAACCTAAAGAAGATGATAAAAAATAACGACGTGATGATAAAACAGCGCAGTGGAGAAAACAGTAAGGCAGGGCAAGGAAACGATAAAAGAATCCTAGGATTCCTCCATAAATTCCCAGTTTCCTTGCTCAAGTTTGTATTTGAAAACGGAACTAATTTATTTAGTGTGAAAAACGGGTCACATTAAAATTTCTAACTCAACGTTTAACGAAATTTGTGTAAGCAAGTAAAATTCTGGCGCGTACAAATTAAAAAAAACTCTACGTCAACATGTTTCTAATGTAAGAATGACCCGACCTGAATTGAATCAAAGCAGTTTTAAGATTAGATGGTCAGATGCCGTGACCTCCCAGCAATTTTATTGTCAATTTATCATTACACGGATTAATGCCCTATGCAAACAAATTGACTGCAAACACCGACAATATTTACGCGAAAAAATTCGATTTTCTCGGTTGCAGCGTGAAATAACAAACATTTCCGAGTAATTTCAATTTTCGTGGATTAAGTGTACGCGATGTTTTTTTGCGTTATTAAAATGATCACCCACTGTGAAACATTTTTCCCACTTAATTAGCGTTTTAATTAAATTTAATTGAAAGAACCGATAACCTCTGCATTGAAAGAAAAAAGCGCATTGTTGCAGTTATCTGCAGTGAGAAAAATTTCACGAAGGATCGAGACTCACTTAATAAATAAAAGAAATATTCCTATATCGTCCTAGTTAGGTAGAATCGAGTTTTCAGTTTCAGTTAGCGTTCTGAAAATGCTGAAAGAACACGCGTTTGTCAAACCACCACCACTTCCATCGTTACAACCTACTCACAGCGATTGAACGTTAACACTGGTCTCTGCGTCTGCTTCTCTGCCAGTTGAATTTGTTACATTCTATCGTATCCCTTCCATCTCCCAAGGATTTCGTGTAATTTCCATGATACTCCAAGGATTTCTCCAAATGTTGCTTCTGGATGTGTCCAGATCATGCAAACTGCGTTTCACGAGAAAGCTTCCGAAAGCTCGCGGACAAAAGCTCACTTTCGTCTTAATCTATCGCCATAAATCGCTCATTTTTCTAGACGCTCGACCTGTTGCACGATTTTCTCCACCCTAAATTTTCAGGGTGGTTCAGGTAAAATTCCAGGTTTATAACACGTCTCCAACGCATGTCAATTTCCAAATCGGCACCACAAATAAAAATGTTGATCTAGAGCAAATCGACCTGAATAATAATATACAAATTTTATGGCAGCAGTTTTAATAACAATAATTAATTTTACATTACAAATTTGCGCAGTAATGTGATAAATTAGCTTTATCGATGTTTTGTCATAAATTTTGCCAATTTATGCACAAAAAAAAACAGAACTATTTTTGTGTTATCAAATCAACGATTATTAATTCTATAATTTTATTACTCCAAAACTTTCCGAAAATGGACTCGTGTTACAAAAATAAAATTTCATTCCACGTTAAACGCTAGACAGCCGAGTCGCCCTGACACATTTAAATCCACTTTTATAAAAATCGTTAATAAAGTTTTCCAAACATGATCGTTCAGTTGCTTTTAGCCAACAGTACCGCGCTTATCTAATTCATTATTCAAATTTTCTGATGTAATAAACGACAGGACGGACATGAAAACAACAAACAAAGTCGTGTTTTATTCTCAGAAATAATAGACGAAGAATTTTTCGGAAAGAATTTTTTCCGCACAGAATTTTCGATTGATGGACAAAAAATGTACCTAACGTTCTAAATGGGGTTTAAGGCAAATGTGTATGCCTGCTAAATTGTGCGTTCAGAAGTTTCTAGACCAGAAAACGTATGTTCTAGATTTATATGTACACAGATCTAAATAACATCTTGTAATACTTTAAAAATACAACATTTATTTATCACACGATTTCTGGAACAGTTATTAAAACGACGTAAAGTTTTATGATTGACGTAATTTCTTAAAAGTAATATTTATCGGTTTTAGGGTTACATAGTTCGATTTTATGAGAGTAATTACTGCACTTTTCGAAGCTGCATTTGAAGAAATGTCAAATTAAGGTATTTAAAGAATAATTTTTTAATAATCTCATAAATTTCAAATGCCTTTGATGCAGCAAAAACCGAAAAGAAAATATAACAATTCTAAAAGATTTAAAATTTTAATTGAACTGACAAGCGCTGTGCCCTTTTTTTTCAACAGCTCATTTTTTTAAAAGAACGAACAGGATTTTTTTATAATAACAATTAGAATAAATGTTTCACTGTTCCAATAATTAATTATACCAACAATAAAAATGAAAAAACTCTGATCCCTGATTTAGCGTCGATTTTATAGATTTAAATTTTAATTTAAAAATAAATAAGAATAAAAAAATAAGACGACAGACAAAACCAAATAAGAAAACACAAAAAAAAACAAAAAAGTGTTTTAATTGTCCATACAAAAACATGAAAGATTCTAATCCTTTTTTTTTGAATTAGAAGTGACAATCTTTTTCCAAAAATCGACAGATTTTAAAGATTTAAAAAATATAAGACAATTTATTTTGTTAGGTGCCACAGAAATAATAAAAATTTAAAATTTAATTATAAGGTATTTTTATTAAATAGATCTTAAAAAACAAAAAATCTATCCAACTGAACTATTTTATCTTCTTAATTAATTAAAAACCAAAATAATATCAAATTTTTCAAAAATTAAAAATATTAGAGTTATCGAAACTTTTGGCATCATTTTCTCGTTTAGCTTTCAAATAATAAATATTAAAAATTCTAAACTATCAGAAATAATAAAAATAAAACGACAGGTAAAACTCTGTATAAAAGTTTTGAAAAACTGTAATACAGAAATTATTAAATTCAAAAAGCCTTGAATATATAAAAGATTCTAATCAATTTTCTAACTGCAGAATCTACAGATTTTAGAAATTTGAAAAATAAAATCACTAAATAATTTTTTAAATTATAAATACTGAATAAATCTCACAAATCTTTGATGGCACAAAAAATTGGCAATACAAATATTTCAAATGGGCAGAGAAGCTCATTGAACTTTTTTCATTCGACAAACCACAATTTCTCTCATATTTCAAAAATTTTAGAAAATTGAACAAAAGTATGCAAATGTAGGCCACTGTATATACCCGCTAAAATATCATCAGTTAAATTGTGCGTTCAGAAGTTTCTGGACCAGAAAACGTATGTCCTAGATTTATGTGTACACAGATGCAATCCAAGACTAAAATTGTATCATTTATTTACGGTTCGATATTTTTACTAATTGATTTCTGTAATAGTTATTAAAAACAGCGACATAAAATTTTATGATGACGCAAATTAAAATAATTATCAATTTTGAGGTTACTCAGTTCAACAAAAAGACATTTAAAATAAAACACCAAAAATCTATAACAGACGTAAACATTCACGGCGCTTTTTTTCGTCCAAAAACCATCATTCATTTGTACTATAATTTTTCAGCGCTGCATTTGAATAAAAGCAAAACTAAAACCTTCCGAATATTAGAACATATGATACAGTCTTTTCGGTTAGTAACCCTAAAAAACAATTCAAGAGTTACATACGTTCGACGCACATTAAAGAGAAAGATTTCCATCAATCTCTAACAAACTACTATAGAAGCTAGAAGCACTTATCCTTGATTTATATTTCGCTGAGTTAAAGAAAGGGTTTCCATTTCGGTTTTCAAGGTGCAAAATAAATTTCGTTCTTTGCAAACTTTCGTGTAATCATCAGTGAACGATACTATTTTATAGTTACGGAGAAATTTACCGATGACAGCTAAACAGAGAAAGAATCTCGACGGAAAACTTCAATATTTTATTTGCTTTAATAAAATAAGTTTTGTACAAAAAAGACAAAACACGGATAAAGGAATATTAAATAGAAATTTTTATTAAATAGGAATTTTATGATTATTTATTGCTCTCTCAATTTCCACATGAACTATTACTTACGCAGACGAGATATTATATTACGAACGACACAATAATAAATAGAAATATTACCTTAGTCTCTCGTTCGTTATTTCCACTGATTGCATTGTGTCTGCTTGGGCATTGTTGATGCGTATAATCGCATAGAATTGACTCTTGATGATGGTAATCCAATTATAAACTTTAGATATGTCAAACGTTAATGAGCATTATACATTGAAGATATACTTTCATAGACATTGTTACATCTGGAAGATTATTCCAGGCGCATTGTGTCCTTTCAATTAATGATTAATTTAGAATTGAAAGAATTTTTTTTTCGTGAAATAATTTAGGAATACGCTACAGTGAAATGAATTTAGTTCCTCATCTATTTTTCTAAGTCTTGCCAAAAATATCTTTAAGATGCAAAAGCAACTTACTTAAAATATTCGCGACTTAAATCTTTATCGCCTGGAATGTTAGAACAGAGGATATAAAGAAAGGAGACAATTACTAGAAACTTTTGGACTCGGAACAACACGATTTTATTTTCCAGACAAACAAATCAAATTGAATGTTAAATAAGAGTTTACAGCTTTGGAAACGAATTTTGCATGTACAGAAGTTCTGTGTTCACAAATGTTGAGTTAAATTATAATTTTATGGAAAGCAAGTAAACTCTAGGTTGGAAAAATTGTAGCGTCCTTTTAATTGAGATTTCATTATTAGAAACATTCAAATAAAAATTCATTAATTTTTTTGGCAAAAACTTTTGATCACTAACTTTTTCCCCAGTTTTTGGTTCTACATTTTTTTAACCATATGCTGAAGTTTAGGCACAATTTTTTTACTGACTAACTTAAAGCTCGAAGCTTTTGAAAACCCTTAAAATTTGCTGCAACTAAGATTTAACGTTTTAGATAGATGTACCCGTAGAACCTCAAATATATTTTTGAAAATTTTAGGTCCTTAAATTGTAGGTACGTTTTTTCTTTCAATAAATTTAAACCATCTCTAAAACTAAAGAAACACAGTTGCTATAAAAATCAACAAAGGTAAAAAAATATTATTGAAAGTCAAAATTCTAGATATTTTGGAGAACCTGAAAATTTTTAAAATCTGAAAACATAAATTCTGAATGTCCTACTAAAACAACAAACAACACAAGTTTTATTTTTTTTTTTATTTAAAGCTCACAATTTACCAACCTAAAAATTCCAATTGTTTTAAAATGTGCCAACCTGAAAATTAAAAAATTAAAAAACAAGAATTGTGTAATTCAAAAATTTCTTAGATAACTGAAATTTTTTTAAAGTTGAAACCAGAAAATTACAAAGCTAAGTAATAGAAAAATAAAAACATAAAAATCTAAGAATTCAACTGCCTAAAAATGTAATAAGCTCAAAATTAAAAATTCTGAGAAATTTGGAAAAATTAAAAATAAAGTTCGGAGAATCTGAGATTCGTAACTTCAAATTTCTTTTCAGAATTTTGATTTGAGATAATGGAAATGTGATGATTACAATTAATCGTAAATTTAAAAATTTAAGAACTTAGACCCCTAAGAACTTAATTGTCTACGAGTGTCTAAAAATTTGAAAATTTAAGAAACCAGAATCTGAAAATTCTTAAATTTCAAAGCCTTAGAATTTCTTTTTATAACTGAAGAATTTGCAACCTTGGAGAACTAAAAATTTCAAATCTAATTAATAGAAAATTTTGCAGATGTGAGAATTTCAGAATATAAAAACTTAAAAAAATATTTTTTTTAAGAATGTAAACCTGAGAAACAAACTAATAGCCTAAAATTTTAAAACCTGAAAAAAAGAACTATCAAGGTCTAATAACCTGAGAACTTATTAAATTATTTGAATTTAATGAATATAAATAAATAAATAAACAATATTTTTTTATTTTCTTGTATTAGTTAATTTTAATTTTTGATGTTTAACATTTTTTGTACCTTTTCTTCTCTGGATTCTCTCTAATTTTTAAATTCTTAAAATCTCACAGATTTTTATATCCAGATTTTATTGAGACTTCACAAACTATATAGATTTTTGAATTCTTTTGGATTTTCTTAGATCGTTTATACTCTTTCATATCATTGCATATATTAAACACAACGTGGCCGTCGGATGTAATAAATTCATGTTACTAATTATTATTTCTTGTTTTTTTTTAGATTTCCTAGGTTCTCGCCTACGTACTAAATTGTAAATTTTCAAGTTTCTTTTTATCGTTTAAATTATATTTCTCTTTGGAATGATTTAGATTCTTTGCTACCTTCATATTTTTTTAATTTCTCAGATTTGTTAGATAATGTAAATCTTCTATGTTTTTGATGGTTTGTATGTTTAAACTTTTTATCTTAAATAATTTGTAATCATATTTTTTTATTTCTATCAAATTTTTAGTTTTTATAAAATCTAATCTCTAATTTTTCAAATTCTTTTTAGAATTTTTGGATTTGAGTCTTTTTCTTAGACAACTTATCAATTTTGAGTTCTTTGTACCTCTAAATATTTCAGTTTTTTTTGTAGTTTTTTGTAGTTTTTTGTTTCTTTAGATTAAAAGTCTCTGGATTTACTAGATTTTTATAATCTATTTAAACTTAGATTTTCATATAATTTTTTGGATTATTTATATTTTTTGAATCTATAATTTAATTTAATTTTGCTATCGAATCAATATAACACAAAATTTTCACACTGTTTATGTTTTTTCTGATAAAAATCTCGGTGTGAAAACATGAAACATTCAAGATAACATCGTAGACTATAGATAATAAAAAAATAAACTTGTTAAAATTTTTAGAATGTATTCATTTATTTCTACCATCACTTGTAGCTAAACTATTATAACTAAATTCTTAAATATTTTCAGGAAAATATCTAAAAATTGTATGTGAATAAAAAGGATGTTTTTGAAGATCTCTAATACAGTTTTAAATGTTAAAATTTTTAAATCTGGATAAAAAAGAGTTTTTTATCATGTAGAATTTACAGTTACAGTTTACGTAGAACGGAAATCATTAATAGAAAGTCTTTTTACCCGCTTTCTATTAATTCTTGGGGCTATTTTTTAAGTGATTTGTGCGTTTAATATTAGTATAAGTAACGTATAATTTCCATACGTATGAAACGACGGCGAGAAACAGTGTGATAAATGAGGGGAATTCAGATATTCATCAGCAGTGAAGAATTGGAGAAGCCATCATTAATAATCTTTAATAAGAGTGTTTAATAATACTGTTATTACTCCGCCTCATTACTTATAAATTCATCTTTTCATGTTTTAGCAAGTTCAGTATTTTTTTATCAGATTCTACATTAAAGTGAATAAACAAAATACTTTTCCGACATGAAAAACTCCTAATTCGCCAAATAAAAAACCGGCTCGATAAAATCGGCCGAAATCAGTTTATTCCTAGCGGTTCCGTTTTGAATTAGGCTAAGTCGACAAGACTGATGCTAATCAGTCTTGAGCTCCCTGCTTTTAGATTATCTTGGCAGACGTTTTCAAAGACTATCTGATAACATTGCTAGATTTTCAGTAATACGACTTCGCAAATAATTAGCTGTGCATCCTGTTTTCCGCCGTTATTAGAACGACTGACACACGCTTCTGTAAAATGTAATTAGTGTAATTTGCATGGTTCTGACTAAAAAATTACAGGAAGAAATAGATCCACGGCAATTCAGCGGTACCTAGAAATTGACGCAATGTCACCTTTTGTACTAATAAATCTCGTTGCTTCCTCCGAGAATCATTTAACATTTTATTCGGTTTGGTTTCTCTGTGAAACCGTAACACTTTGGAGGCGCACTAATTTTTAATCGTGCTTGATGGGAGGTTAGATAAAATAAGAGCATTATTCTAAAGAGCGTTTAAAGCCTGTAAAAATTTAATTCCCTGTTAACAGGACATTAGAGATTTTATCTCGACACTCGTTTTCTTATTGCATCTTTGTTTAGCAGCAAGTGAGGATGTGCTTTTGCCGCAATGTGTGCGCATACTCCCACCGGCGCCAATGTTTACTTCTTGTGCTGGAAAAGTCATTCTTTAATGACTATAGATTACATGATTAGTGATTTAATTGTTTAGGAAGAAGGACGTTCTTGCTGTTTTCTGCAATCCAGACACGCGCTATTATCACACACAAGCGAACATTTACTGAAAAATGTAACTGCCTCGTAAAAGACAGTAAAAACTTGATGTCATTTCAGTAGCCGTTGGCTCGTAAAAATAAAAAAATCTCTGTTGAATCTAAAACAGAACTAACGATGGCTTAGCGGGAAAGATTCTTTCTAACACCGATTTTTTTTAAAACCATAAACTGTTTATTCCAATCCATTATTAGAAGCGCATCCGAGATTACCTCTGATTATTATTCAACCCAGCGCTAGCAATTATACTCTTATGTTTTTCACGTATTTATTGTCCTTTGTTTATGTTTTGCAAAAGTGTCATGAATTCTAGTTAGCCAGAGACAATTTAATTATGCACTACGTACAAACCCAGAGATAAACCTATTCGATCCCATGTTTTTGTTTCGAAAACAATAATAAATTCCACATGTTCCACAACTTAATCCTAATTAAAACCAATCACTTCAATTACTTTCTTGCATGATAGTAGCAAGAAATTGCATTAATACAAGTTATTTCCGTCTATGCTGTAACGGTTCCAATAACAAAATCATTAAATCATAAAATGATAAACATGATTGTTTGTAATATTGGAATACCACCCACACTTACAGAATTCCAAGTCGCAGGAAAAAGTCAAAGATAACAAAACCTATCAAGCGTATAATTACGTGAGAATTTCATAGTAGTTGTCAACTTTTAACGCAGCGGGTGTCTAAATACAAAAAATTGTGTTTCTAAAAGCAATTTTCAAGTGGCGCCAGTTTATGTTCAGGTACAAAACAGCAGGTTGTAGTTTATTGTTTACGGCGACTTGGGGATGAAATAATCACAAATAAGTGAGGGCCTAAACGGACAGGATTTAGAAAGTCAAGCGTTTCCGGTATTGATTTTTGAATACTTTAACGAATAAAAATTTTAATATCAAGCACGATGCGTCTACGCCCTATTTGGAAAGAACGTAATGGCCATTATTGCAGCTCCACGTTTATAGTTCTACAAATTATCATATTCAGTTGAAATCAATTTCCTACATCATAAAACGGGCAATACATTTGTAGAGAATCTTAATCTTCTCATTACACCAAGTGTATCTTTTAATTTGTTCCGTGATAAAATTTTTCCTCACAATTAAATCGCCGCAGAATGACTTAATAGCGCTCGTTATAATCCCTAGATGTATTATTAATGCAAAGATTTTTCAATAGAGTGAAGTAATGTTTAATTCCGGTGCAAGGAACTGAAAATGGAACGCAAGATACTGGAGCAAAATGCACTCCACAATTTATTGGTCAATTCAATTTTATCTAAAACTCCAATTGCTCGTTAAGGCAAAATATATCCCATTGAAATAATTCATGGGCGTGTTTTGAACACACTCATTTTTACAAATTTCATATGTTTATCAACAGGAAATATGTAAACGTTATGCAGCGTTTTATAGGTATGAATCTGTGAATTAGTTTTAACACATAATACTTATATATTTACGACTTGAACAGACTTGTAATACATTGTCAGCTTTAGTGCTTCATCTCTATTTTACCATCGTAATATTGCTAGGTATGACAAAAATACAATACATCGTAAATGTCTAGATTTTATTGTTCTACAATAACTCTACAGCACAATAAAACATCGGAGAAATGTAAATTTGAATTATTTTTACCTTTCGCAGACAACGAACAATAGTAACGCTAACTCAACAATGAATTTTTTTTCTTAGGAACCAAATGAGTACGGGTATTTAGCGCTTGGGGGCAGTAAGTTCGAATTGCGTTGTAACAAACAAGTTTTATAGCAATATCAAAACCTAAACCAAATTTTGAACTAATTTTTCTCTTAGACAAACAACCGACAATTCTAATTGTGACATTTTTCTTGGTACGTTTAATTTAGATTAGTACAAATCTAAATCTGAATTACTCTCATCTAATTTATTATGATAAAACCTGTGAATTATTGAAAATAAATTTAAGTCGACTTTGTTTAGTCAAATTTACAATAAATTCGATAAAGGAACAAAATTTTTAAATTATTTTTCTATCTGATTTAGTCCGAGATAACACCACCAGTTCAATTTAGACTAACCTAGTCCGTATATTAATTCCAAACAATCTAATTTAGTTCTATCCAGTCAAAACTACAATTTCTAGAATTAGTCTAATTTATTTCACTTTTGACGAAATTACAACGAAAAAGTTACATTCAGTATTAAATGAATTCTGTCTAGCCCAACCTTGATCCAAGATATTTTAGTTAATTTTATTTAGTGCCACTTTATCAAATTTAGCCCCGTTTTAATTCGAGCTCATCATACTCAATCAATATTAGTCTATTTTAGGCCGAAACGGACTAAGTAACTAGTTAAATTAATTAATTAAAATTTTAGTTTATGTGGTCACATGTAATGTCTCTTATTTAAACTAAATTGGTCTAATTACCAAAGTAGTCTACTAATTATGTACAATTCCAATTTGCAGTTCAATTTTGTCACATTAAGTTTGTTGTAAATGAATTTACCTGAGTTGATTAAATCTACTCTAAGCTCATGCCTTCTAATATTTAGATCAGTCGGTTAAATATTAGTCCGAAACGTTTTAACTATATTTAGTCTGATTTAGTAAAATTAGTTTATGTTAACTGAATGCGACTTTAGTTTGTGGCTCAGTTTTGTCGAATCTGATTTAAGTATTTGATACTTTTGTTAAAATTTACTAAAATTTAATAGCTCACTCTAATTTAATTTTGTTTAGGCTAAGTCAAATTAAGTTTGCTTGTGAAGTTCTAGTTAGTAAAATTAGTTGACTTTTGTTGGACACAATTCCGATTTGCAATTGAATTTACTCGAATCATCAAACTGATCGGAATACATTTAGTCCGATTTAGTCAATATCCAAAAACACTTTTGCTTTTCAGGTTTACTAATATTTAGTCTAACGCAGTTGAACAGAGTTCAATACGTTTTGTCAAATCAAGTCTGACTTTTGTTAAAATTTACTAAAATTTACTAACTCAGTCCAATATAATTTTGCTTAGGCCAAGATAAATTAGGTTTACTTGTTAAGTCCTACTTAGTAAAATTAGTTGACTTTCCTTAAACATAATTCTGATTTGTAATTGAATTTACTCAAATCATCAAACTGATCGGAATACATTTAGTCCGATTTAGTCAATATCCAAAAACACTTTTGCTTTTCAGATTTACTAATATTTAGTCTAACGCAGTTGAACAGAGTTTAATACGTTTTGTCAAATGAAGCCTGACTTTTGTTAAAATTTCCTAAAATTTACTAACTCAGTCCAATATAATTTTGCTTAGGCCAAGATAAATTAGGTTTACTTGTTAAGTCCTACTTAGTAAAATTAGTTGACTTTCCTTAAACATAATTCTGATATGCAATTGAATTTACTCAAATCATCAAACTGATCTGAATACATTTAGTCCGATTTAGTCAATACCCAAAAACACTTTTACTTTTCAGATTTACTAATATTTTGTCTAATGCAGTTGAACAGAGTTTAATACGTTTCGTCATATCGAGTCTGACTTAATACCGTCTACTATTTAGACTAATTTAGTCTTATATATTAAAATAGGTTGAATGTAGGCTATTTAGTCCTAATTTGCTGATTTATAGTATCTACTACTTTGTCATATTTAGCCTGACCTTTTAAATAGATTTAGTCAATGTTAGTCTAAAGTCTAATTTATACAAAAAGAGTCTAAAAATCCTGTTTTTTTCATACTCACTAGAGTTTAGTATAATTGAATTGAATGAGATCTTTCTTTCTCAAGTCCGACCTACACTGTATACTGTTTAGATTAACTAAGTCCAAAGGCCACATCTCGCCGATTATTATTTTATGTACTAGTTTATTATTGTGGTAGTAAAATAAGTTAAATGTAATTTGAAATTTAAAACTGACGTGATCATTTTTAGTCTCACCCAGACAATATTAGTCTAACCATAAACTTGCCTAAATAAGCTAGTCTTGTCTTCTCCGATTTACTAAAAATTATTTTAGTAGCCTCGTTATATTTATATAACTCTGGTCTAGTTTAGTCTACTCTTTACTAATTTTATATAATTCGAGTGATATTATTGGCATACTTAAGTTGTAATTAAAGATATTTTGAAATTAAATATTTCAAAATATCTTTAATATACTTAAACTGCTTTTCAGTTAGCAAGTATATAATAATATATACTTTCGTTGAAATTGTGTAAGAAACTGTTTTATTAACGTTATTCTTTTATTCCAATTTTTACTAATTATTTTAATTTTGCTATTTTAAAGAAATATTTTGAATGTAGATTAACTAAAAACTGAATGCATGTGTTGAATTTAACTTCTTATATTTTATTGAAAATAACAAATTAACCGGAAAATGTAAAACTGAAATAGTTGCTTTCAAGGTTGACAATAAATTATTTTAAAAATTTTTACTTTCTAATGACATTATCAGGGTGTACAGATTCTAATAATTCAGCCACAAACGTCTACAACAAAAATTGTTGTATGTCATGCTGTATTGCAATATTGTTTTTTTTTACTCCCTTTATATTCATGAAACATCAATCTTTTATGGGGAAATTAATAAACCACTGTTTGACTTAGCTCACGAGAAAATGTTATGAATCATAAGAGTTGTGTTATTTTTTGTTACTATGACAACCCACGTTCCAGGTAAATTCATGTGTCATTAATAGATCAATAGGTTGGGAAGTGAACAAAAAGAAGTAGAATGTTGAAAATGGTTGATAGTAATAATGTAATGATATAATGGACTTAGAAATGTGTGCTTGTTTACAGTTGGAAAATGGAAAAAGCAACCCAGATAAGCCACAACACGCGCGAAAACTGTCATCGTAAATAATTTTTTCAAATCCTTAGAGTATGGAACAAAGATCAATTATTAAATTGCATCAATAAATACATCACGTGGTGCCATTTGAAATGCACCAGATTAAACAGAAGGGCGTTGATTTTTGCGTAGAATAAAACTGGCAGTGAATGCCATCTCCATATTACATGTTTTTCATGTGTTTACAAATTGTGGCTGCTTTTTTTGAAACTTACGGTACCAAACCACGAGGCGGTAACAGAATGCCGAAAGGAGGAAATTACTTCACGCCTTTCATTTGATAATCTCATCTTATCATATGCACCAGCCGCCTTAAGAATATAATTTAATTAAAAATCAACAAATTATAAGAATAAAATATGCAAAACACTTCAACAATATGTAATTTACACACGCAAAGAAGCCGTCCGCTTCGGTTTGTCTCTTTTCCGCATCGAAGGCGCCAGATAATCAGCTGATGTCTGGTTCTACGATTTTGCAAAACGTATAATTACACATGATAACTGGTTTTTGAAAAACTGTGAAAATGTGAACCTGAGGCCCAACAATGGATGTTTACTGAATGATTGATATTAAATAGACGATGACCTTTATTCTGTTGATAAATTGATATTATTGCTACCAGAGTCAAAAGGTCGCGCAGTATAGCAACAAACATAGAATTTAACCCTTTTTATTTGTTCGGTTTCATTGAAAACGATTTTTCTAATGGACTACATCGTTTTGACATTGACCTTTGGGTAAATAACTTGCACCAACTTTTATCGGTTAGACCTCTACACTTCTTCGATTATGTAAACTCCAGTAAACACGCCGTTTTTATGAATGAAAATATCTTCTCTTATATTAATTCTCACTGATATGTCTTTAACCCCAAATTTATCACGAGAATATTGCCATTAACACTCGTGTACACGCTACTTAATGGCTACTCTCTCCGGTTGATAGATATTTTATTTTAATTTGATTTTTTAAGAGGTGATTTATTTAAATGTGAATATTCGAATATTAATCGCCGATTTTTAAAGTGCAATAAATTTCGGCGCAATTAAAAACTCTAATTAATTAGGAATCATCAAAGCGCTACCTCAAACCATGCAAATGTATGATCTCATTAAATTTCCATATTCAATCGGATCATTCTGATCATAGTAGTGAACACAGTGATTTATGCACATCGCTACTTAATTTAAGATTACGCTCAACCCACACTATAAAAATTAATCCTCAACGTCCTATCGTAAATCGGCGGCTTGTTATACAACAAGTACGTTAAATTTCATTTGCTATGCCGATGTTGAATCATAATGTTGATTCATCAATAAAGTTACAAGCTTTTGTCTGAAAAACTCAACCGCACTTCCTTCGAAATATGGACCAACGATATAAAATGACAATTTTTATTCGCAGAATTCGCAAGTTGACTCACTGCTCGTGACGATGACAAAAACTAGACCAGAAAATAGCGAAAAAACGCCGCGTAAAAATCAAGAATGAATAATTAATTGGTAATTTGTTTTACTGAAGTTCCCGCCAAAGGAATATGTTGAAAGTAAAATGAGGAGCCGTAAATAATGACTGTTCTCATAATGTGTGTATCATGAATTATAGGATTTAATTGATTATGCAATTGCGACCCATTAATTTCATTTGATATGGTCGAACTGAACACGAATTGATATGGAAATGTTAGAGGAGAGAAACTTCATAGTGGACGACGTGGTTTTGTGTTTTATGAAGACGTAATGCCAAAAAAGGAGAGATAATTTAGGATCACGTTGATATTTGTACTATGTGACTTAAATTCATTTGCACTCAGACAAATTAATTGTAACAGCAGTGGAATTTTCTTGATGATGGTTTCAAAATCTCTTGTAGAATTTAAACGTCTTATAACATTATTTGTCTTTTTCTTTTTTTAAGAAGTTTTTTTTTTTAATTTCATGCGTAGTTTTGTAACATTTTGGCCGTCAAATCTTAAGTTTCTAAATTTCTAAAAAAGATTTTTGATTTTCGGACCACAAATGTTTCAAATTCTCAGTTTTTTATACGTCGTCTTGTCTTTTTTCCGCAATAAATCGATTTTCTTTTATTTTTTTGTACTTTTCAGAATTATCACAGTACGATACTAAATTTCCCACAGTCTAATTTCGTGTTTCTACTTCAGTAGGTAATTTTTCATATTTTGAAGTATTTGGTGGCTTATAATTCGTCAAACTTTAAGTTTTTTAAATTTTCAGCCATCTTGTTTTATTATCCAAGGCTTCCGACTCCAAGGTTTTAAGATTTCTAATTGTATTATTTTTGCTTGCTATTTTTGTCAAATTTAATTAGCACAATCCTATTTAATATTTAGTCAAATTTAGTTTAGTCAAGATCTAGATTTTCATTTTTTTTAATTTGACCACGTTTAACTTGATTTAATCAAATTAAAAATAAACAAATGCAATAATTACTTAGGTGGACAATATAGGCAAGTTTAATCAAATTTAACTGTATTCAAATTTAACTGTAGTCAAATATCATCAATAATTTAAGCCTACTTTGTCCAGTTTAAATAAATTTAATCTTATTTAGTTTTCAGCAAATTAGTCAAATTTAGTACAGTCTGATAGAATTTAAATAAATTTAAGACAACCTAAACAAATTTGGTTAAATTTAATTTAATGCAATCAAGGTGTAGCGTCAATTTTCGGTCAATTTTCGGTCAATCTATCTAATTAAAATTAGCTTAATTAATTGGTTCTTATTAAAATTTGCTAAAATTTTGTCAGATTTTAGACAAAGTACAAAATTTTAGTCAAGTTTAATTTAATTCACTTTAAACTTGTTTGTTGCAGTTTTAACTCGCTTAGTTTAAAAATTTATGCTAAAGTTTAGTAACATATTTAGTCGGATCAAGTCAAATTTAAGTATGTTAAGATGTTAATTAAGATTTAGTTCAATGTAATCTAATTTAGTCTAGTTAAAATCAATTTATTCAAAATCGGCTACTCAGTTTACCGATTCTAAAATTTAATCAAATTTATATCAACCAAAGTCTAAATTAATCATGTTTGATTTGGGCTAACTTAATTTATAGATTCATACTAAAATTTAGTCGGATTTAACAAAACACAGACAAATTTAATTAAGTTCGCCTAAAATTAAGCTTACATTAATTTGATTATTAATTATTTTTAATATTAGTTTGACGAGTTACGTTACGTTTTCTAAAATGTAACTAAAGTTTAGTCGAATTTAACTGAACCTTTAATCAAATTTAATTTAATTCACTTTAAACTTGTTTGTTGCAGTTTTAGCTCGCTTAGTTTAAAAATTTATGCTAAAGTTTAGTAACATATTTAGTCGGATCAAGTCAAATTTAAGTATGTTAAGATGTTAATTAAGGTTTAGTTCAATGTAATCTAATTTAGTCTAGTTAAAATCAATTTATTCAAATTCGGCTACTCAGTTTACCGATTCTAAAATTTAATCAAATTTATATCAACCAAAGTCTAAATTAATCATGTTTGATTTGGGGTAACTTAATTTATAGATTCATACTAAAATTTAGTCGGATTTAACACAACACAGACTAATTTAATTAAGTTCGCCTAAAATTAAGCTTACATTAATTTGATTATTAATTATTTTTAATATTAGTTTGACGAGTTACGTTACGTTTTCTAAAATGTAACTAAAGTTTAGTCGAATTTAACTGAACCTTTAGTCAAATTTAATTTAATTCACTTTAAACTTGTTTGTTGCAGTTTTATCTCGCATAGTTTAAAAATTTATGCTAAAATTTAGTAACATATTTAGTCGGATCAAGTCAAATTTAAGTATGTTAAGATGTTAATTAAGGTTTAGTTTAATGTAATCTAATTTAGTCTAGTTAAAATCAATTTATTCAAATTCGGCTACTCAGTTTACCGATTCTAAAATTTAATCAAATTTATATCAACCAAAGTCTAAATTAATCATGTTTGATTTGGGCTAACTTAATTTATAGATTCATACTAAAATTTAGTCGGATTTAACACAACACAGACTAATTTAATTAGGTTCGCCTAAAATTAAGCTTACATTAATTTGATTATTAATTATTTTTAATATTAGTTTGACGAATTACGTTACGTTTTCTAAAATGTAACTAAAGTTTAGTCGAATTTAACTGAACTTTTAGTCAAATTTAATTAAATTGAAAATTTTATTGTTCAACACACTTAATTCCAATTTACGTTAAAATTTTATCGAATTTGAAATAATTGACTCAAGGCCTAGTTTAGTTCAACTTAATGGAATATGCTCTGATATCATTCAAACAAGGAAATAAGTGTTTTTACACTACTTGTAAATACCGATGTGTTTTTATGAATGTTTTAACAACAAAACTACAAACTTAACTACAAAAACAAAGTACGGGTATTTATTTGAGGAATCTGCTACTGCAGATATCAAAATAAGCAATTACAACTAATGGTGCAAAATATATGTACAAGAAAACCAGCTAGTTTTTTTTATAAAACAGTTCTATAATTATGAATTCACTACAAACTGTCGGCATCCTCATCAATACGCAGTTTCTACCATTTAAATGATACATTCAAATACACATTAAATTAATTATCAAGACAGAGCATTTGCTTGCATCAGTTATCTTCTTTAAAGTAGCTCAAATTAAATCTACATAATTATAATTTATCTATTGCTTAAATAGCATTAAACATGTACATATGTAAGTACTAACACCGGTCATTTAATTGAATAAGGCGTAGATGATAAGCACTCGCGAATCTTGACATCTACTTATTCAATGTAAATCAGAACTAATTTGTCTGTATCCTTTTCATAATTAGGTAAGTAAAGCAACCATATCAACGGAACAATTCTGTTTTTTTTTTCTGGTACGTAAATTTAAGGATTTTGGAATTTTTTAAGAGTCACCATAAAATCCGGAGTTCCGGGTGTATATCTGTTCATGATCGTGTTACCAAAAGTTAGTGAATTGAAAGAAGTGATAACGTGGGTAATCCCGCAATAAAGTTGGTACAAAAACAATGCAGGTGGGAAGTAGTCTGATATACAGAGATAACACGAAATAAACTAGACACAGAAGAACATAAAATTAGTGTAGTTATTACTTTCTTGGTGGTAATGTTGAAACCATTGATCTTTAGCTCCGTTCTTGTTAAAACACTGGGAAATCTCTTGAAATTGACACCTAGTTATTCATGTCACGAAATTTTTTTTCGATCTTAAGGCGCCAGATATGCAAAATTCTAATTTCGAATCATTAATTAAACTAAAAATTAATTACCTACGAAATCCCATCACCAATACAATCGACGCCAGATTCACAGACCAGAAATTAATCATAGTTAGAATGTCAATTCAAATGCAAATTTTTATCATTCTGTGACATGATAATTACTGTAAAGTGCAGAAAAAATCACAGAAAAACAGCAGGCGCCTTATAATAACAGTCTTCCGTAAAAAAACACATGTGAATTGGAATGTTAACACAAATCTAACAGCTAGAACTATTATTACTAGATTAATATCACATTAGTAATAATTTCAACGCAGTTTTGTTTGAATAATTGCAATTATCCTGCTGTTGCGACAATTTAAGCGATAATATTCACAAATGTGTAACAGTTTTATTAAGTAGCAAAATTGTGATAATTATAGTTATTACAGATAACCTGTTCTTGTCATAGAGACAAATTTATTACAAAATCACCTTCTCTGACTCTTACATATTTCTTATTGCAAGATGACGTAAATGTCATCTAAAATAGTGCTGAAGACATTAACAAGGTATGCGTTTTGCAGCCGTTAATGCCAATGAAAACTGATTATTAATCATTGATAATAAAAATAACAGTGGAATTAACCTGTATATTTATTAGATACGATTTCTTGGCAATAAAAGTCGAGTCATAACTTTAATTTAATATCAAAAAATAATTTTTAATTTATTTTCGGTATTTCCTACTGCCAAATATGAAAACGATTTTATTGCTTTAATTTGTTATATTTCATTTCTAATTTAGCATTTAGTTTGCACAAATTTAAGTGACGACTTGCGTGGGACACCTGTATATGTTACCATTAATAAATGTCACAAATAATTAATTGAAACAACACATTTTGATTACGAAATCTGTTGACTCATGATCATATATCAATAGATTTAATAGCACTTGCAATATTTTCATGATGCAGTTCCGGTTCTCGTCTGACCACACTTTTGTGCAAAAAAGGAATTCTCACAATTGTGAATACAAATTAATTGCTTTCTTTAGATAACATGAAGTAACAAAAACTGTTGTTTATGCTTCTTGAGGTTTATCACCATGGATTAATGAGAATGGAGATTTTTATAAGACAGAATTTGTAGAATACAAGGCTGATGCGAAAACAAATAAACAATACAAATTAATTATTATTAGATTTCATAAATTTGAAAAATGTTAAAGATTGCAAATATTCCAACGATCGAAATCTAAAATTTCGAAAAAACAGTCCAATAATTTTAAAAATTGAAAAAATGTCGAACACAATATTCAAAACGTCTAAAATTACGCATGGTTCAAAAACCCACAAAATAAATGTTTAACAGTTTACCACAATTGAAAGATTGCAGTAATACTAAATATTAAAAAAAAAATATATGTTTTCAAATATTATACAAATTCAGAAAACTATAACAATCTGAAAAATCCAAGTAAACGATACCTACATGTACCAAATTTCATTATTTTTTTTTTAAGTGAGAATTTAAAGCCATGAGACTTTTTTTTTAGTTTACATTCCTGAACTCAAAAATACTTACTTATTGCAAACATTCCAAATTATTTACAAATTTCCCAGGTTTGAAAAAATGTAGCATTTAGCAATTTTTTAGCAAATTGTAGAAATGCTAAATATTTCACAAATTCCAAAGATATTAAAGATTTGCATATTACAACAATTATACATCCCATGTCACATAATTTCAAAAAATCCAAAATTTTTAAACAATTCTAAAAATTTCAATAATTCTCAAAAGTAAAAAAACAAAAATTTTCATAGAAGTAAACCGATAAAAAAGCAGTATGATTCTGATGATATCTAAAAATTTAAAATTGAGAGGCTAAAATGTATAAATCTAAAACAACAGCGACTGAAAAAATAAAACAGAAAGTTAAAAATTTGACCATTTTAAACAGAAAATAATAAAAATCCTGAAACACAAAAACTGAAAAATAAAACAGAAAGTTAAAAATTTGAATTTACAAAAATTGGAAAAAAAAAGGAATTTTCAGAGCCAGCAGTCGTAAATTTGGATTGTAAATCGAAAAAAACGAAAGATACTGAATTTAAAAAAAATTATAAAAAGGCCTGAAATTTTTTGTATTAAAATATAAACTGAAAACATTGAAGCTTAAAAATTAAGGGATAAGGAAAAATTAAACTACGTTCTTTCAGAAAGTTTTTAAATTTTTAACAAAATTTATATTCCAAGGTTTTTTAAATATTATACAGATTCTAAAAACTATAACAATCTAAAAAATTCAAGTATTACAAACATTCCAAATTATTTACAAATTTTAAAGATTTGAAAAAAAAAACAGAATTTTGCAAATCTAAAAATAATACAACTGTTATAAAGATTACAAACATTTAGCAAATTGTAGGAATGTTAAATATTTCACAAATTCCAAGAATTTTATACATCCCATGTCACATAATTTCGAAAAATTTAAAAATTTTAAACAATTCTAAAAATTCCAATTCAAAAATTTTCAAAATTGTCAAAGTGACGTTTTATAGATTTCGTTTAAAGATTGAAAAGACTTTTTTGTTTAATCTTTTACTATTCCAAGGCTTCAAAGTTTAAACATCTTAAGTTAATTATTTTAAAAAAATCCAAACATTCCAAAATTTACAAATCAACAAGTTCTAAAAATAAAAAATAAAAAGATTTTCATAAAAATGAACCGAACAGTGTAAATAAATATAGAATGCTGAAAACCCAAAAATTTTAAATCTAAGAGCCAAAAAATGGAAAAATTTAAATAGCGACCGAAAAAATAAAACAAAAAGTTAAAAAAAAATACCATTTTGAACAGATATTTAGGAAAACACACAACTTTTCTACTTTAAAATCTAAAAATTAAGGGTGACAAAAGAAATATTCTAAATTTATAAATATAGAAAAAAAGTAACCAATGAAAATGAAAAACCAGTATTTGAATTGTAAAAGAGAAAAAAAAGAAAAATACTAAGTTAAAAAAATAATAATAAAAAAAACTTGTTTTTTTTGTGAAAAGTTTGAAGAGATGAGAAAAAGCTAATCTACATTTTTTCAGAAAATTTTGAAATATTTAATAAAACCTGAGGACTGGAAATTTAAACATCCAAAATGTAATCATAAAAATTCAATTTTTTTCTACAAGAAATACCACACTCAGAATATTACAAAAACTAGCTTGAAAATTCAAAGTTTAGAAAACGGAAACCATATACAACAATGCTGAAAAATACGGATAGAAAAACCTGAAATTGCATGAGGAAAAGTTACCAAATATATAAAAGTAAAAAAGTATTAAATACTAAATTTTGTATCCCCAATAAATATTATATTTCGTTAAAAAATGTATTAAAATCAAAACATAAATAAACGTAAACCTAATTCTAAATAATAAAACGTGAATTGTAAAAACTGTGGAATTTAAAATTTAACAGAAAGAAAATAATAAAACTAAAAAAACCTAAAAAATAAGTTCTGAAAAAAATATAGAATTTATACTTAAAACTTTTATAAATATCTAAAATAAAATACATAAAAGTTTGAATTCAAAACCAAAAATTACTCTTGAAAAACTTGGACTTCGAATAAATTGTATAGAAAAAATATAGTAACAAACAATTCCAAGTCCAAAATTTGAATATTTTTGAACATAAAATTCAGAAAAAATTTTACATTTGAAAAATGACGAAGCTGTCTGAAGAAAAGACGACAAAGTCACATGTAAACAATTAATAAAGCAGTTAACAAAATGAAGTAATTACATTTAAAATGACGAAAATCTAGAAACCCACATCTGGACTAAAAAAAAAACTTTTTAGCCCTCAGAAAAATGAAACAAATTACTGCATTTATAAACTTACAATCCAAGAAACTTAATAAATCCGGCACAAACTTTCTGCAATTAAGTTCTATCAAACAATGATCGTAAAAACGTTTTGTTTTTTATTTCGTACAACGTAAAATTCAAGAATCACGATTGTTTCATTATCTACACCTCCTACGCCGCAATAAATCCAACAAGGTGCGAAAAGGTCGTTTGTAGGGAAAAACCAGAAAATCAACAATCAAAATCTCGTCAGTGAACCGAACTCTATAATAGCCTGTTATCAAAATGAGTCAATCAATCATCGCAGAGGTGTTAAATGATAATAACTTTAATAACTGAATCGGCTTGTTGATTTAAGAACAATGTCACGTAAATACCGATCTTTGGAACAGAATCATGGGTGTCTAACAAAATTTTCTCTTTTCATTACATGCTCGTACATCAAAAGTTTGAGCAAGTTTTCCATCGGTTCTAACTTTGAAGGAACTTGATGGAATTCAAGTTGAGGAAATATCTGACGTCATAAGCCTCACCTTGATATTATTGTCAAAGATAACCTCGCTTAAACATCCACTTCTGCAATAAATTTAAAAGATTGACGTCATTGAAATGACGTTTTTGAGAAAAGTCGTGGGAGGACATACTTTCATGTTGCACTATAGAGATAGCGCGAAATTGTTTGCTTGTGACAAACGTACGCAATGTTGTGTAAATCACATTTGATGAGGGATGATTCGTGAACCGAATAAATCATATTGATTGGCGATTAAAAGAAACATATGAATAGGTAATGTAATTTATGCTTTGCACGGAATTACTTCAGCGTATTGATAACAAAGCCATTAAATTTAACAGGCAGAAATTGAGTTTTTCAACAGTGATGTTGATGGCTGCCACTTTTTAAAATAACAACTTTACGGGTGTTGAAAAACATAAATTACGCGTTTTATTAAAAAGTTTGATGGAAAGAAAAGTCTAGTTGTATTTATGAGAGTATACAACTTTTTTCAAAGAATGTAGTAAGTTCTAGAGATCTGACAACGGACATCACGTACATATAAAATCTTTCCAATTGCAGGTGCACTTCCCAACTGTCATATAACTCAAGGCGTGGTATTGAAAGTAAATCTGCGCGTGGATGTCATTGTACTAACTGCATATTCATTAGTCTTCTAACTACACAATTTTTCATGTAGTTTTGTAATGGAAGTTAAAAGAACTTCTTTTTTAACATCGCAATAGTGAGTCTTTGCTCCAATATTTACGAAAATATAATGTAATTCTTGCAACAAATGCAATATGCGTAATCACTAAATTGTTATAAAGTTTCTAGAATTATTTAAAATTTCTTATTCATATATTTTGTATACCATGAAAAACTTAAAATCCAAAGAAAAAAAATGCTTTAAAAATCTTTGGGCCGGTTCTACCTTTTTTAGATTATCTATATTTGTTGATATTGAAGATTTGTATATATTGATTCTTTAACTATTTCACTCTGTATACTTCTTTTGAAATTATTTCATTTTTTGGATTTCATTAAAATTTTAGATTGTTGAAGTTCTTCTTTATATTTTTTATATTTTTTAAATTTTTCAAATTACTTTGTTTGTAAGATCCTTGTAACTGTTACAAACTTTATCTTTTAGATGGCTCAGATGCCAAAAATTATTTTATTTTTTAAAAGTTCTAATTTATTTTCTAGATTCTAACAAAATTGAAATGGTAGAAATCTACATATCGTCGAAATATCGATAATTTAAAAATTTAAAACTAAACCTACAATTCCATGGTTTACTTCATTAATAAAAAAAAACTAGAAAAATTTGAGAATCTGAAAATTTGAAATTGGGAAGAATTTTTGTCAATTTGTTAATTATCATATGTATTAGAAATATGATTTTTTTTTATATTCATATTTTTAAATTTTGAATATTAAAATTTTATATTCAATTATTTTAAAGTTCGGACAAAATTTATTATCTTTATTTAAAAAGGTAACCAAAATTCCAATATTTCTAAAAATTTTAAACAAATCTAAATACTAAGATTTCACTTTCTACATTACGCAATTTTTTTAATAAAACTTTTAAAAAAAAGTATGAGAATACTAAACATTCTTTATTTTGCAAAAACAGTGCAGAATTTTTTTAAGAATTTTACAAAATTGAGAAATCTTAAAAATCTCATAAAATCAAAAATAATTATTAAAATAAGAAATATTCTAACAATTCTAAATACTCTAAAATTTAAAAATCTCGAAAATTTTAAAGAAATCTACGACTGCCAAAAATTCCAGATGTTTTAATAAAGCCATAAATTTCGAGTTTTTTTAAAAAATCCTCTTAATCCACACAAATAAAAAATGCAGTAATTAAAAAAAAATAAAGAATACAACATTTCTGAACAAGCTAATATTCCAAAGTTTTCACATATAAAATTCAAAATTAAAAAAAAAAGAAAAAATCGAAAAGATTTTAAGGATTGTGGTTATCAAAGAATTCAAAAAATTGTTCAAAAAATCCCAAAGATTCCAGACAATTCAAAGAATTTAAAGACATTGTGTAGATCACACCACATAATTTCAAAAGATTTGAATTTTTTTTTTGCACAGAAATAAATCGTCCATAAATGTTAAAATAACCAGAAAATTTTCAAGATGTCAAAAATATTTGTATTTCTACTAGTGTAAAGTTTATGACAGATGATTTAGATTATAACAATTCCTCAAAATCGAGACATCTTAACGACTCCATAGAATACAAACTCGAAAAATTCTCAAATTAGAAATTTTCGAAAGGTTTTGAAAAAAAAACTGAAAACTGAAAATTCCAGATAATCCAGAAAAAAACAATAATTTTAAACATTCAAAATGCCCAAACATTCCAAAATTTTCAAGATTCCAAGAGATCCAAAGATTCGAAACAATTCAAAGTATCCACTAAGCATACCACAAATCGAAAAATTTCAACAATTTGATTTATTCCAAAAATTACAATATTTAATAAAAAATTATATTTCTATTTTTTTAGATTGCAAAAAGAAGGAATTATAAAAAAATCGATAAAATACAAATGTATAAAATAATAATTTTTTTAAAAATTTACGTTATCATAATATCCACTCTTTAATCGTGGCAAAATTCCCTTAAAATTATCTTTCAATTCGTGTAGTTTCCATAGATTGTTGAAGTTTTTCTTTAGCAGGAATTGTTTATCTTTTTCATATTTTTAAAATTTTTCAAATTAGTTAATTTGTTTTTAAGATCCTTATAACTATTACAAACTTTATCTTTTATATGGCTCAGATCCCAAAGATTATTTTTTTTTTAATTCAAATTTATTTTTTAGTTTCTAACAAAGTTGAAATGGTAGAAATCTACATATCGTCGAAATATCGATAATTTAAAAATTTAAAACAAACCTATAATTCCATAGTTTACTTCATTAATAAAAAAAAACTAGAAAAATTTAGAGAATCTGAAAATTTGAAATTGGGAACAATTTTTGTCCATTTGTTAATTATCATATGTATTAGAAATATGATTATTTTTTTATATTCATATTTTTAAATTTTCGATATTAAAATTTTATATTTAATTATTTTAAAGTTCCCACAAAATTTATTATCTTTATTTAAAAAGGTAACCAAAATTCCAATGTTTCTAAAAAAATTTAAACAAATCTAAATGCCAAGATTTCTCTTTCTACATTACGCATTTTTTTTTAAAAAACCTTTGAAAAAAAGTATGAGAATTCTAAATATTTTATAATTTGCAAAAACAGTGCAGATTTTTTTTAAGAATTTTAGAAAATTGACAAATCTTAAAAATCTCAAAAGAAAAAACAATTATTAAGATATGAAATATTCTAACAATTCTAAATACTCTAAAATTTAAAAATTTCGAAAATTTTAAAGAAATCTACGACTGCCAAAAATTCCAGATGTTTTAATAAAGCCACAAATTTCGAGTTTTTTTTAAAAAAATCTTAATCCACACAAATAAAAAATGCAGTAATTAAAAAAAATACAACATTTCTGAACAAGTTAATATTCCAAAGTTTTTAAACAAAATAAAATTCAAAATTAAAAAAAAATAAAAATTTGAAATGATTTCAAGGATTACGGTTATCAAAAGTTACGCCGTTTACGAAGATTCCAAGAATTCAAAAAATTGTTCAAAAAATCCCAAAGATTCTAGACAATTCAAAGAATTTAAAGACATTGTGTAGATCACATCCCCACATAATTTCAAAAGATTTGAATTTTTTTTTTTTTTGCAGATTGCAGTATTCCTCAAAATCGAGACATCTTAACTACTCGATAGAACACAAACTCGAAAAATTCTCAAATTAGAAATTTTCGAAAGGTTTGAAAAAAACTGAAAACTGAAAATTCCAGATAATCCAGAAAAAATCAATAATTTGTAACATTCAAAATGCCCAAACATTCCAAAATGTCAGAATTTTCAAGATTCTAAGAGATCCAAAAATTTGAAACAATTCAAAGTATCCACTAAACATACGGCAAATCGAAAAATTTCAAAAATTCGATTTATTCCAAAAATTACAATGTTTAATAAAAAATTTCTATTTCTATTTTTTTAAAGATAGCAAAAAGAAGGAATTATAAAAAAATCGATAAAATACAAATGTATAAAATAATAATTTATTTAAAAATTAACGTTATTATAATATCCACTCTTTAATCCTGGCAAAATTCCCTTAAAATTATCTTTCAATTCGTGCAGTTTCCATAACATTGATTTTTTACAAACACAAAAAAGTGATAATAAACCAACGTCATGTATATTTACGCAAATTCATGAATTGCATGAAAGTACCCAAAAGTGCTTTATCACAACAAATAAAAGTGTCTACTTGTAATCGCAGATTAGCACGAACGATCAATCACCTTTCCGTTTTCAAAACATTGCACAACATGAAAAAATCAAACTTAGTTTACTTACTTACTTAATTTTTACAAAGCGGTGATCGAGCACCCACACCAGAATAAACTTGAAAACATTCTATTTCCAAAAACGATCCGAGAACTCTGTCAAAATACCGAAGTTTATTAACCCAGCTCTCTAAAACCCTAAATGAATAATTCAATAAATTCCTGGTTTCCACTCCGCCATACCTACATAATCCAACTTTACGTGAAAATAATTCACAAACTTTTAAATCTGCGAGATTAGAAACTGGAATATTTTTGCAAATGGTTATCGACTTCGCAACGTCTTTCAGGGAAAAAAAACTCACACACCAAGGAACACACCGACAAAAGGATGTAATAAATCCTTTTATACTAAAGACAAATTCCCGTTTTGATATTAATTTAAAAGTTTGAATCTCTCAGAATGTTACGTGTCTCACAAGCAACATTTGCAACAAAGAGTTCACGTTCTGTTCATGCTCACATAAATCAATAAAAAGTTATTTTAATTGTTTTTGCAAGTGTTGTTTTTACAATAAATGAGTGTTATTTATATCGTGGAAGGAAAATTTTGTGGTATCAAACCGCATCAGTCATAAACGTTGTTTTTATTACATAAAATTATAATTTACATTAACATATCACCCAAAATATTAGACTTTAACGATCTACGTCAAATGAATTATTCTTTATAACTGTTTTTGTGCGTTCCGTAAGACAAACGACACATTTAAATGTAGAGAACAGTTTTCCCATTTTGGTATCTTTGTCATAAAAAATGATGCGCGACGATAAAAGTTTGGAACTCGGAATTTGTAAAAATGATCTGAAACAGCCGAGCAAAAATGAAAATTTTGGATATATACCGTGTGTGGATCATTCTACTTACTTGGTTTTAAATATTTATAAGTTCAATATAGCTTTCTGTTTAGAATTTAAAACCGATGTATAAAACTGTAATTAAATTTCAATCAATGATTGATTTACATTTATAAATTGTATTAAACATTTGTTAATTAATTTGATAAATTTTACATAATTTGTTTATGTCAAAATCGACACGACACTAATTAATCGACAAGTCCGAAAAGTTCAAATGATGTAAAAATATTTAAAACATTCAATTAAGCCAAAACCTACAGAAGTACCAAAAAATGTAGATCCAAATATGTCAAATGTCAAAAATAAAACAAATAAAAAAGGAAAACCTAATAACTGTAAAACAACTTTTAATTTTTAATTTTTAAACTAAATAATGTAACAAAATCAGAAAATCAATAAACCTAAAAAATCCAAAAATTCAAAAAAACCAAAGAATAACAAGAATTTTAAAAACCTAAGCCATCCAAGAAATCCAAGAAAATTGAAAAATCCAATAAATCCGAAACATCCAAAAAATCCATGAAATCCAAGAAACCCAAGGAAGCCAAAAAATCTAAGAAAGACACAAAATCTGATTTTGAAGAATCCGAAGAATCTGAAGAATAAAAAGAATCCAAAAAATACAAGAAATCCAAGAAATTCATGGAATCCAAGAAATCCAAGGAATTCAAGGAATCCAAGGAATCCAAGGAGTCCAAGAAATCTGTAGAATCTAAGGAATTCATGAAATCCAAGGAATCCAAAGAATCCAAGATATCCAACGAATTCAAGAAATACAAGAAAATCCAAGGAATCCCGAGAATCTAAGAAAGTCACGGAATCCGAAGAATTCGAAAAATCTGAAAAGACTGAAGAATCTGAAGGATCTGAAGAATCTGAAGGATCTGAAGGATCTGAAGAATCTGAAGAATCTGAAGGATCTGATGGATCTGAAGGATCTAAAGGATCTGAAAGATCTGAAGGATCTAAAGAATCTGAAGGATCTGATGGATCTGATGGATCTGAAGGATCTGAAGGATCTGAAGGATCTGAAGGATCTGAAGGATCTGAAGGATCTGAAGGATCTGAAGGATCTGAAGGATCTGAAGACTCTAAAGTATCTGATCTGGAGGATCTGAAGAGTCTGAAAAATCCAAGAAATCCAAGGAATACAAAGAATCCATAGAACGTTTAAATAACAATAAATAGTGTAAAAAAAACAAGATACAAGACAAAGATGCCAGACAAAATTTTAAAAAACACTTAAGAATTCATAAAGAATACAAAAAATCTGATAATTAAAAAACAAATTTTTGTTTTTAAACTAAAAAATATGAAAATATCAAAAATTCAAAAAACCTACATAATCGAAAGAAATCAAAGATACTAAAGTATCCAAAAGATCCAAAAAACCTAAAAATCCTATAAATTCAAAAAAAAGTAAAGAATCTAAAAAAAACAAAAATTCCAAAAATCCAAAGAATCTAAGAAATCCAAAAAATTCAAGGAATAGAAAAGAATGAAAGAACCTGAAGAATTTGAATAATCCAAATTGGCAAAGATTAAAATAGTGCACAATACAACACCATTTAAAAAATTAAAAAATCCATAAAATCTAAAATATTCAATAATCTGGAAATTCAAATATAAAACAAATAGAAAAATGATAAAAAATCATTCAAATTTTATAGGCTCTGAAGGGTATTGAAAACGCTCTACAACGGATTGAAATGATTTTAATAACCAATTTAATCCAAAAAGATCCAAACATTGTCTCATAAGTTAAATATAAGAATAATGAAAGTAAACCAGAAGTTTTAAAAGTTTCTGGAGAAATTTAAAAAACTAAAGAATCTGGAGAATTTCGAACATTCATAAAATTTAAAAAAATAAATAAACAATAATAAACTACAAAATATAAAACCTAAAGCATTAACAGATGCAATAAATCCTAAAACTGAAAATCTAAAAATAAATAAATAATTTAAAAAATCTGAAGAAACCTCATTCAGAATCTAAAAATTCAATCAGTGGAGATATTGAAAGGAAATTAAAAAACTAAGAAGTATCTAAAAAATCTAAACATTCCATTAAGCACGTTAACATATTTTTTAAATTTGTTAAATGGTGTGTATTAGCGTTATAATTATGTATTTAATTAATTAGTACTTATTTTCCGCTCTTTTATAATCGTAAATTGTATTTTATGTTTTTTTTAACTGAATAAAAATCAAAGAAATTTTAAAATTACTACTTATTATTCTCAAAACCGAAGCGTACTTCAGACCCCTTATCAAATTAAATTGTTATTTAATTAATATCATTTGAATAAAAATCTTTACAAAATAAATAAATTGCATGACTGAACATCATAAATAAAATCGATTTCGAACAAATCCCGTTTTTTATATCAAACAGTTCTAAAATGTTATTTTAATAGATTCATTGCACAATATAAATCAATCAAAGGTTGATCACGCGTCTGTAAATCTGGTCTTGACGTTTTAAAACAATAAAGCAAAAGTCACAGTTATAAATATTAAAAAGCAAACATTAATTAACAAGTAGACGCATAAACGCACCTGTATTTGCAACCTGACATTTTCTACATTAATCATTTTAATTGATAATGTTTTAGAATTCCTAGAAGAATCTTTAATATGTATTATTGTAAAATATAATGGCAGTTTCCATTTCTGAGTTGATTCCTACTTTTCTTGGTTGAACGCTTTGTTTTTTCCTGTTTAAATTATAAATCAATCTCTGATCGAAGCCGATTGGTCGTTTTACTCTGACACTGAAATTATCCACACTTCAATTAAAATACTACACCTGATGCATTGGTTGTGTAACAAATAACACGTTCACATTCTAATTGCTTTACACACATCCAAATTAATTAATAAACATCTATGAATAGCGATTTCTTTGATTACATAAGCGAGTTTTAGTAAAAATACAACAAAGGTGTTTTGAGGAATATTCTAATTAAGATGTAATGCATAGATTTGTTTTAATTATAGGAGAGTCATTTGATAGTGCGCTCTCGTAAGTAGGTTTTATTGTGTAGGAAAACATGTATTTTGCAAGAAAATTCCGACGATAAAAATCCGAGTATCCGACCGCAAGCATTGAATAATATTAACTTTACGAGGATGATTAGTGCTTTCGAAAACTCAAAGGACAAGAATTGGAAAAGCTCCAACTGGTTGACCCAAAGTGGGGGCGTGTTGATCGCCAATAATATTTTACATGTTTTTTTACTACATCACCAGCTCCAAATATGTTTTAGTAGTGGAATAAATTTGGCGCTAGATTTGCAAGTTTGATTCTTCAACAGACATTGGCCCATATATCCAAACAATTTACAAGCAATGACAATGTATTTCATGTTAATTTAGTCATGATAGTCTCGGTCTTTTTTCTTTATTGTAATCACGTGTAGGCGATCCAACAATGAATTGACTATACATTTTAAATAGCCGGACTTGTGTTTGCGGCCACTCCAATGGATTTTTTCATTTAAGAATTAGCACTTGACATATAAAATTTAGCCGCATCTTACTGGGACAAAACGTGTCCTGGTGTTAAATTTCGGGTTGCTGTGGGTGTTGACTTATGTAATCAATTAGAAAATAATGGCATATTAATAATTTATTTATTATAATACGAACGAAATTATTAACAATTATAGTGACACGACTGGGCCGGTGCTGGTTGTATTTCCTGATGGATTCTTCACTGTGGCTGCACCTACCACCACTGATGTTTACATCATTTGCATTTTCACCCACACAACTGACCCAAAAGTTATTCTCATAGAGAGAAGCTGACAGACATAAAATAAAAACAGAAATATAGCACGCTAAATGCTCACGAATATACACCAATAAATAAATTGCTTTCACAAAAAGTAGTCGCTACCCACGTGCTATATTTATGCATATAAATGTTGCTTCTAGATAATAAAACACTATTGGTGGCAGCGGAAAAGTACGAAACGATCAAAACTAAATCTATATTAAACTGTCGCCGAAATGTTTTACCATCGAGATTTTACGTTACTAGGACGAAAATGTGGGTACTTTTGACAAGAAGAAAAAAATTGTCCGTTCTAAATGTATATTTTCTAGAACTGAGTAGAACACCCAACCGAAACAGATTTTTCCTCGATGACTTTTAGCAGCTTTTTCTGTACTTTCTTTAAAAAGTTAATTTAAACATTTTTATTTCAAAAATTCAAAATGCAGCATTAAAATAAGAGTGCAAAAAAGATTTAATTTTTTAATTGAAAATCTGAAAGATCTAGAAAATGTAAATGTGGAGATTTGACAGATCTGGATAACCTAAAATCCAATACATGAAAAGATGCAATAAGCGAAAATGAATCATTCTAAAATTAATTTGAAAATTTTTAAAAAGTTAAAAAAAATACCACCAAAAAAGCTAAAGTATCTCAAGGTTTTAAAAGATTCCAAAGCATTGAAAAAAGAAGAGTATAAGAATTCAAAAAATGTACTAATTTTAAAAAATAAGTGAAGAATTTAGACTCAAATAGAGAACCCGAAAATATACAAATCTAAAATTAATAAAAGACAAAATGCAACAGTACAATACAAATGACAAATTCCAGAGCATTAAAAGATTGCACAAAATCTCAAAAAAAGTTTTTATTTTTTATTTATTTTGTTTTAAATCTATTGCGTTTAAAAAACTTTAAAAAAGAAACGAAAAAATCATCCAAAGCATCCAAAGGGTTTAAAGATGCAAAAATTTCGAAGGAATGGAAGAATTTAAAAAATATATAAAATCATAATTCTACGCATTAAAAGAATCTAAAATGTAAAAAAATATCTAGTAGATACAATAAACCAGAAATTTATAAAAATTCGAAAAATTTGAATTTTTTAAAAAACGAAAAAAATATTTAAGAATTAAAAAAAAAGTCTAAATAAAGAATTTAGATAATCGAACGAAGACATACAAACATAAAACAAAAAAATTATATAGTACTTTTTTGTACGCTATAAAATGCAAAAAATCGAATAAATCTGGAGATTTGATATAGGGCAAAAGATACAGGGCCAACAAATACAAGCATCCGAACTGTTATAATAATTCTAAATTATTTTATAGACTTAAAAAAATAATAACAAAAAAATATTATTAAGTTAATAATAAATTTAATATAATTATTATTAATAATAATAAAAATAATGATAATAATAAAAAATTTAATTTGATTTACTTTATTTTATTTATTTATTTTTATCATATCTATTCGCAATTTTCGCCGTTTTTTAAAAATATTTTCGTGTGAATTTTGGGTAGTATACCGTTTCAGGCCTATAGATAATAAAAACTATCAGCATTAACGAAAGCTTTTTTTAATAATAGCATTTCAAAACACAGACTTTGAAACATTAAACAAACCGGATACTGACGCTAGTTACAGATAAATTATTATGTTTTCATTTCATAAAATTTATACTTGTATCTGCAACATTTTAGAAAATTTATGACGCAGATATATTATATTCCACGTCATTACCAGGTACACAAAGCAACAAAAAATATGCAAATCACTATTTACACTCTATGATGTCAATCATCAAATTTATTACGAGTGTAGTAAAAGCAGATGACGTCGGTGATACAGAATTTTATTCTAAGTACTTATCACTGCGAAAATATTTACTCAATCGTCCACAAAGCTGACATGCATTTGTAAAAGTGACGTTTGTAATTATCACAATTTTGGTAGAAAAAAAAACAAATTTTTGGATTTTTTATTTTTTTCTTGGGAATCCTTTAGGTTTTCTGATTCCTGTTTTTATCTATTTACAATCTTTTGACGCATCTGAAACTTTTGATGTTTTAGATTCTTCGATTTCTTATTTTGAATCTTTTGGACTATTTTAATTTTTGTGTATATTTTTTTATATTTTTCAAGATGCTTTAGATTTTTTGGAAGGTGTAAAGTTTTTAAACTCGCGGATTCTTTATATACAGGGTGTTATGGAAATGAATGCAAAAATCTCCTCAAATGGAAAAACTTTTCTACTTACCATTTTTGCGAAAACGTGTCTCAAACGGAGTGAAAATTCGAAATGGATCTATCCCAATAATACATCTCCACCTATAAATTATGGCTTCGATGGAAAATGACAAAAACCTTATTTATTTTTTGCCCGAAAAACGATTAGGGATGTTTTTATCTGTTGAAAGTATTAAAGGCGTGTAAAATAAAATACCAATACAAATTTTCGCAAACATGGCAATAAACAAGGTGTTCCTTGTGAATTCGTCACCAGTTTTAAATGTTTGTAATTATTGCAATAACACCCCAGCGTGTTATGGAAAGAAGTGCAAATGATGTTAATCCGTAAGATAGCACTTGTCATTCTGAGTCTTATAACAATTGTTCTAGAAAGCTTTCCTTAAAGAGATAAAATGAACAATAGATAAACTGCGAACAGTGTTCCCCCTATTTGTCAACATGGAGTCAAATACCGTCCGAAAAAACGCTCTAGCAAAAAACAGTGACACAACTCAGCGGAAAAATGAGCAGTGCATAGGTCAGTAATAAGTAATAACACCAATACAAGTATTAATCATTATTATCCAATAACAAATGATGTGTGCGTAGAATGAAATAATGTACTCACTTTACAAGAAGTGCTCAATGCAGGCTTGAATTTGTTGTTCCATCTTGCGTTCTTGAAATCATATCCGGATTTTGGCAAATTCTGTCAGCAATAGCATTTACACGTTCTGTCAGTTCTTCGAGTGTATTAAGTGGTGTTGCATACACTAGCTGTTTCATGAGTCCCCACAAAATCACAAGAGTTTAGGTCCGGTGAACGAGGTGGCCATAACACTGGTCCATTTCTGCCGATCCATCTTCCAGGAAAATGATTGTTTAACCAATTGGTAACGACTCTAGCGTAATGTGGTGGAAGCTCCAGCTCCTTCATGTAAAAACCACATGTCTCTTCTTCTCGGTAGTGGTACGTCGGCCAAAAGGTCATACAATACGTTCCTCAAAAATTTAGATATGCAGCACCGGTTAGACGAGCAAGTAAAATGTACGGTCCGATTAATTGATTTCCCAGTTGTCCAGCCCACACGTTAATAGAAAATTCTCGTTGAAAACGTCTCGGCCAAATTTCATAGGGATTTTCGTCTGACCAAATATGGGTATTACGGCTGTTATAAATTCCACAAAATGCAAACCTTCGTAGTGGATCTCTAGGTTCCAAAGCTTGAACACGTTGGATGTGGTGGATGTGGTAAGGTCATGAAGCGTTCTCCATAGAAGAAACGTTGAAATGGACGGCATTTCCCCGTGTTTCGTCGTATAACATCACCATGTCTGTTACGTGACCATTTTGGCACTACTTGGCACACTCAAAAACTCGAAATTGTGACCGAAACTTGTGATAGCCGACGCGGTAGACTTTCAACTGACCCGATAAAACAGGCAATGCATTTTTTGCCACAAAAAATACGATAACATGTTTTTGTGAAAAGCCAGTGTCAATCACTACTGCCCTATTACACTACTACACCTACGTCAACGAACGACTCGTGAAAATCAAAGGGGAGCATTAATAACATCAACACGAGATTTTGACAAAATGTTATAAAGAAAAATTGTTCATATGGATGAGTTATGTTACTGGTTAAAATATTTCCACTCATTTCCACAACACCCTTTATATTTAACGAATTTTTTAAGTCCTTTAGATTCTTTGGATTTTTTTTGATATGCTTTCTTTTCTTGAGATTATCTTGAATTTTCTGTAATAATTTTCGTATACATTTTATGTTTCCACATTTTTTAGATTTTTTTAATCCTTTGCAAGATTTAAATTCTTTGTTTCCTTTAGATTCTTAAAATGTTACAAATTTTCTAGATTTTATATTTTTTCCATTTTTCAAATTGTCTTAGAAAAATTGTAACCGATACAATTTCAAATTTTTTCAATCCTTTAGATGCTTTGATCTCTTGTAACATTTGGGATTCGCCAGTCCTTTTAAATTTTAGTTTTATCGGATTTTTATGATTTCGTAGATTTTTTCATTTTTTTTTTCTAAAATCCCTTAAGATTATCTAGTTTTTTTTTAAAAAATTTGCTATTGGTTTTATTCAAAGTCACCTCTATTCAAATTTTTATGTTTCGAGGTTCTTTAATAATTTGTAAAGAAATCTTAAAACTACCTATTTTTTAGATTCATTAGGTTTTTCAAATTAATTTTAATCATTTTAATCCTTTGGAATTTTAGATTCTTCGAAAAGTTGTCAATTTTGTGGACTCGCCGCTGAAGATGCACCAAACTTTAAGAAAACAGATCCGTAATTAGCGAACGAAACAAGCTGCAGATTTCAATGTCACTTCACCCTGTAATTTTTAAGCCCCCTCTTAATTATACCATATCAGCCGCCACTGCAAAAAACCTCCATTAAGTGATTTATCCATAGCCTCAGGTGGTAGGTGTAGCGAAGATCCGACGACAAAAGCTAAAAAACAAGTGCAAAGATTTATTTAACAATACCTCTTCAAGTGGAAGAATGCGATATGGGATTTCCAAGTAGGGCAGTGTTATGCTGTCTTGTACCGTATCGCGAAGTTTGTAATCCGATCTCAATATAACGTTAATTAGACATTGAGCTTAATGAGAGGATCCGGTTTTTAAAGCATTCTTTTCTCTCAACATTGCCGTACTCGTTGTAGCTGAAGATAGTACAGCAAAATAAATCTTGAAATGTCGGTGCAAGCTGCATTTATCTAAACAAAAATAAATTACACAAGTCGAGGCAAAAAACCGAATGAAAAAGACACAACGTGAATACATAAGAGACTATTCTTTGTACTCAATCAAAACACTTAATAAGAAGAGTGCTGTTTGAGCTGCGAGGAATGTAAGTGTGTTTTTACGTTCTAGGAAGGTTAACGAGGCGAGGCGAGGTAAATTAACATTGCTCGTCGAGATAATTTAGTAAAAACAACCAGAATGTTTATTGTGACTTTTAACAATCCTAACTAGTTTTAATACAAAATTAAATTCATTATTAAAAAAATAACAACGGAAGCACTGCAAGTGTTTTTATCTCCGTCGGAAAAAAGACTCGCTGGCGTTAATTCTTCCACGCTTTCCAGAGCTCTAACACCTACAGAAATCTCAGTCGAAGCGCCATCTTTCTCTTTCTCTGTCAATGTGATTCTATTTCCAGTAGTTCTCTGCTCTTCCGCTTCTGTAGTTCTCTCTTCCGTCGTTGTACTAACACTCGAATTTAACAAAGCAACTTCTAAAAACGTGAGCTGTGGCTTCGAATCGTAATTTTTCACCTCGAAAGGAACAACTCGGTCGTAGTAACCTTCCGCTGACACCTACAAATCTCTAAATTCAAAGTCAAACACAAAGACAACTTACTTCAAGTGTGTAATTCCCAGGCAACAAAAGTCTCCAGAATTCCCCCGTTCTCGAGCTAGCAAAAGTAATGTTTCTCCCAGAAACTCGCAACGAAGCATGAAATATCGGTTTCGAAGTCAAACTATCAACCACCCGACCTGTTACTCCTTTTAGAGCTTCTAAGCAATATTTTAATAGAGCCTGAAATGAACACTGTAAAAAATATCGCCGGTTTATTAAGTTACCGTTCTGTTTTCTTCCCACAGTCCCTGTAATTCTCCCGCACTTGGGTATTTGCAACACGAGATTTCCAATGTAAGCTCCATGCACCCATGGAATGCGTAATTATAATCTTGCATACCACCTATTTAAAAATTTAAATAAAACCTTGAGTAATATAAGAATAATTAGCATACCTATAATATAATACCAAGCGGCGCCGTTAGTAATTCCGTCTTCAAAAAAAGTAGAATCACAATTTTGACCTTTCCTCATTACCGGATGATTCTGCGAATAAACCTTAGCTAGATGAACAAAAACGTCGTTGTCGGGAGTTAAAGATGGCTGTCGGTCGTACCCTGAGCCTATTTCACTTTAGTTTCATGATCACCCAAGAAAACTACTTACTCATTTCTTTAACCGTGTCGTAAGGATAATTGACTACCAAAGCACCGCCGTGGAGAGCAGCTGACAATATAAAGGGTATATCCGACAACCATTTTTTCACTGCTTTAGTTTCAGGTTGTTCCGGAATTACGTTAACGTGGTAAAGATCCGGGAAATTCCGGTTTAAATCTTCTCCATGTACACCGTTGTTTCTCACATGTTCGTTGTGGCACATGCCCTCAAAAGATAAAGCGAATCCTTCGGGATTCAAACTGGGTAAAAAATGAATTCTTGTGTTATCCAACAACCACGTAATTTCAGCGTTTGATTTGTAGCCATCTCGGAGATACTAAAATTACTGTTAAAAAAATTCTAGGGTGTTTTTTCTTACCTCCATAAAATGCAGGAGGAGTTCCCTGCCAACTGGTTCGTTACCATGAATTGTTCCGATGAGTTTAATGTTGGGGACGCCGATTTTTTCGGGTTTTGCGGCTGTTAAACGTACCGCCCACAAATCGTTCCCTAAATCGTATAACTCTAGAGTCTAGAAAGGATAACGCGCGAACTATACCTTTTGCAGATTTCCCGATGGAGTAGAGCTTTGTGGTAACTTCTCCTTGGGTGTGCTTTGTAAAGTTTCTTAGAAACTCCTCTAGTTCTGTATTATTGTGATAGTGCCACTCAGCACTACTCACTATATTTATTAATATAAATAGAGTCACCAAAAATCTATACATTGTGGTCTCTGTGATAGCTTAAACTGAAAAACAAAGTAACTTACGAAGATTGACCACAAAATCCCTTCCCACTTTTGGTGTGAGATTGTGGTTTGCTATTAAAGAAAATAGATAACAATAAAGAAATGATTGTTATGAATTATGAGTTATAAAAAATATTATAAACAAACACAGTCGAGATCATTTTTAATAAAAACTAAGGTATTGACTGTCTTACGATATTCCCGGTTTAATTATTTTTCCACGGAAGTTAAATGTGCCGGAATTGAAACCACAACGGACGTGTACACGATAACACCTTTACGCGAAAATATACAGGGTGAAAACGATGATAACTAGGTAAAATCGATACTCAGTTATGACACAAACGACATACAGTCATCAAATGTCAATATCTTAAAAACCAAAAGTGCATTCTTTGGTAAAGTTTTACGTTGAGTTAATAATGCAACAACTGAAATTTAGAACTAGAAAAGAACCGGAAAAATTAAGTTTTTTGAGTTTTTTTTGACCTAGAGTTTTTAGAATCTGAAATCCTTGCAATCTTCCAATTTCGTGTAATTTCGAATTCTTTCAAACTTTTGACCTCTTGAAAATTTGGAAACTTTTGACATCTTTGCTCTTTAGAATCCTGGAATTATTCGTGTTTTTTGTGATTTGTAGATTTATTGGAATCTTTGAAATGTCTGGAGATTTTTTCCAATCTTTCAAAAATACGTAACATCGATAAATTTTTCGATTTGTGGAACTCTGAACAATCTGTCATAATCTCTCAAACCTTCAAACAGTAAAATATTTAAAATCTTCGACATATTTGCAATCATTTAAATATGTAGGACTTAATATTCTTTCAAACCTTTATTTGTGGATTCTCTTGAATTTTTGAAATTGATTACCTTGATTAGCTTAAACCTTTAAAATTTTTAGATGCTGTGGAATTTTTGACATTTCTGAAATTGGCTCAATTCTTGAAATCGTTATAAATATGGTGCTTTTAGAATGTGTTCAAGCTTTAAAAGCTTTCAAAGATTTGCAATTTGTAGACCGCTTCGAATCTTCGAAAATTTGGATTTATTGGATTATTTGAAATTCTTGAATTCTTCTGAATTTTGAAAATATTTAAAACCTTTGTATGCTTTTCATAGCTCAAAGTTTTTGGAATTTGTCTTAAACTTTAAAATATTTAAAACTTTTGAAATCATTGCAACCTTTCAATTATGCAGCATCTTAAGATTGTTAAAAATCTTTAAAATTTTTAGAACATTTAGAATTCCTGCTTTTTTTGGAACATAATATTTAAACCTCTTAAAGCTTGGGAATTTTTTGAAATTATAAAATTTAGAATCATGAGAGTCTTTGGAATATTTGATATCTTTAACATCTTTTGATTCTACGACATCTTTGAGATTTATCAATTTTTTTGAATACTTTAAATCTTTCTACACATTATAATTTTAAGAAATCATAGTTATAATTGTTTTTTTTTTTGTGATATTTAGAGATTTGCATAATCTGTAAAATCTTCCGAAGATCTGAACTTTTCACAATCGAGAATTTTCAGGAAACTTTGGTTACTTTCATATCTTGGGATTCTGTGGGACTTATAAAATACTTTGAATTTGTAAATTTCTGAAATAATTAAAACATCTTTAAAGAACTTAAAACTTTTGTATCTTTTACTCATCAAGAGTCAATAAAATATTTCAATTCTGTTGAATTCAGCTTAATTTTTGGAAATCTAAATAATTTAAAGATCTAAAAAAAGTAAAATCCAAACATTAAAAGATTGTAAAAAACAATGAAATCAAAAAATTAACTGATCCAATAGATTAAAACTTTGCTACAGATAGAAAGATTGTAAAAATATAATAAACCTAAAAAACTAAAAATCTGAACAATTTAAAAAAACTTAACAAACCTAAAGCATTTTCAGTAAACAAGAAATACAAAAAAACTAAAGAAATTGAGAACCTAACCAAACTTAATATTCTTAGAAACTTTAATACAATTTAATCTATCTGAGGAAACCAAATTTGCATATTTCTGTTCGATCATATTTTATCAATATTGTTACATACATTTTGTTTTTTGATTCCTTTAAATTTATAACTTGGAAACTTATAATACATTTTTTTGGTAAAGCTTTGAAACGGAATTTTTCGGTGTTATCTTAGAAATTATAATAAATCCTACCGCCACCATGAAAAACCAAGAAACGTGTAATTATTATCAGTGGTAACTTTATCTCACAGACAAATAGAACGCAGTTCTTGGAGGTAGATAAAAATACAAAGAAATTTGACGGATATGAATAACTTCCACTAATCTCGGTTAACCATTTAATGTTATTTCAGTGCATCATTTTTTCTTCTTCGTCGTCTTATTTAATGTGGCTGATATGAATCATTAGTTTTATTAAATGTTATGCTAATAAAACAAAAACATTTTTTTCTAGCGTGCATTATTACAATACAAAAAATAAAAATCGATCCTTGATCACACATTAACCTTTCATCTTGGGAGTTTCCTTTGCACTATAATTCTAATAAGAGACACATAAATAAAGAAGATAACCTTTGAAACCCACAAACAGTTCCAAAAAAGGGGGAAAGGTTATAAATACAATGAAAACGATTACTTGCATAAATCCCTAATTACCTTGACCAATTTTTAAGAGGATGCAACGCCCAATTCTTTGGTTGTTTAATTAAGGAAAAAACGAAAAGAGAAAGTTGATGAAAGTTTCTGCCTCTATTTGTTAAATAGTGAGCAAAAAGAAAAAATTGTTTAGATCGAGAAAATTAAACATCTGATAATTCCTAATTCTAATTCCCTTTCTTCCTACGTTATTGACATCCTCCAAAATTGTACTAAAATTAACTTTGAGAAAACATGAAGGAATTTTTTAAACTTCACTGAAGTTTTAATTCGTCTCAAATTTCAAAAAGCTTCAATTTTATGAAAAAAAAAATATTCACAGAGTTTAAAAATTGATCAAAAAATGGTGGATGGATCAAACTAATTACTTTCGAAAATAATTCGTAATTGTTGCAAAAAAACTATAAATTCATAAAGTGTGTTTATTGTCTTGTTGATTTTTATCTATAGACACATAAAAAGGTAAATTTTTCTACGTTCTTACGATACTGAGAAAAACATAGATTTTTA
The DNA here is from genome assembly GCA_030157275.1 of Cynaeus angustus. Classification (NCBI taxonomy): domain Eukaryota; kingdom Metazoa; phylum Arthropoda; class Insecta; order Coleoptera; family Tenebrionidae; genus Cynaeus; species Cynaeus angustus. The sequence goes on from CM058062.1 coordinate 19,000,873, forward strand.
CATTTGATGTAGAATGTCAAACTTATGTGTAAATAAAATTTAGCTCTTATTCTGCATCTGAATTAGAATTTAACATCTTCAGAGTCATTGTAATCTTTCGACTATGTAAATTATTTAAAAGCTTATTTGAAATTTGTGGATCGAAAATTTAAAAGATTTAGATTTCTTTAAAACTCGGAAATTTTACAAAATTATAAAATTTGAACTTTTGCCTTAAAATTTTTACAATATTTGACGCCTTCAACGTCTTTGGATTCTACAGATTTTTCGATTTTATTGATTTTGTGAAATTCTTAAAATCCCTCCACATCTAATTTTTGATGCATAAAGAATATGCCAAAAAACCTTCTTAAGAGTGAAAAATCACCTTCCCACCACCTCAATTACTGGAAAATGAGACATAATTATGAAAGAGTAATTATAAACGAAGTGTTTTTTTTTTACATGTATCGTGCGTTTAATATCAGAGAAATTCACAATACGCACAAAGTATAGTTGATATAAAAAATTGATTAATTTTCCTCATCTGCATTTAAACATTCTTAAAATTCTCAACCATTTCTTAAACGGTGGAATTTCCAAAGATACTTTGTTGACCTTCCCAAAAATTTACGTAACATGTGCGCAATATTATTTTACTGTTTTGTTTCGTTTGATAAAATCGCATTGCGTAAGAGAGAACATTTGCGCATATTATAACCGAGATAAACATTAACTTTGCCTTATCAAAACTTGTTCGTTGTTTTCTGCACCACTTAATACTCAAAATGAAGTTGATGTCATTTTCTTAAAGATGAATATGTAGTTTCAGCGCATTACTCTCCTGAAGCAGTAAACACGTTTTAATTACATTTTAATTGGTACTACCGTTGGTTATTTTGCACAATATGCTAGGAAATCGGTTAGAAAATAAAACTTGGATCAAGTTAAGATAGCCTGAAAGCCATCACTTTATTTACACAAATATCCTGTTTACAAAACTGATGTGAATTAAAATGTAGAACTATACAATGGGCACGAAAGCTGCCGGAACCAGCGCAGCCCGTCCTCAGCCGAGACCAGCTCGAACCGAACCACACAAATGAAAGATGAGACACACGTGACGAAACGTGAACTAAACTCTAACGATTAAGTTTATTCTCTTTTTGTTTAATTATGTGACAACACTCAGGGGAAGTCGAGAAGGCTAGATCCTCCTCTCAATTTCTAAATGATCCCGGTCGGTGCTGATCTCGTCTGTGAATAGTTCACGAGGATAACGAAGCTCCGAAAACGAGCTTCGCTCACAAATCGATAGATAACAATCTTGAAATTCTCTTAAATATATTTTATGTACATTGTTTCGTTTATTAGTTTCTAATGCGCCTCTAACACCATCACAGGTCTCCGGGAAGACAAAAGGTGGATGATTTTCGAAAAAACAACACAAGATGATTTTAGTAACATATGCAAAGGAAGCTTTATGAAAATTATAAACTAAAATACTTCATGTCTTTCAATTAGCATGCAAGTCTACAATAGCAACAGAATCATTAACCGAGTTAGGTGAAAAAATAAATAGCTGCAAGTCTTCTAAACGTAAATTATTCTAGGAATACAAAAAAAAGCGTGATGATCGGCTGATTGAAGTCACTTTACCACTTATCTACTACAGTTTCGCCAACTGAAACAGAATTAAATACTGAGTAAGCAAGAGAAAGATTATTGACGGTTAAAGGAAAGGAAACAGCAATTCAGAATTAGTAGGGAATCCGAGAACTCCTAGGGGAAACAATCACTTCCGGCTCATGCTCATCCAGTCATCGTGATGAGTCTGAAGTTATTCGCGGAACACAATCGTGGGTACTGGAAAATCAAAATCACCATAAAAACATGTTCAAGTAAAAAAACAGACAACATGGATACTTACTCAGAAACTCCAATCTGTTATTGACTCACATCAAACAGAGGAATTAGTCAACAAGCTTTGTTAGAGCAAAAACTCTAAAAACTTCAAATTTTATTATCTAACATTGTACAAATGGTACGGTCACTCATCAGGGCAAAATCTCACTTATCAAAACACAAAATGTCAGGTGTATTAAACACGATTAAATAAACACACAATGCAAAAAAACAACTATTAGCAAACACACTAAAAACGTTTATAACTTTATTATTTTAATTTATAACACTGCCCATTACAAATATGTACATGTTTGTAACAGTTTACAGATAGTGAAGACAAACAGTTTCCAAAAGAAATCAAAATTTCGTGACCCACACAAAATAAAAAACCTAAATATGAAAACTATTTGCCAAAACATCTGACGGCTGTGCATAGAGAATGCACGAATAAATTAAAACTAGTAAATCACAAAACTGTGTTCATTATATACAGACAGAATCAAACTAATATGAAAATTTCATGATTTACTAAATACAAGTGTATTTGAAATTAAGAGGTGAGAAGAGTATCAGTGTTAATTTCAAATTTACTGCACTAAGTACACGAAATACCTATCTTTACCCTAAATAAAATGGACGAACGACTATTAAAAAATATCACCGAAATTTGAAACGTTCGCTCTCATTAACTAGTCTAAATTGAATAGTCAAACACCAGCAAATTTGAAATTACTTCTGATCAAGAAACATGCTTCGCGATTGTATTTCACTAGTTCACACGTCATATCGTATGGTCTTAAACATTCGTTGCTGTTCAAACTGTCAGTCTTGTTGCGTTTTATTTGACCATGCACTTTAAGGTTTTTGTCTTTATGGATCACAACACTTGAGGATTGACATAACTTGCCTGTTCTTGTCGGTTGAGTTTGATGCCAACGCGTTCAAGGCATGTAGTACCACTATTTCCGTTCATTATAAAAATCACAGGATTTTAACATGCCTTGAACGTCTGTGGTGGAAGACAACACCTGTTTCTTCATGTTAGGGTACTAGAGGGCGCTAGCATAGTTATATAGCATAGCAAAAGTTAGTGTGTAAACGTGGTTTGAAAGTACTAAAGAAAACTAAGACTCTAAACCCATACCCGATGAAATGCTTCAATGACAAAAATGCACATTTTTTATTATTATTTTTTTTTTTGATAATCAATTATCAATTTAAAGGCACTTGATATAAATAAAAACAAGAATTTGGTCCTATTGCTGTACCCGTTTACGCACTAACAACTGTCCTCGATGAAGGAGGCAGTCACATTTAGATAGGGCTTACAACCAGTAAACCAAAAAACACGGCCCACATTAGTACAATCCAATGCACAGTGTAAATGGGACTCTCACCGTCTGTGATCTTTCTTGCGACGAATTTGAGCGTTTCGTCAAGTAATACTACTGGAATTGAGAATTTCATTACGGTTATCCACTCGTCCACGTTTAGAGGTGTCACTTGGAACACAGTCTAAATAATAACATAAATAGTTAATTTTATGTGGCTAATAAAAACCAACGAACTTACTGATAAAACTTCAATGTAAAGGATAACGAAGTGAAGAGTGAAAGAAAGAGCCATGGAGCCCACCAACCAGAAGTTAGACCATGGGGGCATAACAATCAAAGACTGGTTCTCAGACAAGCTGTAAAAGTACGTTAACACAAGTACTACACATCAAAGTCCACAAACCTGTTCATAGCGTTCAACATTTCAATGGTTACAAGTACAGAGAGAGCCATAGTCATGGGATGAGGATCGCTGAAAACTTTGCAGTTGACTCCCTTGAACTCAGGTCCTTGACCGAGACATTGCATGTGATGGGTCTGAAAAAACAACAGTAATCCCAACACTCTCTAACCAATCACCTACCAATTGATAGTAAGTAAGTTGAGGACCCTCGGGGCTGTACATGAACCACCAAGCGGCAGCACCAACAGTCGCAGCACCTACATATCCACCAATAGCGAGATATCTGAAGAACAGCCATCCTGAAATCAGAGATTCGTCAGCTTTCCTTGGTGGTTTATCCATGATGTCCAAATCGGGAGGATTGAAGCCCAAAGCGGTAGCTGGGAGACCGTCAGTGACCAAGTTGACCCACAAGAGTTGTACTGGGATCAAAGCTTCAGGAAGACCAAGGGCAGCAGTCAAGAAGATGGACACGACTTCACCAATATTCGAGGAAATGAGGTAACGGATAAATTGTTTCATGTTGTTGTAAATGGCACGACCTTCTTCAACAGCAGCGACGATGGAGGAGAAGTTATCATCAGCCAACACCATCTCAGAAGCAGATTTGGCTACGGCGGTACCAGAACCCATGGCGATACCAATTTCAGCCTTCTTCAAAGCTGGGGCGTCGTTCACACCATCACCAGTCTGGGAAAATTATCGAGGTATATTGATCCCCTTAAATAAAAGTTCTTACCATGGCTGAGATTTCGTTCATGCTCTGCAAGTACTCAACGATCTTGGATTTATGGGCAGGTTCTACGCGGGAGAAGAGCCTAGCTCTGGCACAAGCAGCCTTTTGTTCGGCAGGGCTCAAATCGTCAAATTCACGACCAGAGTAAGATTTACCGGTGGTGTCTTCTTCTTCAGTGAATACGCCAATACGTCTGCAGATAGCCTCAGCGGTACCTTTGTTGTCACCAGTGATGACAATGACACGAATACCAGCAGCACGGCATCTGGCAATGGAATCCATGACTTCTTTGCGTGGAGGGTCCAACATACCAACGACACCAACAAAGGTAAGGTTAACTTCATAGGTGTAAAATTTGGTGGAGTCTCCCAAGTCCATTTCTTCCGGTTTCAATGGGTTATCGCCAGTAGCGAGAGCGAGGCAACGAAGAGTGTCACGTCCGGTACCATACACCCTGGTCAATTCCAAGATGCGGTTCTTAAGAGCATTAGTAAGAGGAACTTTTTGGCTACCAACGCGAGCATGGGTGCACCTTTCCAGTACACCTTCAGGGGCACCTTTGACGAAAAGTTTAGGACCATTACCCAAGCGGGAGGGTTTCAAAGGAACACAATAAGAAGACATGGATTTGCGATCGCGAGAGAATTCGAGAGTAAATTCCTTTTTCCATTTGGTTTCGATGTCTTGACGGACGCAGATGGCAGTTTGGCGACGATCTCCAGTTTTGCTCACACTGAAAGGATTCATTTTTTCGGCCAACACGATAAGAGCGGTTTCGGTGGCTTCGCCGACTTTCTCGAAAGCCTGTTTGAATTCATTGAAATCGATAGCGGAGTCATTGCACATGATGCAGATCACACCCAATTCTTGAAGACCTTCAAATTCAGAGCATTTGACTTTTTGGCCTTTGAGGAAAACTTCTCCAATAGGTTCGTAAGTGGAGCCAGTGATCTCAAATTCTTGGAAGCTACTATCGTTACCTTCGATTTTGTCGAAAATGAACATGCGCGAAACGGACATTTGATTCGTGGTCAAAGTACCGGTCTTATCTGAGCAAATTACAGAGGTACAACCCAAAGTTTCGACAGAGGGTAAAGATCTGACAATGGCGTTCTTTTTGGCCATACGACGAGTACCCAAAGCCAAGCAAGTGGTGATGACAGCTGGCAAACCTTCAGGAATGGCAGCGACAGCCAAAGCGACGGCAATTTTGAAGTAGTAAACGGCACCCTTAATCCAAGAACCGCCATGAGCGGGGTCGTTGAAGTGACCAATGTTAATAGCCCAGACAGCGACGCAGATGACAGAGATAACCTTTGACAATTGTTCACCGAATTCATCAAGTTTTTGTTGAAGAGGAGTTTTGATTTCTTCAGTTTCGGACATCTCGGTACGAATTTTACCGATAGCGGTGGCCAAACCAGTACCAATGACGATACCGCGGGCCTTTCCGGCAGCTACGTTAGTACCTGAGAAGAGAATGTTCTTTTTGTCTTGATTTACAGCTCTTGGGTCGGGAACAGCATCGGTGTGCTTGATAACAGAAACAGATTCACCAGTCAAGATTGACTGATCAATACGCAATGTCGTGGAAAAGATTTTAATAAGACGAATATCAGCAGGAATCTTGTCGCCGACAGATACTTCAACAATATCACCCGGTACGATTTCTTTCGCCCTGATTTTCTGGACACCGGCTTTGTCGCCTCGCACCACTTTACCCATTTCGGGCTCGTATTCTTTAAGAGCTTCAATGGCAGATTCGGCATTTCTTTCCTGAATAAGAAAAAAAAAAACAATCAATATCAACTCACTCCCACGTTGAGATTGTGTAAACAAAAGCTACGTCCGGGTCCTTATCAAGGTGTTATCACCTTGTTACGCGACACCGAACAATTTATTTAGAGGCGTGAAAATCCTACTTAAGAAGCGTAGAAAAACAAAATCTGTAGTTTTCCATGTCCTGAATTTATGTTTTTTTATCAAGTAAGAGAAACTCGACTTTTCACAATGCCAGTAGAGCCAATTTTCGCGGTTTCCACATGAGTGAGTCTTGTTAGCACAAGTTTCGCTTTATTTCGTTCAAGTCCTTTGTCAGTTCAAGAGTTTTTCTCGGGAAAAAAAAAATAGACATTTGTACACAGTAAATACGATATCTCGGTAGGATCTGAATTCAAAACAGTTAAAACGATTGGTCGTTGTCCTTTTAGTTTCTTTTCTCCAGAAAATTTACTATAAGTGAGATGTAATAAATATGAAAATACAAGTTATTTAAAAAATAATTTGGTTACACTGTTAATATACTTTGCGACTATTAAATGGTTTCTATTTCACGTTTAAAATCAACAATGAATCTGGAACCGCAATAAATAGTTCAACAAAACCGCAATAACGCACATAATGTACGTGATAAAATTATTTGTTTAAATTAAAATGTCGTAAAATCTGATTATGATGATGCGTGTATTTTTATCGACCTTAAAAATAACTTAAAATTTCAAAACAGCGAAAAGCTGCACCTGGCGCTGAAATTTATATTGAACAAAGGCCTAAAACCGGTTGAATTCAAGATTTCCAATTTAGCACTAATAGAGTGCTTTTGGAAGGATTTCGTAAGCTCACACCGAAGCCAAACTTGATTATGTCACAGACGAATTACGACTAAGCGTCGGCGGAGAATTTGCGTAACTTTGGACCGGGACATTTTATTTTTAACTTGTGAGGTGAATCTTACCTGCCACACACCAACGACGGCATTAGCAATAAGAATGAGAAGAATGACAAAAGGTTCTACGAAGGCGGTAAATGCTCCATCGTGTTCTTCAAACAAGGCGAGAACCTAAGAAATACATGCATAAATTAAGAGGAAAAAATAATTTTTATTTCATGGTCGCTATCATTAGTCTTTTTCCGTTCCCGGGATGACCTAATTTATCTGTGCAAATACTCCTACCGCAAACTTGATTTCAATGATGACCCGTATAAGTGTATTATTACAAAATTAACAAGTTTATCGTGGAAGTGATTGCATGTGCTCCCAGGGGACTCCAAAGGTCCAAAATTCCAAAGACCAATGACGTCGCGACGGTCAGGCGTCGGTCGTAAATCCCAACCGATCGATACAATAAATCAATCATTCGTGACGTCATACTTACGAAAGAAATAATGGCGGCCAACAATAAAATCTTGACTAGTAGATCATCGAACTGCTCTAAAACTAACTGCCATATGGACTTTCCTAAAAGAAAAGAATGTGTTACGTAAATTCCGACCAGTTAGATGAAGTTGAACACATGGTACACAAAATAAGGGTCAGTGCGAAGATTTACAGTCTCGCAAAAAAACTTCTATAAACTTTGTAGCATAGTTTTCCAACAACAAACGGTGTTTTCGTTTATTTAACACCAACGTGGCCAATTACTGACGTAGTTTGAGCTTTCCACCTGACCAGACAGCTTTATCGTCTTCGCGGTTTAAAGCTATAACTCCCGAAGTTTCTCAGTGTTCCTGCCACGTGAAATCAAAACAATTCACAACATTGTTTCGAGAAAAATTAACGTTTTACGTTGGCGGCTGTTAATTTGTTCGAACGATTCATAAATTTCGAGCGGATCTTATCGGCAGGAATTTCTTAAAATAAAATTCAAATCTGCGAACACGAACGAGTTGGTCACGCGCAGCCTGCATCCAGAAATCCTGGGCCGAATCTATAATTTAGGTCAAGAAGCATTGCAGTATAGGAGGCTCTCAAAAAAGCAATAAAACAACGCGAGCCACGATACAAATTGAAAAAATCATGAAGTTCTCTCAGAACTTCACCTGACATATATGCAGAACAATCGAGCCGATAGGAGGTTTAGTTTTGACAACGATTTCACGACAGAACGCTTTCATCCAATCCACTATAAATAACTCATCAAACACTGGAGACAATGGCTGCAATCAGTCCTCCATCGCGTTTTCAAATTTTAGGGTAACTCATATTAGCAGGGAGATATTAATCAGCACACTCGACTTCAGCAGAAATGTCGAGTACAATTCTTTCGGAGTTTGGACTTGACAGGACAATTTGGTTTCATGCCAAGCGATAAAACAATTAGAAAAGTGATCGGTCACACGTCACCTTGACCAGGTATTAAAATAATTGACAAGGAATCACAACAAACGCTGCCAAATTTTACTCGAGAAAAACAATGATGTCTCATTTGCCGAGACTGTTTTTAACTGCCATCAGAGCTAGAATTAAAATGCTCAATTGGTATTAAAAAATTGCGTGATGGCTAAAATTTTATACAATTTAATTGAAGCTGACTTTATCCTGTGATTCTTTTGGGTGGAAGTTGTAATTTTCGGAAATTTATTGGAATATTTTTCGGAATGGCTGTTGAAATCTGATTGTAACTCATAAAGCGGTTTGGATCTTGAAGTTGCAATGAGAATTCGATTTTTTAGTCTTTTAAAACATAATTGAGTCTTTAAAAATATTTATAAACTTCAATGATTTAGCCATGTCAATATCGGAAAAATATTATCATTTTTACATTTGTCACCACAAAATTAAATTCCCGTTACTTTCTGTCCCATGAGCACGAAAAAAAAATCAATATCTCACTTGGAATTTTCTCATCACTTTCAATAAACGAAAATCGAATAATCCTTATTTCATTTAATTTTTCATTCTATTTTTCTCAGCCTACCAAATCAATAACAATGGAAATAAATTAATACTTATAACTTGAAGAATAAAAGGGGAAAAATAAAAATGGCAGATTCGTTTATGGCTCACGTCGAAATTTTTATGTTCATGCATTTTTCACGCCAAAATCATCAACAGCTATTATTGTTTGTTTTCGTCTGTTATTTTAGAAAATATCTTTAATCTATTGACAATAAGTATTGTGTGTATTTATGTAAGCAAGGAAAAAAACAACACAAAACTGTTTTATCTTTTAACTAAAACTTAGTTCCTTTGTTTAAATGAATGTTTGTCGTTATAAAAACAACAAACCTGATAAAAATTGTATCTAATTAGTTTTTAGATAGAATTTAAACGACACATAAACAATAAAAAATTAAATCTAATTCATTCATGGTAAAAATCTGGTGTAATTTGAAGCAGCATAAAATTGCTGATAATTCAAACAAACCGTGACGTGTACTTTTACCATCATTTGAATTCAGTAGTCAGCCATTGAAAATTTAATGACCGAAAAACTGCCTCACTTAAAAAATGATCCAATACCAGCTAGTAGTGAAAAAACTGCCACGACATTAATGTTAAGTTGGCCTCTAGAAAGGAACGTGTAAAGTTGCTGAAATATTAACACATTGCAATCGATCTAATCATTCAATGATTTCCGCTATTCAGGACAATCGCTAGTAGTGTACCATATAATATAAACGTCAATATTGATACGAAAATTTCACCTGTTGCATTCACTCACCTTCTTCCGCTGGAAGTTCTGTAACAAAAGACACATCATTAGAATCGAATTAGAAAATATACAAATGTTGGATGTACCACACAACTCCCCGAAAATTTGAAAAATCAATTCCGATTAATTTATTTTAATCCGTTAAGCAACAATTTGTTTCCAAACAAAAACATCCCAAGGTTAGCGAGTAACGTCACATCTCTGACGTTTTATCGACGTCATAAAAAATCAATGTCATTGCAAAAGTAGTACACATTATCTTTATAACAACGAACGCATGTTCCTGTTTCTTGGCCTCATGAGAATGTTAAAATTTGCATTACAGTTTGTGACGAAATGTTACTTCTAGTGTTTGATTACTATAACGTGACGCAAACAAAACTTGAATTGAATGTCAGTTTCAGTATGGTTGCGCCAGAGCATCTAATTTGAGTATTAATATTAATTCTTCGTCGCCGTACCAAACGGGATAAACGTAATACTTTTTTTACAACGTTTAAGCCTCCTGATTCGGTTTTAATAGATCAATCAGATTTCTCTAAAACCCGAACGAATCAATATTTACAATCTGCATTTTTCGATTCATCACTGCGTATGACTAACAATAGGATAAACATTATAAAAACCAATAACCATAAAACCAACACGGTTGCGAAGGCCTTCAGTCATTTTCATCGATTTCAATTTCAAACAGTGCGCCATATAAACATTTTGAAAAATATTTGTTGCTTTGACACCGGAATTAACTGCTGCATTATTTACTTCTTCAGGTGTGTATTAAAGGGAAGCAGTAAAACTGGTCATAAAAACTGACACATATGTGCGTTTTTTACTGACGTCAACAAATTAGTTTCGATCTTGGTAAGAATGCGTAACATTTTCCAGTTTTGATACCTTGAACGCACCATGCAGTGAAACGTTCGTTCTTAACTAACTTGGACGGAAACTCCAAAATCAGATTCGATTTTTCGATAACAAGACGACCTCAAATTATGCAAAACTGTTTCTGTTCCAGCTTGAACTTTCAAAGTTTACTTAGTTTCCGACTACGCGGAATTCTAGCCGAAATAAACAATCACACGAGATTTGTCATACCAATAATATACAAATCAAAAATCAGAACACGTGTCTTTGTTCCATGCGTGTTATTTCGATGTTGTTTTTATAACACTTCTGGGGGTTTATTTAAATTTACTTTAAACTTATCGCGGATAAACATCATTGTTCTTTCTGAATAAATGCAGTGCCTATGTAAACATGTGTAGCAAATAAAAATATACTGGTATTTAAATTATATTGCTAGACGAGTCTGTTCCAAATAAACGAGGGATTATCGTTGGGAAAAATTCCATTCTTAGAATGGGCTTAAGTGTCAAAAGTTTTAGCCTAGCATTAATCTATTGTTGTTCTTTCACTATATGGTCTAGTATCTAAGCGCGCTCTAAAGTTAGAAGTCTGTTGGTTGCTCTGCCTCTTACTATTTAATTTTAAAATAATTTGGGCTAGAAAACAGCGCTATTAACAGGTGAAAAAAGAAAAACCTACGAACATTTGGTACTTCTACAACAATTTTAGTTTCGTCGCGCAGCTCCAATCAATTATGTATTCAAGACGTAACGTTGAAAATTCTGCGGACATTAATGTACAAAACTAACCTTCTGCTAATGTAAATGAGGTGTCAATTTAATCTAGGTAGTAGAAATAAGCATCTATCTTAATTAAAATCTCGAATATTCTAGATACTTTCATCAAATTTTGTTCATAATAAAAAAAAGTACCTACTTACTATCAACTGATATTGTAACACACTGCACAATCAGAGTAAATATTTTTTATAACAATCACGACCACAAGTTCACTTTATCAATTATTAATCAATTCAATTCAATTTGCTGGGGTGTAATCATATTGTTAAAACCGTTTAATTTTTCAATTGTAAAAATTGAACTGTTACAATAGTTTATTAAATATCTCTGTTGGTTTACCTGATCAGAAAAAAGAAACAAGTTTCTCAAGTGGTAAAACTGACGGATACTAACTTAGTTCTTTCGAAGTCAGTATATTAAAAATAAATTAATAAAAGAGTTAAGTTCTAACAATGCCTGATTTTCTTTGATAATGACAATCATCAGTAAACGATGACCGCGTCGTCATACTGATTCCGTATATTCTTGTATTTGTACCTTATAGAGTCATACGAAAATAGAGCTGAAAAATTGGCTTTCATATTAAAAATTCGAAAGTCATACATCATCCGGAAACTTCTTCTTTTCAATGAAATAAAATTGAGTTCGATCAATTATTCCAAATGGTATTATTTACCGTGTTAGAGTTCCCCAAGTTCGTAAACTACGCCTCGGCATCCGTTGAGCGTTTTGCGTACGCGCACCGACTTGTGAGTTAATAATAAAATTAAATAATCCTATTTGTGACTGCATTAACCCATAGTAATAACCTGAGCACGTTTTAACTTTGATCTATTTGTAACCAGAATCAGATGGCCGGCAAATCGTTTTCGTGTATTAAAATGCAGTAATTATTTATGCGCTTATCTGTATATACCCGAGAGAATTATTAGTTTAAATTATTTGGATGAAAAATAACAAAAACAGAATGACGGATTTATAGCGGAAGTGCAAAAATATGAAACATTGTTCCGGCTACTAACGAAATTGTTGTGTTAATCCCGCTTGACATCAAAGGTGATAAATTCGGTTGAAAAAACCTGCAATATTTTATTACATAACAGGAACCGCTTGTAGCCACATCCATTTTATTTTGATTCCTATCTATTTTAAATACTAAACTTTATTTTTAGCTGATTTTGAAATGCAGCTGAATTAGGAGCACTATAACATGTGGTTGTGGAGTTTATTTCCATAGATATGAAATCAGTGTTTATCAGACTGATGATAAGTCTGAGAAGTGCGGTACATCATGTCAAAAATCAAAGCGCTCACCATTAGGTCCATATTTTTCTTGATTCCTTTTAACTTGATCTAGTGTGAGCCCCCGTTCTGGGTCGGTATTAAAGTAATTTAATACTTCTTCCACCGTTTTGGCGTGTCCGTCCTCCATGGTGTTTTGTCAGTCACTTCTTCTGAAAGAAAATTGCATTAGAATTTTGAAGTCTGAATTGACACAATTTGTTTAAAAGTGAGGTTACTTTTTAAGGTAGTCTTTTGTTTAAAAACCTAGATCTAAGTTCAAGTCAATAACCTTATTTAGGTTTAAATTCACGGAAATTTATCTAACGGTCGTGACGTGTTAACCCATTTACAGAAAGTTAGTACTCACCACACAGGAAACGTGCATTAACTATTAAATATTTACGTATTTTATAACCTAAAATTCGCGAAGTTAGGGCTGTAAGTAAAATCGGGTTCAACTGAAAACTTAAATTCACGGTCTCACTGATAATTTGCACAACACCAACATTTTATAAGTACCCGTTGGTTGTCCAAGAGCTCACTATTGTGAAGTCCGTGGATTACAGCCTCGTTACCGGGAGTCGAGCCACGTTCGCGAGCTGCGCAGCGTGACAGGCGCTTTTATTGTTAACCTCACTTTATGACAAACTAGATAACACGTGTAACGCGAAATAATATCGAAACGATACGTAAATAAGATATGAAACGTTAAAATAATTAAGTAAATGTCATGTTACCCTGACTTTTCCTTTTGACAATCCGTCAAACAATTGGGTTGTTTTACAGCATGTGGATGACGGTGATTGGTCAAAGGTCTTCCCGCCCAAACGCGCCAAGTTCAAATAGTTCAAGCTTCGCACGTGGTTTATCGAAAAAGTGGAATATTTAAAATGCGTCATTAGTGCAAAAGTTGATGTTTTATTTTAGAACAGTGGTACAGCCCGGGTCTGGGCGTAGTGCCAACATGCTAGCGGACGATTTTAGCACACAGATTGGTTGTCTTTCCTAATTATTTTGGCAAGGACCATTTGGCAAATATTATAGATAACGCGTAATGTTGTCTCGAGAATTTCAGGAATTTACCTAAATTATGTAATCTTTTTTTGTACTCTACTCTACCGTTGTGATCCCGCCAAAGGACACTGTAAGCTAGGATAATCCAGTGGAGGTTCCAGGCACTAACACTTCACTTTAACTTACCGCTATCACAATTGTGGTCCCAGTGGTATCACTTGATGTGGTTTAACAATTTAAAAATAATAAATAAAAAACTACACGAAGTTGTTAGGCCCCCATGGATAAGCGGCAACACGTATATACTAAGCTGCTAAACGAACGGGCGCCGGATTCAGTTTGTTGGAGCTTTTATAAGCTCGGTAGCTACCTGTCGGGGACGCTGTCCATGGGCAAAATGCCAACCCGGGCCTTCTGGCCTCCCCTAAGCGCTCACATTTTGCATTTTCGCAGATTTGACTCTCTCTCGCCGCAATTTTGAAATCGCTAAAATAGATCTTGGGACACGGATTCCATGCACTTATTTTTAAGTACGTGGACTTGCACTATACAAACAACCACTCAACCAAGCTCTCATACAAAAATTCTCAAGCTTCCAGGAGCAACCACACTCAAATTATGTCATAAATTACCCCATTAACATAGAATTGCATATAAAATTATGAAAGTAGCAAGTTTATGGGAGCATCTAAATATACGTACTTCTAAAGAAACGTGGGCGCAAAAATTTGTGAGATTTTACCGCATTATAAATAGACACAGTTTGCAACTCGTGCATTGTCATTGCTTCTAATTCCTTAATTTTTTTGGGAATTTGTTAACAGAAAGATTGGTGCCAACTTTTTTAGAGGATTTCAACACAAGTACTCATTTTCGAACATGTCTTGCGACATATGCTGTCTCGAGATTAAAAAAGTGTAATAATTAAAATTACTCTTGTTACAAAATATTACTTTAATTCTTTTACAGCTCCACCTAAAGATAACCAGAAAAGTTGTTTTGCGTATTTTTGGAAGTCTATAAAATTAAATTGTTTTAATCCCATATGATGTCTATTTATTTTTCTTAAAGTCTAAAAATTCTTATTATTTGTTTAATAGATTTCGTTTATTTTGTTTCCTAAAAGTGAAGATTGTTTCATTTTTAGACGCATATAGCAATTTGTTGCAATATTTTAGCTGTCAAGTGCGCCAAAAATTTCGTATACGATTATGTTCTGGGATAGCAATTTACGTCTAGAACTTTTTTTGTAGTAAATTTTGTTAATTACTTTGTACTTTTATTTATCTTATATTAACCTGTTACAAAAGCTCTAAAAAATTGTATGTTTGAATAACGCAGCCCTGCACTGTAATAATTTTATTTAAGAGTTACGCAAACTATTTTTTTAAGTGTCATAAAATTTAATCATATTAAAAAAAATTACGGCTTTATCAAGAAAAAAATTTAAGCTGCCTTGAAGTGAAATAGTTATTTCAGTTAGATTTCGTACAAATTTCATCCATATTGAAGTAGACCTTCAGAACTGCAAAAAGTTTTAGACTTTAAAAGTTTTAAAACTTTTGGAAAACCTGGAAACTTTTAAATAATACTCTTATTTTAGATACATCAAAAATTCGTGCAAAGATTTTAAGCTTCAATTAATCTAATAATTTCTGGAATTGTGGGATTTGAGGAATTTTAAGCACTTTGCGCAATCCTGGATATAACATAATTTTTTCATATTTAAAATTACGCATTTTTAGCAATTAGAAACATTTTTAGGTTTGTAAAAGTTAGACAGTTTTGGATATTTTTAAAGAAGTTTGGCATTTAAGAAATAGTTTATGGAAATGTTTAAAAATTCTAACAATTTCAAGACTTGTTAGATTTTATATTTTTAAACTATTTCATAGTTTTTATGCCTTTAGGATTTTTTGATATTAGTCTTTTCAAAAATTGTTAAAAACAATTGAATTCTCGTAAAAATAAGAACGTTTTTGTTCAACAGTTGGTATATTGAAGATTTTGGAATTTTTTGTGGTTATAAAACTGTAGTATACACTTTGTGCTACTCTTATTTCAGACATTTTGAAGATTTTTAAGATTTTTCTAACTTTGTCTAAATATTTTGAGAAATTTTAGAAATTTAAATTTTCGCAGCGATTTTGTCGATAATTTACAATATAGGATTGTAAAATTTTTGATAGATTTAAAAATTTTGACAATTTTAAAGCTTTTTAAAACGTTTTTTTAAAATATATAAATATGATACTCTAAAAAAAATTGAATTATTAAAATCTTACAAATTAAAGATCCCTAAACTTGATACCCTGAGAATCTAAAATAGTTCTAAATATTTTTGGTATTATATAAGTTTTCTACATTTTTTAAATCAAGAATTATGCATAATATGAACCAGCACATTTTTTAAATTTTTAGTTTTTTTTTTTAAATTTAAAACAGAGATCTCTAATTAATATGCAAATAAATATACAGCAATTTAAACAAAATATTAAACAGTTTGTGTAAAATCGATATTAATATAATATCTTGGAAGAAATAAATAATGGGTAAAGTTTTCACACAAACATGACTTTCAAAAAAATTAAAAACATCAAATCAAAACTTATCTATCATAATCTATTGATTTTGTGACTGATACTTCTAATTGATTTATTATCTGTTGACACACTTAGATTGATAAATCTAATTGATTACATAATGTTTCACCGTTTTATACTTAAATAAATAATTTTTTTGATATAACGCTTAGTATATTTGAAGTAAGTACTTATTAAGCCTTTCTTCAGTTTTTGAATTTTAAACAGTTTTTAAATAAATAAACATTAAAATCGCTGCAAAATAAAAACTCAATTTATTTCACAAGTTAAATTATTTTGGGGTGTTCGAGCTTTGGGGGAGGGTACATTCCCGGCACCTCCACCATTTGTCAACAGCCATAAACATTTTTGGCATAAAACAATATTGTTTTATTGTTACAAATTTATTATTTAATTAACTCCAATCATATAGAAGTTATTTTTGTGTTTCCAACAGCGGATGTTTAATTGTTGAAAACCACAAACAATGCCCGGTCTCCTACATTTACTTTTTACTCATTAAAATAAACACAAAGTCATTCTTTATGGCCACTCTCTGAATTTAAACAAAAGTAATAAATACATGTAAATCCATCTTTAAATATAAATTCACGTGAAACCGTAATTATTTTAAAAGCTCGTACTTTTGTTCCGAGTTGATATTACAAAACCAAACAGATAAAATCAAATTGGCTGATTCGTTACGAATTACACTCTCGGCTTTTCCTTTGTTTTAATTACAGTCTACAAAGACATTTCTAGAATCCTCCATTAAACACGAGTCATAAATGTCTACCGGCATTTCTCGTTTTGCGTTAAAGTCGATATTCTTCTATTTTAGTTTAACGAGCACTAAACTCTGTTTATCTTTACTGTCTGGTTTCTTTAACTTCTCTTTAATGTTAAAACATTGTGGCGTAATTTTTTAGAATTGGTATTAACTCGTGTTATTATGTCCACTTCTTTAGTGCCCACCTACAGCTTTATCGTGCATTTGGCTGTACTAACTGTGAACAGAAGAAAGAAAAAATGTAGAAGAGGAAACACAAACAAGTGCTATAAGGTCTTCAAAAAAATCTCAATCGGTGACCTAATAAAATCAAAGATCTTTTTGAATTCTGTGAAATTGTCAGAATTCTGTTTTTTTTTAAAGTTTATTGATTTATCGAATTCTTTGAAACATCTTGAACCCACGCATTTTGTTCGTTATCTTTCGGAAATACGTAATTCGACATTATTTATTTTAAGATTTTGTGGAGTTTTTGGGATTTTACATTGACGATTTTTTAAAATCTTTATAAACATGGTAATTTTGTTCAGTACTGCAGTTTTTATTTTTTTTTTTCAAACTTCTAGAATTTGTAGATTGTTTAAGTGTTTAAAATACTTGTACTTTTTTTGTATCTGGAAAATATTTATGAGCTTTGGATCTTTTTTCATAGTCTATAAAATCTGCATCATTTCAAAAAACTTTTAAATATAAAAAGTTTTCAACATCTTCGGAATCGTTGCAATCTCCCAATTAAATAGATTTTGAATTATTTGTTTGGGACATCTGAATCATTTTAAATCTAAATTTTATCAAATTTGTGGGTATCCTAAAACCATTGCATTCTTTAAAATTCTTAAATCATCTGAAATTTTTAGATTCTTATCTTTTTTTCAAAGATTTCAAATAAAATCTACAGAGTCTAGAGATTTAAATGATCTACAGAAGGAAGAAACTCCAACCGTTTGAAGAATTCAGAAATTTCAAATATTTGAAATAATTCCGTTAATTTTAATTGTTTCCAATATTTTAATTTTTAGAGGTAATGCAGATTCCATCTTTAATTTTTTTTAATATATTGCAATTTTTAAAACTATTTAAATATTAATTGGTTGAAATTTACAGAATCTTGGATTTTGTTACATGATGATCTAATAATTTTATTTTTTGTTGAGTATTGTAAGTCCTTTTTTTCTTTTTGTTTTTTGTTTCACATATCCTTAATATTTTAACTTATATTTCCATTTTCTCTTATTCAGTGTTTCTGTTTTAGCTGTGATCTGATCCTAGTTTAAGAACTTTATTATCTTTTCTACTTCCATTTGCCGATACCGTCACCCTTTAATTTTTGATTTTTAACATGAGGTACAAGAAATACAAAAAAGACTAATTACTGTAATGGTGGATATTTTGTAAATTGCTGCTGCTTTCATTAATATTGTTACATAGAGACCGTTTTTTGATTATGTATCAAACCTCTACCTAACATTTTTTTATCAAAGAATTGATTTTTTTGGCTTCGATTCTACTATAAATCTTCAATGATTTACTACAACCAATAAAAATACAGAACTTTGAAAATCCAAATTTCCCCCCAATCAATGTCATTGGTTCGTAAATCAAACAGTGACACGTGATATTTAGTGTTCATTTATTTTCGAACAGTGAGAACGAAAAAACTGAAAATGTGTGAAATAACGAAGGATAATTTCAAACAAACACTCCCACAGGTTAAAAAAAGCCTTCAAAATGCTAAATTCGTCGCAATAGATCTTGAATTTAGTGCACTCCAACCTTTACAATTACAAACTCCGAGGTAAGGAAACATAACCTCAAAAGCACACTTTATTTTGATTTTTCAGGCTGTTTGATAGTAATAAAGAGAGATATCTTAAACTTAGGATGAATTCACTCGAAGTAATTCCCATGCAGGTCGGAATTGCAGCGTTTCATTTTAACAATGATACTGACGATTACTTCGCAGAGGTTTTTACGTTTTATGTGACTCCTGCAGCGTTCGGGGACATAAATAGGTCGTTTTATTTCCAAGCAAGCACGACGAATTTCCTGTGCTTACATAAGTTTGATTTTAATAAGGTATTTACACAGATCTGTGGATTTTCATAACAGTTTGTAATTTTCCATAGTTTGCTTATTTAGGTATTCCATATTTAAATAACGACGAAGAAACTCAACTAAGAAAAGCGTTAAAATCCAATGATTTGTTTGGGGAAAACTGCCAAATGCATCAGGAATTCCGCGACGCAATTAAGAGTTATGTGCCTACAGTCACAAAATGGTATAATCAAAGTAAGATCGGCGATACTCTCGAGATCCCAGACATTAAACGTTATGAACACTTTCCCGAAATCGTGTACTTTATTCACAAACATTTACGAAAACGGTTTCAGGGGTTGTGGACTTTTAGAAAAGACGACAGTTTTTATGTTAAAAAAGTCAGTGATGATGAGCTTGAATCTCTTACAAAGAACTGTACTTTAGATGAGGACATTATAAATGATCTGATTGGCTTTAAACATGTTTTTAATATCTTGGCCGCGTTACGAAAACCGATTATTGGCCATAACATCTTGCAAGATTTGATGTTAATGATCAATAACTTTCATACAACACTTCCGGACTCGTATTTACAGTACAAATCGTTAGTTAACTCCCTATTTCCTGTGATTTTTGACACAAAGACTCTTTACTACGAATTGAGGGCGACAATTCCCAAAGAAAAACTCGCGGATGATACGAGTTTACGCGCTTTATTTAACTATTTCAAAGACGGTTTAGGGAGGCACTTAGTTGTTGATACCACGGCTATTGAAAGCAACATTGATCCGAAGAAGTTTGGCACCTACCATGACGCTGGGTGGGACTCTTTCTGTACGGGCTACATTTTCTTGCGAATGGGGTACTATAACATCGCTGGAAACTACCCCAGAAACAAGAAGTTCGTTACCAGCGAAATTATAAATGGTCTAGCCGAGTACAAAAACCGAATCAATGTCATCAGAGGAGCATGTTCCCACATTGTGAGTACCCCAATTGAACATCATTTGATATATTATGTGTCGATTTTTCAAAAAGAGAGCGCTTATTTACATCTTGACAAATTGTTTTTACAAATGAATCATCACAGATGCTGCGGGAAATCCTTTGATTTTACAATTAGACCATACGTCAATCACTAATTGTGTTCATGTTTAAAAAATTGAAATTTAATGCCAGCTAGAGGAGTTTTTGCACTTAAATAAATAATGATGCAAGCAATGAAAGAGTTTCCGGTTTTGCTGCTTTGAATATTTTGATGATTGGTGTGTTTGAAATGTTGATAATTGGGAAGTTGGATTTATTTTTAGTGATGTGATTGGTGCACTCTCAGAGTAGTACGAAATCAAAATTGTTTATTTTAAATAGAAAATGTCTAATATGTTCCGGGATATAGGTTTTAGAATCTAGCGATTTAATAATCTTTGAAAATCAGGCATGAACGTATTCTGTGTTTGAAAATCTAAAATGTAAAGAAATGGCGACGTCACTGTTTGAAATTTGAGAATTTGTGATTCTAAGAATTTAAACGTTTGGGAATTAGGAAACCTGAAAATTTGAATTTTTTAAATTGAGCATTTGAACCTAAGAATTTATGAGTTAAAGAATCAGTGATCTTCAAATTTAGAAATTTAGATCTTGAGAATTTGGCAATTAAAAATTGGGAACTGCAAAATCTGAGAATTTTAAAATTTGAGAACTAGAGCATCTGACAATTTTACAATTTAAAAATTAAGCATTTGTGATCCAGTAAATTAAAAAATTGGTAATATGAATTTACGGATTTAAAACGTGAAAATTTATGAGCCAGAATAGAGAAAAAATAAAAAAATTGAGAATTGGGAATTACAGAATCTGATAATCTTGAAGTTTGAAAAGTAAAAATTGTGACAATTTCACAATTTGAAAATTTGAACAGTGTAAAGTATATATCAGAATTTTCAAAGCAAATTTCAACTAGGGAGAGCATCTGGGAATTTAAAATTTAAGAATTGAAGAAAAGAATAATTTGTCAGCTTGAAAATTGAGTGTTTCTCTGAAATTCTAAATACTAAGAATTTGCCCTTTCCCTTCGCCAGTGACCTGAAAAATCGTCGATTATAGAAATTTGCTTCTATCGTCTAAAATAAAGTACGGATTGGGATCAGATTTAGCATTCCTTTATATTGCTAAATTACCAAATTAGAAAATTTCTTATGACGATTAATTTTAGATCAAAAGCTGTAAATGGCAACATTTAGCGAGAATTCAGTAATGTGCTCAAAACTTACCAATAAATATTCTTCTTTCAATTTCCGGAATCTTCGAAAGTAGGAAAGATATCGCAATCGGGAAATACAGACGTATTTCTGAGGTCGTAAATACCAAAAATCTGACGTTATCTTGCTTGCAAAAATTGTAAATTAACAAAAAAAGTTCTGAGCGATCATTTTTTGAAGTTTTTGATAATCTTCCAAAAGATAATATTGGACTTTATTAATATGCTCATCATATTTATATTAAACTAAAATAGATCATTAACGTTTTTGAGCTATTAAAAAGTTAATCTTGAAATTAAATATTTATTTCTTGATTTAAAAGCTTTAATTATATTAACATTTTGAAAAATTACAATAAATCGTGACATTTTATTTTTTAAGCTCTTTCAAAAATTTATGAAGTGCGACTAACACGAATATCTACCATAAAACATTTAGCAGGTTTTGTGAATAGGTTTATTATTATTTTATGGAAGTTTAGATTGTTATGATTATTGTTTTCATTATTTGAATATGTTCAACATTTTGCAACGTTTGGTTCGATTATGAAATTTCGAGAATCTGTTACAACGTGTTTGATCTTAGATGAACCTAAAATTACTGAGTTTCAGTTTTTTGAAATTTTGGAACAGAATTGCGTATTTCTGTTAAGAAAAGTTTTTAAACATTTTAAAGCTAAGCGCAAGTAAATTACCGGCACTTGTTGGACATTTTTCAAAATTAGATCACTGGCATTCTTTTTTTATTTTTTGTACATTCAAATCTAATAATTGCACACACCTTCATTACTGAAATGGTTCATCTTTGTGCTTCACTCCTGCGGTACGTATTTTTTTCCTTCAAATTTGTTACAAGTATCGATGCGTATAACCACTCGCATTAATAATAAACAACACCAAGGTTATATAGCCCCTGTCAATAGATTTATTTTATTAGAACAGTCGGTGTGTTGTGTCTGTACTGATCATAATTCAAGGGGAAAAGTGTTTTCTGCAATATATTTTTAACAGGAAACCGTGTGGGTGCCGAACAAAATGAACAAAATAATTATTTTGTCGATCATAATAATAAACTCTATGTTATTTTTGAAATTAGATAACAATTTATAGTTTCCAAGAAAAATCAATATTTCAACATGGTACTAAAAATATACTTTTTCGAAATTTGACACAGTCAAGGTTACTATGGTACCAATTTTGCGTTAGCTGGGCTTGGCAAAATGTGAAGATTTGTTTTCTAGGTCGCACGTATTATCAGATGGTGTTCAGTTTTAGCTCAACAATTTTAATGAAATAATTAGAAGTATTTTTTTAAAGAGAATCGATGGAGAGGATCCAACGTCGAGTAGGCCGCCATGGTTAATTGTCGAGTCTTTAAAAAATGAACCACTTGACGTAAGTGACGTAAGTAAACTTTAATTAATAATGTAACAAAAATAAGATAATTTATGAATAGAATACAAATTTGAGCGTGTGTTTAATAGTTGTGCTTTTGCCAATCATAAAGTCGGATCCCATTATTTGTTAGAGAATGTCACGCATTTTTATAACCACCAAAAATTGTTCGCTAAAAATATCGTTGGAAGAGACCTTCCTAAAGTTATATTTACACTTTTTCATGTCGCTCTTAACAAATCTCGTTTGGTTTATACAACTGACACGAACTTTAATTGTTTGGTAATTTGCCCTATTTTCAGCTCATGTCCACTCTTAGTTCGTATGGTTTTGTAGATATAAAAAAAATATCGTCTAATGGAAACAAAGTTCTGGTCGCCGTAGACAATTACCGAGCGTAAGTATTTTTTCATAATCGGTTTATTTATCTTATTCTTAGCACAAAGGCTGTAACACCTGTTTTTAATTAATAACTCTGGGAGATGTAGCCAAATGATATTTTTATAGTTGGAAGCAATATTTTTAGCGGTTTATGGGACTTGACCTGTTATTTTATTGTTTCCAGTGCACGCGAAATTTCCAAAACGCTTACCACACATCCAAAATTTAAGGTGAGACATTACAACGCCTTGCGGCATTCCCGTTTTACTCAGGCCGTGCTTTTGTAAGTACTCAAGGTGTTAATTCCCAGATAATTTTTACCTATTTCAGAAGCGCAGTTACCATCTCTGGTACGATGTTGCTATGGTTAACTCATTCCATGGTAAAAAGATAACCTGTCTCTGTAAATACTCAATATATTTTTTTACGTTGATCGCCAAGTGGTCTTTTTTGGCTCCAACAATAGTTCTATCCATAAATCTGAATCGTCGAAAATATATGTCTTTGTGTAAGCCAATTGCACGTGTCATGGGCCAAACCTTCGACTAAATTATCATCTTATACTTACTATAACAGCTGTAATGAGCGGTGTTAGCTCGCATAATTTAAATTTAAAAATAACCGAGCTATAATATGGCGCTTTACGCTATTTTCGCTCGCTATTGACTTAATAACCTATTAACTTGGTCAAAAAAAAAGACACCACATAAAATTTCAAATTAGCGGGTACCGAAATACTAATTTATTTATTATTGTTTGCCTTTCATAAGTTTATTAATACAATCCGATGACTGATTGCTTATGTGTTTTCAAGGCACTTTGCGGATAAAATCAGTCTAGACCTTTGATTTTTTGCCATAAAAGTTTGCTCTTAACCTTGCCCACTGTTTTTATTTTGCAATAGAATTATTTATTGATTTCTGACTCGCAGTATTAAACCCAAGTCGAAACTATTTAAGTTTCCTTCGTTTCAAGGATTTCAAAAATTAATGTCTGGGATTAGTTATCTGACGTTTTTACTGTTAGTGATCAAAAACCGTCCGTGTTCTCTCGACATCATTCGCTGCTTGAAAATTTTCCAAATTATATAACAGGATTTTTTATAGAGTTGGGCCTTTTGTCTCCTACACATGGTGCTGTCGTGACCGTTTTTAAGTTATGTAACGGTGCCTTGTGTTAAAGTGGAAATTACTTTAAAAACTTCATTATTGCTTTTATTATTAAAAATGTACATGTCTAGGTATGAAGAAGTGTAAACTTTATTTTAGTAACAAATTTAATGGTGCTAATAATAAGTTGTGCATATAATAAATTCTTCGAATTTTAATAAATCTTCTATCTCAAAATCATCCTTGAATTTTGTTAATAATAGAACGGATTTAATATTGTCCATGTGGTTTTTGATATCTCTGTTTTTCGTTCAGATCGTTTTATTGACTGCTTTTTTTTTAACGGGGACAAATGGGGCTGGGGTTAATTATTTTTATATTTACTTTTCCATGAAATAGAACCTCCGTTTCTGAGCAGTTTTGGTTGATTTTATTTCTAAGAATTGTTTGGAGTGACCAAGTAAATATGGATTTAGATTAAATTCTCTTCATAAGGTACAGAAAACAAGGTCAAATTTCAAAATAACGTCTTTACGTAAGGTGTAATCAAATTTAATTTCTGTTTCAATAGTACACACCAAGTTTAAATATTTATAATAATTATGTAAACTTTTGAAAAGTATGAATTGAACTACTATTTGGAGCGCCTTTTCCCTTGTCTTTCACAATTTAAGATTACAACTGGGATTTTAAATCAGTTTGTGCTTACTTAAAATTATCTCACAAAATTACAATTTCATTCGATTGCTACGAGTTCCTAAATTAGATTGAAAAACGGCGAATAAAAGGTTTAATCAAGATTTGTCTTTTTCTAGAGTTCTATTTTTTTTAAGTCGTCGTACAGTTTTTGGGATCTTATCGCGATCGATCGCGACAAAAATGCGAATACTGTTTGCCTGTCATGCGACAGTTTTCATGATATTATTCTGATATTCATCTATTTATTGTTGGAGACAATCATTTATTATTATTAGCGACGTCTGTTTAGAATTCTGTCATATTGCTTCAGAAATATTTTTCTCGATTCTGATTTTTATATTTTTAAGAACACTAAAATATTAAAATTGTTTTTTACTTCCATTTTCAGCATATCTTCACGTTTTTAGATAAATTGTCCGCGGTTGTATATTTTGCATTTTTATTATAAATGACCTCGAATACTCTAATGAGCGAATTTATATTTAGTTTAAGTTTTTTATTCAGCATATTATTCATTTCCCGACTCTTATTTCTGTGTCTAAACTTCCAGTTTCTTTTATGATAGTTCCCGCACATTTGAACTCTCTGACTCATTGTCCTTTAAATGTCAGTCAGTGGGAGTTGTTCTGTAACTTTTCTGTTTAATTTAACTGGTTGTTAAAATTCATAACCGTGGCACAGAACAATCAAAACATCGTATTTACAAACTTAACAGTCTGTTAAAAATAAACAGGTATTTTAGAAAATGTCAAAAATACTTAAACAACAATAAAGTTTTCTAACGATAATGATCATTAATAATATTTAATACTCTTCTTCGATAGTTTAGCAAACAAGCAAACTTAGCAAAACTAAATCTATAATATTTAGCTTATGCGAAAAAACAGGTTCATGGCTTATACTTCCACTTGAACGTTCTCTTCTAGATCGACCAAGTTCTTTTCTGACACATTTTTTGTATTCATATGTTCTTAATTTAAACTTCTTTATTTTCTTGGGCTTTTATTTTTGTTATTTGAGATGTATTCATCTTTTCATTATGTTTTCTTGTTTGTCTTTAATGTTTCTCAGACTACCTTCTTTTTTTGCTCTAGCTGTCTCAACATACTAGTAAGCAGTTTTAGCTTATTTGTAAGGTTGGTCATGCATTTTCATTTTTTTCCAGCGCTTTTGTTCATTATCTAACTGCGTCTTTCACTTCTTTCTAAACACAAGATGTCTTCAAGTTAAGATTTCAATTTTTTTCTTCGTTTAATAGTTTCCCCTTAAGGCTAGCGTGGTGTCTTGTTCTGCATATCTCCACTTTGAACTTGTAGCTCTTTACCTTTTTTTAGTTTATCATTCTTCTTTTTCTCTTTTCTCTTTCTGTGTTACTATTACCTTGATTTTCATTTATTAGTGGTCGTTTCCAACCTCCGCTTGTCTTCATTTTCAATCGATTTTTCTCCTCTCAAGTTTATATTGTTTCTTTTCCATCGTTGTTTTTTCTTCCATCTTCCTCTTTCTCCATAATTATTTTTATTAGTAAATTGGAGTTGTCTTTTCTT
Source organism: Cynaeus angustus (assembly GCA_030157275.1). Lineage (NCBI taxonomy): Eukaryota > Metazoa > Arthropoda > Insecta > Coleoptera > Tenebrionidae > Cynaeus > Cynaeus angustus. The sequence continues at coordinate 19,027,409 of CM058062.1, forward strand.
CATTCCACGCGTTTTTGTTTTCTCTGTGTGTAACTTCTAATAAATGTACATATATATCTTCTCTTTATTATCAACCTTGGTACCATTTCTTCCTAGCTCATCCTTTTTTTTGGGTCCTTTGCATATCTATCTGTTAGTGAGAGTAATTTTAACTAACTTTATCAGCTATTTAGTTCCCTCATTTCAACATAACAACTTTAATTAACTTATTGTAGTAGAAACTTTTTGAAAATCTCCGAACGCGGCATTCATTACACTCTGTATATATTTCATTGTGGAAATTTTATTTTATATTATTTTAGTTTAGTTTATTTCAGATACATTTTGTCAGTAATTCATACTCTACGTGTAGTAAAGCTATGCTGTAATTTTCGCATTTTTTTTTAAGTCGTCACGAATTGTCCTATGTCCTAAGCAGTGGGCATTTTGTCTTCCTTACAAACACTCTTTATCAGTTCATAGATTGTCTCTTGGATCCATTACAATTTTTTTTATTTTTGGTACTACTTTAGTTCTTGTTCAAGCTGTCCTTCCACCTATTGATTGCGTCTTACCTTCTTTGCTTTTCCTCCATTGTTTCTCTATACGGTGTTAATTTTAGTTCTAGCTTTTAATTTCTTTGTTAAAATTATGTTTTCAGTAAATTCTAATTGACCACATATACTTGTTTTTTTTTTAATTTGTTTGTTTGCTTTGTTCTTTTAAATTTTCTTTCGTATTCGTTTTTCCTGTCTGTAACATTTTTATTTTGTATGCTCCTCTCTTCTCATCTTCATTTTTGCATACTTCAACGAGCCACTTTCTATTTTGTTTATTTTTTTGGTAAGATCTTGTTGACAACACTTTTTCTGTTTGTGACCATCTTTCGTTTAGGTTTCTTTCTCTTAGGTATTTAACAGCTGTTCTTTTTTTTTATTCCTGTTTTGTGTTAATTTTCGTTATTATTAACAGTGATCGCTACTTATTTCATTTTTTACTTTCCGCTCAGCCGAGTAATTTATTAATCATTTACCGTTGTCATTAATATTCTCGTGTTAATTGTGGTTCTAGATGATGTGTTTATGTATCTTCTTTTAATTTTGGTATCGAAATGACCTGACAGTTTTCTTTGTTCCCCATACTGTCTCACCTGTCTTCATTCTCCCACTCAATAAATGTTCAAATTATCCCAACAGTTTTCGTTTAATAGTTTCTTTGAAAACTTGTAATTCCTCTTGATTTTTATTTCTCATTCTGTATCTTATACTTTGCGCTTCCTAACAGCAATATTGGCGTGTAAATTATCTTGTGAATTATTATTTTATTTTCTTTTCCAATAAAGCTCTCAATAAGAGAAAATTCTTCAAAGCTTTGTCTTATGAATTGGTAGGTTCATATTTTTTTAATATTATGTTTATTTTTAGCGTCTTCTTTATTTTATTGGACTTATATTCATACGATACTTTTCTAAAACGTCATTTCAAACCAGCAAATTAATACCCTTGGGTATTTTATTAAACTCCTAATTCCTCATAAAAGATGTCTTTCTTCTTCGTCTGGCGCGTGAATGTTGTTTAGTATGCTTTTTTACATGTATTGGAAATAAAAAAAAATCTGTCCAAAATAGCACGTTTTGATTTTTTGGTATCATTAATACTACTTCTAGAATTTTTGTCTCTGGTGCTATTAATGAAAGTACTGTCTTTGATCACCATCATATTTTTATTTATCTTCGGTGTGATATATGGAATATGATGGGAGATAATAACTATTTTTTGTTTTCTACACCAAGAGGAACTAACTTAGTCAACACGAAATACGAACAATTCATTATTTACCTCACTTTTTCCGACTACTTATTGTTTTTCTTACCTGTTTATGTTATAAAGTGCTCTTTGTTTACGCAAAAACAAACACTTCACAGAAATGACTAAAACTTCGTAAAATCCTTATCTCAGAAACACCATACCAAATCTAAATTTTAAGGAAAGGTTTACGAACTTCTGGAAATTTAGTTCCTGTAATGTTATTTCGTTTTTTTTGTCTATTCATAGAAACTGTGTAACTAAAAGGATTCTACTTTGAAGACTGTTTTGTCAGCCCAATTGGGGCACAATTCTTGGCAAATATTAATTCATTTATTACTACCCATAAACTTAATGAGGTGTAAGCTCTTACGCATTAAAATTGGCCAACGGTCACGATGCCCCACTATTTTATTAAAGAGTTTACTGTACTCTCAATGTATTTGCACATTTGAAGATTAATTTTAGCACCCTTAGTTAACCAAGGAACTGTTAATTTTTATTACTCCTCGCGTTTTTTTTTTTGAGAAATACGATACAGGGCTATAACGTAGGCCATTAAACAAAATTAGTGTGGTTTAGAAATACTTCCTACATTTTGAGGGCTATAATCAAATATTTATTGAGATTTAAAAACATGGCAGGGAATTCATAACCTGCCTCGCATTTCTTACTTTAATAATGTAATGTGTAATTTGGACAGACTCTTTAACGCTGAAAATTTTTGACTTGTTAAAATATTAATGAAGTTGTACACGAATTGATTTATACAGTGTACAAATGAAAATCCTTTTTCTGTCTCCGTGTATTAGTCTCTCTAAAATGTGGAACGAATTTATTCGCGTATTTTGGTCTCCAAGAATTAATGCGTTTCAATCTAGAGAGACAATTTCGAAAACTGCCGTGTACCCTTGAAGATATTTTCATTTCTTACTATTTACGTTAGTATCGCAAAGACTATTTTTGTTTGCTATGTTAGCAATGTCAAGTTGTCCACCCACCGAACTCAGTCTACTTTATTTTTGGGTAATATTGATGGATGTGCTATTTTTGTCATCCTAATTTACGCATTTTATGAACAATTAAAAATAACACGTTGATAGTTGTACCTTTGAAAATCGATTTCAAACGTTGTCTCGAAATTTTCCAGTCTAATTTTGTGTCAGAAATCCTGACTCATTTCATATTAATAGATCTGTAGCAAATTTTATGAAAACCGCAAAGTTGTTGCTTTTCGAAACAATAAAGTTTCATCTCATTCGAAATTTTATTAGTTTTCAGACAGGTCAAAAACAGATTGTTCACGAATGTTTCAGCGATACCTCTAGTGTCTGTAAAAATACAGCAACATCAAGGTTGAGAGACTGTGTCACACGCATGCTATATTCGCGGAAGCTAGTAATGCAGGTCAATTTTAGAACATTATGAAACAATTTGTTAAAGTGACGCAAAAACCTGTGACGTCTTTACGAAAAAAAAAAAAAAGAATAGAAACTGGCAACGATAAATTATTATTATTTAAGTTACGGTATAACAAGTATTTATTACAAAGTATAAATTTTATTTAATCTTCGTTAACTTTCTTGGTTTTATAACGTCCGGCATCTGCGGTGTACCTTTAACTTGAGGCTGTAAAAAAAAATTAAATTATATACATCCAGGGGATCAACATACCAGAACGTAAAGGTGTGTAGGTAACGACCTATCAACGAGAGATTTGAGCTGATCCTGTCTCAAATCTGGGATCTCACCAGTATTTTCTGGTATTGTCAAAATTAGTTTCGGGAGTGCAACACTGCCAGGTATCAACGGATAGAGATTGTATCGAATCGTTTTCACGGATTCTGGTAGAACAGATACGCTGAACTGAAAAAAAATCAACAAATCTTTTAGCTCTTAATTGTGTTAACACGAAAAGGTGATGAACAGGGAAAATTAATTTCATGTCAGGAACGTCTTTTACACTGTATAAAATTATTTTCTTGCAAATTTATTAAATAAACCTGAGTCAAGACGTCTAAATATAAAAAAACGGTTTTATCAAATTTTCTGCGGGGGAGTGGAAATGTACCAAAATTTTTCTGGGGAACACAAGGAAGATAAATTTAGCCTTTATTCTAAGCAATTAAGTAATCAGTAAACAGTCAACTGCTTGATTTAATCTGATTAATTGAGTTTAAAAATTAATTAACTTTGGTGTTTAAAAACGTGGATGGAGTTGTTTCAGACTACTTTTGTTCCTTTATACATCAAAACGCAGAATATTCTCATCTTTCAACTCAACTTTCCAATTTTATAAACTTGTTGCCTTTTTGCAACAAAAATTTACTGTAATTGTAGCTAAATTTAACTGAACCTAGCTACTAAAACGAAAAATTCCCGGAAAGGCAATGAAACCTCTACAACCCTTTACACCGACCAGAAAAAAAAAATTGGAATCACATCGGAAAATACGCGCCTCAACCTAAATTAATAAGATTGTTCCAACTTGACCAAACTAGCACAAAGTAAACATCTAATAAAAAACTAAAAATATCTTGACCAAATAAATGATTTACAACTAAAAATCTGTTTACGTACAGTGAACGAAATGTTTACTTCCAAAAATAATAAATCGGTTTAAAAAAAGACTTTAGCGTAAGTGTTCAGACACACAATGCTAAGAAATTGTTAAAACAATGCTACAGATTTTTCTGAGATTTTCGCGATGGTTGTAGTGTTGTAAACTAGGTACTTGATGGTCAAGCTTATTTAATTGTTCAAAAAATATTTGATTTTCTAAGGCGGACAAATAATTGAAACAAATTCCTGTCACTTTGTCACTTAACTATCAACAAAGGAACTTTTCTGGGACTGTTTACTTTATTCAGATACAAATCAACTCTGAATGTCTTGGATTTTTTATATTTTTTCAATTACTTAGAGTCTCTACATCATTTAAATTTTCATAGGGCATTTGTAGCTGTTGAAACCTTTGATCTGTTAAATGGGTTTGATTTCAGGAGTTTTTTGTTTTTATTTTATAATTTATATTTTTAAGATTTGGTTAAATTATTTAGATCTTTTGAGTAATACAGACTCACTGGATTCTTCAAATTCTCTAAAAATGTAAAACTATAGAAAATTTCAAGAATTCAAGGCATAGAAAGCTGGAGATATTCTAAACTTTTAAAAAATATTGCAAAATCCAAAAAATTCAATAAAAATAAATAAGAAATAAATAGTAATAATATAAGTAATAAAATAAAATATAAAATAATAATTGAAGGCATCTAAGACTTCTAACATAATTTTAAAAATACAAAAAAAACTAGAAAAACTGGTTTTTAAGCATTGTCTAGATCAGAAGCATTACAAAGGTGCAAAAAATTAAAGAATTCGAAAAATATGCTATGATATCAACCGAAAAATCAAAAGAATCTAGAGAATCAGGATTTAATATTTTAATGTATGGAAGGAGATACGGAAAAAAAAGAAAATAGCATAGTTTTAAGCTTGTTGCATGTTTGTAAATTTTAATTTATTTATACAATTCAAAAAAATGTTACGCCTTGAAAATCCAAAGTGTTTAAAGGTTGCAAATAATCCAAAACATTACACAAATAATAAAAAGATGCTGAAGACAATTTGACTTTTCGACAGTCTTACTCTGTTAAAATAATACTTCAAATCTTATATGGTTGAAATTTTTTGGAATATATTTTTTTTGAACTATTCATATTATGTTTTTTAATATTTGTTATTTCTTCTATATATATAGCAACCAAAAATATAAAATTGTTTAAACTTTAAAACTGTTTAAAAAAAGCATCCAATAATTCCCAAATATCAAACGACAAAAGTTTTATAAAGTTTTGCTCGTATTAAAACTGTGACTATAAATTTTGCAATTAAGATAAAAGTGCTATGGAAATTTCATACCTAAAAATTTAGAATGTTCGAAAATTAAATAAAAATATTACCATACTTGTTAAAACCTTGTCCTTGCCGAAAAATCAAGGATACAAAATCTTGAATTTATACATTAAATAATTTGGTAACCTCCAAAAACTCCCTTTGGAATTTGGATTCCCTTTAAAATTATCTAGATTCTCTAGTGAAAATTTCTTCGATCCAAGAGTGAGTTTGTATCATTGCTCTGATGATGGTGGCTTTTCTACCGAAACGCGCTACCAAACTTTCAAGTTTATCCAAATTATTAGATCTTCGACATCGGCTTCGGAATCTGTTTTTATTTCTTCGAATCCTTTGTAACATCTTTAATTAAAATGTTCCACTAACATGTCTGCATTTTTCATCAAATCTGTTTTTTACTTATGACTTTTAAAATTTGGCACACGGTTTCAAAAGGCCGAAGATTCTTGTTGATTTATAATTGGCCTTTTTTCCATGCTCCCAATTGCCTCTGTCCTGAAGTAACATTTTGATAACTAACGTAGTTGACAATTTCATTATTTTCTAATTTCAAGTTTGCCAACTTTTCAATCATTGTCGTTCACTCTATAAATATATTGGCGAGTTATGCAAGGAAATTTTTGAGGAAAAAAACTGAAATGAAGGTTCATTTTTATAGGCTAATTTTGTAAATTATTGCCGTTAAAATCCCCAGTTTTTAAAACAATAGATTTGAAAAATGATGTGAACACGAACTGATAATTTGCAGACTTTTATGTGGGAGAATTTATATTTATTTAATTCAATTTAGCTTAAAAAACAATTCCTACGCGCTTTGTAGTATAAATCAGTCATTTGTAGAGTTTTTTGCATACCTGTTTGTAACCAGCATACATGAAGAACTCGTTTGCCTCCATTGCAACATCCAACTGCAGTAACTGATGAGATCTGTTATGCAAATGATAATGAACAAGTAAAGGTGTTCGCACTAAACCATGAGCGGGGGCCTCCATTTTCAATTCTAGAGGTATCCAGTCACATGGATATCCAATTATGGTTAGCTGACTAGTCGTACTTAATCCATTCTCCCTAAAAAAATAACTAAAACATCCGACTTACTGCCTCTCGGTGGTATTACCTTCTCCACTTGACCATGTACTGCCCAACTCCAACGTTTGAAGAAGAGCTTTTTTCACACACTCCCAAGAAAAGTTCGACTCCAACTTCTTTATTGCCTAATTTGGTGTTAGCTAAATAACTAACCACGTTGGTCTCCGTTGATTTGAAAGGCGACGACTAAAAAAAAAAACAGGTTAAAAAGGAAAACACCCAAAGAGTCGCGCATACGAATTCCAAGGAAGTGTTTTCTATAACAATGGGCCAGGGCGACAAACAACGCAAACTCGGCATCACCCCAACTTCTTCCCCAACGTAAAATTGAGTAATGTCCTCCATTAAAGTCGACAAAAATTTCGTAGTGATCTCGAACGGTTTCACCACCGGAACTATAATAGTCTCAGTCTTTATACTAATTACTGGTTTTTCTCTATCGAGAGTATACGAAATTTTCACTTCAATCATATTTTCAACGACTTTGTGAGCCCGGAGATAGAAGCTCCCCGAACACTTTTCACGTTCTTGCAAGGCTGTGGGTAATTTCAACGCAATTGGGAGTTTCTCAGGAATTCCAGACGAGTTTGTTGAGAACTCGGCTGAAATAATCAATCACGGAAAGTTCCAATCAACTCATTAAACTTACTCAAACTTATAGTCTCGTCTTTACTCAACGTCACTTCAACTTTCATGTCTTTAATATCATGGGGTTCTTCGTTGCTGATGAAAATTTTAATTTCGAACCACTCCCCGACGAGAGCTGGAATCGCGTATTCTAGACCGATTTCCAGCTTGGAATGTCTCGGGATTATCGCAGTGGTGATCAGCGGCATGATATTATCGAAATCTAGAGGTTCTGAGCAGTATTTGAAATGTAGCAGCTCGGGACAGACACTAGTCGGAATACTCAGCGGATTAAACTTTAGGTCTAAGCTGGACTCGGAGTTTCCCATCAATAAGTTAATTGCACCAATCTAGAAAAATAACTGGGGGTTTAGAATCTCGTCCCGATGCTCACTCACTTGAATTTCATTGTTAACGTCGTTGGAGTCTGGCATGAAATCTATCACGAATCTTTTTACTTCATCGGAATTGAATTCCAGAGAACCACAATTATCATCTAATGCATACTCTGAGTTGAACGAAGGTGTGTTAATTGTCACAGAGACTTTCGTGAAAGTTAGAGGAAGTGGACTTGTACACCTGGAAACTTTTCTAAGCTCACAGTTCTCGTTCCGGGAAATTTACCTTATGTAGACTTCCACGACTACATTTTGATCTACTTCGTATTTCGGTTGCATGAATCTTGCCTTGGTTTCCACGCACGCAGTTATTTTGTCTAGATCTAATGAAAGATGAACTGGTTCCATTTGGAGTTTGGGCTGCCATTGAATTACAGCTTGTTGGAGGAAGTCGGGAGTTAAACGTGGGTCGCCGAATGGTATTTGTCTCTGAAATATTTGAAATAAGATTTCCTCCAGAACTGATTCAACGTGACAGTGGTAGTGAATGAAACGGCAATTTTTTCTACGGTGATTATTTTTTGTAGTCAGAATCAAACCAAGCAAAAGTGTTTCTTGAAGGTTAAACAAATTTAAAATAAACTCATCTTATAGTTTAAATTATCAATAAACACTTCAAAAGACGCGCACTTTTTATACAAATGGAGCATTTATTTATCATCAACAATCATCAACATATTGCCTATTTGAGTTTCCTCAATTTTGTTGCCAGTGTTCCAATCAGAACGCTGTGTCTAAATGCTCTAAGAGCGAAATCATTTTCAGGAGATTCATAAAAAAGTTTATGTGAAACGTTCATTCTTGCTCTCTGAAAACTGAAATCGCAAGTTACTGAAATTTGGACAACTGGGAATTTCTGACTGAAAGTCTGTGATTCAAAAATCCTACTAAGTTCGGGGAACTTAAATTTTTATAATCGAATTTTTACGAGAGAAATTCTTAGAACTTTTAATTTCAAATTTGAAAACATTCTCAAATCTCTGGCAATTGCAAATTTTCAAAATCAATAAATCGTTTTCGTAATTTAGATCTACTAAAATCTGTGAAAGTTCAAATGCTTCAAAGTTATTTTTGCCGACCAAAATATTTTTTTTAATATTAAAATTAGCAACATTTTTCATCCAGAGCTGCAAAAAAAACTTTTTTTTTTTAATTCATGATAGTTTAAATGCCGCAAGGTAAATCTTTAGATCATGATACGTAAGAATAATAAAATAATGAGTAAACTGGAAATTTTTAATGACAGAATTCTCTAAACTCTAAAATTCAAAAATTCCAAATGTTCAGAAGTCGAAAATTGAACTTTTTCAGATTCGCCATTAAAATAATAATTTTAAACACAAACTTTTTAATTTCTGATTAATTATTCAACTGAAACTTTGAAATTTAAAAATCTTTTGAACAAGGTCCCAAAGACTTCACATTTAAAAAAAAACTTGGAACCTAAAAATTCTAGATCTAAAAGTATCTAGAATGAAAAATTTTCAAAGGTAAAATTTTTAGTATCAATGTTAGAATTTCACATCTGAATGTTTTAGATTCAACATTGTTGTGAACTGAGACTTTTAAATTCAAGTTCAAATTTTAAAAAGTAAAAAGCTAACGTCAAAAGTCCACAATACAAAATTAAAGTATAAAAATATATATATTTCACAGAAAGAACTTCAGAAGAAAAGTTTGATTTTTTCAAAACATTTATGTCCAAATTTTCAAATCGAATATCTCAAATTTATATTCAGAAATATGAATCATTTTTTAAGTTTTCTTTAACCTTCTCAAACTGATAATTGTAATTGTAAAAATTGGAAATTTCTATTCAGAAGATCTATTATTAGATTCTCAAGGATTTGATATATTTTAAAGAAAAAAATTTGCGCTAGTTTTAAGAACTTAAAAATTCTAAGCTAAAAGCACCTAAAATGACAACATACTCAAAATGCGAATTTGTAGAATGAGAATTATTCTGAACATTTTAATTCGAGAATTTTGACCATAAAATCTGTCGTTTAATGAAGTTCAAAAATCTGAAAATTGCAAACTTAGCGTCTAAAATAAAAATCTAAAAAAAAATTATTTCTGGTATGCGGAAAGCAACAATTTTTTAAAACTTGTGAAATCCACATGCAAAATTCGAATTCTCAGTGGGACTGTTAAAATCAAGTTCAAATGTTAAATAATTGAAAATCGAACGTTATTATTATCAATAAAAAAAAAGTTGCTTCCATAATCTACATACTGAAACCAATTTTGTTTAGATGTGTAATCTAAAAATTAAAATGGATACCATAAACACAAAACATCTGAAATAGAGAGATTAGTAAAATTAAAAATTTCAAAAATGTTCTACATCTGAACATCGAAACTTGTCATGTTGAAAAACAAAGTGTAAATTGAAAAACTGTCAAATTGGGTTCTCAAAGACGTGATAAACTGATCATATTTCAAATTTAACAATAAACTTTTTTATACTTTCGGTTTTTTTGAACACAGGGTCACTCTAAAACTATTAAAAAAAATTACATTTGCTTTGGACTTTTGGTTACAAATTGATGAAAACTTGACCGAATCCAGTGACTGACTGGGGAAATTTGAGGCCACAAATCCCTCATAAAAAAATGACAACTTTCCCAATTTGCAACCATAACGTTGTTTCTAAATTTGAAAGAACATTGACGCCGAAATTTAATCGTCAATTTATTTTAGTTTCAAAAAGGGAGAGTTACTTAAAACCGAAATGAATTTCTTCTAAGTATTAAATTAACTGATAACCCTAATCGTAAAAGAAAATTTAATATTTTAGAGAAAAGAAAATTTTAAGACCCTGAAACTTGTAGATATTGAGAAATCTACGGTTAGAACATTCTTAAAACTGAAAATTTCTAGAATCACAATCATCCACATCCGAAAGTTTTAATCCCAAAATTTCAAATCTTTATAATGGCAAATATTTTTTTTATTATGAAACAAAATTTGAAATTTGCGATATATTGATTGAAATCTGAAGTTTAAGACAGGAACTAATAATTCTTTACATCATTTTTAGATATCAAGATTAAAAAAATCCATTTTGGACCGTTTCTATTTTACCTTTAAAATGCGCTGGATGTTCTCATGAATCTTCTTCTTCGCCTCAATGTTCAATTTACTGTATTTTCCAATGATTTCCAAACTCAATAATACGTAATCTTGAATGCTCGCTGTCAAATAAGCGCACCTGATTGCTCTCTCTAAAATATCAGTCAATAAAAGCCACCAATTTTCGCTGCGAAAATCCCACAGCATATGAGTTAGAAGTCTACAAAACTCTTGTTCCAAAAACCAGTTAACTAACTCTGAAAATATTTACGTTAAAGCTTTCCCAAAATCCTGTGAATTATAGTATTCTTCGGCCATCTGAAGCACAAGGTGCCTTCTCGTGCGAGGACATCGATATGTTTTGTACTGTGAAATTGCCAACCCATACAAAGCCACAATGTTAGTCTACAAACCGAAGTTATTTCGAGCGACCCTTTTTGTCTACTTACAGAATGAGGAGTTTGTTTTTCTAAATACTGTATAGCTTGGATCCCATTCGATTCCAATTGGGGATCTGGTGGCTCCGCCGAGAGTTTACCGGGTCTCCAAGGTCTTTGGCCGTAAAATTCCATAAAATTAGCTCCTTCTAAAGGATCAGGGTGTGGATACGCGATGATATTCTAAAACCAACAACCACTGTATTTTATGAAAGTGTCGTTCTTTGTAAATGTGTCGTAAATAAATTTCCATTGAATTTTACTTATGAGGCGGAACCATTGCATTGTTTAGAGAAACTTATCGGTTCTGGAAATGTAGTTTTTCGTAACATGGGAGTAAAATCCGCGCAGTAATTACATATGAGTCGAATAAAATGTGGGCAACGCTTTTCAAACAATAAACAATAATAATTGATTAACGTCAGATCGGTTTTGATGTAATTCCACCCTAAAAACGTAACAAGTAAGTAAGTACACGATTTTTCTAAACACTGTCTAAAATAATAACTTCCATTTTTTCCTTTAATGACCATCGGCTCGATACCTCTAATTTGGTTTTTAGTGTTTAAAACAGAAAATCTTTAAATAAATTTCATCTATTTTTACACCACAGGTTTTTTTTTCGGTTCGTCCATATAAATATCGTTATTCATTTATTTCTACGGTTTATTTTAACGTAATTTTGCTGTTGATTTAGTACTTTACAACTTTGTAATTGTTTATCCTCCAGTTTCCATAAATCAGTATCAATCAATCTGTTTGACTATTCCTAAAAATTGACGACTTTTTAAAGCCCCTAAATTGTTTAGTTTAGGACGCGGGCTTTGAGACTCATAAAGAAAATAGACACTACTTGAAAAATCAAACAAATCTTTTGATTTTGAGCTGAATTAGAGTACATTTTATATTAATGATCCTATAAATTTAAGATAAATAAATATCGATGGTTATAAAAACAGATTAATTTCGATTTCTTTCAATAAGGAAATAATTATTACAAACATTGTCAAAATAATGTAGCTTCATGTATTCATCTGCTAATTTAGCTGCTGATATCATTTGAAAAAAACTAAAAATGAAGATCAAGAGTTCAAGTTTTTAAAAATCAGCATCCAGATTTTTAATAATATTGTTTTTTATTAACAATATTAATAATAATATTGTCACTCCCAGTTCTGGGGAAAAAAAGAAAAACGAAATCTGAAATTTTTAGAACCAAAATTTCTTTCTTTGAAAGTTGTAGACTTTCGTGAAAAATTGAAAAGTCTTTTGACTCTTGAATTAGTTAAAACATTTCAAAACATTTCAAATTTTTGAAATACTAATCAATGGAAAAACAGAGTTTGGAATCTTGCAACTTAAAAAAAAAAAACAATAAAATTGTATAGGAAATGTTTGGAATTTAAACAACTAAAATTGATCAAGTCCAAAGTCCAAAGAATTTCGAAGCTTCATAAAGGCTGAGGTTTAGATTTTTAGAAGCTAGTTATTCTATGGATTGATCCATTTAAAACTACAATACTACTGCAACCTCAACCAGAAATTCGTGTTAAGGTGGAATTTGGAAATTCGCAAATTAACAGAGTAATAATCTGTCACTAGGAGATGTAGATTTTTTTCACATCCAAAATCCAAACTAGATGTGAACAAAAATCGAAAATTGTCTAAACTGAATATTTTTCGGACTGAATTTTTCATTTCTAACATTATAAATTTTCAAATTATTATTAACGTGTTAAAACTTGATATTAGATGATTTAAATGACTTTAAAAAATTAAAAGTGCAAAACTAGATTTTTTCATTTTTCAAGTCAAAAATTTAAAATAAAAAAAAAATCGGCCTCTAAAATTACAAAATTGTTCCGGGAAACAGACGCAACAAAATTTTCAATTTTTTGAACCCACGATCTGAACCTGATAAATGAAACTATGTGCGAAATAAAAATTTAAAAATTTAAATTTTAGTAATCATAAAAAAAGCAACTTCTTTCGGAACCTAAAGTTTTCATTATTTTTTAAATATTGGGAGATTTTTATTATCTTAAATATAGAGCCCTCTGAAATGAAAACATTCAATTTCTTCAACATTTTAAGTCCCAAAGTTTTCAAAAATAGATCCATGGTGAATTCAAATTTGTAGATTGTGAATTGAAATTCTCTTTTTTCCAGAAGCAAATCTGACTTTAAAGTTGGAAAATTCCCTGTTCATACTAATAATGTGAGATAACAAAATAAAAATTTCAAGATTTCAAATTTTAAATCCAACCGTTTTGATAATTGGAAAATTCTTGAAATATTCCAAATTTGAATTTAAAAGAAATCTGAAATGTGAAGAAACTACGATTTGCAATGGAACAAGGGGACAATTTGATCTTTAGAGAACTAGGAATTGAAAAATTGCAAGCTATGAAATACTAATACAACTTAAAAAATTCATTCTCACGTTGTTTACCCAATTACCAATTTCTTACTATTTTTTTTATCTGTTTCTACCAAATGATGGCAAATTAATAAACAAGTATTAGCTGCGTGGGAAGTAATTGAAATTAAAAAAAAAATAGAATTGTGAAATCCAAAACTTAAAAATCTGATCCCTAAAATTACAGAATTCCGTTTTTTCCAGTTTGGGAAAGCAAAATTTGAACTTTCAAAGTCTACGATTTTCAGATTCTATTTTTAAGACTAATACTCATAAATAAAAATTTTAAATCTGTTTCGAAAATTAGGGAATTCTTGAAATATTCTAAAATAACATCCCAAATTGAAATTTCTAGTCTGCAAAATACCATTGCAATCTAAAATATTGAAAATGTGGTCCGTACACATGCTGAATTTGAAATTAGTCTAACAAATGATGAATCTAGAAATTTCGAGTTCCAGAAGCATAAAATATTGGAAGTTGAAAATCTAAAAATGCATAGAACCAGACACTTTCAGATATGATACTTAGACAGGAAAATGCCATTCCTAGAGAAACTGTCCTACTTTGAAGCAAATTTTTCAATAGTTACAGAGTAACAATTAAAATTTCATCCTTCTTTGTGACTTTTGGTCAATTTTCAATTTTTTTTTTGTACCAAGTGCTACCACATTAATAAAACCTAAATAGTCAACATGATAGCGAAAATATTTACGTTTTTTCAAACTGTGAATATTTCTTACATCTACTGCTCTAGAATGTAACCCAAAATTGCTTACAGAACACAGCTCCTGACTGGTCTTCTTCCTCAAAATAGCATATTGTGCTGCCTGCTGATAATAAATTCCCGGATGCTGGGTTTGCACAGCCGGTAACCCCAACTTAACAGCTTCATCAAAAATGTCCCCAAAAACAGAAAACCTACCAAATAAGCCAGTTTTTAAAACTCCCATACTTACTGTTTTGACAACCAAGCATAATGCTCAAAAGTAAGTTCTTGAAAACCCATTCTGTTTTTAAATCTATCAATGTGGGCTTTGAACTGTGATATGGCATCTCTAGGGAGATTTAAAGCAAACATTAGTTTACACAGCTTGTAATTGATAAATCCAGCGACCGTTCGAATTTCTAGAGCATTTGTATCAACAATTCTGATTTCTAGTAAATTATTATATGCATGGGTGTAGTGTCTAGAAAAAAATGTTATCAATGAGTGAAGTTAAAGATTTTTGGGTTGTATACTTATGAGCTGTATGTATGTCCTGTTTCAGCTCGTAAAGAAAACCCATTTTGAACTGGTGTCTCACAAATAAGTACTGGTGTGAATTCTTATTTAAATGTTCTTTGTGTGAGCGCACGTTTTTTATTTCATTGTGGTAATAAGTCTGTGCGAATTCGTAGAAAGCGCTCTCGAGTCTCACAGCATATCCTTGCAGATGATCCCCATGAGGAAGTACAAACAATGAACTAGCATTTAGTTCACAACTTGCACACAAACTTATGGCTCTATCAGACGCTAAAACGTCTTCGCCTGGAGGTAACGGCAGGGTATTTTGAATCAAAACAACTGTAATACGAGTATTACGTCCTTCCAACGCAGCTCTACAATTCAAACTTTATAAAAATCACAACTTTGTGAACCCACCTTAAAGACTGCACACGTGACGCACATTCTATCATTTTTTCATTCCATAAACTATCATTCCAATCTAAGTCGTAGAAAATCACAATAACGGCAGGAATCTCATACAAATGTTTGTTCATCCAGTTTCTTTTCAAAATTCCTTTAGGAATGTACCAGTCATACGAATTTCGCTTCGGTTTAATCACAGGGAATTCATGGGCATTGCCTATTAATTTAAACAAAACAGGAGATCTATCGGATCTTCTGTTATTACTGAAAGTTTCCCAAATTGATTTGTGAATGGCATTATTGACGGTGTCTAAACCAGACACTCCTACTAGAGCTAGAGGTTTCGCCGACAATTCGGGAGGAAGATCGGAGTTATTTTGTATATTTGATTGCATTTTGTTGTTGCTAAAAACTATTTAATTGATTATTTCGGTCTGGTTAATGTTTTGCACATTGTTCTTTGATTATTTCGGCACTTTTATTTTGGGAAATGTGACACAATTGACAGTTTGCATAACATAACCTAAAAGTTGTGACGTACGGGGTGACAAGAGAGAATTCGCGGGAAAATTTGAAAAAAAGGCGAATACGTATAAGTAATGCTGGGCTTATTGTTGGATTACTGTTCATTTACATTTATTTATCATTTCATTTGTAAAAAAAACTAACTTATTTTTTTATATGCGCAACACGTTGCAGCGTATTTTTTTTAATAAACTAATTTTCTATCAAAAAATTCAAATAGTATTTTGAAATGAATTTTCAAACACAAAAATGCAAGGAATGGGATTACACACGGATTTTTATTTTCTTCCAACGCACAGGGAAAAAATAGAAATTATCTATACTAAAAAAAATTATGGGTTTTATGTCTATTTTAAGAAACGATAAAATTTGGGTCGATATATTTTTCACCTAAAGTCATAAAGAAGAAATCAGATTTGGTACTTGATAGTTTTGTAATTTGCCACAGATAATAACCATGTCCAGCGACCAAAATAATTTATAATCGAGTCATCCTTAAAACCGAAAACGTATGTCCATATTAGGATTGACACTTCTAAATGTTATTATGATTTTGTTGTGAAAAATACGTGAATTTCCGAGAAAAATACATTTATTTTATTCTACTATTGTAATAGATAAATACTCAAAATATTCTCCATTCTGTTGTAAAAAACAACAAGCCCTTCGTCTAATTTCATCAATGACAGGTCGCAACATAACGTATCAATCGCATAAGACATACGTTTTCGGCTTTAAGGATTACTTGATTACAATTGAGGAACCAACAACAAGAAAGGATAGAGAAGGGATGATGAAATATTCGGTATAAGTGAGGTGACCAAATCTTTAAATGGAGACGATGAAAGAAGCAATGCATTTCCTCCATTCCTTCCGATCCTCTGTTAGTTTATATTGTCATCGTTTTTCCTCTTTTTTCTCCTCGTTTATTTGTAGATATCACATCTTTCTTAGCTCTCCTTTCTTCTCGTTCCGGTTCTTTGTATTTTGTACATTTTTATCCATTTATTTGCATTCTCATGTTTTCTACCTCTTATGCATTTTCGTGTTTGTCTGCCATTATCACCTTTTACCTCTCATTGCAATTATCATGGACCATCTGTCCCGTCTCTTGCTATGTTTGTCTCTTGTTATTATATCTGGCCACAATTTTCTACTTTCTCCTCTTCTTCTTTCGACCTCTTCTGTAACGTGCCTAGTTCCCTAGTTTTTCTGTTTTTTTTATTATCCTTCTTTATTGGATAGCAAGTTTTTTTACTTCTTCTAGTCCTTTATCCCTTCTTTTTTTTCTTCTCTTCAAACAGTAACATTAACAAAGTGTACAAGTGATCAAAAAACTGAAAAAGAAAAACGAAGAAGCTGAAAGGAAATCAAAAGAAACGAACAGAAATAATTTCATGATGAAAGAAAATAGTTAATAACAAGAGCAAAGGACCCAAAGAAGAAGCAAAGCATTTTATACAAAGACAACAAGAATATCTAACATATGAACAATTTTAGACTTGGAAAGAACCACAATAAACATATAAATTAAACTGCATAAAATTTGCCTTTTCGACAAAGAGGAAACTCAAACTGAGTAGGAAAGATTCCTGAGAAAAAAAAAATAGAAGGAATAACAATATAAACCACTACAAAATGAGAATATGAGGAAAAATATAGACATCGATACAAAAATTCGAATCATAGAAAAACATCAGAAGGTGAAATAAAGAAAGAAGAAGTCTACGCAACCAGACTCACAAGGAAGAAAAAGGAAACACCACCAAAAAAAACATGAGAATAAAGAATACAAAAAGTCGTGAAGAGAAGAGGAGAGAATTTCTAAGAAGTCAGCAAAAACACAAAGAAAAAAATAAAAGCAGTTCTAAAAGAAGGACCTAATCACACTCACATATAAATAAGTGGAAAGTGATTTTCCTATAGATGAAATATTTTTTTCCCTACTTATTATTACTCTAAACTGGTGGGTAGACCCATACCAATGTGTTTATTTTATCGCTGTGTTTTTTAAGTGTCCTAATATCGGCGCCACTATCTGCCAAAATTGTGACAGACATCCTGGTCAGCATTAGAGAGCTTCCAAATAGTTTACATTTTTTCTCATCATTTGCCCAAATGTGTTGACTTCTACGAGATTGCAGGTGCATTTATCGTTATTATAACACAAAAAGAACTTTTAAATTTTGACATTTTTTTTTACTCCAGTTTCATTTAAAATGGTGAAATCTTGGTCGATGTGAACCGAACCTTCCTTTTTAACGTTGACTGCATAAAAAATTCTAAAATTCTACTCTTACACAAGCCCCTTCGATAAAACTCACGGAGCATTGAGAAGAATTCTTTCTTTGATTTGTAATGTCAAGATCGTTGGACGATATCCCCAAACTTAGAGATTATGCGCATCGTGGGACGCAAGGGATGACGTTATGCACCAATATAAACACTGACTCCATGTTTAAAAAAAAAATTGCTTAGTATCTTCCGACATTGTGGTGTTGAAATACTGTCATTAGTGCTTAAATCTTGGCTCCTTTTTGGAATTGTTTGGTGAGTCAATAAAATAAAAATGCCATAGTCTCTTAATAAAATATATTTTTAAATTTAACATAAAAAACAACTTTATTATTACTAATGAAGTGTTAATCCTGCACATCGATATTATCGAACAATAAGAAAGGCAATGATGCATTGTAAAAACTTCGATATTCACCAATACTTTCGTTTTAAGCAAGTTTTGGCGTAATATACACGTTAAAACATTTAAAATTGATAAAATATAATGTTAATATATTGCATAAAGAAATCGAATAACGCTTAAGTCTAAAAATGTCCAAAAATAGTTTACATTGACTTGAAAGGCTGCATAATAATCACATTTCATTGAAAAGCACATTTTTGTACTAAGTAATTTAGTTGCCATCAAAAAATAAAAATTGCTTTCAATGATTCTTCGCTTGTGCGTGTTCATAAAAAGCAACTTTAAAAATTGTGGTAGATCCGAATGGCTGCTCCGGATCTACCAATTTATAAACAACAAATAGGACATTAATAAATAAAATCGTATCACTTATACATCATGTATATGAAAATAAAATAATTATCTACTAATATAGTTTACACAATAGTGAAGAACTACTTTTTAATGAGAGATCTCACTTTACTAACACATCGATCCATAAAATTTCGTTTTCGTTTCGAATCACTGGAACCGCTTTGTAACGACACTTTGTCGACACTGTCCAAGTCATTGTCCATGCTTTGCGACTTGACACTTAATTTAAATTCGTCTTCAGTCTGACTTTTATTGTAATCTTTGTCTAAATCGTCACAACTTTTCGTATTTTCGGACGGAGTTTTTTCAGTTATAGTTGCATTTGGAGCTGCACTTGGTGGCTCTGAATCCAGAAGACCATCCAAACTACGAGATCTATTCGGTGTAGGTGGCTTTCCAGCCATTACAGTCGACGCTGGAGTATTTGAACCTCTTCGAGTGTATGGATATTGAGGGGGTAATCCACGAGGATATCGGTTTGTGTTCATCAGCCAGGTCCGCGATGGACTAGCGGTCTTATAAAACCTGTAGATAAGAACTGAGTTTTATGTTAGTCAAAGGGTTTGTTAATAGAAAACGGTATGTTATAAGGTTTTGGGGGACGAAGCACCATGCATTTATCAAGGGGAATCATCACCCAAAACTAGCTTAAAAAGCTTACCTAGGTAGCGGAGTAGGAGTTCCCGAGGCAAGGGGACCATCTAGTCAGTCCCTGGGTAGTCCCGTGTTGCCGTTAACATCCTTATCGGAGCCTTTACCACTCCCAGAGTCGTTACTGTGCATCCTCTGGTAAGTTGGGGGCTGCCGGACCAAACTCGGATTTGCTGGGGTTCCAGGTGTGATATCCCCTTTCCCGAATTTATCGATACATCGCATGTTCAATTCTCCTCGCATGAACCTAAATTTTACATCAGATCTTGTCGTAAAATTTCATTTATTTTATTACCTTTCTAGTTTGTCCACGCAAGCATCCTGGTAGTCATGGATCCATCGAACTCCATTGAAATGACACACTTGTCTCATATCTTCCGGTAGTTCATCCGCTTCAGGCCATTGGAAGTTATCAATGATCGGAATAATATTACACTGAGCTTCTAAAGCTGCAACGATTTCCTGCAACACTTTTCGTTAAAACTAACCTTTTCTCACTTCTCTCTCTACTTACTCTGTGCACCCAGTCTTTCCCTTCGTTATCTCCTCTACACCTCTCTAACGCGTTCGGTGTCAACACCAACAAGAAGTGCTTCGCTTTTTGTATACTTTGTAACAAATTATTATCAAACTTCCCAGCTTCCAGGCGTTCGACATCAATAAAGACGCTGAAACCTCGCAACTGGAGATGTACTTTCAATAAACTAGCTAATTGGGATCCGTTCGATCTTCTGTAACTAACGAATACATCGAGAGATTTGTCTAAGTTGTCTTCGGCCGAATTAGCGAAGCCGTTTTCTAACTGGCGGATTCCTTCCATAATGCGGAAGCGATGAATGGAGTTCATGATCGCACATTCGTTCAATAGTTGGTCTTCGGAAATGTTTCTGAGAGCTTCTTTGGTTTCAACGCCCGCATTCAGCAAGCTGTAAGTGTAAATACTGAATTCCGGTCCCATTGCTTGTAAGAAGGTATTGATGTTGGCTGTGTCGCGGGATGTGTAGTCTGCCATCTTTTTGAGTTTCTGCAGTTCTCTCGTAAATCTGCAAAGGACGAAAAATAAGAAATGTAACAATTTTTTATTGGTACATTTTCAATTTAAGTTTCAAGCTTTATTTCGAGTCGCCAACTTCTGTTGTTAAACTCTAAAGCCAGAATTTTTTTTCAAGTTTCTTAGTGTGAAAATATTTTTATAAAATATTCCTCAAAGTTTTGTATAAATATCCATATTATTACATATACAACATTAAATAGAAAATAAGAGTGAAGCCCCAGATTTGTCTGTAATATTAAATTACAGTCATAGCAAACATAACGGGGGAATTGACAATATTTACACATCTTTATCTGATATCATTTCTGATAAAATAAGAGTCGAAAAGTCAAAAAAAAAAATGTAAATGTCTGTTGATTTACTCCTCAAAGAGATAAATTTGATACTGATGATTTTTTTCCAAATTTGTCTGTCACTTTTAAACAATTACGTAGTTTTTAGCTGTATTCTATTTATAAATCATGTTATAAAATGTAGAACGTCTTTCAAAAAATAATTCATGATAATTCCGACTACATGACGTTCCACTATTTATCTACCTTACCGTTTTCTTTTGATTCCATTTGTCAGCCCAATATCATCCCTCAAATTCTCTTCCGTTAGCTGCAGTAAAAGATCTCCATCTACTCTACTTTCGACAAAGCTAGGGGCATATTGAGCAAATCCTATTTGTTTCACCCATTCTTCGACATCTTCAGCAGACCACAAAGGCACTTGTTGACTCAACTTATGAGGTACTTCCTCTCCAATGAGTCTTAAAGCCTGAGCTGCATATTTAGAAGCAACAGCATTTGGACAACTCGCTACTTTTTTCAGTGATTCAATAGCACCAATTTCGGCGAAAATATTCGTATTATTCTGTTCACGTTTAATGCCAGCTTCCATACAGAAATGGAAAGCTGCCAAATTTCTAGCTTCTTCTCGTTTCGAGCTAAGAACTGGTACCAAATGTTTGAGCCAGGTTTTGCTTTGACCGTGAGCATGTGCAAGGTTTGATTTGGCGAAAGCGGAAGGATTGTGCGTGGTGACGAAGGGCTCGACTAAGCCCAAAGTTCCTGATTGGAGTACTTCCGCTTCGATTTCTGCATTGGCGACCAAGACGGTGATGGCTAAGCAAGCGTAGTACTTGATGTTGTCGTCGTTGTGGAAAGCCAACGGGAACAACCACATGGGTACTTTTCTTTTGATCATGGCTTCTTGGTTTTCGGCGCCTCCGTACAGACTTAGGTTGGCAAGGGCTCCAGCGCAGTGTCGTAAGGTTTCCACGTCGCTTTTTCGACATTCGAAGAGCAGGGCGTCCAACCCTCCCAACGAAACCACATCACTACAGGTTTCTTCACTGTGTTTGAATAAGTGTTCGAGGATGCCGGTACCAACACGCGAGTGATTCACTGAATTTGCCACTTTTGTGCACTGACAAGCCACCTTCACCACCTTGTCGAGACCGTGCTCGACGACGTGAGCCCGATTTTCGGTGGTTAAACACTGTTCCAAGAGTTTGGCGCTTGAGAATTGCAATCTGCTGTCGGTTTTAGTGCAGTTAGTGATGAGGAGATCGAGGCCTCCACAGTTTCGCAATGCGTTGCATAATGAGTAGCCCAATTCGTGACCGTGAGTCGGGACAGCCCATGCTTTCTGCATCACGTCATTGATCTTGTCGAGAATACCAGGAGCGTTAACTGTGTCGTTCTTCTGGAGGCATTTAACTGATTGATCTAGATACATAGAGTATTTATGGATCGCTTGTTCGACTTCTTGAGGGTTGGACGTCACGGAAAGCTGCTCCAAATCGTCACACGTCATGTTAAGAATCTCTTCTTCTTTGGTGTTACCATTCATTAAATGGAACTATAAAAAGTTGTGATTAAGCAAAAATAAAGTGGATTAGTAAAAAACGGTACCATTGACGAGGCGGCTGTGCTGATTCCTTTGGTCGTGGTGGTGATCACTGAGTGACTAGACGAACTGTGCTTCTCCTGGTTAAAAATTCCACTAGAAGTGACGGTTTGACGCTGTTGTTGACTTTCCATAGCCGTTTGCTCGCTTGTAAATTTATCTGTTGTTACTTTCATGTTCGTGTGAGCCATATTTTTGGATTCTTGTTGGCTCAGATCTCCGGCTTTCAACGATCTCGCCTCCTGCACAAAAATATGTAAACTGTTTAAAAACAATTAACAACAAGAGTCATGTTTTGTGGCAATGAGATAAGCACTAATAAATGCGGAACAATGGCTGTATTAGTGTTTGTAAAATGTCATGATAAAGTAAAACGCAACATTGAAATGATTACCACTTTGAGCCTCGCTACAAATCTCCATAATTTTGTCAATTTTTCTGGAAACGACTACAACTTGCGACACTAGCAGTAAAACTGAGCAAGGTTGAGATTAGTGAGTTCCATAAAACTATTAACATGAGTACGTAAATAGTTTCAAGGAAAGAGCAATGATGGAAATCTTTACGTTTTTTTTAATGTAGAGCTTGAGTTTGGGTTTAAGAGGCGTGTCACTTTGTCCCGTGCTTTTGAAAGCGCCTTTTCGAACAGGCCACGGTGCCGACATTTCACTGCACTTTCACATGTATGGAGCCCAAAAATTGCCAAAAAAGTCCGAACGGAGGCGGCAAGTCCTTGCTTAACACAGATATAGACCTGACTGACAAAACTCCATCAACCGTGTAAAAATACGGAATGAACTTGGATAACTGCCATGTTTTATTTGCGATTTTGTTCCTGCTACGAACTAACTTCGGATTTTAAACACTTAAATTTATGAGAAAAATGAGAATTAGCGTTTAAAAGTGCGGGACAACCGCGTCGATAATGCACAGATAGTCCCAAAATAAACGCACGCTTCTCGAGTGAATCACAAGGATATATTTTTGCGATTTGCGTTAAACTTTTATATAAATAATTACAGATAAATATGGAGCACGACCTTTGACGCACTTATCATATTCGAATGTGTTTACAATTTTCCATGGCGCATTTAGTTGTGGGTGGAAAAATGTACAGGTGTTCGCATAATCGCTGGTCTTCATCAACCACACGTTTAGTAAATTATTACCGATCGTACTATAAATATTAATGTAATGGCGCAATAAAATTCTATATCTAACGCCTTGGGTCAAGGCGAATTTCTGAAACGTGAAAATTTAACGAACCTTTACTATGAACCTCCGGGAATTGATAGTAGCCACATGGGAACACTTTAGGTAATTTTTCGAATTCTTTATAAAAATAATAGCGATACGGCTCATTGCGTGAACACCATGGGTACTGAGGTCACGACGGTCATGGCGAGCGTCTCGACGGCAGTGGCGCACTGCTTTATCGATTGTTTTCCACGAAAACATGCAACAAAACTGTGGGGACCAATCCGGAGTAGGTGGAACAATCGCGATAAAGTAGCAATTATATTCGTGATTTACACGGTTGCCTGGTCGGTTCTAAAATGCCTTTATGGTACCACTATTTCGATCTGTCGCGTTTATTTACATTTATAATGTGACACACCTGAAAGGAGTGTTGTCTCAAATGACCTAAATAGCGATTCTAGGGGCCAAGGTTTGCACCGAGGGCTAGTCCTGATATCTCCATATCAGTAAAACGGGTCAAACAATGGCGCATTTGTAAAATTACCTTGGCTTTCATTAGGCTTTTTTCTGCTGAAACACCATCGATTTCTAGTCTGGCTCGAGAAGCAGCTGCGGCGCTGTTTTCTTCGTATGAGACGTCTCCGGCTTGGATTTTCTTCATTTCGGCGCACTTTGCGCTTTCTTTTTCGGCGCTGAATCCGTCTTTCACAACCTACAAGATCAACATGGTTTTGAAAGTAAACATACAAAATAAATTGCTTATAAATAACACTAACCGATAATTATTACTGATTTATATCAGCTGTGGCCAATTAGTCTGCAGTTGCGAAATGTTAATTGGCGGCTATAAACATTTTATAATGTAAAACTGCACTTAAAAATTTTGCTACATTGCTAGTCCTAATATGATATCGCTTATATTTATTTGCGAATTAGGAAAACACGTTTATGTAATACTTAGCAAGAGCTAAAACAAAATATTGTTGACACAATCGAGATTATCGATTATCTAAATCGTAATACCAGAACTGCTACAAAAATTTAATTCCAGAAAACAATAAATTCCATCTTCAGATTATCAACTCCGCAGATAGTTCAATGTCAAATCGAACATATTAAATATAAATAGAAATACGCAAAATATAAACATTTTAAAAAATAAAAATGAATACAATTAGCTACTACAATTTTGTAGACTTCTGTCAAAATTTATGTTTACTCTTTTTTCCGAATCGTGTGTCATTTTAGAGCGATAGCAATTCACACCCAGACCTAACAGAACGCTAATATTGACGTTATTTACCCATTTTGAATTTCTGATGTCCCCACTGATAAAATCAATGGCACAAAAACTTCAAAAAATGAAAACAAAATCAATTTATTTTCTTTCGATATAAATTCTGGAGTTGTCAATATTTACACATTTTCAAACACAGATTTCATGTCTGATAAAATTCAAATCATAAAAACTCGGAAATTTTGTAACCTAGATTGTTCCTTTAAATCTCCAATAGCAATAATTTTAAATAATTATAATTTAATGAAATTAATGCTATTAATATTGGAACTGGAAAAAATGGTTTCCCAGAACGCTTGGCAATAAGTTTTCTCCTATAAGTGACATTTAGTCCTCGTTTTTTGCCAGCAGAACGAAACGTTAGAAGTGTGAAATTTGAAATACATTTTTGGTTTGCTAATCTGAGTTTTTGGAATTTTGACAAATTTATTTGGTCAGCTTATTTTTTCACTTGAACGTTTATTAATGATTTATTATTCCAAATCTATTTTTTTTCGACAAACGATTTAGATTCTTTAGCATTGATATTCAAAGTGTGGGCTGTCTTTTAGAGGATTATGAAAAAAGCTCCCAGGTAAATGTTTGTAATCTGTCCATCAACACCAACATTTTGGCTTTGGTTGATTAGATCACTGCGCCAAGTCAAGCAGAACAGATTTATTTAAAATATGATAAACGTGTCCAAAATACATAATTATGCTAATCCCATCAAACAAACAGTCTCATAAATCTGGGTAATCCGCTTTGCGTGTAAAAAGTACCGTCCTAATTCAAAGTTTTTTTTTTTCAAATTACTTGTTTCAGAGAATACTACATACTCGAAATATCTTATCAAACACTTTCCTCTGTTTCACTTATCAGTAAGCTTAAATACAGTAAATACGTGAAATTATTAACCTTGCGAATTCCCGACATCAGTAATTCACAGAACGCTATCAATAAAATCAATCGTCATGAAACAATTTGGCAGCAACTCTACCTATTTCTAGAAAACTCATCTAAAAATAGTCCGTTTGAATCACGAGTCATCGGGAATTTCGCCCATTTTTACCTTCATCTTTTTGAAATTATTCGTGGTCTTCTGTTCAAATTTCACCGTATCTATGTTGTTGGTCGGAGACCCAATTTCGGACGGTACTGGCGTGTCGTCAGGGAAAGTGACCAAAGGCTGCGAGATTTCCGTCATGTCATCATCCGCATCGACGAGATTTTCAAAAGAACTTTTGAGTTGTTGTAAATTCGAAATGCTACTCTTCATGTCGTTGAGATTGTTCTTCAGTTCAACGAGATCAGATTTCATGTTAGATGCCTTCAGGTCGGAAGAAGTCACGTGGAGTCGTTGCGTGCTCGTGGAACTCACGCGTGTCGTTGTCGTACTGGTTTGTGAGTTTGTCTGCAACTGAATTTAAAATGTCCGTTGATGAGACATGGTTGTATTTTCAGTGTTGTGATTCTATAGATATAAATAGGTTTGCAACGAAACGTTGGACATAATCCAGTAGTTACTACGAATTTGAATGGTTAGTTTTGGCCAATTTTATGGTACACATTGTGTCCACGAGATTAATCGAGAGAAACTCGAGAAACTAAGAGTTCCAGATAATCGAATAAAATCATAGTGTACATAGATAATTAAGAAAAGTTGACTACGATCGTTGATAAAGTTAAACACTTATGGTCTTATCTTTGTGATTCTTGAAACCGAGTGACCTTAACACAAGCGGCTCGAGGTACAATATTATGATGGTGGTACTACCGGTGTAAAAAGCGCGCGTAACCAACCATTGGTGGTCAAGATGCAAAAATAGGCACTTTAAAGCCACTGGCTTGTGTCGCCGGTTCCACAAGCGCACCTCTTAATTAGTTCAAAGGAAACATTACTTTACCTGTGAGGATGTGGTGACTGTCGACCTTGGTATCTTTTTTATAGTCATCATGGGAGGATGTTCATTTCCATTGGTATTGTCGACCGACAAATCCGTCGCCATCTGCAAAACAACAAGTTGAAGGAATATCGACACATTTACTTTCTCACAAACGCTTACTGACTAATCCAAATATCGATAGGTAGGACATACGGAAAATTCAGTCGTCACTGATAAGCGTATCACGCTAAGACACGATTAGTTCAAACAAAACTTTCTTTTATTGCTTTCTTAGTTTGGAATGCAAAGATTTGTCATCATATTGATGAGGTTTACCCAACCGGATTTCCTTTAATCAATCGGTAAAAAAACGTGATGTTCATCGAGTCTCAATCTATGGTTTCTGATGTAGGGATTAATTTATGTTTGGATTGTTGACCTGAATTCTTGTTATGGTTATGGAAAGCGAATCTTTGTGATTATTGAGATTTATTGGATGGATTCAATTTCACGCACCTACTTTGTGTTGGTATTCTATTGTTATGTAAGAACTTCTGCTAGAATGACGATTTAAGCCTACTGGATGACTATAAATCTTTCAGTAGGTAGTTAGAGCTTAAAGCTTACAGTTTTGAGCCCGTTTTATGAGCAGAACAAAAACTCGCTCTTAGAACAGAGTGACTAAACTTTGACAATTTTTCTATATTATTGCAGGTGATGATTCATTCATTAAACAAAAGTATGAAAAATGTTTTCCCAATCTACACAATTTAAAGGATCTAAAGAAATCGAAAGCCTGCAGCGGACAAGGGAATTTTAAAAACAAGTTCAATCTTAAGAAACTATAAATTTTGAAAAAAAAAATGTAAAAACAGCAAATAGTCCAAACAAGGAATCTCTAAACTCTAACTGTTTAGATTATTCGCACCAATGAGAAGCTTTGATGAATTTTTAAAAATCAACCAATCAGTGTCATTATGCGATAATTTCACACTAGAGCAATTACCAACAATTTTTTGATAATTTTTCTTAATGCTGTTTTTAATAATTCTACACACAAAATAAGTGTTTGTTTACACACTGATTTTGTTTCTGTTGTTTCTATTTGATAAGACATGCCACGAAAATTTGATTAAACTTAGATAGGTATTATGTAACCAGCAATTTTTATTTTTGCTCCCCATTTTCGCAATTCGCAAAATTACCAAAAGGTGCGATCGGAAAATTATCGGCAATTTGAGTGAATGAACATTCACTCGGAATATTATATACGATAATTTCCAAATCTTAATGATCTGAAGAATCCAAGGACTGCAGCGGATACAAAGATTTTAAAAGCTAGTCGAAGAATTTAAAAAAGATTAAAAAAATATACGAGTATACAAAACACGGCAAATCGTCTAAACAAAGGGTCTCTGAGCTATATTTTTCATATTGATTTATTGATTGATTATTTTTTGTGAAAAGTTGATAGCGGTTAATTTTCAGCTCAACTTTATTAGTTTCTAGTAAACAATAAAAAGTACAATAATTATACGTACTTTTCTGGAGATCGAAGTACAATTACATTATCAAATACACGTGGATAATGACGGCGTTTGAAAATGACCACAATTCTGTAACGGTTTAACTTCTACATCTCAAAAACTTTTAATTTTTTTAGAATATTTTACTAAAATCTTGAATGTCTCCAAAAATTAACTAAAAAAAATAAGGCAAATCTGAGCGTAACTTCGTTTTCTAATAAGCTTCTAAATTTATTTTCTATATATATTTTTTTAACTTCTTTGTAAAACAATAAAGCGAAACACTTCAAGTTAAGAAAAATTTCAATTCAAAGGTAAATAACTGCGCTATCGATTATCTAGTCGATTGCAAAATAATCTTTTCGTAGTAAAATTACATTATCGAACGTTGAGAAAAATGTCGTGAAGATTTTCATTTCAAAAACTAGAAATCTTTATTTTTGTCGATTTTTTTACGAAATCAAAAGTTTAACGATTTTCTAAATCTCTCGCCAAAACCGTGAATGCCCTCAAGATGTTGCTAATATCTTTAAAAATTTTGAAATGTTCACAATTTTTAGTCAAAATTGCCAACATGATTATGATCATTTTGAATTTTCTTTAAAATCAGAGTGAGAGCCAATTACGTAGTTTCGCAAAGATTTTGAAAGTTCCAGAAATTTAAGAAATCGGTAGGTGCTCTGAGCTTTAAGGACTCCACAATTTGTAGTTTTTGCCATTTTCGCTGTAAAATCTCTGAAACCATTCGAGATAGCCTTTATCTTTATCGTAAATTTCAAATCATCAGAATCCTTATCGAAGGTTTTATATCTGGAATATTCGAAATTTGATTTTTTTTTATTTTAATCCAAAATTAAGAGTCTAAAGTGCCAATTTTTCATCTAATTTTTTTTTAACTCGCTTCTGAATTTATTTTCTATGGAAATCTCCTTGGGGCAATTTTAACGAAAAATCACGTTTCGTTTTGGGCAGATGGATCATCTGAAGACATAAAGAAGAATTGTAATCAAGTTCTTTTTGATGTCGTTTGTCTTGGATATTACACGAAATTTGAAACTTGAAATTTCGATTCCTGCAGTTTGTTCTAAATTTTGGCGGGAACTTAAATCCACGCGCCTCATTATCTCTCCGCAATTCGCTGATGACATAAATATTAATCGTTTATGTCACACTATCTTATTTACATGTTAATGCGATTATTACAAGAAAACTCCCGACCTCTCGCCGATATAATAAACTATTATTAGTAAAATGATGTCACTGAAACAATTCAACAGTTACGTATGAATGAAAACGTAATCCTCGTCGTATCATGATGTCACACATTGTTTAATACAAGTTTAATCATGTCTTATTTACAGTTTTTTCCCAAGATATTTGTTGATGTGGGTGTCTTCCTCGTCCTTCACGAGATCAAACAAGTTTCTAACAAAAATAACAATGTTCTAGAAAATCAGGTAGCGTTTCAAATGCGTAAATGATTTGTTGTATCAACTGATAAAGGAAGGTGTTGGTGTAATCACTCTTCATCTAAATGCACAAGCATCAATTTGGTGGTGACAGTGCGGAAGTCACTTTTGAGTAGAGGCTCTAAAAGGGAAAATTCTAGTGGAATTTAAACAAGACTTATCGTTAGATAATGGTTGCATTTATATGACAGTGATTTTATTTTGTAATGTTTTTTATATTTAGAGCATCACGACGCTCCGCGCCTGTTTAGCACGAGTGCCAACGTGACGTTTTCACACGAAAACATCAAAAGTACTCATAATAGTGCAGTAGTACTATCTTGATGTATCAAAATGTTTGGAATGTCATTGCCAAATATTTCCTTATTGATGGTACACCCACGATCACAACAACTCGTAAAACAATTAAGAAACGAATTGAAAATTACCTACCCCTTCTTTCGATTTAAAGAACATAATCTTGTCTCTAACCGAAATTTGTTCATTCGACCGACTAAACGGTCTTCGCAAGCTCGAGTACATTTTAACTTTCAAAAACTTAGCACAATTCACATGGCGCCATGTCCGCTTCAACACAGGTAAGACACTCAACTGACGTTATCTACCTGTTCTCGAAATTTAAAGGCTTGAATTATCTCCAAAGATTACGATTCGTCAAACGTTATCACAAAGATTTAATAAATAAAAATTACCTTGTAAGTTTGCGAAGTAAACGCTGTTACCACTGCATTGTTAAATCGATCATGTGTAAAACAAGCAAGCCATGACTGACTGAAAATCAGACAGTCATGTGTTTATACAAGGCCGGCTCGATCGCGAGCACCCACGGCATACTACGATGAATGGAAATGGTGAATTCAGATTATCCTGATTAACAAAGCTTTCAGGATTGTTTTGGAACGAGAAAAAAGGTAAATATCGCCGGAAGAAAGAATGCGCCGGCGTAAATTTACGACTAGAAATTCTTCTATTGTCGAGCCCGTGGAATGCCAGGAATCTAAAGAGTCCCTAAATTTATAATTATGTAAGTAAAGCTCAGCGTACACAATCATAATAGTATTTTTAGATCCTGTTATCAATGGAAGAATGAGTCATTCGGAGCTGAGACGAATGAATCATCCGGATTCCTCGGATATTTCGAAGGAGTTCGGTTTTGACCAGCTGATTGACCCCGACGGTTACCACACGAACAATTAACGATTTTTTCTGCAAAAAGTGGATGACTAATTTAACGTGCGGATTTTGGATGATGAATACAAACATGTTCGGTAAAACCTGTTCCATAGGAACGTTACAAGAATTTCAAAGGTCGTTGCGTTTCCAAAAACTGTGAAAACTATCCATTAGCGCGAAAATAAACATTAAGGCGTTTGTATATCGCCGTTTAATTGCTATGTTTTGGTGCTGCCATCACCTGTTGAGAGAATTTGATCAAGGTGCACTCTTTCCAATAAACACTCATATTTTATTTGCTGATACTAAGCAGACGTCTTATGAAACAGAGATCTGAAGATTCTGAAGAGAAAGTGCGTCCCTGGCCATGGAATACAAAATGAAAAAAAACGAATTTTTTTGACTGGAACATCAGCCGTTGGACACTTGAATTAACTTCCACAGATAATTTCACGCGGATCAAAAGGTAATTGGTTTTTGCCGGTTCCTACGCTCTCTCGGATATCTGCGAAAATCATTCATAGCCACTGGAAAAATATTTTCGTTAATAGTCCCGGAAATCGACTTTTCCTCAAACACCAGGCGTTCCAAATTTCTATAGAACATGCTAAGTGCGCTTTTTCAAAGATCTTTGTTACTACTTTTTCTAAGACATTTTTTTGAGTGGACAGTTTTAAAATTAGAAAAATTGGGACGTCAAAATCCATTAGCATATTAAATTTCAACTTTTTGGCACATGTGGTTAAGAAATTAATTTTTAAGCTCGACCTCATTCAGTTTACCGAGATCTGCAACATGTGTCGTTCAATTTCGATTCATTTTGCACATTTTTCTGCAGATCTAAGTAAATTTATTTTATGAAACGTTTTGGAAATTCAAGTGCCTTTCTGAAATAGTTTCGAAACGCGTTTCTCACTTTGCAGACTCAAAAAGCTCTTTAAAATCTGAATTCTTAGTTTTCGAGCCAGGAAAATCGAGAACCTCAGAATGTTTAAAAAGGAAAAATGGCGAAAAAGTTTTAAATTTTCTTCACGCTGTAAATTACAGGAAGGTTTTGTAAAATGATAGCAAATTATGCACAGTTTCACCTACCGTTACAATAATCCCTACAATTTGTTTTTCCCGCCATTTTCAAATACGAAAACTTTATTCTCTGCCACGCTTTGAACTTATTTTCTCCGCAAAAAATGTCAATATTTATTAAAAAAAATTGTTTTGGCATTGAACCGTCCTATCACATTCCAATCTTGGAACACCTGGTGCATATATTACCAACGGAATAAAATATTCTC
This sequence comes from Cynaeus angustus, assembly GCA_030157275.1. Taxonomy (NCBI): domain Eukaryota; kingdom Metazoa; phylum Arthropoda; class Insecta; order Coleoptera; family Tenebrionidae; genus Cynaeus; species Cynaeus angustus. The sequence continues at coordinate 19,059,789 of CM058062.1, forward strand.
ATACTTCCTACACCTTACGAAAATTAGTCAAGTCAATTTCGTCCGTTCCCACCCTACCAAAATTCCCATGAAATAATCCAAATGTTGCAATCTATGAATTCCATATAAGGTAAATTTGCCCATTCGTCATTGTTTAAACAAATACCACAAAAGAATGACGAGATAAACTGAATGTTTGAGTGCACCGCGGGTCACGATGATAAAACTGATTCATGACGGTTACAGGGAATGAATGTGTATCAATGAAACTATTTTACATTTAATAAAAAAAGCAATAAATAATTCATAATTCCGAGGAAACGTAGGTGGAAATTTGCATTTCGGTAATGTTTGATCTAGTAATTAGCGCACAATTTTTAAGGTAACAAGGTAAATAGAAAACAAATCGCAATTTTCCTATGATTCAATTTCTCGAAATAATTTTTAGATCGAAAGTTGTAGGTGTTGATATTTTTAAATAACACCATTCACGGCTTCAATTCCATTGACCTTAACGAAATCTGTATCAATTGATTTAAATTGATTGAGTGGATTGGAATTCATGTTTGTGCAGATAATAAAATAACAAGTGTTTTGATAAAGTGACACCGGTTGGCAGAACGAATTACACGATGAAATATCTCGTGGGCCAGATGTCCGTTTCTGAAATTTCTGACCCATTTTCTCAGATCTGATTCGTGTTTTTCTTTGATCTGTATTATGTGTATAATGCGGGCGCCATTAATATGTAGTACTTTGCGTGGGCGAGTAGCTGACAGTTAATTATGAAACCCGATTTTATTACGTTATTGTTCATACTCTACAGTGTCCTTGTTTGGTTCATTTACATGCAATTATACATCACGGTTCAACGGCTAAAAACAAAAATGGAATTTACTCAATTTGTCTCGTAATACTTCACAAATTAAACACATCACTTGTTGAAACGAAGACGATTTAGCTTGAAGAAGACGAAAGGCAGCTGATGGTCTGATCCAAAAATAAACAAGTTGATACGCGGAAAAGAAGGTAAATTTTCCTCGTGCTATCGCGAGTAATACTTTGACCTCGGACATCTGTACGGTTTCTCCTATTACCAACAAGACTTCTATAATTTCACCCCGTTAAGCTGTTTTTAAGCAGATTATAGCGATTTAACTTATCGTCTCCGAGGCGCAAGCCACAACAAATCGTTGCTACGTAGGATCTCGAAGACTAGCTAGAGGAGAGCTGAGAAAATAGCTTTAACGCCACATTTTACAACCCGTGGTTAAGGAACAGGTAGAAAATGCGGTTGCCAACAATATCAAAGAATTTCATACAAAATAAAAAAAATATTGTCACTCGACAGAATATCAAGCTGAAAGTTCAACTTTTGACCTCATTTTATATCTTAATGAGCAACATAACGAAAAGCCAGTAACTTATTTTTAAAAACAATTTCCACTTTTTACTGGCTTCACTCAAAATAGTAATAATAATGTAAGTATAAATCAATTTTTCAAAATATAATTAACCTAGAAAGCTGGAAATTTATGAAATAAAGAATAAAATATGTCACGATGAAAGATATAAAATATATTTTGTCATAGCCTCATAAAATACGACCAAAGATGCTAATATTTTAAGCCGACTTGGACATCTTAAACAGTGAAAATTTTGGCTCAAATATTCGGTGTCACTTTTTATTATTCCACATTTCTTTTAATTTATTACTTTTTAACTTCCTTATCTTATTTTGGGGACAAGAAAAGCCTCTCAGACTTGTTTTGATGGTTAACGGGCAGTTTTTCATGAATTATTGAGAAGCTCTCAAAACAAACAACGCCTATTATTAAAACGCTTGTGATCCATAGTCAACAATTTCAAAAAAGTCTGAAAGGTTTCTAATATTTGGAGAATTTTTAATATTTTGCAACCATTGACAAAAAATTCACAATTTCTTCAAAATTTCTAAAACTGTAAAAAAAAGTATTAAATTCTAACAATTTGAAAAAAGGAAAAATCTTAAATACACAAGTTTGAAATCTTTAACCTTTGCAAAATTCGCTAGCAAAAAATGTGCTAAAAAATATTACACTCATTAATTTGGCATAATATTAAAATATTCGTGGACAAAAAAAATCAGGAATCCAAAAAATAATAAAAGTTTAAAAGCTCTCTAAAATTTCAAGAATTCTTAGCTAAAAACTCACGAATGTCGATTAACAGCAAAATATTCGTGGACTATAAGAATCAAGAATCCAATACAAACAATAAAAAGCTTTCTAAAATTTGAAGAATTCACAGTTTTTCTTTTTAATTAAAATAAAACTTTTCGTAGACCATAAGAAGATTCAAGAATTCCAAAGAGCTCTAAAATTTGGAGTGAAAGTTACTTTAAAAATGAACTGAGCATAATCGGAATTTGACAATCAATAAAAATAAAAACTGTTAAAAAATGATTAGTTTCGAAGTATCGATAAAATCTGTATGTTTCTAATTTATATTTTTTAAGAAAATTATCATTGTTTTTCACAAAACTGTGGGATTTCTATAAAATATAAACTCTAAAAAATAACAAGAAACTTTAGAATGTAAAAATTGATAAGAAAAAATCTAATTTCTGTAAATAATATCTCTGAAAAAAATTTAGAATCACATTTTTTTTAAATCAACGTTCGATAAAGCGGAAATTTGAAATTTGGTATTGTGAATTTCCAAAAAATTGTTAAAAGAAGAAAAAAGGAAATAATATTTATCCTGAGGGCCTAAAAACTTTTTTTTTGTAAAACCGAAAAACGTTATTTTTAGGATCTTTTTTATGTACAATCTACCGTTGATTTTTTTTTTATTATTAAACTCAATTAATTAAATGATTCTAACTTATTTTAATATTGTTATATTTTGTTTTAACCTCACTTCTCTCAACTCTCCTGCTCCAGAAAATTTCGCTGTTCTTTGAAACTTTAACAGCTAAACATCAAAATAAATTAATTCCTTCTTTTCCAAAATCGCTAATTTTTATAGTAAAAATTTTTGTACTAATTTTTCATTACCTGTATTAAAAATAATAAAGTTTACGGTTATTTAAGCCGAAATATTTGGTCATGGTTCGGAACCGGAACCGGAGCTTGACGTCAAAAACGATGTAGTTTAAATACGCTGTTCTAAACCGAATTCCTAAAATATGAAACGCTCCAAAGCTTCCATGCCAGGAACCACGTTTTGTGACTCTCAAACTCTTTTTTCGGGAACAAAACAGGAATTTTTAATTCTGATAGTAAAACCATTCATTTCAAATGTCATGAACTGAGAGTAACAATGCGACACTACTAATTGCATACTGCTCGAACAATTTTATTGAGGAAATATAATCTAACAAAAGAAGTCCTTCACACAAATAACTCTTTAATCCTAGTTGTATTTTTTTAAATAGGCCTTACATTCAACTTCGCGAAGATCTCCTCTATCTTCAATAACAAAACCTCTATCTTTGCACTAGTAACTCGGAACAGAACAACAGCATTGTAACAACAAAGTCAATAAAAACTTTATGTTGCGGGTGACCCCGCAATGATCAAGATTACGCAATTCACGTGATTACTCCAATCTCTCAATCGCGTTTGAAATTCTGATCCCAACCGCGACAACTTCCCATAAATGCGGATATTTTTAATCCGGCTTGCGTACTTAGCACTCCATCTAAATATTTACTCTTTCGGGAATTATAAACAATTTCTCCTCGCGATTTTCAGGACAGAACAATCCTGCCGACTCTTTGTTCCTCGAAAAAATTCGCCACGAATCGATCGATTTATTTGCAAAGAAGCCATAAACGTGTGTTTACGTGGACGTGTTTATAACGGGCGCGAAATTGTTTAAATTACCTTTCTGTTCAAAAAAACACGACGCATATTCATGTTTGGTGGTTGAGCAGGCATCGTTATTTTATTCACAACCATAATTGACGATACACTTGCACTATCTCACATAAAAATCACATAACAAAATTTTTATTTGAACAAATGTGTAAACTGCAAAGTCGCGACTATGCTCTTGGCTTAGCACCGAGCCGTACAACGAGCTTACACGAAACTGCTTACTAAAGTCACTCAAGTCAATGCTGCTCAGTATTTAAATCCCCCTCTGCTACGTTTATAATAGACCGATGTTCTGGGAAACGAGATGTGCAAAGACACTGAACCGACGCTCAAATTTACGTTGAGCTTTTTCGAAAAAAAAGACTCACTCAATGTCCGGAAAACTTTCTATTATTTCCGTGGGTTTTGAATTATAGATACGACCAAGGAAAATGAAATAAGTGTGATTGAAATTACGCGCTTTGTGTACATAATCGTGCCAAATAACCATTCAATTTGTTAATTTACATAAATAATGACAAATATAACATTTATCCACCTGTTATTTTCACGTAATAACACCTAATTAATAATAGAGATAATAACCTTGCTAAATTCATAATTCCTGCATGCAGACCTTCACACGAAAATATTTCAAATGATGTCATAAAATATCAAAAAGGTGGAAATATAAAATGTTAAATTACCACAACATTATAACTACAAAATCTATTAGCGACTAATATCTTCATCATAAACAGCAATATCATCAATAAACGCATAAATTTGTCCAATCGACAGTTCCATTTTCATGTCGTTACGTTGCAAAAAACACCTGTTCTATCTTACTTATCAAAATCTTCGTACTAATTTTTGAATAAACAGTTGTCACATCTGTGACGCGACTTCATTTTAGCATCGGAAAGTTTGATCGACGTCACAAACCATTTGAATCATTTATATTCTGAAGTAAATATCATTGATAACGTGCCAAAGGGTTCGTCGAATCATCAAAGGCGGTCATTATATAATTTATTCGGTGTAGCACAAAGATAACGTGAGTAAACAGTTCTTAGATTTCGTGTGCCAAAGTTTTTAAACTTAACTGACACACTTTGTACTCTAAAATTTTGTTTATCTTTACGCGACGCAAAACAGTGTTTAGATTGAGAGGAAGGAACCAATTAAGTGGTTCAAAACCACGAAAACGTAAAGATGATGCATTGTGTTACACCAGGAAATTATTGGTTATCCGTTTTATGACACACCAAACGTTGGAGGTTACAGATTGAAGTAAAATTGATAACAGAAAACAATGTCAGGATCAAGGATTAATTTTAACATGTTTAGAAAGTTTGTCATCGGAAATAATAAAATTTCGTATCGGATAAATACCTGTGGGTGAATGGAACTTTTAAGAATGTTATCTTTAATTGTCGCGAATTGTTTTGTTTAGATATTTGAAGTTTTTATATTGTATACGGTGAAAGTTTGAAAGGACCTATATTTGGAGATCCTTTTTGGGAATAGAGGAAAATGAACGGAAACAAGGCAAGTTAATATTATTAAAAAATTACTGTATATTACTATATATATTATATTATTATATATAATAATAATTTTTAATATTTATAATAATTTATGTATATATATATATATAAATATATATATATATATATATAGAATTTAGATTGAGCCCCTTTGAAAAAATCTAAAATTTGAAGGATTACCGTTCAAAATCTCGTATATTGGCCACAGGTTCTCAGAATCTCAAATATGAGAATCCATAACCTGAGAATTCAAGACTATAGAATCAATATATAAAAAATCTGAGGAAATTTTAGGTCTAGGAATTTAGAAATCTAATCTAGGATCTGACAAATTTATCACATTTTGTGTTTACTTTATGTCCAAACAAAAATCTATACTTAGTTAGTAGTTACCATTTAAATGTAAGTAATAGTTGATTCTTATTTTTATCTTTTACTGGTAAAATTAAAAAAAAAATCGAGAGTGCTTTAGAGAAATTTGTTTTATCAAAACGTATGTCTCTTCTTGTTGCATCTATATTTGTTGCATTATACACACATATGTTTTATTAACATCAATCAATCAATCGATCGATCCTCCCCATCATTCCTTACAATCTTCCTCTGCACAAGTATGTACCAATACTCATTAATACCAGAAAACAAAAGTAAATTTATTGAAATCCTCGAACTCGGTGTTTATCTGTTTTTGAGGTTAGCCTTATGTCAACTTTCCTTGACAGTGGCGTCGCACTTGGGCATAAAATTGATAATAATTTCTCTTTCGACTATGGAATGTGTATAAAATAGCTATAATTTCAACATACGACCTTCATGCAGTAGAATTTTTTACCCTGTAATATTTGAGTCCCTGAGGCGCCTATGAATTTGAAGTTTTTGATCAACGAGATTTCACTACGACGTGTCCGAAAATTTACAACGCCTGCTTCGATATGGATCCTTTTTGATCACTGTATATACGTATAATTGATTTAAATTGTTTTTTTTGTTTTGAATTTCGACCTTCAACTTTTTTGACTAAATATGTAAATAACCAGACATCAAGCACACGAGACTTTTTTCTGTTCTAAATGTACGAAATTGCGAAGGACATGCAAAGAAGTAATTTTATTAAAAAAATATCGAGATTTTACTGTGGCGATATTCTGTTCCGAGTAGTAATTGGTACGCAAAACTGTTTTTTTATATGCTCCTTATGGTAGTTTTAAACTGGTCCATAAGTATGTAAAAAAATATAGCGCCTATTTGGTGATTTTTTCGTATTTAAATAACTCGGTAGCTACCGTTTTAAAATTAGAGGAAATAATATAACTAGAAATCAATTTTCATTCAGAAAATTTATTATAAACATCAAAGTTTTCGCGGTAAACTCAAATTTAACATTGAAATGATGTGCTCCTAAAAAAACTGTCCAAATTTTCCAGTAAAAAAATGAGGCTTTCAAAATTTAATTTCAAAATGATTCTAAAGATAAAAATTCATAAAAAGTGGTTTTATAAAATCAATTGTATATATGTTTAATGTGAATATTCAAAAATGTAGACATTGTTTTTTGTAGTCAATTTTAGAAATTGACGTATATCGATAAATCAGAAAGTCCGAGCACAGTGAAGATTTGAAATAATGGATTTTACAAAATTTTTATTAGTTCCAAAAATGCTCAAAAAAATTGAGAAAATTTTGTAAATATACTTATTTAAAAAAATTGTAGAATCACGCACTTTGAATCTAGATAGTAAACATCTAAAAATCTAATAATTCTAAAAAAAAGATGGCAAAAAATAGGAATTACAAAAAATCATATAAACATCCAAAATATTTAGTAATTCTAGAAAATTGAAAAAATTAAAGAAATTTATAGGCTCAAACAAATTCCAAAAAATTAAAAGGACTATTTTTTTTAATTGATTTATTTTGAGAATGCAGAAAGTCCGAAAACACAGAAAGGATCAAACTCATAAACAATGCGAAGAAGTCTAGAGATTCTAAAGAATTTCAAAAACCAAACGATCCAAATCATTAAATTAAATAAATTAAATAAATGCAAGAATTTTAAGAATATCTGTGCGAAACAAAACATCGTAAACATTTTGAAAGTATTAAAGAACATGGATAGACAATCTAAATACAGTTTCAAAAGATTCAAGAGAATGAAAAAAAAATATTTAAAAAAAAAATGTAGAAAATGTGAAAAATTCAAGGAATGTTAAGAATACATAAAATAAAAGGATTTAAAGGTTTTAAAGGATTTAAAGGTTTAAGGGGTATAAAAACTTCAAAGAATCCATGGAATCTAATTGATGATCCACGAAAATGAAAATCTCAAGAATGTAATAATTCAAAAAAAAAAACAAAAATCCACACAAACCTGCGATTGTAGAAAATTGGGATAATAATTTTGAAAGACTATAGATGGTAAAGTTTACAAGATTTTTACATTCTTGAATGTTTCCGCCCTTCTACAAGGTTTTAACACGTTTGGAGTTCTAACGGATCTAGAATCTAAGAATTTTATTTACCGATTTGTTGAGGTATCGACATTTTGAATGTATATGAAAATAATTTAATCTTGCAACTTTACAAAAGAGCATTTTGCTTTTCTGGGACACTAAGAATTTTAGTCGTTTCAGAAATTCTAAAAATAAACTGTGATTTTAGAGAGATTTTATACGGATTTCAAAGAATCCAAGACTAGATTTCAAAGTTCCAAGCAAACTGGAGAATTAAAAATTTCTACAACTTTTAATTATAGTTTTTTTACAAATTCCTTTTTGTAGTTTTGAAGTATTAAAAATTTTGGTAGAAGAAGATATCATAAACCATATTTACATGTTTTCGCCTTCTTTATTATTCATTTAAATTCATAATCGTTTTGTTTCAAATTTCTGCATTTATTATGTTCTCGTGTTAAATATAACTCGTGATGCGATTTACCTTCGAAGATATGACTCGTGAACCCGAAGTAGAACGTTAATGATAAATCACATCACTCCCTATATTATTAAAGAAAATAGTCTCTTGAATTTTTCCATTAAAATGCAAATTCAAAGTGATAAACAAATAATTCATCCAAAACATGACGACTTTTGCATGTCTTTAGTTAAAATATAAATGTAAAGTATTCAATTTTTAACGATTTAACGTCACTGGAGGTATTTCTACCACTAAAACAGTTATCATAAGCAATGTAAATTGGTGTCAAGATTTGTATGCGAAAATTTGCAAAAAAAGAGTATAGTTCATAGCAATTACACAAAATTTAAAAAAAATGCACACGTAAATCATAATCGAGGATATGAAAATCTGTGGAAACCCGCTTATGTCAGAATGTACACCAATTCTGTGTCAATGTCTGGTTTTCAGGAAACTTTTACGACAACGTTAAAATTTTATGTGTAAGCATGTTGAATAATACTACGCGGAATCACATTAACAAAGCAAATCTAAAACCGAATCCAAGAGTTGTGCACAATTTTTTAAATATTTTAGAAGTACTTATTATTAACTTTCAGAAGTCCTAACTGACCCAGTGACATTTTTATTTATAACTTCCTAAAAATATATCGACAGCCATCAATACCGATCATGAAAAATAAATGCGTAGTGTTTTTGAAAATTGAATAATAAATATTTCCGCTTCTTTTTCCTGAGGTGTCTCCATAAATATTTACTGGCTGGATAAAATATTTCACAAAAAATTGTTTTACATTGGTAATGCAACAAGCAGACCTTGAACATGTAATAATCGGTCTCATATATTTGGAAGAGTCGTAGGATAAAATGATAATAAAAGTATTTCGCAATGTTTTGTCGTTAACAATGATTCGTAGTATACTCCCCCAGACTTGAGTGAGTCAAAAACGAAGTGTTCGTAATAAAGTTGAAACAGTTCTTGGGAAACCTACCGATGACATCACAACATTTATTAATTTTAAAATTATTTAATATTTGTTGAGTCAATGATTCATCCATCGTACGAGATTTTATAGCTTTTTATTTACAGGAAACCACTACAAAGCGAGGCTTAGGTGAATAATTCATTCAACAATGTTCATTCAAGTGCTCGCAAATAAATTATTGCATTAACCAAAATATATTTAACATCCACTCAGATGATAAGAGAACGTGTTGATTTTGCCATTAGAAAAACTAGCAGCACCAACCGTGGAATTAAATTCACTGCTTCGGCGAGACAACATTCATCTTGTTCTTGATTTGAGAATTAAGAGAAAAACTAAAATTAAATGATGGGAACTGGGCACAGACGCGACGGCGACGTTCCGACGAGAATTAGTCGGATATTGGGAACTTGCCAGGATGCGTTTTCATTTCCAAAAAGTTTCTATTTGTAAACAGTTAAAAGAAAAAGAAGGGAAAAAAAAGAGTGGAGATGCCGGGGATCGAACCCGGGGCCTTTCACATGCAAAGCGAACGCTCTACCACTGAGCTACATCCCCGCGGTGTTTTGAAATCGAGTTGTTTGCAAGTAGTTGTTTATGTATCAAGGGCGTTAGGAGAATTTTTACGCCCTTTAAGGCGACAGTAATCTGGATCAATGATTCTTAAAATTATAAATTTTTATTCTGATGCCAGCAGCTGCAAACAAGGTTTTCATACAATAGTCGATAGGGAGAGTTATATTAATGTTTAACCCAATTGTACAAGGTTTAATATTTTTGTAAAATTCGATATTAAGTTTGACTCGGTACATAAATTAGTGGAGTTATCAGGTCAGTCATAAGTTTGCGTCTAGTTCAAACATAAATTAACTACACATTCTATTTTAACCGCTTGGATAATCGACGAACATAAATTTGAAGATAACTCTTGCGAAAAGGAGATGTAATTAACAATGGTCAGTCAGAGTTGTTTCTAAATTAGTTAAAAACGTATCGAATTACAAAAGCCACTGTTTGATTTATCGAAGATAACACTCTTGGAAAGTGTTAAAATACACACACAATATATAACATTTGCATAAATTGTCTGCATTTATTTATTTGTTGTATTTTCTCAGCTGCATTTATGTTGCAATCATTTCCGGTGTAGGTGTAAATACATACAAGTAAGTAAATATATCTGCAGTAAATTTTATGGAAAAAATGTCATTGCGTACATGCCCTTGTTTCTCAAGGTCAATTAGTTTAATTAAAGATATTTAAAAACAATTTATCATTATTAAATGTGTGAGCGAAGGGCCAAAAAATCAGCAAGAATAATAAAATGTTTGGTGATTATTAGAATCATTAAATAAATCGTCCTTGTCTGTGGGAAATTCTTTACAAAGAAGAAGAAAAGACGTAGAAATTCAAAAAAAAAACAATAAAAATCAATGACCGAAGAAACTCAGAAGCAACAAATACAATGGTTCTAGAGAATCTAGATAATTTGAAAGTTTTAGTGAATCTAAAAGATCTAAAGGGATTTTTAGTATTTCGGAAAATTTCGACATTTTTAAAATAATAAGTTTTTCTACTACATCAATATGTTTAAAATTTGCGAACAAAAATTAAAAGATGGTAAAGATCCAAAGATAAATCAAATCGACAGTATATTCTGAAAATTTAAGAATCTAAAAAAATTCGAAAACTTAAAGGATATAAAACTTTTATCTGAAAATCCTTTAATAATTTGAAGAATATAATAAAGAATAGGAAGAGAAAATGTGAATAAAAACATTTCGGAAATCCAGAAAATCTAGAACATAAGAAATCGCTATAATTCAAAAAACAAAAATTTGAAAAAATAAAGAGAATCTATAAAATCTAAATAGTCAAAGTAAATCAAAACCTCTAAAAAATTTAATAATTTTGAAAAAAAAATCTTAAAAAAACAAGGATTGAAAAAAATCATGATTGAGTGAATATAAAATATTTAAAAAAAATCCAAATCATCTAATACATCCAAAAGATTCAGTGATTCTAGAAAATAGAATAAAATAAAAAACTTTTAAATCCAACAAAATCCAAAAAAATAAAAGATTTTTTTTTAATTAAAATTATTTTGAGATTGTAGAAAGTCTGAAATCACAAAACTGAAATCAAACTTTTAAGCAGTGCGAAGATATGTTTAAAAAATCTAAAAAATCTAGAGAGTCTCAACAATTTCAAAAACCTAAATATCCAAAACATTCATAAAATTCAAAAAATCCGAGAATTTTCAGAATATCTGAGCTAAACAAAACATGTAAAGCATTTTGAAAAAGTTAAAGAACATAGATAGATAATCTAAATACAGTTTCAAAAGAGCTAAGAAAAAATCATCTAAAAAAAATAAAATGTGTGAATTAGAAGTCAGAAAATGTGAAGAATTCATGAAATATACGAAAAATAGAATTCAAAGAATGATGAGAATACATAAAAATAAAGAACTTAAAAGTATGAAGAGGTATAGAATCATTGGAATCTAAATGAGAATCTACAAAAATCAAAATATCAAGAATGTAATAGTTATAAAAAACTGAAAAAATCTAAACCAATCTAGAGATTGTAGAAAATTAAGATAATCCAGATAATCTGAAGAATTCGAAGAATCGCAAATATTCAATGAGTCCAGCGAGAAAATAAAAAAAAACGGAAAATAATTAAATATCCAAATCATCCGCCTTGATCCTAATGTATATTTTTGAATATTTAGAACCTGTTGCACATTTTTCAATATGTACACATTTTCAGAAATATTGTTGCTTCCATTCCGCTCTTTGTTTATTATTTTTTCTGCTTTTATCTCGTTGTTACAACAAAAATAACACAGTAACAATAGTTACGTTTTCGGTTCTTTCTAAGTAGCACTAAATCATAAATAATTCCTTATTTTCCCAGGAAATGTGTTAACAGTTATGAAATCCAAGACGATAATATCCAACACGAAAAAAATTGACAAAATGTTTGCCAGATGTAAGAAGCTTTCAATCCATTAAACCGTAACCAAAAAATATTAATTTACGAATTAAATGTTTATAAATAGAAGCTATAACGGTTGATGAAAACCATCCAAGAGTCAGGTCATCGACAGCCATTTTTTTAATAAAATTTTAAGGTTTTTAATTCTTAATTCTTGTTTGCCGTTCCCAAAAACACTGTTATTATTTGCAATCAGCTGATGTTGACAAATCAATTATCAAATTAAGTGTTGGAACCCGAGTCTTGACCAGTCATATTAACATTCTTTTCGACCTAATTTCGTTCCATTTTGATCCTCGAGGCCCACATAAAAGTTTCATGGATTACACAAATGGTAGTCTTGGATAAATATTTGCACGAATTTCTGATTTTTAAAATTCCTTCTAAAAGCAGCTCACTGCAGATTCATTCCAAACATTTATTATAATAATGCGAATATCAGTTGAGTAAACCGAAAAAATTTTTCCAAAATGTGTGCTTATGTTAGCTCAAGATGTTAAGACAAAAAGAATGTCAAAACTCAATATTTGTTCTTTACTTGTAATTCTTCCATTATTTACGAACATCTGTATCTAGCTGACATGATTCATAATGTACATCAAACTTTTCTTAACCAACAAACATAATAATTTTTGTGCCGGAAACGCTTATAAAATAATTATACTACATTTCCGGTGTGTAGTAATTCATGATTAACGAATATTAGGTTCATTTCTGTGGTAATTATAGCGAATCCTCCAATGGTGGTCTACAAAATATAAGTTTTCCTCGTTATTATAAACAAAGAAATGGGTAATTACCTCCAGAAAATTGTTAGAGGTAAATAATTATTGTGTGATATTTCAATTACTAACTAGAATCATGATTACTAGTTTTTTGCGAAAACTTGCAAGAACAAAGTCCAAGAAATTTATTTTTGTATCAAATTTGGCACTCGCTCTAGTTGTGCTAGATCACTCAAAATGATAGCTTTCAAGAGCTTACTTTTCACTAAAATCGGTGACTCATAAATGTGGTCGAAACTGTTATTTTGTCCTCATAATTTGTGACTGTAAAATAAAAAAAAGTCCCAACAGGGCGTTACCCAACAAAGTTGGAATGCTCATTTGCTGACATTTTTCCATCGATCACGAATTACGCGATTGATCAACAAGACAAATTAAAAACCGACATAATCCATATTAATGTAACTGGGTAATTCAGGTATTATAAATCTAGAATAACATAACATGTCAAGGTAACAATACCAAAATAGGCAGTGGAATTATAACACTATTTGCAATGCTGTTTCCAAGAAGCCCGTCTTTGTCTCTGTTTTGGTTTTTGAACCTGACAAGGTGCGCTCATCGCAAATAATTGTTATCTACAAGGTCTAGTGACTCATCAAAATTCGTATTCAACAATTTCGCATTGTGAACTCCCGTTATCACTGCGTTTTTTCCATTTTTAGTACACTTTTGGTCCTAAGTAACAACCTTAACTTTCCAGTATTTTACAAACCCACACGACATGTTGCAAGAATCGAGGTGCAACATTTCCGCTGCCCACACCACAGAATTACAAACTAATATCATTATATTATGGTTCTGGTATTTTTTATACTAACATACGTATCTCTTTCATAATATTTTAATGATAATTAGTTTATACAAATTGGATCGAATGCTGATTCTAGAAGAAGTTATGAACAGGATTCCAAGGTTGGGCTCAGCTTTTGACCATCCTGGCAAACAACGTAGGAGGAAGAAGAATGATTCTCGTTTATCTTTTTATTTCTGCATAAACGAATTTGGCGTGTCGCTATTAAAACAAGTTTTGGACTTATATAGAGATAAGGAAATTATTTGCATGTTGTGTGGGACGGACCTGCAAAGGTGCTATATTTTTTGTGAGGTTTTGTTTGACCGTTAGCTACTTAGGGTTCGAAGTGGGACAGCGGTTTCTTGGAAGATTGATATTTGTTTGAGATTGAGGTTACAATAAAATTGCAAAAAGCTGCAGTTTGTAATTCTAAATTTAAGTTTTACGAAAAGATTCCTTTCACGAACATGGCTAATCTTATAATCGCTTTCAAGGTTTTTATATTTTTTTAATTGTACTTAATGGGATAATCACATTTAATAGAGACAAAAAATCTCTTCGAGAAATCGTTTTACTCATCGATCGTCAGATTTAGTATTCCGGACATATTTCTGCTCTGTTGCTCCTTGAGATCCAAAAACTCTGTTCTGTTTCTTGGGTTAAGCTCAAGTTTATCTAGAAAAACGCATAGATGGGAGATTATTAGATTTTTTTCTAAAACTTTGTTTAGTGTTATTCATTTTTTAAGTTGTCTAACAGACAGTTTCTGGAATTCATAGAAACATTAATTGTAATTTTCACAAAAATAAAGTTACAGCAAAGTAGAGGTTACAAATCAAAAAGCATATTACATATCGATTGAAAATTAATAAAACTTAAAATCCTGAAGAAAATCGAAAGTTTTACGATGCCTATAAAATTTAGAGAACCTGAAGAATTCAAAGAATGCAAATAAGCCAAGATACTTAAAGATTCTCAACTTTCGAAAATGAAAATCTAAGAATTTTTAAAACTGTCTGTCTGCCTGTCAACCATGCAGTTCCATGTAAAAACCAAAAAAATTATCATCCAAATGATTTACAAAATTCATGAAATATAAAGAATCAAAAACCATTTTTTCAAATCTAGTGAAAAAAAACGATGTGGAAAATTTAAGTTTATCTGAACGGATAAAAGTGATATAAAAAATTTAAACAATCCAAGCAAAGTTAATAAATAAATAGCAAAGAATCTAAAACACCTAAATTATCTCAAACAAGTCTGAAAATTCGAACAAACTAATTAATTCTAAAACGAAATAACAAAAAGTGAAAGATTAAAAATCTAAAGAACTACAAAGTATGCAAAAATCGAAAGTAGATAAAAATAATTTAAAAAAATTAAACTATTTAAAAAACTCCAAATTAAGAAACGAAAATAATAAAAAATCGAACAAAAACAAGGTCCCCAAACCTCATAAATTCGAAGAACACAAAATATCTAAATCTCAGATCTCATAATTTTAAAATAACTCGATTTTTTTTATTATCTACGGAAAACTGAAAAGGGTCCTAGAAAATTTAGGTGATTTGAATTCATTATTTCTTTTTTAAATCTAAAAATTCGTCACAGGCTCTGAATCTCAAATTTTAGAGCCTACAGAAAATCGACAGGATCTGAAAAATATAGGAAATCTGAAATATGAGAAAAGAAATGTAAAGAATATTTCAGTAAATTCAATCAGAAATATCCAAATTGTTTAAAACATTTAAAAAAATTATTGCAGATCATAATTTTGGTTTTTTCCTCAGTCACTAGAAGAATTTTTCCTTACTGCGCTACTAAAACTTGGAATGTTTTTTTTAATATTTTTTGCTATTTTGAAGGATTTTTAAGTAGTGTTTTTAAATTATCTTTTCGCAAACTCTGCAAAACTCAAGTTTGAATTTTTTGTTGCTTTTCATAATAGTTAGAAATCGTATACATTTCTTCTGTTGCTTCATGAATGATATTTTTCCGTCCAGTTAGAGTTAAATTAGAGTTCTCCAACCTAAAAGTAAAGAAGTTAAAGAACATTAAAGAAAACTTTCTAAAACGATTTTTAAATATGTCAAATTTTGAGTCTTTTTTGTACTAGTTTCCTCATTTCCAATCGCTCGTGAATAATTTTCTTTTTTTTTTCAGTTAATGTTTAAGAAAAACATCCAAAGAGTGTAAAAAATCTAGAAAATGTCGAAAATTTAGAACAGCTAAAAAAGGGGGATACAGGAAAATCGAAAAGAAATCCACAAATGTCAGACATCTAAAAAAAACTAAATTTTCTACAGAAATTAAAAAAAAAGGTTAGAAAATCTAGAGAATTTATGTTGCTGTTGCATATTTTAGCATATTTTGTAATAATTTTATGCCTTATTTATGAAGATTTTATTCATGACATATTTATCAATTTTTCCAATAATTGGGGCGTCCCCTATCCAAATCCAGCTAACTTAATATTTTCAGCATTTCAGCGATAATACTGCAAACCTTTCACCACTAACGAAATCCATAAATTTACAGCATTTGAGAGATAATATCAAATGTCTTTCACATTTTAGATTGTACAAATAATAATTTAGTATTTTTTCTACTGCTACCTTCAGAACGGACCGTTACCTATCACGTTTTAGAACTCAAAAAGTTCATTTTCTCTGCTTGAGGGAACCAAAAAAATGTATTCGATTCGTGGATGAGTCATTTTTCAAAATTGATTATAATTTGGAGCAACCTTCCTTCCTCAATATTTGTTAGAGTACAAATTTCACTTTCTTTCATATTGTCAGTATTTTAGGAGCTGCTTTCATATATATACGGATGTGTATTTAACATTTATACATCATTTCGATAACATCGACTTCTATGATAAGATATGCGCACGTATTCTACGATATTTCAGATTCATCTTAATGAAAACCTAAATTTATATCCGCCAATTTCAGTGAGATAGATCACGTCCTCAGATCTCATGACACATTTCGCTTCAACATCCTCTTCTAACAATGGCGCAAAATCCAGATGTGAATCAGTCTCTACGCTCAGTGACTCCATGGGATTTATTTACTCCAAGACACCAAAAAAACAAACTCCGGCTCAACGCGACTAGCGTAAACAAAAAATTAACTGGTTCTCGTAATTGTTTAAATCTGACGTAACTCAAATACGCGACCATTCACAATTTATTAGGTGAACGGACCAACAGTCCAAAAAGCAAAAAAAACAGCTTGCGTAGCAAATGTGTGTCCTAGTTTCTTTAATTAATACAACCCTTGCGAAACGCACTGCTGGTGCATTTAAAGTGAAGATGAAGAATTCCTCAAGTTCCGGTCGTAAAAGCCACTCCTTCCTGCGGGAGCGCCGACCTGGAAGTCGGCCGCTTCTGCTCAATGACTCACCTGAGCATGAAATTTTCTTTAAAATTCTGATCAGCAAACACTATAAAATACGAAAGCTCCACCTCTTAGCTTTAGGGGAATTCTGAGTGATTCAGCGGATTTCGATTGTGATTACTTCATTTTTAGTAAATCACGTGCGACAATGCACAAAAATGTTAATTCAAACTGCACTTATAAGGAAGTGTCAATTAATTAAAAAATGACTCATCTGATTGTTGCTATCGAGATGCATTGTGTTAGTATTGTTTGTTACAGACCGCCAAATTAAGTAATAACGTTAGAAGAATTTTATCGGGGATGAGCAACACACTTTGTCCTAGATTAAATTAAATTTGTTACAAAGAAACTGACCTACTTTGAAACAGTTTTAAAGAACAAGTAATTTTGCGAAAATTCCTAATGATAAAGCGAGATGTGTCTACAAGAGCTGGATAATTCACGAGCACTGTCTTTATGTTTCTAATGAAGCATCTTTCTCTGTGCACGAAAATTTATAGATGTCATGAAATTTCCTAGCATTTAATTATATTTAAAGACGTCATTTCTTTGTAAATTGGAATAGCCTCCTCGTTGTAACTAAACTGCGGTTTACTATCAGTCTCAAATAAACAATAAAATTCTTTACAAAATGTAGGGTAAGTTTTAATTCCGTAAATTACGTAAAGTGCGCTAAAGTTATAAGTTTAAGTAATACTGACCATAACTGGGTCATTTATAAGCTTAAAGTTTATTAAAAAAATATTTGCAAAAAAATTGTCTGTCACTGTTTCTTTGTTTAATCTCAGCGGTTCTTTTGATTGCCTTTTGGAACTTTGACCATGAATCAATATTTACACTGTAATAACTTTAGTAAAAGGAGGTAGAAACTTATAGGTAAAAGTAATAAAATATACCAAAGCGAGCGCCATCGTCATCAGGAAAATTAGAAATACCTGCACAGCGTTTTGAGAAGGTTTTTCTTTTGATTTATATTTCAATATTTGTGTCCTTGTAGATTCGTAATTTTTTTACCTCATTAATTTAATCTAAAATCAGTTGTGCTACTCGTATTTCCAAGGTATCTGACAACGTAAATAATTTATATTCATCGCTCGTTTGCCTCACAATTTTCATTTTTTATTTCCAACCTAGATTTTTTTAGTTTTGCAAAAAAAAAATGGGAACTAGAATATTTCAATTTTAAGATGCCACGAGTTTTTAAATATTTTGTCATTTTTAAAGTTTTGCGTGGTCATTTCTAGTATTTTGGAATTCTTAGGTTCTTTTATTTCCATTTATGTGACTAAAAATGATAAGCAGGTTGGTATGACCGAGTAGTTGGCAATATTGGCCATTTTTTATTTATTTTTTTAGTTAATAATTTTGACAGGAATTTCAAAACTACTAAAACTACTTTATTTCATTTTTGAGTGGAAAACTCTTGTTATAAAAATTAGAACCATCTTTTTTTTAACATTCTGCTGGGACATTTATTTTTAATGTCAGTGCAGGATGTTGGCCATTTTTAACAAAAATATTATACAACTTGAAGTACCGGACAAATTAAAAATAGCAAATAATAACATTATTATACAAATTTACAACTTTTAGCAAATTTCTTGTCGGAAAAAAACTGTAGCTCGTTAAGTTTTCAAAAAATATCAAGCAAATCTTGCTATTGGACTCTAAAAGTTTGTACACTTTTCAAATTTTAATCTTAACATGTCCTAGTTTCCTAGAATATGTTTCTATATTTTTCTAGATTCTACGTTCTAGATTTTTGAATTTTGTGGTCCTAAATTCTCAGGTTTTGAATTTCAATATTTAAGATTCTGAGATCTTCTATTTCTCAGCATCTAGGCTTCTGGGTGTTAATTCTTTAAAATATTTAAAATTCTTGAATCCTGGATGCCTGAATTTATATTTCCTCAAGTTCATTCAAATTTATTATTTTTAAGTTTTTTGTTTTGGGAGTCTAACACTCACACATTCTACATTTTTAAATTTTACAAATTCTGAAATTCTATTTTCTATAAGTTGATATTTAAAATTACATCTCGTTCCTTTCTAGTAAAATAATTTTTCAGATTATGGGACTTCATATTTGATATTCTTAAATTCTACGAATTCTAAATTCAAAAATGCCATTGCTAAAAATATTTTTCACGTTTGTAATTTACGGTTGAGAACTTTCATATTTCATATTTCCAGATATCAATTCTGAAATAATTATATATTTGAAATAAAAAATTCCTAGTTTCTAGGATCAGGGATTCTTACGTTTTAAATTCTCACATCTGAAATTCTCGTTGTGTCAGATTTTCAGCTACGACAGTTGACAGCAAAACGTATAACTGCCACACATAAATTTTCATAATTGACTGTCAATTTTGATTCTGGTCTTCAAAACTATTGAAAAAAGTGGCTTCTTTTTTTGCTC
This sequence comes from Cynaeus angustus, assembly GCA_030157275.1. NCBI lineage: Eukaryota > Metazoa > Arthropoda > Insecta > Coleoptera > Tenebrionidae > Cynaeus > Cynaeus angustus. Next base: position 19,079,472 of record CM058062.1, read on the forward strand.
TTCAATTATTTTCATATCTTGAATTAGATTCTTGAACATTGTAATCTTTCTTAGATTATCAGGTTATTCTGATTCTTAGGTTATCGGTACCTCTTATATCATTTAGCTCAATATTTATGTCTCTCCTTTTCAATTTGATTCTGTCTAATAAATCACCGTTGACCATTTCTGCAGAAAGTCAGAAGAGTTCAAAATGTTATCGGGCAACATGTGTTAAAAAAAATTCTAGAGTATCATAAAAACTAGTTATTTCTCGTCCTCTAAACAAATTTTATGTTGTAGACAAAGTTCAACTTTATGTACTCCTACAAAGTAAAACATCTATGTATTTTATTCTAGACAGAGACAGTAACTTGCTCAAGGACAACAATACGTAGTCTGGAAATATAATTGTTAAACTGGAAGTATAAATGATAAATTCCCAGATTTAATAAAGAAGAACATAATGACTGATTTTTTGTCAATCATCAGTTAATTACTTCTACGAAAAAATTTCTAATCACCTTTTGATACACGCGATTATCTTCATTTCAGTTCTGTTTTCTGAGCACACCTGCTTGCAAAAATAGCCCAAGAACCTCCTAATCCAAATAAATTCAGTTTTTTTTTTTTTTAGAAACAGTAAATAAATGAAGGTACACCGGTGTATTTCGAAAATTTATGGCAACTATAAATTTCATCCTACTTCCCTGTAGTCATTTTCGAATAATAAATTTAATAGATTCTGAAATTAATAAAATATGCTCATCGTCACGTACGCAAAGCGCACATTGCTCATTTAATAAACATAAACAAATTAGAAAGTTCTCGTTTGGGGTTTGGAGTTTCGGCTCCGCCACACATCATCCTGTTTACTTACGTCATGACACCGTTGTAAATTCCGAAGTCCCTGAAAATCCGTCAAGGAAAAGGACAATGACTGCCTCTCCACGTGCGATTTGTATTTCAAAGAAGATTGCCGCACACACATTGCATAATTATTGTTGTAATGATGATAACGACAACAAGGAGTTGCTTGTCGAGCATTTTATCTTTCGACATGGTATCTTTTTGAAATGCATAATTCGTAAAACAGATCGTGTGGATGTTTATTTATAAAATATGGTGGTGAAATGGTTTGTTTGTTTTAAAATTTGTTTTGTGGCTTTTGAATTAAGGTTAATTAAACTCGTTTTGTTTCTTTGTGCTTTGTTCTCAATGAAAAATGTTGCTGAACTGTTCATTGGCGGATGTAATGTAAATTTGAACAATCGGAGGATGGTACTTACACGATTTTTTCGGCTAGTTTCAGGTGTAATAAAATTAAGACAGTTTTGGTTGAAGGTTAAAAGGTCCGTTTTTACCGTTTCTGGGACCACATTGCAAAATTTATGACTTACCGAAATTTCCCGAATGAATTGTATGTCAGCAAGTAACAAGGCTAGCGAAATGTTGCAAACCAAATTCGTGAATACAATTCCATGTTAAATCAAAGTCGTTTCGTTCAAAACGATTTATGCGTATCACGCGAATTTTGTGGTTTAATTTCAAATTGGTTGTGGTGCTATGAAACTCATTGTCTTGAGTTGTCAAATTGAATTACTAGAAAAACTATTGAATTTTTGACATCATGATTTTTATTGCATTAAAGACACTTAATGTACAATTAAAATGCACAGGTTCATAAAATTTTACTAATTTGAAATTACGACGTGATTAATTTAATTTTTATGGTTAATGATATTCAGAATTCAAATGGCATAATTTAACTACGACTCCAACTAATATTAAAGTAGATATCTCAAAAAATATATTGCCTTGCTTCACTAATTATGTACAAAACTTAGTTTTAATTTTCTCAAGTGGGATATTAATTTTTTTAATTAATGTCAACCTGACTTTTCAAATTTTTTGTCTACTGTCAGTTTCCCAAACATTTGGATTTTATTTTACAGTTTCTAATTATATTTTATTCCTGACTTTTAAGTTGCTTCGTTTTTGAAACTTTTTACTTGGACTTTGTACCATGTATTCGGTGGTAAGCATAAATTTTTAATTTCTTTACAAACTTTATGACACAGTAATTATTTTTTGATTTTAGTTATTTGGTTACAAAAATTTTCCATTTTTATTTTAGTGCTCAGCTTTTTGGAATATTTCACTTTCATTCATTTGAACAGCCGAACTTTGGATTTTTTATAAATTCCGTAATTATTTTCATCTCAATGTTAAGTTTCTTATTTTTTAAAGATTTTTTTGTCAATGGTCCATCTACGCTCTCATTATTTTGAATTATCGATTTATATTGTATTGATATATCCATATTTTGAATTATTTCTATAACAAATTTTTAAATTTTATTTTAAATTGTTTACTTTAATTGATTTAATTCCAAACTAAATTTACAAGTTCTCACACTTTTGAAATAATTTACCATCGTTTATATAGAGGTTCAAATTTTAAATTACTTTCTACATTTAATTTTTTAAGAAGATTTTGTTTCCGTTTATTCGGTAATCCTATTTTTTTATTTCTGGACTTATTTTTATTTATTGCGAAATATCCTCGACCATTAAGTTTTGCATTTTTTTAAAAAATTTCCCTGCACCTTTGTGGGTCGTTCAAATTTTGAATTATTGAAAAGTTTTTTGGAATATTTTGATTTTGTTTATTCAGATAACCAAATTTTAAATTCTCCTTCATCCTTAACTCTAAATTTGTTAATTCTCAATTTTAAATTTATAAACTTTAAACAAATTTTTATTTTTGATAGTACGAAATTTTTTACCAACTCTCTCAAAGTTTTGAAAAATCGTCATTTATAAGTTTACAATTTTTTGAAAATTGTACTTCGTTTTATACGCCGTTCAGTTTTTCAGAGTATTTTATTTCCATTTATTTACTAGCCACATTCTTTCCCAGACTCCCTAAAAAATTATTTTTGTTTGATAAAAAGTTGCACCGCCGATTTAATTTTATAATTTTAAGTTATTTCCAGGTCCCAATAAATTAGTACTTTAGTTTTTCGTTTTTTAGCGCTCCTTAGATTCATTTATTTGTTCATCTAATTTGTTTCCTTCATTTCTAATTATTTTTATATATCTAAATTATAAATCCTTTTCCAAACTTTCTAAATATCTATATTCTATATTTAAGATCATATATATATATATATATATATATATATATATATATATAATACTTCCACTTATTAGATTTTGAATTTTTATTTTTCCAGATTTTTTACTTATATGATTAATTCAATTTATTAAAAAGCATTTTTTACGAATAAGTTGCAAGCCAATTTTATATTTTCTTTACCTCTAATTCAGTTAGACGTTAAAATTTTGAATTTTAGAGCGAACTAAAAAACTGCATATGCAACGTAAATCTAGATCTAAGTGGTAATTTTGTCAAAAATAAGGGCATCAGTTTTCAGAAGAAAATATTCTGTTGGGCAAATTTTTAAAAAAACATACTTATATTAATTAATAGTTTATCACAAAAAACTGATACAAAACACACGTTTATTAATTATAGAACTAATCAGTTGTAAAAATATTTATTGATTTTTTGAACCACTCGGAAACTCAAAAGCCTAAAAAGATAACCGTCAGTTCGGTACGGTAAAAAAAATCTGTTTACATAACTATTAGCAATGTTAGTACTCATTTATTCACAAATATCCGGTAGCTAAGTGTGTTTCTCGCCCTCGGGCGATAACGATATTTTAATGTAGTGTTCTAAGAAGCTTTATTTTCATGATCCTTACAATGAGCGGATAAAATGAAAAGCTCTAGTAAAGTTTAACGTACGCTAGTAAAAGTTCTCTCTCTAAAAATTAATAAACAGCGAACGCGTTCTAGTATAACCGAGTTTTAAAATATTTACATCTATTTAAAAGTCGGCCTTTATTTATATCAGCTCTTAAATCTATTTAGGGTTTACATATCGAAGTTTATTTCGGATCCAAACTTTAGAAAACATAATTCTTTCATGCAGTTTTAAACAAGTCTGAATCTTTAACAAGTTATTTTTTATTTTTGTGACAAACTGTATAAATTATCGCTGGAGAAAAAGTTTACGTAGAAAATGTAGGCGACAAGCTATTAGTGACTGTGATTCAGATTTTCTGCAAATGTGAATTCGGAAATGTTGGCGCCGAAGAAGTAATTTGTTGTCAGAAATAGGTGTGTAAGTGACAAATTTCAAGGTAATAAATTTTATGGAATCATGGGAACTGCAGACAACTTAATTAAAAGGAAATTCGAATAAATAACACAATAAAGTACCTTGACAATTTTAAATAATTTAATATTAATTAATTATCAGCTTCTTACTAATTCGTGAGCGACACGCTTCGTTATAATTCACACATTAATTGGTAATCAGTCTATGTGAATTAATTAATTAACATTTTTATCTTTTTCTTAGTCCAGTGATTGACGGTTATTTGATGTACTTAAAAATTTTCTTGTTGGCACAAAACGGAAAAATTATTCATATTTTATCACCGAACGGTAAAAATTTATGCGCTGAGTGCATTGGAATTCCCATTTATTGTAACACTTTCCAAAATGTGGTGAAAGTTCTCTCCAACTTTGGAAAAAAAAGTGCCCCGGGTGAGGATCGAACTCACGACCTTAAGATTATGAGACTTACGCGCTGCCTACTGCGCTACCGAGGCAGTTATGCACGATATCTTTTCCTTTGTTCTTCAACTGTGCTGTTTAACGACACGGACAATTAAAAAAAACTTTAATTTCACACATAAATTTAACCATAAAACCTCATTGTTAAAACCAAAATTTTATACACACACTCACCTTGAGTTTCAAATCTGGATGCTTTTGTTTGCGCTTATGCCTTTCAGGAACAATTTTTCCTTCCATTGTGGCTAACAGATCAACAGATGTGCACTGTTTTTTTAATTTGGTGTGTTATGTAATTGGACGTACACTTAATTAGTTTTTTTCCTGCACACCGAAATTTATAAATAACCCAAGTAGAAAAGGAAAATTATTCAAGCAAGGCCAAGAAAAACATTGTGTTAGAAGTCCAAGGAGGATTTAATAGGAGCAATGAGACGAATGTGTTAGATTTTTTATTGTATATTATTCTTTAGTATGGATTTTGATGGTGCTTTTAGGTCATTTTGTTTACAATTTAAGGAGCGAGGAGCACACGTTCTCAATAACACTAAACTAATAAAAGTTTACTTTCGGTCGGATGCGGCATCTGGCGGTGTGGTCAAAGATCAATTCGAAAATACGCGAAAAGCTATAAAAAACGGAGAAACGGCTATAAAAACGCGAAAAATCACGACAATGCGTTAAACCAGGATGTGGAAACCGACGGTGAAAACCATTATCGTTCTTAAATTTTTGATCTTAATTTAGTTATTAAGATATTGTATATAATTTTTGTTTGGGTAACGCTTATTTTTGTTGGTTTCATTTATTAACGTCTCATTGTTAGAAATAACGGCTATCTTTCTAATTTTTCAAACAATGCGTATGTTGGGTTGCCTACCTCAGCTGCGAGGTCCGATATCGGTAAATAACACACGCTCTTATATTTTTTTTGGACTAAAAATAACATCTTATCTAGAATTTTACAAAGTGCACTATTTGCATTTCTTTTTTAGGGAAATCTTTTCGTTTCTAAATAGGTTGAGTGCATGCAAATTTTTGATTGATTACACATTGCAGCAAGATTTTCTAATGTTGAATTTTTCTTTTATAGTAGGAGTAATTCCCCAGTAGGATTCTTCTAGATAAGTGAGTTAGCAACTTTAGTTAGCAATTATTTAAATCAGGAGGAAAAAATATTTTACTAATCAAAAAAAGAAGATTGCAATACTTCAAAGATAAATAAATAACTCTAATGTTTCAAATTTTAGATTCTGTTACTACCAAGTTGGTAGTAACTAGTACCAGAAAACACCTCTCACCCTAAAGTGGTTTACTTTCGTGATTGATTGGCTGAAAATTGAGAAAAAGTTACTTATCTTGGTTGTGACTACAATCAGAAAAATTGTGACTACGACCTTAAAGTAAGTGTAATTAAATCTTGTGACTTTAATGAAATTTTATATTTTCTCCTCGTCACAAATTAGTCAGATGTTCTAAAACTAAAACGGACAAAGAAATACTTCTCGCTAACTAGTAACTACTACAAGAAAAATAATGACTTTAGTTTAGTCTTGCGATTTTAATGAAATTTTATATTTTCTTGTGGTTACAAATTAGTCAGACCTAAATTGGAAAAAGAAATACTCTCGCTTGGTTGTAACTACTATCAGAAAGATAATGACCACTACCCTTAAAGTGAAGGTAGTTAATTCTTGTGATCCCAATGAAATTTTATATTTTCTACTGGTTGCAAATTAGTCAGATCCTCTAAAATTAAGAAGGAGATACATCTCATTTGCTAGTAACTACTACCAGAAAAATCATGATTTCTACTTTCAAAGTAAGGGCAATTTAGTGTTGCGATTTTCATGAAATCTTATATTTTATCCTGGTTACAAATTAGTCACATCTTCCAAAATCGAGAAAGAAATACTTCTAGCACAATTAACTGTCTGAGAATAAATATAAAATGCTTTTTTTCTCCACTTTCTTCTTCTCTTTTTTTGTTGTTTCTACCTGCGTTCTTCGTCTTCCTGTATTCTTGGTTGCTTTCTTTCTCATATAGCACTTTATTTAACCTTGGTCATAGAAATTTACATAGTAAAAACTTTATTTTACATTGTTTCTTTCTTGTGGAAATTTTCTGGGAAAAGTTTTCGATTTAATTGGTTCGAATCAATTTCAACGTATTGCTTGTTCGCCAAAATGTGCTCGGGAGCTTTTCCTCTCTTTAACTTCAATGTGGTTGTTTCTTCGTTCGCTTCTGTTGGGTTTTCTCTGTTCACGTATTATTTTCATTCTTCTTCTTCTCTTTCAGCTTGGTCTTCGTCCTCCAACAAACTCTAGTAGTTTCATTTCTTACGTTCCTTTTGGGTATTCTGCTTTCTAATATATTTACACATATTCTTTATAGTTTCATAGAAAAGCTATAGATTTTTACTGTAATTCTGTGCCATTTATTTCCCAAATTCTTTTCAAGATTTTTTCTCATCTCTTTCAACTATATCATTTATAGTTTTTTTTTACATATTTCTCAACCTTTTATTTTTTTTTGCATTTTTTCCATGCTTTCTTCCTAGCTGTTATTACTGTTTCTGTTTCCTCTTTCCATCCAAAATCTTTCTTTTTTTTATTCACCGCTTATTTGTGTTGCCCCACAAGTTTTTTTAGCTGCTTCTAAGACCATTTCTTTGAAAAAAAATCATCTTTCTTCAATTCCTAAGATATGACTTTCATTTTGTAATCATTCTAGGTGTTTTTGGTATCTTATCTTCTCCTTCATTATCTTTCTTTATTATTATTCTTCGCTCTGTTCGCTCTTCCGAACAGCAAGTTTTCTTCATATTTATGTATTTATAAAGAAATGGTTAATTTTTTTTCATTTCTTGATGGTTATTCTCGTTTATATTTGTTCATGTGTAAATTTTGTGTTTGTAACTATCATATCGTGTGCATGCAATATTATCTCCTTTCATTTTTTGATCCTTTTTATTCTTTTCCTATACTTTGGTTGTCTTTTCTTAATATTCCTTTTATGTTTCTCATGATTTGATTATTATTATTGTTAATATTATCCATTTTTTTGTTTTTATAAAAATTGTTTTTCTCTTTTGCAGTCTTTATTTGAGGCATATGCTTTGTTATATTAATTATAATTTTATTATCCGCTCGCTTTTGTCCATTCATGTCTGCATACCTCTTCGTTGAATTTCAGAAATACCTACCATTGTTATATTCATTCTTTTACCTCTTTTATAATTTCTTTTGCCCTTATATTTCTTCCTTTTTATTTCTATTCCTTTCTACTTATAGTTAGTTTTTTGTATTCATTTTTTTGGATGACATTTTACGCTTCATTTTCTTTCGTCAACATTCTCCCTTTTTTGTATCATGTCCAATTCGATAAAAATTTCATGGTCTTTACTGTCTTAAGGCTTGTCTGTCTGTTTGTCATATAATCTGTTTCGATTACATTCTCTTTTATTTTTGTCCGATATTCAGCTCTAGCTGCATTTTAATAAAATTGGTTGGTATTGCTTCAACCACCAAGTTTTTTTTTTAAATCTTTTTACAGCTCGTTTGTTCTATTACTCGCATCGTTTTTTTTTTTAATTGTCTCTCATTCCCATAAAATCTTTTTATTACTATTATTTTTTCATTTGTCTGTATAAATTGGTTCCTATTATTCCCATCATAAACGTGAAACATTAGAGATAATCCTACAATACAACCTTCCAGACCCCATAATAAAATTTTATGTAAAAATCTATATCCAGAATCCAGCGTCATTTCACCAAGCGAAAATAAAATCAGCCCACGAATAAAGAAAAACCTTTCGTGTTGCAGGAACTAGGTAACTTTCAAATGCGCATTTTCATCAACTTTATAAATGGGAATGAGATTAAAGGAAGTAGTTCAGAAGCTTTTAGCTTTATTTTAGCAGTAACAAAGTTTTTATTATAGGAGGAAAAAGAGAAACTTAGGATAAGTAAAAATTGCTATTTGTTTTGATTTTACGACTTACATTTATCTCTATATGAGTTACGAATTCAAGATTTATTAATGATGTGTAATAAAATTGCAGAATAGATCGTTGTGGTTATAATTAAAATTTTATTTATTTGTTTGGTAATTTTCCCTCTTGTTTTCTTTCGTTTCTGTTTTATTTTGTTCGTTTATGTGAGGATCTTTCTGGTCATGACTGAATAGCTTCAAATTATCTAAATAATTGGAAAATATTAAATAAAAATCATTGGAATTATGAAATTTAATGACAACTTATTAAAATAGATCACAAAGACTTAAAAAAAGTACAAATGGTGACTTAACTTAAATTGCTCCACGATTTGTTCATAATTTTCATATTTATAGACTTTTTTTATACAAGATCTCAAATCTCCGTAGCAAAGAATTTCTATTATTTTTTTTTTTTACTATAAATTTCATTTTTCTTGCATTATCCATCTGTTAATTTCAAATATTGTTGGTGTGGTTTCTGAATTGTTCAAATTTGAGAAACTCTAAATATATCAAATTTTCGATGCCTTGCGCCCCAGTGGAGTTTGTTTTTCAAAATATTTAATGAAAAATAATTCAGTAACTAACTATTCGACGCAAATTCTCTAAAAAATAAAAAAAACAAAACAAAAAAGCACTATTTAGGATGAAGCAATTTCCAGCTATACACTGAGCTATCGCATTCACCATTTAAAAAAAAAATGTTTTCATTATCTAGAAAAATTGTAACTATGAATGAATATTTCATAAACTGCAATTTAGTGTAGAAAAATTGTCATTTTTTTGTCAAATTTCTGGTAGTTATTTTTCAATCGCTCCATCGTTGAAATACTATAAAATTGCATGTGTTTGCCAACATCGTAGCTGCGGAGCGGCGAAAGCAAGGATGTGACAACTTCACAAAAATCATTTTCGGATTTTACACAGTGTATTGATTCCTACAGGCTAATTTGTGCCCTTTTCCTGTCTGTAGTTGACGATGAATTTGCTGTGCGGAAAAAAACACAAAAAAACTGATCTTTCTTAGTCTTATGTAGTACCACTTCTTTATTATTTTTTTCCTAAAAATGTGCAGCATGTAATTTATCTTTCTGAACACATTTTATCATTGTAACAAGAACCAAATCGAAGTGGAATTGAGTGATCATAATTTTTGTGCCAATTTCTCAGTTTTCGATATTCTGCGCCCTCATGTAAAAGCACATTTCCCAGCGATGATGCTGACAGCTTGCACCAATGCAAATTGAATTGGCGTCCATGAAAATCTAGGAATGATTCAGCAAAACTAGAAAGCCACAAAATAAAACGTCGACCCTAAGTAATTAAATTTTGTCCAATTTACGAGAGTCAAATGTTGAACTCCTACACTGCCATAGATTTAAATTAAAAACACATTGTATGAATACTGAATTCACAAACGCGACGAAACCTCATTGCCGAAGACAAGCAGGTTTCCATGTTGACTCACGATTTTGTAAAAAAGTTTGCAAAACACCTAGGAGCAGGTATAAATGAATCCTGTTGTTGGTAATGGTCTTTCTAGTCAAGACCAGACACAACGAACCCAGAATTTGGAGTCTTGCCATGTGTCTGAGCTACGCAACCGATTCTTGAAAACTGATGTAATTATAGAAGACATAATTTGGTAATTCTTATATAAAAAGTTTTGAAATTGATGACTATAAAAATCGACCATGAAGAAGAGTGCAGTGAAGGGAATCCATGAAACTTATAGGTCACCTTAGATAGAAAAATGAAATTTCCTCGCTTTAAGAATTGTGCAATAAGTGTCAGCTAACCCATTGATCTTTAATAGCACCACTTAAGATTCTTGTATAAATTTATCGTTAAAAAATGAAAAGTGATGATGTGATGAGATGATGCTGCCTTGTTCCGATTCATTGCATTGTTATTACCTTCACAACAAAACAACGGTAAATAAATACCCGTGTCTTGCGTGCGTCTAAAGCATGATACATCACCCAAAATAACCAGAAAACGTACGTTTGATAAATGTTTATATAATACTTTGTGTGAAATATTATTTCCATTTCAATTTGAGTATGTCCAAACCTTATCGTACTCACCGAAAATTTCTCCTTCTTATATTTTGGGGCGAAGCATTGTTGTACATTGCCCATCATTTCAAGAACACATCACAGAAAAACACAACAAACAGGGCACTGTCAAAATGCCAACATTAACTTTTCATTGTCTCGGACGATAACACAAATTAATAACAATTAGATAAATTTCGCTAACAAGAATCATGATTTCGGACTTCGAATTGTTAAGTAAGCGCGCGCCTGTTTATTTTTTACGACGACGATGAAATTAACATATGTAGGGGCCATGCGCATCTCTTATTTTAATAAAATCCAACCGGTTGGAATTGCAACGATAGCGTTTAAGTTCATTAAGTTTTGAATTAGATATTTGATATTTTTTTAACTACGCTTAATATTATAATGGGCAAGATTATTTTTTTTATTCTTAAAAATATAAACACGCGATAGGAAGAAACCTTGACCATTTTATTTGTTGAAAACAAGCGAATATTTGTAGACATAAAATAGTCGTCGAGTGTTAATAAAAAAATGACCGACGGTTTCATGGTCAGGATTAGTCTGTGTCTGCTTCGTGTTAAGTTTCTAGACCTCTTCAAATCTTTTGGTCAATGTAACAAAATTGAAAGCAAATTCGTCCATTATCAGACAGAACTTTTCTATTTCTTACAGAAAGGTGATTCGAGAAGCAATGTTATATTTAAACCTTTACAAATTTGTTTGTGTAATACTTTCGAAAATAGATAGGCTTCGTTTTTATCTATTTTAAAACTAACTAACGAAAAAGATGCACTTTAAAAATTATTGACACAAAAAATGGAATTTTATACAAAAATAAAACAGCCGAGAAAAAACCAAGAACACAAGTTTGGAGCTTTCTTAATATGTACAAAAACGCCATTAAAATTTCAATATTTTAGTAATTTTGGAGGCAATAAAAATTTGAGAAAAAAAATCTAATTATGGAACAAGAACAAGTAGCGTTGAGTGAAATTGGGTGACCTGAAAGAACGAGTTGATGAAGAAAGTGAATAATAGACAACAATGAAGAAAGAAACAATAAGATCTCACAAAAGAAAAAGAAAACACTGAAACAAAAAAAAAACTGAGAATTGGGCCTAGCAAGGTGAGCACTGGGACATAGCTTTCCATTGTCGCAGAGATTTTCCAGAATCTATCCACGAAGTTTTATTTACCTGATCAGTTTTCTAATCAAATTTTTCCACGTATTTGTTTTTTTAGTTTTCCTTTTTTATTAAAAATTAACATCTTCATAATGATCAGATTCTTGGTATTTAGAATCTTAGAATCCTATTTCCCGGTATCCAGAAATATGCCACCGCATGATAAAAAAATGCAATCTCGACGGTTTGGACAGGTGAAAATTTGAACACGTACATCGTTGAACTCCTCGTGATATTGGACGTAAAATTATCCTATTTATAGTAGTTCATTATTAAATCTCGATCAATTTTTAATCATCTCTGATGCTTTTTGATGCAAAATCTTATAATTAGAGCGATTACTGTTGAAAGGATTGTGCTTAAATCTTCACTTTTGTCAGTTGTTACAATATTTTGGAATATTTGAGAAATTTAGAATCTCTGCTTTGTGTTGAACACACATTTACAAAATTCGAAACAATAAACAGATTGATTGATTCTATTTTTTTTGCCTCATTTTTAATTATTAAATCTTGATCCAATACGGTTAGCTCTGATTATCTACAAAATGCGTCTACGTGTATTGGTTTTCCAAATTTATCTCTCTGGATCCAGGATTTTGAAAGATTTGTGGATTTTTTTAGCGAATGAAATTCACGGAATTTTTTCAAATGCTAGTTTAGTTCATTAATTAGTGAAAATTGAAGACCTCAACAATACGTCAAAAGTTGGAATACTTTTAATACTTTTCCAATTACCTATTAGAATAGAAAAATATTTTTGTAGTTAAAAATTCAATACACAAAAATACAATAAATTTGAACAAGAATTTTTACAACATAGGGGATCTGAGAAGTATTGATTTTTTAGTAATTGGCGAGTGTTTGAAAAAAGCCCCTACGTGGTTCACTAGCCATACTCATGTAGTTTATAGATTTTTTTCCAGATTAAAATTTTCACCAGTTATAATTACCAGATCGCCTTAAATCCAACATGCTTCGTGTCGCAGTGTCGCCATTTTGTGAAGTTTTCTTACAAAAATTGTTTGTAATTTACCTAAATACAAGCTCAATAACCCAAATACCCCTCCACCAGCTGTTCTTCAGGTAAAAAATGACAAAAAACCGCTTTTTTAGATCGTTACAGTGCTGTTACCCCTTAATATCAGGTTAAAATTTTTTCAAAAATTTGTGAAAGTAGAAATCGTCTCATCGATTTTGTGGCAATTTTTGGAAAAACAATCAAATTTCACAAGAAAAACTTAAGCTCAATATGAGCTTAATCGTCTTAAGTGCTCATAACATAAAATTAAATTATTAATTAGCACACTTAAAGACAAAATAATTTTTTTTTAAAGTAATGCTCAAAAAGTTGAACTTGCTTTGATTTAATTTTTATACGATTTCGAAAATGTGTTTTATTAAGAGTTCGTAACTTCAATACGTAATTCCAAGGATTTAGAATTATTTTTCTAAAAAATACTTCAATAAAGGCGCGTTTTCTAACAATAAGACGGGTCATCCTGAGTCAGTGACACAGTCTGTCGTCTGAAATATTGAACTATTTATGAATCAGCCGATTGTCGCACTTAAAATTAGACTCCACATCATAAATATGTATAAATGATTCATGTCTTGGTGGGAAATAGGAAATAAAATTTTTAGTTCATAGTGTTGTTTATTTTTTCATATCAGAGTATACTAAGTTAAAGTAAACATAGACTGACCATTACTCGAAAAAAGTCTGAATAAAGGCAGCCCTACACGCCCAATATTCTCATGCAATATGAATTTTGCATAATATTGAACGTTAAAGGGCATGACGTGAAAAAAAACATAAGTAGATACAGTATTGCGTAATATTATTGCGCAATAATATTGAGCAAGAGAGGTGCCTTTATAAAATATATTTACATACGCGTTATGAGATCTCTGGAAAAACAATTGGAATAATTACACAAATTCGTTAAATAATGCTAATGGAACTCGAAAAGCGCCAGATAATATTTACATGTGGTCACTGACATATCACTACATGAAAATATTATTGATTAATTTTTTTTTCGTAAATTTTTGCTAGAATTAGAATACAATTAACTAAACCTACAAAAGGAGTAAACATGAGACTATTTACAATTTTATACCAAAATTAAGAAATCACCAACTTTGCAAATAATTTTGTTTGGTCGGTTAATCATTTGCAAACCAGTCAAAGTAAAGGTGACAGTGGCACAAGCCACAAAATGTGTACTGTCCGTGTTATTTACAATTCAAATTTGGTTAAAAAACTTATGATTTCCTACAGAAAAATTATAATGTAAAATTTACTAAAATTAGCCTACTAACCTAACGTTCTAGTGTCAAAATTTCTCTCACAATAAAAAAATATATTTACATAAAATTACACGAGAAAAATGCGTAAGCCTATAATTTCCCTGTAGGAAGGCTCGGTGCACGCTACAACTGAAAAATAGCACACATTTTTGAGCGTTGTCTAAATAAAAAAAAGAGCACAAAGTAAAGGCCACAGTATAACCAATTTCACTTTTTACACTACAATTGCTTAGTAAAAAAAACAAAAAACTAAATAATGAGAGCTGCGAGTGTTCCCAGTCTCTGTCTCATTGCACACTTAACAATTCACACAGAATACATTACAGTACATACTATTTATATGTAAAGTTGGCAATTATTTAACATGAAGTTTACTATAAAGGAATCTTAAGAGCTGCACATTTTTTTTTCTCTGGGTTTATGTAGCTATTCACAGTCTTTACCTTACAAGTCTTAAATTAATATTTAAACTACCAAATTTGAGAAACTTGGTGCTTGTCGAAAGCAGTTAATTCGATGTCGGAGACGTGTGAAAGCAAAGAAGATAAAAAATTTTGATTTCTGTCCTGTTTGGGGCCGACACTGATTAACTGCCCGTTCGAAAAAAACTGCCAGTCTTATTTAACTAAAAACTCTAAAATATCTATACTAATCAAGGCAGTGATATCTGTACACTGTATCTAAATTGGCAGATCTACATGGTATAGATAAAATCACACTCTGAGCGACTAAATATACACGAAACACACACTACGTTAAAGTTGCAGCGCGATTGTCCAATTGTTCATGTTTGCATTGCATAGAATCCCTGAATTATAATATTTGGTGTACTGTTACTTATAAATTATTACCCAAGTTCATTAGTGAAAGAGAAGAAAGTTATCTACGGACACTCCGTGGTCAATCCCACTGATGGGGCGAAGGAGGCAACTCCGATGGGTGAGCTACAGTCGAACTGAAACAACAAAACCATCAAGCTAACGTCAAACGAAAAGTTTAGGAAAAATGACTGTGAGACGATCAAGGACTCGTCCGAATGACCATGCAAACTGTCGGACACGAAAATGAGAAAAAAGAGCAGCAAAAATAAAATCACTAACCTAAACAAAAACGTAGTCACGCGGCACAGAGAAAGATGACAGGTGATAACAAGATTTCTAGGGTCTTCTTGAAAGGTTCACAGCCTTTTTCTTTCCTGTACAACAACCATCATCTTACTTGGGCTCGTCAACAACAAAAGGGGGATGTATTAATGAGGATGCAGTTAGTTAGTAAAGTAAACTTACTGACTTCCATGCATGTGTTTAAAAATTCTGATCACAATATTCGGAGACTTTTTAAGCTGTCTCTCAAGGACAGGGTAAGAAATCTCGCTTTCCTTAGGTGCGTCATTAGTGGAGAAGACAGTCAACATCATAAGGTTTGAAAAAACGGAGAGGTTCAATTTCTACAGGGAAGAAACAGGTTCTAACTACTGCAAAAGATAAATAAAAATAATTGGAACGCACGCGCCAGCATGGAAATCATTGTGTACTAAGTTGATGTTATTTTATGATTAAGAAGTAATAAAAAAATAACACTGAAACCTTTTGGTGCACGTTATTTTTTCACACAGTTCTCAACATAACTAATTTATCACCGATGAGAGAAAATGCCATGAGATACTTCCTTCGCCGAAAACTGGCGACACAATAAAAATCGTGTCAATTTCGCTTAATTATAATTCAAACTTGGAACCGATTCGCTTCATTTTTTATTAAATGACAAGATTGCTCGTAAATGTATAATAAATAAAGGTACTATTTTTAACGTGAACCTTCATCTCAAAAAATAGTCGACACTCAAAGCTAACGTTTCACTTTTAACCTTCATGTCAAAGGGGATAAAAATACATGAGAGGTTTATATTTTTCTTTAAGCTTTATAGTTTTAAAGCAAAACGTGAATTTGCAGAAGCTTAGAGGTTATAAAAACAGGTTTTTATTTGGTTTTATAAAGCTCCAAATAGGAGGTAATAAATAAACAGAGTATTATAAATAAATGTTTGGATACGGCGCAGAAGTCATTGATCCGGAGGCTAAAAGAATTTGAATACAATATCTTTAAAAATGACGAAACTGGAATGAGATGAATTTTATATAAAGTTATTGTTTTCAGTACACATTAAGGGACAAAAAATAACAAACCAAGCAGTGGCTTCATGTCTAACCAGCAAAAAAATTAATTATAAATATTTAAATTATCTTTGAACGACCTAATTTCGGAACTAATATACAACTGCCAAAATCCCAACCTTACTTCTTTTGGCCCTGTCAATTAAAATCTAAATTTAATTTCAAAAACCCTACAAAACGAAATCGATTGGACGCCCCTGACACATATCCAACCTTGGATCAGAATCAGCTCCTTTTCGTCCTTGGTACACAACAACCCACTATATTGCGTCGTGTTTGGTTAAATATCTGAATTCGCATTGCTTGTTTGTTTCTCTTATGTGAAGGTAATGTCATCTACGTAATTTTTTCACTACTACTTCACTCGTGGTTCTTCTTCTGGACTTATCTTATGACAATTTCTGCAGAATTAGGCGGAAATGCGATTTTTAGTGATTATACAAACAAAAAACACAAAATGTTAATGTGCATGTATGAATAAGTGCTAGCAACGTACACCAAGAGGTATGTGAGCGGTCACCTATGCAATGGCGCTGCGCTGGTCTGCGGCGTCGGCGGCCGTCTTACCTGGCGAAACTCTTGAACGCCGCAGATTGGGGGTTTATGCAAAGAGGAACTCTACTTGTATTCAGTTGCTCTGCTATAAATTTATGCATCTCCTCTGTAAAAGAAAAAAATGTTAGAATTTTAAATATTGCATGATTTTTTTTTATCTAAAACATGAGTATAGCTAGGACAGGTTACAAATCTGGGTACGATTACAAAATTATCAAGCAGAAAAGGCCAATTTTAAAAACGTCATTATTAAGATAAAACAAAAATTTCCAATAGTTTTGGTTTTTTAATCGGTTTAATAATGAAATTTGGGGATATTACGTTCGTAATGTTGTGTGCCAACTTACACAATTTACGAGACGACACAAATTTTTCTGAAAACAAACCAAAAATTTTTCAAGTGCCTAATTAAGTGTGTTTTTATTTAATAAAACAGAGTTCTGGTAGTGTTAACATTTACCAAGATAACTATTTTTGACTTGCCCATCAACTACGCAAATTACAAAATTTTAGAGCACAAGAAACAAACTTAAGAAAATTCCAAATTCGTTTTAATGCTATGGTAATAAATTTTTGAAAGTTCACTATTTTTTATTTGCTTAAAAATTGTGCCAAATTTTATAAAATTATATAGTTGAAAAAAAAGTTTAGGACCTATATTTTCATTAAAACCTGTAATTCCGATAGTTTTAAATCTACAGTGGAGCAAAAAACACAAATTTTGAAAAAAAACAGAACTAATTAAAAATGTTCAATATTTTTATTAAAACCTGCAATTCTGGTAGTGCTAACGCTGTAGCAATAAAATGTGGGGAAGTTCCTATTCTTAACTCGCTCATTGTCATTACCTGTGCTAAACCACAAAATTATAGAACAAAAGAGACAAATTTTAGAAATATTATCAATAAAAATTAATTTTTAGGTTAAAACCACCATAAAAAAATCATTGAAATCGGAGAAACTTTTTTTTAGGTTCAAATTTGAGTTAACATTTTAATTATAAACATTCGTCCTACTTGTTTTGATGGTTTCACAAGAAAAATATGTAGAAATAATTCGCCGAGAATTTATTGGTGAAAATGTAATTTCGTTCAATAATCAATAGTGTTGTCAATATACTCATTGAACTTATCGGCTAATTTAAATGTTCCTTACGACGATAAGCGCGTTGAAGTGCTATGGTATGCGTTTCAACTAGCGGTCTCAATAGTTTTAAAAGCAATTTTTTTAGGTAATTGTTTTTTTGATAATGTTGTGAACAAAAGTAGGAAATTCCTGAGAAAATTGAAAAAATTTGCGTCATTCCACAAGTTGTTATAGTTTATGTTCTTTGTATATTTATTTCTCAAAATTTTGCATTTTAGGAATTTGCTTGCTCTAAACGACGTTTTCATTTTTTCTAGGGCAATATTTTCATGTGTATATATTTATTTATTTATTATTGAATTTCTATCATCCATAGAAGAAATTTTCTTTTCTTTTGTTTATGTATCTACAGTACTTGATAGGGTCTTCCGAATATTTCAAATAAAATCTTCAAAACTTTTTATTTCTAAAATATCCAGAATATAATATACATACCTACTTTCCGGAAGCAAAAAACAGAATTTCTATAATACCTGTTTTTTAGACTTTATTTGGAATTTTTTAATCCTTTGAATTTTAAAAATGTTTGGATTTTTTAAGAACAAATTTCCTTGAAACTCGAGCATTTTAATCTTTATGGACTTTTATTCATTTTAAAAAGATTTAAATATTCGAGACTTTTGGTTCCTCCGCCTTCAAAACGAAGAAAAAATATTGAATTCCAGAAATTTCTACTTCGATACCTTCCCATTTCAACTTTTTCTATATTTAACAACGTAAGTTTTTTTAAGATCAGTGCCTATTTTCTATCAAGAAGAAAAATAATCATCTCGAAAAATCCCGACAGTCTCTCACACTTTTGACAAATGTTATTGTGAAACAAATCTGAAAAAAAGTATTAATCACAAATCGATAAAAATATTGAGTCCACAATATCAGTTATTGCAACAACCTCATTGTTACTACACGAATGACGAACAAGCAGGTGGCTCGTTTAAAAAATTTTCATCCATTGTATTTCCGCAGTTGCAAAATATACCAGGTGTTTGAATTTTGAAAGAATCGAGCAACCCAAAGTTCATTTTTACGTGCTCTCTTGTATTTATGTTAAAAATAGATTTACACAGCAACTTTTTCGGAAATCCAGCAAAAGCGTTGCTGTAACTTCCACAAAAACCATCGATTTCATAAGCACCTTTCACATGTTGTACCGATGTAAGTTTCTTTTCCCAGTGATCGTCGAACGCTTGTGGGGCTGTTGTTTCGAATTCTGAGGTGTATTGCCTCATTCCACTCGCTGTAGTGTAGCAACATTTGCACATGCATGAATGGTACCTCAACCGTCCCTCGTCCAAATAAGGGTGTGCTAAGGCGTCAACGACGGAAATACGTTTATCCTGTAAAAGAAAAATTCACTGTTAATGATACGTAAAACCGTGATGATACGCTTAATAGCCGGATTATTGTTGCTTTTACACGTGTTAGTGCTTTCACAACTTTCAACTAGTGAGGATTCCATTTCAGTGATTAGATACCTACTTTTGTCCTTGACATCGCAAAATGGGAGATAAACCCACTAATGCACAAAAGGGGGAATAAATTGAGCGCTATTATTGGGGCGTTAGATCAAAATTAAAAACAAAAGTATAACTTCGGTTAAAGCAAGGACAGACTGGAGCTAGCGATGATAAGTGCTAGTTTTTTCGTTTTCCGGTGCGCTAGAATAAATCTTTGATAATTGATATCAGTGGTGACACCATTATAATAATTTTATTGATATTTACACAACTCTCAGTTGCACCTGATTTCCTAAATTAAGTTTATTTTACCCGTCACGTGTTAGATGTTTTGACAGTTTTAGTACAAGCGTAAGCTGTTTTGCAAATTTTTGCCAAAACATTGAACATGTTATGAGTAACAGTGTTATATGAAAATCATAACAAACCGCTTCAAAAGCACCGAGATTATATGAAACGTTCTTTAGGACAGCCGTTAACACGATGTTAACGAACAATATTTTACGACACGTGAAGAATAAAATCCGTCAATCAGAAACAGAAAACTTTCTTCTGGTATTGATGAAAAACTATTAACGAGTACTCATCTGTTCATTTTTAAATTCACAGGCAACGCTGTCATTTACCGAAAATGCAAGATTACAAAAGAAATTAGCGTTAAAAGGGAAATTTTTAATAACTTTTGTGTAGTTTATTAGGGATACTAAACGCGTTTTACGGCTCATTCTGCGTCATAGACATTGTGCTACGTATTGTAAGCAGAAATGGAATGCTATCCAAGTAATTTCAATATTTATTATTTTGTGCTGGTTTTCTTTTGATGCATTTAGAATTGTAAATTTAAGCATTTTAATTACAAGCATGCCAAGGCTCTGGAAAAATGAATGTTTATTCAGTTATTTTTTAATTATAGCAAAACAACTAAAAAAGCTAAAATTTAAACCTTAAAATGTGTTTAATTATTGTCTTAAAAAGAGTAATCAGTTAATTTGCAATCAAATATTTCACCAAAAAATGTTTTCGTTCATTAACAAAAAATTTTCCTTGACAATTTCTAAGTTATCGCTCCTGATTTTTTTTGATAATTTTGAGAACTTGAGTTTTTTCAAAACTGTGAATAATAATAATAATAATAATTCTCGAACTTTTAGAGTATTTTTTCCTATTAAATCCGCCTTTTTATTATTTTTTAACCTTAATTTACATCAAGCAAATTCAGAAAATAAAATCGATGATATTTTTCCTTCCATTAAAAAGTTTCTTGTAAGTAAGATTTATTAAAAAAACCTATTAAGTGTGTTCACAAAAAGAATATAATATAATTTTAATATTAAACATCATAAAATTCCTAGATTTTCCTAATCTTTTAAATCAGAGAAAATTTAAATCTGGGAAATTTAAAAGAAATGATTTCTTAAATTTGGGGAAATTATTTAATTGAAAAATATTAAAATTTTCAACTCGTTTAAATTTATAAGTAAAAAATAGCATTTTTAAAATCTTAAAATTTTAATTTTTGATTTCTTTAAGGTTTAAGAACCCTTGCGTGAATTTATAAAATAATCAAAAAACATCAAAGTTTCTAAATTCTTTGATTGAAGAATATAAGTTAAGTAAAATCTTATAAATTTCTATTTGGGTTATAAATTTTGTTTATATAAATTTAAGAATTTTTTGAATATTTACTGACGTTTAATTTTTTACTTGTTTATAATTTGAAGTATTTTTAACTTTGCTCAGTGATAAACAAAAACTGAATTAATGTGAAACTTGAAACATCTTAAACAAATTAAAATTGACATAAAAAAATGGAACAATCTAAAGAAAAATATGTCAGAAAAATTTTCAACTCAAAAAAAAATCTATAGCCTGAAAAAATTGGGTTAAAACTAAACCAATCTAAAACCTAAGATCTGAAAAATATGTAAAACCTAAAAAGCATTTGAAGATCTTTTAGTCACCAAAAAGCTGAAATAACCTGAAGCATTTTGAAAAATTTGGAACCTGAGAAATCCAGAAATTATCTATGGAAAACCTGAAGCACTTAAACTCACAAAATCTTAAACCACTAAAAAATATGTTAGATTTGAGAGAGACAGATGGAAAAATTGGCAATCAATGAAAACCTGAATCCCTGAAAAATCCGAAACATCTGTAAAACCTAAAGCTGGGAAAGTAAGAAATTAATTGAAACTGGACCAATCTAAAATTTGAGATCTAGAAATCATGTGAAACCTGAATGGGAAGCCTTAAAACCGTAAAGAAATTCATAAAAAACTTCAAACAATGAAGTTCGTGAACACTCAAAAACATAACCAACTGAGGCTTTGAGAATAATTTAATTAATAGAAAGGTGAAACAGTAGAAAACCTAAAAAATCCTAGAAATTTCTAAGCCTGAAACACTCTAACAAACTTCAAGCTCCTGGAAGTTATTCATTCGGTATTCTAGTAAGGTTATGAGGTGGAACACGTTTTTGTATTCTTTCATTTTTAACACTGTGACCCATTTCCTCTATTTTTACACAAAAATCGAATTTACAAAAGCTTGCACCATTTTTTAATATTTGCTTGTTTTATCGTTATCTAGCACAATAGTTTTTACCCTCAGTAGGTCGACGTGCTGATATCACAATTTCTATTGATTCACAGGGCACTTTTTACAAGCGATTTAAAAATTGTACTTTTATACCGAGTCACGCAGAAATAAAGATAAAATAAATTAAACAAAGAACACGTTGCTACCGTGTTTTGTGAGTAAAGTAGGATAAGATTAAAGCCCATAAAATTTTTCCTTGCTTTTGACAATAGCTAAGCTTTCTTACTGACAATTTTGTGTCTTATTGTTCCACTCACCGGATCAAAGACAAGCATCTGACACAACAGATGGACAACTTCGTGCGTCGCTTGGGAGCTCAAAGTGTAAAAAGCAGACAACGATGGTGGTTTCGGCGCCCTCCTCAACATATGCGTCTTCGCACCTTCACACGCATATTTCATGTCATCTAACGACGGTGTTCCTAACAATTCTGTAATTAATTCTAATTGTTGGACCGGATTCTGGGCTTGAAACAATATCCTCCTTCCCAGTAATTCCCCGAATATGCATCCAACAGACCACACGTCTACAGCAGCTGTGTAATGTTTGGCACCCATGAGGATTTCAGGAGCCCTGTAATACTGCGTCACCACTTCTTGTGTCATGTGTTTGGACGAATCGGGTTCTTCTACTCTTGCTAAACCAAAATCACAGATCTACAAGAAAAAGGTAGTAAAAACGCGACAAAAAGACACGACTTACCTTAAGAACACAATTGCTGTTTACTAAAAGGTTTCCAGGTTTTATGTCTCTATGTAATATCCTAGCCGAATGTAAATATTTTAAACCTGAAAAAAAAAGTGATCATGTACAGGACCGAAAATCTTCGAAAAGTGTTATCATGATGATGTGGGCACTCACCTCTAAGTATCTGGTATAGAAAAACTTTGATGTGATCCGAAGAAAGGGGTTGATGTGACACTATAATTTTATGTAAATCACTTTGTAGTAATTCTGTGATTACATATCTATAAATATCGTTAAGGAAGATCCGGTGGAAGTTTGAAAACTACTTTTTAATTCACATCCTTTGATTGAACATTCTGAGAAAACCGTTAAATTCCAAAGCTACAAGTCCGAGAACAGTCTCGCTTTTTCGTTTTCCAAGTTATTAACCAACAGTAGGAAAAAGAAAATGATACGGGCAAATTGTTATTACAAACGATACAAACTATTAAACTTTTAACTGCGTTCTCAGCATGATGATTAACGTCGATATAATACTACAACATTAATAATCTTGTCGAATAAATTTTTATTCGACTGAAGAACATTTTGCAATAAGGAAGTTGTTACTTTTATTAGATGGCAACTCTCCTTCCTTCAGTGCGTTTACCGTATCCACTCTGATACTGATAACATTCGATTGAACCATAAATAGGTAAAATTTACGATAATCGGGTCATAAAATAATAGATCATAACTAGGACACGGTGACATTGGCCTATTATCGTCGTTTACGTCGTTTTTAAAAATTAGATCAGACCTGGGAAACGTTAAAATAACGAGGAAATGATTTCCCAACACCCAGTTCTTGACACATTGCCATTTTTTTCACGAAGTTAAAATCAATATAACGTTTATGAAAAGTCATGGTCAGGAAAACAATCTATATTTTTCTCGAAATGATTTATAGCGAGACTACACAAAAAAGGTGACGACGACTGTGTGTCATTGTCGCAAAACTGATTTGCACTAGTTTCATGTTGATTTAACACCGTTTTAAGAAATTGGAATTTACTCATTATAGTTTAACAAAGACAAACCAGACGGATGTTTGCGGTACTATTAGGAGGGCCGCCAAATATTGACATGACTTTCCCTTTCGATAATTTTTTTCTTGATATACGAAATAAACGAGATGTTTCCGAGTCTGAGATCAGTAATGGCATATTTGGTTCGTTGGATAAACTATAATCAAGTCTGGATAAAAATCATTAGTGTGCTGGCAGGTAGACCGAAACATGTTTTTGGTTGTTAAAAACTAATGTGATCCTCAAAAGATACATTAATTTTTAAATATAAAAACATTGAAAATTAACTATAATAAGTACGAACAACAGGTCTATTTTTTTCTCATTAGCCTCGGTTCCTATTTTACTAATTTCCTGTTGTGTCATCTGATTATAATAAAGGCGTCAGGAAATCAAACAAGATGATAAAACAATACGGTGCTAAAGAGGATAAACATAAACGGGAACTAAAGATAAACAAACATTGAAAACACACACCGTCATTTTTGAAAAAGTGCCATTTTGTATGTTTAGATTCTGTTTTTTGTCCAGTTGCCCGACTTCCTCTTACATATTTCTTTATATCCTGTGGTTCTGTGAAAAATGCAAAAGTTTTAAATTTTTCATTTATTTATTTATTTTTAATTTGTGACTCTGATTCTTTAATTTTAAAGATGTTGAAGACTAATCTAGCTAAAAAATCCCGAGGATTTAAAAAATTTAAAAAATCTAAAAAAAATCCACAGTATTTAACAGGTACACAATAATTCAAAAATAAATCCGTAGATCCTCAGAATTTAAAGTATAAAGTCGCCAAATTATCTAAGAGATCCAAAGAATTGTTTTATAGTGAATATAAATCCACAAGCTATCTAAATACCAAAAGAACTCGAGAGAATCAAATAACTGAAAAAAAAGTTAAGTAATCGAAAATCTGAAAAAAAACTGAATAATTTCAAAAATAAACAAATTTTGTCAAATTCATAGCATTTAAAGAAGGCATAAAAAGAAAACAAAAAACAAAAAAAACAAAAGATAGACAAAAATAAAAAGATTCTAGTTACAAAAAAAGATCCAAAAATTCTTCATAGATTTTGAAAAACAAAAACGTAACAAAAAATATAAAAGTTACTACAAACAAAAAAAGATTCAAGCGATATAAAAAAAACTAAAATTTAAAGATTTAAAAAAAACGACAAAATGGAAATAACAAGGCATCTGCAGCATCCACACGATGTAAAAAAAAAAAAAATACTAAAAATTAAAAAAAAAAAAATGAATTTGTGCATTAAATATTTATATTACAAAAATCAAATCATATGTTTAGAATTCACATTTGTTAAGAGAAAGAGCATTCAGAATTTCTCCAAACTTCTTAAATTAAAAAGGATTTTCAAAAAATTTCCTAACGTTTAATTTTAGCATTATTATAATATGAAACCATTTTCATTATAAAGAATAAAAAAAAATGTGGTATTTTCCAGCAATTGCAAAATTACCTGATTTTCTTGAATTTATTTTTTATTTTATTAATGTTTTTTTATTAGTTTTTTTGTTTTTTTTTAATTTAATTTCCAAATCTCAAAAATAAAGAAAAATATCAAAGATTTCAGGTAGATTTCTTTCAAAATGTTTTTGTAAAAGTCTTTTTTTTATATGCAAAAAGATATTTTTCGTCATATAAAAATATGACATGAAAATTACAATTCTGCTTCATTTTTATTTAAAACTCTCAAAATTCGAAAATGTATATTTGCTTAAAGTAAAGCAGTCGAAAAAGACAAAAGCTTCATGTAACTTTAAAAACCTAAAAATTTTACAAATTTGTGAAACCGCTTGAATCTTTAAAATTTTGACATTTTTGTTATTTGAGAAAAGAAAAAATCTAGAAAGTTTTATGGAAATTTTCCAGAGAAATTAAAAATTTAAGTAAGTAAGCAATTCAAATAATCCAAACGATCCAACAGTTATAACTAATTAAAACTAAAAATTATAGAAAGAATTTGTAAAACCTTAGCATTCTAAAGAGTATCTACTTTTATTGCATATTTTTGTATCTATTTTGTATATATTAAGACCAAATTTTTGTAAACGCTGCATACTTATGAAAAATATTTCTTTAAATTGCTAATTTATTTGGTTCTAATTTCCGTATTACTTTTCTAGGGCTTGCTATTAAAAAAAGAAAAAGAAAACATTCAAAGATGAAACTTTTTTGTAGTATTGACATTGAAACTAAACAATACTCATATTTTGTAGTAAATTTCTCAAAATAACAAAAATTATAACCAATTTTGATCAAAGAAGCTCGATAAAAAAAAACTTTTTTAAATTTCAACAACACATTTTTTTTAAATACAAATAAACCCACGTAAATAAATTAAATCTATTCTAAAATAATGTTGGCACACGCAATTTCAAGTAAAATCCGTACAATATTATATAAATTTCCATATATACGCAAATTGGCTTGTTTTCGCTCCTAAAAAGTCAACAAATAAAATCTGGCACGTGTGTGCAAAAATTTGGACACAACTTGAATTAAGACAACCTCCAAATATTTTGTAAACTTTTTTTGAAACGTAGTAAGCTAAATCCATTCACAACTAATAAATTTCCAAAAATCCCACCAGCAAAAAGTAGTGCCAAGGCAGTTGCTACTGCAGCAATTTTCGAGCCAGCGAATCTAAACCCTTTGACCGAATTGTCAAAATCTCGCCTATCCTAGAACTGAGCTAATTCCCAGCGACTAAAACTAGTTTCACCTGAGAGTTGTCGGAAGTTGTTTGAACTAGTTGACATGCGAAGTGACAGTTTTAAATTAACCAGTCATCAGTGTATGCGGGTATTCTCAATTTACTCAGAATTCATGTCATGGATGTAGATTGTCAAGACACACTTAAATAGGTATAATTTTAAAATTCCTACGATGACAATGTTGAGAGGATCTGATAATTTTGTGAAATTTAAAGAGATTTAAAGAATTTCACAGCCAAGTTATTGTGGATATTTTGGACAGCTATGCAAGAAAGTTGTTTGGAATTTGGAAAAAAAAGCGGATTTTGACCCGCCCGGTTTTCAATAAGCACGTAAAACGATATTTTTGGACCTACTGCTTTGTCCTTTGCTCTTCATTTTCTCTTGGCATCTTTTGTGTAAACAGGAATCTTGTTGCAACGCATCTGCATTGTCAGTGTCCTCTTGGTGCAATTACATTCTCACGAAAATAAATACAACTATATTTATCCTGCTACGTCACTGTGTAAAAATACTCGATATCTTTAATTTTATCGACCATTAATAAAGACCATTACAATGGCCCGGGCAGAAAAAAAAACATTACCGTTCTACGCGTCAACAGCACATCTTCAAACTTTCCGGAAACTAGTGAAAGAAGTATTTTTTGAATTCCGTGAAATCGCTGAATCAGTGACAGAGTACAGTGGCACACAATCGTGGGAACGTTAAACTCTTGTAAATCTGAGTAGTAGGAAAGGGCAGGATGGTTGTTGGTCATCGGCATCTCCGCTTGCTAGCTACCAAGGCCGTCGGGCCTTTGTACCATCCAAACCCGAGCCCAAACACCTGACCTGCTACTCCAGGTGAAGGAACAAATCACCATGCAGAGAGCAATGCCTCCTCAGTGGCTGTTGGCCGCATCGCCTCTACCACAACAAAAATCAAATGCAATTATACCACACGTTTACAAGGAAATTCCAACTTGCGGATGCTGAATTTTACATTTTCAGGCCAGTGTAAAGAAATGCGCTTCTACCTTTTAATATTATTTTTTCTGCACGAGAAGTTAACGATTTTTTATGCCATCTGGCTATAATAGGATAATGCGGCATCGCATGCTAATAATAACTGAAAAAACTCCAACAAAAAGTGAAATGCAGAACTAAATTCATTTAGCGGAAATGGCTGACAGTGCATTCCAGTAGTCAAAACATTTTCGTATGGATTCTGCATTATTATTCAGTTTTGGAATCGCTGTTTCCCTGATTAGTTCGGGAGGCTAGTTTAATAGCACGAGCGAAGCTGGTCCAGTTTCTGCTAGTTGAATTGGCATCCATTATTGAAAAAACACGCTTTTTCCATTTTCCCAAAAAAGACTTAAAAAAAATGAGTTTACTTTCCGGAGGATTGGTGGAAACTGTCATTTCCACAATAGTGCGAAAAAATAGTTATTTCCTGCACGTTGCTGAATTACGGGAAATCCTATTTCCCACACGCTAAATTGCTATTCTAGTATTAGTTTTGGTTCATAATAATAGAAAATAGAAGATTTTGTGCCATTTTACATTTCCAGTTCCAAGAATAAATTTATTTAATAGAAAACTGTGCCATTTTGGTATCAAATTTCTAGATTATATGTATTTTTGGAATTTTATCAAACTGTTCAAATATTAAATTTTTATCGCAAATTAAAATATAGAAACTCTCTGAAACAATGTCAAAAATCATTGAGATGTAAAATTCAATGGAAAATATTTATTTAATAAAACTGCCTCTCCAAAACTGCAAAAGTTTCTAAGTTAAAAATAAAAATCATAAGATTTTTTTTAGTCTATTGTGTTTCAAAAATTTATAAAATATTCTCAACATTTATAAAAATTAGAGAAAAACTTGTAAAGAAGTATTTAATAATGACATATTAAAAAAACTGTTAAGATACTGAAAAACCCTAAAATTTAATTCAAATAATTCAATCAAAATTTTTAAAAATCTTCAACTAAATGATTAAAATCTCTAAATCTTTGACGATTCGTTTAAAAACCCCAAAAATATTTCAAATACAGAAAATCCAAGTTCCACGGAAGTATTAAAAAAATACTTAAAAAAAGTAAATAAGAAAAAAAATGCCTGTTTTTTAAAGCTTATAGAACTTAATCAATAATCTACAAAAAAAGACACATTTCATGAAATTCACGCTTCCAGTAAGCATTAAAAATTTTGAGCATTCACCATTTTTCAACTATTTAAAAAAAAAACTAGTTTTTTCATTTCTGTATATACTTAATTTTGTATGGAAAATCCATAATTTCAAAAATTTGTACGGACAATTTATAGCTTTTGTATTTAGTCAGTTTTAAATGGCACAATGAAATGAGCCTATTTTTTGGAATTGTAGCTTCC
Source organism: Cynaeus angustus (assembly GCA_030157275.1). Taxonomy (NCBI): domain Eukaryota; kingdom Metazoa; phylum Arthropoda; class Insecta; order Coleoptera; family Tenebrionidae; genus Cynaeus; species Cynaeus angustus. The sequence goes on from CM058062.1 coordinate 19,108,465, forward strand.
ACAAAAAATAGATTTACCAATTCTGCAACAAATTATTGCTCATTTTGGCGTTATGGAACAGAAAAAAGCTAAGAAATTTTGAGCAAATCTCAAAAACCATTAGAAGTGAAAAAAAAGAAAAATTCAAATTTCATTGGATTACCCTCTAAAGACTTAAAAATCATTAGGACCCAAAATTCAGTCGAAAACATTTTTTTTTAAATATCTAAGATTCTAAAATTCTTCTAATCGAAAAGAACATTTGTTTAGCATTATTTCTTACTTCTTCTTTATTACCAGAAAACTGCTCGTTTCTTCAGTCATAAAAACAAAAAAAAAAAAAAAATTCAAAAATTATTCGCAGTCAAACAAAAAAAAATCGCAGTTTTATTGAATTGCCATTCCAGTTTGTCCATACACATATAAATAAAAATATTAAAAAAGTGACATTTCACGCCGGATTTTTTGAAGAAGGTAGATTTCACTAAAATGGAAATATTTGATTTAACTGCTAAAATTCAGCTCGTTTGATTTGTATTTGTTTGTCGTCGTTTAGAAAGTTGTTAAAAAAAATAACAAATTAGATTCAAAAACTAAAATAAAATCCAAGGTACAAAAATATTTTTAACAAAATTCCTGATAACGTCATTCGCTAATGAATTTAACAATAGTATTCATTCTTCACAAAACAATACCCCCGTAATTATATACACAATTTTAATTATAGATTTAAACTAAGTATACGTAAAAGTTTCACGACAATAGAAATCACTGAAGACAACTTTGCTTATCTAAATCACTCCACGTTTCTCCGAACGCCATCCACGTGTCATACAATACAAAAAAGTCAATAAAATTGTTAGGTGGTCGTCCCCACGCACCCCTATTATCTCAAATTCCTCAGATGAACTTTTCGGAAAGTGACGCTTCGTTACCGTACAGATTACACAAAGTGAACACGTTTTCCTTGTTTACCTTATATTTTCAACTTGTTTTATTGCTTTCAAGACACTTAGCAAAACGGTTTTCGTTAAACAGCCGCATTGAAAATCTTAATCAGTTGTTATTTCATTTCAACAATGTATAGAAAACAATAAAATATTACTTTCTTTGTTCTCAGCTTCTCGGTTATGATGCTTTTTTACAAAGAACCAAAGTTAGAAATTTGAGTTTTAATTGGAATTTTTATCGGAGCAACAGGAAAACACTCTTTGTTAGAGAAGTTTAGAGCTGGGGCTGAAAACTCCACCCTCACAGTCATACCCCCTAAATTCAAATTAGTTAATAATAATCCAGAGCTTTTTTGAAACGTCGAGTTGAGCTTTAGCGAGTAGCGTAATGAAAGCTTTAAACTAGATCCACACGTGTTGTGTGACGTCACACCCTTTTATTTACCCCACCCTAAATGGGCTCCACCCCCTTTCAAGAATACAGCTGGCCGATAACCGAGCAAAATAGGTCATTTAAATTTATTGTGCGATAAATTTCTAACAATAATAAATTAAAACATTGTTTCTTTGGTTGCTACAAAGCAACGCAATTACTTTCACACATTTGATACTTTTTTAACAGAAACGTAGAAAAACAGTCGTGGGAATTCCGCATCCACTTAACAAACCTAAAATTAAAAGTCTGTGACAAAAAATCGTCTTTTATTCCCACATTAAAGTTCTACTAACAATTTTTAATAGGAGAACCCTTGTCAAGTGTTCGGGAAAAGTTCCAAAGACATAACTTCGACGACCGATGAAAGTTTGTCTTTCCGACAACATAAATCTCCAGCTAAATTTTAGTTTTAGAAATTTCTCATAGATGAAGTTAAAGCGGATGTCGCTAATGGCCCGGAGAGGTTCACACATGTGCCTAAGACTATACAGGTGTTCCTATGCATCTGTCTAATTGGGTTGCAGAATGTCTAGATTTGTGCGCGTTCGCATTCTTTGAATATTTTTTGAAAAATAATTATTACTACTTTAATATGTCATTAATTAAGTGTAAAGTGAGAATTAATATAGAATTGTAGCACCTCGTGCTGCTCTAAAGGTTGTTGGAACAATTTTAACTATATTCTACAAAAATTTATGGATTTCAATTTACTTTAAAAGTTTAAATAATTTACAAAAAAGAATTTAAAAGTTCTTACACTAGAGAATTAAAAAACATTTTTAAAATTAGACAGAGAATCCTTGGAATGGACACTTACTTTTAGAAAGTAAAAATTTTTAAAACAGAAAAATTCTGAAATCTATAGCAGCACCAAAGATATGCTTAATTTTTAAAGGTTATAAAAACCAAATTATGCAGATATTTTTCTTAAAAAAAAATACTGGTGCATACACCACTTTTGCATTAGCAAATTTCGTAATTTTCTTCACTCTACGAACATTAGAAAAATTCCACATTTTTGTGAAAATATGCAAGAAAATACCACATTTTATTAAGTTCAGGTGAATATTAGATACAAGTGTAAAACATAATTTTTACACGATTTTTTGCTTTACTTACAGAGATAAAATCTACAAGAAAATAGTCGTATTTCATTAAAAATAAGATTTGTAGCCAAAAAACAAAATTTAATTTAATGTCTACGTTTTTTGAGTACAAATTTTTGAATATTTAGAAATTTTCTTCATTTTTATGCCTAGTAAGTTGAAATTTAGACTACATATTTCATCAAATTGTATTTTTTACAAAAAAAAACATGTAGGTCATTTTTTCAATTTCTCAAATTCAGATAAAATAAGGAAAAATTTTGAAATAATCAGAATCTAAAGATTTCGAGGATTCTTGCAAACTTTCGCGATTTATAAAAACTGTAAAATCCACAAAAACAAAAAACAAAAATTTCCACAATTTCTACAGATTAATCTCTTAAAAAACTCACGAGTACCCGAAATTAAGTCAAAAATGTTAATTTAATTAAAGTCAAATCTAATTAATGTCTAAAATTCTTAAAATATTGTTTCTTATTGTTTCTAAAAAATAAAAAAAGTCCTAAGGACTCTTTGAAATCGCAGCGTTTTTGAAATTTATCAATAGAAAAACATACAATTCAGAGAAAAAAAAACTAAAATCGTGACCATTTTAGAAATAAGAAAATAAGTGTTTAGTGCCTATAAACAAAAATAAATGATCTAAAATACTCTGTTTTAAATTTAGTAACTTAAAAGTATTTTCTTATTTTTTAAATTTTGAGCTAAAAGAACCCAAAGCCGGTCTAAGATAGTTGGATTTATATAAAACAAAAAGGGATAAATATTTTAGTTATTCAACGTGGACAAATACTTCTAAAACCCGAAATTAACAGAAAATCTAAAATATGCTCAATGTCTATAGTCCCAACAATTCCTACAAATCCGTCTTTCGCCAACTTGTAAAACCGTTAAATTGTTCACCTTATGTAAGGCTAGAAAATCGAAGAAAAACAAAAAGATGTGTCTAATTTTTCAAACACATCATTTTCTGAAAGTTTTTAATAAAAAAATTTAAAAAAATCTAAAATTTATAAAAAATTATGAAATTCCTGTTTTTTTTCTCTACTTCATTTTGTAATCATCATAGGTGAAGTATGAATCCGTAGAAGTTGCTGTAGTCAGACATCGCAAATTATTTTGTGTATCTGATTTCAAATTATATATAAAAAAAAAAACGAGAAGCCTAATTCACGTTGAAGTTTAAAAAAAATGTTGTTTTCCCAGGGTGTTAAAAATAGAGTCAAAAACTTCGATTACGAACATTTTAAAATACTTTAAGTGGTAAAACAATTTTAGTTACAGATTGAACCAGCAACTCTATAAAACTTCATCACCAATGAATGTTTAACCTCTTCAATCTCATATTTTTTTAAACAATTGTTTGTTTTTGAAGTTAGTACGTCAATAACTTTATCAGATAAGAATAAAATTTGCTCTCAATAATTTATTTTTGTATTTGAAAATTACTTATCGAATTATTTGAACCGAAGTTCAATAGGAAGTTTAAAGAATCATGTAAAACACTACTGGGTATGCGTAGATGAAATTACAAAAGGAGCTTTCGCTATAGATCGGAAATTTTGAGCCATCATAAACCCTCCCAAAAAATTTTTGAATTTTGTTGTAACTCGACAAAAAAGTGAAAAGTAAAAAAAGAGAACTTTTTGAATTTAGATTTGAGAATATTGATCGAAAAACCGCACTGTTTAGTTAAAAACTTAGTTGCCGTCATCATAAATGAACACCGTCAATTAATTATAGGCAGTTTCATAAACCGCAAAATTAATATGAATTTATTGGGTATATTCCCTTCAGAAAAACGCCCACGTGTTTGTGATTGTTCACTGTATTAATTAATAAGCAATCTAGAATTCCAATTGCGGAACTGTTATTGAATTTGTTCACAAATACTGCTATTTTCAGAAAATCCACCAACATGGTTGTAATTTTCGCAATTTACGTTTTAATAAATACATTGACTATATTTTCCGTTCTGAAATATTCAATCTATGAGCAACCATTTTTATCTTATTTTATCTGATTATAGCGGTTAAATGATTAAATGACAACTTTTAAAGTTTTTCAAGTTCTTTAGTTCTGTGGACACAGATGAATTGGAAATTGTCGATGAAATAAACAAAAATTTGTATCCGGTTGCTCTGGATCTTAGGACACTGCAAACATAATTTACATTTTCGCGAATTCAAAAGCAGCTTTCCTCTGTCAATTAGCACACTTTTGAGTCCCGCCACTGTGCATGATAGTTCATGAAATAATGCAGTTGAAGCATGTACGTGTATCTAAATTATGTATCTTGAGCGCAGCTAGTGAATGAACCACTGAATTCACTCATTTAATAGCCAATTAAACGTTAACGGAAGTTGTAAATTAAAAACTCAGCATTCAGATGATTTCGACCCCAAAGGTTAACATATCCGATGAGGGTTAACCAGTAACGTACATTCAGCGTTAAAAAAGGATACATTTCTTGGAAGAAATCTAAATGAGGCGGTTGGAGGATATCTAAGGCGGAAAGAACCTGAAAAAAATACACAGTTATCCCAAAATAACCCAACACAAAAGTAGCTTTATATAGTGAGTTGGTTGAACTTTTAATTATCATTCTTCGAATCAGCCATACACCCTTCACATTTTTCTTCCAGTCATTTTTAGATAAGGGGTCGATGGATGAAAACCTGCTGTCTGACACGTGTTGATATCGTGTGGTAAAGAAAATATAGCATAATACGAATCGATGAAGCGTTACTTACGTTTTCGTGTTTGAAAAAGCAGAGCATTTTCAGTTCTCGAAACACTCTTTTTGATGAAACTAGGGATTGGAACACATTCGGTAACTTTTTCAGGGCGACTCTTCTACCATCGCGAGGATCTGTCACAGCCCTGCAATAAAAAAAAAAGTTGATGACTTCAAATTGAATGATAGCGATATTATCTTATTGGAAAGTCCGGATTACAGGTTTGTTAGCACCTGTTTTGACAGGTGTTGGAAAAGAAATAATCTCCAGATATTGCGATTAAGATCTGCTCCAACGAGTTTACGAGACATGGACCATACGGAAAATTTTGGACTTCTTAAAGGAGCTAACGGTTTTTTAAGGAAAAAAACAACAAATAAATGTCTTCACTTTTCACGTTTATGTTGTTATTGAAAAATGTATAAATCTGCGGGAAGAACCAGCATAAATATTATTTACCGAGACCTGCATTCAATAATAAATGACGCAGTTCTTTTATTGAAATTTACAACAAACAAACAAATTAGACGATGAAGGTTGTGGGTCTAAAAATTTGATTTTCAAATTCTGATATAAATGTGGCTTGTAGAGATCCATGTCTAAAAGTATAAAAAAATTCCACAAAAAATCCACACACGGAAGTTTTTGAAATGGGAAATTGAGAGCTCGTAATTTTAAGAACAACGTTTTTTTACCACAGAAATGTGTTTTCTGATTTGTTCGTTATCGGATTAGAGTGGGTACAAATTTTTGCATTTCAAGAACATATTTTACAACTGCGGACATAATTTGTTTTTTTTTTCTCTATTTCCATAATGGCAAAATAAGGTCTCCTTCTTAACATTTATTGTATTCAGGAAAAGGTGGGTCAAGGCCATAATAAATTTAAACTTGTCTGTAAAAACAAGTTAAAGTTTAAAGTTTTTAAAACAATAAACTCTGCAATTAACAATAAAATTAAAACAATTTATTTTAAATTTTTTGTTTTAAGAAGAAACCAAAAATTCATATTTTCTATTAAACGTTTAATTCGTATATTGATTAAGATACATTTCAGAATACGATTTTTTTTAACTTTTATTTGATGAGAAAGCAAAAAATCCAAGGTGTATTAAACTCCGCAACTTTGGTGGTTTTAACGCTATCACAATGAAATTTTAAAAACTTACCACTTTAGACACGTTTTTTAATTGTGTCAGATTTAAAAATTTTAAAACAAAAACATTTTTTTAAAAAAACTTTTTTTAAGGATGAACCAAAAATTCTAAATTTTCTAATAACGCCATATCTCAGGTAAATTAAAAGCTATAAAACTGAAAATTGAAGACATCCCCACTTTCGACACGTTTGTTAACTATGCAAAATCACAAAATTTTTGAACAAATTTTTTTTTTAAATTTAAAATTTTGGAACTAATCAGATATTTTACACAGTTTCCATTAAATTCTGTAATTCTGGTAGTTTTAACGCTATAAAGATAAGATAAGATAAGATAAGATTTGAAATTATTACTTCTTTTAGTTCGTGGAATAACTATGACGAATTTCAAAATTTTAGAATACGATATATTTTTTTTTAAACTTTTACTTTAATGAGAAAGTAAAAATTCCAAGTTGTCTATTAAACTTCGTAACTTTGGTAGTTTTAACGATAAAATAATAAAATTTTAAAAGTTACTACTTTTGACACGTTTATTAACTGCGTCAAGTTTCAAAATTTTAAAGCGGGAAATTTTTTTTTAGAATTTTTTATTTTAAAGAGGAACCAAAAATTCCAAATTATGTATTAAATTTCATGTCGCGGATAATTTAAAAGCTATAAATATGAAAATTGAAGGCATCACTACTTTCGACAAGTTTGTTAACTATGTAAAATCACAAAATTTTAGAACAAAAAGGAACGTTTTTAGAAATTTTATCTTTTGGAACTAACCAGATTTTTCACATTTTCTATTAAATTCTGTTATTCTAGTAGTTTGAACGCTATAACTATAAGATTTGAAATAATTACTTCTTTTAATTCGTGTATTAACTGTGACGAATTTCAAAATTTTAGTATACGAATTTTTTTTTTAGAAAATTAATTTAATAAAAAAGCAATAATGTTGTCCATTAAACTTCGCAACCTGGTAGTTTTTACGCTTAAAATTTAAAAAATGTACTGCTTTAGACGCGTTTATTAAATGTCAAAGTTCAAAATTTTAGAATACGAAATAATTTTTTTAGAAACTTTTATTTTAATAAAAAAGCAAAAATTCCAAATTGTCTATTACAATCCGCAACTTTGGTAGTTTTGAGATTATTACATAGAAATTTAAAGGTCTTAATACGTTTGACGTTATTATGCCGAAACTTTAGAACAAAAAAGGAATTTCAATTTTTTTCTTTTTTGGGACCACCAAAAATCCCTGCAATGTTCGAATAAATTGCGTAACTTTTGAAGTTTTGGACCTGTAGCGCTTTGGTGGTTAGCTTAAATCTGATTTCCGATTTTGGGTGCAAAGTGAAATGCTTGAGGTTTCGAAGAAGACTAAAATAAACTCCGGGGGGCGTTTTCTCCCCACTCCGGTCAGGGGTTGCGCTAAGACGCAACAGGACCTTTAGCGATTAAATTCGAAGGTGTTGGTATTTGCAACACGCTTATTCACTGTGCTATATTACTGACATTTTAGAATTTTTCATTTTCAGGACCAACAAAAAAATCCGTAATTCTGGTAGTTTTAAGCTTCTAACAAAAAAAATTGTGGACATGGCCACATTCGATACGTTTTGTAAGTCTACCAAATTACAAAATTAGAATTCAAAAAAGGAAATTTAAAAGTTTTCATTTTTAAAATATACCACAAAACAAATTTTCATCAATTTTAGTAATTATAACGTAAATCTATGAAATTTAATAATTGTATCAAAATACAATTTTTGGAATAAGAAAGAGAAATTTTAGGACAACAAAAATGAAATTTAAAGACGTTGTTAGTTTTGATTCCCTTGCTTATTAATTAACTGCAAGTATAGAACGTTTTAAAACAAAAATTTTTCTTAGAAATATTCAGTTTTAGGGCCAACCAAAAACTTCCCAAAAATTGCCAAATTTATTATTAAGCTAGGTTATCAGGTTATCACATTAATTTCATCATTGCAACTACGGAGCGAAAAAAAAGCTGACACACTTAATTTAATCAAGTTTAAATTTTAAGTAATTTAATAAGTACAAAAGACTGTACATGCGTTTATAAATTAAAAGACACAAAGAAGCCAAAGTGCTTTTGAATTACGTACAATCGGACTGGACATAAAAACACACCTTTAGAAAGAAATAATTGAATGTCTCTGTATTTTTTTCCTGTGGAAATAGAGATAAAGGAACTCTGGTTCATAATTTTTAAGATAATCTCAGTTCAGCTTGAAATCATTGTAACCTAACATTGACAATGCAATTAAAATTAAAAAAATACGCCATTAAGAAATTCATTCAAGTTTTCCGAAATAGGTCACGTTATCTTGATAATTCATCAAAAATTACGCAAACTACTCATTTCGACTGTTAAAGATTTCGTAAAACATTGCCTAGTTCACTTTACTAAGTGGCCCAACGAAACTTTAAAGAAAACCTCAATTTTTCAATTAACTGGTCTCCGAAATTTCACTGCACGTAGCAATAGACAGTATATGACAGTGGCGCAATATTTTCGCTCTTGTTCAGGAGGTGGTTATTTAATTTAACGCTGGGAACCCAAAAAGAATAACTTTCAGAAAATCATCACAACGTACACTCGATAGACTTAATTTGACAGATTACAGATGTAAGGTACAAGATACGACGTGCCTTTCAATAATAGGAACATCACACTAACACTTCTTGCTGACAGGTCGTGGGTAACACATTTGCAAATTCGTGCGGATGCGGACAAAAGTAGAGTTTACAAAAATTGAATTAAAAATTACTACGTCCACCGTGTATACTTCTAGTGTTTGAAAAACTATTTAAAAAATTTAAATTTCCGAGTTCGTGCTAACTGGATATTCATTTTTTAAGATCTCAGACCACTTCCCATGTTAATTAAAAACTGATAATAATAATAAAAGTAATATTACTGTAGATGCTCCATAAATCCTACATAATTGTAATCTAGAATAAAAAGCGTTTACTATAACTGGGATTAACAAGATATCTAAATAACTCGTGAGGTTTATTCTGTGGACAGTTAGTTACAAATTTAGGATCCCGAAAATCGCCTTTTTTTCTTTTAATGACAAAGTCGATATTCGAGCAATTATCACTCACTTTTTCAGTGACCTTTACCATAAACCACGTTAACCTGTCCAGGCCTCGAGCTTTGCATTTGATATTAGCACTGATATCGACTTAGGACCCTCACGTGATCAGTTTTTACTATACCAAAGTGGCATGACCTTGGTTTGGAATATCTTTGAACTTAGTGATGGCGTTTATTGATTCCGGTGCGGGGGCACGTACGCCACTGGCATGGCAGGTCGCTCCGGTCTTTGTCTACCCAAGGCGACCTGCTGCCGTCTAGACGGACCGTCGTCCTGGCTGCACCACTGCTCATCATCAACTTGATTTACTGGAACTCTGAGTCGAACACCTTAGGGAAAAACGTGTTTCGAAAATTCTTGTGTCCGGGTAACTGCAGCAACGTGCATGCTAATGAAAGAGGGGATTTTGTCAAGGAAAGGATGTCCTGTGACGGTTTGCTATCGTCGTAGAAAAACTGTGAAATCCTGTAGTGCCGAGTTAATTAATTTAATAAGATATTTGTAGCGAGCGATATGTGGCCTGTTTTTGTGTAAATTTGCCATTGGAATAAGTCTACGATAATTTTTTGGTGGCTCAATGCCACCATTGAAGCCTTCTGGTTTGGTGAAGACATTCACCTCCCCCGACGCCTCAAAAACCTCAGACAACCTTTGTTTAGGCACAAGTTATTCGATTCATGACCTTCCTGACTTCCGTCGTATCGCGATCGGCGTCATGGCTTCCTCCATGACAAGAATACATCAGAATAATTAACACAAAAAGAAAAACTTTTAATTTACGTAAAAAAATCGTCAAACTTCCTTCTATCCGCTTTGTTCCCACACTTTCAAGGCTATGAAACGTCCCCAGCTATTTTTACCTGCTAGAAAAATTCACACTAAAATCTGCCAGTGCCGTTCCGAAATCGGGTGCAACAGAACAAAATCCCGAGTTTAAATTTAGTTCATAGGGAATGGTTCACAAAGCGTTCTCTAAATAACCCAACATTCATCTTCTGACACAAAGAACCGAGTTCTTTTCATATTCACAATAACATATGCGTGTGGCTTTCACACGATCGGACTGAAGAGTATGACTTATCTTGAATGATCGAAAATACCGCTGTTGGGGTGATTACTGATCAGCCGATAAAAAAACACAACTGTAAAATATTGCCTGACGAGAAAAATTAACGAATTTTGTACAAAAAACAGCTTGGAATATTTAATTTTGGGTTGAGAGCCGGGAGCGGGCACTGAAATTACGACATTTCCAGTGCTGTGGTTTCTTTTATCGTGACGTTTGTGAAGGTATAATTTCACCACATGGACAAAGCGAACTTAAAACATGAGTTCAATTAATTATATTCTAGTAACAAATGAAAAAAAAAAAGAATAAAACCTTGAAGAGGATCGAAACAAAACAACCAATAATCAAATGGAGTACAAAAACATCTTTGAAAGTTAACTCCTAGAACTAATAAAATGTGCATCATTACTTTGATTTACATTACAAATACCTTTTGAACTTATTGTTCATTTATTTGTCAAATAATGTAGAGCATGAATCCAGATCACGAATTTTTAAACATGGAATTTTCTGAATTTAAATTAGTAGTTTGCCTAATTTTGGATTCCTCAGGTTTTAAATTAAACCCGAAATTTTAAGATTCGGTTCCCAGATGCTGTTTTATAAATTATAAGATTATAAGGCTCCGAATTCAAGAATATATGAGAAGGTGATATGAAAAATTACTATACACTGATAGTAATTTTATATAAATCTACTCTCTCGAATTCTTTACTACGCAGACACATCTCGATTTTTCTTTAATAATACTCAAATTTAATTTTAAGTACTTAAGTATTTAAAAATTTCGTTACTTTTTAGAAGTTTAATAATTTAAATTTAGAAGAAACAGCACTTTTTTTCGATACCCGAATTGATAGTGTCTTTACATTGTCAAGAATTTTCAATTTACTCAAGGAGATATTTAAATTTCTAAATAATTTCAAGATGCCAGCATGGTAAAATTTTAGAGATTTTTGAAAACTTTGGGATTAGAGTTCTCAGTTTTTAGTTGTTTATCAAAAATCTTTTTTTTTAAATACTTTAAATTTATTGGCACATTTTGTGCATTTTGCAACCTTTTAACCCGAAGAGAATTTTCTGAATTATAATTTCAAGATTCATGACTTTCAGCATTCTAGAAAATTTTTAGATAAAGTTAAGAATATTAAAAAAATTCAAAGCAATATAAAAACAGAATACATAGAAAGAAATCAAAGAATCCGAAGACCCGAAAACATTCAACAGATCTAATGAACAAAAGTTTGCATAAAGATTCTGAAGATAATTTTAAAATGAAAAAATGAGATGGTCAAAGATCAAAAACCTGAATATCTCAAGAGTCCAAAAGTTCCAAAAAGTCTAATACAAAGTGTTTAAGAAATTTAAAAAAAAATATAATTTCAGAATCAAAAAGATTTTAAAAATCCGAAGAATTTAAAATAAAAAAAGACAGAGATTGAAAAAATCTAGATACTACAAAAATAAATAATTTGAAATCCAAAAAAGTAAGCATTTAGTAAATCTAAAATTTTAAGAATTCAAAGATTTAAAATAAGTCTGAACATTAAATTAATTCAGTTAAAAAAAAATTAGAATGTATAAAATTAAAAAAATCCATAAAGACATCCAAGAAAAAAGTAATTTAAAAAATCAAAAAAAAAATGAGAATTTAAAGTGGCCAAAAATTCAAGATCTACGAGGAACTATTTAGACAATCGATAAAAATCTGTCTAAAATTCTTCGACAGTTTCAAAAGAAAATTAAAAAGATTCAACAATTCGAAAGAAAATTCAAAAGGTGACAATAAATGGCCTAAAATAACTCAAAAGCTTAAAAAATAACAAAAGCCTGAAAAAACAAAGTATCAGATGGGTGCGAAAAATCAAAGAATCCAAAAAATAGAAGAAATTTATAACTGAAAATTGAAAAGTACAAAGAATCTAGATAACCAAAAAATTCAAAATTTTAACGTTCAAAAAAGATCATACTTAAAATTCTTTATGGATCCTTCAAATTTTATTATTTTTGCAATTTTCAAAACAACAATTCTTAGAAATTTTTTTGCTTATTTACTAAAATTTTACTTACTTTTCGGAACAAGAATAATAAATCTTCAATCCTAAACGACTTACTTTGTTTAATCTTAATTTGCGATTTGAAGAGATCATACGTTTTTTATCATTAAAAATGAGATATTTTCATCGAGTAATCTAGTTTTTGGTGATAGTATGGAAGAGTCAAAGTAATTTTAAAACATATGAAATAAACCGATTTTGATCAATAGCCTTCTGAATTGCCATCTACAAAAACCAATAGATCAATAAATGTGCGCGAGAGAATTTAAAAAAAAATGTGCTAGGAAATTAGTATTATACTATATTGCTTTTATCGTAATTATTTTCCAATAAATTTTAGAGGACCAGAAATTCTCCAAGAAATACAGAAAACTGCAAAAATTTCTAGAATCCCCCTTCAAAAGCTTAAATTTTTTGGCAACACTTAATAAGCTGATTTATTTGAACTAAGCTGTAAGAAAACCTTAATTTGACTAAGTTTAATTTTGTAGATCAGTGCATTTTTTGTTGGTTTTGAAAGTAGCTCTTTTAGATCTTCCAACAAACGATCATGGAGCATAAATCCACCAACGCGTTTCCATGAATAATCTCTGAAGCAAAAATTATTTCTTCTTCTTTCTAACGTTTACCGTTAATGTGATTAAATCTTGTTAAAACTGTCATATATATTGCTAAACTTTTCTGTGGGTGACTTACTGTTAAAAAATTATTAGCACAACTACACCCACTTGTAAAGCTTACATCGCGCCCTATTGTTGTAAGAGTTTAACAAATCAACACCAATCATTGCCTAGAGACGGTTCTGAAGGTTGCCTCTTGTGATAATTGGTCACTGCGTGTTAGCACAGCGCTGATTACATGTAAAAGTAATTTATAAAATAATAGATTCATCAACAATGAGATTTCTAAATATGCACGATTTATTTATACTTCTGTGCAACGATGAATCATGAAGAAAATCACGAGTTTCAATGGAAATATTCCTAAATAAGAGCCATTTCCAGCCTTGGTACATATTCCTTGTTTCCCTTGTTCTATTTTAAACAAAGTGGAGTGCTTTATTTATAGAAGTGCAATGACTGGACCACCTACCAAGCAACCACTTAATTTGAGAAAATATTAAAAACATTTGACTTGAATTAAATTCGCTTTTAAAGTCTGTGCCGATAACTAGAAAGGACTGGTCATTATCACATTTACGATAAAGTAATTTTCATGTGGCATTTAAATGACCATCTGCTGGAAATGCTCACTACAACACAAAAATCTCTTTGAGGAAGAAGCGTCACGTCACGCTCTGGGTTTTTTTTTTTTAAAGAGAATTCGCAAAAGTGACCGGAAATTGAGCACATTTTCAACAATTGAAATTAGAAGAACAAAGAAAATACTAATGACCTTGAACCTCTCGTCCAAAGCCGGCTTGGATATTTACCAAGTTCAACATCCTTACCTCGGAAATGCTAAAAATACAATAAAATGAATATGCGAGAACTTTTTTACGTGAAAAGTGTCCAAATAAATTTTCGTTGAGCTTTCTTAAATCACGAGTGTTGGCTTAGGTTGTGAATGTAGTAACGTGCTTGAACTTTAAGCACCTCCCTAATAGTACATGTGCTATTTTCGCGGAACCTTGGTGACGAAATTAGCCGCGAATGCGTATTGATTATTATTTTAAACTTGACGAAATCGTGAAGTGGTAGATCTAGTATTTCAGGATTTCTTAGAGAGATAATAAAGGCGTCTTTGGGCTTTGTTGAGTTGCTAGGTTCAATGTATGCTGGACAAAGAGGAACAGGTATAAAAAGAACTTGGGTTTTAGAGGAACACCTGTCGGTACGCCCGCTTTCACCCGAAATTTCATAGAGCACTCTGTAGGTAGGTAAAAGAACCGGCTACCAACAAAAGGATGCAAAAGACTGATAGCTTCGATCAAAAATTGATGGGTTCTGACAAAAGATGTTATTTTAACAAATTCCTCATTTTATGAGATGCTATTTCATCAATATCTTAGTTTGCAGATCTGATATTTACAGCTTACGGTTTCTTTTTTATTCTGTATTCTTAAATTTCTGATAGCTTATTCTTCAACTTGTTTCTAAATTCGTCCATAAATCAAGATAACCTAGATTAGTTCAAATGAATATATTTTTGTTTTTGCTTTTTTCATGATTTAACTTCTACTTTATAACGATCTGGTTAAAAATAAATTTTTCTTTTTCGGACAATGGCTTTGCTCTAGAAACTGACTTTTTGAAAAACTTTTTTATTTTTATTTTTATTAAATGATTATCAATCTGTGAAAATTCTACAAAAATAGTTCCTTATGTCAGCTGAAAACTTGTTCTCTGAAGCATATTTAAATTTTGTTCAAAATACATAAAGATCGGAACATTTTCTGATAATGTTAAAAAAAAAAAGATTTTTATGGTTATTTGATTATTTAAAGATTTGGCATTGTGTAATTTTTATTATTTCGTAATTTAAATTTTTTCGTTTGAAAATTTCATATGTAATGTAAAATGCAAAATTTTTGTTTTTACCAAAGAAATAAAGTTTTTTGGACATTGAAAAGTTACAGAAAGCTTCTAATTAATAGTATAACAGAAAAACTAAAACAACGAAACTTGGGGGTGTCATTATTACGGCACGCTTTTTAACCGTGCTAAATTACAAAATTTTAGAATAAGAAAGAGAAATTTTCAGGAACGTTCATTTTTATGCCTCACTGAAAATTGTAAAATTTCTATTAAACTCGATAACTCTGGTAATTTTAAAACTAGAACGATAGAAATTTAGAGTCATCACTACTTTAGAGACGCATATTAACTATGTCATATTATAAAATTTTAGAACCAAAATAAGAAATTAAAAAAAAAAACATTTTAAGAAAATCCAAAAATTTCACATTTTTTATCTAATTTTATAACTTTGGTAGTTTTAACGCTAGAACAATGAAATTTAGAGTCGTCACTACTTTCGAGATGCATATTGTCCATGTTAAATTACAAAATTTTAGAACCAATAATTTTTTTTTAATTTGCATTTAAAGGACAATCCAAAAATCTAAAATTTTTTATCTAATTTTTATAACTCTGGTAGTTTTAACACTAGAACAATGAAATTTAAAGTCATCACTACTTGAGAGACGCATATTAATTATGTCATATTATAAAATTTTAGAACCAAAATAAGAAAGTTAAAAAAAACATTTTAAGAAAATCCAAAAATTTCAAATATTTTATCTAATTTTATAACTTTGGTAGTTTTAACGCTAGAACAATGAAATTTAGAGTCGTCACTACTTTCGAGATGCATATTATCCATGTTAAATTAGAAAATTTTAGAACCAATATATTTTTTTTAATTTGCATTTAAAGGACAATCCAAAAATCTCAATTTTTTTATCTAATTTTTATAGTTCTGGTAGTTTTAACGCTAGAACAATGAAATTTAGAGTCATCACTACTTTAAAGACGCATATTAATTATGTCATATTATAAAATTTTAGAACCAAAATAAGAAATTTTAAGAATTTTTCATTTTAAGAAAATCCAAAAATTTCAAATTTTTTATCTAATTTTATAGCTCTGGTAGTTTTAACGCTAGAACAATGAAATTTAGAGTCGTCACTACTTTCGAGATGCATATTATCCATGTTAAATTACAAAATTTTAGAACCAATATATTTTTTTTAAATTTGTATTTAAAGAACAATCCAAAAAAAAACCATTTTTTTATCTAATTCTTATAATTCTGGTAGTTTTAACAGTAGAACAATGAAATTTTGAGTTATTACTACTTTAGAGACGCATATTAACTATGTCAAATTACAAAATTTTAGAACCAATAACAGAAATTTTAAAAATTTTGCATTTAAAGAACAATCCAAAAATTTCAAATTTTTTATTTAATTTTTATAACTCTGGTAGTTTTAACGCTAGAACAATGAAATTTTGAGTTATTACTACTTTAGAGACGCACATTAACCATGTCAAATTACAAAATTTTAGAACCATTTTTTTTAATTTAGCATTTAAAGGATAATCCAAAAAATGTATTTTTTCTAATTTTATAACTGTTAGTTTCAACGCTAGAACAATGAAATTCAGACACATCACTACTTTCAATACGCATATTAACTATGCCAACCCACGACACGACACATTTGATGTTTAAAACAAAACAAAAAATGTATGTAAACTAGTGTTTTTAAAGGTGAAAGAGATTCTAGATTTGTAGAGTAAAAAATTATTGCATCCTGTTTATAAAACACAAAATATAAAAGTTATTACTTACAAAGTAAAAATGTTCTTTTTATCTTTTAAACTTTGATAAAGCCATACAAAAGATCCATTATAATCCAGAATGAAAAATGATACCACTGAAATTAATTAACTAATTTAAAGTAATCCCTGAAATGAAAATATTTTCAGTCAATTAATACCGTGAATGCCTGTGTAATGGTAGAACATAATTTACGTACGTCATGCATCACAGTTATTATGCAACATTAAGGCTTAACACAAGAAAAGTACCACTAATGATAATGATTCAAGCAAAATTACCGGAATTAGAATTTCAGCTCACTTTTCAATCAAGATTTAATATGTTTATAAAGCTTAACTCAGCTGAAAATAGCAGGAATCCTCCCAATTATTCAGGTAATAACGGAATCCTTCTTGACCCTTGTGGAAAACGCTTTCCTATCCTTGACAACGAAACCATGTAAGTATGAATCGATAATGAGAAAGCAGCGAGAAAATTGCGTCGTCGAGTCATTTGTTAATGTCACGTTTATATAATTTCGGAAAATATCCTTGGGTCTTTTTTAAGCAGTAGCATAGAAATGCGCAGCGACACGTGTAACGTAATGAAAGATGAAATATGTAGGTAATAATTGTTGACAAAACTGTTCACTTTCAATGCACTTGAACTTAAATTTGCTTCTACGTGTCTAACCTACATACTAAGTAGGTTTCGAGACTGAAATTTATGGTGATTCAGACAAGCAAAAGCCCCTTATACTTTTTAATTTCCAGACGAAATACAAGGAATCAAAATTCTCAATGATTTACAACGTTGAACGGACGTAAAACTGCCGAACCGGAATACTTAATCATTTAAAATATCCCACATCTCCGACAAAAGCGTGAAATGTATTTCACTCGACATTGTTTCGTTTTCTTGATCAGATAAATGCAATCTTGAGATTTATTTAACTGGATTTTGGCACTATATACATATTCATGATTCTTTGAAAATTATGCATTTATGGTAATCAATATGACCCATCTCTGCAAAAAAATTCAAAATGTTCCGCCTACATTAAAGTTGAGGAATTAAGAGAGAAACGGGAATGGAAAATTACTTAATTATTCAAAAGGTGCGCACCTCTAGCGTTTCCGGAAAAAAGATCGGATGCTAATTTGGTAAAAGGGACCTATGTCGTGTAAAAACTGTTATTTACGAAGTTGCCAAATCAAGTCACAACATTAAAAACCGTCAAATAGAAAAAGGTAAAAACCGTCACAAAAATATGCTCTATTAATTTCCGCACTGTTAATTATTTCCGAAATTAATTTATCGAGAAAATAGAAAGCTGTAGTTGGTGATTATTTTAAATTTATTAAAACGTTAATGAGTCCACGTGAGGGATATCAATAATCACTGTTAATAATGAGGTCAACATGGGATTTTTTTAGGGAGTTACCAGTTGAAACGCTCTTACTACTGTTACTGTAATTTTTAGAGAAAGAGTAGTCAGAATGTGCAAATAACGAAAGCAGTAATTAATAAATGCACTATAATTGCACGTAATAGGATTAAAGCACACACGCAAGGGGTAAGATTAAAATGCTTCTTTGAATATTTTGTAGGAGATCCCAATTTATAAAATATTTAACCCGAGCTCTTAAGTGTGATTCTTTTAAAAATCCATTTTGTATCGATCTTTTACGTTATTAGTCTTTATAAATTGTATCGCACTGTTTATAGAAAGCGGCAGTGTAAATAGTATTACTGATAATATTTTCTTTATCAGTATCAATTCCACCAGACTTCGCAAACAAGGTGCAAGTTTGCAAAGCATAATACAGTGTCAAGTTAATGTTCATATATGTGATAATACCACCATCTTTGATAATTCTTTAACGTCAGCACGAATAAAAACAACCATCAGTATCATATTCGTATAACGTTGCTACAAGCTCCAAAATACATAGAGCTGAAATCTCAGATGTTGACATTTTAATGCCAAATCATATTCGGAGTATTAGCTTTGAACGATTACATTTCAGACTTGGCTCGACGCATTTCCTAAATATAGCCGTGAAATCGATCGATAATTCTTATATTTATGAGTTTCATTTGTAAAATTTGAAAGATTGTGTCTTCTGGTCATGTTAACAACAGAGACCGTGTGTTTGTTGTTTTCGAAAGCTCACTAATAAATTATTATCGGACATAAAAACCGTAATGCGAATCATTATCGACTTCTCTGTCAAGATACATTAACCCACGTTATCGATACTAGCTAATGAATACTTTAGTTCTAATTCGCCTCTTCGTGGTAACAAAAATTAGTGTAGTTGGTGCCTTCTTCCACATTTTATCTTAGATGAATTTATAGCGGTATTTAACAGCCCACCTACAATTTATTTGATGTAAATCACCGATAATTTACACTAATGTAGTTTATGTGGTGCTGAAGTCTTGATCCACATAATTTAAATTAAACACAAAATAAACGGAAATTTTCTGAAAATACCCAGCGTCAGAGTAACGATTTGCGCTCTTCACCGCCAGCTTCCAACTGCAGCATTTGGGGGTTGGGCCCCTTGCCCTTTATATCCCACCGGAGTCTAGCCACCCCTTCATTTGTGCAACACCCCTAAACTTTTTTTTTATCGATCCAGCTTTATGTTTATGTCGGTATATAACAAAAAGACTTGATGGCATTGGTCGAGCAAAGACGTTAAGGTCGCTGAACGCCGAGTCCTCTGAGCCGGTCTAGAATATAATTATACACTTTTAATATCCACATCCGACTCAGAAAAGCATAATCTCAAGTTATTCCGCGAGTCATGAAACACGTACGCGATACTATGCAAAACTATTATACAGAGGGAGAGGTTTAAAGTTCTTCACTTACACGTGTGGTGGAAAGCTGGAGGTCATTGCTAATTTCATGTTTGGAAAGGACACTGTCGGGAAATTTTTATTCTTGCAACGTTCAAACGATGAAAAGTGAAACAAACGCTTGGCTTTTCGAATTAAACGCTTGAGTTATTTAGATCGTTGCAATTTATAATTGTTGGAAGTAAAGTGTTTCCTTTTGGAACAAAATTTGTAGTTTTTTACTTTCATTGAGTGCTGCGCAACATCATAGTCGTGATCAGGAAGTGTGGCTCAACAAAGGGTTTGGTCACATACTATTTGAGAAATTATGTACATACCTTTACGAGAACAATAAGTGTATTAACAATGTTAATTTTAAAAAGCACAAAATTTGGTTGAAATTTTCGTTAGAAATATGAATGGATGGCCGATTTTTATTTCGTTCGACTACAAGGCGCAAATACGTTTACTTCCAGATGTCTTTTAATAATAAATTTCATCACTTTTAGTTGTTTCTTTGTTGTATTGGCTTTTAAAAGGTTTTTGCTGGTATTTTCTTCACATTATCTACGTGTAATTTTTATTTTTTCGGTTATATTATGAAACTCCAAAATTTCTAGTCATTCTTCATTCATTTCAATTATACAATAAAATTCCTATTTTTATTTTAGAAATTCAGTCTTGATCATTTATTACTAACAGTTAGATATAAAGAACTTCTAATTAATAATTTAGAAGAAATTAATACAAATTTTGTATTAAACTTTATAACTGGTAGTTTCAACGAAATAACAAAATTTAGAAAACCGCTCATTGATAGCATGAAATTCCAAAGTTTTAGGTCGAGAAATTTTGGATTTTTTTATATTTAACACGACCTAGTCATTTTCAATTTTTTAAATTCAATTCCCTAACCTTTGTTTGTTTTGGCCATGAAATTTGGAGACGTTACTACTTTCAACACGCTCATTAACTATGCTAAATATTGGCACACAAAGAAATATTTTAGAAATTTTCATTTTAAGACAAAATAAAAATTCCAAATATAGGAAAAGCGATGTAATTTGTAGGCGTTGCTTTTTCGATCACGTAAATTACAAAAGTTTTGGAGCAGGCATTCGTTTGTGACAAATCGAAAATGCAAAATTCTCTATTTAATTCCATAGTAGTTTTAAGGCCATAGCTAAGAAATTTAGAGGTCTTATTGATTTTGACGCATTCTTGTGCCACATTATAAAACTTTAGAACAAAAATTTTTGCTTCTTAACCCAAAAATTTTCATCAATGCCTATTAAAGTTTGTAACTCTGGTAGTTTTAAGCTAATAATAATGAAATGTAGAGACGTGGCTACCCTGAGCACGTATATTAAGTGTGTTTAATTACAAAAGTTTAGAAAAGAAAAAGAATTCTAAAAATTTACAGTTTTTGGAAACTATAAATTCCAAATTTTTTAGTATCACAGTTTTAGCTATAATGTTGCAATTTGGAGGTGTCACCAATTTGCATAATGGTAATTTGGTGTGTCAAATTACAAAATTTTAGAATAAGAAATCGAAATTTTGAGATTTTACATTTGGGACAAACAAAAAATTTTAATTTTAATTTCTGGAAACTTCATAACTCTGGTAGTTTTAACGCTCAAATAATTAAATTTGGGGGCGTTACTACTTTCGACCTACTTGTTAACTGTGCCAAATTACAAAATAGAACAAGAAAGAGAAAGTTTAAAAATTTTCATTTTCATGTCTGCGTGGCAGCTATACATAATTTTTAGAGACTAAATTGCACAAAGTTATAAAAATGAGTCAAATACTTTTCAGTTTAAATAAATGCAACCGTAAATAGAAATTGAAGTAAAATCTAAAATTTGGGCCCTCAGCAGCGTTTTTCACTGTCTGAAATCTTGTCCAGATTTGGAAGCAAATTTAAAATTGGAGTGCCAATGAAGAGCGGTTTTTAGCACATGCGATAAATCTATCTAAAAAATCGTACAATCAAAAATGGCGTTAAAAGAGTGTAAGTAAAATCGAAAGAAAAAACCTAAAAATTAAAAATCCCACGTTTTTAAAAATCCGCGAAACAAAAAGTGTACAAAAAATTTTACGATCTAAACAAACGTAATAATAATCCGTGAAAATTTAAAACAATCCGATGCAACTGAAGCATCCAAAGCGTTTTAACAATAACTGCATATGTGTGATCATATTTTCGTTTATACAGTTGCACTATTGCATTTACTCATCCATATCGAATGCAATACTAAACTTTTTATTAATACTTCAGTATTTGATCACTGAACTACTTTTTTTCCACGAACGCTTTGAAACTTGAGTTGATTCATACATTTTTTCCTTGTCCAAAAGCTGCAAAGTGTACAACTTGTGGCAGCTTCCACTGCAAAATTTTCGTACAAAGCCTTATCTTCTTTAATTACAGCTGTGATACTCTATAACTATGTACAGATAATATTGTCTCCACATCGTTCCAGTTGTGTAAAAGGTCCGGAGAAACGCGTGAAAGTAAAATAGTACAATTAACTGTCCTTTGGTAGGTGGTTAATTGTCTGTGAACCAGATGGATAACTTTATTGCGCTATTCTTTTTTTTGCAATTCTATAATTGCTATAACTAGTTCGGAAAGAACAAAAACGCTACGGGGATTCAGTATGATAATTATTTACAATTTATTTCCTTTAGGGGTGTTCTATAGTTTCACTTCCACAAGTGACCTTTATTTAATTGAAGATTGTACTCGGACAATGTCACTTTCTAATTGATGTGTAAAAGCGTCATTGACGTCACGGACATATCATCTTAGTTCAATGCTCTAAGATACGATATAAATTGTCAGATAATCTATATTAAAATTAACGTAGTTTGAGCAGGTTGTTGTCGCAGCCGAAATCAACGACTCTAAAAACCGCTCAATCTGTGTCTTTAAAAACTAATGAAAAAGAGAAAGAGTCTCACTGACGAATGACACGAAGACAAAGCATAAAGTTATTAACAGACCGTCTTCTTTGAAGTGTAGAATACCGTGGCAGATCAGTCATTAACTCAATATCCGTGGTAACTTTATGACAATGGTCTTCATTTGTCATTTTCGCGTCCACCAAAGTCTCCAGACTTCAACCACATCGAGCTCCTTGTTTTCATTTTTAGCACCCCTTTCTTTCCACAGACAGCTCATCTCCACTTCCTGATTTAATTTCGAGGTTATCAATCTGACTAGGATCGTGTTTTATACGAAAATCTTCTCAGTCAGTAGGGGTGCGCAACCGGCTTGGGTTCGATACCCGGGGATGCTATATCGAACGGGTCAGTGCGCCCTCTCGCCAGTTTCCAAATTATACAGCAGGCGAGCGTCTCCGTGACGTGAAGTTTGAAAACCGGCACGAAACCAAGGTGAACGCATCTCGGCTGGTCGTTGAGGAAATTGGTATTGTTCACAAACACATAAATCGTACGTAGTTGGTTGGAAGATGAGGCGTGTGCAATCGAATAAATCTCGAAGGCAGTATCTTGGACTCTAAATGCAGCGGATTTTCGGCGTATGCCACCTACGAGAGGTTAATGGATTTTGGGGAAGGTGGCATTGTCACGAAACGAGACTATATCAAAGAGAATCCTCGTTTTATTTCATATTACTTCAAACTACAAATTGGAGCGTTGTAATATGTTAATCTTGACGAAGTGCCCGTCAACAGAATCTTGATGTCTACATTTCTGTTGTTTTTATGGTACTATGAAAATTTTTCTATTAGTTTAGCAGTTTCCCGCATTTTATCACTGCGTCATATAAAAGTTTCCTGCTTGTCATTTTTAGGTCAACGTTCTAGTTTTTCCGGCGTTTTTCTTAGACAGGAGGCTTTTTTATGTTAGACCAAACTATCCAATCATGTTTGAGCGAAAATTAGAATCATCTTGTCCACAGAAAAGGCAGTTTTTGCACTACGAAAGCACAAATTAAGATAATGGAACTTTTCACTGTTGAAAAAATCGTGGAACATTAAACCTTCAAGCTCCAAATTTATGATTATAAATAGTTTGGGCTCATCGTGTTTCCAGTTTTAGTCATTTTCATTAAACACAAAATTATACAGGAGCCCTGATAAATTTTTTAGAACGATTTCGAGAGCTTTCAGAATTTTTTTAAATTCAGTGCCTCTTTTTTTTAAGAGGCACTGAATTTATGAAATTTGTAAGTTTTTTTGATATGATGATTTCATTGGACTTTTGAATTTTAATTCCTAGAATCTTCATAGAATCTTCATAGAATTTATATGTAGAATATTCAGAAATGTAGTAACTTCCAAATTTTCTGGCACTAAAACATTTGAAATATCATTTGCTACATTTGTGGGCTTGTTTTTTTCTAAAATTTTCATACTGGATTTTTCTGGTAGAAATATTTGTAGAAATTAGAGAACTTTTCATAAAGTTTATGACACAAAGCTTCTGAAATTATGCATTTACAATACTTTAGAGTCTTTACAATAATTCGTACTTTTATGACATTCGAATAAATCTTTAGAATCTTTAAAAATATAAATTTGCCACGTAGACTACTTAAGTTTAAAAATTTCTTTTGACAATAATTCTTACTCATGTTTTTACAAAATTTTATAATATGATGTTAAGGTTTTATTAAAGATTTATTTTAGTAGATATATTTACGAATCTTAAAAAATGTTTTTTTTTTTCAAAAATTTTATAGCACAAAGAAAATTCAGGAGTTCTGCAATTTTGATAATAATTCTTAAAATCTATTTCTAAAATATTTTTACTATTTTTTATATTTTTCAGGTCTTGGAATTATTCTGGTAGAAGTGCTTTAGAATCGTTTTAAAAACGTACAGAAATTAAAAAATTCCAAAGACTTTTATAATTATTTCTAATGTTCAGCTTATTAATGAAAACTACAGCTTTCTTCCTGGCAAAGCCGGAATGAAACCGGAATGAAACAATAAATTTACGTTAGAAACAAGCTAATTACTAAAATAAAACCATCACCAGCAAAAATCATTTGTTTTATTACTTTTATTGAATAAATTTTTAAAAATCTCTTGCTTGAAAACCCGATGTGAATATTTAAGCAATGTGATTGTTTATTATAATGCGATATTAAAAAGATTTATTTCTTGTTCTACTTACAATTAAAATGAGCTGTTATGGTAAAGAAATCAATGTTGCCCTCAAAACTGTCCTCACCTTTTCGCAAGAAAAAATCCACCAAATGCAGTCATTCTGGCAGTGCACTTTAGTTCGGAATTTGGGTCGTTTCGTGTAATTCCACGTTTTTCCGCTTTCGTTTTAAATGTTAAGCAGCAGCAAATTGAAGCAAAAATTGTAGAATAAGACCAGCAAAAGGCAGCAAGCAGTTAATTTGTTTTGCAAATTCAACACCTAATGTGTGATTTATGTGAAGGCCTAAAATTCTCTTCCAAAAAATCACTGTTATAATTTTCCCCGCGACCAAGGAAGATGGTAGGTGACCCACTGGCATACTTCGCCTTATGACACAACGTGCGATTGCTACAATGGTTACGATTTAACTCAGCTCTACTTTTATTTTTATACTTTCCTTGTGAATTCCTATTGTTGGCGGTTTTAGGGCCAAGGTTAATTGTTGACCTTTATAATATTTCCGCAATCAGCAAGTTAGTGTGTTCAATTTGCAGGTGATTTCATCATTTTTCTACATTTTCTTTTTCCAAGCAGGTGAGACGTCACCTGCTCACTTTTTCTGTTTAAGTAGATTAGTGGCTCCATAACTCGTTACAGAATTTTTCGATATGTTGCAACATCATGGTATATTGTGCATTAATAATGAACAGTTACTGTAGGAAGTCGTCGCCGTCGCGCCATGCTTTTTAAAATATCGATAATAACTTCACATACTGTTACTATTTTTTGGTTACAACTGAAAAGTCGATTAACTGAGAATATTCCGTTACACTAGCAATGATAAAATTAACAAATAGCATATGTCGCGGCACCTATAAATATTTAACTAGTGCATAGCTTCCGGTATTCTCAGTTTTTACCATTACGATCTCACGCACTTTTACCATGCTTTTTTCGACTTTCAATAAACCACACTGTAAAACTTCCGACCTCGAATTTTATCGACACTTTAATTCCCACGATTGATTTATTCGGGTTTTTACTTTTATTCATCTGTTGACACAGTAGCAAGGATGGTCAAGTGTGAAATAGCAAACGGTTTATATTTGTTTTAAACTACGCGTTGATGCATTTACGGCTAAGTTTTCGGTGACTTTTATAGTTAGTTTTGTTTAGATGTCCTCTTAATTGCACAGTTTTTACGAAACGGTGTCTTTGAACACTTTCTCTTCAGATTTTTGGGGAAATAGGTGATCTTGCGGTGTTTGAATTTGTGATTTTTGGAGCAAGGAAAGTCGAGCCTAAATTCGTGATTATTTAATAAGGAAAATGGAACGTGGCTAAAATTTTACTCGGTCTCGGATTAAGCGCTTAATTATAAATTATATCAATGGTTAAAACAACATTCGGGTCTGATCTGACCTATCGAAAAATCGACGATATTGAATTTGCGAAAGTAGACTCTCGGTCGTCTTACCAAGAATGAGCTGAGCTACAAATTAATTCAAATCCATTATTTATTTATTTGAAATTTGAATTACTTTACGGATAAGTTTAAACTAGAAATTTAGGTTCCCAGCAATTCAACGAGATATTGTGCAGTGCTCCACACATGTAAAATGTCGTCACAAAGCTTCCGGAAATACCTCCTAAAATATTTCTAGCAAAATAATTCCAAAACGTAAATACGCTAATTACTATACAAAAAAACATTGAAAAATAGGCACTCTCAAGACTCTGAATATTGAAAATGCATATTCTGAAAATTAAAAAAAAATCTTTAACGTTTTCGATGTTATGAAAATTAAAAAAAATCAAGATTTTTCAAACTTTATAGATTCAAAAACTAAAAAAAAATGATCTAAATTTAGAGGCCTCTGGGATTTTACAAGGACACGTTACAGACATTTAGATACTGAATTAATAAATAATTAGTATTAATAATTCAATAATATTAAATATTTAATAAACCAAATATAATAAATATTCAATAAATGAAATATTAACAAATACTTTCGACTAAATTTTGGGTAATAATATTTGGGTTTTTCGTGAGTTTAATCGGTCGGAGCTGTAAGCATTTGTTAAAAAAAACAATTTTGCAGATTTTTAAATTTATCTCAAAATTCTTTGCCCTTCGTATTTTTCATCTTCGTAAAATGTCTTAAATTCTTCAGATTTTTTAAATCTTTCAGATTCTTGTTTTTTCAATATTTGTATTTGTGGACAAATGAAAATTCCAAATTCGTCAGATTTCTCAGCTTGTTCAGATACTTTAAATACCTTAAATGTGCATTGTGCATGCAACTTTTCAAAAAATGTTACTTAACTGGTAAATGTAGCAAACATTTTTTTTTTTTTGTAAAAAGTATAACTTAATGAAAAGGGTTGCACATTTCAACTGGGTAAAAACAGAAACTATAAATTTTGCAAATATTCGTAAATTTAAAAAAAAATACAAATTTTTAAAGTTATGGATTCTCCAATTTTATTTGAAGAAAACATTTTTGGCTAAAAACTTTTTAGGGAATATTGTAGATTTTTTTTTTAATTTTTTAAAACAAAATTAAAAAAATGTTTTCTAATATTTTTTGTCTAATTTTAGAAATGTTCGGCCGAGTAGGTCTCGATCTGCCTACAATTGCATTATTTCCCAATTAATTTGCGTTTGCACAAGTGTCGCAAACAAACCGCACCAATCCTTTGCACGAATCATAAATATTCATTCTATTTTAATTCAAGACATTCCTGAATCAATTCCCGTATAATTTTTACGCGGAAATCGCCTCCTAACACCATTTAAAAAGTCATTCATCAAAATGCCCGGCGAACTTACACTATACGAAACCGATCGCTTGGTCAATTGCATTTAACAATTCCCAATAATTAACTTGTTGATTCAACCTGGCTCTATTGACCGTTGTAAAAAAATGAAATAGCGTTTTCAGCGATTCGCAAAAATAATTGCTTTATAGATAAAAGCGAGCGGCCTGTTTACATATTGATGTGACATGTGCAAAAAGTACCCTAATTGTTACATTTATCACTATTGTACATTATGATCATGGACCCCTACCCTCCTCATCAAGTAGGATCGATCCAGGACACCCCAACGTTTCTAGTGACGTCACGGACCGGCGTCGCAAACTGCTGTACTCTACAGTTCTAAAACTTCTCTCTCTGCAATTATATCACAACAAGAAGAAAGTAATTAGGATTTTTTAGGTAATTAGTTGGTTGGCTTTGATTAGACAGGAATATTGGCCACGACCACTCTCGTTCCGATGGAGATTTGCATTTTACCGGGGTATTGGAATCACGATAAATCTAGCTCTGCAGCAGTTGACCAATGCAGTGGTGGCTTCTACAGTTCCACAGTCTGCGGATTGAATGTTGGCTCGTTGCAAAAAATTTGACAAAAATAAATTGAGCATGGGTATGCACAGGCAGTTGGCAAAAGTCAACAATTTTTATAAACCACTAAAACTGTTTAAAATTGCAATTTAATCAATCATTTTGATCGTGCTCAAACGAAACGGGCGATTTTTCGAAATACTCTTTTTGCTGAACGCATTTTGTAATGAATTGCCGATCAATAGAAAAGTTATTAGTGTTTTAGTTGATACATGAATAAAATACGATCCAACTTATCGTCTATAGTGCGATGTAAAAATAAACTACAATGAATCAACAAAATTTATTTTTTATTCTACAATTTACTTTTAGTGCAGTAACTTCGATAAAACTACATGTTCTCATTAACTATGATACTGCTGTTTATAAATTTTTATAACTCGCAAACTTGTACATTCGTTTAGACAATTTAACTTGTTTCAAAGTTAAAAATTGCAGTCTACTTTTTTATAAAATTATGTTCGGTATTTTAAAGATATTAAAACTCGAACGTTTGTGCAGAAATGTAGAAAAAAAATATGTTAGCGTCGATAAAACGATAAAAAAAATAATTTTTAAAGCCCCATCGAGATGATTATTATCAAAATTCATGAATTGCAAGACTTTTAATAAAAACTAAAAAATCGTTTGAGAGCTCAACTTTTGTTCAACTGTGAGAAAATATGAGCTTCAACTTTTTGGAACTACCTTCAAGAATATTTCCGGCTTTTAGATTTCAATGTGCGTTTAAAAAAGAAATCAAAACGAAATATATGAAATTTTTAAAGATAATCGATGAACAAGTCTGCAGAAAAAAACAATGTTAACAATAATTAATAATAAATAATTTTTGTCCCTCTGATAAAGGTAAATTTTTAGTATAAAGTAGTTATTTTGGTTCCAAAATATCTGAAAAAAATACTTATTTAGCGGAGAACAATCTGGTGATAGACTATGTATAATTCAATATATATTAGGATCAACGATTTATTTTGTTTTTTATTGTTTATTAATTTTTTTGTTTATTTTTGTTTATTGATACATTTTGAGATGTTTCACTTTATTATTAATTTGTTAACCTCAGAATAGTTTCAACTGTAAATAAAATATCTATAATTTAATGTCATGAGACACTGGAATCAACGATTTTTTTGCGTTTTAATTATTTGTTATTAATCTGTATACAAATTATGACTTGGTCAAAATCATCAGATTTTGATGACTAAGATGGAGAATGCTCTCCAAAATAGTTATTGAGGAATCGAAGAGGGATTTTTATATATAAAAAACTATAAAAGAGTTATAACATGCAAACAACACGTTGTCCCACTTTGCAATTGCATGTATGTCCGATAAGATCGTATTAAATACAATTCTACTGAATGTAGAATTTGTAATTAAAACAAAATAAAAATATTGATAATTTTAATATTTTACATAAAAAACTGTTAAAATGTTCAAAAAACAAGTATTGTTTTTTTGCCTACAATATAAGATAATGAATATTAATTAGATATGATTTATAAATACATTTGTAATAATGATACACTTAAATAACGCAAAAGCATATTTAACAAATGTTCTCGATTGTTTTCCGCTAAATAAATATTTTTTAGTAATTTTGGAACCAAACATTTTTATACTATCACGGTGGAAAAAACTTGCTTATTTTTAACGTGGTTTTTTGTTTATTTCCTCTAAACTACTGCACCGATTGGTATGAAATTGTCCATGCTTTTATATTTCCGTGCTCTCTTTCAACCGACGCCGAATTTACCAAATTCGATTGGGTTTCCGTCGATGAAAAAATCTCAAATTATGGGGTTCAGTGAAAATAAATTTTCACTGCGACCAATCGATTAATTTGAATTCAATCGCTATGAATTTACGCAGAGTTTCACGAGGAATTCAGTTGTTGAGTAAATTGCGTTTATAATTTGGCAAAGTTGCATTTTTCTTTTTTCTTATAAACTATTGCACCGATTGGCATAAAATTTTGTGAGCTTACAGTTTTAGATGCCAGACTCGAGTTTTTGTTCATGACTATAAAACGATTAATTTGGCCCCAATCAATATAATAATAATACTGAATCGATTAAAAAACATATTTTGAAAAGCTTCACAAAGAAACTCATGTAAAAATCATAGAAACGTATTTTTTTTTTCGAAATTTGTAGACAAGAGTCTACTATAATTTATTCTTAATCAGACCCAGTTTAGATAATAGTGGTAATCAAAAATCAATCATTATAATTAATAATTAATGAATACGAGTTAGTCATGTGCAATTTGCGTCTACCAACGCATTTTTTTTAAATACTGAAAAAATAAACAATTAACACTGAACCAGAACTAATTTCTGATCAAAATTTTCTCTCTACTACAGTTTAAATTATAAAAAATAATGATAAATTAAATAAATTATGTTTTCCTTCTTGGCAACATGAAAATAATCTAATTAATTTACGCATAACGATTTTGCTGATGTAATGAAGTAAATTATTAAAACGTGTTTAAATTCGCGAATAAATATTTTGGAAATGCTTGAAAATGTTTCCAGAGCAACACCAAATATTTGTTCAAATTAGGGAAGAATAAACACGGTTTTATGAAAGAGTCCGTTATTTTTAAAGAATTCGAAAGTCGGTCGTAACTGCACAAAAACGTGTCCCATTTTTCATTGTGTATAAATGTAATAAAATCTGATCAATACCACCATACTTTTGCCTGGTAATGGATGACGTACACGCATTATCTGTGGAATTTTGGGCTGTGGTTAGTACTACAGCAGTGTTTGAAACAAAGATTTAACATTTAAATTTTGATTAAATAACTCGACGTTAGTTAATGAGCCATAAAATCCGCCGTGATTATTTTTAGAGTCACTTTTTAAACAGTGTGAGTTTAGCTTATCAGAATCGTTGCGTTACCCTACTAATTCAAATCAGACAAAGCTCCCGCTCCTCCTGTTTATAAAGCCGATGAAGACACGTGCATGGTATCTATGGAATAAAAAACTTAGTAATCCTGATTTAGTGACAATAAAATAAAGTGGACACTTTCGAATCTCTGATATTCTAATGGCGTCAATGTGGTAATGCAACCAACCAGTCTAATTGCCAATAAAATGAATAATCACCGAGAGTTATCAGGAAATTGGTATAAAAAGGGTGTTGTCGACCCTCGAAACATGTTTCGAGCAATTAGGAGACTACCTCAGTGCATTTCTTCGCGTGCTTTGCTCATCTTATGTGAACCCTTTGTCAATCAGACAGATGTAGAACCACCTGCCTTACAACAACAGCTGGCGGAGCCCGTACGAGCCCTCAGCGTAGTTTTTTTCTTTTCCAGATCACTTTTTAAGTACTGCAAGTTGTACATGCACATGGTAAAACAACCAGCTTAATTAAATTTATGAGAACGGTTAATCAACTTTTCCGTTAAAGCAAAAAAGGCTGATTTGGTAACTCAAAAGTTGAAATGGAGGCGGTCTCTGATCCCAGCTTGAAGCATTTTAGTGCGCTTGGATTTCTCAGAATCGACCGCTAGGTTCGTTCTTTGTCCTGAAACCTGATCTAAAATCTACCTGGATGGAATTGTAGGTAACTAGTCAAATATTTTCTGCAAAACTGACCGTACAAACAGGATTATATAGTCGTCCTATAGAACATTGTTCAGCTTCTCAAGGACAGAGACTAGTCTGTAAAATTCTAAATCGAGTCGGAAATATTATTAAGTGTTTCTCTGATAACAAATTCTGACATCTCTGATCTGTTGGTAACTTAGATGCACGTCTGCGCATGTAAATTCCTTCCGGTGATCAGTTTTCACCCTAGTCAAGTGAAATTCATAGCTGAGCTGCTCCCACGCTCGGTTTGTGTTAATTGCTAATATTTAATACCTGGAACGGTTTTATTGGTAATGTTTAGTTTATATTTCCCATACGTACGAAGGGAAAAAAAACAAGTTTTCCTTTTTAGCTAGTCATCATTTCGTCATTATCGGAAAATAGATTCTTTACAAGGGCACCCTCTTTTTAGAAAGCGAAACAATTTTTTATTCAATATAAAATCAATAAAGCGGGTAGGAAAACTAAAATCAGCATAATTCAAAGTTCAATCAAAAATGCCTCTAATGTTCTAGTGTTGTGGTATAATTATATTGCTTTCAGCGATATTAAAAAATTACGTATCTACAGTTTCCCAAGAAAACGAATAAAATATTTAAAACAGTACTTCATGATGTTGTACATTTAATGTCAGGAAAATCATAAATATTCCATCAATAGTTATTAGCTTAGATTCTAAAACCTCATTAGATTATCTATCATTAAATTTAAAAAAAAATAAATTGAAATTAAATATTTATTAGGAAATGCTGTCTTGAAAAAAAATGCTGTGTATTTCAAAATATCACAAAAAAATATCAATCTCAAAAATGCCCCAAAAATTTTAAAACCTCAACGATAAAATTAAAAAATTATCAAAATTGGAAAGTTTGGTATAAATCAAAAAAATTGTCATTTTGCAAATTACTATAAACCTAATAGGCAAGCTGATAATGATTAAATCATAAAACATAGAACCCAAAATAGAATTAAATTTAATTGACAACGACTAAAATATAAAACATAAAGTTATAGTTATAAGTCAAAATCCACATTTTATAAACCATTACTGAATTTTTTAATTAGGATGGCACGTTTTTAAAAAAACGGCCGCCCAATTCCAAAATCACAAAAAAAATCAAATAATCAATAAATTTGATATGAAAATTGTTGAGTTTACAAACTGCTTCTTTTTTAGACTTCAAAAAAATTGATCCTATATAGTCGTTATTTAAATTTTACAAAATCTTAAAAAAAAAACGCACATTTCCCAACACTTCGATATTAAATCGCAAACCGACACTTCCGCATTCTAGTATCATTTAAAAGCAAATTTTTAAAAAATCTGTCCGAAATTAAAAATTCGCAGAGTATGTAAATCTTGAGAAAAAACCTGGAAAACCTTGGAAAACATCTTAATTTAAATATCACTTCAAGGCAATTCTTTCAACTTTAAGTAAATTTAGTTGTTTGTAAATGTAGTGGCTTCAATGTGATCACTGGACACGTCTCGATTTTTAAAAACCACAAACAAAAAATCAAAGAGCCAACAAACAGTCCCAAATCAAAATAAATGATCCCATTGGATTTATTAGAGAAAAGCAACAAAGCTCCCAGTTCCGCACATTACATTAACCTGCAATTTTTTTAAAACTCGTTTTTTTAAACACGCCTTCCTTCCTCACGGAACCTAACTGTAAGAAACTATTAACTTTTGAAATTGATAAAGAAAGTTTAAACATCCACAACGGATGTATTACTAATACATCAACTTAAACACCGCTATAATTAATCTTCGGTTGACGTCGAAAAATATCCATTAAGATTACAAATCGAAGACGAATAATCGTGACGATCCTGAAACTGAACTTTAGTTTTTCGTCCAAGACTGTCAATCTAGAGCGTCAAGGTCAAAATCTACGAAACACTTTGAGCAAGAAAATTGGTGTTTACAACAATGAAGCAAAAAATCGCCGCCTACAACTGCCATTTTCGAATCGATAATTACTCAACAAGGCGTCCTCTTGGAATACACAAGAGACTTTCCTCCTTGAGAATTAAATACTTGAAACCGAAGGCTTAAGGCAGCTTAAGCAAAATTTATAATTCACGACATTTACAGTCGACTACTTTACAACTTTGATCAGTGGTGTCATTTTCTAAGCTGCCTCCCAACAAAGGACGGAGTTTATTGAGGTATTACGATAAAAGAATATTTATTGTCTACTTGGTTATATTAGACCGCTGACTTTATGATGATTATTCTGGTTTGTTTAATTTGCTGATAGGCAAACGTGCTGTAATTGTTATATTATAAACCACACAATGTCCAGTTGAGCCGGCATGAATAACAATAATTCCGAAATACCGTTACGGCTGATATACAAAATTCCGTGTGTAACAAATGCAACAAAATTTCCAACATTTACACGTGTCGGTTCTAAAACAATTCACTAAAAGAACATGCGGTTTACAAACACGTTTCAAGGTTTAGTGTACATAATTACTGGATAAAGTGGCCTAAATATTCAAAGAAACCACACACTGATGTAAGAACTTTATAGAGGAAGCAGTGTTTTATGTGCAAACTGGATGATTATCCTGTTTCCATATAACGCTCCAAAACATTCCATATTAAAATTCCAATTAAAAACTTGAACAAAAAGATAATAGGTTGCTCACTGCCAAATTTCCGCCGACTTGAAACCGTGACTAATTCGAAATAAAGACGAACTTATTATTCACCAATGAGTAATGGGTGCACGAGGAATCCACATTTCAAAATTCAGTTATCTAAGCAATTTGTATCGGAGAACGGGTTTGAAAAATACGAAAAAAATATCCTACTTTCTATTTTAGACGGCTGCTTCTTATTTCGGACCTTTTATTTAGCCATAAAGTATACAACTACCTGCCTTTATTACACCTTCAATTCATTCAGTGCGTAAAATTTAAAGGTATTGTTTGGAGGCGTCTTCAGGCCATCGACCTACGCAGGACCCGCGACAAAGTAACTATTTTTGGTGCGTCTTTGTCCAAAATATTTATAGTTCTTGTCCTTTATCGCAAAGTCATGATCTAAACGTGCGTAATGATATAACAAAAGTCCGTTTCTAGATAAAATTCGAATCGGTTCCACGGCGCCGGTATTTAAAATGCAAACAAGAAGCTAATGACCCTATCCTCCGGTCATGAAAATTTACATTTGAAAATATATTTACATCTCTAATCGTAATCGTCCAAATCAAATTTTTTCGGGTTGGAACATCTGCTGTAGTTTTCGTGAGAATACCATGTCTATTATTTACATTTTTAATTCATCTAGTTCTATTATGACTTTAATACGGACTACTTAAGAAACAATGAGCATTTAGGTCGTATCTATGTAAACTGTTATAACCTCATTATTAATGAAAAAGTAATTTAGTGCATTACAGACTTCCCTAAAATGCTTTCCCTTCGAATTCATTAAAAGAAGGTAAAGCAATAATTATGTTGGCACAATCTCAAAGTGACACTTGCACTCTGTCAGGGACAAGGTGAAGATTTTACCAAACACGTCATTTTTAACCTCGGTGTCTTGCGAGTCTATATTTACTTTTGTTATTTGAAATAACAGTTCCGACCAAGCCGTTTTTAGATAAAAGAGATTTTAATGAAGAAACAAAACAAAAATTAGAAGCGGAGCTTCATGAATTTTACAGTCTTTGACCTGATTTTTTATATTGAGTAGTCAAAAAAAACTATTATTTTATAGATATTAGTAGGTCAAAACCTATTTTTATAGACGTTGCGCATTTCAGCAAGTATCTTGATGTAACTAATAGCAAACTATGTGGAAATGAATCTAGTAAACATAAAAAAATTATTTACATACAGAAAAATAATTTTACAATGTTGCACAATAAACTTTACAGGATGATGTCACCTAATCAATCTGCGTGGAGGAACTAAAAATTTCGCTTAAAAAAAGAATTGTGGTTCAAAATCACAAAAAAACACAAAATTTCGGAAAATTCCTGCGATTATTAAACCAGGACCAGAGATTTTTCAGAATATTAAAAATTCAAAAACTGGATCTCTCCTTCTTAAAGAACTCGACAAAAATATAATCAGTTTTAAACTTTATTAAAAAAAAAAAATTGAAATTGCTTAAAAAATTGACAGATAGGATTCGATGGATATTTTTTGAAACTATTTTTACTTTCAGTCAAATTCAAATATTGTAGAGCTTTATAATATAAAAATTATATTTTATTATAAGACAGACAGAAGCTTAATCCTTTTAATGTTGCAATTTTCCGTCATTTCTACAAACAGTATTAACTTATATTTTCTAAAATATTTCTTATTTGGTGGAACGCTAAAGCCTTAAATTTTACAAAAATGTATGCATAGTATTGCATTTGATATGTAGTTAAAAAAAATGACAATTTTAGCAATTTTCATAAACTAGAGATTTTCGCGTTTTTTTTTTGGAACACTGAGTGTCTGAGAATTCTCTTGTTTTTATTTTTTTTTAAACCTCAAATTCTTAAATCTATTCCATTAGATGGATAATTTTAGAAACCATTTTTTACTTTGCATTTAGTCAGATTCCAATATTAAAACAACATGTTTTTGGTTTACATAGGTAGACTTTTGACTTTGAAGTTTCTGGTTATTTCTAAAAACGATAGAAATTTTCTTTCTCTAGATATTTAAAAACTTTGACATGTATAAAATTATTAACCTCCAATCTCAACGTTACAAATATTTCTAATGCCACAAAAAAAATTTTACAAATTTTTGCCTTTTTTAAATTATGGCGGGTTTTGTAGATTATTTTTTCTAATTTTTTTCTTATTTAGTCTCAAATCTTACAAAAATGTATGCAGGGTGTTGCATTTGACGTATAGTAAAAAATTGATAATTTTAGTAATTTCATAAATTGTAAAGATTTTTGCGTATTTTGGAACACTGAGTATATGAGAATTGTGGTGTTTTTAAATTTATAAAACTCAAATTCTTAAATCTATTACATTAAACGAATAATCTTAAAAATCATTTTTTTACTTTGCATTTACAGTCAGATTCCAAAAAATTAAAAAAAAAAATATATCAATTTTTTCGTTTATACAGGTAGACTTTTGACTGAAGATTTTGGTCATTTCTACAAACTATAAAATTTTTCTTTACGTTACACATATTGTTACAAATTTTTGAACTTTTGGTAATTTTAGTAATTTCCGCAAAATTAAAAAAAAAACATTTTTGGATTACACATGATAAAAACGTAATTCTTTTAATAGTGAAATTATCGGTCATTTCTACCAACTGTAGAATTTTTCTTACTCTAGATATTTCAAAACTTGACACATCGAGAATTATTAAGCTATACCCTTAACGCTACAAATGTTTGTAATGTTCTGTAAAACAAATTTTCGCCATTGTTTAAATTATGGAGACTTTTGAACTTTTCTATTTCTGTTATTTAACGAGTTTCTAACGCCTAAAATACTTACAAAAAATATGAACAGTTTTGAATTTGACAGATAGAAAGAAACTGGCAACATCTAAAAAATATTTAACAATTTTAGAAAACCTCGTGTGTCAAATTAATTGAATTAAATAAATATTTTTCAGGAGATTTGCTCTTAAAACGTTGCAAGGATTTGCTCATGTTAACATTCTCATTTAACCTTTTTGGATTAAAAAGGAATTCTGATAAGATACCGACAGTATTCCCGGAAAAAGAATTACGATGGTATCTATATTTAATAGGAAAACAGAAAAATATCAATAAAACAAACAGCAAAAAATTATCTCCACACTAAATTTTAAAATCATCATAGAATATCTAACTCACATGATTTTGTTTATCAGTTTGCAACACAGCGTCACGTTTTCCATCAATAATTTTGTCATCATCATTACAAAGATTAAATAACCATACACTTTCCTTTTAATACTTAAAATTTGCTTATTATGAAAGTGAATTTTTATGTTTTCAAAGAATAAAACTCTTGCGTTAAAGTGAGCATTTACAGTGTTCATTTGCGGAAAATGACAGAAATTCTTGGAGGTCTCAATTTTCCACTAATCAATTAATTAGCAGTAGTGATAAAGGATATCAAACAGATTAAGACGCAAATTGCTATTTCAGTGCGTTAAATTTTATCGTACGCTCACACTGATTAGTTTGAATGGGTGCAGATAATTTAATTAATTTATTTATATAAGAGCTCAAGTGCACTTCTACGGCATGAACTGCATTTGCCAGGGCAAAACTATCGGCAATGTGTCAATCGGTGGGAATTAGATAAAACCGCTTATTTTGAGAGAATAAGTAAAAAAAGATAGCTGGACAGAGTTTTCTGGTCTAACAATTCCAATTGATCAGTTTTAATCGAAAATCGTATCAGGTTTTGAAATTCGGGTGATAATAATAAAAATAGATTTTTTAGATATGCTTGGCGCCACTTAGGATGTATTGTTCAAAAATTGATTAACTTAAGATTAAAATTGCCGTTATGGAGATCGAGTGTACCCAATGAGGCAATTTTTCCCACTAAAAGCGTTGCATTCTCCCCCTCTGTTCCACCCTCTTGTGAGTCGCACCCCAGTCAAGCAACAAAGAAAGACTTACCAGACGACTCCGAAAGCCCCATATCCAATAGGCCTGTCCGGTTGGACTTGTTCCTGGGTGTGAGCCGGGGCAGCAGCATGCTGGGGGTGGTAGTAGGGCTGCGCTGCATGCAGCCCCCCTTGCTGTCCTCCGGCGGTGGGGCCGGCGGTACCCTGCATCATGCTCATGGATACAGACATGGACACCCTTGAGTGGCGGCTGGGGCCCACCACAGCCATGAAATATTGCACCAGTTCGCCGCTGTTTGTGTCCACCCCTTATATCGTACGGAAATCAGCACATCACCACATGCATAACGAGCGGGCGAAGCGAGCGTCTTTGTAGGAGAGGGGAGTTCTTAACGCCTGATTGTGCGACAGACGTCACGTATTTTCTTATCCTTGTGAGAATTTGAAAAATGCCTTTTGATTATGCTTCGTACTAGTTATCCTTGCCTTTTATTTGTTATTTATTTCGATTTCTTCCCTTGTTACTGACGTGGAATTTGCACTGTCTTCATCACAGGACGAATTTCAAATGAAAACTTGACGGTAAAATGCAAATTTCGAGTCCTTGTAAAGAGAACTTGTAATTAAATTTAATTTCACTGTCATATTATCACACTTCGATGCACTGTGGATTTTCCAACCGAAAACGAACGTACCAACGTAAATTAATTTAGTAGAAATTGCTTAAATAAAAGTTACTGTTTAAATAAAAATAAGGAAATAAGTTGGAAATTTGTGACACACAATGCACAACTTACACAACCGTTCGATGCGAACTGAAATTCTACTCAACATGGCTGCATCGAGGACCAAACATTTGCGGACCCCACCATTCCGTCTTGTCCTGCGCATGTGCAACGTTCTAACAGCTGACTACAGTTGAACTACACTCATCGAAACTAACAAATCTAAGGTACAGTAAGACTACCTAATCAAACAATCATATATAGAATGGTTCGTAACTGATAAGACAAAAATACAAAAAACACAGTTTTATTTATTTAAGAAAATGAGGCAAAATATTACTAATATCAAACTCAAAATCTGTAGTCAGCAAAAAACGATTAGTTAGATCGATTTTATTTGATTTTAGCAATTTTAGCAATCATTCCAGCTCAATAATTTACAGTTGTGTGTCTAACATAAGTCTGTAAAATAATTTAATAAATACTAATATATAGATATATGTATAGACAACTCTCTTAGAGTAAGAAAATATGCAGTTTTTTTTTAATACCAGTAAAACATAAATTCTTCATGATTCTTAAAATTACAGATTATAATTATTAATTTTTTTTGTTTAAAAAACCCCTTCTGTTTCTAGTATGCCTTAATAAAAATTTACATCAAAGATAAAGCTAGAATTTAAATAAGAATCTTCAAATTACTTGAGTACCTGGTCAAGAATGTCATAAACTTCTAAAATTTTGAAATTCATAACAAAATTCTTAGATTTGTAAAACAAATTGACCATTTCAATATTTTTATTTGTTTTTGGAACCACACGCAGATAATAATAATATTAATAACGTATATCAGCTACTATGTTTATACAAAATTTATATATTTTTTATTTTCATTTATTTTATTTTATTGTTATTAATTTTAATTTTTTTTTTAATATATAACTTATTTAGATTACGTTAACTTGTTAAAAATTTATTTTTTTATATAAGCTCACAACTCAAAAGATTTAGATCTAAAAATTAAATAAAATTTTTTCAATTTAAAAGTTCTAAAATTTCAAAAAACCAAAGGTGTCATAATTATTTTTTTTTAATTTTTTTTGTCAATATTTTTCCGTTTTTTTTTTTAATTTCAGTCAGAGTACTTTAAATGAGTACTTTTAGTTTATGGTAAAAATTGTCAGATTTTTTCAGGCTACTTGTATTTCATGGTAATTTTTGAAAAAAACAATGCATTTATAGACAGCAATTTTTAGAAACTTATAATTTTTTTAAATGGCCACTTAAACCATTTTTTCAAATCGTGTTTGTTTTTTTTGTTTTGTTGTTTTTTCTATTTTCAGTACTTAAGTTTGTCAAATATGTCAATGTTCCAAACTAAAAAAATATATGTAGTTTTAAATTGGTAGTTTTTGTCATTTTTGCACATTATATTATACAATGGATTTTAAGAAACCTAAAATTTTTTCTACAAAAATTCATTTGGAGTTTTGATGTGGATTTAGTTGAAATTTTTTATATTTGTTAGTATTTTGAAAAAAAAATCAGTTTTTTGGAATTGATTAGACTTTTGTAATGTCAATTTTTTTTTGGTTAGTCTTACAATCTGTAGATTTTTTTTTTAGTATAGACATTTTAAAACACGTTGATAATTTTTAGAAAAAGATGTCAAATTTTAGATTCTACGATATTTTTATAGACTACATTTGTTTTTAGCAATTTTTTAAACCTGTAAACATTCAAAAAAATTTACAGTATCTTTATCTTCTTCTTATCTGTATCTTCTTAAATATTTGTAAATATTTTTAAAATCTTTTTTTTTTGAAAAAGTCTTTTATAGTTTAAAAATTCCAAAACCGTGTTTTCATACATGCAAATCTAGAAATCTAAAATTCTAAAATTTTAAGTATGAAATATTTTACAATTTTTTTTTGCTATTATTTTTCTACACATTTTTTAAACTTCAAAAAATTTAGACTTGTCAAAAGTGGGAAACTTGTGCAAAATAAAAAAAAAACTAGGGCAATTTCAATTTCTGTAGAATTTTTTCATTTATTTTTAAATTTATTTAAACATAAATTTTCAAAAATTTAGTCAAAAAAAAACTACACAGTTAAATATGATAGGTAGAAACAATATTTTTGAAATATATTAACATTTTACTAATTTTTACAAACTGAGATTTTAGTAGATAGATTAAAATTTTAAAAAACCCAGTTTCTTCTTAAAAAATGTTTTTGAACATTTAACACTGCCTTTTAAATGTTACAAATTTTTCTATACCTGTTTATGATTTTTTTTTAATTAACAGTTAAATTAATAATTAGAGTTTTTAATTATCTAAAATAAAGAAAATCTCTTCTAAGTTAAAATTCATTTAATATTTCAAACATTTAACAGTTTTACTACAACTGTCACCTAGCAGAATTAAATCCTAATTAGTAGATAAATAGTTCTTTGAAAGTGTGCAATTTACCTCCAAAAATAACATTAAGCTTTTATCAACTTTGAGTAATATAAAATTAGCGTTACTTTGTCTTGTTAGCAAAACTGCAAATCATGAAGTATTGGTCATGGGAATTTTTATAACAGACGTAAAACGCTTCCAAAATTAGAAAAACATATTAACGGTGAGTTACTGCTAAGTAGGTTCTACGTTTATCCTTATATTGAAAAAGATAATTTGTGATAATAACTCAACAATTAGGTTCATAAACCTACCAAATTTCCGTAAAATATGTTCTCAAAAGAACACAACTTACGAACATAAATGTCGCAAAATTACCATCCAAAATCTCAACAAAAATTGAATCCTTTCTGAGAAGACTCAAAGAGGTCACTTCATCTCTTTAAAACGCTTGAAGAGACCGAAGAATTTCAAGCATAGGATTATAAAGTTAAACACATACCTGAGATTTATGAGTGACAGAAGTTTCGCCCACCAAAAGTCGGTGGTTGTAAAGCATAATTGTGGTATGACTAAAAATTCGAGGGTTGAAGACATAAACGTACCTGAAGATTAGTCACGACGATGTTTACACTTACAAATTGTGTAAAACTATTAGAAGATCCAGGTTGGTTGTTTCAACATCGCATTTGAATAATCTTCTCAAGAGTAACAATGGGTCCAATCGCTTAAACATGGATTAAACTTTTACCTGACTTACCAAATAACAACAAAATTTCGAGAACCTTAAAGATGGTTTACATAAAGTTGATTTCCTGACAAATTATTCGTGTAAGGTCAATCGATTATTAATTTTAGAATCTAATGTAAACGATGGTAAGAATACTGAGTGTTCTATGGTAATCAGAACATGGACAACAAATTTATTTGCAAAGATAATTGTAGAAAAATTGAAAATTGAACTTTTGTACCTTAGTTTTTCATCGTATTTACATACAAATAATTACGAATATTCATCATTTCACGGCTGTTTTCATTAGTCTTGCGTAGTTAGAATTCATTAAATATCATTACAAAAACAAACCTCTACGTACAAATGCTTTTAGTTGAGAATGCGTTTTTGTCCACTTCTAAATCCTCTAACTTATTTTAATAAAATCGTAATCCCACCAGTTATGCGTGTTTAATTACCAACTAACCATAAGTAATAATTTCCATTTATTAATTTTCATCGGACAGTATATGCTAAGCAGTTGCCAAATTTCCATAAAATCGTGATTAGTAACGGCAAGTTACAGAAAGTCAAATTTTCTTCATTTCTCGTTTCATTGAAGCTAACTGAAATCCTTCATTTCCTTAGTGCGACACAATAACGCATTGTGTGGGCTACCATAATGGGACAGTGCACCCATGGAAATTGAATGGTATGAAAATAGAATAATAATATCACAAGGTGACAAAAAATCGTCGGAATTTTATCTCGATATTCAACCGGATCGAAAACCGTCCAAAATGGGAAAATTAATAGATTGTCGAACATAGTGAAGCGTGTAAACAAAATAAAATCCGTTAAATACTGGTGACTGTGAAAATTAGCATTTTTAAATGTGTGCAAATTCTATCTAAGCCAAGATCTTGAATATTTTAGTTGGAAAGCAGATGTCCAATTAAATCCTATAAGGTTTAACCTCCCCATCAAATATAATAATCTCATAAATAAATTAAAAACGGGTTCGTCCTTTTGTGTTTTATGAACGCCACTGGTGCTATTAGTAGTCATTTTATTAATTGGTAAATATTGGGATTTTAATTTTAAATTCTATAAATGGAGCAGGTGTGATTGAGCTTTTCCTACGCGCTTTATTAAGTTATTTGGATGTAAAAATGCAGTGTTGAACACGTGTTTTAAGGTAGAAATTTAATTAGTGATTAGTTGTTGAAATAGGAATAAATAAATCAAGAGATTAGAACGTCTACATTCATCCCACTTTCGGTGATGATATAATAGCTAGCACCACGATATTGAAATTGTCTTGTCTTCTCCTGCTGTTATCCTCAACTGATTTATTTGACGATAACAAAAAATGCTCTTAATTATGAATTTAACCGTGGTTCACTTTAAACAATGTGTAAACTATGTTAAATCGAGAACAGTTCTCACGAAGCTCCAACTTGTATGAGGCTTGGCCTTGCTAGGTTTTTACATCAGACCCACGGACACGCTAAAGCGAACCAGAGTTTTGAAACGGTAACTGCACAGTTGCATTAATAAGTTATTGTGTGCGTCTTGTGCGAAGTTCGCGCGTTGTAACAACGAAAAATGTTGCTTTAAATTGCCAAAAAGTTCGTTTTCAAGAGTACAAATTTCCAGTTCCTGACTGTAAGTACCAACGAATTTTAAGGTCGCTGCACACCTGACCGAGTTAACGGACTCGTAACGCGAACTTATCTCAAACTTTGATATCGTACCCCACGAGTTATTTATTCAAATGTTCCATAAATTTCGCGTGAATTCCTCTAACTGGTTTCAAAGTTTACTGATAGGACCAGGGGGCTTGGTAGTTTAATACAGAGTTGGCTGGTTGTTGGTGGAAAAGTGATTTTTTGGGTCTCTTAGTCTACAGTGTGCAGCCAGCTTAACAGAACCCGGTACTACGTTGTTATTTTTCTTATTTTCAATGTCCGCTTAAAACCCGTTTTGGTAACGAAATTTATGGTTGTTTGTAGGCAACTCACTATACATCTTCTTCTAGGACCATGGACAAATGGATCATCGCGATTACCAGTATTACCATAATTAAGCTAGCATTAAGCGTGGAAGTATCCAAATTTTGTAGAAACAGAAGTGGGA
The DNA here is from genome assembly GCA_030157275.1 of Cynaeus angustus. Taxonomy (NCBI): domain Eukaryota; kingdom Metazoa; phylum Arthropoda; class Insecta; order Coleoptera; family Tenebrionidae; genus Cynaeus; species Cynaeus angustus. The sequence continues at coordinate 19,152,879 of CM058062.1, forward strand.
TCTTGAGTGGAGAGGAAACAATCTGTCACAATGCGAGTTTCCTCCTCTTCAAGAACCCAAATTTATTCGTGACAAGAGTCCACAAACTCGCTTGTGAGAATTGCACGTTACCAACCATGGACGGTACCACTTTCAACGTCACCAAAAACAACATCCACCTTCTCTCTTTAACGTCTTCGAAGATCCGTACAATCAAAGAACGTACCTTCAGCCAATTCAAGTTATTGAGGGTATTAAATTTACGTAACAACTCGATCATGGATTTGGACCCTAAAGCCTTCACGAATCTGAAACGAATGGCGCATCTCGATCTGAGCTACAACTACATCAGAATATTAATAAACAGTATGTTTGAAGAGTTACCAAATCTGAATCTATTGAATCTCAATCGTAACTACATCTACTACATCCAACCGGAAGCTTTCAAAGGATTACAAAATTTGAGACACCTCTATCTCAATGACAACCGACTCGAGAAACTAGAGGGCTTCATTTTCAAGTTCCTTCCAAACTTGTTGCTTCTTTACCTAGAAAACAACCACATTCTAGAAATAGATTCCTTCGCCTTTGCAAATTTGGGGAGTCTCAACTTCCTTTATCTAAACAACAACAAGCTCCAGTTTCTCACCCAGTACAATTTCAAACCTCTGGGGAACTTAGTCGACTTGCAACTTCGCGGTAACAACCTCACCGAAATCCAAATCAGCTCCTTCAACGGCCTAACAAATTTAAAGCACTTATATCTAGGTAACAACAGCTTGAAAACGGTAAAACGTTACGGTTTCGTGGGTTTAGATAATCTCCAAAACCTCGAACTGATCGACAACAAATTCGAACTATTCGAGCTCGGCTACATCGAAAACATGAAGCATTTAAACATGCTCTGGTTACAACAGAATCGCATATCGAATTTCAGTATCGATTTTAAATTAGATCCTTTAGATTCATTGCATAGTTTGGGTTTAAACGACAACAATCTCACTGTTTTGAATTATAAGTTGTTGTATGACAAAATGCCTAACATTCGAGACATTTTTGTGTATAATAACACGTGGAAATGTGAACTTGTGGTGAATATGTTTAACTTTTTGCAAGAGAAGAATGTCAGTGTTTGTGCGAGCGTCGACTGCAATGTAAACAAGACTAAACAGTTTGTTCAAGAGAGTTGTGTTTTTGAGGAACAAGATGAGAAGGAAGATGAGTCGGATTTTGTGAACGGAAGTGGGACCTGTGTTAGAATAAGCGTATTTTTAGTCGCAGTTCAGTTGTTCTTTATGTAATTATGGTAATTTAGGATTTTGAGCTACCTCATGTTTTCAGAGCTTTAAAATAAACATGTTTTAATTAATTGTTTTTTTGGAATTTTGGGATACCTAGGAGCCCCTAAACTTGATTTATTGGATGTTTTGGAAATTTATGGTCCTTTTTATTTATTTCGACATTTCTGGGATTACCTTTTTTAGTATTTTCTGCAATTTTCAAAAGTCCATTTTTTTTTTGCTTTTTATGGGTTTTATGGATAAATCAAGATTTTTAAGTTGTTTCGGAAGCTTTTTATACTATTGAAATCTGTATTTTTTTCCATTTTTTCTAAGTCATTAAAATTTTCCACAACTGCTTTGATTTCAGTATTCCTTAAACTTTCAAAATTTTGAATTTTTGGATTTTCGAAAATTTTACAGTTCTTATTGTTTCTCAACTTTTGTTTCCATCTCTCAATATTTATAAGCTCTAAAAATTTCTCAGAATTGATTTTTGGAAATATTGTATCTCTCTTAGAATTTTATAAATCCCAAAATTTTACAATTTTTGTGGTACTTCTGAACATTTTAGATTTTCTGAAGTGCTTCAATTTTTGCAACTGTTATAACCTTATCGTTACAACATTCAAAATCTTAGTTTTTTTCAAAAATTGTTGGGACATTTTTGAGACTTAAATTTTCAAATTTCTTAGCATCGAGAATCTCATCTTTTTTTAGGAATGTTTGTTTTTCGTAAAAAAACTGAAGTTCATTAAATTTTAAAAACTGTTTGAGGTTGTTGAACTTTCTAAAAAGAATTTAAAGATTTTTGGATTTTTTATTTTCAGTTTGATTACTGCGGAAAATTTTTTCTTCGCATTTGTAAGATTCCTAGAAATGATTCAAATTTTCAAGATTTTAAAGTTTCAAGGTTTATAAATTATTAAAATATTTTTTTAGATTTCTGAATGCTAAAAATTTTATTTTTTTAATGTTCCTGAAGGATTTGTCATTCACAGAATTATTTTGGTATATAAAAACGTTGATGTCATTTAAACTTTTATTTTTCAGAATTTGCATGAATTTTCAAGTTTTTAGCCCTTTAAAATTTTCAAAATTACTTCACTATTTGGAAGTGTTGGGAATTTCAAGATTTTTAACATCTTTTGTTGTACAATATTTCAAAAATTTTAAAAAATTTCAAAAATTTCAAAATATCAGAATTGCTTTAGTTTTTGAAAATATTTTGATTTTACGAATTCCAAGATTTTCGTTTGTATTACTAAATTTTTGTCTTTGTTGAGATTTCTGAATCCTTTTAGCATTTCACAATTGAATAGTCTCGAAATTTTTAAAGAAAATTTATTTTGCAGGTTTTGAAATTTTTTATCTCATTGTCACTTGAATAAGCTCAAGATTATTTTTTTAATAAAATTTTAGGTTGATATTACAACTCTTTAAATTTTTCAGAATGCCTTCAAGCCTTGTTAAAATTTAATATTTTTGAGAATTCTAATAGCTACCTAATTTTTAAATAGAATTAAAAAATAGTTAATTAAAAATAGTTAGTTAATATACCTCTAAAGCCTAACGACTTTTACAGTTTTTGTTTGTTTTTAAAACCCTTAAAATTTCAGAATTTAAATATCTCTCGCTGTTTTCAGTTTTTTTACTACTGAAGTTCTAGACAGTTCGTGTCATTTTTTGACGAACATGAATGCGTTTGGTTTAAACAATTATGATATCGACTTCGGAGAGGTTCTTGTGGGCACCACCGTAGTTAAATCACATCGTGTAAAAAACACCAGCTACGTAAACATCTTAAATAATTTAAGTAATAAAAGAAAATCCTTTTTAGAATCCTGTTACTTACTACGTCACCAGGAGCAAAGAAACAAATCCAATTTACTACGTTTTCGATGTTAATAAATACGAGTTTCGAGTTCAAGCTGGAGCAGAATATTACCTAAAGATAACGTACAGTCCTAATCTTCCTGGACACGCAGATTTTGACTATTTCATTGTCACTGATAACAATCAGGAGTTTTTTCGTCTACGTTTCAAAGGAGAATGCTTAGGTATGAATTTTTGGATTTATAGACGTGATCAGTTTGTTTTTAGGTCCATCTGTTGGGTGTTGCGTTAAAAATTTGTTGTTTTTTCGGACACCCAAACGCAAAGTAATAAAACACCTTTTCACCCTCACCAATAACTCGACTGTGGTCCCAGCAACATACAATTTTGATTGTCCTCAAGAAGAGCAAGGTTTTTTCAAAGTGGAACCAACTTGTGGTACTTTACCACCGTCTCGTAGTGAGTACATCACTGTGAAATTCACAGCTCAAAATCCGGGAATCTATTCTCGACAGCTATTCTGCTTGATTTTACACCATGTAAAAGAATGCTTTCCACAAGGTCATGAAATAAGCATCTATTTCAGGAACCTATTGCTTTGAACTTTTGCGGTATTTGCTCCAATAGTAGTGCTTATGACCAAGTCGACAACAGTATTAGATTTTATCCGTTTCCTCATCAAGAAACGGTCGGTTTTAGAGGATATTTCAGTGACACTGTAACAGTAAAACGGGTGCCACCTCCACTTTCATTAACTGTTAACTACCTTGATTTCGGACGAATGATGCCAGAGTCCGCTTGTCAAACGCTGACAACAAGTCTCACTAATCATCTCATTGACGATATAGAAGTAGAATGGGAGAGTGTAAAACTGTTTCGAATATATCCACAGAAACTTAAAATCCCAGCACAACAGTCGGTGCTATACGAATGTCGGTTTCAGCCAGATGAGATTTGTAAACTCTCAGGGACGATCCTCAATGGACATGTGTCTTGGAAGTTGTCTGCTCATGACTACACTTATGTTAACGTGCCAATACCAATTTCTTTGCGTCTGATTGGTGAGTTTAGAGTAAAAGTTGGTGTCACTGATGCCAGATTTTAGGACACAGTTTTCCCAAAAACGAGATGTGGATTCCTTCCGTCACCATCACTCCAAGCACTATTATTCTTCCTTTAAGTCTGCCTAACAGTCCTTCTTGGACCACCTTTATAATAAAAGCAAACGGACACCTACCAGTTTTATACAAACTAATTCCCCCAAAAAACTCGTTGGTATCATCATTCTTCAAAACATTCAAACAAAATTCTCAGTTTCCAGAAACTTCCTAATGAAACCCATGGTTGGATTGTTGAAAACCCACCAAATAGTTGCGGTGCAGCTCGAAACCATTACTTCCCAAAAGAACTCTTATATTGAACAGTGGCATATTGAACTCAACGGACAGTTGCAAGACAGTATCCCAATTTACGTCAAAGCTCAAACTGATATTCCCCGTGTGCAAATTGCTAACGATGATTCTATCTATTTTGGACCAATTCAGCCTGGAACTCAAAGTATACTTTTCGTACCATTTAGAAATGTATCAAATTGTGCGCTACAGTAAGTACTTGAAAATCTCAACTTTTGTTACTTGGACTGTTTAGGTTTGAATTTATATTAAACGAGCAGGTTGTGATTGAGCCTCGGGAGGGTATGTTAGCACCAAATGAAGAGATTTTTGTTACCGCGATCTATACTTCAAGTTTGCATGAATATGGGATTAAAAAAATGTCACTGTGTTGTCAAGTAAGGTGTGTTTTTAAAAGTGGTTCTTTGGTTGGTGAACAGTTGACTACTCCGATAACTGTTGTAGCAGAAGTTGCTTTCTCGGAATTATGTGTAATTTTTGAAAACGAGGATTTAAATCGAACGCAGAAATTTTAACAGGTGGGAGAAAACTGCTCGTTTTTTTTTTTCACATTTATACTGATTTTTATATAACACTATTTATTACGAGGAAAACCAAAAAATTATTGAACACTTTTATTTAATTTTTTTTTGTGTATATCAACTAAACTGTTCTCAAATTTAAAGAAAAAGTTATAAAGCAGCTCGTTCAATAATGTTATCAAAATTTGAATTTTTCTGTGAGGTAGATCACAGATATTTCTTAATGAGATTTTAAAACATCAAAATTTAGAATATTTACCTATTTCGACTTTTGTAGATTTATGTTTGTCAGAACTGGACAGTTGAAACATTCAGAAAAAATATTTAATTTAATAAACCCGGCGCATCCACCAAATCTAATTTCTATAATTTATAATTGTTTATCCTAGCTTTAAAATGAAAAACTTTTAATGTGGAATTTTAGTTGTAAAAAAATAAGCAGCTGAGTAATTTTGAGACTTAGTTTTATTTTAACTTTTTAGTGATTTTCAAGACTTTCAAATTTTACACCTTACGTTTAATATTTTCACAACTCACTAAAAATTAATATTTTTTTATGTTGAATTTCTTAATTATCGCATCTGCCTCAGCTTTTCAACTAGCATTTTTAGTTTATTAAAGATTTTTCTAATTTTTTTTTTAAGCTTCTTTTTTATATAAATTTTACGAGGTTTTTGGTTGACTTTAGGAAACATTTGTTGCCAAAAAAATAAAAAAATTAATACTCAATGCATTTCTAACACACAAGATGTTTTTGGGTGCTCCATTTTTTTTTTAGAAACTCATAAGTATGACCTTAAAAATTTTTGATTTCTTCACATTTCCATGATTTTTAAATTTTTAATTTTCTCAAAATTTTCAAGATCTTCAAGTTGTTTTAGAATTGTCATAATCTGTATTGTTTTTGAGTTCTCATGTTTAAAAATGTTTAACATTTTCAAGATGTATAAGTTTTTTAAAGATTTTAGAATTGCTTCAGGTTACTACAATTTTTAAAATTTTCATTTTTTTTTTTCGATTTTTAAGACATATAAGTTGTTTCAATATTCTAAAACTTTTTACCTTTGTTGAATAATAGAAATTTTTATCTATCACCAAAAAGCTTTCTGGAACTACTTCGACATATGCTATTTTAAATCTTTTAGTTTTTAAAATTTATAAATAAATGGCTTTTATCATTAGAAATATTTAATCTCTCTTAGACTTCCAAGAATTTCAAAATCGTTACAGTTTTTGTTGTTCTCGCACTCTCATCTATTCTTTTTTATTAATTAATTTTATTAATTTACTCGTTTATTAATAAAATAATTAATTTGATAATAATATTAATTTATAGTTTTAATTTACAAATTTGCTTAAAATGTTTTGCGTTTTGCGTTTTAAATTTTTTAGCATTATTTGTATTTATCACTTATTTAATTAATTTTAAATTAGAAAACAAAGAAAGAAAGGTTTTACTCTAAGTAATCCGGCGCATCCACCATTTCCATTTGTTTTTTTTAGTAAAATGCCTGGGGAAGTTTTCTCAGTGTTAAAATTGTTGCCTTCATTTAAAAATCACATTTTCACACCTACATCCTCAAATTTTAGGCATTACCCCAAATTTACGATTGTGGTAAAGTTGAATGGAACGCAGTCATCGATACCTGCTTCTACCTCTTTAACTTTGGACAAACCAACGTTAATTTTAAACTTTGTCATAATCACGACCTCAAAGACGTGACTTTCTACCCAGAATATGGAAAGTGTGGTCCAAGAGAAAAACTCGCTGTCAAAATAACCTTCACCGTACGGAATTTGGGAAAAAACACTTTGATGATTGGATACACAAACCGCTTTAGCGAGTATTCTTTTGAAAGTGTAAGCAATGAAGGAGCAAAATTTCTTTACAAATTAGAGTATAGTTGTATCATGCCTGTACTACAAGTATGACGCGTTTTGCCTCAAAAATATGCTTATTTTTTAAGTAGATTGTAGAGTTACAAGAACATAGCTACGGTCTGTTCAGTAACCAAGATTTGTGGAGACTGTTAAACATCGATGGGATTAATGCCGCGTTAATGGAAACAAATCAAGGAGAAATAAGACGAGTAGGGTTGATCGTTCCAGACTTTGAAATTGGTAGTAAATTGTTTTACTTAATTTTCACACTGAAAAACGTATGTGAACTTTCTGCAAGCTTTAGAGTTAGGCGAAGACAAGTCTGTAACTGCAAACAGAAGGAATCTCAGGAAAGTTTCACTTTTAGAGTGAAATACTTTGATTGTCCGCATAAGGATATGTTTGAAGTTAAAGGTTCTGAAAGTTATATGCCTGTAGGTACTCTCCTAGTTGTTGTGTTATCTAAGTTTGTAATTGCAGCCGAATTCGTACTCGACTCTTACTTTCTGTGTCCGATATCTCCTGCCTGAAACAAACATCTTGTCATATGTTTTAGAGCTTTGTCATGAAAGAACCGTGATCTTAAATGTTCTAATCACCAGTATTTGCCAAGATAATCTTATGTTATCTGTGTATGACCACAGCTACACTTTAGATGTGGGCTACGTTTACATAGGGCTCAAACAACCTCCAGTTTTTGCGTTCTGGTTGTACAATCCTACTAATTATGTTGTATCGTACTGGCTTGACGATGTGGAAATAGTAAGAATGTGTAACAAAGAAAAATTTCCTGTTTTAAAGTGTCTCAACTGTACTGGGTTCTTAGAACCATTTAGTAGAGCCCCACTTCTGTTTAAATTCTGGCCTATTGAAGCCAAACCGTACAAGGTAAGTCGTAACAATGAAAGCTCACACTTCACAACTGTTCAACAGATTTCAGTGCCTTTAATGCTAGGGGAAAAAATGACACAGTTTACCATTCAAGGCTATGGAACGATGGAAAAAGACAAGTTTAAGTGTAGAAACTTGCATCAAGAACCAACGTCGATAATTAATAACGTTCTTAGCCTATCAGTGGATCATGTCATTACGGAACCTTTGATAGTATCAACATCCACTGAGCGCATGATTTTTATAAGACACCACAGCAAATTCCAACCAGTTCACTTTTTGTGGAAGCCGTAAGTGAGCACAGTTCTAACGTAAGAAATTACAACGAATTGTAGATGTATCGTCGACGGTTTAGTAAAGATCGAAGTCTCACCAACACAGGGTGTGATACAAAAAAACGAGTCTCTGCCTGTTGTTATAAAAATCGTCTCGTTGCAAGAACCGTGCAGTCTTCAGATGTTACTACAATTAGAGTTTGAAGATCTCAGTGACTCAGCCACCACTGCTAACTCAGAAAACTTGTCAAGACTCTCAGACGCTGTAATTGACTCTAGTTTCGAGTATTATTTAATTTTGTTTTAACACAGGACTGTCTGCAGCAGACGCGACAGCCTCGATGTTTTGTTCTAGCGCTACCAGTCTTTGTTAACATCGTCAGTACTTTGGATAGAGACAGTTGTATTACTGTGGAAGATCAAATGAGACAGCAACCGTGGTCGGAGACGTTCGAAGTAGATGAATTCGTTGCAAAGTATTTTGAGAAGACGAAAATTAAAGAAATGCCGATACGACCGGTGATCCAGAACGCAAAAGAACCAGAGGAGATAATTGACGTAGATATTAATAGAAAGATAACTGAGGAGGTGTTGGAACAACTTATCGGGTAGTTTTTGTTCTTCTATGACGGTGTTTTAATGCGACTCTTTAGAGATGCCGTTTTTAGCAAGTACTTCTTGGAGATGTTAAAGAATATGAAGTCTGAACCATCGCCTCTGTACTCTCAGATCAAGTTATCTCAAACTAGAAGGGACGAAGAGCGTGAAGAACACACAAAGAAGGCTCTCCAGCAACCGAAATTACCGGAAGTTGCAAATATCTGCCAAAAGATCATCTTTGACACACTAAAAACAGTTTTCCATGCTGAATCCAAACCAACAATTAAAAAATAATTTAATATAATCATGATTTACAATGGGGGTCTTCAATTCGTCTAAAAACGGCTAAAAACTTATCACCGTCGTTGCGTGTCACTTTCTGGCCTTCTTCTGAACTGCTGTAGAGTTTGTCAACAACAGGGTCATTTTTCTACAACTTATGTGTTAGTTTAAAATTGTCTGAAATTGTAACCCACCAGTTCTTCATCTCCAACTTGTTCAAACAAAGGATGAGCTAGAAAATGTTGTTTCATCCAATCATGTAAATCTTTAACATCAGTAACTGTATATACTATCCCCCCAACAGCTAAAACATAAGCATATTCAGCCAGTAAACACTGATTTATAATGCGCCACTTATGTTTAGACTTCTTGAAATGGGGGTCTGGGTACAAGAAAAACATTTTTTTTAACTAAAAAAAGGAGATATACCAAAGAGGAGTGTAAATGTGTAACTTACTTGGCCTTTTTTAAAATAATTTGGTAAATACTTCATGGCGTTTGTTCTTAAACAGGCTATATTATGGTATTTAGTTTCATGCTGAGACCGGAGCGCCGCAATTCTATCGACAACATAATCAGACACTTTGACTCTAATTTCCATTCCCAACATCAATGTTTCTGGGAAAAGAGGCGACAGTGTGATAAGGAGGCCCCCATAGCCGCATCCTATGTCAGCAAACTCAACCACAGGTTTAGTCTGTCTTTTAAACATCTCCGGATAGTGTTTAGACCAATCCATGTGATCGGGGCTCCGGGGGCTACAATTTCTCATTAGAAAAGTCGATTTAAAGTAGAAACTTACTAGTCAAAACAGTGGTCCGCAATGGGATTAGAGTGTGCCCTTTGTCGGTAGTACCTCTTCTGAGGCAAAAAAAGAGTTTGTTCAAGCTCCTTCGACATTTTCAATCTGTCACTATTTTAGGTTATGTTTACATGTGGATGTGACCAGTGACGTGACAGCTGACACTAATGACAGATCCCACCGGTGTTGCCAAATAGCTCTGTTTAAACTTCAAAATATTATTTTTTTGGATGTGTGGCCTTTTAAATCATTAAATAGAAGTGTAAAGTGTGTGATGATCACCGTACTCACTGATTATCTTGTTTGTTTGGTTGGTGCGTAGTAGTCACGATGGTTTTCGAATTCATTGCAAACAAAAATGTTGGGTCAAACAGTTTTACTCCTAAAATTCCTTTGTGAGCGATTTCGATTCTTGTCTGTGATCAAATCATAATGTTTCACAAAGCGGACAACACAAAGTGTAGTTTTCTAGAACAAACAAAAGCAGCCAGGGAGGAGAGAGCCTTTGAAAAGAAGAAAGAAAAAGCGGCTGTTCTTATCCAGGCCACGGTTCGAGGATGGCTCACCCGTGCTCAATTTTGCCGCAAAATTCTGTAAATTATCTCCAGGAAACAGATGAGACCATTCATGTTTGTTTTTAGGCAAGAATTTGATGACACTGTCCCTGATATTCCAGAGGATGGGGCTAAGCCTCCTGTCAAATCAGCGTTACAAATCTACACCCAGTCGTGTAGGTTGTTGTTTATATGGCATAAAGAACGGGATAAAGACAGGTTTGAGAAGCTGTGTCGATATTTGGTCAGTACTTTAGAGCTAGAGTCCCCAAAGTTCAGCTATGTGGGGGTGGCTTTGAGTAAAGAACATGTGATAAGATGGATCTCTCATATGAATAATATTCTATGGAAATGCTGTGAATATTTAAATGATTTAAAGCCAGAATTTGCGGGTGATATGAAATCTATTGTTTTATACTTGCACATGTTAGTTTCTTTCACTAGTACCAGTAATTGGATGGTCTTGAAGAATAAAAACATGGAGGTTTTAAAACCAGGGATGAATCAGTTGTGTGCAAATTTAATGGGGCAATTATTTCATAAGGGGTTTTATTTAGTGTTGAAGGTAATGAGAAGACTCTTCTGTTGTTTGTGCTCATTTTTGGTTTTGTTAGAGTCTACTCATGAGGGGATTGGGGCGTATCAAAATAGCTTTCAAACATGCGACGTTGTCTGCGATCCTAACATTGGCGCTGCGGCCTCTCATCGCGGCGAACTTTTCCGACAAACTCATGACAATGTTTCTCATTCATATTTTGTCAGTTCCCGCTCTAATCCAGCATCTAGAACATTTAACACCTGAGGTAACTTTCGTCTTCTCAGTTCAACAAAAATCTTTTTTTTTTTACAGTGCATTACAATAATAAACAATCATAAATTATTCACAAAAAGTTTGGAACTACTCTCCAGCCAACAGTCCATGAGAATAGTCTTCAACACTCTTGAAGGCAGCTACGCCCTGTGTCTTCTCGCGAATCTCTTACAGTTAGCCTACATGGAGAGAGATGGTGCCTTGAAAGATCTAAGTTTTCCGACATTCACTGTAGGTACAAAGAAATGTAAAAAAATGATTATAACTGTCTTCCAGGTTGTAGTAACAGGGTTACTAGAAAGTTGCCAAAATTATGTAGTTAGTAAGCAGTCTAATTTAACCCATTGGCATCCAGTCTTGGGTTGGTTTGCCCAACCTATGGATCCCGCTCTCAACGCGGCTATGCCCCATGTAAAAATCCAACTTAATCTCTTATGGAACTCTAGGATTGTATATATTTTATTGGGAGATCTCCTCCAGCTGCTAGTCCAAAACGTTGACTCTCCTCAGCCAAGTCCAAGCCCGCAAAGTATTAATTTCAGTGGTTCAAACTTTTTTAAGAAGGTTCTAGAAGCTAGAGGTAATAAGACTAATACTCAGAAGAGTTACCGCGCTCTGGGAAGTCCGGAAGTCCACAGAGTTGTCCTCGTATGTTCTTTGTATCATACGGCTTTAAATACTTTGACTCAACTTCAGTTGGACATACTGACAGGTGCCTGAGAAAAATTGGATTTTTTTGTAGTAACGGTGTTGATTTTAGGACTGTGTTACCAGAACTCGATATTGTACAACTTGTGGTTGTTTTTGTGTTCATTGGGCCCCAACTGTGGACTTAAGAACTTCTTAGATCACTTAGCGATTAACACGAAGTGCACGGCTCCGGAATTTCAGATGCTACAATTGTTTTGTGACTGTATGACACACTATGTAACGTAAGTTGGTAGTTTTGTTAAACCGAAAAAAAGACAAATATTTTGTAGGATTTTAGACGACGTCGAGATGTACGAACAACAGAATCCTTTTAAATTAAGTGACTTTATTGTTTTGTCCTTGTTTTTAAACACGTTTTTGTATAAAGCAGTGTTGGGGAATTTATTTGGTAAAAAGAATTATGGTTTCGAAAAAAACGAATAAATTTCTCTTTTTAGACTTGAAAACTATACAGACGAATCCGCTTTTTCAGTCGTTGCACACTTTATTGATGCTTTTGTACCGAAGAGACTGTAGAAGAACGTACACACCGCAAGGTCATTGGTTACTTAAGGACATAAAAGTGTCTAGTTTTATGGCCGATTTGGAGAAAAGCCGGAAAGCGCCTCAGTTATTGCTACAGACGATGCCACATATCATCCCACACGAAGACAGAGTTAGATTGTTTAGAAAGTATATAACTAATGAGAAGACGGTTTTAGGGCTAACGGAATCAGCGTGCGCTTCCCCACAGTCCACGCTGATAACAGTTCACAGGTGCGAAAAATGTTTGTGTTTAAGTTAAGTTTGTTTCGTCCAGATTTGGACAAATTGTGGTGGTAATTTAAAATGTAGAATACTAAAGGTAAAATGGAGAATAGAGTACAGTGAATATTATAAAATGTGATTAAATGGTGGATGCGCCGGATTTTTTGGATTGTTTTGACTATAGCCTTAACAAAAATGATAGGTGAGCTAATTTAAGAAAAAAGTTTTTGTTACTGTTAGAAATTTAATATAAAACTGTTTGTTACATATTTCTAACTGCCTGAAGTGCCAAACTATTTTTTATTTTCTGAATGTAGAATTTCTTGCAAATTAGTTCATTGTTCGAAATTTTTATGTGAATGTTACTTTTAATTTTTGGAAATGTAACTTAATGCAGCTGCAGATTTGTGTTGCAATTGTTGGGAGGACTTGGGTTTTCGAAATATTTAGGAACTAAAAAATATCTCATTTTAAAATTTCTAGACGTTCCAGAGTTTGAAAATGTTTAAACAAAATCTATCAGTAACAAAAAATACTAAAACTTGAAAAATTTAAATAATGGTTTCACCAACTGTTGCAAAATTCATCAAATTGGCTTTTATTTGTAAAAAAAGTATATCTAATATGCTAATAAGAAAAAATAGCATTTAAAACTCATACTTTACAGGCACTCTTGTCTACGGTGGTCGTGCTGCAAACTTGGACTCGTGTCTTAATATAAATTGTATAAAACTAACATTAATTCACACACCAAAAATTTGGCAGAAAATTGCTGATGCGCGTTTCTGCACCAAAGCTACCATCATCAGAGCGATGATTAAATTGTTTAATATACCAATATACCATTTTTAGACTATTAACTATAAATATCTTTTTTTTCATGACAGTAATTAAATGAGTATACATTTAAATTGCATACATAATTTTATGCTTGATTGTCCTTAAAAGGTTTTGCACAACTGACACATACAAACTATGTACTTTAATGTTTTTTTTTTTCGTTACAAATTACCCCATGGTAGATCGATAAAGTAATAGTAGAGTGATTTTATAGTTACTATAAAATACAAATAGTTTAGTTGCTAAAGAAAAAATGTCATTATTCTCTTAAAGACAATCGAACATAAAATTATGTATGCAACTTGGTCATAAATAGACTTTATGGACCTGCTTCGTACGGTCGTAAACTCAGCTTGTCCATAAAATCTTATATTACGTATTTATTACATAAATGGCTGTTATTTTGTTAGTAATAAAAAATTAAGTATCACTTTATGTTCACACAATTCTGCCGTAGAGTTTTTTTTATAATGAAATCGTACATAAATTGTTTTCAATGCTATACCAATCGACATTTTTGTAAAAAATAAAGCCTTTAAGAGATGTTTAAACGATTTCCTAAAGTTAAGTCGAAGAAAGTTTTGGCAGTTGCAAAATAAAAAATAAAAACTTTTCGACAATTGACGAATGTTAAAATTACATTTTTTTTGTAATAATTATAAATTTAGAAATTTTGAATTTGAAAAATAAATATTAATGTTTGAGGGATTAGTTACTTTAATTCATTTTTTGACATATTAAAATCTGTTTAGACGTTTTAAAAATGCCTTTGATAGTCTTTAAAAAACTGATTTTTTGTAGTAGATTTGCTAGAAATATAAAAAAGGCACAATTTTCATAGCACAAACTAAGCATAATATTATAATTTTTTTCTTTACTTCAGATCACGCATCGTGGAAGACGGTTACCGCCAACTGGCCCTCCTTCCTCCCCAAGCCCTGAAGGGAGTGATCCGCGTTCGCTTCATCAACGAGCAAGGCTTAGACGAAGCCGGCATTGACCAAGACGGCGTCTTTAAAGAGTTTCTTGAAGAGAGCATCAAAAGAATCTTTGATCCTTCGTTGAACCTTTTCAAAGTTACAAGTGAAGAACGGTTATATCCTTCCCCGACATCGTACCTCCAAGATAATCACCTCCAACTATTTGAATTTGTTGGTAGGATGTTAGGAAAAGCAGTCTATGAAGGAATTGTCGTAGATGTGCCTTTCGCTTCCTTTTTCTTGAGCCAAGTTTCGGGCCAAACTGCTCAAGCTTTGTATAGCTGTGTTGATGAATTGCCTTCTTTAGATCCAGAGTTGTACAGGAGCTTAAGTTATGTCAAACATTATGATGGAGATGTTTCTGATTTGGATCTCACGTTTAGTTTAGATGAGGAGTGTTTGGGGAAGTTGATGACACACGAATTGGTTGCAGGGGGGAAAGCCGTCCCTGTGACTAACGAGAATAAGTATATCAAACTTAATTACTGAAAATCAGTGCGTATGAACTATTTTTTTAGGATTAATTACATACATTTGATGGCACATTTCCGGATGCACGTACAGATTAAGGATCAAACCAGCGCTTTCATTCGTGGGTTCCGTTCTATTATCAATCCCGACTGGCTCTCGCTGTTTTCCACTCCAGAAGTGAGTTCCTCTAATTAAGGTGTTTATACTAATATGACCTTCTAGCTACAACGTTTAATATCCGGAGACAACGTCCCTCTAGACATGAAAGACTTGAGAAAACACACTCAATATTATGGGGGCTTCCATGATTCCCACAGAGTAGTGGGCTGGCTGTGGGACATTCTTGAAAAGGACTTCACTGAAGAAGAAAAGGGAATGTTTTTAAAGGTCTACTTTCTCATTTTTTACTCGTTGTACTAACTAAGTGTTCTTTAGTTTGTAACAAGTTGTTCCAAGCCTCCGTTGCTGGGATTTGCGCATCTAGAGCCTCCATTTTCCATCAGATGTGTTGAAGTGGGAGACGACGAGGACACTGGGGATACTATAGGTACTTGAATTAATCAGACAGTTTTTTAATACCGTTGATAGGGAGTGTTTTCAGAGGTTTCTTCACGATTAGAAAAAAAGATCCTCAGAATCGGCTACCCACTTCTTCGACGTGTTTTAATCTGTTAAAATTGCCCAATTATCAGAAAAAAAGTACCTTACGAGAAAAATTGCGATACGCTGTGACGTGCAATACCGGATTTGAGTTATCGTAATTAGAAAGTGAAATTGTTAACATATGCAGAACTCATATCAACTTTTTGTATTTTAATATGCTTTAGTTTAGTCTAATTCTTAAGTTTATTACTGCTGTGTTCTTTTATTAGTCTATTTGGTTTAATTCGATGACGCTGTAATTGTGATGTCTTTATCGTCAAATAAATAAGTCTATTTTAAAATAAAAAATTGAGTTTTTTTTTTGAAATTTTACCTAGTGGAAAATTTTTATAAAGTTGATTGGTTGGTAACGCTTCGGTCCAAGGTTGTGTACCGAATGTCAAAAACGTCAAAATTTCAGACCTTGTTTTGACAAAATATTATAGTTTAGAAATATCTTCAAATTTTTAGAAAAATGGCATTCAATCCCTTGACAGAAGCTGAATGTGGGCAGAAGAACCCACTAGCCCGTTTGACGTCTCATATCACCCATGATCACACATTTGCAGAAGCCCATGGTCATGCCTTCCCTAGCAGTTCTGACCAATTGGTCGAACAATTTTTACAAGAAACGAAAACAATGCCTCAGAGCTTCAGGATGGACGGTATTAAATCCAAATAACAGTTCGCAGAGCAGTAAAAATCCCTTTTAGATTTGATGAGGGAGATGCAGGAAATTGAGTCACAAAGGTCAGCTGTGCCACCTATTCCAGCAGCAACTATCAAAGATCAGATCCATGATGATGCTTGGGCTTTGCAATACATCGAAGATGGAAAAGTTTTTAATGTATTTATAGAAGTGGTTTTTGCTTTGTCATTATTTGAAGGTTATAGGACAATGCAAATAATGAAACAATTTGGGCAGAGATTTCTTCACAGGAAGAGAATAACAAAACACAATTGGAGGAGTGGAATGCAGAATATTTTCAAGAACTGCTTCCTGGTCCAAGTCAAATTAACGCCGCTCAAGAAAGTGCCAAGGAGTTGACAGATTCTGTGGAGGACCCTAAGTTTGTTTATTCTAAGGTTTATTGATAAACATTATTGTAAGACACTAACCAGTTTTTTATAGTTTATGAAATTTATGAAACAAGTAGGTGATGGAGACGTCGATTTAGAAAATGGGAGATTAACAGAGGCAGAAGCTGAATCATGGAGTAAAGAATTTCTTCAGAAAAATAGTAAAAACGAAGTTGAGAATTTGTCAAAAGAATGGGAGAAGAATTATGGTAAGTTATGATGTGTTCTCATCTGACTCTGATTTTTGTACTACTCTTGAGTTAATTATCTAAAAATGTTTGCTTTTTTTATATTTTATCTAATAAATTATAGATAAAGTATACCGAGGTCGTCGAGGCGGTAGAACAATAAATGAACATAGCCTTGGTTGGATTTTCTATCAAATTAAAATGATGAGAGCTATTATCATTTGAGACAATTTTGTATGCAAAATGAACAAAACTAGCAATAAATTACAAACCACAGAATGTATTGACGTAATTATTATTTTCACGGCGATAATACTAACACCTTTAAGTAAAAAAAGTGAAAGTTAAACGTTTTGCTCTGAATCTTAATTTTTTGTGTATTTGACCAACGTACCATTACGTTGTTTAATTATTGTTATTAATTCATTGTTGTTTTTGTTAATTATTACTTGGACTAATAATAACTCAAGTGATTTTCGATGTACGTGTTAAATTACAGTAATTGTAAACATTGTCGCCACTCTGATGACGTGGTCATAAACATAGTAAGTGTTCAACATTCATATATTAAAACTAGTTTTATAAAACTTATATTTCAAACACGAGTCCAAATTTGCAAGGGACGAGTGATCTTAAGTTTTGTAAAACGAGTTTTTTATGCATTTTTTTTTCTAATTTGCATATCATTTTTTTTTAATTAACAGTAGTGACAGTTGGTGAAACTTTTATTTCAAAACTGACATTTTAAACTTGAATCGAATAGACTAAACATAATTATTATTGAAACTGTAACCTTAAACTTACACTGACATCTGACATGTCGTCCAATTTGTGTTGCCAACCGAAAAAAAGTTCTTCGGTTTTGGGTTTGATAATGGCTTTTTAACGCGTTCAGAGAGAACACCCCTCAGAGAAAACAAGTGAAAAGTTTAACTGTTTTTTTGGAATTTAAGTCTTTTCCGAGCTGAGAAGATTATTTTACCATACAAGTAGTTGGAATTATTTTTTCATTTTTTTCCATTTACAGGGGAAGACTTTAACTCCAAGTTCTGGGACAACTTACAAGAAGAACTCAAGCAAACTCTCGAAGGCGAATCAAGCGACAGTCCGTGGCTCTCCGAATACGAATCGTTTTATTCAGGTCCTAACAATGATTATACGTTTTCTGAAGAAAACCCAATGTTTGATATCCCTGATCCTTTACAACGAGGAAAGAAACTACTAGAAGATGGCGATTTGCCTTCAGCTGTCTTATGTTTTGAAGCAGCTGTTAAACAAAGTCCTGAAAACAGTGAAGCATGGCTGTTACTAGGAAAAACCCAGGCTGAAAACGAACAGGTTTATTCCCAATTTATTCGTGATTCTTACATTTTGGTTATATTTCAGGACTGCAATGCGATTCCAGCTTTGAAGAAATGTTTACAGTTGGAACCCAATAATCTGGCAGCTATAATGGCGCTGGCTGTGTCCTATACTAATGAAAGTTATTACAGTCAAGCAGGACAAATGTTATTGAAATGGTTGGCGAATAATCCAAAATATAGCGATTTGGTTCCTGGTGATTTTCAACTCTCTGGGCAAGTTACAAGCTTTTTACAGCCGTAAGTGACGGTGTGGGCGTGTGCTTCTTGTACAACATTAAACACGTTAAAGATTTTAAGTGTCTAGAAAGAAGTCCACAAAGTGACTAAAGTCTGTAAAAATAACGCTGCTTGTGATTGTTCCTTTTTTCAGTGTTCTGTATTTCTGGACTCTTCGCGCTACTAAACCTGTGAATAAGCACCGCTTGTCTTTTAATCCGTAACACTTCACACAATTTCACGCTTAAATAGTATTTTTTTCTAAAATTGTTTCATTAACAGAGATCAACAAAAAATGATCCAAGATCTGTATATAAAAGCCGCACAGAGACAACCTGTCGATATAGATTACGAAGTACAGTGTGGTCTCGGTGTTCTGTTCAATTTATCGGGGGAATACGAAAAAGCGGCTGATTGTTTTCGTTCTGCCTTGGCCGTAAAATATGACGTAAGTATCCTCAGTTTCTTTACTAGTTTTCATGCTTTTTTTTTTCAGGATGCCAAACTATGGAACAGATTAGGTGCAACTTTGGCAAATGGTTCAAAATCGGAAGAAGCAGTCGATGCGTATCATCACGCCTTGAACCTTGAACCTGGTTTTATTAGGGCTAGATACAATGTAGGGATTATTTGTATAAATCTGAGGGCTTACAGGTGACCGTTCCATGGTGTTTAAGTCAGATTTTGACCTATAGTTGTAGGGAGGCGGCGGAACATTTTCTCACAGCCTTAAATCAGCAAGCTCGGGGCAGAGACGTAAAAAACACACCTGCGCTGTCACAAATGTCGGACACAATATGGTCTACTTTAAGAATGTGTATTTCTCTCTTAAACCGAACAGACTTAAGGCCAGCCGTAGATAACAGGGATTTGGAAACTCTCAATAAAGCATTTGATATTGCGTAACTAAAAGTGTATTCAAAATTGGTTATTTTTGTATAATTAAAAAAGTTATTATACTGTTGATTTTTTCAGCCGTTTTATTGCTTATCATTACAAAATATTAAACACATCCAATTAAATCATGTTTTTTTCTATTTTTAATATTAATAATTACAAAATCGTTTTCATGCGCCCTGTTTGACAAAAAAAAACTATGATTTAATTAATTAAAACTTAATTTACATCACATTTGTAGATATCAAAATGAACTTTTTTTGCAAAATGGTAAATGACAATGTTTCAGAAATCAACAAGTTAATTACCCCCTGAGTCTGTATCTACGGAAACTTTTTTATGTTTTTGTGCTGCGATTTCTTTTTGCACTCGAGTTTGGATCTGAGAGTACAGTTGTTTGCTATCCTCAATGCTTGCCTATAAAAAAAATGCAATCCGAGAGTGTTTTTCAAAAGTGACGTTCTTACCATTACAAGAAACACTTTTATTACTCCTTGAGGATCCAAGGCTGTGAACCGGACACTCTTTTCACTAGCTTGTTCCACAGTCATCTCCGCCCATATCTGAAAATGATTAAAATGTCTAAATATTATCTTATACGAGATTAAAGTTGTTGTAACTGCTAAAGAACAAGCTCGTTTATTGGTAAAACCTGAAAACGACTTAATTGGTTCCAAGAAAATTGCCGTGACGGACTGTTAAATTAAGTAATCAAACTTCAATTAAGAAACGAATAGGTATCCACGTCATGTATAATTAGAAACGGCAGTTATTTATGTTTAAAAACTATTCCAAAAAGGAATATCAGATTTTGAGCATTGGGATCCTAAAGTCCATTTCTACAGTTTCTCTATTGTGTCTACGTAATTTGTTTGTATTTCGAATCGTAAGACGCTTTTAGTCCCGATCAAGTTTCTACCATATCTAGATAATTTGTGTACAGATATACTTAGCAATAAACTAACTTTGGTGTTTAATATAACCCTCCAAATCCCCGTGGTTCTGAACAGCAGCCGACTTTGAGCATGTCCATCTCCTTCAAAGTCATTCAATCTTAAAACTCCTCTCCCTCGCTCTTGCCAACTTCCAGAAGCTTTATCAAAAGCAAAGAGCTTACAATTAATATTTAAAATATTAGTTTCATCCTCCTCTCCCGTGATGACTTCCACCTCTTCATACTTCCTTTTCACCGCCCTGGACTCTTCATATTCCCTTGCAGACTCGCTCAGCGACTTTGTTTCTTTATTGGAAACGTTACCATCAGATTTAATTTCATTTTTAATAGCACTGCTAAACAGCATTTCCGTTGTTCCATTTGAACTTAAACTAGTCGACGGTTTGGGCTCATCAGATTTATTCTCACTGTTAACAACGCGTTCTTGAAGATTTTGTCCAAATACAAAGGAATTCGAGGCTACTGTCGTCGTAGAAGTCGTCGGTGTTTGGGAAACGGTTGATTTAGGTTCTGATTGTATAAGAGGGACAAATTTTGGTGTTTCTCCATTGATTTGGCTGTTTTTAACTTCTTTAGAATTTTCATTAGCAGGTGCTGCAGCAAACGGATTTAACCGGCTTGGGTTTAAGACAAAAGGTGGCTTATTTGAGTTATTGGTGTTGTTTATACTCAGCTGAGGTGGTTTTAAGATGCCACGAGTTAAGAATTTGTTTTGAGAGTTAGAAAAAGGGTTAGGGTTAGTTGGGATGTTTGTTGATGGAATTCTATTGGGACTGCACATTTTGAATTCTTCTTTTTCTTCGTTTTTATCGTTATCGTTACCTAAAACTGAGTATGTACGAAAACTACGAGAAAAAAACAAGAGTTACCTGTTTTGGAATCTTCTGGCGGGCCTTCTACCCTCATTGTAATTTGGGGGTTACCACTATTTTCAAGATCTATAAAAAATTATGAAATAATAATAACGCTAACCCTACCATGGATGCAGCAACAATAATTTCTTGTCGCAAACAGAGAAATTACGAATAAATTAAAATAATGTTGTCAAACAAACTCACTTTTATGCGTATCCGCCATTTTTCTCCAAGAACTGCTGCTATACCATAACCTCAAATTTTCAACAAGAATAATTTGTTCTCCACTACCAACACCACAAATCGCAAACTGCTATAAATTTGCAAGCATTGAACCTAAAATTGAATTCTACTTTGATTTAAAGCCGATATAATAGTTTTTAGATGTTATTTGACATGACATATGACTTTTGACAACTAACCACTTTTTGACGGTTATTGACGTCTCGCGGACTGTCACTGTAAAATGTAGCAAAGCAAGCAGAAAAAATTACGAATTTATAACCATTTAAACGAAAGAGTTATTATAACGAGACAGCATGGAATACACGACCGAAAATTTAGAAAAAGCGGTAACGTTATTTTATAGGACGGAAGCAGGACAGCAAGCTGAGGCCCATCAGTGGTTAACAGAGGCCCAGAATTCGCCACAAGCCTGGAGTTTCGTCTGGGAACTCTTGAGCCCCCACAGAGTAAGTTGTTTTCCTTATAAGTCTGTTTCTAATAGAGTTCCATAGAATTCAGAAGTGCAATTTTTTGCTGCCACAACCTTACACACAAAGTTGATGAAACACTGGAATGAAGTACCAGAAGACCACTACGAACTTTTGAAAAAGCGTATTTTAGAAGCTATAATTAATTACGCCATGGGGCCGAAGATTGTTTTGAATCGCCTCTGTATTACTGTAAGTTTATTTTAGGTAGAAATGTAGAGAGTGAGGGATTTTTTCAGTTGTCTGCTTATATTATTCACACGGTTCCTTCACACTGGCCCAACGCTTTTGAGGAGTTAGTTTCGAGTTTTCAGCCTCAGCATTTGCCAAATGTGGAGCCAGAAAGAGTGATTTGGATACTTTTAGAAATTCTAACTGTGATACCTGAAGAGGTGTGGATATTTCTAGTTTTGATGCAAATCTAACGGTTTTTTTTAGTTTCAAAGTAACTTATTAGCGATTAGCCAAAGAATAAGGGTGCGCTCAGTTCTACAAGACGTTTCTAAGGACATTCTCAAAGTTGTTGAGATGTGTCTGATGCCTCTACCAAGTGCTGGGTATGAAACCTGCTCTGTACTTTCACTTATCTAAGTAATAAATTTTAGCTTTGACATGTCCAATTTGACTACGTATTTGAATGCGGCGCGATGTGCTTCCGCGTGGATACAGCTAGGGGGCTTAAACATTGAAGACTGTACTTCAGTTATGGACCTTTTAATTAATTTAACTTGTTTTGCATACTGGTAAGAAAGACAAAGATGATGGTAACTGACAGTGATTCTTAATTCTTAAAGGAATAAGATAGATCCAGAATGTATGTCTTCAGAGGAGTTAGAACTGATGGAGGTAGCAGTTGAAGCAATAACGGCCATAATCCAACATCCACACACCAATAGATATCAAACGCTTGTCATAAAATGCAGTGCTGATATGTTGTACAAATTCGAGAAGATTCTGGAATGCGAGCGGAACAGTCTGGAGTCTAATAAAGTGGGTAAAAATCGGCTGATTTGACAGTCTTCTTTGTTACTCGAGTTGCAAACAATTCTTTTTCGATGAGTAATACAAGTGCTTCATTTTTTTTAGGATATTGTCGCGAATCTCTACGGCTTACTAGTAAACATAGCAGACGTCCATTCAAAAATCTTTATCAACAATTTAAAATCAGAAAACCCAGAAGAACAAAGAATAAGTTTTGACTTTTTTAACTCCATCTTAAAATGTACAAATCTACCGGGCTTGTACCCGGTCGACGAGTCAAGTAGTACCTTAACTTTCGGTTTTTGGTACACTCTACAAGATGATATTCTTTCTCTAGAAACGGCAGAATGCGCCCAATTACTGCTAATGATAAAACCATATTACCGCGACCTCGTCTGTATAATGCTGCGAAAATCGATGTACCCCCTCAACGAAGATTGCGATTGGTCCCTCGACGATAAAGAAGTCTTCAGATGTTACCGCCAAGACATCGCTGACACTTTCATCTACTGTTACAACGTCCTAAATTTAGAAATGCTTGATATATTAAATACTAAATTAATTGAAGCTTTACATAAAAACAACAGCAGTGCAGTTTGTCCACCGATACAGTGGAACGAAGTGGAAACTTGTCTGCATGCTTTTGGAGCTATCGCCGAATCTATAGAATTAGAAAATTTATATTTGCCTAAATTAATGATAACTATTAAGGATATCCCGTTTCGAGATTTACATAAGAAAGTGATGGCTTCAGCTTTGGAGACTGTGGGATCATATTCTGATTGGATTACCGAGCACCCTGAGATGTTAGAAAATGTGTTACCGTTGGTGATTTCAGCGCTTGATAAGCCGGAAGTTGCAACCAGCGCGACGATGGCACTGAAGGATTTAACACATAGTTGCCAGAAGTATTTGTTGCCTTATGCGGACCACATATTAATAGCGGCACAGGTAAGTGTACTTTGAAAGGCGTGAAGCCTACATAAATACTCCTTTTTTCTATTTTAGGCTGCTCTCCAAGGAGGCACATTAAAACTAGCCGAATGCAGCCGTCTCATGTACAGTATAGGCAAAGTTCTAAGTATTCTACCAGTTCCTCGCATCATGGAATACCTGAATATAATTCTAGCACCGTCTTTCAAGGAAATGCAAGACCTCTTGAACGTGGAACCGGTAGGTGTATCTCACTCCTCTGTGCAAAAATAACAAATTCTCTTTAGTCTCCCGCCGTAAAAACTTCCCTAATCACTCGGCTCAAGGTGTTATCGTCTTTATTTAATTCTCTGTGCGTTAAAAAGTCTCAAAATCAAATAATCGATCAACCTACCGTACTTGTGATGCAGAATACGATGCCTCTGTATAAGGTAATCGGCGAGAAATACGGCACAAGCAACGATGTGATGGAAGTAAGTAACCAACTTTGTGTGATCTGTAATAAAAGTGTCTTCTAGGAACTCAGCGTTTTGTTTAAATATGTGGTGACAACGCTTCTGGATGATTGTACGCCGCTTATCAACGATATTCTTCAGTTAGTCGTCACAGTGTACCGAGAGTGTCCACAGTCTAATATTTTGATGGTTGCCAAAACTGTAAGTCTCATTATTGATTGGTGTTGATCTTTATTGTGTTGAAGCGGAATTTATGAAAGAATGACTATAAATTTTATTTCAAGTTCGTGGACTAATTATTTTCTTTATAAAGATGTTTGCGTGCTAAATTATTTTCCATATTTGCATATTATAGATGATTTTTCATATTTTGATGAATTTTCAAACCATAGAGTGTCCACAAACAGCTGAAAAATCAGCAAGGATAATAAAATAGTTGGTGGTTTGCTTATAACTTATAAATAAATCGTCTTTATCTTTAGAAAATCCTTATATTTACAAAGGATTTGAAAAAATCGAATATTCCGAAGAAATTGAAAGAAAGATAATCTGAAAATTAAAAAAATACGAAAAAAACGAAGGATGCATTAAAAGAGTGCAAATTAGAACCCTAAAAATCAAAGGATCCAGAACACTACTATTAAGCACTGAAAAAAATCTAAAATTTAGAGACTAAATAATTTAAAGAAATAGAAAGTTATAAAAATCTAAAGAAATTTTTATAATTAAATGATTTAGAGAATCTGCAGAATTTATAAAATCTAAAGGATTAAGATTTGTTGGAATAAATAAAAAGAACAGAAATCCGGATGTAAAAAACTAAAGATTGCCAAAAAATTTAAAACAACCCGTGCGATTCTCTTGCATATTTTGCAATAGTTTGCTGCATATATGTGATCCTATTTTTGCAAACATGTTTGCATATTTCTTTCTTTGATTATTAAAAATGATTATTACAAAATTTAGACTTATTTTTTATCATGTTAATTCTCTTTCTCTTAACAACTTACATTGTATTCTTTTTACAGGTAATGATAATGTTCGGCAACGAGGAGCAGTTCAGAGCCTTAACGCACCAACTCCTCCACGAAATCGTCAGCACAACTCTCCAGATGTGCGCCCAATTAAACAGTACAAGTCAATTGGCTGAAAAAACCGACGTTCTAGAAGGTTTCTTTGCAATGTTAGCTCAACTTTACAAGAAAATTCCACAAGTCGTGTTTGCTAGCGGTATCGACACGGCCGCTCTTTTTCAGTGTGGTACGTACCTCTCATTCTTTTAATACCTTTTTTAATCCATGATTTCTAGCTGTTCTATGCTTGTCTTTACCCGAAGCGCAAACTTTAAAAGTGTGCGCTAGTTTCCTAGTAAACTTCATATCGCAAAGTCGTGAAACTGCTCAAGCTAGTGTTGTCCAAAACTACGGTGAAAGTTTGGTTTTGCGAATACTCTTGAATTTAGGGAGCACCGCACCGAGATCGTCCGTCGATATATTCAGTGATTTATTACTTGCTTTAAATAAAAAATACTGTGATAATCTAAGTAGGTGGTTGAACACTTTATTGGCACAGGAAGATTTTCCATCACCGAGGATTACCAGGCAACAAAAGGAGAATTTTATTCGACTAGTTTTACGGTAAGTTTGGAATAGTTTGAAGGAGTTAATTTGATCGTTTTTTTTTTTAGTGAAAAAGCAAATAAAAGAAAACTGTGTGATTCCGTTCTAGAGTTCACTTTAATTTGTAGGGGAATTTTGAGAGAAGATCCAAATATGCCATAAATGTGAGTAAATAGAGTTTAGGAGTTTGAAATGTTTCCAAATAAACACATAGAAACTGATGCTCTTTCGTCTTAAGGGTGCGATTGCGTGCTATTTTTTATCGCAAATTAGAGTCCAATGTTAAAAAAACACTGTGGCATTTTGCTTGGACTTAAGGTTTAAATTGTGTTCATTTCAGTTATTTCATTAACGCATAAAAAAAGTTAATGGAAAAACTGAGAGACAAATTTTTTCTCAAGTTTATGCAACGTTTCAGGTGATTAATAAAACGGCTTTGCCATGTTTGGCTTTGAAAAATTTTGCATTTTTTCATAAAGCATTGCATGGAGTGGCGTTCGTGATCAAACTTGGTACTAAAAATGTTCAATCTCTGTCAAAAAGAGGGCACGCAAGTATAGGGTGCTAAATTATGAATTTAAAATATTTCACCAGATCGCAGCCTTAAGTACATTATTAGTGATTATTTTCACGAACCTTTTATTCGTTTATCCAGCACTAAACAAGGCCTAGATTCCTAAAGGTTGGAAAATGAAATCAAAGTAAAAAAGTTAGTTTTTATTATAACGGTTGATTCTGTTCTTGGACGCCATACTTTTCTAACAACTCTTGTTTGCGCCGTCTTAGTAAAGCTTGCTCCACTTCTTGTTGGCTGGGTACAGGCACATGTGCTATGAATTTCTGATCGCCTTCTGCTTTCTTCTTCTCGACGTCCTCGTCGTCCGACTGGAACATACCGATATACAACGTTCTATAAATCATTCTGTATTACTTACATCTTCTACCGCGTAAATGTGTTCTTCCTCCGGCATTTCTTCGTCCTCATCATGCGTCAGTTGACGTTCCTTCTTCTCCTTCCACTCCGCGATCGCTTTTTGTATTGCTAGAATGAGTGTGTTTATTTTTAGTGTTTATATTTTTTTCACTTACATATTTTTTCAGCTACCATCTCTAAAGGTATAAGTATACCGTCATCGTCGTCCATATACCCGTAGTAGTCCGCATCTATATCTTTCATCATCTCCGCCCTAGTTTTCCTCGGGGGAGGCGGTGGTTCTTGCTCAAACAACTCCCGGACTCCTGCAGCGTAAAGACAATACTCCATTTCAACACAATCATTTTTTCAAAGGAGAGCTAATACGATCGAAATGTGATTTTTCGTTACCAACTATTGTTTTAAACTATTCCACATATTGATAGACAGTTTTTTAATTTTTCGATTTTCTTTCGTGTAGATAAATTAACATTTGAATAAAATTCGAAAACTACCTGGCAGTTCTTTTGCTGCTCCAAAGTACTTGTACCCTCTGTTTCCAGGCACTTCCTTTCCTTCATGGTCCAACATGCGAGGTCCCGTTCTTTGATAGTCGGGCCCTCCGAGTTCTTTTATTCGATCCTCCCAGTGTCTTTTTTCACGTAGAAGTTTGTTGATTTCGTCGTTTAAATCGCGGATTCGAAATTCGCCAAGACCCGCGTTTTGGATTTGGGCTACTTTTTTGGCTATCTCGCGGATTATTTGCATTCGCCATTTTTCGCAGGCGTATAAATTACTACATTCGGAGGCCAAATGGGGGCGCCGCCGTTTTTGTTTGTCGGTTTCGCCTAGTTGTGCTGCTCGCCAACGAGCCAAGGTGGTCCTAAATTAAAGAAATTGATAGATTCTACAACAAAACCGCCAATTTTTATTACTTACATAGCTTTTTCCGCGTTTCTGGCCTAAAATGAAGATAGTTAGCCACAAACAATACGCAAACATGAAAACTTACCATGATATTGTGTTTTGGGTGAAATTATTCTTAATTGTGGCAGTTTTGGGGAAAAAAATCTCAACTTTTTACGCTCAGTAATGGAAATTCACTCATACTATCGAAAAAACACGGGAACGCTTGTAAAAGTCACAACATAACTTTTTGGGGTTAGGTTTCGAATTTTAGGTTATGTTCAATATAAGGGCGCCATCTGACGGGGTGAGTTGCACGTATATCATAATGTTTTCCTTTCGGGAAATTGAAAATTCGTGAATTTTCACCAGGCGTAGCTAGTAGTAGATTTATGTATATTTTCTTGTTTTCATAATTTAAATATTAAAAACGCCGAAAGTGTAGTCCATAAATGTTTTTTTATTGCCAAAGAAAGAGAATAAAAGAACAATTATATTTTGTTTTTTTGTAAAGGCTTTCTCAGCAAATTCAGAAAAATGGAAACACCAAAAAAGAATTTTATTTTAAATTAAATAACTCAAGGCTGCAAACATTTTTTACAGCGGCTGGTAAATATGTGTATAGTAAACAAAATTAAAGATACATAAGAAGCAGGTAAAATTCAATTTTACAGACTGCCTGTAAAATGAACTGAACTGCAGTCTTTCTTTATTTTATTTTTTAACAGTTACAATAAAGAATTTAAATATCAAATGTCGGTTCAGATGCATCATTCAATTTGGTTTTTCTGGGTTAAAAATTTAAAGTAAAATTAAAATTAAAATGTAAATAAACTTGCAAACATAAAAAAAATTAAAATTACCACAAATAATAAACCTAGTAAATAAAGCAAAAGATAATGCAGAATTAAATAAAAACAGATATCAAAAATAGATAAAAATAATATTGAAGTAAAAAAATATATATATTGTCAGGATTGATATACTGATATAATGTAACATGACTTGCAACCTTTGCTCAATTAAATCAATGAAATGTTATTGACATAGTGCTTTCACTAGAAATGTTAAAATTTTGTAACTGTTTTTATTTCTTCTAAGACACTGCTAGATTGGGGCAATTTTACCTAATCAGCGACATGCAACTTTTATTCCCAGCCTACCCGAACGCAAAATTTTATTGCCATCAATCGCAGATTTGAAATTGGATTACATGATTGTAAAAACTTGACTAAACCTTGATTGAATTTCAAAATTACCACAGACCAACAGTTTTTTTTTGAAATTCTGAAGCAATTCCCAAATAAAAATAATATTAAATAACATATAAGATAAAAATGGAACAATAAGTATCTACACTGAAAGCATATTTTGCAGAATTACTCGAAAATAAAAACATATCCAAAATATGGATGATAAAGATCGTATACGGACTTTACAGGAGAAGAATTATACAAGACGTTACATAAAATAAAGATGGGAAAAGCTTCTGGACGGGACAAAATAACTCCTGAGATAATATCTTCAAAAAAAGGTCCACTTAGAATGCAACAATTACAGAGGGATAACATTAGATACTAAGCATTCCAGGAAAAATATACGTACGGATAGAACACAGATTCGACCCGACAATGGAAGGCACTCAAAGTGATTTTAAGAGAGGAAGAGGAATCCAAGATCAAGTGTTCAACTTGCTTTAGATAAAAGAAAGAGATATTATTGCATTACTAAGATAGGGGTGAGATAAACACTAACTAATTTGAAACACATTTATTTTTATTAATAAATACAGAAAATTGTTTAATTAAACCAAACAGAGTATGCTTCTCCACGGTTCTTCATTTTGATTAAACTCGTTCGAAAGCACCATCCCTGAGAATCTACAGGGCGAACACTCTTTACAATTACCATTTATGTTTAAAAAACCCAGTGTTAATGAAAGAAAGTTTGCATTTTATTGTCGATAAATTAGCCATCAACGATAATTTGGAGTACAGAGAATAAATGTTTAAAAGCCACCCTTCAAAAACGTCATCAGAGAAATTATACTGAATACGAAGGGAACACATATTGTCATTGGTGGGTACTCAGTTTGGCTACCTAACTCAGCACTGTCTTTCAAGATGTCTAAACCAATCGCGAGTACCCTCTACTTAACCTATCATTAACCGTATCAGTTCTTTCAGAATAAGTGATTGTACCAAAATATATGCTTATTTGGAGTCTTTTTGGGTCGTATTGTACGTATATTATAATTTGCGCTAAACATAAATCTCGCCGTTCGAGAACTTCTGACCGAACGGAGCTCGAACGACATAAAAGTCTTTACTTTTATCGTGGTTGCAAATATTGGTTTCTTCTTGTCCATCGGACACCTCTTTAATCTCCCTGAGACTGTTTGAGCCTTTTTTCTCGGAATTTCGTTTACTACTGTTCAAAAAAGAATCCGAGGTCTGTTGCGAGGAAGTATGAGTAGAAGAGCTCGTACTTTTTCTCGTGATTTCGCGCTTATCTTTGCGCCTCCTTTTAATAACCTTCACTCCACACAATTTTAAGAACCCGCTTCTGAATTTCGAACTGATTATATTATATAAAATCGGATTGACGGCTGAATTTATATGAAACATAATCCGTGCAAAATACAGAATGTTGTAATAATTCTCGAAACCGATTTCGAAGTTGGAACCCGCTGGTGCGACAATTATCCAAAATGTTAGTGCCCGGAATGGTAAAAGACATAGAAAAAATGCCAAAACTACCGCACCTAACATCAATATAACTTGTTTCCGGTATTTTATGGCACTTTGAGATGGCATTACGGTTTTGGTGCCGGTCATAGCTACAGGGTGATGCATCAAAGTTTTCGCGATGAGGATATAGACAATGATTAAGATTGCTAAAGGGAAAATAAAAAAGACTACGATAGAACCGAGGAAGAAAACGCACGGTAGAGTATCTTCCACTAAACTGAAGCAGACGAAAACTATGGAACCATCGATGTATTCTTCAGGACCGTACTGGGTTATTGCCAAGATAGGGCTGCAAAATTCCAACACAATCAGTATCGCATAAAAATTTCGACACTTAAACGCTCAGAGGCGTGTTCACAAATTGTTCCTAGAAAATTAGAACTTCAAAGGTATAAAAATAGAGTGAACAAGCATCTGAAAATGTGACACGTTGCTTCAAGCGTTGGTGTCAGTTCTAGTAAATCAATTAATAGAAGCAACTGTCAGTGTAGGCAAAGGTGGACATAAATTATTTGCAATTATGATTGATCGTTATTGATTTAATTTATGTGAACCTGTGCCTGATTAAGACCAGTCGTGTTAAAGAATGATTGCTTAATAGAATGTAAATTAAAAATTAACTAAAAGATACTTACTCATAGAAAATATAATACGTTCGAACTCGGTGCGGATATGTTCGGAAGGTTCTATTTTTTTCTAGGGGTTAGTGTACAGCAACTTTTATTTGACGCAAGAAAAATGTTATAGTTGACATAATGAATCATCTCGCTCGCTTCGTAAAATGGGTTATTTACAAGTGTTCGCGTTTACATGCCAGAACAAATGTTCTCTGAAATTTATTTTACGCGTTCTGAAATGAAAGGATTCACTTTGTCATCTATTCTTCGAAAATAATAAATATATTGTTTATTAAACACGTATTCTTTGGTTTGATAAATGTACTAATATCTATGGATAAATGCACTTGGCAGATGAAAACGAAAGTAACAGCTTAATTAACGATTACAACAAACTGTAGATTTGCTGATCTATAAATAAACCGAGGTGTTTACCAAACTGATAGATTTACCGATAGACCGGTAAATGAGAAAGCTGTACAATGGAACAGTTCAACGTGAAAGCCATTCACGATCTTTTGGAATACATTGTTCGAGAAATTATAATTTCTTTGGTTTCGTTCCATAATTTTTTTTCCATGTAGTACAAAATGAATTATAACGTAATCATAAATTTTCATACCTTTTTCTGATTTTCATTATTTGTTTTTGTTCTTAATCTAACCTTTTCTCTGTTTATCTTACCTTTTTATTATACGTTCACTTTTTATGATTCTCATTCGTTTTGTTGCTTCACTAATTTTTATTTTCAACATTTCTGAATGACATTTTGTTTATTTGATTTATTTCCCATTTTTTGCTAAAATTTTACATTTTCTTTTAATTCTTCCGTCATTTTCTGGCTGTGTAACATTTCGCTTGGTTTTGTATTTTCTTGAGAAAATTGAGACATATTTTGGCCATTTATTTTTTAAATATGATTGCATGATTTTAATTTTTTTTTTCTTCATTTGCGATTTCTATAATTTTGATTTTTCTTGCTGTTCTGTTTCTTATGTGAATCTTCTTTCATTGGTTTCATTCTTTCTTTCTATACCTTTCATTGGTGGATGATTTAAATTTAAACTATCGCCGCCATTTTTTTTAAATATGAATGCTTTTTGGACCTTTCTTCGGCTTGTTTCAGTTGCTTTTTTTCTCCTTTCTGATTTTTTTCTTCTTTGGTCCTTGATAGACTAGAGTAGACACTTCTTTATCTCTTAAATATTCTTTACTAGTATTCTTTTGAGACTTTGAACAATACTTGTTTTTGCAAGTTTTTTAGTCTTAGTTTTTTTTTCAATCTCTGTGTGATCTCTGTGACATCCGTTTTCTAATAAACATGTACTGTTTCGAAGAATTTCTAATTTTGTTCTTATTATTTTGGTTTATCTGTAGAACGATCGTTTGATTGTTCTATCACTAAACATGTTGTCTGTTGTTTTTCAATTTCTTCTAATTATCTATTATAAAACGCTATAAGTCTTTATAAATAATATACTTGCTCTTTGGAACTTGTTTTCATTTTTTTTCTGTAGTTGGTTCTGTTGATTTTTAGTTTCTTTTAACTGTTTTCTTTTCAGATTCTTAATATATAATTTCATTTCTTACTTGTTTTTGTTTCAGTATTCCTGTTCCATTTTTCATTAGATTTTTTATTGTTTTCAGTTTAGTTTCTCGTTGGCCTGTTTATAATTCCGACCTTAATTTTATGATAGTTAGTTGTTATTGTTTTGATGTCCTTTGTTCTTAATAATTTTATTTTATTTTTCTTTACACTTTTCTTCTAGGTGGTTCTTTAGCACTTTGGCTGATTTTAAAATTTTACTTTTAGAAAGATATATCAAGCACGATCAATAATTACTGAGGAATAGTGTTTTGTGTAAATTTTTGAGTAACTTAAACAGCCTAAATTCGTACTTTTTTTTAATTTTACGTTACAACAAATGCAAAACGTTATTCTTTAAGAATTGAGTATAGTCAAAAATGTTTTCTTTTACTTACATACTTCAGCATAATTTCAATTCAATTCACTGAAAGTCTCTGAATTTTATTGTAAAATTGTAACAAAATCAGCAATAGAAAATTAAGCGGTTTGCAATTGAAAAAGAAAAAAATTATCATCAGATTTCAGCTTAAACAGTTATCAGCCGTCAAGACTGCTTCCTTTATTAAATTTTTACATTGCTTTTATAAAAAGTGAACAAAATCCCACCGTAACGTAAAATTAAAAAATATAAAATTCCAGTCCTTATCTAAAAGGTCGTGAATGGAATGTGCTTGTTTCACTTAAAATTGGAAACATGTTGGTGCTTTTCCCGTTCGTGTACAAGAATGGCAAAACAAGGCAATAAAAATAATTTCCTCGGCACAAAACCATATTTCAGAAAAAGTGATTATAATGTCAGTGAAATTTATTTGCATTTACCGAAACGCCTCTGTGACCTTAATGTCACTCAAAGTCTGCACGCGCCATCCTAGCATAATTTCATATCTAAACCGGATGATGTTTCAGCTCGGAGTTGTCGCTCCGGTTGGACTCCGGCGAATCGTTGAAATTTTTGATAAGAATAGAATTATTTCTAGGTCTGAAACAGACATTGTACTCTTCTCGATTATTTCTGAATGTACTGCTTCTGCATGAGTTCGCAGTGGTACTGAAAGTCCCGTTTCTGGTGCGTTTGAAGTAAAATTTCCTGTTAGTCTCGGAACAAATAATAAATCCAGTCCGGAATTTCGAGCTCATTAAATTATACAAAATGGGATTAATCGCGGAATTCAAATAGACCATGATCCTGCAAAAGTACAGTATGTTGTAATATTTCTCAATTTCTAAATGGTAAACCTGTTCTTCTGGAACTAAAATGATCCACAATATGAACACCCGGAACGGGATCAAACACAAAAAGAAGCTTAACACTACAGTTCCTAACATCAAAACCACCTGTTTCCTCGCCCGCAACGAAATATTGTCGATGTGTTTGTTTAAGACTTGTGTTGCTGCATTCGACATGAGATTTTTGGCTATTATACAGTAGAGGATGAGGAGGATTATCAGAGGAATTATGAAAAAGAGGAATATTATACTTAGGAAGTAGAGGGCGGACCAAAATGTATTGGCCAACGTGTGACAAGCTGGTACCTTGGAACCGTCGAAGTAATCAAGTTGTTTGTATTCTGCTATGACAAGCATTGGGCTGGAAATTTAAAACACTGTAACTAATCTTTGTCAGAATTTGTGACAACCAAAACCAATCTCAAACCTCTAAGCCCGCTGTATACAGACAGGAATATATACAAGGGTACGATAGCAAAGCTGGACACTCCGCTCAATGTGTATAAATTAACGGGCGTAAAGTCGATTAAAACAAAGAAAAAAAACTCTTAAAATACTCAACATTCTCGTATAAATTCTTTTTTTATATTTTTACCACAGTTTGCATTAGTGGTTAAATGAACTTAGCCCAAACTTTTGATCCCCGGAATAATGCAAATAAATAAAATAAATCCTGAGTCAGATCGACCATTTTCAGCTTTCCTTTATCCTTTTAGATTTCAAGGGTCGGAGATTTTTTTTATTTAGATAGGATTGGACATCCTCAATGTTGGAATGAATGAGTTTCGAGCTTATTTTTAGAAAACAGAGATAAATGGTCTATAAATAGTTTAGTTATTTTTTCCGGGATAATGCTTTTGTTGTAGTTTTAAAATATTTAAGAACCTAATTACCACATCTGTTTCAGATTAAATTAGAATTTTGTTGGTAATAAATTTGTCAACGTGGTAAAAAAACACGTGTAAACATTATATTCATTTTTGGACAGGACATTAACTAATTTAAATTTTTATTAAATATTTACCTATTAGTGAAAATTGGAAAAACACGCAGGTATGCTGTTTAATTTCCTGTTAAAAATTTGAAACGTTTTGCAAATATTTGCTTATTCTTCATTCCTAAAGGATTTTTTGGGTTCAAGTGACAAGAAATTAATAATATTTGGACATTGAAAAAATTACATAAAATAGAAACAGCCATTGCAACAATAGGGAAATTTGGGTCTTTGGAATTTCTCCAGTTTTCAAAATTTAAAAATCGAGGCTATTTTAATTTAAGCGTCGCTTTAGGACCTCAAAAAAAATTATATCAAACTTTTTCAGATAGAATTCAAGTGAATAATTTATAATAATATAACTAAATTTTAAAAACTTAAAATCTTTTTCTTTTTTTTAAATAAAAAAAAGGAAAATTGTTGTGAACTATTAGGATATGTTTAAATTCTTATGATATAGAATGTGTCGCACATTTAAAAAAGAATTCTACAATTTTTATCTCAAATAAACTAACCAATTTAATATAGCTCGAAAGTTTCTGCATTTTCAAAATTTTTAACACTGTAAAAACGAAAAAATGTACATTTGACTTGTCGAAAAATTGAAGCGTTATTTGGCTGCTTTTTGGTAGCTTCGTTTTGTTTCCGAATAGTTTTAATCCTCGTAAAAAACGTTAAAAACTCCATTAAAAGGAACTTTAGCTTAAAATACCGAAAAACCTCTCAGATGAACGAAATTTCCAACTTTAGGACTTATTTTAAAATTATAAAATTATGAATGATTTTAATTATTAATTATTAAATTATTTTTTTGAAGGGCCTCTTTTATCTTGCAAGAAAAAAGCAATACAACGTCAGGTTTCGGAAAATGTTTTAATTTTTTAATTTTCTCGTTTTCAGGTTAAAAGTATTATTCAAAGTAAAAATTTGTTTTCAAATGTTAATGATATTAAAGCTTCAAATAATTTAGATAGTAAAGAAATTTTAATATTGAAAGTTTTAATCGTAAATAGTATTGAAATTTTATATTTTAAAAACAATCGCAGAACAAATTTCTTGTTTTTCATGTAGAAATATAATTTAAAAATTTTTGCGCCTCTGAAGTAAATGGCATATAAATATCCATCGAAAATTTCATACAACGTGACAATTTGAATTAAACTAAAATATTCCAGAAACTGAATATTTCCAATTTTTAGGCTTGATATGTAAAACATAAAGATGAAAATTGCAACTTTTTAAAATATGTGTTTTTATTATAATTCAAACTTTAAGAAAATTTTAAAATTGAAGGACAAATTATTTTTCTTCAAAATTTAGTCATCTGTCCAAATTAAACTTCTAGATTGTTATAAGGAACTCACAAAATACAGAAATATATTGAAATTTAAAATTTCGAATAAGTATCTGAAATCTTGCAATATTTCAAAAAATTATAAATTCTAGTCTTTATTTTATTGGTTTTTTGAACGTACAATTTGGAGGTTTAATGCACAATTGCATACAAAATTTTTTGAAAGAATAATAAATTAATACGATGTGAGATGTATCATGAACGAAAACTGTTAAATAAAAAAATATGAATTATTCAGAAAAAATAAACAAACAAAAATGTGTGTGAAATAAAAAAAGTTTTTATTTTATTTTGTAAGATACCAAAATATGAAATTTTTAGAATACGTTCAAATTTTCTGTGCTTTTTAAGCTACAAGAATATTTAAAAAAATATAAGTTCCATAATTTCAATAATATAGAGTTAAATAGCTGAAGAATTCAAATATTGAATCCTAATAACAGATGGATTTATTTTATAAAACGACAAAAGAGCAGTTATTTTAAAAATTACATTCACTTTAAAAATTCCACTCTGATTTGCCGCTTGATATTTATAGAAACAACAAATCGTATAATTTCAAAGGAATTCAAAAAACCAGATGTTCAGTCTTAAAACTAAATAGACTGAAATTAAGCAAAGTTTCTACTACGGAAGACTACTTCCAACACGTCACACAATTTAGAATTTTTTTTTTGTGATTTAAATAATGTGTAAATAATTTAAATTTGCAACTAGATAATTTCATATGATTTTCCCCATCGCAAACAAATAACATTTTAACCAGATTTAACAGGAAAAAAAATACAGTAAGGGTAAAAGATAAAATTATCTTAAACAAAAAATCACAAATTCAATATCTTCTTTTTGTTGAGTGTCCAGCTCTGGTCCTGTATACAGCAAAGATGTACCAG
This sequence comes from Cynaeus angustus, assembly GCA_030157275.1. Classification (NCBI taxonomy): domain Eukaryota; kingdom Metazoa; phylum Arthropoda; class Insecta; order Coleoptera; family Tenebrionidae; genus Cynaeus; species Cynaeus angustus. The sequence goes on from CM058062.1 coordinate 19,189,891, forward strand.
TCATCTAAGGGTTTATACAGAGGTGTTCTAAACATCACATAGGTTAAAACACAAACACAAGGCCACACAAAACAAGGTTAAGGACGTGTGGAGGTGCTCTTCAGGTCAATTTTAATTTTCAAGTGATTTAATTAGAAAAATTCTCCCATCACCATTTGTTTAGAATATTTTTAAATGAACGCGGTGCGTATTGCAGAAATCATAAAACCTGTGGTTTTATGGTTTCTTTTATAGTGTTCTAAATAGGCCCACACAGCTTTGCTGGTGTTGAATTCCAACCCTGTTTCTTACCTTGTAAATAAGGCAGCGATGAACCAGGCAAACAAGCAGATAAGAGATGCTCTAGTTTTGGTGCATATGTATCCAGCTTTTAGCGGCTTACATATGGCATAATAACGCTCGAAACTGATGGCTAAAATGGTCAGGACTGAAGCATGGGCCACTGTTAACTCGACGAAGGGCACGGCTTTACCTAAAAGAGAAAATAATTTTCTGTTAACATCTGCGGGGAAAATTAATTTAAATGTCGCTCTTGATTAAAAATCACTTACAGCTTTGAATATTGAATATAAAAAAACTCATTTGTTTGGGATAAAAAGGACTTATTATCGTGACAGCACCGAATTAAACCGGAATTTAGATGTAATCTTAACAAACGCATTATCAACTAAAGAGGCAGTCAATGACTTAAATGTATAATAAACAACGACTTAAGTTTGTACTTAAGCAGCTATTCTATTTTAACCAATAAATTGCAATGGAAATCGGTATTTTCATGACGTCAAACTTTCGTTGGGCTTCAATATAAAGTGTTTTTTATAGGTCAGCTGTCGCAATTCGGAAATTTGTGGTTAAATTTGTAGAATCTGAGAATTGGAGAGTCATCAAAATGCGATTACTGGCATGAGTGTAGATATTATTGTATAATTTCACTCTGTTAACCAATTTGGCAGTTTTAACGCGGTAAATCCTTAAAAGCCAACATTTCCTTAAATAAACCGCATTTCTGATCCGCGAGATCTACGAAATTCCCTCTTATCATGCTTCTTTATTACAACAGTAATTTATAAGTTTCTTCCTTTTCGGGACTCTTTCTTAATTTATGACTTACTTAACCTGATGTTTGAATAGAATTGCGAAAGATAATTAAATATGAAAGTTTTACGCGAGATAATACATTTTGACTGCATCTTCCAATTAAGGAAACAGATACTAAATCGCTGAAAAAGGCATAACCGTCCAAGCAAAAGAGATATTCGCCGTAGCAACAAATTGAACACGATTTTTCCGGATATTTTAAATTCGAATAAAAGTCAGATAGCTTTTGTAATGATTTACAAAAGCTCGGCCGGTCGCAATTCACAGTTAATTACGCCCACTCTTGTTAGGTTTTATTTAATTGCAGAGTTTGTTAATTGATACAAATGTTGGGGGAAATTTGAAGAAAATGTACATTAGGACTGGATAAGGCAGAAAGGATCGTGTTTTTCAGGTTCGGAGCTGTTATACAGATAGACAGCCTAAAATTTACGATCTAACTGATTCGATTATTCGAGTTGATGCTTTAATTTACAGACTCGCATATTATTAGTTGAACGTATAAAATTCAATCGAATATTGAGCAGATTTTGGCAATTCAACTCCAGTTAAGGTTGAAAATTCGTCAAATTTGTCACACAACTTTTAGTTCAAATAAATATTAAAATAATGTTTAGTCGAAAAAACAGTCAACTCTGAAAAAAAAACAATTTTCGGCTGTACTACAAAAATTTTTGTAACCCTGTTTTCGTCCATTTAATACAAATCAACAAATATTTTAAAAATCTCTTAGGTGTACATAGATGGTCAAAAAAAACACACTACAATTCCAAAAAAAATTCTTTGGAACTTTTAGATTCTTTTTTGGTACTTCTTAGGTTTTTTAAAATTAAAAATTCTTAGGTTTTTTAAAAACTGGTTTTGGTTTACCTAGATTTTCAGATTATTAAATTTCGAATTCTTAGACTGACTTTTGTTTTCTATAAAGTCACTAGCCTGAAATTCAGGTTCTAATTTTTCAAAAATTTTGGACTCAAAAAATATCAGATTTACAGCGACTTACTTTCTTATGTTCAAAACTTGTTAGGTTTCTCAAGATTTCAAGATTCTCCCTTAATTTTTTTGTTTATCAAGCTTTTTGTTTTCCAGATATTCCGTTTATTGAATTCTAAGAATTTAGAATTTCCAAATTTTTAGAGTTAAGTTCACAGATTTTCAAGTTTTCAAGTTTTCAGGTTTTCGATTTTTCAAGGCTTAAATCTCAGGTTCTCATGTCGTCACGTTTCCAATTTTCCAGGTTTTTATTTTCTAAAAGTTCTATTTCCTTCAATATTATCAATTCTATAGACTTACATTCCTAGGTTTTAAAATTATTTAAAAAAAAAATATCTTAATTAATTTTCAAAAAACATCGAATTTGAGGTTAAATTTCAAAATCCAAAAAATTACAAAACTTTTAGAAATGTATACAATTTCAAAAGATTAAACTTTCGAGAAGCTCAAAATTTAGTCAAAAATATTCATTGATAATAGTCAAAAATAGTGTAACATATTTTCTAAAATCTCAAGTCTCAAAATTCTAAAAAAAAATTCTTTATTTTTCTTATACTTCCGAAAAAAAAGGGTCTCTTTTTCAATAGACGACGTTCGCATCGATTTTAATTTAAGATGTTGAAACTTAATTTTGAAGGTGGAATAATTCAAAGAAGTTGACATAAAATAGATAATTAAATCAAACAATCATTCAAAAAGTAATAAGTTGCCACACGATTCATCATCTATTTTTGCAATATTTGTTGCCTATCTCTCCTGTAAATAAATTCTGTATAATGAAATACGATTATCTATAATAATAGGTTTGAGTTAGAAATGCCACGAGCCAGTAAGTTCCGATTACTTTCTACTTTTAGAATTTTCAACATTTTGTTTGGTAGGGTTAATCATAATTTTATCGCATTTTTGACACTTTCTCTATTATCTGGAGGCAAAAAGGAGTGTCCCCTTAAGCGCACAAGAAGATTAATATTTGCGTATGTCGTGGAAGTATTAAGAGAGATCACAATCCTTTTTACGTGTACTTAAGAATGACATTTTTTCTCATTCTTTTGCACCTGTTGTGATTTAATCTATGCTAATTTTTAAATCGCGTGTCTTATAAAATCAGGAACTACCTACTTATTATTTTCCAATCGAAAAATAATGTATTACGTTTGGTTTAACTTGAGAGCAATAAATCTGAAATTATTTGACTATTATCTAAACATTGGAAATCGTGTTATGTCAGAGTTGGAAATAATTCAATGCTATTTTTGATCCATGCATACTTTGTTTATTGTGAATTCACTGTAATATGATTAATAAATTTTATTCATGTAATTTATTAAAAGAATAATAAATTTCATTTAACAGAAAAACCAGAAGCTGTAAAAATTGTTCTATTGAAAAGTCATGAGAAAATATTACTTTGCATGTGTGTAAGCTTTCGCAAGCTTTATTGCCACGTTTGTGTAAAGGATTGTGACATTGGATCTCTCATTAAATTGTATTATACTGGAAATAGGTACCTCATCAGAATTACCTTGATAAATTACAGTGTCGGAATTAATTATGTGTTTTATGAAACGTATCAAATTTCCCACTCACATTTGTAAAATTGTCAAAGAAAAACAGAAGGTACTAATTTTAATAAATGAAAGATTTCTTCTCCCAGGAAAATGAATAACTGTTATTAAATTAGAAACCCACATCTGATGTGGGCTTCAAGCTTATTTTCGCTGTCACGAAAAGAAATATTTTTCGCTTTTATTTCAACCGCAAAAAATCAATTAAGCAATTTAGGAATGTCCGTATCTATCATTACAATGTCAGAGGTGATGTGCGTAAAAAATATTTGACGCTACTGGAGGGCATGTAGGCGGCAACTTTCTATTAGTTATAGTTTACATACAATCATTCTTGATGTAAAAAGGCGCCACTATGGGCGTATAAATTTAGGTGACATGTTTATAGCGATATTTAAACGGTAAGGTGAGGAGCTGCCAACGGATAAAAACAAAATTGAGAGTAATTTATTTATTCGGTTTTGTTGGGAAATCTGATTAATGATAAGAGAGTCATTCTTGAAATATTTGTTTATAGCGAATTTTTGTTGTAAGGTGCCAAATCACAAGCCGTTTTTTAAGGAAAAAAAATAGAAGAACTAATTTTTCCTTATGTATTTTTATCACGGGATCACCCGGACGGCTGTGGTTTTATTTAGATATTTATACTGTAAACGTTATTTTAAATTGCCGGTGACTTAGTCTACGTAATAAATCTTGTTCTGTTTATCGTGTTTATTTAGTAATACAAATATTTTTATATTTCAAGTAAATTGTATTTATGAAAATGGAACAAATTTAAAAGTTGATTGCAATGTAGCCTCGGAGAATACGTACATTAGTTAAAAAAAAGCTAAAAGTATATTTATTTGTTCTGAAGAGTAAAACAAACGTATATTAAAAAGAGAAAGTTATAAATAATTTTCATACATTTTGAATTTTTTAAGATGAATAAAATTTAATTTTAAAATTTTAAAACTAAGCAGAGTTCCCATTAAATGTAGTTTATAGGATCTTTAGTTTTTGAATTGTTAGAATAACTTGTATCATATTTTAAAATTTGTACATTTTTTTTTAAATTATCAAGAGAAAATTGCCATTATAAAAAATCTGATTTTGATTTTTTACGTTTAATCGAAAATGATGATTTTAGCAATTTCTATATTTATAACAATTTTTCAAAATCAAATATAATTTTTGAAACAGTTTAATTTTTTTAAGATTAAGATTTTTTGATTTTTAAAATTTTGGAATTTTTTATCATTTTGATCTTGTATGCTCAACATTTTTAGAATTTTGCGATAATTACATGTTCATTATAACTGCAAAATTTATAGGTTTTTTGGATAAATTTTTGATTTTATAGTATCAAGTTTTTGAATGCTAAAGATTTAGAATTTTATAAATTAATTATTTGAGAATCGTAAAATTATTTCTCTTTTTGGATTTTTCTAACTAAGACGTAAACTGTGAAACTAACTGACTTTAAACGAATTTTAATGTTTAAACTGTAAATATTTTGACGATTCACATTTAAATTTTTACCTTTTAAATTATTTTTGGACTTTTTCCCCGATTTAAGTTTTTTTTAATAAATAAATAATTTACGTATTCAAAAAAAAAATTTAGAAATTATGAAAAACCAAAAAAAAGTAAAATAATTCTAAGCAAGCAAAGGTCTTTAAAATGATGTAACAAATATAAAAAATAATGTTGGATAAACACAAATATTATAAAAAAATTGTAGAGGACACCAAGATTCTAAAAACAGTTTGAAATTTGAAAAATATATATATAAAACAAAGAGTTACAAAAATCTATTTTAAATAATCTACTAATCTAGAAAAAAGCTTTTAAAATTTTAAATCCAAACTGCCTAAAGGATAAATAAAATTTTTAAAAGTTTAATCGAACTTCGAAAATCTACAGAATCCACTGAACTTAAAGAATCTAAATATTTCAGAAACTCCGAAATATTTAAAAAATGTTTGAAATAATCCAAAAATTAAAAAAAATAGTTAAAAGTTAAATTAAAAAAATGCAAAAAATGTAATACTTTTAGAAAATCTTTATAATTCGAAAAAATATACAAATCAATTGCATCAAACGATTCAGTTAAATTGATACAAAAGTTTTAAAAAAATGAATTAAATTAGAAAGTTAAAAAAAATATTTTATGTGAAGAACTCAAAGTATTTACCGACCTCTGGCCCACCCAACAAATTTGTAAATTCTATAAAAATTTAAAACATGTAGATCTAAAAAATACAGAAGACCTAAAAAATTCAATAAATGCGGAGAATTTAAAGAACCTAAAAGATTTACGAAAATCAAGAGATACACAATAAAGAAAAGGATAAAACTACAAAAAAAAAATAGAAATAAATTTAAAAGGTTCAAAGCATCGAAAAGTCAGAAATAATCAAAGAAATTACAAAATCTAAAAAATCTAAAAAAACTAACGATCTGATTAAACAAAAGTAGAAAAACTAATGAACCATTAAGTATCAGAATTCTAGAGAATCTAACAAATCAAGCTTTTCTACCGAAACAAAAAATTTTGTAAAATTCTAAAAATTTAAATAATTTAGCAGTCTGAAAAATGAGAAAGAAAAATTGAAAGAATTAAACTCATCCACGAGATCGAAGGTTTGCAGCACATACAAAGATTCTAAGGACAAGTAAAATAAAAGAATTGAAAAAGTCTAAAGAATCAATAGAATCACTACAAACCAAATACTCCAGAATCTTCCAGAAAATTTAAAGCAATGCAATATCTAAAGAATCCAGCAGCGATTTTATTGCATATTTTTCATGTTATTATATTTTAAAATCTGTTACATATTTTGTAATAAATTTCTACATACTTTATTATATTTCGCTCTTAATTAATAACATAATTTTTGGGAACATTCGATGAATCATGAATCTTGAAAGTACAGCAAATTCAATCTTACCGCCTTGGTATCGATTAAAAAACAAATTGATTCACAACTTTCCGATCCGGACAGTAAGTTTGTCGAAAAAAATCTGTGATTTATGTAGTGACGCGTCGAAATAAATTTCTAAGAACAATAAAATTTCCCCTTGCAATCTCGTACACCTATTTACACCAGGTTTTAATTAAAACATCTGACAATTGCTCCAATTAATTTAACTAAATCGAGCGTAAACGAAGTGATAACTTTAATTTTGTTGTGGACAAAGTTAAATGTCTCCGTCTGCGAAAATAACTCTCCGACATCATAACTTAGTAGAATGTCCGCGTTATATCGAGAAAAAATCCCCATAATGACTTCTAGTGGAAATTTCTCGCCCCTAATGCACTTGATGTGTTTCAACAAGGTCAGTTCGATTTGTGGTATGGACATTCACCCCAATTACGTGCAAACATAAAGGCACAACGTCATCTGTGGTTGCTGCGTTGGGATAATTTTTATTCGATTTGATGGAGTTGATATTTTTCAGACGTCGCGACTTGGCTTGAAAAGGGAATTAATAAGAAAAGTTGCGCCACTTGCAGAAGTTATCACCCTCCGACAATACCTTCCGAGGATGACTTTCATTTTAATTATATCAGGAATGAAAATAATAAAAAATCTTCACCGTCATCAAAATTGTTTCAGAGTTGTGTACAAATTAGGAAAGACGGTTATGTTTGGAATTCGCAACGTCCTACACTTTCCACGTCACGTTCTTGATGCAATATTGAATAGGTAGAATACGTCTTTCTTGAAGTAACGAATACGTGAATGATATTCCTGTCAGCGTGCACCAGGCTTAAAATACCATTCAAGCAGTAATAAAGCTTGTTTCACTTCATAATTAAATCATTACACCTATTTAACATCGGGTCATTATTAATTGGGTGGAAAATTTGCACGACAGGTCAAATTTTGTATTAATGAAAATCTATTGTGCGAAGACGAAATTTTCTGTCCCTACAAGTAAAAGCTTTCACTTGATTCTTGGCATCGTTTACTTGTAACTTTCTATTCCGAGTCATATTTTCGTACTTATATGGGCACTTGACTCTGTCAAAATTACGAGTATGTTTTAATTAGGTGTCAGGCGTAAAAGGGCTTAAAAGGATACGCCGGTTTCTCCGTCGTTATTCTTCATTTCGTCAATTATTATTGAATTAATCAAGTTATTTATTGCCACTCTTCAACATGACATATTACTTGTTATAAAGCCAAAGTAACTGTGTTAAAATCACGAATTTTAATTAATCTTAAGGATAAACTACCTACGCTTCTCTCAGCATTAGCATTTAATTGAGTTGACTTGTTGGTGTACAAAAATTTTCTAGGGTTTGAGATTACACATTTAGGAAATGGGTGTTCGCTAATTGCAAATATACGCTGGAAAAGTTTTTAACTAAGTTGTAAACAACGCTTCATTTAATTAAAAAATGGCAAAAAATTACATAACAGAGTGCAGAAGGCAGACTTTAAAATCCCTAGTTTTTGAATCCTATTATTCCCTAATTGACGCAAGCAGGGACGCGGATAAATCCTACGATTTTCTCAAAGATCAGCAAAAATAACTACCAATTTAAAAATATTTTTGTATTGTAAAATGGTAAATTTTTGTTTATGTTACTTCTGTTTTTGTATGCGGTGCCAGAGAAAGTTGTTCTATTGTGCAATTTTTTATATTCCTTTGGGATATATGCTTACACGTTCGTCATTCTTTTCAGTAGCCTCATAAAGGGAATTGTATTTAGTACTGGCTTATACAAAGTTGTCAGCAAATAATGGGATAAATTTTTTTTTTGTAAAAATAATTAAGCGAGAAAATAAAATAATCATCAAAGTTTTATATTGAAAAATGTCTTCAATTTGTAAAAACTCATTTTTAAAAAGATTGTAATTTTGGCATGTTATTAAAAATAATTTTGTTTTTATCAGGTTGTCGGGTTGTTATTAAAGTATGACACATTAAAACTCGAATGCACTGAATTGGATTCTCATAATTTTTGATTTTTTAATTTCCTGAATTATTTATGTTTTCGAGATTATAATATCAACTCCAATTTCTTTGTGTCCGGATTTTTTAATGCTTGATTCTTTGAATTTTCTGAAAACTTTGTAGCTAATTTACATTTTTCAAAACCACTAGAATTTTTCGTTTTCCATACCTTCGATTCCATCAATCTTCTTAACTTTTTAAAGACAGAATTTAAAATTTTCTAGAATTATTTTTTCATTTTCTTTTGATTCTTAGAATCTTTTATTTTTTCCTTGTATCCCATAAAAGCATTCTTTAGATTTTGAATTTTTAAATCTTTTTGGTTTTGGAATCTTTGTACGTGTTTTTCTTTTTGATTTTTTAGATAAGTTTAATCCTTTCTTGGATTTAAAGGTTATTTTCTCTTGTTTTTGTTTCATTTTGTTGAATTATATAGATTTATTAAATTTCATAAATTTTATTGTTTCCTGAGAAGAGACGGATTTGCTAGATTTTCTTAAATATTAATAGCTGCATAATTTTTTAAAATTTACTTATTTTTTATTTTTTTGAGGCTTTGCATCCTTTGAATGCTTTGTATGTTTCAATTTTTTCAATTTCTAAATTCTCAAATTATAATTCTTATTTTCTTTTCTTTGTCTTTCTTGGATCTGTTCCTTCAAATTTTTCAAATTTTTGTGGATTTTATGCTTTAGTTTTTTTTTTATTCAACAAATTCTTCGGATTTTCTAGATTTTCCATATTTTTAAGGTTCGTTTTAAAATCTTTGACTCGGTTGCTGTGGATTTATACATTTTTTAGTTTTTTTTTTAAATTTTGTCTGGAATTTCCAGTATTCTAAAATCTTTACATTAATAAAATTTGTATTTTTAATTTATTAAATCTATTGTTTTTATTCTTTAAATGGTTCAGATTTTTCTAGATTATTTAGACTTTTTATATTTCTGTTGAAATATCTTCAACTTATTTTTATGTATTTTTCTATTATTGAAATTCTTTTCTAGATTGTAAAAATTAGAGTTTTTTTTGTTTTTCTTTAATTTTTTTAGTTTTTATTTTTTTTTTGTGTAATTTTTTTTGAATCTTGTATTTGTTTGGATTTTTGGACTGTTATCGTTTTTTTGAATTTTTGAGATTCTCTAGTTATCTGTATTTTCAAAACCTTTATAGATTTTTTGGATTTTTTGGCTCTTTTGGATGTTATAAATCTTTACTTTATACAAATTTTCTATATCCTCGAGTTTTTTTATACTTTCTATATTCTTCATGTTTTTGAATTTTACTTTTGCTTTATAAACTTTTTGGTTGCTATTCTTTATGCTCTTAGAGTTGCTAATATATTCTAGATTCATTGGATTTTTGATTTTCATTGGATTATGTAAATTTTTCAAATTTTTGAATTATTAGATCATATGAATGTTTTTGGATTGTTGAAATTTTTATGAATTCTTTATGTCCTTTTGATATTTTACATCCTTTGAATGCTCCAATTTTTGTAAATCTTTTGTATTTTTATATTATCCGTCAGATTATTTTAGAACTTTTATATTCAAACCAGTTCTCTTTTATTTTTATATTTTCTAGTTGCTTTAGATTGACCATGCGCTTTCATCATAAAAAAATACAAAAATCGAAGAAATATTAAAACAATTCTGTGGTGAAAGTTAAAAAAATTGTCACCACATGGACAAAAATTAAAAATTAAATAATAAGATTACAATAATAAAAAATTGTTTAAATTATTTGTAGTTTCATAGGAACATGGAGTATTTTGTAAAATATATAATTTTCAGGAATTCTTCTTCTTACTTATGAAAATAAATACTGTTTTGTTGCAAATGTCCTCCAAAACCCGATACTTTGTCATATTTATAACTAAAATAAAGTTGGTTCGTAAAATTAGTACTAAATCATCCGTTTTGAAGCTCCAGGTCACGACAGTCTCAAGTACGTCATTGTTTTGAATCAGTTATAAAATTTTACGCAGGGCGATAATAAAGCGGTAATTGAATTAAGCCTCCGAGACACGAAAGCATATCAAAAATAGTATTATTATGTTATTAACAAAGAAACTGCGGCACAAACATCAGAATTTTATCGTCTATTTATTTCAGATTGTTTCCGCCCACGTTTGGTGGTTAATTAGTTATAAACCGAATCCTAATAAAACCGAACTAAAAGCTCTTCCAGTAATTTGATAAAGGAAGTTAATTTTACCTCAAATAACAAGTAAATGATGCGTGGGTGGGTTTATTTATATCCTCTATAAACAAAATAGATCGAAATTCTTAAATTTGTAGTAAATAGGTCAGAACAATACTACGGAATTCGCGTATATAAACCTAATTTTGGGTATTAAATCATATTTGGTTGAGAGTCACGAAATCCCGTAAATAAACAGGTACACGTGAGACTCCTAACATGGACCTCGCATATCTGGAAGTGAAATTTTTACAGTCAGTGTGAGAAAAATTCCGACGGTCGAACAAAATACGTAAATAATTTTGACTATAGCTGACCCCACGTGATAATAGAGAGCCACATAAGCACACACGTGGAAAATAAATCACACGTGTGTGTGGTTGACTTGGCTTCATGTTGTACGTGTCACAAAGGCAGTTTCCTGTACAGGAATGAAACATTTATCAGATTATTGTTGTAGTAATTTGTATGCGGAAAACGTAGCTGCATTATCTAATCTACTCAAAATGTAGATACATTTTGGAAAACATGAGTGTAGGTGTAATGTCAATAACACAGTTCAGCTTTTAACATTAACCCAGATATTGGCATTCACTCAAAAAATTCAAAGATTACAATAACTCCAGTTTTATTAAGTTAGGTAAATACCATGAATTATTTATCCGAAAGAGACGCCGAAAAAATATTGGGAGACGGCTATCAAAAGAAACGGATGCTAAATCGAACCGTTTACAGTGTTATTTATAGAACTAAATAACACGAGACTTTATTTGCTTAACTCTTACGATCTGTCAATATCTATCCATCGAAATCAATTACACTCCTAATAAAACAAGAGGATAATAAAGTAGCAAACTACTCAAAATCGCGAAGAATTTTTCATCGTCTCGTCACTGAAACCTCATTTTTTACTGATGTGAATGGAATTAAGTTTAATTTTTTATTCTCTTTCTAAACAAAAATGCAGAAATGAACAATTGTGCTCTGACTCATGAAATCTTCTTTTATTTTTCATTTACATAAAATTATGAGTTGAACTGCCACAATGAATGAGATTTTTTGTTGCCAAATGACCAGCGTAAAATAGAATTATGCTCTCAAAGTTCTATAAATTGTGACTACCATGTGTTTTTTTTATTCTATGAATTCCCATTTTTATACATTTTTAACTGTAAAACAGTTTGTTCCAATTAACTTCCAAAAAATTTGAGCTCAAACTGCGGAAGTTTTATATCCCTGCTTTTGTTTATTTGCAACAAATCAATAAAAAAACTGAGACAATTAAAAAAATATATAAGAGAATCAATGGTTAATACCCCAAATTCAGCCTAAGCCATTGATTTATTGTAATTTAAAACAAAAAAAAAAACAAATAAAATTCAAGACATTTATCTGAAGACTGACATAAAAAATGTTAGTCACAGTCTCAAAAAATGGAAATCTTGAATGTATTCCTAGATAATTTTTTGAGACTTTACAACTCAAAAACTAGTTGCAATAAAAACGTGAACAACATGCATTCATTAAGTTTACACCTATAGTCTTAATTTTGGAAAAAAAAGCGTTGATATCGGACCAACAATAGTTACTAAAAAATATGATGTTCCATATTTAAAAAATTGCAGAGGTTTTGAGGCTCTGCAATTTAAAAAAATTGTAAGCAGAAAGTAAACTTTACAATGAAATTTTGTATCAATTTTGAGTTTCATTTAAATCTGACACAAGCATTTACGGATTTAAAATTGAAATTTATGCATTTTTCGAATTCAAGAGAAAATTCTGTTTTCACAGACATTCTTATTTCCTATTTGGTGTGATCAAAGAATTATAGCTTTAGCAACAAAAATTACATTTAAATTGAAATTTTAATTTGCATTGATAGCTTAATATTTCAAAAATCAATTGCATGAACTCTACGAAAAATTCGCAAATTTAGTAGTTTATCATTAGTTTTCAATTTAGAAAAAAAAATAGATAAATTTTTTTTGAAAGTGTTTACCACGTATTGTGACTTAGTTTATTTATTTTTTTGAAATCAGAACGGGAAATGTTTTGGAGCTACGTTAGTAGAAATTTTGCATAACTGAAATTGTAGCGATCCAAATGCGAAAGAAAAATCATTTAAAATTTTAATAGTTATAGAAATATTTTTCTTGGATGGCAGGTCTAACTTTACAACTGATGCACAGAAATAAAATTAAAATAATTGTAAAACTTAAAACAGTCTAAAAATAATCAAAATTTTTGGCCCATAAATACAAGATTTTCGAGCTCTTACTAAAATATCTGCAATATAATTTTGTAAAATCCTAAAGGCTCTCTCCATAAAAACGCAATTATATTGTAAATTAGAAAAAAAAAACATTTTTCAAGACTACAAAGAAATTTAAAAACTGAAAATTTAAGATCCCCAAAACCTTAAATTTCTGATACAATCATATTTTTAATTTCGAAGTAAAAGTGCAAATATAAAGAATTAAATTCTGTAGCAATAGCAGCACGTAATTTTTAAAGTGAATCTTTATTGTTTTAGTTTTTTTTTATTATATTTTTTATGTTCTTCGGCGCCTTCCAATATTATTACAATTATTTTTCATCGCTTTTACACAATACGCTGTTTATCATTCATCTCGATTTATAGAGCATAAACTGAACTTTATTTTGGAAGAGACGATATTGAATTTGGGGTGTATGACATCAATAAGAATATTATTATTTCTGCATAACGATTAAAACTCATTGCTGGTTATTTATTTTTTTAATTATTCCACTTATTTTGTGCCATTTTTTGTTTCGTTGTTAGTTTAAACAAAGATAAAGTGAAATATCGCAACTTTCGGATAATTATCATACAAATCTTTGCATTACGATCACACATATTATCATTTCAACTACTAACATTTAAATCAACAAAAATTGCGTCTTACGTGAGTACACGAGAAGATGACATTTCTAATGACACCAATATTTTTCATTAATTACCGGTTTCATTCGATTCCCGCATAGAAATCGTATTTAACCGTCTCCAATTCTGTTTTTAGAACAATAAGATTCATGGCCCCTAAATAAAAGATTCGATGTTCTCGTTTTAAAGAAACAGCATTTAGGACCTTTGCTTTTGTAGTTTTATTTATACCCACTTTCATTTCATGTTAAATTGTTATTTTATTTAGATGTTCCAAATCTCTAACAAAACAACACAGGATATACTCTTTATTCTTCAGAGACTCAATAACAACAAATTCATAAATCAGGAGGACAAAACTCGCTAAATGCTACACTTAACAAAACGAATAAACAGTCGCTTTTTTAGATGTTAGCACGTCTTTGATATGTTAGGAGTGTAAACAAGGATTTGGACAGAAATATCTCTTGTCAGTGGTTGAGTTCCGGTAGCGAAAATAAAATGGGGCATTTTTTAGTGATTTTTTAACTTGCAAATTATTTCTATTATCTTCAGTCTGTGGTTTTAGAGAAATATATAGTTTTATCTTGGAGCAGCCATCAAGACCTCTCGGAAATGTTCCTTGAATATTTTTGATGGTAACTATGCAAATTAGAGCGAGAACATGGTAGTTCTTGATATTTACCATATGGTTGACATCTAGTATCAGAAAAAGCAGATGCTAATTTCATACGATGGAAATGCCAGCAGCAGGTGGTCCCATCTTCTGTTACCTTTTGCAATGGTCCGTTTTAAATGGAAAAATAAAGTGCGCGCCAGAAGTTGGGGACGCTTAGAAAAAACATATTTTATAGCCTCTGCATTGCCTTTTGCTCGTGGTGTAATTTATGACTGAATTTCATCAGTTATTTGATAAATTTTGATTTTAGAGACGCATTTTCCACATTTTTTAAATAATTTTTTCAACTGGTTTTTGGGATTAATTTATTTTTATTATTTAATTTTTACTACGTTTTTTCGGTTTATTTGGTTTTTAAGCCCAAAATTTCTTAGCTGTTTAACGTCGTCAAATTGCTTAAAAAATTTTGTTATTCATATTCCTTCATATTTTATAGATTCTGAGATAACTTAAACGCCAAGAGATACCACCAATTTTTTTTTTTTTAAATGTTGCAGAATGTTAAATTTCTGATGCATTTTTCATTGTAAAAGTTGTAGAAATGTGATGAATTTTCCAAAATCTCTAGATTTAGAAAAACTACAAATTGTCAAAATTATATATTTCTAAATGTTATTACTATTACTAAAAAAATGATATTAAATCAAATTTCAGTTCTTGATCAATTGATCAATCTTGTTATTTCAAGAAGAAATTTCTAATGTCTACTACAAGCTTAAATTTTAAGAAAGTTGTTAGTTTTTTTGCAAATTTTAACACTCTAAAAACGAAAAAAGAATTTTTTTGATATTTATAGAATTAAGAAAAATACGAAATCTTCAGCAAAAAAAGTGTTATTTAAGAATACAAAATATAATTTCGTGTTGTAGTAATACATGACAGAGGATGGCACGATCGAAGGCAAAATTTATTTTCGTTGCAAATCGATCATTTATAGGTTTTATTTCAAGGAAGAAATCGCTTCGATATTTTAGAAGTAGAGAATTTTTTAAAAAAGCATTTTTTTCAATACTATAAAAAATATCTAGATTATTGGGTTCTTGTGAGGTAAGGCATTTTATTTTTGAGTTTTTTTATTTAATTTTTTTTGTATTATAAATATTTTTTTTAAAGATTTCTCAGTCTAAATTTCGAGTATTTTAAAATTTTTATGATTCTATGTATATTTTAATGTTTTGGGTCGATTATTAAAGAATTATGATAAATATTATGAAATTACAAAAAAATTAGGGTTTTCAGGAATTTTGGACATTTTATTTATGTTATTTTATGTTAAGAATGTTTTTTTTTACAAACATTTAGACTATATTTTGTACATGTTGATAAATTATTTTTTCAAAATTGCGGGTTTAAAAAAAATATTTTTTTAAAAAAATTTAGAATTTCTATTTTAAATTGAGAGACTTAGAATTTTGGAGAGAAATATGACAATTTTAGTAGACATTTAAAAATTTTGTATTTATCAGTCAAAATTTTATCCAAGTTTACTGATTTCGAAAGTGCTAAGTTTTACATTTATTCTATTTAATAGATTTAAATAAAAAAAATATTCTTAAAATTAAATGGATTTTTTTTTGGACCTGTGGCAGAATGAAATTTTGTTCAGTGCTTAAAATTTTTGGTAATTTGGCCCCCAAAACTTGCAAAATCTTTTTTGATGTAAAAAAAAGTTGTGATTTTTTTTTGGAGTAGTAGATAAAGTTTAACGATTCTTTCTAGAAAGAACACTAGTGAAAACTCGTGAGTAAAAAATTGATACTTGGTTTGTGTATTTTTTCGTATTTTCAATGTAATTTAATTTACAAAATATTCACCTTCGAAGGCAGTTGAAAACTTTATTTTGTAGGTAGTACAAAAGCTCTGCAAATATAAAATTATTCGGTCCAAAAATTCTTGCCCCAGATTTTTATGAAACTACTTGTTACGAATTTTCTTACTAAATTTCCCAAAAGTTTCGAACATCATATTATGAAAAACTTCTTAAATTTAATCATTAATTTTAAATCGGCGTATGGAACAAAGACTAAAGTTAAAAAATAGAAAAAACACCAAATATATATGAAGAATTTTATCCTAGCAAAATTAGTTTATTATTTATAACATTAATTAACATGTTATGAACATCCTTAATTTCTGACGCTTGGTTTATCTGCATTTTTTGAACTACAGCCAAATTATTGCAACGTGGGTGTTAGAACCCATTCGATATTTCAGCCTCCATTATTTCTACTTCTTATGTGGCCTCCAGGGCTAGTAAAACCGTGAAGGGATAAACGATAAGCCTTGTCCATACACATTATTGACCGAAGGCTCGATATAAATAACAAATTATCTCTAAACCATTATAGAGGTCTTCTTAATCCACTTAGAATCTGATTTCAGAAGTAATTTGCCTTTCAGAATCGTGTAATTTTAATTCACGGCCTTGTCAAGAATTCCCGAGAGATCCAAACATGCGTGACGAATTAAAACAAAATAAAATGCGATTGATGTGGTCGGAACAAATTTAAAATTTTTAGATGGAAATGAATGTCAAAAGTTTCAATCATATTTTATCACGACTGGATGTAATGATGGACTTCAATTGCTTTAACACCTACTTGACTGCTTGTTGATTCTTCAACTTTATTCGCGAACATTTAGTCCAATTTATAGTTCTGTGAATTTTAGTTCGATGATTTTATTACTGTAGGCAGGTCGTGATTTTTATTGTTATTGACGAGAAAAGTACGCGATGATTTAAAAGAGGTCAGTTTTTGTTAGTTAAATTGTTTTTGATTTAACACTTGGATTTTATTAAACTTCATATTCATACAGATAAAAAATATATTTATGTATTTGACGTCTCATTTATTACCAATAACTTATTCATTTGAATAAATTTCCGATCGCCAATTATTGTAGTAAGCACTACAACTTTCGGAATTACCATAATTGAATTTATAATACAACAAGAACATAACGAAATATGCAACTATTAATTTTTTCATCGACAATACGAGAATATGACTCCGATGACATATTCTCACTTGTCACGAGAAAGTTGATTGGGTCATTGTATACAAAAGGTGGTTTGGCGTGTAGGTCACCGTTTTCCAAAACTTTTTCAGACAACAGTCTGAGGTATTTTTTTGTGGTTTATTGAAGATGAATTCCCCGATTACATTTTAATTTTGAATGAATCAAACTAGCCATTAGTCATATTTTATATACTTACCAAGAACTGCCTTATATGGAATATGATTATTCAAAAATTATCACATAAATCATGCACAATCGCATATCAGCTTATAACGAATCATTCTTTTGACATTTCTAGTTTCACACTACATTACATTACATTTAATCCTAGCCAAATTAAAGTTGAGTAATTATATTCATAAATGGGGGATGACTTCGACAATGAATACCAATGACCTATATTTAAATGCATCGAAGTCTTTAATTGGCACTCAATTCGATGGCGACTTTTCTTGATTTCTAATTAAAATTCACGGTTTATCGTGTGGAAAATGAAAAATTAATCTATTTATATTATCTTTTACTTTTACGTACAGTTGGCATATTTAACTGCAATTGAAGAAAGTATTAAAAAAGAACCTGATAAACCTAAAACGACAAAATTAATTAATGTAAAAATTTCGACAAAATAAAAAAATTATGATTTTAAATGCAGAAATTAAATCATAACAAAAATTTGGAAAATAGCAAAAATAGATTAAAAAATATATAGAACGTGTCCAAAGAGTTCCACACTTAGAAAAAATTTAGACTGCAAATTTTGAAGAAATTAAGAAGATGCTAAAAATAACAGAAAAGCTAACAGCGGTCGCAACCATTATGAAAATAATTCATAATAAGGAATCTAAAAATAATATTAATAATAATAAAAGAATCGCTAGGAGTCAACAAATTCATGAAGTATATAAAAAATTTAGAATTAAAATATTTTTAAAAAATTAATAAAAACGTTAAAAATCTAAAAAATCTACAATTTAAAGAATTTTAAGCATTCGAAGGTTCCAAGGAAAAAGTCTACGAATCTAGAACATTTGAAGAATTTGAAAAATGTGTAACAGAAAAAGCTTTCAAATAATTCGAGAAAAGAAATTTCTCAAAGAAATTCCAAAAAATCAAAGAAAAATGTTAAGCTTTAAAGCGATTACAAAACCCCAAAGAATTCGAGAATTCCAAAATATTTGTGACCAGCTAATTTCTCCCACCTTTAAGAAACTGGACTATTGCAAGGGATGGCAAGGTTCTTAATTTTTTTTTTAATCCAGGACGTCTTAAAGATGAAGGTATTTTTGAATTATTGACAAGTTTAAACATCTAATGAAACTAGAAATTTTAGAATTTTTTTACAAGACTTGAAGAATTAAAGAATATAATGGATAAAAAAATTCAAAAGTTGCAACATCCTAAAAAAATTTAAAAAAAAATCCAAAACATTAGGTACAAAAAAAAAATAAGAAAAAATTGCAACGACAGCCAGTCCAAAAAAAATGAATAATCCGGTGAATTAAGATTCCAAAAATTGTCACGGATTTAAAGACTGAAAATGATTTGAAAAATGTAAAAAAATCTAGTGAATCAAAGAGTTTAAAGAACTAAAGCATTTGCAGGTTTTAACAAAACTAAAGAATTCTAAGAATTTAGAGAAGTTAAAAGAATGAAAAAAAACTATCCTATCCATATCCTACGTATTTTTTAAAGTTGTTTATATATTTTGCAATAATTTTATTGCTTTCGTAAATTTTACAATTTTACTGCAAAAAATACCAAGCAAAAATTTAGAAAAGCTAAAGACAATTAATAAAATAAATTAAAAAATATCAGGTAAAAGTTGAGTGGCATATAAAGATTAATTTTTTGGAAATTTTAGAGATTTTCACAGTTTTGTGGATTTTTGAAGATTTTTTTTAGGGCTGGTGTTTTAATCTTTAATTAACTTCCGATTATAAATTAGCAACTATAACAACAATGGTAATCATAAAACATAATTTCTGATTAGTGCTAATTATGGAATTAAAAATTGTCCCTGTGATTTTTACATAAAGATAAATTAAATCTGAAGCTCAAGAAACACGTGAATTTAGAAAATCTTAAGTTGAAAAATATAGAATCTTAATTTTTAACTTAACATACAAAATTAGTAACTACAAATCTAAAAATCCGGTATCGACTGTAAAATTTGGTTCTTCTTTTGATCTAAAAATTTAGAATCTAGAATCAAAAATTTAAATTTTTTTTTACATCGAACTAGAGTCAGAATTGCTCAAGACTTTAATCTTATAATCAGTAATCTAAGAAATTTAAAAAAAAAGTGTCAAAAGTGGAATAAAAACGCATAAGTTTTTTATACTTGCAAACCTCTTCTGCACATTTCTGAAGTTCCAAAGTCTCAGAATTTAACAATAATTAGATAAATATTTGCTATAACTTCCAATTCTTAAATAATTCAAATCAAGATATTCGCGCTAGGAGCAATTATTAAAATAAATATGTGCTCTTACAGTCTCTTCTTAGACAAATTTGGCCTCATATTTGTATCCTAAAGGTACGCTAAGTTGCCTCCGACTTTTTTTTTGTTCTTGAGTAGTTTAAACGACACTTAAAAGATACCTACTACCTGCAGTTTAAACTCTGGAAAGTGTTTATTGCTTACAGACACTTACTCGTAATTCATTTAGCAATTTCAAGCTACGTGTATCGTCGATAAAAATATTACAACCGTACATTTCCTCCGTAATAAATGATATAACGCTAATAAAATCTCTGAAGTTATAAAACTACATCTGTTTAAGAATTCCATATTCATCCTCTAATAACTCTACCGTGACCGTATCGAAAACCGGCAAAAGTTGAAGAAGTCATTTGATTAAGTTCGTATATCTTTCAACTACAAAACTTTTTTAATGTTTCATACAACGCAAGCGCTTCATAACCACAACTTCTTTCTTCTAAACTCTTCCGAAAGTTATTAACACACAATCTCCTTATTGTGGAACAATGAACTAAAAGCAGATCGTGGTCCTTCCGAAACTGGGGTAGCAAAGTAAACAATAATTGTAATAGGTGACTATGTCACTTTGAAAGATCCTCGGATATAATTACAGATTGTTTGGTGTTCCCTTTAAATTGCTCCGATATCAACTTCTCAATAACTTGGCGAAATTTTATCCAGGTCAAAGTTTAGATTGGTTTTTTCCGACGTAGTAACGCTTTGATAAAGCCGCGACGAAAATTGCTTTATTCCTGGTTGTATCACAAAGGTGATAAGAAAATTATGGTGTTTTTAAAATGTGGCGATTAAGTGAAAAACATCGTCCGGGGGCAAACAATGCACCTAGCGAAGTGGAGATAGCAATTCACGGTTATCTATGTGGGCCGCGTGTGCATTAAAAGTGGGAAAGTGTATAGATATTTCATGTGAGTAAATAAAACAAGACGAAAATCTCGATATATAGAAGCGAAATGTGAACCCCATCATCATCGCTTTCTTGCAATTCGACACTTTTTGATCTATCAAAGAAACTTGGTGAATTAGTGGCGCGTCTATTAAATGTGATGACACGTGTAAGTTCTACTTTTTAAAACTTTTCTGTAGAATGCCAAAATGTAAGAGATCCGAGTCTTGCTTTCCATCAAGTCGAACGTCAAACTTTAATTTACCTAATGCAAAGTATAAAAAGCAACTCGCCAACTTTTCAATTAGGACACACAATAAAACCAATCATAAGTAATAAAATCGAATTCTGTTTATCCCCAATGTATACTTACACATCTCCTTCCCAAGGACCCAAGTCTCCGGACGAGAATTAACTTCGACAAGGACAGTCGGCGTGCAAACCAGTAGCACCATTAAATCAGCAACACTTAAGTTTACTAAAAATATATTCGTGCTGTTCCTCATATCCTTAGTTTTAAAAATAACGATAGGCACCATTACATTACCGATTACACCCAAACACATAATAATTATACAAAAAACCATAGAAGTTGTCCGTATGTAGCTAGGAAACACTGAAGACGTCGTATCGTTGAAGTGCGAAACGTTAGATGTGTTGTAAAGATCTATAGCTGATGATGGGGTGTAAAGATAGTTAGCGGTGCTAATGTTAAATTCTATCAAAGGCGTCGAATTGGGAAAAGTCGATGATGCGGTCGTCGTTAGGGTGAATCTTGTCGAAATCATATCATAGTAGGCTTGGGGGGTGGAAAGTCAATTATCACTGGTGTCGGGATCCATTTCAAGTCATCCTGCAACATTTTATTAGATTTATTTTGCGAAGGAGGGATTTTAGAGCATCACTGCTAATCGGAAGTAAACAACGAAAATAAACACGAAATAACAGATATTGGCGTAATTATTCGATTTTTATGTTCGGGGAAAAATTAATCCGCTTAATTTGTAACAAGATTACTGCTGAAATATTCGGAATACTCAGAAATCTAAATTTTAATAATTCATAAAAATAACAATTGATTTAGCCACAGGCAAGTATCATAAAATTAAAAATAACTTAAGGATACAAGATCTCCATAAAGATTATGCAATTTTGTCTAAATTAGATTTAGTTTTGAGTAAGCGCCTTTTTAAAATTCTATTTCTTTATATTTTAAAAAATGCTATAAAACTGAAGAAGAAATAGCTTCCAATAATAGGCGTTGCATTTTTTTATACGTTGGTTCTGAAGAATAAAAAATTCTAACGGTCTACATGATATAAAAATCTAAAGAACCTAAACACTTCACGCAATTTGAAACTTCTAATAAATTAAGAATATTTTAAAATATTTAAAAAATATGTTTGCCTTGAAAAAGTAGGTTCAAAAAGTTTTAGAAAATTTAATGCATATGAAGGATGTTAAAAGATATAGAGAACGTGGGAAACTTCAAGAATACAATAATTTTAAATAATGCAAAAATCCAAGGAATACAAAGCATCCAAAAGATCCTTAGAATCACACTGAAAAATTTAAACAATATTGAGGATCTGAAAATTCAGAAAAATCTAAAGAATCAAAATTCAAAGCATTAATAAAGTGAAAACTGCCTAAAAAATTTGACGAATCCAAATAAACCAAAGAATCCGAAAAATCAAAAATTGAAAATCTCAAGAATACAAAATATCTATAGAATTACAAACTTATAAAAAGTTTGCAGTGATGGAATCGAAGAATCCAACAAGATGGAAGAATTCGTAATATCCACATTATTATAAGGAGAGAATTGAATGGATACAAAGATTATAAAGACAATCTTAAGAATCCAGAAAATGTGCAGAGAACAGAAAATCTAAAGCGTCTAAATAATTCAAAGTACATATAGAAAAATCTAAAACAGTGCAAGAAAATCCAAAGTCTAATCCAAGTACCCAAGGGACGTAAAAAATGTACCATCTAAAGAATTGAAAGAAACCAAAATCCAAAGCTTTAAATCAGTGGAAAAAAACTGAAGAATTCAAAAAAAGAATTTTAAGGTTGTGACGGATGCAATTCAAAATTTTAAAATCTAATAAATACAAAAACCTACAAAATGTGGGATATAGAAATTTTGTATAAGTTAAGAAGTTTAGGCTAACTAAAAAATCCAAAGAAATTTAAATTTTTATATTACTTCAAAACTCTAAAAAACCTAGGAAACGTCGAAAATCTAGAAAAATTGTTTAGATCATTTTATAAAATTTAAAATACAAAATTGAAGCATATACAGAAGT
This sequence comes from Cynaeus angustus, assembly GCA_030157275.1. NCBI lineage: Eukaryota > Metazoa > Arthropoda > Insecta > Coleoptera > Tenebrionidae > Cynaeus > Cynaeus angustus. The sequence continues at coordinate 19,213,011 of CM058062.1, forward strand.
CAAAGGAATCGACGAACTCGACAAACCCAAATAAATCAAAAGTTCCCAAGGATTCAAAAGAATCAACGGATGAAAAAATTTCAAAAATAATAAACCAAGAAATACAAAGAAACAGAGTTCTAACAATCCAAGGAATGCACGAAAATCAAAAATTCTACACCTAAACATACAAAGAACAAAAATACCAAAGAAACAGAGTTCTGCAAGACTAGAAAAGCTAATATTAAAAAAGATGCAACAAAATTTATAAAAGTATGCTTGCAATATGTATATTTGAAATATGTATTTTTATCTGAAAATTCTCGGAATTTCAGATAAAAATACGATATTTTGTCAAAAAAATTTGTACTAAATAAAAAATAAAGTATTAAATAAATACTTAAAATATAAGAATAAAAAAAGAGAGTAAACTAAAACTAGAAGATATGGAAAAAGACGAAATAATAAAGGAAAGAAGAATTGAAAAGAGGCACAGAAGACAGTTTTATTATTATGGGACAATAAGTGAAACGAACGAAAATAATTAAAAAGAAAAGTGTACTAAGATAACCTTTTCTTAATATCCCAATTTTTGTATATTTAAAAATGATGTTGAGACTTTACAGTTCAGGTTCAAACATTTTGAACGCCTGTTAGTAAATTTCTGTTTCTGTTCTCTGTTTTCTCTGTAAAAATATATAAACGAATAATAAATCAAGAATCCCCATTACAGCTATTATAAAATCCTCTAATGAAAGTTTCTGTTAATTATCTAATTATCTGGAAAGTTGTATTGGCAAAAACGTCAATTCTTGGCATCTATTTAGACTAAACGTTTTATAAACAACTAGATTATTTAATCTTTATTTTATTATTACCCATAATAACAGAGAAACTTTTAGAGTAATACCACTAGTTCCCAAAATCAGCTACCCCGTCTCCATTTTCGGCAATAAATTTCCAAATTTTCGCAGATTTAAAACATTTCGCAGCTTGTGGAATTTAAGATATTTCATTAAGGGAGTACTTTCTGCCACTCCTTTCCAACTCAGGTCATTTATTCAGTTGTCACTTTTACTATCTGTTATTGGATTCTTTTGAACCCCTATTTTTAGTTTCATTTGACTTTGTTTTTAAGTGTGTTATTTTATTTTCGAACCATTCAACAATACATCAAGAGTGAACGAGAATAGTGACAGAAGTCAAAAAACTCACTTATGTAACAGCATTTGTTGTGATTTTTGAGCACAAACATGTGACATTTACGTATTTAGAACAATGGGGGCACCGGGAAAGAAACAAAAAATAAAAGAAAATTAATAGTGGTGCGCTATGCTAAAATTATTTCATCAATTTCAAAACGCAGGAAGTGTGACTTATTATATGTGCAGTTAATTTTTTATTTTTAAAGTTGGTAATCGTAAAGCGACGAAACTAGGTTAAGTCAAGCGTACCAGACACAGAATTCCTTTAGATCATTTTAGTTTTCCATGAAAAACGTTATCTAAAACTTGAAAGCTAATTCGCGGTAATTTCACGCTATTTCGTAATGAAAAATGAGTTTTAAACGCTTTTCCAACGCAAAAATATAAGGAAGACTAAATAAAAAATTATGTATTCGCTCCCATATGGTACCGTATCATGTAAACTTCTAAAATTGAGTTTTTCTCCCCTTTTTCCTTCTTGGAGCAAAGTTGTAACTTAATTGACTATAAAATGCTTTCACTCGCCAGCAAAATTTCATATCCTATAATCAACGATAATGTACATGTAACTGTATTAATTGAACCTCTATTAATAGTTTATAGCTTTCATAAGATTTATTATTGAAGGAAAGTTAATGTTACGCATTTGCGCAAATTACAGTCATATTTAATTTAGGTGTTTGCCGAAATATTGGAATTAAATAGGTCCTACAAATAAATTGATTTATTTATCTGAATGTCGTTCGCTTTTTACCGTTCCAGTTAATTTAAGGTTTATGGCTGATTAGCAAAATAAATATAGGAAAAATTAATTACATTTTGAGTGTTCCCAGAACGTTAACCACGTTCTGCACTTGCAGATTGCAACGTAAACAGCGTAAAATTTAATTACAAAGTAAATATTGTTTAAGTTTGTATTTTAATTTAGTTTGAATTCGACAAACACAGATTTTTCTCGTAAATATTTGCACCGACGCCAGATACAACATTGCCTGGAATTAGTTTTAAATAATAACGTGCTATTTTTGTAACCACTCATAAATCAATGCATTGTTAAAAATCTTTGGCAAAAGCTGCGTCCTTCACTCTAAGAACATTTTTTGGTTACTGGATCGTAAAGTTTACAAATTGTTTATTTACGTGAAGGGGTATTCCTCCCTATTCTCATCCCTTAAATAATCGTTTATAAGCATTTCCGGTCCACAAGAATCAGAGAATGTGTCCCTTTCCCCGATCGATAATTTACACTCGCTTTACAAAAATGATAGATTCCGTCAATTTGTCGGTGTTGTAAACCAACGAGGAACCGTGTTCATAATTTTGTGTTTATTTGACGAGTGATGATGTGTTTGGCAAGAAATGGATCTGTTTGATTTATTTAAGGAGCTTTTATAAGTTTAGAGAGCAGAAGTGCTATTTTGTGCGTTAGACGACGAGTTTCTTTTTATTGTTGAACGCCTCATCGCTTCCCAAAGAGACTATAATTTGTCACTTTAAAACTCGTGAATATTTTTCTTATTTACCTATTTATTTTCGGCTTTAATTCAACTAAACTAACATGTTTTGAAATATTTGAAAGGAATTTATAAAGCTGTCAGATTATTATTGAGTTACCATCTGTCTGCGATGGATTATTGCAAAACTTTAAGCTTTTTCGTGGTTTATTTGTATCGGAAATTGAAGCGGGTTATTTTTAGAAATTTCAACAGAGATTTTTAATTATTTTTCACTTGTTACGACGGTTTTATTTTATTTCGTCGCCCCATCTGCTCAAAGAACTTAATTTCAAAGTTATAGTAATTCAGCAACAAAAACAAGCTGCTTTAGGGATATCTCGAATAGAATCTGTAATAGAGTACTCTGTCTGAATGTGTGTTTTTATACATTTGCAGCGAATATAAACCAGTTTCCTTTTTCGTCAATTATGATCAAAGTGTCACGTTTAAATTGAACTGATAAGATACACCATTAGTGAATGCTTAATAGGTTTAATATTCAAATGACAGTAAGAGTCTGAAAATGGAGTCACTAATTTTTAATTGCCGATTTGACTAACAGTTTGTTTTATCCAATTTTTAACAGAATTGATTAGACGGGAGAGATAAATTACATCAGCTGCTGGGATATTTCCCCTGAATTATAAAGTCGAAAAGTAAATGGCTCGATATAAATATAATTCACAAAAAGATGCGGATTTCTAAATCAATTAGCAACAAATCTTATAATTTCAAAAAATTATAAGAGGAACTTGAGAAAGCGCTCTTTCTTATTCGTGCGATTTGCATAATGTTATCTGTGTCTGTTTTTATAATAAGCAAACATTATTCAAAGCAAATTTTTATTTTTTCTTGGGGTGAGATGTTCGAGTTCATACGAAACATTGCATGCATACAAAACTGTTTTTTTGAGTATCATTTCAAAATATTTTCTTTCGATTGCTTTTAGCAAACGCAAATGTGGCAACGAGGTGATGAGCAACGTCTTTTGAACTTTTTAAGGTTTACTTACTACTCAGAAACATTTCAAATTTTCTTAGAACTTTGAATGTGATTTTTAGTTTTTTAATGTTATTTTTCGCAAGTTTTTCAAAAAGTTCTCAAAAAATTGTAATGCTCGATTTACTTCGGAAGTGCTGAAATTCTTAAAAGTTATAGTTCAAAATATTTTTTTCTGGTTACTTCAGATTCACATAAATCCTTTGGAACATTATCAAATTTATTTGTCGTAAAATTTTCACAAATTTATTAATATTAATTGCGTTTATAAATTTATGCTTAAAATGCAGAGAACTAAAGCACAATATTCAGAATAGATGGTATAAACAAATGCGAAATATTTATCTACCTGAAATTGTAAATTATTTTAGAGTTTAAAAATATAACTTTAACAGACTTTCAAAGATTTTCAACAATTTCTAATAATTTAAATTGTGGCATGATTTTTTAATAATTCTAAAATTTTTGAATTGGGGCATTTCTATTTTTTCAAGTCAATTTCAAAAATTCGAGCCATTAAAAATGTTTCTAAAATTTTGAATTACTCTAAAATCTTAAATTCTGGGTAAATTTTAAGTAAAAATGTCAAGAAATTAAGCAAAAAATAAGGTATTTGTCCGTTGAAAGTAGTTTCCAAAATTTAAATAACTTTTTAACATTTTAACATTTTAGATACTTTGCAAAGACGTACTCTTTTAATTCTAGACAAATCAATTTCAATTTCAACAGGTTTCTGTTTTTTGAAGCTTTTTGGTAGCACAGAAAATTTTAAGTTAATTCTTTGTAAATTCTAAACCTTTTCAAATTTAAGTTTCCAATTTGTTAATTGCAAATTTTTTAAATTCTTATTTTTGATAGTGTCTCCGAGAATTTTTAGTACTTAATATATTTTTTAAACGCGTTATTTTTTTTCTATTCCGAATAGGATTTTCCCATTTATTAGAATTGACATTTCCAAATTATCAAACTTAGTTTCTCTAATATAATATTCAACATTTAAATAATCTGATTGAATAAGAATTTGTAAAGCTGTGCAATTAATTTAAAATGTTGAAATAGTTTCTTAATTTTATATTCTTGAAATTGTAGAATTTTTAAATTTTAATTGTAATCTTAAATCAGTAGTAAAAAAAATAATTATAAATTAATTAATTTTCGACTTGATGGCTTCTATCGATCTTTAAGAAATTGTTACAAACAAATTTTAATTAATCCAAACTTACTCGAAGCAGATTTTTTCATTAGCTTTGGTACAATTTTTTCAATCACATTAATAAAATATTAAACTTAAACCTGGCAACAGTAATTTTTAACTCTTTGTTATAAAAAAAATGCGATTTGAATTTTGATGTTAAAATCAAAAAAACGCCATTTTTACTTGAGTAATTTTTTTATAACATTGGAAGATTAATTATCTCAAACTCTTCTGAAATTGAAAGGTAAATTTATGATTCGCTCCTGCTATAACTCACAAAATGATACAGATCTCTAAATTAATTAGGAACCAAGCTAGGAATCTGAAAAAATCTAATGTGTGTTCGTGAAATTTTCCTTTCTTGTTGGTCCAATTTGCATAAAATTATGTCTGTGCCCATTCTCATAAGCGATATTAAAAAAAAATCTCAAAGCGTTCCGACTGTTTAAAAATTTAATATTTTTGCGAAATTGAATGAACGACACAAAAAGATATCATAGTACGTTAACATGCGAGACGTCCACGAAGCATTCATTTTGCAGATAGTGTCAAAAGCGATGGATTGTAAATTTTTGCTTACTCAATGGTCAATTAATAAAGTTTTTTATGAAGGTTTGCGTGGGCTACCTGTTTCTAGGGCAAGAAAAGGTAATTGTGTAAGAAAATGAAATAATAATACCGAGGCTGGATAAATATTTATTGTTTTCATTTGCCCATTCGTGGTTTCTTGTTGCTTAGTAAAATCTAAAGTGATTCATAAAATCGTGTAACCTCGCGTTTGAAAAACACGTTTTTCCGTTTTACTTCCAAAGTGACTGAAATATTGTTAAAAGCTGAATTAAGTTTTCAATGTGCTGAAAGTTCGGGAGATAAATCAAGCTTTACCTGATCATCCTTTGAATGGAGCTAAGTTTTATGTGTTCCCAACTTTATCCCTATTTCATCATAGGAAATGAAAATGACAGAAAATAGTGCACGGTTTGATGCATAAATTAGTAAATTTAACTTTGACAGGAAGCTTGTATCTCGTCATTTCGCGAGTAATAAAGTTTTGACACGCAGTCATAATATTTTTGGCGCAGTGATGCTCGACAGTAAAAAGCTCTTTTTCGTGTAGTATGTGATAAAAAAAATTGCCAGCACTTACCTAGGATATTTCTTGGTCGCAGCAAAATGTAGCAAATCCTTTAGTGTTCGTGAACTTTGGCGGTTTTTTTCATTGCACGTTTCACAATAATCTTCCAACAAATATAAACAAACACCTCGTTCATATTTTGGGCTCTTTCACGTGCCATTTCCCGGTTACGAAAACTGTCGCTCTCTCAAACGACTTATTTGTTTGTATAATTTTTCTGTGTCATGATTTCACAATGAGTTTTTCTCGTCAATACTGACAACTTGATGAATTTTTAATGTTTAATTCGCACCCCACAAATCGTTTAATAAGTCGCATGTGACACCGGAGGGTGTTGTAAAATTTTCACCAACTCTTACAAAGTGTTATGTTGACGGCTTTTGAAAACAGACTGGCAAAGAGCATGGGTAGCGCGACGAAGCGCCGGTTTCATTCACCCAAGATACTACCTATATAGATATGTAGTCATCCAAACATTTCCTCCTTTTATTGGCGCAGACGCGATTCCTTCAAATTACGCTTCAATCAGTTGGTCGGCTCGAAAACCGCTCAATTCTCTAGGATTTTCAATGACTTGTATTTTTTAATTCACGGGTCCTGTTGGAGATAATGAGCTCCCGAAGGATCCCTAAGAAAAGCGCAAATTACGTATTTACCACGAGCTGAAATTTACAAAATTCGGATTCTGACTGAATTAGCCAATTAGGGACAATAATACCATAAAATTTCCATACTTGCGATTTCATTACTAAAATAACCGTATTCGTAAATTCCAAGATTGTAATTGACAGAAATAAATGTTTCTGCGTAATGTGGAAAATAAAAGTGAGAACGTTTTACAGGTTTAACCCTCGCGAAATCGTCGGGTGTAAATATTTATTCAAAATTGGACCAATTCGGGTTGTTTATAAACACAATAAAAGATCTCATTGGAAGTTTCGAAAAATTTAACTTGAGACCACTCTGAAATGGCCAATTAATGACGATATCATCGCAAGATTTCCATTCTAACAACTTCATTAATAAAACAAAATGTTTTCACAACGTTCTGTCATCGTTTATAATTGAGTCGTTGGAGGTTCTACATATTTAAATCAACAGTGCCACTTTGGTTTCCAATTTGGCGGAAAACGGCTTCATTTTACAACCGCATTTGGATCTAAAGGAACGATAATTAAATCTGATTATTTTTTTAAACAAATTTAATTGTCTGTAGACAACTGAATGACAAAAAAGCTCTAAAGTTACCCTAAAAACCCAACAAAATTATAATTAAACGACTGAGCTTCTTCTTTACAAACGCAACGCTTGAATAGAAGTTTATATCTTTAATTTTTAAATTCATATTCTTAATAAATATCAATTTTTGAATTTTTGGCAAAAGGTAAATTATTATAGATGTAGTTTCTTATTAAGATATTTTGTTGTGATATATAGCTATTCTTGCGTTTTTTTACATAAATGTTTAGAAGCGTACAGTGTTTTCCAAGATCTAAGTTTCCTTAAACGTGTTTTCTATTTTCTTTTATGTTTCAAGATCAAACTAGACCATTAAATTCGAAATATATAAGCAATTTAAAATTTCTTAAAATGCTGTGACTAAAATTTACATTTGAAGATGTGGCAAAAAACGCATAAATGTTTGGTGTAAAAAAAATTAATTAATCACGACTATTGCACAACTTTTATTGAAAAAACGTTATTTAAATTCGAAAAAGTTGTCAGTTCTTCATTTACATCTAGCACAATTACTATTTACGACGGTTGCAAGTTTACGACAAATTTGACCTAGGAATAAGTGGATAATTTCATGATTTAATGTGTTTGTTAATATCTCAGAAGTTTGTGGGCCAAGTTTTATGATGAATGTAAGGGTAGTTGGTAATTAGGGAAGTAGAACGTGATGTCATGTCCAGGGAATATAATATATGTGAGAATAAAAATCGAGCCGCTAGCGCGTCGAAGTCTGATGGTTCTTTAATTTGGCAGCTGGTGGGTGTTTAAGAATATCTATAGAGTTGAATACCATAAGATCGAAAAAAACGGCTCTCGTAAACTGTGTTTCCTGACAGTTTGAGGTTAAACACTAATTGATATGTAATGATGTCAATTTTGATGTTGTGTCAGTGTCAAAATCAGTGCTGCCGTTTTTTGGTACGAGAAAAAAAAGAGCTAATTTTTGGTATTTAAACGCTGTTTTTTGGTCACGTCAAATTTTAGGATTTATTACTTTATAATGTAGGTATTAAATGTATCCAGTTTTTTTTTTCAAAACTTCGTCTTCTAAATTAATTTAACTTTAATTTTCTCTGTAAAATTTGTCACTGTTAGACGATTGATAGCGATTGAAAAATTTCTATGTGACGATTTTCTTAATCGGTTTTACTTTTAAAACCGTGAATTAAAAAAAAGATTCTTCCATAATTAATTAAAACTGTAATTTAAGCATTTAAAGAATCATTAACGCCTGAAAACAGTTTTTGAAATATAGTTTCAGAAAATTTACACTTTTTTTACAAGAAGACAAGAAACGCAAGAAGTAAGGACTTAATATTTAATATCTGAGAATCAAGTTTTATAAAATACAAAAATTTACAAAAAATTACTTTCAGGGCAAATTAAGTCTGAAGTCTGTCGCCTAAATAAGCATCTAAAAAAACTAAAAACTTAAAATTGTCTAAAATATTGTTGAATTCAAAACCTGGTAAATTCATAAATATTTTTTTTAGAATTTCGAATCTCAAAATCTAGATCTCAAAAAATTATTGAAATATTAACAACATTCATTCTAAAAAAAGATTTTTAAATCTGCTTCTAAAATATAATCATCTGGAATTTTTTTGGTATTTTAAAAGACTCACATTTTTTTTGCAGCTTAAATAAAGACGGTGGTAATATAAGTTTGATCAGAATTAGTGTGTTATTTAAAAAATTACATTACCAAAAATACCTAGATAAGTCTAAATTTTATTTTTAATGTTGCAAAATATCAGAATTTAACAGATATAAGAATGTCGGAATTTTTCAATGTTTTAAAATTTTAGATCTAATCTTAGAATCTAAAAATCTAAAAATACGGAAATATTAAAAAAATTTAAAACCTGTAAATTTTAAACCATTTCAAGTTTTTCAGTTTCTAATCTGTGAATCTAAGAGTTCAGTAACGTACAGAACTGAGAAAACTGAAAACTTAAGCAAACTGAAGCCTAAAAGTCTTAAAACCTGAAAACCTAATAACTTAATAACTTAACAACCAAGAACATAAAAATCTAAAAGTCTAATACCATAAATCTGAAAATCTAAAATTTAAGAATACGACAATCTAAAAACATGGAAATCTCAAAATTGCTATATATTACGAATGTCAAACCTTCCGGATGGTGGGAGGACAAGAATATAAAAAAACTGAAATTTTGAAATAAAGAAATTTTAAATAAAGGTATATTTGGAACTGAAAGTTTAAGGATCTGAGAACTTAAGGTCTGAAAATTTCGAAATCTGAAACGAATCTAATATACAAAAAATCGGGACCTTCAAAATAGAATATTTTGAAATTTAAGAGCAATAAGCTTCAAAACCACCAAATTTAATATAAGAATTCCAAATTCAAAAAACCAATAATCTAAAATTTAAACAAAATGGAAAGTTTGTAATCTAAAAATTTTAAAGTTTGGGAACCTAAAAATTTTAAAGTTTGGGAATTTAAAATTTTGGTAAACTTTGGCACCTGATAACTAAAACCCTGAAAATCATAGGATCTGAGAATCTAAGTCAAAAACTATCTAACACTAAGATAATTTCAGAATGCAAAAAATAGAGAATATAAATTTGAGTACTAAAAAACTATAAACCTAAAAGTTGAAAAATTTGTAAATATAAAAATCTTGGAATTTTTTTTCACGCTTGCCTGGTCGTATTTATTTTTTAACTAAAACCGTCAAATAATGCCAAAATTGAATTTTAAATGCCAAGAACTGATTTCGCCACAAAATTTAGCGTACTGCAATTGTTGGATTCAAAAATAGACCCTGAGAAAATAAAAATTAACATCTAAGTATCATTAAAACTAAAATAGAACCCATAAATTTTTGCACCTGTACCTGCGCCTTTTTATAAAGGTGTGTTTAACATTCCATTAACTTTCCTAACTGGATGAAAAAGGCATACGCTACAGACACCTTTTTTCACTTTTAGTTCGTACCTTCTAAGCTCTATTTGTGATAAAGCTTGTTACGTAGATTCGGCAAATAACCGAAAAAAGACTAAAATAAAGACAGATATGTCAGAAGTAACGTATGCCTCCGAAAATAAACCTGTAATTGTTAAATTTAGCTTTTACACACGATCAACAAATTTTATCTCTTTATTCAAAAAATAGAATCCCACCCAAAATTGAAAGTTTACTTATTCGACATCAATTGATTCTCCGAAGACACCAATTTCCAGGACCATACTAATTACAGCGCTCGTGAAATCAATCTTTTAATTAAAACCTTTGATGAACACCGAACCTTGAGAAAAATCACCCAAAGTGTCATTTACCCGACTCTCTGTGTCGTTCCATTTGCGTGAACCTTGTAATTTACACTCGCACGATATGAACTCGTAATTATCATGACTTCTTGTTAAACTGTTTTAATTCCCTTTTTCATCTCGAAAACAACCTGTTGTCGATACCTTTTAACTCTGACATCATAGCTCTGAGTTAATTTAAATTGCGGTTGTGCAGCGGTTCAAATCGGGTAATTTACCGCTTCGCACTTACCCCCATTGGGATTTTAAAAACACCCAGCGAAACAGAGGTAATTTGTACATCGGCGTGAAATTTTATTCATCATGGTTTTTTACTCGGCAAGTGACCCGAGGACCTTTGACCTTATCTCGCCGATTTAGGTATTGTGAATTGTCTTAGGGGAAAAGTGAATATAGTGGCGTTCTCAGGAAAAGACATTTGGTTTTATATGCGAATCGAAGGTTTGTGACGATTTTGCTCGTTGCTTAAAACGAGTTGATGTTTGTTTTTGCTGACTTTTTCTTTGTGTTAGTATTAAGAATGAATATTACCCACTTGAACAATTATATCTCCCCTAACTCGTCCGAGGTAATTATTAAACGAGTCCTGTACGAGAAGCTCAGAAAAACTTGCAAGCTCTGCCTCTCACAAGTAAATCATGTTGAAAATGACAGATATTAGAAACAGCGACATTCTTAAAGCCTCCAGAACAACGATAATTTTTCTTTTTTGAATAAAACCGACAATTCACTTCTAGCAGTGAAATTTATCGTCTAAAAATGACTTGGACAATGGATTTATCCAGAAAGAGCTGTCGGACCACTCAACGTTGGTATTTTTCATATAAAGATGTCCCCTTCATATCGATTAAAACGTCAGTAGAGTGACGAGTTCAGATAAGAAACTTCATCCTTTATGGTGCGCATCTAATGTACTTTTTTCGACAATTTACTATTACAATCTTGGTACAAAGTTGCTCTAGAAACTTTACACCCTGAAAAGTCTTAACTTTTTAATGGTTGGTTTTCAGGTTCGCACTCATATAAAAATTCGCTGTACTTACAAAAGGGTTTCAGAAACGCAGTTCTGAAATTTACAAATTTGTTTGAAAATAAACGCTGGAAGACGAAGCGACAATAAAAGTAATGCTATTATCGTTTATTTAAAAACTCCACCTGCTTCCATCACTTAAAATGTCTAATAATTTTTCCGCAGTAGCTTAAAACGGCGGTTTAATCTAAGCTTTTTTCAGACGACCTTGACAAAGAAAAGGGAAAGGAAATGAAAGAACGCTCTGAAAGGATTTCATATTGCGGTTGCAGTGTCTTAAGCGAAGTTGAGAGAAGAATAGAAACATATTTTATATTAAAAAAAAAAGTGATGAAGGCATGAGGGTAGAAAAAAAAGAAATTTTATACGTCAGTAGTTTTAGTTTGAGTTATAAAGCCAATAACTGAGAAATATTTTTTTAAATTTAAACGAAAATAAAAATAAAGTTTACAATAATGATAATATTTTAGTACCAGAATGCATAAGGCTTTTTTATCTTAAGAATTTATTAAGATTTGTTATTTATATCTAATTTTGCGTGATTTTTTTTAAACACTTTGGAACTGAAATTGATAAATAGGATTTTTTTATTATTAATGAAGCTTTGTAAAAAAAGTATAAATTTTATAATAAGCTATAAATAATTTTGATAAGATTCTTAGATTATCTAATTTTAAAATTTCCAAAATCTATATAAGCTAAAAACTTTAGAATCTGAAATTCTATTTGAGACTTACACTTCAAATTATTTTAGATTTTAGATTTTCAAGCTCTACATTCTAAAATCTCAAATTTTATATTTTAACTAAACGTGGTACTTACAAAAACAATTAACAGATTATCGACTGTTTGGTCTTTAACTTAATCAATACTATTTTTTTATGTAAAAAACAATTATTACCAGAAAATATAGAAAATTCTTGAATTTTGAGGCTCCCAAAGTTTTTCTCCATATTTCATAGTTTTCATTTTTCAGAATCTTTCGATTTTTAGAATTATAGAATCTTTTATTCTCATTTTCAAAATTTTAATTCCTAATTTTTAGATTTTTGTTTTTCAGACTTCTACACTTCCAAATTCTCAAGCTATTAGCGTCCCAAATTCTACGACAATCAGATTTTCATGCTCTCAGATTAGATTGTTAGGTTCTTTAATACTTAAAACCTTAGTATTTCAAATTTTAGATTTTTGATTTTTGAATTAACAAGATCTCAAGGTTTTGAACTCAGTCCTTAGAATTTTAGGCTCGTAGATTCATAAATTTGCAGTTTTTTAAGTAGATATTTTGAGGTATTGTGAGGTTTTGGAAATTTTTTGAATATCTTAAGTTCTAAGATTTAAATTTAAAAAAAACTAGGATTTTTAGATTTTGAAAAATTGGTGTTGTAGGTTCTCAAATTTTTATGTTCTAAATTTTAAAATTATTAGGTGTTTGGATTGTTAAATTTTCAAGTTTGTCAATTTTTATGTTGTAAGTTTCAAGTTCTCAAATTTTTAAATCTTTTTCTTTATCACCTGAAATTGTTAGTTTTTTACAAGTCGTAGGTTTTCAGACTTTGAGTTTTCCATATTTTCTGATTTTTATGATTTTAAATTCTCCAATCTTTTGACACTTTCAGAGCTCTCAAGTCCCCACGTTTTTGAGTTCACAAACTATTAGGTTCTTAAGTGTAATTTTTGCAGATATTTTTAAGTTTTAAAGTTTACAGGTTTTCACCTGTTCAAATTTTTAGGTTTTTATTATCAGCATTAAGCATAAGCATTAAGGCTTTCAGGTTTTTGAATTTTAGGTTCTTTGATCTTCGACATTTTCAGATTCTCATATCCTAAAATTTTTGAGAATTTAAAATTTATAAATATTTAACTGTTTAATTTATCAATTTTTAGAAACTTAGCTTTTTAAATTTTTACTATTATTTATATTCTTAGAATCTTAGTTCCTTAGATTTTTGCTTTTTTATTTTCTTATTTTCTTACTTTCTTACTTTGTTACTTTTTAAGATTCTTAAATCTTTAAGTGCTTCAAGTGCTCTTGAATTCTTGGATTTTTAGATGTTGGTATGAAGTCATGGGTTTCTGTGGATTTTATATGTTGCCAAATATAAATGTATTTTCGACAGGGTGAGTCAATATTACGATATTGGTCGATCCTGATCATACAGGGTGTTCATTAGAAACATTTATTTTACAGCTATAACTTCGCTTTTTAACAGGAACATTCATTTTTTCATGTTTTTTCTCTTTTTATTACAGGTATTCCAAAAAAATATATTTTTTGAGATATCGTAACTTTTTTTAAAATTGTGACATAAATGTAATAACTATTCGTGAGCTCTGATTAGGTTTTAGGTACAAGTTCATCTAGGTAAAAAAAATATTAAATGGAGTATTCTTACTTACCATCGAGTTGGCCAAAAAATTTACAAAAATATTTCTCTGAAACGTGTAATTTTTGAAATGGGTCTTACATAACTTTCTGCCTGCATGCTTTTGAATTTTTGGATTCTTCAGATACTTTTGATACTTTTGGATTTTTTTTATGCTTTAGATGCTTTAGAGAGTTCTATTTAAAAAACAAAGTTATAGCGGTTTAAATATTGTACAAAAAAATTGTTTCTAATGCACACCCTGTATGATAGCATTAACTAATATTAATTCCATAAGAAAGAGCAACAATTTTTTAGCTTCTTATCAAATTTCGGTAATCAGTTGGTAATAATAAATGCTAAAAATGTATTATTTTTAAAAATTAAAAAAAAAAATGAATGATTGATCAATCTTGCATTTAAAATTTGAAAACAAATTATGCATTTAAGGCTTTTAATTTAACGTACGTAGCAGTAGAATAGTTTTAGAATATTCACTTCTTTGCTTTATGTATCATAGCGTCTCATATCATGAATGCGCATGAAAGGTGGCACTGTTAACTCACTCTGTATATATTTTTTATAACAATCTGTGAAAATTTTTCAGGACATTTTACGGTGTGATAAATTTAAAAAAATAATATTGCTGAAACAGTTAAATAATTATTTGATTTTCGCAACAGCAATTTTGCTGCATTTTTGTTTTTATTGCTTTACCGCAACCCACCAAAATTTCCTTGCGTAATTTATTTACTTACTTGATGGGAATAATAGTTAATGTTGTTTTTTGATAAAAATTTTCAATTTTTTTTTTTTGGAAAATATCGACACAAAAATAAACACAACAAGAAATACATTCGCAGTCCTTCCCCTATAAAATAACGTTATATACCCTACACTAACCAAAGGAGTAAAATTAACTCATATATTCTGCTTTTACTACCAATTCCAGTCACCAAACTTGCTAATTGCAGTGCCGTATTTTAACCATTTTTGTGACACAACAATTTCTCGTTTTGAATCTCAGCGGGTAGCACGCGTTAAATCATGCCTCAATAACATTTTATGGCACATTTTTAGAGACCATAATTTACACAGATGAACCAGAATTACTGCATATATTCGCGGTATTTTGCAGGCAGATGACATCCTAATTGTGGTAATCAGTACACATGCATATCAACATTAAAAAAAATTCTCTTCAATAAAATACAAATGCGGTGGGAGTTTTAATAATCGGTGCACGATGTTTTATTTTTCCAGCAAATGTCATGGGAAATATCACACTTCTAAATATGAACTGAAACACTCTCAATCATCCAACAATTCAATTCAGAGTTTGTGTGGTCGTCGTATCCCACAATTTAGTAATAGGTAAGAAATTATTACTCAGTGACTGGGTATAATTGATCCGTGGGTGTATAACGATTAAGGTATGCTTAAAAAAAGACAAATCACGTCTCAGGAACTGGGAGGTTATTAACAATGTCGAAAACGCAAAACGGGATAACTTCCGGGATACGTGTCTATTCATCCCGGAATCGGTCTGACTTAAAACCCTCCAAGGGCTAGAGAAGACTAGATCTCAACCGATGACGCCGTTTTTCACGAAAACAACCTCATCGGAATATAATTTGAACATGGTGTAATCGGGGTTAATTTGAATTTGAAAAGCCGCTTATTATGAATTAAGGATGCAAAATGAAACCCGCGCTAACTTATCATATGAAATTCTTATTATAAAAGGGAGCAAAAGAGAGACACAATAATGGTCCGTGCTTTCCCTTAGAGCTCTTTATGTAGAACATGTTTGTTAAGGAGTTGGTGAATGAAATCAGCGTAAACTTGGTGGCGTTTTTAAAATAGAAATTTAAACGGTTTGCCTCGTTTTGGACCGAACGACCTGTTTATATTATGTTCTCCTCTTTACTTGTACGAACAAGAGAAAATGATACAATTATTTCCTAGAAGGCTACAGTTCCAATTTGAACTGTATGACTTTTTTACATCAAGTATAGGAATTCATTTAGAATTCAAATGATGTGTTTTACTTCCACTTGATGTGGGTCAAAGATATAAATGCATTTTATGAGTATTGCTGCAACTACCAAAAATGGATGATTTACTAAATAAAATGAAATTAGGCAAACTTGAAATGAAGACTGTGACAAATAGACTCAAAAATTATTCATCTCTTGCGAAAAACTGTATCAAGGGAAATCTAGGAAGATTGGGTGAGTTAGTAGGGCATCAGAAAAACTCAACAACCCGATTTTAATAAAAAGGGGATGCACCGAGATTTTTAATACGATATGAATGGAGATTTTTTAGTTTATTGAAACATTTAAAAGCGACGTTTTAAAGTGTCTAGCCCATTTCTTATATTTATTTTTATTATTACTGTTTTGCCTTCTTCAAATGACAAGGGCCTCTGGAATGTGCTCACATTTTAAGAACATTTCGCAACTGCACTTCTAGACGAGTGCTTGCTGTGCTCTAAAAGATAAACACTTCTTGTAAGTATGATATTTTTACGATGTAGTTTAAGGTTTTTACTTAATACTGTAGAAATGAACGTTATTTGTTGGCAATGTCTGTAAATAATTCGAGCAATACAGTTATAATTATAATAATAATTAGTAATCATTAATAAAACATAAAATTTTGTAGGCAATTCGTGTAAGACCACAAAAGGCGGTGCTGCTTTACGGTAATTTTTATTTATTTTTTATTTTGCTTTAGTAGTTTATAAATATCAACTTTAAAAAGAGGTTTAGGAAGTATTAACTATAATTATTATTCATAATAAAATTAACTAAAAATTTGAAAGCATGGTGCATACTTAACGCGTAAATTTTCCAAATTTTGTAGATCGTCTAGATTTTCAATACTTTCGAATTCTACGCATTTCAACATATATTTTAAAATTTGCAAATTCTATGTATCATTTTAAATTTTCTAGAATTTATTAGACTTTATAGCTTGTTCTTTCACTTTTTCAATTTGTTTGGGTTCTCCAGCTTTTTTAGATTTACGATTTTAAATTTTATATTTCAAACTATTAATAAGAATACAAAGAATTTTCAGCATTCAAAATTTATAAAAAAATCTCACTGCAGCTTCCAAAAATAATGAAAAAAGTAATAAAATGGCAGATTCGAAAGTTGTAGAAAAGTGTAAATGATTATAAATATATAACATTTGAGCTATTCAAAGTTTGATATCAACGACAATTAAAAAGTAATTATAATTCGAAAACTTCGATATTGTAGAAGTGCAAGAAAAAGTGCAAGTTCGAAGGAAGAAGAGCTCAAAAATCCTGACAAAAAAAAGGTGAAAAAACACTAATTCTAAGAAGTTTAAGAAAAATTAGAGCCCAGCACTTATAGAAAATGCAAAGGTAGTCCAAGAAAAGCAGGCGTATGTTTCTAAAAATATTTTTAAATTTAAAAATTTAGAGGATCTAGAAAATCTTTAAAATTAAAGAATGTACACCACCTTAAACTCAAAGCATTAAGAGAGTAACCAGTTAATTAAATTAATACAAATATTAAAAAAAAAACAATCTAAAAAAATAATGACTTAAGAAGTAAACTACTTTTTCGGTTAATGCACTTTGTAGTTATGTTAGGAAAGTCGTTTTGACCGTGCTCACATTCCAATTTTTGTCGCTCAACCTATTATCCACTTAAACTCTTCAAATATAATTGACTTAAATCACGATTTCCCAAATTGATTAAGTTATAAAAAAATTAATAAACATCGAAGCAATTTTAGATGACGTTATTCCAAAGAGGATTGCTTTTTACCAATATATTTTTTTTCTTTTAATTGAAGTGTACAATGTCATCACTATGAGCACAAAATATAAATAATGAATCTCGTCAAAAAATAAAAATGACCTTATTTTAGACACGTTTTTTAATAATAAATAATAATCTTTCGTCTATATTTGGTGTGTAACAAAAATGGAAAAGGTAAATTTTAATCTGCTTACTGCGTACGTTAATCTGGAATTAAATTTCCACATAAAGAAGATGTTGAAATTTTTCAGTTTTCACTCTCATGACTAAATTGGAATATTTTTAATAATTTTCTCCACGTTTTATATTGCGTCGCGATAAAAATAACTAACTAAAGTTTTCACTATATTATGTTTTTTAATTACTAAAAGAACAATTTTATCAAAGAAAAAAAAAGATTTATGTGTGAATTACTTTTATTAAATACTAAATATATAAAAAAAATATATATTAAAAAACCCCTACACCAAACCCACAATACTAAATATATAAAAAAAATATATATTAAAAAACCCCTACACCAAACCCACATTTTTGAAACACACTTACATATGTTTCGGTATCTATGATACCATCATTAGAGTGATGATTGAACTTTATTAAATACCTTGAAGAACAATTATCCGAGATCATGGGAGGCCATTAGGGGTTACTCGAGGTCATGCGGGGTTACTCGAGGTCATGCGGGGTCACGTGAGGTCGTTAATCAAGGTCAAGCGAGGTCATGTTTGGTTGGGCTAGGTCTGGCGAGGTCAGGCAAGACCAAGCGTGGTCTGGCGAGCTCAGGGGAGGTAACGAAATGTCATTTTTTAGAATTTTGTATATATCTTTTAAACCGGTCCACGTACAGGATTGTAATTTTGCACGCTAATAGGTCTTGGTCCGATTTGTCCATCGGTGTCAAGACTACCGAATTACATCGTGTCATCATTAAGAAAAAAATTGACAAAATATGGATAAAAAGTCAAAAAATCTATAACAGCCGCGATAAAACATTTAGTTTTGCCCCAATCGTCACAAATTTGGTCTCAAATTACGCAGAATTTTACGAGGAATTCAACGGTATACTCAAAATTGACGTACGAGTTCAGGGTTTGGATTTATCCCGAATTTAAGTACATACGATGTTATGCGAGGTCATGGGAGGTCATAAGGGGTTACTCGAGGTCACGCGGGGTCACGTGAGGTCGTCAGGCGGGGTCAAGCGAGGTCATGCCAGGTTAGTCTAGGTCTAGCGGAGTCAAGCGAGACCAAGCGTGTTCAGGAGCGGTCAGGAAAGGTCAGGTCAGGTCAAGCGATGAACATTTGTCGATTTTTAGAATTTTGTTCATATCTTCTAAACCGGTCCACGTATAGGAATGTAATTCTGCATGCTAATAGGTCTTGGTCCGATCTGTCTATCGGCATCAAGACTACCGAATTACATCGTGTCATCATTAAGAAAAAAATTGACAAAATATGGATAAAAAGTCAAAAAATCTATAACAGCCGCGATAAAACATTTAGTTTTGCCCCAATCGTCACAAATTTGGTCTCAAATTACGCAGAATTTTACGAGGAATTCAACGGTATACTCAAAATTGACGTACGAGTTCAGGGCTTGAAGTTATCCCGATTTGAAGTACATACGACGTTAGTCGAGGTCATGGGAGGTCATAAGGAGTTACTCAAGGTCACGCGGGGCCACGTGAGGTCGTCAGGCGGGGTCAAGCGAGGTCATGCCTGGTTAGTCTAGGTCTAGCGGAGTCAAGCGAGACCAAGCGTGTTCAGGAGAGGTCAGGAAAGGTCAAGTCAGATCAAGGGATGAATATTTGTCGATTTTTAGAATTTTGTTCATATCTTCTAAACTGGTCCACGTATAGGAATGTAATTTTGCATGCTAATAGGTCTTGGTCCGATCTGGATAATTTGGTTTTTGGGAGACTAAGTTCATTTGTATAATGTGTAGAATTTTCAAAACATTTTCAAAAATCGCTCAAACTAATAATCTCTGAAATTTTTGGATGTTTATAACATGGCTTTGGGAATCTTGGTATCTTTAATATGTTTTGATTCTGTCGCTTCTTGAAATCAAATTAAATTTGTGTGTTCGTGGAATATTTAAAACATGTTGTATTTCTTAAATTATCTACAACTTTTGAAACTTTCGGAATTATATAACTTTGTGTCTTAAAAAAGAGTATTTATAATCTAAAAATAAAACTCAAAACCAAGGAAACAATGGTTGTAATGAATTTAATAAACTGAAGAATCAGTTTGCGATAGATGACCAAATTGTAAAAAAAAGTAAAAAAAATATAGCCATAATAGGACACAAACAAAATATTTTTCTATAGAATTTTTATCTACTAACTAAATTTAATTTAGAATTCTCAACATCCACAAATAATCTAAAAATCCATGATTCATTCACATGGATTGGTATTGGTATTATTGGGACTGAAAGTGAAATAAATATTACCACGAATATACAAAGGATAAAAAGTTATGATGACTGACTCTCTCATTTTTTCGTGAAAGCTCATAACGCAGACTGTAAAGATCAAATATTTTTCTTCAAAGGAAAATAAACTCGTCAGAGTTAAGTAAGTGTATGTTCAGACTCATAAAAGCTACTGGAGGATAAGTGTGTTGTTGGCATGCGGTAAAAAACGTACAAGTAACAACTAATCGACCTCTACACAGTATTTATACAAACTTGAACTGGTCTCACAATTTTTAATAAATATTTTGATACCCCTTGTCCTACTTCTACCATATGAATACATCGAAAATCTTTTCATGATTACATTCATCCTCCCAGTTTCACGAAATGTTCATCGTTTCCATTTGTTCAGCGCATTGCTTGCAGGAAACAACAAACCCAAAACATACTTTTCCCGTTCGTTCAGTAATATGGTTAAATAGTTTAAGAAAATTTTGCTTTTTTGTTGGGCACTTTGCCGTAATTGCCCACTGTCCTAAGCCTGTTAATATAGTGTCACCATCACAAGGGAGCAGTTTTTCTTTTTGTGACAAAAAACGGTTTTTGAAACCAGATTTCGCTGCTTACCCTTTCCACGATTTTACATGTTGGAAACAGCCTTCAGCATCATTTAAGAATTTTCATAAACTGCAATAAAAATCGGGTTAATAGCGGGCAGTAATCCGCTCGAAACGAAAAAGGTTCCCACTAACACAGCATGTATTTATACATAACAGGATTTGATCAGCAGGGTAGAGCTGGAGCACTGCTGGATAAATTTCCTGCATTTCTTTACTTAACAACTTCACCAACAATGCGGTTACTCTATTAATATTTATGGAAGTTGGATTCAGATTTTCAGTGTAATTTAAACCAAAATTGCGTTAAATCATTAGAACGGGTGTTACTGACAACAAAATGGAAAGTTGTGGGTGGAAACGAAAAAAAATCGTGAGATTTAGTACCACTGTAGACAGTAAAAATGCTAGAGAAAACAAGCTAAGTCGTACAGTTACAGAAAGGAGCAAATTAGAGCCGCTAATTGTATCCTCCCGATTTAATTACAACTAAAAATATTTATTGTTATGTTGTTGTTAAGGCTGTGCTGTCGTAATGGTTGCAGAGCAGTTAGGGGCACAATAAAGGAAAAGTTTTTTGTTAACAGATCCCTTCTTATAATACCCAATTTACGAAATTTTACTCCAGTTTTTTGTGATGATAACCTGTGTACGGTAAGCCTCCAAATTAATTAATTTTATAACAACTTTTCATAAAAATTAAACAATTAGCCATAAATAAATCACCGGCTTGTTTTAACATGATGAATCACTTCAACACGTGCGGTTTTGTGTGGAATTCTTCGTATCTTTACGTTTAATTCATATACGTTGTTACTTGGAATTCTTTATTTGTTTATCTTACTGTTTAGCATAGCTGGATTTTTTTTGCGGTTTCTACCACGTTGATTCGTCTACTGTAAATTAATTTCCTTGATGAGTTGTAATAGACTTCCAAGAGTTATTTACTCGCTGGATATTTGATCAAGCACCTATAAAACACTGCGGTGTAATGAAGGAAGTTGTTGTAATGCACGTCTTTATGTATAAACTTTCAAATAGCACTTGAGCAAATTGAGACTTTACTCTTCAAAGGACAATGATTTTCCGACGTGGAAACGTGGAAGAGATTAGAGAGGCAATTAGTTTCTTAAGACTTGTTATTATTTATTAACGTATTTTACAATTAAGCGCCTGAATATTATTACGTTTAGGAAGCTTAAAACAATTAAATTCTCGATTTTTTTTATAATAAATTATCAGATCTAAAGTTTTTAAATCAAAATATTTTAAGATAAAAAACGAAAATCTATTTTCTAGTATTTCTTTTATATTCTATTACGTCCATTTTTAGAATACTTGCTTCAAACATTAAATCGTTTTAACAGTTCTGTTCTTTTTTTACTTTACAAGGACTAAAAAAGTTTTTTTACGTTTACACGTTTTTACATTTTTTTTCTAAATTTTTGCTTTTTTTGCCTGATTTTGATTTTCGATTTGTTAGAGTTCTGAGTTTTTGTATTTTAATGATTTTAAAACGTTTTTTAATACTTTTGGTTGTTTTTAGCTTTTTTTATTTGTCTAATGACCTTTTAGAAAATTTTGAAAATTTTTGAAAAATTAAAACGTAGTTTTTAGGATCTTTAAAATAATTGCTTGGGTCTTGAGGGCTTTCAAATATTTTAGTTTAAGATTTACAAGATTTTATAATCCATTTATGGATTTTTTTCTTTTTCCTGCTTGTAATACTTTTTCAGCCTTCAGTTTACCTGCGTTGAAATTATGAATGTTTAAAATTTTCCAATTTTATTAAAATTGATAACCACTTTTTTTAGAAAAAAAATGTTATAAAAACTATTGATTTTTGGAGCTTTTGGATTCTTTTGTTTTAAATTTTATTTTTTTTCAATTATTTAAGTTCTTTAATTTTTTTTTGGATTTTTTAGATTCTTCGAATTCTTTAGATTGTCTAGAATTTTTTGCCTTTTTACACTGTTTTTAATGCCTTATATTTTTTCTACAATTTTTCAGATTCCTTGTTTTTTTTTCAATTTTTTGAAATTTTAAGTTTGCCGAGTTTTGGCATTTTTTTAGTAATCTATAAATTATTTCTATTTTCTAGAAATTTTCGAATCTTTAAGTTAAAAAAAGAGATTCTAAGCTCTTGCCTTCTTTTTTACAGTCTTTGCATCTATTTAATGGTTAAAACAAATTTTCATTTTACAAATTTTCAACACTTTTAAAATTCATGTTTTTTTTAAGAACTTAGAACATTAATTTTCTGGATTGTTTAGATTTTTGAAATTTATCATATTTTCTAGGCTCTTTAGATTTTATAGCTTTTTAATTATTTTAGTATTTTTTTTTATTCATTATATTTCGATTTTTTGGATCTTTGGATCTTCCAGTTTATCGTTTTTTTTTGGATTCTTACAATTCTTAAAATTTTGGATTTTGGATTATTTACATTGTTTAAATTTTTCAGATTTTTTAGATTATCTTGTCAATATAAATATTATCAATGTCAATATCAAGATTCCTTCGATTTTTGGACGTTTTCGTTTTTTTTGATTTTTTTGAATTTTGTAATTCTTTAAATTCCTAGGTCAGCATTCCAAGACATTTCAATTTTAATTTCTTTTATTTTTTCTGATTTTTCGAATTCTTTGATCAATAAAAACAATATGCAACATGTTAAAAATTATATGAATTTATTATTTTTTTGTGTTTTTTTCCGTTTAATTATTAACTTTAGTTTTTTAAAACTTTTAAATTCTTCAGATGGCTCCTCAAAGTTATTTTGAAAACTTTTTTGGATTTTTTAAAATCTTTTTTTTTTTCATTGTAATGTTAGGAGCCTTTGGATTTTCTACATTTCTGTACTTTTTTAACGCTTTGATTTTTGAGTTATTTAGACTCCTTGAGTTGTTAAAACTTTCTAAGCTTTTTAACGGATTGTCCTAGTAAAATTTTTCACTCGTGCGGACCTACAATTTTGCGCTCTTTTTGCACAAATAGCTATTAATTACAGCTTTACCTCGATTTTCAAACACTTATAATTATACTCTTGTTCATCCAAACAAAAATTTCATTCTCATTAAAACAAAATGAAATTTACTTCCCAAATTTCATCTGGCAGTTCAACGATTTTTTTATTAATTCCCCGTTTTCATTCACTCCCATTTTCGTACAAACTTAAAAATTAATTTACATATAAAACGTTCATTGAATTCTAAAAACTGTTATGACTCGAAATAATGCATGATAAAATGTGTTTTTGTATGCGCTATAGCGCTTCCTCGAATTGCTTCAGTGGGGCTGTGATGGCACAATTGCTTTTCTTACCCCTTATTGTTACCGTGCATGCGTAATTAGCTAAGCCTCTTACAAATGTTGTTGCTAAGTTACAGATCATTTTGCGATTACTTTAATCTCAATAATCACCCTGCATTGCAGAATGGGAGAACTGCAATGAAATTCTAAAATTCCACGCGATGCAAAAGGATGAAATTGAGGAGCCATCTGAGAATTTTAACTTAACTCCCGCTACAGGAACTTTTATACAAAATTGGAACGGAGCACGGGTAAACAATATAATTTTTTAGCTTATAGTCAACAATGAATTAAGATTTTGTGTTAACGGAAAAGGAGGAAAACAAAAGCATTCAAGTAACAAAACTGTTGTTCGACTTGGGTTTAAGGGCCTAGTTTACAACAAAATAAATGATAGAGAATAATAGAAAATGGTTTTCGACCGGTCTTCAATTTTGAATAATGGCTGTTGTTATTGGGGAAGTTCTGGGAGTTTGTTTACTACTTTGTTTTTTTTTTGTTTACTGCAAAAGAATAACTATTTTTGTAAATTAGTCGTTTTATCACTAAATTCGTATTACATTTAAACGATCAAAATTATTTTAGTTGGGAAAAACAAGGCAACACATTTTTTTCTTGACTTTAACAAAATTAAGTTTTTGCTTTTGTTACGATTCAGTATTTATAGTAAAATATAAATTAGCTCATATAAATATAATAAACTAGCTCAAATAAGTATAAGAAAATGAATTGTGGAAAGTTGGTAATACAAATTGAGATCTTTTAGGTTTTTTCGAAAATATGATTTCGGATATTTGGAATATTGCAAAAATTTTAAAGCTGAGTATTTTCATCGTGAAAAGTTAAATATTACAGTTTACCAGTATGCTAGCTTTAATTTGCTTTAATAACAAAAAATTATTCAATTATTTTCTTGTCAAACTGAAATTTTTGGGATTTGAGTATTCTACATTGGTCAAAATATTTTAAAAACTTTTATTTAAAAATTCTGGATTTTTATATCAAAGACTGCAAATAATTAAAATAATCCAAATAATTCAAATAATCCAAGGAATCCAAGGAACTCAAGGAATTCAAGGAATCCAAGTAATCTAAGGAATCCAAAGAATCCAATGAATTTAAGAAATTCAAAGAATCCAAAAAAAATCTAAAAAATACAAAGAATACAAAGAATTTAAAGAATTCACAGAATGCTAAAAATGCAAAAAAATTAAAGAATCTAAAAAATTTACAGAATGCAAAGAATCTAAAAACTTTAAAGAATTCAAAAAATCCAAAGAATTCACAGAATGCTAAAAATGCAAAAGAATCAAAAAAATCACAGAATATAAAGACTAAGAAATCCAAATAATTTAAATAATCCAAATAATTCAAATAATCAAAGGAATCCAAGGAATCCAAGGAATCCAATGAATCCAAGGAATTCAGGAATTCAAAGAATCCAAGGAATTCAGGAATTCAAAGAATCCAAAAAAATCCAAAAAATTTAAAAAATACAAAAAATAAACAGCACTCAAAGAATTTAAAGAATTCACAGAGCGCTAAAAATGCAAAAAATCTAAAGAATTTAAAAAAAATCACAGAATGCAAAGAATCTAAAGACTTTGAGGAATCCAAAGAATCGAAGGAATCCAAGGAATCCAAAAAAATCTAAAAAATACGAAGAATACAAAGAAAACACAGAACTCAAACAATTTAAAAAATTCACAGAATGCTAAAAATGCAAAAAATCTAAAGAATTTTAAAAAATCACAGAATGCAGAGAATCTAAAGATTTTAAGGAATCCAAACAATTGAAAGAATCCAAAGAATCCAAAGGATCCAAAAAATCAAAAAGAATCCAAAAAACTAAAAGAATCCAAAGCATCTAAAGAATCCAAAGAATCCAAAGAATCCAAAGAATCCAAAGAATCTAAAGAATCTAGAAAATTTAGAGAATCTAGAGAATCCAGAGAATCCAGAGAATCCAGAGAATTCAAAGAATTCAAAGAATCTAAAGAATCCAAGAAATCCAAAGAACATTAAGTATCTAAAAAAGATTGACTTGACAAAACTAAAAATTTAATAATCTCAACAATTATCTACAGAACCCGATTTTTTTTTAAATTATCAATCTAAAATCCGTATCTATTATCTAAATGATCAAAAGGTTGGAATCGAAAAATTCACAGGATATGAAAATTATAGTGAAAAATGTGAGATAAAGGTACGAAAAGACTGAAAGATGGCCATTTTTACTATTAATTCTTGACCATTAAAGTTACACTATTTTAAACTTTTTAAATTTTGAAATTCCTTTGAATTTAAATTTTTTTCAAAAATTTTTGAAATTTGAACATGGCTAATTGTTAATACGTTTTAGAAATATAAGAATTTTGAAAATCCTGAAATTTTAAATATATTAAGAAGAATTGGCTCACTCTTGATATACTTCTCTATATTTTTTTCTATTTCAAATAACTTGCAATAAAAAGAGAAGAAATATTAATGTTTATCAATATAGTTTAATATCGATCTTTTTAAAACCTAAATTTTTAAAAACTTACTAAGAAATAGAAGATCACAAAACTGCTTAAAAAAAACTAAAAATTTTACAAAACGTGAACCTAAACTTTTTAAAGAATTCTAACATCTAGAAAAGCATTCCCTATTTACCTCAAAAAATAACATTAAAAGATGTAAATTTTAAGTGCTCATCTTTAGATTTCCTTTCATATGGTAGCATATTTTTTAAACGTATTACAAGATAAACGTAAAAAGTGTAAAATATTCCTTAAATTATCACTCATTCTGGATATTTCATTTTTAAGATTTCGTAACCGGTTGTTACGGAAGTCGGAATTGGATAAAAAACTCAAGCTGCCACTTGACGACTCCCTGATCTGGATCGGGATTATCCTATTATAGCGTTCATCATTCACTTCTTTCTAAGGATTCTGTATAACTTATCTAAAAATATGAACTGCAAACATGTAAAATTATATCCTACGATTGTTAATAAAGAAAAAATACGGGACATTTCCGCAGTTTTAAATGATCTTGTCTTCTATTTGGCATGTTTTGTTATTCCATTATTTAATGATTAATCATGATTGTATAAATGGATGCTTGTATGTCACCTTCAGTCGATAGTTTCTAACTACTATCTTCATTATTCTCATCATGCGCTACCAAGAAAAACTGTAATCGCAAAATAGGTTGTGGTAAAATCCCGACACCGCATCTAATCTATTTTATTTATTCACCAAGTTTCTGTCATTAACAGCAGATGAAAATACATAGTCATAGTCTTGATAAAGTAGTTAATATTAATTGATTAGATTTTCTGAGGTCTTGTCGGTATTTCAGTGTTTTTTTTTCTTACATAACTATGCAAGGTGTGTTACATTTTAATAAGTTTTAGTAGAAAAAACGTGGATTTACCAAACTCTCACAACCGACAATTATTCTCAAATTCACTTTTCTGCCTTCGGCTATGTTTAATCCAGTTTACGATTTCTTCGTTGTCGGTTCCGCGTTATTTGTAAAGTTGCAGCTTGAACACAACGAAGTTTCCGACGAAAGATAAAATGTAATGATATTTTTTCCACTGAAATAGAAGATTGTAGTTTTACAAGAGCCCGCCTAATTTCACAATAACGATTTGAAAAAAAAAACGAAGCGAACACCGTGTCATTTCTATCAGTTTTACGATTAAGAACGCGAGAGTGGGCAAAAGATAATAAGAAACTAACGGAGTGTAAATAAAGATTCTCGCGTTATGATAGGAATTGAAGAAGGGTGAAAAGTGGTAAGTGCGTGGGGTCTTTCACCCTAATATCAAGAGTGCAACGGACGTTTGTCTATTATACTCGATGACCCACATATAAGATTGCATCGGAGGAAAAAAAACCCAGGGCCGGATCCGGGATGGAACTAAGGAGCGTCGCTCTGAATAGAGAAAGCCAAGTTTTGAGGACATTTTAGGTCTAGAAAAATCTTCGAAGATACGCTCCTGTATTGATCCTAATCGCCAACAAATAACTGCGCTCTTTGATTGCATCACGTCCGTTCTGGCCATAAATAAGAAAAACGTCGGAAATGCAGTGAATGACACCGCTATCAAAGAAGAATGAGAAAATCTCCTTGGGGTTTTTAGTTTTTAATATCAGGCTGGAGTAGTTTAGAACGGACCATTACACCTTTCACGTCCTGGAAAACAGAAGACGTTTTGAAGTGGATGTTGGATGGCAGTTTACATTTCTATATAAAGTTTCCTTCCACGAGAAAACCCTTTAAGCTCCTGTTACACTCTTGTAAAACTTAGGGGTCAGCTGTGCACAATCACACAATGTCCGTCCTGAAACAAACTGAAATAACCACTTTTCGTGGCTCGCACTTAAGGAAATTAATTTCGTTCATTTTAAACATTTCACCAAACGGCGAAAAAATTGGTTGCATCAAAACACATTCTAATTAAATTTTACATTTCCCATGACAATTTTTGAGTTAATATCAGGCTACAAAGAGAAAGATAATGCAAGTCCCAGACCATGCAACCAATTATACACGTGATGTAGCTATTACCTCAGTTTTTTGTACATTCAGTTAAAATTTCGTGTTTTAACTACGAAGTTTCCATTATGCAAAGAGACGTGATGGCGCATTTTAAAGACGAGCGGAACTTTGATTTAGCGTAAGCGGGTTCTCAAGTAGATGCGGATGTATTTTAGACTAATCAACTTCGTTATGGAATTATTGGGATTATTAAAGAGCGGAAAGGGATGGTTCTGAAAGGTTCACTCACTCGAAGAGTTTCATTAAATCTGTTCAATTCTAGACGGGAAAACCGTTATTGCATATTTTAGACATTGTTTTTTCATTACTGACTTAACGTTTGGCAAATTTTAATTAATGCTTGCATTGTTGTTTTATTTTATTGCTTTAACTTTATTGCTTTTAGAGGTTTTTTGCGGACGTTTATCACAAGAGCAACACCCGGAAAAATAGAAAGGAGATACCAGAAAATAAAACGCTCGCTTCGACATCTATCTTAAATCTTAAAATTGTAAAAATCGCAGTTCATGATAAATGACCAGAATACAAAAAAAAAACTCAAGTTTTTCATGTTTTAAATTAGCAATTAACAATTCTGAAACCGACGTTTTCATTTTGAAAATTTTGGTCGGTATTTGAATCGAAATTAGCTTTGCTTAGTGGCAGAAAAAATAATCATCACATTTCAACGAAAGGAGACAAAAAAAAGTTACGTAACGTCTAAACTAAAAAGCGTGTTAGCATTACTAATTGATACTAATAACACGTTTTGTGAGGATATTATTACCAACTTGTTAAATGACGCTTATAAAAAAAATGTTGTGTTTTTAAAAAACTCTATTTTGTGAAATTATCAAGCAGTTTGAACGTCACTGCCGCCACATGTAGAAAATTGCGCATAAAATATTCTTGTATTAATTTCTAGACTAATAACTTGTAGTTTTTTTTTTATCACAATCATTAATCAATCGATAATTAACATGTCTATGTTTCTTTTATAATGTGAATGATTACATTAAGCTAGAAAATAAGAAATCTCACAAATATGCTGTTAATAGTTTTTTTTTAACCTTCTAGGAGACGCTGTAATTAATTAAAAGAGTAATAGCGTTAAATTATAATGATAATGTGTTAGATTTATAGTTTATTATATTTGCGGTAAGTAAATGATAAAGTGATTGGATTCTTAGGGACAATAAGGTTTTAACTTGTTATTATTTTATGTGTTAATAAATGGAAGCCAAACAATGAGAATTGTCTAATTCTCTATTGTCTAATTCTCTCTAATTGGCTATTCTATCTTTATAACACTCATTTTATAAAAATCGCTTCTATTGTTTACTAAGTGGAAGCTAATGGCTTTGATAAGAAATAAAAATTATCGTCTGATTTGTTTCCCATCGTCATTTCGTAAAAGCTTTGAAGGAAGTCAGAAGAAAGACTCGTAAAATAAAAATTATAAGAATTTAAAAACTACAATTTTCAGTTGATTAGTAGTGGGATACCTCAATTTTAAATAAAAAATAAAAACTTTTTATATATTTAAAAAAATAAGATTATTTGAAAATGCGCATTTTTTTCTCGATTCTCTTAATTATCTAAGAATGCAAATAGTAGTCAAGTACGTAAATATTAGGAGTATTCAGCACTTCAAAAATTTGCGCTAATTTCTTAGGAGATGAAGGAGGTAAAAACCTACATATTTAATAATCGAAGATTTCAATTATATAAATGTCTAAAAAATTTTTGTCGAAAACTAAATGTAGGTATATGTCAAATCGCTGAAATTTTCTTAATCCTAAGAACCTAAAAATTTATGTATATTTCAAAAGTTTAAAAACAAGAATCTAAGAATATCATCTGTTGAAGAATCTATAGAACAAGAAATTTTATGCTTCTAAAAATCTAAGAATCTCATGGATTTAAAGCTCCAAGGTTAA
This sequence comes from Cynaeus angustus, assembly GCA_030157275.1. Lineage (NCBI taxonomy): Eukaryota > Metazoa > Arthropoda > Insecta > Coleoptera > Tenebrionidae > Cynaeus > Cynaeus angustus. The sequence continues at coordinate 19,243,582 of CM058062.1, forward strand.
ACATTTAAGCTAAAAATATAATCCAGGTTTTAGAAAAAAAAAAAAATTTAGATATTTTGCAATTTTCTAACTTTTCCATAGATTCTTTAGATTTGTTTTTAGATTTGTGGATGGTTTAAATTTATAGGATTATTTTTTGAATTCTATAACAAACTAACTTGAAAATTTTAAGAATCTAAAAATGCTAAAGCTCTAAAGATTCAAGGAGCTGCCGTTGTTAGATTATTGAATTTTTTAAATTTGTAAACCTATAGATATAATAATCTAACAATTTAAGCGATTAACACTTTAAGAATCGAAGAATATTCTGACAAAAATGAAAGATCTCAACAAAAAATTTAGCTTCTCAAAAATGTAGTCTAAGAATCTAACAATTTCAGTTACGACAAGTCTGAAAATCTACCACTTTAATGACTTTAAAAACCTCTAAATCTCATGAATTTAAAACTCTAAGGATTTAAAAAGGTAAAAATAAAGTATTTTACGAGTAAATCTAGGTTTTAGAAAACTTAACTAACTAAGAATGCCTAGGATGTTTTATATTCGTTAATTTTGAATTTTATTTTTTACCTTTATGGTTTACTTAAAATTTTGAAATATTTGTTTTTTTGGGGTTTCAAAAGTTGTCTGAGAATCTGGACTTCGTTACCTTTCTATACTCAGAACCTCATACTTTTATAAATATCTTAGAATCCATAATTCCAAATAATAAAATATAAGACGTTAGGAGCTAAAAACTCAAAAGTACTATCCGAAAATTAAAAAAAAAATAAGACAATTTAAGAATTTATAGTTCTGGTATTTAAAACTGGCAGCTCAAAAAATTCACTTTTTAGATTCCCATACGGTAAAGTATAGGAACTTAGAGCCCAAATTCAGATCTAAAGTTTCCAAAACTTTAAGTCTGAGAATTTAGAATCTAGAGTTTAAAAAATTCTTATCAAAGTATCTATGTTACAGTGTTGAGCATTAGTCAATTAAGTTTTCAATGCATTAATTAAAAAAGTAATTGCGAATAATTTAATTGCAGTTGAATTACTAACTGCACGTTATAAGAGATCTACTTGGATTAATCTATATCAATTGCCATTAAGTGTAATTAATATTAATAAAAAATTGCAACTTTTTATTTGTTACTAACATACATATTTTATTCATAACTTAGATTACACTTTTATTTTATATTACGCTTTTTATACAAAATAGAGTCTTAATTCTTAGATTAAAAAGATTGACAGTTGATTAATCGTCAATTGTTGAAACTTACGACTAACAATTAATTAATTGTTAATCTCGAGTTTTCACAATTGGAATTATTTTTTAATTGCAAAAGGCGCGATTAACAATAAAATAATTTTAATTTAATAAAGTCGGGTTCAGAGTTTTTTAATAATGAAGATAAGTACGCTGTCTTTTTGGTTTTTTATTATTTTTTTTAAAGTTAGTGTCACGATTGTCAACAATAATAATAGGTAATAATGTGTTGCAGTAACAACTCTTAATTGATTTATAATTAGTTTCATATTAGACAAAGGCATGTTATTTCGCTACAGGAAACGATAAAATGACAACGACAATATCAAAACAATTATTTTTATCTAATAATGACATCGGGGGATCCTTTTTGATTCCTGGATGTCTCTATACGTAAATACAGTCATAATTCTGATAACACAAAAATATCTTTCTAACTGAATATTAAAGTCTGACGTTAACTGAATTCGCAAAAATATAATATATATTTATATTTATTATAATAGTTCTTTCTTCTTATTTTAAAAGAATCCAATGTCAGATAGTGCTGTTATTGGCTTCTTAAAAAAAAAGAGTGAAATCATCGTATCTTGTTGACCTTTCAAACTACTTAACACAAAGTCGCAGATTTTTACCGAAAATATAATTGGGGATATTGACACGAAAAACAATTATCCTTAATAGATTTGTTGTTAAAATCTAAAATTCAAATCTACTATTTTATAGCAATTATGACGCAAACCATATTATTTTACATTCTTTTTTATTTAAATAATACGTTCACAAAGAACGAGTTACGACATTTAAAGTCAATAAAGTAAATGGAAATCGCAAATATTTTAAAGGTTACTGCTTCAAACATATTCATTCATTGAAAAACTAACAAAAAAAGTTAAATTAAGGCTGTTGCTGATCAATTGGTTAAATCCGCAGCAATTATTTTTTTTTAGCTTCCGAGGTTACTTCTGTCGGTAATTTCGTCTAGAAAATATTGATTAAAATAATGCACATTTCAACATAAATCCGATAAGAGCACAAATAGCGCACGGATTCTGATAAGAAGAAAAAACATTTCGAAAGTTGCTTCCATAAATAAACGGGAAAAGCCCGCAAATTGAAGTGATTAAGTAAAAAGACAATGTTTATTTTTTGTTTATTGTTTATATTATGGTTACAATCGCAGCTATTACGAGTGAAAAATCTTGTTTTATCTGCGCATTTTTTTATTCGCGCAAGTCATCTTGTTTTGGTAGAGATAGTGAAAATTATCAAGTGTAGTCGGTGTTTTTAGCTTCTTGAAAAACCCACGGCCAAAAATACGATTAACATAGTATTAAATTTTTGGTTTTCCCCCTTGTTGAATTAAGATTTATCATTTTGTCTGAGTTTACAAAGTGTGTTTGTCGAGGCTCTCTCCCCTTTCTTTTTTGTTGTTTCTTTGAGTTTCGTCTACTTTGCTAAAAGCAAAGAGTCTGCAAATATTCTTATTGTATTATTTTTCTAAACAATGCAGTAGATGCGATTAAATTTGTTTGCGGTTTGGAGGAAGAAATCGACACTTTTTTACACCACAGACAAGAAAATCCAACCAGGTGATTAATTTTCGCGCGATTTTAACCAGATGGAAGAAATTAGGTGAATTAGAGTTCGTCGTCTGAATTAATAAATTATCTTGGATAGTAAACGAAATCAACCTTGGAATACAAAATTTGCATGGACGAAATTACAAATTATCTGCAAGGTGTAGTACCAGTCACTGTATTGATCTAGGTCAAAATAATTATAATTTTCTATTGTGATTGCCCTAAATGTTTTGTTTAGTCCTCATTTAATTAATCGAATTAAAAAGAACGACAAATTAAAATTAAGTCTGATTTAATAATATTTCACTTCCTCATTTGTTTAAATGAATAATTACGAATTCATGGCAATAAGTAAAACCGCGAATGTGTTTCTCTTGTCGTAATCTCACCTTGAATGGTTTCCTAATAGCCATCACTTGTGCAACTGAACCGGCGTTGTTTCGTCTTGCACATAAAATAAACACTCTTCCCCCTTCGAAAACATCAATAACGAAATTATTCCAAAGTTAAAGAAATATGGGATTTCATATCGGCCCTGAAACTTTTTTCGGACGTGTAAAACTTTTTCTCGATGTCCGCTTTTATCTAAAAGCTTTTGTGTGAGAAAGCTCGAAATAGTTATTACCAGAGTTAAATATTGCTAGTCTTGTGTGAAAATTGAAATGGAAATGAACTTAGGGTGAATCTGTGCAGGAACAAGATTTCTGAAGTCAATGTAGTTTAAACTCTGGGGGGTTATCAAGGCAGTTTTTTACTTTTGAACGGTGGCTGATTAGGTGGGGCAAGGTTCAGGTTTGAGGTCTTGAAATGCAAAAAGTGGTAGCCTCGAATGCTGAAGAATGTTAAGGAGTTAAAATGAATTAAATTTTTAAGGAAAATTTATTAAAAGTGGAAGGCCTAGAAATTTGATTTTTTTTTTTCAAATTTTAAACTAGGTGACGTGGAAAAATTTTTTCTTTGGCATTCCGAGCTTCATAGAATAATCATTGGAGAGTTTTTTCAATTGATAATTTTTTTCTACGTCTTTAATAGTTTTCAGAGACCAAAAATCAAACATATTTAATAGATTCTTTTTTATAAATGTTACATAGAAGTAAATGTTTCAAAAGTTATGAAATTTTAAACAAATTCGGATTTGATTAACAAATTAAACTAATTAAAAAAAAATACACTAAAATTTAAAATGACTACAATTTGTAAAACTTTAATAAAATTAAAAGTTTTGAGGTTTTATAAATATTTTTTTTTTAAATTGTAAACTTTGTGGGATTGCGCAGCTTTCTTTCTTTCTTTTTCTCAAAAATCAAAAATATTTAGTTTCTATAATCTCTCTCAAATTATATTTTGGAACTTTTTACAAATTTAGATCTAGTTAAGAAAAATTTTCTTCTAAAAAATTTTTAACCGAAACTTAAAATAACTTGAACTTGTAAAACTTCAATAAAATTTAAATTGAAATGTCATAAACTGGATAAAATTGGAGTCTACGTCAGATTTTGAAGTTTTATGGAGCATTCGAAGAAATTTTAAATTAACTAAAATAAAAATTAATTAATTTTGTAACTTAAATTTTGTAAACTATTTTTTAGGCTTCAAGCTATTCAAATCAAAATAAAAAAATCTATTTTTCAATGCTAGAATTTTTACAAGAATTTTTCAAGTGTTTAATTTTTACATCTTTCGGTTTTTTTTTGATGATGATTTAAAGTTTATTTTGATTTTGAAAATTTTGCATATTTTGCAATTCTGAAGACACTACGTCTAAAAACTAATTTATAAATTAGAAATTTTCTAGGATTTTAGAATATACAAATTTTTAACGTTATTGGCAGTTATGAAAAATCATAGAACTTTTATGTTTTTTTTAATTTTGAATTTTGAACAATACCAAGTGACTGTAAATGATGAGCAATTTTAGTAGATTGGCAACACTGAATAATTGGTATTAGTGACGTATCACGTGTTGATTATTTGTTTGGTTAGGGTTTGGACAGTTGGGTGTTGCGATTTATAATCGATATTATTGTTAATATTGTTAACGCTTTACTACTGTGAATTGCAAATAACGAAAACGAAAGAAAAATGATTTAAAGTCAATGCTCGAAATGTTAGCTTTTTTACAAGTTTGACTTTTAGTTTGACAGTTTGAAATTTGAAAATCAAGCATGCCAAAATAAAACTTAAAAAATGTTGCCAAACTAACAAAAAAAAAACATTTATAATCACTTGGTAGTTTTAACCCATAGACCAAAATAAGTTGTTAATTTAAAATTCTTAGAATATCTTAGAGTTGATTTAAAATCTTGGATTATCTTAAATAAGATAATTAAAAAAGTGGTTTTAAATTTTATGGAATGTTAAAGCTTTATTTGAGTTTTCCAAAATTTTGACCTTTCTATGGTAAGCATGCTTGAGAACAAATGTTTTTTTTTGTATTTTTAATAATAACAATAATAAGATTTTAATAATTTGAAGTCAAGTTTTTGGAATTTTTAAAATACTTTTTAGAGAAAAATAAAGAAGACTTTTCTAAAAAGGTGCCACATTTTGACGTTTTTTTTATATAAAATCTGTAAATTCTAGGCTGCTCTAAGAGTTTTGAAGTATTAAATTTTATTTCATGTTTTTAAAAACTGTTAAATGAAATAAAATGAATAAAATATTATCATAAATGGTTTTTGGAAAAATGTTGAAATCGTAGATTTTTAAAATACTCTTATGAATTGTAATTGTAATTCCTTTTTTTCAAATTTTTAAGGTTTTGAAAACTTTTGTAAGTTTAGAGAATCCTAGAAGTTTTAGTTCCAAATAAGTTTAAATTTTGACCAAATAAATTATTAATTATAGTAATTATAGAATTTAAACATTTCAAATCAGAGATTTTTTTATTAATAGCCAAAGATAAAAAAACAGGTCATCATTTTTGAAATACTTATCATAAAGCTAACAAATTATTGTTATTATTATTAAATTTAATATAATTTTTGAATTCAATTAAATTTTGTGGTAGGTTTTGAATTTTATGATTTAAGAATGTTGAAATTATTTTTTTTAATATTCGTTAACATAATCTGAGGCGATTTTCTAGATAAAATTTAAAATTATATTACTTTCATAATTATATGTTTTATATTTTATTTTTTATTTTTCAATAATTAAATCTACTCTGAAAATTGTAACAATACTTCATAAATGATGTGCCAATTACTGAAAAAATATATTTTAACGCACTAAGAAATGGTGCGTTAATACCACATAGAAATTGTAGAATGTTCAGCTTCAAATTTTTATTTTTTTCGACTTGAGTGTGCTACTTTTCCTGTGTTTACACGATTTTATTTCAAAATTTACAGCTTTTTACATAAATTTAGATTTTAACTCTTTAAAGTGGAAATTTGATCTTTTTACACAACAGGTAAATAAAAGCTTGTAGAATTTTTACACTATCTGGTCACTGATTTAATTTTCCAAAAACAAGTCGCAAAAAATTAAAAATCTTGCTCCAGTCTGGCCCCGAATATCCCAGCAAACAAATAAGTTTCATCAACTCGTCGCATCCGTCTTATCGACAATTTTGAAACAATTCTTGCCAATTCGTACAGTTGTCAACTTAGCGCCCCATCACTCACAACGGCATTCGTGCTTGTTTCTCGTATAGTCCATAAATTTTTTCCTTTCAATTGAATAAAACGACTTTATTCTGAATTTAATTCCAGCAAAGTGAGCTCGTAAAACCTCAGTCACATAATATCCTTGTATTATTCGCTTGAATCCAATCCCACTGCTACGAAAGCACTGATTCGAGTTGCTCTTAAATTTAGATTAGAGACACCACAATTATCATAAGTTATAAAATGTTTTGTAGAGTGATAGTGCATTTGCAACAGATGGATTTTCTCGAGTTCACGAGTAGCGGATTTTCCCAGGTCAAAAAACCGGAAGAATGTCCCAGGAGATTAGCTTCTCAGTAACTGAATGAACATAAACGTAAACAGTCGTAATAACATCGGTGTGGGTTTTTACTACAGAGGGGGACTACACTATTTATTTAAAATTAAAATTGCTGCTTTCCCCCTCTTTGGTACTTAAGTTGTAACCATCTCTTTTTAAACGCACCTTTCCGAGTTTATATATTTTGCACATGACCACCGGCTCTTTTAGTTACTGGAAGGCCATCATCAATTTTGTGTTAAGTGTTGGATATTTTTACTAACGTAGAGAGAAGGTAAGTGTTCTCACATCACTATAAAAAATCAATTAAATTTACTTCTTTATTAAGGTAAAGGTCATCTTCGTAGTCACGTTTGAATTTGCATACTTTTGCTTTTATCTAAACAATAAATTCTGAGGCTAAGGAATTTATGCAAATCGCCGGCCAATTGTACGCATTGGGTTTAATAAACTAATTTCGGTGTAACGAGAATCTCATGGAAGAAATCAACTATTTGAATTCAGATTTTTCCCGTTCGGAATCAAAAGGCGTAAAGACAATAAACGCAGTGTGTTGCCTCCTTTTACGTTTACGAAATAACCCATGATGGCAAAATGTCACTCCACTTTTATTAGCTATTAAATCGAAATCGATGGAAAATGTCCTTTTATTGCGGTGGTGCCGTGAAATGAATTATAACATGTTTGATATGATTTCCAGCAAACAACAAGCGATGAATTTTAATTAATACCTGTTTTAAAGGACGCTAATGATTTGTGAGGTGTAATTAATGCTGTTGTGTCACTGAGGAATTTAACAAAAATTTAATTAGCCGAAGATAGCGAGAATGTTTTAACAAAACCACAACGTTAGAATAGCGACAAAATGAATTTGGTGAAGATATGTGTAATTGTAGTAGAGATTTGCTTGAAATGTTCACGAGATTTTCTGGAGTAAATAGAATTTGGAACAATACTTTCGTTTTGTTGCGCTAGATCATGGTTCCATCGCAATATAGCAACAAAACGATTGTCATTATCACGTTACAGTCTGTAATCTTAAGCGACAATAAATCAAATTTATAATTCTATAATGGTTCTAATCTAAATACCAAGACGAAGGCTGGAATATTTCGCAATATTTTAATTAAACAATTTTTAATTTTTCTGACATTCAAAGGAGGTAATTGAAATACGCTGACATAGTTTCTCGGTTTGCGGTTTAATGTTGTTTTTAAATACAGCAACAACTTTGTTTACAACAAAATTAATTAATTTTTTCCTTTGCTAAGTTCGTTGTAAATTTATGTTCGCATCATGTAAAAAAAGATAGAAATGCTATCATATCTTAAAAATTAAACAAACGAACGACCTAATAATGGATACTCTCGTTTTCATTGCCACTTCGTTTATGTTGTCACTATATTCATTTTTTGGCTAATTTTTTACAATAAATATAGCCCGATAATAATAATTGTGAATTTTGAAATTTTTAAAGGAAATTTTGATGGTTACAAGTACAAACTTGCTGATTGCATCAAAAGAGAGATATTAAAGAGAACATGTTTTAAATTAAATAAAAAAATTAATTGCTTAACTCTGTTAATAGTGCTACTACTCTACTAATATAGAATTGTAAAATTCTATCAAAAATTCCAAGTTCCAAAAAGAAGAAAAATGATATTTTTACAATTGTTTGTAATTTAAAGGTTTCAGGTTTTCATAAATTTTTATATTTCAAACTAATACATTGATATCTTTAAAGAGCAGTAAAAATTATGTAAATATGCAAAGTTTTACCATTTTTAAATATTTTTTGACTTTTTGAATTATTGTATATTTTTTGTAGTTTTTTATTTTTTTTGATTACTTAATTTAAATATTTTTAATTTTTTTTTTGATGCTTTGGTACTTGTTTCAAAATTTTGAATTTTTGTATACTTTGTTTCTCGATTTTTTTTTAAATTATGTTACTATGTATCTTTGAATTGAATTTTTCAGAATCTTCTATATTATTTAGCTCCTACAAATATCTCACTTTATTTTACAAATTTTAGATTTTTTGCTTGGATTTCTTCATTTCTTACTTTGAGAATTTTTTGGATTTTTTTGAAATTTCTTCTTTGTTTGTGTTTCCCAATTTCTTTTTATCGTTTGAATTCTGTTTTTTTAAATTTAACAATTTTATTTCATTTTTTTTCAATTTGAATGTGCTTTTTAGTTTTTTTTTTTAATATTGTCTAGGCTCTCTATGCATTTTTCCTTTCTTTTAAACCTTAATTTTTTGTTTTTTTTTTCAGAATTCTGAGATTTTTTTTATTTTTTTTTTTGATAATTTAGAATTTTATTTTTTTCATGATATATTATTTCTTCTTCAAAGCGTTTAGATTTTTTTGTTATCTTTATATTTTTATCTTTCTCAGGCTTTTTTAGATTTTTTAGATTTTCTGAATTTTCGATGTTTTTTAAAATGTTTACATTGTTGTGGGGCTTTGAATACTTTGAATTTTTGAAATTTTTGATTTTTTTATTAAATCTAGAATTTTTGAAATCTCTATTTATTATTATTATAAATACATATACTATATTTTTGGGATTTTTTTGATTTTTTTGAAGTATTTAGGTTTTGGCAAAAAAATTTTGAATTTGATATTTGATAATTTATATAATTTAAATATTTGATATTTTGTAATTTTTATGTTCTTTGAATTCTTCAGATTTTTAATCCTCTAAATTTTTGTTATATTTTAGATATTTTAATTTTTTAATTTTCTTTGAATTTTTGGGTTTAAAGTTTTAGCATTTTTTTTAAATTGTTGAAATTTTCTGTTGCATTCTATTGATCTTGTAGATTCTGATTTTTTTTTGATTTTTTAATTGTTAGAACTTTTATTTATTTTATTTGGACTCTGCCTTCTGTGCATTTAATTTTTTAGATTTCCCGATTTTTTTTATTCTATAAATTTTCTTGCTGCTTTAATTCTTTTTAAGGTTGCTCATGGCAATATGCAGAAAATGTATTTTTTTCCGAAATATGAAATTATTTCTCAAACATTTTTTATATATTTTTGATTAAAGAAATTAACGTACTAAAAAGACATTAAAAAAACCAAAACTATCCCGTACAAATTTTTCATATTATTTTCTCCAATTGTTCTAATTCCTGTCAATATTTAAAAAAAAATCACATCAATGGTAGATGATTTTTTTTAAACATGAAAACTTGAACACCATATTTGTTAAAAAAGTATACGAATAGATAGATAAGTTATTAAAAAAAGGAAGAGAAGAAACTAGAAGAACTAAAAGATAGGAAGGTTTAGAAATATTATAAGAAAAAACTCTTTTTTCAGTGCTAATGTACACATATTTATTGCAGAGAATGATTTGCTTTTTATCTAACCTTCAGAAAAACCTCCCATATCCGCACATATAAATATATCTGTTATTAACAGAGATACATAAATTCTTAATTATCTTTTATGTTTTACATATTTTTTATTATAATTAATTCAGGACATTAAATCTAGTGTAAAAGTAAAACATTGCAATGAACTTCCAATAAACACATTATAAAATATATTAAATGAATAAATAAAACTAATAACCAGTGGAAATAGAAAATTGTGACGCAAATTTCAACCCACTATACGTCATATTTTAAATAACAAACGTAAGTTTGTTTAACGTCATTGCATTGTATAACTTAAAATCCAAAGAGAAAGCATTTAAGTAACTCAAAACTTTTATTTAGCGTCGATAGAAATCATGCGTTCAAAAATCGAAAACCTTACACAAAAGTGAGTTGATGCAAACAATCCCCAAAATTACAAAAGACGAGTAACATTTTCAACGGTAATGACCTCTTCTGAATGAGACTCGCCTCAAAAAAAAAAAAAAAAAACAGGAGTGTTGTGGCACGAAACCTGCTTCTTTGGGTCCAAGACACTGACGTTTTATTTTGACCGCTTGATATTTTTAACAACCACTGACTGCCTAATTTGATTATTTTTAGATAATTTTTTTTATCAAGTTTAGTAATCGCACATACTTTTCAATTTCAAAATTATAATATGAATATTCAGAATCCACTTGAAAATGCATTTCCAAGGTCTATAATTTAACCTTCCTCACACTTTCGTTAATCATTACCATTGCTGCCTTGAATTATGTTCCAATTAAAAAACATTTCATTTAATTTCCTCTGTAATTACTTCTAACACTTTATTATTCTTTTTCACAGAGTAAAAAAATGGGTTCTCTTCCTCAGTTATCAGTGTTGAAAGGCCCAACAAGAGCTTTAACATCCACTCGAATCAGCAAACTTTTTGAAGCAGTAGCAAATCTCTCTCCTAATAACCTCGCACTTGTTAACGAAGAAAATGAAGAAATTCGTCAGCTGTCTTATTTACAAGTGGATAAAATAACTAATCGTTTAGCTAGAACGATTGTTGAAGCAGTGAGGAGTCAAAATCTCACAGCAAATTCTGATGGCGACTTTATAGTTGCCGTGAACATGCACCCTTCTGATCATTTAATCTTAGTTTTATTAGCAATCTGGAAGGCTGGAGGTGCGTATTTACCGCTCGATCATTCTTTCCCGGCCTCAAGAATTGATCATATAATCCAAGAAGCGCAACCTGTCTTCGTTATTTATGACGAAGGTAAATCTCGATAAAAACCACAAAGACATTCTGATTTTCTTCTTTAGATACTAAAGATTTCTCGCAAACTGTGAAATTATCATACGGGGAGTTAACACAAATGAGTGATAATAAGTCAGAGAGAAGTTTGGAAGATGTTGAGAGACTACATCACCAAAAAGAGGACTTGGCAATAGTCCTTTACACATCAGGAAGTACAGGAATTCCCAAAGGTGACGCATGAAATGAGGTAAAAGCTTGACACTAATTTTGTTGTTTCAGGAGTCAGGATTCCACATAAAATTATCCTCAACAGATTGCAATGGCAGTTTAAGACGTTTCCTTATTCGGAGACGGAAAAAGTGTGTGTTTTTAAAACGGCCCTTACTTTTGTAGACAGTGTTTCGGAACTTTGGGGACCTTTGATTACTGGATTGACTGTTTTGGTTTTGCCGAAAATTGTGACGTTGGATCCTGAGAGACTTATCGAGAAACTTGATAATTTTAAGGTGGAAAGGCTGGTTTTGGTGCCTTCTTTGTTGAGGTCGATTTTGATGTGTCTGGAGTTAAAGGTAAAAATAAATAGTTTTCAAACTTTTAATATATAAAAGTGAATGATAAAATGCTTACAACAAACAGAATACGTAAGCAGTAAGAAAAACTAACACATTATTGACCTGTTTATTATTTTTTTTAAGTAATTTTATAAGGTCGAATCATGGTCAGAACTAGTTGTTTCATCCGAAGAAGTTCTCAGAATGTGATCGCTTTGATTCATTTGTTTACAACTTAAGATGATTTTGAAATATATCGACCGTGAATGTGAAAAACAAAATAATCAGTTCATTTTCTTACTTCTTCTGTTTTTAATAAATGAGGTCTAGTTAAAGAAGTAGTTTATGAATTGAAAACAAGGACTCTTATGAGTTTTTTATAATAAATTTCCATAAAATTTTACTATTCAAAGAACTAAGTATTTAATTTTTTTATTAATATATCAAGTGTTAAAATTTATTGTTTTTCACATGCACAGGCTAAAAAAATACCCGAAAAAACTTTTATTTTAAATCATGAAGATATTAGATTTATACGAGTACATACATTATAGATAGATTGTGAGAGTAAAATAAATATTCAAATATTCTTCCAAAAAAAATATCTCATTTGTAATTCTTAACTAAATAACTTAAATATGACGAAAAACAAAAACAGATTAGTTGTGCGAAAATTATGACAGTTTAAATGATAGTAAAGTTTCCTTAGAATACTGCAAATGTTTTAAAAATTTCTCATTTTGGTTCTCAGAATAACTTTATTAAAAAATTCACATATTGTAATTATTTATATTATTATTTCAGTATTGGGGTAATCTGGAAAATTGTTTGATTCTAATATTATTTAGATAACATCTAGATGAAGTCAATAAACAGATTTGAGTTTCCCTACATTTTTAACAATTTTGAAAATTTATATTTTTCTTCATTTTATAAATATTTAGATATAGATATAGATATAGATATAGATATAGATATAAATATATATAGATTCTCTGTGAAGACAGACCAATTTTATAAGAAACAGACACATTTTTTTTTTTAAATATCAAATTCGTATATATGGATATTTCGGAAGTACCTTGCTTCCGATCTTAAACAAATAAAATCTATAAGAAAATAAACACATTTATCTAAACTAAAATGTTTTAATTTTTTTTTTTTGGTAATACCAATTTGCATCGACAATTTAAAAAACATTGTCTTTTTTCGAATGTTCTATGTGACAGAACGAGATTTTTTTTGAGCTAGTATTATAAACACGTATTTTGTATGAAAATATTTCTATTTTATTTACAAGCAAACTAAAACTGTGAAAATATGCACGTTTCAAGTATTTTTTTTTCTAAATTTTATTGCATCGACGAATTTTTCAAAAATTATTTTAAAATTGATATTTTTGTTTCAATACGGAGGATATTTGGAAAATTCTTGGATACATGCATAAAGATAAATTTCTTTGTTTTTGTGTTTAGACAGGTAAAACCGCCAAGAAATTATCTAAGTAAAGTTATTAAGTAAAATTAGAAATTTAATTTGAAATTAACACATTTTTTGTCTACAACAAATCAAAACAAACGTAGAAGATAACGGAGACATTTTTGGGAAATCAAACACCGATTTTTTTTGCTACAGCGTCTATTTTTCGTGCCGATTTAAAAATTTATATTTTTCTTATTACTGTGAATATTAAAAAAAAAGTCTGTTTCACGCAGAAATTAAAATTTCCAGTATTTTTTCAAAATGAGATATGGGTCGTTCAACATTTTTCCAAATTTTTTTTTCAATATTATAGGTATTTGGATAAATTCTTGTTTCCGTTTTTTGGCAGACCATGCATAGATATAAATCTGGACCATATTACATAAATTTTACAAAAGTGAGTCAAAATTCTCTTTTTTAAAAATATCGAATTTCGCACCGATTTTTAAACAAATTTAAAAATTCATATTTTTCTTAATACTGTCAATTTTCAAAAAAAGGTCTTTGTTTTTGGTTTTAGATAGACCACATTTATAAAAGAAATAGGCAGATTTCATGGAACTAAAGGATTTCAACAAAAATTTGAATATTTTATTCCAGCTATGACGAAAAATATATGTATTTTTTCAGGAAGGTGATATTTAGAAAATTTCTAGTTTACATGTTGGCACAGATCCAGTTTTGGTTTCACTTTATGAGATTCAAGTTTTAGCAAAAATTCCATTTTTTGACAATTTTTTTCAATGATTTTAAAAATTCCTACTTCTTTTTTACTCCATCAATTATAAAAAAAAATAAAAAGCAATCTTTCATTTTTAATTAATATACAGTTGTTGATATTTTTTTTAACAGTATTTATAAATACCAATTTTTTTTTTTTAGAAAAATAAAACCTTACTAAAGTCCTTAAAACTGTGGGTTTGCTCCGGGGAAACCCTGACCTCGTCCTTAGTCGACGAATTTTTCAAGTACTTCCCCGAAAAGGACTACCGCCTGTGCAATTTCTACGGAAGCACGGAAATCATGGGTGACGTGACATTCTACATAATCTCCAACAGTCAACAACTCAGAGGCCGCCTAACTGCCCCCATAGGTACTCCTGGATCTCCCAAAACCTAAAGCAGACAACTATAAAAACGTTTCTTAATTACAGGCATCCCCGTAGACAACACCATCATCTATTTACTCGATTCTGACCTCCGCCCTGTAAAAGCCGGCGACATCGGCGAACTCTTCGTCAGCGGTTCAAACCTAGCCCCCGGCTACGTCAATGGCCGCGACAAAGACAAATTCTTAACAAACCAACTCGCAATCGACCCCGTTTTCTCGAAATTATACAGAACCGGTGATTTCGCTCGTCTAGAAAACGGCGTTTTACTCTACGAAGGTCGCACGGATTCGCAAGTAAAAATCCGTGGTCATAGAGTTGATCTTTCGGAGGTGGAAAAAGCAGTTAGCGGCGTCGAAGGGGTGGAAAAAGCGGTAGTTTTGTGTTATCAACCCGGGGAAATGAACCAGGCACTTTTAGCTTTCGTCAAAAGCAGCGCTTTGATGAACGAAAATCAAATAGAGAATATTTTAAGGACTAAACTTACAGCATACATGGTTCCACAAGTTATATTAGTTGAGAGCATTCCTTTGTTGGTTAATGGCAAAATCGATAGGCAAGCCTTGCTGAAGAGCTATGAAAATACCAACAATAATGGTGAGTAAATATTTTTATTGTGGACGGGACCTCACTCGGTTGTTGCATAAGAAACGAGAGTTTTAGATTAGTTATTTCAGTTTTTTCGTTGACAAAAATTTTTTAGGAAGCTCAAGAATGTATAGATTCTTTAAATATTCGAAAAAGAAAGAAATTTTGAAAATTTGTATTTGTCGTATTTTTGTGAGTATTTCTGTTTATTACGCAGATTATAATTAGAAGAACAGTTTTTAGCAAACTCAGAATTTTTTTGACTAACAAGTAATCTGGCACATGGACTAGTTTTCAAAAACTTTTAAAATTTGAAACAATTTAACAAATTAAAAAATAAAGTGAGCTGAATTAACATAATAATAATAAAACATTTAAAAAATTGCATTATCGTCATTAAAATCTATGGCAAGCATTTGTGAACAAATTTATTGACAATTTTATGATTATAAAAAAATGACAAAATTTTGAAATTCTACAAGTTGCAAAAATTTCTTAACATGCTCCAATTCTCATTTTCAAAATCTTCAGAAACTTTGAAGTAGATAAACATTTTTAACTAATTTCAATTTTTATTAATTTAAAATAAATAAATAAAAAGAGTCTCCATAACCCAAAATTTTTGATACCTTAAGCGTTGCTCGCCATTCTTTTAGGGATTTAGGATGAAAATGTTCAAAATTTAATCTAAAATATGTAATTATAATTTATAATAAATGCAAAAATATACTTTTAATTTAAAAACTAAAATCTACCAAAAAATATACCTTTATTTAAAGGTTGTATGGATTCAATAATTTCCACAAAGTTTTTTTAACCCTTAAAAATTGAAAAAAAAACAAAAAAAATAGGGAATTTCGAAAATTTACGAAAAAAAAAACTAAAAAATCAAAAATCTCAGTTATGAAAAAAAATGAAAATGCTGAGAGACCTACGGAATCGTAAGAAATTAAGGAATTTTTTTGTTTTTTTAAATATCGTTTTGGTTTTGTTTTTAGTCTTTCAAAGTTTTTTTTTTAAATATCGAATTTGGCTCAGATTTTTTTAATTGTGTAGATATTCGGAAAGTATTTGTCTCTGCATCTAATAGAATAAACTCTAAAAGAAATTGGATACATTTTAATAAATTAAAGGTTTTAACAAATATTATGAATTTTATTTGGAAAAAAAAACAGATTTGGAGCACTACTTTTTCAACAAAATTAAATTGACAGAACATATCTACATGAAAATAGTCACATTTCATGAAATTGAAGTTTTTAGCCAAAAACTAGAATTTAATTTTGTTCTTTAATTTTTTTCGTAACAAGATTGTGCGATCCACGATTTCGCACTTTTTTAAATCTGCGGCAGTTTGTTTTTTTTTTTTTGTTTTTGTGTTTGGATGGTCAAAATGAACAATAAAATAGATAAATTCTATGAAATAAATCTAGAAAATATTTAAAAAATTTGTACAAATTTACTCTTTTTGCAACAATTTTTAAAAAGTAGATTTTCTTGACGCGGCTGAAAGGTATCAAAAATATCTGAAAAACATGAGAATTTTCAGGATTTTGAAAATTCTATTATGAAAACTAAGAATCTGAAACATTTGAAGAATATAATGAATTCAGTAATTTGACAAAATTTAAGGAGGGATTTTAAAAAGTTCAAAAATTAAAGAACGAAAAATGCCTGAAAAATCTGAAAAATTGTAAGTATCAAATGACAAATTGCAAAAAATAGACCTATTGTACTAACTTCAAGGTTTTAGTAACGTTTTCATATACTTTTTTAATGCAGTGATTGGAAATTTTTTTGCTTTTTTTTTAACAAGTCAAATCTATAAGATATTTAGATTGATTAAAAAAATCTTAATACGAAATGTTTGGAAAAGTTTTCGTTTACGTTTTAGGTAGACATCCTGAACGCCTTGTCACGTTTTTGTAATTGCGCATAATCCGAACAATTGCGTTTTCAAATAAACTCCAAAGAAATCAACTAATTCTCTGAATCTTGGATGTTGTAGTAATGTAAACATTTTTAGACGACGCTTCCGTCGAGATCGACATCGACTACAGCGGCGTGAAACCCGACCAAATGCCCGCCGCCAAAGTCCTCTTCGACACGGTAGCCTCAGTATTGAACAGAACAGCCCGCTCAGCGATTTCCCTCCAAGCAAACTTTTACGAAATCGGCGGAAATTCTCTCAACTCGATATATACCATCACAAGGTTAAACTCAGAAGGATACCACATAAGTAATTAGCACAAAATTAATTAATTAGCAAGTCTTACTCACCGCTCTGTAGGTATCGGCGATTTCTTATCAGCCGCAAATTTAGGCGAAGTCTTAGACCGAATGACTTCATCCTCCAACACTGAAAGTGATTCTCAAACTTTCACGGCGGAACTACTGAAAAATGAACACAAAGTTGATGTTATTGAGTAAGTGATAAGATTATTGAGACTTTTTTTTTATTGTTTATTTTACAATTTTAGTATAATCACAACGAGTTTTTACCAAAAAGCTGATTTGGAACAGTGGCTGATGCCAGACATATTAGAATCAGACTATAAGGAGCTTATAGATGCTCTTTGGGAGCCTCTAGTCGACAAAGCTTTAAGTTTCGTTACCAAATCCGATTCCGGCAAAATAATCGGAGTGGGGCTCAATTTCGATGCCAGGGATGAGCCCGATGTACAAATTACTTCTAAATTGACTGTGATATTTGAGTTTTTAGAAAGTGTTGAAGGACCCGTGAGGTAATAAAAAAAAATTCGTTCAAACTAAATTTCAACGATTTTTTTAACAGGGACTCTCAGCTTCCTCCCGGCAAAGGTAAAATTCTCCACTCGTTCATGATGGGCACTCATTCTACTTTATCTCCAAAAGAAAATGTAGCCGTTATGCAATTTATGGAGGATGAAGTGCTTAGACTGGCGACTAAAAGACACTTTGAGGGGATATTTACGACGAACACTAGCCCCTTGACACAGGTAAAAAACAGTCTTTTTCTGTTTTCCTCTTTTAATTTATTGTTTCAGCAACTTGGAACTGATGTTTATCATTATCAAACTTTGCTCGATTATCAAGTTAATCAATATGTTGCTTCTGATGGAACGAAGCCGTTTGCCGCATCGCCCGATTCCCAGAGAGCAATCGTGCAGTGGAAAACGATTTAAAGAAGACAGTTTAATCGTTTTTTAACTATTCGTATTTATTGTAAATTGTGATTGTTTAAACTTCGTTGTACCTATCATAATTAGTTGTTATTGTAATTTAGGACAATAGTTGTAGTAATTTGGTGATTTAATGCTTCAACGATTTCAATTATAATGACACTCATTAAGATGCAGGTTAGTTTCCGATAGAAAACACAAGAAGGTGGTTCACCTCAATTTAAAATTTCAAGGTAATTTTTTTACATTGGAAAAAACTTGTTATTAACATAACGGAACGATTAATATCGAAACTGTGTTTCCAGCATGTTACCAAAATATATATTTGGATAATTTCTCTACTTTTCACTTTTCTTCGAATTACATTTTCATGTCAAACTAGTCCTATATTTCCTACAGGAAATTTAGCTCCTTTCCATTCCCGTGACCGTCGTCTATTTCAGGAGAATGAAACGTCAAAGCAACAACCCGATCAACCATAAAGTATCTTTTCAAATTTTGTTGTTCTCACCCTGTCTGTCACGACGATTTAAATATATCTCGACAAAATAATTTCTTAAAAAAAAATATATTTAAAACAAGCCAAAACAGATTGTTAATAATAAACCTAGGAAAATTAACTACTTATTTATAAAAATAATTGTGTGATTTTTTTACAATCTTTAGAAGTATCTACAAATTTTTACTAATTTTATGCTTTTATGGAACTAATGGTTTTTATTCTACATTTAGATATTACAAATCTGATCCCAAATATTTACCTCTGTAAACAAAAAAAGTTTTCTACAAAAAAATTACTCTGAAAATCGGACCGATTTTTTCCTTGGAATAAAATCAATAACTGAAAGTCAAGATCAAGTATCAATTTGCAACGAAAATAAGTTTGGCTTTCAACAATGACACCTTTCTCATGTTTTATTTATTATTACACAAAAATACACATTTCAGGATTTTTTTTTTGAAGGAAAGATCTGGCGCATTCACCATTTTTGTAATTGCTTAAAAAATCATATTTTACTTAATTATAAAAATATTAGAATAGGTTTTCGCGTCTGTGTTTAGTAAGTTAAAGCGTACAAAAAATAGACACTTAAATTAAAGCTTGTAATTTGGCGCATTTTGACACTTTCAAAAATTTCTATTTCGCTTAATATTGTTAATATGTAGAAAATAACTATGTTTATTGCATGTGGGCAAATCACTTTTTTCAGAAAATGGCTGTTTTTAGCAGAAATAAAAAATTCCTTGAGAAACACAAATAACGCCTGCACCGCTTTTTCAAAAATTTAAAAATATATATTTTTTTAATAGCGTATAAATTTCTTAATTTTGCATGATACAGTTTAATTCTGTAAAAAGTTAGAAAGATTTCATAAAATAGCATCAAGTACCAAAAGTTATAAATTTGGTTTTGGAAGAACTAATTTTGCGATTAATTTTGAAAAACCATATTTTTCGTAATTTTGTGGGTATTTGGTATAAATATATAAATAAATTATATGGCATAAAAAAATTATTTTTGTTTATTACGTCGATTAGAACTACAAGAAAACATTTACATTTTGTAAAATAGTAAAAATTTTTTTAGAAACAACTAATTTGGCGGACACACCAGTTTGCCATGAGTTTTAAAAATTCGAAACTATTTACCACATAGTGTGGTTTTAACGATTTTTAAAAAATTCTAAGTGAAGCTGAGCTTTAAATATACAGCTAAAAATACATTAAAAAATGCATAATTTTTATTAAGATTTATGACAATTTTCAATTTTTTTTAATACTGAATATTTGTAATTTTTTTAACTTTGCATAAGGTGGATAAATTCTGTAAGAAATTAGATAGATTTTATAAAGTTACAGATATTAACAAAAATTATAAATTTGGTTTTTGGAATTTTAATTTGAAAAATCATATTTTTCTTAATTTTGTAGATATTTAAAATATTTCTCTTAGCAGATTAAATCTACAACTAAATATAAATATTTCGGAAAGTTGAAGCTATTGACAAAAATTAGTCTTATTTGGAAAAACCGTAATTTTTATTTCAAATTTAAAAATTTATATTTTTTTTAATCTATGGATATTTAGAAAAAAATTGTTTTTCTGTTTATAAAGATTAAATCTAGAAGAAAATAACAACATTTTCAAAAATCAAACTTTTTAACAACAATGAGAATTTTTTGCGAATAACAAATCCGTTTTACAGTTTTTCAGCTACTTTAAAAAATTCAACTCAATCAAACAAAGTTTTATTTTAAATTATGGATATTTTGAAAAAAAAATTTTAAACGACACCCAAATTTATAGCAAATATTAAAAAAAAACATTTGACTCATTTTAGCAATAATTTTTAAATAGTTGTTTTTGATGAAAAAAATGAAAAATTATGACGACTTTAAGCAGTTCGCGAAAGATAAGAAATATAAAAAGCAAAGAAATCTTAATAAATTGTAAGAGATTTAAATTGAATATTCAAAGAAGAGCAAAAAAAAGAACTAATAAATATCACTGTCCACTGGACTTAAAACATTTGAAAAACAAATGTAAATGTAAACTGAGACATTAGGAAAATTTTAAAAAAATAAAAACTTAACGACTTAGAAATTTGAAGATTATTAGGAAAAACGTTTTAAAATCTCGTTTTTAATAAAAAATGAAATTTAACAATTTAAAAAATCGAAGGAACTTCAGAAGTCTAAACAAATTTTAGATATAAAGAAAATACAAAAAAAATATAAGAAACTTAACGAATCGGTAAAATATGAGCGATTTGAATGATTTTCACCTAAGAAATTTAGACTAATCGGAAAAACTGATTGTGAATAAAGAATGTGAAAAATGTTGTTCTTTTTAAAAATAATCATAAAGTACAAGTCTCTGTCAATCACAAAATGTAAAAATCTTCTGTTAAAAAAAATTGAAATTGTTGAGTGTTCTTAAACTTACCGAATAAATGACTTGACATTTTTTTGTAATTAAGCCATCATAAAATCTCCAATTCATTATCGAGTTTTCAGGTGCTGTGAAAACTTTTTTTTTCCAATAAACACTAATCTCTTTGCCAATAAATGCATAAAGATTTATGGAGCTGAATCTCGACAAGCTAAACTTATTATTTAATATTGGTGAAGGCGCCGGGATAACAATCAAACTAAAACAATTCAGTTATTATTACCATGCAGACCCCTAAATTCCACTTTTCAAACTAAGTTTCTAATTTTATTGCACACCCACCCAAAATTCACACAAAGGTGCAGCAAACACAATTCTACATCATCCCGCGCCGATTTACTCGATCAAATCAGATTATTAAAAAAAAAAAACAATAAATCTGCAATTTCTTAAAGTATTAGCGTTCATATCTACCTCGAACGAGCAAAATTCCCAAACTTTATGAAAACGTTCAGTGCGTCTAGACTACACACCATATCTTGAACCTCTAAATTCGCAAAAGCCACGAATCCGGCAAAATCTGCGATATATTACATACTAGAAGGATGAAATAAAGTCAAAACGGCTGTAGACTTTTTGCCTCGCGTTTCCTGATCGTAACATGTACTTAAATTAGATGACAATATATGCGATAACTTGTGTTTGAGAGTTTTTCTCGACACAAAAATTCACTATCCACCCTTGCGATATTGCAGTGTGTGATTTATAGAGGAAAGTTTTGGGGTTTACCCCTGCAATAAACTGCAGTTTGGATTATAGCAGTAGTTAAATTAATAAGGATAGATCTGAGGAAGTGAACAATTTTGGACCAATTCGAGAAAATAAACGAGTTAACGACTTTTCTCACCGACTATTTTCGAGTCACTGCTTTTATAGTCTATGCTGCAGATAAAATTCTTATTTTAAATCTAAAAGTTTTAGATAGAGAAAAAGGTTTGTAATGGGATTCTGCAGGTTGTGATAGTTTTTAAATTCGAAAATGAGTGGTGAATCGTAAATTGGAAGGTGCGAAAAGTTCGTAGTTTGGCGGTGAAAACAAAACTATTCGATAAATGGTTTGGGAATTTATTAGAAATGTTTTATTTACAATCATGGCTTTTATTTGGTCGAAAGTGGGATTCTATGTTCGGCAATAAATCTATAGTCCACACGGCTGCCGTAAAATCATAATCGAAAAGTAATAAAGACTAAATGAGGAAAGGAGATTCCGTTTATTTTAATTTAGTAAAAATATTATTAAACGAGCACTCTGTGTATTTGTGGTAATTGTCAGACATGATACAACAAATCATTCCGATAGTTTCCAATATAGTAGACAATGAGATTAATTCAACTGATAGAAAAGGAACAACAATATTGCAAAGGAAAAGTTTTTAACACAGACGAAGAGAGACATAATTTTTCAGCGGCAACATGGATTAGAGCCAGCAAGAAAACTATGTAAAAAAAACTGCTCCTGATGTGGAACGGAAATGAGACAGTGCTAATTTGATGTTTTATCAGCGTCATATTTCAAGAAGGATTCGTTGTACGTGAAAAAGAATGAGACCTTTTTAGATAAAATTAAAATCTATAATTTATTTAATATCCTAAACTGACCACAGATTCGCAGAATTGGAGATACTATTTATTTCACTTTTGGTATTTTCAAATTTTTATTAAAACCATCAAGAAAAAACTAAACAAAGTAAAAAATAAACAACTCATCGGGTAACAGTACGCACAGCCAACAGAAATAAACTCAAAAAAGCAACTAGAAATCTTTGCAGTCTTTTTAAAATCGATAACTCAGCCAAGTCAAGCGTCAATTTTTTACGAAAGTAAGTTTGATTTTTAACAATAACAACTTTCTTTCGTTTTATTTATTATTACACAAAAATACACGATTCATAAAATTTTATTTTTAAATAAAAACAGCGTATCCACCATTTTTTTGTAATAGCTTAAAAATCGTATTTTTATTAATTTTGAGAATCTTTGAAAAAACCTTTGCTTCTGAGTTTAGAAAGTTACAAAAAATGGGCGCTTTTTAAAATTAAAGACTGTGGTAAATTTTATCCGGAAATGAAAGAATTGGCGCATCCACCTTTTTAATACCAATTTCGAAAATTTATATTATTAAGTTTTCAAAAAATGGCTGCTTTGTAAAGCTGAAGGTTTTACCAAAAATCACTAATTCTTTCCGAAACAACAAATCTGGTGTATGGATCATTTTTCAAAAATTTTCAAATTATTTTATCCTGATTATTTGTTTTTTTTTTATTATTTTTAGTATTTTTAAAATTGTAGTTATTAGCAAAAATTATCAATTTAGTTTTAGAAGAACTGATTAAGAGCAACCTTGACTTGAATTCTTAAATATTTAGAAAATTATTTAGATTATTAGAAATTATTTATATTATTTAGAAATATTTAGAAAATTTTTCGTTTCTCTATTTAAAAAGTTTAAATTTATTAAAAAAATTACTACATTTCGATAAATTAACATCAGATTTTTTTTACAAAAAACAGATAATTTTTCAACAATTTAAAAATCATGCAATTTACAGGAGAATTGTCGCAACTCGTAATCTAAATTTTTGCGAAATTTCATAACTGGTGCATGAACCACTTTTTTAACCATTTAAAAATTTATATTTTTCTCAAGAGAATTTTAGAATTTTAAAAAATTCTAAATTCTACTATTGGATAAATAAATTCTATAAAAAATAGACATTTTTCAAAATTAAAATAATTGAGAAAAATTATTGGTTTTCTTTGAAAAGAATAGATTTGAGAAAATAAAGATTAAAAAAATATTTCTACTGCAATTGTAAGTGACCAAATTTACTAATGATTTGTTTCCTCGCCCGAATTTGGTTTTTAATTTTAAACAAAACTAAAATAATGATAACTAACAATAAAACTAACAATAAAATACAAGAATAATCAAAATCAATCAAAAAAAGAATTAAAAAAAAATTAAACAAGATAGAAAGTAAACAACAGACGAAATAATAATAAACACAGACAATATAGATAAACTGAAAGAGACAACAAAAGCAAAGAAAGTGAATTCCAAAATTAAGTTAAACATTTTTTAAGATAAACATAATACAACAATAAATAAAAACAAATTTAAGATTTATAAAAAAAAATGGGAAAAATTCAATTTCCAATTCCCCAAACTTTTTTTATGTTTCACTTTGTTATTTTTTTGTTGTTTTTATCTGTGATTCCTAAGATACACTTTTGCCTTGCATTCAAATATTTTGTAAAATATTTTTCTCCATGTGGCTTGAAATTGACATTTCACGCAAAGTAAACTAAAAAATTAATTTTTTTTTCTTCTTTTTTCTATTTTTCTTTTTTCCCGTCTACCATTTCTCGTACTTACCACTCTCAAGCTGAAATTTACATAAAAAAAAATCCTTTTTTTTATAAATTCTGTTGTTCTCTTAATTGCCGTTTTGTTTTTTTCTCTGTGATTCTTTACTTTTGCGTGCTTCTCTAGAAAACAAATTCTTCTTTATTATCATTTCTTTTTTCTTTCTCTAATCAATTTCGTCTGTTGTTTGTTCAGACGCTCTGTCTTCGCTGGTACACCTAAAGAAATACAAAACTGCATTTTCTGTCTCTTCTGGGATATCTCCAATCCGAGCTTTTAAGATTACTGTTCCGTGAACTGCATGTGCATACAATTGAGGGACATAAATCCTTTGACATATTTCCCATCCTCTCCCGGTAAATAAACCCCAAGTCATATTCCTGCAATCTCTCCAATTGTACCTCATAATATATGGCACAAACAAGTCATCCAAATAATCCCGTGTACACTCCATATTCTTTGATTGCCAGAACTAACATTCATCTCTTGATGTGCTAACAATTTCTTCACGGATTTGTGTCCCCAACGGCACTTAAAGTAGAAATAGGGCAATTCCTAGTCCAACAATGGGACGTAAAACGTTCTTCGCTTTAAGCTTATATGATTCACAACCTCCAGTACATCACAACTATTATTTCCAACACATACATAATATTTGCAGATGCGACGAAGTTGAAGTTGAAATCTGAAGCGAGCAAAGTGGTTACGTGACGTTGTTCCCCAAGAAAGCATCAGTGTTTTCAGACGAAATAAATGTCAGAACAGTGGGCGAAAAGCGCAAGTAGCTTACAGTCGAAACGTGGAAAGTTCGGTTGTTTTGGAATTTCAGCTCCCCAGGTGCTGTTTAATTATATGCATTGCTGTAAAAATCGGATTTAGAGGCTTGTGTGATGGACAATTAAATTTATAGCTGACCCTTCTCAAGCTTTTACATTTAAAACAAGCGAAATTTTAAGCGTTTTTTTTAGATGCGGTTTGCGGTCGCTATCTTCTAAAATGAATGGTCGGGATTTAACAGAACACTCAGATAAATACATCTTATGGGTGAAACTACTCCAAATTAATTACATCTCAGTGTAGTTCAAATAAACATATAAAAAATTCATGTTGAATTAATCGATCAGCGTGAGTTTACAAAAGCTGACATGTATTGACACTTCTATAAATTTTACGAATGGAGGGTTTTCCAGTGAGACTACCTCTGGAAGTTTTAAAAATGATACGAGAATCTCTAGACATTTTGATTATATTTTAGTTTTAAGCTTTAAATCGATGTAAATCGTGATAAAACTTTTTTCACGGTTTGATGGCGAAGATAATATTGGTGGATGCGCCGGGTCATTTTAGGCCAAAATTTACCAAAACGCAAATATAACAGATTAAGTAACTTCAAGAATTCTCTGCTGTTTTTGTAAAGAATTATTTGAAATTTTATTTAAAAATAACAGATTTGATTTATTTCCAATTTTTATTAAAAATTAAAACATCAATATTAATTTTCTTCTAAATTTATGCTATGTAAAAAAAAATTGCATCTCTTAGTTTCGAACTTTTACCAAAAAATACAAATTTGATTTGTTTTGTTCTTCTCTCTGTACAGATTTCCAAATTAATTTTTTTCCGTATCTAGGCAGATCTAGAAAGTATAAAAAAATACAAAAGTTTTTAACAAAAATTAATTATTTGTAATTTGTTTTTCTTAATTCTGACAACTGAAAAAAATTGTCGTTTTTGGATCTAGACAGATCAAATCTAGCAAAAGAGACTTGTTTCGTGAAATTAATACTATTTCTTTTTTTTATATATTAAATTTGACTGCTTGAACTTTAATGTAACTAGATTATAATCTTTTTAAAATTTCAAATTTTCTTAACTGAGTAAATATTACGAAAACTCAAACATGCAGACGCATTTTTGAATTAAACTGTTGATAAAATTTTAGATTTTATTTGCAAATGACAGACGCTTCTTCTGTAATAATTGTGTACTAATATAATTTGTGTAATACAAAAATTTTATGTTTTAATTTTTTTTTTTTCATCACTTTTAAAAAATCGCATAGTTTTTCATTCTGTATATATTTATTAAATTCCTCACTGTTGCGTTGGAATTTACCAAATTTTATTTTCAAACGACAGATCTTTTTCAGCTGTAAGTTAAAAAAATCCTATGGTTTTTAATTTTATAAATATTTGAAAAATTGTTGATTTCTGTATTTCTTGCTAGAAAATAGTTTCATTTCTATTCATTTAAACAACAAATCTACCATTTCTGTAATATTTTATAAAAATCATATTTTATCAATTCTATAAATATTTATGTTTTTCTATGCTGTATTTAGACTTTTAGGCAAACATTGTCTAAGAAAAAAAGCTAGTAACATTGAAGCTTTGAACAAAAATACCTTTTTAAAGCAACAAAATTCATTCTGATTTTTTTCCCACTTTATAAAATGTTCCTACATTTTTAATCCTGCAGATATTTAGAAAATATCTCGTTGGGTATTTAAGCAGACCAAACCTTTTATAAACTAAACATATTTCATGAAAAGGAAGCTTTTAACAAAAGTTACAATTTTTTTCTCAATAACATATCTGACGCATCCACCTTTTTTCCAACAATTTAGTAAAGAGATTTCAACTATCAAATTTTAAGACTTGAGGACCAAAAATTAGTTTGATTATCAAAGTAAAGGCAAATTCTTGTCATTTAGACACATTTTTTGAAATATTCTGGATAGGATATAAACTCAATTTTATAATAATCGAGCAGAAATAAAATCTGAGCCGATCTAAAAATTTGGACGACCCGTTTTGGGCAAATTTTTATCGGCTATAACTTAAGGCAGATTTTATGAATTTATAAAGTGTAACAAATCTTTTGAAACTTTCTTAATCAACGAATTATGTTAGAAGATATCAAGATTTTTTTTTAAGTTTATAATGAAATTTGTAATTTTATAAAAAAAAAAACAAACGAAATTAATAAAAATTAGGATTCCGCTGCGCGAAAACTGAAAGCTCCAGGCTTCAAGATAAAAGTAAGCAGAATTACCTGCTATTATAAAAGAGTCTTGACCTTTAAACTTTTTGGCACATCTAGTGATAGGACGAATTTGTATCGTTGCACGATTTTAAAGAAAGTTGCTGAAAAATGCGTCCCGTATTTTCAAAGCACAAGTTCTTTAATGATCCGCATTTAATAAAAAAAATTATAAAAAATTGAAGCATGAGATCACAGATAATAAATAAAACCTGAAGTTTCTCCGAAAGTTTTCTCTATTATCATGTTCAAGATATTCAACTCCAACAAAGTTACTCGTATAAATTTTATAGCAGCTATTAATATTGAACAGTGCGTCTCTACAAGTCCACAAATAAATGGGAAATTTACAAAACAAAACAGCCTGTATTTCATTCAAAAATGACAGTTTATTACAGGAAACCGCCGAGGAAAACACTTTTTAACCTTTCCAGTCCTCTCATTTTCATACCGAAGTGCGCAAAAAAAACTCATTCGCGTCACCTTCAAATCTCATTTCCACAGTAATGGTTATCCGGCTTGGGGCACAAGTAGGTGTAATTATGTGTGTACTCTTGTAGGATTCACATGGGACCAAGTCGGGTGTTTTCAAATATGTAGCACGGACGGGTCCAACATTAGTTATTTGGTACGTGAAGTATCTTATTTATGCATAGTTTCAGTAACGAGAATTTCGACAGAGTATCTAGTTTGTAGTTTAGTCTCTCTATTTTTGGTAGAAAAGAATCCTGTCGTGCTTTTGGGAGTTTATTTTTTATATATTACAATATATACAAAAAATGAATTTGTACAGCAAACTTAACATTCGACCAGTAAACAAACTGGCAAAAACGTCATAATTCGATTTATACACTATATAAACTGTAAATAAATATCTACTCAGCGACAATGAATATATGATAAAATCAAAGTTATATGCTTATTAAATAAACAACAAATCATGTTTAAAACATCTTAATTTCCTATAACAGTCGGAGTGGGTGTGTTTTGTGGCAACTGATCAACAACATTCTCAATATGTTTGTACTTTTTAATTCTTTTCCACTCTCCATTATTATAATTCATCTGGAAATGCGTCTCTGCCAACATCGTAAGATAAGTATCATCAGGTTGCAAGACATTTTCCTGGTCTTCTGACAACTTTATAGTAACAATGTTCCCCAAATGAGGACACGGATTATCCCTTGATCCTGCCATAAATCCTAAAATCAACGCCTTCTCCGGCCTTGTCACTTTGTTCGCTGTGCGGAACATATCCTGCGCTTCCAACATTTGTTCTCTCTACGGCAAGAAAAATTAAACACCTTAGGTATTTTTTTATTTTTACAACAAACCGTCAAAGCGAGGCCACGTCTCTGAAGTGCATTTGATGTCGTCTGAGGCTGTATTCTTATATGTGTTACAGTCTGGGTAGGTTGGGTCGTTCGTTGAGCTATCGCTATGTTTGAAACTTGTCCAATTGTCTTGCCCGATTGGTCTGTTAAAATGGTACGTTGACCAGCGGGGGTTGTAGCCAGAAGTGGAGGTACAGGACGCATCGTCGGCGTCGCTGCTATCTGTGCTGCGGGGGTGGTGGCCAATTTTACTGTTGTTGGAGCTGTTATTTGCGTTGTCGTTACGGTCGTAACGGCGACGGGCACGGCCTGTGTTACGGTTGTTAAAATGGAAGACGCGGCTGAAAAAAGGCGCCATTGTAGCGGATTTTAAATAAAAACAAAACTATGTTGGGCTTTTGAAAACAAAAGCATAATAAAAATAATTTTATAAAAATATTTAGCATATTTTTTTCGACTAGTAATAAACTAATAATTATTGGCATTATTTTTGCACTGAAAAGTATATTATTATTTACCTAGTTAATAATGTATACAAAAAAAACTATTAAAATTTTATGAACGTTCAGATTATTATTTATGGCGAATTTAAATATAAACAAGACTGAAGAAAACATCTACTATCTACTAGTCAAAAAAAATGTATATATAAAAATGTATCCTCCCTTGGTTGAGACGACAGTTTTAATCCTCGCGGCTTATAATCCTCAGTGCTTCGCGCCTCATAGTCATCTCAATCTCGGTGGATAATGTACTTTTACTTAAAAAAAGTCTGAATAGATTCGTGGGTAAATTTGTCTAAAGTTTGTTTACACCTTTTTAAAAAAAATTGTAAATTTTAAATCGGAAGGAACTAGTTTACGTGCTTACAATAATTCAGTTAACGGTGTTTGATTCGTACAAAATTTTGCAATTACGCTAAAGAAGTTTGTAAGCAACATTTTCAATTTTTTAATTTTTTCACACTGGTTTATAGAATTTTGGATTCTTAAGATTGTCTCATCGTAGATTCCTATTCGGATTCTACGATCTTATTTCCAGATTCTAAGCTTCTAAATCCTAAATTTTGGCATTCTTACACTGAAATCTCAGTACTATCATAATTAAGATTCTCAGGTTTTATATGTTCTAAGAATCTCCGATTCTCTCCGATTCTAATCTCTGTTATTATATTTTATGTATTGATATTCCAAAAAAAATCAAAAATTCTGTAATCTAAAATTCTCAGGACTCTTATAAGATCCTCTGATATTAGACAAGATTTTCAGCTGATTAAAAGTGCCACATTCTCAGCTCTCAGGTTTTTCAAATTTTACATTATAATTTTTCAGATCTTGCATTTCCAGATCGTAGATATTCTCAAATTATATAATAAAAAATAAAAAAGAGATTTATGTTAGAATTTCCCAAACTCTAGGTTTTTAGAATAGTTAAAATCTAGTTATATCGAAATAGTGATAGCTAATTTCAGCACAAAAGTGAAAATATGAAAAAACAGTGGAACACGAAAAGTAGAGATCTAGAAATAGACAATATTAAGGGAAAAAGATGGAACGTTTGTGAATCAGTGAATGGTTGCGAAAGAATAGGGAATCAAAGCAACGAAACAAATAACGAAATGGCACAATAAAATAAGTGGTAAAAGATCAAAATTGGGGAAACAAAAAACGAAAGAACGTTAAAAATTACAAGTCAAGTTGTAATAGGTCTAAGCCTGCAATAGCTAAATATTTTACAAAAAAGGTAACTATTAACAAACCTGTGTTTTCGTATTTATAACCGATCGTTTTACGATAATTGCAAAATTTTTAGATGATCACGTTCATGAGTTTTTTTGTAGCCATAAAAATTGAAAACAATTGGCGATTTTGAGTAGTAAAGCTAATTTTACTGGATCTTATGTTTTAAAACCTTGCATGTGATAAGACTTATTGATAGGTAATTTCCATCGAC
This sequence comes from Cynaeus angustus, assembly GCA_030157275.1. Classification (NCBI taxonomy): domain Eukaryota; kingdom Metazoa; phylum Arthropoda; class Insecta; order Coleoptera; family Tenebrionidae; genus Cynaeus; species Cynaeus angustus. The sequence goes on from CM058062.1 coordinate 19,274,534, forward strand.
ATTACTCCGTAAATAGAAAATTAAAACTATTGTGCTAAATTTTAAACCTACATACAGAAGTAAATCTAATAAAAATGCCGCCCATGCCTAAACAGTCTTTCTAATCTGAAATCGTCTTTAACAGTTTGAGATTAAACTTATGCCAGTTGTACTCAATAGAAACCAGACCTACCAATATACAAAAAAATGCAAACCGACTAGAAGTCGTTTTTCTTCGATCATGAATTTCCTCCATTTATACTCACTAGTTGGTGTAAGAATTGGTTGAGGCGTTGGCGGTGCATAAGCTGGCGTTGAACTGAGCCCAGCAGCGTAATCTGGAGTGGCTCCAGTAACAGGAGGGGGACTTTGTAAGGCAGTATTTTCCACATTCTTCTTTGCATCTTCCATTTCTGTAATAAAAGCATGAGAAATTACGCTTTTTCTTGAAATTCATCATACCCTGCATCTTTTTCCTCTTCTTAGCAGCAGCATATCCTAGTGGTTGGTCCGCAATATCAAGCAATTTGACTCCTCCTTCTTTGCGCCCTGCTGTTATTCGCGCCAATGGGGGTCTATTATTCATGTTGTTGTTCAAAACACCTGATCTAAATCCTGATGTGGGTACCCTGCTTGGAATTCCTTTTAATGGTGCTACAACGAATTATTTAACAAAACGGCATGTATTACACTCTACAATATTACTTGTGTCAGTCATCTTTCTTGGCATTCCTCGGGATCTCACAGGTATAACAGGAGCTGAAGACTTTTTGAGATTAGAAGCAGCATCGGAGGATTTTTGTAGCAAATCCGCGCGTAAAACAGCAGACTTTTGTTTCTTTTTTATGGTAAAATGTTTAGTGGGCTCCTGTTTATGACCAACCTAATAAAAACAACTAACGTAACTAGTGTCTAATGTCTAATAAATTTGACTTACAACAGAGATCAACGCTGACTTATTCAAATAGTGACATTCCATAGGTAGCATCACATTCTCAGCTTGTCTTCTCACTAATTTCCTTAAATCTGTCACTAAGTCTGTGAAAATAGGTCTGACTTCATCAAGATCCGAGATTTCCGTATTTAAGGACCCTGTCGCGGGATACGTTTTCAAAGCTTCAGCTAACATTGAAACCCACAATTCGGAATCGGCTACAGCAACGTCTAGGATTTGTTCTAGCTCTAGCTTCCACTGAAAGAATGGGAGGTAAGTACCATAACCTCAAACAACTTTGAATCGTGTTAGATTGTTAGATATGTATTCTATGGTTAAAACTAGTATGTTAACAATGAATAGGCACTAGATAGGACGTTTATTTAATATGAACATACTTCTTCGAGGTTCCTGCGCGGGATGTGGAAAAAACTTAATAATAGTTTTAATTTGACTTGCGTCTGCAGGTCTGGAAAACAGTCTTTGATATTCCTCAATACTTCTGCGTTTAGTTGGGAACATATTGAGCCTCCAGTCCAAGAATCATTCGAAATTCCTAATTTATTGTGTAACCATAAAGACGTATCACTGTCACGCACATTCGCCATTTTGCTTTTAGTTTACATCAGGATTGCCAACCGCATGAACACAAACAAACGTGTTGCTCTCGTGACGTGGGGTAAACACAAATTCCCTAAATTTGAAATTATAGCTAATTTTTATTTTTTATTTAATAATAAATACTTTTTTCTAATTTTTGTACCATTTTAAATGGTATTATTAAAATCGTATTTAAAAACAATTAGATTCATTTTTTTTATATTTAAAGTTTGCTTATAATTAAAAAAATCGACTTCCTCACACTTTTAAGTTCACAAAGAATAAATTTTATCAAAAACAAAATAAATTTGCATTTTTGCTTCGTGACTTCGTGTTTTATTAAAATTTATAATACAGAAAAACTATAATTACTGTTCAAATGTTTAGCTAACGATAGTAAACAAACAAAGTAATTCCTATTCTGAGGATTCACATAACAATTAATCTGTTCACTGCAATCATCATGTAAATGTTGAGTACTTATATCGGAATGATCGCGACTCATTTCGCCAGGAAGTTGCAACAAACTTGCTGTACTTCTCACATAATCAGCAACGCGAGCTCTACACGCAGGATCCATCTCTACCACACTCTCTTCTTCCGTTTTCTTCATTATCCTGAAGCATACATGTGTAGGATCATGCTCATTCACAACCACTTGAATATGCGCTAAACTAATTATCCTTTTCACTTCGTCGATGTCAAGATTTACTATAATTAAAGCATCACAGGTTAAAACTAAAGCAACTCCTTTGAAATCCGTGTTGTTGAACATTGTAGCTTCTGTTACATACAACACATTTCTGTACGATATGGAATTAAGAATCTTCCACTCGTATTTTATTGGTGCATTTGAATCAGTGAGGTTCAAGTTTGGAATGATGTCGTTTCGGGGCTGGGGCAAAGGGTTCCAACCAGCGCCTTGAAGTAGACCTAAAAATAATGTAATATGAGAACAGAATAAGAAATCAGTAGAAAAAACAAAATATCGTGTTAGAAAAATGACAAGGAGCGGAAAGTGAAAACGCTTATGCGGCGAGAGGCTTTAAGCGTAAAATTTTCTTTAGTAAGCTCAGGTAAGTAAGAATGTACCTTGTCCAGTCAGTGCCACTAATTCAGCGGCACCACTCAGAGGCTTAGTGATAACTCCAACGAGCCCCAAACCCACTCCAGCTGCCAAAGAACGAGGCGACGCCCCGTCGGCCATGATCGATTGTAAAGGGTGATGGGCGATTCCACCCACAGCCCCCAATAAACTAATACCAAGACCCGTTAAACCCTAAAAATGTATGTACATTCACTTATCATCACTTCTTCGTTACAATACCAGCATAAACCCTTGAGTGACTCCCTGAGGCTTCTGCCTTCTCTGTTCTTCAGTTCTCTTCAAGTGTTCTTCATCTAAAGTGAGCCTGTCTAAATTCCTAGCAACACTCGACGCTAGTTTCGTCACCGATTGTAAAGTACCAGCGGTTACATGCTTCATTAAAGAAGCAGAACCGTGCGTTACTCCCGCTAAAAATGCCCATGGTCCTTGCACCAAACCTCTGTATGGTAAGTTGATGAAATCGCGCAAACCGGTACCCATCGCTCGAGCTAAACCACTGGGACTTCCTAGCAGTTCTAAAGAACTGACGACCCAACCGGCACCGAAAATAGCTCCTGATAGATAATGCATGGTCATTGCGTGCCCCAGCCTACAATTTCACTCAGATGTTGTTTAGCAAAGTTAATTTTTACCTGTAAGGAGTGGTCAAAAGTCTTCGCCTTTCGAACCTTCCAAACTGGAGCGGTGACTGATCCAGAGCTATGTACATCTTGAGGGACGAATGAACGGAGAGAAGAAGAGACAGCGGTTCTATGGTTATATTCTTCAAGCTTAGAGGTCGTGCCATGACTAGAGAACTCCAGAAAACTATCTCCGGGACTCTTACAGACACCGCTTTTGTAGGAACATCGTGTTTTGCCGCAACAGCCAACTTCAGAGGAAAGAGATGGTTAAAATACTCGAGAAGTTTATTAATGTAGAGATCTTCAACGTAGATTGAGAGAGGGTTAATCTTCAATTTGATTTCACGGACTCCTGTTATTTTCTTATTTCTTATGTCATCCAACCATGTTTCAACCACCAAATCCAAAATCACCAAGTTATCGTCTTTAATAGTCTTAATCAACTCTTTGGCTGATCTTTCTAGAAGGTTTGTCGTACTTTTAGACTTATACTCTTGGCTCACGAGAACCACAGGAAAGTCGTAGGATTCCTTAGTATAAAGTTCGTTATCGAACTGTATGTCCAACATGCACATTGAGATCTTCAAGTTCTAAAATCATGAGTTAGAGACGTCCAAGAAGCGACAATAATACCTCGTTTTGTTGGGCTTCGAATCCGATGTCATCAAGAGTGAAACTGACGACGGCATTCTTCTCCAGGTCGTCATTATAATCAGCTAAGAATATAATGCTGAAAGACTTCAAATACGCGAACATCTCGATCAACTCCCAGTCTTCCTGTGCCGGCACTGTTTGAACAAAAAGAGATTTGTACGAAGATGACTTTGATAGGTTTCTTTCCAACTTGGAACTTGAATTTGGGAAACTATCCATGCTTAGGTCCTACAAAACTCTGTGAGAAACAATACAAACCAAGTTTCTTTCTTACTATAGATCGACTTTCATTAGACGAACTTTTGCCCGAAACGGTTTCAAGCTCATGTCTTGAAAGTCGTCCCCTAATATCGATAGCGCTAATCTCAAAATCACTCACAGATTCTATCGTTATTAGCGTCGTGTATGTTGTTACTTTAACAACGATGTTAACGTCGCCAAATTTGGGTATTTTAACGAACTGTTCGGAGTCACTGACGATGCTGACAGGGTTGGACCACTCAAAAGTCTCTGAATGCAAGTTACCTTGTTCGACTGCAAACACGATTTTCTCGCTGAAGCATGTTTGCGGCAACTCTGGAAACTTCTCGGAAACGAAAGGCATGGTGTAGAAAACTCTAGTCCCGCATTCCAGTTTTGTAGACCATTTAAAATGTCGCGATTCTGAGGCCGTATTGTCACCAACAGCCTGCGCACAGTATAAAGTGACGCTACTTTTATTTTCTATCGTGGTTTGGGGGCAGTCGTCGTGGAACAAAGACAAGAAGATTTGGCCTTTGCGTTCTTGAGATGTGAGCACGAGAGGAACCTACAAAAGTGGTGAAAATTACATCCGTGTGATTTTAGCAGCTCGACTTACGAATTTTTTCCCAGACGCTTTGACAGAAATGCTCTTCCTCGAAATGTTGTCATCCACTCTAACGGGACAAGACCATCCAAACTTATTTTGGAAACAAAACGACATATAAAAAACGTAGTTTGTGTTGGCATCGCAGTTATCAGAGTCTAGAGCAAACCAGCGCATGATGGAAATCCCAGAGTTGGATTTATCTAGCTGGGGGGCTACCGAAAACGATATTTTTTCAATATTTGAAGGAAAATCGTATGTAGTGTCTCTGTCCGGAACTGCGAGACAAACAACCTGGATCTGGTTTATCAAATAGTTGCTAAAAACGTGTGATGAAGACACTCTAAGTAAGCGGATTTGGTCGGATTGGCTGCTGCTAATGGAAACCATTGCAACGTTAGAGTCTGATTTTATCACAGTTTTTATATTTCCTTCCGGAGGTAAGGTCCCTGCTATTTTAGGCATGTAAAAAGTCTGACTCCAGTCAGAAGTGGCTAGTTGGAGAGGTGGCGAATAGGACCAGCCATTTCCGGTGTCCACACCGAGATGAAAATTGTCCTTAAAAAAAACATGAAGCTTTTATTATAATCACAGGAGTGCTTACATTGAGATTGGGGGGCGCCAATATTCCATACTGTGGTATTCTACAGAGCTCCGTGCCATTCATGAGCAACGAAACGGGGCAACCGAAAGTGTTGACCAATAAACACCACGGTAGCAGCTCCACAGACAAAGCGCTGGAGTATAAACACGCATTTTGGTATCTGACTTGAATCGTGGTCTGTGGTTGCTCGTCTACGATCCAATCAACATTTTCAAAGTCCTCACCAAAATAGGGCCATTTAGAAACATCAAATTCGCGCAAACTCTCAATAATTTCATCAACATTTTCTTTGTCGGCTTTCTTAAAGAATTTTTGTTGGTCCACCAGGCTGTAGTTCAGTGGAATGTAAGGATCAGATAACGAGGTCCCATCACTAAAATAAATCAATAAAAAAAATACGGCTAGTTTTAAAAGACGAGTTAAACATTCTAAACAACAAAAAAGAGTATTGAGTCGGATTTAATGTCAAGAAAAAAATATGAAGAAAGCCAAAGACGAGAGAAATAAAGGTATACCGCAAACATTAAAATCTGATAGAATGCAGCATAATACGAGGAATCACAAATAAGACAAAAGGCAAAGCGAAGGTAATCAGTTCTGGGTTTAAAAAACATATGTGCCGAAAATGCAACGATAAAAGACACCAAAATTAAACAAATTAAAAAAAGACAGCAGTTTTAACAGAAAAAAAAAGCACACAAGTGAAGATAGAAGAGTCGTACAAATTGAAAAAATGCATTGAATTGAAACGGAAGACTAATCACAAAAATCATAAGATCAGTAAAAGAATCAGCAGGCTACAGATAATTACTTAACTAAAAGAATTAACAAACAAAATAAATTAAGGATGCTAAAAATAAGTTACAAGAAGAATGAATGAAACTTAGAAGTTAAAAGAATGAGAGAATGAGAATAAATACAATAAATGAAAAAATGAGAAAAAGAGTAGACTTCAAAGCTGTCTCTAATAGAATGTGTGAGCTACGAATTACAAGTAAATATAGAAAAATAACATCAGTATAAAAGAAAAATATTATTACAACAAAATTATAACAATATACCAAGTTATCGATATCAATATGACCTTGGAGAACTAGAATCTAAAAATGGAAAACAAAACTAGACCAAAAACCAACGCCGTGTTTTAAAAACATAGAAAAGAAGGAATAAAATCAGCAAATGGTGAACACAAGACAACAAGAGGAAACATGGCAGCATAGCAAATACGCGGAAGTAAGGAAAAAATGGATTAGAAAGAAGTACAAAAAAGTGATTAAAATTTAAAAACTTGCAAAAATAAGCAAAAAATTACAAAAATTATAAAAAAAAAACAAGAATAAGATCAAAGGGAAACTGAAGACTGAAAAAAAGAAACTTTTAGAAGAGCTGCTTAAATTAATGAAAGATTTTATAAAGAAACAGAAGTGCATAACAAGATAAATTGAAACGCTGAAAAAACGGAATTAAAAAAAACAATAAAATTACTAAAAAAATAAACAAATAACCACGCAAAAATAGAATATCGCATATACACATATTCGAACTAGAAATAAAGAAAGCCAAGACTCAACTCAAACAACAACAGGTAGAACGATTTTCGGTCAAAGTAAATAAGTAAGTTATTACTGTAACTTGAAAGTGAGTTGATGCGAATGATCAATAGTCCCCGGACAATAAAGCTGCTGCAATTCGCCTTTTCCTTTCACGGTTGAGTCTAAATGCACGTTCAATGTTGGAGTTTCAATGTGAATGTTCGAAGTGATGGGTAGATTTGATTTCACCATAAAAAGCGGCCACAACATAGCTAGGATTCGTTTTCCTTTCTGACAATCTTGGACCACGATGCGACACCAAATGCTGAGAAACTGGCCACGTTCTTGGAGAGGCACTAAAATCACTATTTAAAAACAACAAAATATCTACATTTTTCCCTCACCTTTGACCAACCACGGCTGTGCCCCCTTCGTATGTTCCCTCAGAGGAATATCCCCAGTCCAAGCAGACTCCAACCCGTAAAATCTCAACCGAAAGTAATAATTCGTTCGATGATCGATAAACATAGAAGGAGTGATAGTCTTCCCGCCCAAAACATGCCACGGCGCTTTCTTCATTTCTTTCTCATCTTTCGTTTCCGGGATGACTTTAAACTCGAAGTGTTCGAGCAACATGTTGGCTATAACGAACTGCCCACCGATGATGATCTGCTTCTGGGTCGTTGAAAGCGATTTCACAGTTACAATCACATTTAAATTGTTCTCGGCGCTGATTGGTATGACTTGAGTGCCTTCCTCATCAATTCTGAAGGGTTTCGACCATAACCAACCCCGTTCCTCGAATGCCACTTTCAGTTTACGTTTGTGCTTCGGTGATCTCCAACAATATAGATGGAAACATCGACTTGGTAACAAAATGTCTTCATCTGTGGTTACTTGTCCGAATCTCAGATTTATGTTAGTGTCGTTGCAGACAACGTATCTTGTAAAAACTACAAAATCTGTTTCTTCTCCGTCGATCTGGTTCCATAATTGTGCATTCACGCTCAAAGTATGAGCTATAGTTGGTCCGAGAACTATGCGAATCGGAGTGGAGACCAAGCTGCAAGACAGTTTTTTCGCCAAGTTGCCTTCAAGCTTGAAAGAAAACTGATCGAGGAGTGTTTGTTGGGTCAAAAACGTGTAATCAAGAACTGTGCATCGCATCGTGGAACTCAAATCCATGTAGAACATTTTCATGTCCCAACTCGCCAAGTGCTGCTTTAAGTTGCTCCAAGTGACGGTAAAAAAGCAGTGAGTTTCCGGTAAAGCTTGGTCTGAAGAGTACTGTTTCAAACAGGTGGGTAGCTCCACTGCACGCTTATTCAAACTATTGATGAGCGACACCTCTAGCTTTGAAATGTACAAGGCCATGGTCAGATTTGGAACTATAGCTTTGTTGAAGTACGAATCGATGCGCATACAGGCCGCTAGAGCTCTCGGTGAAATCAAATTTCTACCGACTCGTTTACCATCCATGTCTAGAGTAGTCAAAACAACGCGCCATATGTACGCCACTGCCCTCTGAGGCTCCGTTTTCGGTAAATTAAGATAACAAACTTCACTCTCCGATAAGTTAAATTGGGCATAGGAAATGTAAGCACAGTGGTACTCTGACCAGTACTGCAAATTGCAAGTGACCTGACAAGGCTGTGGATCTATCGATATTTCCAAGGGAACAGGGAAAATTCGAACTTTTGTTAAAGCCCGTGGTTGCGGGTATCTCCAGGCCATCGCATTCATCTCTCTGTAGTTCCAAAACATAACTTGATACGGTAACGGTAACTCCTCACTGTTACCATTACTGGCTTCGATAAACTGAAACGCGCCGGCTCTTAAATCGTCTTTGTAGTGTTGGTCTTTCTCTGGGATTATCGTTTTTGGGACTTTTTCAGGAATATCTGACGCGAAATAGGAAGCAAACTCAGAAAGTTCTTTCGCGATTTTTTCAACAAACACAATCTGTTCCGAACTGATATCCAGCATCAAACAGTCGCTATCAACAGCGACGTGAATTTGAGGACTATCACTGCTCTGCCAGGACTCTAAAATCGCACTGAATTCTATCGAGACACTCCACGGATTCAAAAGGAGTCGCTGAACGTTGTTATGAGTCACAGAAAACGTCACACAGTCGAAAGAAGAGAAATAGTGAATTTTCTCAGGACGTTCCGATAAGAACAGCTTGTTCCTAGTACGATTTATAACAAGAGAAGCGTTGAAATTGTGCTCAGTCTCTAGAACTAGCACCAACTGATCTGTTTTAACCTGAATCATATCAATCCCCTTGAAATTTTCTTTGAGACGTCTAAAATTTGAAACGTCTTCTGCTTCTAGCTCCACACTGCCCACTTCTTTAGTCACACTTGGAAAATTCTCAACGATTTTGTTCTTCAGAGTTAACAGAGATGTTATCTTCGGCACGGAAATCACGATTTTAGTTGGTCTCGATAGTTCTACTTGGAAATTCGCCGATTTGTTGTGTTCCTTCGTACATTTTAGAGTGAAAAAAGCAGGTGGAATTCCTGTGATATGATCGGGGATTCCAGAACGCGTTGTTATCAAATCTAAGGAGAAATTCTGGTGTGTTGGTATTGAGGATGTTGAGCCACAGTTGGGATCACTGAGCTTGATACCAAAATCAAAACATGATAAATGTGTAGTAGCTGCCTGATACTGGGTTGAGGTGTAAACGTTGGGTTGCGAAACAAATAAGTATACCAGTGGCATGTATTTTTTGTGGCTTTTGATGGCTTCGTCGACGCTTTCCTCTTCGGAAGCTTCGTAGTTACGATCTTCTTCCTAGGGAGAGAACAGAAATTTAAGGTCAACTAGAAACTTAAGATCCTATTAGAATCTCATTGTATTTGTACTTGTTTGGCTTAGTACGCATTTATTCCCACAAAAATTTTCTAGATATCATTACTGCTCTGGCACTATATTACTCTAAAATAAAACAGAAAAATCTGACAATAATTGAAAAAAAGGTTCCTACAACAATCAAAGTTATCACTTTGAAAGAGACAGATTCAGAAAATTCTCTACAATTTTAAAAAGTACGTTTTGAGGAATTGCAATAAAGATATAATAAGATCACTACATATCATATTTATATTCTATATATATCACATTCTCAGAAGATTGAAAATCCTCAGAATGTAAAATGTTTCAAATATAGTTTATATAATGTGTCTTTTTGTGATTTTTTGTTTATTTATTTGTTTTTAGTGGATTATTTGGTTTCTTTGAAATCCTTGAATTCTCCGATTTCTTTAAATTTGGTGTTTTTTTGAACATATTATTTTATTCTGTGAACTATTTAGTTTCTTTTGATTTTTTGACCTCTCTAACTTGTTCGAGATTTTTGATTACTTGGTTTCTTTGTAGTCACTGGATTCCCAGGTTTCCTTGAATTCTTTGTACTCTTTGGTTCTTCAATTTTTTTGCAATCTCTGAATTCTCAGGTTTCTTAGGATCACAGGCTATTTGAATTCATTGGATTGAATAGTTTCTTTAAATTCTTTCTGGTCTTTAGATCTCTTGAATTCTCTGTTATCTTTGAATTTTATGGACAGATTGAATTCATCACTATTCAATAGTTTCTTTGAATTCTTTCTGGTCTTTAGATCTCTTGAATTCTCTGATATCTTTGAATTTTATGGAGAGATTGAATTCATTAAATTCTCTAGTTTCTTTAAATTCTTTGGATTATCCGGCGTTTTTGAATTTTTTAATTTTTATGGATGGTCTGATTTCTTCTATTTTTATGGGTTCCCTGCTTTCTATGAATTTTTTGGATTACGTGAATTCTTTACAACGTCTGGATTTCTTACATTCTCTGATTTCTTTGAAATTTATGAATAATTTGGATTAATTTAATTCTATAGTTTCTTTGAATTCTTCGGGTTTTTTAGCTTCTTTAAATTTTTGAGACTCTTGAGTTTCTTTAATTATTTAAATTTTATGGCTATTCTGATTTCTTTAATTTTTCTAATTCTATGATTTATCTAAATTCCCTCGATCCTGTTTTTTCAACTCTCGTTTCTTTGAATTCTTTGTGTCTCTATTTTCTTCAATTTCCTTTGAAAGCTTGTATTCTGTAAATTCTCTGATTCCTTGAATTGTTTGTTTGTTTAGACTTGATTCTTTGAATTTTTAGGTTACATGGATTTTTGGTTTAACTTCTTGCAAAAATACGTCCAATCAAATATTTAAAAATTTCCAGAATAAGAACGCGAATCTCTAACATTTTATCAAGCAAAAAAAAACGATTTTAAAAAGTCTTCTGATCTACTGATGTATTTTTTTGCACGTGTTAAATTCCCTATAGCGTTTTCTTGATTATTTTTATACTTTTCTTAAATATTAGTAGTTTCTATAACGAAACATCAAATTTCTCATTTGAGCTAAATTACAAATTTAAGGCCCTTCTTTGCAAATACTGAACTTAAAACAACGAGGCAAACTTATTAATATCAAAGTACAAAAATTTTGTTGATCACTGCACTTTCTTTTCCAATCATGTTTAGAATTATTGATTCTAGAAATATACAAAAACCAAGTTAAATTTTATATATAGAGCAACTAAAAAAATGTTTAACCAAAAAAAAATTTTTTTCATTAATCTCGGCCTTAAAAAAATTGATAAAAATGTTATATGGAACCAATAAGTACTGAGCTGATCAGCTGATCTTGATCAACTTTCAATTACACAAAATCAAACTTACATCAGCCGCATATTTCCCCTTTTTGCTCCTAAGCCCCCCTTGAATACTCTGCGTGAGGCAAAACTGATACAAACAACACGAGATTTTCCCAGCCGTGAAAAGAACCTCCAAAGGTATTTCGCCTGAAGCTGCCGGCATTATTTTTTGTACTTCTTTCGTGGCCTACAAATTAATACTTTAAATCTAAATCTATATATTCACTACAATTGTACCGGCATCGGTGATTTCGACGAAAACTGACTCCTGATCTCCGAGGTATCAATCCCCGAGTCTTTATAGAATTCAGTCAATTCCGTCTCTAGATCTTCTTGAAGAAACTCAAACCTCGTGTACGGATACATGATCTCTGATTTTTTAAAATCCATTTCACTCACAGGAAGTGATAGTTCATGTAACAAAGCAGACGCTAATTTGAGCTGATCAAGCGAGAGGAAAATCGCAATATCGGAAACAAAGTTGATTTCAAACGAACTACTGCAGATGATGATATCGTTTTTATAGACCATTATCGGTGCAGCAACCACGCTAATATCAAACTTATCAACGACTTGTTTGAGGTTGAGTATGGGAACAATGCTCAATTTTCCTTGTTTTAAGTTGTTCCATTCTAGAGCTGGGTTCTCACTAACGAGGTTTCCTCTCATGTTCAGCACTTGATCTAGATCATTCCAAGTAGTGGAACTCAAAGACATCCCAGAGATATCCAGTTGGTACTGTCGATCCTCAAGTTCACTTCCTGGAATCGTAAGAACTCTAGCTTGCACAGCTTGCCTGTAAATATCAGGTCTCAGAGGAGTCCTACAGATGGGATTGACCACCAGCGGACTCAAACTGATCTTTTCAACTTGAACAACAAAGACATCATGGTTGCTACCACTTCCAGAGAGTTCCATTGATGGGATAATCACCCGAATTTCATGGCATTCTAAATAGGTAAGAGGGAGAGCTTGATTGGTAAACCATGGTGTTTTTTTCTGCTGAATCTCAGTGTGACTTTCTTCTCCGTTTCCCAAAAAAGGACTCATGATTGAGTAAAACCCTAGTAAGGTTTTGAGAGATAGAACGACATCTATGGGTTGGACGCTGACCACGATCTCTGTTATGAAGCGCGATGTGGAGATAGGAGGTTGGGTGCGTTTCTCTTTCGGAGTTTTTTGAAGAGCACCCCATAGATTATGAGTATGTTGACTACTAGCTCTAGTTATGGTAATCCCGATGAAACCGCTTTCTTCCGGTCTTTTTTCCACCGGAACATCTTCGCGAAGTCTCATAACGACACCGGAAAACGGACCTCGTTGCCATTTACACTTCTCAGAAGAACGTTTGTAGTGTTGGATCGAAATAGAACCGATCTTGCTCTTCATTTTTAAGTAAACGTTCTGGTAATCGAGGGAGCTCACGATGTCTTCGACGTCAATCACTAGTTTTAATTGAGCGTTCGCTTCCTGCGCTAGTAATTCAATTGAGAATTTCGTGATCGTCCACTGAATCCAAGCTGTTAATTTGACATTCTCGTTGTTAGCAACATTATCAGTGATATCAGGTGCTGGTATAGTTCCGCTGGTGTTATCAAGAGTGTTTTCTTTAGCAGTTGGTGACAGTGACGGTGACGCTACTGTCATAATCGGCGGAAGAGACTCTTGTACTTTCGGTTCAACAGATTTCTTTGGTGTTAAACTGTTAAAAAAATCTGTTAAACCATAGACTAAACTCGCAAGAAGGTACATCTGGGCTTCAGACACTTTTATAATAATAGGAGTAACATCAATGTGAACATAGACACCAAGACTTCCAAGAGAATTGTCAAGAGTAGTGTTAAAATCCGGTGAAGAAGTTTTATCAGTTCTGGTCGACAAACCAACGGTTGCGCTTATCCCGACTGTCTTCAAGAATGCTATTTCTTTGCGATATTCCATCGAGTAGCAGTTAAGATCTGATATTGACATCGTCCATGGAAAACTGGACCTGTCTGATTTAAGAATGAGTGTTTATAGCTTCTCCAAAATAAAACTTACCGCTATTCCAGATCTTGTCCGGGAGTTTGACCGGTAAAGTTTTCAAGTATTTCACGATATTGTGTTTTTGAGCACTGTGTATATTTGCGAACGGGAGAGTTATGACCATGACGCTAGGCACGAGCTTTTTGTTTAAGGCCTCTTTCACGGCTTGCTCCACGCCTATAATTATTTTTTTTTAATAATAATAACTGAGAATAAAAAGAAAAATACCTTGAGAACCAATAGCGGAGATAGAAGCCATTGGGAAATAAATAATGCACTGGGACACGTGTCCACTCAACAACATAGTTTTCCAAACTGGGTGCCACGTTTTCAAGAAGTCGTAGATCTTTTCTTGGAGCTAAAATTACAGTCATTGGAATTACAGAAAATCAAAGAAGATCTAAAGAACGTGAAGAATGATAAAGTCGTTCTTCATTCCCTGCAGATCATTCTTCATGTTCTTCAAATCATAGTGGGAAGTAGCTGCAGAACGAATTACGATGACAAATAAAAAAGACATAAATAAGATGTAGAAGAACTAAAAGACACAAGAGTTAAAAGAAAGGTATAATGAAGTTAAGAACAATAAGGACAAACCAAACCTCCAGAGAAGAAAAGTCCTGAACTAGAAAGTAAGATCTCTCTACCAGGAAATGAAACATATGAAAATGAATACTAAGGCAAAAATAGTTACTTTTTTCCATTTTCATTACTTTCTTAGTGGAAGCTTTTTCCTCCTGTTATATTGTTCTTCTCTATTTAATTGATATTTGTAGCTATTGGGTAATAAACTTATCCATTCTCTCTCAGTATTTTGTCGTTGTATTTTCGTGTCAATCAGATACTATAAAACCTTTTTTTGTTGATTTTTCTAGTAGTTCCACTTTTCTTTATAGTTATCGCATTACTTTTTCTTTTAGGCTGAAGACTAATTAGGATAAAAACTAAAGCGAAAGAAACATAACAGCATAAAAAACGCCTTCTTAAACGAAAAAAAAATCTACACCAATGGGTTAAGAACGGCAACTGAGTGAATAAGACATGCGATGAGAACGACGGAAGATAAAACGACAAATTGAAAGCCGAGGCTTAAACTCACATCAACTTGTTCTTCTTCTTCAATCACTGGCAGCTTCAAATGTCCATAAACAATATCCCTATCGGAACTGCTATGAACTGACTCGATTTGAGCCCCGCTACGTCTGGGAGTTTCAGACACACTTCCATAAACTTCATTAAAACTCATACTTTTATAAAGATGACGTTCTGCAAAGTTCCCATTAAAAACTAGAAGAACTAAGAATCACCTACCGTCTGATCGATGAACTCCTATTTTGATAGGGTGATAAAGCAACCACTTACAAACCAGTGGATCTACACATACGTTGATTTCTTGTAAGTTAAACATGACCAACGAAGGATGAGCTTGTAATTCCGGCTTCAACGGATATTGCACAGTTGCCATAAAAAGAGGAAGTTCTTCGGGAAAGCTAGTAACTTTTATTTTGTTTGTTTTTGGTTCAGGCCCCGATAAAAACAACACTTGTTGTATATTTGTTGTTGAGATTTGTTTATCATGTTGGCTCTCATTTGACTCAAAAATGAAAGCTTTTATGGATTCCAAAGCTAAGTCTATAGAAACGGTGGTGTTTGTACAAACTTTCTTAAACCGGATTCCTTCAATATAGAGCTCCAAGTACGGCATCGCTGAAAAGACTCGTTAAAAGAGGTAAAACAGTGACTTATAGTTACCATAATCTTTACTGGCGTCGTACAATAACGAGGTGTACTTAAGTGACTTAAGTCCGGTGTTACTCTGCTTCAGGATATTATTAATCAAATGAGTTACCACTATTAGCTTAGCTTTCGTGCAGTTTAGAGTCAAACTTTCTGGAAAAAACGGCGTTTTTTGAAGAAATTTTAAGTCTCTTATTTACCTGAGTGAAATTTCGTTTCACTGTGCATCACATCAGGTTTCACCCAGTATTGAGGACTCAGAATACATTTATTCTGATAGGACAAATTAAAAGGAACTACAAGTGTCGTGTGATTACCCGTTTTCAAAAATAACCGACTGCACAATCCAACAACGTTCACGGTAATATTAGTGAAACACGCGTCAAACATTTTTTGAGGAGGATCTGGTAACTGACACGTTGTATGAACGAGCCTGTTTATATACATCGGGCTCAGAACGCTCATCTCAATCAGTTTACTTCCAATCGTGACTTTAGGGAGTTTCTCCAGCTGGATGTTCGTTACAGACGTTGCATGTTTCTGTAACAAACAAATGAAAACAACAAAAAACCTAAAATGTTTGCTCACCTTTGTTTTTTTAAATAAATTTGTTTTCGTTGGTTCAAAAAATGGATGGTCCATGAACTGTAGTTCTATCACAGGTTCGAAAAGCATAACTTGGAGGGTGCGGCTTGGTATAAATTCATTTAAAGCGTCAAAGTCTTCTTCTGACGCTGGTAGTAAGTCTTGGAGAAGGGGCTCAGGCTTAAGAGTGTAATATGGAGGGTAGTCGTAAGTTGATGCTGCTAGACGCAGTGTGTTTGTGCGGTGGAAAAAACCGGAACAGACGCGGAATTTTAGAGGGCCTATGTAAATTCGGCATGACGCTTTTTCTGCCATGTTACTGGAATTGGAAACAGAATTCAATTTATTAAAAATCATTAAGAGAGAACTTTAGACTTGAGAAAAAAATTAGCACTGTTAAAGTTTCAAGTTTTAGGTTTAAACTAGAAAAAATTCCATCCTTTTTCTCAACTAAGGTAGCAGAAAATTTACTGGAAAGCTTAAGGCAAAGTTTGTTCTAGAACTGACCTATACTCCAAATTGCTTCCCAAATCCGACAAAATATCACTATTGGCATCTTCGGGAATCTCCATTTGATAAACGAAATCACAAGCAAACGCCGGAGTCCGCTCCAAAAGAACCGCCTCAGTGTTTGTAAACATATGAAAATCCCAATTTGTGTTGTAATTTCTGAACTGTCCAAGCCCATTATTTTCCACAGCTTCTGCGTCAAAAAGAGAGTTGCTCTTATGGCTACAAGTCTGGGATCCTGTAAAAAAGGCAAGTAAAAAAAACACAAAATATCGAAAAATAAAGTACCTATTGATAAATATGGATAAGTGGTGGAATCTAAAGCCTCTGGATAAGAACAACTGCATGGTCCCACGGGTAATAATAGGATTTCGCTGATACCAAACATCATATTAGACCACCTTCTGGCTATTGAGATCACCTCCATGTAAATGCCTTGCAGTTGGAGGGTTAGGAACGGATGATAGCGGACTTTTTTCTGACTATAGTAACCTTTGTCATGACTAGTTTCTGATACTTTAAAAGTGAGAGACGCATTATCGACGTAAAATCCAATTTGTACTATATGTCCAAATTCGTTTAAAAACTGCTGGTTCTCATTCTCTTCATCCCATTGAGTTGGTAGAACGTAAGAGACGTAAGACCAGGCCCAACCTGTCCATGAAGCTGTGGAACTTGTGCTATCTACAAAACAAAACAAAGAAAATAAAGAATTCGCAATATGAAAAAATATAAAAACCTCTGTGTTCTTGACCAGCAGCTGAACTATCATTAGCTTCATTGGTTGATTTCAATTGTTTTTGCTGTAAAGCTATAAGTAACATAAGTAGACGCATAAACATGGGAACTTGCTGTTCAGTCATGCTGAATTCCATTCTGTAAAGATAAAAATCATAAAAAATAAGAACAAGAAAATTTCTCACTTGTTGCAATAAACGTCCAGGCGAGTTAAAGAGGTTTTGTTAGAAGTTGACGAATTATAAGTTCTCAGTAAATGCATGGTCATGGAACAGCGGTATAACATTGGTTCTTGGTAAAAATCAATCTTTCCAGAGGCATTTCTCTTGTCTAAACATACTGTTAAATCATTAATTGTTATAACTTTCCTCATGATCACATGAGTTGGAGAGATATCTACAAAAAAAAATGATATTAAACAGATTAAATGAAAACAAGTCAAACCTGCATAAGAAGCCTCCCATTTCTCATTACAAGACTCAACTTTCAAGTGTTTCACATTCATAGACAAAACAATATCCTCTTCAACATATTTTAAAATCACATTGTTACAAAATATCTTTATATTGTTTACTATTTTATTGATAAGTAACTGTGCATAGTTTGGGGGTGCCTCTTCTTCTTTACTACATTGAAAAAAAAAATTATTACAGGCTAACATATTCTGTATATCACCTATTTGTCCTTTTGGGCCTCTCCTTTGTTGGAGAGGCGTCTGAAGCAACACTTTCATTTCCATCTTTCAGTTTTAAAACACACTCTAAAATCATAAGTGATTACTAGAAAACCAACTGGAAATATACCTATAGTGTTTATAGTGATAGTGATAGGCTCTGAAGTCAGTTTTGTCCATGGTACATGAATTAAAAGCTCTCTAATGTGGCCTGAAATAAAACTGAATGGGGACTGTAACTCTTGCTCCAAGACTTCTAATCTAAGATCCAAGTTGTGGAAAGATGCGTCACCGCCCCATAATGACACCTACAATTTTATGTTTTTACAAGCTTGAAGAAGCCTTCTCTAACCTGTGAATCTTCCGGTCGAAAGTTTTTGATGTACTTATCCACATAACTAAGCAAAATGGGTGCTATGTAGGATTCTAACTTGAACATATCAAGAGTTTTTCGCTACCTACAACAATATTAAAAATATTTAATAATTATCATAAGGATATATTTACAAAACCAGATAACTAGCTTCCATGTCTCGTCATCGGGTTCCTTTCACACGCCCCATCGCCCACCTAATGACAACGCAAATCAAAATTTTTAAGTAAATAATACAAAAAATGTCTCGTCAAAACGTCAAACTTATCAATTTTTTGACACTTATCATTTTTCGTTTTTGGACATTGGTAGCAGTCTAAATTATCTTAAAACAAACCAATCAGCTACCAGAAAAACCATGACGTCAGACGAGAAACCTACAAGTACCAACTTAATCGTTTGTTGATGTTTGAGGTTAGATTACTTTGACCGTTTCACGTGTTTCGTTGTCAAAATGAAGATTCCAAAGAAACGTCGTCTTGGCGAAGCTCAAAGTAAAGAAAATACAGAACCAGAGCCTCTTCCCTCTGTGCGACACTCTGACGAGCCGCTACCGAAAAAGGTATTTATTTTGCACAAAAACTGTGATTAAAATTGAGATTTTTAGACGAAGTGGACCAACAAACAACGCGTGCTTGTGTTTTCTTCTCGAGGTATAAATTATAGAGATCGTCACTTGATGGAGGATTTGAAAAAGTTGATGCCTCATCACAAACCTGAATCAAAAATGGAGCGTTCAAAAACGTTGAGTGTGGTAAATGAAGTGTGTGAAATGAAGAATTGTAACAAGGCTGTGATGTTTGAAGGGCGTAAAAAGATGGATTTGTATATGTGGTTGGCAAACGTGCCAAATGGCCCCAGTGCGAAATTTCTTGTAGAGAATGGTAGGTTAGTTCAATCCTAAAACTTGAGACTTTATTATTCTTTCTAGTTTATACAATGAGTGAGCTGAAACTCACAGGAAACTGTCTGAGAAGCTCAAGACCCATACTCAGTTTTGATCCAACTTTCTCAGACAAACCCCATTATGCTCTTCTTCAAGAGCTCCTAACTCAGACATTTGGAGTCCCCAATTATCATCCTAAAAGTCAGCCTTTTTTTGATCATATTTACACTTTCACGGTCTTAGATAACAGGATATGGTTCAGAAATTTTCAGATTCTTTCAGAGGATGGGGCGCTAACTGAAGTCGGACCTAGATTTGTCTTAAATCCTGTAAGTCCATGGAAATTGAGAGTACAAACTGATCACAAGTTATTTCTAGGTGAAAATTTTCTCTGGGAGCTTTGGTGGGGTCACTTTATGGGAAAATCCGTTCTATATAAGTCCTGCAAAATACAGACAACAGATCCGTCTAGCGGCCAAAAATAGATATGTGAATCGTTTACAACAAAAGGCACATGCTAGTGCTGCCAAGGCGGAAAAAAGTTATGAAATGACACCTCTGGATGATATTTTCCAAGGAGATCCACTGACAAAGGCGCAGGAAATTGAGAGCAAAACTGAGGAAGAGAAAATTGTAATGAATGAGAAGATGAAGAAAATTAGTCCCAAGAAGAAAATAGTGAAAAAAAAGAAAAAGACTTTGTAATTTGGGGTTGATTTTACTACTGCAATAAATGTTTTACTGTCAAAAATTGAAATGAAAAAAATGTGTTCATAACGGTTTATTTCCATTAATACAAAAGCTAGTTACCAATATAAAAATATTTTAATTGCAATAACATTCATGTTTATTTTAACATTTACAGGCAGCGTGTTATAATCTAAAAGGATAAATAAAAGCAGTAAAATGTGCGTAAGAAAATAAAGTAGTGCTTTATATCCATTTATTTCTAATCTAAGATCTAAAACTTTCTATAAAAATATTTCCATTGCAACCAGTGAGGGAATGACCTACCATAAAATATTTGTACACCAGACTAAAATCTCACAGCTGCTAAAAGATACTGAAAAATCACAACCTTGTTCCCAATGTAGAATCTCGAATAATTTAAACAAATCATTCAATAATAAAAATGTAACAGTAATAAATGATTTGCTCCTTCAGTATGTAAAACAAGACGTTATTGTCGTTAAGTATTTATACCTGCGTGGAAGTGCGCTTAAAGTACGATTTAGGCTTAAATTACGTTAAACATTCGGTTTACATTTATCAGTACAGATATTAACGTTTAAAGCTGCCTCAGACACATTGCTAACGTTGAATAGAAATTTCTATGCATGCAATAGCACCTGTAGAAGTTATAAATCTAATATGACACTTATTTAATAGGCTCCAACTCTGCAGGCTGTGCATGGGTAGTACCTAGATTTGTAACACCAAGATTTTCCATTTGAATGCCTTCGACGCTTTCTCCATTCTGGCATATGCACAAGTATACTGTATCCAGCACCATCTAAAATAAATTTAGTGTAGAATTACTTAAGTCACTCCTTTTCGGGCCTTACCTCGTACAACGAAAGTATACAGTGTGCCACAAAGAATGCAAATATGCATACTACCAATGTGGGGGCAGCGTAAAACTCTAATTCTGGATTTCTTCTAAAAATGAAGAGACCCACGCATCCAGTGACTACAGTAACCAGACATTTTCCCAAAAACAAAATAAAATCGCCTAAGCCATTGATGGTAGCAACTTGAAGCGCATGCTCGGACAAGACTTGGAAGGCCTGAAAAAGACTCTTATTTAAGTTAAACACGGGACTTGACTTACAATTCCGGCAGCTTTACAGAAGTTAACTCCATCTATCGCTATAACAGTGTACGCGTTGTGATTTAAGTACCGTATAAACTTTTCCATACAATAGAAACAACAAATACAGCACTTAAGACAACAAGAGGCGCATTCGCTTCCTTTATCCTTATTATACTTAAGCCTTGAAGAAAGTCGTTAGAATAAAAAAAACACGTCGTTTCTAAGCTACCTTTCATGTAGGTACATCAAAATGAGCCGAGGTATTTTAAAAATGGTAATCAACAAAGAACCGATGGCTACTGAACCCAGATGGTACTTGATTAATTTGCATATAGCGTAACAAACATGGGAATTGTCCTTGTATTTATGCCGGTAGAACCAATGAGCTACTGCTCCAGCAATTACCATCTGCTGGCACCCCATTATAAATTCACATGTCCAAATTAACCCAATGAAATAAACCCACCACATATATTTGACCCATGTGGGGTCTGTGAACTCGACGACCGTCATCTCTGGAATTATATCATTCAGACTAAGACAATAAAAAGGCTACCAAATACTTTCTAGAATTCTTTCTGTGAAGGATATATTCTCTAACTTCGCCACTGGCTCCGTCTGGCTCACAGGTGTCGTGAACGAGTCGTTGTAAAAGCGGAAATTAATTCCCGATGTCCCTGGGTAGTAAGCAGTAGCTAAACATAACTAAGAAAAAAATAGTTGATTATTATATATCTTGTTATTTACATACCACAACAAAAATCCAAAACATGAAAAACGCCAGCAAGATAATAAATGTTAAAATGGGCTGGAAAAAGAGTCCTGGTAGATGAAGCAAACACTTGGAGGTTTCCTTAAATAGGTCTGACAGAAAACTGACTTGTTTCCTCATAACAATTACAATGATTAAAATAATGACCTGCAATCACACCATGAAAAGAGGAGCTAAATTATTTTTTCTTCATACTGTAAGAACAGTTGCTATGATTGAGTACCATAAGAAGGCGGTTTCATTTCTGACTGACTCCAAAAGGAGCATGTGCTTGTTGGTTTTGTCCAGGTGGTATTTGATATCAAAGTATGTGTACCACAAAAATGCAGTTCCCAGAATACTAGTAATAGTGAATAAAATCATTATAATGTAAGATACCAAATGGGCGAGGAGGTGTAAAATTGAGATTGTCACCAAGGAGAGTACTAAAAAAAATGTTAGTCTCTTGCAGTCATTCTTCAGCATATTTACCTAAAGCCAAAAGAGTTAGGTATAAAATTTCCATCCAGGTGTGATAAATATCAGTCAGAATTTGTTCCAAAGTGTCCCAACTGTTCAGCAACTCATAAAAATTACTCAAAACGGCGTCTGTAAGATCTTGAAAAGATTGGGGTACACACCGGTTGAGCACAGGTTTGCTGGAAACTCTCATTACTAAAGAACATAATTTACCTTCCAACCAACCTTTCATAAATGGGCAGTGCAGGACATGGTCCCAAATAGCTACTAAAAATGTTCTTATTTGTAATACTTTTGTTATTAAAATCATTGTAGTTAAAATCATATCTGCATAAGTTGTTGCCTGTTCTTTTATAATAAGTATTAATATCCTCAACTTTTCTCAAAGTTTCTCGAGGGCATTCCTTCACACAGATCTTCAAACACTGTTTTAATTCCTTAATATCATAAAATAATAAATATGGTTTATCAGAGGTGTCTAAGCCTGATAATTCTAAATTGCTCATTTTCTTGTTATGTTTGGTTCCACAAGTGTTCCCAAATGAGTCATATCCATTTATAATTCTAATAGGGTTTCCGTAGACAAAGGAAAAGGCGGCGATAAATACCTACAAACCACTAATTAAACGAGTAATGATCTAAGACAAGGTTATTCACCATAAGCAACAAAAACGCGATGTAAACGCATAACCAAAAGACGTCGGTACAACCTCTTTGGGTAGTTTCTTCCTGTTCTTCTTCTTTCTTACTATCGCAACAACCCATTTTTACTAATTCTTTGCCGTTGTTACGTTTTATTCATAATCTTTGTATCAGTTTTGTTTGGGGGCGGCGGCTTGACGCGGTATCTTAGCAACAACAACAATAACACTTATGCAACCACGCGTGACGAATTATTGCCAACCTTACAACAATAAAAAACTAGATAATGTGCTTTCGAGAACTTAGCTGATTCGTTAGCTACGTTTGAATAAACTGAGAAAAAAGAAATAGAAATGATATGAAGCATTGATTTGGTTTGTAATTACCAAGTAAATACAGATTACAGTAAAAAGTGTAACAGTGAAGACGACTTGTAGCTTTTGATGTTAGCTTTGGGTTCTAACTTCACAAGAGATGATCGCATCATTTCTTGTTATTGTAGTGGTACCTGCTTGTCTAAGTGACATTTCCAGTTTTGCTCCATCGTTGTTATAAAACGATGAAGTGGTAAGATGATGGGCGATCAGTTTCGTAAAGTGGAACAATATTCACCAAAATCGTCGCCTAGAGGGGCTCGTTCCCCGGTTGTCTCACGCCAAGATTCATCCGGAACATTAAAAACGACGATTTTATTAGGAAAAAACCCGTCGATTGTCCCTAGCGGCCCTTTCTATTTAATGAAAGAGCCACCAGGTATGAAATCAAACCATTAAAGGATTAATCAACAAACTCTTTTTAGTGGAATCGGAACTAACAGGAGCTAGAAATTTGATGGCCTATTATGGTCTTGAACACTCATACAGTAAATTCAGTGGGAAAAAACTTAAAGAACAATTGTCTTCTTTTTTACCAACATTGCCAGGCGTCATTGACTCGCCTGGACAACAAGATAACAGCTCATTAAGGTCGGTTATTGAAAAACCTCCAATTGGAGGCAAAGAATTGCTGCCTTTAACTAGTATACAGTTAGATGGGTTCAGGCTACATCCAGGAGCTGTAAGTCTTAAAAAAAATGACACAACTTGAATTAACACTTCATTTTAGTTGCCAGAGCAATACAGATATGCGAATGCAGCCCCGATAAAGAAGCATAAAAATAAACATAAGAAGCATAAACATAAAGAAGGTTTACCAAGTCAAGAAACAACCATCACAGATGCTGGAAGTGACACACATGAGAAGAAACACAAAAAGCAGAAAAGGCATGATGAAGATAAAGAAAGAAAGAAGAGGAAAAAGGAAAAGAAGAGAAAAAAGCAAAAACACAGTCCTGAACACAGTGGGGCCCTAACACCAAGCCAGCATTCAAACTCCTGAGTACCTTATAACATCTAATTATTTTAGAAGATTAAATTGTGAATAATTCCAACCCAATTAAGTTAAGATCGATTATTTATTGTTTATTTTGCTCATAAACACTTATTTTTATGGAGTGGTTTTATTTTCTGGTTTAAAAACGTATTTCAGTAGATTTAGATAAGAAAGTTATAAAACACAGTTTTTCTACAGTCTACACGACGAACTAATAAAAAAAAAACAGAATTTTGTGGGAATATCTTTTTAGTAAAAGTGCAGACAACACTAAGATAAAAATTGGCTCCTACTATTTTTCAATTTTAGCCCAGTAAGTCTAAAACAAAAAAATCACAGTTACAAATCGTACAACTCTCTTAGCATTTAAATGTTTTTTTTCCATTTCAATTATAACAAACCAACATTGGTAAACAAATAATCGTCTACAGTTGTTCCCTTACAAATACTTTTTATTTGTAGCCCGCCCTTTTCTAGGGTTTTTCGCCAAAATTACCTATCCTGGAATCGCGCCCTCTTGCGGCGATTCATCTCCATCGCTTATCGGCGTCAAAACAGCGTCTTTCGTCCATTTTTTGTTCGGTTTTGTACCAGGCCAACATGGGCGACCGTAAGTACTCTATTTTTTTTACTTTTCCTAGACATCTCTGCAACATTTTGATCAATTCTTGTATCGATAAGCTCCAATAATCCAAATAATCACACGACCGTTAATATTTTTTTTCATCATCCGGCATTTTGATCATTTTCTTTGCTTCCGTCGGTTGGCCCAAATTCTGATATTTTTGATATTAGGTGCTAACTTCGGCGATTATTCTCAACCGCCCCCAAGCACCGCGTATCCCAACACCTACGGGACACCGGCGGCTGGTGGTTATGGCGCCCAGGGAGGTGGCGGCAATAGCGGCGGTGGTGGAGGAGGCGGCGGCTCTTGGAATCAAGGTCGAAGCGCTGGAGGCGGCGGCTATGGAAGCAACCAAGGTAAATAAAGTGTTTTTTAGTGCCGACATAGGCATGGTTCTAGTTCCACATGAACTTGGAAGCCTCCTACTATGTCGCAAATTAACCAGGGATTTGATAGTCCCTTCTTTTTTTATATTAGAAGGGGTAGACAATCGCCTGAACATTGTTATGATAACAAAGATACAGAGCGAACCAGAAATAAGTTCTTTAGAATTGCCAATTTTTGTGTGCTCTTTTGCAAAAAAATATGGATGAGCACTAAAATTTTAAGTGGTGCTTATGACAAGAATGCTGCTAACTCATTGGTGCATTCCTGGTTAAGTAAACTTTAAAATTTGTGTAATATTGGAGATTATAGACTCAGGGTAATGATTTAATTCTATCTTATTTGAAATGGAATACTATATATTGTTGTTTTTTTTTCCAGGAGGCGGAGGAGGTTACAACCAAGGAGGCGGCTACAACTCCGGTGGTGGAGGAGGTGGAAGTTACGGAGGCGGTGGAGGCTACGGCGGTGGCGGCTATGGAGGTAAATATTCATTATTGTTCTCTTATAAAACTCATCACTATATTCTGTAGGAGGTCGAGATCGTGGCGATTATGACAAAAGAGGCAGTTTAGACCGACGAGATTCTTATGGGTAAGTTATCACGTTTTGGTCTTTTTACCATCTTAAGAGTGGGAGGTATCATATAGAAACTGAATGAATGGTTGTTTTATCCTAAAAAAGTCTATGAAACTGTATTAATCAGTTTGCTTGCAGAGTTTATAATGCGTAAGTATTGTTGTAATATACACGTCTGTGTTTGTTGTTGGTAGCCCTCAGAATAAGGGCGAGAAATTCAATTTTTATTTTAAGAGTAAAAAGATTGGTAAGAGTAATGGTATAACCGTTTGGTTGGTACTGGTGTTTGATTTCAAGGGTGTTCTGATTTGTAACTAAGGGTTTAAGAAACTTGGTTGTTTTTATTTGTTGTGTTGTTGACAAAGGTATAATAAAGTGTTTGAGAGTTTAAAAATAAGGTAAACATCGTACATAGACGTGACAACAACTAGAAATAGGTGATCTTCGTGGATGAAGAAACTTAGACAATGTGTATGTGATGCCAACATAATGGTTGGTGAAGTGTGTAACACCCCCTCTCCATTCACTCGACAACTACTGATGTTTTACTTCTGTTTTAGAGGCGGCAACAGGGGTGGTTATAACAAAGGTAACAGCACTGAGTCAACATGACCGGTGCATTTTTGTACACTTTTTAATTGGTATTTTTATTGGTTGTTGAAGAGCTGTTCTTATCATCTGATTTTGATTGTCTGTTATTCAAAATTTAGAAAATTTTGATTATTTAGTACTCGTTATTTTCTTAGATGATTTTTGCATTAGTTCCGCGATTGTAGTGAGTGCTAAATAATCAAAAACGGAAAAGTATAACAGCTCTTCTAGTTTTCACCTGCGTATGTTAGGATTGCGCTCTTACTAATGAGTTTGAATATTGTAGTAGCGTTAACACTTGAAGTCGCTATTGAGAGTTAGAAAAAATTACAGCAAGTAGTTATGGCTACAATATTTTATCTAAATCAAAATTTCCAGAAATTCAACTCTACTGCAAAAAGAGTTGGTGTGCGTGAAACGTCATTTGTTACAAACTGAGCGTCTAAAGCAATGTAAAGTCAGTTACAATTAAAAATCGATTTAGATTTTAAATGTTGAGTTATGGTAAAGAAGACTAGCAAAAATAGTCATGGTTCTTAATTTTTATGCGTACACTGAATAACCCCCATGTTACAATATTAGATTTGTGGTTTTAAACTTGTGCTAAAATAAATAACTATAATCTCTTACAACAAGCAAGAAAAATTATTTTGATGAATTTTAGGCGCCATTTAGAGTTTGTTTATACTTAAAAAAGAAGCTTCAAGGTTAATAGTTGGTAGAACATTGGTATGATTTTGACAAATCGTTGGCACCAGATCAAGGGGTCAATCACTCTTCGCCCATCGTACACCTAAAGCTTAATCTGTGTAGTCCGATTTAGACCACTTAGCCCTACTTATTTCGACTTCATTTGATTTACTCCACTTAGTCTGCCTAGTCCGATTTAGTCCACCTAATTCATTCAACTTGGTTTGTCTAGTCCAATTTAGTCTATTTAGTACATCGAGTCTTTAATTCGATCTAGTTCAATTTAGTCCACGTTAGTCTGTAGTTCCATTTAGTCTTACTTAATTTAACCTTCTGCAAGTTAGTCCTACCCTATTATACATTTTACTGAAGAGTGGTTGACTCCTCGCACCATATGGTACAATTTGGAGTTCTTTTCTGTCAGTTTTCAAAATGGGTATATGGTCTTTTGTTTTTATATTTTCGTTTTTTAATAATTTGTTTATATTGATGTAGGTATATAGTTTGAGTTCTTCCAATATATACCTACAAGTACAACTGATTCTGGTAATGCAGGTTAAAACATTAATATTTATTAAACAGGACTTTATTAATGAGCTGATATTTGGAATATTTAAGAGTAGTTTTAAGTACTTTGACACTTCATTTTTTGCCAACAAGAATTGTTACTTTTGACACAATGAGCTAAAAGATATTGATAATATAAAAGTATTGTTACTAAATATTGATAGACTTTTATATCTATATGTTGCGCTTAGTTCTAACTTTACAAAAAATATTTTTGGTGTTATCACAGTTGTTGAAAACACTGTTTAGACTAGATCTTATTTGTGTTTGTTAATGCATCTTATGATAGTAGTGCAAAATAAAAAATAAATGCTGTTACTAAGGTAAAAATATTAATAAAAACATTGTGGCTTTTGGTAATTTTCGTCATAATCTCTTCAGTATTCTTCAGCATTTGATACACTTTGACAACATATTAGCAACCACATCTAATTTTTTTCATACAGTTACAAAATAGTGTCATGCTAAGTCACGGAAGGATCGCTAAAATAAACATAAAAACTGATCGATCTGACAAAAATCGTTAGAGGTGATGCAATAAGGTTAATAATATTAAGACATACTTTAGTGAAGTTCCATGCAGTTACCTATTTTAACGGAATTCCTGTTAATTTCCAGATAATGGTGGCGGTGGAAGTAACCTAGTTGTCCAGGTCGACACAATTTTCGTGTCTGGAATGAATCCAGCTTTAACAGAAGATGAAATTGCTCAACATTTTGGATCAATTGGCGTCATCAAGGTAAAAATAAATACATTATTGATTTTACATGCGGCTAGCACTCTGTGCTTGGATTCTTCATTGACCAAGTTCGATTTTGAATGCCGCCATAGTATCGTACAAATTCTATTCCTTGGTTGCTAGAAATATCTGCAAGCAAGTGTATTCAGTTTGTTACATAAAAGAATAATTTTTGGTTTCCTTCTCTGATTTTTGTTGTTTTTCAGATGGACAAGAAAACTCAAAAGCGCAAGATTTGGTTGTATAAAGATAAACAAACTGGTTTATCTAAAGGTGAAGCTACAGTGACCTACGACGATGCGAATGCCGCCCAATCCGCCATTTCATGGTTTGATGGAAAAGATTTCGGAGGAACTGTCATTAGAGTACAATTAGCTACCAAGAAAGATAATTGGAGTAGTGGCCGCGGAGGCAGAGGCGGTGGTGGTGGTGGTGGCGGAGGCGGCCGAGGGGGCGGCGGTTTCGGAGGCCCCAGAGGAAGAGAAGGAGGTAACTAAAAGAGTCGCTTGAATTCTCACCCCCTTCCGACCTCAGAGTTACCTATTTAGTAGCATCTGATTTCTTTTACGGGGGAATATTAAAGTCCCCATTAAACACACAGAAGCTTCATCATAGCTTCTGATGTATCCTGTCTAGGGAGACACTTTCTAAATCTAGAGTCTTTTTCCACAAACTTAATTTTATAGGTTTTGGAGGTGGCGGCAGTGGCGGCGGCGGTGGTGGTGGCGGCGGTGGCCGCGACCGTGAAAGTCGAGAAGGAGATTGGAAATGCCCCAACCCTGACTGCGGTAACACTAACTTCGCTTGGAGAAATCAATGCAATAGATGTAGCGAAGAAAAACCAGAAGGTGCAGGTTCAGGAGGCGATGATAGACGTGGTGGCGGCGGCGGCGGAGGTCGTGATGGCCGCGATGGAGGTGGTAGAGATCGAAGAGGAGGCGGTTTCCGTGGTGGAGATAGAGGTGATCGTGGTGGTGGTCGTGGAGGATTTGGCGGCGGAAGAGGAGGAGGAGGAGGTCGAGGTGGTTTCGGCGGCGGTCGTGGACGGTAATTTGTTGTGTATGTTTATTATACAAAGTCTTTACGTCTTTCTTTACAGAGATCGTGGTGGTGGTCGTGATGGAGGCAGGTCTAGACCGTATTAAAATTGAGAATTTTCCGTAGGTTAAGTTCTATGAGTGTTTTTATCAGTTCAGCACGTTCATTTTTTTATTCATTTGATGTAAGTTTAATTTTGTATGTGAAAATACTGTAATTATTTCTAGTGTAATTGTATCAAACACTTGTTTATATGGTCATATTTTTTATGTAAATATGACGTGAGTGATTAGTTTATGTAAAATACAATTATAAAAATAATTTCTTTTTGTAAATTAAGTTTTATCATTTCCTCGTATATAATTCCTGTAACACCTGTTCACTTATTCTTTATCAAGTCATTGAATTTTAATTAAGAAGTAGTTAAACAAAAGAACATCTTGGGAAGCACCTCTTGGACAGGCGGAAATGGACTTTATAACGACGAAATGTGACGAAAGTTCGTCAAAGCTCTGAAATTTTAAAATTGTACGAGAGGTACGTACATATCGACATCAATATTTTCCAATCCAACCCGCAGTTTCATCAGCTATACATGTTTTAAAACTAAAGTTCCAAAGTAGCAACCTTGGTCTCAATTTGAGATAAACAAAAATGAAGAGGAAATAATTTACTTCAGTGACAATTAAATTGCTTGTGCAGCAAAATAAAATTATTTGAGCCACAAATATAGCAATAAGTTTTGGTTTGAGCACCAGTAAACTTTACTTTAAGTTGGGGACGCGCGTCTACACATTTCCTTAAGCATTTTATAGCTTCAAATATAATGTAATAATGTTATAATGTCAAAGCGTTTTAAATGTAAGAGTAGTTCTATCTTTTTTTTCTCTCCAAAAGTTGCAGGAACCGGAACTTTTCTATTATATTGTATTATTATTAATTAGGTTGCTCAGTCAGATTTTTCGTCTACCAAATTTTGAATACTTTGCTGCTCAATTAACTAAATTGTAGCTCAAATCGCTTCAGTTTTTGCCCAATTATATTTTTGTTTACCAGAACTTCGTTACCCACTTAAATCCAAGCTAATTTTTTTTGTTCCAGAATGGTAGAAAATATCAGTTGAATGGTCTTAAAAACTGAATAAAACAGTGCAAGCTTGCAAAACGGAGAATGCAAATGTTCAAAGTATCAAAATCGCTGTTTGATGAAATAACATGAAAAGATAAGATAGCGGCGAAAAAATGAGAATTCCTACCAAGTTACGATCTAAAAAGAATATAAAAGAATTTGCCGGAACAAACATATTTTTTAGAATCGTAACTTGATTGTTTATTTATAAAAATAGTGAATATTGTTTTCTGTCAATTAAATTTGATTTGCCATGGTTGTGTGTATAAGTATAATATTTTTATCAATTATATTCAATTCATTCGGTGTGTAATTATTTAATTGTTTTATAAAAAATGACACCGTGTTGTTCTACGGTCTGTGAATAAGATGTAATTTTATTTTTTCTATTGAAGATTTTAAAGAGTACTTATTCGTTTCAAAATCAGTTGCACTTTAACCTGAAGGGTAGATAACGTGATACTTTAACATCAAGGGTAGATAAAATACGTTAACTTTTACTTAAGTTTAGTACATTAGTATTTTGCAGTAACTGTAACATTATTGGCTCTACTGACGCTCCCAAAAATATTTTAGGAATAAAACTCGCATTGATAGTTCTGTAGGTAAACTGCACCGTAAAGATTTTCACAAATAATCTGATTTGAAATGGAAATTTTTCTTGATACAGGATCTTTAATAAAGTTTTCTGTTACCGAGAAAAATTTGCATCCGCCCTTTTGTTTAACGAAGATTATCACCGTGTTTGCCAACATCGCAGCTGTAGAACGGCGAATAAAATACCCATTATACGTTTCGGAAGGTGGCAGTCACCTTCGGAACTTCCTGTCTGTAACTGACAAGGAATTTCGTGAAAGGAACGTTTTTAGGACGCAATCCTGAATATTTTCGTACAATTTCTAAAAAACTCCGTTACACAAAATGACCGATCTTTTTTGGTCGTAGTATTAGTAAATAAAGCAATCGTTATCGCTTGTCGATTGTCATTATTAAAGGTTCTAACTTGTATAATTCGTTCGTTCTACCTATAAGCCCCAATTTTGGGTATTACGATGAAGGAGTGTTTATTTTTCAAATTAATAAATTAAAAATGAAGTTTCTCTTTAAAAACTGAAAAAATGCACGACGATGGACGAGAATCTTTAACCATCTCGTGAAATTTTCATTTGATGGTTGAAGCAGTCCTTTATCGCCTTGTAATTAATTAAAATAATTAAAATTACTAAATAATTATTTGTGCTGTAGAGAAACAACCTTAAAATGTCTGGGTGCATGCAAAACAAGGTTATTTAAGAAGAAATTTCCAACCACCATCACTCAAATTAAAAATTCAATTTTATTTGTTTTTTAACTATTATTTGGTTGATCTACAGAATTAAGTACAATAGATATTGTCTATTCACTGTCATTTAGCGATAAAACAATGGACTAATAGAACATTTAGACACACGAGTTTAGTTTTAATTAAAGTATAAAAGCAGTATGCTAGCATTGTTTTATTTTTTGTGTATTACGTAAAAACAAAAATTTTTCATTTTGTATGAATAAGATGGGAAAATATGTGTGGGTACGCTGTACAATTGATCATTTTAAGTGCAAATAATTTAATTATTTCGAATAGTTTACGAGTTTGATGAAAATCATTTTGCACAATACCTACACTGATTTCTTATCGCATGTGTGGAAATTGGTTTTTGTGCACGATGACTACTTTGTACGCTAAAAGAGATATAATTTTATCGGTTATCTGATTGATACTCTAACGACTAAAATAACTTCATACATTGAATCATTAAATTCCTGTGTATATGTGATTATAACTTGATGGTCAATAACAGGTAAACACATTTAAGTAGTAGTCAAAGGCGTAACATTAACAACCGAAGGAAATTTCAAAATACCAGTCTTGATTCCAGATTTTAGCGGTATGTTCGTGACGTATGTGTCCCCACTATTCTCGTGCATTTTTACAAGAATTAATTTCATAAAAATATCTAAGGAATGAGTATTGTTTGTTACGCCACTGATAATTATTGTTGTTACAAAAATACAGGGTTATTATGTAGCCAGAACTCAAACAATCAGAAATTACTTCAATTTTTATTTGCTAAAGGTCGATAAAAAAATAAAACAACCCATTCAAACCGGAGATAGCGTTCACCATTATCTCAAAGCACATAAAGCGAAGTTCACGTGTTTTATTTAGTATTAAGCGTTCCGCGCCAAAAATGTCGACATCGTAAGTAGTTATTATATTTCATTAATTTTATTTTTTATTAATAACGTAATTAGCAACCGAGGTCAACAAGACATCGGCACTTTGTTAGTACAAGTAACACAAGTAACAGCAGATGTTATTGTTGTGATTCTGCAGATATTGTATTCCATTATTTTAAGTCTTGGGCGTTTGATCATTCCAAAACAGCCAAAATCGGTGAAAGGTGAAATTGTTCTGGTAAGTAAATGTTGTTGTTTGTTGTTATTGAAAATGGAAATTTAAGGTAACCGGTGCCGGTCATGGAATGGGAAGAGAACTTGCACTTTTGTATGCTTCTGAAGGCGCGACTGTCGTTGCTTGGGACATTAATGAAAAAACTGGCTCCCAAGTCGTGAAAGAAATCGCCCAGAAGGGATACCCACAAGCTCATTTCTTCCAGTACGTAACCATGGAAAATTTTTGCTGTGAAAGACTTTTTTTCTAGGTGCGATGTTTCTAACCGTGAGACGGTCCAAACTGTTGCAAAAGAAGTTCAGGAAAAGGTTGGAAATGTCACTATTTTAATTAACAACGCGGGTATCATGCCGACTCATCCTCTTTTAGATCATACGACCGATGAAATTCAAAGAATAATGAATATCAACGTTATGGCACATTTTTGGGTAATTCCGATAAGAAAGCTCATAGATCAAAGGTGATATTTGTTTGTAGACACTTCAAGCATTTTTCCCGAGCATGAAAAACGAAAACTATGGTCACATAGTGTCTCTTTCATCCACCGCCGGACTGTTTGGAATTCCAAATTTAGTACCGTACTGTTGTTCGAAGTACGCTGTCAGAGGACTGATGGAAGCATTGTACCAAGAATGTCGACAAGACAAAAAGAACGAAATTAAATTTACTTCGATCTACCCGTTCATGGTTGACACGGGATTGTGTAAAAAACCTAAAATTAAGTTTGAAAATTTCATGCCCCTCCTGGACACCAAAGAAGCAGCAAGACAAATAATGAAAGCACAACGATTAAATCTTAAAGAAGTTACCATTCCTCGTTACCTCTTCTATTTAAATTACGTTCTTCGCCTACTGCCAGAACGAGCTCAAATTTCTATCCTAGATTTTCTTTCAGTGGGTCTGGAATCAGACTTGTAACGCATTTTTACTCTTATCAGTCATATTTCAATAATATGATTTAAATAAATCCAAAGAAAACGTAAAGTTCTATTATTTGCCTTTAAAAGTTCAAAAATTGTGTTTTTGGGTTCACGTTTGGACTTTCTTGAAATCAAAAAGTCATGCCGCCCATACATCATTGTATGTCTTGAAAGAAGTCAAAAATTTTCAAGTTAAACATCGCTAGCAAATATTACTTATTGTTTTATTATTTTAAGCCACATGTTTGTAAGATTTTACTTAACGATTACTTAACCACATTTCTACGTTATCAAAGTTTACATTCGATTGATCAATAAACTAAGGTGGAATCTCAAGTTGCAAAAGCCTTGATCTTTAACTTATTTTAAACCTAAAACAGATAAAATTCTTTACCTGTTTACGTTTTTATTCTGAAAAAAAGTTAGATTGGAAACCGCTAACAGGCAGAACCGGCTTTAAGGCGTTCCTGCCCTAAAAAAAAGGATGTTTCACCTTGAATGTGTCCGCTCATTATTAAACACGGAAAAAACCTTAAATATTAATGTATTAATTATTATAAATGTAATTGAAAAAACATGTTTAACAATAATAAAAATAATAATAAATTGTGCAAAAAACAAGAAATTATTTTGAATAAGAATTGGTGAAGTCATTTATTCAGGAAAACACAAATAAAGAAAACGGAAATATAATTAAAATGGGATGTAAGAAACTATTGATAGGAACAGAATAGCGGAAAACGGAAAAACATGCTTTTAATAACGTATTGTACGCAAGATTTTGTAAAATCCGGTAAAAAATTACTTAATTAAATTATTATTAATATTTTGCTTCCCATTTCATTTACGATAATGAGAGAACATGTAATTAAAACGAAATAAATAAAAGGAAAATAATTAGACGAGGAATCTAAAAGAGATATTTAAGAACTTACAAAAAAATTAAATAATTAAAGAAAGAAACAAAGATAAATGTTGCAACAAGAAAGTGTAACAATTAAAAGAAGAAACGCCAACAAATATGTCTGCAAAAGTGGAAATATTGTAAAATCAAATAAAAGCTATCGAAGAAGAATACAAAAATGAAATTAATTAAAAAGAAATTCTTAGAGGTGGTGAAAAACAATTTAAATAAATTAAATAATGCGCGTTTTTCTGATTAACCTATGAAAGCAACGGTTGAGTGGCCCTCTACAAGTCCAGTATAACTTGTCAACCGTCTATAATTGAGGTTAAGTCTGAAAAAAACATTTTTATTTTCATGATTTTCCCCTACATTTTCCAGCATGTTTGGTGGGAAGCTTTTACACCATGTGCTAAATTCATTAAAGAAGTCCTGCTTAATTTAACGGAGCTATCCGAGGAGGGCACTGGATCTAACCTCAAAAAACGATGCAATTTGTGGACATCTCCAATTTTCACGACCGGTAGTCATGTCAGGAGTCACCATGAGAGCCTCTAGCGGTTTAGTTGTTAAAATCTTCTCAGTATGTATCATTGTGACAGTTGCGATTTTATAATAGATATAATGATGGTGTTTGTAAAGACTGCGGTTTCAGGTCTTATTTTATGTTGGACTCGTTTAAGCACGTGTCAAATAATACTGCCCAAAACTATGGGAAAATCCATTTGTTTAAATGTGGGAAATATGACTTTAAAACAAAATTAAAGTCACAGCTAAAATTATGTGAAACTGAAATATTTACGAACGACGAAATTCAATGGTGGAAACGTGATAAATTAGAGTACAAAGCGAAATCATCCCTAAAACGGCATGTATAAAATAAATATATGGGTGAAGATCTCATTCAGTAGTTTGAATGTGACAAATGCGATTTGAAGGGAAAATGTAAGTCAGATTTAAAACTGTTATGCCTGAGACATCTAATTGGCGATAAAATTCAGTGGTCGGAATGTGATAAATATGGTTACTGAACTAAAATAAAATCGCACTTAACGTAGCAAGCATTTTCGTGATGATGAAGTCCAACAGTTA
Source organism: Cynaeus angustus (assembly GCA_030157275.1). Lineage (NCBI taxonomy): Eukaryota > Metazoa > Arthropoda > Insecta > Coleoptera > Tenebrionidae > Cynaeus > Cynaeus angustus. The sequence continues at coordinate 19,310,411 of CM058062.1, forward strand.
CGCCATATAGAACAGAAATATTTAAGCATTGATGAAATTCGGTGATCACAATGTGTTAAATGCTGTTATAAAGCCGATTCTAATTCGGATTTAAAACAGTATGTGAAATACAAGCATCCATTGGCTGGAATGTGGTAAATGCGATTGTGAAACAAAGTTAAAGTCACAGTTGACAGTGCATAGAAACTAAATCATTTAAGAAGAGATAGAATGCAATGGTGGGAATGTGATCAATGCGAATATAAGACAAATTTAAAGAAGGATTTCTTATTAAAGATTTAAAGAACCATTTCCTCCGTAAAAAATGTTTAGCAATTTAACTTTCTTACGAGAGGTTGTTCCTCGCACCAGAGGCGTTTTTTGTTGCAGAAAACGAGTGAAACCAAAAGCTATTAGTAAGAAGATTAATTAAAAGAAGACTTCCAAGCTGTAGTTCAAGTTGGACTATAATAATACAATATTTTGCATACTATTTAGACCCACTAACCTTAAGAATGTCACGCTTTTCGTTTTTTTTTTTTGACGATCTTGTTTTAAAATGAAAACTCTTTGTTGGTGCGATGACAAGTTTGTTGTCTTTGTGATCTTCGATATCATCATTCACTATTCTCGTACGTAAAATGTTCAAGTAATAATTGTTATTGCAGCCAGGATTCGTTTATTCAGAAATTATTATATAATCTATTTATCTATTTGTTAAACGTCGATAAAAAAATAAAGCAACCAATTGAAACTGCAGATAGCCTTCATTATTATCTCAAAGCATATAAAGCGAAGTTCACGTATTTTATTTAGTATTAAGGGTACCTCACTAAAAAATGTCGACATCGTAAGTAGTTATTTTATTATTTTCACTTATAATTAATAACATAATTAGCAATCGAGGTCAACAAGACATCGGCACTTTGCTGGTGCAAGTAACACAAGTAACTGCAGACGTTATTGTTGTGATTCTGCAGATATTTTATTCCACCATTTTAAGTCTTGTGAGTTTGGTCATTCCACAACAGCCAAAATCAGTGGAAGGTGAAATTGTCCTGGTGAGTAAATGTTGATGTTTGTTGTTATCCGATAAGGGAAATTTAGGTAACCGGTGCCGGTCATGGAATAGGAAGAGAACTTGCACTTTTGTATGCTTCTGAGGGCGCGACTGTTGTTGCTTGGGATATTAATGAAAAAACTGGCTCCCAGGTGGTGAACGAAATCGCCCAGAAGGGATACCCACAAGCTCATTTCTTCCAGTACGTAACATCGAAAATTTTCGCTGTGAAAAACTCTTTTTTTAGGTGCGATGTTTCTAACTGTGAAAAAGTCCAAACTGTTGCAAAAGAAGTTCAGCAAAAAGTTGGAAATGTCACTATTTTAATTAACAACGCGGGTATCATGCCGACTCATCCTCTTTTAGCTCATACGAGCGATGAGATTCAAAGAATAATGAATATCAACGTTATGGCACATTTTTGGGTAATTCCGATGAGAAAGCTCATATATCAATGGTGATATTTGTTTTTAGACACTTCAAGCCTTTTTCCCGAGCATGAAAAACGAAAACTATGGTCACATAGTGTCTCTTTCATCCACCGCCGGACTGTTTGGAATTCCAAATTTAGTACCGTACTGTTGTTCGAAGTACGCTGTCAGAGGACTGATGGAAGCATTGTACCAAGAATGTCGACAAGACAAAAAGAACGCAATTAAATTTACTTCGATCTACCCGTTCATGGTTGACACGGGATTGTGTAAAAAACCTAAAATTAAGTTTGAAAATTTCATGCCACTCGTGAAGAGCAAAGAAGCAGCAAGACAAATAATGAGGGCACAACGATTAAATCTTAAAGAAGTCAGTATTTCTCGTCGACTATTCTACTTCAATAACGTTCTTCGTTTACTCCCAGAACGAGCTCAAAATTATATCCTAGATTTTTTTTCAGTAGGTCTGGAGTCAGACTTGTAAAGCATTTTTACTCTTATCAGAGCTGTTTTAAAAATATGATTTGAATAAATATGAAGAAAAAGTATAGTTCTATTTGCGAAAATATTTTTAAGTTTACAAATTGCGTTTTTAAATTCAACATCTTTGCCAATTTGTATTAATTTTTTAATCCTTTGTAATGGTTCTATAAAATGTTTGTATGTTGGAATTTGATTTAATTGATTTATAAATAACATTTTTAGTTTATCTATTTTGTTTACTTTTGTACTGCATTTTATCTATCAATCTCGAGTTGCTGTAGCTTTGGATTTTGTGAAAGCACGTGAAATTCAATCATTTAAAAGACGAAGAAATTCAGTGGTTGGAATGTGGTCAATGCGATTATAAAGCGAAGTTGTCACAGTTGAAGTGCATATAAAACGGAATCATTTGAGTAGAGATGAAATTTAATTGTGGCAACGTGTGGTTATAAGGCAAAATTGAAGAAAAATTTGCCGGTGGATAAACGTGTTTCAAGTTTATTTTCTTGCTTTTTACTATAAAGAGAACAAAATAGGTTACGTTTGCTTCCAACTTATTGCTTCTGATTTTTCAAAATAGAATTTTTTTGAGTATATCTCCCATGCGGTTAATAGAAAAAATGTGACTGCGTCAATTTGTAGCGCTACATTGCTTCTACATATATAAAAAAAATAGTGTATATAACTTAAAGTAAACCCAAGGCCGGGACGTAAGTGTTGGCACATCTTGCATGTATTTGTTTCAGTGTTTTCAGTTTTTTTACTCTTAACCACAAAATTTCGTTCATTTTCAAATATTTCACGATTTTAAATCTGTCATTTTTTATGAGTATCTTTAAAATTTTCGAATTCTAAGATTTTTAGTATTTTATTTTTTGATACTGGAGAGCAAATTTCAGATTTAAGTATATTGTCAAAAATTTTCGATTAACTTACGATTTTTAAATTTTTAAAAATTTTGACCACGTTAAAACTCTAGGAATTTTTGAAATTTTAAACAAATACAGCTCTACTTGTTCTACTCTATCCTCAGTGAAAAAAGTATAACAATTCAACTTTATTACTACCTAAAATGCTGACGAGACATTTGAATCACACATTAATTTTTCTGAACGTGAGGTTGATCCTCACACCAGGAGCATTTTTTCTTGCAGGTAAAGAGTGATACCAAAAGCTATTAGTAGGAGGATTCATCAAAAGAAGACTTCCATGCGGCAGTTCAAGTTGAACTGTAACAATAAAATGTTTCGCAAACAATTTAAACTTACTTTGTTACTTACCTTTAGGAATGTCACGCTTTTCGGGAGGCTTTTTTCGAGTATCTTGATGTTTCAAAACAAAAACTCGTTGTTGACCTAAAGACAGTGACGCTATTGGTGTATTTTTGTCTAATTCAAGTTCGTTGTCTTTGTGATCTCCGATATGATCGTTCCCGTTTCTATATCTGCAACAATTTAAGCATCTAAATTCGTACATATATAAATTATTTATTTTCCTAGTTACCTATTAATTAAAACGAAGTTGTACGTAAAGCCAGTTACTTCTGTAATGAGATTTCTAATTAATTCCAATTGTCTTGTCCATGGTTTGGCCGGGATGGTAATGCCGGAGAAACGGTACACTGATCCTTCGTCTCCATATGCCGCTTGTTGTCTAGGTATTTGATGCCATTTGCCAAAGACTTTTACCTGAGTTAAAATAACTTTAGTATGTCAGAAATTAATAAGAAAAATACCTTCGACAAGTCTCCTTCTAGATATACAATAGAGTCTTCTAATTCTTTGAGCAGTTCACTTGCTGTTGTCTTAGATAACAGCATTATATAATCTAGATCTAAGTTCTCGGCTGTAATTTTCTTCTTTTCTATATTCTTTGACGATATTGATTGGATATAAGTTTCAAAAATACTTTTAGAATTGGACATCTAAAAATAATATAAAAATATCAAAGAGCCCGAAAAATTGCTTAAGATAAAAAAAATCAGATTGAAATCAGCAGAGAAAAAAATTGGAAAAGCAATCCCATGGCTTTATTAAACTGTCTGATAACTAGGATTGCTATAAAAATTCTAGATTTCGTGGCTTCTGGAAATGACTTGTTACAAAGAATCTGAATATTTTTGAAATGAGAAAGATTTGGGAAATTCAGAAAGCTTACTGAGCTCTGGGAGAAATCTTATATTTTATTCACTTTATAACCTTGTTAACAAAAAGAGATGAAAATAGGCAAAGGATTGAAAGAAGAACAAAGAAAACTGAACAACATCCAGAAACTACGAAAAAGGCTGACATTGAAATTAAATGAGAAAAGATAGAAGCAGATGACAAAAAAAAGTTGGTTGTATTTTTTATAAATCTAGAGAAGGCGTTTGACGAACTATTTAGAATCAATTTTATAACATTTTATCGAAGATAATGAATTGAGAACAAGTTCAAATATATCAACTATTAACTGTTTAGTAACACATACAAATAACAGATTACTTTCTCCACGTTACATAATTTCTTTGTACGAGAAAGTAATCAATCTGTAAACTAACGGTAAGTTCCTGAGATCTATGGATCATTTGACTCTAAAATGGATGTGGTTATGTAACAGAATCGGCATAAATGTCGGCATTCACGATAAAATTCAGTCGATTCTTCGGACATTTCATTTTCGAAGCCTAATTGCGATTCAATTTTGCAAAGTTGTTTCGAAGCAAATGTTAAAAATATGATTTTGTTTTTCAAAATATGTCCCAAATTTGCTTTATTCGCACCTCAATTTATGACTGTTGAAGTGAAAGTTGTAGGTAACATTTTCTGGAAAAACGAAACTTGCTTTACAACATTGTCACTTTCTACATTGTTGAATCAACGAATTTGCGCCTTTTTTCATTTCTAAGCTGTTTTAATTGTGGTTGAAGCCCTGGGAAAATCAAAAATTGAAAACAAAAAAAAATTGTCCTATTTTTTTCGTGTTTTGTCTTCCTTCTTCCTTAGAAAAATGAGGGGATTAAAAACACACACGCATGTCAGTAAGAGAGAGAAATACTCGGATTAGTAGGTTCATGACTTCTCATTGAACAAAAACGATCAGCAGAGTAGTTAGCAGATCAAAAAGCGCGAATCTGCAAAAGCGTTTAGATGAAATCGCAGTTATTTAAAAAAAGTGAGTGCGAGGACTTTTTGTTCCGTGTTGAGGTAGTATAAAAAAACGGGCGATTTCTCTAAGCATAATTTGATTTAATTTTTAGATTAATTTTATAATCAATCTAAACTACATATTTAAAATATGTTTTAGACCATTTTTCTGGATCTTCACAATGAGCATTACCAATATATGGCCCATACTTCTTTTTCTAAATGTACAGTTGAAATTTTCCGGATCGGGTAAGTTTGTCTACTTTTTTTTCTTCATTTCATTTATTTGTCATGTTTTTCAAATGTTTTTCCCACCCTTCACGTATCGCTAAAAACTAAATTTCATTTTGATTTTTAGAATTATCAAGACCAAACGATCTCTATCAAAGTTCATTAGATCCCAAAGCTCTGAACAGAGACATTATTGAAATAAGTTATTTAAGTGACAAAAAAATCCGTAAAAGAGCCCTTAGTGAAGACGAAATTTTCAAGCAATTGGAATTCGAACTGAACGCAGACAACACTGAACGAACGCAATCAGACTCGGAAGAAAAACTGGAGTCCGATAAGATTTTTAAGGAACTTATTAATGAGACGAGTGCTCCAAAAACTCAGAAGACGACAGATAAAGACTCAGAAACTATTCAATTAATAACGGATACTATTGCAAAGTTGGTTTTTCGAGGGAGGCAGAATTCTGGAGATAATTCGAATATTTTGGGAACTTTGTCCACTTTGTTCAATTTACGACAGAGACTGAGTGGATGATATTTTAAAATATTGTTATTATAATTTCGAACATTGACTGAACTGTGTGTGTGTGTAAGTTTTTTACAAAACGTTGTTATTAATATTAAAAAATTATAATTGGAGTACGCCCTGGAATCATGAGTTTTAATATATTTGAATAAAGCACATTTTAACCAGTTCTTGTTTTTTATATTGTTTGATTCTCTTAACGCACATAAATGTTAAACAATCAAAAATGTCATTTTTGACATTACAGTTTTCTTATGGGGTTGTTCCCGCACGAGTTAAGAACAGACATGACTTGCCAGTTCCGTGGCTTAATCGAATGTGACATTTGCTTACCATATACTCTTCAGCAGGATTCTAAAGTCACAGGAAAACGAATTCTAACATAAACAACGCGTGAAATGTGAGGTTAAAATATAAATAATGGAATCTGCAGACTTTTACCAGAGCTTTTAGTATGGTTCTTCGGATTACCGCTAGGTGGAAAAGTTGTCTTGGGAAACTTTTTTTATGTGAGCATTTGTTATTTGAAGTACCAAGAATTTATACTTAAAAATTGCTCTAAATTAAAAAAAAAACATTTTTGGTTATATAGAACGGTCATTTGAACTTACATTTCGATAAACTAATAAAGGAAAAAAACGAACATTCTAATATTAATTCGTAAAAGTACAAACACCTGATACTGTCTACATTTTAAAAAAATCTTTAAATTTTGAACAGGTTCATAACATTGAAAATGTTTAAACATAAAATAAATAAATATAAAATAAAATATAATATAAAAAGTACACATTGTCTGGCATTTTTAGAACATAGAATAAGGAAGTAAAATTTTTATTTTTAAGATAAGCATAAAATCTCAAACTTTTCAACAAGCAAATTTAAAAGTTTTTATTTTCAGCATGTGCCAAATTACAAAATATCAGAACAACGCAGTATACTTTTGTAATTTTTTATTTTGGAGACAAAGCTCAAATTACAATTTTAATAAATTTTGTAACAATTGTAGTTTTAAGATTTTGACAATTATATTCAGAAGTTTCACCACTTTAGACACGTTTATTAACTCTCCCAGATTAAAAAAAAATTGTTGGAGACGTCACTATTTTTAACATGTCTATTTAATGTGATTAATTGCAAAATAATATAAGAAATTATGGAAGTTTTTTTCATAGGTCAAACCCTATTAAATTTTATAACTCTGGTGGTTTTAATGCCAAAAAACAAAACTTGAAAATGTTATCAAATTTATTAGGTGACTAAACAACAACAAAGAAAAACAAAGAGTTACAGATTTTCTACTAAATTTCATGACTGGAAGTAATATGATTAAAAGAACAAAACTTAAAATCGTTATTATTTCGATACTTTTATTAACTGTGTCAAATTTAAAATTATTTTAGCAAGAAAAAGCTTTTTAGAAATTTTTATGTTGAGAAGAGTCAAAATTTCAATTTTCTTAACTTTCAAAACTTTGTTAATTTTAACGTTAAAATTGTAAATTTGGAGACTTTTCTATTTTTAACACATTTATTATTTATGTTAAATTTCAAAATATTGGAACAAGAAGAAAATTTCAAAAAAAAAAATAGAACGAGTTTAAAATTGTAATTTTTTTATTAAACTTTATAACTCTGGTAGTTTTAACGCTACAACATAGAAATTTGGAGATGTTTTAACTTTTAACACCTTTATTATCTTAAATCACAAAACATTAGACCAAGAAATTTTTTTTTGTAATTTTTCATTTTGGGAAGGAACCCAGAATTACAAATTATCTATTAAATTTTATAACTGTTGTAGTTGTAAGGTTTTAATAATCACACTTGCAAGTTTCACTATTTTCGATACGTTTATTAACTGTGTTAAAATAGAAAGTATTTAAAAAAGAAAAAGAAGTTTTAAAAAAAAATTTTTGGGACAAACTCCAAATTCCACATTTTTTATTAAATTCTCTAACAAGGAAAGTTTTAAGATGAAAACAACAAAATTTGGAGAAGTTATTTCGTACGATTCATTTATAAACTATCAAATTACAAAATATATCAGGAGAATTTTTGAAAGTTTTTATTTTGGAGGCAACGTCAAAATTCTAAATAAAATTTTTCAGCCAGTTGTCGACATTTTTTTTTGTTATGGGACTTGTAAAAGTTTTTAAAAAATATGCAACGTTTTTATAAAATCTAAAGTGGACATCTCTAATATGCAAATATCCAAAATAATAAATTAGTCTTAAACACTAAAAGCTCATTACGAATTCGTATTCTACCTATTTCAAGATGTTTCTCACGATCAGTTATAAAAATTAGTTTAATGTATTTAGAAAAAAATCAAAGAAGAAAAGTACACCCGTGCATATTTCAATGATCGGTATCTGAGACGACCGTCTGTTGAGTAACGCAGGAATTTATAGTCAAAGTTCCGAGAGTAAAAATAAAAAACAAGTTTTCGGTTTTAAAGAAGAATGTTTGAACAAAATTAAATACCTACAAACAACAAAGTTATGTGACTTTGTATAGCAATCTTATTAACATATTTCGTAATAGAACAAGCAACGGGCAAATAATTTTGTTTAATTAAGTCGTTTTGTCGCTTTTATGGTTGGTTAATATTCTCACCGTTTTTCGAAAACAGAAGTGCTTTGAGAAAGTGCAAAATAATAATTTATTGTTAAATCAATAAACAAATAGAAGCATATTTACAATTCCTATGATAATTTATGATAATTGTACTAGTTTCTTGCAAATGTGTTTGTAGGTTCTTGTTCCTAGGTTCTAATTTTCTGAAGTGCATGTCAACACTATGATATAATAAATAATATGTGACCTGACTGCTTACATCACGATTTTGAATATTAAATATGAGTTTATTTTAAATAAAACAAGTTTAAAAAAAAGATCAATTTTATTATCACATCGTTAAAATCTGTCGGCGTTCTATCTAATACAGGATTCTGTTTTGGAAAGAGAAAGTGAAACATGCACGTTTCAACTCGGGTCAAGGATATAGATCTTCTACTTTCACTGTGTTTCTTCCAGTACTTCTATAAAATTGTAAAAAAAATAGAGCGCTACATAAACTACAAAATTGGCACTTTACGTGGAAGAATGTCAAGTGAAGAAAAAGACAAAAAGAGAGAAAGACTAGAAAGAAAATTCACAAAGACACTGAAACTTAGTTGCGACCGACTTGATCGATTTGTTGTTGCAAATTATTGACGACCTCTGTTGGGAACTGATCTCCTAAAATTTCGAAGAGGTTGATTCGTTGGTTTCCGGGGATGCTTTCGTAAGCTCCGATTTCGATTCCTTCTTGTACCTAGAAAGTGAAGTTTAGACAGGAAAGACGGAAGAAAGCGTACTCACTTTTTGAATCTGAGCATCTTTAGGTATTAAAAATGTGTTTTGGGCTTGTTTGATGGCTTCGTTGGTGTAGGCCCCTCCTTCCTTTTGAGGGAAAGCAACGCAAAGAGTGACCAAAGTTAAGAGAATTAAAAATTTCATTTTGCTGTAAAAGAAACAATATTATATAACTTTGGAATAAAACAAGAATGAACAGAAAATAAATTAGTCTTAGGTACTTTTAATTCGGTCTTCTTCGACGAGCACCACACTACTTTCACTCACCTCAAGTTTAACCGATGAACTTTGATAGATACTACGCAGTTTCTCTAATATTTCACTTATATAAGAACTTCCATCTCTCCACCGCCTCCCTCCTGATGGATCTCTTAAATTACGATGACCTGAATTAAAGTCTTTTTTTCGTAGGACATCTTCAAAATAAATGTCTTTGTTTCCCAACCTCTTATTTAACACCCACCAACTTCAAAGTCTGAACAATTTCACTAAATTTCACCCCGAAAATTTTAACTTTGGCACCACAGAACTAAAGAACGCTTTGACCACCGCGATAAGAAGGCATCGGAAAAATTATTACCATAAGAAAGTCTCACATTAATTTAAGTCACGAATACGATGAAAGTCTTGGCCGGAAATTCTCACAAGCATTCGGATCTGCTTTTACTGCACAATGTAATGGATGTCGCGAAGGTTTTTAATTCTAAAGTTGCGTAATTTATTTGTAATTAACTAGATATTGTTATAAAAATGAACAGCTAGTGTTGCAGTTAAGTTTTCAACAATATAATTAGTGAGATTTTGTCGTTATTGTTACCTGGAGAATCAAAATAACGGTTTCTTGTGAATGTGAAAGAGGCAAAGTGCAGAAGTGTTGAAATGAATGCGAATATGCTGTAATAGTAATGGTACTAAAAAATTAATGAAGAGTTTATCGGTTATGCGCACACTTTTCATGTTTTGAAATGCTGACATTTGTCTGTTTTGTTACAAGTTATTGCGAAAATTCGTGAAAAATTAAGTATCTAATGAAAGTATTAATAGGAATTGACAGCGACTTTAAGTTATAACTACTAATTTATCTTTCACGGAAGTAGTCGGAGTACAGGGACACTTACAACCAAATTCAACTCAAACATTTTGGAAAAACACTTTTCCGCCACTGTACTAATAAATTTTAAGATGTCCAAATGATGTAATGTGTACTAATACTTAACAGGAAGGACACAAATAATAGGACTGCTTAATTGATGATCAACTTAAGTTGAAAAAAAATTAATAAATTATTTATGCTGAAAAACTTTCTGGAGGTCTATAGCGTGACTCTCATGTGTACACATTGACATGGGGTTTGATTAAAAATTAAATCAATTTGAAAATTAAATAATTTACTGGCAGGTGTTAATATGCAAACATTTCTGTTAAAATCTATCAGCGAGCGAAGCGTGCGAGCTTACTAGTAAATAAATGAAATGAAAATTTGGTAAAATGGAAAGTATGAAAAATGCACATTTTCCTAAACATTTTTAACAGTAAACATCTTCGCTTACTTCCCTCGAGGGAAAGTGAGAATGCTTGCTTTTTTTTTTAGTTTTTTCTTTAAATTTTTGAGACTTAAAAATGTTTGTTTCAATTATTAGATTTTAAATTTTTTTTAAATTAACCACATTTTTGGTGTTTCTAGAAACTGAAATATATTTGGATTTGAAAAAAAAAATGTTCAGATTTAAAAATAGGCTTTCGGCATTTTAGATAGTACTTGAATTATTTTTTTACCATTAAATATTGTTTGTTTCACTTTTTTTAAGCATTCAAAGAGTTTTAAAAGCAACAAAAATCTTCAACACGTTTACATTACAATTTTTTTATAAATATTTGAAATGTTAAAAATTTAATTTGATTTGAAGATTTTTTTGAATTTTAGAAAGATTTGCTAGATATTTTTAAAATTTTTCTTTTTTTGGCATTTTTAAATGAATATTCTTGGCTGAATTCTGGATTTAATTGTTTTTAAGTTTTTCGAGATTTTAATCGGATTTCTGTCGTCAGATACCTAGAATTCTTTAGATTATTGTCAGTTTAAAATATCTTATTTTGTAGGCGTATCAAAAATTCCAATATTATCAGAATTTTTAGATTTTCTACACTTTAAATGTCAAAAAACGTCGACAAAATTTTAAAATCGGTAAATATACTTATTTGCCTAAAAAGGACTTTTGCAAATATTTAAAGTTTGGAAAAAGCATAAATTTTTGAAATTGTGGATGATCTCATTTTGTTATGAAAAAATAGGCTCTTAAACTGACATTGATATTTTTATGACAGTACAACACCAAATACTTTAGGCTAAATACTTTAATCCAAAATTAAAAAAAGACGTTGAGATTATTTTAAGTTTTCAAAATATTTAGGATTTTATTTTTTATACTGCTAATATTTTGTCCAATTTTAGAAATGAAATGAAAGTTTTTAATGATGAGTTTAAATTGTAAATTAGGAATTTTTTTGTTTAGTTTTGTGATTTTATAATTTTAATAACTTTTATTTTACAAAAATTTTTTGTGCAATTTTTTTTAGGGTTATTTTGAATTTGGGGATGTTACAAAATAATTTTTTGACAAATACTTTTAGCTAAACTTTAAGAATTACTGATTCTTAGAAATTTAAAAAATTTAATCTTATTAATTATAAGCACTTTCAAGGTTTTTCAAATTTAAAGTTTTGAATTTTACAATTTTTTTGTATTTAGTATTAAGACCTTTATTTTTGGATAATACATGATGTAAAAAAATATCAAAATTTATCTGTGAAAATTGAACGCCAATGCATGGTAAGTGAATAAAAATCTGTCAAAAAAGTTCAGTTAAAAGCTCTTTTATTTCTTAGTTAAACAACTCACAAAGATTATTGGCAATAGAACACCCACTACTTATTTGATAAATCTGTTGACAAGACAACTATTAATTATTAAAAATATTGTTTTCTTTTGGTTTGTTGTTAAGATTCACTTATTTATAGATTAACGTCTAAATAATATAATAATAAAATATGTCTATCTTAATACCTTCGTATTCAGGGAAAGATTTTTTTTTGAGTTCTTTGTTCATTTAGTAGTAAAGTTCCATCGAGTAAGTTTGAGAATTTTGTCATAGATTACCCATCTGGAAAATGTATAGTAAATTATTCAAGTTTGGAGGACTTTTAAAAAATACATATTAGTAATTTTAATGATGTTTATTGTATAAGAGGTGTTAAAAACTCGTAGTCACTTAGTTTAATAGAAAAATCACAATGTGGAAACGTGCGTGGAATTTAATAACCTGTCATTATTTAATTTTGTTTGGCTGGGCTTAATTTGATTGGTTATCGAAATTCACCGACCAATTTTGTTCAAGCCTAACCTGCAAATTATTGTCGTTCAGAACAGAAAATTTTCTTACGGCTGTGTTTGCACACAAGTGCGGAAAATTTCTAATTTCTTACGTGTTGCATCTAGGGATAAACCCATTTTATTATTAAGTATTAAATACGATTTTTTTTTACATATAGAAATAATGTAGCGCTACAAACTGATCTAATCACATTTTCTCTATTATTAACGATATCCAGGGTTGCAATAATATTTTTTGCAGATATAATAAAAAATACAAGATGATATAAAATTTAATATTCAATACCAATATTAATCGAAGTCTATTCAAGATATTTTAAACTACCTTTTATGAATAGAATTTCTTTATGGTTTTTGAGACTTGTTTACACGTTAAGAACAATCAGTTTTTTTTTCTAAATTTTTTTTTTCAATTTTTCATGCAAATTTAACAGATTTACTTAGTAACCACGGAAGATTAAGATTTAGTATTTAGAATAGAACATACGTAACTTAGACATATTTGAGTGCACGTGAGCACGACAAAAGAATTTTGTCCAAATAGAAACAATTTTCTTTGGTAAAAAAAAACAATAAGATGTAAACCCAAAATCCTGTTAGCAAAAATTATCATTAGATTTTCTGACTTTCATTTACACACTTTGCCGGAATTGAAAGGAAATGAGTTTTGTTTACAAAGGCTTAGAGTTTTTTAATTGAGCTTTTAACACTTAATTAAAGCCATGTTTGCAATTATGCTAAAATATGCACTTTTCTTTATACATAAAGTAGATCGAACAGATAGATACCTACATAATTTTTTTTTACAAAAGAAATTTCCATTTATTTCCCAAAAGATGCTATAAGTTAAAAAAATATGCAATAAATTTTTCAAATGATTTTGAGATAATTCTCAAAAATTATTTTTGTTTGAATAATTTGTTTTGTTGTTTTTCTTATATTTTTTCGAATTTTTTTCATTTTTGTGGTGTTATAAAATTGGCAATAAATAAAGAAAATTTTGATATTTGCAACATTTTAAAAAGTAACTATTGATTTATAAAATAACAATTTTAGGACAGTTTGAGTATTGTTATGTTATACTAATTGTTATCAATAATATTCCTAATAAGTTGATCTGCTTCCTTGATTAAAAAAAAATTGACTGTTAGCGAGAGTAGAAACTTAATAATAATTTAAATTAATAACTTGTTCCTTCAGATTTTTGAAATTTTCTACATTAAATACTTGAAGAAGTTTTTTTTTTCCGATATTTAAATTATAATATTCTTTGATTTTTTTTAAATTTACTAATTAAATTTTTTTAAATATACATATTGTATTTTTTTATTCTTAAATTCTTTTCAAATTAGATAATTTATATTAATATATTTAGTTTTTACATTGTTTTTCATATTTTAAAAAAAACAAAATTGTAGTTTTTCGAGGCTTCGAGACCGTTACGTTTTAAATTGTAAAAATTGAAAAAAAATTGGCTTAATCTCAAAAAAATTAAAGTCAAATTGAGACTTAAAGTAAAACAGTTAAAGATGCTCTTCTTAAATTATCATATTGTCATATCTTCAGCTTCGCTACGCAAAGGTTGTCTTTTCTTTTATTTAGTCTTTCTTAGTTTAAGATTTTGTATCTTCTATAGATTGCGTCATTCTTATTATCATTATTGGTTACGTTTTTTTCTTCTCATTTTTTTCTTTCTGTTCTTCACTCGTTTTCTCGTTGTTGTTAGCTCAATACTCAATCATTTATGATTTAGTTTTTATGCATGATTTTGTTCATATCAATAGCTTCACAAAAGTATTTATAACACGGACGATACTATCAGGATTTTGAAAATTCCAATATTTTAACATTCTATGTAATTTTTTTGTTTTTTGAGCTTGTCTGCAAAACAAGAACAATAACATTTTATGTATTCATTGCACAGTGTGATCAAAAAAAAATCAAATCGAGAGTAATTTGTTTTATCAAAATGTATGTGTTTCCTTCTTGCGTTTTACACACATCAATAAATATTCTTAAAAAAGATCTCCCCGCCACCTTCCAGAGACCTTTTCACCAGTTTATAACAATAATCGTTAATAACCGGAAAACAAAAGTTTTTTTTTTAATGGACGAATTAGTTTTTTTAAAAAAATGTGCCACCTCAATCAAAATAATTAAAATAATGCAAATTACTATAATTTCAAAATTTAAAATTCAAGTAGTATGATAACTTAGTCAATAGTATTTAAGACCACGAGTTGCCTGTAGCTACGAATTTGAGCTTTTGTTCAAGGAAATTTCACTAGGACGTGCCCACAAATTTACGTCTGCTATGGTTGGGATTTTTTTTCAATTACTCTGTATAAACCGACAGGATATTTATGGACCACCTGTATCGCTGATTCTCCTCAACATGAATCAAAATTACCTTACTGTACAACGGTAGAAAACAACTTCTAGAAAAGACGTTATTTGACTATACAGTATGTGCAATTAAAGCGCAAGTGGAAACTGTGTAAGTACATCATTGCATTCCACTGTTTGTTGCTGTACAATAGTTACAATAGTTAATCGACCGCATTCTTTCCAGCAACTGTATTAAGAAGACGACAGCTATAAACGACGTTTGACATGACGAAATAAATCGTTTAATTTTCGCGTGTAATTAAAATTCCAATCTCACATTCCGATTAAAAGACCCTTTGTACAAAATGTTGTCTGCAAAAAAAGTACATTTTCATTTCGGTTCCATCGAAACCGACTAAAGATATTTGTGCAACGGTTCGGTCTTGCTACGCTGATAATAAGTTACACAACGCACGTATGTGAGTTGATCTCCGTAGCGCGTGTCATCAGAAGACCTCCAACAGATCAGTTCTTCGGCGGATCTCCGCTAACATGCTTCGTGTACAATGGTGTAGCCGACTTATACTGTCTGTGCTGTGCTTTTTTCATTCCTTTTTTTTTGCAGGCGGAGGTAAGTTACGACAATTAAATTGGTCCGAAAGAACCGACCGGTATTCGCTTATCTAAAGTCGGGTGATAAAATCTGTGTAAACTTTTCTGGAATCTACGAAGTGCGACAATATTTTATTCGGCCCACCTGAAAATTTCATGAATTAAAAAAGTGTTGGACACAATTTTCCGCTTTAACTTGTCAAGGTGTTCAACTTTGAGACAAAATTATGGCCGTAAATTAAAAAAAAAACTGTTGAACATTTCTTTGTCGGTTTATTTAGACCGAGGATTTAGTTTCTGATGAAAATTATCGATGTGTATGTAAATTTCGATTGAAATGTTTAAACAAAGCGTGTGGCGGGTATTTAAGCATGCACAAGTTGTCTTTTACACTTATTCTGATAACTGCCTGTTCATATACCGTACAGGTAGGTACAAGTACTGTTCACTCGTGGTAGTATTGTTGAGTTTACTCTAAGGTCAAATTTTGTTCACACGACGAAAATTAAGAATATAACTTTACGGTACTTGCTTTATCGTATCTTTTATTGAACAGTTGCTCTATTCTGTTTGGATCAGATGTACTAAAACGTTTTCGAAGCGCTTTTAATCGCCTTTGTGAAAAATCTACAGGTGTTCCAACGGTCTGTGGACGGAATATTAAATCGGTATATTGCGACTTCTTCGAAATCCATCTATGTTAAAAAACCTTATTTATGGTTTGAACAAAAATCTGCCACGCTGTTCTATTTACACAAAATTAAAATATTTTTTACTTATTATACGTACAATGTTTATACAGCAAATTTCGTTTGATAATTTTTTTATGACGTAATATTAGTATAACATGGCGACCAGATTCTTGGAGCATTTTTGACTGTATTTTAATCCATTTTTTTTTTGATAAAGTAGATCGAATCTTTCGTGTTTAAGTCTATTTTATAGTTTATTGCGATTGCATGCCTGAAATTTTACAGTCACGAATTCCTCGTGAAATACGAGATCAAATTTAGATCATTTTTTTGGTTAAAGACATTTTCCAATGTGGAAACTTATATCGGATAACGCGCGTCGATATCTACGAGTATGTCAAATTTTATTCTTGTCTGTGTAGTGTCTTAGAATAAATTATAAACTTTTAAACGTAACTATCTTTAGTCTAATAGTATAAGTAATATAAGTAGTGTCCTTTGATATTTATTATAGTCCGAAAGACAAAATCTCAAATTTTGGTCACTTTCACCTAAAAAATTTTACGCCCAAATATTCTTGCTTTTTGTAGTCATATGAAATTTAATTTTACCATTAAATTATTTTTTAATTAATATGAATAGGAATTTGATTAAACTCAAATTAATCAATTTATCTCGGTATTACAAAAATTAAACGTAAAATGAATAATAAATTTGATCGCTTATTTCAAAAGTAATTTAATTTGTCACTGAAGTTCAAAGATGTGGAAACAATTTGGTTATTCGTTTTTATACTAACTCTCTGTTGTAAGTTGCTTTGAAATTTAAAAATCCGTGTATTCTCCGAAATTTTAACTTATTAAATTTCAGAGATTTATATTTTTCAGTTTTGAAATGATCAGTTTTGCGGATATTTAGTTTGTCAGTGTCTCAACATCAGATTTATACATATGTAAATCACAAATATTCAGCGTTTTAAGTTTCCAGGTTTTTAGTTTTTTTTCTGAGAGTTTAAGGCTTTAAAGGTGTCTGTCGTTCGTTAAGGTTTTCAATTTTTCAGTCTCTCGAACTGATTTTAATACTCCTATTATCTCAGGATTTGAGGTTTTTGAATTTTTAGGCTTTAGGCTTTTGAGGACATCAGTTTGTCAGATTTTTAAGTTTACGGTTTTGTAAGTTTTTTGAACTCAAGTTCACATTTTTTAAGAAACTCAGATTTTCAGATTGTTAGATACGTTTTCAAGTCCATAGGTTTTTACTTTTCACAGTTAGGTTCTCAGTGTTTACTGTTTTCTCAAATTTTGAGTCTTTTAGTTTGCCAGGTTTTTAGATTTTAATTTTTTTTAGCGGTTTGGCTATAATATTAATTTGTTCTTGAAGTAGATAGAAGTTTCTCTGGCTTAGAGTTACCTTGATTTTAATTCAACAAATAATAAGAAAATGCTTATATTGAGTTTTCCAAAAATTTAAAAATTTTGATTTTTGACTGCAAACTTGTTCTTTTATTGTCTTTCTTTAACTGAATGTAGCTAAATTACAATTTTTCCACAATTTAAAAAAATAGAAAAAAAATGAGAACTTTGTAAAAAAAATATTTTTAAAAGTTACTTTAAAAATTAGTTTTAAAAATAATAAGTAATAATTTTGGATCAAAATTAAGTCTTTTTGGATCACAACTAAAACGCCTTTATTTTCCAAAGTTTTGAAATAATCTGGTATTGTGTTTAATTAAAATGAATTAAAAATTTATGACAAAAAATTGTTAGATTTAATTTAATTTAATTATTAATTATGTAGAATTTAATTTTGTTGTAATTATTTTACTATTTAAATTAGCGGTGTGTAAAAATTAATAGACCTTAACTTCAAATAGCAAAAAGTTTTTTTAGAACATGTTTTTTTTGTATTGAAAAGCGTTTAATTTGATTTAATTATATTTAATTAGTTCCTTATTTTTTAACTTTTTATTTTTTATGAGATTTAGAGTACTCAAATGTTTTAATCACTCAATCAGTTATAAAGTCAATCATTTGTAGCTAATATTTATCATAATTTTGTGGGAGCGATAGCGGTATAAACGTAATTATTCTACTAATTAAACTAATAAGATTATTATAAACGAACCTAATTCTCATCAATGCTAGTTGGAAAAGTAGCACTTGTTTTCAAATAATAGATAAATAGGTGTAGACAACAAAAAGATTTTCTCTAGTCGATAAAACGGCTATAATATTCTGTTTCTTTTTAAGTGTTGAATATAAATAATAAAAATAATGAATTTTAAGCTTTAACATTAGAACGACTTTTGATCTGTTGTGCAAATTATTACCACCGAAACCGTAGCTAATTTACGATCCATAATATAAAAATCCCTGCTGTTAATGCCTTTCTTTAGTATTTTGAGTAAATAATGCGAAAATTTACATAATTTTTATGTAGCCAATACATTCAATTTTTTTAATTAAAACTAATTAACGCTCAACTTGAAATTGAAAACAAAAATAATTATACATACGGTTTGTTCCGAAATTACATAATTTAATGTTCTACAGGTGTTCTTGTAAACTTTGGACGAAATATCATGCGAAAGTTGTGAAAAATCTCCACCAAAATAAAAGCCAAAATAATTGAGTGAAATTATTTTCTCTTTTTCTGTGCAAGTCAACATTTTTGTTAGGCGTCAAAAAAGAGTTACATTTATAAAGTACCCTAGATTAATTAAAATTGGTTAATTTTCAAATATTTTAAGTAGGTTTATTTTAAATTTAATGGAATAGATATAAAGACGATAAAGTTGGTCAAAATAACTAATTTTTTAAACTCTGCTAGTGCTTGATTATGCAAATGAGAGAAAAAACTACTAAAATTATATGAGTAGACGTTAAGAGATCAAAATAAGTTTATTTTACACAAATTGCGGTTTCCCGATCATTACGTTCTACTACGTTCACCTCTAAATTAAATTAACTACCAATTTTTGCTAGTTTTTTCAAGTAGTTTATTTAGTTCGTTTATTTCTTATTTTCATAGTTACCTAGCTTAGTTAGCTTTTTGTAGCCGCAGTGTTTAGCTATTATAACGAAATTCTTTCACTTTTTTTGAGATTTTGAGTAGCTTTTAGGTGTCCTAAAAAATGTTGAGAGCCTATGCGATAATACGAATTTTTAGAGTTGCTAATAGGAAAAATTTCACTAAGAACTGTAACAATTTCTGTGAATATCTTAGTGGTAAATTGCTTGGAACAATTAAAATTCTCACTTACTCACTGCAGACGCTGAAATTGTTTTAAAAATGAGATCGTCTGGTTCTGTTCTCTTCAGACACTGTGGTGCCGACATTTTTATTGTTTTTAAACTAATTTGAAATTCAAATTGTCTCTGTATTTTCTGAATAAATTAAACATTATATGTATAACTCCGCATATTTAGAGACATAAAATAATAAGATTATACATTTTGCGTGGTTAGAAGACATTATTATGTGCGAATATATAAAATTCAGTAAACTGTTGTGAACGGAAGTAGTAAGAATAACAATGTATGTAGTCTGCATTTTTTAACAAAATTAATTAGGAACTGCCGGTTTTTCAACACTGCAATTCAGTTGACATTTACCGTAAATTCTACGATGATTAAGAAAGCAATTAGTTTGTTAATTTTCAAAGTTCGTTATGGTTTTATGGAAACAATAGAGGAAGTTTAACGACGGGTTGTGAGAAAAATATTGTGTGAATACATTATTTTCTACATAATTTAATTAAATTTAACTATTTGAACTTTGACTTCTAGATGTACCTAAATACTAAGTTCAGTAATCAGAAAATGAAAATAATAACTTATTAAAGTCAATAATCAAACTTCAGAAATTCATAATGTGGACCACTGACATAAAGAGTTGTTAAATAAAATGAGAGTAATTTTCGGACCAAAGGATTTGAGCACTGTTTAGGCTATTTAAAAAGAAGATAACAATTACTAGAACAGTTCGATAATTTCTAGGGGCAAATAAGAAATTTAAATCTCTCCTTTTTAAATATCCATAAAATGGTTTTAACTATGTGTAGGTGTATACTTTCACAGTGCGTTAAGATTCTAAGCAATAGACAAATTGATAATAGAAATAATAAAAAAAAGTCTCAAATATTTTATATATAAACAAAATTGAAAATAATGTAATAAGAATCTTTGAAAACATGTTCAATATGTGCATCAAATGAATGCAAAATATACCAAATAATGATTTTTAACATAATTTTTTAAGCTTCTAAAACGATTTATTGTACTATTTGGTAAACCATAAGATATCCGCTCGAATGGGTCGAATATGTTAACTACCTGGGAATAATAGCATTTGCTTTAAAATAGTTGTATTAAGCCAGGTTCACGACTTGCGTACTTGGCAAGTGAACCGGCTCACAAGGACCAGGAACAACTAAAAAGCATTCACACGACGTGTACAATACGCCAACATTGATACAATAGACGAAAATTGACTTGGGATTCCTTTGACTTGTGTCATTTTTATCGACAGATGATAGGAGAGTGGCCAGTGCCAAATATTGGCCAAGTACACCAGTCGCTATTCGGCTTAAAGCCTCGTCTATCGGTAAAAATGTACCAATGTTGGCGTACTGTACACGTCGTGTGAACGCTTTAGCTTGACAAGTACACCAGTCGTCTAAAACGGGCTTTACGATTTCGTGCTTAATTTATTGGAGGTCCTAAGTCATACTTTCTAAATGAATTTACATAAAATCTAAACTGCACGCAGAAAATTTAGGGAAAATAAAACCAACAGCCTGTGAGTAAATATTCTCAGAAATTCGTGAAAATAACAAACTTTGCTTGTAGTTATAGCAACACCAACGATTCTTTTTGCTAGTTTCTAGAAGATTATTATATTATATTACCAGTTATTATATATACAGAATTTTGTCGTTAGAATTGTCGATTGTTTTAAAGGTGGCTATTCGTGTTTATAGGACATGCATAATATTCAAAGATTTTTGGATTCTGTGAATTTTTTCTGGTTTTTTTTAAATTACTTGCATCTTGGAACAGTTTGGATTTTCTAGATGATTTTTGGTTTTCTAGATTCTGTAAGTTTTTTAAACTGTCGCAATCTTCGTCTTCGTCACAATCTTTTAATTGTTTAGAATTTTTGGGTGTTTGAAATTATTTTTCCAAATTTTTGTTTTTCAGATTCATTACAGTTTTCAATATTCTGAATTCTTAATTTTTAGAATTTAAGATTGTCTTTATTTTTTAAAAATTCCTTTTTGTTACGATGTTTACTTTGATTTAATTAACTTGATTCTACTTTTGATTAGTTTCTTTCTTTATATTTTTCCTTGTAATTGTTTCTTGTTTTAAGTTTTTTTTTGTCTTTAATATGTTTTTTAGTTATCACACTTCTTGTTTAAGCAACTGTTTGTTCCCGTTGTTTATTATACATCGATTTTGTCGTTTGGTCCCTTTATCATTTCTGACGCAACTTTTTGTACGGGTTTGATAACATGAATTAGAAAATTTTATCAATAATAAATATTTGCACAATTTTATTTTTCTAGTTTTAAAAATCGTTTTGTTGAAGATGACCATAAGTGAAAGTGGAATTTGTTTACGAATTTTTCAACATTATGGATTTTTTGTCTTTATAGGTATCCTTTAAATTTTTTGAATTCCTCGAATCTTTTAGATACTTTGGATACTTTAGTTGTTTTTAATTTCTTAAGTTCTCGAATTTCTATGGATTCCTTGCATTTTTTGCATCCCTTAAACTCTTTCAATTCCTCGGGGTTTTGCCATTTAATGGCTTCTTTAAATTATTTGAATTCTTCACATTTTCTAGCATTTCTAAATTCTTAAGATTTTTAAATTATTATAAAACTTTTGTTTTTTTCAAATAAAAATGTTATTGTTAGTATTATTATCAGTTTTATATTGTTTTTTCTATGCGCAATGATTTTGTATGATATTTAAAATATTAATTTTTTTAGTTCCATTTGAAATGCTCCACAATTTTTACAAGACTAAATCTCAGATGTCCCAACTGAAAAATGCGAAAAGTCAAAATGTGAAAGTGTTTCAAAAAAGTGATTTTAACACTTTTAAAGCTTTCACTTTTTTTTTGATTTTTTGCCCAATTTTTCTCATTTTAATTCAGAAATGAAAAGTGATTTTGACATAATTTAAAAAAAAAGGTTGTAGGATTTTTTATCTACTCTGTTTTAAGAAAGATTTTATACGGTTCTTGTTTTTTTTTATTTCGTACACGTTCTCATCTCGCTTTTTCTTCATAGTTTCAAACTAACTAGAAATATTTACAGAATGTTGGTACAACGACGAACTGCACACTGAAGGTCTAGAAGTATTAACACCTGAGCCTTGCTTAAACTGCACTTGTAGCAGAGGAGCTCTTTTATGTTATTTACGAGTATGTCCACCTCTTCCCAATCCACCACCTCCTGGATGTATTTTACTGCACCGTTTTCACACATGCTGTCCCGAATTAGTTTGCACAGGTACTGCAGCACCACATTCTTTTAACATTTCTACAAGATTTTCTACAGATCACAGCAAGAATTCAATTGAAGCAAGATCAAGTCCACATGAGAACAACCTCCTACAGCATGAAGTAAATGCAGGAAAAGGTCTGTTGTGTAATTTTATAAATATCTTCTTTAACAATCGGTTGGTAGCATGCGTCGTAAATGGCAGTGTTTATGCACCTGGTTCCGCAATGGATTCCTCATCTTTATGTGAATATTGTTACTGCTTGGGTGGTAAGCAAGTATGTGTCAAACCGAAATGTTTATTGCCAATAAACACCTGTGTTCCGAGTTACGATTCTACGAGTTGTTGTCCTATTCGTTACAATTGCAACAACACAAGTGCTACTACCACTACCGTGAAAACTGTTGAAAGCTATAGAGGTACAAAGTGATAAAATGGTAATCAAAATTCAATCATTTAGAGAAATATTACAGGTTGCTTGGTGGGTGGCACTTATTACCGTGAAGGAAGTAAGGTCTTAGGTGCAGGTCACACTGAATGCGACAACTGCTACTGTCTCGGAGGAGTCCTACGGTGCGAGCCTTTAGCCTGTGCCCCACCTCTCTTCGGCTGTTCTCCGATAATTCGACCAGGAGAATGTTGCGCAATCAGTTACAACTGCAGTAAGTATACTCTGGTGTAAGAACGGAAATACAAGAGATTTTCAGGTGGTGTCATCGAAATCAAAGCCGAACCGAACTACGGAGACTTCCCCACGATCAGCAAAGACTACGCCAAATTTCATAAAGAACAATTCGATTTGTCCAACGAATTCCCGCAGACTACAAAAACTCAGCGAAATACTGACTCGTTTTTTGATACTCAGAACGTAATCACAACATCTGCTGATAAAGTCAAGAGTGTAGAAGCAGCTCCGAAAATTCTTGAAAGTGGAGATTTTGACAACCGCCTTCTGCTTGAAGATCGATTCAACCGAAAAATAGAGGCTGAAAACAACACCACGGTTTTTCCGGAAGAGGAAAACACCACGGATAGCACCACTGAAACAACAATGGAAGATAGTACAGAGACTTTTAGTACTTCCACCGCGTGGTTGACTGAAGAACCAACAGAGAGTTCTCCTGATATTGTGACAGTTATTTTAAACTCCACGGACTGCATAGATAGTGAGATGACTACGGCGCAATCTAGAAAAGATGAAGATACAACAATTCTACCTGAAGAAACAAAAACCACAATATTGTCACCAATACACAATACAACCAACGCTCAAGAAAAAACCAACGTGGTTCTCAACATTACCAATATCAACTCTGACTATGAGTACGACTACAACGAAGCGTCTTTGCCTCCATCGCTGCCAAACTTGCGGTAGGTAGGTATGTTAAATCTGAAAAAAGTATGACATATATGTTTTTTTAGCATTATTCCTTTTGTAGCTGCAGATGCCTTGGATTTAGAGAATACAGAACAAAGTGTAGCATACGTCGAGAACGAGAGTAACGATCCTGTTAATTATAATTTATTTTCGCCACCGGTGGAGACAGAAGGTGGGTTTGTTCCAAAAGCGCCTTTAATTCTAGAAAACTTCTATGAAAATGTTATTTCGTCTACAACTAGTCCGAAAAACAACAAACGTAAGAAAGTGTAGTGTTGTTACTTTCTTTATTTTGAATTTTGTAGTTAACTGTATGGTCAAAGAACGTGAGGTTGCTCATGGTGAGTCCATCGAAGCGACATCTTCTTGTGAAACATGCGTCTGCTTCTATGGAAATGTAGTTTGTGAAAAAGTAAAGTGCCCCGTGCCGAAACTTGGGTGTCACATCTCGCTGGAAGAAGACTTAGGTTCTTGTTGTCCCCGTTACGTTTGTGGTAAGAAATTTTAACAGGCAGTAGAAACTTGGACTCGACAAAAACATAGCTATATATTTTTCTTTGTAAAAAAACAAAAAAAAAAAAACTTGAAATACTTCAATAAAGTAGCAGGATTGTTCCAATCATGAATGGAGAGAGAACTATCAAAAGAAATCAGCACAAAATTCAAGTTGGAAGAACAAATAAAGAGAAGAATTTTAAAAACAAAACAAACTGTACGAAAGAGAAATTTAATAGAATTAATAGAACAAGAAAGATGGAAAGGTTTGAACGGCACTAAAGAAGAGAATAAAATAGTGTGACTAAAGCATAAAATGAGAGAGAGTATAGAACAAAAGACCACCTGCCATTAGAGATAGTAAAAAGAGAGTTATAAGCGTGTAATTAATACTAAAATTAGAAGAACGAACGCGTAACGAACACATAAAATATAAAGCAAAAAGTAAAAAATTACTAAGAATTTATTAATTAGGAAATAACAAAGTAAAATAATAGTATCAATAATAATTCTGCAAAATTTAAAAAAAAAGTAACAAGTTCCGTCTAACAAAAATGACAGACTATGCTGACTATACAAAAATGGAAAACAACAATAGAAGGAGAAGAAAAATTGTATTTAAAATTGAGCAAAGTCTAGGAAAAAGAAAATATAGAATTGAAAAAAAAAACACTTAGAATGATTGTTTTATTCTAAAACTTGAAAATAAATTTTTCTTTCTTCTTTAAAAAGTAAACCATGATTATTAACGCCAACTATTTTTGTTGCAGACAATGTCGTTCCTGGATCAGTACTTCCCATGGATCCAGTTCTAAACCTCCAAAACAGCGTTGGTCACGTCCAAAACTCTTCCAGAATTCTACTCGACAGAACTACCGACACAGCAACCGAAAAATCACCAGGACCTAACCACATTACCACAGAGCCTAACGATCCTTCTCTAGACAATTTCTCCGTAGATCAAGTGCTAAATTTCCTATTTCCCAAATACGATCTGAATCAAACCTCACCTACACCACAAGTTCCTTTAACTACTACGCTTTCACATACAAAGGAAAAAGAAGAATCTGCATTGAAAGATGATAGGGTTGATTTAGTTCCATCTTTAGCAATCTTAAAATTAGCCGGTTGTAATATTTACGGTAGAATGTACAGAGTTGGGCGCATTATATCAGAACTGTCAAATCCTTGTTTAGAATGTAAATGTACCGAAATTGGAGTACAGTGTAAGGCTCTTAGTTGCTAAATCTCGGATTTTGAGATAACAAGCTTAAAGATGATCTCATTTGCTCCTTGTCGTTTATGAAAAACTCTACTGCAAAATAGTAATTTAACGATTAATGCAATAGTTTATAGACACTTAACGAAGGTTGATCTCACAGTAACAGTAGTCATAAGGTAATTTTTTCCACAGTTTCGTAATTTGCAGTAATTTTCACGTACTGATAGTTACTTTAGCTAAATAACCCAGAAATGGTGCAAACTATAACACCACGTGACTGTAAATGATGGTAAGCACTTGGCCTTTGTAATTTTTGTGTCACTTTTAGTAACATTGAATAACAATTAAAACTAATCAAAACGAAAAAGATAAAACAAAAAGAAACTCGGAATTTTAAAAAACAATTTTTTTGGTAATAAAAATTTTAATTTGAGAAAGAATAATGCCAACATAAAGCTTGGATTTTGTTGCCAACCTTGCAAAAAACTGAAATTATTTAGAGTCACAAGGTGTCACATCAAAAATTATATAATAGACTTGTAGTTAAATGTACTCACCGAAAAGACTGTTGACATGAAAGAGGCTGGGACAATGACAATGATGTTCAAACGACAAGTATTATTTATTTTAAAATATCGTTTCTTTTCTTCTTCTTGTTAATTTAAGTTAAAGTAATGTACCTATTTACTTTTTCTAATAAAATTCTTTTTCTATAGATATTAACTGTACGTTCTTTTGTTTAATACCAGTGAATTTTTACTTCAGAACTAAATTAAGAAAAAAAAAACTACCAAGATAAATTTATAAAGCAGCCACTGAAAGTCATAGTTGTGAGCGCTTTATAAAAAACGTCTTCGTAGTAGCATGTTTAATTTTTTTTATTAAAACAAAATGTGTAAAAATGTTATGTACAATATCACAGATAAACGTTTCACTTATATTTAATTGTCAGTCGTAACTTGCTTATAAAATTATCAAAAAATTCATTAAAACTTAAAAACCACAAAGAAAACGATTTCTATAAATAAACTAAATAAATAAAAGTAATTAAAAAAAAATCAAATCACATTTAACTTACTTCCATGACTCGATTCTACACCTTAATTAACAAAAATATACATAATTATTTTTTTCATTGGCAGGAGTGCATCTCTTGATCTGTATAGTTACCATCACCAAAAAAGTAACCATCAAACTATATAATACAAATCCGGTCCAAAATAACCACAACTGTACATTATTCTCACATGCTTTCTTCTTAAAAAATACAAGTCCCAGAAGAAGACCAGTAACACCACCCACGACATGCGTTTGCCACGAAATAACAGGATTACTATTAGTATAAAAATGAATCACGTTGTAAACAACATCAAATAACACTATCAAGAAAACACTATAAAAACGCTGTTTTTTGTACTTGATGCTATCAAAATTCTAAAAGAAAATATTATAAAAGTTATCAACAATTTATTTTAACTTACCACGATCACATCGGATAACAGAGACAGCAAAAGTGTGTAAACACCTCCCGAGGCTCCTATAATTAAGTTTGAGTGAAAACATGAAGCACCTAACACTGCTGTGGACCCTCCAATAAAGTATAGAAGGATGACCCTAAGTCTGTGGTGCCGGATTTCGAGGAAATACGCGAAAAGGATTTGTAAAAAAACGTTGAGTGAGAGATGAATTAAGTTGTCGTGGAGGAACATGTAGGTGATGAAACGCCATATTTGGGTGATTTTTTGGGGTTCGAATCGGAAAATTTTCAGAGTGTTGACCCAAGTTCCGAAAGATAAAATCTAGAAAAAAGCAAAATCAGAAATAGTAGTACAAAATCAGAAATAAAATTATTAAATAAATTAATTATTTAACAGAATTACATCGGCATGGTTACGGTTGTGAGCGGCATTAAAGTACTTTAACTGCCTAGGCATATTCACTGAATTACTCTAATGTTTTCCAAAAGTTGAGAAAAAGACTATTATTTCATAGCGTAATTAAGTTATTTCGACTACAAAGATTATGGTAATCTCAGATAATCTTATTTATAGCGGATCATAATCTTCCACTACAATTTTTATTTTATAATCTACTATTATCGACCACTCACCTGAAAACAACTAACAGTGACGATTCCAAACGGAACATGAATCCTTAAAAGATTTGAAATATGAAGACATTTTGATTTATGTCTTCCAGATTCAACGTCTGTTGGTAAAAGGGTCGAAAGTGCATTTTTTCCATCTTCATAGGCATCCCGATTTGATTCTAACATAACTGATGAAGACAAAAAAATGTTTAGGTAAATATCGCGTAGATACTAAGAGCGATATTATGGGCAGATCATGTAAAGAATTCATCAACACAACTATTTTAGGTGCAAAGCAAAATAACCAGTACCCATCTCTCATTCAATTAAGGTTTAAACATTGATTAATGTCAAGGGTAACAACATAATTCGGAGTGTTTTGTAATAATAATTACATATAAGACGATATAATAGGAGGTAATTCTACTCTTCAAATAAACGTTCAAAACTGTTTATTTTTAAACCACTCGTGCACACACTCTTGGAAATTCTCAGACTTTATTTGTTATAGAAATTTCTTATTTTCATTAATAGAAGGCAAAAAACTCATCTAAGCCAGTTTTTATGTAAAAATGTTTTCCTTAATTGTCGTAAACCGTAAAAGCTGCATGTACCTAACTGACAATTTTTACGAGTACTGTGCAAAAAAATATAATTTTTGCATCTACTTACCTACCTATTAAATATTTCAGTACTTAACACAATCTACATGCAGAGTACATCTAAAACTGAACCAACTATTAATAGCAAAACATCAAGTAAGTAAACTTATGAGTTCCAAAGAATGTATTTCTTTACCGTGTTGCACGAAAACAGTTAAAATGGTCGACACCTTGAGACATACTAAAAACTTGCAATAATTAATACACCTACAATTCTCAGCTTAGTCAATGGTCTAATTGACGCGCTATCGCTTTGTTCTATTAACAACGTTATTGTCACACATGTAGTGATAATTTTTCAAACAACAAAAGATAAAAATATAAAATAGATTACAAAAAAATGTTGGCCTCATTGGGAATCGATGAAAATCCACTTTGGTCAGTTTTGCAAGATTGATAAATAAATGTTTTGTGATGAAACTGTTGAAAGTGATGAAATTATAAACTACGTATATTTAGAATAAAGTTTAGGTGATAAATAAAGCGGTGTTTATAGCCTACGCTTTTTTATGTTAGTAGTTTTTTATCATATTACTGCTCAACCTGAACCTCTCTGTTTGGCAGGTTGAATTAACAAGCAGAGCTTATTCAACTTTAAAACTTCATCTTTAAGAGATAATTGATAATTTACTAATTTTCCTAATTTTTTAAAATTAAAACATTTATGTGATCTAGAAATTATATATAGGTGTTCAGAATGTCACGCACGTTCTCGGAACCACAACATTTAACGGTGTAGATGATGCTAGAAAGATATAAAAAATTGTCTGCTGTTTTAGCTTGACAAGAAAATTGAAAGCAAAACAATGGGCAACACTTAGAAAATAAACCTAAGGTTTATAATTAATTGGTAATTACTGTCATTGTTCTATTCAGAGAGCCAACACATTGTTGAAAACTGATCAGTCGGTATGATGCCACATTTATAGTAATTAATGCTGTAGAAATTTGATTAATGTATTAATAAAGAATTTTTAACACTTTTGTTAGACAACTCATTTCATTTCTAAGATTAATCTAATTCGATAATAATCAATGTGACGATTTTCATTAGAAATTGATTTTTTTAACATTTTTCTGGTACTCAAAGAGATGCCTACAATAGCTTCGGTAATGTGCGCGGCATTCCGGACACCTGTATAAATTAACTTTAGACAGTTTTAAAAAAAATATAAAAAAATCCACTCATCTACACTTATCAGATTTGAGACTCATAGATAAGAACCTAAAATGACCAAAAATACTAAAAACTCAATAACTATTTTGAAAGTTTGTAAATGAAACTTTTCCTGGAAATATATTTATTTTTAGAGCTCTTTAACCTACTCAAATCACAAGAAAAAGTAGAAAACAAGAAGTGAAGACCTAAACGGGAAAGTAGAAACTTGTCCTCAAACTTCAAATGGAACGGTAGGCAAATAAGGGGAGGTCCACAAAAATAATATCCCACGCATGTCTTCCATGATTAATATAATATTATTATTAGTATTATCTACTTATTTCTCTTCTGCATTAGCTTCTTCCTTTAGAGCGTACACTACTATTACCTTGTCTTTCTGTTTTCAGTTCTATTGAGATTATCCTTTTGTTTACGTTTCTTATTTTTAATATATTTTTTATTTGTTTTTGATGTATTATTATTGTGACGGCCGTTTTTAATCTTACTTTTGTATCTATCTCATATTTATTGCTATAATTTCATGAGATTAGATTAAGTTCATTGTCATCTTCAAAATCTTATTTTTAATCCAAAAACATTGAAAAATTATCTCTGAAAATGCAATTTTAAAGTTTTATTCAAAGCTTTGTCTAGTTCCTATTTAGGATACTCTGGAAATAAAATATGAAAAAACGATTGCTGAAAATCCCTGTTGTTTTTTTAAATCTTATTTGTTGTTAGTGAGATCGTTTAAAGACCAATAAAGAATTTCAAAACAAATTATTAACTTTATTCTTTTTCACAAATATCACAGAAAAGAAGTTTCCGGGAAGAAACTCAAAATGATGAAGTATTAAATCAACTTTGTAATTCTAAAATTGCCGCCCATTTCCATTTGACATTTGACGTTTGACATTTTATTTGTGTTCTTTGAGTTGTGAAAGTTGTGCTTAATAATCGTAATTAATACAGATTTAGTGAAACGAAAGCTTTAATTTATTGCGTATTTTTTCGTGACCAATGTAGTGTTGCTATTTACAAAAACACCGGTGCAATTTGGAGGTTATGTCACTTTGTTGACAAACTTCGAGCCGACACTGCGTGTACTCCAGAAAAAAGGAAACTTTCCGGTTTATTTATAAGAAATTACGTATTAACCAAGAGACAATGGTAAACAAACTAAATAAATGCTTCTACAATACTGTTCTGAGCCAAACATTTACTCCCTGTGGAAACTACTTAATTGTGGGAGATATCTATGGTTGCATATCTGTGTTTCAGTAAGTAGAGCTCTATTTGATGTACCTCTTAATAATTCACTGCTGTTTCAGTCTCTCAAAGCTAATCAATCAAGGCACCACAATCACAAAGGAAGATCAGTTGCCTAAAAATTCATTTACCATCAAGGAAGATGTTCAAATCAACAGTTTAATAACAACAAAATCATTTCTGGTAGTTGGAACCGTTGATGAAATCTTAGGTTATAGTTGGAAGAGTGTTAAATCATCCAAGAAACCCACAGCTTCTTGGAGCATTGATATACCTAATGCTAAAGACAGTTTTGATAAACCTGACATCAATGCTTTGGTTTTTGATAATGAAAATAACTGGCTATATGCAGGATGTGGAGATAACAATGTTTATGTGTTTGATATAGAAACCAGGAAAGACATCAAAACTTTTAAAGGACATAAGAATTATGTGCACTCTCTGACTTACATGTAGGGTTATTTATATAAGAAAACGAGTTGAATAACATTGTTTTTTTTTTAGGAATAACAAGCTGATATCAGGTGGAGAAGATGGATTAGTTTTTATGTGGGATATAAGAACAAACAATCCAGTTAATAAAATTGAGCCATGTACAAGAGATAAGGTCTCACGCCCAGAACTGGGATCATGGATTGGAGGAGTGGGAGTTAATGATGATTGGCTGGTAATATTTTTTGTTTATTGTTTAATTGAGAACTTATTTATGTTGTCTTATCTTCTGATAAATGAACAATGTTATACTTAATTTAGTAGGAAGAGGAAGTTTTGGTTTGATTATCATGATTTATCAAAAATCTTATTTAATGCGTGATTTAAATACAACAATAAACCATGATGCAACTTGTGATAGGTATGTCTTCACAACTTCATAACTCGAATTATTTTGCTAGCTTAAAACTAAATTTTAGGTAAATAAATTCTTTTCTGTTCTGACATAAGCAGATATATTTGAATTTGTTTGCTGGCTTCATAGATTACCAAACTCTTAATTTTTTAATTTCTTGGTATATCATTTCAAAATGTACTTGTTTTTAGTCTCCTACTTTCTTGACTGTTTAGTTTTTTAGTATTATGGTTTTTCAGTTTTTGGGTCTCTTGGTTTTTGTTTCCTAATTTTTCAGTTTTTTGATTTCTATGTTAATTGATTTTTTAAGCATAATTTTATATTATGTTATGCCCTTAAACTCCGTCTTAGTTTCTTTTTAGTGTAAATAATTACTTCTCATTGTCAGTTTGTCAGATTTCTAGTTTTTGTCTTACTTTTTCCCTGATTTAGTTGCCCAAACTCCAGATGCTCACCTTTTACGGCAAGTTTTGTGAAAAATTCACTTTTCGAATATTCAAATCGTAAAATTCTCAAAAATTTGTGGGCTTTTTGGTTTCATGGCTTCGTAGTCTCGTAGCTTCTTAGTTTATTGATTTCTCAGTCTTTTGCTTTTATCATTTTGTGTTTTTAAATTGTTAAAAATCTCACACGATTGCACTTGGTTTATCAGGTTTTCTCAAAGTTTTCTAGTTTATCGTAATAAGTTAGCTTTTTATATTTTTGAACACCTTCAAGATTTGTGAGATTTTTGAATTCCGAACAGCTTTAACTTCAATTTTTAAATTTTTCAAAATAGGTAAAATTTACAAATTTTTAAATATACATTGTTATTTTTTCGAAAACGTGAACCAACAAAATGTGTCTTTTTTAGAAAATGTGTCTCAGTCAATATTTTCTTTTTTTTTTTTTTTTTGATTTAATATTGCACGATAATTTCGGATGATCTAATCGTTAAATTTGGAATTGAAGGACGAAAATAATAATGATCTTCCAATTTTGGCTTCATTAATTTCAATTAATTTAAATTAAATACATGGTTGGTTCTTTTCAGTTGTGTGGAGGTGGCCCAAGGCTATCATTGTGGCATTTACGTTCTCTAAACATTTCTACAGTCTTTCCGATCGACGACAAAGGTATCCACGTTGCGGAAATCTACCAAGACAAAATTTTCGCCGGAGGAAGATCAACTTTATTTTACCAAATGAGCTTCAACGGCGACATAGTCACCGAAATTCCAACATCTCCAGTCACAACATACACGGCCGTCCACCAAGACGAACCTTTTCAAACTTTATGCATTGCCGGTTCAAGTCCAAAAATCGACGTCTGTAGTAACTTTATTTACAAAAACTTACAACTCTCGCTATACTAAATATAATATATTGAAATAAATAACTTTTGTACAAAACTTTACAAAAATCCGTGTCCGGCTATTACAGCGGGGATAAATCCTTCTTGACCTTCCTTATTTTTCACCCAAAAATATCCTTTGGTGTCTGTACCAAGAAGAACAACAACGTCACCTTTTTTCACGTATAAAGCGTTTCTTTCGTTGGTGATGTAGTCCGTGTTGATGACTAAAAGAGTTTGGCGGAGATTTTTGCTTCGTTTTGTTGAGGCTAGGGCTTTTAGGTATAATCTGTCCACGCTTTCTTCTTCGCAGGTACTGATTGCGGTTCGAGAGCGGTAACATGTAATATCCGTGCTACATTCTGACTTTGAGCTGAGTTTTTCGGTGTCTGTCATGTTCCCGCAGGGTTTGGGGAAAACATCGGTGCTTTTCTCCCAACAGGGAGCGGGGACGTCCGTATCGGCACGAGGAATTATACCTAAATGTTTAAACAAGAAAGAAATACATAATTCAGGGTTATTCACAAATGATAATGAGACTGTTTATTACTATAATACAAATTTGCTTTAGTTATCACAAACCTAGTGGTAAGCATGCGGCGTAACTAACATATCCTTCCTCGGCGTGCGGTGTTTGAACATAAAGCCAATGTTGATTTTTGAAAACAGCGTTCACAACCATTCCCAGCGGCAACGCAATCTCTGCTTGGTAACCCCCAATTCGTGTTTGGTACAATACGCTTGGGAAGGCCAGTACAACCGGAATGTTGGCTGGTTTTTCAATCGTGGCCTGAAAATTTAAGCACAATTAGTCGTTTGACTAAAAAAAGTAAACATGATCGAGATTAATAAGCAGATAGTGCCGACCCTATAATTATGCTTCGTGGGTGGATATTGGACAGGTGTTTTCCACAATTTTGTACCCCTTGACCCAAAGTTTCATTCATTTAATTGCCCCTCTGACAAACTAAACACCACGTTTGCAGATGGAGGATGTGAGCTATGGGATCGGTAAATACAGGCCGCATTCTCCTACAATATACGTCTTCCCAGACGTATGAATTATAGCCCACGGAACCAAGAAACATCAGATTTCACAACGTTAAGCCGCGGGCGGATTTTATATCTATCTAATCATTAGGTGTATGATCTATTAATTTGATAAAGAAAATATCTCTTCTTTTTCCGATCGCTATTCACTGCTAAAATTGCAAGAAAATGATGAGATAATCATACGCCGGTAATTATTATGTTCTTTCACGACTGGAAACTTACATTACAACTGCGCTAAATTACATATACAGTGATCAAAGATAATTCCCATCAATGTCAGTTATGTATTGAAATCCTTTATTGTTTGTTTTATAAGTGGTTGCATTAAAAAAAATTAATTGGTGACATTTGCACGAGAAATAATTTCGTCTTTTCACATGTTTAAAAATTTCGAACTTGTTACAACGTTCTCACATCCCCACAACTCATCTCATATTTGCAATTATAAAATTAAAGAAAATAACGACCAAATTATAATAATGAGACAGTGTAATGCTAGAACAAGAAACGGCACGGTACAGAAGTAAACTGCATGGGAAAATATGGGGAAAATACTAGAAATGGAAACAAATTGATAGGAATCTGCCACACAAGTGACCTATAAATAGGACACAGCTTCTGGGAACAAGAAAAGGAATACACTTTTGCAGCAGAGCAGAAAAAAGCAAGAAGAATTATGAAAACTAAAATAAATATAGTAGAGAAACATAATGAAACGAAGAAAATATAACAAAATGAAAGCATGTTACCAAAAAAAAAGCAGATAGGACTAAGATACCGATAAAAGACTAATAAAGAGTTTGAATGTATAAAGAAATCAGGAAAGGGGAAATTATAAATTATAGTGATAATAAAGCAATAGAAACATGTAGAAAAGCCAGAAAAGTGCAAAATCAGAAATCTACAAATTGGTGGGATGGCGATATTAAGAGAGAAGTGAAAAAATTAAAGAAATAAGCTTAAATAAAGTGAGAAGAAATAGGTAATAATGCAAAGGGATGGTAAGGCAAGCAAAGAAAGCAAGCTGAATAAATTACAGAAAAGAACTAAATTCAACGTATACAATAGATGAGAGAAAATTCTGGAAATAGTAAAGTCGTTAAGAAAGAAAAGAATGATACATACAGATGGAAGAGCAAAACAACCAAAACGAACAAAAAATAAATGGGAAGAAATTCTAGAGATATAGCGTGAACATTGCGAACAAAGTTTTGGTGACGACTATGATAGAGAGGGAAAAAGAAAGTGGAGAAAAACAAGAATCAGACAATTGTGTGTAGATCAAATTGACTTAGAAATGGTAAAATATCTACGAGAAATATGGTTACTGGAAATACAACAGGCATGGCAAGGAACCATCTCCAAAGCTTCGGAAATATTACCAAAAACACAAAAGGAGGACGAAATTATATGTAGAAACTACAAACTAAAACGTTGATTATCGATAGCCTTTAAAGTTTGTACAAGGATACTCGAACAACAGCTTAAGGAAGTGGTAAATAATAAACTAGGAGAGAAACAAATGGTTTTTAGTGAAAACAGACGAGCAACTGATAAAATGTATGTCCCGAAGAGCATAATAGAAACGAAATAGACAGAAGAACTTTTTAGCACATTCGTGGCCATAAAATCGGCGTCTGAGTAGCCTAAAGATTTTGAATTTAAATTAACAAAAAAGGAAAAAAAAACATCTTCAAAGTTACTGTAGCACTTGGGAACCCTCTTAAATTATTGCACATCCGGGACACTTGCCTGAACGATTGTATGACAAATAACACTTTTCTTGTCACCTTCGCAAATGATAAAGGAAATTTAAGCTTTATTTTCATTTGAATTCAGAGTTTAAATGTGATATCTGTATTTGTGAACGTTATTGTAACGATCAATTTAGTTTAGTATTTTTCTTTGTTGTATTAAAATGCGTGCTGAACTGGATGTCTACTAGCACATATGTATACTTACCTACTTTTAGAGAAATTCTAAATTTTAAAATAAAGTATATTGCCTCACAAAAATAATTTACTAAATTTTTGAAATGTCTCTAGATAAAGACCGACAAAAATTAATTAGTATTAATATTAGACGTTAGTAAGTGATTTGGCTATTTTCAAATAGTATTAGTTGTATTCTTATATGAAATATGTAATGATCTTGTCCGGACATGAGCGATTTAAATTATCGAAGGGGATAAATAATAATCTTTAAAACGTAACATAAAATAAGATGATTAAATAATTCATCGGAAAAATGAGGGCAATCAATAATTCGTGTTAAATAACTAAGAATCGTTTTTTTATTGATATTATATACAAAGTATTGATTAAAGTATTCATTTTTTAATGCATTCTGTAAGTGCTTTATAGGAACATTAATTATTCAAAAAGTTCCACGCATTTACTATCTGAGACAAATTTAACTTAAAACTTTACACAAACTGAGCCAACTTTTATGTCTTAGATGTAATAATATTATGTTGAGGAAATGATAAATATTAAATATTATATAAATATAAATATTAAATAAATTTATAAATACAGTGGATACGATGTTAGAGTCGGATAATAATAAATCTGTCACCACAATTTAAAGTGCAGTAAATTTATAGATATTGCTTTACTCTTTTTTAATAGTTGTTTGAAGTTGTGAAAAGTTTTATTGCATTATCTGTTTCTATTATTAGTGAAACTCGCTCGTTTTTCGTACCAAGATAAAGTTTCCATCAAATGCTAGGACGGTTTTA
Organism: Cynaeus angustus; assembly: GCA_030157275.1. Lineage (NCBI taxonomy): Eukaryota > Metazoa > Arthropoda > Insecta > Coleoptera > Tenebrionidae > Cynaeus > Cynaeus angustus. The sequence goes on from CM058062.1 coordinate 19,347,391, forward strand.
TCATGATTATAAATTATAAAATACCAAGTTTAATGTTAAACTATTTACCTTGTAAAAACAATCAATTTATTCTACAGGTGTTCTGTTTTTGTGCAAAATCTGTCTATAAAACGATAGCTATAAATGTTTATGACAGTTTGTTTCATTACTAGTCATCGATAAATAACACTATAAAACGTTTGAGACTTTAACTCTATCATAACAGTACCGTTGCTTCATTATTGACAGTTTTGTTGATTAATTGTAAAATTAATGATGGGTAAAACGTTCCATTCAAGTACACTTATGTCCACTCCCAAAAACTCTTGCACGGGTCAAGAGAAATTGAAATAAAGGGAACCTTCTCTTACCTTGTTAAGAAAATCATCAACATCTTGTATCTCATATCCAAAATGTTGCACTCCATCTTCCCACTCATTCTTAATCCTGGTACTCTTTCGTCGATGTTTATATTTTTCTCTTCCTCTTTCCACACTTAAATTCGGCTCGGATTTTGCCCTCAGCGTGTTCTGTGTTTTGACTATTCTGCATTTAATCTCATTCACGTTCGTGTTTTTTACATTATTTTTGTTGTTTTGATGTGACTGGGTCAGATTATTAATTGTTTTTATTTTGTTTATGTTACTGTTTTTAACGTTGTTTGTTTTGTTGTCTTTTGGTACGTTTTTTCGGCGCGTTTTGTACTGGAATTTTATTGGTTGTTCTGGATTTGGGTTGCATGTTTGTTGACGACGGAAGATCCAGGGAAGTGGTAACTGTGCCTTGTTGTTGAATCTGCCACCCAAACAGGATGGCTTTTGACCCATGTCATTTATGAGTTTTCCTAGGACATTGTTGCGATGGATTTAACATCCTGAAAAAAAGATAAAACTGAAAAACATAAGTGGCTATTTTTGAAATAAAAATATCCAACAGGATTCATTAGTTGTAAGCTCATCTGTAACCTTACTGGTGGATGTTGTTGCTGTACTTTAAAAAGATGAGATTTTTAACTCAATTTCAGTGAGTAAATAATAAATTCAACTTATAAATAAAAACTAAAATGATTAAAACACCACAAAATATGTGCACTTTTTTCGCGACAGATGGGACTTTTTGTAAATAAATATTTCCAACCGAAAAATCTAGAAGCCATTTCTTGAATTTGTACGAAAAACTTTAATACGAATAATTTCTCCATGCTAGTTTCATTTTTCAATTGGAAAATTTTAAAAATAATTAATTAACTAAACAATAATAATTATTGATTAAGTTTCAAAAATTAAACTCTTAAAACTCCTCTGCATTTGCTATAGTTTTCGCAATAATAAATACTTAGAACTTTCAAATTTCGAATCGTCTTAGAAACGGTAATATTTTCAAACATCTTAAAAGTCTTAAGAGATAATGCAGAAAATTTAAATATTTCTTGTTTTTTTAGATTTTTTTTCTTTTGATTATTGCACTAGTAATAGTCTGTAATAATAACTTTATGAATGTTAAGACGATAAGTGGTTTCATAATGCAGAAACTGTTGTTTAAGACGCAACATAGTTTACTCATTTTATTTATTATAAAATATAAAAAGTTTGTGTTCGTAAATTCAGCTCTATGGCGAGAAAATGCAAAAAGTCGACTTCTTCTATTCACATTTTTTTATTCTAATTTTGATCTTATAAATTTACAATTGCAAAAAAACAAGAAAAAAACATCTTTAAAAATTGCTTTATAAAGAAAAAGTATAGTACGTTTTTTCTCAAAAAATTAAATTATAAAAAATAAGTTTACTTTACATTATTGTTAAGAAATGAGTTAAAACACTAAAACCAAAACCATTGATATGGTGGATCTTTTCATTAGATTTAATTATGCCATTACCTAAAGTATCTTATATTTCCTATAATTACCACAACATAATTTAATCCAAAACCATAGTTTGAACATAATTGGACCATAATTTAGTTATATTAAAACTATATTAGAATATGTAGTACCTAAACAGTGTTCTTGAGCCACCATCACCACACACTGCACAAATCAAAAATGATTGAAGAACGACCCGATCCGTAGCACCGGTGTTTTAAGACTGAGCTTATTACGGAGCTCACATATGCTTTGTAAACGTCTCGAAGCTTAGAGCTAAGTCTTTTAGGAAAGTGTTAAAGCTACTTTGTTTATGTTGCGTTTTATTAGAATGACATAATATGGGTCGTTCATTCTTCGTTTCGGGCGAGCGCGGATTAGTGGTTCAGTGAAGATTTAATATTGCAAATTTAATAAAAACTAGTTAAATACCTACATTTCTAATTTGTACCTCGTCCTGCGTTCATGACAAAATCTATTACTTACAAGTTTTTTTATTTCCTGTAGTAAAGGGTTTCATTTATTGATAAATAAGCTTGAGAGAGACGAACGACGCTAATAATATCCAATCATAACTTATTTATGAGCTTGGACTGATGAACCGAAGTTAAATCAATAATAACAGCAACGCATGGTGACAACTTACAGCAAAAACATCACTTTACAGTAACGTGAACTAAATGATTCTAGAATTTTTTTAGAGAAATATTTTCATGGATAATTCCTTACACTTCCGTGGTTTGCAAAAACAAACGCAAATAGTTAACGACAAGCTAAATAAGACCTCATTAACTGTTTTTCTTACGTTGTTTTACTTTATATACCGCTGCTCAGCATTACTCATGTTTCATTTGAGGGAACTTCATTTACATTAAAATTTCTCAAGTTGATTATTAAAAAAATTTGTAATCTTTTACCAAATTATCTTTTATCGCGTTTGTACTCGAACGGCCGTATTTGGTTTTGTAGGATTAGTAAGGTAAAGAGACATTTTACCACATTAGTGAAGTAAATTAACCTTAACTGACAAGAATAAAAAGAAAATATGAGCACTGGGCAGTTATTTATTATAGATATTAAAACTACTCTATTAAATTACACTTTTTTTTGATACTTTAAGTTTTCTGTAGTTTTATCTGCAAAAGCGTATTTAATTTCATTGTACAATAAACACCCAATTGCCTTATTGGTGGTCACATCTGCAAGCAAAGATAATCAACGTATTCGTATCGATTTAATTGGTTTTATATTTTCTAATAATTTATTTGAAAGTCTAAAATTTCAAAGTATGTTATTTTCTTGAGATGAGAGATTTGCTTCGAGAGGTAAAATATTAATTTTAATGTATTTTTTGTTCGACATTGAGATCGCTATGATAAACACGTTTTTGTGTTATGAGGTAATTCATCAGAAGAATTAATAACCCAAAATGCATAAAAAAATTAAAAACATCAGATGGCTGAATAATTTTAAAAAACTGAAGTAGATAAAATCGATTTTTATACACTTTATTATTAAACAATAAAGTATTTGTATTATATGTAATTGTTAAATTTATCAGTTGTAAAAATATTCTTGAGTAGTACAATACAAGCGTAGTTGTTTATTTTATAGTCTTAAATTATATATCTACTTAGTTATTACATAAATAGCTGCTACGTTCGATTAATAATAACACAATTATGCGATTAATTACTAAAGTTCTAATAATTTGAATTTGGTAAATACCAATAAATTAGTAAATGATAAGTAAGTAATATTATTGATAAAAATCAAACTATTTATCGTACCAGATTGGTACATTTGCATTCGTTATTGTATTTTATGTTTTAAATAAACCGTGGATATTTGGCATCAGTCTACATCCATATAGCCGCATTTTAATAAAAAGAGCAGATTTATTAATCTCTCTAAAATAATTAAAAATCAAACATTTACGAAAATATAAAACAGTTTTTGAAAAATGTTTGCAAATATTGCGATATAATCACTGAATTATTTATATATATCAGAATTTTCTAAATTTGAGATTATTTAATCTGTTTAGATTTTCTGAAACTTACATTTTGGATCTAAATAATCTAATTCTAAGTTTAAAAATCCAAAATTTCTTGAGATTTTGAAAATTATTCCCACTATAAGTAATTTTAGACATTTTATAGTTATGAAAATTTGTCATAATAAAAAAATGCAGTTTTAATAAAAAAAATATTAATGTAAAAATGTCTAAAAATTTGTAAATGCTAAAAGGAATTTTTTATATTTATTTTTTTTTCAATTATTTTCAAATGCTTCAAATGCAGTATTTTTAAAAGTTTTATGTGGATTCTTAGACTTTGTTAACGAGATATTCTCTGTATTTTTATATATTTTATATTTTTGTCTTCGGAAATTTTCATTTATTTAATATTTTTTTTAAATATGGCCATTTTCCGAAAACAAAGATGATTTATTTACTATTTCTAAACCAATCATCGGTTATTTTAATATTATTTATAAAAATGAAAAGCGCAACTATAGTATGTAAATATGTAAAATAATAAATTAGTCTTAAGCTTCACAAACTAAAAATATGGCTTAGACGCAAAAAATAATTCTTATGAATTTTTCATAGAATTCCGATTTTAGTTAAATTAAACCTCACTAACATGAACGGTTGTTACAAGAGTATGTGTCTTTTATATGTGTCTAACTTAAGAAAAAAAAATTAACAACTAAACAGAGCCGAAACTTGCGAAAGAAGATTTTTTAGTGCTTAACTGAAGAGCCGGCTGTCTTCAGAAGAGTAATCGTTCTAATGGCACTTTATACCCAAAAGTAGTGCCATAACTCCTTAAAATTGTTTCACTTATTCTCAGAAACACTTAGCCCGTCCGAAACGTGGTAATTCTAGTCCTCGATATAAACGTGTGAAACTCTTATCGACGAAAAGACTGGGTAACATCGATGCGAGTTGAAGCCGTCCAACAACTGCTATTACTGTCTCAACGAGTAAAGTTCCCAGCAATTTACTCCACCCAATTTTTGCTTAATTGCCGATTTCGAATTTACAGCATTTTGGACTTCTAGACTTATAAACAGCACATGACGAATACAACGAAAATTTCGCTCTTGTTAAGCGTGGAATTATCGTCTGAAGAAATTCACGTTAGATATCTAAATGGTCAATATAGGTGTATTTTCAAAGCGGAGCTGCGGGCGTTGTGGGCGTCTCATCCGAAAGTTCTTCGTCCACTTGGTGGTTCCCGCAGACGAGCAAGTGCGTGCGAAAGGCGTTGCCAGACGTGAGTTCCAAAATGACCCCCGACCTCGGCTGGTGAGAACGCGATCTGTACATATGGTCATCAGTTCTTAACTCGCATTCCAGAGGTAAAGATGACAGATTTTTAGTTTGATATGGTCCGATTTTGATAATAGTACGGTAGTGGGTACAATTTTATAAACAATATTTTAAGCCTATCAGATTTGTGTCTTTTTACCTAAAAGTAACAACTCCAATGTAATATGACATTAACCAAAGTACTAAAGTGTCTGTCACTTTACTCTTGAGGTTTATATACTATTTTTTGCGCGTTCTCGAATTTTAATGGAAAAAACACTTATTCTTTCTTTAAGGAATTATAGTAGCTTCTTACTTAGAGTACATGCCAAAAAGCTTTTATAAGTTCTTTGACGATACAGGTTTTTATAACTTTTTCAGTATATCTACTTTTTTACGATTTTCCAAAAATATTTTTGTGCTTTGATGAATTAGAGCAAAGTTTTTTCAATTTACGATTTATTGGTCTTACAAAATTTTTTAAACATACAGAAGTGGTTTCAAAATACGAACATTTAGATATTTAAAAAAAATTGATTACCGAAGTTTTAAATTTTTAGTATTCCGTTAAAAGTACATATTTTTTTAATTGTTGTAAACCCTTTCATTTTAAGGATTTTTATATTTTACAAATATACGCAAATTTCTGGTAGTTTATAGATAAGTTTTTTTTGGGACTATCAAAAAAAAAGTTGAACTTTTACGTTTTTAAGAGTTTGGGGAAAGATTAACTGAAAATTTTGAGATTCTGTGGAAGATTACGATTTTTGTGATTTAGACTTTTTAGTTTTATTAATTCACATAATTTTCACATTTTTGGGACTTAAAACAATTTTTTAAAGGTTTTTCTAAATTATACAATAAATTTTCGACAATTGTCAACAGCAATTACAGTTTGTGTGGCCATCGGAATCACCCGATCTAACCCCTCTGGATATTTTTATTTGTGGTATCCAATATAAAGTGTTCAACAAAGCTTAAATGGGAAACTATTTTTGACCGAACATTGTTAAAAATAGTCGAATTTTTGCCACTTTGATAAAAAATAATTGATAGTATAAAATCGTAATTTTGGTTTCAAAATAATTGTAAAAAATACATTTTTAGCGGAAAACGATCGGGAACATTTTTTATATATGCGTAGTATTACAAATGTATTTTTAAATCATATTTCTTTAATATTTATTCTATTTCATTCTAGTTCTAGTTTTGAAAACTACACAAATGAAATTGGTTTATTATCGACCACTTTAACAGATTTTTAAGCAAAACATTCTCCATACATCGATTCGATTAAACTAGTTATTAGAAATCACAAGATTAATTTTTTAGTGTATTGAATGACCTTGGGATTATTATTATCCTTGACAATTAATAGGGTCCAAGTAATTATCAAAATTTCAACAAAATTCGGTCTAGATTTTGAGATATTTCCTTAGATTTTTAATTTAAATCTCAACTGCATAGATCTAGTTTTTGTGGACTTTGTTCTTTTGTAAAAATCACGTGTACTACACCAATCTTTTTTTATTAAATCATCACAAGTACAGATAATATAAAAGTTTTCTCCTTACATTTACAATAACAAAATAAATTAGCTTCCTTAAATTAAGTCATTAAAACTCCTTAAAGTAATGATGGAAATAATTCTGAAACTCCGTTATCCCACAAGTCATTAGTTTCTCCTAAACTTTCAGGAGACCCGAAAGACTCATAACCACAATCCGAGCTAGAACTGGAATGAGGGGAAGCACTTCCGATACTGCTTTCAGAGGAAGGTACTGTTAGATGATGGTCGTCCACAATGACTTGGTCATCTACTTCGGTTATGCAAGAATCATCTTCAACGACGATTGTAATGCAGTTTGTACTCTCGTCGAAAGTGCCATAGACAACTTCTGGAGCTTCTTCAGGTAAGTCTATGATCGAAGCTAATTTATTTGTAGTGTGTTCTTCAGTTTTGGGCAAGATTTCTTTCGGTTTTTGCTTGGTCTTGTTACATCTAGTGCTAGTGCGTGCTCGACTACTTTTACATTTTCGTTCTTGTGGCTTTGCGCTGTAGTTGTGATGTAGTAACAGATACTGTGAAATATCTTGTATCAGTGGATCTTGATTGTCGCTTGTTAACAGATCACTTCCATCGGATTCCAATTGTTTTGGTGACGTCCCCACCACTTGTCCCGAATTGTTTTCTTCACCACCAATTTGTTCCTGTAAAATCGGAATTATAGTAAAATAACAACGACAGAGATGAAACAACAATTGATTTGGTGTTTTATATGACAAGTAACAAGACAAAATGATACATTGAGTGATTGGTGATGTATACTGCATTTTTTCATGCAAAGCTGGAATTCTAAAACAATAAGAGACAAGGACATTTTCGTTGACTCTATTCACCTTGTATCTTCATTTGTTTTTTTGCTTCTATCAATTGTTAAATCATCAAGGTATCTAAAAAAATCCCAAAGAAAATGTAGGTGATGTTATGAAAGAAAGAAAAACGACTCGTTTTACATCGACACTTACTTGAATATCTGCCTTTTCAGCAGCAGCCTCCAAGTCTCTGGCGATATCTTGAAGTAGGCTTTGCGTGAGTTGCTCGAGTGATGAGATGTCCACATCGCTGTTGAGTTCATCAAGGAGGTCCGGTAGAGAAGGCAAGCCAACACAATCTTCAGAAGCGCCGTTGTTGGTTGTCTCAGAACCGCTGCTGAGTATGTGACTGTTCCTTGCGGCCGAAGGAGGGACTCAGTTGATCCACTCTGAGTCTCACACTCGACAGTCCGGTTCTGAGAGCAGTTACCACACGACGTTAATCTACTGCGAAGTTCTGCATTCTCTATCGATAATCTCTCGTTTAAACTCTTCAGTTTGTTGCATTCATCGAGCAAGGTTTCGTTCTTTGAAAACAATTCTTGAATCGCTTTTTCCATTTGGTCCATTTTCGCCTTCTTGCGATCCCGGGAGGTTTGGGCAGCCACGCGGTTTTTCAACTTCCTTAAAAAAAAATTATTTAAAAAAAAATAAATTTCGCGCTCACTTAAAGGCGCCAAATTTGAAATTGGTTTTTAATTCCCTGAAGGCGTAATGAACAAAGTACGAAATGCATTTGCTCATTGCATAACATTTCATTAAACTTCAAAAATTAATTTCTTCCATTCAAATTCAAAAATTAATTATTTTTAAAAGTTGATATTTACCGCCAAATTAAAAATGACCTTGAAATTTCGTCACTGAGCATCAAACATACGTTTCCCTATAAACTCACAAATAGCTAACAAAATACTCACTTCCTCTGCAATTTTTCTTCCCATGACAGATGATCTAACCTCCTCTTCTTAGCCCTTACAGGAGCCTCCATATTTTGGTCAATATTATAATTACTACTATCACTTAAATATTTCAAAATTGCCGGAACTGCACTTGTCATTGTGTATTATGAAATTTATTATGATTAATTAATTTATTCTTCTGTTATCTTTTTTTAAGCACTTAATTTTTACGTGTTGACTTCGTGGCTGTATAGTCGTATCTGTCAACCTGACTTTTCTAGAAACTGGCGATCGTCGTATGTTTACGTCAGTGACAGCGCGGAGTTATGTGGTGAATTGTGATTGGTTGTAACGTGACGGATCAATATGCATCAACCAATTATAATTCTTGTTGAGGCTATAGTATAAAGTAAGTAAATGATATGGTACGATAACGATGAATCATCAACTCTGAATGTTGAATGATGCAAGATATAAACATCTGCTGAAATGATGGGTTGGAATATGACCCAATTTTGGAACTATCAAAATTTGTATGTTTGCGGTTTTTGTAACATATTTTCTTTCCAACAAATAAGTAAGTGGAAGGAGTATTTGTTCATTCAAGTTATAATTTTACATCATTATTGATTATCTAAGGCATTATAGTAATAGAGCTGCCATCATGATTAGTTAATTTGTTATTCCCTATGGAGATAAAATTTTAGCTTAACTTAAATCAATGAAATTTTAAAATATTTTTTTTAAATTATTTTTACTAAATTTTTTAATGTCTTAGAAATGTTAGAAAACATGGAGAGAGTGTGCATTTTTAACATCTATTTTCTTTTCGTATCAAAAATAAAAAATACAGTTTTTATCAAAAAAAATCTATGTCATAAATTTTTAATGTAATAACTATCCCAACATTTAACTCTACATTTTTTAATGAGGTTTAGAAAGAAGATATTTTTATATTTTTTGGATATTTCAAATTGTCAGTTGTATCTGCTACTGCAGTCTGTTGATTCTCTAGATTCTTCTAGATCCTTTAATTTCTCCAGGTTGTCTAAATTTTATAGACTTTCTAGAAACTTTAAATGCTGACCATATTTTTCTGATTTCTATTGTTGGGTGTAAAATGTTTGCTATCTTTTGATAACGCAGGTATAATCTGATAAACATTATCCTTAGATCCGTATTGTTATCATTATCTAACAACAAAACAAGTTCCAAGTTACAAAAATATTCCGAAACAGAAAAAAAAAGATGTTTAAAAAACGTGGTACGGTTGAAGAGAGATTAAATATGCTATGTGGGTTAATTTTAAAAAATAAGTATTTTGCATATTTTGTAGAAGTTTTACAACAATTTTTAGATAAAAAGAATAAAGAAGTAATTGACGATTGATTTATACTACTACTAAATAAATCATTTCTGTTTTTAGAAAATCATCAATCAAATTGGACATTTCGAAGACGGAAAAATAGATTCTAAAGGTTTTAGATATGGTTGAAAATGTAAAAAATGCAGAGAATATTCTGCTAGAAAAGTATAATTTTTTTTTATAAATCAGTGGATCTGAAGTATACGAAAACTCAAAAGTTTGTAAGGTTTTAGAGCAATAAAAAAATCTAGAAAATTAGGAACGCTTAAAAATTTAAAGAATTTATTGCACGTGTTTGCTGTTACATAATGTTGCGTATATTGGGGTGATTTATTATTTCTGACGGAGACATATTTAAGGCAATATTTTAGACGAAAACTTTGTTAAATTGGATTAAAGGTCTTATCAATGAAAAGAACACATCAAAACCTATGATTATAGGACATCTGAATTCAATTCAGCAAAAATAAATTTATTTATGTTAAAGAATATATAGCTTATATAATGAAATTGTGTTTAAATTGTATTAAATTTTAATTGTGATTAAATGTTCTATTAATGGAAAAAATGCATTAAAATTGATGATTTCCTGTTTTTTTTTTTTATAATGCCCACTTACGTGTTAGCTCCGACAGTTTTAAAATGATTAGATAGACAGTAGAGCTACCAACATGTATAAAATGAAAGGCCTCATAGACATTTTTTGGCCACTATTATATACGCACCAATTTTGATAGGGAATGATTAATTACGTCAGTTTGTAGGAAAAATTTAATTACTCACAAAATGTCAACTCCACTAATGGAAATTCCAATGTGACACTAAGGATACGCTTATAAAATAAAATACAATCTTTTTATCCATACACTAAAATAAAGTTTATGATTGAAGTCTGAGCTGCATTTTTACATTAAGACTAAAAAACATTCAGAAAAAAAGTGATATAATCAGATCCAACCATTAATTTGATGAGGTTCCATCTCCAGATGGTGCAGTCTTATCTCCATTTGTTTCATCACCCCCTTCTTCTCCCTCAGAACTTTCATTACTATCATCTTCGCCTTCCATATCAGGATCAGGCAAATAATATTGAAGAGTGTTAGCCCAGACATCATCCTTGATGATTTCAGCGATCTTATCATTAGTAGGATCATCATTATTACTAAACCAAGCAAAAAACGATTTTGGTTCTTCACGCGCACGTTTTTTCCCCGCGGGTTTAGCTGCATTCTTCTTTTGAGGCTTGATCCAGTCGATTTTTGTGCTTTCTGAAGCCATTTTGTCCTGTTTATATAAAATTTCTTTCACCAAAACGTTGTTCTTAAAAAATGGATTCTCTTTAAAAGTAAATTTGATGCTGTACCCTGAATTGTTATCTGACATGTCAACTTCCAACTTGTGAAGATAATGTAGGCAGTCTTCTTCTTCTTCAGTTAAAATATTGCATAGATCTGGATGCCCTGTAAACACCGTGAACCAGAAGTCAGGAATTCTTTCTATGATTTTACTTCGTTTATTGTAACATTCTTGTCGCAGTTTTCTGTATTTTTGGTCCATCGCGATGACTTCTTCGTTTTCTTTTTCGTTGAGTTTGTCCAACTCATTGTGACACATCTCCAGCTCGATTATGGCAGAGTCCATGTCTCCTTCGTCGGCGTTGCCGTCTTCATTTGCTTTCAGCTTCTTTGGCGTCGGGGACTCAGACATGGTGGAGAAATTCCAAACAAAATGGAAGATTACTAAAAGCGATTATTTTCACTGTGTAATTTCACGTCGAAGTAACTGTTTTTCAAGCCTATTTTTACTTATTCTAATTGTATACAACAACCTGTCAATTTGATGAAACGTCATAAAACATACGCCGGCTTTTTGAGGTTACGTACGGTACCAACCATAGAAAGTAAAAGTTTTAACAGGTTCGAATTTTTTTCAAAACTTTAATCACGACTCATCTTCACATTTTCGTGAAATTAACACTGTTAATTGATACTTATGGAGCTCAGCATGTTTACGTCATTCTTCACTGCTTATTTTTTTTGTGCTTGTTAGGTTTGGGGATTTTTGTCATTTGAGTGTCTCCTTCCAAATGTCATCTGTCAACCGTATGACAGACGAAGTCATTTAAATAGATTGTTATTTTTTCAAAAATATGCTCCGTTCAGCTAACGATGGTGTGTTTTAAAGCCCCTTTTTGAATTATGACAGTGAAAAACGCAATATTCCCTTATAATGGCCACTGAAAGTCTTGACCGCTTGGTCACAGTAACGCTGTACATTTTCTTCTCTGAAATAGTCTCTACAAATTCTAGGACTTCCAGTTTATGGAAACTCAATTCGGATCAAACGAAAATTGTGGAGGCTGGCTCATTTCGTCAATTGGTGTACCCCCCATCCCATGAAGACCCAGTTTTCAATATAATAACGTCAACCGTGCATTTGGGACACTCATGGGTAAAAGAACGCGTTAATTACTGTACTAATTGTCATAATCTTAAGAATTTGAAGTAAGAAAGTGTCTCTTTCAAGGTGTTCAATATAAGTGATAATGTTGTAGAATTAGAAATGACACAGGTGTAGAAGAGGAAGTCTTAGATTGTGGAAAACCAGTCAATTTTACTTACTATGACAATTTAGTGGGTGTCTTGAATAGAAACAAACATCCTAACGTTCCAGAGCCTCAGGCAGCTCTGATTTTTAGTAAAAAAACGCGAAAGAAAGAGTTTGACGTTGACGCTCTAGAACGCAAGTTAAAGAAGGCAAAAAAAGAGGTACACTAGTAACAACTTTGCGTCTTCTTATTATCTTGTTATAGAAACCGAAGTCTGTCCAACTCTACAACCAAATCGGGAACTTCTGGCGAATTAAAGGGGACGCTGAAAAAGCGATCGAGTGTTTTCGCCGGGCCCTCGCAGTGTCCCCACACAACGCAGAAGTCTTGTTGAATCTAGCCCGAGTTTTGTTCACTTTACAGTATTTAGATGATGCTATCTACTTGACGCGGCGCTCTCTGGAAGTGCAGCCTCCAGATAAAGGAGCTTGGCAACAATATTTTACTCTCGGCGAGATACTGAAGGCTTATGGACACTACCAAGAAGCCTCGATTCATTTGAAACATACTCTTGAACTCAAGCCAGGTTTTGAGCCCGCTCAAAATGCCCTTAAAGAAATGGAGGGCATGCCTTCAAACAATTTGCATGTCTACACTTTAGTCATTATAATTTGTTTGGTAAATATCAATTCTGATGAATTATTTTGATTGTTTTGGTAGGTTTTAGGGGTGCTCTTAGTGATATTATCCTCGGTTGATAATATTAGCGAGACGGAATACACGGAGGTGAAAACTCAGAGACATTTCAATAAAGCGATGGCGATGAGGTCGCTACGAGGCCTTGGTGTGAGTCAGAAACATCGTTCAAAGAAAATACTTGCTTAAACTCCTTAAAACTTTATTTCTAGTCATTAATTTGTACCTGACTTGTTGCTAAATAAAGTAACTTGTAAAGTTTATAAAATTTATTTTTACCGTGAATTATAAAGCGTTCAATGCTAATTAAACAAGAAGAATAAATGAGAGTAGTTGCTGAATGGAGTAAACTTAAGCAGTATTATGAATTCCCAATCTGAAAATGTCATGTTGAACGAAAAACGAGTTTCCTAGAGGTTTTAAAACAAATGTCTGGGAAAATGCATGTGGAGGATCTTCATCGGACTGAAACATGTAACCAAAAATTAGAATTGTATATTCACAGTTGGAAAATAATAACACACTAATAACATGCATTGACTGAATAAGAACTTGTTAGTAGAAAATTGGCAGCAATTAAAATAACACAAATACATACTGCCTCTGGACTAAATTGTATCATGTAGTACAAGACGGAAAATATCATGCTGAACAAAAAAACTTCCTTCTATGGGTTTCAAGACGAAAGTTTGAATATAAGCATGAGGCATGTCTTCATCAGTCTAACAACATTATTTAGATTTCAATTTTTAATGAATAAATTCAAAAAGATTTACCTGTAATCTACCTAAGACGTTAATTAAAACCCCTCCGTCAAACATCGGTTGTGAATCTACCGCTGTTATTATTCGATTAATTTTTTGGAAGGATAAACTCTAAAAATAAAAATTTTAATGAAATACTTTCACTTTATACATCACTTCTTACAGTTAATTTTTCCATAATTTTCACAGATCCCTGCAATTGGACGCCTTCAAACGTCATAAATGAACTTTCCAACTGAAAAAACTCGAATGTGTTTCGTTTTTTTTGGAATTTGTTATACTCACATTGTACATGTTAGCTAAGTTTACTCTTTGGGTTGGATCGTCGAAAAATGCGTAATATTGTTGTACAAATCCTTTGCCTATCGCTTCGTATTGTAAATTTAAAGCCATCTTGAAGGAAATTGAACCGAACTTTTTATCCTGGCAATTTCAGCCAAAAGCTGAGTTAACCCCAAATTATTCTAACCGACTATGGTTACAAAAGTGTCAATTAGCCAGGGGTACCACAGCCAACCTGTTAAAGTGAAAGTTACCAAATAGCGCGGGCCTTTAAAATTTGAAATTACGAAACAATGCAGATTTTGATCGACGAGAAAATTAAATTGCATACTTAATTTAGAATGTTATAGTTGACGATGTGGACAAAAATCTCTACGTATGTTTCTAGGACCATCATTTTTTTTTATAGCAGATTTTAAAGCGTGCTTTATTCGTCTCAAAATGCAAGGCTAATTTGTTAAAGTGATACTCAAGGGTGGATCAAACTTATATTAAGACACGAGTTTAAGTTTGCAACACGACTGCTTTAGGCTCTCAAGTTTTATAAAACTGGTTCTTTGTTTGCTAGTTCTTGGGGGTTGAAATTTGAATCAGATGTTTTGCAACTTAAGGCCAATAAATGACAATAAAACCAATTTGTTATTTCAAGGTGTTGTATTTCTAATGTCACTCAGTATAATTTACTTGTAGTTCAGACTACTCCAGTTTATCCTTCGTTGCACATTTAAGCATCTATAATTACTGTCTTTTGTTTGATATCCGAAGCAATCAAGTAAATGTTCATTATTACTTCACCAAGGTTAATATTATAGCTTTAGAAAATTAGATTAATTTAACCCACATATAGATTCAGTTTTAATTAAATAAAATGAACAAGGACTAGGACAATTCTTAACTCATTGCATCAGTTATGACGAACGACATCATTTCAGCTTTGTTTCCTGCTTACACAATCCAACTTTTCCTCGGATGTGCCCCTATCAAAATACGAAAAACATGGAAAGATTTAAAAATAACAGATCGTGTTATTTATGACTACTTTGCAAGAATTGTTTTGATACTAATAATCTCATTTATTATTTATCGATACTCGCTCATGAATTTAATTGATTTTCAAGATAGCTCTTTGATTCAGTTAATGGCTACAAGCTACTTTTTGGTGATTGGTGGGATAATTACTATTAATGTTGTATGTGCTAGAACACAGAAGAATACCATGGTCAAAGCTCTCCAGAAAGTTTATCAGATTGATAGGGAGATGGTGAATATTGGTATGAAATTAAAGTATGGAGAGATTAAGTGGTTTTCCGTTAAATTCATTTTTATGGGGAGCGGTATTTTTACAATCTATATCGCTTATCTACTGGTCAGTCAGAATTTTAAAAACAGATTTCACGCGTATTTAACATATGGTTTGCTGTATTGGGGCACTTTAAACTACATAAGTTTAGTGTGTTTCTTCACCACTTTTATCAAATGCATTACCATCATGGATTACAACATTTTGAAGAAACTTCAATCGCTTTTGATCTACAAGGCACACAACCAGCAGACCCTAATCAAATTGATGTCACTGCGTCAAGATTTATTTCAGTTGTTGAAACTGGTGAATCAACTTTTTTCCGTTCCATTGTTATTTTCTTTTGCCATCTGTTTCATACTCATCACTTTTCAGAGTTACAGTATTTTTTGCGCATTGTACAACAAAAGCCACTATCTGAAATACTCCATTGCGTCCATATTGTGGATTATTATTATTATTGTCGAGAAAATTGTGGTGACTTTCTCTTGCCATAGATGCATGTTTAGTGTAAGTTTAGTGAAATGAGAAAACAAAGTGTTGTTTTTTATTTTTTTTTAGTCTGAAATGTTGAGTCAGATGTTGGCGAAACTTATGGTGGCACATTCTAAAAATAAGGTTATTGCTAAAGAGGTAAGCGGTTTTTTTCTATTTTTGGGAGATTAACGAAATAAGAAAAAAATCTAAATTATGCTTTTTTGAGATGAAATGAATGGTCTATAATAAATCTTAAGACAGCCTTTATTTTATTTTTAAATTAATTTTTATAGATTTGTTAGATTTGAAAGACAATGATTTGAAAAGTGTAGTCAGAAAGACAAATGACTTCAATGGATGTGGGGAACTCTACCTTTAATAAGAATTGATTATCGGAATTTGCGTTTTGTAAATTCTGTAAATTTGTCTGAGAAATTCTCCTAAAAAACATTAACTAATCTAGACACCAAAATGATAACGACCAAGAAGTATTAAGAAACCAAATTACTTTAATTATTTATAGAATTTGACCTAGTTTTCTTGAGCACCCACGCATCTATGTAATTTACTAAAACCAATAATAACAAAATGTGTTATGAAACAATTAACTTTTAATTCATTAAAAATCTAATTCAAACTGTTGTTTATTTTCTAAGCAACTCAAACCATTTAGTGACATTAAATGTGACCATCACGAGTTTAAAAATTTGCTACCTCATTCCACATCAAAAATGAAGAAATCTCACTTTTTAAATGGTCTGTATTCTTTATATCTGATCAACTTTTTCATGGGTTACGCCCCTTTGAAATTAGCTAAATCTTCTCAGTCTCGTGGAGCAAAAATCATGGTACTTATTGTTGTAATCGGCCTTTTCACAGTCTACACAGTGTACAAGCGAAGATATGTGATCAATACAAGTGTGAACAGCAACGCTTTAATGGATTTTATCAATATTTGTTATTTTTTCGTTGTTGTTGGATTTACATCTTTTATTTTGATATGGGGGAACATACAAAGGAAACAAATTTCCGAACTTTGGAGAAAATTGATTCAAATTGATACCGAGGTTGGGATACAATTGAATTACAAGCAGATTACTCGAAGTAGCATCATACGCTTGTGTTGCAATATGATCGGTATTCACTGCTTCTTTATTTATTCCATAGCTTGTCAAGAGTTTAAGGATGCGATTCAAGCTGTAACTTCATATGGGATGCTATATTTTGCAATGTTAAATCATTCAGCTCTTTTATGTTCTTTTCTGACACTCTTACACCTTGTGAGTCATATTTTAAACCATATAGCACTGAAGGTCGATTTAATTTTCAAGGATAATAAGATAAAATCATTGTCAAGGTTAAGAGAGTTAATGGGTTTTTATCACAATCTATATGGAGTTTCTAAGCTCCTTAATGAAATATTTTCAATTCAGCTCCTATTTTCGTTCGGCACTACCTTCATCCTTTTAACATTCCAAGTCTATAATGTGATTTGTAGTATTTATAATCAAAGTCCGTACTTCAAATATGCTGTGGCCGGAACTGTTCCAGCTGCTTTGGCGGTTTTTGAGAAATTTTTTGTAACTCTATCTTGTCACGTTTACACGAATGGGGTAAGTTAGTCAAGAAACGCAACATAGGTATAGGAAGCGTTCTGTTGCAGACAAAAAAGTTGAAAATGGCCTTAAACAAATATCTGATATTGTACTCAAATGATAAATCTATCAAGCGAGAGGTAATTACTTTTTTAAACGGTGATTTGAGTTAAGGAATAAACTATTATTTGTTTTTATTGCAAAGAATTGTTAATTGCCAATTGTTGATTTCATCTTACAGCATTTGCGCTTCTCTGTTTTTTAGTTTTAATTTAATTTTTGCTTATTTTCATAAATCAACTCAACAATTTTCTGACTTTTATAAAATTGATTTTAAAAGTAATTTGAAAAATTAAATAAAATGGTTTCTTAAAAAAATATTTTTTACTTTAGTTTTGACAAGTTTTTGTGATTGCCTCGTTATGCATTTCTCATTATTTTAATAAATCTTGTACATATTTTATGATTAAATTACGTGGAAAAAAGTTATAAGAATATGCACAATTGGAGACAATGTAACGTAAATTTGGGGTTAAATACGTGACACCAACAACGTTTCGTTACTGTAACAACAATTTTGTGTATTGTTACGCATAAATATGAATTTATTTGTTGTATTACTAAGAAATTTGTAGTGAAGTGCAGTCAAAATGAAAGTGCTTTCTTTTTGTTACGACAAGCATAAAATGCTGTGACGATCCAAAAAAAGTGACAAATAATTGACCAATTACAATTCTTTTAATCTTTTCTTTTTTGTCATCTTTTATATGGCTTATTTTTTAGCTCAACGCCTTCGGACTGCAATTACTACATGAAAAATTTGAAATATTTGCTGGAAATATGTTCTTAATTGATCTACCAATTTTCACTTCGGTATTTTATTTATATTTTTCATTTACTTCTATTGCATTTATTATTTTAGGTCTGTGGAACGGCAACCACTTATATTATTTTGTTGTGGCAAACTGATAATGAAGTGGACTTGAACTATTCAATGAAGAAAGTTTTTGGAGTTTTTTAAAACACATAAAATTAACGAAGATATATCCACCGTTGGCATAACTTTACCATAATATTACTCCACTATACAAAAGCAACTTACTAGTTAAATAATTCTTTTTTCCTTAGCTGTACCAGCACGTAATTTTTCATTAAACGTAATAACGCTTGCTCTTAACTTTTGCGATACAATTTAGTCAGTTTAAATTATTCTTTGTTCTCTCCTTATCTTTATCCGCAGCTTTGTGATGTTCACTTTTTATATTTACTTTTTTTGACGTATTATTTTAATTACTTTTGTTGTTTTTTTAAACTTGCTTTTAAACTTTTTTTTTGTTCCTTACTTGTTATACCAATTTATTCTCATATAATATTATTCTTTGTACGAGTAGCTTCTCCCACAAGGTGAATTTTTTTTTCTCAAAAAGAAGGTCATTTTCTCCGTCTTTATAACTCTTAGTGTGTGTTTTTTTTAATATGTTGAATGTTTTTTTGAGTTTTTATTTTGTGGTTCTGAAAGTCCCGCAACTCAGTCGACTGCAGAATTAACATGCAGATGTGTTTTCTTCGGCATATTATCATACCTACAGAAAAATATTGAATCAATCCTCTGACCTTATTCGTTTGTTTGCAGGGAAAAACACTTCCTCAATCGTAATTAACGATTTAAAGAAAATCGAAGGACAATAATTGAGCCTTTCATAGTCGTTAAAAATGCGCATTAGTTTCATTGCTTACATTAGTTTTAAAATGTTCATAACACTTTGTTTGATCGTCCTTCTATCAAACGTTTTTGCTTCAAAATTTAGTGTAATTCAACCACAAAATCAGAATTTTAAAAAGGAAGTGTTGAAAAATTTTCTTCAAAGGTATCAAACCTTTCAAATTAGTTTTCACGTTGATGACCACTTTCTTGATTATATTAATATGGTTGATAATAACACAGTTGTGGTGTATAACTATTTTTCTAAAAAAAGTTTTGTTCGGCCAACTTCAACAAAAATTGTCCACATTGTTGCCTTAAAGGAGCCTATATCCTTCACGAAGTATCTCCAACACGGACGAAATGTTGTCAACAACGATGTCGTGATCTTCGTTACTAACTCAGAGTTTGAAACTTTTGGTAGGAATTTTCTTCAAGATTTAGAAAGAGCAGGAGACGTTTTTGTGGTCACCGACTATGAAATATACAGTATCTGTTTTTACTGTAAAAATCACAAAGAGTTGGTGAAAGATCGCAAGTTCACAACTTTTACAAAAAAGCCAACCAGTTATTTTGGTCACCAACTAAAAATCGCTTATGTTGACTACTACCCTTACGTCTTTTGCTTGGAGACATTCAATAAAACTTGCAAACAGTTAGCTGGTGTTGAAGTTGAAGCCATCAAACTCTTGGCTAAAAAAATGAACTTCACGTACCATTTTTTTAGATTCTCTGGCGATTACGTAGAACTTTTTCACAATCTGTCTGCCCAAAAATTTAATTAAGCTTTAGGTGGCTCTACGATGACGTCACAACGGTACGAAATGACTCAGTTATCGTACCCTTTGGCTGTCGAAGATGTGGTTGCTGTATACACTTTTCATCAATCTTTCTCCACGGTTTTCTTTATACTGTTAATGCCGTTTCCACCGTGGACCTGGGTGGGAATATTCATGTCTTTGCTAGGGAGTGTTTTCTTTACGTTCTTGGTACTCAAACACTATAAAGAAAAGCGAAATTTTGGAGACATTTTAGAGGTAGGAGACACAAACGCTGACTTTTATAACTCACTTTTTAGGATTTCTTGAAAATTGTGGTTGAACAACCGATCAGTTACTTATACAAAGCTCGTGTCGTTTTGATGATCTTCTCCAGTTGGTTGTTTTTTACGTTTTTGATAAATGTTTCGTATAAGTCGCGACTTTTCTCAGTTTTGGTTCATCCTCCGACACAGCATATTCCAACTTTTGATGAGCTTCTTGATGGCGGTTACAGTGTGATTGAAATAACGAAAGATGTCAACACGGAGGCTTTAACTTCTGAGCAGTATTCAGAACTCAGCACTTCCGGGTAACTTCTTCATTGGTAAATTTTCTCTATTTTTTTTATTTTTAGGCGCTTGGTCGAAATCTCAAATTTCTGCAGCTCCATCAAACACATCGGTCAACACCAGTCAATTATAATAGAAACGTTTACTTTGATTTTTTTACATTCTGACTATTTTTGTGACCAGAAGATTTCTTCGATGAGCAAGTCAGTTGGGGCTTCATCAACAGGAAAAATGTTATGTGCTATTCCTTTTAAATTGGGAACACCGTTTTTTGCCACAATAGATAAAAATTTGAAATTTATGCTGATGGGAGGTACATTATCGAATTTGACTTAGTGTCAGTATAATTATTTTTTATTAGGTCTGTTAAAAATTTGGAACGAAAGGTTTCTGTATTCTCAAAGTGGAAGGAATTCGAATTTTGATAGTTTTAAAACCGACCATAGAAATCTTACGAGTTTGAAAAGTTATCGCACATATTTTGCTGTGTACTTCGTTGGGATTTTAATCATCTGTCGCATTTTTAGGCGAATTTTTATTTCAGAGATTAGAGTTTTACAAAGCAAGTAAATAACAGTGTAATTTAAACATGTATTGAAGTGTTATAATTATAAATGTATTGTGTTATATTATATGTTATACTATATAAGTATATTAGAAATATAAATATAATGATAATTACCACTTTTCTGGTTTAGTAAGTATTCCTGAAAAAATCAGTATAAAAAACTTAGAAAACTTAAAAGGTGAAGTGTTCAAGAAATACAAAACGTTTAAACGGAATTTTAAAAACACAAAATAATCTAGAATCTAAAAAATATATTCCAAAAAGATTTAAGAAATTTAATAAATTCAAAGAATTTTAAGAAGACACATAAGGAAAACAAAGAAACCCTAAAACCGAACTAAAATTTATATAGACTTCAAATCTTCATCTTCAGATCTCGCCAGACGTCCCCTGACCTCGCCTGGCTTCCCCTGATCTAGCATGACCTCGTCTGACCACGCCTTACCTCACCTGACCCCGCCAGACCTACCCCAACCTCGCATGACCCCACTTGACCCCGGCCGATGACCTCAAGTAACCCCGCCGCATGACCTCGAGTAACCCCTATCCACATACCATGACATAGGTTAACATCATCTACTTCAAACCGGTATAACTCGGAACCCCGAACTCCTACGTTCATTTTGAGTATACCGTTGGATTCCTCGTGAAATTCTGCGTAATTTGGGACCACGTATATAAAGATTCAAACAAAGTTAAACGTTTTATGGCAGCTTATATAAATCTGAACCATGACCTAGCCCAACATCGGATATACTTCAAACCGGTATAACTCGGAACCCCGAACTCCTACGTCAATTTTGAGTATACCGTTGGATTCCTCGTGAAATTCTGCGTAATTTGGGACCACGTCTATAAAGATTCAAACAAAGTTAAACGTTTTATGGCAGATTATATAAATCTGAACCATGACCTAGCCCAACATCGGATATACTTCAAACCGGTATAACTCGGAACCCCGAACTCCTACGTCAATTTTGAGTATACCGTTGGATTCCTCGTGAAATTCTGCTTCATTTGGGCCAAATTCATAATTCATATTTAAGCAAAATCATACGTTCTAGAGCGGCTGTTATATATTTACGACTTCATGTCCGTAATTTGAATTTTTTTTCTTAATTATGACGTGCTACACTCCAATTGTTTTGACGCCGATCAACAGCTCGTATTAAGAGCCATGTGCGTGTAAAATTATATTCCTGTACGTAGACCGGTTTAGAAGATATGAATAAATTTTTAAAAATCAACAAATCTTTATCTGCAGATTTCGCCAGACGTCCTCTGACCTCACCTGGCTTCCGCTGATCTAGCCTGACCTCGTCTGACCACGCCTTACCTCACCTGACCTCGCCAGACCTACCCCAACCACGCATGACCCCACTTGACCCCGGCCGATGACCTCGAATAACCCCGCCGCATGACCTCGAGTAACCCCTATCCACATACCATAACCTAGGTTAACATCGCATCTACTTCAAACCGCAATAACTCGGAACCCCGAACTCCTACGTCAATTTTGAGTATACCGTTGGATTCCTCGTGAAATTCTATGTAATTTGGGACCACGTATATAAAGATTCAAACAAAGTTAAACGTTTTATGGCAGCTTATATAAATCTGAACCATGACCTAGCCCAACATCGGATATACTTCAAACCAGTATAACTCGGAACCCCGAACTCCTACGTGAATTTTGAGTATACCGTTGGATTCCTCGTGAAATTCTGTGTAATTTGGGACCACGTCTATAAAGATTCAAACAAAGTTAAACGTTTTATGGCAGCTTATATAAATCTGAACCATGACCTAGCCCAACATCGGATATACTTCAAACCGGTATAACTCGGAACCTCGAACTCCGACGTCAATTTTGTGTATACCGCTGGATTCCTCGTAAAATTCTGCTTCATTTGGGCCAAATTTATAATTCATATTTAAGCAAAATCATACGTTCTAGAGCGGCTGTTATATATTTACGACTTTTTGTCCGTAATTTGAAATTTTTTTCTTAATTATGACGTGCTAAACTCCGATTGTTTTGTCGCCGATCAACAGCTCGGATCAAGAGCCATGAGCGTGTAAAATTATATTCCTGTACGTAGACCGGTTTAGAAGATATGAATAAATTTTTAAAAATTAACAAATCTTCTTCTGCAGATCTCGCCAGACGTCCCCTGACCTCTCCTGGCTTCCTCTGATCTAGCCTGACCTCGTCTGACCACGCCTTACCTCACCCGACCTCGCCAGACCTACCCCAACCACGCATGACCCCACTTGACCACGGCCGATGACCTCGAGTAACCCCGCCGCATGACCTCGAGTAACCCCTATCCACATACCATGACCTAGGTTAACATCCCATCTACTTCAAACCGCAATAACTCGGAACCCCGAACTCCTACGTCAATTTTGAGTATACCGTTGGATTCCTCGTGAAATTCTGCGTAATTTGGGACCACGTCTATAAAGATTCAAACAAAGTTAAACGTTTTATGGCAGATTATATAAATCTGAACCATGACCTAGCCCAACATCGGATATACTTCAAACCGGTATAACTCGGAACCCCGAACTCCTACGTCAATTTTGAGTATACCGTTGGATTCCTCGTGAAATTCTGCGTAATTTGGGACCACGTCTATAAAGATTCAAACAAAGTTAAACGTTTTATGGCAGATTATATAATTCTGAACCATGACCTAGCCCAACATCGGATATACTTCAAACCGGTATAACTCGGAACCCCGAACTCCTACGTCAATTTTGAGTATACCGTTGGATTCCTCGTGAAATTCTGCGTAATTTGGGACCACGTCTATAAAGATTCAAACAAAGTTAAACGTTTTATGGCAGCTTATATACATCTGAACCATGACCTAGCCCAACATCGAATATACTTCAAACCGGTATAACTCGGAACCCCGAACTCCTACGTCAATTTTGAATATACCGTTGGATTCCTCGTGAAATGCTGCGTAATTTGGGACCACGTCTATAAAGATTCAAACAAAGTTAAACGTTTTATGGCAGCTTATATAAATCTGAACCATGACCTAGCCCAACATCGGATATACTTCAAACCGGTATAACTCGGAACCCCGAACTCCTACGTCAATTTTGAGTATACCGTTGGATTCCTCGTAAAATTCTGCTTCATTTGGGCCAAATTCATAAAGATTTAAGCAAAATCATACGTTCTAGAGCGGCTGTTATATATTTACGACTTTTTGTCCGTAATTTGAAATTTTTTTTCTTAATTATGACGTGCTACACTCCGATTGTTTTGTCGCCGATCAACAGCTCGGATCAAGAGCCATGAGCGTGTAAAATTATATTCCTGTACGTAGACCGGTTTAGAAGATATGAATAAATTTTTAGAAATCAACAAATCTTCTTCTGCAGATCTCGCCAGACGTCCCCTGACCTCTCCTGGCTTCCTTTGATCTAGCCTGACCTCGTCTGACCACGCCTTACCTCACCTGACCTCGCCAGACCTACCCCAACCACGCATGACCCCATTTGACCCCGGCCGATGACCTCGAGTAACCCCGCCGCATGACCTCGAGTAACCCCTATCCACATACCATGACCTAGGTTAACATCGCATCTACTTCAAACCGCAATAACTCGGAACCCCGAACTCTTACGTCAATTTTGAGTATACCGTTGGATTCCTCGTGAAATTCTGCGTAATTTGGGACCACGTCTATAAAGATTCAAACAAAGTTAAACGTTTAAAGGCAGCTTATATAAATCTGAACCATGACCTAGCCCAACATCGGATATACTTCAAACCGGTATAACTCGGAACCCCGAACTCCTACGTCAATTTTGTGTATACCGTTGGATTCCTCGTAAAATTCTGCTTCATTTGGGCCAAATTCATAAAGATTTAAGCAAAATCGTATGTTCTAGAGCGGCTGTTATATATTTACGACTATTTGTCCGTAATTTGAAATTTTTTTTCTTAATTATGACGTGCTACACTCCGATTGTTTTGTCGCCGATCAACAGCTCGGATCAAGAGCCATGAGCGTGTAAAATTATATTCCTGTACGTAGACCGGTTTAGAAGATATGAATAAATTTTTAAAAATCAACAAATCTTCTTCTGCAGATCTCGCCAGACGTCCCCTGACCTCGCCTGGCTTCCTCTGATCTAGCCTGACCTCGTCTGACCACGCCTTACCTCACCTGACTTCGCCAGACCTACCCCAACCCCGCATGACCCCACTTGACCCCGGCCGATGACCTCGAGTAACCCCGCCGCATGACCTCGAGTAACCCCTATCTACATACCATGACCTAGGTTAACATCGCATCTACTTCAAACCGCAATAACTCGGAACCCTGAATTCCTACGTCAATTTTGAGTATACCGTTGGATTCCTCGTGAAATTCTGCGTAATTTGGGACCACGTCTATAAAGATTCAAACAAAGTTAAACGTTTTATGGCAGCTTATATAAATCTGAACCATGACCTAGCCCAACATCGGATATACTTCAAACCGGTATAACTCGGAACCCCGAACTCCTACGTCAATTTTGAGTAGACCGTTGGATTCCTCGTGAAAGTCTGCGTAATTTGGGATCACGTCTATAAAGATTCAAACAAAGTTAAACGTTTTATGGCAGCTTTTATAAATCTGAACCATGACCTAGCCCAACATCGGATATACTTCAAACCGGTATAACTCGGAACCCCGAACTCCTACGTCAATTTTGAGTATACCGTTGGATTCCTCGTGAAAGTCTGCGTAATTTGGGACCACGTCTATAAAGATTCAAACAAAGTTAAACGTTTTATGGCAGCTTATATAAATCTGAACCATGACCTAGCCCAACATCGGATATACTTCAAACCGGTATAACTCGGAACCCCGAACTCCTACGTCAATTTTGAGTATACCGTTGGTTTCCTCGTGAAATTCTGCGTAATTTGGGACCACGTCTATAAAGATTCAAACAAAGTTAAACGTTTTATGGCAGCTTATATAAATCTGAACCATGACCTAGCCCAACATCGGATATACTTCAAACCGGTATAACTCGGAACACCGAACTCCTACGTCAATTTTGAGTATACCGTTGGTTTCCTCGTGAAATTCTGCGTAATTTGGGACCACGTCTATAAAGATTCAAACAAAGTTAAACGTCTTATGGCAGCTTATATAAATCTGAACCATGACCTAGCCCAACATCGGATATACTTCAAACCGGTATAACTCGGAACACCGAACTCCTACGTCAATTTTGAGTATACCGTTGGTTTCCTCGTGAAATTCTGCGTAATTTGGGACCACGTCTATAAAGATTCAAACAAAGTTAAACGTTTTATGGCAGCTTATATAAATCTGAACCATGACCTAGCCCAACATCGGATATACTTCAAATCGGTATAACTCGGAACACCGAACTCCTACGTCAATTTTGAGTATACCGTTGGTTTCCTCGTGAAATTCTGCGTAATTTGGGACCTTATCTATAAAGATTTAGATAAAGTTAAACGATTAATGGCGGCTTAAATAAATCTGAACCCTGACTTAGCCCAACATCGGATATACTTCAAAACGGTATAGCACGGAAGCCCGAACTCCTACGACAATTTTGTGTATACCGTTGGATTCCTCGTAAAATTCTGCTTCATTTGGGCCAAATTCATAAAGATTTAAGCAAAATCATACGTTCTAGAGCGGCTGTTATATATTTACGACTTTTTGTCCGTAATTTGTTTTTTTTTAATTATGACGCGCTACACTCCTATTCATAAATTTTTTTCATTTTCAATTTTATTAAATCCGTCACTGCATTATTAATCTAGAAATAACTCTGTGACATTATAACGTTGCTGATATTTAGTTAATTTTTGATATTAGTACACTCAAGTTACATTTGTAGAATACTTTTTTGTTTTGTTCTTTTTTCAAGACGAAGTACCAAAAATTGTTTCTATTTATTATACAATTTTTGATAAAAAAAAACATTTTTGCTTGAAACTGTCATATGTAGATAATGTAATTTTCCTACAAGATAATGCGCGACCACATATGCACAATCATAAGTGTTTCTTAAATGGGCAATAATATAAACATAACTTTTTTTTGAAAACAGGTCTATTAGATAAATTTACATGATTTTGTTGTTTTATCATGAAACTACATTTAGTGCATTTTAGTAGCATAGATAAAAATGCTTGTCACACAAATAGTTATTAATGCGGTGTAATATAATCTAATTGTCTATTCATTACCACATAATTATGTTTATAGACCTATCTAAATCAACAAATAAATGCCGCACTATTTCTATTTACATACTTATATTTACGAATAAATAAATTGATCTCTAGTAAGTTGTTAATTTTTGAACTTTATGATGATAAATTGCGATGAAAAATACCTCAGTTTTTTGGAAATAATATTGTGACATCTACAAATAATGATTTGTGTATGTATTAAACTAAAAAACTACAACTCGGTGTAAAAAGTGCGTCATCCCGTCTCTCTCAGTACACAAAAATCTCTTTCCGTTGATCGTAGATGTCTATAACTGTTTCTCATTTTTCACCACTTTCTTTTTTTATCGTGTAAGCCAACCAACATGCCAAACAAATTCCTGCAATCTGGAGAAACAACGGTTATAAAAAAAAGTCAGAACTTCCTATATTAATTAACAACAGATACGACTTCATTATTATAACATCTACCGTAATAAAAAATTTTTAATCACTTTACACTTACTTCAATAAACGCAATTCCAATGCCGACTCCGATGAGAACTGACGCGTTATCATTGATCTTCATTTTTAATTGGCTATAACATCCATCGCTGTAGAGGTATTTGCCTTTTGCAACGTTCACGCAATATTCGCTGAGAGAATTTTGAAACTCTTCATAAGTGTGACAGCAGGAGAAGGGGAGCTGTTGTCCTTGCCAATCGTCGGAACCTTCCGCCCCACAGCATTTGAGCTGAAAAACGAAAGCGAAAATAAAAAAGCCGTCTAGTTTTCGAAATATATTTAGCTCTTGTTGGTGCTCCGCTTGGTAACGGTTGCTAAATTATTTAGGAATCACTATGTGTAAATAATAATAACAAAAATAGCAGTTACCTTCGACTGTGCATTGTCCCAAGCAATCTTTTCCATATCACTTTCTGAGTACTTTTTGATGGACTCTTTCAAAGCAGATTTTAAAGAGTCATCGAAATCGTTTTTGTAAACAGCAGCAGCAATTCCAATGGCCAGTTCGATCAGAAAAATGATTAGTAGCCAAACAGCGAACTAAGACAAATTTATATAATAGAACAGTAATAAATATTGAAAAAACAAACGAAAATGTTTTCTAGACATTAAATATCGGTCTGCAGTAAGGAAACTTTGATTTTGTTTCTTTCGAATACTTACTGCAATGAGTAAATTGTATGATTCGCGGATTGCTCCAAAACATCCCAGAAATGCAACAATAAATATAATGGCTCCTACGACAATTAGAATAATTGGAGGAATTAATATTTCATTTTCCATAAAATGTTTAAAATCATCGACATCTGACAGTACTAGAGCACCAGCTACAATTATACCTATCCCTGATATCTGCAATAAAAACAATAATTTAGTTTAATGTAAATGATAGAGTTGAGAGATAAAAAAATGAAAAATATAAAAAAAATATATATGTAAAATATAATAAAGTAAATGAAAAGAAGGAAAAAAAAACACATTGTGCGTGCAACGAGAAGTGAAGAAAAAAAGTTCAAAAAAAGACTTTAGTGCTGCATTTAGTGTGAATTCGGGGAAAATTTTTTCCCAAAGAGTTAGGTACAATATTTTTTGTAACAAATATCGAAGTAAAAAAAATTAAGTAACTTAGTTTTTTTTTAATGGTGGGTTGGTAACATGATCTATCTACTGTAACTACCTACTTGATTTTTAAAATTTAAATCATCTGTCATATTTTTTTTTAATTATTAACAAACAAAACAAAAAAAAGGCCGTTTTGCGTCTGTTGCCCGAGAAAAGTCGCGAGCGATATGAACGCACTTATCAAAAATTTGTTGACTGGTGTCGTCAAAAAGTCGCAATATCAACCGTATAATGCAAATATCCCTTGCCGCTAGCGGAAACTAAAAAACACCGTTTTTCCGTGCATCGAGATTAAGTGGAAAAATTCTGTTCCCGTACAATGAGTACAAAAAGAGGTTTACAGTCTCTATAAAACAATTTTTTAATGAAATATTTATAGGAATAAAGAAATTTTGACAAAAGACTAAAGACCGGAAAGCATATTTTATATATCTTGCATATTGAAAAAAATAAAAAACAAATAAACACATTAAGGTGTAGGAAACCGACGAAATTTAAAAAAGAAAAGATCTGAAAATTTAATAACTAAAATTAATCTTAAATTTTCACAAAATCTTAATAAAATATTTTGTTAAATTGTAAGAATTGAAAGTTTCTAAGTAAGCTCAAAAGTTGAAAGAAACGATCTAGAAAATTAATCAAAGAAAATAATCAAAGAAGCAATTAAAAATTTGTAACAATACTAAGAAATTTATGGAACATTAAGAGAAAAAAAGATATAAAAGATTCATGATGTCTAAACTAAAAATCTGAAAAAAATAAAAATTGTACAAATAATACGAAAAATTTTAAGAATCAAAATTTTATAGCGTATTTGGAAAATTTGTACCAATCAAAGATAGAAAAATTATTAGTAAGCTAAAGTAACCAAAAATTTAACGAATTTAAGAATTGAATTTAAAAAAAATCTTTAACATCCAGAAATCCTACAAAGAATTTTGAAAAACTGGGAAAACTCAAAGTTTATCAAAAATTTAAAGTCTTGAAATTTTAGAATTTGCCAATTGTTAAAATATTTAAACGAGGTGAAGGTTGCATTGCACAACTTTGCATACTTTTTTGATATTTATAAAATTTTGTCTATTTTATTATTTATGTTAAAAAATTTATCGGTGTAGACATATTTTGATTTTTATAAAATAAGCATTTTAGTTTGAGTCTAAAATAGAAAAAAGTACAATTTTAATGCTCTTGATGATAAACAATAGAAATTTAATGCCCAAAATATAGTTGTAAAATAATGAAAGCTGTTTGAACAATTTTGAAACAATTTTAGCATTAAACTTTAAAAATATCGAAATTAAAACAAAATTGCTTAGTTTAAAAAAAAACTCGCTTATTTTTTATTATGGATTTTATTATTTCTGAATTCAGTTTTTACTTTTAGATATGTGCACCTACTTTAGGAAATATTTGTCTGCATTTGGTACAATTCGTTAAATGATTTATGGAAAAAATGAATTTGGACAGAAAAAACGAAAGATGAAAAATATAAACATAACTTACTGCAAAAATCAAGTTGAAAATGAAGAGTATGTACTTAATTAAACTCATTTCGCACGATTCCATTTTAAAACACCAGCAAAAGCACTTAAAGAGATGCGAAAGAAACTTGAATCACGAATAATCTACACTTTCTGCGTCTGACTACAGCAAAACAACAATATCGTGCTTTAGGAATTTTCTATTAGCGTTCACAACATATAGTTTCTATAGCAGCCCTTAAATTAAAGTAAAAGCACAATTCAAACAAAGAGTTATGTAGAACATCAAAACAAACGCCGATAATAAAACTCCAGATCCTTATTAATACTGAACGATATCATCAAAATTACATTATTGCAATAAATAACAAAATATGTTTTTGTTTAGTTTGCGGAAATATTTTCACATCCTCGTATTCTGTGTAAGCCAAACTTCCCACTGATAAAAAAAAGTAGTCAAGGTTTATCTTAGTGTCGAATAATTACTAATTTCTGGCAATAAACTAGTACAAATTAAAAAATGTTCAATTACCGCTTATCGGAATTTTTCATGTCTACTAATATTCATAAAAATCAATAAAATGTCGCAACCATTAAAGCTGCTGTGCATGATCATAAATAAATAATTTTGTCGATTAAATATTATCATTATTTAATGTTGCTTTTTTAACGTTTTATTTGTGTTAAACCTTAATACATGGCAAAAGTGATTTAATTTTTGTAGTTAAAATATTTACATTTTAAATAAAATTGTTATCAGGAGTGCATTAACCTTTGACAATCTATTTTTCCGGGGTTATATTTATAACTAACATTCACGACACAAAAAGGAAGGAAGATAATCACCAACGGCTGGTGGTGTTATTGATTGAGCTTAATTTCACCAAAATTGTTCAAAGTAGCTAAAAGTAACACAAGGAAATCGCTGAGTTAGATTTATACCAAATACAAACGAACGTACAAATCGTCGTAAAAATGAAATGATCGAATATCGCAATTTTGTGTTTAGTTATTGTGATTATAATGTTATTATAGTTATTATAGTTGCGTTTTTTATATTATAAACCATTTAGGTTAATTACGATGTATACGATAATGTCATATTTTGTTACATTGTAAAAATTAGATCGATATAGTGGCCAATTGACATTTTTGATAATTATACGTAATTAGGAAAGGTGAATCAACTATCGTGTATTTATTTTTTGTCACGAAAACTAAGCTTATCATTGACAGATCGCGTAGGAAATTTCCAGTGTTGCAGTTCTAAAAATGTACAGGGTAGTCAAAATTTGTGTTCGGTTTTATTACTGCAAAAGACGATTTTAACTGGTTATATTTTAATCTTAACTTTATTTAAATATAAAATTTAACTTTAAACATAGAAGTAAAGTAGCGCTAACTAAATCAATTCCATTTTCTCTATAGTTAACGACATATGAGATATACGCATTTTTTTTTCAATAATCAAAAGCAATAAAGTGGAGCCAAACTTAGCCTACCTTCTTCTTATTATAATAACATGCACGAAATTTTATATTTATACTTTATATGTATAGAGTTTTAACATTGCCTTTTTTTATATACATATATTTTTTTATAATCATTGTGCTTCGGCATTCTTAGATTTTTAGTTACCAAATTGTTTGATTTTTTTTAGAATCACCAAAATTTCTGAATTTTCTATTTTTTTACGTTCCAAGCTACTTTTAAAATCTTTGTATTTGTTACAAATTTTTGTCCTCTTCGGAACCTTCAAATTTTGCGTTGCTGTTCCAGTTGCCTGTTTTATAGATTTTCAGAATATTCTGCATTCTGAATTATTTTTCGTTTCAATTGTTTTTGATTATTTGTAATTTTTATTTTCAGATTTTCAATTTTTTCCACACACTTTTTATGTGATTTATAAACTTTAACTAAATTCTTGTATTCGCTACAATTTTTTAACTTTTATAAATTTTTTAAATTATTCGGATTTTTTTTTAGATTTATTTTAAATCTTGTTTTATTTTTATTTTGTTAGATTCTCGTATTGTTTATTTTTTATTTCATTTTACTCTTTTGGAATTATTGTATCGTTTATTTGATTCTTTCATTCCTTGGTCCTCTAGATTTTTTCGACTTTCGAAATTATTTTTATGCATACGATTTATGGCACTAACGTAAACTATAAGCTGCCTCTAAAATAATTTATATTATCTAATATTTGTACTTAGTTTGAGATAACACCGATGTGCAAGATCAGCCTGAAAGCTTTTTTTGGTATTGACTGTTTATAATTGTTAGCGCCTGCAAAAAAAGTTTTCATCTTGACCCTGAGTTTCGGGAACTACTTTTGCTAATGAGGAGAGAAACATTGGGTATTATAAAATTACTTTAGAGGTTGTTAACAGTTTACCAGTCAATATCATAAATCTTGTTAGAAAATACAATATTAATTAATTTTGCGGCAGCAGATGTTTTCAATTCATTTTTACGTTTATCATTATAAAAAGAACAAGGTAGGTTAAGTTTACCTTTATTTTATTGCTTTTGATTTTTAAAAAAGAACTTTTTTTTCATATATCCTACATTGCTCCTACATGCAGAAAAAAATTGTATTAATAACTTACTTAATAATCAAATGGGATTATAGGGCGGGATATAAGGGTTGGCAGACCCTGTACATAAAAATATTCATGGAGATACAACTAGGTAGGTACACACAATAAAGCGCACCTTAGCAAACTAGCAAACATCCTTTCATGCCTTAAATTAATATAACGGCAATCGATCTGTAGTTACTCGTTTTGTATTCGCTGGTATTGTGTTTCAAAATAGTGTTTTTAACCTTTAGAAAAACTCAATGAATTTTTTTTTTTACAAAAAACGGAGCTATAATGAGTTTTGACGCTCATAGATTTTTCTATCTTGTATTATTTCACTGCAAGTATTAGGCAGAATTACCCAAGAGATTGTATGATTTATTACATCACCTAATAAATGGAAAAACAAGAATAAAAATACAGGTTAAGAAAAGTAAGGGGAGTATAACGTTAAGGAAGAACTTACAAAAACTGAAAAGGATGAAATTAGGGAAAATTGCTCAACAACTAGACTACGACATAGAGGAAAAGCTGTAAAACATAAAGAGTACGAAAAATGGAGTAGAATGGTGAAAAAAAGGACATAGAGAGGTAAACGGACGTGGAATGACAACGAGCAGAAAAAGCGTTGGCTACAAGCAACACCGGTAACCATAAAGCACATGAGAAATGGCAAGACACTATTCATAAACGAAGCATGATGAGGAAGCAAAGAAGACGATGCTGAAAACTTAAGAAAAATTCTTTCCCGAAGCGGTCGACAGAACAGATAAAAGGGAGAGACTTAGGATATTTAATATACGTTAATAAAGATCATCATGTTAAGGATCAAAATTGATAAAAACATTAAAGAGTTATCAATTGGAGATATAAATTCAAAGTGTGAAGAAAGATTAAAGTAAAAGCTAGACGGTTAACAGTATTGTCATGTTTGACGAAGCATATAGCGTTGTTTTGAAGAAGTTTGTGAACAACAAAGATAAAGAAGAAATAAATAAAATAAAAAGGGAACAAATGATGTTGATGAAACAAAGGCGAAAAAGTCGGGTTTCAATGCAGAAACAATAAATAAGTTTATACAAAAATAGTTTTTTTGTGAAAACTGAACACGGTAAAAATGAAGAAATTATGTTAAAAAAATAATTCAGAAGAGGACTTATTCAACTAAACAAAAAAACACAAAGCTTATAAAGGATCCTTTTTGTCAATTTGTTGAATTTAAATCTGGTCTTCATAAACCAAAGTTTGTAAAAACTAAAAAAAACTAAGAATGTGACATAACATTCGTGACAAGATCAGCGCGTGTTTGCCAATATCGTAGCTGCAGAACGACGAAAGCAATGCCTACTATACGGTTTGGGATGTGACAGCAAAAAAATTGGCACTTATCTTCGGAACTTGATACAGCGTATTGATTTCTACAGATTGAATTGTACACTTTTTCTGTCTGTAGTTCAAGAAGATTTTGCTGTGAGGAACGTTTTTAAGATGCAAGCTGTACAATTTTTAAAAAACTAACTCTACGGTTTTTATCGGTTACACAAAACGACCGGAAACTTCTAATGATTTGTCCGTTTGCAAATCCCGTGCATAGCTATAAAAGCAAAAACTGAAAGTTTAAAATCCTATTTTAAATTATTTTTCAAACCTGCGATCCTTTAAATATCTAAGCCTCACAAAAACTTATTAGCATCGGAAGCTCTACCAAAAACTTTATGATTTTATTCTGCTCAAATATTTTTGACTTTTTAGGCTTATAGTCTTCATTTAATTTGTTTAACCATGTAATTAGTTTACTCTATCTACAAATTAGTACGATATTTCGACGTTTTTATTGGAATGTTTTTTAAAACAATACCACACTTAACTTTGCATCTTTATTTATAAATTTTAATACAAATAAGTGAGAATAATATTATATTCAGAAATTTTGTCACATAATTTTTCATGTTTTGAAGACACAATATTTTTCTATTACGAGTATATCAATTGATATTTTTTATATCTATGATTCCATTACTCCAATTTTTTTATTTAAAACTAATGTCAAAATTATATACTACTAGTTCTGTGATACTACTTACTTATCTATAATTATTGTGGTAAATGACTTTCTGGTACAGTTTAAATTACATAAATTTATTACTTCTGCGTATGATACAATTATTTAACCTATACTTATCCGTGTTAGATCGAGACGAAAATTCTTAAAATAATTTATTACCTCTGTCACGATACTTAAATTCAAGTCATGGAACTTAATAAATCTAAATCAGTGGAAAAATAAAGTTGTGTTAAATGTAAACAAAATTTACTAGAGAATTATTGATTATTTCGTCAAAGTAAAATCAATTTATACTATTATTGTTATATGTAGTTAAAATCCATTAACTCTGTAAGAATTTTGAATGCAGTTTACAATACTTTGTATATGTATTGTACAGGTGGTCTAAAATAGATTAAAGCACATGTCATGAGATAGTAAATATATAAAAAATATTGTGAAATAACAATTATGCCAGCCATCTATGGACAATTTGTTTAAATAGTGAATCTAATTTACATTATGGCAAATAAACGACAGTTATAAGGATGTATATAAAAAATTTATACCCATATAGTTAAATTTCTACACAACACCAACAGGTGCTCAATAAAAAAACATCAACTATACGACATAAAATACGTCTGTATTAAAACAATTCGATATAAAAACTAAGCCTAAAAATTTATATACTCTGTAAAATAAACATGTCTTTTTATTGAACTACCTCTATATAAATAGACGCTATTACTTCTACATTTGTGGCATTTTTTCTTTTCATAGTTTTGGAAGAAATCATATATGGCTGGTCTACTCTTTGTTTTTGATCGCTGATGCCAGCCAGCAAGCCAGGATGATACCAATAACCTAAAAACATTTTTTATGTAAAACCAGTTAAAAATAGATGTTATACAGAGTGTCTTTGGCACAAAATGTTCCCTAAGACTGTATATTTACATACTTCAACAAAAGCGATGCCAATTCCAACTCCAATCAAGATCTTTGAAGCCGACTCAGCTTTTTCTTGCAGTTGGTAGAAACATCCATCAACGTATAAAATTCCATCTGCAGGCACAGCAGATTGACAATGGTGCGGTTCAGGTTCTGGAGCTCCTTCGCGGTTTGCGTGGCAACATGAAACAGGACGACTTTTCTCAGGCCAATCGGTGGGACCTTCCACACCACAGCATTTCAACTAGAAATGAAAATGAAAAAATTATTATTAGTTATTGCTATTTAATTTTGTTTTCGCCCGGCGCATCCACCATTTTTAACTTGTCAAAAATGTTTATTATATTTGTCGTTGCAGTTAAGTTGATTATGGATCATTATAGATTTCACTTCGAAGTGAAAGCAAGTATTTCATTATCGTCGCAACCTTTCATTACCATTTATTTATTTATTGCATAATCAAAAATTAATGTGTTTACCACGTTAGTGAGATAATGAAGTCATGTCTACTGCTACGAACAGACATAATCAGTTCTTAAAATTTTAATTAGGCTTTAGTAGAGTAATTAAATTGTGTGCACACTTAATAATAAGGGTTTGATTATCCTTTCACTAGGAATTTCTATTTTTTGTGAAATAATATTCCCTCAAGGTCTATCGATGACGTCAATGTTTACAACTCACTATTACAAACCGATTGAGTGGAATCCTCGTTCCTGTTTTACAATAAACGTCCTTGGAAGTGGAACGCGATTAGTTGTATTTACAACAATTTCACGATTCTACTACAGGAAATACGAAAGCTACATTGTAGCAAGCATGAATGAAATTTATATAGATTGTGCTAAAAATACAGCTGTATTAAAAAAACAATAGCAAAAATAAACAACAATAAAATTAAAATTTTTGCTGTGCCTGTTTTGTTGAGTGCTTTAAAATTTAAAATAATTCGTCATAATGATAATTTATATAAAATTTACAAATTAAATGAAATTTATTGTATTTTATTTCCAATAATAATCGATCTAGATTAATTCTTCAATTAGAGTTTAGTTACATTTCTGCAAACTGCGTTTTGGTTTACACTCACTTTTTGTGTATACACATTTTGATAATTTTAAGCGTTTTTATTATATTGCGTGTTTTCGTGAAATAGCAGATTCCGAGATGGTAATTGCACGAAATTGAAATAAAAAAAAAATGCTTTATTACATTTATCATCAACCCAACTTACGTTGTATTTAAATTGTGTTATTTTTTTATAAAACCATTTTAAAAGAAGCTTTGCTCGTGTCGCAGCAATATTTCTTTTTAATCAACGATTTTTCTTCTACTGCTTTTAATCTGATAACTAATAATTTTAAAAAATTGAAGAATAAATATTGAATAAATTAAATACGTTTAAAAATACGTTTTGGTTCTTTATTTTTTTAATATATTGGAATTTTTGGAGCGTTTGTGAATTTTTGAAAATTTTTGCAGGTTTTTTTTACGCCTAGAATTTTTTATGAGACAAAAGGTTTCTTATTTGAAAATCATTTACGGCTTGACAATTTTATCAATTTTTAATTATATTTAATTCTTAATTTTACAAAATTTTAAAATAAATTGTTTTAATAAAAGAATTTTTTTTATTTATAAAATTAAAAAATCTAAAATGCAAAAAATCAAAATTGAGTATATAAGAATCCAATGTTAAAAATGCTATGAAATTTGTGAATTTCAAAGAAATTTCGGATTAAAATATAAGAACTGAGTAATAAAAGATCTGCGAAGAGTAAAAAATTTCTAAGCTTTAAAAAGTTAAGATTTACTAAATATAACTAAAAATAACTAAAAGCTCCACAAAATATGAGTACTAAAAACAAAGTTTAAAATAATAAAATCTAAGAATTCGAATAATGGAAGCTTTTAATCCAAGAATTTAAAATCTGAAAATTTGTTCTAGTATGTAGTATTAATTAATTAATTAATATCGATGTAATAGGTAGAAAATTTTAAAATAAATTGCTCAACCAAAATCGAATTCCGAATTCTAAATTTACAAATTCAGTACATTTTGAGAAATTTGAAATCTTATTAATCAATTTCAATTTCACCGTAAATCATGTTTTTTATTTATGTATTAATTTAAAACAAAAGTTAAGTTAGCCATTCAAGGACAAAAACAAGGTAAAATGTAATAAGATGGAAATCTGCTGTCAAATAATTAGTTTAAAAAAACATTCACCATATTTAGAGATTTTTCATTTTCTCCAAATTCACATTTAGACTTGTACAATAGGTAAAATATGATTAAATTTATTAAAATTAAGCTCTGTGAAAATTAGAAATCAAATAAAAAAACAAAATCAATTTTTTGTTTACACGATGTTTTCCTAGATTCTAGAATTCTGTATTATTTGTAAAAAAATATTTTCAAGTTTGAACAAATGTAATCTCCACGGTAGTTGTAGAAATGGAACAGGCGCATCCACCATTTTTTAATTATCTTAAGTCTTTTGGGCTGCTCATACTAATTAATTACAAAAATTTTACTTATAATTCATTCTTTTTAATTCTGCGTTTATGGAAACCAGTCAAGTACAGGTCAGAGCAAATAATTTTTTCCAATGTTGGAAAAAACTACGTTAATTGAAAATAAGTAATCGAAGAAATAAAAAAGGCGCATCCACCATTTTGATAATTATCTTTAGTCTCTCACTCTTGATATACTAAATAATTGCAAAAATAAAATTCGCCAACTAAAATTTTCAACATTTACTTAAATGTATTTTTTCAATTCTGCGATTATTGGGCAAATGTATCATATACAAGTTTCGAGTAAAAGAAAGCTATAAGAAAATAATTACACGGGTGAATTTTCATACATTCAACTTAGTCGGCATTCTCCAATATTGGAAAAAATCAACATTACTTTTCTATAAATTGTAATGTTATTGGAAACATTTAGACCTATACAGCACACAATTTTTTGCAATTTATTCTGTAACATGCCGTAAAATTGTGTAATTTAGCAAAATAGTATCTTCAGAAAATCAGATTACTCACTTTTGACTGAATATTATTCCACGCAGCCCTGTCCGTCTTGCTATTTTCAAACCTATCTAAAGAACTCTTCATTAAATCTTTCATGGTCATCTGGAAATCGTTCTTGTAGACCGCCGCAGCGATACCAACAGCCAGTTCCACGATCAGAATAATTAGAAGACAGAGCGCAAACTAAAACAATTTTTATAGTGTTTACAGTACTACAATAACGCATTTATTACAGCCATTAGCATATAGTACGATTCCCGAATAGCGCCATAACATCCCAAGGAAGCAACAAGGAAGACTACACAACCAGCCACTATCAGAACAACAGGAGGTGCCAGAATCCTTCCTTCCATAAAATGATCAAATTCTCCAACATCGGACAGCACTAAAGCACCAGCCACAATCAGACCAACACCTGAAATCTACAAAAAAAGAAGTAAAAAAAACACTTTTGAAATTCTGTCAACCAACCGCAAAAATTAAATTAAAAGTAAATAAAATGTACTTAATAACGCTAAGTTCGCAGGACTGCATCTTGACACAAGTTTTTACGGCAACGAATTTCAACTTAATAATCTGTGGCACACTTC
Organism: Cynaeus angustus; assembly: GCA_030157275.1. Classification (NCBI taxonomy): domain Eukaryota; kingdom Metazoa; phylum Arthropoda; class Insecta; order Coleoptera; family Tenebrionidae; genus Cynaeus; species Cynaeus angustus. The sequence continues at coordinate 19,387,009 of CM058062.1, forward strand.
GCTAAGTTTTAGAATAAAATTGACCACGCTCATTGGACAGCTTTTGTTTTGAGTGGTGCGCGTTATGGCAACGATTTGTTAAAAGGAGCTTTGTGCTTTGAACTGACCTTTTTCGCGCAGAACTTAGATGTTATCTTGGACATTTTTTGCAGTAATTTCGTTCTTTGAATTCTGCATTCCATTAGTATGGAGCTGTAAATTATAAGCTGTCAGGACGAAAATTAATTTCATAGAAATAGTAAAAAACGAAGGCTTCCAAAATTTTCAAAAATTTGATGTTCTTGTTGGAAATTGTTCTTATTAGAAAAAAGTTGGTTAGAAATATATTGTTAATTGAAACCCAACCCACAATTTTTAATACCTTTAAAGAGCCGTTCTAAAAGGTTGGTGCAATCATTTTTATTTTTAGTCCAACACACCCATCCAAGAAATTCAAGTTGCGTGTAAAACAAAACAGAAATATCACATGATTTAACAAGCTCAAAGGTCATAGCAACAATGTAGCGACGGTATATTCACCCCTATCGATTTTACGAGCAAACTCATAAATACATCGAACTTAATTGACTTTAATTAAAATTTCTAATTAAAAATGTTCCTTTTTTTATTAATGAAAGCATATTTTGACTAATTCTATTTTTAAACCACTTTACGCATGCAAATTCCAAATGTAGGACATCCATGGTTCGTTACACCTCCTAGTGAGGAAGATCGATATAAAGGAAAGCAAATAACAAAATTTTACTCTAATTCCATGTCTTTGTTCTCTTTATGTCCACTTCCAACGTGAAGTAGCTGAATTATTGATTTTGTAAACAAACGACTTCTAAGAAATAGCATTCTTTGAAATGCTAACGCACAGTGTATGTCGTTATGACAAAGGTCAAGGATTATTTTCGTGGTTTCTTTTAAAAATTAATTAACCATGATGTATTGTGTAGCTATCATTAACAATATCTTAATGGGTTGTTTTGGGCTTGTGACAAGTCTTTTTATGTAAGGCTATTAATAATGGTAAATTTTTAAATTGGCCCAATACTTTTTGGGGAAGATATTGGGTGTAACTATCATTGCACTAATTAAATTTATAGTTTGTTGGAACTGTTGGTCAAAAATTAGCTTACCGAAATATGTTCTCTTGTGTCACGTTTTAGCTGACATAACTAAAATTAACCATAAAGGTTCAATATTAATATTTTAAGATTTTCTTAAATATTAGTGATACTAGACGAGCTTTAGAGACCATATCTAATACATTCTAATACTAAAAAATTTAAATTGCTTTAAGACACTTATTAGGACCCTTGTAAATTTTTAGAAAATGTAGTTATCTGTAATTTTACTTTACTTGTAGACCAAACTTTGAAAGTGTTCGATACGGGACTGATTGATCCACGAGGGGTTTTATTTTGCGTTTTGAAGGACCAGTCGTTAATGCTTTGTCATAATCCGGAAAACACGTTGGTGGTTTTCAACGGTTTAATTATAACACACACAACAACAAAAATAAAAATAAAAATAAAGTGAACCGAAAAGGAACGACCAGACTCTCTGAAGGTTCCCGTAAGATTCTTGAGAAAAACGTTTATAAAAAAAGTCAAATTAAGAATAGTGAGGGTGCAACCCCCAAAAATGGCGTTCGGCCTGGGGCGGAACAATAAGTGAAGATATATATATTCAGTAGATTGAAAAATAAACCAGTAATTATTCTAAAAACGGCTGAAAAAAAATTGAATTCAAAAATTTTAAATAACTTAAAAATTGCAAAAACATCCAAAGTCTGGGATAGATATACTTTAGATTTTGAAATTGTTTAGAACGGTTTCATGTAAGTTTGGCTCCTTCTTGTTACCATTACGTTTATCACTAAAATTAAATTAAGTGCGAGCGAGTGAAAAACATAAAGATAAAATTGAAACACGAATTAAAACATTTGCTGCCGAGAAATTTATTAATATTTTATTTTCTAACAAGATACATAAAGTGAATAAATAAAAAAATTATAATAATAAATTTTCATAATTTAGTTTTTTTAGGTATTTAGTTTTTTCTTTATTTTCTTGAATTAGCTATTTCCGTCCATATTTAATCCACTTTATGTAATTTTTTAGAGTAATTTTTGACATTTTTTAGTACTACTATTCTTTCTTATTACTTAAAAAACAAAAATTTCTCCTTATGTAGAAAGTAAAAAAAAACACGAAAAATTTTTTGAGCTCAAAAATCCTAACTAGGATTTTTTTTTACTACGCTTTTCTGGTGACTAGAACAAAGTATAGACGGCCAAATTTTTCTTAAATCTCTGAAAATATCTTTTTTGTATAAAGGCTATTTTAACTAAAACTTGCCCTGTAACAAAGTGGCTTCTGACGATTTTCAGCAGCTACTGAAAGATTCGATATAGACCATCATGCCATCCGCCAATAATTTCCTAATATTGCAGTATTATTTTATTTTTTTGATCAATGAATTAAGCCTTCTTCATTAATTAGTTTGTTAATGTATCCGTTTCCTTCGACATTTTTATTTATTTAACATGTTTTTTTTACGCGGTTTAACTTTTTTTCTTACACGTGTTGCTTCTCCTTACAATTTTTTTTTTGCTCCTTACAATTTTTTTTGCCTCGTGGATTTACTCCAAATGTTTCTTTATTTTTGAAGCAAAGCAGTTAACATATGTAGCTTTTTATTTGACCTTTCGTTTCTTGAAAAAAAAGTGTATTGTTTTCGTTGAGGCTTTTTTATAGAGCTTTCAAAAACCCTTCTAAGTTTTCTCTTTTTTCTTTTTTCAGGACGATTTGCAAATTGTTTTCTATTTTTCGCCGCTCTGTGTTTGTGTTTTCATTATTTCTTTAGTTTAATCTTTAGTTTTATTATGTAATCTTTGTAAAGTTATTGTCAGTTTTTCAATCTGTGTTTCCATACAAAATCTGTAATAATAGTAACAGAATCACAGATTAACAGAATTAATCAAACGCCAAACAAAATTCTTGAAATAGCTGAAAAAGTCAAACTATTCAATTTCCAACTTTTGATCCAGGTAACTGTGTCATGTTTTAAATAAATTATGCTAGACTGAAACAGGTAAAGTGATACACCCAATATAGTTAAGTGTTTTTGTGAAGACGAGAGTAGATTTCTCAATCTGGAAATGTCCTAATTTGCAATAAAATTTCAATCTTCAACTTTTACAACAACCATAATTATCATCCGACGAGAAAGCGGATCCCATGGATGGGCACTTTTTTCCGAGTTATTTATCCAAGTGTGTGTAGGAAATGAAGTTACATTAAGATGTTAACGATATGATAAGTAGAAAGCACAAACTAGCATTGATCGACGGGAAAATAAATAGAAGCAGAGGCACTCCTTAATTAAATTAAAACGTAGGTACAACACACTGAATGCCCAATGAAGGGTAAATGAACTGTGTGTTTAACTAATTCAAGTAACTAGATCCAGTGATGGGAAAAATTAGTTAATTAAGCACAAAAAATGTAGTAAATAAAAAAAACAAAGTTAAAACACACTTTATTATTTAACACTTTTTTTTCACTGGTAACACGTTAATAATTTTTAAGCTCACCAAGTCATGTGCTCTTAATCAAAAGTGTTATCATCACAACCAATAAAACGCTTCCTGTTGCAATTTGTCGCGAGGACCCTGATTTCTCTTCTCTGTAAAAAAAAATGAGAGTTATAAATTACTAGAGACTTTAACAACGTAATGCGGATCATAAAATATTGAATCATTAATAACTAATGAGATTTATGTCGCACCGTGGTCTGAAAAAGCAGAAAAAAATATGTGCAGGAATACAAACTTATTTTAACAATAACTCAGAAGTTAAACATAAACATTGACTAGCTTTGTTTGTTAAAAAGCATCTGGGTTTATTACTACGTTGTGAAAGAGTTTATTAAAACGCTGTAGTTAAACATTTATTTGAAACAGAGAGTCAAGTATTTTATTACAATGTTCTCTAGAAATTATGAATAGGTGCAATTTATATTTTGCAAGCGTGTGTAAATTTGCACCAGCCATGAAAGTTTTCCAGACTGGCTTCGAAGGTCAAGTTTTTCCCACTTGTCATATAAAGTTAAATAAGGTCGTTTATTTTTATCACAAAGTGATTAATTTTGTTTAAAATAAAAACAATAAGTAAGACGAGTTCATTATCATCAGAGTTATTTAATCTCACTTCGTTAATGCAAGTGGTAAAACGGTAACCAAAACGAAAAACACCAAGGAAGTAGGGTTTGTTAACATTTTAATAACAAATCCATGTTCTTTAAAAAATACAGAAAAGGTACATGACATGAGACCCTACATTTTAGTACACAACACAAAGGAATTATTTACGCAATTCCGACGACTCCGCAGACAAGTCTGGCTCCTGCATGCCCGGTAGTTTTCGAATCATCTTGTCCTCCTAGCCCCAAATCGTCTTCACCAGCATGGATCACCAACGCACGTCCAATAATGGAATTATCGCCATTCAAGGCAATCAATTTGTCGACAAAATCAATGTTTGCTACTTTATTCGCGTCAGCGACAATGTTGCCAAGATCACCAACGTGACGGTTTGAATCGCTGGGGGCACCATGGTCTTTCTAAAAAAACAACAAATAATAAAAATTTAAAAACTAGATCGTAGTTACGTTTAGTGGGTTGAAATGGCCTTTAGCAGCCCCACAGTTTTCGCCTAAATCTCCCAGGGCGTGTATGTGGAACCCATGCTTCCCAGTTGGGAGCCCGTTGACGGTACCCTGGATTTTAACACCATCCGTGGTTTGGGTAAATGTGACTCTTCCATCGATTGTATCGGTTTTCAAAAGGACGACGCCTTTTTCGACCTGGTAATAAAAACAACAATCTAATATACAGGGGTTGATAAAAACTTACTCCAGCGTAGGCATAGGTAAGAAGCGTTGCACAAATGAGAAACTTGAACATGATGAGTCTGAAAAAATAATGTTATAGTCTCAATTTTGTTTCCACATCTAAGAGCTACGCACTGTAATGTTACCAATATAGCGATAGAAAGTGAACTGGTGTTTACAGACCAGTCTCAGGCAATATAATGTATGTACCTAAGTAACTTCGCAATATCTTAATATGACAACCGGTTTTTTTCTACACCACTGCTTGGCACAATGGGGGACGATGCAATCATTTTATTAATATTTCAACGAAATAATTTTGTTTACATACTGAATTAATGTAAATTGGTAGTGAAGTATAAAAATACATGCATAGGCAAATTTTATGCTAAATTTAGATGATTTACATGATTCATGATGAGATAATTCTAGGTCAGTGTCAATGTGGTTGAGTATGAAATATAAATTTTGCAAGTTGTCCAACCATTTCAGGTGTCGCTAAATACGATGGAAAGTACCAAAACAAATATAAAAGACTGATTTAGAGAAAAGAAACTGAAAGGTTTTCGCAATGTTAGCGGTCTTAAATGTGTTGCTAATTTTTATAACTAAAGGCATTGAAGGTATATTGATCACAACAAATTTATAAATAAATGATAGTATGAGAATTTTGATAATTCATCTAAACGTGTAACTGTTTAAGCTGTCCAAATCAGTTATAAATTTTGTAATCAAGTAGTTATAGAAACCAAAAAAATATAGTAGTATATTTTTTAAAAACACGAATGTACTTTTTCTGCCTGATGTTTTCTTTTTATTCTTATTTTATAATAAATATTTGAAGAGTGTACTAAAAAAACACGAATTCAACTTATTCCAAAAATTACATCATTCCACAATACTTGGAAATATTAGAAACACCTTAAAAAAGTTTGAACATTTGGAACCTTCAAAAAGTGGACCTTCTTGAATTTGTTGCATGAGTTGCAATCTTTTATTTACATCTTTAGGTTCGTTGAAACCTTAAAAAACTTTGACGTTTTTGTGAGATTTTTGACATATTGAAAATCAACGTTTTTCTTGGATTCTTTAAAATTGGTTGATCTATTGGGATCTTTAAAATTTTTAAAACATATGGAGTCATGGGAGTTTTCATATTTTTCGAAAAAAGGTAAATTGAGATGTTTAAAATGTTTGGGCCATTTGAAATCTTTATTTATTTTTGGGTTTTGTGAAATATTTGTAATGTTTGTGATATTTATGAAGTTTGAATAACTCTGAAACCTTGAAATATAGAATATTCGAAATTGAATAGTCAAAATTAAAACTTTATGCATTCTTTTGAATTTGTGGAACGTTTACATTTTTGTAAACCGCTGGAATTTGTGGATTCTCTTGAATCTTTAGAATACTAGAATTCTTTTAAATTTTTATACCAAATTAAATCTTTGGAATTTGTAAAAATTTTTTGTTACTTTAACATATTTGCAATGCTTAGAACATCTGTAATTTTAATTTTTTGAAATTATATGATATTTTTATTTATACATTGAGGATTTTAAAGTGGAAATTAATATACTCTACATAGTTTTGAAATAGTGCAAAAAAAAACAGAAAACAATGTCAAAAAATCGAAGAATTTGCATGTTAAAAACAACATCAATAATTGAGAATCTAACGCTAATAATTGATAGATCAAGATAAAAAATCTAAAATAAATTTTACAATGTTCCAAAAAAAAAACACATTATTATAAAATATAACTCTTTTTGGGCGACCACTTGATAAACATTTTCTTTTCAAACATTTTTGCAATTTATTAATCAAACTAATAAAAAATAAACAAGAACAGAAATGTGCCCAATGAAGACATCTGCTCTTGTTCCGGAGGGAGCTGGAGCTCCCAACCCTCATAAAAACTGTTCCACTTGCTCTAATAAATAGTGATATGCAATATTAGAAATATATCTAACATTTTCTGAATAATTAGAATCTTTCAAATGTATGAAATCTCGCCATAAAATTTGTAAATTCTTAAAAATTTGAAGTATTAGAACTAATTTGTTCATTTCGTGAAATTCTTAAATTTTCTCCACACTCCACAGTAACTTTCTAGAAATTTTAGAGTTGAGAAAAAAAAACCTACTTTAAACATTTGTAACAAAAATCAATTTCTAGGACCTTTAACTCGTTCTGACAACAGGCAAGAATTATTTATTAAAGTATGGCATGAAATTGAGTTTTTTCCAAAAGTGCTGAACTCACGTTTGAATGAAATTCATTCATTGAAAACAATCGATAACGCTATTCGAAGAAAAAAACTGACTCGAATACAAAGAGTTCGGAAAAATAAAATAGAAATGTCCCTATGTCTTTAAAATCTCGACCTTATTTGTTCAACAAGCGAGCAAAGTCGTTTGCAATAATTGGCTTTGAGAATATGAATATATTTGATCTACCTACATACATATGTAGGTAATGTATCAAGTATGTAAATGAAATTAGTATCAGTACGTCGATATATGCATAGCTACATGATTATTTTTTTGAGATTTAACAGCAAAAATGTTGATCATATTCTGCCACAATAATAATTATGGATAATTTGCGGTATAAAATTTCCGAAGCTATTTATATTCATATCTATCGTACCATGACTAATCTTTACGTGATGAAAATTAATAATTCTTACATAGAAATAATTGTTTCATTATTTCTCTTCGTGACTAAAAATGCTAAGTTCTGGTGAAGGCAAAATTACTTGGTCTAGGTAAACTCCTAAGTTTATATCTAATAATAAAATTTTGATAAGAGAGTCTTTAACTCTAGAAGTTGAGGAGCCAGCATTAAAAAATGAGAAGATATAAAATCGTAACATGAAAAATTTAAGTTCTACGCGGCTATTCTGTAAGTTCCCTGTTTATTTTAACAGGCTGTTAAAAATTTTAATCATCGTACTTACCAATTAAATTATCATATTTATACAGTTTTAACAGCTTGTTAAAAATGAAAATATCTTTAAAACGTTACGAAATAGACTTGTAAAAGTAAATTAAGATCTTAAAATGTAACAATCAATAATTTGAAGTATCAATGTCTAGACTATGGAATTACAGTCTGTATAATTGAAAATATCAAACATTGGAAATCTAAAAGTTAGGATTCTAGAATATAAATATATAGAATATAGTAGAATATAATACGAAATAAAAACAATTATGGCAGTAAGTTTAAGAATAGGTACAAAAGATCTAAAAATTTTAATATTAAATGTGCAAAAGGAATCAAAAACATGTAACAGTACTAAAAAACGTAGAATCGAGGAAAATATGAATTTTGAAAGTTTAGAATTTAAGAATTTTGAATATAAAGATGTATATGAGAATTAAAAATCAGCTTCTTTAAAAAAAAATATTTGAAGGATTAGTAACAAAAAGTCTAGATGATGGAAAAATATATAAGACTTTAGAATTTCAAACATAAAAATCTAGAACCTGAGAATAAGAACCATTGAATCTGGAAATCTTGAATTTGAAAGACCAGCGTCAAAAAACAGAATTTGGGAATGTATAAGTTCTAAGATCTGCGTTTGCAATAATAAATAAGAGATTTATCGTTTGCTTTAAGTATTAAGCAAAAAATTAATGAATATCCATCAAATTAAGAACACCTGCTTCACACTGATCGAATATCAGTCAATGAATCTTAAAGAATTTTTTAAAGTATTGCGTTTTTATTACAAGTATTGGCTATCCCAAACAATAAAACTTCGCTTCTTCGGAATTCCACGACTTGGTAACAAAACGCGATTATTTTTACCTACGTTATCAGTAAAAGTTCGACCTAAATAATGCAAACTTGTAAAAAATATTCTATCGTCATTACTGTACAAAACAAATTTAGGAAACGATCGTTATAAACAAAACCTAAATTAATTGCAAACTAAATTTATAATTCGAGAGAACAAAAATAGACTGTTCTTGTCAACTGTTATATTCTTAATTATCGAGTTCAAGGTTAATGTAATTGATTTCTTCATCTTATGTAAGTGATGAAAAACCATTAATTATGCAAATATTATTCCATTTAATCTACACCTGCCTGTAAGTTGTATAAGATTTAAATGACTTACCTTTGTTATTGATTTAAATATACTCAGGTTACGCCTCTACTCACACCAGCAACACAACTAGTTAATAGCTTAGGTATTCCCAATTTCTTTAACGCGTAGCTTGTGTAAGTGGGAATGTAAGTCAGCAACACACTAAAGTAATTTTAATGTGTAAGGTAACATAAACTCTTTAACGATATCTTAATCTGGCGCTATTTACGTAAAAATAGATAAAAATGTATCGTTTGACGGTTTAATGTTTCAAATGCTCCGTTGTCACTAGATCACCCATTTTTTGAATTTGTGATTTTCGGGTTTAAATTGTGTGGATTTTAATCCGTACAGTCATTTTGCGCCGCAAGTTTACGAATCTGCTAAGCCAGAATAAAAAGAAATCGTTTTCTAGCTTTTTAAATTATTTTATAGAATTTAATCCTAAGATCGTGCCGGCTTGTTTCGTTCTTTAAGGTGTTCCAAATCTATAAAATAATAACAAATTGAACTGCAATAAACCTCTCGCTTAGTATTATAGCCTTTGTAATAAATAAAAAATAATAATCAAAGTAATCATCATTTAAAGATAGGAGATTGAATAAGTCTATAAAATATGAATTATTAGTCAACAATCTTTCTCTATCAAAGATGTAGAAGGTTTAGCTCGTGTTGTAATAATTTTTATTAGATTACTAGATTACTAGACACCTACGGCAGTATTGCTCCTATTTATTGTAGTCAATATCATCGATTTTACCTTATTAAAATCATGCAAGTTGTATTTTGAATAAATTTTCTTTTCCTTGCGATTTTGTCCCAGCCTCTCACTGTCACACTTTCGTTATTACAAGCAAGGCCCAATACAGTGATAATAATTAATCACCAATCATTTCTTAATTATTATATTTTATTAAAACACTTCTTGCTCAACGATTGCGATATTTATTAATTTGTCAATATAGTTGAAAATCAGCTTTGATAAATATCACAAGACGAAGAAATGAAATTTTATCAAGTTGGATTTAATTTGAAAATATATTAATATTATTTAAATCTACTACAAGTTTTTTTAGTTTAGTTTATTTTTATTTCTGTCTATTTTTATTTGATTGACGAAGTTCTTTTTGTTTTTTATGTAGCTACTCTTCGTTCATTTTCCACTTTTCCACAAAGTCCTAACACGTGATAATAGCGTGCAAACAAAAATATCTTGTCAAAGCAAGTGGAAGATATGTCTGCTGATCTAACTGTTAACTGCTCCATTCTCTCAAAAAATCTATTGTTTATTCAATTCGTTATCACTGCGCGTATCAAAGAACGATACTTATCACGTACGTGATGAAGTTCATACTTATTTACGAAGGTTTTTATCGCCAAAATAAGCGCACGTTTGTTTTTTTTAATGTCAAAATTCAGTTTTATTTTCAACAAGACAACGATAACAATAATTAAAAAAAATATTGTAAAACTACCGCAATAAGATTTTTTTTTTCAGTACTGTACCTTTCTTATCTATAGTACTGTATCAATAAAATTTGGAATTTTTTTAATAGGCAAAAATTACATTTTAAATTTTTAAAATCTTTTTATTTACCATGCAACAAATGCGAAATTTTGGAAGGTCATTACTTTGAACCTGCTGCATAACTGTACCAAATCTCAAAATGATAATAAAAATAAGAATAAGAATAAGAAGACTAAGTGGTCAAAAATTTCCAGATTTATTTTAAATACGTACTTTGATTTTGTTATATATAGTATTGCAGCAGCAAAAATAAGAAGGTACTATGTTGGATTTTTTTTCTAAATGTAAAATTACAGAATGAAACAAGTAATACCAATTTTAGATTTTTTTTGATTTTAAAGCTATGTAAAAATGGCCAACATATTTTAAAACTTACAACATAGAAAATCATAAAACAGATTAAATTGGTTTTATTTTTTTTAATACTGTGATTCAATTGTGTATAATGCTATAGCAATAAAATTTAAGAAATATTTTTCTTGATCTGTTTTTATTGATTGTAGATCAAAAAGTTATAAAACAAATAATTCTAATTTTGTTTTTTTTACAGACTAGTCAACAAATTTTATAGTCTTATAACTGCTATGGAATAAGAAAGATTGTTTTTCTAAACCTGTTAGTTAACTGTAGCAAATTACAAAAGTAAAAATCAATTAAAATAGAACGAGTTAGAAAATTCCAAAATTTTGTTTCAAATTTTATAATAATGAAAGTTACTACTTTGGACCTGTATTTTAACAATAAAAAATTAAAAATTTATATGCTAAATAGAAGTAATTTAAAAAATTGTTTTTCAGCACTACGTAAAAATTACCATTTTTTTAAACGTTTTTTTTTTCCATCTGATAACAATAAATCTTTGGGAGGTTTTTAAACCTCAAGCCCCCCCACAATGTACTTTTTGAACCAATTCTTTTTGATTTAAACCGATAACAATAAAATTCAATAAAAATTAGATCATTGAGCTAACAACAAAATTAAAAAACACGAACTCTCAAGTTTTGTTTTTAAACCTGCAGTATAATAAAGTTAAAAAGAACAAAAAAAAAACTCTATAAACGTATTTAAAAATAGATATATAGATACAGATTAAGTAAATGCTCGCAATGTGTTTGCAGCCGGAGTTAAAAATATCTAAGTAATAGTGTATGACGAAAGTATTGGTTTAAACTTATCAACATCTAATCACGCACTGAAAAAATGAGTTTTCGTATCATTATCTCGTGTCGTACACAAAATATGTTGTCCAAACGTTTAACGATTAGTAATTAGGATGCCATTAAGGATTTATAATGTGTTTCAATGTTGCTTTATTTTTCACTGCAAATGTAGATAAATCAGCAATTTCACTGTATAATTCAAACGTATGAAATGTTATTTATTATAACAAAAACAAATATAAAATATATTTATTACGTCCCACTTTTAAAATATGTCATAAATGTACTTATACAAATGTGTGCAGTAATGAAAATAATTTTGTGCAAGAATATCGCAGTAGAACTTAATTTCAACAAAATCTAACAATAAGTCAATAGATGACTGCTTAAGTTTAAAAACATTTAACATTATGTACAACGAGACTTAATATTAAAAATTTTTTTTCTTCATTTTATATAAGCAATTACTCCACAGGCTAGAGCTTTTCCTGAATCTCCAGTGACCAAACTTTCTGCAGTTCCACCTCTTCCAAGATCATCTGGATTAGTAGAAATTACTATGGCCCGACCTACGATTCCTCTAGGACCTCCGAACAGTGACAATAAAGGATCAACAATGTTGAATTCGACAGAACCATCTTCTCCTACTTCAATGTTGCCCAAATCGCCGACGTGACGAATGGGGTCACTCGGCCCTCCGTGTTGAAGCTAAAAATAGATGTAATAAATATTCAGCTTCATTATTTAGGCGAAAATTTTTAAGCAATATATTCTGTATAGTACGAATTTCACATTTCAAAATTTATAATAAGAGAAGAAATTGTTCAACATGATAAAAATGCTGAAGAAAATTTCAAGCAAGTCAGATAAGCAGAAAAGGAGAGCGGAAAAAACAACAATATCACTGTCACCTATGAGTTTGAATACGACGAGAGAGAAAAAAGAGAACGAAACAGACAATGCTGCCAACATAGGAAAAATCTGCTGTTAAGCTATTAACAGAATGGGAAGAAAAATCTACAAATATAAAAACAAGGCAAAAATCAGAAAAAAAACTTAGAATATGACTGAAAAAGACAAACATGTCCTAGGATTTTTGGAGAAAAAGAACAAAGTAGAAAAATTGGTACTTCCACAAGCACTCACTTTGACCATCTGACAAACGACGAGCTCAAAACCCTTCAGACTCGCTGACTATTTTCTGACAAGATTTTCCTAAACGTATATATAAGGATCTGGCCGCACTAATTCTGAATGTTAGCATCTAAAAATTTCCGATGGGAATATACAGATAAATAAAGATATGACAATGATTTTTTTGGTTATTAGCAAAATGAGGACCGAATAGATTTTTGTAGAGATAGCCGGAAATAGAGCTAGTCAGAAAAAAATGACAAAGGGAAGTGTATGAAGAAAAAACAAGAGATGAAAGATAACAACGAAAGGAAGACAGAGGAATTTTAAAATAACCACAAAAAGCAAGAACTTGGTTTCGAACACACCGAAAATTCAATGCAAAGCTACCAATATCAGCGCGACAATTAAACTAACAGTTTAAAACACATAAAAACAAGTATTCTTTCGTAGGTGCCATGTTCACCAAGACATCCAAGAAAATTCATTGAATTGACCAAAGAAAAATAACAAAATGTTACATTTATTCAAATTTTTTATCTAAAAGCATAAAACACATTTACAGAGGTAAAATTAAAAAAATGAAATAGAATAGAAAAGTATAAAACGTAATCTGCAAATAGAACTGAGACAAGCCTGAACTGTAAAATTCAAAAATCAAAAAAAAAAGATTTTCCTCAAGACAATAAATTTACAAAATTTTAATTTTTAAAGCATTAAAAATGTTCGTAGTCAATAAAACAAAAAATTGGAGATGTTAAAGAAAAATAAATAAATAAATAAAAATATACAGTTTTCAGTTGAAGCTTACCAGGTCTGATAACGTTTTTTTTTCTTGCGTTTTAAGAAATAGAATAATTTATTATAAACAATAATTGATGTAATAAATAATATGCAACAAACTAAAAAAAAATCAAAAACAGAAAGATGGAAAAAATTAAATAAAAAAATAGAAGACGAAGAGTAGAAATTCATAATTATGCAGATAAAAAAAAAGCGTATAATAAGTAAGTGAAAACTACACCGGAAAGTAAATAGAGAAAAAGAACAAATTAAAGACAAGAAAAAGAAAATCAAACTTAGAATGCCAAGGGTAAAAGAAAATAGCAATTAAAGAAATGGAAAGTGTAATTAGGAGACTGAAAAGGAATAAATTAGCGAAAGAAAAAATAATATCAACAAAGGATAGATTTGCTAGAGATAAAATGAAAAAAAAATCGTTTTCTGTAACAGTTAGAAAAAATACATATCCTATCTGCAAAAAGTGATAAGGGGCGCAAAATCTGTATTAAAATTATTTTAAAATTAAAACGCAGATTTAGAATAAGAAATCACAATAGATAATTGATAATGTAATAGTAAAAATTAGAAGATAAAGCAGAAGAAACGTAAACATTAATGTTAAACAAAATACCAAATAAATTCATATAGTTTCGGTTTTTTGTACAAAAGAAACTGGATTAGAAGTCAAGCAAAAGCTTATAAAGTTAATTAAATTCGAAAAATAAGAGAACTTTGAGCATAATAGTTCTCAAAGAATTTAATTTATTCTTAAGTCACCAACATCGTATTGTACAAGAAAAAAATGTTGTGTAAAAAATCTGTAGTTGAACGAACTTAAGAAAAACTGAAAAAATAGATACAAAGTGTTCCACCTTCAAAGTTTGAAACAAAATATGTAACAAATATCAAAAAATAACTAAAGTCTTCTTCATCTTCTATGACCATCACTTTTTAAGTAAAATCTGTCCGTACCACAGAGTTTCTTAGAAAATCCCAGTAAAATTCGCTTATTTAAAATTGCAAATATCTATAAAAACCGTAATATTTTAAAATGTTCTTTTAATAAAAAAATAAAAAATAAAATATACTACCAGGTAGGGGTTAAAGTGAGATCCCAACTTTTCACATCCTTGCCGTAAATCTCCTGATTGATGAATATGCAACCCGTGCTTTCCTGCAGGTAAATCCGTGAGATTCCCTTTGACTAAAATAGCCCCAGTTGGTGGATGACGCTGGTAAAAGACAATTTCTCCTTTTGCAGCACCTTCACCTTCTCCTTGGATCATAGCTACAGCGCTTGCCGCTCGAAGGTCCTAGATAAATCCAAACTAAAACTCAACCAAAGCATTCGAAGTCTTCTTACAAAATTATATGGCTCTGCATAAACTTCATACAAATCACTTTGGACATTTTCGACAGCTGGGTACATTTTTATGTATAAGGGTCGATTTCCAAGACCGGGAACTTCATAGAGAGCATTTTGTACTCCTATGGCTTGCATCGCTGCATTATGAACACTTGTAAACGCGGTGAACAGCAAACTTGAAAATAACACGTTTTTTAACCACATGATGAGATGTCTTCACTGAACTATCGAATGAAGGAAAAATTAACAAAGCTATTTATAAATAGTAATTTGAATCGGCGTGACACATGAATGGTATGTTACCTGTTTTAAATGGTCTGTTGTTTAGCATCATCTCTTCTTCTTTGGTGTAAACAAGCAAAAGCATTGACCAGTAATGAGTAGACTACAAGGTGACGCATCCTTTAATTAAAACAAGAAAATATATTTGATACCAAAACATTCGTATTTAATGCGTACTTCAGATAAACTTAACGCTTTGATGGGTTGATAAATTACTATCAAAATCTATTAATTAACAAAATTATAGAGTAATTCAATATATTATAACGACGGATATCCTTGAACAACTTTTTCTAATTAGTAATTACATTATAAACTAAGTATTGTTTGCTTAGCTCAAGGAATTTTTCTACTACCGTAGCATATTCTTTTTCTGGTTTTATCATTGTTGACATCATTTCAAAGAAATGACAATGTGATGATAACATCGGTTAAATGATCTAACTGTTTATGTGTGAAGACAAAAATTTGCTTGGAGTCTCAAGGTCTTCTATAAACTCAACATCTTTCAAGATCAGATATCAAAAAGTTATTCAGACGGAAAGAAAAAAAATGACCGTGAAAACAAATGATTCACGGTATGCAAATTTTGTTGTATCGTATTTTAGTAAATAATTATAGATTTTAAGTTTACCCACGCAGAAGTAACGTTTCTGGCTGCTGTGGCATTTTCCACAAAAAAAAAAAATGCACACCAAGTTTAAAATCCACATTTATTTTTCAATAATTATAAAATAAGAAATACATTATTAACGTTAGAATGAGTACAGTAATTAAACAACTTACTCACATCAATTAATGTCTATTATTTACAAACAATCATTATATTTCATTATTTTTAAAATTATCGTACGGTCTTGAAATTGTCTAATAGTTCTCATTTTTTTTTGTTGAACTGAATTTAGTTTTAAAAATAAAATTAGCTCTCAAGCCATCTCCAAAATTCTGATGAATACATAACAGTTTCAATAATTATAAGAGGATTTAAAATTAAGTAAAATTCTTTACTACAGCCCTGAGATTTTTTTTTGAAGAGAATCGGTAGAGACCGTTTAGGTTGATTCGAAGCTTCGATTTTGTTAATTCTTTATACAAAACGATAAGGGAACACTTTAACTAAAAAATTCACGAGATGATTGAAGATTGTTCATCGTCGTGTATAATATACTATTTTTTCTACAGCAGATTTTAAACAGAAACTAATTTTAATTTATTTACTTGAAAAATAAACGCTTATTCATCGTTATACCGAAAATTTGTGTGGCAAAAAAAACTGAACTGCCTGCAAACGCAGAAGGAACCTCAAAAATCACATTTAATATACGAAAAAAAGTACAAATGGTTTCAGAAATGGAAAAGTGGGAAAAATATCAATAGAGTTAGTGGAAAAGTGTTTCTCGCTTAATCGAAGATATTCGAGCAGAATGGAAGAATTTAATTTTTGGTAGACGCCTCAGATGATGGTTATCTTCTTTTGAAGCCTAGGTATTTAAAGGATCGCATGATTTGAAAAATAATATTTAAAATGTAATTTTAAACTTACAGGTTGTTGGTGTGATGTATTCGCAGAACGGATGAATTGTAAAAGTTAGAAGTTCCAATATTGACGATCAACAATCGGTAATAATTGTTTCACATACTAAGACCAAAAAAGATCACTCGATTTCTGTAACCTACTCGATGCCGAGTTAGTTTTTTAGAAATTTTACAAAAATGTTCAAGCTGGCGCTCTAAAAACATTGCTCACAGCAAATTTAACTACATACAGAAGAAGTGTACCATTCAGCCTAAAGGAATCAATACACTGTATAAAGTCCTAAAAATAATTGCTAATTTTTTGAAACTGTCACATCCCGAAACGTACACTGGGCATTGTGCATTCGTAGCTCCGCAGCTACGATGTTGATAAATACGGTGCTCAGTTTTGTCACCGTTAAACAAATAGAAGGATGAAAATTATCTTCGGTGGCAGAAAACTATATTATAGATTTTGTACTGAGAAAAATTATCATTTAAAAACAGATTCTTTGCGAAAATCTGGCTACAATAAGTTCCGATACAAGTACAGTGTGGTTAACCTACAAAACTACCTAATTCGAATTCTATTCCTAAAATAAATGTTCTTAGGAATTCCAATTGTACTATAGCAAACTTTAAAATCTGCTATAGAAAAAAAATTCTCATAGAATTTATTTATCTAAACGCAGAATTAAATTCGTTTCTAAATTTCTGCAGTATTGAGAAAAATGTGAATTTTTAAGTTATTGGCCAAAGCACCTGAATTCTCATTCCCAAAAAATCAGTTTTTTAATAAAATTTTTGATTTTGTTAATTGTATGTATTTTCTCGAAGATTTTATCTATTTGAGCACCGAAAAAAAAAAAACAATTGTTGTTTTAGAGATTGACCGACGAAACTGAAAATCATAGTTATAGGTTTGTCTCTGTTTTTTTGAATAAATGTTTAGGAAAACATGGCAGCTTTCAAATAAACAAAAATTGTATTATTTAAATATGTATTAAGTCGTTAGAATCACAAAAATCACAAATTATTACAACCACAATCTGTACAAAACTGCTCCTCTTCTGAACTTTGACAGTGAATCCAGCGTCTAGCCTGCGAAATCAATAATAAAAATTAGAGCAATGTATAGTCCACAAATTACAATTTTAATTAAAAAATGATACTACTAATTTATTTATTAATAATACATTTTAATTAATTCTTTGAAATCTTTTAGGAATGTGGTAGGAATTATTCACGAAATTAGAAGGAACAAGCTAATACATTTTGCCAACACAGTTTTAAAAGATAACATCTATTCAGTTTAAGCAACCTTACTTCCAAATGTTGAAAAAAGTTAAACGGGAAAATTAGAAAAAATACGAAGAATCAAAATCAGAAACAAATGTTTGCGCGATAATTTAAACCATTTAAACGAAGTGAACAAAGAAAAATGAAACATTGCGTGAACAAACTTCAGAATATATGCTGCCAAAAGTCAGTAAACTCGAAGATTATTTGTCGAGATAAGGACATAAAATATATAGAAGAAAAATGTGAGAAAAGGCTTTTTTTTTGTTTTTTTTTATTATAATGATGCAAAGAAAGAATGCATAGAAGGTAATTATGGTTTAAAAACAAAGTAAGAAAAAGAAAAGTAGTAAAAATTTGCCGCATTTGGAATCATCACAGAAGCGTGTTGTGTTTATGAAAATTTACATAGGCGCAAGAAGTGAGTTTGAAGACGTAGAAGAAAATATTAGAAATATTTCAAAAAATTCATAAACATCTATTTAACAAAGTTAATGTAAAAATTTTGAAAAACGATATACCCGATCGTCAAAATTGTACGACAATAGACGACATGTAAGAAAACACAATTACAAGACGCAAATAATATAAAATTTTAAAATAAATAATTTTTGATGTTAGAAATATCTAGTGTTCAATACTCCAGCCATCGATCTTCTACTTATAAAATATCAAATAATTTTCCGAAACGCAAAAATGAAGCATAACAACTCTCCATAATTGCATCAACAGGCGCAGATTTCTTTACGATAACTCGTAAAAAATTTCCTTTAACCTTACCAACCTTGACACGCAATTCTCTGAGAATTATAAAATACTTGCCATAAACTGATCAAACACTGCTCCTTTTCCTTTTGAGGTCGGAATGAATCGATTTTTCAACATTTCTAACTCATTACGAACACAACTCAGTTCACGCTCTTTCGACTGAAGAGCACATATCAAACACCAAATTTCTTGTTTTTGATTTTTAATCTCCTCATCTTTGTGCAGAGTTTTATCAATTTCTTCGTATAAAGTCGTTCTGAAACGCTTGCTAAATGATGGACATGTAGAAAAGTAAACTTACATGAGGTCTTCCAGTTCATCAGTCAGCTGTAAAGGAAATTCTTCACTAGGTAACACATTTTTAGACTCAAGAGAGATTTTCAAGCTGACCGCTTCCTCTTGAACTTCAATCAGTTTTTGTTTTAGGCGCTCTTCATCTTTACGAAGAATCTCGATTTGTTTGTCCTAATGAAATCTGTTTAGCTGTTTTAACATCTAAAGATACAGACCTTGCACGCCATTTGTGCTTTCTGACACTTTATAATCGCATCTTTTTCTTTACTAGACTGGTTTAGTCGAGCCACACAAGCAGTGTGTTCGTTCGTTAGATTTGTCAAGGTATTACAGAAATTCTGTAATGCTACTAATTGATTTAATAAGTCCTCTTCGTGCTTTTTCAATACTTCCATCTCTTCGTTCCTAGTTAACTAAATTAGATTTAATAAACTTATCTTGGGTACTGCTACAATTACCTTTTTTTGTAGTTTTGTTGGAAGAAGTTTAATTTATTGACGGTATGTTTATACTTAGTTTCCAGCTGACTGTATTTGTTTTGGAGAAGTTTGGTTCCTTTTTTGCACTTATTGGGACAGAGACGTGATTCCAATTGTTGGATTATTGTTTTCAATTCGGTAATTTCGTTTGTTCGAGATTCAAGTTCGATGGAGAAATGTTTTTTTTGTGTTTCTAGCTCTTCTTTGAAGTTTTCAGTTAGCTTCACAGTTTCCTGGAAGCAGTCAAAGAAGAAACAGTTAAGTTAAAGTGAGTTAAATAAACCTATCATCTTTGTCTTTCTAATAACTGTACCATAATATAAAGAAATAGAAAAATAAATAAAAATACCTGATAGGAAAAGTCTAGCTGTATCATCGCTGCATCCAGCTGCTTCTCCAAATTCTCTAGCATTTGTATCAACTTTGAGTTCTGTTCAGCATATTTCTTCTCGTTCTCTTTACACTGCTCATAGTTAGAGAGCAGATTTTTGTACTTTTCGTTATTTTCTTCCATACTTTTACACAGTTCATTCTTGGAACTCAACACTTCTTCGTATTCAATACTTTTCTCTTTGATACACCGACAAATCTTGTTTCTGCTCTCTTCCATGATTTTCGAAGTTTCCACAAATTCTTGGTATAAACAGTTAAGCTTTTCTTCGTATTCGTCTAAAGACGTTCTTGACGTCATGACACCTTCTTCGTGTTTCTCGGTCGCTTGAATTTTTTGTCCTTCTCGAAGTTGCACATTTTGAGTCTTCAACTCCTCAATTACGTTCTTTTGGTTCTCACACTGACACTTCAAGTTCCTGTACCGACTTTCAAGTTCGGTTGTTACTTCCATGGTTTCTTTTTTTCGATTTGATAATAAAGTTAGTTGTTCTTTAATCGCTTTTAGCTCCTCTTTCAGTTGGTTACTGCTTTCCGGATCTATCGCTTTTTTCCTATGGAAATTAAAACATTTTTTTGTTTTATTCTTTGACGCCTGCGTTGGAATCTTCGTGTCAGATGATGCTAATTTTGAGGTAGCACTTTTTTTTTTAGTTGGAGATGATTTCACACTGTTGGCACTTGAAGGTCTCTTCTGCGTTGTTTCTTTAGGTTGATTGTCTTGACCATTAATTGATTTATCTGTTTGTTTAATTTTTCAGAAGTTTAATTACTGTTTCTGTTACATACCTTTAGATATTGTACGAGTGCGGCTACATTTACAAGGAAAATGGGAGGGTTTGGAATCAACCGCGGACTTAGGTTTCTCCATTTTCATTCTAATTACAATGGAATTTTACTGTGATGAAAATATGTAGAACCATGGAATTTTTACACATACTACGCAAATTTGAGTGAATCAGAGAGAAAAAAAAACGATAATTTGACATTAGTAGTATTCCATACTGTCATCAATGCATTTATGATGTCAAAGCAATAGAGATTTTGGACGTCAAAATAATTCTGATCCGATTTAAAGAGAAACGTGCGTCTGAGCTAAATACGTTTAACAAAAGTAAAATAAATCAAAAATAGCGCCAAACAATAATTTATAATAATATATTTTTTGTTAAGTAATTTCTAATAAAATTGTAAAAAGTACTACAGTTTGAACAAACGCATCTTGTGCCTAAAAAAAACTTGAGGACATACTAAAGAAGTAAATCTTAATCATCAATAAATAAAGATTTTTAGAGGAAAAACAATTAATTCATGGATGTTTTTTTTAAGTGTGAGATTTCTGCATATTGTATTTAAAGAAAAAAAAATTGTTGACTGGTCGGAATACAGTTTTGGACGGTTATACGTCTTCTGATCGACGACGAAGTTAACAAATTTATTTAAAAAAAATCACAAATTATAGTGTGCAAAAAGTCTCAAAAATTTTCATCCGTGAACGAACCTGTTGAGTTTAGCTTAATTGGTGTAAATTTTGGCTCATCTAACGCACAATTTTTTAATAACTTTAGCGGTATTTTTAGAATTCGACTACCACTTTGTATTATCCGGTTTTGCAAAGTTACATTTTGTTTCAAAAGGAAATCGTAAGTTGACTATAGACACATGAAATTTATTGTAGAATTCTAGAATGAGATAAGTCTAAATTTTGATGTTTTTTTTCTATCTTTGACAATTCTTTTCAAAATAAAAATATTATCGAATCTTCTAACTTTGAGGTCAATCGAAACAGCGAATTAAAATCTCTAAACCAACGAAATTTTATTGTGATCGGTGCACTAATTTTAGAAGATATGAAAGCAATTTTGAAGATAAAAGCTTTTTTATCAGTTGGGTCAAAATTTCTCTTTTGAAAACTTTTGATTTTTAAATTTCAAGTAACACCAGGTTCTTACTATTTAAAACTTTAGAAATATGAAAGCGTTGATCGCTGTTTAAAATTTGCCTTAATTAAAAAGTTGAAAAAAGCCGAAATCGCCGAATTTTGGCTCTTTTGACGCAAATCGTAACTTTATAAAATTTAAAATTTTAACTCAAAATAATTCCAGAATCAGTAGATTTATGAGGCGACTAAGTTTAAAACACAGAAATAGTTGCCCTATCATTTCTTTACATGTGCTGATATTATTTGCAATTTTTGCTTCTTTTTTTTGATGCATTAAGTTCAGTCTATATTTTATTTTATCATTTTTTTAATGATAATGTAATTTTTATCAACACAAAGTGCTTTTAAAGTTTATTTATAAATGTTAAATGGCTAGTGATTAAAAATGTAATTTTTTCATGAAACGTTAGTTATTTTTTACATAGTCTGTGAAAATTCGGGCGTGTGTTTGTTCCTTACACGAAAATGAGGACAGACTCGCTTTTTTCTTGATTCTAAGCATAACAAATTTATCGTAAAGTAATAAAAATTAAATTTTGAAGAAAAAACATTATCGTAAACATGATTTTCAGCTTGCGAAATTTTGTTGAATTCACGCCCAGTTATTATTTATCGGAAGCTGGAAAACAAAATAATGAAAAGTAAACATTACTAAATATAGGCAACACACTATACACAACCGCAAAAAGGTGGAATTCTTATCGAGATAAAGCTGCAGTCGCGTTCGCTAACTTTTCAGTGTACGAGCTCTGAATTGTTCTGATATGAGCCTTTCAAATTATCAAAATAGAGAAAACCCAGAATGATTTAGAGCTTATAGGTTATTATTTCAAAAAAAAGTACATATTCCAAACTGATATTCAAACCCATAATCTTTTTTTAGTTATAGTCTTCAAAGTATTTTTTTTCTAATCTTAAATTAATAACAAATTATATCAAGTTGTTTTATCTTTCCTTCTCAGCGCTGCGAAAACAAAAACACTTTTTGTTTTGTTCTTCCAACAATGGCGCAATTATGGTAATTAATTTGGTTCTATCTTGTGTTTAATGACATTTTGCTGTGTGTACATACTCAAAAAATTACGCCTGCTTCGAAAGGACATTGAAATTTTGAGGTTAGGTTATTGTCGTTAGTAGTTGGTATTATATGATCGAATTTGGTGGAGATCACTTCGGGGAGGTGTCATAAGAACTTACTTTACATTAAAGAATTAGTAGTTTGGGTTTGTATTTACAAAATTTTTACTGTGGATATCGTTTTGACAATTGACACGTACAGTGGCAAGGGGTGCCACCAGGAAATTTGAAAAAAAAACACATAAAAGCATTTTTTTATTGAATTGAATTTGAGTGAAGAAATATTGAGTACAAAACAGAATTAAGAAAATTAAAACGTGCTTTACGCATTCGCTTATTGCATTTCAAACTGTTCCTGCTGATGTCCCAAGTATTCATTCAGTACCTAAATGTAATTTTTTTTTAAGACTACCTGTAAATTTTCGAGGCCACATATGTTTAATATTGGAATAATTACAATTTACATTATTATCAGTGCGATGAAAAAAGAGCGACTTTTTTGCTGTGTCAACAAAAACTCTTAATTCGTCACGTAATCGGTTGTTAGCTTGTGTTTAGTCTCTTTGTAACATCAAAGGTGTTCGGTGCCATTTGTTACAATTGTGTGGGTGCTCAGAAAATTAAAAGTAATTTTTAATAATTAATACTCATACCGTTTAATTGTTTTGTTGTTATTACAGGGCCGTACTTGTGAAATCTTATAGTGGCTATTTTTTTTTTCAAGTTATGAAAAATATGAGTTTTGGGTTTATGAATTAGAGACGTAGTTGTCTGTTTATTGGTTAATTTTCCTAACACTGTCATTGCTTTGTACGTTAATGTGACCTATCATTGTACGCTTCTTTTTAATTATTGATGGGCCGGTTCCAAGTGATGATAAGTGACCGTGGAGTGATTTTTTGTGCACGTTCTTTTTCTGTGTTTATCTAACGTGTTTTTAAAAGTAAATTTTATTGGAGTCGTATTTAATTGAATAGTGGTTGACTGTTAAGTGAGCAAGGAGGAGGAGTTGCAGACTTGTGCTGAGATGATTTCCTGATTATAACCTACAAGGGCCACATTTAAATGGTAAGTTTTTCTTGAACGAAGAATGAAGGATTGATTGTCGACATTTTTGGTTTTATTCTGCTTCAGTAAGTCTACAATAAATCTAAGATATTATTGGAGGTGCGCCACAAATGGAAGCGTCCTCGTGCCGTTTCAAGGTCAAAGTTGATATCGATAGGAAAGAAAAGGTCGAATTGAGGATCAAGGTCAGATGTATTGTTTCTGAATTATTTCATGCAAAAACTGTAAAAATCTCAAGAAATAACGGAGTTACGGCGGGTTAACAAGAGAGTCAGAAATTGAACCTAAAAATAAGAAATTCATCCAGTTCTTGCTCGTGATAATCGGTCAATAAATAAGCGAAGAATCGAGAAAAATTTCTCAGTGGAAAACGAAAAAAGCAAAGGGTAATTTTTTTTGCGTAATCGGTGGTGGGAGAACTGATGCATGTTGGGTTATAAATGCGTTAAAATCGGTGGTTGAATAAGAAAGTTACGGCCGAAAAACGTTTCAAGGTCGTCGTTTTCATATGACCTTGATCGGGTAATCTAGAAGTTTTTTTTATTACAATTAAGATAAGACTCTGTTGCTGCACTTAAAAAAAAAAAAAAAAAAAAAATTAAGGCAGAAATCAGACATGCTGACACAATCTTTTGAACCGCTCGATAGATCGGGATGAGTTTTTGCACGTTTGTAGTATTCCACTGGAGCTACTTGGTGACACAAAAAGTTCCAGGATTCTATCGTGTTATCATCGGAAAAAAGAGTGCCGAAATATCGGTCCAAAAAATCACTTGAAAAGGTAAGGACCCCTATAACTTTTTTATTATTGCATTTTTGGTGATTAATTTGGTCCTATCTTACGTAGAATTTCACGAGGAATCCAACGGTGCCACGGGAATTCACGTACGACCTATAGTTCCGGAGTTATCGCCATTTGAAATTTTGGAAAGTTGCATTTTGCGTCGAAAGGGCAAAATTTTGGCGATTTCGACGATTTTTCAACTTTTTTATTTGAAGATATTTCTTGAATATCTCTTCGTTATCGTGTTTCTGGGGTCCGAAATGCTAAGAATCCGGTGTTAACTCGACCTCGAAAATGGCAAAATTTTTCGAAAAAATTTCTGACTCAATCGATGAAAATTTGTTGATTTTTAGAAATTCCCTCATAACTTTTGAACCGCTCGATAGATCGGGATGAGTTTTTGCACGTTTGTAGTATTCCACTGGAGCTACTTGGTGACACAAAAAGTTCCAGGATTCTATCGTGTTATCATCGGAAAAAAGAGTGCCGAAATATCGGTCCAAAAAATCACTTGAAAAGGTAAGGACCCCTATAACTTTTTTATTATTGCATTTTTGGTGATTAATTTGGTCCTATCTTACGTAGAATTTCACGAGGAATCCAACGGTGCCACGGGAATTCACGTACGACCTATAGTTCCGGAGTTATCGCCATTTGAAATTTTGGAAAGTTGCATTTTGCGTCGAAAGGGCAAAATTTTGGCGATTTCGACGATTTTTCAACTTTTTTATTTGAAGATATTTCTTGAATATCTCTTCGTTATCGTGTTTCTGGGGTCCGAAATGCTAAGAATCCGGTGTTAACTCGACCTCGAAAATGGCAAAATTTTTCGAAAAAATTTCTGACTCAATCGATGAAAATTTGTTGATTTTTAGAAATTCCCTCATAACTTTTGAACCGCTCGATAGATCGGGATGAGTTTTTGCACGTTTGTAGTATTCCACTGGAGCTACTTGGTGACACAAAAAGTTCCAGGATTCTATCGTGTTATCATCGGAAAAAAGAGTGCCGAAATATCGGTCCAAAAAATCACTTGAAAAGGTAAGGACCCCTATAACTTTTTTATTATTGCATTTTTGGTGATTAATTTGGTCCTATCTTACGTAGAATTTCACGAGGAATCCAACGGTGCCACGGGAATTCACGTACGACCTATAGTTCCGGAGTTATCGCCATTTGAAATTTTGGAAAGTTGCATTTTGCGTCGAAAGGGCAAAATTTTGGCGATTTCGACGATTTTTCAACTTTTTTATTTGAAGATATTTCTTGAATATCTCTTCGTTATCGTGTTTCTGGGGTCCGAAATGCTAAGAATCCGGTGTTAACTCGACCTCGAAAATGGCAAAATTTTTCGAAAAAATTTCTGACTCAATCGATGAAAATTTGTTGATTTTTAGAAATTCCCTCATAACTTTTGAACCGCTCGATAGATCGGGATGAGTTTTTGCACGTTTGTAGTATTCCACTGGAGCTACTTGGTGACACAAAAAGTTCCAGGATTCTATCGTGTTATCATCGGAAAAAAGAGTGCCGAAATATCGGTCCAAAAAATCTCTTGAAAAGGTAAGGACCCCTATAACTTTTTTATTATTGCATTTTTGGTGATTAATTTGGTCCTATCTTACGTAGAATTTCACGAGGAATCCAACGGTGCCACGGGAATTCACGTACGACCTATAGTTCCGGAGTTATCGCCATTTGAAATTTTGGAAAGTTGCATTTTGCGTCGAAAGGGCAAAATTTTGGCGATTTCGACGATTTTTCAACTTTTTTATTTGAAGATATTTCTTGAATATCTCTTCGTTATCGTGTTTCTGGGGTCCGAAATGCTAAGAATCCGGTGTTAACTCGACCTCGAAAATGGCAAAATTTTTCGAAAAAATTTCTGACTCAATCGATGAAAATTTGTTGATTTTTAGAAATTCCCTCATAACTTTTGAACCGCTCGATAGATCGGGATGAGTTTTTGCACGTTTGTAGTATTCCACTGGAGCTACTTGGTGACACAAAAAGTTCCAGGATTCTATCGTGTTATCATCGGAAAAAAGAGTGCCGAAATATCGGTCCAAAAAATCTCTTGAAAAGGTAAGGACCCCTATAACTTTTTTATTATTGCATTTTTGGTGATTAATTTGGTCCTATCTTACGTAGAATTTCACGAGGAATCCAACGGTGCCACGGGAATTCACGTACGACCTATAGTTCCGGAGTTATCGCCATTTGAAATTTTGGAAAGTTGCATTTTGCGTCGAAAGGGCAAAATTTTGGCGATTTCGACGATTTTTCAACTTTTTTATTTGAAGATATTTCTTGAATATCTCTTCGTTATCGTGTTTCTGGGGTCCGAAATGCTAAGAATCCGGTGTTAACTCGACCTCGAAAATGGCAAAATTTTTCGAAAAAATTTCTGACTCAATCGATGAAAATTTGTTGATTTTTAGAAATTCCCTCATAACTTTTGAACCGCTCGATAGATCGGGATGAGTTTTTGCACGTTTGTAGTATTCCACTGGAGCTACTTGGTGACACAAAAAGTTCCAGGATTCTATCGTGTTATCATCGGAAAAAAGAGTGCCGAAATATCGGTCCAAAAAATCTCTTGAAAAGGTAAGGACCCCTATAACTTTTTTATTATTGCATTTTTGGTGATTAATTTGGTCCTATCTTACGTAGAATTTCACGAGGAATCCAACGGTGCCACGGGAATTCACGTACGACCTATAGTTCCGGAGTTATCGCCATTTGAAATTTTGGAAAGTTGCATTTTGCGTCGAAAGGGCAAAATTTTGGCGATTTCGACGATTTTTCAACTTTTTTATTTGAAGATATTTCTTGAATATCTCTTCGTTATCGTGTTTCTGGGGTCCGAAATGCTAAGAATCCGGTGTTAACTCGACCTCGAAAATGGCAAAATTTTTCGAAAAAATTTCTGACTCAATCGATGAAAATTTGTTGATTTTTAGAAATTCCCTCATAACTTTTGAACCGCTCGATAGATCGGGATGAGTTTTTGCACGTTTGTAGTATTCCACTGGAGCTACTTGGTGACACAAAAAGTTCCAGGATTCTATCGTGTTATCATCGGAAAAAAGAGTGCCGAAATATCGGTCCAAAAAATCTCTTGAAAAGGTAAGGACCCCTATAACTTTTTTATTATTGCATTTTTGGTGATTAATTTGGTCCTATCTTACGTAGAATTTCACGAGGAATCCAACGGTGCCACGGGAATTCACGTACGACCTATAGTTCCGGAGTTATCGCCATTTGAAATTTTGGAAAGTTGCATTTTGCGTCGAAAGGGCAAAATTTTGGCGATTTCGACGATTTTTCAACTTTTTTATTTGAAGATATTTCTTGAATATCTCTTCGTTATCGTGTTTCTGGGGTCCGAAATGCTAAGAATCCGGTGTTAACTCGACCTCGAAAATGGCAAAATTTTTCGAAAAAATTTCTGACTCAATCGATGAAAATTTGTTGATTTTTAGAAATTCCCTCATAACTTTTGAACCGCTCGATAGATCGGGATGAGTTTTTGCACGTTTGTAGTATTCCACTGGAGCTACTTGGTGACACAAAAAGTTCCAGGATTCTATCGTGTTATCATCGGAAAAAAGAGTGCCGAAATATCGGTCCAAAAAATCTCTTGAAAAGGTAAGGACCCCTATAACTTTTTTATTATTGCATTTTTGGTGATTAATTTGGTCCTATCTTACGTAGAATTTCACGAGGAATCCAACGGTGCCACGGGAATTCACGTACGACCTATAGTTCCGGAGTTATCGCCATTTGAAATTTTGGAAAGTTGCATTTTGCGTCGAAAGGGCAAAATTTTGGCGATTTCGACGATTTTTCAACTTTTTTATTTGAAGATATTTCTTGAATATCTCTTCGTTATCGTGTTTCTGGGGTCCGAAATGCTAAGAATCCGGTGTTAACTCGACCTCGAAAATGGCAAAATTTTTCGAAAAAATTTCTGACTCAATCGATGAAAATTTGTTGATTTTTAGAAATTCCCTCATAACTTTTGAACCGCTCGATAGATCGGGATGAGTTTTTGCACGTTTGTAGTATTCCACTGGAGCTACTTGGTGACACAAAAAGTTCCAGGATTCTATCGTGTTATCATCGGAAAAAAGAGTGCCGAAATATCGGTCCAAAAAATCTCTTGAAAAGGTAAGGACCCCTATAACTTTTTTATTATTGCATTTTTGGTGATTAATTTGGTCCTATCTTACGTAGAATTTCACGAGGAATCCAACGGTGCCACGGGAATTCACGTACGACCTATAGTTCCGGAGTTATCGCCATTTGAAATTTTGGAAAGTTGCATTTTGCGTCGAAAGGGCAAAATTTTGGCGATTTCGACGATTTTTCAACTTTTTTATTTGAAGATATTTCTTGAATATCTCTTCGTTATCGTGTTTCTGGGGTCCGAAATGCTAAGAATCCGGTGTTAACTCGACCTCGAAAATGGCAAAATTTTTCGAAAAAATTTCTGACTCAATCGATGAAAATTTGTTGATTTTTAGAAATTCCCTCATAACTTTTGAACCGCTCGATAGATCGGGATGAGTTTTTGCACGTTTGTAGTATTCCACTGGAGCTACTTGGTGACACAAAAAGTTCCAGGATTCTATCGTGTTATCATCGGAAAAAAGAGTGCCGAAATATCGGTCCAAAAAATCTCTTGAAAAGGTAAGGACCCCTATAACTTTTTTATTATTGCATTTTTGGTGATTAATTTGGTCCTATCTTACGTAGAATTTCACGAGGAATCCAACGGTGCCACGGGAATTCACGTACGACCTATAGTTCCGGAGTTATCGCCATTTGAAATTTTGGAAAGTTGCATTTTGCGTCGAAAGGGCAAAATTTTGGCGATTTCGACGATTTTTCAACTTTTTTATTTGAAGATATTTCTTGAATATCTCTTCGTTATCGTGTTTCTGGGGTCCGAAATGCTAAGAATCCGGTGTTAACTCGACCTCGAAAATGGCAAAATTTTTCGAAAAAATTTCTGACTCAATCGATGAAAATTTGTTGATTTTTAGAAATTCCCTCATAACTTTTGAACCGCTCGATAGATCGGGATGAGTTTTTGCACGTTTGTAGTATTCCACTGGAGCTACTTGGTGACACAAAAAGTTCCAGGATTCTATCGTGTTATCATCGGAAAAAAGAGTGCCGAAATATCGGTCCAAAAAATCTCTTGAAAAGGTAAGGACCCCTATAACTTTTTTATTATTGCATTTTTGGTGATTAATTTGGTCCTATCTTACGTAGAATTTCACGAGGAATCCAACGGTGCCACGGGAATTCACGTACGACCTATAGTTCCGGAGTTATCGCCATTTGAAATTTTGGAAAGTTGCATTTTGCGTCGAAAGGGCAAAATTTTGGCGATTTCGACGATTTTTCAACTTTTTTATTTGAAGATATTTCTTGAATATCTCTTCGTTATCGTGTTTCTGGGGTCCGAAATGCTAAGAATCCGGTGTTAACTCGACCTCGAAAATGGCAAAATTTTTCGAAAAAATTTCTGACTCAATCGATGAAAATTTGTTGATTTTTAGAAATTCCCTCATAACTTTTGAACCGCTCGATAGATCGGGATGAGTTTTTGCACGTTTGTAGTATTCCACTGGAGCTACTTGGTGACACAAAAAGTTCCAGGATTCTATCGTGTTATCATCGGAAAAAAGAGTGCCGAAATATCGGTCCAAAAAATCTCTTGAAAAGGTAAGGACCCCTATAACTTTTTTATTATTGCATTTTTGGTGATTAATTTGGTCCTATCTTACGTAGAATTTCACGAGGAATCCAACGGTGCCACGGGAATTCACGTACGACCTATAGTTCCGGAGTTATCGCCATTTGAAATTTTGGAAAGTTGCATTTTGCGTCGAAAGGGCAAAATTTTGGCGATTTCGACGATTTTTCAACTTTTTTATTTGAAGATATTTCTTGAATATCTCTTCGTTATCGTGTTTCTGGGGTCCGAAATGCTAAGAATCCGGTGTTAACTCGACCTCGAAAATGGCAAAATTTTTCGAAAAAATTTCTGACTCAATCGATGAAAATTTGTTGATTTTTAGAAATTCCCTCATAACTTTTGAACCGCTCGATAGATCGGGATGAGTTTTTGCACGTTTGTAGTATTCCACTGGAGCTACTTGGTGACACAAAAAGTTCCAGGATTCTATCGTGTTATCATCGGAAAAAAGAGTGCCGAAATATCGGTCCAAAAAATCTCTTGAAAAGGTAAGGACCCCTATAACTTTTTTATTATTGCATTTTTGGTGATTAATTTGGTCCTATCTTACGTAGAATTTCACGAGGAATCCAACGGTGCCACGGGAATTCACGTACGACCTATAGTTCCGGAGTTATCGCCATTTGAAATTTTGGAAAGTTGCATTTTGCGTCGAAAGGGCAAAATTTTGGCGATTTCGACGATTTTTCAACTTTTTTATTTGAAGATATTTCTTGAATATCTCTTCGTTATCGTGTTTCTGGGGTCCGAAATGCTAAGAATCCGGTGTTAACTCGACCTCGAAAATGGCAAAATTTTTCGAAAAAATTTCTGACTCAATCGATGAAAATTTGTTGATTTTTAGAAATTCCCTCATAACTTTTGAACCGCTCGATAGATCGGGATGAGTTTTTGCACGTTTGTAGTATTCCACTGGAGCTACTTGGTGACACAAAAAGTTCCAGGATTCTATCGTGTTATCATCGGAAAAAAGAGTGCCGAAATATCGGTCCAAAAAATCTCTTGAAAAGGTAAGGACCCCTATAACTTTTTTATTATTGCATTTTTGGTGATTAATTTGGTCCTATCTTACGTAGAATTTCACGAGGAATCCAACGGTGCCACGGGAATTCACGTACGACCTATAGTTCCGGAGTTATCGCCATTTGAAATTTTGGAAAGTTGCATTTTGCGTCGAAAGGGCAAAATTTTGGCGATTTCGACGATTTTTCAACTTTTTTATTTGAAGATATTTCTTGAATATCTCTTCGTTATCGTGTTTCTGGGGTCCGAAATGCTAAGAATCCGGTGTTAACTCGACCTCGAAAATGGCAAAATTTTTCGAAAAAATTTCTGACTCAATCGATGAAAATTTGTTGATTTTTAGAAATTCCCTCATAACTTTTGAACCGCTCGATAGATCGGGATGAGTTTTTGCACGTTTGTAGTATTCCACTGGAGCTACTTGGTGACACAAAAAGTTCCAGGATTCTATCGTGTTATCATCGGAAAAAAGAGTGCCGAAATATCGGTCCAAAAAATCTCTTGAAAAGGTAAGGACCCCTATAACTTTTTTATTATTGCATTTTTGGTGATTAATTTGGTCCTATCTTACGTAGAATTTCACGAGGAATCCAACGGTGCCACGGGAATTCACGTACGACCTATAGTTCCGGAGTTATCGCCATTTGAAATTTTGGAAAGTTGCATTTTGCGTCGAAAGGGCAAAATTTTGGCGATTTCGACGATTTTTCAACTTTTTTATTTGAAGATATTTCTTGAATATCTCTTCGTTATCGTGTTTCTGGGGTCCGAAATGCTAAGAATCCGGTGTTAACTCGACCTCGAAAATGGCAAAATTTTTCGAAAAAATTTCTGACTCAATCGATGAAAATTTGTTGATTTTTAGAAATTCCCTCATAACTTTTGAACCGCTCGATAGATCGGGATGAGTTTTTGCACGTTTGTAGTATTCCACTGGAGCTACTTGGTGACACAAAAAGTTCCAGGATTCTATCGTGTTATCATCGGAAAAAAGAGTGCCGAAATATCGGTCCAAAAAATCTCTTGAAAAGGTAAGGACCCCTATAACTTTTTTATTATTGCATTTTTGGTGATTAATTTGGTCCTATCTTACGTAGAATTTCACGAGGAATCCAACGGTGCCACGGGAATTCACGTACGACCTATAGTTCCGGAGTTATCGCCATTTGAAATTTTGGAAAGTTGCATTTTGCGTCGAAAGGGCAAAATTTTGGCGATTTCGACGATTTTTCAACTTTTTTATTTGAAGATATTTCTTGAATATCTCTTCGTTATCGTGTTTCTGGGGTCCGAAATGCTAAGAATCCGGTGTTAACTCGACCTCGAAAATGGCAAAATTTTTCGAAAAAATTTCTGACTCAATCGATGAAAATTTGTTGATTTTTAGAAATTCCCTCATAACTTTTGAACCGCTCGATAGATCGGGATGAGTTTTTGCACGTTTGTAGTATTCCACTGGAGCTACTTGGTGACACAAAAAGTTCCAGGATTCTATCGTGTTATCATCGGAAAAAAGAGTGCCGAAATATCGGTCCAAAAAATCTCTTGAAAAGGTAAGGACCCCTATAACTTTTTTATTATTGCATTTTTGGTGATTAATTTGGTCCTATCTTACGTAGAATTTCACGAGGAATCCAACGGTGCCACGGGAATTCACGTACGACCTATAGTTCCGGAGTTATCGCCATTTGAAATTTTGGAAAGTTGCATTTTGCGTCGAAAGGGCAAAATTTTGGCGATTTCGACGATTTTTCAACTTTTTTATTTGAAGATATTTCTTGAATATCTCTTCGTTATCGTGTTTCTGGGGTCCGAAATGCTAAGAATCCGGTGTTAACTCGACCTCGAAAATGGCAAAATTTTTCGAAAAAATTTCTGACTCAATCGATGAAAATTTGTTGATTTTTAGAAATTCCCTCATAACTTTTGAACCGCTCGATAGATCGGGATGAGTTTTTGCACGTTTGTAGTATTCCACTGGAGCTACTTGGTGACACAAAAAGTTCCAGGATTCTATCGTGTTATCATCGGAAAAAAGAGTGCCGAAATATCGGTCCAAAAAATCTCTTGAAAAGGTAAGGACCCCTATAACTTTTTTATTATTGCATTTTTGGTGATTAATTTGGTCCTATCTTACGTAGAATTTCACGAGGAATCCAACGGTGCCACGGGAATTCACGTACGACCTATAGTTCCGGAGTTATCGCCATTTGAAATTTTGGAAAGTTGCATTTTGCGTCGAAAGGGCAAAATTTTGGCGATTTCGACGATTTTTCAACTTTTTTATTTGAAGATATTTCTTGAATATCTCTTCGTTATCGTGTTTCTGGGGTCCGAAATGCTAAGAATCCGGTGTTAACTCGACCTCGAAAATGGCAAAATTTTTCGAAAAAATTTCTGACTCAATCGATGAAAATTTGTTGATTTTTAGAAATTCCCTCATAACTTTTGAACCGCTCGATAGATCGGGATGAGTTTTTGCACGTTTGTAGTATTCCACTGGAGCTACTTGGTGACACAAAAAGTTCCAGGATTCTATCGTGTTATCATCGGAAAAAAGAGTGCCGAAATATCGGTCCAAAAAATCTCTTGAAAAGGTAAGGACCCCTATAACTTTTTTATTATTGCATTTTTGGTGATTAATTTGGTCCTATCTTACGTAGAATTTCACGAGGAATCCAACGGTGCCACGGGAATTCACGTACGACCTATAGTTCCGGAGTTATCGCCATTTGAAATTTTGGAAAGTTGCATTTTGCGTCGAAAGGGCAAAATTTTGGCGATTTCGACGATTTTTCAACTTTTTTATTTGAAGATATTTCTTGAATATCTCTTCGTTATCGTGTTTCTGGGGTCCGAAATGCTAAGAATCCGGTGTTAACTCGACCTCGAAAATGGCAAAATTTTTCGAAAAAATTTCTGACTCAATCGATGAAAATTTGTTGATTTTTAGAAATTCCCTCATAACTTTTGAACCGCTCGATAGATCGGGATGAGTTTTTGCACGTTTGTAGTATTCCACTGGAGCTACTTGGTGACACAAAAAGTTCCAGGATTCTATCGTGTTATCATCGGAAAAAAGAGTGCCGAAATATCGGTCCAAAAAATCTCTTGAAAAGGTAAGGACCCCTATAACTTTTTTATTATTGCATTTTTGGTGATTAATTTGGTCCTATCTTACGTAGAATTTCACGAGGAATCCAACGGTGCCACGGGAATTCACGTACGACCTATAGTTCCGGAGTTATCGCCATTTGAAATTTTGGAAAGTTGCATTTTGCGTCGAAAGGGCAAAATTTTGGCGATTTCGACGATTTTTCAACTTTTTTATTTGAAGATATTTCTTGAATATCTCTTCGTTATCGTGTTTCTGGGGTCCGAAATGCTAAGAATCCGGTGTTAACTCGACCTCGAAAATGGCAAAATTTTTCGAAAAAATTTCTGACTCAATCGATGAAAATTTGTTGATTTTTAGAAATTCCCTCATAACTTTTGAACCGCTCGATAGATCGGGATGAGTTTTTGCACGTTTGTAGTATTCCACTGGAGCTACTTGGTGACACAAAAAGTTCCAGGATTCTATCGTGTTATCATCGGAAAAAAGAGTGCCGAAATATCGGTCCAAAAAAATCTCTTGAAAAGGTAAGGACCCCTATAACTTTTTTATTATTGCATTTTTGGTGATTAATTTGGTCCTATCTTACGTAGAATTTCACGAGGAATCCAACGGTGCCACGGGAATTCACGTACGACCTATAGTTCCGGAGTTATCGCCATTTGAAATTTTGGAAAGTTGCATTTTGCGTCGAAAGGGCAAAATTTTGGCGATTTCGACGATTTTTCAACTTTTTTATTTGAAGATATTTCTTGAATATCTCTTCGTTATCGTGTTTCTGGGGTCCGAAATGCTAAGAATCCGGTGTTAACTCGACCTCGAAAATGGCAAAATTTTTCGAAAAAATTTCTGACTCAATCGATGAAAATTTGTTGATTTTTAGAAATTCCCTCATAACTTTTGAACCGCTCGATAGATCGGGATGAGTTTTTGCACGTTTGTAGTATTCCACTGGAGCTACTTGGTGACACAAAAAGTTCCAGGATTCTATCGTGTTATCATCGGAAAAAAGAGTGCCGAAATATCGGTCCAAAAAATCTCTTGAAAAGGTAAGGACCCCTATAACTTTTTTATTATTGCATTTTTGGTGATTAATTTGGTCCTATCTTACGTAGAATTTCACGAGGAATCCAACGGTGCCACGGGAATTCACGTACGACCTATAGTTCCGGAGTTATCGCCATTTGAAATTTTGGAAAGTTGCATTTTGCGTCGAAAGGGCAAAATTTTGGCGATTTCGACGATTTTTCAACTTTTTTATTTGAAGATATTTCTTGAATATCTCTTCGTTATCGTGTTTCTGGGGTCCGAAATGCTAAGAATCCGGTGTTAACTCGACCTCGAAAATGGCAAAATTTTTCGAAAAAATTTCTGACTCAATCGATGAAAATTTGTTGATTTTTAGAAATTCCCTCATAACTTTTGAACCGCTCGATAGATCGGGATGAGTTTTTGCACGTTTGTAGTATTCCACTGGAGCTACTTGGTGACACAAAAAGTTCCAGGATTCTATCGTGTTATCATCGGAAAAAAGAGTGCCGAAATATCGGTCCAAAAAATCTCTTGAAAAGGTAAGGACCCCTATAACTTTTTTATTATTGCATTTTTGGTGATTAATTTGGTCCTATCTTACGTAGAATTTCACGAGGAATCCAACGGTGCCACGGGAATTCACGTACGACCTATAGTTCCGGAGTTATCGCCATTTGAAATTTTGGAAAGTTGCATTTTGCGTCGAAAGGGCAAAATTTTGGCGATTTCGACGATTTTTCAACTTTTTTATTTGAAGATATTTCTTGAATATCTCTTCGTTATCGTGTTTCTGGGGTCCGAAATGCTAAGAATCCGGTGTTAACTCGACCTCGAAAATGGCAAAATTTTTCGAAAAAATTTCTGACTCAATCGATGAAAATTTGTTGATTTTTAGAAATTCCCTCATAACTTTTGAACCGCTCGATAGATCGGGATGAGTTTTTGCACGTTTGTAGTATTCCACTGGAGCTACTTGGTGACACAAAAAGTTCCAGGATTCTATCGTGTTATCATCGGAAAAAAGAGTGCCGAAATATCGGTCCAAAAAATCTCTTGAAAAGGTAAGGACCCCTATAACTTTTTTATTATTGCATTTTTGGTGATTAATTTGGTCCTATCTTACGTAGAATTTCACGAGGAATCCAACGGTGCCACGGGAATTCACGTACGACCTATAGTTCCGGAGTTATCGCCATTTGAAATTTTGGAAAGTTGCATTTTGCGTCGAAAGGGCAAAATTTTGGCGATTTCGACGATTTTTCAACTTTTTTATTTGAAGATATTTCTTGAATATCTCTTCGTTATCGTGTTTCTGGGGTCCGAAATGCTAAGAATCCGGTGTTAACTCGACCTCGAAAATGGCAAAATTTTTCGAAAAAATTTCTGACTCAATCGATGAAAATTTGTTGATTTTTAGAAATTCCCTCATAACTTTTGAACCGCTCGATAGATCGGGATGAGTTTTTGCACGTTTGTAGTATTCCACTGGAGCTACTTGGTGACACAAAAAGTTCCAGGATTCTATCGTGTTATCATCGGAAAAAAGAGTGCCGAAATATCGGTCCAAAAAATCTCTTGAAAAGGTAAGGACCCCTATAACTTTTTTATTATTGCATTTTTGGTGATTAATTTGGTCCTATCTTACGTAGAATTTCACGAGGAATCCAACGGTGCCACGGGAATTCACGTACGACCTATAGTTCCGGAGTTATCGCCATTTGAAATTTTGGAAAGTTGCATTTTGCGTCGAAAGGGCAAAATTTTGGCGATTTCGACGATTTTTCAACTTTTTTATTTGAAGATATTTCTTGAATATCTCTTCGTTATCGTGTTTCTGGGGTCCGAAATGCTAAGAATCCGGTGTTAACTCGACCTCGAAAATGGCAAAATTTTTCGAAAAAATTTCTGACTCAATCGATGAAAATTTGTTGATTTTTAGAAATTCCCTCATAACTTTTGAACCGCTCGATAGATCGGGATGAGTTTTTGCACGTTTGTAGTATTCCACTGGAGCTACTTGGTGACACAAAAAGTTCCAGGATTCTATCGTGTTATCATCGGAAAAAAGAGTGCCGAAATATCGGTCCAAAAAATCTCTTGAAAAGGTAAGGACCCCTATAACTTTTTTATTATTGCATTTTTGGTGATTAATTTGGTCCTATCTTACGTAGAATTTCACGAGGAATCCAACGGTGCCACGGGAATTCACGTACGACCTATAGTTCCGGAGTTATCGCCATTTGAAATTTTGGAAAGTTGCATTTTGCGTCGAAAGGGCAAAATTTTGGCGATTTCGACGATTTTTCAACTTTTTTATTTGAAGATATTTCTTGAATATCTCTTCGTTATCGTGTTTCTGGGGTCCGAAATGCTAAGAATCCGGTGTTAACTCGACCTCGAAAATGGCAAAATTTTTCGAAAAAATTTCTGACTCAATCGATGAAAATTTGTTGATTTTTAGAAATTCCCTCATAACTTTTGAACCGCTCGATAGATCGGGATGAGTTTTTGCACGTTTGTAGTATTCCACTGGAGCTACTTGGTGACACAAAAAGTTCCAGGATTCTATCGTGTTATCATCGGAAAAAAGAGTGCCGAAATATCGGTCCAAAAAATCTCTTGAAAAGGTAAGGACCCCTATAACTTTTTTATTATTGCATTTTTGGTGATTAATTTGGTCCTATCTTACGTAGAATTTCACGAGGAATCCAACGGTGCCACGGGAATTCACGTACGACCTATAGTTCCGGAGTTATCGCCATTTGAAATTTTGGAAAGTTGCATTTTGCGTCGAAAGGGCAAAATTTTGGCGATTTCGACGATTTTTCAACTTTTTTATTTGAAGATATTTCTTGAATATCTCTTCGTTATCGTGTTTCTGGGGTCCGAAATGCTAAGAATCCGGTGTTAACTCGACCTCGAAAATGGCAAAATTTTTCGAAAAAATTTCTGACTCAATCGATGAAAATTTGTTGATTTTTAGAAATTCCCTCATAACTTTTGAACCGCTCGATAGATCGGGATGAGTTTTTGCACGTTTGTAGTATTCCACTGGAGCTACTTGGTGACACAAAAAGTTCCAGGATTCTATCGTGTTATCATCGGAAAAAAGAGTGCCGAAATATCGGTCCAAAAAATCTCTTGAAAAGGTAAGGACCCCTATAACTTTTTTATTATTGCATTTTTGGTGATTAATTTGGTCCTATCTTACGTAGAATTTCACGAGGAATCCAACGGTGCCACGGGAATTCACGTACGACCTATAGTTCCGGAGTTATCGCCATTTGAAATTTTGGAAAGTTGCATTTTGCGTCGAAAGGGCAAAATTTTGGCGATTTCGACGATTTTTCAACTTTTTTATTTGAAGATATTTCTTGAATATCTCTTCGTTATCGTGTTTCTGGGGTCCGAAATGCTAAGAATCCGGTGTTAACTCGACCTCGAAAATGGCAAAATTTTTCGAAAAAATTTCTGACTCAATCGATGAAAATTTGTTTGATTTTTAGAAATTCCCTCATAACTTTTGAACCGCTCGATAGATCGGGATGAGTTTTTGCACGTTTGTAGTATTCCACTGGAGCTACTTGGTGACACAAAAAGTTCCAGGATTCTATCGTGTTATCATCGGAAAAAAGAGTGCCGAAATATCGGTCCAAAAAATCTCTTGAAAAGGTAAGGACCCCTATAACTTTTTTATTATTGCATTTTTGGTGATTAATTTGGTCCTATCTTACGTAGAATTTCACGAGGAATCCAACGGTGCCACGGGAATTCACGTACGACCTATAGTTCCGGAGTTATCGCCATTTGAAATTTTGGAAAGTTGCATTTTGCGTCGAAAGGGCAAAATTTTGGCGATTTCGACGATTTTTCAACTTTTTTATTTGAAGATATTTCTTGAATATCTCTTCGTTATCGTGTTTCTGGGGTCCGAAATGCTAAGAATCCGGTGTTAACTCGACCTCGAAAATGGCAAAATTTTTCGAAAAAATTTCTGACTCAATCGATGAAAATTTGTTGATTTTTAGAAATTCCCTCATAACTTTTGAACCGCTCGATAGATCGGGATGAGTTTTTGCACGTTTGTAGTATTCCACTGGAGCTACTTGGTGACACAAAAAGTTCCAGGATTCTATCGTGTTATCATCGGAAAAAAGAGTGCCGAAATATCGGTCCAAAAAATCTCTTGAAAAGGTAAGGACCCCTATAACTTTTTTATTATTGCATTTTTGGTGATTAATTTGGTCCTATCTTACGTAGAATTTCACGAGGAATCCAACGGTGCCACGGGAATTCACGTACGACCTATAGTTCCGGAGTTATCGCCATTTGAAATTTTGGAAAGTTGCATTTTGCGTCGAAAGGGCAAAATTTTGGCGATTTCGACGATTTTTCAACTTTTTTATTTGAAGATATTTCTTGAATATCTCTTCGTTATCGTGTTTCTGGGGTCCGAAATGCTAAGAATCCGGTGTTAACTCGACCTCGAAAATGGCAAAATTTTTCGAAAAAATTTCTGACTCAATCGATGAAAATTTGTTGATTTTTAGAAATTCCCTCATAACTTTTGAACCGCTCGATAGATCGGGATGAGTTTTTGCACGTTTGTAGTATTCCACTGGAGCTACTTGGTGACACAAAAAGTTCCAGGATTCTATCGTGTTATCATCGGAAAAAAGAGTGCCGAAATATCGGTCCAAAAAATCTCTTGAAAAGGTAAGGACCCCTATAACTTTTTTATTATTGCATTTTTGGTGATTAATTTGGTCCTATCTTACGTAGAATTTCACGAGGAATCCAACGGTGCCACGGGAATTCACGTACGACCTATAGTTCCGGAGTTATCGCCATTTGAAATTTTGGAAAGTTGCATTTTGCGTCGAAAGGGCAAAATTTTGGCGATTTCGACGATTTTTCAACTTTTTTATTTGAAGATATTTCTTGAATATCTCTTCGTTATCGTGTTTCTGGGGTCCGAAATGCTAAGAATCCGGTGTTAACTCGACCTCGAAAATGGCAAAATTTTTCGAAAAAAT
Organism: Cynaeus angustus; assembly: GCA_030157275.1. Taxonomy (NCBI): domain Eukaryota; kingdom Metazoa; phylum Arthropoda; class Insecta; order Coleoptera; family Tenebrionidae; genus Cynaeus; species Cynaeus angustus. Next base: position 19,427,843 of record CM058062.1, read on the forward strand.
TTCTGACTCAATCGATGAAAATTTGTTGATTTTTAGAAATTCCCTCATAACTTTTGAACCGCTCGATAGATCGGGATGAGTTTTTGCACGTTTGTAGTATTCCACTGGAGCTACTTGGTGACACAAAAAGTTCCAGGATTCTATCGTGTTATCATCGGAAAAAAGAGTGCCGAAATATCGGTCCAAAAAATCTCTTGAAAAGGTAAGGACCCCTATAACTTTTTTATTATTGCATTTTTGGTGATA